>JAWNPJ010000087.1:0-2540313 GCA_035047585.1 Drosophila monieri | reverse complement strand
GTTTGCCGAGTTAAAGGCGTTGCGGATGTCCAGTGTTACCATCGCACAGTACTCCTTGTCGCCCCATTTCCATCTGGATCCTGCGATGGCGGTCTCCGCCAAGCCGGTCACTGCCTTGATGGCATCGATCGTCGAACGCGCCTTCCGAAAACCATATTGGTTGGCCGAGAGCGCTCCTTTCTCCTCGATGATTGTCCTAATGCGCGTAGCGATGGCCATCTCGAGGACTTTCCCAACCGTGTCTAAGAGGCATATGGGCCTATATCCTGATGGGTCGTCCACTGGCTTATTTCCTTTCGGCAGCAAGATAAGGTTTTGGACCTTCCACTTTTTTGGAAAGGTCCCTTGCTGTAGGCACTTGTTGAAGGTCTCCGCGAAGACCTCCGGTTTTTCCGCCATTGCCTGTTTTAGGGCGACGTTTGGGACTCCGTCGGGCCCTGGGGTCTTCCTAGTGCCAATCTTCTTCGCGTACATCCTTACCTCTTCCTCCGAAACTGGGGTGAAATGCTCCATGTCGCCAGGTATTAGTATTTCCCGTTTGGGCGGGTGTTTTGGGAAAAGCGCCTCTACTATTTTTCTTAGTAGGGTAGGGCATGTTGGCCTTAGGGATACCTGCCCTTTAAGTTGTTTCATTACTACTTTGTAGGCGGTTCCCCATGGATCCACTTCTGCCTCATCGCAAATCTTCCTGAAACACTCACGCTTGCTGGCTTTTATTGCCAGTTTCAGGGCCCGCTTCGCTGCTTTAAACTCCTCCAATTTGGCTGTTCGGTCCTCTATGCCCCTTGTCCTTTGGTAACGCCTCCTTGCCCGCAGGCAGGCCGTCCTAAGTCGTTGGATGTCCTGGTTCCACCAGTATACTGGGGCTCTTCTTCTACATGGTGACCTCTCCGGCATGGCGCAGTCACAAGCGGCTGCTAATGACCTCGATAGCTCATTTGCTGAATCCTCAGGGGAGGATGATGGGTTCCCGTTGAGCGACTGGAGAGCTAACGAGAGTGTTTCTCGGTCCAGGGACTTGTCCTTCCATTTCGGCCCTGTCACCTTTGGGATCTTTTTCCTACTTACCGCTCCAAGGGTGAAGTGTACGGCTTGGTGGTCGCTAAAAGTAAAAGAGTCGCTGACCTCCCAGTCGCACTTCCTAATAAGTCCGCTGCTGACGAACGTGATGTCGATGATCGACCCACGCCCTGCCTTGCTGTAGGTCAGCTTTTGTCCTCGATTTGCCAGGACCACATCCAGGGTTGCAAAGTGCTCCAAGAGGCAGATGCCCCTTTCATTGGATGCTCGGCTTCCCCACTCCGGGGACCAGGCATTGAAGTCTCCTCCAATGACGACTGGCGATCTGCCCCTTGCGTCCGCGACTAGACTCCTCAGCATCCTTTGGAAGCGCGAAATGTCCCATCTCGGCGGGGCGTAGCAGCTGTAGAAGGTTACCCCCTTGATGTTCCCTCGGACAAAACCCTCGCAGGATGTCCTAATGTCCTGGGGAGCCGTGTCCGTCGACCACAGCGCCGCCCCCTTGCAGCTACTTGAGAGCCATCCATTTCCTGGAATGCTCCTGTGTGGTTCTGAGATGAGAGCGACCTGTGTCCCCCCGTCCCTGACCGCCTGCCTTAGCAGCGATTGTGCTGCCTCGCAGTGGTTGAGGTGCGCCCTGTAATCCGGCATGTGTGTGTGTGAGACGTGTAATTGCATTTGGCGCTGTGTTTACATGTGCGTGCATAATTAGAGTGGATGTTGTTCGTGTAATCAAATCATCAGATGCCGCCGCCCCTCCTTTCCCCAGAGGACGCCTCTCGATGGGTTAAAGGATAACTGAACTTGGAGACAAGTAAGTGAACTTTAAACGAGAGAGCCTAGTCGTTGAAAAGGACAACCCTTCATCCCCGGAAACGGATGGCTCGTGCCTAATTGAGTTTGAAGCTCCACATTTTTTCCCGCCGAGTTGCCTCGAGTCCTTGCTTCAGCAAATGTTGAGCATGCGAAAGCATTTTCATTACGTTGCTGCAGAAGAGCGAAAAAATTGTTTAAAATCTGCTTTGCCACTGCCACTGCTTGAAAGGATGCGAGCTGAGAAGAAGGATACATGAAGCGTAGCAGTGCAATAAACTGCGATAAAGACCAGCATTGCGGAGAATCTCTCTAACGAGCTGCTTTCGAAGTGCCTTCCCGGCAAACAAATGAGCAATACCTGGCAGGACGTGCATGGGAATTGAGACTGCCACCTGGCCACGCCCCCTGCCCCACGCCCACTTGAAGACTCCAGACTTGAGACTGTTACGGGGCCAAGTGCCACGCGCTATTTATCAGAAACTTTGAGGGTCCTTCGCACGATGCATCCACACGATGGCTGGCAAATTGAAAGTGCAGTGCCAAGACTGGCTAAAATAAATGCAGAACCGAAAGAAGGCGAACATTTTTCATTCATTTCCGCAGCAAGTGCTGCCATTTTCAAATAGCTACGATTTTTTGAGGCTTCCAAATAGGATGCAATGGCAGAGAGCAGTGGGATTTCTGGGAATTTCAAGTGGGACAGATGCAAAGGTTGAGTGGATTTCCTAAAAGGTTTATTGAATAAATTTGGCAGGTTTGATGGACTTTTTATTTCTTAAATTAAATTTATTTATCTGATTAAATTTAAGAGGTATTTAAAATAGGTTTTACCTTACAATATGCACTTGAAACTTTCTAATTCTCAAAATTAAATAGGATTAGTATTTATGTTGCTTGTTGACTTTATAGAAAACTATTGAGCTCCTGTTTGGCCATTCGTTGTCAGGGAAATCGCTTTTGATTGCGGCACAATCCAGTTTCAATCCGGCGTTCAAACAGACTGTTAATACTGTTTGCCTTGGGCTGACTGGCAAATCCTAACAAATCCTAGCTCCCCGTCCCATCCATCCTCAAAAATCCCCAATGTATCATCCGCCCCCCGTGGCGGTTAAGTAATAGCAAACATTCGACTTACTGACGCTCCTTGCGCTGCTGCCGCTTCTTCTTGAACACTTTCCTGACGCGCAGCAGGAGAAAGGCGGCCCGATCCACCGACAGAGTGGTGCCGCTCTTCTTCGCGGGACCCGCTGCAGTCTCCTCCATGATGATGCTCCTCGCTGCTGGTAGTTGGTAGCTGCTCCTTTGTCTGCTGCTGTTAGTGGCAGGTTATTTTGCCGCCAACAACTTTTGCTGGCAGCGCTGGCATTTGTATGCTGGCTGCGTAGTCCTTTGGCGAATCCTTTCTGCCTTGCCTACCGTGCCTGCTGCCTTCTGCGATGACGATGACTATGCTGTTCTCGCCTCGAGGATTCGTGTTATACTCGTCCTAGTTATACTCTCACTATCACCAAAGACGGAACATGGTTATAGCTATGCGCACACACGCGTAGATTTACATATCCTGGCAGGACCTGCACGTGTTTCCCAGCTGCCTCGTTTGTTTGCCTGACAATTGCGTGCCAAGAAGCAAATACTCGTAATATCTGCTTACTTGTATAGCCTGGCTATGTCCTGTACACAACATCCTTCCTCAAAACATTACACCCATGCCCAGACACTACCACACTCACACACGCTGGGTATAAGCATTCATATGATATTGTTTTATTTATGATCTGATGTTATTGCTGCTTAGGTAAGTTGAGAATTTCTTGGCGCTTTACGCATTTCCATAAACGAATCTCCCCATAAGCCATAAGTGGGAGTGGAACGAGGGGAGGGATAAACCCAAGGACATTTGTCTTGCCACCTTCTTGCTTTTATTTTATGTCAAATAAAAATTTAAATTCATGTGGCCAGGATGGAGGATGTGGGACTTTAACCGAATGCGACATTGTGGAATAAGCGAAAATCGGGAAAAATGCAGAAAAAAGAAAAGTGTCTCCGCTTTCGGTCACTTGAGTGGGAGTCCTTTGAGCTGAGTTAGCTGGCGGATTTCATCAGCATTCTCATTGGCAGCTTCATTATCATAATCGTACCTTTTTCCAGATCAATTACGGATTAACTGTCAGGTTTATTGGCGTGCAAAAGGGGAAAGGTAATCCCCGGAATCCCCAAGAATGTAACCAGAATAAAGTTGAATGTCTTGACGGTTCGCCAACACCCACCCTCCCATCAAGTCTTCCACCTGCTGTCACAGACTGACTTCTAAGTGAGCTTGAGTGGATTTTGAAAACATTTTCAGCACTCCCACACCCTCCAACTCGAACGCGCACATCCTCTGTGTGCGACAGTTGCCTTGATAAAGGATAAGAAATTGCTGTGCAACCGAAAACCCGAGCTGAGCCGAGAGTTGAGGGACATGCCACAAAAGCGACTTAGTGCTGCTCGACAGATAACTTAATATTGACTTATTTGCTTGGCCGCAATCGAAAACTATTTACGAGCTGCGCGGCGATAGCCATGTCCTTGGAGCTGACAATAACTCTCCGCTGGTAGATCGTAATGAAGCCTTATTTGGGTCAGACCCGGACCCGGACCCGGACTCGGATCATGATAGCCTGGTCATCTGTATTCCTGCTGAGACTGATATGACTGAAATAATTACTGCAAAATGCTGCTTGAGCAGAAACCTCTAATCGAATGGATTCCAGTCGAAGAGAAACTGAAACGGAGCCATTACTCGTTTGATGAGGGCAACGAAGCCATTATTTCTTGATTTGATAATCACAGCCGGAAGCTGTCAAGTGCAGATGGATGTTAGACTCCTGTGAGCAGGACTAGAAAGACAAGCAGGACGTGGTGTTGGAAAATACAGGAGCTCTCTGACAAAAAGGGAAATATTAATTAAATCGGCAAATAACTAAACCGGATTTCATGTTTTTTTGGGGAATTAGTTTGTAATTCTTTAAGTAGATAAGTTTAGAGGATCTCTGAACTACTGCCGTTTACTGTGATGCCACTAATTTTTAAGCTTTAAAGTCGTAAATAATGGAATTAAATGCTTAAAAATGCAAAACAAAAAATAATCATTTGGTATGTGCAGAATCATTTAAAATCGTATTTATTTGAAACTTAAACATATTGCAATTTAGCAAACTAATTTCCCGTGAATTCTCAATAAATCCTTTGCAATCGAACACTAATGAATCCTTTGATGCTCTTCGCCTAATTGTATGTAGTTTTTGGCTTTTTAAATTATAATTCATAATCCAATAATGCCCGCCAATGTTTCAATCTCGGTCTGTCCAACATCCAGGGTTGATAGGTGGATTAATTTCCGAAATATTTTGCAAGTCCCGTGCCCCCCAGGCTAAATGCAATTGACGCTGGCTTTTGGCCAGGTAGAAAGACTCTCCCGTCATCGAGTTAATTGAATGTCATGCCAAGCTCTGCTGCGAATCGGACGAGCCTGTGCCCACGTGGCCTCCGACTTTGCAAGTCATTTCCGGCGCGCCCGAGGCATCGAGCTATGTAGTTGCTTGGCTGGCGCAATTTGACTTTAAAGTCAATCATTTTACGCTCGCTTGGCAGGACGATGAGCGACACATCCTGGGCAGGTGGACGGGCGACCACAACCACACGGCTGGTGGGATGTCACTTGCATCGGTTCCGCTGGTGATTTATTCGCCATTATACTGCTACGTGACCGGCTGTGTTCCCAGAGAAGGTGCCGAGTCCCGGAGTCTAGCAGTGCTTAGCCTTTTCAGCAAGGATGCCATAATTAAATAACAATTTGCCAGCTAACATTGAAAGGGCGGAGGGTGGCCAATAGCAGCTCGTATCAGGACACCCAAAGGACATTCGCACATGTTCTCACATGGCAGGAACAGGGCTGGCACTGTGGCGAGGGGAGAACGAACAGAAGCATTAAGCGCCGCGTACTGCCACCAAGTGGCAAACATAAAGCGAACGCGACCAACTCCCTTTATGGGCCGACATTTCCAGGACCTTTCGCCTTTGCACTTTTCCTTTGCATAATTCTTGATTCATACAATCCGAGCTCAAAAGCAAACATGTTTAAAAAAAATATATAATTTGGGGAAAAAGAAATCGATGCCCAAAATTAAATGTTATTATTAGTTTGGAAAGAATAACGAAACTGTAAGCTGTTTTTCCGATAGTTAACTTCATTAACTTCATTAACTGCTTTAGTTTACGCTTTAACTTTAAGCCCTATTGTGTTGACCCAGACTGTTTCAGCCAAATTTGTTTTCCATTTAGCGTCCAGCTGGTCCAGACATCTCTCCAGAGAGGACGGGGCAGGGCGGCGGAAATGAGTGCAAATTTATGCAGAAAGTAATTAAAAGTACCGTTGTCCGGCTACACTTCCCGCCCCCCATCCAGATGGCAGCAGGAGGGGCGTGGCAGGCATTGTAAAGGAGCTTTGAGATCTTTTTAACGATTTGTTTGCGCTCATAAAAGTAAAATTTAATGAAGTTGCAGCATAAAAGGCGCATAAGCACGAGCCAAGTGGCTCACTGACCTTTGTCCTTTGTGTGGGC
The DNA here is from genome assembly GCA_035047585.1 of Drosophila monieri. NCBI lineage: Eukaryota > Metazoa > Arthropoda > Insecta > Diptera > Drosophilidae > Drosophila > Drosophila monieri. Next base: position 2,533,873 of record JAWNPJ010000087.1, on the reverse strand, counting down.
CTGCCGTTTGGCCACCGTCCCCCTCTCCGCACTCTCCCCAGCGGTTCCCCTAAGTGGTTCCGTTGAGTGTTTGTCTCTGTCTTAATTACTCGGCTTTCGTCTCATTGTCCGTCGGCCAGGAAGGCAAACACCAAAACACCTCAAGCTAACGAGCTGCTCGGCTTTAGCTTCTGCCTGCCACACCTGGTGGCACAGGACCCTGCCCTCCCAGTGGGGCAGCGAAAGGCGCAATCAATTTCCTTTCAACACCGCACACAACAGCAGCCGCAGGACCTCAACCTGCTGGGGTCCACCCACCTAATTTAAAGGACTAATTGTCAACAAGCGGCTGTGGTGATTCTACCGTATATATTTATCGGATGAGTGTGGATTGAACTAATTGGGATTTGGAAGAAGCACATTTGAGGCTTAGATGAGGAATTAGGCTTGTAATCTAACGATTAGGCCTTGAATTTGTTATATGAACCCTAATCATCTTGATGTTTCATTACCATAAAAATACAATTTAAAGCCCCTAAAAAGACAGGGACATTTGCTGCCATCGGGGAAGTTATTTCCATAGAAGCTATATACATTTTAATCATAATTACCTAACATATAAATCAAAACACCTGGGATTACTTGAACTTATCAGTTCTTTACTTGAAACCAACTTGGGAATTATTTTGACGTCAAAAAAAGATCAAAAAGTTAAAGCTTAAAGTAAAAACAGCTGCTGTAAGCTGATATTTGGAAAAATCTCATCAATGACTCATCCATCCATCACGTAATTTTCTGTTAATTTTCCTCAGACCTTTAGCTCAGAACTGAGCTGCTCGAATTTCGAGAAGCCTTTGCCCTCGACAGCAGACAGACTGACATGGAATATGAGTGGCTTCATCGGCAGGACCTCTGTCTGGTGCTTTATCTGTGGCGAACACCATCGATACACCTAGCCAGAAGTGGCCTACGAAGCTCATTGTTTTTCGTAGAGTGGCTCCCGGCAGAGTGACACACATCTTAGACAACTCCGGTCCCTGCTGACCTGCCAGGATGCCACTTTTGGTTGCTTGTCTGCCATTGTCTGGCCGTATCAAGTCGGTTGCCACTCAGCGTACGGCCTTATCGCCTCATCTCGCCACGGGCCGCAGTATTAGCTCCTGAGTACAATTTTGCAGTGGCAAGTGCCGGGCTAACAAAAGCCGTTAAGACAAAGCACACGCCAAAAACGAGCGACAGGGCGAGCGTAAGTAATGCGGCTAAAATGCGACATGTTAACAAGGCGGCGACGCCGTAAGAGGATTGTGATTGCCGGGGGACTTTAATTTTCCGAGGGGTGTTGGGGTCTGCCTCAGGTTCCCTGTATTTATAAACTTTACATCCAATGAAACTAACCAGAAAAATGGACCAGGCGGGGAGTCGTGGCCGGGAGGCAGACAACGGGGCGTATGAGCGTTATTTTCATTCAGGCGTCCAGCCATGAAAATGCCAGCCTTGAAGTGTATGTGAGTGTGCTTGCCAGGATGTTTGTGTTAGTGCCTTTCGTCTGACTTGGCCGGCATTTATGGTTCAAGTTAGCAAGTTTTGTTTTCTTTAGCTTTACTCATTCCACTTGATGTTTTTGTTTAGTGGAAATTGTAGGCCGCCCATTGACTGGCGCACAAACACCAAGCGGAGGCAGTAGTTTTATAGCTTTGGGGCGCAGGACAGTGGACAGAGGACTCTGGACAATCGACAGGACAAACAGCGCTTATTCAGAGAGCGGGGATAAAAAGGCGAGCAAAGGTTGCACAGATTTCATGCCTCGATGCATGCAGCTGGCGAAAAACAAACAAAACAGCATAGAAGCCAAAGAGCGGACACAGTACAGTAAAATCTGGCTAAAATAGTTGTCCATCGGTAATCAGAAATAGTTAGAAAAAGGAAAGTTTTACTTAAAGTTACAGAAAATTAAAAAGTAATGCAAATGGAAGCCAGTTTTCATAGAGAACCCTTCCATTAAATTCCCCTGAAATTCGATTAACATATTTCCTTGAACTTGGAGCATTTATTATTCCCCAGGTTCGAGTCCTTAAGCTCCTTGACAAGTTTTGTCGAAATAAATTCTCTTGCTGGAACTTTTACTGTCTGTTCTATTTTGTATGATTTTGAGGGAGGGAGGGAGGGAGGCCCGGCATACATGTATGCGTGGTGACGTCGGATGTGGATGAGGCTGGAGACTGGGCTATGGGTAGTGGGTACTAGGATCTGAGAACCGAGTGACAACCAGGCCAGGACACGCCCGGGCTACAGCCCCTTAAACCCAGCCATTGGGGCCTTGAAAAATTACAAGCTTTTAAATTGAAATTTCAGACGGCAAGCACCGACAACATGAAAGCAGGACACGAACGCGGACACGCTTCGTTGTTTATTATTTGTGGCTTTATTATTCTGGGCACTGTTCTGGCCCGGGGCCAGGGGCAATATTTTGCTTGTTCCATTCGCTTTTTATTCTATTTTTCTGGCTTTTCGCTGGCAACAATTTGCCGCGGCTAATCAACAAATGAATTGCCGTAACATGTTACAAGAGTACATTGCGTATACAACGATGGGCAACTCGGCAACTCCCATTTCCATTATCCCTGGGCCCTGTGCCCTGTGCAATTTAAAATTATAGGGCAGAAGCTCCATTGTGAGTCCTGTAATGTTGCCACTGTAGGAGGGATATAATTAGCCGGGATCAGAATGATGTCTGCCCGTGGCAAGACTGACAATTTGACCTCACTTGCTGGGCATCCGGGCGGGGTCAAATGTGGAGTGCTGGGCACTAGAGTGATTAGGCGATTGATGAACGGCAAGCATTTTGGGGTTAAGCTCTTGTCGCTCTCGACCCTCTGTCAAAAGTGTTAATTGACAGACTAATTGAATCAGCCGCAAAGCAATTTGGAAATGGAATTTGAGATAAACACAACTTCAAGCCGCCCAGGACCCTCGAGTGGCAGTAACGAAAAGGCAAAGATAAACACAAACACAAAATTTCCATTTCGAGGACAGAGCAGAAAACGCCTGAGTTGTCATAATTGTGAAATTAGAGAGAGGGAGAACCCAGGCCGGATTATGTTTACATATCCTCGCACTCCGAGGAGTGCATTTTCGAAACTCAATTTACCAGCAAATCAAATTCGATTTTTAGTCCTTCCCCCCAGTTGAGCGAGCCCAAAAAATTAATTACTTTCGTAATGGATTTTATCAAAGTTACCCAGCACACACCTAGTTCGAACGAGTACGAATATTTATGCAAAATACTAAATAACAATTTGGCCAAGGATACAGCTCGTAAATACTGGCCATTTTGCCATTTTGGGTGAAAAAATAGGAGCGGTTCACGGAGCCGACACGTGCGGTTGCGTGTTGATTGGCATTGTCGGTCAAAAGACCGTTTCTACTTTTTTCTGGCTTAAACGCAAATTGGCAAGCCGGCAACAGCAACGGCGGATAGACAACAGACAGTTCCCGGAAAAAAATGATTGGGGAAATCCCCTCAAAGGCAAATACCAAAACACGTGAGATAGATAAACCAGATTGGGCCAGGCCAGAAGGCAAGACGCCCAAAATAAACCGAATTCGCGCTTCGGTAAACAAATCCCGACATTAAAGCAGTAAGTACTCCAAAAAAAAAGGAAAAACCACAAAAATGACAGACGTACACATTTTTCCCCAATCGACAAACATTTTGGTGTCGGAGTTGGCCAAATATTGACAGGGCCATGTGCGAAGTTGGCGGGGCCAGGGTGAAGGGAAGGCGCCAGGCCTAAACGACCTACAAATGTAATTTCACTATGAGCAAATCCACCATCGCTTATACAACCAAATCGATGCCAGGACTAGACCTCCACAAGAAAAAAATAATAGAAATAAAACAATCATAATTTAAACAAGACTAATGTAAGTTAGGTTTTTAAAGATTAAAGTAGGAAGAGTAGTTCTAAAAATGTTCAAATCTAGGAAGGACTTAGAAAGGAAAAATACTTGTACTATTGTGTGGTATTATTTTCCTGTGTAGCCAAAAAACCATTCCAAAATCCAAATAGATACACAAATCACCCACAAAATAAAATAAAGCAAGGCAAACGGAACATATTCGATAGGAGAATACATCAAAGACAACTAGAGTGGAGGAGGAATGCGAAACGAGAGAGAAGAAAAGACAATTACGTTCAATTTGAGCCACAAGGACTTCCCAGGGACCAGCAGACTATCCACCCATCCTCTTTATTTTGGGGAACAACTAAAAATAATGAAATCGAAACTAATTGTAAGCTATAGCTATGGAAGACGCAGTCAGTTCGAACGAGATCAGACCAAAGGGCATTGAATTGCCCCACAACGTGTACATATTTATACATCTATGTATATATATAGAGGGCTATAACTGGACCGACTTGAAGTACCATTCACATCAGAAGCAGCTCGCTGCAACTATATTGTGTTTGCCGTGTTCGCTTTCAACTGCAAACATTTTCGCACAAACACCCACATCCGAGGACCCCCACCTCGACATTATGGAGCTATTTTAGTCGGCACTCGCTGGTAGTTATAGTCCAAGGTCACATGACCTCGCACCCACCATACACACACACACACACACACACACACTCATGGCTACTGTGAAATATTTTTAAAAAGAAAGAGCGTAGCATACTTTTTGGGGACGCCCATTTTTGACACTTCATTAGTTCGCGTGAATGAATGTTTCCGCTTTAGTACGTGTATGAAAAGAAAGAAAAATAATGATGATGATTAGGAGGGGCAGGGAGAGAGCGGGGATAAGGGATAAGGAATGGGAAAACTTTTTATGATTCACCTCCAAACACCTTTCGGCAATGGGAAATTTGCCTACAAAGTCAGGCCAAGCGGTCTATTGTAGCCAATAACAGATCGAAGGCAAAACTTTGGCAACAGACTGGCCAAAAATATACTAAAGCCATAAAAACGCTCCCGGCAGTTTGGTAATCGCAGGATTGCCGCTTTCGAAGATAGGGGAAGTGGTGCACAGGAAGAAATTAGAGATATGAAATAGTGGAAAAACAAAGCCCATTATATTGCGCTAAAAAGGCTTTATATGTGTGGCCTTTAAAGAGATTTTAAAGCGCAACATTTGCTCTATTTTATGATTCATACATATAAATATTGTGAAGTACTCCTTTTTTGAAATAAATATTTTATGCCCTAACGTAATAATATCGACCAGATATTTTTATGGCGTTTTTTTGGCGGTGTGAGCTGCGAGGGGATAGCTCCCAGCACGACTTTTACATTCATGATTTACGATGCGTCTCCGCTGGGCGAGCGAGGCCATTCCCAAGCCAGGTGGTACAAATCAATGTGCTCCCTGTGTTTGCGATTGTTTTAGCCAGCTTGGTTGCTCTACTGGCTAAAACTTCTTCCCTTCCATCGTGCCCCTCCAGCTGCTGCTGCTCCTGGCGCAATCCAATGCACATCTCGGGCATTAATCAACCATAAAAGTGGGGCAGGCAGAGGAACCGAATTGGTAATAAGACCGCGATAAGCCCCAAGGATATCATACTAATTGACAGAGGGAAACAGGGGCGGGATAGGGGACGAAATCCCATTCGAAATGATTACGAGGAGGTATACCTAAGATGGTGGGATTGCCATTTCGCAATGTTTCGGTCTAAGCCGGATATTGCGTAAATTTGAAAAGTGCGCCGGGAAATTGTTTCACTTTGCGGGCATCCTTAATTAGCGCCGTTAATTAAAAGCAAAACATGAATTAAAACGGGCCGCGGAAAACAAACGTAAAATGGAATGTCATTCTAATTGGTTGGGCAGGTCAACTGCAAAGCTCTGCCAGACCATGAAAATTAATTGAAAGTCGAATATAGGACTCGAAAGTTACACAAATCAGAAGAGCTATTTCTGGGTACTGGCAAAAAATGGATTTAATTATGTTTTGCAATGAAAATTGTTCGGACGCAATACATGAAATAATAATAAAATAACTCAAATTACGGAAAATGCCATAAATAATGTAATACAAGCGTGCCCCAGATGCCGGGCAATTGCAGGCAAGTTTATTAATTGCTTTGCAAGGAACGTTGGCATTTTAGCACATATGGCTTAAACGGAAGAACAACAAAGGCTAAGAAATGTCAACCAGCCAGCAGCTTTCGCACATCCTTGCCGGGACATCGTGCGACGTCATTGTCATGAAATGCACAAATTTATCGAGTGCATGTCGTATACGTAATATTGCCTCGACCCCCCTATATTGTTTCCTGCTCTCGGCCATTATTTAAGAGCTTCTTGTTTATATTTTTAGAGGCAATTGAAATTATTCCCATTCGTGGAGCGTGGAGACTGTTGCCAAGGAATGCCAATATGCATACAAAATACGGGTACTTGGTAAACTTTTTATTTATTTATAGTCGGCTGTTGCCTGGCAAAATGAGCACTTAATCAACTCTCGCAAATTTAATTAAATGCACCAAAACAACAGTCCTGCGAGCTGGCAGCGATATTAATCATACGTCATGTTGTCAGCTTTATGAAAAGCTTGCATAAATCTCTGCCAAAGCCGCAGAATGCAGCCTGGTGTAAAAAATGCATGTGTGTGGGGAGGGGGAGTGTGTGTGCGGATGCTATTTCAAAAGTGTTTCAAATGTTCGCAATTTAAATGAAATTGAGAAGCTAGCAAACGAAAAAGAAACCCTTTTGACAGATTTTAGCTTGCCCGAAAATCGGTTGTGTGTGTGTGTTTTGTAATAAACTGCCATTGCCAAAAAATAAAATCGCACACAAACACAAAAAAACCGCAGGAAGGGCTGAGAGAAAGTGGATAAAAAAAGGAAGTAAACAGCAGCTAGAACAAATGGCTCGTTTGGCTAACCTTTTCTGCACTGCTTTTGTTTATAGAAAAGTTTAAATTGTGTCAATTTTTTTGTCGGCATGCCATGGCCTGCGCAATGCTAAAAGTTTTGCGAGAAAAACAATTTCGCAAATCAAGGCAAGGACGGCGACGGCAAGGATCTGCGCAAAAAGCGCGAGGATAAAGCCAACAAAGTATGTTTTACGATGGCATCTGGAGAAGGTCCTGTCCCTGTTCCTGCCTGGGGGACTACACCGAAATCCGCGCCTTTCCCTATTAATTGCCCGGAGAAAGGTATGTTGAATAATGCCCTAATCGCGGCGATGGCATCAATATCCGCCAACACCTACTGTCGGACAGCCTGAATGGGGAATGTCCCGACAGGACAAAGCATCCTATCAGCATAGTTTCGCCGCTCTTAACAGTTCACTGCGGGCCATTGGAGCGAAAAGCTTCATGTTTTTTATCAATCAATACAAAATGGCATAGGGGAGATTTACAATTTGAACACACTTAAATGCCCTGCGGGGACAGACTGTGCGCACAAATAAGTGTAGGTGGTGGGCTGGCGAGGAAAAAATTCAATAAAAACGACAGTTTCATGCAATTTTATTATGAAATGACACTTTCATGCCTTTTATTATGAAATGCTTGTGCAAACAAAGAATCCACGCTCCGCAAATTGGTTTTCAAATTAAATCAGGTAAATCATTCCAGTAGTTGGGGAGCAAATGGATCGATTCGTATAACCCTAAAAAAAGTGAATTGGGCTTCCCTAATGAAAGCTGCCCACCTTCAAAAATGCCTAATTTATTGATTTATGTATTCAGTCCATTTGGGAAATTAGGTTTCAATCATTTTCAATTGATTTCTTTGTCGCAGCCAAAAAGTTTCTTGGCAACTTTCATCGGACTGCTGGCTGTGCACAGAGAAAAAAAGTTAGCTACTTGGAAAATAATTTCCCTAACAAATTATGCTCCACAAACTAATTTTTTGTTTACCAAAAGCCGAGTATTCAAATGGGAAAACCAATTTGTGGCCAAAACTATAGACGGGTAGCATGTGCGTTACACGGAGCTGAAAGCCAAGTTAATACAATAGAACACAACGGGAACTTGGCCAGACACAAGTTTTCCTGGACTTCTGGCCACAAGAAAGTTTCACCCCAGCCGCTCGGACCCTTGAATTAAAGTCAATTACCCAAAGGCTGACGAGCTCCAACTTCTTGGGTTTTCTTTGGAAATTTACGAGCTCCCGTGGGAGCGACGTGGATTCCCCATTCCGGTAATCAAGTGTGGAGGTGTCCATGTGTGAGTTTGGCAATATAAATGGCGATAAATTAATTATCGGCCGATCAAGTCATTGTCGCCATTAATTATGGCCCAGGATGCTTGGCCCAACGGCCTTTTAATAGTTTTTCACACGCCCCCGCCAATTAGGAGGAGGGCGCTCTGCGTTGGAAAAGGACACCTCCGCCTGGCGAACGGAGATGAAATATTGAGACGGGTTGAATGGGTCGTGGTTTTATGACAATGTTTGCTGCCTGAATAACGACAGGGGCGTCTGGGTTGTGAATTTAATGCGCTGCAACAGTTAATGATTTTATTGGCACTCTGTCCAACTTGGCAACATCTCGATGGAGGCAGGGAGACAGAAAATGGAAGACAGGAGGAGGGTCATCCTCGTAAACAGGCAGTCGGGGGGAATTTATGACTTGGCCTCATGAATATAATCAATGTCAAGAGCAGGGACCGCCAACGCAGACGCCAAGTGTCGTCTGGAGATCCCTCATCCTTATGGCGTTCCTCCCAGAAATCGCAGCGCACCATGTACCAAGCCAGACCAGATCCCGAAGAGGCTTAATCGCTCTTCTGGCTCAAACGGCATTTCTATTTGGCACTTCCGCCTTCCGAATCATTCCGGGTAATTCCCCCCACCATCCAGGTCCAAATACCAATTATACTTTTGGCACAGTTCTTTGTCCGTAATGTCCTTGCCAAATACCAGGATACAACATTTCTTGGGCACACACGAAAAACACTCGGAATCGTTTGCAGGTCCTGCCAGCTGAATCTTGTCAAAATGTAATAGCCAAAACTTCAAATACTTTGATCCTTGGCTTAATAACACTTTACATTTCTCTCGAACCATTTAACTGCTGTTTTCGGGTTCAAAAACTTTTTCTAACACTTCCGTGGCGGTTTGGATGCGCGCGTTGAACCAATGGGTTTGAAAGTTCCGATGTAACTGAAACGGCCAACAGCATGGGCCAAACACAAATAACTGGCTACGCAGATGGAAGCTTACCGGAAGGACTTTAAAGGACGAACAGTCAAAGCTTTTTTCAAAACTTAAAGAAACCGTTACAAATTGACTAGAGCCGTTACTATCTATGATACTTCCTTAATGTTTTTTTGAATAGTTCACATCATTTTATTATTTTTAACTTATAATTTCCCAAACCAATAATAAAATTTATACTCAAAATATCTAACAAATGATTGTTATTATTATTTAGTAAGAATAAAGTGAAATTTATTATTCCTTGCACTACTTGGATTTTATTTATTTTACAAGCTGTTTTTATTTATCTAAATATGTTTTTTTTAATTTACAATTTAAATGAAGCTTTTGAACTCCGACTTCCACCGATAGATGGCACTAAATAACTAGAGATTTTATTTAGCTTGAAAAATACTATGTCGTTCGATAAGTAGTTCGATACTTTTATCGATGTTTCTCTATTCTCCACCTCTATAATATATCTCCCAGCTGACCACAATAAATAAAGCAATACTTTTAAATTGAAAAATAAAACACAAATATATTAAATAAACAAAAAAGGTTTTTTCGTTACGTTTGGCTGGTGCTAAGGATTGCCAAAAATCCTTTAGCAACGTGGTAACTTAAAACAACAATAGAGTAAACAACTTTTTAATTCCTCCTAACGAATTACAGAATTAAAGTAAATAAATAAAGAATCTAGTAACGATGGCCCACTACAAGGGAGCCGCCAGTGAGGCGGGCCGCGCCGCCCAACTGATGAAGAAGCGCGAGATCCAGCAGCAGGAGATCGAGTTCCGCAAGAAGAAAATTGAGGAGGAGCTGAAGCTGGACAAGATCGAGAACAAGTTTGCCACCCATTACGATGCCGTGGAGCAGCAGCTTAAGTCCTCGACTATCGGTCTGGTTACGCTGGACGAGATGAAGGCCAAGCAGGAAGACATAGTGCGAGAGCGGGAAAAAAAGCTGGCCCAGAAGAAAGATGAGAAGGATAGGGAGAAGCAGCGGGCCCTGGAGGCCATACAGGCGGAAAAGAACAAGCAGAAGAGGCAAATTCAGGCATTGTCTTTTAACATGGACGATGATGAAGATGGGGAGGGGGATGATGCCAACGATACAGAGCCGGAAAAAGAGGAAAAGCCCAAGGCCAAGTGGACTGACATGAAGGACAACATAGTACCGATCAAAAAAAAAAAGATATGCAAAAACCCCGACGTGGACACCTCATTTTTGCCAGACCGCGAACGCGAGGAGCACGAAAACCGACTGCGAGAGCAACTACGTCAAGAATGGGTCATGCAGCAGGCGGAGCTTAAGGACGAGGACATCTCAATCACGTTCAGCTACTGGGATGGCTCTGGTCACCGACGAAATGTACTCATGAAAAAGGGTAACTCCATCTACCAGTTCCTTCAAAAGTGTCTAGAGCTGCTGCGCAAAGAGTTCATCGAACTGAAGACCGTCATGGCCGATCAGCTGATGTACGTCAAGGAGGATTTAATCCTGCCGCACCACTACTCATTCTACGACTTTATTGTCACAAAGGCGCGTGGCAAGTCGGGGCCGCTCTTCCAGTTCGATGTGCATGACGATGTGCGCATGATCAGCGATGCTTCGGTTGAGAAGGAAGAATCCCACGCCGGAAAGGTCCTACTCCGTTCCTGGTATGAGCGCAACAAGCACATATTTCCCGCCAGTCGCTGGGAACCGTACGATCCCACCAAGTCCTATGACAAGTATACAATCAAAGACAAGGATAAGAGTAAAAAGTAGTTTCTAAACACTGGTTTTAAGGTTTCTTTTCCAGCTTTTTTAATTCCAATAAAAGCAATTACATTAAATTCTTATTTTTAAATTCTTCAATGAGAACAATTGGTAACAAGAATCGTACTATCACATTGTGTAAATAAACATTCTGGATAGCGAATTCAAATTAATCAAAGTTGGCGTCGGAAAAACTTATGTAGTACAATTTTGCCATCTAGCATTTCATTTTGTTTTAAATTTTCTGCACTGCTCGAAATGGAATACAAAAATAAGTTAAGCCATATAATGGAAACAAATGCTGCTGGTCGCTCAATCAATGGGTACACTCATTTGAACGCTTCATTGCCGCGTGGTGCCACCATTCTACAAAAGAAATACAGCGCCGAAAGGGAAAAATGGATCCACCAAGTGGATGTGACTCTTCCTCCAATTGACCTAGAGCTGAAGCTACCAGTCGAGATTATGGCCCACAGACAGTGCGTCTGTATGCGCCCCCTGATAGCTCATGAGTGTGGAAGATGTCATCAGTTCATTCACGGTCGACTTGCTAAAGTCTGTTACAAGCATCCATTGGAACCATTGCTTCCAGTTGACATCCTAAAATGCCCTTATTGCAAGGCGTCCACTTTAATGATCAAACCGTCGCATCTCACCTGGGAACAAATACGGAAATTTGAAGAAGCCCCACTGCCGGATGACAATGATATTTAAATTTGAGCTAATAGCTGTTCGAGATGGAAACTCTAAATTTCCACTTTAGCTAAATGTTAACTTATATTTTTTATTTTAAATACATTTAGCTACATTAATTTACAAAAAAATTGATCGGAAGTCAACGCAGGCTTGTAACGCAGACCAATAGATAATCCATCGACAAAGTTCGTTCAAGGATTAAATAAAAACTGAAAAAGATATGGACATCGCTGTGGGCAACATAAGTTGTTCTCATGCACTTCCCAATTTTCAAGGAAAAATTCACAAAAAATCAATGCAAAAATTAATTCGTAGCTTTTGATGCAGATCGGTAGGGAATCAATCCACAAATAGTTTAAGGGATCGGTTGAAATATAGACATCGCTGTGGGCCACATAAGCTGTTCTCATGCACTTCCCAATTTTCAAGAGAGACCTAGGGAAAAATTCACAAAAAATCGGTCGAAAAATTAATTTTTAGCTTTTGATGCGGATCGGTAGGGAATCGATCCACAAATCGATTAAGGTATTCCGCTCAAGGATCGGTTGAATACTGAAAAAGATATAGACATCGATGTGGGCCACATAAGCCGTTCTCATGCACTTCCCAATTTTCAAGAGAGTCCTAGGGAAAAATTCACAAAAAATCGGTCGAAAAATTAGTATATAGCTTTTGATGCAGATCGGTAGGGAATCAATCCACAAATCGATTAAGGTATTCCGCTCAAGAATCGGTTGAAAACTGAAAAAGATATAGACATCGATGTGGGCCACATAAGCCGTTCTCATGCAATTTTCAAGAGAGTCCTAGGGAAAAATACACAAAAAAACCGGTCGAAAAATTAATTTGTAGCTTTTGATGCGGATCGGTAGGGAATCGATCCACAAATCGATTAAGATATTCCGCTCAAGAATCGGTTGAAAACTGAAAAAGATATAGACATCGATGTGGGCCACATAAGCCGTTCTCATGAACTTCCCAATTTTCAAGAGAGTCCTAGGGAAAAATTCACAAAAAATCGATCGAAAAATTTATTCGTAAGTTTTGATGCAGATCGGTAGGAAATCAATCCACAAATCGATTAAGGTATTCCGCTCAAGGATCGGTTGAAAACTGAAAAAGATATAGACATCGATGTGGGCCACATAAGCCGTTCTCATGCACTTCCCAATTTTCAAGAGAGTCCTAGGGAAAAATTCACAAAAAATCATTCGAAAAATGTATTCGTAGGTTTTGATGCAGATCGGTAGGGAATCGATCCACAAATCGTTTAAGGTATCCCGTCCAAGAATCTGATAAAAAGTTAAGAAGATATACCCATTGCTGTGGGCCACATAAGCCGTTCTCATGCACTTCCCAATTTTCAAGGGAGTCCTAGGGAAAAATACCGAAAAAATCGATTCAAAAATTAATTCGGAGCTTTTGATCCAGATTGGTATGGAATGGAGCTACAAATTCTTTAAGGTTCTCCTTTTTAAAGGGAAATTTTAGATATTGTTATGGAAAGGACTTCCGTTAAATAACCCATTGAAAATTCAAAGGTAGAAATAGTAAATAGAATATAACAATAAAAGTATAAAAAATCACATTATCTTTTTTTACAACCAAAAAAATATATTTTATTAAAAAAACTTAAAGATGGCTATTTAAATATGTTGTTTTTAACACTACGAGTAAAATTTTTAAAAATTAACTGGTGCGCTAGGCGCGTAAACCACACTAATAATGGCGGTCCTGCACGCGATGGTCCACCACCATCGATAACTCCCACCTCTAGCGTCGCGTCTGCCTGGCGGCTGTTTTTCGATTTCTATTCTTTATCTGCCAAAACGCCGTTATGAACAGAACAGAGATCAGGAACTGAGCAAGCGCCGTGACTTTAGAATCGTTTTGTGAGTTTGTGTGATTACGCCCGACCAACAACAGCAGATCGCACGCTCCGTACAAATCGAGATAAAGCTGAAACTGCGCAAAGGATCTGACGAGAAGCGACGCCGTTGAATAGGAGCAACAACAAAGCGACTGGAGGACTACCGCTCGGCAGCAACAACAACAATATCGACGAGAACGCTCTCGCACGCACTCACACAAAGATTATTGAAAAATGGCGCCGACAAAGGCAACCACCCGGGCGGCTGCCTCCAGCGGTCATCTCCAGAACCAGGCCGCCAATCCTCTCCTGGCTTTGGGGGCTGGCACAAGGAAGGCGCTGACACGGCGCGCCACCGTGTCTAGCAACATCGATCCCAATGTGGAGAATATGCAGACTCGCGGCAAGCGCAAGGCGGATCACAGCCCCGTTAAGAACGAGAAAATTAAGCGCTCAGCTTTGGGCAACCTTACAAACAATGTGAAAATCATGACACTGCATCCCGGGCAGCAGGAGGAGGAATCGGCGGCCAAGAAGCCGACGGCCCAGCAGCTGCAGGCCCTTCTCGATGCAAAGAACCAGGAAAACCTTACCATAAATGTTTTCAACACCGCCGCCTCCACCACCACGGCCAACAAGATGGTGACGCGGGCATCCAGCAAAGTCGAGGATTCGGTGGAGGCTTGCCACAAGGTTCTGGACAAGATCGAGGAGGCGATGGCCAGACCTAAACCACGACCGAAGCCAGTTCCTGGGAAGAAGGCTGCTGAGGCGTCACGTCCCAATCCGCCCATGATGCAGATTCCTATTCTGATGCCGCCGATGCAGAACCTGGCCGCTCCACCGGTGGCTGCCATCAAGCCAGTGCGCCGCATCTCCAATGACTTTAACAAGACTGATGACAGCCTGTACATCTCCGCCCTTGAGGATGTGTCTGGCTGCGATTCCATGCGTCTATCGGCCAACTTCGAGGCCGCTCGTCGGCGCTCCGCCAAATTACAGCAAAAGACTGATCAGCAACCATTCATTCTGCCCACCGTGGATGCTAGCCAGGTGGTGCCAATCAAGCCAGTGCCATTGGACGTTGAGGACTTCGATCGCAAGAACTGGGATGATCCCTTCCAGGTTTCGCACTACGCCATGGATATCTTCAACTACCTGAAATCGCGCGAACCGGAATTCCCCATCGGCGACTACATGCCGCGCCAGAAGCACTTGACCACTTGGATGCGAACCCTGTTGGTCGACTGGATGGTCGAGGTGCAGGAGACCTTCGAGTTGAACCACGAAACTCTATACCTTGCTGTTAAGATCGTGGACTTGTATCTCAACCGCGAGGTGATCGCAAAGGAGAAGCTGCAGCTGCTGGGAGCCGCCGCCTTCTTCATCGCCTGCAAGTATGACGAGCGCCAGCCACCTCTGATCGACGACTTCCTCTACATCTGCGATGGCGCTTACAACCACGACGAGTTGGTGGGTATGGAGCGTGAGGCACTTCGCGTCATTAACTTCGACTTGGGCATTCCGCTCTCGTACCGCTTCCTGCGCCGCTATGCCCGCTGTGCCAAGGTGCCAATGCCGACTCTGACGCTAGCTCGATACATTCTGGAGCTCTCGCTTATGGACTACGCCACCATCTCGTTCAGCGACTCTCAGATGGCGTCTGCCGCTCTATTTATGGCCCTGCGCATGCACGGTGGAACAGGACAACTGGACAAGCAGACCTGGAGCTCCACTTTGAATTACTACACTGGGTACCAGCTGGCGGAGTTTGCCGAGATCGTGCCGGTGCTGAATTCCGGCTTGCACCGCAAGCCGCGTGGGGCCATCAAGACGATACGGAACAAGTACTCGCACAAGATTTTCCACGAGGTCGCCAAGGTGCCGCTGCTGACCAACCAGGAGCTCTTCCAGAACAACCTGGATCTGAACGAAAGCAATTTGTCGTAGGACAGTCTCTCAAACTTTTAGCCAAATTCAATATGAAAGCAAAAATGATACGCTTCTGTTAGGCTAAGGCGCTCCACCTCCCCGGATGTAACAAACAAAAAAAAAACTAAAAAAAAAAAGAAAACCCAACCTCATTTCCCGCCTCATTTTAATAACGGACCCCCCACAAATTTGCCCAACCGAATTTCTAAGTTAACCCTGATCTTAGTCACCTAGTCCCCCAGTAGTCCTCCTCACACATACTTTATATTAATTATTATTGTGACCTTTGCATTATCAACATGTTTTTGGATAAATTATATGTTATAAGAGTCATTAATGTTTCTCACGTTTTTACGTTTTTGTTTAGATTTCACACCTATTCCACAACCATGAGCATGAGATACCTAAATATAAGCAGGGAAACTTAAACTATATAATTAACATTCGAATCTACAACAATCTGGCCGCGATTTATATTTTAAAGTGTACGCTAGCTGTAAGAGATTCCAGCATTTACATAATAAACCTAACACATAAGCCACTAAAGCAGACATGGATCGCCAACTAATTTATTCTACACGGATGTGCATGAGCGCTCGCTGGAAGGATACCAGCGACCGACTAGCGGAGGCACGTGCGTTCTGTACAACCTGGAAAAGCGCCGCCTCGATCAACCCTCGTCCTGCGTATGTGCCACTGCATCAGCATCTGTTGCCCTGCTGTACTCGTTGTTAATGCTGTTGTTTGTTAAGCCACTCATGGATCCCTGCCCTACCCATCTGTTACCCGCCATCCCCGCTCCACCCCCTCGAAAGTCACTCTACCACCACGACCACACCTTTCCTAAACTCCTAAATCCACCTCATTCTCACCATGAAAGTTGATAACGTTGCATTGTTCCAGTAACTAGTTATGTACGCCATGTTATGTATGTATCGCATTTGCCCAGAGAAAACCAATAAACATTTTTAAATGCCCGTTCAAAAATAAAAGTATTTTTATAAATTTAACAACTTTTAGGAACTTTTTTTTCACCTTATAAAGACGGAGCTCTCTGCTTGTGTTTTGTATCCCAAGAACTTTGCATTTAAATTTTAAAACCTAAACCTACAACTGTTAATCTCAGAAATTTATATTATATTTCAGTTTCTATTTTCTTTTAATCTTCCTATAGCAAAAACGAGTCCTTAAACTGTGTTAGAGGTCAAAGGTAAATGGAAAATTCTTATAATATTAAGATAATCACCGGAATCCCAGTAGGGTGAGTGAAAGATTCATTGTCCTTTGAATGTTTTTGTCAGCTGTTTTTGTCCTTTCCACGCTCATCATCAAACAGCTGAGATCTGAAGGCCTAAAGGACATCAAACCCTGTCCGGAATTGGTTCGATCGGCTACAGGTAAAATCCTCCAATATTTTCCACCCAAAATCATACACAATCTCGGCTAGTATAAGTCTTTTTGTGTGTAGGTATACCTAGGGTACGGAGTTCTCCGCTTTTGGCGCGCCCGTCTGTCATTTTAGCGCCAAAAATTTGTTAAGGATTTGCGCGGCAGGCTGCGCATGCGCCGCAAGACATCAAGACATCGCCCTCCCCTTTCCATTTCCATTTCTTTCGCCCTTCGAGGCAAATGCACCACCGTCTTTGAATCGGTCTCAGTCTCCCCATGACACTGATTTCCTACCACTACCACCACCGCTGCCTTGTAGTCGTCCGTCCGTCCGAGGTCCTGCCTTTGTGCGCTCCTTTTTTTGTGTTCTGTTTTGTGCGCCGACTGCCTGCCAGCCAGGTAGGTTCTTCAAGATTCAAAAGGATGTGTGTGTAAGGTTATCTGTCTGCATGAGAGTGCCGGAATGCATGTTGCCTTATTTTTCCGGTTCAGGGGGACGGATCCCTGGGTGTCTTGCTCAAGGTGCAACTGGTCACTCACTCGCTCGCTCGCCTGGTCAGTCCGTCGGCCGGTCTATCGGTCACTGGCAACTAATTACCTCGGTTGGGTGTGCAGAAATCGAGTTTATTTCTTATTAAAGATACGGCAGCTGCCCCTCGGCTAGCGAAAAGGGGGAGCAGCCAACTTATGACTACGACTCGGATGACAGACCTCACTCCTCCTCCTATTAATTCTCCCGTGACAGCATTCAGGTTCTTAGATAGCCGGCGAGTTGAAGGCTCCATTATAGCCGCCCCCATAGCCGCTGCCGTAACCAAAGGCATTGTGGTTATTAAGGACTCCGAAGGCTCCCTTGTGCACTCCATCCTCCTTATATTCGGTGTTCATGGAGAAGTGGTGATCCCAGTGATTAGGGTCCTGTGGGTTATGATCAGGGTATCGATGCACGTTTTGGGTGCTTGTGGCCGGAGGATAGACTGCTGCTCCTGGAGCCACGCCATAGGCGGGAAACTGAGCTGCCTGCGGATAAGCTGGATATTGTGGCAAATATGTTCCTGGATAGGGATAACCGGGATAGTAGCCCGGAGCCACTCCAGGTTGGGCTGGGACACTGCCAGGTAATTGCACTGGAGGTTGAGGAGCACCCATGGCCGGATAGCTTGAAGGGCCACTTGTAGCAGGATACACGGCGGGGACACCTTCAAAGATTAACAAAATAAGGCGATTTTTTAATTCGGGTAGTTCAATTAATCATCACCTGGGTATGAAGCTCCTCCTGCCGGATATGCGGGTGCTGATGGATATGGAACCGGAACCTGTTGCCCTGGAAATCCGGGTGGGGGATATGCCGGCGCCGGTTGTCCTCCTGCAATGGTTACACCAGGGTTTCGTGACTGGGCGCCAGGGAAAACGACATTGTTCGTACTGGCCAATCTCACTCCAGATCCTCCATTTTCATGGCCATGGGCCGAATCAATCCCTCCAGAAGACCCAACTGATCCAGCTGCTCCGGTGTAACCTCCTCCAGCTCCCACCAGGCCCAAAGGTGGATAAACATTGGTGTTAAGAAGAGCGCCCTGGCGGTGGCGACTGCTGGAAATGCCTCCAGTTAGGGTGGACGCCAGGTTAAACTCCGTTCTTTGGTCCTCACGGCTCTCATCGCGGCTAAGCTGAGTGGCTTCAATGGAAGCTACCAAGATGAACAGCCCTAGAACGGCTCCGCATGTGATTCCCCTCCTGCTGGCCATGGCGTCGTAACTCAGACTAAACCTTTAACGCGCTAGAAGCAAAATTTGATTCGACGATGGGATGAGAGCCAAGAAGAGCGGCTTGGGGGGTTATCACCGGGGTCTCAATGACCAGATAAGTGGCACGTCTAACGCCAATTGAAAGGTCTCTGAAACGTGTGAGTGGTTCTGCACTTAAAAAAATTATTAGGAATGTTAGCATATAGCAAAAACTAACCATATAATTTATATTATTCATATTATTTTATTGTGAACAATTATTGTAAAGCGTAAAATATATTATATATTTATATATGTTTTTAGTGTACAAATCTTAAGAGATGAGAGACGCAAAACACAACAAGATCATTATAGTTATTGTTGAAAAAAAAAAATTATTCGCAATGTCTGAAAATATTTGGGGAATTCCCAAAACATACTTGCTTGAATCCTGCACACTTTTTGATTTCTATATTTTTAGACTCTAAATTCTAAAAGATAGAATGGTCAGAAAACCTTGCTTACATGTTAGCATGTTAGCTTACATACCAACAATATAGACTAGTGTTTACTATATATTAAAAATACAATAATGTAGCATTAGTTTTCAGTCGCCAAGGTTATTCTACTCGATTTCATTCATCTTTCTTATCAGCAGCCTATAAAAGCTGCACGAGGATGTGCATTAAATTGCACTACTTTTTTGCATACGCCGAGATGCAGTTGCTGGCTTTGATAATACTGCCAATCCTGGCGAGCTTTGTCCACTGTCGACCCACTTTCGGTAAGCTTGCACGGATTCTGTAGTTCCTTTGAATGACCTTACATTTCCTTCTTGAGCAGGAGGCTATCCGCACCCAGGATCGGGACCGGGACCATTAATTCAAGAGGGCTACGAACACGGGTATGATTACCACTATGGAGGAGGCTACGGCTACCAGCATGGAACACCAACAGTGGGCTATGGCTACTATCCTCCACCGCAACTAGTGCATCCTCCCATTAGCTACTATCCGCCATCGCAGCCTGCTCCTGCATACTACTCTCCACCACTGGCTACTCATAAGGCAACTGTCCCTTACCCTCACAAGTCGAAGGAATATTACGGAGCCTCCGCATCATCCGGAGGCTACAAGCAAAGCGGTTACTAGCTAAACTGGCCTAGTCTATAAATTTTGTTTTAAATATTTATTAAATCTATATTGATTCAAGTTACCCTTTTATTTCATCTACCTGGAAGTTTTGGAGTCGCATGGGCCAGTTTCATTTGGTCGTCACTGAACTCCCAGTATCCTAGTCCCTTGGAGAGGTAGGTCTTGCCATTACTATACTTGAGAGCATCGTCTATGTTATGGCCGACTCAAGTCCAGATGCTTAAATACCGAGGATATTTCGATTCTACTTGATCCATGGTGTCATTTAATCGCCAGTAGGAACTACCACTTGTTAGGGAACTTCCATTATTATGGAAGAAACTAGCCCTTGTGGATCAGGTACAACCTCTGACAATGGTAGAGACAACCCAGATGGGTACTTGGATCTAATTAATTCACCAGGTAATGGCAAAGAAAGAAGTTCATGTTCTAAAGAATTTAATTTTAATTTTATTGATAATATCAGAATGATAAATTATAGTATTACCGGCTAGCTGGGCTGGGATGCTGGTTATGTGGACCATCTTGCTGCACTTGAAAACTCAGTGAACACTAAGAGGGTTATCAATGAGAACTCAAAAGGGATATATGTAGGTTTGGGGACTATTCTAGATTTGTTTATGAAACAAGAAAAATTAAGCTTCGGCAGAGCTAAAGCTTATATACCCTGACAGTTAGAGGTCGGTTTCTTTTCTTACTTCACATGTCACCTTTCAGGAGTTAAGGTCCCGCAGACCTACTATCAACGGAGTTTGACAAATTACCACATCCACACAATCCGAGTAGTATAATTCAGAATTATTTTTTTCTCAATTAAATTTATCATTTTTACCAAATTGCTGAAATCCCAAGCCCTTTGTATATTAAGTTACTGAAATTCAACACTAATATTTTAATAAAATTCCCAAGCTTTCCTTATATTATTGTTTTTGTTCATTTAAAGAGAGCTCCAAACAACCTTGTTTACCAGATTAAATGATGAGCATTGGAAAGCAATGTGTGCATAGCTCAAGGCTCTTCTAATTGTTTTTCGTCATGTTCCTTATCTGCTCGCAGCTTGCTATAAAATCGGACTGAAACCTTAAGCCACCAATCAAAATTTAATTAAAAACCCAAAGATGAAGTTGCTAGCTGTGGTACTGCTGCTAATCCTAGCAACATCGATACACTGCCGACCTACTTTTGATAGGATTGCCGAGATCCTGTTGGAGGGCCTGGAGGATTCGGCGCATTATCACCAAGGAGGATACCCACAACACGGCAGGCCAGACTGCACCCATGGCCATAGAGAAGGATATGGCTACCAATATGGAAGACCGCAGGGTGGAGAATACAATCATCAACCTAGGCCAGTACATTCCTCCTCCGGGTACTACCCGCAACCTGCTCGTCCTGATTATTACAATCCAGAAGGCCCCATTTACTATCCTAATCATTATGGATCGACGTCACACCCTGGTGGGTACAGAGAGCGGGGTTACTAACATTCGCATAAACGATTCGATTACCCTGCCTCTGTCCAACCACCCAGTCACCGGTTAATTCATATTTTTGTTTATTTTATAATTTATTAAAAAATTCGTGAATCTTCGTCAAGCGTCGTGTTCTTTGTTTACACGCGGGCTATAAAAAAAAACCAGTTTTCAGCCACAAAAACGATCTTGAGCGGAGAAATTACACAACAGTCTTCCCAATGTCCAACCAGTGTAGGTGCGGGGGATCCCGCTCCGGAGATTCATCTCCGCCTCACATCGATTGGCACGGAGCGGGTCTCCTGGATGGGCAAATGGATGTACTGCGCCGAGCTGGGAAAGATTATGTCCCGTTCCTCAGACACCTCCACGGCAGAATAGGGTTTGGCTGTCGGCAAAGGCACAGGAGGTGATGGCGTACTGGGGTTCTGGGGTGGCACCAGCGGCGGTCGATTAGTGCCAATGATTAGAGTGTTCTCTGTAGGCTGGTTGATCGGTGGGCGTGGCTGGAAAGTCGGCTGCGTTACCGGCGCAATGGGTGTACTAGGCGTTGTGCTCTCTTCCCTTGGAGCAACCGAATCCTCTTGAGGCGGATTGGGATTTGGTTGGATGTTGTTCCATTCTGGTGGGGGTTGCGGTTCGCCGCCTCCATTCCAAGCTGGCCTTGGTGGGGGACCCATTCGTTCGTCCCATTCTGGTGGTGGTGGCGGGCGGCCTCCTCCTCCATTCCAGCCAGGTCTTGGTGGGGGTCCTCTTCCGCCGCCTCCATTAAAGCCTGGACCACCATTCCAGCCACCACCTCCCATATTCCAACCTGGAGGCATGCCTCCACCGCCGCCATTCCATCCCGGACCCATGCCACCGCCTCCATTCCAGCCTGGTCCCAATCCTGGTTGGTTCCATCCGAATCCCGGCTGATTCTGGTTGTTGCCCGCTCCCCACTGCCAGCCTGGAGGCCAGCCAGGTGGTGCTTGTTGCTGAGGGGGCTGACCATGTCCGGGACCTGGCATCCGACGCCTATGGCCCTGCTGCTGCCGTTGGAACTGCTGTTGTTGCTGCTGAGGAAATAGGTTGTGGTTCAATCCATTGAGCAAGCCATTCAGTGATCCGAATCCAGGGAGTTTAGCGACCACCGTGACTCCACCGGCGGAGGCCACTGCCCCTCCTGTGGGCGACGAAAAGGCAAACTGCCCGCGGCACGTGGGGATTAGAAAGTATACGAGAGATGCGATCAAGGTGGCCTTGCCAGTCACCCAAGCTGGCGAAGATCGCGTCATTTTTCGAGTGATCGCCAAGAAAGGTGGATTCTAACTGGAGGCAATTTCGAGCTCCCGGCTTAGTGCTTATCCGCGATGCTTGATTAAACATTGAAAAACCTGTCCCCCAATCATCTGGGAGAACCAGAGAAAGATCTGAGAAACGGAGAGATAGAGTGAGAGAAACAGAGAGTCATAGTAAGACTGGAAGACTATCTGCGATCATCGCATCTTCACACATCTTCAAAACGAAGTAAACAAAGATTTTAAATTTGAAATAATGTTACGTTTTCAAATATATAATAAATTGCAAATTATAAATGATGCTAATCAATCATTTATACAATTGTTTTTGTTAAACTTTTTTTTTATAATTAATTTGTATGTAACATTACCTTAACATTAAACTTAAGGGTTAGGGCGTCTCTAAAACTCTTGGTCAGTTCCCATAATATTTTGAAAAGGATCTAAAATTAAAATATCGATATATGTATTTGATGGCTAAAATGTTTGGCCCAATGAAATCATTTTGACTCAATGAATACTTAATAAGTCTAAATGTTAAAAAGCGTTAAACTGGTAAGTTTTGTTTGGTTACAACTTAACTGTTTTATTTGGCTTAAACAAATAAGTGATAGAGTATGATCTTTTTGTTGTGGTTGGGGATATCCGTTGTACATATATTGTCCACTAACCATCTGCGACTGCTCAGTCTTCCAGTGCGTGGCGCGTGCTCCGCATTTTGATCGTGCCAATCCGGCTGGTGTAATAAATCCAGCATAATGCATTGAATAGCCACTGGCCAGGCTAATCTTCCAGAGATCCCGACGCTTTTTATGGGAATACGAAAACGTAAAAATAAAAAGAAACCATTTAAATGAGCTAGACCACAATAATGTGTCACTGGTCGGTCCTCCTTCCAAACTCCGTGCCCAATCCCATGCCCATTCCCCAGGGTATAAATAGAGGAGAACTGCGTAGATGGACTGTCAGAACTTTAAGTGATTCGAAATAGAAACAAAATGAAACTCTGTTCTTCTGTTTTCACAATTCTTGCTCTGGTTTTATCCTGTTGTCCAGAATGGAGTACTGGACTGTTTTGGAAGTCCTGGAAAACTGGCAGGGGACATGGTGGTACTCAGAGCTATGGAAGCAATTATTATGGCAGTTATGGAAATGGAAATCCAAGCTACGGAAGTTATGGTAACGGAAATCCATCCTACGGAAGTTATAGTTATGGAAACCCAAGCTCGGGCTATGGAAACTACGACTACAGCAATTATGCAGGAGGGTATGGCTACAACTACCCATCTTATTCCTCAAACAATTATCCTAGGAAAGGAAAGAGGACATCGGGTCAGCGGCAGGGACGTACTTATTCCCAAATAGCTAGAGTCATAAAGCCAGATGGCTATGTGGGACTCGGGGGCTCTAGATTCTTACCCCGAACACCTTTCTCCCCCTTGTGGGGTTAAGTTACCCGTAATTATCTTAAGTTCACGTTCATGTCTACAGTATTACCCATTAAAAAATAAAACCAGCGAAAGTTACGTCTATCTCAAAGTGGTTTAATTTTATTTTTAGCTCTGTAAATCCGCTATTTAAGTTAAGCAACAGATTTATGATCACTGAATCCTCATTTAGTGGGCAGTCGTGTTCAGTGAATCGCTGAAACGTGACTGAACTAGATATGAGATTCCATAGTGTCGCGCCTCCATTGGGGCTCGTTATGCTCTGCCAGGTTATTGGGATTCTGGAGTAATGTTTCCGTCTGGGATTCCTTCAATGAGTTTTAAAAATATTCACATAAGAATTTACTTTCAGATTTATGAACTTACTTTTTTAAGTCAAAAGCTTAAAATAGGAATTGGGATTGGGACATGGCGAGTTGGGATTCTATTGTTAACTGGGATTTACCTTTTACTATTTATATTACTATTATATTACTATTTCATTTATGCAGATCTAAAAAATGTACTGGATTTGTACTGAGGTTTCTAACTTTTCCCATCAACCAAATTAGTAATATTTTTGCCATTTCCTAATGAATCATTATACCCTTGCAGAGGGTATTATAATTTTGGTCAAAAGTGTGCAACGCAGTGAAGGAGACATCTCCGACCCTATAAAGTATATATATTCTTGATCAGGATCACCTCCTGAGTCGATATAAGCATGTCCGTCTGTCTGTCTGTTTCTACGCAAACTAGTCTCTCAGTTTTAAAGCTATCGACTTCAAACTTTGCACACATCCTTCTTTCCTTTGCAGGCAGTATATAAGTCGGAACGGCCGGGATCGGTCAACTATATCCTATAGCTGCCATATAACTGATTGATCGGAAATGCCATAACTTCGTTGTTTTTTAAGTTAGAAGGATGGGACTTGCTATGGACTCTTCTTTTAGCAGACTTATTCGATGTGCCAAATTTCATAAGGATCGGCCGACTATATCCTATAGCTGCCATATAACTGATTGATCGGAAATACCATAACTTCGTTGTTTTTTAAGTTAGAAGGATGGGACTTGCTATGGACTCTTCTTTTAGCAGACTTATTCGACCTGCCGAGTTTAATAAGGATCGGCCGACTATATAAGATCCGATATATATCTAATAATATAAGCTGCCACATATCTGCAAGGGTATATCAACTTCGGCTCCGCCCGAAGTTAGCTTTCCATTCTTGTTTTATTATACACTCTGTTAAATTACTATAGTCACTTTCTTCTTGGAAATTTGTTCCAATTTCATTGAAAATATCATTAAAGTAAAAAAGTGTCTGTCGTAACGGCATTCTTTCGGGGCAACAACTTTTGATGGTCAGTTACGAAATTCCTTAAAACTTAAGCATTACTTTGTCGGGTGATCTGGTAATGAGCCAGGGCATCATCTGACTGGACTCATGGCGTACAAGTGTGGTATATATAGCCACTTTAACGATGCTGCTGAAGTACTTAAGCGTGATTCAGGCTAAATGATTCAGATTGCCATGCAGCTGCTGCTCGCCTAGGACTTCCCCCCCGCCGGTAATTGAGGAAGTAAAACTTATTAAAGCCAGAAACCAGATTCCAAGCCACCTTACAGGAAGGAAGACATCGGGCTTAAAGTCAGTGACAACTGTTTGTACCAAACATGGCACTTGTTTATGCAAGAATTTGCAAATAATAGCAAATACCTCTGATGGCGCACCTACGACGTCATTGCTTCAATCCGTCAGAGTTGTTAATTAGAATTTAAATACGTGAAACTACTGGCATGTATGCTATGCTGCTAAACTTGGCTCCAGCTCCGCCACTACATCCAAATCATTCACTGTGCAATTAGAGTCAAGATCAGGTAGGCTATATATGCTGAATCACTAAAAATCGGCCTGAACTGGCATAACGGACTGAGCGGTGTGAATGACTTTGCGCGGGCAGCGTGTCAGTAAATATTGAGAAAAAAAACGATCACAAAGTGATCATAAAAAGCTATATCATACAAAAAAGACGCTGAGCGATCTACGTGAGCGGCACAGCAATTCTCCAGGGGTTTTCGCTGTTTTTGTTGCTGCAGTTTGCTTTTGCCGTTTTTGTTATTGTCTTACCAAAACCTGATTGATAAGCCAACGACTGAGAACGGCAAGAACTGATCAGCTGCCGATATCCATATAAATAGGCCGGCCATCGGAAGAACTGCACTCAGTTCTCGAGCATCACTTCTTGAGCAGCCATGTCAGTCAAAGGTTTTTTGTGCCAACTACTGGTGGTCCTGTGCCTCCTCCTCGCAACTGTATCCTGTTCACCAGCACGAGGATATTTCCAAGCACCATCTCGGGGTGGCCGGAGCTATACGGATATTGCCCGAGTTCACAATCCCAATCAGTATGCCTTCGTTGGATCCAGAACTTATCCTGGCCAGCCCTTCTGGCCCGGTGGAAAACGTTAATCTCCGAAAGTCTCGGGAAGGATTTTAGTTTTATTAATTTCAAGACTCGGCTCAGGTTTTCAAGCAATGAACTGATATGTATCTCTAAGATAGGTTAACTTATAATAAATAATAAATGAACCAACCTAAACCAACCGAACAATTAACCAAGCGCTAATGAATAAAGTGCCTTAGCAAGTTACGCCCAAAAATAAGTTTTCGAGGCTTAAATAGGCTTACTATTTTCCTTCTGAAACAGCTAGTGCCAGAATTGAGACAGCTGTGAAGTAGAAAGGTTTTCAACAAAAGAAAAGACCGTCCTAAAAGTGTTAAAAATGGCAAAACCAAGCACATCATCCAATGCCATTTGGTGGATTAAAAATCCAAAGGCAGACCAAGAGAAAAAATTGAAAGGACTTCGCATAAATTCGCTCGGTTCAGCTTTTTGTTTGGATATGACGGATCTGTTAAAGAATATATCCCTTCAAGGATACAACAAGCTATTGTCTCCGGATCTAACCTTGGGAGAAAGGTCTTTCAAAATAGTACTCATACGCCGTGTGGGCCATGATTTTTATAATCTAATTTTTCAAACTAGATTAATTTGGCTGCTGTTGCACACAGTCACTGCAGTGTCCTTGGTGGTCGTCCTGTCGCTTACGTGGGAACAGTTCGTGGCCCAGTCCTTTGTGACCAACTTGAAGGACCCCCTTTACCCTGTGGAGAATGTCCCCTTTCCCGCTGTATCCATTTGCACAAACAATCGTATTTCAAGGAAGGCGGCCATCAAGTATGCCGAGGAACTGTTAGTAATCCTTTCAAATAGTTTGAATATGATTGGTTAGGAATAAAAGTACTTTACAGGCGATTTAGTAGTCCATTAACCCGTCCTGTCGAGTATTACCTAGAGCGTTTGCGTTATTTCCGCGATTTCTACGTCCACGTGGGTGCAGTTATAGACTCCGATGACTTTGTCAGCTTCCAGACCTTCCTGGACGTTTTTGGAACCTGGCCGAATGAGACCTTCTTCGACACTCGCCGGATTATGAAAATGGTAAGCGTGTTGGGCGGATTCTAAAATGTGTGCTTGAATGTTTTTCCTTAGCTTACTCCCAGCTGCCAGGATTATGTCCTGAAGTGCACTCTGGCCAATGTGGATATACCCTGTCAATCTGCTTTTCAGGAAAGTCTTACTATGTATGGACCTTGCTGCACTTTTAATACAGAGAACAAGTATGCAAGAGCCTAGGTTCGGACTATTTAATAACCTAAATATATATTTCTTTTTAGACTTAAGCAGCGAAACTTTAAAAATCGTTTAGCAAGTCCAGAACTAGGTCTCACCGTGGTTCTAAACTCCAGTCACATGGATTATTTTGCCCCCATACTGAACACCAATGGCTACATAGTTTTGATCCACAATGCTGATGATTATGCTACGATCAGCTCCTCGAATACCCTGGAAATGTTTCCAGGGCAAGGCGAGGATACTTATCTTCAGATCTATGCTAGAGTTGTGGACACAGATGACAGCTTAAAGTCGTTCTCTCCATTTGGCGTGGGTTTTTTCTTGTGTGACAGAAAAGTATGAATTTTTCATCGCCATCTTTTCAGCGGCGCTGCTATTTCGAATCCGAGATGCATATATCAGCCTATGAACCGGCTACGAATGCCCCTGCCTTTGTGTACACCTTTCCAAACTGCATAAGCAGGTGTCGCATCCGGAGCATCATTGCCCTGTGCCGGTGTTTGCCCTTCCAGTATCCTCTGCAGCTGGTGGAGAATCTGGATGGAGTGGTTTTCTGCACCCTGAGTCATCTTCCCTGCATCAACCAGTACCTGTGTAAGCTTTATATTTTGAATTTTGAGGCCTTAGTACTTGAGATTTCCTTAAAACCCAGTCAAGTGGCGTAATGTGATGACGGAAAGGCATCTGATTCAAGGACTGGAGCGGGAAATCGAGGAGGCTCTTTATTGTCCCCAATGCCTGCCCTCCTGCAACGATATCCAATATGGGGCATCCATGAGCTCTCTGCCCATTGACAACTATCTGGCCAGCTTAAAAGTGGATGAAAACAACCAGACTCAGTTTAGTGAAGATATATCCGTACTTAGGGTTTACTTTGGTGATCAAACCGCCCAGTACTACATACGATTGCTAAACAATGCCTGGTTCGAGATCTTCAGTAAGTAATATTATAGTATTTTATGAGGATAACAAATTTCATCCGCATACAGGTACTATCGGAAATATTATGTCCATCTTTGTGGGCTTCTGCATGGTGGCCATTTTTGAGACTTTATTCTTTTTCACAAAGTACATTTATAAGGGTTGCGATCGTATTGTGGAGCAGAACTTAATAGACAGAAACGCCAAGAAGCTGGAGGAGAAAAAGCTTTACATCTGTCCCTAAACTGGATTTAAAAAATATTTACTTTTTGTTTTTATCACTATGTTTTATCACTGTTTTAAAATAAAGTCATGTTAGTAGTGAAAAGTCCGTCGTAAAGGATTTTGAAAATTTTTGTAAAAATTTTTCGTACCCACCGTTTAGCTTATGTTTCTAATAGTTCGTAGTTTTGCATTAACCAATTCTGGAACTCGAAGTCACTTTGGATTTAATTACGATAAAAATGGAAGGGATTGGAATATTAAGGGTGGAAAGAGGCAATCCCCAATTGCTCTTTGCAAGTATAACGTGGGTAAAAAAAGCTTTTTCTAGTTTACTCCTAAAATATTGATCTTCCCCGAAGGCCACAACAAGTCATGTACCCAAACTGGAGCTAATAAATTACAACAAGCTATTGTGTGATCCTCTATCCGTTATTAATGTGGGCCTAACAGTGCTTATGAGGATTCCCAAGACGGTGGAGGGAGAGCAGCCATCCGTCTGCATCAGCACTGAGGATGGTCACATCTTCGAGGCGCAGCAACTGCACTTCCACTGGGGCTCCGAACAAAGCCGGGGATCGGAGCACAATCTGGATGGGATGTTCTACGATGGCGAGATGCACATAGTCCACAAAAA
The DNA here is from genome assembly GCA_035047585.1 of Drosophila monieri. NCBI lineage: Eukaryota > Metazoa > Arthropoda > Insecta > Diptera > Drosophilidae > Drosophila > Drosophila monieri. Next base: position 2,504,548 of record JAWNPJ010000087.1, on the reverse strand, counting down.
CGCCACCTATGAAACCAATAATGAAGCTGGTCGTCATCCAAATGGGTTTGCTGTATTGGCCATATTGCTGCGGAACCTGAAAGTAGGTTTAGTGAATTAAATTTAGTCACTTGGCCTAATCATCCTGAACTATTTAAGCCTCCAGAGAATGAGTCGCTAGCCTTGAACGAAATTTTCAACCAAGTCTCTGAAATATCAGAGGTAGAAAGTTCTCAAAATCTGGGGAAGAGCATAGCGCTGGAAGATCTCTTTGGTGGGATGGACACAGGGCGGTACTTAAGCTACCAGGGTTTGTTTTTTGTCAACTTTTTGATATGTTGGGATAATTTATCCCACATATTATCCTTCTAGGCTCACTAACCACTCCACCCTGTGCAGAAGCTGTAATTTGGTTTGTATTTCAAACACCTCTAGATATTCCCCATGAGCTTGTGAGTTTTTGAATATTTATTTGATTATTAATTTATCCTTTGTGATTATTTAAGTGGCAAAACTTTTGGCAACTGAGGAACTCCCATGGCCAGCGTGTCCTTAACACCTACAGGATATTGCAAGATGACCACAATCGGACAGTTTATCTAAGTGAAGGGAAAATCATTTCCACAGAAACCGAAATTTAACTTGTCCTAAGAAGTGTTTCTTAAACTGTATATAGTCGAATAAAAAGTGTTTTAAACTGCCAAGCTTGTTTGAATGCATTGGAAAAAGCTTGAAAGCTTTTCCGGGCCACAGCTGACGATGCACCCCATCAACCCCCACCCCAAACACTTTTCCGAGTTGCATTTTCTAGCTGCGTAGGAAGTTCAACTGGTGTCGGATGTAACCTTCATGAAAATCTATTTAAATTGGCGAAAAGAACATGAAGCGACTGACTGAGCGAGTCCACCACGAGGAGATCGAGTCCGAGGAAGTGGTGTGGGTAAAAAGAGAGGATGCCAGGTCCTCAAGCAAACTGCCGATTGTCTATTCCAAAAAGTATGCGGTGCGTTTTGCTGGCCTTGAACGCCTGCACCCATTCGATGCGGCCAAGGGCAAGCACATTCAGAAGGTGTGTATGTATACTTTCAACTTTACCCTCGTTTCTATCCAGAACACTTCACAGATCCTGTGCACCGAACTGAACCTGAATGACGGCAGCTTCTACGAGCCCAAGGAGCTGACCAAAGACCAACTGCGCCGCATCCACACCCGGGACTATTTGAGGTCCCTCGATTGGAGCATGAATGTGGCCTGCATTGCCGAAGTGCCGGTGATGGCCTTTGTCCCAAATCGATTCATCCAGAGCTCTTACCTACGACCCATGCGTTTCCAGGCAGCCGGCTCTATTTTGGCCGGTAAATTAGCCTTGGATTATGGCTGGGCCATTAACCTGGGTGGTGGTTTCCACCACTGCTGCTCGTACAGAGGCGGTGGCTTCTGTCCGTATGCGGATATTTCGCTCCTCGTCATCCGGCTGTTTGAGCAGGAGCCATTCCGTGTGCGCCGGATCATGATCGTCGATCTGGACGCCCACCAGGGAAACGGACACGAACGCGACTTCACCAACGTGGCCGCTGTCTACATACTGGACATGTACAATGCCTTTGTGTATCCAAAGGATCACGCGGCCAAGCAGAGTATCCGGTGTGCCGTTGAGTTGCGACACCACACCGAAGATGCATACTATCTGCGTCAGCTGACCCGTTGCCTGATGCAGTCCCTCGCAGAGTTTCGTCCGGATGTGGTAATTTATAATGCAGGGACGGATGTTTTAAAGGGCGATCCTCTCGGCAACTTATCCATAACCCCAGAGGGAGTTGTCGAGCGGGATCGTTTGGTGTTCAGCACATTCCGCACACTACGAATTCCTGTGGTTATGCTGCTAAGCGGAGGATATTTGAAGGAATCCGCCGGGGTCATTGCCGATTCCATTGCCAATCTCCGGCAACAGGGTTTGCTTGATTAAATTATTAAAAATAAGAATTTTGTAGGCGTATTGTCAGGGTGAAATATTTGCCAATTGTTGAATGATACCTAAGCTGAAGGACTAGAGCAACTGAGAGCTGTGAAAGAAATCAAGTTAACTGTTTTGTTTGTAACATACCAAAGAAAGAAATTATTCTTTACACCTTATCAAAATTTATTAATCTTATATAAGTCATTCATTAGGTTAATTATAATTATTTGTCTTCTATGAAGTTAAGATTTCAGATCAATAAGTTCATTCGCAAAATATGCAGAAGGTGTATAAATATTTCCATTTATTTGCGGTTTATACTCAATATTTATGTATGTCAATATTTGTACAGACATCTCTTCCTTGGCATTCTTAGAGGTTCAATTGATTTTTGTTAGGTTTCTCTATGTACAATGCAGAGCGGGTCGTGAAATGTTGAACAAGATTTTAAAATGAGACAGTATTGGTTAAGTGTCTACGTATATTATACAATTTAGTCGCTAGAGGCTAACTTTAATTGTTTAAATTACAAAAATATACATAAATAAATGTGTTGCTTATTGATTTAAATTAGACGAAAAGTTAGAATATCATTTTAGTGTCTTTTTGTTAAGTGTGTCTATGATTTTCAGATCAATCTTAGTAGCTGCAATGCCCATAAAATTCCGGTTTTAGATCTTTGTGAAGGACTCCCTCTGGACTAACAAGCCGTCGGCGGCGGCAACCTAAAAGGGCATATACATATATAGAGAGCAATTAAATTGAGTGCTAACTTAACTACATTGCATGCAGAAATCTTAGGAATGAGCAGTTGAACACGTTGGATGACCCCTCTCTGGTAGTCGTAACATCAACCAAACAATCTAAAAACAATAAAACTCAAATAAATACGATGTGAAAACGAAAAATATAATGCAGGAATCTGAACATGGGGAGACCCCGAAGATGTTGAAGATGAATTTTGCGATGCAGCTGAGATGACTTACGCAGCGTTGCTTGCCGGCAAATCCTCGAAGAGGACTTCCGAGCGCGAGCTAATTATGTACACCAGGCAGAAGGAGATGATGAGCACCACTATGCCCACACTGAGCGTGGTTACCTGGTGCACATTGGACGGACGCAGAAAGATGCGCGCACTGAACTGCGACCAGGTGGATTCAGTCCATGTAGAGTACTGGCCGGATGCCCAATTATAGCCTTTAAAAAGCATATTTTTTAAATTTCAGTGCTCCACTGATATAAGTGATTTTCTTACCATCGATAAGGAAGGCTGGACTCAAGGCATGACTATAGTTTTGGGTAGTCAGTCGACACTCTCCTGTATTGTTATAGCCGGCAAAGAAGTGCAATGGCAAAATGGTGCAATTATCTTTTGGTATTTTCGATTGCAGCTGCGAGAGCAAATAGCCTAGCACACGATATGTCCAGCCGGAGGATTCTTGGGAACCACCCAAGACGCTTATGTACCTATATTTGATGGGATACTTAGAAAAAGTAAAAACTTAAATGTGATATAGTCTTACCGCATTGGTGGGAGCTGCAATGCCGTTGGACTTCCTGGATACGACGCGGCTTTGAAAAGCGGACAGTCGGCCGACTCTAAAAAGCAGTATAGCAGCTCATCAGCCAACAAAGGATTTGCCACCTTGGTGCCGGTGTACTCTTCCCCAGTGAGGGTTTGATAAAGTGCTAGCGCCACAATGGAGGATATATTGCGCACTTTCATTTGCAGCGAATCTGCCTTTAAAGTCTTAAAATCTTTCACTTCCAAAGGTTTTGTAAAATCCTGACTAGTGTTGGCATAAACGAAGTCAACGTTATCCAAGTCGTCGTAAATGGAATGGTAGTATTTGTTTGTTGGGCGAGCGTTCAGAATCAAAGCTGGAAACTTTGGATCACGGCGTAAGAATGATTGCGCCGATGTGGGTGGTATGTGAGCGCTCATCTCCGACTGTATGTTTACATTAAAGCCGTACCTTGGCGATTTGGCATACGTGTTAAGTTGCTCAAGAAGTTTCTGGGCCAACGGTGTGCCAGTGAGGGCATGCAACTTGATGTTAGCAATGTCATCTAGTGTGCCAATGTCTAACATAAACTCAATGTTTTCGAATGCTATGGGAGCGCCGCCTGCCGATTTTGGGGGGAAATTGAGCTTATCCATGTCGTACACAAACCTCTGCGAGCCAATATAATCGTAGGACTCTCCATTGAATGTCACGAATAGAACATTACGACGCTTATCGGGCAGCGAGCTTTGGGCTGGCAGAATCTGTCGCAAAAGGTTCGCCACCTGAGTCCACACAGCCAAGCTGACTACTGAATCCATTGCACCAAGACCTGTTCCCAACAAAAGCGTGTATTAATCCCAAAATAATAAAATATTTCTTGAGTGTAAAAAAGCTTACCGACGCCATCAAACATGCTGGCGGTGTCCAATCGACATGTAACTAAAATAAACTTCTCATCCGTCTTATTCCCTTCAATGGCATTCTGTGTAGAATTGCGGGGATATACGGTGGCATACACATTTCGTCCCTCGAGAGGGTCACAGTACTTGCTGCCTCCTAGATTATTGATGAAGTTTGTACGCCGCATGCACACCTCTGTATTAACGGCAGCCGACATGAAAGATTTAACTTCAATAGCACAAAGGCTTCGCAGGGCGTGAGTTTCGTAGTTTTTATTGTTAAACTTTTCGAAGCATTTTACCAGCTTGTCGATCTCCGAATCCGCGGCTATATAGTAGATAGGAAAAGGGAAGTCCTCGTGCAGCAGTCCTGTGCCCCAGGGGTTCCAGCTATTTGCAGGATTGCTAGCATCGCACGTTTCGCTGCTATTGATTCCACTATATTGGTTGGGGCAGTTGAGCTCGTGCGAAAACTGTTTCATCTTGTCTGTTTTGTTGATGAGCAGCACCACTGAGATGTTCTTGGGTCCCGCTTCTTTCAGTCGCATTAGATTGCTTCTTGTGAACAAATGTGGTGGTATCAGGGGGGCATACGGCGGCGATGGCGGATTGCCGAGGAGAAATTCCAAGTCTGCTTCGACGTTGATTAGATGCAGAACGCCCACAGAGCCGGAATATGTAGCTATGAAATCGAGGGATTAAGGAATCGGTAGCGACGATAAACATATTCAAACTTACAGGAGCAGCCGGTTTGGTGCGTGCCATTTAATCTCCGGAAACAACTGGCCCCCAGAATAGGCTCGTACATCTTATCGCGCGTTCGTTCGCCAAGGGCTGCCGAAAAAACGAAGGATTAGATGAATCATCAGTATTAAGTGGTCATCTTGTTCTCCTCGACATCAAAGACTGGGCGTAGGTGTATTCGAGTCTTCAAATGCAGCCGCCTTGCCAGTCATCTTACCTGTTAAGGTGCCTTGCAGCAGCATTAGCAGCCAAAACGCAGCCGCATGGCTCATATTTTTATAGGGGCCTGTAGGTCCTTTCCCAAAAAATGTAAAAATTTAATAATTGGACTGGGTGAACGGAGAAATCTGTGTTTTTGTCTTGTTTTTGTGTCTGCTTCTTGTTGCCGCCGAGAGTTGCATTTGTGCTAGGGATGGTATGAAGCATTTTGTTTTTTTTTATCCCCGAATTAATTTATAACAGAAATTAGGGAATAGCAACAAATTTAAATATTTATTATAGGTAAAAAAATAATGTTAGTATCTACAAATAATTCATTTTTTCTTTGTTTTTGAAACCAGAAACACATCACTAATTTTGTCTTTACCACCTGGTCACACTTTCAACCGCATTCAAAAATCTGATATGTTTTAAAGAAATATTTCAACTCAAAATGTTCAAGATATCAAAAATAAAAACAAATTTTTCAATATCTCAGAAGATTTATTATTTACCTAAAAGTAATAGCTACTAAAAGCTAAAAACATTTAAAGACTTTCTAAAACTTAACATCTAAATAAACTCGTTAGAGTTTCTCCAGTTAGAAAAGCGTATCTTCAGCGCGAATATATTCGCCAATGTCAGACTGATGGAAGCAAACAGTAGTCAGGGGATCGGCGGTTTTGCAATCTGTGGTGGAACGGGCCAATACACCAAATCCCAGCGGCAGATCATTCATGGAGTACACTACCACTCCCTGGTACTGCCCGGCGTTCTCTGTGATACGACCTAGTCCAGATTTGGGGATGTGGTTGCCGTAGAGAAACTGCTGCTCAAATGAAGGCTTCACCCACACCTTGTATTGGGCATAAGGAGCCAGATAATAAAGCGCGGTGATGTGGAACTTCAACTTGTTGGTCTTGGAAAATTTTCCAAAGCAGGTCCCCACACACACCAATTGTTTATAGCCGAAGCACTCGCTCAGCTTTAGGATACGCTCGGAAACGTAGTAAACTCGATCCTTGTGCTCCCTAAAACAGTAGGTTCCATCAGGCCGGTCTATCAGCTGCTTCACGTTTGTCCCAATGCTGCAAATACGTTTATACATAAGGGGTCTAAGAATTTTGTATTGCACTCACTATTTCGACAGCTTCTCAAATAGGATTTTTGCACGTTCGTCGCTCAACCGCTTCATTTTTAGTTAATAAAAGGTAAAATTTGGCGAAAACAAAAGTTTAACTCACTACACGTGAGAATAAATTAGGTGTTGGGTAACGGTTGGCTTCCATAAACCTACACAGCACTGCACACATCGTTTAACTATCGGTATTCAGGTAGTGTTGGAAACTGCGTAATTTTTTAAATTCAAAAACATTTAACGGTTATTTTATAAATTTTCGTACAGTCGACTTTACGCTCTAAATAATGGATCTTTTCCTGGTAAACCTGCATTACCTGACTTCTGTACTTCATAAACTGTAATTTATCCTTTAAAAGATGCGAATAAGTTTGATCCTCTACAAGTTTGACGCTTCGCTGGATACGTGTAAATTGTATCCGTGACAGTCATAAAACAAATCCCAATAGTGCCAAAAGTTATTTCAGGTAACTAAGCCTTCAGAGCAAAATGCGCTTCCTACCGAACCACGTGCAGTATGGTAGTGGAGGTCTAATCCAGCCAGGCAATCAGGAATTGCTGGGTTTTGCATTTTAAGTTAGGTCATCAATCATTAAGTCTTAGCTTTGGAAGACGTTCACGGAGGACGACTACAGAATTCATTCTTCGAAAACTATATAAATCTTTTATCGTTTTTAATTCATCAGTAAGTTCAAAAGTAAGTGGTAAAAAATATGGACGACTTAAGATTACTAATAGTGTGTGTGCTGCGACTAATTCTACATATAATACCTTAACTATTTACAATACTACACGTAACTAAACGAACAAACTACTTTATCTAGGACTAAATCACGTATTTAAGAGGTCATGCCGTCTCCAGGCGTTTCTGTACATAGTTCCGCTCCTTCAGCAAGTCATCCAGCTGCTGCTCCTGATAGTAGACCACAAACTGCGCAGCTGACACCTGCTCGAAGATGGCGCAAATACTGGGCTTCAGATTGTAGAAGAACAGAAGCTGCCCGCGCTGATTAAAGTCGCTAATCAGCGAGTCTATGACGGTTGCCGTCGTGAAGTCAGCCCCATAGACATGGGAGGCATCAATAACTACAGGAACATTTTGTCGCATGGACTGCTTGTTGACCAGGTTCCGGACATAGTCCACTGATGGAAAGATTAGGCACCGATCTGGCGTGATCATGGAGTACTCCACTCCCGCCTGGGTGGTCAGGTGTTCAGTGGTTAGTTTGGGGCGTGCCGCATGGTAGAGAATAAAGATCACATTGAGTCCCACTCCAATGAGAATGCCCCACTCCAGAGGTAAGACGAGGCAGGCCACGAATGTACCTACTCCAGGCACTAGATCGCTTTCTGCAGATGGAAATATTTCGATTAAATGATGCTGATATCTACGGATGTCTTGCACTCACTCTTTGATCTCCACATAGGCTTGACCACTTTGACCTCAATCATGAACACCACAGCGGATATAATGATGGCGGCCAGAGTAGGTCGCGGGATGAAGAAGAAGTAGGGTGTGAGAAATAGCAGGGCAATCATCACCAGACCACCAGAGTAGATGTTGCTCAGTGGTGTGCGCACTCCACTAGCATTATTCACAGCCCCCCGGCTCAAGGCTCCGGTTCCAGGGAAGGCTTGCACAAAGGAGTTGAAGATATTGGCGGTACCAATGGCAATCAGTTCCTGCGAGGCATCCACAGGCTTTCCATTGGCTAAAAATAATGGTCTGTCAGAATCTTTTCAAAGTATCTGGTTTATAAATCACTCACCGAAAGCCTTACAAATGGCAATATTTTCCATTAGGGATATTAGTGGGATGACTACCAGGCCAGATCCCATGCTGTGCACCATCTCCACGAATCCCTGGGCCACTCCGTTACTTGTCTCGTTCGCGCTTAGGGAAAAGGGTGGCAATTGCAGGCTGGGCAGTCCAGGTGGGATGTCACCCACTACACGGAAGGGCGCGCCATGCTCCTCGCTGTGCAACAGATAGCCCATCAGGCAGCAAACCACCACCAGAATGGCATTCCTTGCAGTACCCACAATCCACAGGATCTTGTTTACGACCCGCTGGAACGGTGTACACTCACTCTCCTCAGCGGGTCCAATCTTGCAAGAGGAGAGACTGCGCATGAGCAGCAATACAACAATGCAGGTAACTCCCAGGACAGTGTCACCTGCCCGCGTGTGCTCAATATTGTGAAAGACCTGTGTCCAGATCTCCACGAATGTATTTCCTTTGGCTGTAATTCCCAGGACGCTCTGAATCTGGGATGTTAGAATGATGAGCGAGACGGCGGATGTGAATCCGGAAGAAACTGGGCCTGACACGAAATCAATGAGGAATCCCAGTCCAAAGAGGCCCATCAGTAGCTCCACTATTCCACTGAGGAGGCACAGTAGCACCGATTTCTGCCAGGACCCCTGCGCTGCCTGGTATGTGAGCAGTGCCACTATTGCTGAGGGTCCCATAGGAACATCCTTGCAACTTCCCAGGAAGATGTACACAAAACAGCCCACAAAGGAGGCATAGAGACCATACTGAAATTAAGTAGGCCAGGAGAAAAAATCAGTTAAGGATAACCAATGAATTCAAGTGAGAAGGATAGTTACTTACAGCTACGGGTAATCCTGCTATTCCTGCATAAGCCAGTGCCTGGGGAATCACCGTAAGACCCACGGTAATACCTGCCACCAAGTCACCGACTGCATCCTGACTATTATAGCGGGGAAGCCAGGATAGTATGGGCAGTCTTTTGTGCAGTGTTTTGCGATTGAAGGTCCTGCGACCGCAATTCTGTAGCCAACTGCGGGTGCATTCCAGGGTGCTAAGCGGGGGCTTTACTTTTTTGCCATCCTCGGTTACTGTTGATAAAAAACAATTAACATTAATACTTGTAGATACAGTTTTAAGGTAGAGGTTAAATAAAGTATGTAAGCCAGACAAAAAAATAAAAGCAAACGCTTGCATAAATGCAGTTTAATGAAATTTTTTAATTGCCTACGATAACGGTAGCATTTCACTTCAGATTCACAATCACGTACTACCGATCTGTTTCTTCTGGCCAACACCCCAAAGTCTACACGATCCATTCTCCCCCTATTATTTCAGTTTGCTCTGGGGTATTGTTTTTGCTCGTAATTTTCATTCGAAAGTTTTCCATGATCTACGCGAATTTCATTGCCAAGGTTGAGACAGGGCTCAGCGGCTGAGAAATCGTGAAAAACAATTGTATTTCCACTCACCCACTTCCCCTTCGATTGGTTTTGTGAAAAAATATTCGCGGAATTCCAGTGGGGCACTTTAATTACGTTTGGCTAGGAACTCATTATAAAATCACTAATCTAATTTTTAATAAAAAAGGCTGGGAGGCTGTTACCTAACAATTTGATAGAGTTCATAAATAATTAGAAAATGACAATTTGTGGAATTATTTGAATTACCATAATTGTATTTCCAGTTGATCGTTAAATAGGTTTTCGTTTTATTCAAATGACAATTCATCAACTTTCTAAACGATTCATGTTTCGTTTTAAATAATAAATATAATATTTTGAATACTTTACTCCATTTTGGACTTCAACATACAAGCACATTTCTATTTATCTAAGTTTTAACAACAAATTGTTGGCTGAAGATTTATAATTTTAACTTGTAACTTACATATGAACTCCTTGGATCCTTGGGAATCCTTGGTACTTCCATTCTGTTCCGTGGTGTTCGTTTGCATACTGATCGTTGAGCACTTGAAGCCATCATTGAAATATACGTGATCCGAAGCCGGATTCGACTTCATTTTAGAGTCCGCCTCTTCGGGGGTGGCAGCTAATCAAAACAAACACACTGCGTGTACGAAGTTCAAGTTAATTAGACACCGAATGACACCAGTTGCGCAAAACTAAATCCTATACTGAGGCTATACTGAGGGTGCCGGGGTGCATCTATAATGGGTCTGAGATTTTTTTTGTGGTACCGTAACCGAAAACTATCTGAAAGATATTCGTTGTTCGGTTCTGCTCGCTTGTTTGGCTCTTCACACGGCAGCGTTTCGAACGAAACTGTTTTATACTTGATGCGGACCTTGTCTTTTATAAAAATCAAAACTTCGTCATCGTTTGCTAACTACGTTTGAGTCGGGTCTCAGGCCTGAGTATCTGGGTATCTGAATACATGAGTATCTGAGTGTCTGAGTCGCTGCTTCGGCTCGAGTGTGGATATTGTTTTTCTGGCTCTATTAGGGTTTTGGGAACCGGGATGATCGGTCACCTGTTAAACTGATAATCGCTTCAGGTGGTGGGGGAAATGGGAAAGGTAGTTGCGTGTTTGGTTCCCTTTTTGCGGCACTTATTAGGTATCACTTTATGGTTTTTTTTCTATTTTCAAACATAAGTTCAAAAGAAAGGAAGTTGTAAATTCTTTTGGAATTAGTGTGCAATTATTTACTTGGCTCAGCAATTTTTAAAAACACTCGCTCACCTCGTGAACCGCCAGTGCCACTGGTTGTTTATTATATTCGTCCCCTATATTTGGGAATGGAAAGTTTACGGTGCGGGGGAGTCCCATACACTATAAGGTTGAATGAATAAGATTTTTTGGTTTTTTTTTCTTCCAAAATTTTCCATTCAATGGCGGAATGCAGGTGTAATTTTCTGGGTCCGCAGGCAACTTCTATGTAGTACGCACTCTAAACGATGGCCAGGTAGACGTTAACACATCTTGTGCTGACCCAAAACCAGATTTGACCAGTTACCTGCCACTGCACCAGCCAAATCACTCTCTATATGCATGATTCGGGTCTCTTGCATTTTATTCATGCACCTTGTGTATCTTCATATACCTATAACATTTAACTTTATTATTTTTTAACCCGCATGTAATCTTTATGAAAGTCGTACCAGTTCAGGTTTTGTCCTTTTAAGTATGTACCTGTGCTTGAAACTATAGTCACCGCACTAGTAGAATAATTATCTTTAAAAGTAATTATCTATATATCCTATACATTCACCTATGAATAGGAAATTCACACAAATGGAAGTTATTATTCTTTGACTAGTTTAGTGGCTACGCATTCCGCATAAGTTTTCTTACTCAACTATTTTTACCCAACTGGAAGACTCCGACGTTTACTTTACAAATAGTTTCTGCAAGAATTCTGATTATTTCCATAATGAACTTGACACCTTGTGTGTATGGGCCTTCTTCTTTTTTTCTCTTTCGACAAACAAAAGCCGATACAAAAAAATGTCATGGATAAATAAATATTTAAATGCAAGGCTTAGTGATAGCTTTTGGGGTCGAGACTGTTTTAAATGGAAACGGAGGGCATAAATTGTGTGATAACCCTTTGGAACGATTATCTTTTTTTTAAATAGTGCATTTACAAGAGTGTGGTTCCCAATCAGAGATGCATTGAAAGGTTGTCACATAAAATGTGAGAAAAACGTGAATTTTCGTTTTGGAATTGATTGAAACTTTCCATGGACCTGTCAGTCAACGAGGCCGGTAAAGGTTTTGTTATTGTTTGAGAAGTTATGGTTATAAAATTGTTAATTTACGGCATTTTTAATGCTTAAACATTGCACTTGGAATTCAAGATGAACATCGAAATTCAAAAATTCGCCAAAAAGCTTCCTAGACAGCTGATGCTGTGACAAATGGAATTATTTAAATTAATTGAAACGGGCTTTTATGTGATAAAAGGCCATAAATATCACTGTCTTTATAGTCTGGCCAAGTTCAGAGACGGAGAAGCAAGCGGTTTCGATGTTTTTATATCCATTAGTTGGTGAGTAGATTAGGCTGACACCCGCTGGAATACAATAATCTTGTTTTCAATTTTCATTCAAAAATAGTCCTTGTGTGCAGGTTAAAAATTTTGCATTTTATGAAAAATCAATATTTTTATAGAGTATATGTGAGCCGTTTATTCAGCGGTTCTAACTATCTTACACGTTTTTTGCCAGTTTATGTTTGGGATTTTTTGCCAGTTTTTTGTTGTGCAGTTTTGTTTCCTAAACGCAGTCCAATGACTCGGACACAATCAGTCAGGTGGCAGATAGTTTATTTGCAAAAACAAAGATATAACACCATTGCTTTTGTTTTAGATAAATACGTCAAGATGCCGGTAACTGGTTTCGTACTGATCTCAATGAACTGCTCTGAGCTGCCGAAATTTCAGCTAATTTTGGGATGATGTCAAACAAACCGGGCGCCCGATCACTATATGCATATACCCCCTTTCGGAAGGCGTTTCCCTTTGTTGTGGTTTATTTTTAACTATTTATGAACCCGCACTTAGAAAGTAAGTGCCTGCTGGCTGGTGGCTTTTTTCGGTGGGTGTGCGTGAAATTGGAAGAAATGTAGGCGGCGAAATTCCCGTGATTTGTGCTTTAATTGCTTGGAAATTATAACTTCCTTAAAGTGATTATTTTTTTGATTTGTATTTTTTTTTAAGTTTGTTTACACTGGCACTTAGATGTTTGCAGTTTAATGGTGTCTCATAAGTGCCCCGAACTTTGACACAAGTGCCTGACCTCTGGCCCTAAGATTAAAATATAAATATTTTAGAGAGTTCGTTGCCTGTTATCCCTTAACTCAAATGAATACTTCAACAGGAAGCACAAATGTTCAATTAATTGTTCAATTACATTTGTTGCTCACTTTTTCTGTTTTGTTTTTTACTCGCTTAGTTTTGTTTTTGTTTTGACTATTTGACGGCTTAAATTACAGGGCCAATTGCGAAACGTATTTCGCATGACTTCCAAATTGCCATAAAGGGCGTAACCAGCAAACAGGGGCGTGGCCGATCACTGACCAATTTCCACAAAACCAACAACGTACTGTCGCCCATTTCAATTAAATGCGTTCGGTTTGTTTTGGTTTGGTTTTCTGATTTGTTGGCTTGTTGGCAAAAATCATATCAGAAAGCTGTATTTCAAAAGGTGCCGGGAGGGAGCGAAAAGGGGTATGTTATAGACGGCATGGGTTTTGCACATTTATGGCTTATCGGTATAAAATCACGTATACAACACGTTGGCCAACTGTGATCTCTGCTCCATATGCGATTTGTTATCTTTGGGCGAAAACTTGATACCTGGCTTAAAAAAGGCTGTGGTAGTTAATATATTTCCTACACTTATTTCGAGCAGCGTAGAATCTCTTTTGTAACCCATTGAACGTGACTTTTCAACCCAATATAGCCTTTAATATTAATTTATGAAACTATAACAAAACTCTACTGTAGTAAGTGGGATGATTTATAGAGTCACATGCCAAGTCACACTTTGAAATTCAACCGAAATTTATGGCAAGACGTTAGCTCTGTGCTCAGCCTCCATATTGTTTGATTTGAATTAGAAGCCTATATTGTGTACAATACCTATTTAAATTGTTTTTTATTTATCCAGAGCTCCATCAATGGCTCAATTGTTCAGTTTAATGTACGAGACATGCACTAAAAATAGTCTGTCTACCAAGTACCGAGAATTTTTGTGGTAAGCTTATTTGCTTTGAACTCTTGTCAGAGTCTGTGGGAAACGTTCACCTGAAGATAGTTAGGAAACCCGTTAAATTCTCAATTAGGACTCCCACGTTTGATGCTTGATGATTTGATTGAATAAGTGATTAATCGCTGGCTAAGCAAATTTCGTTAAATTATCATAAAACGGGTTTCACAATCCATATCAGACGACTTAGACAACAGCCGTTTGGAAGGGGAGTATTTTTTTTGCTACCGGCTTTTGTTTGATTAAATTTGAATATTTATGATTTGATTGTTTATACTCGGATTTTATGGCGCACACTTTTGATAAGTTTGCGATTTTTATGCAAAACGCGTTTCCCTCGCAGACGATTACGCATCAATGAAAACGAAAACCTCATCTTCGCGAAATCTTATCTATGCGGTATCAACATGTAGCGAATATAAAAAATATTTAAGAATTTCCGAGTCAGGTTTTTCGTTTAAAACCAAAAAAATCCAGTTCAGTCTGCAAATTATTGTGAGTGTTCTTTTCGGATTATTACGGAAAGAATTGAACTTAATGAAAGGTGAAAGCCCGGCATGGTTTTAAGAATATTATGGCAAACTTAATCGATAAATGGATTTCTCCAGATAACAAAAGGTCAATTAAATATGAATGGTTCATGAGGTAATATTTAGAAAATATTTAAGGGTAAAAATTTAACTATTTTGGGGGAACCAGCGCTATGGACACGTACTCGGGTTTGAGTCACGTAATCAAATGATGCACTTCCACAGCCGCATGCCAGCCATTTTTGTGCAACTCAAAACAATTTATAAGTAAGATCCAGTAAATACCTCTAAGTGCCTATAAAAAGGGGATAATGTTACATTTTAGGGAATCAGCTAACTTTCTGCGATGTTTCAATGAATAAGTTTCAGTGAATCATTTAATTCGCACTCCATTGTGGTTATCAGGAAATTAGCACTTTTTATATAGCATCTTTTAAAGTAAATTAGCATATTGGAAGGCTCATAAATAAATTGGTAACCGATTAGTGCTAAATGTTAATCGACCGTTCAAATTTCGTCATTATTTGCAAAAAGTCAAAACTCAGTTTCCAATTTAGCAACAGAGGTAAACACTTTACGGTTGCCAAACTAATGTCTGATGTCAGTTCAGAAAAATGCTCATGGGCTTACCCCTTTTCACTCGATGATGAGGGGAAGTAAATGACCCAATTAGATGAGGAATTCCACTAACCGAAGCTTGTGATTTTTTCTTTTTTTTTATTCGATTATTTCTATTGAATTTGGCCCAAACGATGCGAGCCACCGGAAACGCAATACGATTCTATTGGCTTTGACTTTGGCGCGCGTCGCACACCTCAAATTTAATTTTCATTGTTGCTGGGTTCTAATAGTGATAATTTTAATGAATATTTATTTGCGTGGTTCGATTTTTTTTATATTATTGGTGAATGCCAAATTCTCATGCAAATGTCAGCCAAACTGCAAGAATAAAGTTTATGTTTATGTTGATATTTTATTTGCAGCGCACACGGGTTCAGTTTTTTCCGGCGATCGCACAGCCGAATCCGAAAGGAAAATAGACGTAACTGTCGGTTGGGGTTTGGAAACACCCCGAAAAGTTGTCACCTCTCCGGCAACCGAGCTTGTAATTGGGCTTGAACGTGCGGGAGCCGATTGTTTTTGAGCCGAGCTTTGGAAAAGCTTTCGCCCACAGTCGTTTCCTCATTTCTCATTTCTAAACTGTCTCTCTTACCCCTTTTCTCGTCGCTCTTTGAGAGAAATTTGAAAGTAAACATCTGGTCAAATGGGGGCCAGCGAAAGGCGTTAGCATTACAAAATTCCAACTTGTTTACATATTGATAACTTTTATGCTGCATTAAACTAGAGGAATAAATTTATAATCAATGCCGGTTATTCGATAAAGTGATTGCTGATCGATTAAGGTTGAATAACGGTGTGAATAAGTGAATTAAATGTTACAAACTGTTTTTACTTTAAATATAGATTAGCCAAGGTAACTTTAAAGTTCAAATTTATGTTTAAATATATTATTTAACTTATTAACTGCACGTGCTGCACAACCAATAAAGTCATTTGGGAGTCGGGTTTACCTTTTCGATTTGGAGTCTTAATAACGATAAAAATTGACTATTTTTAATATTAATTTTAAATTATATTTTTGGTTTTTTTTTAAGGCCTCATCCTTCTCAATTCATGTGGACATAGGATTTGACATGATAAACATTTTTCCACTTAATATTACATTACATAATTACAAAATAAAACAAGAAAGGAAAGCTAACTGCGGTCGGAGCCAAAGTTGATATATCCTTGGCCGATTCTTATGATAATTTCATTATTAAACCAATGCCATTTCCGATCGTTCAGTTATATGACAGCTGTAACTGCTCATTTTTCTATGAAATCGGGTAAATTGTTTTCCAGGATTTGTAGGTAGTCTTCTTTACGCATTATGTCATCGATCTTGATAAGTTTCCCTGTGTTCCACCATGTAAAACACCCCCAAACCATCACGTTTCCTCCACCATGCTTCACACTTTCCCTGATATGGGTTCTATTCAGCTTTTCCCCAGGTCTGCGCCAGCAATACTGCTTTCCATCCGATTGAATTGGATTGAATTTTGATTCGTCGGACCATATCACACGTTACCATTCTTCTGTGGTCCAATTTTAATGATCTCGTGCAAATTTGAGGCAAGCCCTAGCATTCTTTTTGGAAATGAATGGTATTTTTTTTCTTTCGGCTGCCTTATAACCTATTTTTTTTTAGGCCTTCAAACTGATTTCAAAACTGATAGATTAGTGTGAGAGATCACATTAGAGGTGATTCTGATCACCAATATATATATAAGGTCGAAGATGTCTCCTTCACTGCGTTGCAAGCTTTTGACCAAAATTATAAAACCCTCTGCAAGGGTATAATAATGATAAGTCATGTTTTCCGCTAAACTATCTTCGAATAATATTTTTTCACTCCACTGGCTAGCAAATCATTAAAAATCGATTGAAAATTATAAAAATGAAGTGCATTTTAATTATAAGTAACCGAAAAAAGTAATTATAAAGCAGTTTGTGGAAAGCACAATCCAAATCTAGACATGGGTTATTCTGAATTAGACGTGAAATAAATATGTAATAAAATGGTTCTGCCGCTTAAAGCCTCTCTCTACCTTTTTTTGGTATTTTCCATAATAAATGAAGTAAGCAAATGGAAAAATTTTAAACTTTATAATTTTCAAATACATTTTAATGCAATTTTAAGATCAAATCGCGAGTGGAGTTCACCAACTTCAAATGTAATTCGTTGGATAAAGAGTTTTCGGATTTTGAGTATTGCAGGTTGAAAGCCGTTAATCGAACCTACAAATACGCTTCGACAAAAGTATTGCTATTCAAAGTACCCGTAACAAAAGAAAAGGTTGTTTCAGTTTTATACTTTAATAAATTTGTATGATTAATAACAATAGTTTTGTAGGTAAACTTTGGATTATATAAACGAATGAATGGCTATCGACCTTTTTTATACAATATATCTGTCAATGGCTGTAAATTTTTAAAAAACCGAAAATCCAATCCCGTAGCCAACTACTTTTTTGACTTTATTAGAGAAATCTCCAATATTAATCATACGTGTCCTTTCGATGTGAGTAGTACTCTATATTCCTCTAATTAGTTACAAATTGATACTTTACCGAATTCATTTCAGCACGATATTATTGTAGAAAAGCTAACGACGGAGACCATTAATGACAGAGTTACCAAATTATTAGCGTTTCCCGAAGGAGATTATATGGTCGAGATGCACTGGATTGCCTATGATATCCCCCGGGCAGTAATAAAGTTATATATTTCTTTAATTTAACCATGTATGATCTGTAAAAAATGTATACTGATATACAAAGAGCAATACAATAAGCAGAAAATAAATGGAGATGCTTTACAAACCCCTTCTTTAAGCAATATTCTTATCTCGTTTCTTATTTCAGTCATTAAAATAATTAAAAAAGACATTAAAAATAGACTTATGGTTCATTTTTTTAAAGGTTTTTATTAAATAATATATATAACAACTACGGAGAAAACAATGTCAATGATAGATGTTTTTTGGAAGGTCCTGAAACTCTTTTTAGTTTTGAAAAAATTTTCAAAGTTGTAGCATTATCGAAATGAGTTTAAAATATTTTACTTTTATAATCGATTGTGGCTGTGAGCTCGTAAAGCTATATTTTTCGATGTTTCGAATACAAAAAATTAAAATGTTTTACATTTGTATTGTTATGTTCAAGCGATCTGAATATTGCTTATCTATATTTATTAAATATTTCATTTCCTCGACTCTCGTTCTTATAAAATTACAATAAAATGGTGCAGGCATTTTGGTTTTTGGTATTTAAGGTAAATATTCTAATCGATAGGGGATCTATAGAAAACATTTATCAGATAATATAATTATGTATATTGTATATATATGTATAACGCAACTTTTAGTGAGAAGCGAATAAAATTGACGGTGGTATATATGAAACTTATTCAATAGAACGACCTTTAGGCTAGTGGCGACTGAACTGTATGTTTCTAATCATTTTTATTTTCCAAATATTTTTTTGATCATTTTTTCTATTTGTTTTTTAAATGAACTTTGGTGAGGGACGGGGACGATGATTTCGGTTTCTGTTATTGGTTTCACTGAGGCACATTTGATGGATCACTAGGGGAAATTATCGCCAATCTATGACTTCGATCGGGTCCAGTGGCCTTCTAGAAATGCTTTCGCATGTGGGCGGAGACCACAAAGGGTGCCAGCAAGGAGCAGATGGACATCAGGATATTGACCAAGGCCTGAAGATTGGCTGTAAATTTAAAAATATATTTTATACTATAAATCCTTTGTGGGGGTTTTGCTAAAAAATACTGAAAACGAAAAATTTAACACCAAATACATATATTTATTGAATTAAAAAAAAATAATAATTATAGCTCTATTTTATCTAAAATAAAAATTAAAATTAATAGGTGAATTTTTATCAAACTTAAAATTAAAAAGGGCCGATTTATTTTTTTCAGGTGTATTTTTTATTTGACCTCCACTGCAGATATCGTGCAGAATGTCCTCCACATATCCGTTGTCGTTGTCGCAGAGACACAGCTTGGTCTTGCTGGACATGAACTTTGACACTCCAATGGTTCGGTTGCTGTTCTCGTACTGGCACACCATTCCATCCTCGCAGTCGTTGTTGCTGTTGCACTTGTGACGCAGACCTATGAGGGATAATTTTTTAGTTATTAATTAGTTGGTAAACTTGTTAATCTACCAGACTTCTTTTAATTAAAAAAACTCAATGTCAAGCAACTAAGAATTCATATATGTATGAAAATATTGGAGGCACTTCCTTCTGGGCCCTACTCCGTGCATGTCACAAATTGGCACTGCGGCGATTCCCATTACCATTTGCCGCTCATTTGGTTGCCTCGTTTTCGTTTTCGGTCCCCCCAAAGTCGCAGTCACGACATTCTAACATAAATCCGGCATCGACATTGCGCCGCCATAAAGCAAAAGCCTCCGCCATCGCAATTGCCTTACAGGTCGGGTTAAAGAATGTCCTGCATACAGTAAGGAGCTAAAAACAATGGCAGGGCCCAAGGAGCCAAGTAGCCAAGAAGCCAAGGAGCCGAGCACAAGGAGAACAAGTGTGAATTGCGCACGAAAACTAAATAAATAAGCAGGCTGGCAAATAGAGGCTACGGGTTTGGTGGGGGTATCCATCTGCTTGGATGCTTTGTTTAATTCTCATTTGGGAGGCACCTTTGGACACCTTCCCCGTTCACCTGCCACCTATGTATCTGCCACTTGAGGCCCATCACAGAGAAGGCCTCCAAGAAAGCAGCAGCCTCTTAAATAATAAATGTAATGTGCATGTCTTAGCAATTAGTTGGCGTTTTTTGTTGGTTGTTCTATTTCCAGAAGGATTCTAGAAAAGTTGCTGGTCTTTCTGCTAAGATTTATAGTCTAAAGATATATAGATATGTTCCTTTTTAGATTACCTTTAAGGACATCAGGACAATTGCCAGCTGAAGGAGCCGAATCGTCGCCGCAGAGACACCGGAACCTGTAGTCGTTGGGATCCTTGACGCAGCTTGTACGATCTATCGCCGTACAGTCATCGTGGTTAGAGCACTCTCGTCCTTTTACTGTAAATATAATACAATAATTAACGGTAAACAAACAAAAATTATCAGTTATCCCAACTAATTTCCTGCTAATTGTCTGATTGTTGACCCTCCCTGCTGCTGACACAAATAATCGTTTCCGTTTAGACTTGTTTGCGAACTCCAATCACAATCCTATTACCAGCCCACCCACAAAGTCTTCTCCTCCCTCTGCCAGAGCCAGACAGATTTGTACAGGAGCGTGGGTTGTCATTGTACTTGAGTGACTTGTTTGATCAATTTTCGATTTGTGTTAGTACTGGGATTTGTTTGGGCCGTGTCATTCAATTGCTGGCCCTCTGCCATAATTACTATTCAACTTTTTTATGGGTGACTCCAAAGTCAATCGAATGAGACATGATTTATGGTATCAGGCAAACATTATTTGCTAATATTGGTTTAGCCAGCAATGGGTGAGTATTAATTGGGTATTAACTATCGGATCTTTAATGATTCTTATAACTACTTCCACCTTACAATATGTATGTTAAAGTTTGTGACATACTAACAGAGGGAGAATAATTGTGTTGGGACTCCGAATCATTATCTAAAAAAGGAAATAAAAACTAAAATTAAAACTTTTGAAATTAAAATATAAAATTAAATAAGAAGAAATAATACAAATATGTAGATAAGATATATATAATTTGGCGAACAAAAAATACAATAGAAATATAAAACCTCATCTTGGAAAAGAAAACTCCTTAGTTTTCTAAAACCTTTTTCTTAAGTTAAGTTTTCTTAAGTTGGTTCTGGAAAGTTTCTACCATTTTTAGCAATTAGGACCCTCCGCATTTTTGCCTCTTTCTTGACCTTGCCAGGCACTTCGACTTGATTTTTTATTACCAACCCCTTCCAAGCTTTCTACCTTCTTTAGGATAGGACTTACCAATGGGAACATGCGTGGGTGGCGGCTGGTTGTTGGTCTTGCCAAAGGTGGTCAGTGCCGTGGAACTGACTCCGAACAGGATAATGAAGATGCCGAACAGCATGGTCAGGCTGCCGCACTGTGTGAATCGCTTGAGGGGCTGCATTTTGAAGTGAGAGCGACGGGAGGAGGTGCCAAAAATCGAAATCGAGCTTCAAGTTGAGTCTAAACCGTAGCACCCCCGAGTTTCGCTTGTTATATAAAATCACAGGCCACCGACGACTACGAGGTTTTCACGCACTTTGCTCGGAAGCTCGGAAAAGGCTGCCCAGAGGCTTTAAGTCTGTTAATTTTTCTTGGGCCAATTTTATGCAAATTTTCACACCGAAACTGTTTCCGCTCCGGTGGATGGTGCAATAGGGCCCGTAGAAGCTAAGCAAAAACCGCACGAAAGGCGTCACTCCAACGAAATCGGATGTACGGGTATTTGGGAATATTAATGTGTTTTTCAGATGGTCTTCTATGGATTACTTTTGGTCTAGAGGTCTCCGGAGGTTCTTGAGCTCACCAACCAGTCGCCTGCGCGTTCAAAATGCAAGTGAAGAATTCGCGGCGCACACGGAGCTTAAGTTGGGGCGACGTCGCTGCTGACTCGCTGGGCTACTTGGCGCTCGCGCACACTGACGCCACCCACCGGCCCGCCAGTCCCCCATCCTGCCCACCACTACCCTCAGCCACCAACCTTCCCGCTCCCGCGTTCTCTATCCCGCAGCTCAGCCTGAGAAGAGAACCCCTTTCGCGTTTCTAAAAAAACATAGTGATTGACTAATTCCCTTATTTTGCGACTTTTTGATTTTTTAGACATATTTGTATTATTATTTTTATACCACTAAAAATGTTCCATTAGAAGTCGTTTCAAAAATTTGTTTTAAGATGGTTAAAGTTTAAAAATATTCATATATCTTCTTTGTTTAAATTAAAAAATAAAACGTATTATTTATTAATACTTTAAAATAATAGTGTATGCAACATTCTCAGCCTTTTGAAATTGATTTATGTATAAATTAATTTGCTCAATTAATTTGTACACATCCAAAAAAAAACTCGTTTCTATAAAAATATATTGGCCAAATCTACGACAAAGATATTTTGCCACAAAGAAAGTTTTTGCAATAAAAAAAATCAAGGCTTGGATTAATGAATATTTATTTTATTACGAATATTAAAAATTTATTTTATATTTGTGTTAAACCTAAGAAAATCTAAGAATCTAGGAACCTAGTCTCAATAATTTACCGGATACCAGGGCATCCATAAAATCCTAGTCCGGAAGGACAGTCACCTGAATGCATAATTAAGAGATCCCTCGACGTGTGGCAGGGTATTCCACAACATTAATGTGTTACGGCAGGGGTGGTGACTGCCAGGTGGCTGGGGGGAGTGGGCTTGAATCTCTGGGCAGATTTTGAACTTGTCAGGTCCATATAATTTGTGCTAGTGTATGTGGCAGGTAAGCTCGAACGCACTTGTAACTGCTTCGTTGTTTCGTGAGCGAGTTTTGTTAACGAAGATGGATTTTTGTGCGGCCGTAGTCGTTTTAGTTGTTTTAGCCTAGTGTTTGGCTTTACCTTCGTGCAGTTTCAGCTTTTTGTTGGCTTTTTTATTGTAGCGACCTCGTCTCGTCCTCGTCGTCGTCGTCCTGGCCCATGGGTGTACGTACTACGTATGTGTGTATGCGAGCCATAATAATGACGAAGGCATTAGAGCCATTGCATAGCCTACTTTTTGGGGGCCCGCAGAGCTTTGGCCGAACAACAACAAGAAGCAACCACAATAAAGTGTAACATTAGCACGCACCAAAAACAACAACAAAAACAGCCAACTCAAAGGCAAATAGTTATTTTGGCCATTATTCTTAGCCGAGTTCTCTCACTCGCTGCTGGCTTTATGATTATTTTTCAAGTTGGGCGGTGCATGGCCCTAATTACGTTTGAATTACCCAAGATGAGTGGGTTGCTTGTTGCTTTCAAACATTGCAGCAGAGAGCCACAAATGTTGCAACTTGCAACCAAAACTCAGAAAAAAAAGGTTTCAGGCCACGCCCCCAGGCCCCAATTTTATAAATCACCATTTGCGGGGAATATCGAACAGGCCAGCAAACGGATGCGAAACTTTCGGCCATGTCTGCCGTTGTCTGAGCCAGTTACTACTCAAAGTCAATAATTTACACCGAGAAACAAAACACTTTGAGGTCAATTTTGGTTTCCTCGACATGAAAATTCTCCCCAATTTCTCCCAACACGAATTCCTTTCGTTTATTTTTGGCCGAGCCCCAACTCTTTGTTTCCGGTTGTGGAAAATGTCAGGCTCCGGTTCTCAGGTGGTGCTGTTCCTTATCAGCCACCTCGATCGCCTTATAAACGATTTTTGTAATCGCAGCGACAGCATAAACAATTAGCTGGACTTTGGGGGTTGGGGGGACTACTAGGAACAATTCACTATGAAAAATTAAATACTATGACATTCGAAGTTCATTCTAAGTTCATTCGAAGTTCCGGACTCAGAGCCCCAGCCAACGCCCACACAATTGATAACATTTGGTTCTCATTGACGTATTCGTGTAGATACTGGAGACTTCCGGTCCTTGCCCCCAGAGACGCCATTGATAACAAAACTCATTCTGGAAATTAACTAGAAAGCTTCGAATCTTTTTTTTTTCTCAATTATAATATCCTCTTTCCTTTTAAATGTTCTTTTATTTAATATTAAAACTTCTACTTCTACGTACCCAAACAAATATTCCTTTACTAAACGTGCCACATTACTTTTGTTGCAAATTCATTTGTTACACGCACGGCGACCGGAAACGCTTTCCAGAAAATATTCACGAAAATCCAAGGGGGATCTAGTAATTAGGATACATTTCTCTTTGAGTCCAAGAACGATGGGAGAAACTAAATTAATTTCTGATTTAAGTTATCCAATTCGTATGTATACATTGTGTGGAATGCATAGATAAATGAATGGTAAAGATAAATAAGATTTTAAAGTCTTGCAATGTATTCAAGTTTATATTCGCTTTTAATAAATATTATAAAAGTTTCGCAAATACTAACTAGCATTAAATTTTTCCATATTTTAAGGATATTACCCACCGTACAATCTACGCAAATCGTCCATAAACGCGCCAGGCGAAATGTTATATTGCTTTATTTCTATAGACCAAGTACAAAAAGGTACCTACATATTTAAATGTATAAATAAATTTTCTTTAATTGTTATTCAGAAAAAATGGCCGGACTACTTGATTCAATTTACCATGCGGCAAAAGTCCTAAAATTATTTGGGATATTTATTTCTTGACGTTATTGATAAATGTTCCTGGCCAACAGTCGCAGCAACAAAACACAAAAAAAAGCTAAAACGGAAAACAAGCAGGAAAATTATATAGAAAAATCACGGAATCTTTTGACCAAATCAGAGACTGCAACGAATTGGAGGTGCCGCCTTCGAGAAGGTAAGACCCTTACCGCTCCATCAGGCGATTGTAATTAAAGAACTAATTCCCTTTCAACAATCTGGGCGTCATGTTTTTGGTCTTAACTGATGATTAATTAGTGCGACTTTGGAGTTGCTCCGTCTAGCAACCAGCGATATATAATTTTCTCACGAAATCTCATTCGGGGTGTACTCATGCCTAGAGGTCATCATAGTTCTGCTGATTACAACGCCAGGACCGCATTAGCGGCTCCAAAGAATGCCAATTTAAGTCCTTTAATTCCATATTATGACCAGGTCAAATTGCATATAGACACACACTTTCACCAAGTCGGCATGCAAGTTTGTTTTCGTGCGTTCCAGGACATGCACACACCACCAAGTCAAAGGTGGGTCTAAGGCTTGACGAGGGTCTGAAGGTAGGTCGTCTCACTGCCACCGAAAATTGCATGCAAAGCCAGGCGAGAGCTTCGATAGCCACTGCTCCTTGTTAGCCTTGTCTCTTGGCCAACACTTGACCAAATAACCTTTCCATGACTTTCCAAATTTATCATTCTCGTCCGTTCGGGCCACTCCATTGCCACCTAAATGCAGCCGAATGCATGCTAAATATTCGTACTACCCTTCTAAGCTGTTTTGTGAATTATTTCAAGTTCATTTGTTAATGTACACCTTGATTTTTAGCAAAGGGGCGACACTTTTGGGGGACTTTTGGCCATTCCGTTACGTATACGCAGTGTAGCCTGCCCTCGACAACAGTTCCTTTAGCATGTCATGTTGGCCCAGGCTAAAAAAAATAAATAAAAACATTAAAATAACTGCGAAATGCTAAAGCTCACGAACATATTCGAATAACTCATGCGTGGTCAGGTCAGGACGTCATTGCTTGAGCTCTAAGAATCCTGATCCTTGGGGGGTGACTACAAAAATAGCTTAATTTCCACAAAGGTGGTGGGAATGAATTGGAATATTTTTGATTAACTATACCTTATAGCTTTATGGATTAATTAGGGACTTGAAAATAAATTAAATAATCTACAAAGCGCTTATAACTACAACTATGTAACTCGACTAAAATACCTAAGAAAGCTATAGAATAATCCCCATGTGCTACAAAGAACCTCCACAAAAGTGATTTGAACAAAAAATATCTGACGAATTCAATGACCTATCTTCAGACGAAAAAACTAATTAGTGGCGGCGTCATCATTGTCGGACATAGTTCATTATTCATTCAAAAACAAGGAGGATAGGTCAGGAAGGTCGAAATGGAACAGTCTGTGGTCACCCTGTACAGAGTACACCCGACGAATATGCAAATTTACGCACATCAAAAAAGTGAAAGTTCCAGAGAGGTGACCATTAAACCCGAAAACGCAGGAACAAAGTACTCGCACAAAAAATCAATGCAGCAGAGCCAGTCGAGAGCAGAGCTATGTGGTCAGTGGAGGGATTTGGAGGCAGAAGGGCCTGGAGTTGGGCTCCCCGCGGTCAGAACACGATTAAACCGCACTGATTATGGGTTACGACCATTTCTTATGGTAGCCCAGAAGCGCCAAAAACTTCTTCAACAAAATTGCCCATGCAAACCGGACTTGGTCCGAGGAGAGTCCTTAGTCCGAGACCATTGATGACGGCCTGGTTGCACGCAATCCATGACATCATCAAAATGTTCGGTAGCTCCTTCGGCCCGAAATCGTTTTTGTTGGCTTCTCCAAAATATTTGCCCCACAGCCGAAGTGGCCGACAATTAGTTGGAGCACTATGGGGTGGCTCTAGCTCTTGACTCACCCACCCGAGACACACTTGCAAAAAATCAGCAAAAAAACCGAAGGAATTCCAGTGCACCTTGCTAAGTTATTCTAATAAGGTTTTTAGGGGGACCCCGCCCTGCCCTCAAGAGCAGTGAACTTGTCCCGGAGTTTTGATCCTGAGTGACATTCCTTAATTGGAATTCAAATTAAAAAGTGCCTGAATTTAATCGCCTTTTCACTTGTTGTATTATTAAAATGCAATTATTTCGGATTCGGATTCACTGTGGCGTTGGTCGCACCACAATTTCCTTCGCCAGGACATGCAATCTTCAATAGTTTGTCATTACGGCAATCGCAATGTAAATGCTTGACCTTTGGCGATTACTCACTCTTTCTAACTCCACCTTCTGGTAAATGTGGAAAAGCACCTAACCCTTCATGGTGGATGAATCAGATATTTGGAGAATATTGGTCCTAAAGATTTTAAAATCTCTTTGGACTAAAACAAGATCTTATCCAAGCCATAAATACTTCAGTTCAAGTGGAAGTTGTTTCAAAGTCAAATCAAAAGAGTTAAACTTTCGAAAACCGTGTGAAACAAGATAAGAGACCCAGGCGAGAAACTCCACACGGCAGAACCTCCACGATGGCTCCTCCACCTTGCACCCATCCAAGTTATTGGTTCTAGCAAAATGTTTGTTTGTTTCGTGTTTTATCGCGGCACGTGTCCCGAATTTACACGAAATGAGTAACTTCCGTTCTCATGAATGAAAAATTACTTACCAAAGTATCAACAAACGGATACAGAGCATGCGGTACCAGGGCCCGTGGTCCGGCTTCATGGATTTTCAATTTTCTTACCTGTACTAGTGGGTCCGACCCAGGCGTAGCCTAATCTATGACTAATTATCGGAGCGACTTAATCGCTAGCACAAGTCAATGTACCATAAAAGCAGGTTAATTCTATGCAATTTCGCAGAGTCCGTGATTACTTTTCCTTCGAGCAGACGTATTAATTACAAAACGTGGTACATTAGGTCAACACTCGCTTTCTCTTCCTTTTAATGCTAATTACAAGAACTAAGCGTGAGCCGTTTTCCAAGGAACCAAGCTTTCCCATGAAAACTACACGGACTCATTCTTACTTTCAATAAAATTTCTTGGTTATTTATTTACTAAATCCAATCTTCTCCAATCGTAACGTGCACAAAAAGGACATCATTGTATGGGGAGAACTTTAATGCGTATATTATTTATTGTATTTGCGTAAGATAACATTTGACCACAACATTAGCACGAGAATTGAAGGGGAGTTCAGTTCAATTAGATAGCTGCGAGTTCGACAGGTTCGAATTGGACAGGTTCGAGCTGTGCTCCGAGTCGGAGGATGGGCCCGGATGCGAAGGCGGCTGCTGGAGTTGCTGTTGTGTTGGCTGCTGCTGCTGCTGAGGGTGCTGGGAATGGGGATGATGCGACGACGGCTGCTTCGACTGGATGGCAGTGCCCGATTCATAGTTGATCCGGATCCACTGTCCCTCGGTATTCTCCTTCCACAGTGTGACATTGTTATCGCCCCCGGTAACGGCCAGAATATTTCCGGTGGTGGACCAGGAAATGCTCCACACGGCGTCGTCGAATGTGTGCAGCACATTGTAGGACCACTGTGTAAGATCGGCGTTGCTGGTCCAAATGATGACGTGCCGATCCTGGGAGGCCGTGGCAATCTGCGAGCGGGGCAAGCCGATCGACGGCGCCCAGGCCACGTCGCGCACCCAATCAGAATGCGCCTCAAGACGCTGCTCCTCCACCCAGCGATCATTGTCTTCACGCCAGATCTTCACGAGATTGTCGCATCCGCCGCTGACTAAACGCTTCACGGCAGTCGATCGGGATGTGACGCGCTGGTCGAAGGCTGGATCCGGCGCCTGAGCCGGGCACCATGAAATGGCATTCACCCCGATAGTGTGAGCGTTTGGTATCTTCTTGGCATCCCAAGAACCATATTCCGTGTTGCAGGTGAGCACCGAAATCGAGCCATCGGAGCTGGCGCAGGCCAGAACTAGTCCATACTCCGAGGGAGCAAAATCCACTGAGTTCACTGAAGAGTCGTGGTTGCTGTATTCATAACTGAAATGCGGCAAGTACAGAAGAACAAAGATTAGATGTGGCAGCCGAGAAAGTGATAACAGCTCCGAAAACATATGTACAACATGAGGTCATTTAAATGTATTGTGTGGGATACCAAGTACTGATAAAAGCAATATTGGTACTCTAAACTAGAATGCCTTCCAGCTTTTTTAACAAAATATTTAATTATTTTAGATTGAAGTTAGTATAATTAGGTATTTAGCGTCCAATAAAAAGGTTTATTTTCAAACATAAGGTATCCACTAGTCGACTATCACAAGGCATTTGTTGTTTGTTGGTGTGCTTGGGGGTCTGTGCTTGTGTGTGTCCCGTAATACTTACAGCTTACTCCAGTCCCGGGGCGTCGTCGATTTCCAGACGATCACCTTGCGATCATAGGAGCATGAAGCTAGGATGTTACCGAACTTGGGGTGCGCCCATGCCACCTGCCACACGGGACCCTGGTGGCCCTTGAGCTCAGCCAGCGCCTTGTTGTTCTTACGGGAGTGGAAGATGCGGACGCTGCCATCAGAGGAGCAAGTGGCCAGCAGCAGCCCGTAGAAGTCCAGCGCCGCATGGTGGACCATGTCCTCGTGCTCGGTGTCGATTTCCTGCAGCAGGCTCACCATCTTAGATGCAATATATTCGCCAAGTCGCCAGGTAAATTAAATAAATGCAAGTCGTGTTTTTTTCCGGCGCTTGACGTGGAACATGGAACGGGCAGTGTGACCAGGCGCAGTCCACCTGATGGTCCCACCGGTAGCTGGTATTTTTTCGAGCGCGGACATCTTTCAAATGATCTGTTTATAAATTTAATTTGCGAATTAAGAGTTATTGTCCTTATCCAGATATTAAATTATATTATGATAAGCTTAAATTAATTTAAATAATTAAATAAATTGTCCAAACCAATCCGATTATGTCGTGATAGCTTTATAACAATCGGTCATGTGCCATCACTAATCTCAGCTGCCATTGTGAACTGACAATTGACTGTTTTCCGTGCGAAAGTTTGCAATTGCAAAGGAAATTAAGGTAAAAATAGCATTATAAAGAAGGTTTAAGGGGTTCGGAGGGCAACCGAAAACTGAAATAGAGACCCAGCAGGGACGACAGCTTTCGAAACCGGCAGGAACCTCTTAAACAACAAATCCTATTACATAACCTTTTTAAGGTTACATATGAATAACCCGCGATTCTAATCCTCTCCAGATGCTGTCGCAATCCCTGCTGAATGGCGTGCGTGTCCTGCGCATCGAAGCCCGCCGCAACATCGCCATCGTGGCCCCTGCCCTGAACAAGGCCTCTGATCCCATCCAGCAGCTGTTCCTGGACAAAGTGCGCGAGTACAAGCAGAAGAGCAGGTAGGAGTTGTAGTCAAGGATAATCCTTTGGATGGCTAACAAGCAATTTATATCTTCTCAACAGCGGCGGCAAACTGGTGGACCCTAACCCCGAAATCGAGCGCGAGATTAAGAACGAGCTGGATCGTGTGGCCAAGCAGTTCGGCAGCGACGGCAAGACCGACTTCACCAAGTTCCCAGACTTCAAGTTCCCCGATGTCAAGATCGACCCCATTTCGCAGCCTGCCAACTAGAGCCCTAACTCCGCGTATGACTTAGTTTAATTGCTTTAAGTTTTGCTGCTGATTTCGTCTGCAAGTACACGGAAGAGGTGAAGGCATCTCGGTACGTCTTAAAACATCCAATAAAATCGGAAAACCCAAAGCCCTAAGTGTCTGTAACAGGGTGGAAAAATTAAGATAAATGCAATCCGTTTAACGCCTAAAATATATTCTTATGCTAAAGATACAAATTCTATAATCTAAAACACAACAAACATCAAGTTAACGCGGCGTGTTCAGTGCCTGTTGGACTGTCTGCTGGAGCAACTGCATCTTGTGGTTCACTGCCACCTTGCTGAAGGTGCTTAGCAGCGTTTGAATGTCCTTGCCGCTAATGAGAGGTACAAAGTGGCCCGCACAGGTGCAGAACTCGGCCAGATTTTCGCGCTTGATTTCGCTGCAGCGTGCGCAACGCAGATCCTGCAGGACATAAGACATCATCTTGCGCTGGAGGGCGTCCAGCATGCGCATTTCGATCTCCTCGTTGTCGTAAGCCACATAGCACTGGGCACAAAGCCACACGGGTCTACACAAAATATAGTTTGAGAATAAATGTTGAGATATGGTCGGCTATACTTACACTCCGTCCTTCATGGCTCGGTGCTTGTCCTTGCAGAGGTCCAGATCCCGGCAATGGTTGCAGGCCTTGCAAATCACTTCGTTAATCACGTGGCTGTCGCAAGGATCCGTCCATTCGGCCATGTCCGAGAACTCGCCGATACCGACCAGCCGCAGCATGTTTCTACGCAGCTCGTTGATCTGCTCCGCCAGAGTTTTGTCCACACTCAGAACCTTAATCAATGTGCGGATGAGTTCCAGGCCGGGACTGGTCTTTCCTTTCCCATAGTTTTTATGCAGCTTAAGGATGAAGTCAAAAGCGGAGTGGGAAATGTCGCGAATCGCTTGCTCAGTGGTTTTCTTTTCGGCCAGCGACTGCATGAAGAGGGTTAGCAAGGATTCAAACTTCTCTCGGCACTCATTTTCATCCGGCAAGTGCTCCCCGATGGTCCAATTGAGCTCCAGAGACAGTTCCTCCTCTTGATCAGCCTCGGTCTCAACGATTTCCACGGGATCTCGGTTCTCCGCGTCCTCATCTTCATCATCATCCCCCTCCTCGACCTCATTCACCTCTGGATCTCTGCGCATCGTGGTGGAGACTATGGAGGACACCGTCTCATCTATTCCCTTGGGTAGTTTCCCACGGATACCCGAGAAATTGGCCTGATCCATCCAGAGCATAAAGTTCCAACACTGCTCGAAGCTCAGCTGAATGGAGTGGAACATCTCCTTGTTCCTCAAACTCTGCACGATATAGTCGACGTAGCCTAGGGCATCGGAGACAGACTTCTTGCCGGAACTCAATATGATCCGATTAAAGTCTGCATACACTATGGTGGCTCCCAATCTCTTGAACTCCGCGATGATGCGCAGGAACATTTTTCTCATCAAATTGTTTAAGGATCGGCGAAGGGCAGGATCGTAAAGCAGGGCGTTACTGGAGCGCACCCACCGGTAGAAGTGGACGATCTGAAAGTCGGAGAAGATGTTCCGGTTGATGGAGACCTCACGCAGCCACCCATTGACCATGGAACGCATCACCCGGAAGGCTGCCGAGCAGAGAGCCGTCTCATCGTAGCTGGGAAGCGTGGCCGCGGGTACCGTTCCGATCATTTCCTCCAGGGAAACCTGGGGCATCACATCGAAGGTAATTGCCGAGGAGGCTCCTTCCATTTCCTGTATCCTGGTGGACTGCAATAGGGCACTAACCGCCAGACTGTCTAGCGCTAATTCCACGCACACATCCGGGTAGAAACCCGCCTTGTTCTGCACCACGCTGATGCTCTCCTCAAACTCGGCAAGCAGCCGACTGTCATCCGCCTCCCGGCCTCCCAGATCCGGCCTGGTGCTGGCCGACCACCAGAGCACAAAGTTGTGCCGCTGCAACAACCGCGCAAAGAAAAGGTCTGCTCCAAAGAGCACTGTATCCGGTGGCATGTTCCCGATGGGCACATGGAAGTAGCGACACTGATCCAGCATCAGGTCCAACACGTTGTTCAGGTTGAGGAAGTGCCGGACCACTGCCCGGGAGCCCTGTCGCTGCCAATCCAGCCCCGACAGCAAGCTGGCATCGTCGGAGATGTGGATCTGGGCCTGGGGGAACTCCAGCAAGATGGGCATGGCCAGGCTGAGCTTTCGCGCCTCCAGTGCTGTTTGCAGGCACAGAATCGTCGGACCCTGGTGCTCCTGCTTGTAGGTGGTGAGTGCCCGCTGGATGTGCCTGTATATCTGCTTGACATCCACCTCGATGAGCACCTCAAACGTGTAATCCTCTACAGGAATCTTGTCTTGCTCGGCAGTGGTCAAGTTTCTGATGAGCGCCAAACGCTCCGCAGCATACAGTTGCCGCATGTTTGGCATTTGATTGGCTCGCACTGTGTCCAATGCGAATATGTAACCCTTCTTGCTGGGCATCAGGATCAGGGACCAGATCTCCTTCTTGGCTGTCGGGGTGTTGTGTTGGTACAGGTAGATCTTCCGCATCCTGTGGTTCGCACTCGCAAGGTATTTAACCTGCGTTTGGGGTCGCTGCTCCAGCTGCTCGATGGTGAAGCTCTCCAGATCCTTGGTGGCTAGCTGCGCCAGCCGCCGTGCCTCCTCGCGCTGCACTCCGCAAATGCATCCCATATCCATCAGCGCACGGAATTCCAGGGTCATTTGGGTCTCGTAGATGCCCTCGATATCCGGCGTGGCCAAATCCGCCAACATGCCCAGCGAGTTGTCCCTGAAAAGCTGCTCCGGGACACTGTATCTGTAGAGATTGAACACGGGTCGGGAGCGAGGCAAGACTCTGTTCACCTTGCGCCACAACTGACCCTCCTCCGGAGGGGCGGCACTCCTCTGGTTGACGTAGAATATCCTCGGAACTGTCAGCTTTATTCTGTGAAGCTCTTCCCCAATCAGAGCCCATACGGTAAAGTGGCCGAGATCATCGATGGGTACCAGTTGCAGGATCTGCCAGGGTTGGTCCAGCAGAGTACGTTGGGCTCGTCGCAGGAAGCCGCCTAGGGTAGCTGCCGATCCTGTAGCTCTGGCCACTGGGGCTGAGTCATCGCCACGGGAGCGTTTGTTGGCCTGTCGACTCTTTTGCCGCTGCTCCTGCTGCCACTTCCACTTGCGTTTCTGGAAGCGCACCCACTCCACGATGGTTTTCCGGGTCTCTCCAATAGGCGGAGGAGCACCAAGTGCCTGTCGCCAAGTGGTTGCCTGCGGTGCAGTTTCTCGATCCTCCTCCCCGTCATCCACTTGTGTCCTCTTCCTCTTTGTGACTATGGGCCGCCCGCTGACATCCTCCCCCCCATCCCTGCCTGCTAGATCCTCCATATCCGCCAGCTTATCCTCAGAAGAAACCAATGGCTTAGGTTTGGGCCTGCTGGTAAACATCTCGTTGATCCTGCGCTGCTTCAGCACATCATTCTTCTCCAGCATTTTTTTGTGCAACCAGTCGGGGTGCTGAACTCTGGGCACTGGATTGGCCAATCCCTGGAGAGCCGCCGGAATGGTAATGATCTTTTGTATGGTTCCACCCAAACGCTCTATGTAGTAGTTCCAGTCCAGAACATCTCGTATATCCGCATCGCCCATCGTGGAGTCCTTCAGCCAGCGACGAAGATGATGACGCCGGACACTCGGTTCCGACTGGAAAATGGCCAACGGAATGGCTCTCTCCGTAACGGGAGCACCCTCTGGCTTCTTGGAGATGATGTACTTGCACGCCAAACCCGCATCCTTGACCATCTGTTCGCCCAGGAACTCTGCCAACCGTTTGGCCGTGGATATGGATGTGCTCTTTTGAGCACCATATTCCTCCAGCTTCTTGGACATGCTCTTGTTCTCAGCAATCAGCTCGAACAGCTCCGAGTCGGGAAGATTCGATCCGCGGCTGTAGAGGACGTCCAACCAATAGTCGGCCACCTTGGCTACCGAGGCATAGCACTCCTCTAAGGTGCTCCCCGCCAGGAAAGCCTCGAAGACGGAACTCTGGAAGTTCTTGATCAACTGCAACTCTCCGCGACGCTTCACCTCAAAGCCCTTAAGTTCGGCCAGGGAGCCGTCAAAATTGAAAACGGCATAGCGTTTCTTCAGCTTCTTGCCCTCCTCCTTAGCGGCTGGCAGGACCATGGCCAGGTAGGGACCATCCACCTCAAAGAAGATAGAGTTCTCGTCTCGTATGTCGTACTTGGGCAGATCCCCATCCTTGTCCTTCCTTAGCTCGTGGTACTGATCGTTGGTGAAGTGATCCTTCACCATGGTGTTCAGCACGGCATTCGGGTAGGATATGTTGATCTTCTTCTTCTTCTCGTGGCTGGTGTGGATAGTGAACTCTTGGGGAAAGGAGCCTGGCAGAATACACCAAATACCGTCGGTGTCCAGCTCCAACGGGCGACCGACACGTTCGATGATTTCCCTGGCCTTGGTAATGATATTGGAGCCAGTGAGACACACAATGCCTGCCATGGGCATGGAATGCCATCTGGCGCCCCTCCTCATCACGTAGCCGTAGAATGAGTTGAGGATGCACTTGTGGGCCAGCTGAAGGGAGTCGTAGAGAACCTCTCGACCTTTGGCCGCCTTGATCTCAGCCGCATCTCCCGAGGCCACGGCAGCACTTACCGAAGCCTTGGCCACCTTGGTAAGTCCTTTGTACTCGTAGCGACGATCGCGGAAAGCACGGACAGTGTCTACATAGAAGCTGTTCTCCTTTTGACATATAGTCGATGTTCTGGTCTCCAGTTTGGTGAGCTTGGTTTTCTTGTAGGCCTTGCGGCAGTAATCCGTCAAACGTTTCTTTTCATACCCAGCCTGATCCTCCTTGGACAGCTCGTGAAAAGCACGCTGCGGTCCGCCCGGGAACAAAGGAGGAAACTTCTCCGTCTCCAGCTGCTGCTGAATGCGTTGGAACTCGTTTCGCGAAGCCGGCAACATCTCTCCGCGCCACAGCCAGTCCATGGAACGTTTGCAGCGGACTCCGGGCTTATTGAAATCACAGGCGGCGCAATCCAGGTCACTCACCATAGCCGAAGGCTGTAGACGATTGGTCAAGATAATGTTTGGGTACATGGCACCCACATCCAAGTGATAGATAACCGGCTGCTCCAGACGATTGGGAATATCGTGCAGGCCCTGTAAGCCCTGCAGAATCTCTTGGCGCACCTCATCCAGGTTAAGGACTTTCTCCATGGGAATGCCCTCCTCCACTTCGATTGCATGACGCAGTACAGCGTCCAAATGCTCCTGGAGTTGCTTGACCATGGCAGGATCCAGCCTGAAACGACAGGGAATATCCGCACGAAACACTCCAGATTCCAGGGCTTCCACGTGACCTCCCACATAGGTTTCCGAGTCCAGGACATGCCCCTCGCTAGATAGCTTGTTCAGTTCTTGTTGATGCTTGTTGGGGTAGACGATCTGGGCGTGGTAGGCCTCTACCATGAGGAGAGTCTCGCAGAGAGTGCCGGACCCCTTTCTCAAAATCTCATCCGGTTCCATGGGGATGATCGTGTTCAAGGCGAAGATGAAAGGATGCACATATTTCATGTACAAATAGTAGGTAGCCACTGCATCAGATACGGAGTAATTCGCCAAAACTTGGGGCTGCTCCACGGCCATGCGACACATGTCTTCTGGATCGAGCTCCACGGGATCGTATCTTAGCTTCGCCTTGGCCACAGCCTTTAGGCCTTGCGATCCGACTGGCAAATAAGAATCTCTCTTCACCCAACAGAGGCAATCCATGTGAATCGAGGGTCGACTGAGGTAGTTCCCATCCCTCACCTTAGAGAATCCAATCTCCTGCTTCATGTCAAGGTCATAGACAGCCGCTCGGGTCTCCACAAACGGCCAGTCGAAGAAGTCTCCGTTGTAGGTCACAACAATGTGAGGTCGCACTTCCATGATATGATCAAAAAATTTCTGGAGCAGCTGCATCTCGTTCTCCTCGTTGTAGACTATGAAATTGCCCTCGAATTCCGGTTTGGGGGTGTACTCGAAGTCGTCCACATCCGAGGAGATGATCTCTCGATTGGTTATCAAGTATCCCTGACCATCAATCATATAGGAAATCATCATAATCTGATCCGTTTGGGCATCCGGGAACTTCAGCGGCAACTTTGTTGTTTCAATGTCAAATGCCAGAACCACGGGCTCAGGTCTCTCCAGGATGTCCGGCCTACTGGTGATGGTGGGCATCTCCACACCGCTCCTACAGCGGATGTTATACCACTGCCCACAGAATATGCGAAGATCAATGGAAACCCGCACATGATAAGGCACATCATGCTCCCGTATATCCACAATACAGTCCATGTAATCCTGCTGCTTCTTGGCTACCGAAGCGTCCTCGGAACCAGCCGAGGATTGTGCCAGCGATGTTGCCAACATTTGCATGTAGTAAGTATTGGATTTCTGCCGTTCTTGATTCCGCCTCACCGCGGCCATCAGCTCCCGTCGCACTTTGGTCATGGCTGTTTGATTTAGGAAGGATAGCTTTATGTACTGCTGCTGCAGGCCAGACAAATGATTTGGCAGGTCCAAGTCCTCTTTGGTGATGTGCTCCAGGCCGCAGATCTGACCGGAGTACTTCCGCCCAAGGAATCGGGCCACTTCCAGGTGCATGTTATCCTCGGGGCGAATCAGCAAATATGGCTGGTAGGCCACCGTGCATTTGAAACGGGAACCATCCATTTGGATGAAAAACAAATCCAGCGCAGCGATCAGTCTTCTGTCCTCATCCAGCACTTCGTTCTGGTGGGGAATGGGAAAGCTTTAAATGTCTCCATAGGTCTTTCCACTTACCGAATGCATATTGATAAGGTAGCCAGTCCTCTCCTGACTGTCCTTGACCCTGTCGAAGCCATATTTTGAGTCGATCTTGTCGTTCTCCCGAGATTGTCGGTAGCCAGCCTCATTGTAAAAATCGTCCCTGGAAAGTTTTCAAAAGCTGTTTAAACTCTGTTTACTCCACTGTTGCAAAACTTACCCTTCGGTTCTGTTTTCGCTGACAAACTTCCCCGTATTTTGCAGAACTTTGGCTTTGCCAGACTCTGCCATTTTTCAGATATTTTGTATATATAAATAAAATAATATTATTGGTAAATGCGCGCGTTTTTTTAAGTGTTACCAAGTATACTTTGAATCTTACTTCGACCTGCAACACTACAAGAAATGAAGCTGCCAGACTTGTAAACTTTTGCTGGATGATAATTTTTAAGTTTGTTTCACGTCCGACCGGTAATTCCGGCAGGAATTAAATATATGTACAATTTGTTTGTTGGTTGTTTGGCTCTTCTTACCCTCAAAATAACGACACCGGTGCAGTCATCTCTGATAAAAGTTATCGATTTTTGGCGCCAAAAATTATTTTTTTGAACTGCGACTACAAATTCAAATAATATATATTCTCATAGGATCCTGTTTATATATTTCTATGGCACAAAGCGATATCTCTAATTCTTCTGCAATTGATATTAAATCCTTGAACGGATACCTTGTACTTCAGAAATGCATGAGAACGGCTTATATGGCCCACGGTGATGTTTATATCTTTTTCAGTTTTCATCCGGTTCTTGAGCGGAATACCTTAAACGATTTGTGGATCAATTCCCTATTAATCTGCACCAAACCCCATAAATACATTTTTGGATCGATTTTATTCTCAATTTTTGCGTCGAACTCCCTTGGAAAGTGAGAAGTGCATGGGGACGCCGTACAGGGCCCACAGCGATGTCTATATCTTTTTCAGTTTTCAACCGATCCTTGAGCGGAATACCTTAAACGATTTGTGGATCAATTCCCTATTAATCTGCATCAAAACCCGTGAATAAATTTTTGGATCGATTTTTTTCAAATTTTTGGCTCGAACTCCCTTGGAAAGTGAGAAGTGCATGGGGACGCCATACAGGGCCCACAGCGATGTCTATATCTTTTTCAGTTTTCAACCGATCCTTGAGCGGAATACCTTAAACGATTTGTGGATCAATTCCCTATTAGTCTGCATCAAAACCCGTGAATAAATTTTTGGATCGATTTTTTTCAAATTTTTGGCTCGAACTCCCTTGGAAAGTGAGAAGTGCATGGGGACGCCATACAGGGCCCACAGCGATGTCTATATCTTTTTCAGTTTTCAACCGATACTTGAGCGGAATACCTTAAACGATTTGTGGATCAATTCCCCACTAATCTGCATCAAAACCCGTGAATAAATTTTTGGATCGATTTTTTTCAAATTTTTGGCTCGAACTCCCTTGGAAAGTGAGAAGTGCATGGGGACGCCATACAGGGCCCACAGCGATGTCTATATCTTTTTCAGTTTTCAACCGATCCTTGAGCGGAATACCTTAAACAATTAATCTGCATCAAAACCCGTGAATAAATTTTTGGATCGATTTTTTTCAAATTTTTGGCTTGAACTCCCTTGGAAAGTGAGAAGTGCATGGGGACGCCATACAGGGCCCACAGCGATGTCTATATCTTTTTCAGTTTTCAACCGATCCTTGAGCGGAATACCTTAAACGATTTGTGGATCAATTCCCTATTAGTCTGCATCAAAACCCGTGAATAAATTTTTGGATCGATTTTTTTCAAATTTTTGGCTCGAACTCCCTTGGAAAGTGAGAAGTGCATGGGGACGCCATAAAGGGCCCACAGCGATGTCTATATCTTTTTCAGTTTTCAACCGATCCTTGAGCGGAATACCTTAAACGATTGGTGGATCAATTCCCTATTAGTCTGCATCAAAACCCGTGAATAAATTTTTGGATCGATTTTTTTCAAATTTTTGGCTCGTACTCCCTTGGAAAGTGAGAAGTGCATGGGGACGCCATACAGAGCCCACAGCGATGTCTATATCTTTTTCAGTTTTCAACCGATCCTTGAGCGGAATACCTTAAACGATTTGTGGATCAATTCCCCATTAATCTGCACCAAAACCCATGAACAAATTTTTGGATAGATTTTTTCTCAATTTTTGCCTCGAACTTTCTTGAAAAGTGGGAATTGCATGGGGACGCAATACAGGCCCCACTGCGATGTCTATATCTTTTTCAGTTTTCAACCGATCCTTGAGCGGAATACCTTAAACGATTTGTGGATAAATTCCCTATTAATCTGCACCAAAACCCATGAATAAATTTTTGGGTAGATTTTTTTCAAATTTTTTGAATCGAACTTCCTTGAAATGGGGCAGGGGTCGCCATACAAGCCTATGACTATGTAGTTTTTAGTTTTCATTCAATCCTTGAGAGGAATACTTTAACAGATTTGTAGCCAATGAACCAATGAATACATTATTGGACCCATATATTTTGTCAACTTTTAGCATTAACGGTTTATTTAATTCTTAATTTAAAATTTACAATTTGATTTCAGATAGAATTTTTGTTATAGATTGTCTTAAAAGTATGTAGGTATATTTTCGGCCATCAGCTGCTAGGCACTTGAGTCGATGTGCTGGACATGTGTGCTTCGGCGCTTTTCCCCACTGCAGTAATTTTCCAGTTCTCACTCACACACCAGCGAGTTCATTCATAAAAATCCGGCTCACCTACACGAGTTGTAAAAATGCAGTTGCTGCAAGCGCTCTCGGGTGGGTTTCTCTCCGGAGCACTTGTTGCCCCTTCTTGTATGTTACCTTTCCACCGAGGTTGACAATCTCACTGCCAGTCAACCGTACTGCTGTTGCACGTGTTTCGTTATGCAAGGCTGGCTCCCTTCAGGAAGGCAGGAAAATCGGGAATACGGGATAGGGACTGGAATCTGGGATCTTGTTGCCCTTTTTCTGGGTGCAGCTGGTTTGTGGCTGCCGCCCCTGCATGCACTTATGCTTCGCCTGTGTGTAATTTATGCGAAATGCGTTGCCAGAATATGAAAACACCAGCACAGCACCCCCTATTCCCCACTCCCCGGCACTCACAAACCTGTTTTTGTTTTTGGTGATCGCCCCATGCACACCCACACACACTCGCACACGTATTCGCACTTACACACAGTTCTGAGCCAGCAGATTTTTTTTAGTTTGTTGCTATTTTTTGTCGCCCGCGACACTTTGTTTTTTCTGCTTAAAATATGTAGTTCTGATTTTATTTTTTATTTTTTTTGCTCTATGTGAGTGGGGAAAATCGATGCTCCCTAGCCCCCCACGCAAAGATTGCTCTCTGTTTTGCTGAAAAAAAAAACAAAAAATGGTTTAAAAAATTGTATTCAGGATTATAATAAAAACAAATATTAATTTATCTAAAAACGCTTTCGATTTCATTATTTGAGTTTTTCATCAGGTGTTATCAGTGCTTACTGATAACAGTGATGCTTAAGAGTTTTGTCACCAGCTCTATTCATAAATATTATTATTGTATTAAATTATGACTTGTTTTTTAAATCTTAGCTAGAAAGAGATTAAAAGAGTTTTATTTTTTATAAATTTTTTATGCTCTCTCACTGCCGCCTGTTGTACTTCGAGTGCAGAGGAATAATACATTACTTGTAATGGAAACAGAGTCCAATATCTATGAAATGCAAAAAAACAAGCAAATTGACTTTGTAGGAAACCCAATTTTTTAAATAATTTAAATAAAATTTTTAAAATTAAAACTCTAACGCCTCTCTTGAAAGAAAGAGAATAAAATCTACTAAATAAAAAATATACAAAACCATTACTGGTAACTCATTCCGTAATGAACTCTCTCGCAGTGATTCGACTCTCACTTGGCCGAATGGATTTCGGGCTCTGAGTGTCGAGGGTTCGTATTCGATCACTCGTTTTTTTTCACTCATCGCGTTCGGACGGCTCTGGCGGAAACGGAAAGAGTAACCTTAGGCAGCGAGCGAGTGAGGTGATAGCGCGGCATAACGGTCGAAAACACCATATTAATGAAACAACAATGAATTAATAAATAATTAAATATATGTAAATAGATAGAAAGATACTTGGCGTCCAGCCCCAAGCCAAAATTTTGGCCAGTGATTGTGTGAGTGCAATAGAAACCGCAGAGATAATCGAGCATCGCTCTCCCCAACACTCTTAGACGGTGCGCGCGCAACCCAAGAATTCGCTAAAAAGTGCAAGTTTGTTTAAATCAAATCTGAAGAGAACCAGAACAAGGAAAATATAGCCAAAATCCATCACAAAACCACAGAAATCTGCCCAAAAAGACGCGTGCGTGTGTGTGTGTGTGTTCGGTGGTTCCTTTCTTCGGTTCTTGTTTCGCCTTTCGTATCGCCTTTCGCGTCTTATAAGCCGGCCTAAACCGTCTCCTCTTCATCCTGCGGCCCGTCCTTTGTCTCCGGCACGTAATCTCTCTCTCTCTCTCTGGGAGTACCCCGATATTCGCGTTTACGGCCCTAATCAACCTGCTGATCCCAGATCCCAGATCCCAGGGCTCTAAGATCGCTGCCTGGACAGAGAGGCCTAGTCGGCGATATCCAGATCAAGATTGTGGGCCTAATTTGAAGCTGTAATTAATTTGGATACCCTAATAAAACCCAACGCACGAGCAAGAACAAAGCCCAAATCACAAGAGACAGGAATCACAGAGCCAGGCCAGCCCCCCCAGCTGCGGTTCTAGAAGGGCGCTGTTTTATTGCCCCGCACCGGTGAGTGAAGTGAAGTGAAGTGTTGAAAACAGTAGTTCAAGTATTATTTTTTGTGCCCCACCGAATGCACTGAAAGAAATTAGTTTGGTTCAAATGGTCCATCGAACGAAAAGGCATCCAAAAGACATCCCGGTTTCTCCGCCTGCATGTAAACCCTTTCTCGCGCGATCGCGATAGTTTGGGTTGGTGTGTTGCCTGTTTTCTTGAATGAATCTAGGAAAAAAAAAAAAAAAAACTGGTTTGGCTGCCGAGCGATCTCGCCTCGATTCAGGATTGCTACAAACTTGTTGTGGCCAACAGAATTTGAATTGGTTTTCTACCTCTTCATAGCCAAGTTAACTAGCTTGGTGTGTGTGTGAGAGTGAGTGTGTGTGCCGGGGCACTTCCACAACCCTTGTGGGAACTCTATCGAAATTACTACTGTGTTCCTTTTACAGCTTCCGGTGCCGCAGATGAGCTTCTGGGCCCTTTGATTCCATTTGGGTCGATCATTTAATGGCAGAGAGATTCTTTAAATCTGTAATCGAGAATGTGTGAAATGTTTTGGGCCAAGAACCCCAAGCGACTTGGGTATCAATAAAATAGATAGACTATCTTAACCTTTTGGGAAACTCAAGGGGCATCTAACAAGATGTATAATTGGGATTTTCCTGTCGAAACCTTTACCTGCAGGGCCATCAGAGGATTAAAAGAAAATTAGTATTTGATGCCAGAGTGGGTTCATTTCTTCTCTCTCTTGGCACTTATTAATAGTAAGAAATACTAAGAAATTATTGCCATAATCGATCTGTTGCACTCCCTTGGAGGACCAGTTCAAGATCCTTTTCCATAAATACCCAACGACAATTACGGTTCACTGGATCTCTTGGTTCGTTGCCCCATGCCACGCTAAACTCGGATTCTGCGCCGGGTCGGGTCCAATGCAAAAAGTATCAACCTGCTGCAGACAGGCCGAGATCAAGATCGATCCCATGACAAGACAACTCACAGATACTCTCGCACACAGCCACACAGATGCAGAGAGAAACACATGTGCGCAGGCAGGTCCGAGGATCATCTTCAGCACGGGATGGGATGGAATGGAATGGGATCGAAGATCCCTTCTTTCCAGCGAACATTTTGAAAGAGGGAAAAGAGCAGCAGTGGCAAATGCGACTAAATGTGTATTCTACCGTTACGTACACACCGAAAAATTGCACCCCTATGGTTGTTGTTGCAGTCGTCTGGACGAGGAGTGTGCACCATATCGAAAGATCATATTCGTTTACAATCTGTTCTTGCAGCATCTGCTGCGCACAGGCTCCAGACCAAGACCCAGGCCCAGACCCAGACCCAGACTCGAAGCCGCACACCGCCGAGACACAAAGATACTAAGATTTCCGAGATACAGAGATACTCTCTCTTGTTTGGTCCACTTACTGGGCCCTCCCAAAAGACTGCCGCTTGGCTCTTTTCCAGGGAAAGCATATGCTCCGATTTTTGGACTTCATGTGGCTGGTTGTTGTCCCCCGCTTTGGTTTTCGGTTATCTGTGCGGTGTGTCTGGCCGATAAGGTTGGCTCGGATAGTTTGGCGATTGCGACCCTCTTCGCCTCCCAAGTACCAGGTCCTTTGGCCACTCTCATTTGATTCCATTTAGCGTGTAGTTTGTTTTGCTGACTCTCCAAATCCACTATCGATTGGTAAATGGGGAATTCGTGGCTGATAAGGATGGTTTGTTTGAGAAATTCTAAATGAAACGTGATACTTGCTGCGAAATGCATTCCACCAGATAATCAGATCAGTATCTGATTCGAGAGAGCCATTAAGCCAGAAATCAATACTATATTTTAGTTCTTAAAGATCTTAAAGACCTATTGCGTAACCTACCAAACTGAGAAATCAATTCGACTTGCCAAGAGCTGCCAATTATCTTGGCCACTTTTATGCGTCAATAAATTATTTTGGTGTGAAAGGAACACTTAGTACGGCTGCCATATTCAAAATCATATGCAGTCGCCAGTCTATATATATCCCGCCGCCGAGTGCAGGCCTATATGTGTTATTTCTGCGCAGATTTAGTAATTGGTGGCAGTGGGGCGGGCGCAGGACTAGACTAGCGCGAATTAAATCAACTTTTTGTGGAGCTTGCCGACTGCATCGCTGATTTTATTATCCATTTAAATGTTGATTAACTTAAATTCGCTCTCAGTGCACTCACTTGATTCGCGCACACATCCCTCTGCCATATGCAGATCGGCTTGTGAATGTAAATATATAACCATTGTGGCGAGGCGTCACCGAAATCAGCAAATCAAATAGAAATTGATTTCGCAAGAAACCTCAAATTTATGCAACGGTTCTTAGGTTGGTCTTCCAAGGGGGGCCTTAATTTTTTAAGACTCTTGGAGCTACAAAGGACCAAAAGTTGGAGAGTTTTAAGTAGAAGATACTCCATTTCTAATTATTTTTTAAAACATTTTTAGAAAGGATCCTACAGGGTGTATCAGAAGTCGGCTTGAAATTCAGTTTCTTTTTCTTCAGTTAGATCAGCGCTAACATGGCGGAATTTCTTCCACCCATACACACTTGCATCTATCTACACGCACACACACACATACTAACACCCATATATGCGGGAGATTTCCATATGTGTGGCTGATAAGGCGACTAGATAACTGTTCGCCACCACACCACTGAGTGAGTGTGTGTGTGTGAGGCAGACAGAGCGAGAGGAGGCGGACTCCGTCACCGATGGGACGACAGTATCTACACATTTGCATAGCGTATCTAATTAAGCGGCCACTGTCCAAAGATACTCTCCGGCCCTGGAGATCTTCGATCCTCCCCATGGAGTACTAAACGCTTCAATTATTCCGACAATCTTGATCCAAAACTGGAACTAGATGAGCTGGAAAATGGACTATACTTAGCTTAAAAAGTATATTCATCGCCAAATGGCTTTATCACTCGGAGCGTATATAATGGGGATATATAATATTT
This sequence comes from Drosophila monieri, assembly GCA_035047585.1. Lineage (NCBI taxonomy): Eukaryota > Metazoa > Arthropoda > Insecta > Diptera > Drosophilidae > Drosophila > Drosophila monieri. The sequence continues at coordinate 2,459,906 of JAWNPJ010000087.1, read as the reverse complement.
AATGCGTAATTTCAGGGTTTTATCTGGAAACCGTGTTATTTGTGGTGGCATCGGGGAGCCGGAGAAGAACGGCTACTGGCCGGCCGGCCGGTCGTTTGAGAAAAGCCCTCATGTGGGGCCTTTGGGGTTTCTTCAACTCGGCTCTCCCCGTTCCCCGAAGCTTATCTTGGCCACTTCCGTTGATAAACCAAAGGCCTAAGAATTTCTGAATTCATAATTTGATTTTATTTTGTAGGAATAACATAATTTAGTGATAAGAACGAGAGTACTTCCCCAACTGGCACAATTGAGTAATATTTGGAAAGAATCTGTGGGATCTTCAAATCCGACCTCTTTGTGGCGACACTTCAAAGTATCTTTTAGTGTTTCTTGGCCGGAGCAAATATTTGGGAGTTGGCCGGAGAACCAAAACCCATTAGAAATATATTTAGAAACCCTTTGACTGGGCTCGTCTCCATCCTCCAGCATCGTTGGATGTATGATGGATGCTGGGTAAACAAATTAAAAGTGTGCTCATATGCAAACCGCTGGGGCGGCTCGTTTGTTGTGGCTGCTCTTCAAGGTGGCGGGACACTTTTGATCTCCGCCTTCGGGCCGGGTCGGGCGGGCGAGCGAGCTGTGTGAAGGAAAGTGTCATAATTCCTTGAGTCAACAGAGCCGGATTGGGCCGGGAAAGAGGTGCGAACTCCGGAGCCAGAGCGGAGAGGTGCCAATGGGGTCCAATAAAGCGATACGAGGCGGGGAAAATAAGCCAATAATTGTGCGATAATTAAGACACCTCGCACACACACGTGTGTCTTTACCACCCGCCGTAATAATTGCATTGATTTGTTTATTGAGCAGCCAGCTAATTGTTTGTTTTATCGCCTCTCCCTCCCTCCCTCCCTATCTAGATGCCTGCGCAATATGGAATTGGCGATTTGTAAAACAGATCTGTCTGCCACGAAATTTATGCTGCCCCCAGCCCTGCCCGCCTCTGCGGCCATTGGAACAACATCAGCGTCCGCTGCAACGGTATCCTCGCACTCCCACTCAACAGTAGCCGCTGCCGCCCAGCTGGCATTCCTCGATAAGGCGGCCCACGAGCTCTTCAACCTGAACGCCATCAACGGACATCTGTTCAAGCCCCCGCCCAGCCATCACACTAATAGCACTAATAGCGCCGCCAACAGCTCCAGCCAGGCCAGCACCATGAGGCTCAAAAAGAACCGCAAAGTCACATTTCTGTCCAGCCTAGTTGAGGTGAGTAGAGTTCTTTCAGGTGCTTCAGTGTCTGACCAGGTCACTGGATATAATTGGGTTGCATCTGATCTTGATGGGACTTATTATAGGAAGCTATGTTAGACAAGGCCTAGGCTTATTCAAAACTAGGCAGCACGTCTATAAGTTCTATATATAACTGCCCATAGGCGGATGGCTGATCGAGTGATCGATAGCCTGTCCATCGGTTTCTGTGCCAATCTGACAGCCCCCTGGCGTTGGCAGTGCCATCTCCTTGCAAATGCCGGTCACGTTGGCTGAATTCTCCATTTGGTCAACCAAACAAAACGCAATTATTAAGTATTATGCTTTCAGCCCTCTGGCCGGCTAAGAGAGGGTGTTGCCAATTCGTTGGCATTCCTTGCAGCGCCTTTTGTGTTTACAATCTTTTGTTTGTTTGCTATACGAGCCATAAGCGTGCCACTAGGCCCATGACGCACTTGGATAGACAAAAGGTCTCATAAAATTTAGGAATACGTTGAGTTACGAATTCCTGAGACTGTAAGGCTTCTCCCAGGCGGGTTATCCTTAAGTTCCGAATTATTTAAATCTAAAAAAAATGCACGAGAAACCTTCGTGCATTCCAGGGTATTGAGTTCTTCGGCTGCCAACTGGTAGCCCTTCCTTTCTTTTTCTCCACACTCCTTCCCAAGTGAAGGCATTTGACACATCGCCTGCGGTAAGCATATCCGTTGCTCCGCCGAGCCGTTGACCACTTTCATCCGGTCGGTCGGGGCCAACAGCCTGACCCCAAGCCTGACCGATCCTTTCCCCACACACCACACCACACACACCACACCACACACACCGCACAAAAGCCAGAGCCCCGAAAAAGGACATGCGCATGCCCAGTCGGTCGGAAAATGTAGCCGCCGATGGTAATCCGATCGGGCCAGTCTGGCCAGGTCAGAGCCTCCGAGTTTTGGGTTTCTCCCAACACGTAACTGAAGCTGATCGGGGGACTTGTGGATCCTGGTGTCTGGCAATTAGGTTCCAATTCCAAATCCAATTGGGAACTGTGTGACTTGATTCACTCAAAAATTGATTACGATATTTATGGAGCATTCCGTTTGACTATTCTGACCTCCATTATCATTAAGCGACAGCCGCAGAGCTCTGTGCACAGTTCTCGGCGAGTCAAATGTACAATTCAATTTATTAGATCGCGTTCAACATGATCAGGCCCATCAGAGCGGCCCATGGGACTCTGGCTCTGTCGCCGATGTACGTACATTGGGGCAGGCACCCCCAGACAGCCAATTGCCGGCAATCTATGCCACGACAGTTGTTGTTGCTGCAGCCGGGGGCTCTGATTATGCCCGAGTCTTGAATATTTTGTAATTGGGTGAAAGTGGCTTGTTTATAAATACGACGATTGTATAACAAAATAATAAATCTCAGCTACGGGGAGGGCTAATTTAATTTCATAGATGAAACTGTTAGGGTTCTTAGCTATAATTTCATAAAGTAATAAGTAATTCCCTCTACTCTGCAGTCGAAAACCATCTTCATCAAGGAGGAGCCTATACATGGCTGCAAGGACCTGCCGCCTCCGATCTGCAGTCTCTCGGACATATCCGATCATGAGGCCTCATTGGGTGAGTACCAAGAACTGGCCAAGTGCCTTAACCCACTCAGCAATAGACTTTATTTCGCTTCTGAGGTCTGCTGGCTTGATAACAGAGTTCCGAGAAATGCGAATAATTGAAGAGCAAAATGTTGTATAGTTGCTATCTTGACTCATTTGTAGACGCACACAGTGATGGAGCATAATGTGAGAGATTACTTTTGTTTTCATAAAGGGGATAGGGGATTTCATTTGTTCTCTGACGGAATTGAGTAATACTTTCTTATAGAAACCCTGCAACTTTAGGCTAACTATATTCCGAAGGATATCCTGGGGTCGTCGCAGCTGAACACGATTCGGTTAGTGGCTTTTGCGACTTTATTATTACTTTTTTGCCTTTTGCACTGGGCGATAAAAAGCGAACAGCAGACGCCGAGGGACTGAGCGAGCCAAAATATTTGCCGATAAGATAAAGCCAACAAAGCATTTTGCTAAAAAAAAAACGGGAAAAACAATAAAGAAGATATTTTGCGGGGCCAGGCCCCAGAAAAAATAAAGAGTGTGTGGGATCGCTTGTTATAGCATATCGGTTGTATTTATTATAATGTTGTCGGGGGGGAATACACATAATTGTCGGCGGCGCATAGTTGGGTTCATAATTCAGTGAAAAGTCACGTCGATAGCTTCCGGTGGGCCTGCCACGCACCCTTTTTCCACACCTCCTCCTCCCCCTCCCTCTGGCCGGCAAAGTGCCAAGCAGACTTACACAGATTCATTCACTCACTCATCCATTCATTCATTCATTCAAATGCTCCTGCAACCGTGCAGCGATGCTTCTCGAAAGTAAAAAAGATCTCACAGCCCGAATACATTTGCATCCGAAATGCACGAAATAAATATCTTAAATGTGCAGCACTACCTTGCCCCAACACCCCCATGCCCCCCAGGCCCCCCAGGCCCCTCGCTGCTGCCGCTGTCAATCAGGCAATATGTCAGTCACTCACTCCGTCAACTGCTCGTATACGTAATGTGACAAAACATCGCTGGCATCGCAGTTGTTGTTTCTGTTGCTTTTCTTCTGCCCCGCTTGGCATGTGTGTAGTATATTTTATCTATTATTGCACAAAGACATGGGTATCTGTATCTGTGTGTGTGGAAGTATCTGAGCGTTGAAACAGACTCATTTGTATTTGTATCGGACAGTGTTTTATGGTCATTTGTTATGCATCTTTTTGTCGCTTGTTCGGGGAGTGAGAACAATGTATGCACAACATTTCTTAATAATGTGAAAAATTCTCATTTTTTGTGATTGTAGTTGACTGGAATTATGTATGCAAATTACGAATACTTCATATCGCTTAAAAAATTATTCACAAATGTGTATTTACTGAGAATGATGATTTTAAGAGAGTGTTTCCTTCACTATGAGAGATACTATCGAAATCCTGCACACCAGCTGCCCCAATGGCTGGGCTAAAATGTTTATAAAAACAAATAATAAAAATCGTTTTTTTAGCGGATCCCAAATCCCAAAAAGACAGTCCCCGAAAGCAAAAGAACCCCAAAACGTAAAATGTATTTATGTATTTATGTCTTATCGCTGCGTAGAGATCAACAAAGCGCAAACAATTTCAATGTCAACGCAACCCAAGACTAAAGTCAGTGCCCAACTAAATATACAAATATGTGTAGTTAGGGTGAACTTTGGGATAGGATTTTGCGGATAATAATCAAAAATAACTAATTTTGTAGAGAATTGGGTAAAAATATTACTCATACGTAGTGTTGTCAGGCCAAATATTTCAAAATCTATCTAGATCTAGAAATCTTAGAAATCAATAGATTCTTAACCCTCTAATATCTGGATAAAGAGATTATTTCAATAAAGAGTTTCAAAGGAAAACCCATAAAATGGTCATATCACTCATACGCACTGTTGACATTTTTTTACTTACTATGTAGAAAGTAAATAATCCATGTCAGAGTAGAAAATAGGTAAAGAAAAGACTATCTTTAATTGAAATTTTTATATAAATTCCCTAAATGATTGGTCCACCCCTTTGCAACTATATTATATGGTATGTACCATCGTACCAACAACGTATGTATGTATGATTCACAAATGTATGTATGATGTGTGTACATCAGCCGAGTCCCTTTTCTGAAAACGACTGCCAGCATGAACTTTTCGCTCGATGCTAGAAGATCGCGGCCGTAAAATGGCAACAAAAACAGAAAATACTCGCATACGAAAAACAAGAAAAAATTAAATCACAAAAAACATGCAAAACGGCGACAACTGCGCAGATGCTGAATGGAAAACAGGCGATGGGGATGGCATAAAAAATAAAGGGGGACCAGCTCGGAAAGAGCAAGATCCCAGCAGCCGAGCCACGTAAATTTAGTTTACATTATGTGGACGAAGATACGCGCAGGCTGCCCTTATTTTAATTATATGCCCGCACAGATACAAATGTATCTGAACGCGCGCACCAACACTGACGCACCGCCTGCCTTTAATCATCTCTCATTAATCATAAACTTTGGAAATAACAAGCGAGCACCACACAGAAACAAAACGAAACGAAACGAGCGCAGCGAAATAATAAATAAAGCAAATTAAATTTCGTTTTTAATATGTGCTATGATTATATTTTTTTTTTTTTTGCAAAAAATAAGGTAAAAATTGTATAAAAATGCTCCCCGGGGGGAGAGCCAGAGAGCGCGAGTGCTCCACCTTGGGAGAGCGATAGAACCGAGAGCCCCACTACTTTCATTCATTTTGGCGCTCATTTCATTCATCCATTCATGTATGTTGTGGCTCTCTCTCGTGTGGGGCTCTCCCCAAGAAACACGTTCGTTTTCATTCATACTCAAGAGGCTCCAACAACAACAACAAAAGATACAAAAAGAAAAATAGCTGGTTCTCAAAAAGCAACGAGCAACAAAAAAAAAAACAAAATAAAAAAAAATTGAAATAAAAACTGTGGCGGCTTTGAAATGCAGTTGATGAATGGGGGGAATATAAGGCAACGACGAGTGGATCTTGTTTGTTGGCTTCTTTTTGTTTTTGTTGTTGTTGTTATTCCGATGGCAGCGATTCTCTCTACATCTGTGTGACGGGGGCTCTCTTCGGGTGATGGGGCTTGATGTTTGTTTCCTTCCTTTTTTGCGTGAGCTGACGCCCTCTCTTTCTCCCCAAGCCATTCCTAGGCTGGTTCCTGCAAACCGGCTTCCAATTCTTCCTTTTCCTCATCCTCTTGCTTCCTCTTTATCTTCTTGGGCTTTGTCTTTGGAGCCGCTTCTTTTTATTGGGGCGCAGTCCCCAGTCCCCAGTCCCCAGTTCCAGCCTCTCCTGCTGCTTCTCTTCTTGTAGCTTGTAGCTGAGAGACTGTTGCCCGTGGGCAGCTTGAAATCCAAATGCAGTCGTTGTTTTTGCTTTGTTTTGTTAGTTTTGTGTATTTATTTTGATTTTTAGCTGCTCGCGCTCGCTCCCGCTCCAACTTCTTATTTATTCATAATTTGAACTCCCCCTTGGGCTGCACACGCCCGCTGTCTCACCCATGCCACGCACAGTTTGTGGGCAGCTGTTGCACCGAAAAAAAACAAGATTGCTTTTCTATCTTTTATCTGTTAGATATTTTTTTTCAACTATCATTCTTGTTGTTTTTGACTATTTAGGTTAGTTCTGTGCAGGATAGTTGGAAATACTGACTAATTATTTCTCTGTGTGCCTGGCTGCTGCAAATGGAAATGAAAATTTAAAACGAGTTGCCAACACACACTTGCTCGTGTTTTTCAGATTTAGGTTTTTGTTTTTAATTTCAGTTTTTGTTACCTTTCAAATTTCTTGTTCACAGATCTTTTTCCCTGTCTTGTCGCTGCTTTTTTCTTTGGTTAATTTTTTTTTTTTTTTTTGGTTCGTGGAACTGCTGCGTTAACAACTTTTTGTTGCTGTTGTTGTTCTGCTGCTTCTACAATTTTTCATTCATTCATCCACACACACACACTTGCACACATATCAGGCACACACTCACTCACACACCCGTGTCCATGTAAATATGTGCGTTTGTAGTCAGATCTTGCCTGTTTTATATTTCATATGCAAGCCACTTTGTACTCACTTACTATTTGTGATTTTCGTCTTGTTTGCTTTTTATTATTATTTTTTTTTTGGCTCGCCTTTTTGGGGCTCCAAGTGTGCATGTGTGTGTGTGTGATATTCGCCTGATTCTGCTTTATTCATTCATAAATTATTACAGCCTGACGTTGATTTTTGTTGCTGTTTTGCTGGGAAATTAATTGCTCGGAGAGGTTTTTGATTTCATATGCATTGCGGCGTATCAGTTCATTAAGTTTTACTCCAAGAATTTGTTAATTCGCTTAAAGATCTCATATGCCCATAAAATAGTTCTCTGTGTAGCTATTCAAATGGGGATAACGCTTACAAAAGACCAACAAACCTATCCAATCACGCTCCCTTAACATTTCTATTTCCATTTTCATTCATCCACTGTTATCAAAAAAACGCTCCGAACAAACGGATGTGTCTAAATTGAATGCATCCCATGGATGCCCCCCAATTAGCAGCTTGTTGATGCTGCGGCTTACGAGTATGGATGGAGTGTTTGTTGTAAAAAGCCGCTCACATGGCTAATCAGCACGCACCCAGCGCTGTAATAAAAGGGCGAAAATGCATAAAAAATACAAAAGGCCATAAACAACTGACCAAGCACAATAATCGGGCCAAAGCGCTCACAACAAGATCGCCAACAAACTTATCAGACAGCCTTCTTGCGCGTGCGACCTTCACCAGCTTGAACTCTTCCAAACTAAACTCACTTTTCTCGCCCTCCCTCCGCCCCCAATACTATGAGGTATACGAAGAAACAGAAAAAGAGTACAAATATTTGTGGCTGGCCTGGCCCGGCCTGGCCTGGCCTGGCCTGGCCGATAAGGTCCCTTATCGGGAGGTGAGAGTGGGGGCTGTGAGGCAACCACTTTAATATTATAATGCACTTAGCCTACACCTTGAAATATCGCAGAAGAATTCTTCAAGTGTTACCAAGGCGGGGGTTCTTTGTGAATAGTGTTGTGAATATTTCTCAGCAATTCCATTTGCTGAGCAATTAGCTGATAATATTTTGTCTACCTTCTTGATTGTTTTTCTATTAAATAACTATTATTTGAAAGAAATTATTGATATCTTAAAGAAAAGAAAAATTCAGATATTCATATAAATAGTTTTTTTTTATTAAAATAGTTTGTTTTTAGTTAAAATTAGCAACCATTTTTAAAAAATGATATATTGCTTTCTTGTTATTTACATGTCCATGTAAAAAAGCGCCATCTAGCGATCGGTAGATTGGTGAGAAAACACATTGCCTACCTTTGAGGGCAGCAGCTAAAAAAACTATAGCATACTTATTGTAGCTCACGATCGTAGTACGAGTTTAACAAGAAATTTTAAAATGTTTTGAGGAAAAAAAGCCCCAAGGCTAATATATATGGATAATTAATGAATAAAATCTCATTAATTTATAAAATACGCATTAAAATTAATCGACTGGCAGGAATTTTTTGACTGCCAACTCCTTAAAAGGGGAACTTATTAAAAAGAAATCTTGGCGCGTGCTATTAGCTAATTATTTGATAATTTGGCCAGACGAATAAAAAATACATTTCTTAGAGCCACTTTTGGCCATTTCGAGACAAATTCAATTAATCATAAATGCCAAATATGGAGCAAAAAAAAAAGGAAATCCGAAATCCCATTAAAAAGCTGCAAGACAAGACGAACAAATATGAATCAATTAATGCAACAAAAGGCAACCTGTCCACAAACACAAACATGGCACACACACACTCACACTCACACAGCTAGGTACTCGCATCCAGATTAGATGCAACAAATTGCGGCAATGGAAACCCGTTCTTGGGACAGCTCCAATTGCACTTTATGATTTAGCAACCTCGGAGCCAGCAGCAGTCGAGCCATTGATAATGCAATCGATGAAAAATTGAATCATACAGGATCTCGATCCATATAGATATGTTTTGGGCAAAGTCTGTCGGGGGGAGGGGTGCAACTACCAACTGGCAACTGGCAACTATCGACTGGCAGCGGAATATGAGAACACCTGCCTTGTCATAATGATTGTGTCGGCACAATTTTCCAGTTGCCTGCCCCCGGCTCGAGTTGAAGACTCAAAGTTTTCCAGGAGTCGTCGATCGCCGGCCGATGATCATCAATTCAAGCGTGTCCGCCCGGACTCGGCTCTCTTCTAGCCATCGTGTTCTAGCCATCTCTTCTCAGTTGGCCAATTGAACCCCTTTGGCCAATTGATAATTTAACGCTTCAATTGGCCCAAAAAACGAGATAGAGCCAAGCTGGCCCAAAAACAAAGGGCGATATGTGAAATATGGCTCTGGCCCATTGCGTTTGGGCCCGGCTCTTTCTGCCATGTCATAATTTGTTCAGCATTTTAAATTAAAGTTTTCCCCGTCTTCGCTTCGGGTAATGCCTAATGGGTTTTTGTGACTTAATGCCTTTTCTGCAATTGTCATTTGAGTTAAGAGCCATTTCGTTGCGCTACTCTTGGCCCGAACCGAGGGCCAGATCGGATCTCAATTTATGGGGCGTAGGTGTTGCAGAGTCTTAATTGAAACAGTTTTCCATTAGAAAATGAAATTTATTCACATCGTTTAGTCATAACACTTAGTTAAAGCCCGTAGCTTGTAATTTAATTAAATTAATGATGCTGTAGCTCAAGTGGCCATCGTAAGAATCGCCCAAATATGCAATTCAAGTTGATTTAAAAGAATAGCAGATTTATTGAAGCGTTCGCTTGCCAACATCTTTATATCTGAGGCCGTGCCATAACTTTCCAGGAAGGAGATATTCTGATTTGTGAATAGCTTCTCGGTCCAATCAAAGTCCGATCAGATGGAAGGCCCATAAGAAACACCTCATGGAGGAGATGTGAGATCCGAGATCCCTGATCCTAGACCTCCCCGTCGGCACTGGCGCTTTTGTGTCTATTCGAACCGAAAGAATTCTCTAAACAAAAACAATCGATAAATTTCCATAGAAGATTGCTGCAAGTGGCCAAGAGGTGGGGAGCGGGGGGCAGGGGCAGGGGAGTAGCGCCATTCGCACAGTGGGCTACCTTTGATGCCGATCGCAATTTATCAACGAATTTTATTGAGTGTTTTCGTAGCTCGCCTGCATTTGAAATCCCCGCCGCCTGACGTTGACCATAACACCCGATTCCCAGTCGTGGCTCTATGACTCAGGAGGTTCGATTTGTGTATAGAAGAAGGAGCATATAGCTACTATATTTATATAAGTACGGTACAGTGCGGGCGGAGAGTATAAGCACGGGGGAGTAGGCACTCCTCTGGCACTGCCTCTATTCGATTTTCCAACTCATCCATTTCCCGGACTGTACTCGAGTTCGAATACCCGAAGATCGGAAGTTAATTTATTCTAGGGTCTGGGCATTTAGTTTTGTTTATTTGAAACCGGCAAGATTTGTGGCTCTCCACATAAATTTGTTTGTCAATGGACCTTTCTTCTGGGCCACTCTGCCTGGCTCCTCGCCTTGATCCCCGGCCGTTTCTTCCGCCGCCTGTTGAAATCCATTTAGTTTTATATTTTAATTGCTTTCGTTTCATTTGTTTAGGTAGCTCGCAGCATCGCGAGTGTGAAAATTTTATGCTTGCAACTCTGCGGTGCAACAATCGGGGGGGTGGGGTGGCAGCCCGAACCTCTCTAGTTGCCTGCTCTGGTGCCTGTACTGGGTCCGCTTTTCTTAGCCATGGCTAATGCCAACAAACACTCGACTGGATCGCACGCAAGCTGCATCTGCGAGCAGGTGAAACTTTTGTCCATCTAGGAGAGGGGCAGGGGAGCGAGGTGGCTGGGCGGTGGGGTGGCAGCTTGGGGGAGTGGGCAGGCTCGGTCGGTTGGTAGCAGTTTGAACAGCTGACCAAACCACTTTTGTGGCGGCATTAAAACATAAAAACTGGTTGACTCTCCACGGGTCCTGCATTCGGGCGGGCCCCCCCTTGGACCCTGCCATTCTCCCCCTTTTTATTTTCTGGTATCTCTCTATTAAAAATAGTCTAATGATCAATGCCACAGACCTTTGGGCTGCACTTGGAAAAACTAGTCTGATTTCTCGGAAAACTCAGACATCCCAGGCCTGCTATTTTTTTTGCAGTGCATTTATGCAAATGCTGGCGAGCAGGTCCAGTTTGAGCATCCTCATGATGGGCATCACGGAATCCTAGGGCTCCAGAGGCCAGGTGCTAAGCCGAGCCGTGGCGCGAGGAGAGGCTGTCGGGCGGGAAGTCCAGTTCCAGTTGTTTTACTTTGGCGTGGGCCTATTACCGAGCAACAAATTGCATCTTCCAGCGAAGGGGGAGAGGTCTACCCTATCAGCGGTGACCCCAGCCGAGACCTGGACTTCCCATATACCCACACCCGAGCCCACAATTAACTAGCAGTAGATTAAGTTAATGCCGTGTGGGCTTTGTCGTGGCGCCAGCCGAGTCTTTGGGTATCTTATTTAAAAAACAATTAATATTTTGCCCCTTTTGGTATCTGGCACTCAGCGGGATGGCCAAAAGTGCCTTCCGTCACACGTTTCGGGGCCATTGTCGAAACTCGGTTATCAATTAATGGCCAAAATAAATTCGTCGAAAACGTCCCAGCCATAAAGCAAGACAAAATGTTTTTACAGCTTCAGATACATATTTAATTTCGGTTCAATTCGATGCGATGTCTTAATTTATTCAAAGCCGTTACCAAATGGATACTTTGGGCCACCACACGATGGAGATAATAACGACTTTTGGGGGTTCCTATTCGGGTTGGGAACTGAGTGTTCTTGGCCTCTCGGCCTTTGCCCCTGGAGTGTGTGAAAGCTATTAAGAGCGGAGCTGGAAGTTCTTCAACTTGATTATTATTGATATTTGATTGGGGAGAATAAAGTAAAATATTTTAGAGCCAAGAAATGTGATATTTGCATTCTGTGATGAACGATTCCCACTAATTGATGCTGATAGTCATGAGCGATTAAATGTTTGGGGAATAATTCTGGATGAAGGCAATCGTTCCACTGGCATGGGCCGTTGCCAAGAGTCCAGAACCATCAACCCCAGCTATAATATACGATATTTGTGTACAGAGATGCGTCAGAGAACTGGTAGTCCGATAAAAAAAAGCTCACAATGGCAAAAACAAATTTCATTCATGATTCAAGATAGTCCGGCGAAGGCTTCGCTTTTGCGAGTATGAGTACACTGTGACTGGTATCTGTATCGGTGCTGGTCGGCCTGAACTATAATCTATCTGCATGGCAGGCACACAAACAAAAGACACTCGCACACACCAAGCATATTTAATTTGAGGCAAACTAGCAATGATTAGGAACATCCGGTTTACTAACCGAAAAACCAACCGAACAACCGAGCAAACGAATCAGCGGAGCCACCGTATCCAAGCCCAGGCCAGTCCGGGCATCCATCCCATTCCCATTGAACAGTAGCCGGACTTGCACTGTCAGAAAACTGGTTAACATATTTGTTAGGATCTTAAAACTGTAATAGATCCCCACATCATAGCTTAGCTTCTATTTCCAACTACTTGTTCTTAGGATCTTAATTCTGTAATTCCCATAGTTTAGCTTCCATTTCTCTCAGTGGTAAGCGACAATCGAGCAACGACACTCGTCCGTCCCATTCAAGTTGATTCGTTCTTATATGTCTACAACGTCGTCATGATCATCAGCCCCGGCACCAGCACCAGCACCAGCTCCAGCTCCAGCAACATCATCATCATGGGCTGGAACACCAGGAGAAGCAAGCATCATTAAAGTAGAAGCGGTAGCAGCATCTTCATCATCGTCATGAGATGTTCAAGCCGAACTCTGGACGATGAATGCTGAAGATGTTAAAAAAATGGTGAGCGTGGGGTGCCACTGCGCTGGACACTCTGCAAGCGCCACCGTCATCTGGGCACCCAAGCCCAGCCTCTTCAGCTCCAACTCCAACTCCATCTCCATCCCCAGCCCCGGCTCTGGACATAAAGCAGATAATAATGTTGTTCTGCCGTGGCGGCTGTGAAATCTTCTGTTTGGAGTTTGAATTGTGTGTAATTTGTTTGCTGGCTACTGCTCGGCTACTGTATTTCTCTCCGAGCTCTTGGACGCTCCAGCCGCCTGAACATCTCCACACGATCGTTGCCACACGAGGAGTGGCTGGGGGCATGCGGCATGGGGCTTTTGTTTGTTGTAAGCCGCGACAATCGACGGCAACTCCAACTTCTTCGGATCTTCGGTTGTTCGGTGGCTCGGCTGTTCTGTCTTCTGGGTTTGGGGCCCCCAACTTATCCGATCCGATCGGCATCCGATCGTTCGTGTTTATCTTGCGCTTTAAAATGTAGAGTCCCCTCCATGCCACGCCCCCATGGCCATCCACCGCCCCTGGACTCCATGCAGCTTCCTTTCGTTGCTTCATTAGAGCCGTGTAGGGGAATTTCTGTGGCCAGCTCAATTATTGATATTCATATTGTTAAATTAAATTAAATGGAGATTGGAAGGCCTGAATGCGAAGAGAAACTGGATTAAGAGGCGGCAGATCAGTCGCTAAGTCGCATTTATGAACATAAATCCAAATTGGTGAGAAGAGATGGCTGTTTGCCAATTCCAGCTTGATTGGATCGATGGAGAATTATAATCTGCACTGGGAGGCAGTAGACTTTCTTTTCAGAATTCACAAATTCGTGGAGTAGCTTCCTGTTTTAAAAATGTATTTCAGTCCGCAATCTAATCGGTCTTCCTTCTTCCGATTCTCATTAAAATATAAATCGATAAAAGTTGTCCCGTTTAGGCCGTTTTTGGCAAATTGAAGAAAGAGTCTCAAAGCCCAGATTCGATCAGTATTTCCGATCTTCTGGCATTTCTCTCTAATTAGCTTGGGGCAAGGAGGTGAGTGACCCCCTCGAATCTCCATATCTAATTTATGAATAAAAAACTGATTTGATTAGAGGAGGAACTTGTGAAAATATTAAACCGAACTTCCCATAGCAATTAAAAGCCAATTAGGCCCGCCATCAGCGCCCATCATAATCGAGTCAAAAAGTCTTGCCAATATGGGCGCAGAACGAACTAGTTTCTGGCTCTCTGATACTAGTTTCCTACACATTCATTGATTAAAACAAATTGATAATTAATAGCCTGGATGGGTGCAGACAGCTATAAAAAGAAGCAGAGGCCAGAGCCAAAAGCGGAGACGCAGAAACTAGTTCGGCCCGGAAACATATCCTGTGTCCATTAACTGTTTTACGTGCTTGACAAACTTCCGCAGAAGGGGCGAAAAAAAAAAGAGTTTGCTTTAGTTTTTTTTCGCAACCCACTCTGCTTCCTTTGCTGCCACTGCGGATGCTGCAAATAGGTTGGACCTGGGCCTGGTCTTGACCACTTGGAGCCGCTGCAGAGCTGCAGAGTTGCAGTTTTCTAAGCTGATTTGAATGTCAGATAGATGTGTGCCGGGATGCCGGGGCAGCAACTTTCGCATTTCATTTGGCACGGTCCCCACCACCTCACCTCGCCACATCATTCACTTAGCCGCGGCTCTCCTCAATATCTGGCCAGTTGATCAGTTGCCCCAGCCCCTAGTCCCAGCTCCAGCTACAACTACAACTCCAATCTCCTCCAGCTTCAAACTCAAAGCTGTGCAACTCCGAGCCCCAAAAGAAAAAGTTGCATGCGATTCTTCTTTGAGAAATAAATGTTTTTAGATACACTTAAGTCCTTAATAAATAAATATTTATTTATCCAGGATAATGGTGTTTTTTTTTAATTACTTGGCAGGCAGGTTGAGAGCCGAAACCCCCCTCTTTTAATCCCAAACTTAAGGGCATCAACCATTCGTTTATTGGTCGGCCATTCGCAAGATTTGTAGCGTTTGTTTTTAGTTTTTTCTCACATTGACCGGATGAGCAGCTGCTGGGGATCAGGTGAGGATGAATATAATAACATAAACCCCAATATCAACAACGGCAGCGACGGCCGATCGATCGAATGAACGAACTGAAACTGACGAAACCAGTTCCCATTGAGAAAACTGTTGCAAGGGGGCTGTGGCACAGGCTGGCTGCAAGAAGGGGCGGGGGGGGACACCGCCACTGGCCACTACATGAATTAATCACTTCGTTTGTAGTGGACCGAGCTGTGAGAGATCAGAGATCCGAGCGGGTGGACTGGCGAAACTGGCAAACTGGATGGCCCATGTGCGGATGTGGATGTGGATGTGCGAGTTTTCCAGATCAACGGATCTCCCCCAGTGTGTGAATGGAACCGCTTTTGTAGCCCCCCATAGATGCGAGCGTGTATAGATGTGAGCGTGGCAAGATTTTATGAATGAAATGATCGACAGCTGAATTGCAAAATCGTTAAACAACGAAAAATCTGCTGTAGCTCTTCGGGAGCTCCGTCTCTCCGTCCATTCATCCAACAGGTCGTCCATCTCATCGAATTGATCATCACGATTCAATTTTCGATGATGATCATAATCATGGCAGTGCCACCAGCACCAGCCCCGGCACCGGCACAGTGCCAGTGGAAATCTAATTTCTCTTAATTATATTGCCGGCGATCTTGTAGACTTAATGAGTGTTGATTAAAATTTCGTTGTTGCCCAACTGGCTGTCGAGATTTATGGCCGTGCATATAAAGATTTATATATATTGGCAGCTTCCACAGCTTCCACAGCCTGCCACAGTCTGCCACAGACAGTATTATTGATTTCCTTCGCGGGCCATGTTGATATTTGTTGGCCTTTGTTTAGTTTTCGGCAAAGATTCGATGGGACTTCTCTGTGGACAGACCCGATCCATTGGCCAGCCAATTAATCAGTCAATCGCCTCCATGTTACACCTGCCCGACAAGTGATTAGCTTGGTGGATTATTAGTTATGATGGGTGGAGGTGTTTGGGAGGTGGTCTCGTTCCTGGCTTCGTAAAGCATCCAAAGTTATGGGGTTGATCCTCTCAGATCTGCAATCACTTGCCCAAACATTTCCTTTCATAAACCACTCATAATGAAATCTTGCCGAAGAGATATGGCCTGGGATATATATAGAACTCTGATCGTACGCCGATTGCACTTCAAACAGTTGCCAATGAGTCTGTTTGAAATCAGACATTGGGCGCTGCCTTCCGTTGCAGGCGGCGTGTTGCACGGTTCTCCACTTATTTCACACCTTTTTGGGCTACTAGTCGCCCCCAACCCCACTCCCCACTCCCCAGCCACAACACCCCCATATCCCAAGTGCAATGGCAACAAACAGCAGAAGCCGAGTTCTTTGATCTACCCGGAGAGTAGCCCCACCACCACCCCCCGAGTACAACTCATAATTGCCGGAGAAAGGGGGCGCGAACGGGAATACGAACAATCGAAATCATATAGATAACCCAGGCCGATCGTAAACACCGATTTTTGTGGGATATCTATTCAAAATTTCATTAGCCTTTTCCTTCATTGTCGTTTGATGTTTTCCCCCAAAACGGAAAATAAACAAGGTTTGCAACTAAAATTTATTGTGCCAAAAAAAAAGTACAAATTACATATAAATCGGGTTGGATCTAGTGGGGAATATACATATATATATATGTATATGGAGGATAATGTTTGTTTGTAAACATTGACAAGTTCCGCTGAAGTTGCGATTGCAGTTGGAATGGAAATCTAAATGGAAATGGAAAATTGAAAATGCCGCGCTGTCTGTTTTAGCTTTTCTTAGCTTTTTTATCTCTATCTGTAGTTGTATCTGTATCTGTAGCTGTAGCTGTATCTGTTTGTGTTCTTTAATGCCTAGGCATTGTTTTTCTTGTTGAAACAAAATACCCATAAAATTTTGAAAAAACATCGTTTTTTTTCTGCCTTGAAATTCGTTTCCTTGGAGCATATTAAAAATGAATTTATTTGCTTTTGGCCAAAACGAACAAAGCCAACGTGGTTATATCCAGATCTGGGACACAGTGAGACGATTGATCTCAGTTCCGTTTGGCAGCGACTCGCCGTCTCCCTCGCACCCCCATCGCATGTGAGAGTTTTCGTTTGATCATCAAGTTTATGGCTCGCAATTGTTATTGGGGATTTCCACCGATTGACTTTGGCCTGTCCATATAAATTTCTGTTCTCCTGCTGATCGTTTGCTAAATAAACATTTTCGCTGGCCCCCTGTTTGTGTTTTTGTTTCCTCAGTTTTCAGTTTTTTTTTGGTGTCGATGGAAAAACAACAAAACATACAAAAGCTGGCAAATGTTTCTCGCCTTCGAGTCAAATAATTTTCGAGCCATAAAGTTATGTCGGAAATATATCTTTTCGGTTTTGGGATGAAAATGCCCGTGTTCTGGGAAAATGCATTATTATGCTGGGAGTCTTCGTGGAATCCGAAGAAAGTCTTGATCCAGTCCAGTCCTCCTCCCCCGACAAGCTCATCCAATTTAGTCGCCATGAATGCTGATTTATCATTATTATGAATAAATGCAATTAGACAAGTGGCTGTCCGCGTCCGCGTCCGTGTCCGCCCACCATCACTTAAGAGAACAATTAAAAGCCAGAGGCATTGTGAATCGGTTCTGTTGTGTGAGATTTCCATGGACTAATGGGCTAATTGAATGAAATTAAAATTGAAAGAAGCCAATTTCCCCAGAAGACAGTCCCCAGAAGGAGAGCCCTTGGAAGGAAAGGTTTCCTAAATCTTTCCACTTTATTGCCCTTGAGTCACGATCGCTAGTTGCCATTCGCTATATAGCTCCTAAAGATATATATTTCTGTTCCCAAGGGTCAAGCTGTCTGACTCTACGAGGGCTGCTAGACAGCGGGTTGCCTTTGTTATCAGAAATCGTTCGATTACCTGGACTACCTGTCCAGAAAGGTGACTAAGCTCATTCCAAAAAAGAAGCCCCCCGATCCAGTCGCAGTCCCCTTGCTGAAAGTTATTGAAGGGGGAGACAAGATCTCGGCGCGGCTTGAGAAATATTTCTGCCAAAAAAAATAATAAAAGATGCGCAAATCCTGGCCCCGATTTTCCCACGCCAGACGCCAACCGAGCAGAGTCCTTGATCCGCGCGGAGTGCTTCAGAAGCCGCCAAAGGACTCCACAAGTCGGGCATGACCCCAGCCGGGAGAGGGTATGTGTGTCTCGAGGATCATTAGCAGGTAGGAGCAGCAGGACGCAGACTCATTGTTGGTGTCTCGAGTCCTTGGAGCTTTCTGCCAGCCCCGCTGTGTAACTTGAGTCTTTTTTGTGGCCCATTAAGCACAGAGCACTTTATTATATGTTTGCATGCGGACTCGTATTGAAATCTGTCAAAATAACACAGCGAACCATTCAAGTTCAAGTGCGTGGGAAATTGGTTTTCTGCGAATTTCGTGGCTCCTGGCAGGGAAGCTCTAAGCCGGTGGGATGGGGACTTGAATAAAAGTCCATACTCACTTCCAACTTGAGGATAACAGTCAAATAGTAGTCTGTAATGATAATCCCCTCTCGATTTGAGGATAATCCTCTCCTAATCCCCATAAATATTTGCAACAGACAACCAGACATCATCTCTCGAGCAGTTGGCTAAATAAATATTCCCATAATTATTGAACACACCTGAGGTGCAACACTTTTCATGTCCAGTGAGTGGCTGTCGGCGGAGGGCCCCTGGTCCCTGGTCGTGAGGGAGACTGGGCTACCTACGTCCGAAATTGGGCAATTAATTTACTTTTCCTTCGGACGGAGATGGGGAATCGCTCAAATTGGGTTCGATCGCTTTGCACCCTGTTGCCCTGTTGCAACAACGGTGGCAAGAGTCGGCTACGTGCAACGCATCGAATCTCAGCTGCAGCATGCAACACTCACTCACACACACACGCACACTCTCACCATTTAAGTGTTGAGTGTGTAATTTTATATTTCCGGTGTAGTAAGTTTCGTACGACAACTCCTCGGTTCTTTCTTTCTGTAGACGTTTCCAGGGTCGCATCTCCCTTCGTCTTCTTCTTGTTAGCCAGTGCACACTTCTCTTTTTTTTTTTTTACTTTACACTTGCCTCGCCCCCCTACAGCTCCCCTCCCCAGCCACTTTTGCTGGTTCAGCTGCAACAAGAAGAAACTGAACTTGGTCGCCGATCGTCTTTTTCCACTCTGCATTTTCTTTCGCCGTTTTTGAACGACGTCGTCGTCGTCGTCGTCGTCGACACAACTCACACAATTCCTGCAATTATTTTTATATCGAAAACTCCCCACTCAGAGGCACACACACACACAAGCGTGCCACCTCCCCCTTTTGGGGCACTACCAGGCTCGGGCCAGACCCGAAGACCCCAACCGCCTGTCATGCACACATATTTATTTATACTCGAATGTGTATTTTGTCGTAATTTGGCTGAACATTATTTGATTTATTTGCTTTCAATATAATTTTCATTCCTCCATTCTCTTTTTTTTAAATTTTTTATCGAGAATTTTAGATTTCTTTCCTCCGATATTAAGGAAACCCAAACTGCCTATGGGAGGAGTTCGAGGAAGTGTCACTGTTTGAGGAAAGAAAAGCTTCGAATACTCTTCGGATCGGCTCTGACTGCCATCCCAAAAATAAAGACCTGAAAGAGGGTATTTCATAGTCTGATATCCTTTTAGTTGAATCTCCCACCTCCTCCTCGCTTTTTATGTTCACAATATTTTCCAAGAACTTGTCACATTTTTGCTGCTGTTTGAATTTGTATTTATTTAATTCCTCTCTGGACGCCCCTTTTATTGACTTAATTTACGATTCAAGCACTAAATGAGCAGCGTTTATCAAACTGCCACATGCACATCTGTACAGACATATAGTGGATATATACATGTATATAGTAGATGTCTGGCCAAGTCGAGTTGGAAATTTCAATCAAATTAGTTGCCTTGCTTGGGCCCGAGGCGCGAATCGATGTCAAAGGACGTTCCAAAGGACCTACATACACTTTCATTGCAGATCCAGCTATGGCACTATATACTTTTTGTTTTTCCTCAATAATTACCTCCACCCATCCAGGAGAGGGGGCCTCTCGACAGAGAGTCGAAGAATCCAAGTTGGTAATGAAATATCTAACGACCGGAAGTCAATGGCAAATACTTAATAATGTTGTTCGCTGCCTTTGTGGTTGCTTGTTTGGCAAAGTTTCTGTATTTGCCTTTTGGCTTTTGTTACACTCGAGAAAACAGGGGAATGCCAATTTTCGCACTCACTTAAGCTATTTGGAAATCAGAAGACGGTGCCATTTTCCTCTCTGCAATTTAGTCGCCCCAGGAATGTTGCGTGCAGCTTGTTGCACGTTCACCTGAATGAACAGAAACCAGAAGGTGGGAGCGAGCAAATTGTGCCTCGATTGCATTTGATTTGATTCGACAAGCGGGCAGGGCACTTCGCTTAAACTGCCATTTCACCGGCTATCGCCTCGATAACGATCTCATCACAAACGGAAACGGAAATAAAATTGTATTCTTCACACTCAAGAGGAAGTACTACGGATCTGCCTAGCCAGCCACTAAAGTATTTATGAATGAACTTTCACGAAAACATTCGATGCTCCGTGCTGGCCTTATCACTGCCGGCTGATAACGAGTAATCAGGCTAAAAATAACCTGCTCCAATAAATTTTTGCTAGGCTTGCCTCCTTCGAGACGTAGATTTCTTGGAAGTGCGATAAGGTTCTGGCCAGGTTCTCGTCCCAGAGCGCTAATTACTCACTCCACCCTGAGTGGCACGAGTCGCAATGGGTCGCACCCACTCGCCTTTCCCAGTTCCCCAGATAAGAAAAGTCTGAGCTCTATTGGTATAAAAGCTTGGCGGCTGGGAACTGAGTTTCGTCCCGGGGATCGTTGCCTCTCATGCTGCGACTTCCTTTCCGGATAGCCCGAGGTCTACGTGACTTCCAGAGCATATACCCTGCGACTGAGCAACTGGTCCAGCCAGGAAAATTCTCTACCAGATAAGTAGAGCTCCGGCTAGCCCGGCATAGCTCTGGATGGATAATACATGTGAGTAATATGTTTAGAAGAGGCGGAAACTTAAATCTGTTTCCCATCCTTTTACGAACTGGATGTCACACTACTCCAAATTCAGAAACTCAAAAAGCGACTTAATTAGCAAAGAAAATAGAGTCGAGGCACCGCGGATAATGTTTCCATCTGAAATCATAACTAGAATTAATCTACGGCCCCCCAGGTGGGAAGTAAGCCAGCGTGACGTGGATGGATCCATCTCGTGCACTAAGAAGACAGCAGACAGACGGATGGAGGCCCTGGTGGCCAATGATTGACCCATTTCCAAGTAGGAGCTGCAAAAAGCCAGAGGAGTGAACAATGAACACCTCATATGATTACCAACCGCATCGCACAAAGAGCTGGGAGTGGGCCCTGGGCCCGGATAGTAAGAGATCCAATCCGATCCGATCCGATCCTCTGTGTGTGGCCGGGTCTTGGATCCGTCCGTTCGCATAATGAATTCCAAGCACGCACAGACGTTTTGTAATTTTGAGTTGTAAGTGCTGCGCTTTGAAGTGCTTCGGAGTCGACTACTTCTACGACTACAAGTCATAATAATTGTTATAATACATATGTATGCAATGCCAAATACGAACAGGCCCTAAGCCCATATGGCCAAAGACACCCAAAGCCAGCGGTGGCTATGAGAAGTCATTTCTTCGACACGCAGAGCCCACCTCGGGACCAGATTCTACACCGAAAACAACGTTGGCTATTTTGGTTCAAAGGCACGACCTTGTACTTGGACTAGGCAGATAGTGGAAAAATTGTGCCGAATTGGGATGATTAGTATATTTTTAAACGAGGCCCTACTCTAAGTAATTACTTTTTGATCCTCCGCCAAGTCGCAGACGTTCTTCCGAAACTGATAGTCTTATGAATGATAAATTTTACACGCCTGTCTCGCGGTTGCAAAACAAATCTTCCGAGGCTTAAATCGGTCTAAAATAATTACCTTTAAGCCAAAATATCGAAAGATAAAGGCTCTAAGGTGTTGTTGTTATGTCCTCGGGTTTTGAATGGAAATTTTTTTCATAGTTTTAGTTTGTTTATAAATGGTATATGGAGCGTGGTCTGGTATTCTTCTAACTGATATTTGAAGAATTCTTCCAGGAGATTTGAGTTTTTTTTCCGGTGTCCCAGTTGAAGATAATGCCCAAGCCCAAGGGTTTCCCCCTGCATTTGTCGCCGATTATGCGGTTTTGTGATAATGACCAAATGATCTCCCTGCCGTCCCTCTGTCCGCTTGTCCGCTTGTCCGTCTGTCGCCGTCACACGTAATTTCAATTCATTCATGGGCCGCGGCGGAGTCAATGTTTCGTTTCGTTTCCATTCATAAATTTACCTGGACGCGGCGCAGTCATCATAATAATAGCTTTATCTCATAGTCTCCTCTCCACTGCGCCCCATCTCTTTCCGCCGGCTAGCCCTCTCTCTCTCTGGCCATCGCCTTATCGCCTGCATTCGGTGTTCGATACATCGAACGGAAGCAGCGGAAGCAGTCGACGTCGGCAGCGACGATCACTGCTTGAGGTATTGTATCTACGAAATGCGAAGCGCTCCCTTACTACAAGATATCGGTGTCTTCTTCCTTTTTCCCTTTGTTGTTGTATCTATTGTTGTTGTCAATTTGTCTGGAGTTTCTTTTCAGGCGAATGCGCGTGTGAGGCAACACAAGAAATTCATTCATAAATTGCCTGTCTGCCTGGCCATCTATTAGTGTATGTGTGTGTATCTGTGTGAGGGGAAGAAACTTGAGTAGATTTGCCATATGTGCGCAACAATCTGGATAAAAAATTATGGAACTGCAGCATTGGGGGACTCTCTTTTTTGGGACTTTCTTTCTTCAATTTTTTTTTGCACCTGTTATCCGCTGTTATCACCTGTTGCTAATATACATATATGTATTTATTTTTTCCCTATTTGCGTTTGCTACGCGACCACTTTATCTCCTCTGCTTAATTTTTTTGTTGTGCGCTTTTTGTTTTTTGTTTTTTCTTTGCCTTTTGCCTTCTCTCGGCTAAACAAACAACCTGGCTGCGTTTTGTTGTTTTACTCGCTGTAGTTATTGTTGTTCTTGTTGCTTCTCCGATGATGGCCGTTTCCGTTCCAAACAAGAGAGAGCACTCACACACACACAGCCACACACGACGGCACACTTGTTCCGTTTTATGAATGAATTCCATTCCATTCCGTTCCGCCACCGCCTGCCGGAGATTTACGAGTTTCGTTTCCACTTGTTGCGCTCTCCCAGTCACTGAGACACTCAGCCACTCTCTCCGGGCCGTGCTCTCCGTCTCTCTCCCGCTCGCTTCGCTGCTTAGGATATGCAGCTACGGACACGATCGTTTCGTTTCAGTTTGGCTTCACAAATCCAATCCAGCAATCCGATAGATACACAGAACGTACGACGAACGGAATTACAAAATTATTTTCCGTTCCGCGCCGAGAAGAAAAACAAAAATTTGAATAAATCTGTAGAACAGAAGTGCCTGTGCTGACAAAAAAAAAAAAACTCGTTTGCCAATCACTCCGCCAATGTTGACAATCCGTAAATGGTTACTGGTGGCTGTGATACATGCAATTAACGTTTAATTACCACAATTAAGGCGCGACAATTGCACCCAGCCTTGCTCGGAGTGTGCGTGTGTGTGGTGTCTCGAGTGAAAGATACATTTGTATCTGGCGGATCAATCGGCGAGCCGTCGCCGCGTGAAAGGGTCGCGACTTTCCCTGACTCACCCCCTCCCCGGGGTCAAGATTGTGCCTCACCAATCAATTAGAATCAATTGAGCGATCCACCCACCCCCCCGTTGTTTGACTTCTGACACCCAGTGCGTAAACAAATTCGTTGGCCAGAAGCGGCTTAATTGGGTGAAATACATAGGGACTCGACTGCCAGACTGCCAGACTGCCAGACTATGACCAATGAGTGGATCGATTGGAACGACAGTCGCATGCTGCCGCCCCTGCGATCGGCCAACTACAACCACCCTACCACCTTCCTGAACAACAACTATCACAGCTTCTCCAGCAAGTTCCACCTCAAGGCCCAGAAGCTGCAGCAGCTCTCCACCAACCACCCCAGCAAGCTTAAAGGTTGGACTCTCGTAACTCTAGAGTTCTGTTAGGCTTAAAGGATATCTTCTAAGCCCTTGATTAATATTCTTTTTATTTGTGTATCTTTCAGATGTACCCACCGCCTTGCCACCCCTCACCCCAGGCACCAATCGCAAGGTCAACGAGGTGCTCAAGGCCTCCTTTGCCTCCTGGGAGAAGGAGGTCCAAAACTGCAACATAACCAAAGGTGGGTCTACTTTTAAGGTCTCTACTTACTCCCCCAAACCACGACTCCCGTCTAAACTAGCACTCCCATCTAAACTAGCCATGAAGAATCAATTGGAGTTCTTCTGATGAATATTAATAGTTTCCCACAGCAATAACGATTGCGCTCCCACGCCTAATTGAGTCGCCCCAGTGCGAGTGGCATTAGAAAACGATTAATTTCCATCTCTATTTTTATATATCCATAATTCCGTGTTCATGTACATGAGTACCCACTTTGTATTCCTCACAGATCCCCGTGAGTGGACGGAGGAGCATGTCATCTACTGGCTCAACTGGGCCAAGAACGAGTTCTCGCTGGTCTCCATGAACCTGGACCCCTTCTACAAGATGAAGGGCCGCGCCATGGTCGATCTCGGCAAGGAGAAGTTTCTGGCCATCACGCCGCCCTTCACCGGCGACATTCTGTGGGAGCACCTGGACATCCTCCAGAAAGGTGAGTGTGCGCTAGCCGGAGTACGTGACCTGGTAGCCAAGGGGCTGAGAAGGGTTGCGGGGCGCCACTAACAAAATTTACCTGCGAACCGAAAACCAAAAACGGAAGCCCGTCTAACAAAGTCAACGAGCTATGGGGGTGGAGCTCCAACCGGTTATCTGACCTGTTGAGCCTTTGAACCTTCTCCTCCGTTTTTTCGTCCTGTTGACGCTTCCTGTCCGGAGTTGAAATTCGATTTAAAGTCGAGGTCGGAAGTGGCGACTGCACGCAAAAAAATCAAATCGGAGAGCAGGGTTACTCTTTCTCTTTAAGAATCTATAGATATTTGGAAAGCAAGAAAATAATTATAAATTTTTAAATATTTACTTAAATTAATTAAAAAATACTAAAGACTAGCACCGTTTTTAGTGTATTTACTTTTAAAAAATCCATAAAAATGAAAGGAATTTAACTTTTTTTGTTAACAATTTATTGAGTTTGGAAAGCTCTTAGTAAACCTGATTAGTATTTTTGCGAAACTAATTCGATTTTCTTTTCCTCCACCGCCCACCACCCACCACCCACCGCCCACACCCGAACCTTTTTTTTCCTTGTTGCAGATTGCGAGAAACCAAATGAGGACATTGTGCACGGCAACTCCTTTGAGTCGGCCACCACGGCCTCGGTCTGTGGATCGGACCACCAGGTTTCCAGCTACCCCACCGAGCCACCCGCCCAGCAAGTCAACAGCCGGCTGTCCATGGATTATGTGACGGGGTCGGCGAACAGTGATAAGAGCAATTTCCACCCAGCCACGCCCGCCGCCCTCGCACACAATGGTAAGCAAAAGATACTATTCTTTAAGATTGAAAGATGGGTTTAGTCAGGATTTCTGATTCAAATATTAGATTTATGTTCTAATGAGCTCTATTTTGGGAAGAGGCTTTACCAATGAAGTACAGGTGTGAACTTCAAAGTTCACTTCAGAATGTATAGTTTGCAATATCTGTTTAGATTTCTCCTATTAAGCTATAGAGTTTATAATTTCCCCACTTTAATTCATTAATAAAATAATATATCTATGAATGAAACACTAAAGATACAATTTCAGGCCAAAGATAAGCCTTTCTTTCGTTGGAAAAGGGGAAAAATTTGTTGCCAGTCGATCGGATAAATGAATGAAAATTACAGCCCGAGCTCCTGTAATCGATTTGTTTTGGTAATCGAGCAGTCGGTGCAAGATGGATGGTGGATATTGGATGGCTCATTAAGCGATCAGTTTTGTTTATTGGACATTCCCCGCCTCGATTATTTGGCATATGTTTAGTGCATCCGGCACGAGAATCTAAATCAAGAGCCCGGCATCCATAATTAAATTCAAATTAAACAATTCATTTGCACAGAAACTGCTCGGAGTGTGTAGTTTGTGTCTCGGATCATGCTTTATGGCTATGGATGCAGTGTGTTTTGACTTTGTTCGGCACCCCGATGCTATCTCAAGTTATATTTTGTGATTTTAATTTATTTATGTGAAATTGAAACGGAAATTAAATTTTAAAACAAATAGCAAGCCGTCTGTCCGTGTGAGCTTGGCGCCAGCGTAGGCAGCCCATCTAAATATCTATTTAAATTGTTTACATATTTGGAAGCGGGGGGTGGGCAGTCCGGGATGCCGGGGCACAGCTTGAGATTGAGATACATTTATTTAATGCGTCGCCGTACAAATTGGAACACAGCAGCCACAACCGCGGCGCGGAGACTTCATCAGGCACTGCATTGTGCATCTTTTTGTCTTCGAAGTTGCAGTGTCAAGATGATGTAGTGAGCGCCACAACTTTGTAATATTAATCAACTGGTCCCTCCTCCCGGCATGGAGCATGGAGCTCCGGATCATCTAGAGTCTCTGGTCATAGCCCACTCCTGTCGCTATAAAATAAATTAATTGAATTTATGGTCTTTGACACATTATGACCATAAAAGTTGAACAATTTCCATATCCCCCTCGGCGGCAGACTAATGAAACAATCAAAACGGTGAACACTTTGAAAGTTTTAAATAGTTGACTAGTTTTGTGGAACACTCTACCTCCACCATTAGGATTTACCAGGACACTCTGCGGGCAGTAGGCTAATCTGCGGGGTCTTGGCAGCCAATCCCAACCAAAACCAAATCCCAAATGTCAGAGTGTGGTCACTGCTGGTTCCTGGACATCAATTTGATTCAATCATTTATGCATTTCTGTTGTGTGCTGGAAGTAGCCAGCCCCTGTTGTCATCATTGTTATTATTTCAATCTTGTGGATAAGCCGATGTCTGACAGAACTAAGCTGGGGGCCCCCTCCACCATCTCTCCAGTCATTGTACCTCCGGCCCGCATGTGGGGAAATTATGCGACTCGGATCGGATCGGATCGGATGGGATGGGATGGGATCTCCCTCCTTAGTCTGTGTGTTTTGTGGGCTGCTTTTCTTAATTCGTTTCGATTGTCTTTTTGTCAGTCATTAATTTGCTGCATTTGCATATTATTGATGTTTTCCCTGCCGATCATTTGCATATATCGTCGAGTGGCTGCCGCTTTCTGGGGGCACACTATGTGCTTGGAGTGGAGTGTTGTAGTGTGTGTGTGTGTGAAAAATTGATTGACCCCGGCAGGATGATGATGATTCCCGGAATGGCCCGGGACTAAGTGCGTGACTTGTTGACACTTTTAACCCGGTTCCCATAAGGAGGCAACTGCTCCCCTCAGGAGCCACCGCAATTATGCAGCTGGGTGAGCTCAGGGTTTATGGCATCCAGGTGCGTGCGATTGCAGAGAGGCAGAAACCTTCACGGCCAGGCCTTAAAAGTCACTCATTAAAACTAAAAACAAATTATGATTAATTATAGTCATTAAGAATCGAGTTCATGCCTTTGGCGAACGAGTTTCCAAATCCCCAAATAATAAAACAGTGTCATGAACACGCTTCACTTTTGCTATGGCCAACGAACTGAGTCTCTTTTTTATAGTCGGCATAGTGTAGTCTTCTTTTAATTTGACCCTCCCACTAGGCTGCCCCTCCCCTGACCCATGTGCACCTACAACACCTACAAGCAAAATCATCGAAGCGCAAAAAAGCTGAAAATGTTTCAAAGTTTCATCACCGCTCGAAGAAGATTCGTCGGTGGGGAGGGGGACTCTCTGGCTTGGTAGTTGAATGATTTACGGTGTTGCACTTTAACACAGCTGGAATTTAGTAGTTTAGTAGTTGGTCCTCCTCCTCCTCCCCCTCCCCCTCCCCCACTGGCATTCATATTGAAAGCATTTTCATTCGCTTTCAATCAATTTTTGTATAATATCTCTAGCGCTTAGTCAGCGTCAGATGCAATAGCCTCGCGGATACATATGCGAGTTAGCTGCATGATTGTTCATATGTATAGTAGGTATACCCCATCATGACCAGGGTCTTTCAATGTTTTGGTTGAGAGCGTATCTAGGCTAGTGTATCTTAGATATTTGCACGCAAAATTGCTTCTGCCGCTGCCTTTTTTGGCTGCCTTTTTATTAGAGGCTCTTCTTCATTCATTGTTCTGCGGAGGCTATATACCATATATCTCTGTTCAAGTTTGATTTGGTTTTTTTTGCCCCCGAGACCATCGGCCTGTATGGCATGATGTCATTATGCGAACGAACCCTTAATGAAACCCAAGAAATCAAGTTTATTTACCTCGCCGGAGCCTCTGTGGAGTGGAGCCTACTCTGTGGTGAAAATTCCACATCCACTTCCAGTCGCTCTCGCCGCCCCATTGTTCCACCAATTTCAGATTTGCGAAAATTACCGATTGTTGTTGCTGTTCCTATTCTATGATTTGCCATTCATGAAGTTAGTATTCGTATTTGCTTTTATTTCTCTGACGGCTGATGTTGTTTTCTGTTTTTTTTATTTCAGTTTTTGTTTTATTTCTACATAATAAAATGCCTGATGCGTGAAATGTTTGTCCAAGCTTGAAGAGTTGCCATTGTTGCCTCTTGCCGGTGGCTGTTGATTCATCATCGTCATTATCATTATCATTATCATTACGGTTCTCATCATGACGATCCAACCGATCAACCGACCATAGAACTGTTTCAACTCCCAGCTCTTGTGCTTCTTAGTTGGTTGCCTCACAGAATGACACATTTAAGGCTCATTTGACTTGTAGATACATCTGACTGGGCAGAGAGAGTCACATGTAGTATCTTTCGGATTCTGGCGCGACTCTGTCAAGTTTAGTTACAGTTTGTTGGTTTTGAAAATGACAATGGAACGACAACCTCTCCGGTTCTCGCCAAGACAGACATGTGCCAGACACTGCGGCGGTTACTAACATATTTTCACTTTCATTCCTTCAAGTCACCATTATTTTTCCTTACTCCACATAAAAATAAAGCGAAGCAATTTCACAGTTCCTCGGAATCCACAAAGCACATAATTATACTTTAGCAAAGTTATGGAAAATGCGCGGAATTATCGGGAAGCCACTTGGTTGAAATTAAATACCCGCCGAGAGGAGCAGAACACACCCATTTTTCCGAAAACCGAAAACCGAAAACCGAAAACCCAAAACCAATTACCATACAATGTTGGGGCCGAGTGGGAAACATGATCACCTCGGGCTGTACCACGGACTCCATATATTAATTACCTTAAATTCAGCCATTAACGCAAGATAGTTTGCACCTCCCACTAACTGCTACAGCACCGGACCAGAACTGAAAATAAGAAGCCTTTTTTTGGGTTAAAGAAATCTGTTTCGATACGCAACATAAAGCCTAAAGAGTCATAACATGGGGAATTATGTTGATTGCGAATTTGTTAAGGTCATAAACTGGAATTTCATTTTTAATTTCAACGCCATTGTTTAACAAGTGAAGAGGAAGACTGAGAAGAAGAACAACCAGAGCAGTAGAGTCGTAAAAATCGTAGGAAAAGAAGCGTATTATTATAGCATTTAGCGGACTTTAAGGCAACCCACTTCAGCTTGTAGTCCGCTTTCAGAGCCAGCAAATTAATCATTCTCCATTCGGATGGGGGGGGGAGGGCGTGGCAGTGGCGGAGGCGGAGGCCCAGCGCCTTCAGGGCCAGAAATCACATTGTCACTAATTAACATAGTCGACGCCGTTGGGAGTTTTCGGACTACGCGCCTGCGCGCTTCGCTGCTCCGAGCAACTGCTACTGGAGCTTGGTTGCTGATCTAGGGAGTTTTTTTTTCGAGTGTGGGTGAAGTAGGAGGAGGGTCGGAGGGATCTGGGGGGTAAAGGGTGGGTGGCAGAGCGCAAAGAGCTGTGAAAAGTCAAGTCAACGTTTTCAGTTTTTCTGCTATTCTTCACCCTGGTTTTTTTTTAGTTAGTTTTTCTGTCAAGACCTCCTCTCTAGATACTCTTTAAAAACTAGCAGATACTTAGTAGCCTTTATATAAGGTATTTTAGTAGCCTGCCTTCAAGTTTTGTGCTTTCTGCGGTTGGTCCGGTGAGTGGCTTGCATAACACCACCATATCACTCTGGCGAGGTGGTGCATACACTTATTTAACTCCACACCGCTGCTCCGGGGCAGAGTTACGCGGATTTCGTTTAATTTATTACCATATTCATCCGAATCCGAATCCGACTTGAAGTCCGAGGCGCAGCCAACCGACATTGGTTCTAATACTGGGCGAGTATTTGTGAAAAATTCAAATGGGATACCAGGCCAGGCCGCGATGTTGCTGATGTTGCTGCTGATGTTGCTGCTGGCAACAACAGCAACTATTGTTGCTGCCTGTCGACGGCGTCGTCTCCTCGAACTCTAGTTCTTTTTTTATACGTTTTCCACATTTCAGCCCAGCTCTGTTCTGTTTTTGTTATTGTTTTTCATTTCGTTACGTACGTAGATGTAAATTTACGCCATAGAATAGCGTTACGGTCGAGTTCATCTAAAACAAAGAACGCAGTGCCAGAGTGTAGGGGGAGAAATAAAAAAAATTAAACATTAAATTTGTATAATGCAAAGCCGCTAATAGTATGGGGTGTTGGGAGGACTGGCGACTGGGGACTGGGGACTGGGGACTGGAGGCCCGAAAAGGCAATGAACGAAACGTGAAAATGAAAGAGACGAATTGCATTTGATTCGAGATGCAAATAGGGGCCATATAGAATGATATATGGTATGAGTACATATGCAGATAGGTTGGCGTTCTACCTTGAACTGGAAATCTTAGAGTAGGGGCTTGGAAATTGGATCATAATCATAATCACAGGAGATATTGGCTATTCTTAACCGTCGTCTGCGGTGTGTTGGCAATTAATTTGCAATCAACTTTCAAAACTGTGGCTGTGCCAAGCCAGACAGCTTTATGCATCATTAGGAATTAGGCAAACAAAAAAGCCAAACGACAAAATGGAGAAATAGACAGCCTCCCCAAGCCCACACACTCAGATACAAAAGTATCTCTGTATCTATTAAGAGAGTCTGTGCCAAGACGGACCCAGTTGCCCAACCGACGGACGCCAACTTATAATTATTAACTCGCAACAAACGGCGAACAAACGAAACAAATAAATAAAATCAAATCATGTAAAGAACTGAGCCAACATCCGCTGCCCGGCCGAGAGAGTGGCCATTCGTATTGGATCTAAATCGGAATCGGAATCGGAGCCTCCATCGAAATCCAAAGACTGAATGAATCAAATGATCGAATGAACCCATGAATGGAGGGACGAGTGTGTTGTGAATGAACTGTAACTTGTTTTAGATTTGCAGACAATCTGCCAAGACACACACACACCCCTCCATCCTCCCCCCTTCCCCTCTGGGGGTCTGTAATTTGGTTTACCTCTTTTTTCATAGCTGTTGTTGTAATTTTATTTATTTTGTTGCCTTTTCGAAAAGAGTTCACATGAGTGAGACGGCGGCAAGCGGCGACAAAATGCTGACCGGATGTGAGGCTGCGTTTTCTGTCCCTCTCGGCGAGCAGTAGCCGGCCGTCTATCCCTGTCCCTTCCCCGAGTGCTTCACCCAGCTCTTTCGGACATTAATTATATTATTAAAGCAAATTTCAACGCTGAAATTAATAACTCTGATGAAATCAAGTCCCAGGCTCTGCTCTGTGTTGTCTCTCGCGCTCCCCACTCGGTTTCGAGAAGGTAATTTGATTTTGGCCTTTGGTTTTGAGGACATTTTGTTGCCACAATTTCCGTTGCAATCCGTTTCCCCAAAAAAAATATCCTTCTAACCTCTGGCATCCTTCAGCTCCGCCATCTCTCTCTCTCGATTAATCGGCCGTCAGCGCCTTGGCAATTTCCTTGCATATTTCCGCTTTGAGGCGTTTTCCATCAGCTTTTCTTTTCTTTTTCGCTTCTCAGGCGATGCAATTCGTGTTTATTTACTTAGCGGCTCATAGAGGCAGGTCGAGGGGGGAAGATATGGTCTCTGCAATTTTCATTAACAATTTTTGGTTTTCGATTTTTGATTTTTGCGGCTGCGTGTGCGCTAATTGAATTGTGTTGAAAATTTGTTTTCACTTTTTCGGGACGGGGAATCACGTGCGATTGATGGGAAAATGTAGCCAGACTTGCGAAAACAGACAGTTTGATGGGAAAACTTGTGTTTTTCCCATTTCTACATCCAGAAATCACCTTTTCCCAGCCCTGACGTGGAATAATATCCTGGCCCCTGCGACTACTTCCGGTCATATGTCGCTCTCCACTTGACAAACCTCGACACAACACGGGCATTACGATGCCAGAGTCAACAAACAAACACTTGAGGCCCAGATAAATCCCAGGCAGGGGACCAGAGTCCCTGAACCACCCATACGTAGTCCCGCATAGCGCTAGTGACCCAAAACCTTGGGAACTGGCAATAGAACCATAACACTTGTGCCTCTCCGAAGGTAAATATCAAAATTATATAGAAGTGCAACAAATCGTGGAGTGAATATATCATAAGGGTGCATACACTGAGAACAATCTTAGAGTGTAATAGTTTAGAGGTGGAAATATCACACAAAGTTGGTGTATTTTATTCCTCTGTGGAATATTGGTTGAGCAAAATTCCAAGAGTGTTGCAGGAGCGGCTAGTGCAAGGGATAAGGGTGCAGGTACTGGATGGTGGTGCGATGCCTATCAGTGGATGCAACCACCGTGCAAGGACCTGTGTGTCCTGGCCCGACCTGCACTCCTTCCCCGCGCCGCGTTTGTGGCAATAATTTGTCCGACTCAAACACCTGAGCGCGCCCAGTGCGCCCGAAACGTGGGAAAATTCTCATTTCCCCTGGACCGGCCCGGCCCGAGCCGGCCCAGCTAATGCAATTTCGAGCCGGGCTCGAAGCGAACTCGTAAATTCCGGGACTGTGTGCAAAACTTGAACATTTCTCAGTCTCCGTTAATGCTTCTCTTTCGACTGCTAGTTGCTATTTTGTGATTGTTATCAGTTTGGGACTTGGGTCTTGGGTCTTGGGAGACCTGCTCCATCGCTCTCTGTGGCGACTCCCTTTTATTCATTTTCATTTAATTTTCACATCGTTATAGCCATTGTTGTTGTTTTGGCTCTTTTTTTGTCATTTATTTGTCTACATTCGGCTGTTCTCCTTTTCGTTATTTTATGTTTTTGTTTTTTGTGGTTTCTCCGCTCTCTTTGTTTTAAATGCGTCAAAGTGTAAATAAATTTGAATTTTCAGCTTGCTTTGGCTTTAATTTTTGTAAAGCCCCAACCCCCGCCTGCCCACCCTGCCCCACTCCTCTTCTTCTTGCCATTTTTTAAGTGACGAGCCGCTCGTCTCGCTTTTTGAAATTTTTAAAACTGGCCTGTTGCCTGTTGGCCGTTGGATGTGTCGGCTTGTGGGTCTTTTGATCTGTGCGCTTGCGCAGCTGATTTGTTGATATTGTTTTTGTTGTTTTTGTTGTTTGGCCAGCGCCCTTGTTCCTTAGTTGTTTGCCCGAGAGGTTTTTACTCTATTTGCATAGTCCCTCTAGTAAGTATCTGTAAGGCCCCCGCCCCAGGGTCTCTATTCGGATAAAAAAGATGAAAAAATTCTAGCAACACCTAGAGAGGTGGCTTTATGGCTTTCCAATAAAAAAATGATCATCTCTTTCGACTAAATTATTTTGAAATCAAAAAGTTAATTAAACAACAATTTCCACATTTTTATCATCACAATCTCTTGAAGGTTTTTTCATAATTTTTCCATGTACCTTTTGAGAAGTTACATGACCCATGAAGCTATAAAAATACATGTCTCGTGATAAACGCCACCCTCACTCCGTCTCCCAGCTCTCCCACGCTCTCCACCCTCCAGGACCTGTACGTGTCCTTTAACGAGACATTACTGTGCAATGAGCTGGAACATTGTGGCAGCCAGCATTTGTTGTGTAATTTATCAAAAAAATAGTACAAAACTATAAACAAGTTAGTCGTGGGAAGTTGCGTTTCCTTTCAACTTACTACGGTTGATGGCAATTAAAAACTCATTGCATACGAGGAGCAGGAGCAGGAGCAGGAGCAGGAGTGGGAGGTGTGCAATTAAAAACCCTGCCAGGATACTCCCTAAAGTGTATCCCTGGGATTGGCAAAATGTTTTATTGGCTTGCACTTTGTTCCTTTTCGTTTTGGTTTCGGTTTCAAATGAAAAACGACAAAAAAAAAAATAGGATAACAAAAAAGGAAGAAATGAGCAACAAGCAGCAGCAAGGTCGTCGACAAAGGCCGGGCCCCAGGACATTCCGATGAATCAAAGCAAAGGAATACGAAATGAATGGCCAAGACGGCAAAAAGAACAACAAGCAAATGAGTAGACAACATCCGGTAATTTGCTTCCTTTAGTTCCGTATCGATGCACCTTGAAAATCCTCAGCCCAGCACAGAGATTTCAGTTTTTATGAATGAAAACTGCTGCAACAATGCCCCTCGAAGGACGAGGACGAGGACGAGGGCACAAGTAAATTAGGCAAACAGGCCCAGGCCCAAAGTGGCCCGGCAGGTAGCTCGAGATCGCTTTCTTCTCCTCGAGATCGGATCCTTTCGGGCATTCTAATATCCCAATATCGCTTGACTGCATCTTGTTCGCCTCGGGGGTAAACACAAGATAGGGAGTAGTAGTAGTGGGGGAGGGGGAGAGGAACAAGGAACAAGGAAGGCAGAAGGAACTGGGAAAAAGGAAGAAGGAAGGCGGCAGGAGCACAGGCTGCCTGCAGTTTCTCACACTCGGATATTGTGTGGGCGATATATCTGTAAGCCAGCCCTCACAATCTGACCCTGGAATAATTACACTCGGAAAAAATATCTCTTGTCTTTATTTAAAAATTAAAGTTTCTCCAAAAACTAACCTTTAACTCTCTCTTTCAAGTATACTTTTCCACAAAAATAATGCTCTGAAATCGTTTTTAAATTCCAAGAAAGTAACCTTATATGAGATAAAAGGTTAAAAGAATAACGGTGAAAATATGCTTATTTATTTTAGATTTTGATCTTAAACTTTGATCAGTTTGTGCTCCGTGTGGTATTGAATAAAAAATTAAACAAAAAAAAATATAATTTAAAGAGCAGCGAAGCACAACAGTTGTCCCGGGCAGTTGGCTCTCCTGCCCGCCGCCTCTGGCTCTCTGTCCCTTTCTGACCTCCCTCTCTGTCGCTCATCGGGGCTACACTATATAGGGCTATATAGCACACATGTTGTCGCTGTCCGAAATGCTGACGACGCACGCAGTTTTTGTATCTGGTGTTGTTGTTGTTGGCATGGTGATAGTCGGACAGGTGCAGAATTCTCTAAATGTCAGCCGCTTGAGTTGCTCGGCAACCTCCGCTGGCTACCCACCCCCGCTGCTAACCCTCGCCCTCGCAGGTTTTAGGTTTATGTTCGAGTTCAGGTTCATTCGTTTGTGCTTTGCGGTACTCTGGCAGCAATGTTGCTGTTGCATACCGCTTCTCGGAGGTGACCGCATGCCACATTT
Organism: Drosophila monieri; assembly: GCA_035047585.1. Taxonomy (NCBI): domain Eukaryota; kingdom Metazoa; phylum Arthropoda; class Insecta; order Diptera; family Drosophilidae; genus Drosophila; species Drosophila monieri. Next base: position 2,424,291 of record JAWNPJ010000087.1, on the reverse strand, counting down.
CGGGGCGCAGTGGGAATCGGCCATAAATGAGCCATTTAGCGAGTCACTCTCTGTTCTGGCCAACTGTTTGCCTGCCAGCACATCTGACAAAGAACGAGAAGATCCTTGACTGGAAGGAGTTCTGATTGAAGATCCCTCAATGGGCAGCATGGTCACTTCCGGTTTGGTTGCCCAAACCAGAGGGATTCCCTCGCTTTATGATTTTTTAAATTAAATCACTTAACCAGCTTGTTGAATATATTAAGTTAACTTCCGGTAGAGTACTAGAACTTCCATTCAATGCATAAAATATCTAGTAGAAACATTTTCCCAGCTAGAGCTAGCTAATTTTCCAAAATCTAGATACACCTGTCGCTCCGATTTCCGCAGCCCATCAGATAGTGTCTCATTTTCGCCCAAAAGTCACCAGGCAGTGGATGAACAAGAAGATAAACTATAAACTTCTCGGCTTTCAGACAGCCTTTTGATCGATTCGTATCAAGATGCAGATCAATGACATCCCCGGCATTCAGCTCTCTCCATTCAGCAACTGCAGGATCATATCCTACTTCAGCAATCTAAGAAGATACAAATCAAGATCAAGAGCACTTGGCAGCGTTTTGCTTAATCAAGATCGATAAGTGCATATCAATACATGTGTATAGTCTGGACCTCGACTTGCCAGCTCCCTTCTGCCAGCCAGCTCTTTGGTCTTTAGTTGCAACTCAACAGCTTGGGGCTGTGCCACATGCGTTGCTATCAAAGTATCTGGTTTCATTTCCGCTCTCTCCTTCGGCCAGCCAAGAAAGGAGCTGTGAAACGCATCCAGAGCGTTATTATGATTATTGTTGTTGTTTGGATATACATAGTGTGTGTGTTGTTTCCAGCTCCCAACAATCAAGGCAGGCTCTTCAGAGATTGCTGCTCGACTGCCGTTGCATCTGTTTATTTTGTTGTCAAAATGCAGGTATTCTCGAACCTGAAATTGCAGCGCCAGCATGGAGCTGGGTTTACATAGAAAATTGATATTATTCTTGGCCCCCTGCACGGAAGCAGCAGCTTCACTCCATCTCTCCCTCTCTCGGGCAGAGGCAGAACAGGTGGGCAGTGGGCAGAAGATGAAAAATCACGGGGCAGCTGTAATTATGATAGTATGCGTGTCAAAACATCAGCAACATCCAGCCACAACTACTGGCCTGTGTTTACGATTTCCTTCCGTTTTCCAGCCTAACAGTTTATTTATTTATGTTGGCTTGTCTTCTAACAGGTTCGCCCCGTCTCTTTCGCCCAGCCACCTTGCCATCTCTCTCTCTTTTAATTGATATGCCTCACGCGCAATGCATTTGACATCCGATTTACATTAGCGCGACAGAGAGAGAGGTGGTTGGGGCCTCGGCCGACCGGAAGTGCCTGCAGCAACTTCCAAAACCCACGGGGAATGCACTGCAATTTGCACACGTGCATCCAGATTCTGTCTATGTGAAGAATGATCCTTGCCGAGGATCCTCCTCGACGAGCCTATTTCATGGCTGGCATTAATTTGATATCGCGGCTCTCGAGTGTCAGCCGACAGCTGTTTGGGAAGAACCATTTCTTCTCTCATTGCGATCTGGAGCCTTTGTTCTTTCCGTAGGCGCTTCCTGCAACTCCTCCCCGTCTCCGACCCGAAGCGTTATTGCATTAAATGTGTAATCCTTTTGTGCCAGAAACAAGTTTTAATTGAAATTCAAGCAAAGATATGTGTGCCTCCTTTTTGCTCCTTTTTGTGTCTTTGGCACACACCAATATACTCATTTGGTATTCAATCCCGGGATGATAATTATTGTGTTAACCCTTCGGGGGAACGTGTGCGTTTTGGGCAAGTAGGATATGGCATCTTCGCCGAGCGGAGGCATTGTTGTTTTCCCAGTTTTTTGTCTCTGTGGAGGAAGAAGTGTCGCCGGTTTTATGAGGTTGTGATTGGTTTTTGGGTTTTCGGGGATTTGGTGGTGGCTTTTCATCGGGTTAGGGCCTCCGCTGGAGGGGTGGAACGGAGTAGGAGGGGCCCGGGTTACGCTCCTCTTCGGTAAAGGGAAAAAAACACAGTATGTGTACTGTGCGCACGTGCTTCAACCGGAAATGGTCGTAAGCGAGGCGCATCCGCCATCTCTTTCCAACCCTGGCTCCCCTGCCAGAGTCCCATCTCTTTCTGCCTCTCCCCCAGCTGCCGTGGCTGCTTCTTCTTTCTCCGGTTTTTTGTATTTCCGCTTCTTTTTTAGTTTTTTTTTTTAGTTGTCTATTGTTCTTGCCACTTTACGCAGCCAAATCAAAGACGAAAAAAATGGTCGAAGACAAGACAGAAGCTCACGAAGACGAAAAATATTTTGAAAACTTATTTTACATTATACGATTATTATTATTATTTTTTTTTTTGTGGCGTGTGCTACCGGAATTCTTAAGTGGCCAAAAAAAAAAAAAGAGGCCCAACTAAGCGATCCTTTTGTGGTCGAACCCCAAACATGGTCAACAGCTGTTTTTGTATAATTTTTCGGGTTTTTTTTTGTGGGCCTTCCTTATTCGTTATTTTATTATGTATGCCGTTAAATTGGCAACTCTTTTCCACCACCCCCCTCCCCACCCATGCTCCTCCCACTCCCCGCGATTTCTGCTTTATCAGCTGGAGGTGCATGCACAAGAAACTTTTCCAGGAAACCACTTGAGGGCCATTGCAATTGGAAGCTATCATGCGGCCGAGAATCAATAGAGCCGTGATAACAGTGGAAACCTGATAAGTGGAAATATTGGACTGACAGCCAGCCAGCCAGCCCCCCCTATGCTCAAGCATATTCGCAAATGTATCTCGGCAAGGGGGAAACGTGTCTTTTGGCTTTACACGTTCTGCGATCGCTTCACCCGAAATCGCTCCAAAAACTACACAAACTGTCATTGGCTGGCCGGCTGGGCGGCGGAAAAAATGCCCCAAAACACGTTTCCCCACTTGGCCACCATTTTTTTTTCGCCTAAAACTTTTTCATTTTTTACGCCAAACTAATACTATTTATATAATATGTATGGTGTATCTGAAGAAGACACGTACATACGCCTTAGGTTGGGAATAGTAAACCAATTTTTAAGATACTTTGAACATTTTTTGTATTTTGGCATGATCTCATAGCGAGTGTGAGTGTGTGTGTGTTTGCTGTGGCAGCCAATCCCACTTTGGATCATTATGCTAGTATCTGTGAGATACAGTTGATGATGATGTGCTGCTACTGCCCACTCGATCATCGTGGTCGAGATACATTTGTATCTTTTTTGTGCTTCTTTCGGCTGGCCCCGTCCCAGCTCTGTGATTTGCTGACGAGTTGGCGTCGTTAATGATCTGAAGAGCCAATTTCGGGCCGGAGAAACTGTACTGTGTAAATTATTTCCCAATCAACAAGTTGTATCTCGAAACGATCTCGAACTCTTAATGTTTTAAATGCGCAGCAGCCCAGGGCCTCCTCCGATATCTTATTGTTAGTCGCTGGAACTAAGCTAGAGGCAAGTGGGGAGAACGTGCGCGCGAGAGAGAGAGGCCCGGAGGAGCACCCTGTGAAAGTATTCTCGATTATTATTATTTGCCATTGGCACACACACACTCGTCTAACTCGACTCGTGTGTGTGTGGGAGCCGAACGGCGGAAAGCCGAACGCCGACCCGAGCTCCGCTCTCCCACACACACATACGGCCGAGCGGGAAAGAGAGAGAGCTGCCGACGAGCGGCCAGCAACGAACAGGCAACAACCCGAGTGCAACTTCAAAGCAACTTCACTTCTTGAACGGATGTCGAAGGTAGCGCAACTGTAAGATACAATATCGCTCATACGCCGCCTGGATCGTTTGGATCGCTTGGATCGCCTCGCTCGCAGTGTTCTTTTATCGCGCGCGCAGAAATACAGTTTATAAATACATGTAGAGGGTCGCTGAAACGATAAAAAGAATTGAAATAAAAAAGAATTTAATAAATCAGAAACAACACTGAGCTGATTGCTGGCGTGGAGTGGAAACAGTGTACGATATATGCGCACTTGTTATTCATCAGCGGCCGGAGGCGAGAATTAATGGCAATTAGTTTTCGGAAAAGCGCTAACAATTCGCGTCAGTGTGTGAACAGCTTAAAATTCCGCAAGTACACAACCGACGACAAGTGAAGTGATTGCCGCCGCACCAAAAAAATTAAAAGCAAACTAAGCGGAAAGCGGGCCAGAAGAATTCTTCGAGTGTCTCGCCCACATAGCTCCCCAGACACCTCTTATTTGTTAAAACTTATCAATTGTCCAGCGGGCATTCCAATTGATTAGGACCCGCATGTGCCCAGCAAACCAAAAATCATAAACCACAAAAACAACACAATACTGAGTGTGACTGTGTGCGCAGGGTCTGACAGTGCAAAAATTAAAATATTGTGTGTTCCGAGTGTAGTATCCACCCTCCGACTCAAAATACTCAAAAACCAAAGTGAAATCAATTTTAATACAAGCGCAAGTACCACCAGCATAAGCCGCAATTGACGGAATTGTGACGACTCGGAGTAGGGCATTCGGAATACGGATACTGAGAGTTGATCCCGCAGATTTCCCGGCACAGTTTTCGAGTCAATGACGTGCACTGTGACCAGCGAGGTGGAGTTTCCGTTCTTGAGAATCGATCAACTTGAAGCGAAGAAATGCCGCCCTCTGCGTTTTTAGGGAATGCCACCATAATCAGTGCCGCCAACGCCTTGGACAGCCACAAGGAGCAGCAGCAGCTCCTCCACCAGCAACAGCAACAGCAACACTTTGCCACCAGCAGCAGCAACAACAATTGCCACACGGCTCCCAACTTTAACTACAAACAGGCCAGCAGCAACAACATGGTCCTGCAAAGCTACGAGAACTACCCGAGCTATCACCTGGCTCAGCATCATCATCACCATCATCCGCACACGCACCACCTGCATCCTCACCAGCAACTGGCGCAGCAACCGCTAATGCAGCACCATTCGCTGCAACAGCAACAGCAGCAGCCACATCACCCACAACTGCAACAGCAACAGCCACAGCAGCAACCGCAGCAACATCACCAGCAGCATTACGGATCCCCACAGCAACACCATCGATTGTCCGGCGGCAGTACGGGCAGCACCTCCAACACCACCTCCTCCGGCTCCAGTTCGAGTGGCTCTTCCTCCAGCGGATTCGGAGGAGCAGCAGCAGCAACAGCAGCAGGAGCTGGAACAGGGACCGGGGCAGGATCAGCCACATGCAGTCTGGTGGGAGCTCTGAGCAGCTCCACGGCTGCCTCGCTGGGATTGGGGTACTTCAACGAAATTTCGCCCTTTGTGGCCGGCGATGGGAATGCCTACTACACGGACTCGGATGTCAACTTCTTCAGTTCAGGTACAGAGATTTCCTCCGGGGGTGACCCCGACACCGCAGTCCTCCTGCCACACCTTCCTTGTCAAATATTTACCAACTTCAAATGGTGGCACTTTTAATTACAATTGCCGAGTGCTGGGCTTGCCGAGTTGCTGGCTTTCCTGGGGGTGCTGGGGTGTTAAAATCAGCAGGCCAGAAGAAGCATAATTAAATTCGTAGCTTAATTCGTTTTTAAGTGTTTGAGTGGCAAACACGCAACAGGTTTGGTGTAGATTAGACGATAAGTATTTGACAATTAAGTGGCTTGTTTGCGGAGCTGGAAGGGATGGCGGTCGGGATGCGAAATGTAAGGGAGATGCTGTCTTATGTTCTGCTGCTGGGATCTCTCGGGAGGCGGGCACCTAAACGCGGCGCTGCCAACTCTTTTTCGCCAGCCAACGGGGGGCGGCTGTATCTGGATCTTTGTATCTGTATCTGCGCATTACGGAGCGAGCGGCCAGCGAGCGAATGGGAAGCGAAACGAAAGCTTTTTATTTCTTTGCTTTGCCAGCGAGGGAGACGGCAATACCTCACGAGTGTATGCGAGTGTGCATCGGTATGCCTCAACAGGTTTTCAATCCCACAGATACTCTACACACACACACACACACTCACTATCTGGAAATGTGTTAAATTTCTCTGTATTCGCAATTAATGTGTGGCGTCCACACTCACTCACTCCCCGAAAGACCATTAGATGTCGGGATTGGTGTGATGGTGGTGGTAGTCGTGCGTATCTGTGTGCGTGTATCTTGTATCTGTGCTCGTGCATGGGCAGTGATTTTGATTGGTTTTCGAAGTCTTCCGCTCGATTGAGAGGGACGCCCCATTTCTAATGAACGCGATTTAATTGAAATTGCAAGCAATTTACGGCCAAAGTGTTGGCGTGAGAAAAAAAACCAGAAAATGGTGTGTTTGGAAGTGATAATTTCCATGAGAAATTCTTTCTTTTAAGAGAAAAAAATTAAGATTTAGTTTCCATTTTGAAGATTAAGATAGAAGTAATTATTTTATAAAAAAAGTTGAGAGATGGCAGTATAGAAACATTGTAACAGTATAGACATTGTTTCGAGAGCAGTTTCATTTGGCACAGATTTCCTGTCACTTGACTCAACCCGTATTATCGCCCTCGCAGCTATCAATTCTAATCCAATTATTTCCATATTCCTTTCCGTATCACAGGCTACAGCAGCAACACTCATGATCGCAGCAACAACAGCCCGCCCCCGCAGCAATCGCAGCAACAGCAGCAGCAGCCGACTGTCAATGGCAACAACAACAACAGCGGCGGCAACAACAACAATAGCAGCAACAACAACAATACCAACAACTCCATGCTACCGCCCGCTGTACAACAAAATAGCAACAACAACGAAAACAACACCAGCAGCAACGCAAACAACAGCAGCCACAATAGCAACAACAGTGGCAGCAACAACAATGCAAATGCGGGCAGCAACAACAACAACAACAATAATAACAACAACAATAACATCAACTACATGGCCGCCATGGCGGCAATCTACCAACACCAGCTGAAGGAGGAGCCAGGAACCGGACAGAACGGCGGCAGCGGCTCCTACGGAAGCAGCCAGAACGATCCCACGGATCTCAGCAGCTACGGGCTGCCCAGCCACCTGGCCGCCTACACAAGTGGGGCGGGGGGCGGCGGCAGCTCTGTGGGAGGCGGCGGCGATGACAGCGATTACCACAGCACGATCTCGGCGCAGGAGCACCAGAGCCAGGCCTCAAGCGGCGGCAACGGCCCGGGCAGTGGCGGCAACGGCAGCTCCGGCAACAGCAACGGCTACGGCATGGACAGCAGCTCGGAGTTCTACAGCGCCTACGGCCGGGGGCGCTTCCAAGACGGCTATGCGCCGGAGTTCCAGCCCTACGACGCCCAATCCTTCCAGTCGATGGGCGTCCAGCCCACAGCCATGGACCAGTGGGGAGCAGCCCACGGCATTCACCAGCACCCGGCGGCGTACATGAGCACCCTGGGGCTGGACAAGGGCCTGCTGGGAGGCTACACGACGCAGGGCGGAGTGCCGTGCTTCACGGGCTCCGGCCCCATCCAGCTGTGGCAGTTCCTGCTGGAGCTGCTCCTGGACAAGACGTGCCAGAGCTTCATCTCCTGGACGGGCGACGGTTGGGAGTTCAAGCTCACAGATCCGGACGAGGTAAGAGCGACTATTACCACTAGCTTGTATATTTTTCTTACGCGATATCCTCTCCTCTTAGGTGGCTCGTCGCTGGGGCATCCGGAAGAACAAGCCCAAGATGAACTATGAGAAACTGAGTCGGGGTCTGCGATACTATTACGACAAAAACATCATCCACAAGACGGCTGGCAAACGCTACGTCTACCGCTTCGTCTGTGATCTCCAGAATCTAGTTGGGTAAGTCCAGAGGTCCTAGTGAATCCGAAGCACAAACTAATATTCCCGTTCATTTTGCAGACACACGCCGGAGGAACTAGTGGCCAAGTATGATCTTAAGATTGAGAAGAAGGACGTGGACTAGCCGAGGAGCAGCGGTGAAGCTGCCTAATGTGGGTGATGGCAGTGCCCAGACAGTGAGCTGCCCCCCAGCCGGATTGTACTCAACCAGCCGCAAAAAATACTTTCGAGCGTTATTGTTTACCAAGCGTGATGTTAGCCTTTAAGCAGCAGTCCCCCGATCTGCGATCTTGCTACGAGATTACCCACCCAACACACCCCTCCCAACCTGCCACCCACCCACCAGCAGCCCCGAAAATCCAAACTATCCCAACAACTTGCTTGTAATTATCGTGTAAAAATATTAGACTTTTGAATTAATTTGAAATTAATTTAAAATACTTGAGAGCTAGCTTTAAGTGCAAAGGAGCAAAGGATAACCAGTTAAGAAAGGACTAGGAATGAGAGAATTAAATTTGAAATTCTGTGTGCAATGCGACGGATGTCTGCGGCAAGAATCGAACATTGTTAGAGGCCATAAAGCATGTGTCCCCCCAAAAGTGATATTAGAGCGCAACATTTTGTTATACGTAAATATTCATTTTACCCGCACGGGGCACCAGAAACATTTCAACAAAAAAACAAAAAATAAAAACTAATAAAACATAAATCATGCATGTATATATGGAAGGGCAGGCTGATGAAGATGATATAAGTAGGTCTCTAGTATTTATATTGTATAATCTGTGTAATCTGTGCTACTGGTACAACTAAGTTTTCCAACTTCCAAGCCGCGTCTTTTTTTTGTATCTTTATCCCGCAACTCGCAAACCATCTTGTGCGCTTCCGTGCGATCCCAAAAGTTTTAAACGTAAAACGACAGGATAATGAACTCCTTGTTTTAGCCTCTATGCGTAGTTGTAGGACCTAGGCTCCGTAGATTCCCATAGTTAGCTGTTAAGTGCGTTGATGTGTATTTGTATGTCTATTAACTACTTAAGTCTAGCTCCTAGATGCTTAGCCACGTATTACGTAAAGTTACAGTTTAAAAGAACCACACATACATTTTGTAGAGCAATTCTAAACTATTGTATTTATACAGAGCGTACATTGTAATCTAGACTTATCGATTAACATTGCTAATGATGATACAAACAATAAAAGAAACGTCAATTTCAAAACTCAAACTCGCAATCTCTTCAACAAATTCGTCTTTGATAAGTGTGTCAATACTTACGAAACCTTTCAAAAAAAAATTTAAAACGAATAAATAATATTTCGGGGCAACTAAATTCTTACTATCTAGTATAACCATTATATGTTAACACCTAAGAAGTAATACTGCGGTGCCATCATGTTGAGGCATCTTGCGACGAAAGCCATTGGAAAGCGAACCCGTTCTTGTCTCTCCATGATGACCCGATGGGAGCACAAAATGCCCGAACATCTCCAGAAGGTGGAAACCGACGCTGACCCAGAGTTCTCATCCATGGTGCTCTACTACTACCACAAGGCGGCCCAGGCCATGGAACCGGCGCTGATCAAGAGCATGGATAAGTACACTCACATGAAGCCGGAAGAGCGTAGGGCTCGCGTCAGTGCGATTCTTAATCTCATAGGAAGTGTCTCCACCTCGGTGGAGGTCAATTTTCCCATCATTCGCCAGGATGGCAACTATGAGATCGTTACTGGCTATCGAGCTCACCATGTCCGTCACCGGTTGCCCCTCAAAGGCGGTATTGTCATCCTATACATCCTATTTTCCCCATTTCGATTTCAAATGGTACTCGCTTTCCACAGGTATTCGCTATGCCATGGATGTGGACGAGAATGAGGTGAAGGCCCTGGCCTCGATTATGACCTTTAAGTGCGCATGCGTCAACCTCCCCTACGGCGGATCCAAGGGGGGGATCCGACTGGACCCCAAGAAGTACACCGTAGCCGAGCTTCAGACCATCACTCGCCGCTACACAATGGAACTACTCAAGCGCAATATGATCGGGCCGGGCATCGATGTGCCGGCCCCGGACGTGAACACCGGACCACGGGAAATGAGCTGGATCGTCGATCAATACTCGAAAACCTTCGGCTACAAGGACATTAACGCATTGGCCATTGTTACGGGGAAACCGGTCCACGTGGGCGGGATTAATGGTCGCCATTCGGCCACTGGCAGGGGCGTTTGGAAATCCGGTGATCTCTTCATTCAGGACAAGGAGTGGATGGATTTGATTGGTTTTACGACAGGGTGGAAGGACAAGCGATGCATTGTCCAGGGATTCGGAAATGTGGGGTCTTTCGCGGCCAAGTTTATCCACGAAGTGGGTGCCAAGGTAATTGGGATTAAGGAGTTCGATGTGTCGATCAAAAATGACGAAGGCATTGACATTGAAGTAAGTGGATTGTTTCATAAGGGAATGCATACAATAATATACCATCTAATCCTGGCAGGACCTCTTTGAGTATGTGGCTGAAAAGAAGTCCATTAAGGGGTATCCAAAAGCGGAAGAGACCAGCGATGAATTGTTGACTGCCGACTGCGACATCCTCCTGCCCTGTGCCACCCAGAAAGTACTCACCAACGAGAACGCCGCAGACGTCAAGGCCAAGCTGATCCTGGAGGGCGCCAACGGACCCACGACACCAGCCGCGGAGAAGGTGCTGCTGGAGAAGGGTGCGCTTCTGGTGCCCGACCTCTACTGCAATGCTGGCGGGGTAACAGTGTCATACTTCGAGTACCTGAAGAACATCAACCATGTGTCGTATGGCAAGATGAACTCCAAGACTACCTCGGAGCTTATTAAGGAGACTCTCAACTCCATCAATCAGTCGCTCAATGAGTGCGGCGATGGACAATTCGTGAGTTATTCGCGCGATCTCGACGGGACATGACATTCAGATTCTCCACCCCCTTTTCAGCCCGAGATCAAGCCGAACAAGAAGCTGAAGAAGATGCGCGAGTGCACCACGGAGGCGGATATTGTTGATGCGGCTCTTCAAACTGTAATGGAATCGGCGGCCCGCGGAATCAAGCAGGTGGCCAACAAGTTCGTCCTCTGCAACGATCTCCGAAAGGCCGCCTACATCTGGTCGACTTTTAAAATCTTTAACGCATTAGAAAGCTCTGGAATTTCGCAGCAATGAGTTCTATATTAGATTTTAACCTACTAAGTAAGAAGAAGGCTATTTTAAAATAATTTCGAATTCATTTAATAAATTATTTTCTTTGCAAAAACTGCGCTGTGATTATCTTTTTGGTTGATGTAAAATATGGGTATGGAGAGTATGGAGTATGGAGTACGGAAATCTAATAACTCTTGATCTTTTGATCACCCTTGCTTTGAGAACAACTCCACTAGAAATAGAAACTCCACTAGCGTATATCAATCTAAACACTTGCCTCAACAAGTAACATATCGAAGAAACACAAAACCTAAACAACATATTTCCTTCAGTTGGAAGAACAGAACACCATGGACGATGAAATCGAAAAGTTCGACAAGTTTCCCTTCCTGGAGAGCTGCCTGCTGAAGCACAAGGAGCTGGGAAAGAGGCAACGGGCTTACGTGAATATCGTGGGCGCCAAGTTGCAATCCCGGAACAATGCCATCATCGATGCCAGCCATTTGAGGTCGATTGAGCAGCTGAAGGACGAGAAGGACGAGCTAAAGGCCAATATCTTTGTGGCCAACAGTGTTTCGTATAAGAAGATCAACAACCGTTTCCTGGCCCAGATCCGTTGTCACGTGGAGTGCCAGGAGAACCTTTACGATGACATTCAGTTCATGAAGACGTCCATCACCAACATGGAAGTACAGATCGGCCGCATGGCCCGCCAGTTGTATAGCCTGAATATGCAGACCATACCCGACGATCGGCATATCGCCTATGTCCAGAAGCAGCGGAAACGAATGGAGATCCTGAACAACAACCTGGAGGTGGGAGTGCGCCAGGAGGGCGCCTTCACGGCTCTGAACGCCAGGCTGAGGGAGAAGCTGATCTGCATCCTCAATATCCGAGCCTTCTTCAACCAATCCTTCCGGAAGCTGGTCAAGAAGCTGAACAGCGACAAGAAGTACATGCTCGACTTGATCGAGTACGCCCTCAGCACGTTCGACGGCTGCATCGAGGTCTACGAGAAGTTCGACATGCTGCGGAGGAGGAACGCCCGGGAGGGGATGAACGCCCGCCTGGAGATGCAGGCAGTTCACCGCAACATGGCAGCCGACATGGATACATCGACCTTCATTTCGTGCAAGGGCAGGGGCCGGGAACTGGCCGATCTCCAGCCCAAGGAGTACAAGCGGCGGGAGAAGTTCCGGGAGAAGAACCGCAAGAAGGTCGACTTGTACAGCTCGATCATTCGGAAGATCAAGCAGTTCACAAACTCGAAGAAGGTCGACGAGGTCATCGAAAAGTTTAACGACCAGGAGAGCCTCTACTACTCCTACTTCAACTACAACAATGAGATGAGCTACCACGTGACTCTGCTCAACAACTCCGTCAATCGCCTGTACAAGGACATAGTCGACCTTAGAAGTGAGAAAAACGACACTCTGCAAAACCAGCTGGATGAGATCTCCAGCCTGGAGGTCGAGGTGCACGTTCAGGAGGAGGAAAACATGGGCATCCAGACGATGCGGCAGCGGAACGATAGGAGTATGGAAGCCCTGCTTCAGGGCGTGGAGAACATATGCGTCATGTGCCGGGTGGACCGCAGTCCCCTGGCCCCGATGCTGGGCAGCCACGCCCACGTCAACCTGGTCAACCTTCATCGCTTTCTGAAGCTTCTGGAGTCGCGGGTCTACCACCTGGTGGCCAGTGTCTACACCAAAGAGCGAGAATCGAAGAACCCGGGCTACTCCTACGTGGTCAGGGAGGTGTTCAAAGCCTGCGACAATCTCACACCTCTGGACGATATAATGATAACCCAACAGTGCGCGGAGTGCGCCGAAACGGACGCCCAGAACATTGAGGAGGGGGGCGACATCTCTTACCCACACACCCTAAAGGAGGCCAAGAAGAAGCTCTACGAGAAGGTCACCCAACCGGAGATCCAGTACCGTCTCCACAGTATCAGCCAGTGTCGGCTGCCCCACTCCCGTGTTCTGACCAACAAGCGCAATGCCTAATCTCTGGCTTAGGCCCCAGATCCTTGTGCTTCTGTGGCCAATCCAACAATTTTGTTTTTCGCAAGGTTTTCAATATGTTTCTTAGTCTTTTCTGATCAGGCTTTATCTCGCCAATTGCCTAACCTTTTAATATTCTCATCCAAAATTGTATGTCTCCTGGGGCTCCCAACCACAGGCTAGTTGGTGGGACATCCGTGAGGTGGGAAACAGAATATTCTACCGATTTTCTTAGGATTTCTATGTAAATATCATTGCACTTAACAACTAAATTTATGATGCCATGAAACACAAACTGAGATCGGAAAGCATCCCCCAAAGAATTGAAAAAGTTAAAATATAAAAAAAATTGCTTCTATAATTCTATAATCATTCATACTTTGCACTGTACTTCATAGATATATCCTTCATACCTCGACAGACTCTTTCAAAGAACACTCAACTCAATACATAACACTCCGTCTGAACTCATAACCCAACTACTCCTACCACTGAAAACTTGTTATCCCAAAGGATAACGTCATGGAGGATGATATTGAAAAGTTTCCCAAATATGATTTCCTTGAGAGTTACTTGGTCAGGACCAATGAGCTGACCAAAAGGCAGCGTGAGTATCGGAATCTCCTGTTCGGCAAACTGAAGACTCGCAAGGAGCTAATCTTGGAAGCCAGTTACAAGCATTCCATTGACCAGATGGACGAGGAGAAGAACGAGCTGAGGGCCAAGATCTGGGTGGCCAACGGCAAGCCCTACAGAGTGCAAAACGCCCGCTTCCTGAACCTCATTCGCTGCCACTTCGAGTGCCAGGAGAATCTCGCCGACGACATCAGTGCGCTGAAGACCTCCATTGCCAACATGGAGGTACAGATCGGTCGTATGAACAAGCAGTTGTTCAATCTCAATATGAAGACGGTGCCTGACGATAGGCACATTGCGGAGGTCCAGCACAAACGGAAGAGAATGCATATTCTGGAGAACAATCTGGAGGTGGGAGTGCGCATGGAAGGCGCCTTTACGGCACATAACGCAGCGCTGCGGGAGCACCTCATTTGTACTCTGAACACACGCTCCTTCTTCAACGATTCGTATACCAAGATGGTCAGGCGGCTGAACAGCGACAGGAAGTATCTCCTCGACCTGATCGAGTTCGTGTTGGGCACCTACGACAACTGCATCTTGATTTTCGAGAAGAGTGAGATGTTGACCAAGCGAGACAGGCGGGAGGCCGATCTCCGCAAGGTGGAGATGCAGAGCCTGGTGCGAAGATTTGCTGCTGACACGGGAATTGCGGCCTTTTTCGAGTGCAAAGCCAAGGCCAGGGTGCTGGCCGATCTCCAGCCCAAGGAGTACAGGCGCAGGGAAAAGTTCCGGTCGGAGCACCGCAAGAAGGTTAACCTCTACGACTCTATTTTGAAGAAGACCAAGGCTTTCATGTCGACCCGTAACGTGGACGAGGTCATTGATAGGTTCAACGACCAGGAGAGCATCTACTACTCCTACTTCAACTACAACAACTAGAGGAGGAGTTACCATATCACCCTGCTCAACAACTCGGTGAAGCGACTCTTCCGGGATATCGTCAGCCTGAGGAACGAAAATGCCAACACCCTGCAGTGGCAGGTCGAGGAGATAGCCAAGCTGGAGGACATGGTGGCTGCCAAGCAGGAGTCCAACGCGACGCTGGTGGAAGTCAGAGACAACAAATAAGCGCTCCTAGAGAGTCTGTTGCAGGGCGTGGAAACCGTATGCAGGATGTGCCTTCAAGGAGATGCTGGGCGACCACAATCACGTCAGCCTGGTCAACCTAATGCGGTTCCTGAAGGCGCTCGAAACTCAGGTCTATGAGGTGCTGGCCTGCCTATATACCCAGGAGCGTCATGATAAGGATACCAAGCCACTCAATTATGTGGTCTCCAACGCCGAGAAGACCTGCGAGGCATTGACGACCTTGGACGACATCGTACTGACCCAGCAGTGTCCGGAGTGCGCCGAGACCGATGCCCAGAACATTGAGGAAGGCGGCGACCTCTCCTACCCGCACACTGTTAAGGAGTCAAAGAAGAAGCTCTACGATAAGATCACCCAGCCGGAGATCCAGTACCGGCTCCATAGCATCAGCCAGTGCCGCCTGCCCCGCTCCCGGCTCCTAGCCTCCAGGCGTAATTTTTTGAGTCCGGAGGAATGGCACTCGGCAGCTTCTAGGCCTTTTCTAAGCCCATTTGGTAACGGGGTGTTGGGACTGCACTTGGACCTAGTCATTTGATTGTACCTGTGGTTGACTAGGCCAGCACTCCGTTGAGGTTACCGTGGATGGATTCATCCCCCTCAGTACGATTTTCAATAATCCATTAATACGTACCCCATTTTAAAACTTCTTTTGTAACTATTGACCAACGACTAAATTTTTGTTACCAATAATACAGGCATATTTCAGACATTGACGCAAACAAAAAGCTTTACTTCAATGGACAGTAAAACTGTTTTAATTTAAAGCTAATAGTAGTCCTAAAAAATAATCAAGAAATATAAAAAAGTAGCGAGTAGGATGCTTTGGGAAATAAGTTAATTATAAACTCAACCACACGGACACATCACGACAGTCACACACAAACTACATACCAAACAGAACACTTATGAACACGATCCTAAAAATAAAAAAAAAAGATACACTTACAAGATACACTCACTGTTATTAGGATCCAAAGAACACTAGCCATGGATGACACCGACAAGTTTGACAAAACCGACTTCTTCGAAAGCTTCCTAGTGAAGCACCGGGAGCTGGGCAGGCGGCAGCGGGAGTACAAGAAGATCCTCGGCAGCAAGCTAGTAACTCGCGCACAGCTGATTGCGGATTCCAGCTATCAGACATCCAATAACCAGCTGATGGAGGAGAAGGACGAACTGAGGGCTAAGATCTGGGTGGCCAGTAGCGGAACGTATCGGAAGGAGGACCAGCGCCACCTAGACAACATTCGGTGCCATGTGGAGTGCCAGGAGAATCTCGCCCTGGACATCAACTCTCTGAAAAATTCCATCACCAATATGGAGCGCCAGATCGGGAGGATATCCAAACAGATCTACCACTTGAATCAGAATACCGTGCCCGACGAAATGTACACGGTGCATGTGGGGGAGGCGCGAAAGAAGTTGAGCATTCTGGAGAACTCCCTCGAGACGGGAGTGCGTCACGAGTGTGCCATGTCGGCGGCAAACGCGCAACTGAGGCAGCAGCTCATCTGGATACTCAACTACCGCACCTTCTTCAACGAGTCCTACACCAAATTGGTTCAGAAGCTGAACAGCGACAAGAAGTATATGAAGGATATGATCGACTACGCGGTGAGCACCTTCGACAACTGCATCGACATCTACGAGAAGATGGACAAGCTGGGCAAGCACACCAAGAAGGAGAAGGATCAACGCCGGCTGGAGGCCCAGGCGATGATGCGGAAACTAACTGCCGACGAGGACATCACCACCTTCTTCAACTGCAAGGGTAAGCCACGGGAACTGGCGGACCTCCAGCCGAAGGAGTATAAGCGGCGGGAGAAGTTCCGGACGATGCACCGCAAGAAGATCAATCTGTACACCTCGGTGCTGAAGAAGTTGCTCTACTTCACCAACTCCCTGAAAATGGACGAGGTTATTGCCAAGTTCAACCACCAGGAGAGCCTCTACTACTCCTACTTCAACTACTCCACCGAGATGAGCTACCACATAACGATGCTGAACCACTCCGTGAATCGCCTCATGGCGGACATTGAGGACCTTCGGAAGGATAACAAAGACACTTTGCAGGATCAGCTGGAAAAGATCGAGAGCCTAGAGGCCCAAGTGGCGTCCAAGCAGCAATCCAACTCTGCCCTCACCCACATGAGAGAAAAGAACGACACACAGCTGGAGAATCTTCTCCATGGCGTCGAAACGGTCTGCCAAATTTGCGCTATGGATGTCGCTCCCTTGAATAGCTTTCTGGGCGACCACACTCACGTCAATCTAGTGAATCTTCAGCGCTTCCTGAAGGCCCTGGAGTCCCGGATTCTA
Organism: Drosophila monieri; assembly: GCA_035047585.1. Lineage (NCBI taxonomy): Eukaryota > Metazoa > Arthropoda > Insecta > Diptera > Drosophilidae > Drosophila > Drosophila monieri. The sequence continues at coordinate 2,407,281 of JAWNPJ010000087.1, read as the reverse complement.
GACGTGGTGGCTTGTGTTTATGTGGAGGACCGTAGGATCAGAAACCCCATGAGCTTTGTAGTGCGTGAGGTCGTAAAGCCTTGCGAAGAACCAACCCACCTCGCGGAAATAGTTCTCACCCAACAGTGTCCCGAGTGCGCCGAGACGGAAGCCTATAATATCGACGAGGGCGGCGAGCTCTCCTACCCATACACCATCAAGGAGGCCAAAAAGAAGCTGTACGAGAAGATCACCCAGCCGGAGATCCAGTACCGTCTCCACAGCATCAGCCAGTGCCGCCTGCCCCGGTCGCGTCTTCTGGCCTCCAAAAGGGGCATTTAAATTTACCGGGATGTTGGTATCCCTTTGGGTCACCACGTCTCACTATTCTGAGAGACCTCGGCAATTTTTATCATTCATCGAGTTGTGTGAACTCGAGGTCGAGTAGGTCCTTTAAACATATGTAGTTTTTTTTGACTAAGATTCATACTCTGTGGGACTCTCTGGCCCACCGACAGTCGGTGAGGTTGAATTCCAAAATGGTTTCATGTCGCTAATTAATTGGAATTCTGGGGGGTATAATGAGAATAATGTACCCCAATTTTCAGTTACGACTGCAAAATAAATGATCATGATACAAGATGCTTTAGTTTTTGGATTTTAATCCTGATGGGTTGGAAAGCGGTCTTCAAATCTGAAGCTCACTATCCACAACAAAATTTGAAAAGGAATAGAACTCGTGGTTCCCTAGATGAGATGGTAATGGTCTAATATAATATATCGGTGGTATATCTATAACATTTTTCATTCATCACATGTGCCTTGAGAATCCAAATCATTAGTTTAAACAGTTTTGCTTTTGAATTCATTCACTTCTCAGGACAGACACTACACAAACACGATCCTGTAAAACACAATACACTAATAATTCAAACACTTTTTGTTTGGTTTGTTAAATTCTAGAAAATAGTGTTCCGCCATTGCCATGGACGACATCCAGACGTTCGACAAGGCGGCCTTCCTCGAGGGCTACCTGCTCAAGCACAAGGAGCTGGGCAAGCGGCAGCGGGAATACAAGAAGATCTTGTCCAGCAAGCTTAAGTCCCGGAAGGACACCATCATCGAGGCCAGTTACGAGACTGCCATCGACCAACTGGAGCAGGAGAAGAACGACCTGAGGGCCCAGATTTGGGTGGCCAGCGGATCCACCCACAAGAAAGGTAACGAGCGGTACTTGGAACTCATCCGTTGTCATGTTGAGTGCCAGGAGACTCTCTCGCAGAACATCAACTCCTTGAAGACCTCGATCTATAATATGGACCGCGAGATCAGCCGCATGGACAAGCAGATCTACAACCTGAATCGCCTGACAGTTCCTGACCAGCAGCACCAGGCGTTTGTGAGGAAGGCGCGGAAGAGACTGAACATTCTCGAGAACTCCCTGGAGGTGGGCATGCGGCAGGAGAGTGGCTTCACGGCGGTCAATGCGGACTTGCGGGAGCAGCTCATCCGCATCCTCAACCACCGCACCTTCTTCAACGATTCCTACACCAAAATGGTGCAGAAGCTGAACAGCGACAAGAAGTATCTCATAGATTTGATCGAGTACGCCCTGAACACCTTCGACGGGTGCATCGAGGTGTACGAGAAGATAGACATTTTGGCGAAGCGCGAGGCAAAGGAGAAGGAACTACGGAGAGTAGAGATGCAGGGCATCATGCGAAAAGTAGCCGCCGATGGGGACAACTCGGCCTTCCTACAGTGCAAGTCCCGGGCCCGGGAGCTGGCCGACCTCCAGCCAAAGGAGTTCAAGCGAAGGGATGAGTTCCGGCGGCTGCACAACAAGAAAATCAATTTGTACAACTCTGTGCTGCACAAGATTCTGGAGTACACAGACTCCAACAATGTGGACGAGGTAATCGAGAAGTTCCAGCAGCAGGAGAGTCTCTACTATTCATTCTTCAACTATGCCAACGAGATGAGCTACCATATCACACTGCTCAACAATTCCGTAAACCGACTCTTCGAGGATATTGTGGCCCTGAAAAAGGACAACTCCAATATCCTCGAGGAGCAGCTGGACCAGATCAATGCTCTCGAAGGAAAGGTGCGTTCCAAGCAAGAATCCAACCGGGACTTGCTCAAGACCCGGGAAACCAACGATGCCCGCTTGGAGAATCTACTCCAGGGTGTGGAGACCGTCTGCGAAATGTGCTCCATCGACATCACACCCTTGACCAAGCTCCTTGGCGACCACACCCACGTGAACCTGGTTAATGTCAACCGTTTCTGCAGGCTCCTTGAGCAGAGGATCCAAGATATAACCGCCAGCGTCTATGTGATGGAGCGCCAGGACGACTCACATTTCGACTATGTGGTCAAGCAGATCGAGAAGATATGCGAGCTGCCCACGGATCTCAACGACATAGTCCTGACACAGCAGTGTCCCGAGTGCGCCGAGGGCGAGGCCTTCAACATGGACGAGGGCGGCGATGGGGTTCTCGTCCACACGGTCAGCGAGGCCAAGAAGAAGCTTTACGAGAAGGTGACCCAGCCGGAGATGCAGTACCGCCTTCACAGCATCAGCCAGTGCCGGCTGCCCCGCTCCCGCCTTCTGGCCGCCAAGCGACATATGTAATTTGTCTGGGGTCCTGGCTTTCGATCGGGCATTGTCACACCTTTCGGTTTCATGTCCAATAAATTTTCATACGATCTGCCCTCGTCAAAAATATTGAACTTATTTATTATTCGTTTTATTATTCGTCAGGAGTTGATAGAATTTTATTATTTCTTTAGAATTTTATGTCCACAAGAAACGGCCACCTCAATCCCTAACTGGAATCCCCATAGATCTGCATCAAGGTCCCGCTCCCAGTTTTCGATAGATGTTTCGTCTCACTAAATAAGGATAAGATCGGCTAGAAGTCCATCAAAAGTTGCGATTTTGAAAAAATAATACTAAAAACTCTGTTGAATTTAATCAATTTTCGTAATGGAAAAATATTCATAACTTCGCTAATACTGGAAAGATCCAGAAATGTCATACATTCCCGATCTTAGAATTCCGATTAGCATCATTCTCAATCAAAATATGACATCAACAATTTTGACCCATCATGATTTTAGCCAAAAATTGGTTCAAAATATTATGGATAAAAATTTCCAAACTTATGATGCAGATCGAAAAGGAATAGGGTTCTGATTCATTAAAGGAAGTCCGTTTTGTAATCGGTTGCGAAATAACCAAAATATTCGCTAAAAAGTGCCTTAAAAGTTTGTATTTTGGACAAATAAAGGATAATAAAACCAATTACATTTATTCACTTTTTGCGATGGAAAAATATTCATAACTTGGAAAATACTTGGAAGATCAAACAATGTCATACATTGCCGATTTTGGATTTCCAATTAGCATAATTCTTAATCAAAAACTGGCAACAAAAATTTCGCACCATTTTCCGAAATTTTTCAAAGGGGTAACATCATGATTTTTGGCGAAAATTGAGTCAAATTTTTATCGCTTAAATTTTTCAAACTTTTGATGCAGATCGAAGAGGATTGATGTTCTGATTCAAAAATGGTATTCCGTTTTTGAATCGGTTGCGAAATAACTAAAATATTCGCGTTAAACTGCTGCAAAAGCATCGATTTTGGCCAATAAAGGATATTAAGGATATATTTTTTTTTCATGCTAATTTATTAAATTCATTATTATGAGCTAAATGTATTATTATAAGATTCAGATATTTGTGCTAGATATTTTCTAGGTGAGATGAATTAAATAGTTTCGAGCTGGGATGATCCGTACGAGCTAGTAGATTCTGTGGGCAGAGTTTACTCCTTCTTGTCTTCCTCGCCAAGTCCCAATCCGCTGATCAGCCCGCCAAGGAAGCTGTCCACAATGGGGTTACCACTTCCAGAAGCAGCTCCTGCTGAGGGAGCCGGAGCTGGAGCTGGGGCAACTGGGGAATAGGGAGCCGAGCCAACAGATCCACAGTTGTACATGCGGTTAAGTTTTTCAATATCAAAGTCAGAGAAACCATTTCTTTGGCCCATTTTGTCAGCGCCATTAGCTTTCTGAAATCAAAAGTATAAAAAGGATTATAGTTTTCCTGAATGGGAAAAAATATGAAGGACTTGCCATGGCAACAATGGTGGGCTGCCCGTTGATGGAAAAGGCGTTCTTCGAGTAGTGCATCACGCTGCCATAGTCGTAGGGCACGCCGAAGGCCTCCGTCCGGGCGGCCTTCTCGAAATTGTTCATCGCCGAGGACTGGACATTGTTGTACTGGATAGCCACGAAGTTGTCCCGCTCCATCCTGTTCTGCTCGTGCAGGAAACCCAGGGCGTGCATCAGTTCGTGCATGGCGGTGCCGGGACGACTCAGGCATCCTGGGGACTGTAGGTTAACTTCCTGCTTGCCACCAACACGACCCACTGAAGACCAGCAGCCAGAGTTGTCGCCTTTTATGGAAATGTAGTCCCTCTCCGAGCTGCGCCTCACAAAACGGATGCAAGTCCGGCGATGGTACTCGGCAATGGCATTCTCAATAGTGGCCATATCCTTGGAGTTGAAGTTGCCGCGAATCTCGTAGGGCACAATGCCATTGGGCCAGCGGGAGGATTGGGTAGGCAGGCCGTTTTTCATTATCAGGTCGGTTTGGGGCACCAGCATGTCGCCCTCCAGGTAGTTGCCCAGCTCCTCGGGATTCACAGCATCCGCGTCTGAAAAGTTGCCCACTCGCACAGCAGTTTGCTGCTCATCCGGTTTGCCAAACAGAGCCGCCCCAAACGGAGTTAGATCAATGATGTCCTGGCCAAGTTTCGGTGGCTCCTCCAGACCATTTCCAGGTAGTTCCACCACTTCCGTATCATCCACATCATCGTAGGACACAAATGGCAGTGCCTGGCAAATGGCTAAGGCTGAGGCCAGCAATAGAAATACTTTTTGATTCATTCTCTTCGCTTGGGTTTCCCTGGATGTGGGTAGATTTAAACTGTGCCGAGTTCTAGCTCGGACTCCGATTTATATATGGCCCGGCATGTTCACGCCCGACCCTTTATCTGCCGGTGGCGGCGACTTTCATATGCATAAACATGTTTTCCACGCGGAAACCTTCGGCGGAATCTCCAACCAAGTGGTAAACGTCATCGCTGGATTGTCTCACGCTTTATGGCAGTTTAAGGTGTGCGTAAATATTTGGACGGCGGTTGCTCTGGAACGCCTGCGTTTTGCCATAAAGTGTATCAGTAGTTTGTTTGCATATCCAAAAGTTTAACGACACTTAATTTAAAATTTTCTCTTCGCCTCCAAAGCGATAACCGATAAGCACTATCGCGGCGACCTCTTAGCTTTATGGATTTATGCCACTCGCTGGGCGAAGAAGATATTCTGGTATAATTTGCCGGCTTTTTGGAGTGGAAACACACGCGGAACTCTTAAATAATTCATTTGGAAATCACGCAAAAAAAACCAAAGCCAAATGACATTGAAAAAGTTCAAAAACTTCTGAAGCTACGTGCTCACAAATTTGGAATATTATTCCTCGTTTACATTTAAGCTAATTTAATTACGAAGTAATACAAACTACATGCTTAAGTTACAGACTGATTGTTTTTGAGAACTTGGTCGGTAGAACCACTCTTGGCAGCTTCACACAAATATGATTCAATTGAGACTTTTGCGCGTTTCTTAAATACTAAACTTTATAATCACTTGGCGGCCGACTTCAAATAAGTAGTTGTGGGTGGTGGGGAAAAACAGAGCCGAGAAATCCCAAGACTCCGGCTCATTAGCCAATTCAGAAGCATAAACATCTGTGTTTGCCGTCGTGGGCACGAATTAGGTTCAAGTGTATGGAACATGTTTGCCCGGCTAATGATCGGGGAGTCTTGGCCTTTGGTTTCTTTAGGTATCGAAGCTCATTTCCACCACCATATCCGAGTTTGTGTATTCTTCCTCCTCCTCGAACTTCAGTTTCATGCCATTGAATTTATCCGAGTTGAGCACCCGGCTACTGTTGGCCGTAATCGTTTTGGCGACGTCCTTGAGAGCGGCGCTGCAAATCTCATCTATGGTAGCCGTGTCGTCCATCAGGTCCTCAATGCAGCTCTTCAGAATCGTGGAAGTCACAATGCAGTCCCTGTTCAGGGCCAAACTCTTGTGGAAGGCTTCAATAGCCGCATCAAGATTGCCTAGCAGGGCGTGAATGAAACCAATTGACGTATAGGTGGTGGGACTCTGCGGCTTAAGGAGAAGGGCCTGAAAAGGATATATGATTTTATCGAAGGTCTTTCGGTACCAAGTGTGAACCTACATATTGAAAGTTGTACAGAGCATCCTCGTACTTGTGAACTTTGCGCAGAGAGTGGCCTAGATTAATGAAAAGCGGCTCCCATCGCGCCGAAATCTCCTCATTGTTCGTTTTAGCCATTTGCTTCACTATATCGACAGTGCACTGGAATATTGTGGCAGCACCGTCGTAGAACTCATACTCGTACTTGATCACACCTAGCTCATGAAGAACATAAACATCCAGCGGAGCAATGTTCATGGCCTGAAGGAAGAACTTCTCCGCCAGTTCCAGGTTCTTGGTGAGTCCGCATTCAACGCCTATATAGAGCAGAGGCAGGTGACAGCCACGCATCAGTTGGGTGGCCTTAAAATAGGCGGCCATGGCCTGTTCGTGTTCATTTTCATTCGCGAAACTGTGGCCATAAGCTAACCAGGCAGGCCCATAAAGTCGGTCCAATGAGGTGGCCTTGCTTAAGTAGCGCCGGGCCGGATCGCTCTTGCCAATCATGTCGTAGTAGCAGCCCACAGCATACCAGGAGATCGCCTTGTCAGGATAGCGATCGACCAGCTTATGAGCCACATAAAACAGTCGGTTGAAGTCGCCGTTCTCCACCAAGCAAGCTATCTGGATTGTCAAGGCGTTGTTGTGGAAGGGGTCTACTTTAAGTAACCTAAAAGAAAAGAATTTTAAATATTCAGAATTTCAAAAAGTCTGGGTCTTAAATACTCGTTTAATATTTTAAGGCACTGCTTGTAATCGCAATCGTAGAAACACTTTTCCGCCTCGGCCGCCATCATGTCCGTACTCCGCTGCACTCGATTCAGGCACTCCGCCAGAGGAATCAGTGTGTCAGCATCCAAATCGCGCGATCTGCGTCGACTAGAGGAGTCAAACATGGAGCGTTGCGAAGCATCTATCAGGGAGGAGGCTCTGGACAGACTTGTCTGGAGTGAGAAAGTTGGGGCCTTAAGATCATCCAAAACCCTAGTCAAGATTAAAAAAATAATAAACGGTTCTTATAAATTCCAATGAAGGACTCACTTCTGGGCAGGTGACATAAATTGGCTCGGTGTTAGGGGCACCTTGAGGGCGCTAACTTTAGGCATATGTATGTCCGAGGAACAGGTTTGCTGCACTCGGGCAGTGAATTCCTTTATGAACTTGAGTACATCCGGATTGACTATCGGCGAGATCTCTTCGGCATTCCTTGCGGATATCAACTCGTAGTACTTCTTCAACCGAGACTCGTAGAGTTTTAAAATAAACTTGGCGTCTGTTTCGCTGGATTGTTGGGCCAGAGGCAAATGATGCATCAACTCGAATTCTGAAATAGAATTTTACATCATTTGGTCTGAAAAATGGCAAAGGATTCTTACCCTCCCAGGCCATCAACATTTCGTGCTGCACCAAGGCCTCTAGAGCTTCGAAACAGTAAATGGATTTGTGCAGAGCCCGCACGTAAAAGTCCATGGCCATACCGCGATTATCCAAGGCCTCGTACACCTTGCCCTTCATCAGGTAAATGGAGGCTAGAAGCTCGTTTCTATGGTTCTCCTCGCCTCCGAAAACGCTGTTGCTTTCCAAATAGCAGCCGCTGCCGGCGTCCATGGGCTGGTTGATGAGCGACGTGGTCATCACCTCCACTTCCACGTTCTGGATGGCAGTTGCCGCCTCACCATACTCCTTAGCCGCATATAGGCTTTCCAGCAGAAGATTAAAGCAAGGAAGAGAGTTCTTCTCCAGTTTGTGGTGCTGAATGGTGTGGCCGGCGCGATGGAACTCGCCGAGTAGGTACATGCACTGTGCCTGGTAGAACACATCGCGCGGCTCCTGGCCGCTGAGAACGGCTACTTTTTCCGCCCAGAAAAGGGCCGATGAGTATCGACGCTACAAGTCAAATGCTATGTTAGGAGCGTCCAAGCCGGCTTCCTTCTATACTTGCCATGTCAATCAACTGTTTGACCAGCTTCCGGTACATGGACAGGTCGATCTGGTCATTTGTGGTGTCGGTACTCGTGTTTTCTGCGTCTCCCGGCATTTTATTCAGTGTTAAAATCTAAGTTTTTATTTGTCTGTAATGAAGGTGCAATACAAAAGTAAGAAACAGCTGAGTGACGCCGCAATTTGAGCGCCATCTGGGATGAAAGCGCCATTTGAAAGTTTAGAAATTACATGTTGGCAATGCCGTGACTTGGGTAGCATAAATATAAAAATTTCGCGTAAAAAGTACGATATGAGAATATATACCCAACCTTCGTATTTAAAGAACTTTTAATTCGAATAATTTGTAATTATTTTCCTTATGAGGTTGAAATAGTATTTAGAAAATAAAAATTGAGCTTTTTAAAGCAGTGTGGCAACCTTGCAAAGCACAGCTGTTATAAAGCGAACGGTAATCGATTCCACAGTGAGAAATATCCGTGGGCGTTAGAAATTATATCGATTTGAATTGATATTTGAAACAGTTTCAAAAAACCAAATTAAAAAATGAAAAGTTTTTAAGGATAACTTAATGACAGTTTTTTTTTTTTGTTTTTTTGTGTCATTTTTAGTGCGAACTGGGTGGGAGTTTAAAAAACTCATACCAACTAAAAGAATCTTTAAAATTTTAGCATACTTTCTAAGGTATAATAGTTTCAATTGTATTATTAATAATAGAAAGAACACCCCATTAATTCTCTCTGCAATTCCTTGAAGTTTATTCGTGGAACGAAGCCAACAGCTGTTCGCTGTTGAGGGAAGGATGCCGACGGATTTACAGTTACATGTTACATTCCATTACAGAACTTCAGCCGAACAAGTTCGAACGAGTGCAAGCGCGGCATAACGGATAAATAAACTTAAGAATGGAATAAAAATAAATTATAATACAAAAACTAGAAGTCTGGCCGCATAAGTCTCATCTCGTTAAAAAAAAAAAATAAATTCGAAAAACAGAGACAAGACTTTGGTTCTGGCGCCGCTTTTCTTGGAAATCGCCCAAAGCCTTGTAACGCCGAGCAAAATATCATCAGATGGTATTAGTTTATGTATGTGAGAAGTAAATATTGTGACACCAAATGAAACCGACGCCACGCTCTCGTGTTATTTAGGCGCGGACCGCTCACCGCTCAAAAATTAAGCTAAAGAAAAGTTTTTAATTTTGGCTTCCATTTGGCAACTACAACTACTACAAAGAAATAGTTAAACAACAAGAAGATGCATCTGTGAGTAGGACTTGGGCGGCCAAGGAAAAGCTGGAGGAGCAGAAAAGCCAAACGAAAGCGAACAAGTAACGGTTCCTGCGTGTTCGTGTGTGTTTTGGCAAAAATGTGCTTGGCACGCACGGCAAGAAAAGAATCGGCGTACGACGACAAAAGGAACGGGATGCGATTGCGGGTGCGGAATTAAAATTAAATTGACACGAATTTATGCGCCAGGCGCGTGTTCCACCAAGTGTCCTGGGTATGTATTGGGGACGCCGGCAAAACGCGCATTTTTGGTTAATAGTAGTGTGAACTTTCGGTCCGCAGTGCAAATGAAATGGGCCGCGGCTCATTCTCGGTCTCTTTCTCGCAGTGCGTGTTTTACAACTTCCACTACTTACTACGTAAGTGCCGTTACATGGCTCACGTCATCTCTCTGGCTGAAAAGCAACAATGCAAAAACAACAACTAGTGGCCATCGCCGCCTTAACTACTCACTGCCGCTGCCGCTGCCCATTATTGTACGCATAGAGAGCGAGACAGACAGAGGCGGGGGCCTCCATTGCGGGAGAGGAATGGGCAAAACAGAGAGAGAGAGAAAAAGAGAGAGAGCGAGACAGGGCTTGGCTCCATTTTCCAACTCCAACTGGGGGCATCACTGCTGTTCTGCTGCTCATTTCATGCTGATTTATGGCTCTAATAATAGGTTCGCTCAACATACAGCTTCCGAAAGGATTGCCTCCCGTTTAAGGACACATCTCCCCCCGTTCTCAGTCCTCCCCGGCGAGGATAATGCATAGTTCCTCCTCCGGCCTTTGAGTGAGATGAGCGACTAAAATGATGGGCAGCCCTCAGGATAACAGTTAATTACAGTTAGACCGAGTGAGAGGAGGGATACGCCTTGATCGATTTGCGGCATTTAACGCTCAAGTGCGTACGCGTGTGCTTTTTTACCTCAGTGCCTTGGTTCAGAGGAAATGAATTAACGGTTTCGGGGGGTCGAAACTACAAAGGGCAGGTCCACGGCAGGCAACTCTACTACTCGGCTTATGCTAATTTATTTTTGTCTCTCCCTTCGGTGTCATCCTCCAGGACCATTCGAAATTTGCATCGTTGACGAGGCGGAATAATGAATCGATGACTATTTGGTGCTGATACGGCCACATCTGCCAGCTGTCTTGGGTTGGCGCTGCCTGCTCCTGCACTCCTTCGCACACTCCTCCACGTCCTGTGGCAACAAAAATAATAACAAAAAAAATCAAGACCCGGCAAAAGAGCAATAACAACAAGAACTACGGCCCCCATCGAACCGTCGTATCGGACTCCAACCACACACGTTCTGCGCAGCCGAGAGAGCCGGGAGAGCACGGAGCACGAGAGCAGAGCGTGGAGCCTCTGTAGGTGGCGCGGGTGTGGGCGAACGGACGAGGACGAGGACGAGGACGCGGACGCGGAAGTGGTGACATCTGTTTTGCCGCTTTGTCAGTTGCGGATGCTGCCGAGCCGAGCTTCCCAGCACGAAGGACGAACCCGAACACCAACACCAGCCAACAGGAGCAACGTGAACAAGTGTGGAAATTGGAATTTTTATCCAAAACAATGCCCCTGCTGCAACAGGTATGTAAATAATAATAAAACCCATTCGCACTCCAGAGCGGTAATTGAAACGCTCACGTACGAGTCGGAGTCGCATCGAGAGAGAGGAAGGATTTGAGAAGGAGCGAAGGAGCATCAGCTGGCTCACCTACCCAATTGGGAGCAGTGAGTAGCTGGCTGGATGGCTGACTGGCTGATCCTAATCAGATTAGTGCCAAACTTTACGCCTCACTTCTGAGAGTTTTTCTTTGCAGGACCTCCTATCCGTTCCTGCCACCGCTCCTATCTGCCATTTGTCTGTTGCACATTATGAGTCGTTGAATTCGATTAAACTTGCGGCGTTCTGTTCGCCAGCCAGACACTGCAGCGCCGCCGCTCCTCAATATCCTTGCGAAGGAGACTGTGCAAAGGGCGAAGGGCGGGGTAGGCATTTAATTGTACTCTTTGTTGCGCAAAATAGTTGCGTGATTTAATTTCGCTCGCCTTTATATGTTTTTTAATTCACTTAAATGAGATGATTCGATTAGGCCGCTCCCAGGAGTGGGCCAACCAGGGTGAGGCAAGAGAGATGATGTGGCACACAGGCACACTCCACACATTGAAGAGAAAAGCATCTTAAAGGCATGTCATTACGGGAGGAGCGAACACTTGGCTGAAAAGAAGTCCTTAACTTCAAGAACCACTCCCTAGGACATCGCTGGAGCCCCGAATAATAATAGCCTGTCTCTTCTAAGCCCACTTTATCCCCAATATAATTAATTATGTTGCCAGACAATCGACTTCATGGCAATACACATCAGAATCATGTCAGAAGCGGCGGTTGCCCTTCACCTCACATCTCACATGGGGGGGTCGTAATCATTACAATATCCTTTATGCCCACAACACGCATATATGCCTGTGACCCGACCCTCGACTAGATTTAAACGATCCTAAAGCGGCTGTCAATATGTGTGACAGGTTTCTCGCAAGACGCTCCCCGTCGGAGCACTTGGTCTGGTCCCATTGTTGTCCCCCATCCATTTGCATCCGTGCCACGTCTTGCTCCTCCTTGGAGCAAAAAAGTTGCTCATTGTCGACTGTGACAGGAGACCCGGACCCGTCTATTGCTCATCATTCAGGCGGAGGATGGGGCGAGGCTGCCTGACTACGTCAATGGATTGGGGCGCAAGGAGGAGGAGCAGGATGGGGGCGCTGACAATGGAGCTGCGCATTTGTTACAATGTTTACACAAATATTTAAGGATAATCCGACGATTTCAAAGGGGTTATTATGCAATTTTTCTTCTCATTTTATTGTGGCTGCCAGCAGCCAGCAGCCAGGAGCGGCAGGAGAGCAGAAAAAGGATCAAAATAGACCCAACTGAATAACTAAATGCAAAATGTCAATTTCGTCGTGTAAGCAGAGTCTATGGAGAGTCCATCCCCGCCCCCACTCGCCCCAACCTTCATTTCCATATTGCTGTACGCCAGTTCGTTCATATTTATTTCCTGGTAATGTCTAAAATGCGTCCTCTCCCTGCCAACGTGGCGTGTACTTAATGTCCTTCGCCCCTCCTCGCTGGTGTGTATGTGCTTGTATTATTTATATTTCCCATTTTTTGCAGCATTATTCGCCATTGCGCCATTGCCCGCTGTTTAAAATGCCTATAAATAATGCTGGGACGGAAAATTTGTCGGTCATAAGAAAAGCTGAACATTTTATTTCCCATTTGAAGCCGAGGGATGTGCCTGTCCATTTCCCACTGTGACATCGTTTCATATTTTCTGGCAAGGATCAGCCACGTCTTTCTGTTGGTTCTTGTAGTAGAGATCTTTTTAAGGACTAAGCTACAAGGACTACCTGTTGCTGAAACGATGCCACAATTAGCTTCTGCAAGTGCCACTTATTAGCCCTCTCACATTTGATTACCAGCCGGGAAGGCCCAAACCCGAATGCGACTCTCGAATGGGATAAACGGACGACCGCCCCCCGGTGGGTCGGAATCATTTCAAGCAAATCATTGTGCTGGGGCGGCATTAACAGTTGGTTATGTATACTTAAGTATTTGCCGCAGGCAGGCTGCTTCTGCTCCTGCTTCCTGCCAGCTTACGATGTCCAGGCTGGGCTAAGTTTTGCTCGTCCTGCGCCCCTCCCCCAGACTGTTGGAATGTCTCGACATTTCGCGCAAATGCCAAAAGTACAAGGCGTCGTCGTCGTCGACGTCGTCGTCTCTTTCAACAATGCGGTGGCAGCAGCCCCAAGGCACATCATTAAAATGTCGATACCAAGCAAATCACACGCCCGCCGCCAGCTCGAAGGATAACAGCAACTACAACAATAAGAAAATATCAACCAGGGTGCGTTTGTTGCACTGCCTCTGGATCCTGGATCCTGGAATGGTGGGTGGGGTGCCTGTGGTATGGGCGTGCGGAGCATTAGGGCGTAGCCCAGTGCAATATGAGCCTCTGGCATTTAACAAAAAATGAGAAGGAAGAAAAAAAGAGGAAAATCAGGCGGAAAAAAATAACAGCAGCTAGTGCCAGCAGCCACCAGCAATGCTGCAATGGTCGGAAAAATGAAAAAATGAAAAACTGAAAACTGAAAACAGAAAACGAGTGCAAAATTCAATTGAATTTACTTCGCCAGACGTCGCACACTCGGCTCAACTAGCATTTAATGCATTGGCAGGCGGGCAGGCAGCAGTACGGTGGCATGCGTGGTTGTGGTGGCCTGCTCTGCTCCTGATCCTCTCCTGGCTCTGCCAGCATTTGTGGTTTGGGGCGGATGACGAAAGGTGGCCGAGGTGGAGGCGGCGGCACAGGCCATGTACACAATGCTGTTGCGTTATCATTAAAAGCGAACAAAAATGCGGCAAAAGAAAATATAAGCAAACAGCAACAGCAGCAGGAGCAGCAGGAGCAGGAGCAGCAACAACAAAAGGCAACCACAAAAGGCCAGCCTAGTCGGAGTCGCCTCTTGTTTTTTGTATACCCTAGCAAGGGTCTTCCAAACTTTGTTGCAGGATTCAAACTAAAAAGGTTTCCCAATGTTTTAGATTGAGGAAAGTTCAAGGAAGACCAAGGGGAGACTAAGCAGTTAGTGACAAATATTTTCCTTAATTTGTAACTAAATTAGCCATCGACTTTTCCGTCAGGGCATTCGCACATCCGTCATGTTTTTCCCCCAAAAGGACTGCAACTTCGTGGTGTTACTGTTTTTAAATAGGCCCCGGAAAAGTTTCGCCTCTTTAGGGCTGCCTAAAAAATGTTCACCATCCAGCAGCCTGCTCTCCATGGTGTCGGCTCCCAGCACCGATTTATATATGCCTGTATATTGTATGGCCTGTATATAAGTTATAGGTGGAGCTGCAGATCCCTGCCAGACAATACAGTGCGGAAAAAGCGCGTGTTTTATTTCCACTTAGCGCTCCACAGAGACAGAGGCAGTGGCAGTTGTACGCACACGTACACGTATTGAATGCCTGTTGACGGCTGCTTGGCCCCCACACTCTGGCAAGAGGAGCACAGGATCCCCCAGCCGGTTGGGGCCCCCAGGATCCCCCACGCGCCCGAGAGAAACAATAACAACGACAACAAAGCGCCGAGAATCGGAAATGTTGCCGTTGAAACTGAAATGTCGCTACGCTTCTCTCGTTTGTTTGCGGGACTTGTATTGTGGGGCCAGGGGGAGGGGGGGCGGACTACGCCCATGTAAAACGCCCAGTGGCAGTGGTGGTGGGGGCTGGTGGAGCTGTCAGAGACTTGCCTGAATTACGATATTGTTATTATTAAATGGATGGGCTGCATGCGAAAGGAAGCTGCAACTGCGACTGACTCCGCAAAGGATGTGGAGCAGGAGTACGGCGAAGACGTCTGCCTGCGCTTTGATAGTTGAGTTTTGATCCAGAAAGGCATTTAATGTCTTGTTTTCATATTGCCAGAGACAGAGAACAAGGCAGCGCACCGAGAAGGACATGAATGGCATGCAGTTATGTAAATATGAAGACGACACATCGCGTCAGAGCTGAAATCAACTGGCGATGTGCTCGGAACTCAATTCAATTTGCTCAGCCATTGGCGTTGGCGTTGGCGTTTAATGAAATGCAGTAAAGCAGCACAACACAAACAGGACGACAGCTGGAAAGGGCTGGAAAGGAGCAGCCGGTGCAGGAAGAGCAGGAGGAACAGGATCCATTGCATACTCGTAGGCGCAGCAATTACGTGCCACTGCATTAGTGAGGCGCCCCCCCCCCCATCCAATACAACAACACAACACGGCTTGTCCTGCAGGCATTTGCATCTTATCGAATGCCGCCTACTTGGGCCCAGGACAAAGTTCAGGATTCAAGGCGGATTCTGCTTTTTAATTTGAAAACATTAAGCCTCTCTGACTCCCCGCTCAGGACTGCAGGTGTTGAGATTTAAGGATCTGTAATGGAAGGCAGGGTTTCAAGGTTGAACCAATAAGCTATAGATGCTATGGCCCTTTATTTAAATCTAAAATATTGTAAGGATACATCTTGATGATTTCCCCTCGGGCCGGGCAGGGGTCCATGGAATTCCTCAATTTGTAGATCCCCAGCTTCATAAATTTTCCATCCGGCATCTGCTGAGCGTCGGTGGTCTGGCTTTCAGGGGATTTAAACACTCTCGCCACGTAATATGCAAACACCCTATTACCGCTGGCAAATTCAAATGCATTCGGCCATAACTCTTATCCTTTATGGACTTGCAACCCCACCGCCAGTCCTTGTGCGATTCCTCTTTCGCCCACAAGTTGGCAACATGTAATCGGCCATAAAAAATTACAACTGAGCATTAACCTCTGGCTGCTGCTGCGGGTGGGGGTGGGGGGTAAATCGAAACGAAACGAATCGAATGGAGGGGAAGTGGCCCCGCCGACATGGCCGTTGGAGTGGCGACGACATGGACAACATCGTTATTGAACGCTTATCACTACATGCCATCAAATTTTAATGCCGAAAACCCTTTGGGCCAGAGGACCAGACCTCCAGCAGCATTACAAAGCGCACTGGCGGAAGAATAGGAACAGCAGGACGAACAGCATCCGAAGCACAAACAGGACCCAGGACGAAACATCTAATAAGTGTTTGTAAGCGATGCAAACATAATAATTTGTATGACTTCTGAAAGCAGAAACTTGTAATTTTACAGAGGCCTCAGTCCCTTCCCAGGACATCGAGGAGAATGTGTTCGCTAAAATGCAGGCCAGACCCAAGACCCAAGACCCAAAGCAAATCGCTTGCCAAAACTAAATCGCAACTAAAGGCAAGGAAAATGGCCAACATCTCCTTGCAGCCTCCTGCCTCCTGCCTCCTGCCACCAGCCTCCAGCCTCTTCAAGGAGAAGGCACAAAAGCCAAGTCAAATGGACATTGGATAAATAACTACTGAGTTATGGGTGGCGTGGCCCGGCTCCTTGGCCTGCTCCCTTGGCTGACATCTTCGGATCGGATCGGAGTCGCTGACTGGGACGCAGAGAGATGCTGAATATCTCCATGTAGCAATCAGCTGGCAGAATGCAAAAGTGCCGGAGGAGGAGTCGCCACGCCATTGAATCAAATTTTGCAAATCCTCGACGACAAAAGACAAGCAAGGAAGGGAAGCCCCTTCTGCCGCTGTGACAGGAGCAACCGCAGCAGGAAAGAAGTCGCATTCGATAGAGGGGATGTGGATGTGTCCTGTCCGAGTAGGGGAGCGTGTTGGGGAATGCGGAATTGAGCAGTCAATAGGCCAGGGTGCTATCTGCGCGTCAAGGGGTGGTTCAGATTTTTTGTCGTATTCAATTTCGTTGTTTATGTTCGGGGCTAACGAGAGTCCTGTCCGGAGAACAGTTTAGTTTAAAGATTAAGAGGTGACTATCTCAGTGGCATCTGCTGGTAACATAGATCCATAGAGCATCCCTGCTTCGAGTTGGAGGCTCGTTAGTTTCTTTGACGCCTTTTCCATTTCCGGCAGCGAAAGCTTTTTGCCTCTTACTGGCATTTTTGACGACGGATGCGGATGCGGAGGCGGAGGCGGCCTCGGCATTACAAAATAGCTTCAAGACTATTTGTAATTTGCATTCATTGACGCCGCTTTTTTATCGCCTGCCTGCCTGCCACAAGTTGTAACTGTCTGGGGCACAGAGCGGGCCGGGTCCTGAAACAAAGTCTGAAATCCTGCACACATTCTTGGGTGTGTGTGTCAACAGGCCACAATACTGCCGCCTCTCAGCCGAGCCGAGTTGTCCACTCACATCCTTCTGACTCACACGCAGGAAGCGTACGTGGGTGTGGGATGTGGGCTGTGGGCTGTGGGCTGTTGTGGGCTGTGAGTAGGCTGGATGATTGCCATGCGTGTGGTTGTTGGTTCCATTTCCGACTTTGCACGTACCTTCATCAAGTTGTCATTCAATTTTTAAATCCATAGCAAGTTTTGTACTTAACATAGTTGTGACAACTTGACAAAGACTAAGGAAGCCGTCGACTGTCGCTCCATTCTCCGGCATTCAAAACTTGCCTCCGAGAGGAAGTTCTATTCCCTGCCAGTCCTTGGTCCTCCTTGGTTGTCTTGAGGGATCTTAAACTAGTCGCATCACTTCCACCCGCCCGAGCAAATGAGTTCTCCAAAGTTAATTAAAGTTCTTACTCAGTTTTTTGTGAGCTGCTATGATTATTGATCTGTAGTGTCAAGGATCTGTGACTTCAAAGAGGCAACTAGGTAACTGGAGCATCACACTGCTCCGCCAATAAGCTGACCACCGACAGTGACTTCTCTCCTTGGCTTTGCTCCACCAGCTCAGCCTTGTTTTTGGGTAGCCCCGTCTCGCTTAGTTTCCGTTCCGCTTGCAGTCGCCCCGCATTAATCCGGCGTAATGAGTTGTACGCCATTTTGCGCTAAATTGTTTGGCGAGTGCCTGATAACAATATTTGCACTAATTTGGCATTTTTAAGTGTGCTCCACTGACACTTGATGCGCTTTTAATTGCACCCAGGCGCTCGAGAGTCCTTCAGCCAGGACGGTGGCGGAGAGAGTGACACGAAGGGTGCTGGCTGGGAAATGGGAAATGGGATGTGGGGAATGTGGTGTGCTGGGAGGATGTGCGGGGCTTTGGCTCCTTGTGGCTGCCTGTCCTCGTGCGGTTGCTACGTTGTTGCATCCTTTCGGCATCGCCGCCTGGCATGTGGCAAGAAATGTGAAAGATAAACGATTCATTAGTTGCCGCCCGAGGGGGAGGCAGCATACCGGGGAGGAGTGTGTGCTCCGCACAATAAAAGTTTCGCCAACTGTCGCCCGTTTTTATTACAATTACCGTTCAAATCGCTTCCTGCTCGATGTGTCCTGCCCCAACCACCAACCACTATAATACTTCTTTGCTATCTATTTTCCAGTTCGACACCCCCGACTGCTCTGGAACTGGCGTCAACATGAGAGCCCTCAACGGAGGCACCACGATCAGCTCATTCCTGGAACACCAGCACCATCAACAGCAGCAGCACCACCACCTGCAGCTCCAGCAGCAACACCACCACCAACTGCAGCAACAAAACCAGAATGACATCCTCAGCCGGCACAACGATGATGGCCTAATCAACTTTATAAACGGTAATTGGGAGTCCTTAGTGGAGGCTTTCCCTGCTCCGATTAGCCAGATACTAGACTTGATTACCTTCCCAACTCATTGGCTGATGGGATGTGAGATTTATTTTTAAAATTTAACGCCTTTAGTTGCGGGATCCACGCCCGAATCCTCCACGGAACTCTACCTCCCCGGAGCCCGGTCCCAGGTCGCCCTTCTTGTCCAGGCCGCTGCCACCAGGACCGCGGCGGTAGGCGAAGCGGTCGTCGCCGGTCTTGGAAGAGTCCCCAGGTCCTCGGGAGCCAGGGCCAGAGCTGCGCGGACGCACTGCCTCCGAGCGCATGGGGCGCGCCATGGTCGTGGGCACGATCTCCGGCGGCAAGTGGAGGTAGCAGCGCAGCTCCTCGACGCCCTCGTTGGTCAGGTACCAGTAGTAGTGGCGCCAGGCGAACTGCTCCTTGACGAGGCCGCGGGAGTGCAGGGACTGCATGGCCTTGATGACATGCAGGTTGGGAACAGCCGGCAGGTCGGGGTGCTTCTGGATGCGCTGGTCCTTCTTGGCCACGATGACGCCCTCCTTGAAGAGGTACTCGTAGATGGCGATGCGGTGTGCCTTTGGCATAAACATGGTTCCGTCTTAAACTGGAAGAGCACAAATTCGAAGTGAAAATTAGGAGGAAAATTTGTGACCTTTCGATGTCGCGTCAGAAAGCCTTTTGATTTCAGGGGAGGAGAGCGGAGCCCAATCGATAAACTGATACTTTCACATTGCTGTCAAAATGCTCGGGCGATAGAATGTCAAAACATCAAGGCAGAAATCATTTCAATCGTTTTTTACTTTTAGAAGTCGGCACACATAATTCGTACACAATTGTTGTTAATTATTGTTATTAGTTAGTTTAGTCAGGACACGTCTCTTTCAACCGGACCCTAGACTCTAGCCATCGAGAGGTCCGCGGCAAAAATTTTCATTTCCATTTCGAATTCAAAAATTGCCTGCCACCACTGCAACCCAGAAGCGCAACCAAATTTTTAAGTAGCAGTTCAAATTTTAAATATCTCCTCAAAATTGTTTCTGTCCAAAATACGACGCAGACCCCCAGGTCCACCGCAAAATCCAAGTAGTCGTCTGTACGTTGCTGTTCTACAGCTGGAAAGGATATACATAGATTGGTGTGCCGCTCCCATGATGGGCATTGAGAAGCTGTTCCTCCGTAAGCAGCCACCGGTGGCAATACCGCCTCCGCAGGACGCGTTCGAGTTCGGCAGCACTGGCGAGTGCGATGGAGGCGACAGCAGCAGCGATGCCAGCACCGGCAGCAGCGTCAGCACAGTCAGTGGCAACAACATAACCAACGAAAGCGGCAGTGGCAGTGGCAGTGGCAGCGGCAGCGGCAACGACAACATCAGTAGCAGTAGCAGTGATGTCAGTGGCACCAGTGGCAACAGCAAGGACCTTGGTAGGCTGGCTGCTGGCGACGGAGCCCAAAACCACGACAGCAACAGCAACGGCAATGGCAACAGCAACATCAATAGAGACAACCAGAGCAACATGGGCAACACAAACACAAACAGCAACTGCAGTACGCTTAATTTATTAGCATTTTTTGCCTCGAATATTTGCAGAGTCCTTGAGGAGCCAATAGTTTTGATTTATCGAGACGACTCTAGGGGGGAAACTTTCCTTGATAATTGTTGACGTTCCACTCAACCCCCAACCCTACCCTTTCTCGTTGCAGATCCAATCACATTGAACGATCTGCTGGGCTTGTGTGGCAGCAATGGGATAGGCCAGAGTCCCTCGACTTCGGCCATGGCAATGGGCATTGGAGTCGGAGGAGGAGGCGGCGGCGGAGCAGTGACGGGAGCAGTAGCAGGCGCTGTGGCAGCAGCAGGAGGAACGGCCGCAGGTGCAGCACTGGGATCTGGAGTAATGGGAGTGGGAGCTGGGGCGGGATTGGGAACAGGAGCAGGAGCAGGATCTGGCCAGAGCGGAGCAGCGGGCATCGGCACAGGCACTGGCACGGGTACCGGCACCGGAACACCCGCCGCCACAGCCACGGGCGGTAGCCCCGCGAGCCACGCATCGGCCAGCGGCGGAGTTGGTGGCAACGGCAGCAGCAGCGGCGTGAACAATCTGCTGCTCGCCAGTGCGGCAGCCGCTGCTGCTGCCGCTGCCGCCGCGGCTGCTGGCGATGGCGTTGGCGTACAGCTGTCGGCCAACGCGGCGGTCTACGCTCCACTTACGCCCAGCTCCACTCAGTCCTCGGCCTCGCCGGGCACCAAGTCCAGTTTCGACTACTTCCAGGTAAGCGGAGGAGCCTCCTCCTACCATTCATGTACTATTTGGATTGAAGTTTTGATTAAAGCCTGCCATCCTTGGAGATGTGACCTCTATTTTTCAACCTCTAACTGCACCGAATGCACCAAATCTCTTAACCCTTTGCTTGTACTTGGGGCCCCCTGAACCCAGAAACAAAAAACAAATGTTATTCAATTATTTTTCTACCTCTCCACTATCGCTGTTCCTTTGTGTGTGTGATTGTGAATCCTTTTGAAGTTTTAAATTTCGACAACCGGAAATCGGCAGTTTGTCTGATACAGTTAGTACAGTTCCTAAAAAAGTACCAAATTTTAAGGTTTTCAAAAAGTTAACCATGGGATCCATTAATATTTTGGGTAAAGCTTTCGATTTAAACAAAATGTTACAAATTCTTAAAAACTTTGACAGTTGAGGCTTTTGTGATTTTATAAAAAAAATATCACCTACAGGCCTTTTGAAATATCCTTGTAGACAAACGTCATGTAGATGGCGCTACAAGGATATTGCAACTTCGTTCCACGAAGTTCTCTGTTATTCCGTTCCTTTCCTCGTTTTAATTTATTTATTCGTTTTCATATTCTTTCTTTCCTTTTCGGGCGAATTGGCGAAACTTAGTTTGAAAATGTTGCACAAAGTAACCCACTTAAGGCTTTCCAAAGAACAAACATCAGCTTCGATTGCTCTGCACCTTTATCGCCAAGTACGCCTACATCTATTTACAATCGCTCCTTTCACAGTTCACCTTTAGTCAGGTAATACAACTTAGCACGTTCCATCTATCCAAACTGGTCATTAACACTAATGGGGGGGACACACTGGTGTACTTGCAACCTTGCAGCGACAGCAGCAACTCGTCCAGCGGCAATGGCCTCTCCATGGACTCGATGAACTCGATGCTATACCACCAGCAGCCACAGCAGACTACACAGCACCAGCAGCAGCAGCAGCAGCAGCAAGGATACACCAGCTTGGGCAACTCCAACGGCAATGGCAGCGGATTGGGATTCAGTCTGGCGAATGCCTCAACGCGTTCTAACTCGCCAGAGAGCCAGAACAGCAGCCAGTCGATCAACGAGCCCAACTTGCTGGACATGATTGTAGGCCATTTGAATCCAAACAGCTTGCCTCTAATTAATTATGATTCTCTTTTGCAGAATCTACTTTCCGTGAATAGTAACAAAATGAACTCGATGCAGCAGCAACATCACCGCCAGCAGCAGCAAGTACAACAGCAGCAGCAGCAACAACACCACCACCATCAACAGCAACAACAGCTCCAGCATCATCAATATGCCAATATGCAGCGAAATTACGAGCAGCAACTGACCTCCAACGCGAGCGGCCAACAAATGAACTTCGAGCCGAACAACGGCGTAGGTTTAGGATCTGCCGGCGGAGGCAATGATAGCTGCCTCAGTCAGTGCAACCTGGAGAACTTCGCCAGCGTTGACATGGAGCTGGCCAAGCTTCAGAATCTGCAGCGCATCAACACCCTGAAGCTGCTGCAGGCACAGACACAGCAAATGCCGCTGCTCAACCAACTATTGCAGAGCTATGCCGGCGGTGCCATCGGCAACGTGTCAGGCAACAATCTTAGCAACCTAATGGGCGTGGGTATGGGAGGTACGGCCAACGGGCTGGGCCTGACCAGCGAAATGGCCAGCGGCGTTGGCGGGACCACAAACGACGGGCATCTGGATCGCGTGGCCAAGTTCCACAGGAGCTCGGCGGCCTTGTGCGATGCCACCTGCACTTGGAGCGGACAGCTGCCGCCGCGTTCACACCGCATGCTCAACTACTCTCCCAAGGTCTTCCTCGGCGGCATACCATGGGACATTAGTGAGCAGTCGCTCATTCAGATCTTCAAGCCGTTCGGTTCCATCAAGTGAGTAGCTTGGATAATCCTGGTCTGATTCTAATTGCAATATTTAATTGACAGGGTGGAGTGGCCCGGAAAGGAGCAGCAGGCAGCTCAGCCCAAAGGCTATGTGTACATCATTTTTGAATCTGACAAGCAGGTGAAGGCTCTGCTCTCGGCCTGCGTTGTCCAGGTGGATGATTCTCACAGCGGTAGCAACTACTTCTTCAAAATCTCATCGCGTCGCATCAAGTCAAAGGATGTAAGTGTGGTGTGTGTAACATACTTTTTAAGCTTCTAACATGTCCTTCGTTTGCCGATCCAGGTGGAGGTCATTCCCTGGATAATAGCAGATTCAAATTTTGTACGGTCTAGCTCGCAGAAACTGGACCCAACCAAAACAGTTTTTGTGGGTGCCCTTCATGGTAAACTGACGGCCGAAGGTCTGGGCAAGATAATGGACGACTTGTTCGATGGCGTCCTGTACGCCGGAATAGACACGGACAAGTACAAGTATCCAATCGGCTCGGGACGAGTGACATTCAGCAACTTTCGTTCGTACATGAAGGCCGTTTCGGCCGCCTTCATCGAAATACGAACCACAAAGTTCACCAAGAAGGTGCAGGTAGACCCATACCTCGAAGATGCCCTCTGCTCAATTTGTGGCGTTCAACATGGCCCCTACTACTGTCGGGAGTTATCATGTTTCCGGTATGGATACTCGGCTTTAAATCAGTATATTTCTAAAAATAAACACAACTTTGCCCTTTGTATTCCAGGTACTTCTGTCGCAGCTGCTGGCAATGGCAGCATAGCTGTGACATCGTCAAGAATCACAAGCCCTTGACCCGTAACTCGAAATCGCAGAGCCTGGTGGGCATCGGTCCATCCCAGTCAACCGTATCGCTGTCGTCGTACACTCGCAGTGTGAGCGGCGAAACTAAGATCCCTCAACACCAGCACCAGAACAATCAACAGAATCAAAATCAGCATCATCATCAACAACAGAAACAGCAGCATCATCAGCTCCATCAACATGCCAATCAGCACCAACAGCAGCAGCAGCAGCAACAGCAGTCGCAGTCCCACAATCATTTGAATCTAATGGGCAACTCGGGAGCCGCAAATGCAACGGCTGCATCCTTGTACAACTTTCAGCAGCAACAGCAGCAGCAACAGCAACAGCAGCAACAACAGTTGCAGCAACAGCTCCATCAACATCAGACGATCTAGACTGCTGCGTGTTTTTTTTTATCCGCACCGTTTTAACGGATATTTCTACACCCCTGAACGAGGTGAGGAATTTCGGACTTTTAGGCAACGCAGAAGAAATGGGGCCTGACGTATTTGCAGACGTAATCATGGAGCCGATGCAGAATGGCGGTGATAATGAGCCCAGATCTCATTCATTGTCATCATAATTTTATTGATGTGTATATTAGACCAGTGCGATATGAAGCTTACACTTTGGATTTCCTTTAAGGAAAATTGGTTTTTGTCTTAAAACACGAAACAGGACCCCCCCCCCCCACTCATACACAACGCATTCAACTATTTTTCGATAATCATGCTACATATCAGCATTTGGAGCTGGCATTCGAATGCTCAAACGAAAGATGAACGAACTGGGCAGCTTATTTAACACCACACCTTCATCTCAACTAACTAATTATGTTACATCTAAGTTTTTGCTAAGGAAGCAGCCTATAATTCTTAATTGTATATGTCTAATTTTAAGCGAACGAAACTGCGCAGGAGCAGGTCAGGCTAGGATTACAAATTATTATTTTTTGTTATGTTATGCGCTATTACTGAGAAATTTTATATGGTTTCTTTTTACATAGCCATGCCCAGCGGGGCTGCCGCGAGTAATTATGATTTTTGGATTGTCCGCAAAGCGTTTATCATGGAATTTCAATTTTTAAGACATTTTAAAAATTGTCAATTCGTTTAAGTTACCAGTCGCACTTTAATTTTTTTTCGTCACTCATTGAATTGTTATGAACTTCATTTTCTATATATATTATTCTTTTTTTTTTGTTTAGTTTTTGTTTTGAACTAGTTTTAAGCCTATCCTTGTTTAACATTAGAGCTACGCCTGATTGATTGTTGAACTTTGTTTTAAGAAAACTATCTTTCTTTAGCTTTATTGGCTGTTTCAGTTTTAGAGAGCTTAAGGCCCCTATAATTTATGTCCCGCATTATTTTTTTTCATGTATTTTGAGTTTGAGAAAGGATCTCTCCATGCTTAACAATCTAGAGTAAATCACGCACACGTATGTATTGACAAATTATTGCATATTGTACTCTACAGGCTTCATTTAATTTAATGATATTCATTTTGTACGCCTACCACGAATGGAATGGTAATAACCTAAAGCTTAAATCGAAACTAACATCTATTCCAAAAACTAAAGGAAAACTATCAAATATATACCGCAAATCAAATCGCTTTTGAATTCGCCTTGATATCATTTGGCAAAAAATTAATCCAAGCTTAACCAAATCCAACACTAACCTTGCGCTTCCCCTGCTGATTGTTAACTCTTAAGAAACGAATGTTAAGGAACTTTAGTATAAATATCAAACGTTAAATTCAAACGAATTTAAGCATAAAAACAATCAAATTACTTTACCAAACAACTGAAATACTCCAAAGACAGTTTAATCGAGTAGTTCAGACTTAACGAAACCTAACGCTGGCCAACCATCGCTGGGTGTTATGTGTCATTTTAACGCAGGTTACTTACTACTCTAGACATTAATTGTTTTTAGCATTACCGCATACCATACACCAACACCAACACCCACACACACATCCAGTCACACTCGTACACTCATTATGATGCATTATGATGAACCTACAGGGATTTTATGGTAGTCTTCGAAATACTTCGAAAAAAACAAATAGAGAAACCAGTAATAATACGAAAATATGTCAGACTAGTTGAATTTGTTTAGTTTTTAAAAATAGATTTGCGAGGATAAGCAATTTTTAATGAGCACTGGAAGGAGGAGGAGGGATTTTGCGGGTCTAGGGTAAACATGGATGCCTCTTAGTGTAACGGTTTCTGTTGTAGCGCCTACCAAAGCTTAGTTTCCTTTGGCCAGGAGCAAGGATCCTGCAGCTCGATCCTGCCTTGGCCGGTGTATGAGTAGCAATAACATCCCAGACCTTATGAATGCATTGTTACTAACCATTTACGATTTACGATATACGATTACCTAGCTATATACACTCACAAACATAATGCCTTCGACGCGGAGAGATAGGAGATCCCAAGAAACCCACTTAATCGCTTTAAAGCCAAACAAAAAATCAAAAAGCTTATTGACTACTTTTAATGCAATTTAAAAAAAAAAAAAAATAACGAAAAACCAATACATCAGACATTGTACATTGATATCACGAGGCGCAGAGAAGTCATCCGAACGTTAAAAGGATGTTGAAAAGATATAAACATATATATATTTTAAAAAAGAAATAAGGGAACGATTGCCCTAAAACCTAAGCTAGATAAACTTGTACATATACACACACGATAAAATGGTGCTTTAGCTGAATTATTAGTAATCGTAAGACTTACCTTGATAGGGAAACAAAAACATAATTGCTCCAAAAAGACCTAAGTTTACTTTACCCATTGGAAGGATACATAAATCAGATTTAAATTAATTTTTTAGGACTTATTTTTCTAGTGGTATTCCTGGAGGAGGTTCCACTTGTTTTTTACATGTCGTCTGGAGCAATGCAGTCGAGCATTTGAAATCTGAAATCTATTGGATACAAAGTGTTTTTAGCTCGCAGGAAATCATGCTCACTTTCGAATACATTAACATGCCTACACTAGCACACAAATATACACACTTGGCATACACTACATATTCTATAAAACAAATTTTAAATAACTATAAAATTTACCAATATTTTTATTAATCGACGGTCAAATGAAAACTTTTAAATGGAACTTTTTAAGGCTATTTCGGCATAGGAGCAATTGGCGACTTTAATAACGATCGTATGTTACTCAATTTTACTTTAACGTTTTTAAACGCTTTTACAAGCTAAACCAACTAACCGAAAGTGAATTTTAAATTAAAAGAGAAAACCTTAAACCGTTTTAAACTTTTTCCACTCACTGGCTTTTCAACTTGTTTAGAACGAGACTTTTTATTTTCTATCAAAAATAATCTAAGAAAAAGAGACGAGTTTGAGGATACTTGATGAAATGTATCAGAAATAACGAAAACAAAACAAAAAAAAAATTCAAATACAAATTAAAGTTTAAACGAAATGTAAAGGAACCAAAATCGAACGCTTCCCACGCAAAACCGATAATATTAAATTTTAGCAACATAAAGACAAGAAAATTAAGGAAAAAATATGCAAAGCGTAATTAGGCAAAAGTCGAGACAACATAACTAACAATCCAATAATACATATACTAAACAAAAAATATATACATATTTTACCGACACCAAGTCATCTGCTTATCTATAAATCTGTACTTTTAAGCCATTCTATACACTATACACTATACAGAATAAATTATTTTTAAACTCAGCTGCTAAGGTGAAAATCGCAGATAGGAGGAATATCTTTACTTATGGCCAAGTATCTTTACCACGCATTAACTAACCTATACTGTACTCTAAAAAACTATCCTATTATTAATCCTGATTATCCTGATTGAACTGTCAACTGTATTCAAAGACACAAGCGAACATGTGAGACACATTTTGGGGGAACATTAAGCAAAGAACTTTGCAAATTGAATTTTAAACCAACAATATTTGCTCGGCAAATGTGTTAAAGTTAAACGTAAGCGTTAGCTATAAGGATAAGAATGCAATAAGAACGGTTTTTAAAAAGACTATTATACAACCTATATATATATACACCACGGAATATATCTATATAATTAATTAAATTAATTAATTCAGAACGGAATACTAAGCTTTTAACGCAATAATCAAATACCAACATACATATACTATATACATACATACATATATTTTAATAATTACTTGAGGGGCAACTAAATGCGGACTATATGGACTCTCCGATTGAGTTTAGACCCCCAATTCGTATACTGTTATAGCAGAGATATAGGAAGGAGGAATATTTAGAAGAATATTTAGTAGGGGGCACCCCCAGTCCCACCTCAAAATGAAGGGGGCCGGGGTGTCCCAACTAATTGATTTTCCCACCTTATATAGGAATATAAACAAAAATTACTGCAGTGCCATTTTAAATAGCTTCCGATAAGTATATATATACACTTAATAAAAATACATTCGTACGTACTTACCTAGTATAGTGTGTCTATTTTTTAGTAGCATCTACTAAAGATATGCCTTTAGTTCATGAGCAACTCAAAAATTATACTTCTCATGATGAAGCATCGTATACTAGATGACTACTAAAAACTTTATGACACACTAGACACGCAATATAAACCAATAAAAGATATATATATATATATACCTATTTAAAAAATATAATAAATATAAATTGTTATGAGCAAGAGTTCAAATTGCATTATGGTTATAAAACAAGTAAAATGGAGACTCACAGTTAAACATTCACACACAACTAATTATAAACGCAAATGGAACAAAGTTGAACATATTTTGAATGCATGAACAATTTTTTGGGAACTTTTTGAGGCTTTTTTTTTTGTAAACGAGCGATGATGAACGACATTAATCGAATGCGTAATGGAGTGGGTGAGAATGAACAATATACAACATAAACATACTATTACCATAAACCACGATAATAAAAGCATTATCTCCTGTAGCTAGGTATATTATTGAAAATTAATAAATCCCAAACCAAAACCAAAAATATCTATATCAAAATAACGAGAATTTTAAACAGCCCCGTACATAAACAGCAAACATATAGGCGCTATAATAATGTAACATCATTCGTACTTCGTACATCTAAAGAGCTTACCGAAAGAAGCAAAACTTAACCAGAAAAAGATATAAAACTAGTATCTGTTAATATTTTTGCGCTTGCGGGGAGAATAAAATAATGTACAATGACAAATATATTTACTAACAAATGTTATTTTTAACCAGTAACCAGGCAAGTCGGGTCCCGATCGATAATCTAGGAATCCAATTATTCAAAAAGCCCTCAGAACCCCTCATAACACAAGTATAATATCAGACATATGAATATTTTAAAGCAAAAATAATCCTAAGAAACAACATTGTATACAATGACTGCTAAAAACCGACAAATCGTATGAGACAAAAACAAATAATATTTAATAATATTTCTGGTAATGAACCCTCGCCAGAGGCAGACAATATATACATTAATAAATAGGAGCGGGAGCCTGTACATTAAGTTTAACATTTTGCTAGCTACGAAGAGCAACAAGAAAGCATATACTTATGTATCGGAACCTAAACTGAACAAAATAAAAGTAACAGATAATAAAGGACACACAGACCAAAAAAGTTACACCAGTCTTATGATTTTTTCCATGTGTATTTAGTGAAGTTTTCGTTTCTTACGTGCTAAAAAAAACACCTGTGAGTGCCATCAAAAATTCTTCCTCATACAAAAAACAATTACCGACTAGCTTAATATTGCGATCAACAAATGGGACGAGTACACAAAATACAATGACAACACGGCGACTACTTCTGCTACTTGTTCAGTCTTCTCTTGGCAAAGATCTGGTAGATGCCCAATCCGGCGGATAGTGTTCCAATGGCTCCCACTTGGAAGGTGGAGAGCTTTCCGCCCCAGAGGTATCCTTTTGGAAGGGTACTGACAGCGTGTACGAAGTCGAGAGAAATGCGAACAATGGAAACCATCTCCAGGCGGTGTTTGGCCAAGGTTTTGGCTTCTAGGCTGTAATTTTAATTTTAGTTTGGCTTAATTCAATTATCTAGAATATGAAGCACTTACTCGCTTATGTTAGTAGTGCGGTTAAGTTTGTCTTGATTTAGGGAAAAATTCCTCATGGTCCTGAAAGCGACATAAAATATTTATAAAGAATCGATAGAAATTTATGCATTTTCGTACCTCATGAGATTCAGATACACTGACAACACCCAGAATATCGAGTTGACGTTGTCCCAGCTGTCTGCATTCTTCACATCCACTATTTTGTGCTCGGCCAGCCAGCAGACCTTCTCAATGGGATAATACAGTAGATCCACAATATTTGCAGTTACCCCCAAAACAGCCATTACGCGATCCGGTTCATTTTCTCCCAACCCATACTCCAAGGCATACTGGATCATGGGAATATCATCGATCAGCCGCAGGGTGGCCCTGGCTCCCGATATCTTGGAGCTGGCGGTGGCATAGCGCTTGGCCAGATCCGGATTTCGCTTGGCATGATATCCAGCCACCAGTTTGGCGCTGTAGCAGAGGGCCTTCATCACCTAATGAATTACAGAAAAAGTTATTAGTTAATATTCCTCTTCAATATAATATTTTTAGAGTGGCTGCGCATAAGGGTTTTGTGTATTTAGTTTATCGGGGGAGCTGGCATTACATCTCCTTGTTTACCTTGGCTTGACCCGGATCCGGAGGCACCAGTTTAGCCCGGCAATTTGTGAAATTGCTTGCTTGTCACAAATAGATAAAATACTATCAGCGATAAAAAGAACACCACGAATGCCACAAGCATCTCGTTCGCTGGTTGGTGATGAACTGCAGGGTAGTGGTGGAAAGGTGTTGGGTGGCAGCCACTGTTTATTCGCATTAATAGTGCATTTTGTTTGCTTGGCCATCAATGAATTAGATAGTAGATGGGACTGGGAAGTGGCGGATTGCGTGTTCCTTGGGGGATGCACGCACACACGTACCTTTCGCTCGCAACGTATTATCCGCTTTATCTGGCAGCGGGTTAACGGCTTGCCGGCTATAGTATTGAACATTATCTTGAGTCAATCGCCGACGAATGGCAACTGATAAGAGACGCAAACCCAAGCCATTGCAAAAACACTGAAAGAAGTAAGGCAAGGTCCGCGCGACTGAGACACTTCCTCATGCTCCGGCCGAGACCTCAAATATGCAACAACTATGTATGCTGAAAACCAGTTGGTTAGGTTCAGCCTTATTAAATATCAAACGAGACCCCCAATGGAACAAGTCGAAAATGCCACGAAGCATTTTGGAAAACAAACAATTGGATAAACAATCGTTTGGAAAAAAACGTAAACAAACAGGTGTGCGGCGAATTACATGGAAATTTACTTGGCGAGTGGGGGAGTGCTTTATTACCTTATCTCTGCCTCCATAGGAATCAATAACATCACAGAATTCGTTAACAAACTTTGTTGGGCTGCCCATGACTTGTGCTCGGTGAAAGGAACCGTTTTATAACAGGCAACAACTCGAACTGAAATAACAACAGAAGAAATTGCGGTTCGCGGTCGGGGCACGATATCAACAACATCAAGGGCGAAGTTCCCAAGTGATGCCTTTTTCTGGAGGTTATAGCTAAAAAGGACTTGACTCCATTATCAAAAGTAAAATAGTATCCAATCTTCGAGATAGATAAATTTAAGAGATTTATTTTTCAAGCCATTATGTAAGTAATTAAGTCTTATGTCCGGCAAGATTTATAACAATAGTAAATTACTAAAATAGTGTATAAGATCTTCGGCTTCCGTAAAGTTAGCTAGGAAAAACATATGCTGCCATCACTGAACACAACAAATGGCAATCAGCTGTTTCGGCTGAGCAGTACTTAGCCTTGATTCGTTGCCGAACTGGTCACACTGCGCGTGATTTTCAACAGCCGGCGCTGCCCAGCACTGAAATTGGACGCATAGCTGGACGGGATCAGGATACGGAGACGGAGAAGGATTTGGACGTAACCATGAGCTTGCCCAGCGCTAGCAGCAGCAGTAGCCATGCCCACGCCCTTGCCGCGTCGCCCGTCTACAGCAACAACACCAGCAGCAAGTCGAGTGCAGGCAACAAAACCTCGAAAACATCGTCAAAAAACGATTTGTTACGCTGCGCCGTAGGCCTGCTGTTAAAACAGAAAAATTACGTAGTAAGTGATTAAAAATATAAATCACCTGCCTTTTCACTATTTTGCATTGTGTTTGCACAGAGCCATGAACGTTTTCGCCGCTCCGACTTTCTTTTGCTTCAAAACAAACAACAGTTTGCCGTCGACAAAATGCTGGACTCAGACCTGCATGGAGGTAATAGCTTCACCTATTCCAACGTCCAGGTTATTACCAACAACCAGCATACAGTGGACCAGCAGTTCGGACGCTTTTCGGCGTTTGTCGAGTCTCAAACAGAGTCGCTGCGTTCGGAGATGAAGCGCTTCTACGGACCTATGCTGTGTCACTTTTATCTGGACTTGCTGAAGGCTCGTGAACCCCGGGGAGCTGTGGATCTGCTACGCAAATATGCTCATCTAGTGGCCCCTGTGGATTTGTACGACGCACCCCCACCCACCAAAATCAATGGTTGCTCCACAGCCGCCACTGAGAATGCCCTACAAATACGGTTTGCGCGGGAAGCCCAGGACACTGGTGACACAGAGTTGGACTACTTTATGCGCCTGGTACAGATCCTGAGTGGCTGCACGAGGCTGGAAACGGCCGAGGCTGATGACACGGTGGCTCATTTCCGGTCATCCAAGTACGAGCTGCATACCTCGGCTCAGGTGGTGGATAGGATTTGTTCGTATCTCCAGCGGCGGGGCCACGTCTTGATAATGAACCTGCTATACACCTGGCTGCATGTCCACATCGTGGAGAACGAGCAGCGAACCTTTACGGAGGATCACTTGCTGGGCTTAACGGACGAGCTGGATGGCGACGAAGCAGAAGATGAAGTCGTGCACGTGGCTCCCCCGCTTATAGTGAACCCCCGGGTACAAGATCACAAGCCCAGCAAGTCCAGTAGCGAAAAGTCCAACCGAAAGCGGCCTGCTGAGGAGTCAACCATAAAACTGGAATCCGAAATCAAGCAGGAGCATAACCCTGAAGAAGCCCCTTCGACTAGCAAATCCCAACTTAATGTAGAAGCCTGCCTAGAAAACCTCAAATCAGCAACCGCAAACATACTCAAAGCCCAAGTGGAGCTTCCGCGAGTTCTCAGGATCAGTGAGCGTACCAGGGGCCTCTCCTCGGCGCATTTGGACGCCAGCGAATGTCACCTGGTGGCGGGGTTCAATAACTCCGCTGTGCAGGTGTGGCAACTTAATCAGCACAGCTGTCGGGGAAAGAGTCTCTACAGGCGTTGCCCCGAAAGGCAGTGCCCCTGGGAACTGAATAACTGCATAGACGAAGAGGAAACGGAAAAGGATACAGAAGAGGAGGACGATGAGGAACTGGGCACAAAGTGCTCCGAGGAGGAGCGAAGGGAACGCAACAGAGCCAGACATTGCAAATACTCAGACAACTCCTAGTAAGATTAACGTTAAATTACATTTATTTTTAAAATTTTTATCCATTTCATCCATTCCTCATTCTTTAGCAACGAATATGGAGGCCTGCAGCTCCGTGGACACACGAGAGGTGTCACTGATGTGCGCTTCTCTGCCCACTACCCCCTTATGTACAGTGTATCCAAAGACGCTACAATGCGGTGCTGGCGGGCGCATAACCTTCAATGCGCCGCCATCTACAGAAGTCACAATTACCCGATCTGGTGCCTGGATGAGAGTCCCACGGGCCAGTATGTGGTAACTGGATCCAAGGACTTAAGTGCTCGCTTATGGTCGTTGGAGCGAGAACATGCGCTCATTATCTACGCAGGACACACGCAGGACGTGGAAGTCAGTCACTATTAGTTTGAGTTTTTATTGTTTCTGAAGATAAATATTTCTGTTTCAGTGCGTTTCCTTTCACCCTAATGGCAATTACATAGCCACCGGATCGGCTGATCACTCAGTGAGGCTATGGTGTGCCACCAGCGGGAAGCTTATGCGCGTTTTTGCTGATTGCCGGCAAGCAGTCACTCAGCTGGCCTTCAGCCCGGATGGCAAAATGCTGGCCGCCGCTGGCGACGAAACAAAGGTCCGCATCTTCGACCTGGCCGCTGGAGCGCAGCTGGCTGAGCTCAAAGATCACACAGCCAGCGTTAGTTCCCTCTCGTGGAGTGCCCACAACCAGCATCTGGCTACGGCCTGCAGTGATGGCAGTCTGCGATTGTGGGACATCAAGAAACTCTCTCCCATGGGGTAAATAGTTGTACTTTTTAGATCACGCTTATTTTACTTATTTCCTCCATTAAGGGAAAGCAACAGCGCTGGGAGCTCATCCTCTTCATCATCATCAACTACAACGAATCGAGTGCTAACTCTCAATAGTTCCTGCCAGCGTCTGGTGAATGTGTTCTACGGGCGGAGCAAGACGCTTTACTGCATCGGCACCTGAACCATTCGGAATTGAACTGAAACCCGAAATCGCAACAGAAGCAGACTGCATGAAGATGGTTTATGTTTGAAAATAATTTATTTGTAATAAGTCTGTAAAATATTACTGTTACAATCGTGTGAAACAACTTGTCTTTGCTTATCCTTTCTCTTCGCTATACATATAAATAATTGATTCCATCATCTCAATAACAATCCGTGATGTTTCCCAACAAGATCTGCTTTCCAAGACACAGCTTCTTTGTTTCCGATAGCTTAATAGTGGAATAAAATTATTTGATTACAGTATGAAGTCTACTAGCGCATCGTCAAAAAATAATTGAATTTGTTCAAAAAAATTAAAAACCGATAAAAGGAGAATACAAATTTCTTTGTCTATGTTGACAAATCTATAGATTAAAATATAGCAATAACTATTTAGGATGTTTGTTTTTCCTAAATTAAAATTAAAATGATTCAACGAGAGCGATAGCTTTCACTGAAAGGCTAGAGTATAAAATTTTTAACTAAAAAAGGTTTCACTAATCTCCTTTAAAAACTGACGATGCGTTCAAAGACATGAAACTGCTCTGCAATAATTTTACAATTTCGATTTATAGATTTTTGGGCTTATATACGTCACATAGTTATTTACAATTTGAAACAAATTTGGACAGTCACACAGCCCTCTGGGACAATGACAAACACGATACTTAGACTAAATTAATTTAATATAATAGATGGGGCTTGGTACACAAAAATGATGAAACAACTTTAAACCTGAACTATTGAAAATATTCTTAAACAATATTGTCTGAGCTATGAGTTTCCGAACAAACAAAAAAGTACTTTCGACTTAAAACTAACTATACTATAGGGTTTACAATGATTAGGAGCAGAAAGATTAGAAATAATAAATAAATTGTAGTACGCATGGGGAGTAGTCCGATTTTTTGACAGAACGACGTACCCCGACTCTCGCTCCGCTTGCTCCACGCCTTCTTCGATCATTCAATTGAGTATAAGATTTAAGCTATAACGAGTACATGAGCATCTCATCATTTCCTCCATAGAGGGGCTTTCCTATCGTTTGTGACGTCCTCGCATAAACTGTAAGGTCTTGGCCATCAGAGGAGCCTTTTTGGATCGCATTGGAGAGGCAGCTGTTGGATAAACAAAGAGCAGTTAATTTCGTTTTTTTTTCCAAGGATAACACTTAAACAGAGCTTTCCTCCAGAGAGGGATTTCCCGTAGCCCTGATTTTACAACACTTTCTTCTAAGCGTTCTTGATAACGGCCCCAAAGGGTCACACTCGTCCTTAATCGTCTCGCTCGTGAGACGATATTTAAACTTAAAAACAACTCCTTCATTTGTATCCTTTTTATTCGGGGTTTATAAGGTGAAACTGCTCTGCCTATGTCACACTCCTTCCTGGTACTTTTGTATACCGCATCCTTGAACTCACCAACTTGCGCTGTGTCGCGGGCGGCGGCCAGGACCCTTAGCCGGGCATCGCCCACCTTGGCGGCGTTGGGTGTGACACTGGAGAGCGACGCCACTCGGGCGGCCGGCGTGGCAATCAACTTGCCCCTAGTGCCAAACTGCTCCTGCTTACGCTGGACGCTGCGCGGCGGCTTCACCATTGAGTCTACAAAAGCCAACTGGGTCTTGCGCACCGGAGCCTCGCTAATTTTCTGAGAGGCCTTGATGCTCACGGCCAGGCTGCTGAGCTTGCGCTCCTTTTCCTCCTGGCAGCGCTACAAGAGGATTATAGACCATTTCTTAGTTTTGGGGGGTTATATGTATCAGAGGGATATAGATATCCCTACCAGGAACATTTCTCGCCACGTCTCCATCTCCTCGCGCTGCTGGCTGCGACAGTGTCGCTGAACGTGCTGTTTCCACAGGACATCACTGTCGTCCATCAAATACGGATTGTATTCTTCGAAATTAAGCAGTTGCTGGGGCGTAGCGCGTTCCAAAACAGGACGGAGCAGATCAAAGGGCACTCCACCCGTGAACTCCAGTCCTGGGATAAATATACATTAGATTGGCTTCTACAATAACCAATGATTTTTTTTTTTGAGGATTTTTTTGGGCAGGATGGGTTAGTAAAGGAAATGCAGGGTTGATGAATTTTTTTAATGGCGCTGTGCGGATATATTTGTGGAATCTTTGGTTTTTAACAAATGAAACAAAGTTTGTTGGTAACATTTCAAATTATATTTCTATAATTTTAATATTGTCGTCACCTTATAGATCTTACCATCAATGTTCTTTTGAAGAACACGAATACACAGGTTGAAGAGGGTGGGCACCTGCAGAAGTTGTCCGGTTCTAACACCTGAATAGATCTTGGTACTAAAGGACACAAAATTATGCATAGTTAGTAGTCACGTAGAAGTAAGAGATGATGCAATAATACCGCATGGTTTTGGAAGAGATTCCCTGAGCCAGTGCCTCGGATTCATTGAAATAGCGGGAGGGCTGCGGTCTCTGGGATCCACCCTGGTTGAATACCACATCCATCACTGTTTGATTCAAGGGCATGGGCTTGTAGTTGTTAGATATGGTGGGCAGTTCCAGGGCAATGCTTGGGTCCAAGGGCTCTAGTTTGGCTGTGGGAGCCAGAAGCTCAGGTTTCTAAATGAAATTAAAACGAAATTGTAGTTGGGCTTTCAAAGAATAATACTGGTAATACTTTTGTGGAGGTTGGCTTAATGATGGTGGGGATGCTCCCCACGGTGGCTGCTGCCGTGATGCTTGAGGTAGAAGATGGGGCCGGCACTGTCGTCGTTTTTGGGGCCAACTTAGTCTTGCTACTACTGTGACTGTGGCTTTTCTTGCTGCTCATGGGCACGTTGAGCATGCCAAGTACGTCGTCAAAGTTGGCCCCCATGCTGGAATCGAAGCCATCGGCAGAGTCCTCCTCCGATTTGGCTTTGATTTTCGGTACTTTGGCCTTTTGCGTATCTTCCTCGGTGCGCGCTGGACTGTGGGACCGCTTGGCTGACTTTGAAGATGATGACTTATGCTTGCTATGCTTTTCTTTGGATGACTTATCCTAAACGGAAACAAAGTGATAAGATTTTTAAAACATTAAAATCTACACCAGGATATCTACCTTATTATGCTTGGATTTGCTTTGCTCGCCTTTGTGGCTCTCAGACTTGCTGCTCTTGTGACCACTGCTGCTACTGGATTTGCTGGCGTCCTTGGGCTTGTGCTCGCCATTCGACTTTTTTTCGCTGTGTGTCTTTGGCTCTTTCGTCTCTTTGGGCTCCTTCGACTCCTTTACTTCTTTACTCTTCTCCTTATCCTTCTTTTCATGCCGACTACTCTTGTGCTTGTGCTTCTCGTCTCCAGACTTGCTCTTCGAGTGACTCTTGCTCTTTTCGCGCTTGGAACTCTTGGAGCTGTCCTCAGTCTTGGACTTTCTATGCGTGCTACCATTTGGATCTTCGTCAATCGACAAGTTGCTGCCCTTGTTCTCCTGCTCTGGGTCCTCGTTACTGGGACGACGTTCCTCTTCTGTGGCTGGCTCCGATACGGGCTCTTCGACAGCCACCACCATGGCCTTCCACTTGGTGACTAGCGTTTTGGCCGCCACTCCAACCTCGCCGTTGATTTTTCGCAGGGAGTTCACCGTTTTTCCAATGCCGGTCTCCTGCAAGTGCTCAAATTTGATCGGCAGATTGAACAGTTTGGTAACGCAGTGCAACAGCTGTGTGAATGGAACAAAAACAGGTAGACCGAGATTAGGAGATGTGATTAACGGCAGGCAGGTGCAACGGTATGAGATACACACTAGTGACCTTGGCGAATTTCGCATAATGCCTTGAGTTTCATTTGAAGTTGGGGGATTGGCAGACAGGGAGTAAGGGTAGAAGGACAGGGCAAGGGTGAATTACACTCACCCGTTTTTCGTCCTCGCCATGCTTTTCGATGCTGCGTTGGTAGTGGCGCACGACATCCACAAGATTGTTGGTGGAGGACATTGCTGCTGGTGCTCCCGGGTACGTAGCTTTAGATGCCAAACCTTTAGTGCAAATTAGATGGCCAGTAAAACCGAAAGTGAGGCAAAAAAATGGCACGCAAGCAGCCTCGTTGATTTTTCCAGTTTACTACTTGCACGTCCCCAGGTAAACACACACACGTACTTTCACACAGAACAGGCCCTCAGCCTAAGCACACACACATCCAGACAAGTTGTAGAGGCTGCCTCCGGTCGCGAGGCTAGTTTCCTTATTTTATTTCAACGCATAACGGCTGGGTTTATCAATTAATTTCCGTTTTTCTTGCCAGCAATGGCAGCTAAATGAGAATTGCTTTTGTTTGCGTGGCGCTTGCCAACACTGGAAGGTCAACAGCTGACACGTGTGATAGTGTGCCCAGCTGGCGATAATTCCCGATGCGTTCTTAATCAGATGTTTAAGGGAATGCGTCTAATTTCTTTTACATGGCGCCTTAAGTGTAGTTTAGCTTAAATTGTTTATAAATACTAAAAATCATGTCCGACGATGATTGTGATATTTTCAGTGCAGCGCGCAAGCGGGCACCCACAAAAGGTAAGTTTATTGCTGGAAGCACCGTATTCCATAATAACGCTCTTCCATTTAAGCTTTGCCAAAGGTATCATCCAATTCCTTTAATGATTCCATCTCCTCGGAGGTCGACTACGATTTCTTGGCCGACACCACAATTCCAACGAAAGGAAAAAAGACTGGACGAGAGAGGAAGACAAAGCCGGGGAAAGAACCGCTCGCTCAGGAAACTAACAAAGTGGGGAAAGATGTGTTTATCCCGCCAGAGCCTGTCCAGAGTGAGGCTTCTCCACGCGGCCTGTCGCCTGTGTCACAGTTGTTGTTGGAGATGGAGAAAACACAGGATAGTGGACCCAAAAAGCGTGGAAAAAAGAAAACAGAGATTGAGCAAACTCCGGAAATACCAAGTATCGTTGGCCCAGTAGCTAGGCGCACACGCTCGTCATTGGGCAAGAAGATTCCTGAGCCTGTCATAGTAGAGCCCCTGGACAATTTAACTGCTCCAGATAAGCCCCCGAAAAGAGCCTCGCGGGCCAATAAAAGAACTTCACAATCTACCAACGCTGCGAATGAGCCGGTACCTGCCTCTGCATTACATATCATTGCGCCGGTAAAGCTATTTCATTAATTTATTTAATATACAATAATCTTAGTTGGGAAATTAACAGATCATGGTTCATAACACTCGCCGGGAGCAATTGGCTGAAAAGGCAGCGCGTTCCCAAGTGATTGACAGCGTAGATCTTGTGTCAGCGGTGGTGCCCAGGGTGGAGGGATTTGTAAGTGTACCAAACTCTTCTTTATCTTCCCAGATCAAGAGACTCACATAAATTATTTTCAACTGTCCTATTAGGTTAATCTGGATTCGGATGATGAAGCACCAGCCGCTGCGCCTGAAGAAGATACAAATCCATTTGAAGATGAGAATCCTTCAAAGGAAGTAGCCGTGTCATGGTATGCCACATTAGAATTGCCAATTTTAAGTTTCCAACTTGCAAACCTTTAATACTTGTAGGCTGGGCGAGATACAGATTTATAAACTGCGTCGGCATCAGAAGTTCCAGCATATGTTTGAGGAAGTGGCCAAACGCAATAATGTAGCTGTCGAGGATGTGTTGATTGACATGTATTACAAATTCGTCGAACCCAATGATACACCTCATAGTATTGGACTTGAAAGCTTCCACACACTCAGTGAGTTTCTGCAGAACACATTTTTTTTGTCATAGAATATGTGTAATAGAATATATTTCCAGCTGGACATGCCAACAAAACGAACAACAACAATTGTAAAAAGACTGACTCTAAGAATAGGAATAATCACCAAAATGTAATAAAGAAACCTAAAAAATTCCAACTTAAAGTGCAGTCGGATAAGTGGAAGCATCCCATGGTAATGGTCATGAAGAAAACAGATCCATTCAAAATATTGTATATCAAATGCGCCGAAGAACTCAACATTTCGGCACGTCTCATAACGCTATTGTAAGTATTGATGGTCCGGATTCAAAAACAAGTTTAAATCTTTTTCTTTTTTAGTTTTGATGGCGATCTTTTGGATCCAGACGATACACCCGTAAAGCAGGAAATGGAGGGCAATGAAATAATTGATCTGCACTCCAATTCCTAGGTTAATTTTTATTTAAATAATTTAATAGTTTACTAATTTATTTATTTTAACTTTATTTTATGCTTCAATTTCTGTGTCTAAATTAAAGCTGGCTATGGAACATTTACTCATCGGTGTGTGGAATTTGAAACTGAGAAACATTTCCCCAAGTAGAGCAGCGGACAACTTCCAAAAAACCCTTAAGCATTCATTATACACCCCTAATATTTTGTTTATCTAGCATATAGAGCGCACTCATACTCTGGAGTTGAGCGCTAGAAACAGATCCCAAATGGTTGTTTATATTGACATGACAGGATGCTGCTGCTGCTGTGGAGTTTTCCATCTGCGGGGGATGGTTTGGGGGTGGAAATTGTGGCCTCCTCCATTACCGGTGGGTAATCTCTCGCTCTATGCCCATCGTCCTCTCTTGGCACTCTCTTATCCTTGTGCAGTTCTTACTGGAATTTCACTGCAAAATTCTGACACAGGCTAAGATGATATGCTCCCCTACTTTCTCTCTGTGGAAAAGCTTACTTTTTGCGAGCTTTCTCTCTGTGGCTGCCGAGTTTGTTTCCACTCGTGTCCTTTTTCAAACAGAAAGAGTTTATCCTTCGTGCTTGATGGACGCATTTTGTTCGCGCTTATGCTGTAGACCGAGAAAACTAATTTTGAATCGCATGAAAAGCCAATGTTTTGAACGTCGTTTGTTTTCCAATTTGTTTTCCCCCCACAACCGCCGCTATTTTCTGTGTCTCCCAGTGCCGAAGTGAACGAATAAAGTGAAAACTGTTTGAAAACTATTTTTGATCTGTGAGATATTGATTCTATATTTGGCGCCCAAACGACAATCGTCGAAGGATATTCCGCGCTCAATAGACCTGCTCTAGGTATGGATCTGTGAGTTTTGTTTTGTTTGTTTTGCATTGATGTAGACACATCCTGTATCCTGTATGCTCGGAGCCATTTGTTAGCTCTACACGCCCCTTTGCACTCTCCATCCGACAGCCCATCCGTTGACATTGACGCTGCCGACACTGACTCTGGCTCTGACTCTGGATGACAAATGTGTTTGTCATGTTTACCTTGTGGCTTAAACAAGTTAATTGCCCTGCGCCAGACACAAAAACCGAAAGCAAACACCAACTCCGGGCCTCCTGATTGTACTCCTTCCTGCTACACATGTCCCTGAATTATTTAGTCTGATTGTGGGCATTAAATATTAAAGTCCTGTTAGGGCGCATACAGCCTGCTTATGGGCTGGAAGATCACGGCCCGAACTAGCCCGAGTGTTGCTAAAAATAAAACGTGACACCTGCAAAAAAATGTTCATGTTTAGTGCGTACCTGACCACCACCCTCGCTCCGTTCCGTTTCGTTGATTACCAGCCACCCACCACCCTGCAATGGCCTTGGCAGGCTGAAGGGCTGGCCTGGACAGGGATTACTCCCAAATGGGTCTCCAAAGGGCTCTCGATTCGGCTCTGATTGCTTCAGTTGGCAATCGAATGTGCAGATTGGCCACACAGCCCTCCCCGCCTCTCCTACTTACTTGCATCCCATCCAAATGACCTTCAATTTGCCTTGCATATGGACGAAATTAATAATTCTGGATTCTCCACTAAGAGCTTTTTCACAAAAGCTGCACAGATGCTGCAGCTGCATCGCCACAAAGGTGCCTTGGGTCAGGGGGCAGGAGGCAGGAGGCATCAGGCATGAGGTGGATGCATAATATCACATGGTCATATCATAAAAAAAATCCGCATGGCCATTTTTATTTATAGCGACCGTGCGACAGACCGGAAGTAACGTAAAACGTAACAAACGGCACTTTAGGGCGCAATTTGCACACGTGTCGCATACGCAATACACACAAACCCACAAGGCTGGCCTTTATTTTTGGCTACAGGATGTGTCCGAGTGTCTCTTCCCTAGGCGCTCCTCTTTTTCTGACTGTTTTGTATGCAGCCAAAGCGAGCGCAACAAGCAAAAAGTCAAAATAAACTAAAACCACAAAAAAATCAGAAAACAAACTGACGCCATTTTGCCATTAATCCCGACCACTTTATGGCCGGGCTAACAAGCAAACTTGCCCGTCTTCCCTCCCAGGGTATTCTGTGGAGTGGCTTGGCACTTTAGAGGGATACGAAGCGAAAGATTGCAGGCGAAGCTGAAATAATTAATTAATTAACAAGATAGGAGGTATAGAATGTACAACGAAAGAAATGTTGAAGTGCAATAGAATCCCTCTAGCAGTCAGGAGATTATTAAAATTTAATAACTGTTTCCACCGCTTAACATTGTTTTTTATGAAAAACGTAATAGCTATATTCCGAATAATAACTTGGGCAAGCTAAGCTAAGATAGATTTTGGGTTTTAAATTATATTAACTTTAAAATCCATTTTGAAATATATCTTTCAGGGTATTTAAAAATCGTGTCTGACTTTCGGCTTACATGTGTTTTCTTTGTTTGGTCTATTCATTTCGGCTTTCTGCCCTTTGTTTTTGCCGCTTTTGTGCTCTACTTTGTTGCGCCATGTTTATTTTTGAGTTGGCCCAGCCCTACGACAGGAACCAAGTATTTTGCTAGTGGCAGGAGCGTTTGAAGGCTGGAAGTGGAAGTGGTTCAAATGGCTGAAAGGTTTATGGCCCGTCCAGTTCCCAGTTGCCGCCTTCTTCCTTGGTCTTCCCATATTTCTTTATTACGTTGGCAGTGCAATAGCGTGAGTGTGTGTTCTACCAACAGCAAATACAACAAATACAATTGGCCTGGTCGACCCGCCTCGCCTTTTGTTTCAAGTGCTGCACCACCATCAAAATGGAGTGGCCATCACTCGACTCTGCCTCCGCATCCGCATCCGCATTCGCATCCGTGTCCGCGTTTGCCTTGCTCGATTTAACTGGGTCTGGCGTAGAGTCCCTCAATCCTTCTTTTTTCCCAATGGAATGACACTCTTCAAAAGGACACTGTAAAATAATTATTTTAAGGTTTTATGTAATATTTTATTTTAAAAATTAAAAAATAAATATATTGAACTGTGATTTGTCAAGTACTTTTTTTTTATTTCATGAATTTATTTTAACATTTTCTCCCAGTGTCCACGTGCATTGAACTGCTCTGGGGCGCACCT
Organism: Drosophila monieri; assembly: GCA_035047585.1. NCBI lineage: Eukaryota > Metazoa > Arthropoda > Insecta > Diptera > Drosophilidae > Drosophila > Drosophila monieri. The sequence continues at coordinate 2,363,833 of JAWNPJ010000087.1, read as the reverse complement.
CTTCGATACTTTCTTGTTCCAAGGGGATTGAATACAAGACTGAGTCCCTGACCAGGGCGATCCCCCGACTGGCTGCTTTGTGTTTTGCGGGTGCCTCTTGCAATTACTGTCGACTAAGCACATACTAGTTGCAGCCATAAGGCCGCCCATCCACCCACCCATGAGCCACCTCATTCGCATTTGATGTGCATTTGCATTCCGTGGCCCTAAGGCTATCGAATGCTTTTTAGCCCACGACATTGTCATTGTTGCAGCGCTACCCTTTTTCTTTTATTACTCCACATTTTTTTGTATATATTCCTGGGCCACAAAGCCGGAGCTGGAGTTCAATGGGACGAGGAGTCCTGTTCCGAGTGCTTTTATTAAAGTTTCGTTTTGTTTGCCGGCAACAATGTCTCCGGCAGCCCAGAAGTGGCGACATCAGTTGAAGAAAACAGACTTTTTTTCTTTTCCCATTCCTGCACTTGATGTCCTTTATATATTTTTCTAGTTTCTCCAGAAAGTTGGAGTCGAACAATAACTTCCAGGAAACCTAAAAGCTGGCAACATTTCAAAACCTATTTCTTATTAATTTTCCTCCGACAAATGGAGTGTGAAACTAGAGACTCTGGTGGGGATTACTTTTCGTGTTTGAGGATGAATTGAAACCCGAATTGCTTTTTGTTTGTTTGACATAAAAATCGATATTAAAACAGAGGCTTTAAATGAAAGAAACTTGGGTTTCCATTGATAAATCAACAGTGTGAGTAGTTTATGCAGACTAATAACATATATTTTATTTTATTTCTAGAATTTTCACAGCGACACCCCACTAATATTTGTAGAACAGCCGAAACTGGACCAATTTTAGATCGAAAATCGAAAGCAAACACAACAATCAATCAACTCAACGCTACTCACCGACCTTTCTAGTCTTCTACATACACTTTTACACGAAAAGAAACCCCTTTTGTAAACGAAGGCCATTTTTGGATTAGAAACATATCTCTGTAGCCAGCCCCGACCCTCATCCCAACCCAAATCCAAATCCGACGAAGGGATCTGTTAAGCCCCCATTTATCCTGGACCCCGGAGAGTGCCTCGTGGCAAATCGAAGATCCAAAACGGCGCCACTTAAACCACAAGCCTACAAAATTGGCCGAATGTTATGTTGTGGCTTCTGCTGTGGCAATATGTCGAAACGGGATTACAAAGTGGCCACCACCGATGGCATCGAGCTGGAGCCGTTGGGCGGCGAAAAGAGCGAGAAGGACAAGGACAAGGATAAGGAGAAGCAGACTAATGGAGTTACCTTCGGTGAGTTTTTCTCCAGATTTTTTCTCACTCTCTAATACCTCACACTCACCTCTGAATTGCAATTGCCTTTGGGGCCCTCGGGAGCTAATGATCAAAGGGGGTGCGGGGGAACACAAAGGTGCATAATTGCACTTGTGCATAATCCGACGCTCCACGCAATTTAAACTCTCTCGCAGACCCTCCGGGATTTATTCATCAAGTTGTTTTCTTAATTACGCCGAATGCAAAACAAAAGCATTAAAAATGCCATGTCTTGCCTTCATTGCTCATACGCCCCGTTGCCCAGAAGCAAAGTAAATGAATGTCAGCAGCCACCCTCGTATTTTGAGATGCCTTTTTCCCCACTTCCAGTGTTTTTTTTTTTTTGCATAGCCTGCAGCAAAGTTGGCGGAATTTTCCGCTTTGACAGATGTCCACCCGATCCGGCGTCGGTCTGGTGCTCCGCCATATCCTTTGGCGGGAAAAAGGGGCACGGTCTGTCGCTTGGTGCCACAATCGTTCCAGATTGCTCTTTAAACTGTCACCAATTTTCTTGAAATTTGTCGAAATTGTGGAACAAAATCCCTTGGGACAATCGACTCCAGTAATATGGCAGCATGAAAATTGAACGGTCTGTGCGGAAATTGATTTTCAATGGTTTTGGGAAGATGGTAAATTCGTAATAAGTTAGAAGTTTTATTTATGAGTTTAGACATCGCCGTGGGCCTTATGAACCATGGGACTCCATGGGAAAACTGAAAAAAAATCGATTAAATAATGAATTCTTGGTTTTTGATGTAGATTGGTAGGGAATCGATATACAAATCTTTTAAGGTATTCCGTTCAAGGATCGGATAAAAACTGAAAAAGATATAGACATCTCTGTGGGCCATATTAGGGATCCCATGCACTTCCAATTTTTTAAGGGGGTCCATTGGAAAAATTGACAAAAAATCGATTCAAAAATTTATTCTAGGTTTTGGACGCAGATTGGTAGGGAATTGATCTGCAAATCGTTTAAGGTATTCCGCTCAAGGATCGGATATAAACTGAAAAAGATATAGACATCCCTATGTGCCATATATGGCTACACTGGCACTTCCTATTTTTCAAGAGGATCCATTGAAAAAAATTGACGAAAAATCGATTCAAAAATTTATTCTAGGTTTTGGGCGCAGATTGGTAGGGAATCGATCTGCAAATCGTTTAAGGTATTCCGCTCAAGGATCGGAAAAAAACTAAAAAAGATATAGACATATCTGTGGGCCATATTAGGGATCCCATGCACTTCCAATTTTTCAAGGGGATCCATTGAGAAAAATTGACAAAAAATCGATTCAAAAATTTATTCGAGGTTTTGGACGCAGATTCCCAGTGGGTGATAAGTAACAGCCCTGGCACTTTTCATTTTTAAAATCCGGCCTTGGGAAAAATATGTAGGTCTTTAAAATTCTAGATATTTGGGGAGGTTGTCATCCAACATCAGTGGGAGCATTAAATACCAAACATATGCAAATTCTGTTGACTTTATCAAGGCGAGAAATCGTTGCCACTTGGGCATGAAAGTGGGCCAAAGGATGACGTTACCGTTGCCAGTTGCCTTCGCCTTTGGTTACTGCGTCCTCCTGCCATTCTTGGCACTCTGCCCACCCTTGGATGCCTCCTCCAGCCACTCCTTGGGGCAAATCAGTGTCACGGGAACAGGACGTGGACGTGTGCTCGTGTCCCAACCGCCTGCAGAGCAATTAAGGATGCATAAAGTGGAGTAACCACTTGACTCACCTACGACAGAGCCGCAGAGCCGCAGTGGTGTTTACCTTTTACGTAACATGGTTTTAACCTGTAAAAGGTATCCGAAAGAATGTTTGGATAATGTCGGAGTTTGAAAAATAAGAAATAATATTATAAAACATGAATCGAAACAGACAAAGTGCAAAATGTATCTTTGGAGGAGAGTCCTCTTCCAATCCTTAAGCTTAAAAGATTTTCTGCTTGGTGGTGGCATTCTGACCAGATAACCAGATAAGGGTTAAAAAAAGAAAGGGAGGGCTGTCGGAGGCGGTTGATGTTGATAATTGCAGGATGCGTTGTGTTGATTGCAAGCACACATACACACACACACACACCCTTGTGTGCTCCAGCACTTGAGGCAGGACTTGACTCAAATAAAGAAATCCTGCCTATCCAGGACTGCATCAGCGAGATAAAATGGGTCCACGAGAAACAATTGAAGCGGCAAGAGCCTTGCAATTCCTGCCTCCTGTATGCCAAAGTGTGGCACAGAGTTCTTCTATTTTCTGCCCCTTCCTCCTGGAGGAGTGAAAGTAAAGGATACATAGAAATGAAATGTGTTTTTGGGTCAGGCAACTTCAAACTGGAGAGGAGAGCGGAGCCGGAAGGGGGACCCCTTACCGGATGGATGGAGGGGCGGAAGTGGAGTACAAATGGAACTGCGGAGATGACGGAAAGACTTGGGGAAACGCTGTGTGGGAAACTGTCAGGCGAGCGGGCCAAGTCAACCCGTCAAAACGTCAACCGGCGAGCAACAATTTATTGTTGCGAAATGGCGCTGGCGAAACACAATTAAATGCAACTACAAAGGACGCACAAGCATCCCACCAACGTCCTTTTTTTTTGCACACAGCCTGCCACTGGGAGCGTAATTAAATGGAAATGGAAAATATTTTGCCCAGGGGGCCTCTTGCAACACACAACACTCGTACTTGTTGAGGCACTTGAAGTCTTGCCAAGCCGCGTACATTTGGTTGCATTTGCACCACGTTGCACCCTTTGCCCATAAGGGGTCGCCAAGTGTTCTATATATATGAACTATCCTTAGGCTATATTTTCTCAGTCTCAGCTTACAAAGAAAATATTTGAACCCGACACTAAGGCTGCATCTTGCAGAGATGGCAGAGGAATGAGGGCAGCGGTTATCCAGAAATGATTTAGGAATTTCAATAGTCAAAGAAGTGTATTCCGAATTCTATAATGATTATAAGGCTCGAGGGAGTATACCTTAAATGCCTCAAAAGTAAAGCTCTTTTCCAGGATCTGCTTAACAACCTGCTTTCCGCACAATTAGTTCGCCATCGGGCTTAGTTCGCTTCCATTGATCCCAAAGCCATGAAAATCGATTGCACAAAGGACTCCCTGTGCACATCCTCCGGTCTCAAGTAGTTCTTGAAACAAACTCTTTCGATTAACATTATTTGTGGCTGCAAAATGAACTCACAAGAGTCTCTTGAACACGGTCTGCTAATTAATAAAATCAATGGAAAGGCCTTTAATTGAGTAAAATTGAGTGGAAAAAATCCACACAGTACTTATAGCTTAAAAAAAGTCCATTATACCCTGTAGAGGAACTGAAATATATGAAGACATTATATTGAAGTTCTACTTTTTATTTAATTCATTGATTTACTTATGTTATAAATTATCTACATTTTCTAAAAAAGTTCACACTTGATCGGAGGGTTCAGGCCCTTCGCCGACACTGGGCAGTTGAAAGCCTGAGCGAATCCTGCAAGGTTGGCCAGGGTCTGGTGGAGACGCACCTGGTCTGGGTCCTGTCCCTCAAAGGAGATGTACTCCTCGTCGCCGATCAAGTTCTGGGCGTAGTTCAGGAAGAACAACTGCTGCAGGGGAATGGTGGTGATTGTGGGCTGCTGCTGGTTGAACTTTGATCCTGGAGCAAAATAGACGTCGTAGATAAGCTTCAGACCCATCACGTCGATTACGCGCTGGTCCATATAGTCCGTGGAGTTGCGATCCAAGCACTTGATGCCTTGGGCGTATTGGGAATTGTCCGCCAACTGGCCGAAAACGTCGCTGGGATTTCCGAGGTAATCGTAGACCAGATAATCCACATCTATGGCCGTCATAATGGACTGGGCAATCATGAAACCGAAGCCGCTCACCTTGAACACATCATGGCTGTCGGGCGAGAAGTATGGCTCCTGCAGGATGTCGTAGGGCACGAATATCACGTTCTCCCGCGTCACATATTTGGGCTCCACGTTGGTGGTGGGCAGGGTAGACTCCAGGAAGTAGTAGTTAGCGCCCTTTACAGCCGGATTGCCCAGGAGCTCTAGGACGCGGCTGTTGCGGATCTCCAGGACCTTAAGGACGGCGGCTGCAAAGTCCTGGTCGTCATCTAGCTTCAGGTTCCTGTAGAACATGGTCACAAAGTTGCGGTGATCCTGGCCCTTGGGCAGAGTGCCGATGTTGAAGACGAGGCTTTCGAGTTTCTGGCGCAGGTAGCTGAGCTGGCGCGTCGTGAAACCCAAGCGGTTGGTGGAGATCCTGGCGAGGAGTGTGGTGCGAATCTCGTTGAAGATTTTCTGGACCTCTGAGTCGTACTTCTGCTGCTTGTACACGTCGAAGAAGCAAGTCTCGTACAGGAAGCTGCTGCCGAAATCGAAGATCGCACGTGTATCCTTCACACATTCCATGGCGTCGTTGTCAGCTCCACTTTCCGTGAGCGAGCCCATGAAGCGGACGAAGCGCACCATGAAGTAGCTGGCAATCACGTCGGGGTCGTAGGAGCGGAGCAGCCTCTTCAGTTGCACAAAGTAGTCGACGTTCATGATCTGCACAGTGGTGCTGGTGGGGAAGGAGCGGTCGAAAATGGTCTGAAGGTACTGCTGCCAGCCGAATCCGTTTTGGCTCTCCAGCTCCTTTAGGGTCAGGTCATCGTTGGGCTCGTTCTCTCCGTTGGCCAGGTTCTTGAGGGCCTTCTCCAGGCGCTTGAGGTTCTTGGTCAGCTGAAGGGTGCCACTCGGCGCCACTCCCAGCCGAATCAAGATCCGCTTGGTGCCCGCTATGTTTGGCAGGCGGTCCACGGTATCATCGTAGGTGGGTCGCACAATGGTGATCATGTACTTGCTGCTGTCGACGAAGTCCAAGTCGGCGGTGACCTTGAAGAAGAGGTTGATGAAGCCAAAGCGCCTCAGCCTAGCCAGGGTCCGCATCCAGCTGAACCGCTCCTTGGGCCAGGCCGGGCTGGTGGCGAACTGCGGCCAGGTGAGCTGCACGTCCGGACTCACCAGCTGCAGGTAGTGCTTGTAGAGGCGGGTGTCGTTGGTGGCTCTACGGCAGGTACGGTAGAACTGCCTCATCTTCGCCTCTACGCTATTTGGGTCCACGTAGGTTTGGGCCTCCAAGGAGTCGAGTATGGTCAGATACTGGCCGTTCACCTTCTCTGAGACCTCGCCAAGGATTTCGCTGTAGTCGTCGTTGGAGTGTTTGTCCTCGTACTTGCCGCCAGCGTACTTCTGGAAGTTGTCGCAAGGATACTCTGAGGTGTCCATGTGGTCCAGAATACGGTTCAGGAACACACTGTTAACGTCCGAGGTGGGGGCGGAGGGTGGCGTGAGTAGAACCCATCCTGCAGCATCCACTCCTGTCCATAGCAGGAGCAGTCCGAGGGAGACGAATTGGAGCACTTTTGATCGAGCCATCGTCAGTGTCAAACTGCCGGATCCGGCTCGTGGCAGCTGTATTTAGAGGCTGCCTGTAGCTGCTGATAGCCTCCAGGGCTCATCTCTAGGAGCCGCCCCCAGGTGCTGATCCCAATTAAACATTATCGCGCTCTAGTCGAATCGGGAGGGTGCCTTCATGAAACATACTCGGGAACTTGCTCTTAATCAACATCCATAATATGTATTTAGTATTTAAGATTATATTTTCGAAACATAAACATAGGAAGTTATTCGGAAGATAAGGCCGCTAGATAACAGAGAATGCAACTTCCAAATTTGTTTGTCACTATTTATTTCCAGGTTTAGATTTCTAAGCCGCATTTATTAAAAATTATAAAATATAAACATTATATTATATACAACATCACTTAAATATTATCATTATTTCATGCTTTATTTTGAAGAATAAATTTATTTAATTTCTTTTCTTATGAAACAGATGCCCTTAATTTCGCAGACACCCCCGGAATCTGGGCGAGACTTTAACTGCCAGCCTTAGTAACAGCTTAAATTTATTGATTGCTTCATAAACAGCGATTATTTAACCACAGCCGTTCGATCGGCATTCGCAATAGCCTTCCCCCGGGGCCAAAAGCCGACAGCCCCATCTCCCAGGTCCCACAAAACACTTGTGGCTATCTTCTGCATGTTCAACCAGTTAAGGCCCAAAGCAGGCACTGAATGGACGGAGATGGAGGGCAGGAGATGTTCTCTAGATGCTCGTTCACATTGCACACATATGGGATCAATATGTGGGAGTGGGTGGACAGAGTGGGTGGACAGAGTGGGTGGTTCTTGTACCACATGACAAGGCACAAGTGCGGGCAGTAAATTTGCATGCGACAGCAAATACTCAATGGTTGGACACAAACGAGGCCAGCGACAATGTGGTGGGAAATGGTGTCGAGTAAGTCAGTTAGCACGGCCTGGGGGTGGCATCCCCAACCGCCCAGCGCACCTCCTGTTTTAGGGGTCAGAATCGAAAAGGGAAACCCGGCAAATTGTATCGAACACTTGTGTGAGAGTGCTTACTAGTTCTGGCCAAATGAAAATAATTCAAACTTGGATTTATTAGAGAAGAATGTATAGATATTATAAGGAAGTCTACATAAAAATATTTTTTTGAGAATCGCGACATGTGTCTTTAATTTCTTCATAAAAATCTCTCGTTTTGGCTATAAAATCTCCCTATAATCGAATCTAAATTTGTTCCACGACTCTTGCCTGCTCTGGCATAACCACCAGGAGGGGCGTTGGGCGAGGCGTGGCACTGCCTAATGAACAGAATTCAGGCCAAGCCGGCAAAGGGAAAACTTTACACTAACGTGACGGCGAATTTATTGAGTAGAGCCGCGCCGGTTGACAAGGCGGGGAGGTAGTGCTGAGAAAACAGGGCGGTCGCTGGGTTGAGACAGGGAGAGGCTGACGGGGAGCATCCCCATTTTTTTTTGTCGAACAAGTCACCGCGAACCGGTGGTGTGTTTTTCATCCTCTATATGTATCCTCCGCCCCAAAAAAACAACAAACAAAAAAAGGAAACTTTCGTCGCATTGCCGGAACAAAAGCCGAAAAAATCGAGAAACCAAGAAAACGAGAAACAAAATTGTTGGAGATTTCATTTGCCGGTAAACTTGGCGAAGAGAATTACCATTTACGGTTGAGCTTTGTGCTCCATTTGTTGATTGTATCTGGTTTTCCGAGATGCCGAGTTGCCAAGGAGACCGAAAAGTAGGCAACAACAATCATCATCTGGCTGCCGTAATCCTCGAGACCGGCGAAACGTAATTTTAATCATAAAAATCCCATCCCCTAAAAAAGAGTCGACAGAGTCTGGTGATAAATTCTCTCGCATGTCAACGAAATAATTATGAGACATTTCGGATGATTTCTGTAAAAACAAGAGTAAATCAAAAGTTAAAAGGCCGGGGAGCAGGGTCCACCCTTAAATGGGAACTTCTAATGATGAGACCCGGCCAGATTGAACTATTTGGCCGACACATGATAAACAGCACAACATGCACCAAATATTGGCGAAAACGGCCGCGTCGGGGTGGGGGTGGGTGGTGATGAGCTCTTTTAAGGGTTGCTGTAATACCCACTAGCTTTCGTTTGCTTGGCAACACTTCAATACGCTTTTACCGTTATCCTTGTGTACTGGATATTAGAGGGAGTTCAAGGGTATATTGGATTCGAGGAATTTTAATAAAAATAAACATTTTTTTATACCATTTTCATACTTGTTCTGAAATATATTTTTATATTTTTTATTTAACGTGTTTAATACCCTTCGCCACTACACTTTTTGTTTATTATTGGTTTCTTGCCATTTCAAAACAAAAATTTTGTTGGCTGCAAGGCGAAGTAATAGAAAGGGGGCTGTCAGTGGGGAGGAGGGGAGGGCATATGGCAAATCACAAGGGCCCTTCATAGAAATTTCATTTTCACTTTTGCAGGTGAGTAGAATTCCCCCAATTTCCTTTCTCTCCTTAGAGAGAGAGAAAGAGATCGGACATGCGCCAAACGAGCGCAGGGGCTGCCACCTCGCATCTCGCGCTCCACCGCTACATGCTACATGCTCCACGCTGAGGGTTGCTGCACGGCGTCGTGCTGCGGCAGCATCCAGTTGGAAAATGTACGCGCACTCAGACGCAACAAAAAGCGCGTGACACAGGCGACACTGGCCGACACTGAACGGAAAGGATAATCGAATTCGGTTTTATTCTGAAAGGCAGAGTTCTTCTCCAACGCACACATACACACGAATGCGTCGCGTGCCGTTCCCACAACCCCCCACCTTCCCGTCCTTCCGCTGTGCGTGTCTGTGTGAAGAAAACAACAAAAAATAGCGAATTCGCCGCAGAAAAAGAAAGTAACGAACAGAGGCAAGCAAATTGGCAAATAAAAGTGGCAATAAACGTGTGTGAGGTGTGTTCGATTTGTTCAGCAAATGGGAAAAGCAATTAATTAGTGCATATGCGCGTATTGATCTGCTGAAATTGACCTTTTTGGCCAGACCCCTCCCCCCCTGCCAGCCGTCGCGAAAAAGGCAGTAGCAACAAGCTTTCCATCCTTTTGGCAATTAGCAATGTGAAATGGAATAATCAACGATTCTGCTCTGTCGCCAAAAGCCAAAGGCAAATGCAACTGCAGCTGAGAACCGCAATTCAGTCAAGTGGCAACACAAAAACCCGAAAAGGGAGCAGCTGAAGGCAGAAAAGTGCGAAAAAAAGAAAAGCAGAAAGGGGAAGTGGAAAGTAGGAATTGGGAAGTGGGAAGGGTAGGAGGAGGAGTGAGGAAATGAGGGGAGCTAACTGGAAAGCGCACTATTGACATATATACGCGCAGTCACAAAGCGAGTGCCGCGAACGGCAGAGAAGAGAAGCGAAGCGAAGAAAACGCCGCATAAGACAAAACAGGAAATTCACTTATACACTCACCAGCTCACACACACACACACACACACATACGCATCTGAGGAAATTCGCGCTGTTGAGCTTTTGCATTTTGACATTTCATTTTCAAAACACAGAGTCCTGCAAGAGAGCGCACCCTTCTAGCGCTCTCCCGCTCTCCCACTCTCTCTCTCTCCCAAACTTCCAAGCTCTCACTCCGGCTCTGCTCTCACACTCACTTGGTCCTTCAAGTTGGACTCCTTCAGGTTTCATTTTTTTCGCTTCATTCTTTTTTTTTTTTTTGCTGCGAATGGGAAAATGAGAATGTAAACAAATGCTAAAGGCGGCCGCATTAAACAAAAATGAAATGAAATTGTGATATATGCATTAACACGCTTCTTGCGTGCCCAGGAATGTGGGTGGCAGAAAAGCGGGGGTGCAACGGCAGAGCAGAGGAAAGCAAACAAAGGGGAATACAATTCGCCACAACAATCGTGTTCACATGGTCTCGTTCCACTTTGAAATTAGGATTAGGCCTCGCTCTGACATTGACATTAATTGGAGGAGCGGAAAACAAAGGGAAAACAACAAAGCAAATACAAGAGCTAACCTCATTAAGGAGAGATTTCGAAAATAACAAGTACCAAATAGTGTTTGAATCCTTTTTGGATGCTATTGACAGACTTTATTACTTTTTACGACCATGATATATATGACAACTTTTGGCAGGATTCCAAACTGTATTTTAAGACTCTTTTATGTCGGAAGTATTAAAATAAAAGTTACGTATACGTAATTTTTCCTTTCCTTTTTTGTTGTTGTACAAAATATTGTTGCATACTTCAAGGTTTCAGCGAGCATTTTGAGATATTTTTGATAATTTGTATTGTATTTCGGGCTTTCGACTAAGAACCTTATCACCGACGTGCAATGAAGTGACTGGAATCAGGTAGATAACACCTCTGATTCATAGCCGACCTTTAAGGTGTGCTTTATCTCTCGTCTTTAAATCCGTTTCGGCCCTGAAGTTTCGGGTAATTTTTCGCCAACAAACCTTAACCACAAATTATGCCTGAATGATGCTCGACGGGCAGCCAACTTCGGTTTCAAGAGCCCCTCAAAGGCAGACACAAATACGGACATTACGTACATATAATTCCATAGAAAAGCCGGCATTAGCAACTACTGAGTGGGAGGGAGAGAGCGCCAGAAAGAGAGATGAAAACATATTTTGGGGGGTTGATTTTTGGGCGTTGAAAGCGCTTTTCACTAATTCAATGCGACATTGAAAATAGCACCGCTGTCTGCAGACTCTGGGCGGCTAGCGGAGAGACTTACGGCCACACAGACAGCGGGTGGGGGGCTGGTCGTCTGACTAGACGGAACCGGAAGGGCGTCAGCGTCTGGCGCCCAGCCAGCCAGCCAGCCCAAGGGGGTGGTAAAAGTGCCGGCAAAACGAAAGTGCTATCCTGGGAGGAATATGAGGGGCTACCACTGCATAAATTATGTATGTATATTTTTGGCTGCTCGATTATCAACTCGTCAATGGCGCAACATTTTTGGCAGTCGGTTTATTGGGTAAAGGGTGCAACTAAAAGAGGATACAATAAAACAGTCCACCGAGAGATACTTACAGAACTGATATAAGAATAAATATTGAGAAAGTTAAAAGGAAATCGTATATAAATTGGCATTCTTAAGAGGCCTGTTAGGGAAACCATTCGAACGAAATCAGAACAAACCCCTTTCTCTGTCGTTAATAAAATATGAAGAGCACGTGACTGCTGCCAAGAACAGGTCCTCAAAACCAAAATCCTGGATGGCAGGGGGAGGAGTCTGGCAAAGGGTTCGACCTCGATTAGATTGGGTCATAAAGTGATTGTGATTTTCGTTTTGTAGAGCAAATAGCCCGGCAATTATTTGCGGCGTGTGTGTTGTGATTCCAAACGGGCTCGCTGCGGTTTCGAATTCGATTTCGATCCCATTTTCATTTACGGCCACGGGTTAGCAAGCGTACGTATTGGCCGGAAGACACAGAGACACCGGCCCCGTTAAGATTTCGGTCGTCGGCGGGGGTCAGAGAGGCTCGAAGATTTGGCGTCGCGAGAGAATCGAGATGACAAATGATCCGGACCTCGATGACTGTGCCTTTCTGTCCGGTAAGTTTTGGTGTTTTTTCCACAGGGACTTCACTGCTGGGAAAAGTCATTTATAAAATTAATTAATTTTTTCAGTAAATGAGTCTTTTTTTGACAAGTTTCTCTCTCTACATAGGATATATCTGAGTTCCACCATTGAAGAAACCCAAATATATATATCATTTTAACCCTGGTGGCCTTTGTAAACTGCCCTCGGACCCCGAATCGGCAAATGCAATGCAACACCCACAAACACACCCACAGAAATGAAATATTTACACAGCGCCTCAGCCACGAGTTTTATTTGGATTTTAATTACATTTCCATCTTTATTTTGGACAGGTGGCGAATCAAGCGGCGGCCGCCAGACGCGAACCGGAGTGGCCGTCTGCTCCCAGCGGCGGGCCCTCCTTGTGGCCGGAATCGTGCTCGGCTCGCTCCTGCTGACGGCCATCATCATCGCCTACGCCGGACCGCAGAACGGTAGGTTTGCCCCGTGCCCCGAGCGCATCCGCCTTACCCTTCCCATTTCCATCTCTATCACCATTTCACTTGTTCTCTCTCCATATTGTTTTCCCAATTTTTTCGAGCATTTTTCCCCTTGGTTCGTTTTTTCTGCATTTCCACCCACAGAACAAAAGGGATATGTTTGGGGTTCGAGTTTGGGTTGTAGTGGCAGCGGAGCCTTTGTGTTTGCTACTTGATTAAGCTTTTATTGCGGGTGCCAGGATATGTAGTCCATTGTGCAGCAAAGGGTTTCCAAAATTGACAACTTTAAAAGGAAGTTTAACAAAAGGGGTAACGTAAAGTAAAGTTGTGGCTTTAATATGGAATTGATTTTAATCGTTATAAGAGATAGAGTTTATGGAGAGCCAATACCAGTCAGTAAAGCCCGAAAAATATGCCTTCGACTATGTCCAACAGCCACCCAAAGTTCAGGGTTCAGAGGCAATAAATCCGCATAAATGGTAATTGAATTCCTTGACTGGCTATGTTGAAAGGCGGCCATAAACCATCTCTGACCAAGAGCAATCCATTCCGGCCATGTAATAGGCTTTTAACCATATTAAATGGGGGCCAAGGCGGCGTCCATTTCATTCCGCGTACAAATAGATGCACCTTGGGAGCGTGGTCGGGCGGCCTATGGATACTCTCCATAGGGACAGGGACAGGGACAGGCTGCCAGACAATATTCAATTGCAGAATTATGCAAAGTGCAAACACTCGCTGCATGTCTCTGTTGCATACTTAATGGGGCTAAATGCATTGGGGGATAATTGCATTAACTCAAGGGTGGAGTCAACCAGCCGCAAGTGTGTGTTGTGTGGCCTACGGATCTCCATATGTGTGACGGAAAGTAAACGCCAGGCAGCCCCGTGTAGCTTTAACCTTTGCTTCCTGCCAGCCAATTAGAGGATTCATCATTACGACAGGCTTTATTACTCTATGCCACATGTACTTTAATGCCCTCCCCATCCAGTATGTATATCCATTAAAATAAATACTTAATTTCCTGGCCATCGTTCGTTTGTTTCCCTTTGTTATTTCGTTCTGCCATTCTGCCGTTTCCACTTTTCCGTTTTCCTTCGTACAAAAATGTTTATTATATATATTATACATATATGAATCTTTGAAAAATATGAAATATTTCTCTTAAATGCTTGTTTGATTGATTGGTTGAAATGTGAGTAACAATTATGCCAAACCCGAATACTTCTAAACTGGTAAATAGCCACGACAATCTAATATAATCATTCGGCATGTTGGTGTCATTGACCATCTAAATATCTTATCCTTTCTCTACTTTATTAGTTTTGCGTTCTCTATCTCTAGATATTAGATTTTTCTTTCGATTCCTACTTATATTTAGCGGAAGACTGTCTTCTTTAATTTGTAAATACTGAACACTGACTTAGTGATCATCAAATCGCGTTTAAAAAACTGATAAATCTCACGACTTCTAACGAACAAAATATATATTTTCATTCGATGAGAAGAAATTCAAAATAAACTCCATTTAACTCCATTTAGAGAAAAGCATTAAACTGTCTGTACATATTTTCTTTATATAATATTATTTAAGTCTAAACCTTCTCTTGTGTCTTTTACGTTGGTTAATGTGGTAGATTTCTTTGTTGACTTCCCAATGGCTTGTGGATTCTAGACGTACCTCTAATACTACCTTTTTGGTTCACCTTCATCCCGAAGCTCATCCAGAAAATAATCTTCATTTGTGATATCCCATGCGAGTTTAATTCATCCCACCACTAGATGTGCTAATGACTTGAACCGAATCCCATTGTGAAAAATTATTAAATCGATTTACTGCTAGCTTTACTTTATCCCCAGACCCCCAAACCCCCACTTAGATGGTCTTCCCCCCTTATATACTCCGTTGATTGTGTATAATGCAATTTGCTTTAACGAACTTAGCGAACGAATCCCCGAAAGAGTCGCCAGAACAGCAGAGGAACGAGCCCTGAACCGCTTCCGAGACTGATTACGCACTTTGACTATCCTTGCAGACTGCTCCTGCGGATCGAAAACGGTGTCCGGATACGAATCGGATGAAGAAAACAACACCACCCCCTTTAATCCGATTGCCACCAATGGGGAGCCCTTCCCCTGGCTGGAAAAGATGCTGCCCACCAGTGCGCGACCCCTGCGCTACGTGGTCACCATTCATCCCAACCTGACTACCTTGGACGTTAAAGGTGAGGGCCAAAGATTTTAATGACTAAGCTCTCTGCCCTCCGAGTGCATTCATTGGATGTTTAATTCGATTGTCTGACTTTCTTGCCTTCCTACCTTTTTCCGGTTTCCGCTCGCCCAGGTCAAGTTACCATCGATTTGCACGTGGAGAAGGAGACCAACTTCATTGTGCTGCACATCCAGGACCTCAATGTCACCGAAAAGGTAAGCCCGATCCGGGAGCATGCAAATTAAGCCAATTAGCCTTTGGCTCAAGTGCGTCCATTGATTGCATTGTCGAGGCCCAGGCCCAGGACCAGGCCCAGGCCGAGTCCGTTTCCGTTCGCTTTTACCATTTCCGTTTCGATTCCAGGCCATTGTAACCCCCGGGCCCAAGGGCTATGCCCTTAAGATTGTCAAGGTGCTAGAGTTTCCGCCCCGTCAGCAGCTTTACATCGAGGTGAAGGAGAAGTTGAAGAAGAAGTCCAATTACACTCTCAACCTCCGCTGGTACTCCAAACTCAATCCCGAGCCCGAGGGCTTCTACGTGGACCAGTACGAGAGCTCCAACGGAGTGGAAAGGTTTGTAGTTTCTGTTTTACTTTAACCTTTAAAGACTTCCTGTCTTATGTTGGAATAGTTTGAAATCCAATGTAAGAATGTAAAAATCCTAAAAATATAATTATTCTCTTCCAGATTACTGGCTGCCACTGTTTTCCGGCCGAATGGTGCGAGACGTGCCTTTCCCTGCTTCGATGAGCCGCATGTTCGAGCTCCATTCCGTATTTCCGTGTTCCGTGATCGCTTCCACATTGGACTGTCCAACTCCATAGTGCACACCACCGAAGATGTCGGCTTCTACATGGGCACGGGACTGGTAAGTGTCCATAAGCAAGTCCTTTACGATTGTAGGATACCTTTGGAGGTTATGAGTCAGATTGATAGATTTTGATGATGATATTTATTTTTCTGCAGCTCCGCGACGACTTCATTGAAACACCACCTCTACCCGCCGACGCTGTGGCCTGGGTAGTGAGCGATTTCCAGCGCGAATCCCTTCAGCCCTCCGCCGCCTACATTCCGACGACAGCAGCCCCACTGGGCTCCGGAGTCGGGGGCAAAAAATCCGCCCAGCTGAACAACTACACGCAGCTGAAAGGCAAGAACCCGCCGGTACGGAACATCACTGCCCTGACTCACTCCCTGAATGTGAACCTGACGCCGCGCCAGAACCTTAGCTCCATTCAGGCCATAACGACGACAGCACTTCCCGTGCATCTGAATGGAAACGGAAAGCCCTCGAATCTCACCTCGCTGTCCCAGTCAACGGGATCCTCCATAAAGCGAGCTCCTTCGTACACCTTCTATGCGCCCAGGGATCTGCTGGTTCGCTCCTCCTTTATTCTGCACACATCGCGGGATGTCCTGGAGTATCTGCAAACCTGGCTGGACATAAGCTATCCCCTGACGAAAGTCGACTTTGTGGCACTGCCCTCGCTGGATCGTAATCTTATATCCTCGCTCGGCCTGGTGACCCTGAAGACGTCCTTCCTGACGGACCCGCACTCGATTACCTCGGAACAGTATCAGTTCAGTGCCCTGCGGATTGCCGAGGCCATGGTGAGGCAGTTCTTTGGGGGAATCACCTCCCGGAAAGTACTCAAGGACGTTTGGCTGTGGGAGGGGCTGATCCAGTACCTGGGTATTCATGCCCTGGCCCCACTGCAGGATAGCTGGCCACTGCGGGAGATGTACTTGCTGAAAATGGCCACCGCGGCACTCGATATCGATGCCATTCAAGGATGGGACAGCATTATGAACGGCACCAGTCACGATGGCAACAACGAGGAGTTCTTCGTCCAGAAGACAGCCGCCATATTTTCCATGCTGCACACGGCCGTTGGGGAAGATCGTTTCCGTGGGTGCCTGGGCACGTTCCTCAAGGTGAATCGTTTCAAAACCGCCGAACCTACGGACCTCTGGACTATTTGCACCAAGAAGGCCAATGGATCAAAGAACATCAAGGACATGATGACATTGTGGACACATCAACCCGGTTTCCCGCTTCTTACCGTCACCAAAATGGGCAACAGCATTTCCATCTCGCAGAGACCCTTCCGGCCGGCCGAATTCCTGGCCATTCACGACGATTCCTACGACGGCAACAACTACAACAAGACGACAGTCAATGCCACGGAAATCCCCAGCACAGTGGCGCCCTCCTCCCATGGCAACAAGCACAAGACGCCACCTCATATGAAATGGATATTCCCGGTTACCTATGTCACCGACATAAATAATGTCAGCGAAACCCTTTGGATGCAGAACGTTGATGGTAAGTCGGATAGACTTTTCACTGAAATTATATAATAAAATCCCTAACTTTATGTTCGGTTCGTAGTGACCTTCAATGTGGCGGAGAATGTCAAGTGGATCAAGGTGAATGCCATACAGAATGGTTACTATCGAGTGGTCTACAATGACGACAACTGGGCGAGTCTGATCGAAGAACTTTCCAACAATCCCAAACGGTTTACCAGCGAAGTAAATACCAAAAACTTTACCTTGTTTAGAATTTTTAACTTAAATAAAATTTGATTTTGTTTAGGATCGCTTAGGCCTCTTGTCGGACGCCTTTACCTTGTGCCACGCCAACCTGCTGCCCTGCGAGATCACCATGAACATGATCCAGTATCTGCCCAGCGAGACGCACTACGGACCCATGGCCCTTGCCCTGAGACACCTCGAGAAGTGGCGGCGCATCCTCAAGTATTCCGAATGCTTCCTCATGCTCAGTGAGTTTATTAAGATGAAGATATCCACAGTGATGGAAAAGGTGGGCTGGTCGGACGACGGCGATGTGGCCATCAGGTATGAAAGATATTGTTTAAATCGGATTAAGACAATCTACAAATTTATTTATATTTTTAGACTAATGCGTCCAGAGGTTTTGCTGGCCTCGGTCTTGTGGGAGGACATCGACAGCATAACCAAGGCCAAGAATATGCTTAACCAGTACTTGTACTACAACGGCTCCGCGATTCCCCCGAATCTAAGAGAGGTAATGCCCTTTCCTTTAATGAAGAATCTGTTTAACATGGAACGATTTTCAGGTGGTCTACACTGGCTCAATCTTGTCAGGGGAATACATATACTGGCAGCATTGCTGGGAGCGCTTTGTGAACCTGCAACGCACCTCGGAAACTTTCGTCGAACGGATGCAGCTGCTCCGTGCCCTGGGCAGAACTAAGGATGCCTGGCTGCAGAACCGCCTGCTCTCGCATGTCACGATGCTGCCCACCGAGGAGGTGGTGCAGGTGCTCAAGGCAATTGCGGGCACGCCCACGGGCGGGGCCATGGCCTGCCGCTTCCTCCAGGCCAAGTGGTACGAGCTGGAGAAGCGCCTGGGCCCGGGCACGATAAGCTTCGCCAAGGTCATATCCGCCATCACCCAATACGGGGCCACCAAGTTCGACTACGATGAGGTTTGTCCTTAATCGTCTAATGTTTTTATATCATTTTAATATTGGGTTTGCTTTTTCCAGCTGAAATCCTTGGTGCATCGCTTTGGACGGGGTCACGGCATGTCGGTGCTCAACATGACCCTGAGCAGCGTGGCCTCAAACGTGGAGTGGGTGGCCAGGTCACAGACCTCGCTCTACAAGTGGGTGGAGAGCAACCTGCACTCACATCGATAAAAGCCGAGAAGGAAGAGCAGGGACGGCAGAGTCCTCTTCAAACTCATTTGTAATTATGTTCCTCTCAGACACGAATCTTAAGTGGGTTTTGATTTTTATCGAGTTAACTATGGATCTAAATGTGTACTCTTTAGCATATCATTGACAGTTCGATTGATCTCCTTGGTTCCCTCGTTTCGTAGGTTTCCTATAAGTTTAGTGTTTAAAAAAAAAAAAAACCCCTCACCCGCACTGTAAATTACAAAAATTGCTACGATCAAGCAGCTCTTATATATGTGTATATCTATCCCGGTGGCGGGAGACCTTTTCTAGCACATATGTATGTGTATATCTACAACTGAACATAAGGATCTATCCATATATGTATATTGTATATGTATGTATATTTTACAACCAACAGAAACCCAAAAACCAAGCGTATTTAGAGCAATGAATATAATTGTATAGTGTAAGCAAAGAACAAAGAACAAACATATTTTTTCATAAAACAGAAAAACAAAAAACCAAAACCAACTCCCAGATATACTAAATCGCTAAATGATTAACTGTATAGCATATGTATATTAGATTTCGGGTGTGTGTCCGTGTATGTGCGCATCGAAGTATCACAGAATTCTTCCTTTTGTCCAAAAAGCATAGTCTACTTATCACAACATAATGCATCCATCTATAACGATCTAAGGAAACTGCCTGACCAACACCAAAACATAAGTGTGAAAAATATTTTACGATCTACATATATTAGCTTCCAGCATAGTATTACATTTATTGTTTTAAGATTGTTTCCATTTCGATTTAGATAATATTTAACTAGATGCTCTCTACCGGAAGTCTATAAAGGTGGTCGGCCTTCAAGGTCGATCCTAATCGAACTCAGTTGAATAACAAGTTTCAGCAGAGACACCAACTGATTCCACATATTAAAATAGCAATTCAGGCACGCGAAAAATGTAAATCTCTAACGACTTTTAAATTTAAATACTTCAACGATATCACATGGCTGCCATAGGTACTACTAGTCTTTATTGGCAGAGAGGTCTTAGGTCAGGTGGGAACGCAACTTAGGCACTCGAGATACGAAATACCATATAGTCATACCCCCCAATGTACATACATGGCATACATGCTGTAGTTCGGCTAGAAGTGAAAAACAAACCCAAACAAAAAAATATTATAGGAATTATTAATCCGACACTTTTTATTTCCGCACCAAAACTGGCAATCAGTTTACTACATTCCGTAACTACGATTTAGGTTTTCGTTTAGCAGTAAGTGGTTCGCTCTTGTGTTTACCATATCGCCGCTTATCATTTAATTAGTGTTAGAGCGTCGGTCCTAAAGATAGTCCAAGGTGTTTGTGTAAACTGAGGGAAGCCTCCGAAACCTGGGGGCACCTGGCACGCCGGTTTGATATTAGTTGGAGTTGTGCCATGGGCGGCAGCCCCCCCTTAAGAGAGGGCCAGACTACAAAGAGATTAGCATTGGGATGGGTCAGGGGCGTAGCGAAAGTAGTATTTGAGAGGGTTATGCTCGAAATAACAGCTATAATCGTAGTAAAAACTAGTAAGGAGACACTCAGGAGGAACGCGAAGAGTAATATTAGAAACCCCTTTCGAACTACGCCCATCCAGATCCCCCACTCAATCTTCGATTGGTTGTCAAGCCTTCCACTATTTTTGGCTATGCTAATTTGTAGATTTGTATTTGCATCGAACCACTAGAAATCTTTGGTTTGGGCTTCTACACAAAACGTGATTTCGGATGGAAACGGATGGTTTGCTTGGCTTAGACACACTCAAGACTAACTCAAAGATACATACTTGCAACAATGTCAATCGCTCAGATACCCCAATATACTATATACGTGACAACAAAAACATTTAGAGGCAGACAAAGAGACGGGAGGAAATACAAAAAATAAAAAGTAACTTTATTAGCTAACAAAGGTAGATCACAGAGGAAAACACAAACAAACAAAAACAAGTTTTGGAGCGATTTTACCGGATTTTCGATAAATGTATAACCATACAAGCAACTAAAATGAATAAAGAAAATAACCCCGAATAGGAATAATAAAATCGAAACACAGAATAAACAAAACAAAAAACTCCAAGCCCAGAAGCATAACTTGGATGGGAGGGAAGACGATTACGAGAAGATTTAGAAAGTTTTTACGGATCAACTGAAACAACTGAGAAGACTTCGCTTAAGTTCGAACTTTACATTATTTCTATACCCATTTCCTTGCCCAATATATTGTATGGTATAATGCATATCCGTCCACAGCTTTGATTGACTTATCACGTTTGGGTTCCATTAAGTTCATCGAATTCATCATCCGACCAACCTTCAACCCAACCAGCCCCGAAAAGCCCCCTAGACCTGGCGTTGGAGAACGGAAATTGGCCTTTTTCGTTAGATACCCCGATTTAAAACGAATTCTAGTTAATTTTATTAGATGAAAATTTATTTTTAATCGTTGTAAACCTATGATAAATTATTAGTTACGCATTGGCTATCAGTTTTATAAGAAATTGGCGTAGGGAAAATACAAAGTGTATCTAGAAATGCAATGGAAAGCAGGCAGAGCAACTCTAAAGACGTAATTCTAATTGTATGCTAATGATATATACACATCTATACATAAATATATATTTACATAATGTAATTTAAGTCAACTGGGAATATTAAATAAAAGCGATAACTAATCTGTAGCACTAATGCTTTTTCCAATGGCGGTTCCAGTGTCCTTTCCTATTTAATCACTGGTTCAATATAAAAGAAAAATGGCTGATAGAAAGCCTATGGATATGGTGTAATATTTCATTTCAATTGCTTTGCACTTTCGGTTCTATTGTTTGGACTGTACGAGTCCAAAATTGGTTTATGATGAGAGCGCCGGCTAGAAATTCAACGCAAGGAACCCCGGAAATGCCATCTGATTTGGTTATCATTTTATTGATTTTCTTCCAGGACAGAAGTACACCTGCCTGGAAAACTATTACTCAAGCTACTAATCACTACTTCATTCATAGAAGAGACAACTAAGACAGTAATCGGACTAAAGGCATTCGATTTTTTTATGTTTTTTGGTAAAACGTCAATCGTAAGTTAAAATCGCACTAAAATATCTAATATTTTCGCGGCAACACTTTAATTTTAATCTTATCGTATTGTTGTGTTTGCTTTTTCGTATAACTTTTTAATAGAAATTTTAAGGTAAGTTGGCAACCGATATTGTTGATTGATTTTTAAATAAATGATTTTTACTGGCTAGAAAAAACTGTAAATATTTAAGCTAGCTTAAACCGGATATATGGTAACACTGCCCTGCTCACTTATGGAATTGGTCACACCGCAAGTATCGATCGGCTATCAATGAGCCTCAACTCTAATAGCCAAGTTGCGATAAAAGCTTGAGTCATGGCCGTCAAGAATAGCCGGCGTCTGGCTGATCTTCATATTAAGCTTGAATGGCACAGGTGCTATGATTGATCAATTAGGAAGCTGTCGCACGCGCTGGGTACAGTAGAGCAACAAAAACAAACAACTACTAAGCCGAAGAAGAGCGCATAGTTGTCGGCGCAGGCAGGCCGGTATCATCGGAGGCATCGCACTTGTACACTCCGCTTGCCCTGCACTATCTGCTCGCCCTGCACTATCTGCTCGCTTTTATCAGGCGCGTTCGGCGATTTGGGGTCTCGCCGCTGCTCTGCCGCTCTCCGGCTACTCCCTACCCGCCCCTGCCGGCCACCTCCTATATCTCTCTCCCCTATATCTCGTTCGGCCGCCGACGCAAACAGCTGAAGTCAACTTTGTCAGTCGTCGGCTTTTCAGTGTTTTTTCAACAGCCGTTCAGTCAATTACAATCGCCCAGCTACGCTCGCATACTCGTCTCACCTGCGCCTCCCCCCGAACTGTGTGCTCCCCACCTGCCTGACCGCTCTTTCACCAAACCAGCCCAGCTGATTTCGCCGCTCTTAAGTGCGTGGCATGCTTTCGTGTTGCCCACGGCGTATACGTAATATCTCTCTTTGGCAAAATCACAGACAACAACAAGTGTGCGAGAGTGGCGCGTTTTTCAAAATCAGTGCTTAAAAACGAAAACCAAAAGCTGATAAAGTGATAAACCACAAGCAACAGATCCTAGGTAAAGTGAAGAGACAAGCCAAATAAAAAAAAAACAAATAAAAGAACAACATCAGCCCACAGTAGTGAAAATAATTACATTTAATTCTGACCAGTTGAAAGGGGCCACAACAATTGCGTCGTTAAACCCGCCGAGTTCTCCCCACCCAGTGCCACCCCCCGTGAAAATGAGTTCCGTGTGTGTGTGTGTGTGTTAGTGCGCGTGTGAATGCACAGAAAGAAAATATGGACAGTCCTCCAAAGGAGAGTCTTGAAAACTAAAGGAAATATCCTTCAAAATTGGGTGTGGCTCTTATGTGAAAATAAAAGAAAATACTTTAGAACGAATGGGAAATAATTTCCTGTGTAGTGCTCGGCATTTGCTTCAATCAAAAAATTAAATTTAATAGTAAATTTGGTCAGTAGCCGCAGTGCTTCCTCTCCCCCTCGCATTTGGCAAATAGTTTTATTGTTTTCCGTATCCATTTCTGTGGAAATTTTGTGCACAAACAACATTTGTATATTCCGCACACAGCCACCCGGCATGTGGTCATCAGCGGCGCTCTCTCCCCCGACTTTGGCGCTCTTTGGACCCTTGAATCGTCTCTTTGGCGCCCCAACAACAAACTCGTGTGTTAAAAATAAATATTTACATTAATCGTTCGGGAGAATTTCGCAGTTGTGTGTGTGCCTCTGTGACAGGTTGTGTGTGTCTGGTAATGATAATGATAATGGAGGCTCTACAGGGCGCAGAACCATTAAATAATTTTGAAAATTTCTAACCTTACTTCACGCTCCAGAGAATTGAATCCAGAGAACATATTATTATAATCCCTCGATTGACCCCCAATCCATAATTAAAAGCGACTTCTTTAAAGACTCTGTCACGAAATATTTGTGTAGTGGACTATTGGCGGGCTTATTTTCTTCATTCCCTGCCATTTCACTCACCTGTTGACGCGGCTTTGACAGGTGATTGTTAAAATCAATATGAGTTCTGCTCAGAATACCCGATATCTGGATGGCCGGACAAGGCTTGTGCTGAACTTTGATTATTTGTTTTCTATAGTATTTACATCTCGCATTTTTTCTCGTACTTTCTGATCATTTCGTTGTTGGCTTTAATTATGCCCAGCGTGGATTCAAATTATAAGCTGCGTCAAGGCATTTAAGCGACAGCGAGACGCGACAACAACAAGAAAGTATTTATTAAAAACAGGCCCGGAAAATTGGCTTCTATAAGCTACGAAGCTAACAATACCCTAGGTTTGTTCCAAAATTATGCAATAATGGAGGGGCAATTATCTGACACTAGTTGGAATTCAAGTCATGCACTTTGGTTGGAAAATCACAGTCTTTATATTACTTTTCCAAGATTCTTCTAAAACCCCTTTTGCTAATAGTATTACTATTGTTTTTAAACCACAACCAACTTCAAAAGAAAGCGCATCTTCCTCTTGCCAGAGTATTGCCTTAAAAAAACATTAAGAAACTGGTTTTGTTTTTTTATTTTCTCGGGTCGAACAGATTTGCAATGTTGACTTGGATTCGGGGAAAAAACCGTTCGATATAGCCAAGTTTGCATTGTGATTTCACTGTTTATAAATATTAATATTAAATACACGATGAGTTGCATAAATTGGAGTCTAAGAATCTTTTTCGGAGTTTCAGAGTTTGGGAGAAGGAGCTCTCCTATAAGGAATATATCTTCGGTTGACAACGAAACTACCTGTTACAAAACACGGAAATTATTTATGTGTTTTTTAAGCTTAATTCCCTTGTTAGTCCCCTTGTCATTTATTCTCGATTTGAGTTGGAAAATCACCTTCATGCCATAAGACTAACTTTGTAACAAAACTAGTTTAATATCGGAATTTTTTTAAAGATAGTTTGTGGAACAAAGCTGACAGTTCTACAGTCACAACTTTCATTTCCAGTTTAGTTTCTTCTTCTCGGTCCTCTAAAGTGTCTCTTCTTTCAAAAAAAAAAAAAATAAAGGTAAAGATCTCGCCCCCAAAGACGTCGAATCCATTGACTTTATTTGTTTCTGTACTTGCCACTGTACCTGTTTTATTTCTTCGCACATTTCGATGAGTCACGGGCCTTATAGCCACAAATCTCAGCGTTTCCGAACTGTTAATTCCGGCTGTTTGAGGCGCGATTTCCCAGAAAACCTCAGATCTGCGGCTAAAAAAAGTTATTACTTTTGCGTAAGGTCTATCTGAACTATTATTAATAGGCAGCAGCGGGGAAATAGCTTCCCCGAGCGCTATTTAAACGACTCTTGGCCCCTTTTGGGTGGTCTTCATAAACAGAGATAATGAAGATAGCGAAGATAGTGTAAGAGATAAACTGTAAAAGGTTAAAAGATAGTAAAAGATAGTTGATTAGATAGTCCTCGATCACCAGGAACCATACCAGAGGGAATCCCTCCGTAGAATCTGCGTAGAATTTCCAGTCATTCCAGTCATAGTTTCCCATAACTTATCACATTTTGATTCATTTATGGCCGACAATCTAATCGGAAAAGGCAGTTTCCCAAACATTGGCTGATGTAATTTGCATGCTCTATTAGCCAGTGTTCACTGTACAGGGCTAATTCCTCTGGGAAACGTTTTATGGTAACTGATAGCGAAAATACTCGCTTTCGCGTATCAATCGATAGATAGACCCAGTCTCTTACCACCTGGCCGTTGTTGGGCGTTTACTGTACTTATCAGCGGCCGACTCCATGCGACTGTGTGTAATCTGTGCCATAAACAGGTCCCAATCGAGGAATAAACAAACCGTTTGTGCTATATCTCGATTTAGAATTCCGCCAATCGAAGTCGAGTTATCAGTATTTTATGGCGGACTTACAGTGAAAACTTGATAAGAAGAGCGTGGTTCCTCGGAAGTATGCATATTTAGGAGTTAAATTTGAAACTATACTCAGAACAAGAAGATAATAATAACCCGAAGCCCTCTTTATCTCTGGCGCTTTTCTTTCAGTTGACATTTTGAATTACCATTTTGGGATAACTGATAAGCCATCATGATTGACCTGGAGGACCTGCCCCGGATGCAATCCTTGTCCCCGGCCAAGGACATCGAGGACGCCTACCACCAGACCCAATTGGACCCGATCCCCGGACCGAAGAAAAAGGTCACGGTCCGGGTGCCCATCGGACCGCCCTCGAAGCTGGCCAAGTTGATCAAGCCCACGGTGGCCTCCACGCCCGCCGTTCTGCCCATTGTCCCGACCACCCCCATCTCTCTGGAGACCCCGCCCACGCCCCAATCGACGACCCCAGGTAACCGCCAAAATAACTGGCGCAACGGCTTCGACTTTACCACCCTGGTAAGTAGAGGGGCGACGCTTTGCGTTTTTTTTCTTCCAAATTGCCAGCACAGCAGTTGTCGTCAGATTGACTTTCGTATCTGGGTATTGTTTCCATCAATCTTAATTAATATTTGGGGTTATAAGGGTTATCCTTCCCATGTAATGACAGTTGCAGTATTGGGGATTAGTCCCATTGTGATAGGTCTTTAATTTATTAAGTAAATGTATCAATTAATAGATCTATGGAACCTATTGTTAAAAATAACTCTAACGATAATTCCTTAAATAACAAAACCCAACTACTTAGATAGAAATCATAAATAAATATAAGTTTAGACATAAGTTAAAACTAACATAAAACCATATTTATAAATCATGAAAATTATGAATCCAAACGGTAAGTTTAATTAATATTTTAATTCTTTCGAATCGACTCGTGGTGAGTTTTTACAATTTTGAGCTTTAATGTGGTGAATTGAAATGTACAGGGCGCTAACAGCCTGTTAGGTGAAATGTTTCCATACATCATTTAAATCAGGCCACACTAATCTAAGTTATGTTTCGCACCTTACTGATTCGTCATTGCCAAAAAATGGCAACTTAATTTATTTATTGGTTTCTCAACCTGTTTAAAGCCTAACACAATAAAAAATAAATAATTTAAATAAAACAGCACAATTTGCTCCATCTTGTGCAAAATTCTGCAAAGCTGCCAAATTGAAGTTTTTACCCAATACAACAACCCTTTTCTTACATTATTCAATAATGGCATTTTACACCACTGAAATTAAAAATAAATGTTTTGCAACACTGGTGTAAAAGTTTGATGCTTCGACAACCCTAATCTGTTATTGTCGTCAAACTTAAATCGACAACGCGCTAAACAACTGCTCAGGTGGGGAAAATAAATCGCGAAAGCTTCGCAAACACGCTGCCCCTTCGCACCACGTACTTCAAATAAAATCAAACAAACAGTGAAGCGAAGCCGACGCGGGCGATTATTTCGCCAGAAAAAAAGTAACAGTGAAAGGGGACGCGTAAAAGTGCGAAGTACAGGCGGCGGATTGTGTCGCGTTTTGAGTTAGTGTGTGTTTGTGTGCGTGAGAGCTTGCCGGAACATGGAATGAAAAGTGTAGTTAGGCCTGTTGGGGGAGCTAATTGCACAAATCGACAGTTATGTGGCATGCCCCACAAAATAGTGCAACTCATTGTGGCAGTGGAGGTGGCTGGTGGCGCGACCAACAGGCTAGCAACAACAGTTATTCAGCTATAGCGCCCTCTCGCTCGCGCCTCTCTCAATTTGCACGCTCAGCTGACACTGCAGGCCGAGGTGAAGAAGAAGAAGAGCCGCCAGCCGAGAAAAAAGCGCAACCAGAGGCAGCGATTTGATAAATAAATTGTTGATACAAAGGTTGAAATCTGAAATAGCGCCGCCGGTAGCTAATTGCAAAGTTGTTCTCTGGATATTCTCGAAGCTTCCGAGCGTGGCTGTGGCGAGCGCTAGAGTGCTCGTCTGCGCCTGTGTGCATGTGCATGTGTGTGTGTGTGAGTGTGTGTTTTCATAAAAGTTAAATCATTTTGCATTTAATTAAATGCAGTCGTTTTAGTTACCAACAAAGCACAATCGGAGACAGAATTGGCAAGAAAAAACAGCCGTTCTACGTGTGTGTGTGTGCGTGAGTCAGACACTCGAGAATGGGGCGATAAAAGCAAACAAAGAAATAAAGCGCGGTGGGCAGGCGGAACACGAAGAAAAATATTAGGCACAGTGCAAAAAAAAAAAAAAACAAAAAATGAAGAAAGTGAAAATATTTTTGTTTTAAAACAAATGACGATTTCACCATGCGGCTAACACACACCATCACACGCACGGAAAGTGCGTAGAAAGGGCAGACTCTCAGACGTGAAATTATACGAAAATGGCTGCAAATAATTGATTAAATGCCAGGAGCGAGGGGTAGGAGGGGAAAAAAAGAAAGTTCAAGGACACTCACACACATACACACTCGCAGAGGCATAAATTGGAAGAAATCTTCTAATTTTCAATGTGAATAAAACGGAATGCGTGTTTTACAGCTACTTTTGGCGAAAAGTGAAGAAAGAAAGTGAAATATAAACAAATCAACTCTCCCCAGCAAGCAAGCCGGGGGTGTGAAAGGGTAAACAATAAACCATACGGCCATTGTGCAGTAAAGAGGAAGAAGCAGCAGCAGCAGCAGCAGCAACAGCAACAAGAAGGAGAAGGAGCACCTTACTGCGTCGCAGCATTTAACCGTTGTAGTCAGCAGCCATCATCATCATCTGCCCCAAAAAACGCACACACACACACTGCTGGACCCAAAAGGTGAGTGCACCCTCTCGCTCTCTGTCGCACCTACCTACACCTACACCCTTGCTCTCGCTCCCCCACCTTAGCAGTCATTCATTGAAAATTTCGCAATTCTTCCTCTTCTGAGCTAATCACTGTTTGCATTTGTTTTTATTTATTTTTTTTATTTTATTTTTTATTCAATTTCCATTAATCCATTAATTCCTTCCTAACCGATTGCCGATTATCGGCGGAAACAAAGAAAGTTTATATCTCAGCGGGCCTCTAACGCGCCTCTGACACTTTCGGCCGTCCTTGAAATGGGTTCTTCACTTCGCAGTGCGCACATTTCGCATTTCAAGCGAGAGAGACCTTGAGCGAGTTCAAGTTCACAGTCGCGTCTGGGTATGGGCCTGGGTCTGGGTCATTCCTTCCCCGCCTCCGGTTCTGGCTGGGCGTGGGTCTGTGGGTGGATTGTCTGTTGGCCCGCAGAGGTGATGGGGCATGGTGGGGCAGGCGAACTGCGTCGCAGACATGAAGCTGTTTTCGGGGAAAATCGTCTTCTGATAGTGACCTGGCTTGGATGTCTCTTCCGTGAAGAAGAGACTTGCTGCGAGGTCAGCTAGAAGAAACCGGAATTTCCTCATCTTCCGGTAGTCTTTGGCTTAAAAACAAAGTAAATTCTTCCTTAGATTCCTCCGGAAACTCATCTTTCTGGCCAAACATTTCCTCAAGCTTGAAATCTCTTTAAAATAATAGCCCAAGGTCGAAGACAAAGGCCGAACTACCCGCAACAAAAGCCATTCAGACTGCACCACCACCACCCACCTCCCCCCCACACACATACGCATCAAAAATTTGTTTTTCCACTAATTCCATTCTATTTGTTGTCACATCTTGTTCTGCTTACAGAAAGAGCCCGAGGACAGCCATCAATTAGAAGCGAAGAGCATTGGAACCTGCTGGCGGAATCTTTCGGAGCGTTGCGGAGGCGGAAGGCGGGGCTAGGAAGGACGCCACTGAAGGCAGCGATCCCGGACGGCGCAGCCGCAGAGCTGTTGTCCGGGACGGAGGAGGAGGTGGTGGCGGAACATAGCTCACCAACGGCAACAGAATGATCTCAAATAAAAAGTCATACGCGATGAAGATGCTGCAGCTGGCCCTGGCCCTGAGCCTGCTGCAGTACAACCCGGACTACCTGCTCCACCGCTGGGACTCGCAGCTGGAGCTCGGCTCCCACGGCGATGGCTGGGAGCTGGAGATGCTGCGCACCGTCCACCGGCTGGACATGGACCAGAACCCCTACGGCAACCGGAAGGGCCTCAGTCCCCGGATCGAGGATCTGCTGAACCTGGTCGATCCCTCGATGGAGGGCCTGGGGAACGGTGTGGGCGAGTACAAGCTGCCGACGAGCTTCAACGGCAGCACCTTCGTGATGAACCTCCACAACACGACCGGGAATAGCAGTGTCCAGACGGCCGCCCTGCAGGACATGCAGAGCAGTGGCGCTGGGGCGGCTGGGACAGCCTCTAGCTCGTCCTCAGCAAGCGCTGCATCCAGCGGGCCGTCCCTGGGCGAAATCCACATCGACACCTCTTCCCTGGCCACTGGAAACGCGAACCACTCGCTACTGCGTCCCGCCCCGGAGCTGGACATCTACCTCTCGCCCCACCTGCTGCCGGACCAGCGCTCCATCTGGGAGCAGAACCTCGCCGATCTCCACGACTACAACGACCTGCCGCTGCAGGCCAGTCCGTACGCCAATCTACCTCTCAAGGATGGCCAGCAACAGGCCCCCAACAGCTCCCACCTGGATCTCAGCCTGGCGGCACTCCTCCATGGCTTCACCGGGGGAAGCGCCACGCCCCTAAGCACGGCCGCCCTCAACGACAGCACCCCCCACCCCAGCAATCAGGGCAGCCAGACGGTGGAGGACAACCACTCGGACGACGTCCTGGAGGACAGTCTCTACCTGGGCCGCCTGTTCGGCGAGGAGGAGGTGGACGACGACGAGGCGGAAATGGCCGCAGGAGTGGCCAACGCCTGCGAGGTGGAGGGTCTGACCACCGACGAGCCGTTCGGCAGTGCCAGCTTCGCCAACGAAGTGGAGGTCGGAGGATCCGAGGAGGTAACACTCATGACTCATGACACCCTGTCTTCCACGAAGCATGAAATAGGTCAGGACTCGGGGTAGAGCTCAGGGGGGCGCTGAAGGTGGTTGGGCTGATTAGGAGCCCCTGATATGGCACCACCTGCAGAGTGCCATAGCTAGTCGCTGTGGCTATGTTAAGTATGCCTGCCAGTTCCCATTATCAAACGGTGGGGCTCGAGAGCTCTTTGCATTGCTAATGAGGAGAGGGGGTTAGCCTCTTGACCCGTTCCAGTCAGACCGCTTGATTCGTCCACTTTTAGACTCTTAGACTCTCTGCTTTCTATATAATTATAGTTTATTGTGGTTTCCCCTAAATCCAATCGATATTCAGATTTCACCTTCTGCTGGCTAGCTGGTCGGGTGACTCTGGCGAATAGTCGGCTTATCAGTGCCAATAATGGTGATAAGAGGGGTGTTGCTCTGTTTACACATCAGCATGACTCTCGTCCCTGCCATCCGCTGGCGATCTAAGTTAGTAATAATCTAAGTAATAGTTAGTTTTTTATTTTAATTTTTTAATTGGAAGTTGAGGAAAACAGTGCCAGGGCCTCCTATTTTTGGGGAAATGCGTAATTTTCTTTGTTCCATTCATGCCTCCAGGTCGGTCTCTTCTGCGCCACAGCTTTCTCCAATTTGTCGGCCTCAGCCATTGGGTTGAGAAACTCAACAAAAACTTTAACATTTAAGCTTTTGTTTAACTTTTAAATATAATTTATTAATTGCTGCTCGGCTGTACAAGAATTAAAGTATTTATGGAGGCATTGCCAGTGCATTGAGATTAAAAATTGAAATTTAAATATCTGATTCTCCAGATATGTATATATAATATCTTATAATTAGATATACAGATATGTCTTTTTTTTTTTAATATTTTTTTTTTTATAAAATTTAACAAAAAAATTGGATTCTGAGTGGCGGCAACAAATGTGCGGCTATTATTGGTTTTTTTTTTTAATTTTTTATACTTTGCTGGTGCTGTGAATTTTTTTTTTTTTTTTTTTTTTTTCAAATTGCAATTTAAAAATGTGCATAAATATTTATACTTGGCCAGAAGGAGACAGAGAGAGAGAGAGAGAGAGACAGATGTGTGGAGAGTAGAGAGAGGGAGAGGCCAATAGCCTGGCCAGGAGAGATGACTAACTTTGTGTTATTTTCGATTTATTCCACTCCTTGTTGTTGTTGTGGCACTGGCCGTGCAATTGTTGTTGTTGTTGTTCCAACATGTCACGAATGTTTTCCATTTCGGCCGATGACGGTTTTATTTTTGCATCTAATGTGTTCTTGGGGACATGCTGGCACTCAAAAAGCATGAGTCTTTATGATCCAATACGAGGATCTATTTAAATGCAATTCGGCATTCGGATTGCATAATGCCAGCTTGCCAGCCAGCCAGCCTGCCAGCCTGCCAGCGATTGAAGAACAAAGGCCTCCTCGCCACTTCCGCCATTGCAGTTCATTAATTTCCATTAATGGCAGAGCTTAGCTGCCAATATCTTTGTTTTTGGCAAACAATATGGTGTCTTGGATGTCTTTTTTATGGCAGAGAGTGTAGAGTCTAAACTTACAACCAAGAATAGAAAACAAAGAATATGCTAATGGAAAAGAATATGTAGCTACAGGCAACTAGTTCTCCGAAGAAAGAAACGAAACCCATGGACAGGTGGATGTGTCACATCCCAGGTGTGAGCGAGAGGGAGGTCGCCGTTTGCGTGTGACCTCATCACTCACACAGACGCGCGGCGATCGGAGCTCAAAACTCTAGTTTCTTGAATGTCGTCCACCTCGCCGCCTCTCGTCTCTGTCGCACCTTCGCTAATTGCGAATCTACGAAGCTTGTTTCTTTCTACATGGTCAGCGCTTTGTTGTTGCTTTTTGGGTGTTTTTTTGGGGTCTCTGTCTCTCGCTTTGAGCTTCGGAAGAATGAATAAAAAACTCTCCGCCAGCGAGTTGCCAAGATTCGTTGAACTTCGCTTTTTAAGATGGGTGATGAGATCAGATTCTTCTCCCTCCCCCTTGCTCTCTTTTATCCAATTCTCATTTATTAACCGTCATTCTGATGCTGCACTTTCAACCTTGTCAGTGTGTGTGTGTGGGGAAAATGCGAAAACAATTGGTGGGAAAATGAAAAACAGCTGATTTACCGGCATTTTAATCCACCACACTGTTTGAATTTTCCTTCTTATTCAGCACTCTCTCTTCACCACACACTGGGTGAAGCAACATGCTGCAGCAACATTTGTTGCCGACCTGATTCACCACTTAGCCGAGACACGACCCCCAGTAACAGAGCACTGTTAGGCGCAACAGCTGCCAGCGAACATGGCTCGAAAATTTAAATCCCGAAATGCTGATAAAGTAATCTATTTCTTGGCCGTGTCTGACTACCAGGCCTTATCAGTGCTGGGCGTTGTTTTTGGACTGCCTCGGCTTTTGTAGTTGCTAGGTTTGAACTTTTCGGATTTCGTGAAAAACAAACTTTATCAATTGAATTTAATCGAGAAATATATTGTTTTTATGGGGGCCCCTCTTTGGACTGCTAGCTGTGCTAATCAGCCCCGACATTCTCGAGGGCTTCAGTCTGTGTTATGCCGATTTTCAGTCAATACGTTTCGCCTCCGAATCGTTCGAACCTTTGAAATATCAAGCGGAAGTCAAACTTAAACTCTCGAAGCGGGCAATAGTTACCCAAAAATCGCAAAAAATGTGTCTCAACGAGGAGTACAAGTATATGCACATCTACCTAGCGGTCTGTGTCTCTGGCTTCCTACTTCGCTTAGCCATTAATCTGTGTTTACTGGGAATAAACTTTCTATTCACATGGCCGGAGTGTTGGCTACAAAAAATAGCTATATGTATGGCCTGCAAATTGAAAAATAATTTGCCTGTAATTACGTTGCATTTTCCCACTTAATTACCCGTCCCAAAGGCAGAAGAGCAATGGCTGCGAAGAAGCTATTCGCTTGAATATATAATAGTGCTTCCATATTTGCTAAATTTTTGATTCCCACCAAGCACTCCGCCCAGCCTTTGGCTAATTTCCATAATTAAGTACAGTTTTATGCCATTTTTGATGAAAAAATAATTTAATTAGGCCCAGAACTGCGAACTGCGATCATTTTAGTGATAAAGAACAGTTAGAGACTAAGTTCTTAAACAAAACTATAACTCTGGTTTCTCTCAGTGCAAGAGTGAGGAAAAGATGTCACTTTGATTATAAGGTGGCCCATGAACTATGAAAAGTTCGAATTGGAAATTGATAATTGCAGGGCCCGGCCGAAATCGCTGGGATGACACAAATGAACTGTTATTAGGGCCCGACTGTGGCCGGGTGGTGGCTAACCGCAAACAGGACACTTGAGGCCGCTTGAGCAATCTGTCAGATACACAAGTGT
Source organism: Drosophila monieri (assembly GCA_035047585.1). NCBI lineage: Eukaryota > Metazoa > Arthropoda > Insecta > Diptera > Drosophilidae > Drosophila > Drosophila monieri. The sequence goes on along the minus strand of JAWNPJ010000087.1, from coordinate 2,329,854 downwards.
GCACAGGCATACTTTTTCGCTTTGTTGGTGGCACAATCCGGCGAACTCTTCTGAGGGCTTGACGAGGGCATGATTAATATGCGCCACACTTGTATCCCCCGGATCTCCATCTGTACCTGTTTCGGGAGTGTGTATGTATTCCTCAGATGCTGAAGTGATCTCTGGGCCTGGGATCGCTCGTTGTTCGTGCCGCGCTGTCAGTTCAGGTGTCATCAGAAAAATCTTTTGCCGAGGCTTTATTAATGACTCTTGCTAAACGGCACTGAGCTCAGCCTAGGAGCCTTTCCCCTGGCTTCCTTTTGATTCTTACTTTCTGTTGCTTTCACTCGCCAGAAGACTCTGTCCTACCACTTTCATCATTTGCCGCCCTGCAGGATCGGTAAGGTCATTTATCTTAAAGCATTTTGTTTCACATTACAGAGACACTCTCGGGTTGTGTGGTCAACTAAATCGGGTAAATCGGCTCATTGCGGCTGCAAGTGTCAATATTGTGATGGCCCAGCCGCTTGATTGATTGCCTCGGCTGCCCAGAACCACTTACACACTTTGTAAGGTGCCCGAAATTCCCCACTTTCTTATCTCCCGCTTATCAATGCCAGAAGTTGTCAGTTGGCAGTCGCTCGAGCTTCTCATTCAAATGTGATAGTCTCGAGAGCGTCCCACGTGTCCCAGAACAGCGGAGAACTACAAGGTCAGGGAGAGAGTTTCCCAGGCCCAGCGATAAGAACTGGCCCATAAATAAGGTCGTACATTTCGGGCCAAGGAATTGCGAAATTCAATGCTGCGAGTGTTTTGTTGTAAAGTTCAATGAACTCTGAAGGATCTAAAGCCTTTCCTATCACATTCTCATCTCTGATCACAATCGGAAGTGATCAGATTCTTCCTTATAGAGAAGACCCAGTCTTTTTAAAAATAGGCATTTTATTTCCTTGGTACTAACGTCACGTAATATTCGGTTTGGTTTTTTTCTATAAGTACAAGATAAGGCTAGATTTTCGACCCTAACCGATAAGAACTGTAACTTTGGCTACACTGTGAGAAATTATAACTAAAGATAGTTTAAAAAGTAAAATGAAAACTATTACTTGGATCTTAGAAACCAGTTTCCCCCCTCGACTCGCCTTGGTGTTTAATTAAAAACTGAGTTTCCAATCAAGAGCCGTAAATGGCTATATACCCGCGTGGTCTTGCCAAGACCCATGTGAACGGAGTGGAACAACCCCCCTGGAAAAAAAAAAGAAAATAATAATCGAATGCCAGCAGGGGAGGATTCGCTTTTCGGGACCTTCTTCGACGCTCTGCTCAGTTTAATTGCTCATTTTTACCGAACATGCGCAGCGCGCAGTCGGCACACAAAGATACAGATACAAAGATACAAAATGTGGGGTGCTCCCTGGGGAATTGGCGCTGCTGCTGCCCTCTGTCCGCTGCCGGCGTCGCTGTCAGCGATGGTGCGGCAGCAATTGATTGGGCTCAACACAGTGGCCCTTAATTTCTCTGCCCCTGCCCCAACCCTCGACGACTATTCCCGGGGTTCTCGGCGGGCAAGGGCCAAGGGAGCGAGGGAGACGGCAGCAGAAACCAATGATGCCGCCGCCATATTCTGCTGACTAATCCAGGAGATAGGCGTGGTCCCGCACACACACACACACACCACTCACACACACTCTGGCAGGCCGAGTGATTGATTACTTTTCGCAGCCACTGTGCAGGAAAAACTTCAAGAAAGCCTCGCAAGCAAAGAAAATGTCACACGAACCAAAAAAAAATATAAAAAAAAGAATGGAAGAAAAGGTCGTAAGGGCAAAAAGTTTTTAATTAAAACATCAAAAAGTCCTGTCGACCGAACATGGCCATTGTTTTGCTAATGTCGGCTATTATCCTGTGATTATCCCCGCCGTCCACAGGCAGTATTCCCAGACAGTATTCTACCTGACCAGAGGACAGGAATCGGGTTTACCCGAGCGAGTGGAGGAGTGGGCGATAACCAGCCAAGAACCGAAATCCACAAATCCAGAAATCCAGAAAAAATAAAGAAAAGGATTAAAGTGGTTTCGGCCAGCAGCGTTAATAATGCATCATTAACGCTATAATTTGGTCTCGAATTCCTCGTCTTAGTCACTCCTCGCTCTTGGCTGCGTGAATTGGCAGAATTCCACAAGCCCCGAGATCTTCATAGCCGATCTGCAGGCAGGGCTACGCTTTCGCATTTCTCGATTCTCTTCCGAAACACCATCTTTTTGGTCAAGTGTACTCTTAGACATAAATTTATTGCCGCAAAATATTGTTTACAGTGTTGGGGTGGCGGCGGGCGATAAGAGATCCAGCCGTGCACGGCGTAAACAAGTCCCGGGGGCCATAACACGCCATAAGAGAGTGCTCCACTACCCCTCTTACCCGCTCCCCACCACCCAGGCTGTGGTGGTGCTTAAGTAAGCGTTATAAATACTATATCTCTTGGACTCTCTGTGCTTCCTAGCTGCCTGGGCCATTGATAAGATTGGCACTATCGATCATCGGGCAAAGAGCGAGCACTCTTTCGAGAGGTTTCCGCGGGCTAAGGGAGCACTGATAAGGTCGGTTGTGAAATTGCCAAAGAGAATCTATATGTAGCGGGCCTAGTTGGCACACCCTGCACCCCAAACGGCACTATGCTCTATATCATCCAGCTTTACAGCTTCCAAGCCATAACTGGCCGGGCGGCGGTCCGGTATCAAGCCAAATATCATAAACTTGTACTAAGAGACTTTTAGTCTAAGAGCAGGGACTACGCTTCTAAAATAAAACTAAGAGACTAGCAGGTGCGAGATAGTAATCTGCTGACTCGAAACTGCTTCTGACTTGAATCCGTCTGGCATTTCTATTTAAGTTTCAATTATTTTGTAAAGTATTAAGTTATATAATTATTAATCTAAGTAAGTAGTATTAACTGTATATTTTATTAACTTAACTAAGAAAGTCATAGCAAGGATCCCTACTATCTTAGCCCATCCCTTACAAGCCCCAATAAAGATATATGGCTTTTTTACGAGATCTATTATAGAGTTAAGAGCTATTCAGGTGTAATAGGTGATTACCTCCATAATAAACCGCATCATATCCTAGGGTATCTGCAGTCGCCGCTCTCCATATCTCCAGGCTGACGTGGTTTTATCTATAGCCGAGTTATCAGAGGGCGAAATGTAAATCGACATTATCACATTAAAGTAAAGCACAGCCGAAGGTGGGGGGTTGTGGTGGGCCCGACGTGCCCCATATGGACTATGACTCGTTCGACTCGGGAGCCTTCAGTCTCTCTTGGGGAACTAACAAACGCGGATGACGTCGCTGGCGAATCAAGATCGAGATCGGGCATAGAACACCACACACCAAACCATCTAAACAAGAACTGAGAACTCAGAACTGAAACTGAAAGTGCAATTAAGGACTGTTGATAGACTGTTGAAGTGAAGGGTCCTGAAAAGTGATCAAGTGACAATGCGAGTGTTTATCCACAGGGATATCATGGTCAGATAGTCGTGCTATAGCAATTTAGAAGAAGAATGTTAACCCAGTCCACTTGTCGGATGAAAACCAATATTTACTTTGCCTTCCTCCTTGCAGGAGAGTGAGATCGCCGAGGTGCTGTACAAGCAGGATGTCGACTTGGGCTTCAGCCTGGACCAGGAGCAGATCATCAACGCCTCCTATGCCAGCGGCAACAGCGCCGCCAGCCAGGCCAAGGCTCGCCTGGAGGAGGAGGCCAAGTCGTCGGACCCCTCGCTCGGACCGGAATCCACCGAAGATGCCTTGAAGGACACCGCCGAGACCACCGAGGTCTCTGGGGCATCTGTTGACGATATTGAAAAGCTGAAAGCTCTGGACGAGCTTCAGCAAGATAAGGTAGCCCACCATTTACATACGGAATTTCACAATATTTACACATCGCGAGATAAAGGCCTTAAACCTCGATCTCTTGGCGGTTATCTAACACCCATCTATTGCCATGCTAATGCCTAAATTTCCCCTTTAGGACAAGGACGCCGAGAACCTGCTGGAGGATATTACCAATGAGTGGAACGGAATACCCTTTACCATCGATAATGAAACTGGTAAGTCGTGGCCTTTGACGATCTCGCACTGGTTACATGCGACTGACAGTCCCTCAAGCTGGCCATATCTTATCTAGTATCCTAGTACATAGTTTCACTTTCAAAAATAGCTCGAGATAAGGTGGAGATCTATAAGGGAGCGGGAGACACGTTTTTTCCCAAAAGATAAAAGAATTGTTAAGGGGGGGAGGCTTACATCGGTACTTCCGAGATGATGTAGAAGATGTATAATATTTATGAATTCTATATCTGTTTCTAGTTATCCTTGAAAGGAAGTTTATTTCTGACAACAATGCGAAAGAAAATGGCGGCTGCTCCGATATTAACGAAAATGGATTATCCTGGACTGGAGTGGGGGGTGGCTGCTACCCTTGGGGGTGGTACTAACACACACTCGGTGTGCTGGTGGTGGTGTGCGTGCATTTTCGAGACGTTTATAAATGAATGTAGGCATTTTGAGTTGACAGGCACGAAAATTAAAAGAAAAATGAGCTTTTTTTTGGTGAAACCAGCCAACCAACAACCCACAACCCCACACAGCCCACACCACCCACTGCCGATGGCTGCTGCTAATCTGCTGGCCTGGAAACCCAACGGTTGCCTTTCAAACAAACTTTGACACGCACACGAACTTTTATTATTATTAAGACTCCCCGAGAGGGAGGGAGGGGGAGGTGGCTGGGGATCGGGGGGCCCGAAACCCGTCTGAGTCTGAGACTGGGTCGTGTCGGGCCGCCTTCTCTGGGCGGAATTCGAAACCGAATCCAAATCCAGAGCCACCGGCAGTGGCAGTGGCAGTAAAAGTAGCAGCCACCGCGCGTCGCGTCGCCTTGCGTGCAACATTTTTCTTTTGAAAAATGAACGAAACATGATTCGCCAAAATAGCAATAGCTATAGATACACAACCAGCGTACAAGTATATAACGAAAGTGCTATGTACTGGCAGGGGGAGATGTCGGAGGGATGTGCCAGGCCTGAACTTTGGCCTATAAGTCGCACATAAGCCTATCGGGGACCCTTTTTCCTCTCTCCCAAAAAAGCAGACACAGTGGCGGAGTGGAAAATGAAGGAAGTGGAGCCGGACTTTCAGAATTAAAATTTTCAAAAATCTGTAGATTAATCGAATCAGTTCTTCGATTAATCGACTAGTCTTGTCGCTCGGCCAGGATGACTTGGCAGGAAGTGTGGCCAGCTCTTCTAACGTTCACTGACATCAGCTGTCAAATCGCGAAAGAAAGTGTCAGCTGTCGAGAAAAAGCTCCACACTCCGCGTAAATAAAACAAGTTATTGGCCCGATGGATCAGAGTCCTTTGAACAATGTCATCGTCATGGAGCTGGTGGATGTTTTGCGTATTTGGGGAAATGCCTCCAAGTGCAAAGCATCCTTAATAGCTGGCTTCGGTGAGTTGAAAGAAATATGCACCCTGCCAACAGAGCCCCTGGGCCCTGCTCAGTGATCTGGGTAATGCCCGAACAGAGCGGGGAACAAAGTATTCTGGGTTTCTCTTCTTCCCCCTCCTGGCATCTATGTAGCTTCTGGCAGAGGCAACCATTTTGTGATACCCGGAATAAGGGAAGTTCCGTGGAAGGAGAACAAGGGTCGTGGCAGCCACCATATTGGTTGTATTTCCTATTCACGAGCATCATCTATGCTGCTTATTATGATTGCTTCGTTTGGCCATTTATTAAAAATCCATTGATGCTCGCCCCACTCCCACGGATAAATGGATAGACAGATTCATATCGCATTCGAGGCACGCATTCACACGCACTATCCATAGCCATAGCCATAGCTATAGCCTTTGTCTCGGGGCTCGGCGGGATTTGTGCGTATCCAAATTCCCCACGGATCGAACCAAACGAATCTTGGCCTTTGGCGGCATTATCGCCCATTGTTGGCCATCAGAGACTAAAATGAAAGTCATTTTTCGGTTGCTACGTAGCCGAAAACGAAAACTGCTATTCCATACTTTTCCAAACAATTCAAGCTACAGTTTCGATTCTGGAAGGAGGAAGAAATCGAACAAGAATGTATCTTCCGCACGTTTTAGAGGCGAGTTTAGTTTGGTATTCTGTTCGGTTCGGATTGCTTCATTAATTTTAAACTCAAATGAAGTTGTTGCCGGGCAGAGACACTTTTTTGTGCGCATTGTCCTGTCAGGGTTGCCGTGTCATGGGGACATATGCTTCCCGTTTCCTTTCTCTAGGATCTGTCATTAACGTAATTAAGTTGCAAGTATCTCTGGGACTCGGCCTGTCCTCCAATCAGCGATGTTTGTATAGAAATACAGTTCTGACTTTTTTTATAAAAAGATACCTATACGCCTTCCAATGAATCACAAATCTGATTACATTGCCTTTCAATTCGATTTAGTTTGTTCTTTTTTGTTATTTTTTTAGCTTCTCGGATCGTTGACAACTTTTGGAGCATGACTTGGCCAGAAGTGTAGGAAAAATGCTCTTATTCTCAATTATGTTGTAGATATTGGGTTTCTTTTTCGGTGGCTTAAGTTCCATTATGCAATCAGTTAGGCCACCAAGCTACGCAAGTTTATTGACCACTTTGGGCTCCCAAAGAGGGCAGATTATGATGGGAACTTCAAGAAGAGTTCTTGGAGAAAGAAGCATCTTAGTTATGGTTCTTAAAACATATAGGAACTATAACCTTAGCTTTCTTTCTGCTCTCCAACCTGGTCTTTAATTAGTTTCATTGTTGGTTTCATAATTAAAGTAAAGTGTAGCCTCTGGTTATCATTTAGTTTCCTGTTCATCGAAAGAAAACACAAAAAAGAACATCTGGTGCAGTGGCGGAGGTGCACCTATTGAGGATCTCTATTACTATGTTGCCACCACCGTCTGTCTGGCCTGGTCTAGTGGCCTTCCTTGACCCTCTGCCCCGGCCCCGCTGGCTGTCTGGCAAAGTGAGGGCGTGGCGGGCCAAGAGGGGCCGTAGACCGTAGAAATTGTTCAAATTCTACGTGGTCAGCATTACGCTACAAATTTACAAATAAAAAAGGAAAATTTACATGCTGACAAAATAACAAACAGACATGGAGGAGGAGCGGAGTGGAGGTGCAGCAGTCCTGACCGACCGGCTTTATTTTTGGTCTAGTCCGGTCTGGTCAGCCCAGCCCGGCCCGGCCCGGCCCGGATTTCTGCTGCATAATCGTATCACTTTCAAGTGTTTGGGCTTCATCTTGCGAAACCCCTTCCGCTGTCGTCTAGGTTTTTGGCAAATCTTGCCGCGAGTTGCATAACTCCGGGAGTCATCCGTTTAATTAGCACTTGACCCATTAAGTACCCATGTGGCTTTAAGGATTATGAAAGTTTCCCCCAATTACCAAGCTTGTTTTTCTTTCTCGAGCATCTCGACCAGCGTTCAAATGAAGCTATTCAAATGGGCCACAGCTCGCCCATTCATAAGGTTCATTCAGCTTCGAATTTTGAATTTTGTGGCAACTCATTACGCCGACAGAGAGTAGCTGACTTCTTCGCTTAAAGTGCAGATAGTGTTGTTACCGACCCATGTGTGCGCCAACAATGGAGGTGGCCCGGCTTTTAGCCATTTCATTGTTGACACTATCCAGAGCCGCAGATCTGTCCTGTCATAATTGTTGCTCACTGGCTTTCTGTGGCAGCTTTTGCTCTCGATTTGGTTGCCTGCCACAGCAGGAATGGAAAGTGCTTGCCAATCCAGGAGGACCTGGAAGACAACTTTCCTCAGAAGACTAGACTTCTAACTATGAATCGATGATCTTTCACCGGATACGCCAACATCAGTCACTCCGCTCAATCAGCATCGGCTTCTTCTTTATTATTATCTCTTTTTTGCGGCGGCCACAATTTAAACTAATTAAGTTGTAATAAAGCACTCAAGAAACGCTCGAGGAAAAAAAACACTGGGGAGAAACAAAAAGAAATATGATTAACCAGGCGAGTTCGGCTCGGCTCTTTTTCCTACTGTTTTCTACCAGCAATCGAACAAAAATGGGAAAAAAGTGTACAAGCATCCAATCGAAATGGTGGATGCCCCCCCTGCGCTCACCTTGTTGATGATGCTGCTAATTTTTCGGAGCGAACCCCCTGTCCGCATTTCGGTGTTTGTCTATTTTCGATTTTTGAAGTTCACCAAAGCGCCTCATAGCCCGGTCTATTAGTTCAGTGGCCCATTAATGTGCATACTGCCCGCTTTTTACGATTGCGGTAATTGTGTTAATTTTTTGGGTAAATAAGTTTGGGTTTTGAGGGGCGCTGGACGGTGGAAAATGTTTGCGGAGATGGGTTGGGGGAAGTCCAATCGGGGTCACCACCAAATTGGCTCAAATTTGTGGCAAATTACCCAAGGCCTCCCCCCCCCATTTCAGGGCTAAAGTTTGAACTTTTCCAAACTCCATTCATTGAAAATCCCTTCATAGATTTTATGGAAGGCTCATAACATAGCACCTCTCTCTCAAAAGCAAAACAATTCTCAGCAAAAAGCTTACATTCTGCTTATATTTTCTAAAAAAAAAAAAATCAAAGTGCAATCTTGTGAGCAAAATGTGTGAATCGGACTCTGGAGAAAGTACCTCCTCCATCTCGTCCCTGGCCCCAAGCACGTCGTCCTCCTCGTCCGGACTGAGCGAGTTCGTGGACGCCAAGACGGAGCTGCAGGACATCTACCAGGACATGGGTAACTACATTAGGAATTTGCAGAGTACATTAGAGGGTAGTGGTAGTCTCCAGACTGAGGAGCAGTCGATGCTGGAGCAGCTCCAGGGTTTCCTCAACAAGGTTAGGGCTATTGAGAAGGTGCTGGCCAGGAATAGGATGAAGGTGGCCTTCTTCGGCAGGACCTCCAATGGCAAGAGCGCCGTCATCAACGCCATGCTGCACGAGCGGATCCTGCCCAGCGCCATGGGCCACACCACCAGCTGCTTCTGCCAGGTCGAGGCCAGCGACGAGGTCGGCCACGTGAGGATCGAGAAAGAGGAGCAGCACTTGGAGCTCAGTTCCCTGAACGACCTGGCCAGCGCCCACTCCCCCAGGGCCCTGAAGCCGAAGACCCTCCTTCACGTAAACATGCCCCGGAGCCGGTGCCCGCTGTTGGACTACGATGTCGTGCTGATGGACACGCCGGGCGTAGACGTCACGGCCCAGTTGGACGACTGCCTGGATCGGTATTGCCTAGACGCGGACGTCTTCGTCCTGGTGCTCAACGCAGAGTCCACGGTGTCCCGCGTGGAGCGGCAGTTCTTCAAGGAGGTGGCTTCCAGACTGTCGCGCCCGAACCTCTTCATCCTGAACAACCGCTGGGACGTGGCGAGCAGCCAGGAGCCGGACATGGAGGTGCAGGTGAAGGACCAGCACGTGGAGCGCTGTCTGCAGCTGCTCGTGGAGGAGTTGGGCGTCTACACCGACGAGGCGGTGGCCAGGAAGAGGATCTACCACGTGTCCGCCCTTGAGGCACTGCAACTGCGGATGGGCCGCATGAAGACCGCTCCCACTTCGCAGACCCAGGAGCGCTACCACGAGTTCCAGCGCTTTGAAACTGATTTCTGCACTTGCCTGGCCCACTCCGCCCTGAGGACCAAGTTCGAACAGCACTTGCTGAGCGCCCAGGAGATCCTGCGGGACATAGAGGTCTCCCTCATGAAGCCCATGGCCGAGAAGGTCCAGCAGAAAATGAGGCAGTGCGCCGAGCAGAGAAGACTGCTCCGCGAGGAAGTGGACCAGAGGGAAGCTCAGATCATGCAGCGCAGGGAGGAGCTGCGCTTCCGGGTGGACGAACTGTGCGACGAGTCCCTGGAGCTGGGTCAGCGGGTGCTGAGGGAGCAGATCAACCGGACACTGGCCGCGGGTGTGAAGGCCTTCTCCCAGCCCTTTCACCCCCAGCTGCCCAGACTGCTCACCCACTACCAGCGCTCCATGAGCGCCCACCTGGATTCCCTGTTCACCGAGCAGATCATGGATCGCGTGTCCCTGCCCCTGCAACAAAAGATGTACGAGCTGCAGCAGGAGGTGCAAGATGAAGCCTCGCTGGAGGAGACTCTCACCTGGCAGCTCGTCTATGGCCTGGACTGCCAGGCGCTGATGAACGATTTCCAGCCGGACTTGCGCTTCCGCTTCTCCTGGGGACTGGCTGCTCTCTGGCAGCGGCTCCAAGGCAAGCTGCCAATGCCCTCCAACTCGGTCCCGGACCGGAAGCCCTTGAACGGGCATAAGGACCTCCGTCACACGGTGGCGCCTCTGGTTCACAAGAACCAGCTGGAGATGGCCATGGCATTTCTGAAGTCGGACACCTCAGTGGGGACCATGGTGCTGGGTGGCCTGGCCGTGCGCTCGGTGGGCTGGCGCATGATTCTGGTCCTGGGCGGACTCCTGGGCTCCATGTACCTCTACGAGCTGCTCAGCTGGACGCCCGCAGCCCAGGAACGGAGCTTCAAGCGCCAGTACTCGCGCCATTTGCAGCACCACCTGCGGGCCGGCGTCCACCAGACCGCCAGTGGCTTCGAGCTGCAAATCCGCCAGCTGCTGGCCAAGATCCAGAGCCGGTGGGCAGCCGAGGCCGTTGAGATGCGGGCCGAGGGGGACGCCCGGGACCTGGAGCTGAACAAACAAATGGACGCCATGGAGGACATGCAGCTGAGGCTGAAGGAGCTCCGGGGCAGGGGCCATGTGCTGGCTCTGCGGCTGCGGGAGTTTCAAGAGCTCTACTTGCAGAACAGGAATTGAGACTGAGAGGGGGGTTTAGAGGATCTATTGCTTTGTTTTGGTTATGTTTTAGGTTTACTTTTAGGTTCCTTGATTGGTTTATTAAATTTTCAATTTAGTTGTGGCTTAAAAAAGAAAAAGATTCTACTAATTTTCTATTAAATCTTCTAATATTAGTTTCTTTAATCAAAAATCTCAAAACTATCCTTTCTAACCTCAATCTTCCCTTCGAAAATCCTTTCTAACCTCAATCTTCCCTTCGAAAATCCTTTCTTGCCAACAAAGTTTAAAACGTTTTTGTTGAAATTACTTGATTAGATTGTTTTTCTTCCTCTTGATGGCCTGTACTCTCACACACACACACACATTAAGCGGAACATGCACATGCTGGGAATAAGAACAAGAGAACCAGTTTTTGTAGTTTTTGGCTTTTTTGTTTTATTTTTTTTGTGGAAGCCCCTGAGCCCTGAGCCGAGACTCGAACAAAGCCTCCATGTTGAAGCGGCGGCCAAAAGCAGAAACCGCTCACACACACACACTCGTACGGGCCAGGCCAAGCCAAGCCAAGCCATGCCATGCCATGCTAGGGGCGGAGCCAAGCGCGCGACAGAGTGCGCATGAGCACAGTCAGCCTCAGCCACCGGGGAGGAAGTCTAGCCGGTTGTCTCGCTCGCACTCGTCGGCCTAACCCTGGCTTGAGAGCGCCATTTCTCTTTTGCCCTCAGCCGCTGCCGGCGTCGACAGCGATGGCGGAGCAGAGCTGGGGGCAGCAGCCGCGACAGCGACAGCGTTTTAGAATCGTATTCGAATTTTTATAAACGCTCGAGAAACGTTGGACGCTTGACGCGCGCGCAGAAAAGCGAGTAGGCGAATGAAAGCATAAGGAACGCCAAGCAGGCCACCAGAAACGTGGGCGTGGACAAGCCGAGTCAAAGGACTCTCAGGTCCCGAGGAATATCCAGCAAGTTGGCTGAGGTGACGCGGCATTCGAAGTCGGCAGTTCAAATCGCTCGTTCCGGCCAAGTCAGGTCGCATTTTTTGTGGGCCAATTAGATGATTTGGAAAATTCTAAAAACCGCAACAAACCCAAAAACTGTGTCAAGCAAACAAAATTATTAAACTATTACGCGTCTGCAGTTGTGCGAAAAAAAAGGGGGGGCTGACAAAAGTGAAAGTTACCAAATCGAATACACCCCGTAGCCCACTCGAGTGACCATTGTGCGGTTCTAAAAAAAGCCTCCAAACAATAACCGAAGGCATTGCAAAATAACTTAAACCCATTTTCCACACACACTCAACACACACACACTAACAATCGAATTGTGCAAAAAAAAAGGAAAAAAATTAAAGCCAAGACAACAAAACAAAAGTGTCGGCTGTCTGCAACGGAAACGGCCATATTGCTTATGTCGATGGCGATGGTGTTGCCATTGTTGATTCTGCAACATTTTGGCTGTCAAAACGTTACATAATTGTCAAAGTGTTTGGCCAAATATCAACAACAATCGGCGCTTTATTGCAACAATTTGTGTTCAATCTGCTGACAAAAGGCGCCAACTTCGGTTTGACTTTGGCTTTCGAGGCGTTTTGTTGTGCTTCTTGGATTATAAGCCCGAAATAGTGTTTCACGGTGGTGTTGCAGCATCTGCCCTGAACTAAAAAAGGTTTGTGACGAATTCTTTGTTGGCCGATTTGGGTTTTATTAGTCAAAGGTTTGAGGGGTCTTAATCTCAATGCCTACAGGAAGCTAGAGCCCCTAGTCAAGTCTAGACCCCTGACTCCTTCGATTGGCTTGTATATCCTTCATGGCTTATAAGCTATGCAAACACTTTAGGCAAACTTAGTGGCCGAAACCACCCCATTGGTAAGCAAGTAATAATATCAAGTATCCGTCGGCGTTTAGCGCTCAATCAACCCCATTAGAAGCTCCATTACGCTCCAGCCTCGAACAAACTTCCTGAAAGGTAACCAAAAATTACACTGCCCCCCCATCCCACCAACACCCATTGTTGGTCCCATCAACGCCTCGCCTGAGCCTCGCCAGCTCGCCTAATTGCCGGTGACAGTTGTTGGCTGGCAGTTGCTCCTGGAGTGGAAACAATGGAGCGCAAATCGAATAATATTTTCGTTGTCGTGTTGGCCACAATGCGAGCAACCACAACATAAAGAAACCCACGAAATGAGAGACAAACAACGAGCCCAAAGACCAAAAACGATAAGTAAACAATTCCAGTCGGCCCACAACCCACGCACACACATTCCCAAATTAACGGACCACGAACTGTTACCAAAAAAATTTGGAAAAATTTGTTGGGCTTAGAAGAAGGAAGAGGAGCGAAGCCTAAAATAACAGGCCAGAAAAAAAACATGGCCCGAAGAGAGAATAGAACCAAAATGGTTGGGAACAAGGATGGGGTAACGCGTCGTGTTTTGTAACCAATCGTAAGAATAACAAAGCGTTTGCTGGAACCGAGTTGGCCGGGCCGAGACCAAACTGTTCCATCTGCTGTGTTTATTCTAATTTTTTGACCCGGCTCAAGTGCCCCAGCAAAGGTCGTCGCCGTCACACCACTTGAGTCTAAATACCTTTCGACCAAGTTGCGCCCCTTTACGTCCCGAGTTTTCTTTTTGGCTTTATCTAGATTCTCGATGCGGTGTGTTTGCCCACGCTCGGCCAGGTTTGGGCTCTGGGTTCTGGGTTCTGGGTTCTCCTCTTCGTGGAACTCGATTCGATGTTAAGTAGTCATTTTCCGATAATGCCCTCCTCCGCCCCACTCAGATTTTCCCGAGAATTCCCAGTGCAAATATTTGGTCGCCATCAACATTTGACCAGGACTGGGTCTGGGCTGAGGTGTCACTTGTAAGCGATACACTTGGGGGCTAGCTTTCATTTTGATTTGCTTGGAGGGTTTTGTTTGGCTTCGGATATCTCCGGGAGCTGTCACAACTGATCATCAATTAGAAGGGATGGGGTCCGCTGGGAGCCCACAAAATTATTCATTTATTGCAATATTTCTCAGCTGCTTCCGTCAGGCGGCGGCCCGAGTGGATGAGATCTCTCCGAGATCTCGTTTTGACGATTATGATTAATGATCGTCGCCCCCACTTCACCGACTCTAGTTACTGTCCATCCGTCCGGCTGTGTGTGATCTCCCCGACGATCGCTAAAAACTCTAAACTCATCCTCCCACAGGAAAGTGCTACTGTTTGGTCTGATCCTTGTTTACCTTGCCCTTTCCTGGTCCCTGGGGCTTATATCTTGGTAGTTTTTTTTCTGAAGAATACGGATCGGACTCGGGGGAATAGGGAGAGGTTTCAAGGAGCGGCTAAGTCAGCAGTTCCATAGGAATAATCAAAATATTTTCGAATATTTTCCCCCGCTTTAATAGGAAGATAAAGGCCTCGATTCAGTCCAGGGGGAATGCCATTTCAATCTTTTATCCAAAATCTCTTTTCTGAACACTTTCTCATATTTTTTTCCACTTTCCAGGTGAATACATTCGCTTGCCTTTGGATGAGTTGCTAAACGACGTTCTCAAGCTCTCTGAATTCCCGCTCGAAGACGAGGTGAGTTCCGTCCCAGAAGACCACTTCGAAGGAGTCCATGAACTCCCCCTTTCAAGTTATCCAAATCCCATTTCCCTCCCCAGTTGACCGACGATCCGGTGGCCTCCACTTCCCAGGCAGCTGCCGCTTTGAACGAGAACCAGTCGCTAAGGAGCATCTCGGAGACCGGCGAGGAGTTCCTCTGTGGCGAGGGAGTGCCCAGCAAGCAGCGAAGGATCGATACCAAGGACAAGGAGAACGACCCGGACAAGGCCGACGGAGGGGACAGCTTCTCGGTCAGCGACTTCGAGGACTTGCAGAACTCTGTGGGCTCGCCCCTGTTTGACTTAGATGAGGACGCCAAGAAGGAGCTAGACGAGATGTTGCAATCCACGGCTCCGCCCTACCACCACCCCCATCCCCACCACGGCCATCCCCACGCGCACCCCCATCCGCACCACCATGCCGCCACGATGCACCACCACGCCCATGCCCACCATGCCGCCGCCGCCGCCGCTGCCCACCAGCGGGCGGTGCAGCAGGCCAACTATGGCGGCGGAGTAGGCGTTGGCGTTGGCGTCGGTGTGGGCGTGGGCAGCGGCACTGGCAGCGCCTTCCAGCGTCAGCCGGCCAGCGGCGGATTCCACCCGGGCCATCACCAGGTGAGTGTCTTTGTCTGTGTGTGTGTGTGCATCGATCTCTGTAATCCCGAACAGCAAGAAGGTGGCTCGCAGTATATTTATTTATAATTTGATGCGGATGCTCGGTCGGTTCAAGTGCTGCCATCCGTCGAGCGCTCCACATACTTACACGGCACAACCTCAGGGAATGTGGCCAGGTACAGGTGGGGCCAAGACACTAGGGTCTTCTGGCAGAGATACTAAGAGTTATAGCATCGGATTGTCTGAATGGCAGGCATAATTTTTAAAACCTTTTGTTTCAAGACGTAGCTGGTACTAGTGCCTTGAGCTCGGGTGTACCTGGAGGTATGTGCTTGTACATCCATATACATATGTAATCATTCAAGGATCATTTGGACGTCGCTTTCGTTATTCTTCTGCTGCTTCTTCTCGTTTTTGGAGTGGCTCTTTTCACTCGTTTCTCGTATTCCCCTTCCCTCTCCAGTTCTGGCCATTCTCAAGCACTTGATCTTGGGACCGCTCTCCTCAAGACTCCAACTTGTTGTTGGGGTCTGGCTCTGGGCCGTGTGTTTGTTGTTTGTACAAAGCTTCAAATCTGGTTGTACATACACGCTCCTCCTCCTCCTCCTCGCCTTTCCCCCGCCCGAAAGCCATCCGCTTTTATTCCGTTTCCAGCCACAAGTTCGTCAATCAAGCCTCCAATCTTCTGGCCTTTCAGCCACAGACTCGGCTCATATTTTTCGGGCTTTGTTGTGCGGCAGAGTCGTGTGTGGATTCGAGGCATGTCGAACTGGTCTTTACTTTTCTGAAGATTTCTTTATGAAAATTTTGAATTTTAAATAAAATTTTAGCACTCGGAGCTGTTATGTTTTAGTCGGAACTAAGTAATCCCAAATAAAACTATTAATCCACCACAATTCCGGGCCGGACAAGTGCTTCCTGAATGAAGTACCAGAACCTGAGCCTCGATCTTCGACCTGCCCGTTAGAAAGAGACGGGCACAGCGCTGACAAAAGAGACAACACAATAGACCATGAGGGCGACACAGTCATGAAGTCAGCGGCAATTACCTTAAAGTCTCCTCGCCGGTAGCCGACCTCAGACACCTACCACCTACCACCTACCACCCCGAAATGGGAAGAAAGGTAAACCACTGGCGGATTAGGCTTAGCCGTTTGATGTGGTGCGTCCGTTTCAGTTCAGTTTTTGTGAATGCCAGCGGGTCGTCGTCTTTCGGCTTTCTAGCTCCCGGCACTTGCCAAAGCCATTTAATGAGCCAGATGATGATCGGCTATTCGACGGCTTCTCGAGAAGGGCCAAATCCTTTTCTGCTCCTCCCGAGGGATTTTCCGGCTCTCGCGTCTAACTGTTAAGCCGGCGAGGTGTCATTAGGCGGCTTGAGCTTTGTCTGTCCAGCTCATCTCCCCCCGATCCTAGTGCGAACTATCATTATGCAACTTCCTGATCAGTGATCACATTTAATTGCCATTTTCTATTTGCATTCATTGATGGGTCTGGGCTCTGCCAGCTACCTGTCAGTGGTCAGTGGTCGGTGGTCATTGGTCGGTGGTCGGTGGTCAGTGCAGGTGAAACAATTATCTGAGATCTTATGAAGAGAATTTATTAATTAAAACTATCAATAAATTTATTCTAAGCTCTAAATAATTTTATTATTTATTTCCTATTAGATCTCCTACACTCTATAGCTTTACATATTCTATATAATAATTTCTTTCTGTGTATACCTTTTGCTAATTGCAATCACTGGCTTAGCTCTTCAGAGAGAGAGTGGGGATGGAGGGAGTCTTAGGGAGGCGCCTCTGCGTTCATTACGGACACTTTGTGTTTTGTTTTCATTTTTGCGCCGGGCTTTGTTTTTTTTCGCCTGCCTTTTGTTGTCTTTTTGTCGCTTGCAATACGCCACTTGACTTTTCCGCATGGGGCCGAAGTGTTTATTGAATTCGGTGGCACTTTGCCACGTCGAGGGGGCTCCCCGCCTCCTACCGCTGCCGCTGCCACTGCCCGCTTGATTGCATCTTTTGAGCCGCTCCACGCTGCGGTAGCCCCTGCAATTAAATCCCCATTTAGCGCGCGCGAATTACAAAAAAATTTATCTCTTAATGTCCATCCCTGGGCCGCCCCTCCCCCCAGCTGCCCGGAGCTTAATTATGTGAATTTTAAATATTTGCAAAAAGCTTAGCGCTGAAAATCAGCGCAGATAAAAAAAAACTTTATTAATTATTTTACAGCATCTCTGTTTTTCTTGGCAGTTGTAGTTTTTGTACTTTTTGCCCCTCCAGTTTTTTTGCTGTACGATTTTAATTCAATTTATGTAAACAGTTTGATGGCTGCGGAGGCTTAAGTTGCGACTCCGACTCGGGCTGTCATGGGACTCGATTTGTGCACACACATAAATCAAGTTAATGACAAAAAAATAAAACACACGGCTCAGGTGTGACGGACGGAGATCTCTTGGCAACCGGGATTAGGCCATAGAATCGTCCAAAACTTGGCAACACTCGGATCGCTGATCACTGATCACTGATCACTGACGTCGATTTAAGTCGGTGGTTCCCGGCCTGGCCATTGATGGATGGAGCGATAGTTCGTGGAAAAATGTTAAACAAGCATCAAAAATAATAATTTGCTTGTTTTGGAGATTAAGGATGAACAAATTAAGCGATGCACTTGAAGACACTTTCCTGCTAATTTAAATAAATGAGAAATCATTAGTCTGTACAGACTTTTAATTACAAAACAAAATAAATTGTTGTCAATAAATAATAGGAGTGTCTAGTTTGAAGACTATTATTATTTATTCCAACTAAAGTCTATTTTTGGATCTTAAAGTACTGAAGTCTTGGTAGGATTCCTGGCAGAAAGAAATCCGCTTTGGATGGAAATCAAAAAATGTAGCGGAACCTGCATGACAGTGCTAATGGGATCGGGGGAATTAAGGCACTATCAAATGATAGTAATTCCCCGATCGAACTTGCAATCTAACGCAGTTGCCCCCTCTGCCTCTCCAAGCAAAGAATCTTTGAAGTAAATTCTTACTGCAAGTGCTCACAGATACAGATACATGTTCCCAATCCAGATCGCTACCGTGTCTAAGTTGGTGGTTGGATTTGTTTGCGTGTGAAGCGTAACAAACAATGGCCCAAAGCCAGAGCCAACACCAGAAGTTAATGACAAGACAGTGACAATTCAAATTACACACTCACAGATACTCAGATACATCGCATACAGATGCATCTGACAAATACAGGCTGACTGCAACTGGCTGAAGTGAACGCCCAATGCTCGTGCGGAACTCCTACCTGCCTGGCTTACCTGTTTGCTTTCAGGAGCGTGTTGAGGCATTCATTAGATACACATGCCCAGAGATACAGGTTGTGTTTGTTCAGCCTCCTCCTCCTCTCACCAACACAGGCAGAGATGCATCCGAACTTGGCTACTGTCACTCCGTCAGTTAGTCAGTCAGTCAGTCAGTCAGTCGGTGCTGGTCAAACGACAACTCAACGTCAACGGACCTCCAGAACGAAACATCCATATACTCCTTTTGTCGGGACATCCATATTCCGATCCCGGCACCACCGATCTGTATCTGGCAATGTCAGTGTCAAAGTGCATCAGCATCAGCGTCAGCGTCAACGTCACGCCGATATATCTCATCTGTGAAAGATCTTAATTGCGCGGCTTGGCGGCATTTAGCATCAAAAACAAATTTGTGGGCCATCAGCCGGCTTCAAAGGAAAGGATCCATCGAAGATCGGGAATCGAAGATTGAGGAATATTTAACTCGAGGGTGAGGGTGAGTGATGCATCTGAGAGTGGGGAACTCGCCCACGCTGGGCCTGTGCGGAATTAGTTAAATAAATAAATAAACCCACCGATAATTAAAAATAACAAAAGACGGCCTAATGAAGTCGTAGTAGACGCGCCGTAGTTTCACGATCCGGCGATCAGTCAAGACTCACAGGGCGGAGGTAGTCTCAGGGAAACAAAATAAAGAAACCCAAGACTGGCCGGGGGAGACCGCTGGCTGGGCTCCATCGAGCACTTGTCAATCTGAAAGATACAGATACGAATTTCATTTCAATTCCACGTTGATCGATCTGGCAGTCAAATCGCCAGACTGATACATTGTGCACGTTTTTTGGCTTACCACCGAGTGGTGGAGGAGCTCGACAGAGTCGGGCTCTGGGCTCTGACAGCTGGGAGATTGTTACTTGTAGCGCAATTTGAATTCAGTTTATTGTGTCTTTGGTGGATTGGCGCGTTTCTAGAGAATTCCCTGGCGGATGATTGATCGGCTATTGAGTTATAAGTTTCGTAATTCGTAATTCCAGCGACTATCGAGCGACGAACCCTTCTCACCTTGTTAATACATCAACACGAGCCCCGAATTAATCATTGTCTTTTATTTTCACGATTTCCCAACGCTCCTCCACTCCTCCACTCCTGCAGGGCCGCATGCCGCGTCTGAACCGCAGCGTCTCCATGGAGCGTCTTCAGGACTTTGCCACCTACTTCAGTCCCATCCCCAGCATGGTGGGCGGAGTGTCGGACATGTCGCCCTACCCCCACCACTATCCGGGCTACTCCTATCAGGCGAGTCCCTCCCAGGGAGCCCCCGCCCCCGGACAGCACGGTCAGTATGGTGGCGGGGCCGCCGCTGCTCCCCTGCAGCCCCCACCACCGCCGCCGCCGCACCACGCCACCATGCTGCACCACCCGAACGCCGCCCTGGGCGACATCTGCCCCTCGGGCCAGCCCCACTACGGCCACAACCTGGGCTCGGCGGTCTCCTCCAGCATGCATCTGACCAACTCCAGTCACGAGGCCGATGGCGCCGCCGCAGCAGCTGCCGCCTACAAGGTGGAGCACGACCTGATGTACTACGCGGTGGGTTATGCTCTAACTTTTTATTGGCTAACCAGTTTCTAATTAATTATTTTAATTAAATCTGCAGAATACCTCCTCGGACATGAATCAAACTGATGGCTTTATGAACTCCATTTTCACCGACGAGGATCTCCATTTGATGGACATGAACGAGAGTGAGTATCCACATCAGCTTGAATACCAAGCTTTTGCTTCCTTTGCCAAAACTTGAGATAACAAAAAAAACAAATCGTACGTTTCAAAATGTCTCAAGTAATCTATCCATTTTGTGATAAGCCCCACATTATAGCCCCAATTCGGAAAAAGCTCTACACTTGCCAAAAAAAAAAAAAAAAGCTGCTGTTTGAGCCATAAGCTCTGCTAAGCGGAATGCGCATCACTTCTGAGTTGGCTCCACGCCTTCATCTGCTCACCAGGGAGCTTTGGCTCAAAGCCCTCCTCTCAGAACGAGAGCGCCAAAAAGTGACTCACTCGTGCGGCGAGCTTTTTTTACTGTTGGCGGTTTCTGGCCGCTTTATCCGACGAGGTTCTGTGTGCGATTAGCATACGAATTTCGTACAATTAGTTCAGAGTGCGAGGAGTGTGGTGGGGCTATGGGCCAGGTGTGGAGGGGAGGAGGGCGCTGGCAGCGCTCTGCTCAGGTTTCGCTGGCCGCGCGACAAAATTCAGATTCATACACACTCAACTCAATGGGCGAGAAAGAGCCAAAGCAAAGCAAAGCGAAAAGACAGAGCGCGAGTGAAGTCAAATCAGTCGAACACGAACAATCGAATACGATAGTTAAGTAAATATTAGAAGCGACGCGCGACTCGAACGGAAACTGCAAAAAATAAATAAAATAGAAATCACTATATACTCCGAAAATCGCAATATCGGACAACGTGTCGTATACTTGTCGCAATTAGCACAAAAGATTTAATAAGCCAATGACGCATTTTGGCGCAATTGTGGCACATTAGTTCGTATGTGGGGCTCCCTCTCTGTCAGCTGAATTCTATCCAAAGCGAATTTAGAACGTTCGATGACGGGCGAGAGTGAGCTGCCGCGAGATATAGTAGATATATAGCCGATATTGCCGAGGAGAACGCAATAGGAATACGACGAGAATACGATTCAACAGGTGAGAGTGATCGAGTTAATGGCATCATGTGCTGGACCCTGTGTGGGGGTGGGGCGGTGGCGATGTTATTTTCGGTGCCATCCCCAAAAAAAGAGCGAAGCCGCCCAGAAAGGCCCAGGAGGCAGGTGGGGCAGTCTAATATTTTTTGTGATTCGTCTGATTCTCAGTGGCCGCGTAACAATTTTTTCATTAGTCATGCCGCACGGCGGATCTTTGTTGCTGTTTCTGCTGCTGTTGCTGATATCAGCAGAACCTTCTCCCTCTCTCGAGCGTGTTTCTTCCTCTCTAATGCCCGCTCAGCAAGTTTTTTTTTCTCCCAATTTATTATTTCTACTTTTTTGCCCGCCTGTTTGCTGTTTACTATTTTTAAACTGCTGAGTCATCGTTCTCGAAACAATAACGTTAGAGGAAACACAAAAAAAAAAAAAACAATAAAAAGCTCCAAAGCTTAGAGAGACATTTGAAAATTGTCTAAAAAACAACATAAAAGGGATTAGAAGAATAGAAAAATTAATAAATAGAAACATATGTGGTTTCAATAAGGTTATGTTGCTTTAGTTATAATTATTTTATTTTTTATTATTAATTTTTTTTTTTTTTTTTTGGCAAATCATGAAACGTGTCACTCGATTTAACCGTTATCTTTATTATTTCCGTTATGTCTTATTACGGGCACTGAGTTATCAGCCAGCTCTTCTCTGCTCTCTGGATTATTTTGACTTTTTGTCAAGTCATCAATGTTTATGGTCGCAGCTCTCTGACCTTGCCGCCAGAGGGTATACGAGTGTCTCTCGAATGCGATCTGCCCCAATCGGCTTACGAGTCGATTTGGCTAATTAACTGCATTCGCGCATTACAAGTTGAAAGATGACGCGACTCCAGCTGGCCTCCTCGGAATATACCCACGGGGTCTGGCTGGCCTGCCTGGCGATAAGATAAACCCTTTGGATCTGGATCCAAAACTCTTATTATCACACATTGTGTGGCAATGTGGCCAGGTATTTGCGAAATGTCAGCCACTGAGCGACGCACGAGCGCACAAACACTCACACTCACTCACACCCATGTACCCCGCAATCCTTATCGCCCGATAAGATAAGTCCAGTAAAATATGGAAAATGACTGCACAGTTTTTTATTCCACCAACCGACCACCGGCTCATATTTCGCCCTGTTTTTGTGCTGCTGGAATGCTCGTCGTCGTACATTTTTGCTGAATAATCGAAGCTGGGAGTGATTCAAGACGTCGTCCCCCGATAAGGCGAATCTGTCTAATAAACGCTATAGTCTACGTGAACTGGGTCAGCCAAAGGATCTCAAGTACATTTTGGGGCGAACAATGTTTGTTCAAAACTTGTCCGAAGAAGTGGTGTTATGTAACATCATAGATGGATAGCTTAGTCGTTTAATTATAAATAGTACAAGTGTTGCACCACCCGATATAGATTATTTATTTTTTTAATAAAAGTTCCACTGGGATGGCCACTAATCTAAAACCTTATTTGCTTTTTCTTCCAGGCTTCTGTCGCATGGTGGACAACAGCACCAGCAACAACTCTTCGGTCCTGGGCCTGCCCAGCAGTGGACATGTCAGCAACGGCTCTGGAGGCTCTGCTCAGCTGGCGCCGGGGAATACTCACGCAAACCAGGCCAACGGAGCTGCTGGCGCCGTCGGCCCAATGAGCACTGGCGGAGCTGCGGGCATGACCGCCGATCTTCTGGCCAGCGGCGGCGGTGCAGGTGCACAGGGCGGGGCTGATCGCTTGGACGCCTCTAGCGACAGTGCCGTCAGTTCGATGGGCTCCGAACGGGTGCCGTCCCTCTCCGACGGCGAGTGGGGCGAGGGCAGTGACTCGGCCCAGGACTATCACCAAGGAAAATACGGAGGCCCCTACGACTTCAGTTACAACAACAACTCGCGGCTGACCACGGCCACCCGCCAGCCGCCGGTGGCGCAAAAGAAGCATCAGCTATACGGAAAGCGGGATCCCCACAAGCAGACACCATCGGCTCTGCCACCGACAGTGCCGCCGGCGGCCGTCACAGCCGTGCAGTCGCAGAGCATTAAATACGAATACGATGCGGGATACGGTTCATCGGGAATGGCCAGCGGTGCTACCGGAATCAGCAGCGAAGCTGGCGCCATGGGACCTGCCCTGTCCAAGGACTACCACCACCACCAGGCGGCCTACGGCATGGGCGCCAGCGGCAGCAACTTCAATGGCGACTACACCCATCGACCCACTCCCAGGACTGCTGAAGATCTGGTCCACCTAAATCACACCTACTCGGCCCTGCCCCAGGGAAGTGGTGCCCTGCCAAGACCGCAGGCGCGCGACAAGAAGCCCCTGGTGGCCACCAAATCAGGATCAGGCAAGGGAGCCAGCTCCGGCGGCGGCAGCAGCAGCAGCAGCAGTGCCGGCGGCAGCAGCCACGGCGGAGAGGATGAGCACCTGACCCGTGATGAGAAGCGTGCTCGCGCCTTGAACATACCTATTCCGGTGCAGGACATCATTAACTTGCCCATGGACGAGTTCAACGAGCGCCTGTCCAAATACGACCTGAGCGAGAACCAACTGTCCCTGATCCGCGACATCCGTCGGCGTGGCAAGAACAAGGTGGCGGCCCAGAACTGCCGCAAGCGTAAGCTGGACCAGATCCTTACCCTCGAGGACGAAGTGAATGCTGTGGTGAAGCGCAAGACGCAGCTGAACCAGGATCGCGATCACTTGGACGGCGAGCGTAAGCGCATCTCCAATAAGTTCGCCATGCTACATCGTCATGTGTTCCAGGTGAGTTTCTGGAAAATAATTCCCTTTTTTGAGATTCTGTAACTAACCGTTGCCTATAACATTGCAGTATCTGCGAGATCCTGAGGGCAATGCCTGCTCACCTGCTGACTACAGCTTGCAGCAGGCCGCCGATGGCTCTGTGTACTTGCTGCCGCGTGAGAAATCCGAGAGCAACAACACGGCCACAGCTGCCTCCAATGCTGTGTCTTCGGGCAGCGGAGGAAGTCTGAACGGGCATGTGCCCACCCAGACGCCGATGCACGGCCACCATGGCCAGCACGGAATGCAGGCCCAGCACGTAGGCGGCGGAATGAGCCAGCAGCAGCAGCAGCAACAGCAGCAATCGAGGCTGCCCCCGCATCTGCAGCAGCAGCAACAGCACCATTTGCAGCAACAGCAGCAGCAGCCGGGAGGTCAGTCGCAGCAGCAGCACCGCAAGGAATGAAAGTATCTGTTGCGAATAGCCGCAACAAAGAGTTGGTTCACTAACTTCCAGCGCGAGCAGCTTCGAGCCGAGCAGCAGCAGCAGCAGCAGCCGCAATTCGATTACCGCTACGACCTGCTGAACAGCAGTTACCTGTACTAATGGTTATTCTTCTTTACTTGCTGCAACATGTTGCTGGCAACATCTGTTGCACATGGTGCTGCTGTCGAGCAGCGGAAGCTCCTTCATTCATCCCCCACAACACACTTCCATTTATGGTTTACTTATTTAGTCAGCTTGATTGTTATTTATTTTGTAATTATTAATTATTCGGACTCGTCCTGAGAGTATGCCCTGAGAGAGATGTCAACGTTTCCGGAGAGCCTCTTACTTAAATGCAAAAGAAAAAATCTATGCTTGTGATAATAAATCAGTTTCTTCAACTAGGAATTCTTGGCGCTCACAAGCAGACCCAAAACAGAAACAGAACAGTAGCGATGTAAACAGATTATGTTTTAAATGAATTCGAAATCAGTAAACTTTGCAAGCCCTCAACCACATTCACACACATAGCTTATCAACGCGTCGTCCAATAATATCCGATGGTGAAACCGTTATCAAACTTATATAATATTAGATTGTAAAATAAATGAGAAAGCATAAATGAATACAGCACGAGAAATGTAAAATATAGATGATAGACAAATGAACACACATCCAAACACAAACACACATGAACACAACACAAATCGATTGTAAAGGTTGATAGACATTGCTGGACATATAATGAAATACGCCCGTAAGACAGTTAGCCGTAAGCCCCTAGCCGTATACTATAATCTAGTGAGAGATCTACCATAGCAACCATAAGTTCACGCGGCATTTATCAAATCAACCCATTCAACAAACACATCCACAGGCAAAAACATAACACAAATTAGCGTACCAGACTAAGCTAGCGCGTAGAATCTGTAAATACATAATTTTAACTTAGTTAACCTTTAACCTTTAATATTTAGGCTACTGAAACTACGAGTGTGCTAACACGCCTCAAGGAAACTAAGAAAACACTAAAAAAAAAGAAAGAATACAAAAACCTGTAAGAAACAGAAACAAAAAAAGCTAAGGCCCCTGCTAGGGCGAATCAGCAGTCCTGGTAAAGGTTTAGTCGATAAGCGATAAGAGATATTAATATTTAATATTCTTCAAAAATGTCCTACAGCATAAAGAGTTTAACTTTACATTAAGCTACAGCTATGCCTAATGATTACAACACACACACTTACACGTACTATATTAACTTAAACAGATCCGCTACGAAAATCGAAACAATCTATTGTTAATGTAGGCATACGTATTTTAATTGTTGTAATGAATTTCGCGCCTATTGAAACACGAACACTACTAAATTCAATAAAAGCGCGCAGCTTTTCAATTAAGGAACGCGAAATTATTTGTTGTAAATTGAAATTGAACTAATTATCTACTATTGTACTACTACTACTCGTACAGACCCTTTAATACATACGTAAAACATTAACATTAATTTGGGAGAAGTGTGCTCAGACATTACCAAAGTCCACAACTCACTAACACCAGGATCACCATCAAGGATTCCTGTGCACGCTTCGGCCAATACCATGTACTTGTATGTTTCTATCAAATTTGTATGTATGTTTCATAAGAAAAATTTGTATGCTTTAAAAACGATCAACTTTTCGTCAGCTAAACAGAGAAACCGTCAAAATTAAAGAAAAACTACTAAAAAATAATTAAACTTATTGTTTTATTTGTTGTCCTGGCTTCTCGAGTTTGAGTAAGCTTTAAAAACGAATAGAACCGCGCCATTTTGTGGTTTGTGGAGACTTGTGGATCCCATTTTACGTAAGTTCCACACGCCAGATCTCGGGCAAATGGGGCCAGATCTTGGAGTGTCATACCTCAAACGACTCGTAGTGGCCCCCGCTATCGATCCCAGTTCGTATCCCAACTTTATTCTGGACCCATTTTCGCGAAATTTTGTGATGTTACCCCTTTGAAAATTTGCAAAAATAGGTGGGGAAAAATAGGTAGGATAGGTAAAATTTGTTCGATCTTTTGACGCAGATTGAAGGATATTGAGGCCCTGAATCCAAAATGGTAATCTGTTCCCAGATCGGTTAGGAAATGAACGAGATATACACAGTCAAATTTATGAAAAAGTACAAACATGAAAACTCACTTTTTCGTAAATTTGATTGCAGATATCTCGGCCATTTCTTAACTGATTTTGAAAAAGGATGTCATTTTGAAATCAGGACTATTACATCTTTCTATCTGTATCAAAAGTTTTTAAAAATTAAACAATCAAATTTTGAACGATTTTTGCAAAAAATCATGATGTTACCCCTTTCCTAATTTTCAAAAATCGGGTCGAAATTTTTTTGTTTTATATTTTAAATCCTTGTTTGCAGTTCCAATGATATTGAAGTCCTGATTCAAAAATGGTATTCCGTTCCGGAATTGGTTGTCAAATGGCCGAGATATCCAAAAATCAAAAGTCAAAAAGCATGGTTCAGCACCTTTGTGGATGGCTTGTGGATTCTATGGAAGTACGATCCAAATACAATACTATACCATAGATATCGGTGTATCAGCCTACTGATATCAGCTACAGGAAAACAAGGTCAGTTAGTTTTCTTTTCATCTTTAGGTTTATCTCCGTCTTTCGTTCTTAATTACAAATAATATACATTTATTCTCGTACAATCTTATTGTCCACTCATTATTATAATTGAAGCTCGTGTTTTAGAAACAGTTGGTATTATCGGGTAAAAATTCATCTTTAGCAATTACTATTGGTAAAAGGGAATTTGCAATTCCTTTGCGTCTTCGTCGCATTTTTTTGCATATGGTATACTCAGTGATCTTCACGAACATTTCTCTAGGAGGTCTAAGCTTACGAGGAGGTTGCAGCATTTTGGTTTCTACATGTCTCACATCTTACTTTCGCGCTAATATCAATTTGTAACTTAACTATAGTAAATTCAATACAAGTAAAGCTAACGGCGTGCATTCAATCATTCATCAGCCTAGCCTATGCACATACATCGATTAAAGGGGGGTTGGGATGGGGTTTGGTGGACAACAATCCGATTGCCTCCACTTCAGCATCAAAAGGGAGTGTTGGGAATCGTGGGGGGTTTCACAGCTGCAGCAGCACTAGGGCCCTGACAGATGAGCTCCTTGGAATCTCGCTTAGCTTAGTTTTGAGTTAGAACTACAATAGGAGGCTTAACGTTTACTAGAATACAACTTCAGTTAATTGCTGTGGCCAGGGAGGACTCCAACTCCTGCACTTGCTCCACGCAATCAATAATATCAACAAATGGAATCGATGGGCAGCTGGTCCTGCTTGATGCTCAACCGACGGGGATTCGACTGCTTATGCCGGCCACCGCCGTTTCCCAGGCCGGAGACAATGGTGGCTCCACCACCGGGACCGCTGGCGCTGCTACCGCCTCCTCCTCCCACATTCAGAGCGCTGAGGCTATTGTTTTGGCTATTGTTGCTGCTGCTGTTTATGGAATGACCGGAGTTGGTCTTCTCATTAATACTGGACAGGTTGGGTATGCTGGGCGCCGTCGTCGTGATGGTCAGACCGCCCATGGTGAACGAGGCGCCGAGTTTGTTGTTGTTTAGCGGCTCCAGCTCGCTGGCCAGCACGCCGTTGGGTATGGAATGGGAGCGTATTTGAAGTCGGCCGGAGTCGAGTGACTCGTCGCTGGCAGGATCCAGGTGATCCACCGAAGCGGCGGAGGCGATGCGCTGGAACAAGCTGGCCGAGAGCGTGCGATCCGCAAACGGAGTCACCCCCAGGCCGGCACAGCTCTTGGCGCTCTTGCAGTACTCAGACTTCAGCTCGTCCAGCTGCTTGGCACTGCACAATGGGGTGTCCACGTCGTAGGTGTTGTTGAAGAGCGTGTAGTCCACCTCGTACTCTCCGGTCTCCTTGCGGAAGGACACCACATTTACGAAGCGATGGCCCCATAGAACCTCCGATGGCAAATAGCTGCTCCTGGCCTGCGTGGTCATGCCGGTGGATTCGATGACACCCTCTGTAAGAAAAGAACAGTTAGTTTATAATCCCAAGATGAGTTCCTTTTGAGTCTTACCGAGCATAACCACCACTTCGAAGCGTTCCTTGAGCATATCGGAGGCGGAGAGCATGTACAGCGGACTGTTTCGGTCAATTTTGTGCACTATGGTCGTGGGCCATATGAACATCAATCGATCCTCCCCACCATCGGCACCCACGTGCAGCTCCTGCTGATAGAAGGGCAGCACCTCGCCCTCCTTCGTTACCTTCTTGCGGATGATCTGCGCCCGCACATGGGCCTCTATAATATGGGACTTTCGCATGTCGCCCACTCGGAACATCAGACACGGAACACCATCCCGGTGGCAGATAACAGCGTTCCTGGAGAAAAGCAGCGTCTGGGCTCGCTTCTTGGGACGCGACAGCTTGGCAAACACAATGCCCACCATGAAGGCCTGGATGAACACGCCCGTAATGCACTGGATGCACATTGTGAAGATCGCCTCCGGGCACTCCTCCGTCACATAGCGGTTGCCATAACCTATCGTCGTCTGGGTCTCGACGGAGTAGAGGAAGGCGGTCATCATGCTCTTCACCTCCGTCACACAGACGGTGTGCGTCATGTTGGCCACCAGCTCGGGCGATTTGTCCCGCAGGTGGATGTACTCCAGATCGTTGTGGGCGTAGGCGATGATCCACCAGATGAAGCCGAAGAAGGCCCACGAGATGACGAAGCTGGCGGCAAAAACGAGCAGCGTCCAGCGCCACTGGGCATCCACGAGCGTCGTGAAGATGTCCTGCAAGAAAAAGTATGGACAAAAAACCATAAGGAATTTGAAGGTTGAAATTGTTTTTTCCCCTCGGGCAAGGAAACAGGATATGGTTGCCAGGAACACAAGTCACTTTACATAATTGCAGTCAAAGTCGTGCGGTTGGCATTACGCAAACGGAAGAGCTTGTGAGAGGAGAGCTAAATATAAATGCAAATCAAAGACAAGTGGGACACTGCAAATAGATATAGCCACGCACGCCCTGCCACACGTTGTCACGCCCCCAGTCCACCGCCTCCCCGCTTACCTGCAGATATCGACGCCGCCTCTTGGCCACATTGCCCTGCACAACGTTGCATTCGCCGTGCTTGAAGACCACACGTTTTCGCACACGCCGCGAACTGAAGCGTGTCTGCCGGTACCTGAAACGGAAGGGGAGAGCTTCATTAATGTGGAACATAAATAGAGGCAGGTTCTTGGATAATTGTTCTAAATTTGGGAGCAAGTTTCAAGGAGCAGTGCTTGTCTATTTGGGCGGGGCTTACACAACCTTCAAGGCCCCCTGGCGATATCAATGGGGAATGGGGATCTTTTTCGGTAATAACCCTTTGTGGAGCACGTGGAGGCCGCACCTAGTTTCTTATCAAGGCCTGGGTTATTGGAATAGTGTAATACATTAAATGGAATATTTACTGAATCCATTAGGAACTCAAATATACTATTCTGGGTAGATAAGGCAGAAGCTTTAAGGTTTCTACGAGAAATCATTCGACTTCTTGAGAGGATTTCCACAATCAAGCAAATATTTTGTGGATTTGTAAAAAACTTTTTGTACTTTTATACTCTGAGAGATTGTATTATTAACATTTTAGCAGCTGATAAGCTCCTCCTATCAAACTTGTTTATGTTGGCATGTTAATGTCTCTCCTTGGGCTTTATTCTGAACTGAAATCATCCCAGATGTGGAAAACAAGGAAAAATTTATCGAGCTTTGTTCGTTTTGATAAAAGATGGGACAACAACTAAAAACACAGGAAGTCAACAACTGACGCTCTGTCTGCGAAAAATCAACGTCACCCACTGCGATCGATAATGCTTCCAAAAGTTATTGGATTGCGGGGGCATCAGATTTATTTACCAAATCATAGCTTGGAACAAAATGCTCGAGAGGCACAGCACGACCACCAGGCCGATATAGAACAACATGTGCGGGCCACTGTGGGGGATCGAACCACTATCACTGCTGATCACTTGGCACTCTCACGGGGGAAAGCTTATTAATGAACCGCAGTCTAATTAGCACTGACAGGCCAGCCCATCCGCCGAGCAAGGTTTAGGGAGCCGTGCTCCGGATCGTATGCCCCGAAAGTAAGTTGTGAACTGCGACTGCCCGACGGAGCAAAAGAGAACCTCAGCAGCTGACTTTTGCAGTTTTTGTTCCACTTGACTGTTCATCTATACTTAATATACTTCATTTTCCTCGATTTATGTACACGCTCTTTATCAGCCCGCACTGCTTTGTGCGTGGAATTCCGCTAGAATATGCAAGTGTGCGGTTAATATTGAGCTTTAAAACGATTATCAATGATTCTCGGGGCTTGAGTTGAGCTCGAGTTGTTCCCACTGGGAATTCTCCGAAAATTCCAAGGGGGAACAGTTGATAAGAAGGAAATATCCCTTTGGTGTGGATTGTGGAGCGGGTTGAGTATGATATGGGATTAAAATTTCAGCTGTAACTAAATTATACTTAAAGTGGCTTATTAATGTTTTATTATCAACCAAAGCCAATTAAATCATAACAACCAACATTTTTATTCCCTCTTGATAGTTATCTTCCCTCTTGAAGTTCAAAATTATTTGACAAACCCTTTCTGTGACTCAGCCCATGAAGCAATGTATCTAACTCGTTAGAAATAAAATTGAAAAAGCATAAATGTGGGAGAAATTCTCGGAATAACGATATCTCAGTAACATTTCGTAGAAACCACCGGTCGAACAGCACTGCCATTAGAGTTCATTAGAGTGACTTCTCAAGTCTGATCTTGGATCATGCAAATAAACCGGCTCACTGGGAGCCTCTCATTGTTATTGTTTATAAACGGTTTGTTTTGTTTTTTTTGTATTTATGGTTGCCAACTGCAGTATTAACGTTTTTTGGGGAGTAACCGGTTGATGGCCGAACAAGGGGGGAGAGCACAAAACAAGTTCAATGGAACTGGCGCATTAGTTAGCTTCGAATGGGGTGATATCAGCTGGTATTTTAGATTTCCCCAGATAGGGAAGTAGAAATGAGAAAACAGTGAGCTGAAAATATATGTATGTCATAGAGATTATCTAACCGGGCTAACTCCGGGCCAGATAAGCGGTTATGGCCGGCAATTAAAGCTGAGCCTCTGAGATACACTCGGCCATAACAGAACTAACCTTCGACAAGATGAACTCGACCCGGGTGACAGCAATTTCTTTTTGAGTTTAAGGCTCTCAGTTGGCAATATCCGCTGGCCCAGGGCCAACAATTGGATGGAATTCCTAGTGGCTATTGCATAGCTGTGTGTATTGAAAGGTGCTAATTGGTTGCCCATGGTCATGATCGCAATCAGCAAGCGATTCAGTTCGGCATTTGACGTCATGTTATGACTCTGGCCAGAATGCATTTGGCCTGCATGTTGCAAACTTTTGCATGTGCTGCCCATAAATCAATGTGGGCAAGTTCAAGCCTCTTAATGTCATACAATTTCGTAACAGAAACTCTATTTAAAGAGAATTATAAATAATTCCGGAAGTCTACCTAGCGATGACTAAAATATACTGTAATCTTTAAAGTGCATTAAGCTCAGATAAGTTAACTGAGCCTTTGGGGGAACTGAGTGACTCCTCGGGGAAGTGTACTGTACCTGCAGTCTTGCCAAGAAGAAAATGCCAAAAGTGAAAAGAACAATTATGAATTGGCATGTATTCCGTATAATAAGTTGTCAACATGGCCACATGATCACCAGCAGAATTCGTGATTGCTTGGCCAGAACAAAGATCATAAACCTAAAGGTGAATACTGTTGAACTTTTTATATATATTTTAGCAGAGGTTGCTGCTGGCAAATCGATATTTTAAGACAAATATTTATGCCGAATTCGATTAAACATTTTCAATAAAAAACATGGCAATGTATTTATGTTTACCTTGTAGGTATGTACATATGTACATATGTTTTATTTGTACCCATTTTTATGTTCAGCTGATTCAGCTGACAACTTTCAAGGGTGGCTCACAGAAAACGAAGAATTTAGAGCTTATCTTTGGGCAAAAAAATAGTTTCAGAATCTTCTCTGATGCGTAAAACTAAATAAACTTTAGCACTCCCAGACCACTCTTTTTAGGTGATCAACGATTAATAAAATGACATATCAATTTCACGCTCACTTTGGTCAACCACAAGTTAACAATTCAAGAAACCCCTCCTCTTGGTGGATGATCGATGGATTATCGCTGGGAATTACCTGAGCAGCTCCTCCCGCCAGGACTGTTCGCTGGAATGAGTGGCTCGGAAGACGATCATCGACAGGCGACTGAGACTGCGTCGAAGCTCAGACATCTTGGGGCCTTTGATCGATGGATTATTCGTTCAAGACACTTGGGATCACACGAGTTTGTTTTGTGGGTCTCGACTACAAGACAATACTGTTAGTTGCGGTTGAATGTGTGTCCTGAACAAAACTTTATTTTGTTTTATATTCTTGCAGCTTGTTTGGCAAGAAGATATGCGGTAAAAAACAGTTTATCTCGTTCTAGTTTGTCATTGTTATAAAAATAAAGCAGAGACAATGTTTCAGCAAGAGGCGACGACGGGCAGAGCAGCCCAATAAATCACCGAACCGAGATCTCAGCATTTTAAAGGGAGTCACGGGCACTGGTTCATTTTGTGTATTTTGTCAACCGCTTTCGAATTCGACCGCTTTGCGAGGCGGGTTAATTAAGGTGGAAAACACGTAGAATTTCACGCCTTCTGTTTGTTCTATTTTTGGTAATTGTTTTCGGTCTGTCGATCGGTCGGTTGGTTTTTATGAACTGTACGATCGAACAACTTTTTGCCAACTGTCGGCCGAGCAAATTGAAATTCGCCCTCGTCGACGTTGCAAACAAAATTCAGTGTTGATATTAGTACCGCCGGCCCCACACCGCCCCCCGACCGCCCTGTCGGTATCTATTCTTCACCGAATTAAATGCTAATGTGTTGTTGGTGTTGCCGCCGCCTCATTTACTCATTTCACCTAATTACACATGCATGTATGCTATAAACAATTGGAATGCCAGTTCCTATTTATCAGACACAAAGGTACAAGGCACACACAGCCACACACGTGGCTATCTGCTTGGCTCATTAGCGCGATTGACACATGTCCAACCTGAATGGATTACTGCTTTGGGCCAAAGGGATGGAGGGGATCGCCTCCATGTTCCAGCCACCAATTGATCACATATTTGCTCGACGGGCTTACTCTGCGCTAGGTATATGTTTGGAAAATGTTTTTCTTAGAATGACGATTTAATTTTTGAAACGCAAAATAGCGACACCGATCAGCAGTGCTAGATATAGTATATCGGGGCATATAGAACCAGCATATACCCCTCGAACCAGTTCGGGCTGCCTTGGACCCTTCTCGTTCTAAAATAGCCAGGAATTTTCCAACATCGGTCTCCATGGAGTCGACTTTAAATGGCACTGTATCTCGAGTGGCCACTGTGATCTAACTAATCTGAAAACCTTCCAAAACAAACCCCAAGGCACAACAGTTTACTGCCAAAGGGAAGAACCTTTCAGCCCGTCTGAGCCAATAAGACCCATATTTCTATGAGTAATTTCTAGCCCGGAAAGATGGCCAAAAGCCTCCGCAACTTATCAGCCAACTGGTAGTGACGTCGGGGATATGACGCATATGGCCCGGTAATCAGGGTATTTGTAGCCAAGAGCGATATCGGTGTAAAGATATACAATCTTGTGAGTCTTATTATGATTTGAATGAAGGCGCTATAACTATGACTAAACGGCTGACGGCTATTTTTGGCCAGACAGCAAATGCTTCCACGAAGCTGGTTAGCCAGAGATCATAAACGCCCATGGCTACCGTGTCGTATGAGACCCAGCCTTGTGGAGCTTTCTGGAGTTCACTGACTCGGTGAAAGCATTATGATGTTCCCTTAGACTTGAAGAATGTGCGGAAATGTTTGCTTTGAAGAATTTCTAAATGCAAGAAGCATGAAAAATGCATTAAGAATAACGTTTAGTCGTACAGTGTACATGTGGAACCAGAAGTCTGAAATAAACTTTTATGAAGTGATCTTCATAAACTCCCATGCTAACCGATTTCAAAATCGTGATGACAGCTCTTTCTCCTCAATCAAACGCTAATCGTTTATAATCCGAATTATCTGCAGAATTTTCCGCCAAAATCATAAACGAAAATATTTATATTCGTGTCCGGAGCTGGGTATTATTAGCTTCGTGGGGAGTCACGCCGGGATCGTGTGTCTTCTGCGCTAAAGCGGAGCAAATAAATTGAGAAACCAATTAGCACGTCTATTTATCATCCACATTTTGTTAAGATGCTGCCGCCGATTGCGTCTAGTAAGTTTCCACCTTGAATTGCGATCTCAATTAGTGGGCAAATAAAGAAATTAAGCTGCCTTTCTTCCGTCAAACAGATGTCACAATGCAAATAATGTGGACCCGCGGATGTTTGCCAATGGAGTTATCGGTGGAATGTTTGTCCTTAACTGGAAAAGTATGTATCCACAAATAAGCGCGACCAAGTATCTGTATCTGTTTCCGTGTATCTTTGTATCTGGCATGATTGGCAAGCGTGTCTGTGATGAATCAGCCACCGTATCCGGAGATGTGACAAAATTCCTGGGTTCTCCGTACCAAGCCCAGGTCGGAATCGGTTTCTCAACCCCGTTCCAAGGTGCTAATTAGTCCAAAGTCGCAAAAAAGTGGGGAGCTGCCTTATCACTCGCGATTCGGTTTATCTCTCAGGCATCATGGCCTGCGGCGGCACACTTGTAAATAATCGCAAGAAGAGTACACAAGCAATAAGCCAGGCAAATACTATGGCCATGTGACAACGGCTCGTCTTGTCAGCAGGTTGGCTAAGAAATCCCAAGAAATGGGCTTAAAGCCACGAGCACGCTAATGATTACACGCTTTCTGCATCCGCTAAATATTCGGAGGTACAGTCGCGACAAAAGGTAGTCGCTTCCCAGTGGAAAGTGGGCTTGCGAAAGTCACAAAATTGGTCGAACATTTATTGCCATAATTTTATGGCAAGCCCGACTTTTACTTTCGCCCAAAAAGGTCGGCCCATACTCATAATTTGTATTTTGGAAACAGTGTTTAAAACTTGTATAATATTGAATGGGCTTTTAACTTCGGAAGGGGGTACAGTCGCCACTTCATTGCAAATCTAGTTTACAACTAAATATTTAAGCAAATAAAGTTTAAATAACACCTAAGCCTTGACCTTCTTCCAGTCTAAAGACCGAAAAATCCCCAGATAAGCAATATGCTGATATCTTTCCGCTCCATTACTTATCTTTGGCGGTTGAGCCCAGATAGTTATACATTTCTGAAATACAAATAGAGCCAGAGCTTTTTAATTTGAACAAATAAAGGAGCGTGCAGCGGAGGTCTTAATTGGCCCCAAATCCCTAGCAAAGACCTGGGGCCTTAATTTTTTTTTAAGTGTTTTGGTCGGCTTTTGGGGGAATTGGTAAGTAAGTGCACGTTGTGCTTTTCTCGGCGACCTCCACGTTATTCATAAAGGCAAGTGCCGGCATTTAAATTCCACGAGTGGAGCACAGATGTGAGGGATTTCCTGCGAGGGAGATCGGTACTGAGCGACCTGACTGCGATGCGAGAGGCTTCCTTAAGTCTCTTATAAATATATATTTACGATCGCGGGCAGCAGCTGATGCAGAAAAATAGTATAAGAGTTCGGTTGCCAGGCAAATGATTACTATATGTTTGTTTTGTTTGGTTTTCATACCCTCGCAATGGGTAACACTGCTTCTGTCAGATATCTGTAATTGCCTCATAAATCGTAGTTATTTTTTATGAGTTTTTATGAACAACTTAATTACCTTATTTTTTTTAGTACTTTCGCACTATTCAGTTGGAAAACTAAGCTCTAAAAGGGTATACAAATCTGTACTACGTCTGTTGGTCTTCTGTCGTCTGCTATGTGTGTTGTTGCCACATGCATCCCATGTGGATGCCTGGCCATGCTCTCCCAAGTCACAAGTTCACTTTGCTGCCGAGTTCAATGCAATCCAAACTAGTTTGCCTTTTTATTGTTGTGTGGCAAGCACGTGTTGCTGGTGGCTGGGGAACAATGCAACTGGAAACCCGTCCCGACCCTTTAGGCTACAGGTGATAAATGAATCGCTTAGCCAACACACAGACAAACAGGCAATACAAAAGAGGTAGCTGGATGTGTGGAAGGTATACGGGTGTGTGTGTGTTGCCACTTACTCGTACATGGCATCCACAAGATCGCGCTCCCAGGTCATCAGGCGCTTCATTTTGGCCAATTGGAATTGGAATTGACTTCGGAATGGGGTGTTTTTTTTTCTGTAATTTCTATTTTTTGCACTCGAGGCACGCGCTGCGTTGTATAACTATGTAAATTTCTGCTTAGTTTCTGTTTCGGTTTGTCGCTCTCTGTTTGGTTTTATGCGACAGCCGAGATGTAGCGGCAACAGCGTTGGCAGCGCCACAAATGTTGACAGCTCCTCCACAACCACAGCTCTCGGACGTCAGCCTTGGCCTCAGTTGTTGTTATTATTATTTATAATTAATGTTGTAATTGGTTGCTTTATAATAATTTGCGGGATAGGGCGGGGGAAACAAAAGATTCGAGCACTTTTTGGATTAACTTTAATACTGTACTTGGGGAACCGGGTGACGTTATCGCTTGAGATACAAAAGTATCTGCGAGTGCGTGCTAGTGTGTGTCTGTTTGGGAACTGTGTTGTTGTCTCCGACTTGAAACACCAGCAAACTTCTTGATTTATATTCAATATTGATTGCCTCAGCTGATTAGGGCTTCGGAGCTTTATCACAAATGCGTTCTTTTTGTGGTGGGAAAGGCAAAAATGGTTTTTATTTTGAAATAAACAAAAGCGCGCATTATTTTCGCGACCAGCACTGCCAAGAGCGGCAACTAAACACGGTTGTTGTTAGCAATTCGGGCAACAAGGCGCGGGCCGGGCCGTTGCACGTCGCGTGTCTAACGGTGAACGATCCAAATTGAGCAGCGTGTGGCATGGAGCAGTGCTTTAATAGCACTCGGGGCTCCGCTTTTGGGGCTCTGGGAATGGATGGATGGGATCTTGCCACGCGGGAGAGCGGCGAGCACTCGAGAGAGACCCGGAGAACGGCGGAGAGCACGGCGCAGGTGTATAACTTTCTGCGAAGACGGCTGAACTCAAACTGAAATGCTCGGTTGACAGCTTTGTTGCTTTTTATTATTTTGAGTTTAAAAGTGGAAGACGCGATAGCAGCAGCAGCAACAGCAGAGGCGACAGCCGAGGCAGCACAGCCAGAGAAAAAAGCAAACACAGAGTGACAACAACGTGTAGTCAACACACACTCACACACACCCGCAGTTAGTACAAACACTAAAAGGCAAACACTTTCAAGCATGACATACAACAGCTGATAATTTCAGCTCATTCCCCTTGTGTGCGGGCCGATTAAAAAAGAGAGAGCGGGCGCGGTAGTGGGAGAGCTCAACAGGAAGCTCTCCTCCTTAATTCGCCCTTAAATCACGGCAATAAAACGGCACTTGCCTTATAAACAGTTACATGACCTGACAACCCGATCGTTTCAATAAATCGCCGGCATTCCACATCCCAAGACAAAAGACCAAGCTACCAAGACAGAAATCAAGTTTCGAGATTTTCGCCAATTAGCGCAAATAAAACTCAGTTTATAGCCGCAGTTAGTGCCACAATTGATGCACACACACACGAGTGGGATATAGCCCCTGATCCGCATGCCAATCTTTATAAACCTACTAGCCACGATGGGCGATAATCAAATCGGGCACGTCTGCTTAGTGGCCAATCGACTGCCATCACGATTCGGTGGGTGATTAGCGGTCCTCCATGGAAGTATCTGTATAATGGTGGCCGAAATTTGGTCACATGATCCTCCTGAAGCACATCCTAGCGGTACTACGCTGTAGGCTTTGTGCATTTCAAGAATTTATAGCCGCCTTTCAATCGCTCTGCAGTTATCAGTGGGAACGGGTTTGCACACGACCAGGTCCGAGGTCCAGCCATTCTACGATCACATGATGGACACATGGCCACGAGTCAATGGATGGATCAATCTATCACCAGTGGGTAGGACAAGGGCTTAGATCTGTGAAATGCTGCAGGCTAAAAATAACAGCATGCCACTTCTTTAGAATTTACAAGTCTTGTGACCAAAAAACTTCCATTCATGGGTCCCCTAATTACACTTGATTTGTTTATTATTTAACAGAAGTACACAAATCATTAATAGGTAACACGCGCTCGAAGAACTATTAACTTGATATTTACAACTGATTATAAAGCCATTAAGGCCTGTCACCGCAGATCAATTTACAGCGCTTGGCCGATAATTGCTCGCGCGGATCTTCACCTGCGCTGGAACAAGTCGCAGTCGTAATCAAAGGGGCGGGAATTACCGAGTGAATCTATCACAATAAAAATAATTAATTTCCCTCAATCGCGAATCGTGAGTAATCATCCGGACAGACTCGAGTGGGGCTAGCTCGATCGATCCGAGCCAAGTAGCAAATATTGGCCAAATCAATTGCCGGCGGAAATGAGAGTATCGAAATCAATCATACGCACCGTGTGCCCCCAGACGAAGAAAGTGTGTCGATCGACAGCGCGCCTGCAGGGCAGCGAAACCACTCAAGACCCAAATTTAGACCAATCGAGAAGCGGGCATAATGCTCAGCATCCACATAGGAAATCCCCCCCGGGTTGGCTTCTGGCTTTCGGCCAAAATGCGAATTTGTCGAAGCGGCGGGCGAACAGTTAACACGTTTTTAATTAACTTACGGGCTCTGTGAACTGCCAAATCGAAATCGCGGCACTCGAGAAGCCCCGTGATCATGTGCATTATGGCATTATGCAAATTTATGTCAAGGCAGGAGCAGGTGCTGCTGCGAGTCGTTGATCTCGAGCCTCAACCTGGCAGAATGTTCTCATAAACAGAGTGGAGCTGTTTACCACTCAGAGGCACTCGGTAGTGCTCGGTAAACACACACGCGTAATGTCAGGGGCGTTCATTTGGACACTCTACCCGAGTCCACGACTGACTCTACTATTCCTAATTAAGCCAGCTTAGAATCAGAATCAGTATCTGTATCTGAATCAGAAGCAACATCAGCTTCGGTATCCGAAAGCCAACCCGCTGAGCTGGAGAGCAACAGGCGGAAATAATATTTAATTGTCCACCCACTGACGGCGCTCAAATCAAAATAATTCAATTTTGTCATTTCAGGCAATCAACTCAAAAGGTTTATCTCGCTCCACTGACTCGGCTCGCACTCGTTCTAGTTCTCGTTCTCAGTTTTCCATATGCTGTCTAATTAGCCGACTGTCTAACTGACCAGCCGACGTCACCTTCATTTGCATATCAAAATTTGCAAATATCAATGGACTGGGACAGTTTGAAATATAAGAAAATCCCAAGAAATAGAAGTGCGCGCAGAATTCCGACTTTGTTTACCAACGAAGACGCGTGGGCTCGAGTAAGTGGCTATACTCATATTTGACGACTGCGGGTTCTTGGAAACTGTTGCACAATGCACTTCAAATAAAAGAATTTTCAATTTCTGTAAATAACAAACACTGATATTGCCTATTATTTTAGTTATTCTAATACAACAATTGCATTTTCTGGGAATTTTTGTTATAGATAATTAATTTGTCCAAGAATAATTCCGGAGAAAAACTAATTCGCTGATATTAATATTTGCCCAGCTTTTATCCACTTCCCTGAGGTTTAAAAATTCCCAAGTTTATAAAAAAAGCTGCGGAATTAGCTAAGAAATGTCAATAAGCCTGCACTAAGCTTTATCTAAGATGATACTTTGTGGCCTGAAATATCCATAATGACGGAGAATTTGTTGGCTATTGTATTGAGTCGATAATAAAAAATACTAAACAAATTTTATTGATGCTTATATCACTAACTCGTTACTATCTACAAGCATGAAAGAAAAGATCTTGTTCCCTGGCTACTTT
The DNA here is from genome assembly GCA_035047585.1 of Drosophila monieri. NCBI lineage: Eukaryota > Metazoa > Arthropoda > Insecta > Diptera > Drosophilidae > Drosophila > Drosophila monieri. The sequence goes on along the minus strand of JAWNPJ010000087.1, from coordinate 2,289,490 downwards.
TCTTATCCAACGTATCCAACGGGACGTATGCGCAATTAAATATTACTCATACGCCACGTTGACCTTTGGGCACTCACCTGGTAAGTGGTCCCGGCGATTCGCTAACCGCCTTGATGGATCGACGTATTTGGCGATGGAAGCTGCCCAGCAGGGACTCCTTGCGGGAGAGCTGGGTCCCGCTCCCGCTCGACTCGCCGCCGGTGCTGTTAATGTTCGAGGCGTAGGTGGCGGTACGCTTGTAGGTGTCCTCCAGGGCACTCGCTGGTCCGCCCTGTTCCGTGCCAGCCCCCGGGGTGGTGGCGGCCACCAGTTGGTCCACACTGAGGGGCGTGGTCTCCTTGGAGTCGTTGTTGTTGCCACTGCTGCTGCTATTGCTCATCTTCACAATGACGGGGGCACTCTTCGCGTCCTTCTCCTCGGGCAGCAACTTCGCCCAGGCGTTCTCGCCCACCAAGTCCTTTTTGTCGACTATCATTTTTGGCATTGACTAGTTATCAGCTAATATTAGGGTAGTGTTTAAACTTTGGTATGTCCCAGGGGGAGTAGCCGTTATAAGGGGAAGTTGGAGTAGCTGTTGAGGGCGCGTTTCCTTTGCAATCTGGGACCGTGCGAGCCAATCATGGATGGTTCGTTGTCGATGCTCTCAGCCACGTTGTTCTCTGCAACCAAATCGGAACAGAACAGACACAAAAGGCGATTAGACCTCACATTTTATATTTTATACTTTATCTACATCTGGGTGTTCGCCTGGACGCTGCCACAACGCCCACGTCTTATTAATAGGTTCACACTTTTCATCTTGCAGCCATAACCGCGTTTAACACACTTAACATACTTTTAAATGTTTTGGATTAGCAATTCGTGGATTCTTATTCGCGAATTTGCGGTTAGCTGGCCTCACAGACGTTGTTTTAGCCTTTGGCCTGTCTGGTGCTTGCCTCGACTGGGTCCCGAAACTGAATCGAACTTTTATTCGGTCTTTGTGGTTTCTAGGTTACAAAATATATAAACCACCACTATCACTTGCAAATTATAAAATAAAAAAAATGGAAACCTAATTTGCTGAGTTCTGAATCATCCAAATCGAATCCAAATCGAATCCAAATCAAATCTGATATCCTGCTGCTTTGATCAAAATTTCTCCAACTGCGCCTTCTATTTCTCAAACCGATTTCGCATTTCATATTTTTGATAAAATAAACATTTTGAAATATACACTGTCTCGTCCTAGACACTGGCCATATATTTATAAATTGTTTATAAAGTTCACGACAGCGGGACGCTTACGATCATAAAATGTATGAACGATAATTTCGGGCTGTATGCTTTTGTTGGAATATTTCCATAATTTCATATTTTGTAGCTGATTATATTAGTTTTCGGTATGCAAATTAAATGCCGTCAACGTTTTATTTTCGGGTTCTCGCCAAGCCAGAGACCATAAACGGAAACACGACGAAAAACAATAGCAAAGAAGTAACGCTTCGAAAACGTTTTCTCTTAAAATAGAAAATACGTGAAATGGATTTTCTCCAAAAACAAAAGATTTTACTTTATTTTACTCGGAACTTCACCCACACAGTTCGGAACTCGCTGATGCTTTGATTTTTTTGGGACAGTCCCCCGGTCGATTCACAATTTTCGCGAATTTTACGTAAATGTTCGATTTTATTTTTTGAACAGCAACCCGCGCGATTTCCAAAGTGGACCTGCTGGGGACGAGACGAATCGGAGACTGCCGAGCACCGACTGGCGGTTTATTTTGATTTTGGCTCTTTCGCTGCCAGCGTACGCACGCGCACAACGTGGGAACAAGTGCCGGGCGGAGAGGTGGCCTGAGTGGGTGGTTGGGGGAGGTGGGTTGACTTTGGGGGGGTGGACCTACTACCGTTGCCCGCTGGCGCCTGTTGTTGTTGGGTTTTTGGATTTGGGATTCTTTTGTTTTTGCGCCTCCGTTGCGAACGAGCGGCGTTCGCAAATTGACTTGGCGCTCGAGTGCGCGTTGCCTGTTTTATTATCCAAAAGTGAGCAGCCACCGCTGCCGCAGCAGCAGCCTGAGCAGCCGGAGCAGCAGCCCCCACAGTAACAACAACCCGACCGGTAGCGTCATCTAGCGCACACACATTTTTATCGAGTTGGCCAAAACGAGGTGACTTCGGCTCCACTCGGCTTGTTTGTATTTGCCGTTGTTTTTGCCGCCGAGATTTTGTTTTTGTTTTCTGCCTGCTTTACAGCATTGCCAAATCTGTCATAAGGTCGCCGGCGTAGCAGTTGCCGCGCTGCCGGTGCCGGGGCTGACTAACTACAGGTGTTCGCCGGCGCCATGTGATCGCCGGCAGAGCCCCGCCGGAGAAAGCGGGAGGCCGGAGCGTAGCAGGGGAGAGAAATCCTTTAAGACCAAGGGTTGACAGGGATGGGTTGACAGTCCATCAGGAGTCAGCAGTCGCCTATTGACATACCTAATATACAATGGTCTGGATGGGTGGCAGGCTAACCCCTCCGGGCGGAGTTCGTGGTGATATATTGCTTTGTGATAAACCCTGATAGTGTCGCCCCCACTTTGGATCGTAAATCCGTCAGTCTGCTCCAGCACTAAGCCGCCTTTCCTCCTCACTTTTGTGAGCCCTCCCATGACATGGTCTTAAAATATTAAACTTACAACTTACATAGAGAGCTCTATGTTATCTTTAAATGTTGGTCCAATAACCCGATGAGAAGTACCGGGTATTGTACAGTATGGAAACTTATGCAATGAAATTGTCTCTGCTGTTTCCAAGCGTACATCTCTGCGCTTGTACATTGTATTTACCCTCCTAACCCCGGCGGTTGTAAAGAGTCTCTTTGTAAACAGAATGCAAACACAATCACCGCAAAGTGGAAGGTGTCACATGCTCTCCTCTGTACTTTTTGAATAAAAGTTAAGTGGAAATAGCCAAGTGATTCATTTGCTATTCACTTGGCCCGACTACAATAGACGCCAGTTGGGGATGCAAAGTGTTGCCCGTAATGCATCCATTAGGGTAAACGTGTAATTGAATAGGTGTCCCGAGCATCACGTTTTCAATTTCGGAAAATAAATTGTAATAGCTGGGTTCTGCTTAATTTAGCCCGATCCTATAGTATTTGATTTGCGGCGATTTCGGACAATCATAGCACGTGCCATGGGATGCAGAAAACTATTTAGAATTCATAAATCAATTGAAAGTTTCAAGAATCTTGGGGATAAGATTTAGTGCAATCAAAATAGTATAGTTCGGTTGCAACACATAGATATGCAATTGCCACTTCCCTCTGACGTCAATTCGCGGATATAGTTACCCCGATTTTCAGCACACTCACTTGTCTATATATAGAGTATAAACAGCGTCCCGGAATCCCACACATCAGCCTCAAATCATATTCGCTGACGTGCCTATTACCGGCCTGTCTAATGCCTGACGGATTGCGGCGAGTAAATGCTCAATTGTCAAAGATATAAATCTTATTATATAATTGCAAACGATAATAATTCGTGTGCGTGCCGGGGAATTCATCGTGCGCTCTTACACGACTGAACCAATTTCAAGTGCTCCAATTAGGAATTCCAAGCTCAACTCCCACGACCCCTCGACTTTCTGGTTTTAAGAACTTGAATTAATATTTATATCCTTTCTGCCAAGGTCGATGCTGTAACAAAAACACAAGATGCTCATGAGAGGAGCTATCTGCCGAATCCAGCACACGTGGCTGATACACGGGCGGACTAATGCCACACGTGGTTGTGCTTTACGGCTATGTAAGCCGCTCAATGGGACATGGAATTCATCCTACCTGCCGCCTGCCACTTGAATTTAAAGTACTCCTCGACAGATTTCCTGCAGCCAACAGAGTGCTGCACCCCTCGGGTTGCTTGTGAATTTCTATAATTTACTTTTAATGGCAATGCGCTGCATACTTTCTGCGACCTAGTTGCGGGACTGTGGCTATTTTTAGCCAGCCTGCAGTTGAATTCCGGCCTTGGATAACAAGTGGCATGAATTGGCACTACCACTGGCCAATAAATAAGTACGGGCACGTACGATGGATCAGCCATCAGGTGGAAGGTGCCACACCAGGTGCCTCCAAATGCATCGGGCTCATTGGGGAGGGGGGGGCCAGCCTTAGTGGCCTGCTTAGCCAGCACGCGTCAATGTCATTGCGTGTCGAGGATGCCCAACGGAGTCCTTTGCTGACGTCCTGCGATGACCTCTGGCCGGGCACTGAACCCGATACATTGCATGGCCGCGGTGCACCAAAGTTGGTCATCCCAGTGGGGGCATTTGCATGCCATACCAGGTCCGAAGTGACCTAGAAGCCAGAAGCCACACAAACCTCAACGAAAATCCTTCTGAAAGCGGTACGTGCCCCAGCAGCAAGGCACCTTCAGATCTAAATATACCTTCTCCAATATAGAAAACGTCCTTGGTCCCGAGGCAAAGACTTCTTGGACAAGCAAAAGTCAGTTGACAAAGCTAATGAGCCAACAAAGCAAATTGACTAATCTGGGGAGCAAGTCCTTTGATTAATGGGGGAGCGTTCTCAGAGGAGTAGTTGTCGAGAATTCTGGGTTAGAGCTTACCAATCGTGTTCAGCTGAAATTTATAACTTTCATTTATTGTCGGTGGGGAATTATAAACTAATTGGCACTCGACAGTCTTGAGTCCTTCCTGTTGATAGCCGCTGATATTGATTGACGTCGGCTAATTAGTAATTCCCAAGTGCAATCTGTGGTCGAATAGCCCCAATTAGATCCATGAGGGTATCAAGCGAAATCCCCCAATCCCAGTTTATCTAGAGTGTGCCACATACTTCCCTTGTGACTTAGCGGTCACTTTAAAGTTAATACTCTTATCAGCCGCTAGCAATATGATCTAGCCTTCCAATTGAGAGAAGAAATGTTGGGATATAGCTAATAGCTATGGATAGGATGACTTAAATCAGGAAATTTGTCAACGACTTCATTTTTAATATTTGCTCTTTCGACCAACATAAATTCTGACTCGTGCCTGTCCACGGACTTTTCGCTGGCATCAACGTATACGTATGTATTTGTCCAGATATCTAGAGCGGTATCTGTATCTGAATTTGTATCTCAATCTTCTTACCTGTGGCTGTGGCGCATGACTCTTGTTGACTCAGCAGCCGACTCGCCGGTTTTCGTGCAAATATTTGCAACAAGTGCAAGCAACTAATTTATGACAGTTGACATTGACTTATCTTTTTTGGAGAAGTTATTGGTTCTGAGAAAGCACACCTTACACTTGAGGTGGACTTGAGATGCTTAATTATGTCCAGACTATTCAGAACATACATATTTTAGACCGAAAGGAAGTGGAATCAGCTTACTGACAGCCACTGTTTAATTAATTTATCTAATCTATGTATGTGCCTTCTGTTCTTTTATTTTCTCAGCTTGTCGTCATAGGAAGTTCTCATTAAGGCGCTCATTAGGATATCCATCTACCCTGGTGTTTTATGGCCCCACAGTGACCCCATGCCCCGGAGAACAATGACAATCGCTGCCCGAACTCCGGACAGGCAATCATCCATCACATGTCACCCAAAAATAGCGAGAGCATGGGATGAAATTTATTTTAGTTGGTTCAGGCCAAAGGTCAGCAAAAAGTTTACAGCCGGTTTCAGTTCAAAGTTGAGCGCTCTTAGATGGCCAATAAATTCATGTTGATTGCTGGAACTGATGTAACCGACCTGGGCCAACACTCGCAGGATACAGATACAGATGCGTGTGTATCTTGGGGTGCGTTAAACTTTCCCCAGTGTCTCTGACCGTCGCGCTGGGATTCTCTTTAAATCCCCTAGAAAAACAATCCCTGTGTATGCAAATCGGATAATGGATGTAAGGACCGGCACTACCCCGAACTGAATTACTGTATCAACAGTTGGCAGGGCATTTAAGTGATTCCCTGAGAGGCTTCAGGGAACAGCGACGTATAATTGGTAATCGATGGCCACAAAGGACTGATGCCAATGCACCGATGCCAGGGCAGCTCCCAGGCCCTCTTGAAGAATAAAGTTTCCACTGCACACACTCGAGGAAAACCAATAAAACTTGGTCAACTCTCGAGTGACGGTCAACGTGTTTGTCAAGGTTAATAAGAGCCTGAGGGGCGCTGGGTGGGAAACTGCATTCAAGGTCAGAGCGAGTGGGTGGGCGGGGTGGATGGCAAACAAACAGACGCCATCGGGAAGCGGATGGCCAGACAAGGCAATTACCATAATTGTCCCTCCTGGATACCGCATGCATGTATGTATGCATACGGAAAATAGTAAATACAAGAAGCCGGAAAGTGCATGAATGAGTAACACTGCAGCTCCATTGGTTCAAGGGCACTCTGAATGGGAGCGGAAGATGATGGTCCCGCTGGGCGGATCGGAATCACAAATAGTTTCGCCATTAGCTGTCATGCAATTTGCATGGACTCGAAATCGGCATCGGACTAATGAGCTATCCGAAGCCCACTTGTCAACCTGTCGCTAGAGTTTTGTATGTTTTGTGAACTTGGCATAATTCTCATTATTTTCATGCTTTCCCCGTCCATCTGGCCGCTGGCCAAATCTCTGGCAGACCATAAAGAATGGCTAGAACAAGATCCATTCTATTTTCAACTTGACAACGGAGCCCCACCGACCCAACTGATCGGATAACCATAAAAATACAATAACAAAATATAAACACACATATGGCTATGGACTCGTTATCGCCTGAAAGTATTTATAGCCCACCCTCCAGACTCAATTGCCCAATTGTGGCTTGGTTTACGATAATAAGTTGATTAGAGAAATTTGCATGTTTCGGAAATAAAAGCTTCAGACTGGGACACCAGTGCGTATGAGTAATGCCTGAATACTCTGAAGCCCAAGCTTATCAGTATTGTTTTGAAGTTTAGTGCCTAGATCCCACTCTGGATGAATAAAACGAGTATACCCATTACTCATAGAACTAAATTTTCAAATTACGTTTTCAACCTCTCGTAAGGCTGCAGTGTAATTTATGGCAAATTGACAACAAACTTCAGAGTGACTATCCTGAAAATGATTCGAGTCAAGTTTTAAAAATACCTGGTAATAATTCTTGCGGGGAAACCCCGCTCGGCCCGCACAGTCAGGTGACCAGAGCACGGACCCAAAAATAATCTTTGGCTATAAATTTTTGGAAAAGCATGAATTTCGGGAGTCAAGTGGAGGCTATAAAAATCACGACGTTGATTTGAGGACTTTATCGGACAGATAGGCCAGAGGTCTCCCGGATTCCTCAGGCCCCCGACTAATTGCCCCGACCTATCTAATCTGGAGGAGTTCTTTTTGGGTGGCTACTGGGGCGGTTAAGACTAATTACTATACGGTTATGTCGCGTGTGGTCACGGGACCAGTTATTTCTGCCTCGCGGCACGGCAATCTTTATGCGCTGCTAAAATTGGATGTTTGTTGATTCCCTAATTCCCCAATATGACTGCAGCTTTGTGGCGCCTTCTGGGAGTCGGATAACCAGGAGAAACAAGGAACACCCTACAAGTTGACTGGTAAAGGTAATCAAAGGTGACTGTCTCACAAATGTCAGCTGCACAGAAATCGATTCATATTCAATAAAATGTTGCCTAAGCAGCGCAAGAATTATCCTGGCGAGGATGCCGCCAAGAGTGAGGGGGAATCCCATTGCTCTCGAGATGTGACCAACATCGAAAAGGCTTCGGATGTCAAGGTGGGTTCACCGAAACTACTGAATATAATACCATTGTATTTATATCCCTCAGGAAAGTAGAGCCAATACTCTTTTGCAGCGAATGCAGGACCTCATCATATTCCCGACCGTGTTCTTCCTTTGTCCCGTTTTTATATTCTTTATCTTTAAGTTTGCGCTCGTGGCCCCGTTTGTTGGGTTCGACGACGCGAATGCCGCCATAGGATCGGCTGTGGCCACCGTCATTGTGATGCATGTCCTGATCGCAGGATACACTCTGCGGCTGATCTTTGTGCAAGAGTTCTCGCGCATGGAAACCCTGGAATTGTGGGCGGAATGGGTTCCCCAGGCTCAGAAGCCCGGACCCGTCCTGATCGTCCTGCTGCTGATGTCCTACTGTTCTCTGATAATTGGCTTTCCCATTGCCACCTTTTTCGCCCTCAAGTTTGTGGTCCTGACTAGCTTCAAGCACATGGATGCGGACATCATTTCGGCCATTTGCACGGTGATTGCCGTCCATACGGCAGTTGGCATTTACATTTACAGAGCCATCTACGGCAAGACTTCGACGGCTAAAGGCGGCAAGGATAATCAATAGGATAATAATTATTTTGGACCATTCAATTATATTCCTATGCCACTAACAAGTTCTAAAAATAGCATTATTCTCATCCTACAATTACAAGGAAAATCGGAAATCCCCAAAACGTAAACACCCCTAAATGGCATTTACGCTAAATACATTTCCTATAATTCTCATGCATTTGGGGCAGCGTATTTCCCCTATTTACTTCCGTAGAAATGTTTTGGACAACGAGAATAACAGCACATCCCACACAACAGGTTTGGGTGCAAACGCTTTTCAAATGCCACTTGCCAAAAAAAATAAATACATAAATAATAAATAGTATGTGTAGGTATCTGTCCCGGAGATATAAGCTGCGGGAACAAAGAATGTCGTTGGCCTAAGACTTTCCGCATGGAAAAGTTTACGAGATTGACGAGCCCCTGACATGACAATAAAAATATTTATTGGCCAACTTTATCGAGCTTTTCATTCTGACCATAGCAGGAGGGTCCAACAGGTGGTCATTGTTCTGTGCAACAGCCTAGAAATAAACGGAATTTCTTAAACACTGATTCCCTTGAAAATAATTACTCTTCAGAATTGCTCATTAATTGAAATACAGCTATTTAAACCAACATTTTGAAATATATCTATCAATAGTTCTTCAAAATATACTTTTAATAAAATAATAAGGTAAACATACCATCATAGGTGAGGTCTCCTTCAACTTTTATTTCAGATTAAACTATAAGGAAATATTATTTCAGTTCGATGTCAAGCAAATCGGAGGCTTTGCCTTCGTCCACATTGACGCTCCTGTGACGGGCAATTAAGTGCATTGGAGGCAATAATTATTTAATTAACACATTGGCATTGCTATTTTATTTCAGAATTTATGCCGCACACACGAGGCGACAGATTAGTGTCGCTTTTTTCATACACATCTTAATGTGTTTGGACAAAAACCATCCAAATTGTCGTGTTTGTTTGTTCTGGATGAAATGGCAAAACTTTTTATTACAACTTGCTGTAATGTGCTGTCGGTTCGAGAGCAAGCAACTAACTGAGTAAACAAGTAGCCACAGTAAACAAAAAATCCGAGCAACAGGTCGCCGTCATCTCCTCCAGCATCTCGCCAGGCGCATGTGCGTAAGTCTGTTGATGAAATGAGAGAACAGTTACTATGAGAGAACAGCTAAATAAATTTATTTAAAGATGCGAAGGCGAGCAACCTAAAAGTCTTGACTTCTAAGCCACTAATAATTTCATATTTTCACTTAAAATTAACAGACCGTTTTAAAAGTTGCCTTATCACTAGAAAACCAATATAGATAGCCTTGGAGTAAAATACATGATTCTGTCGACTACCGCTAGAGGCCGTTATTGCAATTGGCACCTGCTTATTGACCTTCCACCAATTTGTAGACAAAGTTCTTACCAATCTGCATCTTGGAGATCTGCATCTCCAAGGGTCATGGAGACCCTTGACTTTGGGCAAATGCGTGGGAACGGCTTATATGGCCCACTGCGATCTCTATATCTTTTTCAGTTTTCATCCGATCCTTGAGCGGAATACCTTAAACGATTTGCAGATCAATTCCTTACCAATCTGCATCAAAACTTGCAAAACCATTTTTTAATCGATTTTATGTCCATTTTTCTCATGGAAACCCTTGACTTTGGGCAAATGCGTAAGAACGGCGTCTATGGCCCACTGCGATGTCTATATCTTGTTTAATTTTCATCCGATCCTTGAGCGGAATACCTTAAACGATTTGCAGATCAATTCCCTACCAATTTGCATCAAAACCCACAAATAAATTTTGGAATACATTTTTTGCCCATTTTTCCCATGGAGACCCTTGACTTTGGGCAAATGCGTGGGAACGGCGTATATGGCCCACTGCGATGTCTATATCTTTTTCAATTTTCATCCGATCCTTGAGCGGAATACCTTAAACGATTTGCAGATCAATTCCCTACCAATTTGCATCAAAACCCACAAATAAATTTTGGAATACATTTTTTGCCCATTTTTCCCATGGAGACCCTTGACTTTGGGCAAATGCGTGGGAACGGCGTATATGGCCCACTGCGATGTCTATATCTTTTTCAATTTTCATCCGATCCTTGAGCGGAATACCTTAAACGATTTGAAGATCAATTCCCTACCAATTTGCATCCAAACCCACAAATAAATTTTGGAATACATTTTTTGTCCATTTTTCCCATGGAGACCCTTGACTTTGGGCAAATGCGTGGGAACGGCTTATATGGCCCACTGCGATCTCTATATCTTTTTCAGTTTTCATCCGATCCTTGAGCGGAATACCTTAAACGATTTGCAGATCAATTCCTTACCAATCTGCATCAAAACTTGCAAAACCATTTTTTAATCGATTTTATGTCCATTTTTCTCATGGAAACCCTTGACTTTGGGCAAATGCGTAAGAACGGCGTCTATGGCCCACTGCGATGTCTATATCTTTTTTAATTTTCATCCGATCCTTGAGCGGAATACCTTAAACGATTTGCAGATCAATTCCCTACCAATTTGCATCAAAACCCACAAATAAATTTTGGAATACATTTTTTGCCCATTTTTCCCATGGAGACCCTTGACTTTGGGCAAATGCGTGGGAACGGCGTATATGGCCCACTGCGATGTCTATATCTTTTTCAATTTTCATCCGATCCTTGAGCGGAATACCTTAAACGATTTGAAGATCAATTCCCTACCAATTTGCATCCAAACCCACAAATAAATTTTGGAATACATTTTTTGTCCATTTTTCCCATGGAGACCCTTGACTTTGGGCAAATGCGTGGGATCGGCGTATATGGCCCACTGCGATGTCTATATCTTTTTCAATTTTCATCCGATCCTTGAGCTACATACCTTAAACGATTTGAAGATCAATTCCCTACCAATCTGCATCAAAACCCGCAAAACCATTTTTGAATCGATTTTATGTCCATTTTTCCCATGGAGACCGTTGACTTTGGGCAAATGCGTGGGAACGGCGTATATGGCCCACTGCGATGTCTATATCTTTTTCAATTTTCATCCGATCCTTGAGCGGAATACCTTAAACGATTTGCAGATCAATTCCCTACCAATTTGCATCCAAACCCACAAATAAATTTTGGAATACATTTTTTGTCCATTTTTCCCATGGAGACCCTTGACTTTGGGCAAATGCGTGGGAACGGCGTATATGGCCCACTGCGATGTCTATATCTTTTTCAATTTTCATCCGATCCTTGAGCGGAATACCTTAAACGATTTGCAGATCAATTCCCTACCAATTTGCATCCAAACCCACAAATAAATTTTGGAATACATTTTTTGTCCATTTTTCCCATGGAGACCCTTGACTTTGGGCAAATGCGTGGGAACGGCGTATATGGCCCACTGCGATGTCTATATCTTTTTCAATTTTCATCCGATCCTTGAGCGGAATACCTTAAACGATTTGCAGATCAATTCCCTACCAATTTGCATCCAAACCCACAAATAAATTTTGGAATACATTTTTTGTCCATTTTTCCCATGGAGACCCTTGACTTTGGGCAATGCGTGGGATCGGCGTTTATGGCCCACTGCGATGTCTATATCTTTTTCAATTTTCATCCGATCCTTGAGCGGAATACCTTAAACGACTTGCAGATCAATTCCCTACCAATTTGCATCAAAACCCACAAATAAATTTTGGAATACATTTTTTGTCCATTTTTCCCTTGGAGACCCTTGACTTTGGGCAAATGCGTGGGAACGGCGTATATGGCCCACTGCGATGTTTATATCTTTTTCAATTTTCATGCGATCCTTGAGCGGAATACCTTAAACGATTTGCAGATCAATTCCCTACCAATTTGCATCAAAACCCACAAATAAATTTTGGAATACATTTTTTGCCCATTTTTCCCATGGAGACCCTTGACTTTGGGCAAATGCGTGGGAACGGCGTATATGGCCCACTGCGATGTCTATATCTTTTTCAGTTTTCATCCGATCCTTGAGCGGAATGCCTTAAAAGATTTGTGGATTTTGTCCCTACCAATCTGCATCAAAAACCACAAATAAATTTTGGAATACATTTTTTGTCCATATTTCCCATGGAGACCCTTGACTTTGATGTCTATATCTTTTTGAGTTTTTATTCGATCCTTCCAGGAATTAGCAGGTCTAATATTTAAACTACACATTTAGCAAATAAAAAGAATCTTGAATAGCTAGGAAAAATTACTCAGTCCAGTCTAAGGTTCCTAAATAAAAAGGCCTAAAAGTCGGAATCTTCAAAAGCTGCTCGAAAATGTCGATGTATTTCAATACGGAATGGGGGTATTTGGAAGCTATTACCCGGGGCTTCAAGAACGGAATGCTCAAGCATTCGGACTATCTGAACCTGGTACAATGCGAATCGCTAGAGGATGTCATGATCAGCATTCAGGGCACGGACTATGGCAACATCTTTACGGGCGATAACCACCCGAGCGTCGACGTCATTGAGGTGAGCCTAAGGGATCGCCTGCTTCAGCAATATAACTACATTCGTGGACATGCGACGGAGCCCCTGACTACGTTTTTGGAGTACATTCGTTATCCGCACATGATTGACAATGTGACTCTATTGATAGCCGGTCTGAACAACCGAAGGTCCATGAAGCGTCTGCTGAAGATGTGCCATCCGCTTGGATTCTTTGATTCTTTGGCAGCCATCGAGGTGGCCTCCAATTCGGCAGAGCTCTTCGATATGGTTTTGATCGATACGCCCATCGCCAAATTTGTTGCACCGGAGCTGATCAGTCAAAATCTGCTTTCCAACGATGTCGAGGTTGTCAGGGCCACCTTGTATCGGTACTACTTGGAGCACTTCCACGCCTATTGCATGAGTCTGGGAGGAACAACCGCCACTGTGATGGCGGATCTGCTGGCTTTCGATGCGGACCGCAGGTCCATTACCATTGCCGTAAATGCGCTACAAAGCGATATGAGGTGACATTAATTTGAATAGTTTGAAAAAAATATATGTATTGATTTTTCTATTTTAATTTCAGACCCGATGAACGCATGAGAATGTTCCCCAGCTGTGGGTATCTTCCACGAGTGGCCTTACATGGAATGGCAACCGCTCCTGATACAGAAAGGATAAGAGAGATCTGCAATGCATTCGAGACCTACGGCAAGATGTTCGACAACATTGAAAGGGATGTAGACGGAATGATCACTCTGGAGGACCGCTTCCTCATGTATGAAGCAAAGAAGAATGTCCAATCGTATATGCAGCAGTTTCATTTTGGGGTATTTTACTCCTTCATTAGACTTAAGCAGCTGGAATGCCGGAATATAGTCTGGATCAGTGAGTGCATCTCTCAGCGGCAAACGGAAAGGATAAATGCGTTTATTCCAATCCCTCTGGATTGGTGATTTCTTTAGGGTCTTATCTTTCCATCATAATCTATTTTTCGTTGTTTAGTTATTTTATTGCTCTTAAAAGCTTTCTAAATTTGAAATTTTTAATGAATTAAATAAAACTTTGTTTAGGTATTCGAAGTTGGAAGAAGTTTGAAGTTTGAATTTAAAGACTGTCACACACGTTGGAGCTTCCAGGTTTCGAAGGGCTCGGGAGATTCTGTGAATCTTTTTTTTCCAGATCAAGTATGAAGTTTCAAAATTATCCTGTAACAGCAATGAAAGCTTACTTACTTTAACCGGTTCGCGAACAGGGCTGCCACTTTTCTAAAGTTCATTTAAATTGGTAGGGTGCCATTTAACCATAACGAAATTTGGCCACACTGTTTTTGAGGAATTTTCGACCAGGTACGGGAATTTTAAATAAGGAAAAATTAATGTCTGAAAAACCACAAAATAAGCGGCATTTCCCATTCATAGGATATATGCCATCTATAGAATATAATTGCCTGATCAATATTAACATTTCTAATACATTTAAAAAATGCCTTTTTGAGAAAATGTCGGTAATGTTTATAAAGAGAAAAGTTGAAGGCTTTCAAATTTAACGCACTTTTAAATATGGGGGGAAATGGTATTTTTTAGTGGTTTTTCAGAGCGCTTGGGCGGAAATCAGAATCGACCATCTGGCAACACTGATTCAACATGGCCGATTTATTTTACAAACACAAAAACACAAGATACACTTAAATACACTAAACTGAAATTTTTTGTTCGTACATTTGCCAAGGCATTAAAATTCGAAACCGTGGATACCGTGGTGGCCAAAGAACTCTTCCAAATGGAAGCAAGTTATTCCCAAAAAAATTTACAAAACATGGCCGATTCGAGCAAGCTCCTGCTGTCGTCGCAGCAGGAAAAACCCAACCATTACACGTAAATAGCATCCTTTACCCAGAATCAGAGCAGCTAATTTAATTGAGTTTTCTTGCCCCCTCAGCTACCTGAAGGAGTTTCGTGTGGAGCAGTGCACGTCGTTCCTGCAGCATAAGTGTAATCAGCACAGACCATTTGTCTGTTTCAATTGGCATTTTCAAAACCAGCGGCGTCGGCGGCCCGTGAGGAAACGCGACGGTACCTTCAACTATAGCGCGGATAATTATTGCACCAAATACGACGAGACCACGGGCATCTGTCCCGAAGGCGATGAGTGAGTATCCTGTGTGCCGTGTCCTGGTGAAATAGCGCGTCTGTGGAGGATGAGGATGAGACACAATAAGCAACGACGTAGTATTTTTTTGGTTTCCTCTTTGTGCTCTTGCTTCGCTTCTTTGTGTGTATCTGGCTTCGTGTTTACAAACAAAAACCTGGGTGCGGGTAAAAGTGAAAAGTGTGCGTCTGTGTTTGTGTGCTTGTGTGAGAGTAGGCGAGGTCACCGCCGCCCCCAACGGGCGAAAAGTGAAAGTGATAGCAGCGATTGAGCTAGCAAGTTCTAATCAGCATCCGCCTTGGTGGTGGTGGTTGTTGCTCTCACCGATACATCCACAGCGAAAATGTGTACACACACGCACCACTGTCGTTTGCAGCTACAAGTGTGTGCGTCATTGTTTTTATTGCGTTTCGCTTTTGCGTGTTTATTTCGTTCGTTTCCATCGTTTATTTTGATTTTCCCCCGGCACTTAAGCTTCGAAATGTACAGTTATTGTGGCGGGCAAGCTTTCAAGAAAAGCTCCAAAAGTAAAACGCAATTACGCTTTCTGCATGAGAAAAAAAAATGCTGATTTTATGACCCAGACTTTGAACATGTGCCCTCTGGCCTCTTGGCTATTTTTAGCCCTGCTAGCGACGTCACTAAACTTTGTTGCTCCTCTCCCCCACCAGATGCCCATTCCTGCACCGCACTGCTGGAGATACAGAGCGCCGGTACCATTTACGCTACTACAAAACATGCATGTGCGTCCACGATACGGACAGTCGCGGATACTGCGTTAAGAATGGTCTCCACTGCGCCTTCGCTCACGGCATTCAGGACCAGCGCCCACCGGTCTACGATATCAAAGAGCTGGAGACCCTGCAAAACGCCGAGATCACCCTGGACAGCACCAATGCTCTCAATGCCCTGGACAAGGAGCGCAACCTAATGAACGAGGACCCTAAGTGGCAGGACACCAACTATGTGCTGGCCAACTACAAGACAGAGCCATGCAAGCGCCCGCCGCGCCTCTGCCGCCAGGGATATGCCTGTCCCCAGTACCACAACAGCAAGGACAAGCGTCGTTCGCCTAGGAAGTACAAGTACAGGTAAGATTTATCCTTGAAGTCAAATGAAAAGCATCTAAAGGGCATCCTCTTCTTGTCTTAGGTCCACGCCATGCCCCAATGTTAAGCACGGCGAGGAGTGGGGCGAACCGGGAAACTGCGAGGCCGGCGACAACTGCCAGTACTGCCACACACGCACCGAGCAGCAATTCCATCCGGAAATCTACAAGTCGACTAAGTGCAACGACGTCCAGCAGGCCGGCTACTGTCCACGCAGTGTCTTCTGCGCCTTTGCCCACGTAGAACGTGAGTTCTGTGCTACAACAGGGGATGTTTTAGCTTTTTTTCCACAACCAGTTAGAACAGGGCTATTTGTATTTTGTTTATTGTGTCTAACTTTACCCTTTTTGTTCTTTGATCGCCGACCATTTCTTCTCATCGACCAATTGTCTGTCCGAATCTTATATACATATCTTACTTGGTGCGTTGTTACATGAAACAATGCTCCGCTCCTCTGCACTTTATCATGTAACCCATGTTTCGCCAACATAAAGCTTGTAGTGTGGCCAAAAAGGCCTGGGATCAGGAGCTCTCGCTAAGCGAGTTTATTTCCTATGCTTTGCCCGATCTAAAGGCCTCGGATGCGCTTCATTTGGGTGATAATGTACGTATAATAATAAAAAAAAATATCAGCAACACTTTGCATAATTGCAGTGCACGATAATCACCATTAGAAAACTTGTTAACATCTCCATCCAATCATAACCGCCTTGTGGCCCGCTCTCATTGCCTTCCCTTGATTTCTTTCTTTTCGTTTCGACATCGCCGTAGTTGAAAATTGATTGTAATAGTACCAACAAAATGTTGGTAGATGCTTTGGGAAACACAACGAATTCCAGCAAATTTTTAAGTTTCTCACGACCCGTGGACAGTCGTTGTGAGTATTGGGTCAGAGATATTGCGAATCTAGAATTCACTACAAATATTGGTTGTGGACAAAGTGTCAGCGCATCGCCTTGCTAATGAAAGATCAATAATGGATTTGTTTATTTTCTTGCAAGCAGCTTGCTCATTGGAAGAGAACTCATTATCGGCGAGTCTGGCCAATACTAGCTTATTAACACGTTCCTCGGCGCCAATTAACATTCCTAATACGACTCTAAGTAACTCAATTAACGGTAAGTGATTAAGCTAAAGAGTTTACCAACTAATGAACAACGCCAACTGCCTAGATTTCAACTCAGGTGGCTTCGCCGTCAACATTCCTAGCAGCTCGCTCACCTACAGTCCAACCAATCACGCCAATCTCTTCAATGTGGACGCTTTTAACTATGGGGGTTCCAATAAGCTCAGCAACTCCCTTTCGGCCGCCACCCAAAACGACAGCAGCCTCTTCTTCCCATCGCGCATTATTTCGCCAGGCTTTGGAGATGGTCTGTCCATCAGCCCCTCGGTCAGGATATCCGAATTGAACACCATACGCGACGATATCAACAGCAGCTCTGTTGGCAATAGCTTGTTTGAGAACACTCTAAATACGGCCAAAAATGCTTTTAGCCTCCAGTCGCTGCAGTCGCAGAACAACAGTGACCTGGGACGCATCACCAGCGAACTCCTGACCAAAAATGCCCAGATCCACAAACTGAATGGGCGCTACGAGGACCTCGTTTGCAAACTAAAGATTGCCGAGCTACATCGCGACAAGGCCAAGCAGGAGGCGCAGGAGTGGAAAGAGCGCTATGATCTAGCTCAGATTCAGCTGAATCTGCCCGCCGAGCTAAGAGACTTGTCCATACAAAAACTGAAGCAATTGCAGGTAAGTTTCGTAACATTTCGTAACACCCAAGCATAACTAACTATTTTCTGTTTCAGTCAAAGCTGCGTACTGATTTGGAGGAAGTCGATAAAGTATTATATTTAGAGAATGCCAAGAAGTGTATGAAGTGTGAGGAGAACAACCGTACTGTCACCCTGGAGCCGTGCAATCACCTGTCCATCTGCAATACCTGCGCTGGCTCCGTTACCGAGTGTCCCTACTGTCAGGTGCCGGTGATGACCACCCACACCTAGAATATGTTTTACCAGCAACAGGACCACAAATGGCCCTTTGGCTGAAAATCGGATGGTAGAGGTGGTTTATGGGGATTTTGATTGGGGAACAAGACCGCGAACAGCATGACAATGTGTTACACACAAAGCAACCTTTAGTCTTAAGTTAAAAGATGAAACTCTTGATCAGATATGTGCTGACACTTGCGCACTTGTGTGTGTGTGTGTGTGTGCGCAGTAAAGCGTTTATAATTTATGTATTTCCACTATGCGAATTATTGTCATGAATATTAGAAATTACTAGGCACAAACTATTAATTGAATTAGTTAGCATCTCTAAAATTAATTTGTATCACGTTTGTTTACAGGAAATTTTCAATTTGTACGTCTGACGATTATTTTAACGAGCTAAACGAATTTGCAATATCTCATTTTTTTTTTTATATATATTATTTTTGTCTCACTATTAAGGTTGCCACAGAAACCTCTTTCAATTTTTTTAAGTTTTAAGAAGAGTATGCAACGACAAATGTCTACTATTTACCAAAATCAGTGACTTGCTAGAGTTTTCTGTGGCTTCCTCCCTTGTATTTGTATTGAAATATGATACACTTTCAGTCATATTGTACTTTTTACTAGTATTACTTAAGAAATTAAGGAACTAACCAATTGCAAGTGGTAATTGTTAGGAAGATATGATACATATATAATATATTAATTTTTCTAGACACTTTTAGCAATTGACTTTTAACAAATTTATAGTAACCAACAAATTAATCAAGTTGTCGCATACAAAGCAGCCAACAAATACCACAAACAACAACCACCAGTGATTTTATATGAACCGATTTTCAAACTATTTTATATATATGTATGTGTGTTTAAAACTTATGAAAAACAAGAAGCAAACAAAAGCAAAACTCAAAAGCCAAGACAAGCGTCAAACCTGCAACTGACAGATCATTAATCTTAGTCTTTAGTTTCTCACACTTAAAACTGCACAAAAGTCATTAAGGACAATTGAATTGAATGCGACAACGCTTTTTCTTATCGTAATGTTCATTTTGTTTTATGAAAACCAAGTTGAATGTATTTTATTTCGGCGTTACTGAGACACAAAAATTGCATACTTACTCGTATACTCTTATACTCTCATTAGGTTACTTTGTGATTTGAATAGTGCTTTAAGTACTTACTTTGCAGCTGACTTTACTTTCATCTAACTTGCATATTCTCATCTGGATGCTTCCAAAGTAGTAAAAGCAAAAACCATAAAATTAAACAAAAAAAAAAACATAATTATATATATTAAACAGAAATTCTTTAATGTCAGAGCGTATTATTTAAGGTATATGAAAACAAGCATTTGGCTGAAGGTACAAGAACGAAAGGAAATGAATAGGTATTTATATAAAAATTGCATTTGAGCGTAGAGTCGATGAGTGTGATTTAGAAAGCGTAAACAATAAATGTAACTCGATACAGCGAAACGAACAGAGTTTAATGAAAAATGTTAACCAGAGATAATGTGAAACCGTCTTCAAAAACAATTGTATTTTTCTTATGTATTGAGAAATAAAGCTATAATATGTAATCAATTCAATTAGCTATTGAAACTGTTGAATAACGAATACTGTTAGCTAGTTGAGTTGAATTGATGGAACACGTAATCAAAACGGGGTTGAAACAGTTTTGGGAATGAATTGAAAATGCAACTGCAGAGGCATTTATTGAGATGGGAGTGGAGAACTATTATGATATACAATATAAAAATATATATGTAAACAGAATCTATAAATGTGTGTTAAATTAAAAATGCTTTAATAGTTTATGACAAATGTGTACACCAACAAATACAAATAATACTAAAAATCACGACAAACTAACGGAGAGATAATTGGTTTAAATGGAGCTGTTGAGTCGCAAATTAAAGTGGGTGAAAACACCAATCTAACGTGCATACTTACCTCTCAGAATATATATACATACATCCCTTATGCTCCACGATCGGGCGAACAGTTTGAACATTTACTTTATAAATCTTTACGAATATACTTACCTATTGACTAGCGGTTGGAGTCTCCAACATCAATCCAAATCAACCAATGCAAAGCAATTTTACATGTCAAGAAATCCATTTCACGCCATCTCAACTGAGAAGAATCAAAGCAGCAACCCAGAGCAAATATATGTACAGTACATACATATATATTTATAGATGACACATGTATTTTGTATACGCTACTGTAAGAGTGATTTTTATGTGATTTTGAAACTACTTGAATATGTGATCCAGAAGTATATGAAAAATAAGGACAAGAAAATACAAAAAAAAAAAATACAAAATAAATCGAAAAAATATTTATATATAAAAATGCAAGATCGCGACAGAAAACAGCATCAAGAAAAATCAATTATAAACCAACTTGATTTTATGTACCACAACTACTACATAAAAATGAATCTATTCGAAAAGCTCCAGCTCCATTTTAAAAACATAACACCAGGAAAAAGGGGAGAATTTTAAAAGTAGGAAACCGCAGTATACACTGCACATTAAATATTGAAAGAGTTGAAATGTTTTAAGCTATTAAAATAACACTTTAATTGTAGCACCTTCCCAATTGTTAAATGGGGCGAGCTCACACAGAAAATCTCGTTTAATTTCGATGAGTTTTTAGAGCGCGACTGGGACGGTGTTATAATTTAAATCCAAACAGCAAAAATCACAAATTAATGAACAAGAAATTAAATGTCTAAAATATCAAATTGAATTAGTAGGTAGTTTAGTAGGGTTGGTGAACCACAAATAATAAAAAAAAATTGGAAACAAAATGGTCACACATTAAAGAATCACAAAGAGCAACACAAAGCAAAGGCATTACGCCTCTAGTTCTAGAACAATAAACAAATATTTGCTACCAATTGTTTCATCTAGTTAATAACTAATTAATTAACAAATTCTAGCAAACTGTAATTAATTGTTTAACGGGAGTGTTAAACGAAATTAGCAAACCAAAAAACATGACAACTCCGAACACCGAACAGGAATTTTTAATGATGTAACGATCGCGAGACAGAGACAGAGCAATTTGTAACCGAAAGTCTTGTATTTTACAAAAAATAAATGAAATTAAAGGATTTATGCAATTTGTGCGAACCAAGCCCACACAGAGACACACTCAATAATCTAAAAGAGAACAACAAAAGACACCAGAAACTAAGTGGAATCAAACAAATTTCAATGAAATTATTTTTTTCTAGAATATTATAATACAAATGTGTGTCAAGACCTAAGTGAACTACGCCACAAAATATTTGAAACTTTTACTAGAAATAAACGCTGAACTAATTTCGAAGCAATTCGACAGCTCTACATAAGTTAACTTTTACCTAGCCTAGGCCATAGGAATTACAACAAATATACTACGAACTATTTACCTATTATAGAATATCTATGAAAATATTACCAATGATTTTTGTTCATCTTACTTTCTGTACTCTAACCGAATAGAATCGTAATTGATTTCCCGTGAAAAGATATTAAAACCGCTGCACTGATATGGCTCAGATGCCATAAAGCTCTCGATATGCGTATAAACCTTGTTATCGGCAATCAATAGCTGCAATATGAAATGGGAATTTATTTTTTTCAGAATCGGAATTAGCTTCATAAATTCCTCCCTATTACACTTCAATTTTTTTCTAATTTTGATTCACAATTTTATTTTTCTGTGGTAACTCGCTTTTTTTTGAAATGTTGTGTGTGTTGTTGCAAAAGTTAGCAATTAAATTAAATATAGATACTTATTAATACAGAGGCGAAACCGAAATTGATGACTAGTAGTATTTTGAGGTTTGAGAAACGACCAAACCGAAACGAATGACAAAGCGACAAACAATAGACTCTGACTCTAAAGATACCCTTCCACATTGTAGACAATGCAACCTTAACAAATCAATTATGTAACTAGTTATGCCCTGCAAAGGAAATGAATACAAATATTTGAATATTTATGAAAATATATATACAATTATGAAACATTACGATAGCATTATCAAATTATAGCACAGGCCAAAAGCAAAACCTCTGCGTATTTTCACCTTCTCTATAGCCAAAGTCTAGAACATACATAGGTTCCATCACCCTCAGGTTGCAAGAAACATGCCCAATAATACTTCTTTTTCTAGAAAGGTTGTGGAGAAGGTGGAACTATTCGTGGATCAAAATAAAAGTTCTACTTTGCCGGCCTGTGCTCAAGCAAATTGTGTAGCAATTTAGTTATGTATTTCAAGTAAAGAACAAATGTTTGTCTAAGGTGACCACAAAGCAACAAAAGCATCTGCCTCAATCCGAGTATACACACCTCTATATATATTTATGATCCTATATATTGGCAATAATCGAGTACGAATGGACGAGAGCGAGGCAGCCATGGCTAGAGTTTCTATTTAGGCATTTGCTAAGGAGAGTTACTACATGTAAACTATGCAATTAACAAATTGATAAATACAAATTACTATTTAAAAGAAAGATTAATAAAACCGTGTTTAAAGCATGACTCCTTTCGACTGTTTTATTATACTTATATCCATTTGGTAATTTGTTGATGGGAATGCCGCAATTTTATGTGTGGCTTGGTGTGTTGTGTGTGGAGTCGGAGGAGTCCTTTCCTTCCTTTTTTTTCGTTTATATTTTTGCAGTCTGCAGACAAGACAAAGCCAAGGCGCTTGGTTCCCATGCGTGATTCCAATCTGGCCCAGCAACCCAGCAACAACAACTGCACACCACACAAAGGCAGCAGCAGAGAAAAGGGCAATATAAAAGGTAAAGGCAGAGCAGCATCAGCAGTCAGAAACTCGTAAGAATTTTAAAATGCACGATAATCGTTCAGTGATAGCTAAGCAAGCCGACAATGCCCAGGCTGTCTGTTCTGCACTGCAACAAAAATGGGGAGAGTTTTTCGATTTTTGTTATAAGAAACTGTTTATTCCAAGACCTTTACAGAATACTTTACGGATATGATATTTAATGATACTATATAAAGTATGGTATGGTATTATCTAATTATGAACATTTCTCTCAGTGTGAATGCCCTGCTCTTCTCATCTCTTTACCACTGCCACTTTAACCTGAGCCACCGAGGTCCAGGCAGCCAGTTTGAAACAAGGTAAGATGCTGCTGCTGCTTTGGCTGCTGTTGCTGTTGGAGGTTGCTGCGATATCGCCGCGTTCGCGCGTTAAACACAAGCGCAACAATTTTTATTCTGTCAGCGAACGCGTGCCTGTATTTGTGTGGTCCCGTCTTCAAACTGGACTGGACTGGGAAGGGGACCCTTGGCTCCTTTGGTCAGTCTTCCTGCCAGAGATTGGGACTACGACTGCCTGCCTTGTGATCTTGCGTGGCGATCTCACGCGCTTGCGCCTGCGCCTGCTCGAGCACACTGCACTGGAAACGGGCGGGCATATCAGTGGAGTCGGATCGCACGGGTTGCGAATCGGATTGGATGGGATCTGTGGGGATACGAATACGAAAACTCTTAGGTAGCTGGCTTGGCCTGGCATATAAATAGGTTTTATGAGCGCAAAAGTGTTGCCATTTTTCATGCCAACTTGGATCCCCCACCAACTATTTTTAGACATGTACAAGAGTATCCAGGGTGGAAGGGATAAGGGATCCTCGCCAGAGCTCAGACTTTCGCCTCGGTTCTTGTGTTCATGTTCTGCAGTGTTTCGCACGCTGCACGCTACACGCATTTCCACTTGAAACTTGTTCTTGTACCAGCGATCGCCCGCACACCCCGCCGTGATTTGTAACACGATACGTTTCGCCGCCGCCGCTGACTGAAGCCAGGAGCACGAAAAGCAGGGGGTTAACCGAGGGGGGAACATTGGACTAAAGACCAGGGTCCCTGCTGCTTCTAATGCATTTTTCAGCTCTTTTGCATGGATCCCCGGTCCTCGGAGTCCCGTCCGATCAGCTCATTAGGCATTTTTAATTTGACAACGCGCGCAATTTATGTGGGAATTTCATGGCCTGTACTTTGACTCATCCCAAACGAAAGACTTAGGCAACGAACTTGGCCGAGCCAAGCTCTGCTCAAAAATCAATTTTCGATTTGCTGCAGTTGTCCGGGAGACTCGTGTGGCTACCTTTGGCTCTGAACTTCCAAGCTGCCAAGCTGGGTTCTTGGACTCCCCGACTGACGGAATGACAGACTGACTGCCGGCTTCAGCATCCTCAGATCAAAGCCGAGCGAAGGAGGGCACATGGCAACCCAAAAAAAGAGCTCATTGTGGTTTTTAATGAATTTGCAGATACTCTTTTAAGAAATTAAAAGTTTGGCCTAGTTTGGAATTATTTATAATTTTGAGATAAACTTGAATTAATTTAAACTCTATCCTTAACTAATTAAATATTAAATATTTATTTACTTTTGCTTTATATTAGTTACGTTACCAAATTGTCATAGAAAATGGACTATTCTCTAAACAAGTAGAGTATAGAAAATCTATTTAACCGGCACAGGCGTTGACGTTGATGTTGGCCCCGTCTTAACGAAGTGTTGCCTGGTAGTTGCCGCCCCTTCTGCTGCCAGGACCTCTTGCCCCTCCGAACTCCTGACGGCCGGCGGCCGTGGCCCTGCGGCTGCATTCCGCATGCGGTTTTTGTGGCCAGGTCGGTCCGGGCCAGTCCAGGCGGCATTTGGCCACGAGCGGCGCATAATACAAAAGGCAGTAGAAATGCGAGAGGGCGGACATTGGGTATTAAGTATTGGCATTCCGAAATTGAAAAAATATCCTCAGATAAAAATGTGCAATTTTCTAAGCCGCTCTCGGTCCACCAAGACCCAAAAAAGTACTTGAGGCAAATGCAGTTACTGGTGTTGTTGTTGTTCCTGTTGGTCATCAACTTTCCATAATCGGCGCGCAGACAACAAACAACTTGGCCCGCCCGCTGGGCCCGGCCAGAAGTAACAACAACAAGAGCATCAAGCGCCACTTTGCTGTCAATTCAAAATGATAAAGCAAACAAATATTAACCCACTCCAAGTGGACGCATGTGGCTGCCGTCTCATGGCACTTTCTGACAGCCCAGCGACACTCGAGCCCGCGATCGGGGATCTGGGATCTGAGATCTGGCACTGCGACTGGAACTGGGACTGCGACTGGGACTGTGGGAATGTGCCACGGTCTCCCCACATTCAGAGACACTCACACACACAGAGGGAGAGAAGAGACGGCTTGCCACGGCTTAAATGCTGTTCCAGGCCATAATGACTTTTAATTTTTATGGCACTGGCTGCCGAGGATGCCGATGAAGCATCAGCAGCAGAGCTTAAGTCGCATATAATTCAAGTCCATCAACGCATGCGCTTCACTTGACCACCGCCATGATACACATTTAAATACTCATACCCGTGGTCGTTCCCGGACCTGCAACCAGCAACCCTGTCCCTGCCCCTGCCCTTGCCCCTGCCGTCAGCCACCTTGTACACTTTGCTGTCGCCTGTACGGCCACTTGAAAACGCATCCATGTGACTCGTCTGCGTCTGGATGACCATGGCCATAGCTCTCTGGGATCTCACCAGCTCTTCGGACATGAACGATGCTCGAGAGGGCCACAAAAGGCTCAGCGTTGTTTAATATTTTAAGTAAGTGCTGCCGCTTGGCTTTGTGCTGAGGAAGATCAGGGAGCAGGGACTAGAGACATGACAGTGGATGCGTGGAGCTCGTGTGGATCTCGATCTATGATGGAGTGCAATTTGTTAGCAACGTTTTAGGCCAAGGTATTCATGCAGAGAGCTGTTTAGAGGCCTTCAAAGACATATAGTTTTAAAAGGTAAGCTATAATGTAGACTGCAGCTACTGTGTGTTTGTAACGAAATATAATCTTCACCTAATATTTGATTCCAAGAATTTTTGAATCAGTGGCATATGTTTTCATATCTATCGCAATTTGATTTGTGTACTGATTTGGCAACAGCATTTGGGACATTGTGCCGCATATTTGTGGTTTGTCTCGTGCAAAAACTGTTGGCCAAATACGCGCCGCATGTGGCCACTGGCCAGGTTGTTTCGGTTCCTGTCCCCTGGTCTGTGTGCCGGCCTCTCCTCTCTCACAGACCGGGCCGGCCAACGTGGCTGCTTACTCACCGTGATCTCGACTGCCGTTCAAACCGCATCGATCGCTGCCAGCTGATAGCACAATGGACCCACTGCACACAATGATAACTATGCCGCTTACGACTTTTTGACTCTCGCGCCGGCCAGGATCAAAAGGAGTCCGGTTGACAAATGTTTGTACACACAGCGTGATAAGAGGAGGGGTAGACGTTGTGCGAGTGGGATAGGAGGCGAGACCCTTTTCTCTGCTCGAGCTGTAAGGACTGAGAATGTTTATGTTACAAGCCGAATGGTCGCACTGCACGCCTTCCCCGTTTTTGGCTCCTGGGCCCATTCAGTGGCTGTGTCGGCCTTTGTTGCGGTAGCAAATTCCCTGGAATAGTCACAGCCATTTGCCTAATTTCTATCTGCAGGCCCAGCAATTCCCCAATGGCATTTCACTTAGATTTATGTGAATTAAACAGCCCCTCGCCGCCTCGAGCCTCAAGCGGCACATCCAAATCCCTGGTAGCCGTAAATGTCAACATCCATTAGAGACCTCAAACCGTTAGTGGCATTTGTCGCACGCTATGAGGCCAAAAAGAATAAGACCCGAACGAAGTTAAAAGAAACCCACAACAGCAGTCACAACAAGAGTCCCACATGAATCCTACATGATTGAGTGGCTGCTTCTCGGAATCAAATCGATTTGAGAACTGGGATCGTATTGGATCGAAGTGTTCGATTTCCTCTTTTTTTTTGGGATTCGAAGACCATTCAAAACGGGGCAGCCGAAGCCATAAACAATATAAATATTCTCGTAAATATTAGTTAGTATCAGTTATTAAATTACGCCGACCTTCACGGCAAAACCGGTGAGACGGGCCAACGCGCGCGTTATGGCCATTATTATTTGTTAATTATGTGGCTCTCTCTAATGGCAGAGCCCAAGCTTGTGCAGCCAAAACAAAAGACTTTGGCAACAAACTTGCCAGCTAGCTCTGAGCGGCCATAAAGCACTTCAGAAATTCAATGAACCCCAAGGGAGTCGGAGCAGACGACCTAAACGAATAATTTATGCTCTATTCATAAATATATTAATTCCAATTGTTAATGAAATATATATTCTCTAAAAATATAAATTTTCCTTTAATTTTTTGTATATTGATAAATCAGAGAGGATACTTATAAGAGAGCTCTTTCTTTGTTAAGCTCTATTAAAATGTTGATTACTTTGCCTTTTTAATTAAAACCAAATTGCATCTCTTTTTCACAGCATCCTTGTGCAGATCCCTTCGCCTGCCCTGTCATCTCCTCTGCCACCGCCCCCAAAACTCATTACATAAGCCATGTGCCCGCGACCCGTGTAAGCGCATAAAAGAAGAAACAAAAATTCAAGTTTCATATCGAAGTTTTATGATCGAAAACACCAACGAAAAAGTAAGGGGAAAAAAAAGAGCAAATCAGCCGCAACCCATGGCGTTGGTGGGAATGGTGGGATCCAAAATGCTGCTGCTGGGTTAAGACGACTATGGGCCGGGTGCGGGGGGTAAATGGGGGAGAGGACTCGGGCGAGGCAGCAGCAGCCATGTTAACAACTTCCATTAAAAGAAATTAAAAGCAGACGCAGACGCCGTTGGATGCGGACGCGCCATGGCGCACAGAAAATGGCGTTCCATCTGCTCTTTGGCATCTGCCTGGCATCTGTCCATGGAGCTGGCCCAGAGGAGCACTGGCTAATACTGATTCTGATTCACAGTTCTGGTCTCCAGTTGGCCAGCGAATGATCTGGGCATTTCCGGTTCGCCTATTTTGGAAGTGCCTAGTACTTGGGAGGAGAAGAGTTTCAAGAAGGTCTTTGAATAATGTTTGGTCTGTTCTTGAGAATAAAATTTAATCTATTTCGAATGGAAGTTTATTCTCAAAGTGCTGGTATGTATATACGTGAATTTTAACCATTCTTGAAGAGCCTTCAAGAAGGTCTATAAATAATTTTTGAAGTTAAAAAATAATTTACCTTTGAAGAGGAATTCCTTAAGGGTTCATAGTATGAGTAAAAATTTTGTTTTGGTCAAAAAGTCTTAGTTTTCGTAGGTTTTTTTTTAAATGTATCTTAAATGGTAGCTGGTAAAAGTTACACATTATTTCTCTCTGTGTAGCATTACAGGTTGCCATTAAAATTCAATTTCGGTTTATAACTGTCGCCCATTAATATTCACATAAATCAATGCTGAACCAAATCTAATTACAGAATCTAATCTGTGGCTTTTTATCTTCTAGTTCTATTAGTTTATTTAGTGTTTTTTTCTCAAAGGGTTCTTAGATCGTTTTCGGGTTTTATTTATTTTTTTCTTTAAGACAAAAGGTAAAGAGCGCGCGATCTATATGATCGTGATTATGATGCGGAGGCTGCCGTCTCGCTCTTGCTCCCGCTCCCGCCGCCACTATGCGGCAGTATCTGAAAGATACGATGCCATTTATTCATGCTCATTAAGTGCTGGAGCGATTGTTGTCTGGGCCTCGGGATGGTCTTCTGGTCTGGTCTGGTCTGGTCGGCGTAGTCGTATCTGGCTTGTTCACGGTGTGTTCATTCACAAATGAGCGCCTTAAGCAGCTCCGCCCCATAAGCACACGGATACAGATGCATTGGACACAGATACACGAACGTAATGAGTTGCCACTCACACACACTCACACCCAGGGAAGAGGAGAGGCCAGAAATTTATGTGGCAGCCACATAGACTGGCGCACACAGATACTCGACTGCTGATGCTGCTGCTGCTGCCTCTGCTCCCCCATCCCCGTGGCCACCGCCCCTGGGCCAGCTTCTTCATCTTTAATTTGGTTCCGTGTATCTTGTTGATGGCGTTTTGCCTTCTCTTATATCTCGCCGCCGATCGTTCATTGCTATTGAATGTTTTTTGCTTTTTCTTCGTTTTTTGGCTTTGGTTTTCTCCTTTTTCTTCGGGGTTTTTGTGTTGAAATTATGCTACGGCTTGCATTCCTCGGATCACAGTTACCAAAATGAGCTAGCCCCCCTCCGAGCCCGTTACAACAATAACAGGTGTTGCATCCTCTGCATCCAGTTCTCAGGTCTTTGTTCCCGCGGATTCCAGGCGACAATTTTATGGGCAAACAGAGCAGACAATGTCAAAAGCGCGATTTCCAAGTGCCAGTGTCAACAGAGACCTGGCCAAGACCTGGGCAAGTGCAACCGCAAAAGTCTCAACAATAAGACTCTATTCCAGATATGGCAGAGCCATAACTCCCAGCCGAAGTTCGCAGCTCAAAAGTCAGAGAACCAAGTTCAAGATGTGCGAAAAAGCCCGGCTGGAGGAAAAGTAAACTTAAAAATAGCAACCGCAGATTATTAGCCAAAGTCAACAGGCCTGGGGAATTTGTTGTGAAGTCTAGAAAAGCGGCATCATCGCTCTTCGATTAGCTTAAATACTTAGTAATTACAGATTGCATTTGCGAAACGAATTATCGAGCTTTCAGCACCCCGCTCCCAAGTCAATAGATAAAAAAAGAGTTATTTGTATATTTGAGGAAATTAGTGGCAAATATACGATGCATTTGAGAGTCTAAATATACTTATTACCCAGTAAAGTCGCACATCCTGTCTTCGTATCTAATCGGAAGATTGCGAATATCTGGCCGACTTACGATCGTTGACATTAATGATTCACTAAGTGACATAAGCTAAGCAGCAAGGCCAACACGAGGCTATGGTGGTCATATAACACCGCAAGTTTTCCAGGGGTTTTCGAAAACCCAGACGGGCCCAGAAACTTCTCAAGCGGAAGTTGGCCAAAAGGGGGCTGCCTGCGAGAGTGTTCGTACTCCGTATACCAAAAAGGAGCACCTCTCTCACACAATACACAAAAAACCGGAACATTATTAATTTACAAGCAATAAAGCGAAACGAACAACAAAATGCAACGGAAAAAGTGAACAATGGTGGCCAAGAGCTGGAAGCGGAGGAGGAGGAGGAGATGGAGGTACAGGAGCGGCTAACAAGCCACAAGAGTCGACGGATAGTAGTAGTGCAAGTGTCAAGAGAAATTGCAGCTGAGGTTGCATCTTCTGGCCCCGCACACGCACACCATCGCACTTGCCAATTGGCAACACAGTTGAGGCCATCTGTTGAGTCTTATGTACCCCACCACTACAGACGTGCTCTCCTCTTACCACTTCTGTCTGTGTGAGCCACAGTATGGTGGTCTATAGTCGTCCCCCTCGCACCTGTGCCACTCGAATGGAGCATAAAAATGAACACTGATCGTGGCACTTCAACACTTTCAAAGGCGCACACGCACACAGCGAAACGGAAATGAACCCAGGCCAGCAGAGTGCGAGTGTGTGAGTGAGTGTGTGTGTTAGGGTTCTTGAAAGCACCCTCGTCGCTCTAGTGCTCGTGTATTCGTATTCGTATCGTACTCGCAGCAGTACTGGCACTCCGCTCCCGATACTCGCTCGTGGGCTCGGAAATGTCATTTGTCAATCACCGTGCGAGCGCAACGGTTGTCCGAGAGCGAGCTCCCTGCGAGGACTAAGCCAGGCGGTTAAGATAGCACAAAATCAGTAAAGAAAATCCAAGTCCAACTCAAAGCAATCCCAATAAACAACGAATAATTTCACAAAAATTAAATAAATAAATAACGAAACGCGTGCGCTCCTCCTCAGTCTCTCAGTGTCTCAGTGTGCCAAAAGTGAAGTGCTAAACAACCAAATAAAGGAGAAAAGAATAATAATACGAATAAAAACATAAATCAAACACGAGAAACAGAAACCAAACAAGCCAAACTATAATGGATAACTCAGACTGCCGTGTGCCCTGGGCCAGTGCCCCCAGCAGCATGACCTGCCTCTCCCTCGACCCAGCCAAATGCCACAGCTCCAGCTCCAAATCCCAGCCTGATTGCGACACTCCTCCAGCGGCGGAAAAGATCC
Organism: Drosophila monieri; assembly: GCA_035047585.1. Lineage (NCBI taxonomy): Eukaryota > Metazoa > Arthropoda > Insecta > Diptera > Drosophilidae > Drosophila > Drosophila monieri. The sequence continues at coordinate 2,258,422 of JAWNPJ010000087.1, read as the reverse complement.
AGCGCCACATTGCGCATACGCAACGTTGCCCTGGTGGTGGCAAGATCACAACTCTGCTGGCAGTCCTGCTCCTGGTGCTGCCTCTCAGCTTTACGCCGGCACACAGCTGCGGCCCCGGTCGAGGCCTGGGCCGTCGTCGGGAGCGCAACCTGTACCCACTGGTCCTCAAGCAGACCATTCCCAATCTCTCTGAGTACACCAGCGGCGCCTCCGGGCCCCTGGAGGGCCCAATATGTCGGGATTCCCCTAAGTTCAAGGACCTGGTGCCGAACTACAACCGGGATATCCAGTTCCGCGACGACGAAGGCACTGGAGCCGATCGTCTCATGAGCAAGGTGAGTTGTAAGACATTAAAAATTGTGGTATCAGCAGTGTCTAGTTGTGGCATTAAAATATTACACTTGGTTGTTCATATCATAATCTAGACTTTGTTTGGAAATAGTGTTGGGGGAAATTATCATGACTAAGCGAACTGTGAATTCTGGCAATGAATCGTATTTCTCGGTAAAACAAAAAATATCTCGATTTATCCGAAAAGGTTTTCCCATTTATGATTCATGAAGTAGAAAAAACCACCAACTATGATGACCAACTTCCCTCCCACCACTAATCGGATAGCTTCCGAGTCGGGGCTAGGCCAAGTACCGGCCCATTGCGCACTGAACCCAACCCACCGTTCAAATTCAATTGTCAAATTAGCAATCGCTAATCTCGGAGGCAAACCATATCTGCGATCGTGCGATAGAGCTGACCGCCCGCCACTCGATTTCCCATTGATAACGGCTACGTGTCGGTATCAAAAAACAGGCAACTCATCAAGCCGATCGTCCGCTTAACTATTTATAAAAAATAAATAAACTTTATTGCTAAGTGCGAGCAGTAAAAACGACAAGAACAGCATTGGCAATTATGATTAATTATGCATCTTATCGGCGCCGAACTGCACTTATTTCGCAAGCACAAAAAACAGGAAGCCCGATACTCGAAATCCAGGGACTCGAGGCGACTAAATGGCAGATAGCCAGCCGAATTCCATCGAACTAAGCCATAAATGTTTTGCAATAAACGCTAAAAGTATATGTTAAGTTAATAAAGGAAAACAAAACAAACAAGAGTGCGTTCAACAACCTCCTGTCCAATCGATCCGAGGGATCATCATGGCAAATAGTTCAATCAATCAACATTGTGAATGCGTTTTCGATTTCGCCACGAACAACAAACAGAGACTCGAGTATGGCCGGATTTAGTGCTATACCTGCCCATATACCGTCCACCGCCCACCCTCCTCTGCCCACCTGTCTGCCCCCAAGCGAGGCACGCGAGCATTGCCGCTTATCGCCGGTGTTTGTCTGATAAGCGGCCTGCAAGTAGCTTGTTCGCCGACTAATTTACACTCACACTGGGCCACTGTGGGGTTTATTTGCCAATATCTAGATTCTAGAAGACAGTGAAAAAAATACTCTAACTTGTGAAAAATAATTGCAATTTTTTTTTTTGTTTTCTCAATAATATAAGCCGTAATCTCTAACGCCAACTATCTTCAAAGTCTCCGATTAATCTTGAAATATTTTTTCCGGTGCAACCGCTTGTAGGTCGCCAGGAATTTTTTATTGGTTGCAGAAAAAATGAGTTCTAAGACACCAGCTAAGTCGAATAAAAGCAATATCTTATCGAGCGGCTCAAGAGGTTTTTAGGGAAAGTATGGAGAGTAGGGGACTAATACCGAATCCAAGGTTCAAAAGCAAAAAACATCTTAAACAAGTGCCTAATTCCGGCGACAGAAGTTCCAATTAGCATTGCCATTTGCAGTGCACGGGGCTCTGGTACAGTGAGGCTCCCTTAGGTGGGCCGTGGCACACTTATCGGGGACGCCACCTCACGGTTATCGCAACAAGTTTTGTTATTTTAATGAAATTTTAAGTGCTGACTAGGTGTTAAAAATAACGCTCTCCCTCCTTGATAAGTTCCCATAAAGGGGCTATTAAAGTTTTACGGCCGACTTCCACTTTCCTTGTCCACGATTTTGAGTCCATATTTTACGAAATAAATAATCAAAACTACTAGACAGATTAGCACCATGAAATGAATATATTGATTTAAGAGTGTAATTAATTATTTACACTGGTACTGGTAACTGAAGATCGGGATAGATTGGCGTACTTCAGTATCGGATGATTAATCGACAAAACAGTTGTTCTGGCTTCTAAAATTTCACTTAACTTTCACAAATGGCCATTTGCAACTGCCACGTGCCCATCGGGAGACTTTTAAATGGCCGAGCGAAACATTTGTGGATGTTACCTTGAATTTGATATGCAATCCATATAAAGCAGCCTTTTCAGACCCGACAAACGGTTAACAGTTGCACTAACACGGCAGCAATACTTACCTTATATTGTGCATTGTGTATCGCCCGTGACATCGCCGATTGTCAAGGACACCGAAAGGTCAAAGCATGGCCAAGGCCTTCCAGGCATTTGACTAACTGTCCAAGGACACTCGCGCCCATAAAATCCTGTTGTGCTCAATGGCAAATATTTACAACTGCAACCGTTTCGCAGGCTACCGAGTGACATTGAGAATATTGGTCCGGAGAATTCACCGAGAAGAGAAACAGGAGGAGGCTGGGAGACCTCTGTTTCAGAGAACCAGCAGCGCAACTAAATTGTATTTTATGTTTTTGATTTTTGGATACTTACTGTGCGTGAATTTCTGTTGGTAAACAATTCGTTTTGGCCATTAAAAAGGCAGCTAAACCAAGTGACCGTGAGTGCTGTGTGGGTTGCATAAACAAATTGCAAATTGCAGATTGTCAGCAGCATTGGCAGCACAAACAATAAAACCGAATCAGACGAAACGGCAGCCACCGTAGATCGGGCATCGTAAAATGCCAGAGCTTATGACAAGTCATTGCACGGGGCAATGCAGGTAATTAAAGTAATGTGTTGTCTATGCAACACGCCTTGCTGACTGGATTAGACAAGCAGCAGAAACCGCAGCGGACAAACGGACAGAGGACAGGCGGACAAGCGGACAAACGGACAGCGAAGCAAATGGACGGACGGGCGGAGAAGAATGCGTCAAAAGCCGCAGCATAAGTTCTAAAATTTCATAAATTGTAGCAACAATGGGGCTGAGGGCAAAGCCAATGGGGTAATCCGATATGATTATTGACATGCATGCAGCAGTCCCAGTTGCCGGTTGCCAGATACCAGTTGCCAGTTGCCAGTTTTCAGTCTTCCAGTCCTCAGTCCTCTTTCAATATTGTGTCCCACACCACTCGAGCCAGACACATGCATCAAATCAAATCAAATCAAAGTAAGCCCACAGAATACAGCCACAAGGCACTCTAATAGAACATTATGACTCAAAAATTGATCCTATTATGACAAAAAGATCAGAAGACAAGAGACAGAACGGTAAGCGGTGTGGGGTGTGCGGGATGATGATGTCAGAGTCTCAGTTTCGTTTTCTTTTTGGCCAAACTCAAATCAAATCACGTCAAATGCCAAGATAAGCAAACTTCTCTTCGTGGGAACATTCCAGGGCAGGGCTTGTATATCCATTCCAGGATGGACTGGGGACTCGACCAACAAAGTAATCAAACTTATCAAACAAACATCAGTCAGGCAAAGTGGACAAATTGCCAAATGGCCGGCCAGGGCCGGGGATCGCCGGCGGATCTCCATAAACCGCAGTGTTTGTTTTGCTTTTGTGTGTGCGATGCTTTTATATTATTATTAATCAATTTGATACTTTTACGAGGGCACTCAAGCGCGAATGTTCAAGGATTTGTTGCTCCAAAATGCCATCGATATTTGCTCTGTTCTGGCTCTTCCCCAGACTCTTTGCCTTTTGCTTTATTTGCATAAAACTTTTATGAACTTGCCCCGGAGAGGATCGCGAGCGAGATCTGCGATCTGCGATCGCGTCGCGGCTATCACATTACTGCTGGGCGAGTGACTCACATTTCACATGGCTCTCGGTCTTGTCTCCCGATTCCTGCAAGTCACGGGGCCCTTGTCCCCAAGCCCCCTCCTTGGCAGCCCCATCAGTGCCAATGTGCGGCTCATAACTCATCATCAAAGTTAATCACACATCAGGGATTATGGCGCTTATCATTTAAGACCCGGCCTGGGTCTCTCTTACCTGCCTCCTCCAAACTGAGAGCCTCCAAATGACTTTTGCAGCCGAGCCGGGGCACATTAAATGTGGCAGGGTCACGGGGGAGTGGCAGGGGGGAGACACAGGTGAGGCAATAGGCCACAACTGAGATTTAATTTACGATTTCTGCAAATTAATAGCATTTAATTAATAACAATAAAATGACGCCTTCCCTTTATGGACATTTATTTGACGCGAGATTTACGAGCGTTTTGTAAAGAGTTGGGGGCCTTGGGGATTTGCGCTTGGAGTCTATGCAAATCGCTAATAACTTTTTACATTTCCCGAGGACTTAAAAGATAGATAATAGAAGATTTAGGAGGAGAATTACAGTCAGTAATAAAATAGTTCTCATTTTCATTAGACATTTTTCCAAGTGAAACAAAAATCTATTACTCCTTTCTTATTTATGAAGACTTGAAAAATAAAAATGATATAAGAATTCCATTCCTCATTTAGCAAGTGAGAAAAATTCAGTTTGGCATCCGAACCCAACTCCCGATCTCTCGTTAATCCGATAAAGACTTACCTCCTTTTTAATTCGTGCCATTTATAATCCACGAAAATAAACAGACAGGAGCAGACTTTGGAACCCGAATGTCGAGATATTTCTCGAGATTCCGTAAACACAGTCACATTCCCTCGGATTCTGATTAATTAAAACTTCAGCCGTCCGGTTGGACTTTTTTCTCCTTTTTTATATATTGGCCTTATACGATTTATGGATTTTTTTGCGCTGTAATAATTGATTCCCCGCGGCCAGCGCATCAGCATAAACAATCAAAGAGATTGCCGCGGCGAGGCAGGAGGACTCCCCCGCGTTTCTAATGAAGAGCTGTGAATAGATTTGCAACACAAATAAACACATTCGGCGGCGGATTGGCATTAACCCTGCACTTGAATCAATCAGCCTCCTCCACCAAGTTTGCCAATTAAGTAAGGAAAAGGAAATCTGTGGCCCTCCTCGAGTGGGCCACACAGGGCGACCTGCTGACTGACGGGCTCTAAGTTGCCACCTAAGTGGCTGCCAAAAGAGCTCTCATCCAAGGCTCTCTCAAGTGGCCCACCTTCACGGTCTTTAGGGCTCGATCCTCCCCTGAATACCGGGCTGTTGACACACATAAAGCGTGTGTGGTGGGTGACGTGATTTCCTCCTTTTGGAGTTTTTTGTCGGCCTTTGAGTATATCCTGTGTCAGTTGTAAGTTTTCGCTTCCTCTGAGCTTCCTCCGATGGCAATCAGTGCCTGGAATCAAAGGATATGGAATATCTGCTTACACTCTCCTACAGCACTGCATAGCACGTGCATCTGGCCTGGCCAACAAAATCACACAAAAAATATTAAAAACAACACAAAAAGGGGTGACTCCCCTGGCGTAACTTAATGCGCACTTGAATTATGTCGTTAAATTGTGTCGTTTCCTAATCGTCAGTTTTTTTCTTCCTGGGGTAAGTAATCCGAGACGCCTCGCCTTTGGTTTGGTTGGCAAAAAAAATCAGGGTAACTTGGGACTGGGACCTGGACTGTGACTGGGATCCAAAAACAAACAAAGACCCAGAGAGTTCGGGACTAATAGCTTCAGCGGGGACCCAACCGACGTCCACTCCGCTAATGATGATGAGTGCCTAATAATCTTCGTGCCATAATAATTTCGCCCGGACCATTAAAAGCGTCAAATTGGCAGCCAGCCAGCCAGCCAGACGATTTAAATCAATAAAACTGCAGTGGCGTGGCAATTAAAAACGCATCAAGAGCAAAAGATCCATAGACCAGCCATGATCTTGCGGCCAAGACTTTAAAAGCTGTAGGGGATCGGATCCAATGCAGATGCGTGTAAACAAAAATGGGGCGTGGTTCGATTTTCCCTTTTTTTCGGGGTAATGGCTGGGCAAAGTTCACACCTTGTTGAATGTCTAATTAATGCAGCTTTCTTAGGGCAGAGGCAGGAGAGGGCAGGGGGCAGTATCGGGATAAAGGAATGCAGGGGGATACATATGTGCTGCCAGGGCTTATTTACACTTGACGCTGTTGTCTAACGGCCACTTACAAGGCACACACATTATTTAGCCATCTTTTTGGGCCGCCGACGCCGCCTCTAAATGTTTACCTTACGCACCCGTCGGCAAACGATGCTGGATTTGGATTTGGATTTGGAGTCGTAGTCGGTGTTGGAACCTCTTCTCCCTTGTTTGCACTTCGCTGCATCGATTTTCAATTCGAACTCAATGCATTAGCATGTTGGGTAAACATCGTTGGCAGTGCTTAAGACAAAAGCGTTTGTTTTTCACCTTTTTTTTTTTGTACCTCCATCTCCATGCCCATGTCGAGTTCCATGTCCAGGTCCATCTCGGACTCAAACTGTTTGCCGTTTCGCGTTACGCTTTTGTGCTCATTAGCACGGCTCGACTTGGCTCTCCACTGGTTAAGCCTTTTAATAAAGTAAAGTTGCAGCAGCACCGGACAAGCCCACAAGACCGGCCTGGACAGGCAAATTTCATTGAACTCTTCCCGGAATGCGCGGGTCGCATCGGGTAGGCTCTACCATATCTGTCACCTCGCTCACTGTCCTGATTGCCGATTTGCCACAGCTTGCGGCAGCCGGCATTTGGTGTGTGACAAATTCGGGCCTCCTTGTTTTGGGCCAAATAATAGCAAACACACAGCCGGAGATCCACACCACCTCATCAAAACATAAAACCGTAAAAGGCAAAAATTGATCGGCTGTGGTTTGCTCGAAAAAAAGGATCCTTGGTCGGCAAATTGATTTTATGCGCTGTCTGTTTGCACACAAAAAGGCAACATCCTGTCACTGTCCTTTGTCCGCTTGCCCGTTGATAATTGATTTTGTGGCTCTGCATCTTCTAGATACCTTCTTCGATCCTCAGATCTTTTTTTTTTTGGGTCTCAAATATTTGCATAGACTTATTCGAATCCTTTTTGCTTGGCTGGCATTTCTCCGCTGATGGATTTAAAAAATCAAATGGAAACAAGCCGACAAACGACGAGCAGAGCACCCACCACATTGTTAAACAAAAAGTAAGCGTTTTCATATATTATCGACAGGAAAAACAAAGAGAGGAGAGGATCGAAAATAAAGGTCCATCCATAAAGGTCCCGGCATTATTGTCATTATTTACCCATGAGCGTGGGTTAGTAGGGTCAGTGTTTGAACTGCAAACAAGCCTTTGGCCAGAAAGGGAACTCGGCAAACACCACTCGGGGCACCAAAAACTCCTTGGCTGTTTGTTGAGGTTGTGCAGCAACAGGTTCAAAGGATGCGACCACCAAAAAACGAAAAAAGCTGAAAAAAGGGCAGACTCACACAGTCCAAAAAGCAAATACATACCTGGGCGGCACTGCTCCCTCGAAAAAGAATGGGAAACAAAGTAATGAACACCAGCCCTTTTGGGCGACCAGAATGAACTCCCGCTTGCCACGCCCCTCCCTCCACACACGCACACACTATATCCATCTCTGTTGCTCCCCCTTGGCGCGCTGAGCGAATTAAACATGGCGTCTGCGTCTGGGCTATTAAACGAAACCTAATCGATCTCTTACCTTTTCCCATCTCTTCTAGCGCTGCAAGGAGAAGCTCAACGTGCTGGCCTACTCGGTGATGAATGAGTGGCCCGGTGTCCGGCTCCTGGTCGCCGAGTCCTGGGACGAGGACCACCAGCACGGTGCGGAGTCGCTGCACTACGAGGGTCGGGCTGTGACCATTGCCACCTCGGATCGCGACCAGTCCAAGTACGGCATGTTGGCCAGGTTGGCGGTGGAGGCTGGTTTCGACTGGGTCTCCTACGTCAGTCGGCGTCATATATACTGCTCCGTCAAATCAGGTAATTGTCTAAATTATGTATATTTTATTTATACTGGTTTTTTGTCAGGGAATTAAGAATAAACTGTTTAAGACCCAACAATTCAAAAATGTTTAGACCGTTAATCCCAAAGTTAATACAACAAATAATTTAGTTTCATAAACAAACAGTTTTTCCTAAAGACGTCTGGTTTTAAATTAGTTTCTTACTTGTTTTTAAATAATATATTTTAACTTGTGAGTTAGTTAAAAAGCTGTTAGCTGTTTCTTTTAAAACTTTCCAAACCCTTCTTATAATTACATTTTAGAAAGCCTTCAATGCTTGTTGTTGAAAACTATACTATATCCATAGTTCCCCATAAAAGTTCGAGTTATAGCAGTGACATTGTAATAACAAGTAATGTTCGATGTTCGATGGGTGATGGCTGATGGGTGGGCCTGGTCAGTTAGCCAGAAGTGACACTAACAAGCGTAATTTCGCATGTTTCGTACTGGCGATCGCTAAGCTGACAGGCGTTGGCAAATTTCAGGCCCCCCACTCCTGCACTTTGCTCCGCCAATTTGGCCACGGCTGCAGTTCCTCCAGCTCACTGTAAGAGGGGTAAACAAAGAAAAGAAAAAAAGGGGAAGAGCAGCCAGGCAACAAAGTCTCGAAAACCGGACTCAAAAAGAGTCGGCCCGGCAGAGGCGGCAACTTGCTGGGGCTGTGTGCTGTTTTGACATGTTTAGGTTTGCGCCTGTCAAATTAAACGAATTGATGATACGACACCCAAAGCGTTTCTCAGGCAGCCAAACGGCCAAACAGGCAACCTGGCCAAGAGGCAGGCAACCGAAACAGGCAAAAGATGAATTAAATGCCGGGCTAAAACCTGAGCGCGGGCCTAATTGAAAAAAAGAGGCTCGGAAACACTGAAGACACACGGAACACCAAAAACTGAACGCAGCAAGTTAGCATCATCAGTTAAGACTCCGGCGAATGAGTCCCAGGCTATACATAGGTGTGTGAGTGTGTGTGGGTATAGGTGTGTATCTGTGAGTTGTAGCCATTATGGCCAGCAACCAGTTTTCCCCGAAACATAACGATACATAACGAAACTGCCCCAAAGACCAAATAACAAGAGAGAGGAAAATGCTCCATACGACCAGCCAACCAAAACGGGCCGAGACAATTAAGTTTTCTCTCCAAGATTTCCTTCTTTTTTGCATTTCTTTCCCAAGCGGCTGTAAGGGATTTTCCCTTTCATGTCCCAATTCCCGTCTACAATTACAACTCAAGGCACGCCTTTTTCCCACACACGCAGTCACAATATTTTGACTTTTCTTCTCCTTCGGTTTAGCGGTTCATAAAAAGTACAAAGGACATCGGAGCCAAGTGTCCTTGCTCATTGATTCTAATTGCTTATGAAAGGAGCCGCCCGGCTTTGGTCCTGCTGGATCCTGCTGTCATTTTGCCTGTCTGTGTTTGACCCCTGGGCTAAAAATCAAAGGACTGCACCGACAACAAGTGGCAAAAGGACACAGCCCGGCATGCCATGCGTGTGGTCCCTGCATCACCCCCCACTCCTCGCCCTGGCCATGTGTTGTGTGGCCGTGGGCCTATCAATAAATTACGAAGCGATTGATTGCTGATAGCCGGGCTGCACATAAACCACTGGCTTATGACAGTTTTGGCACAGCATTGGATTCGCTGCGAGTTCGCTGCCTAAGTCTTTCGTTTTCGTGGCCTAAACAGCAGCAGCCAGAGCAAAGCCAAAAGCAAAGCAACACAACACCAGCACAGCGACGAAGAGTAATGGCTGTAAACCTTTTTGTCGACACTAATTTTTTTTCTCTCTTTTTGTTGTTGTTTTGTTGCTGCTGCCTGTCTATTGTTGTTGTTGCTTTGTTGTTGGTGTGTCGCGCGCGCGCATTAAGCCCCAAGCCTCACTGTTGCTGTTGTTGCATGTTCATGTTAATGCTGTCCAAACGATCAGTCACCACAGCCAACAAAAACAACAACAACAAGAAGAACAAGTGGTCGGAGCGGAGCGGCTGTCCTCTGTTTTGTAATAATTTATCAGTTTAGTCTTCACAACAAAGATAAAATAACGATAATTTTAACCACTTTAATGGTTTATTAATTTATGACCCTTCAAGTTCTTCACTTTCCACTCACCGCCGCCAACGGAGACGCCGAAGACGATGCCTGAGATTTTGTTTCCCTTCTTGGCCGTGTCATTCCCTCTACTTGGTTTTATTTTTTGTCTTTTGTTACTGCTTCTTCTGTTTTTTTTTTTCCTGGTCCGCTTCATTTTTGTTGTTGTTTGTTGGTAAGAAGGTAGATTTCACACCAATTTTTCTTGTTACTACCGCGCTTCCTCTGCCCCCAGCTCCGCCCTTTGTGACCCTCCTGGGCCCGGCTCCCGGTCCCCATCGATTATGGGTTTTATAGACCGCTGACCATATGTATTTAATCCGATTTTTATTGTTTCTACACTTTTCAGTCCGTCCGCCAGTGTTTACCGAAATGCATCAATGGGAATTTCGGGTATTTGGTATTTGGGAAGGTGCATTTTCGTTGGAATTTTTTGGGCTGCAGCAGCAACGTCCGTCGGTGCAGCAACAACAAGGCCACTTTATGGCCACTCATTATAATAAAGCGCGCGCGCTGTTAGTGGTCTGGAATTTTTAATTTGAATTTTACAAGCATTTGAGGCGGCGGTGGCGGCGGCGCTTCGGGTGTGAAATGTGCGTGTGAGCCCCCGAGAGAAAGTTCTAAAAAGGCAACCCAATATTTCCAGATCTAGCTGGGTGGCCCCTTTTTATTTTGCCTGATGCCTGTAACCCAATATACATTAATGATGATTAATGTGGTTGCAGTTGTGGGTTGCAGCATGTTTGGTAATTGCGAACAGGTTGCTAAAAAGGCTGCTATATGGGTTGTTGGGAAAACAATGCCACAAACTGCTACCTGGCACATCCCTTCTTCTTCTCCGCTTTGGATGGAACTAAGCCGCTTTGGCTCGAGTCGAGTTCGCATTCGGATTTGGCTGATCCCACAAGCTAATCTTGTAGGAAAAACAAGATCACAATTTTTGTGCAAACCGATGCCGATGCCGAAAACAAAAACACACGACCGCCGTGCCGCATGTTATTGATATGGCCTGGAAGATCGCAGATTGTAGATTGAAGATCTCCGATCCTCCTTCGATCGCATTATGTTCCTGGCTTGTTGGCAAGCCGCAAAAGGCAGTCCTTTCAGTCAGTCCTTTTTTCGGGTCCCATTGTTTCAGTTTGGGCTGTGACGGGCCAGCCCCGGGGATCGATCTGTGAAAACCTTTTTGACTTGTTGGGTTTGGCAATTGGATGCTTAACGCCAAATTAGATTAGCAGCTAATGCCATTACCTGGGCCAACTACACTCGGGTGAAAAATGTTATCTCAAATCGGTAATGAATCTTTTTTATCTGAGCAGCGAGTACTTTATGAACATTACAGTTTACTTTAATTTAAAAATACAATCAATGTTATTCAATACAAATTAGGTAGAGTCTAAAAATAAATCCCCTACCGAAGATTCAAAATCTAATCATTTTCTTGTCTTCTTCCACTTGCAGATTCCTCTATCAGCTCCCACGTCCATGGATGCTTCACGCCGGAGAGCACTGCCCTGCTGGAGGGAGGAGTGAGGAAGCCGCTAGGCGAGCTCTCCATCGGAGACCGCGTCCTGAGCATGACTTCCAATGGTCAGCCTGTCTACAGCGAAGTGATCCTCTTCATGGACCGCAACCTGAAGCAAATGCAAAATTTTGTGCGCCTGCACACGGCGGGCGGAGCAGTTCTGACGGTTACGCCAGCGCATTTGGTGAGTGTGTGGCAGCCGGAGCGCCAGGAGCTGACCTTCGCCTTCGCGGACCGCATCGAGGAGCAGCAGCACGTGCTCGTTCGAAATGAGGAGACGGGCGAGCTGCGACCGGATCAGGTCATCAAAGTGGAGAGTGTGCGCAGCATGGGCGTTGTGGCGCCTCTAACACGCGAGGGCACCATTGTGGTCAACTCAGTGGCCGCCAGCTGCTACGCGGTGATCAACAGCCAGTCGCTGGCCCACTGGGGCCTGGCGCCCATGCGTCTGCTCTCCACCCTGGAGGCGTGGCTTCCGGCCAAGGATCAGCTGCGCAGCTCCAAGGACCATCAAAAGGACAGTTCTGCGGAGCGTCAGAACGGCATTCACTGGTATGCCGAGGCGTTGTACAAAATCAAGGATTACGTCCTGCCGAAAAGCTGGCGCCATGATTAGGTCCTTCGGCTCCAGAGACCCGGCCCAATAATTGTATTATATTTTGTAGTTATGTATATGCCTAATGATTGATGTATTTCAATGTTGAATATGATTAATACCGATCGCTATTATTTATTTAACACACACAAAACACCCACCCATATGGAGAAAGCAAAACAAAGGATATCATTTAGCCAGAGCAAACGAAATCAAAACGATAAACGAAGAATTCGAAACTGTTACACACACGTCCTTGACTTTTTGAGTTTTTGCAAACATCCTTAGATATAAGTAGGCAATCCTTGGCACAAATCCTGAAAGAAGAGAAGAGAGACAAAAACGAGAAAGAAGCATGCACCAATTTTTTCTTCAGACGACTGTTACTGTATATTTTTAATGGAATTGAATTGAATAATTTATTAAATTGCGAAATTGAGTTTGAGTGCGAGTGCGACTGTGCGCATTCCAGCCATTGGATATATAAACATTTTGTACTTTGTATATAGAAATGAAGCATTATAGTGACTGAATACTTTATTGTAATTTTGTATATAATACTTAATAGTTAACTGCGTATTTATACCTTATATTTAATGAATTATATTGAAATTGTTTGATAAATATTATGGTCTTTTTTATTTCTTTTCTTTGGTTGCTTATTCGTGGGTATTTATTGTTGTTCGGCTTTTTAAATAACCCGCTCAGTCAGACCCTTAGCGTTGCCACTTAGGGGATAGGATTCATGAACCGGTTCGTTGAAAATTAAGATTGTTCGTTGTATTGAAAGAGGCTGAAAAATACTAAATAGTAGGAGCTGCGAATGTTAAAAAGTAGCCGCAAACCGGTTCCGTAAAACACACAGGAAACGGTTACGAATTCCCCCTTTTAGCCAGAAAATGGATGGTAAGAGTTTTAATTTTAAACCAAAGGAAAGAATAGATTTTAGCCCTTGTAATGTTGATTTAATTTCTAGAATAAGTTTCAATTTTCGATAAACTTATATTTTTGTTAGTTCCAAAATCCATCTAAAATCCTTCTAAAATCGTTTTCCAACACATTTTCGCCTTTTAACTTCGTCTACCATCTGGTAACACTGAAAACATTTTAGAAACCATTCAAAACAACCTTTTAACAATGTTTTAATAGATATAGGATTTTATTCGAACAAGGATATATTTTTGAATCTTCAAACAAATTTATATATCTTTTGAGCCAAGGTTTGGTTTTATTTTTTGCCAAACGCCAAGAGAATAACCTGTAAGGATGAAAGTCTGTCGCCTGTGTCTGGCAAAGGACGCCAACTTTTCAGTTTTTTCGGTGTCGACTGCCGTAAAGATTATGGCCTGCGCATCGCTTGAGGTTGATCCGTCGGATGGTTTGCCTCAACTTATTTGCCCTGCCTGCCGTCTGCGACTCGAGGAATACCACCATTTCCGGCGCAGATGCCACGCAGCGGACCGCAAATTAAGGCGCGACGAGCGAATCAGCTCGGAGGACGAGGATAATAATGCTCTACAAGATGTGGCCAAATGCACAGCCAATGCCTGTTCCGAGAGCAACGCTCAGTGGCGGAAGCAAGCGGCACAGCTCATACGCAATGAACTCAACGCATACAAAAGAGAATTACTGGCCAACTGCAAGCAGACTGTGCGCGCAGAGATCGAGGAGGAGGTACGACGCGAGCTTGAGGGCGTGCTGATGGAGCAGGCCAGGCAACAGGTGCGCCTTGGCGTTCTCAATGACCTCTTTCAAGAAGTTGAGAATTTCTTCACACGGAAACGCAACGAAACTGCCTACGAGCATTTTCATTGTTCCGAAAGCGTCAGTTCCGAGATGGTCGATGAGTTTTATGAAGAAGAGGAGGTGGAAGATCCGAATTCTGTCAACGTGAGCCTGGTGGACCTCGTGGGTAAGTTTAACTGCTTTTAGAAAACTTAAATATCAACTAAATGCATTTCAGACGATGAAACAGATCCTAAAAATTCGACCGCCTCTGACATTCCTCGATGTACTTCTGCCTCCGAGATGATTGTACCCGTGACAATGGTGGAAATTAACATGACAGACACCCAGCTTTCCCACCTTCGAGAAGAATTTCACAGCGATATCTTTTTAGGCAATCAAAACTCATCTAAAACCACAAAAAGGATAAAAGAAGTCCCCTTGCAGCAAGAGCAGAGTCCGAAAAAAGTACGATTTAGCAGCCCTATTAAGCGAGCTAAGGCCCCAAATAAGACCCAGGGTAGTCGCAAGGGCAGGACCTGGACCAGAAAGCGCCCTAAAAGCCCCAATTGTATACGCTGTCGGCTCAGAGGGGCCGATAAGATAAATCGATAATTTTCCGTCATACAACAAAAGTTTCTATAAAATATATATATATTTTTTTTTTAGAAAAGTAAAGGAGATATTAATAAAAACTTAAATGTTTATTATATAATTATTTTCTTTACTTCTTTTAGTACAAATATTTTTCATTACATTTTGTTCAATTTTTCTCAGGGCCTCGCTTGAAGATTGGGAAATGCAAGGAAACGGATTATCTGCCCCACAGCGATGTCTATATCTTTTTCAATTTTCGTCCTATCCTTGAGCGGAATACCTTAAACGATTTGCATATAATTTCCTTACCAAATTGTATCAAAACCCAGGAATACATTTTTGAATCGATTTTATGTCCATTTTTCCCATGGAGACCCTTGACTTTGGGCAAATGCGTGGGAAAGGCGTATGTGGCCCACTGCGATCTCTATATCTTTTCAATTTTCTTCAATCTTTTTCAATTTTCATCCGATCCTTGAGCGGAATACCTTAAACGACTTGCAGCTCAATTCCCTACCAATCTCCATCAAAGCACACAAATAAATTTTGGAATACATTTTTTGTCCATTTTTCCCATGACCCTTGACTTTGGACAAATGCGTGGGAACGGCTTATATGGTCCACGGCGATGTCTATATCTTTTTCAGTTTTCATCCGATCTTTGAGCGGAATACCTTAAACGAATTGCAGATCAATTCCTTACCAATCTCCATCAAAACCCACAAATAAATTTTGGAATACATTTTTTGTCCATTTTTCCCATGGACACCATTGACTTTGGGCAAATGCGTGGGAACGGCTTATATGGCCCACTGCGATGTCTATATCTTTTTCAGTTTTCATCCGATCTTTGAGCGGAATACCTTAAACGAATTGCATATCAATTCCCTACCAATCTGCATCAAAACACACAAATACATTTTTGAATACATTTTTTGTCCATTTTTCCCATGGAGACCCTTGACTTTGGACAAATGCGTGGGAACGGCTTATATGATCCACTGCGATGTCTATATCTTTTTCAGTTTTCATCCGATCTTTGAGCGGAATACCTTAAACGAATTGCAGATCAATTCCCTACCAATCTCCATCAAAACCCACAAATAAATTTTGGAATACATTTTTTGTCCATTTTTCCCATGGACACCATTGACTTTGGGCAAATGCGTGGGAACGGCTTATATGGCCCACTGCGATGTCTATATCTTTTTCAGTTTTCATCCGATCTTTGAGCGGAATACCTTAAACGAATTGCATATCAATTCCCTACCAATCTGCATCAAAACACACAAATACATTTTTGAATACATTTTTTGTCCATTTTTCCCATGGAGACCCTTGACTTTGGACAAATGCGTGGGAACGGCTTATATGATCCACTGCGATGTCTATATCTTTTTCAGTTTTCATCCGATCTTTGAGCGGAATACCTTAAACGAATTGCAGATCAATTCCCTACCAATCTCCATCAAAACCCACAAATAAATTTTGGAATACATTTTTTGTCCATTTTTCCCATGGAGACCATTGACTTTGGGCAAATGCGTGGGAACGGCTTATATGGCCCACTGCGATGTCTATATCTTTTTCAATTTTCATCCGATCCTTGAGCGGAATACCTTAAATGATTTGTGGATTTATTCCCTACCAATCTACATCAAAACCCACAAATAAATTTTGGAATACATTTTTTGTCCATTTTTCCCATGGAGACCCTTGGACTTTGTTTAATATGATTTATATTAGTTTCAATCAGGGGCGTTTAAGAATTGGGAAATAAAATAAACGAGAAGAGCCGAAGAAGCTACTAAAATGCTACCAACGTTTCGAAAGGGCTGTTATTTCTTAAGTCGGTAAAATTAAAATAAAAAACTGGTTCCTTTGTTCGATAGTTAGGAAAATGCATATTTCGATAGAAACATATCGATAGTTTGATACTTTGACAACCCTATTGCAAAGCCAAAAGACGCCTTCGACTTGAAGTAAATAAACACATAAAAGCACCGCTCGATGGGAGATCCGTTGTCTTATCCTGATTTGGCAACTATTTGCCGCCTATGTCTGCAGCAGCACCAGGAGGCGTACGGGATCTTTGCCGAGGACGACTCGCAGCTGTCGATTCCTGTCCGTCTTATGGCATGCATAGCCCTGGACGCCAAGCCGGGTGACAGCTTGCCCAAGAAGATATGCGCCGAGTGCCGATACCAGCTGGAAAAGTTCTTCCTTTTTCGACAGCGCTGCCAGGCGGCGGAAAAGAAGCTTCGCAAGCACATTCGCCTGTTGGGACTTGGGAAAAAGAGTCGGGTTTTCTGCAAGGCACCGGATGATGATGACTACGACGAAGACGAGCTGGAGTTCGAGGACTCAATTGCTTTTATCAGCAAGCAGGACAAGGAGCGGGAAGAAGCTGAGGAAAAGCAGCGAGATGAGGCTAAGGAGCAGCAGGAGAAGGAGCTGGCCAAGCGGTTATTGGAGTCGCAGGAGGAACTGCGCCTGAAACTGTCCGTCGAATTGCGGAAGGAGCTGGCCCAGGAGGTGCGCAGCGATGTGCGCGAAGAGTTGCGCCAGGAGGTCTCAGATGAGGCTCGCAAGGAGCAGATAGTCAGACTTGTGGGGGAGTTGGAGGTCTTTCTCACCGAGAAGAAAGCGGGAATATGGGAGGTTTTCGACAGCAGTGAAGAACCTGAGTCAAAGTCCATGCCCAAAACTTCTCCAGCTGCACAGACATCCTCCAAACCAGCCAGCAAGTCTCTTACCAAGCGGCGTCTGATCACGACCTCAAAGCCATCCCTGCAGTGTATAAAAGTGAAGAGTGACGAAGAAGAGATCCTTTTAAGCGGTAATGCAGAGTCCTTGCCAGCTGACGAGATTGAGCTGGGCACTATCGACATGGACGATGCAGCTGCTCAAACCGGAGAGGATTTCCGGGACATCAAAATGGTGGGGGCTGGCGATGGGGAAGGAACCGAAGACGACAGGTTCTACATAATAAATTCGACCAATAACGAGGATACCAAGCCGGATTCTACTCCGGATTTTGAGGAGGACAACGATTGTACCTCCTACAACAGTAAAGTTTTATATTTTATGAAAATATGACCTAAGACTTATAAACACTATCATTTCCAGTTAGAGAAAATGGGGAAATTCAATTCAGCGGGGAGAAACCTTCAGCGTTGGACGATGTTGTGGTTTTTAACTTGGACAGCGAAATGTCCGAGGAGCAGCAGGTCTACAAATTTGAAGATAACGTAATAATACTGGTAGGAATTGACATTTATTTATTTAAATCATAACTGAGTAGTGTGTATTTCAGGCCAAGGACAAATCCAGCGATGAACCGCAGCCCGCAAGGAGGAAGCGAACGAATGACCTTGTGTTTAAACAATCGCCACGGGAAGGTCAGCCTCGAGCCGGAAGAGTGTCAGACACCGTGAAGACGTTCCAGTGCCAATTGTGTCCGGTAGCTTTCGCCACAGAGAGGATGTTCACCCGCCATATGAACACGCACGTCAAGGGCTTGAAAAGCGGCAAGGGTGGCACTCTCAAGTGTCCCATCTGCGAGTTGCAACTCTCTTGTTCCAGCTCCCTTAAGCGGCACATGATCATCCACACGGGAGTGAAGCCGTTCAAGTGCGAAGAGTGCGACCAATCCTTCTCTCAGCGCGAGGTCCTTAAGCGGCACATGGACACGCACACGGGGGCCAAGCGCCACAAGTGTCCCCACTGCTCGAGCTGCTTCGCCCAAAAATCAAACCTGCATCAGCACATCAGACGAGTGCACTTGGGCAGCGACCGTTCCCACAAGTGCCATCTCTGCCCACGGAGTTTCCATCATATGTCGGGTCTAAGTCGACACTTGGTAACCCACTCTGGAATTTTCTTTGCCTGCAAAGAATGTGGTAGACAGTTCAACGATCGCAGTGCCGTGCAGCGCCACGTACAAACGGTGCACAAGATCTCTAACAAGTCGGAGGACAACACCACCGACGCTGAAATGAGCGATGCGGAGTTTCAGGCCTTGTAAGGAAACTCCAAGGATTGCTTGAATATCATACAACTTTATTCGCGAACTGGAGGGCTCACAAACGGTTGGCACCAAATATCAATATGTTGCGTTAAAACATTTAGAAAACATGCAGCGTTAAACAGTTTAGCAAACAATTACACAAATTGGAACAGTTCTTTAACAGGATTATACCATATAATAGCTAGCTAGACATACGTTTTACAATATCGTTAATAAATACCACATAAGATGATGTACAATATAGGCGAATACTCGTATTGTTAATAAACTCATTTCCCCTCCTCCTCCGTATGGGAATACGAATGCAATTGCCACTAAACTTTAAACTTAAACTAAACGCCAACAATCGAGACAAGTCGAAATCTGGATGCAAAATACAATTAAAAAATGCATTCTTTTTTTTTTTGTATATACGGAAGCGCCTTTCAAGTGAGATTACCAAAGGGAATTTCTGATTAATGAGTCGCAAAGCCAACAACAATCCAATAAACCTAGCCTACTAATCGATGCAGTGTCCAACATAACGAGTAGCTCTTTAATCGAAACCCATCCTTCTCTGCTAGTCGGAATTGGTGAGCGAACTGCGCTGCGATTCCAGGGTGTTCGAGTCATTTCTCTGCCTCAGCATGCGTGGCTGACTGGATGCGAAATTGGAGAAGTCCTTCATTACGTCCCTGTATGTCTCATCTTCGCCATTAAACTCGTCGTTGGGACCAATCTCGTCGTTTAGCCGCGTCAACCGAAGTCTGAGGGAAACATAGCAACGTTAGAAAATATAGTTCCACTAATGACTCATTACTCACAGCGTCACGATGTCGGCGTTTTCCTGATCCACCGCAATATCTAAAGCCTTCTTGCCATCACTGGAGGCCAAGTCGTAGGCAGCCTTGTGCTTCAGCAGCAAATAAACCTGGGCAATGTGTCCTTTGGCCGTGGATATATGCAATGCCGTGTAGCCCAGCTCATCGACTGCATCGATCGCAGCTCCGTTCAACAGTAGGTATTCGCAGGCCATCACTGATCCAGATATGACGGCTTGGTGCAGGAACGAGCGCTGCCTGTCCAGGGGGTTCTTCCAGTTTTTGTCAGCACCCAAGGCAAAGGCCATGCACATCACCGGCAGGTTGTGCGCTACGGATGCTTTATACAGCAACTGGTTTGCGTCTAGCTGGGAGAAGGGCATCTCGTCGGGAACATCCGGATCGGACTCGCCCTCTGTACTCTCCTGATCGCTGCCCAGAATGCAAGGCGTCTCAAAGGTGTCCAGCGCCAAGTCATCACCAATTACCAGCAAATCATCACGGGAAATGCTTAATGACATCGAGGGAATGTTTATGGACTCGTCATCGTCGTCGTCGTCCAATTCATCACCAGTTTTGCACGTGTTATAAATGCTTGGATCGTCACTTAGGGTTTTGGGAAGGGGACGCTGCTGTCGCCTTCTTCGGTACTTCTTCACCGACCATTTGCGAGTTCCTCCCAGCGAAAGTGTTGCCCGCTTCTTAACGCTGGTGTCTCCTTCTTCCAGCAGACCACTACTTATGCTGAGCACTTCGGCAGTCTCGCTGGCCAGGAGCTCCTGCGGCTTGGGCATTCCGCAGACAAAACGTCGCTCAACATACTTGGCCTTGATCCAGGCCTCCCGTACCCCGATGCCGCACTGCTCGGTCGGCTGCCGGAGATCGCAGTTCTCGCCAACGCGTGCCTCGTATATCTTGTTGATCACCTCGTTTCCCAGCTCCATCATCACCTTGACGTTCTCCGTCTCCCAAGCGTCCAGCGTCAGAGAGCGCACCTTGCTGTAGTGGACGCCTAGGCTGCGATGCACGCCGGAACACTCGATGCATAGCGTGATGCCCAGATTAATGGAGGCCCAGCGCGGATTGGGACTGCGGCAATCGCAACACTGAGCATTGCCCGGTATCTTGAGGAACTCCTCCCAGTGGCTGTGGTGGGGGAAAAAAAAATTAGCAAACTTTTACAAGATGATTCATGCTGGGGCATTTGAAGTAACGAACATTCTACGCTTCGCGGGTAGGGCGTTTGGGGTGGTCGTGGACTGAGGCCGTGAATGGTGGTTGGTGGAGTCGTGCTGGATGGCTGCCCCGATGCTGTGCTGCAAAGCCGAGATCCACAGAGAGAGCATGTCCGCCGAGTCGGCCTGCAAGATGTGGGATCTGCAGCGGAATAGAATGAGAATGAATTATTAAAGTCTTTTAAGCGGAGAGAAAACTTACTTGGTGGGGGAGATGACCTCGAAGCAAAAGCGGCGATCGCCCTCGTTAACCGGACGCACACTACAAATACGCAGGTCCTCCTCCATGACCGAGAACGAGTCCTCGTTGCTGCGTTTTCTGCAATTCGAATCCAAATCACTTCAGCGCAACGGCCAAACACACCACATAACACCACACAACAAAAACATCACAGAAATCAAAATTTTAACGATTAACTAGGCAAGCAGATGGATTGGATTGTCTAAGACATGAATGCTAGGATGATGAGGTAGGAATATGGGAGTGCGCACCTGTACACCAGCTGGTTGTCGCTGAGGTAGAACCATCTCCGGCACCAGGTCTTGAAGCCCTTGGACTTCTTCTTGAACAGATAGCCCTCGATTTTGTTGGACGTGCTGTTGGTGTTGGAGTCGCAGTAGCGGTTCACGCTCATATGCCGATTCTGCATGGCCTTCTCCAGCTGGTGGTAATCGCCCCGCAGTGTACCCAAATCCTCGCTGATGTTCTTGAAGAACTCGTCAAAGTCGTTGCACAGGTCGAAGCCCTGATGGTAGTAGGTCACGCAAGCCTGATAGTAGTCCAGCAGCTGCCGAAAAAAAAAACGCAGAGATCAGCAAAAAACGTGCCAAAGACAATAAAACTAAGCTGTTGTTCTTCACTGCGACCGTCTGCGAGCGCTCCTGATATACAACTGAAACTACTCTCCATTTCTAAGTGCCAGGGGACTGACTCAACGGTTCCGATCAATGGTTCTAGATATGCAACCCATACAGTCGCACTTTCATATCATTTTAGTGACGTCATAACAAAAACAATATCCCACCACCAACTTGCTTATATACACTGCCACTCCAAGCCACTCAGGGGGGCGCCGATAAGAGATATGTTTGTCACTTCCTTGGCATTGCTTACCGTCGACAGTATGGATGGGACCTTGCGAGCCTGCACCAGAGTTATGTAGTTGACATAGTCCAGGGCGGTGTGCTGGAAGCAGGACTTCGAGGCTGAGAGGATATTGGCCGCCTCCTGCATTTCCTGGGGCCGGTTTTTGCTCGCCTGCCGACCGGAGAAGAAGAAACCATTAATACCCCAAGCCCACACCCCGACGCCCTGGGCACTTCACCTGCGCATTCTTAATCAGCGCATTGTCATAGCCCTCGGAGACCTTGAGGAAGTGTCCCTTGTAGTCCTTCACCTGGTTGATGTCTTCCTTCACGAACAAGGAAAGGTTTTTCAGCACCGTTCGATTAGCCTGGTCCAATAGAATCGTGTGGAACTTGTTCATCTCCTTCAGGATTAGAAAAGTAAACAAAAACTCATTCATTCGGAGGGACCTTGGACCCACCTGGAAGCAGTCGATGAGCTTGCCCAGCGCGTTGTGAGCGTTTTTGTTGTCGAGGAAGTGCTGCTGCAGATCCCACAAGGACATGGCAAAGGCGCTGGGGAATAAGCCCATAAATATTCATGAGTATGGAGGAACTGCGCACTTTATAGGAAATTGTTACCTCTGGTTCTTGACATACTCCTTGCCCGACTCGACAGCCACATTGCACAGCTTGATGATTTTGTCCAGCCGCTGCTCCAAGTGCTCGATGTCGCTCTCCTCCTTGGACACGAATTGCCTGGGAATAATGAAATCGTTAGCACAACTCCGCCGGGATGTAAACAAAAGATGGAGAGACTGCTGACACCGTTCTGGCGATTAAGATTGCCTGCGACAGGCTGGAAAGCGTAAACACTATCTGCTCCTCGCTTAATGCTAATCAAAGAAGCGGAGGTGTGAGGCCGGGGCGAGCGTGGGGCTACCCGCTCTCTGTTTATGTTGACAGTTTTAATTTATGCCGACTTATGACAGCGGTATTTGCTCTTCCAATTGAACCACCGCTCGTCCGGAGACAAGTTTTTGCATCACATTGTTGCGTCTTCTTTGTCTTTTTCTCTCATCTTTTGTTTTGCCAACCATCGATTTGTCGAGCCCTGCTTCGGTTTTATTTCTCTTTTAATTCACAATTGAAATTGTTTCAAGCGATAAGCGATTCTCATTCATAAATATATTGTGTAGGAATTTGTGATAAGAAATTGTTGTGGTTTTAGATAAAAAATAAACATACATTTAATTCTATTCTTAATATCTTAAATGAATTATTTATTTTTTAAATTTCAAAATAGGTAGGCTCTAGACTAGACTTGTTCTAGACGCCTTTCCCCTTTCCTGACCACTTCCGCTGCAGGTGCTTCTTTTCCAAAACAAGTTATGGCCGCCTTGGTGCTGCGTTTACGAGGGAAAGTGTTTCGGTGTCTTTTTGGGAGCGATTAGCTGCCGGAGAAGAGGCAATTTCGGGTGAAATCTTATCAATCAGCGCCGAACGTTTACCAGACTCTAGCATCGGGTCGCCAATTAATGGAGAAGTGGCATATGCAAGGGGAGCGGATAGAGAAAAATTCCAAAGCAGTGACGGGACGGATGGATCGAGTGCAAAGTTTGTTCGATGATTAAGCCGCGTTTTCAACTAACAGCCATTTCGGGTGGGAAGGCGGACTTGGGGGTGGGGGTAGCTGGGTAGCTGGGGCTGGGTTGATATCAACCAGTCACGCTACATGGTCTGCTCTCGGAAACAATGCAAATCTCGATTGCCGACTGGGAAGTCTGCTAACGGGGAGGGAACGGGTGGCGTTAATCCAGGGCTCTCACCTGAATTTAGGGGAATCCTTCAGACACTCCTCGAACTCAATTGTGGCGCGCATTGTCCCAGGGAAATGGAACCACACATACACAGCAGTAACTAGTGTGGCACTTGCACTGTTGGCTTTTCGCTAATTGAGGCCTGCGAAATTTTGGCCTGTTGCTTTTTATTCTATTTGAGGTGCTCCCTGGGAGCCTGATTTAGAAAGGTGTGGAAGACGGGAGGGGTTCACATCCTCGGCGAACGGAAGCCTCACACGTTGACCGATGGCCCTAATTAGCGAAAGCCGCCGATTTGCGAGATTCGGGGCCAAATTTACAAAATTTACAGCGGGCTGACAACAAACTATAACGTCGGACTTTCTACACGAATGGTGTGGTCGCGTCCACAGCTCCCAGAAATCTTCGATTTGGGCGGTATTGGTCACACTTTCTACTGGTTCTGTTACCCTTTCAAAGAGTACATCAATTTGTCATGATATTTGTAAGAAGTTTTAAAGTTCTTGTTCTCAATTGGTTATAGTAGTTTTCTAAAAATTCCTCTTAATTAATGAGTGCAGTAGGTGCAAGTCCATTTCGTTAATTTTAAATTCAAAAATGAGATCACTTTTGACAATGTGCATCAACATATTGATAAGTTTATGACCTGAAAATAGAGTCTTCATTATTCTTGTACTCATTTTACTTAAAAAACTTTACTTAGAATTAATTAAAAAACTAATATTAGCATCCGCCTTGGCAACCCTGTAATTAACAATTGATAATCTCAGAGCTTTCCAACACTGTTTCATTGTTCTGGTGGCCGTTGGTTCTCATCTTTTTTTCTGGCTCTGGTGCTGTTTTGGTGTAATTATCCACTTGAGAACGCATGGATACCCGATGCACAGGCCCTGCATGAGTCGCGTGGGTGTGCCCAGTGCCAGTTTCATTTATAAAACGATGAGTTTTGCACGTTCTCCAACGCCGATGGCCGAGTGATTACTCCGCTACCCCTCGCTCTCCTCCCATGCGTTTGCCTTCTATTTGCGTTTCTCGAACACTTCCCAGCTCATTTGCATAGATCCCGTGCCGTGGAGCGACTCGACAACTTTACGTCACAACAGGAGAACAGCGGCCGAGGAGCACCCACCCACTTCCATTCCGGGAACAGGAACATTTGAGCGGAATGTGGAAGTGCCACAAGTGCGGCAAACCCGTTTACTTTGGTAATACTCACACCTACGCAAAAACACACTCACAACACCTACACACCGACAGATCGACCGTAATCCGTAAATAAAATTTGAATTATTTATATTATACTCGCATCCAATACAGCGGAACGTAAACAATCGCTCGGCTACGATTGGCATCCGGAATGTTTGCGCTGCGAGGAGTGTGGCAAACGTCTGAATCCAGGGCAGCACGCCGAGGTACGTGGACCCACTGACTGACAGTTAATCATGCGATCGTAATCTTTGTTCCTTTATTAGCACAAAGGTGTGCCTTACTGCCATGTACCCTGCTATGGAGCCCTCTTCGGACCCCAGCTGTTTGGTCACGGAACGCGGGTGGAGTCCCACAAGAGCTACGGGGTGAAGGGAGCCCAAAAACACGCCCAGGTTAACGGCCCTGCTCTGCCCCGCGATCACCTAGAGTCCAAGCTGAAGGTGAAACAAGGGAAACCTTAAACCCAAAGAGTAAACAATAATACGCCCCTTAATTGGCAGGTCTATAACCAATTTTACGACAATAAGAGCCTGGGGATAAGGAGTCGCGAGGTTAACAACCGCCTGGTGCTGGAGGGAGCTCTGCGTGTCTACTGGGGTGTTCAAGGAGTGATTCATCTAAAGGAGGACGACGATCAGCGGACGTTTGTGGTACGCAAAAGGAACTCATGTCGCGTATCCAAAGCTCAGGACGTAAGAATAAAGTTTCTGCAAAGTAAAGTCGTGCTATTGATCTCAAATCAAATCTCTTTCGTCTTTAGGAGAGCAGTTCAGATAAGGAGAATGAAGCTAGTGAATCTTTGGCTCCCCCAAGCACCACCACCGGTGAGGTTGACCAGCTATCTACGGATGTCTCGCTGTCGGAGAGCATGACTTTCGACTCGTGCAGCTTAAACGAAATATCAGATTTGCCCACCACTCCAGAAGATGCCTCCGCAAATACTACGAATAACAGCAAGGAAGTGACCAACGGAAAGGTCTCGAACGACGATGAGGACACAACAACAACGGATTCCTCTGGGACTCTGGTGGAGGCCCCGACAGCCAGCACAAGTTGTGTGTCGAGCACGTTGCCTTCAAAATTGGATAACCTGGAAAAACTGGACTGGGACGACATTGATGACTTGCTGCAGGTGGAGAGACGTCATAATGAGAAAGATCGCATTTATGAAACAATGCCCGTGAAATTGCCTTCTTCGCAATCCTCCAGCGACAGTTCCCCTAGCAAAACTTCCACAGACAATACCTCGACCACGACGGAGTCGAGCTCAACCCAATCTGCCACAACGACGAATACCAGCAGCTCGGACAACTTTATGACCGCTACAGGGTCGTTGACTGCCAATACGAACACTCAAAATACCACAACGGTGACCACGACGGAGACCTCGCTGGACAACTACGAAACTTGCGATGATGCCACCCTCAAACCCATGGACTATGAGGATTTCAAACGCAGTGTACACCAGGACTACGTTAATGGAGCGAACTCATTTAAGGAGCCCAACCAAAACACCTTGAAGCGCAATCAACCCATTGATCCATCGCGTATTCACGATTCTCTGAAGCTCTACGGAGAAAATTCGGTAATGAGCAAAAGCTTTAACTGCGAGCATGCACTGCGCTCGATTGATCCCACACTGATCAATGACACAATGAACCTGCGCAGCAGTGGCTTGGGCTCGCCGCGTTCCACGCAGCGCCAGTACGCCTTGCAGAAGAGCGGGTCGGCATCCGCGGCTTCTTCGGGGCCAAGCAGGGAGTATAAGAAACCATATCAACAAGGGAGACAGCTCTTCGAGAAGGGCATAAATCGCTCCAAATCAGGTCCCAGTTGCTTTGTTTACTCCGACAGCGATGACGACGATGACGCCACTTTGAAACCCCATCGGTTGGCCACTGTAAGGCGCAGCGATATTCCACCGCGGTATATTCAAATCCAGATGGACTGCTATCCCAAAGAGAACTGCGCTGTCGGCAGTGAGAACGAATCGAGCCGAGCGGATGCCCCGTCCATAACAAGTGGTGCAGCTGCAGGCGATGAGCTGACGCAAACCGAAGAGTTATACACAGCCAGCGAGGGAGCTAGTGGCGCAGGGGGAGATGGAGCTGGTTCGGCTGGTTTGCATATCACTGAGGATGGCGTAGTGTTGCGGAGACCTCCTCGCACCGGGGCTACAGCCATCAAGCGGCGCAGTGGCAATCGCCGGTGAGTTCGAACAGATTCGATTTCAAACCATAATTGAAATTTAAACCGTTTCAATTTTTATAGTTCCCGCACCAAGCTGAAACGACGGTGCTCCATCAATGGTCACTACTACAATCGGGAGACGTCGTTCTTTACGCCGCCCTATGGTTCTCAGATGTCGGTATGGGTGTCTTCGCTGATAACCACGCCGGAGGTAATTAACTTGGTGCTGGAGAAGTACAAGGTGGACAGTCGGCCGGAAAACTTTTCGCTCTTCATTGTGCGCGACAATGGCGAGCAGAAGCGTTTGCGGGACGACGAGTATCCACTGGTGACGCGTGTCACTCTGGGGCCGCATGAGGATGTTGCGCGTCTATTTTTAGTGGATGCACGCAAAACGGATGAAATCAGGTGAGGCCTGGGAATCGGCTACTTTTATACTGATTGAGGCTAATGATTTTGTTGTCTGTAGTAATGAAGTTGCTCAATTTTTGAATCTATCGCTGCCCGAGTGCCGGGCCATCTTGGAGCGTTACGATGAGGAAGTGGCTCGAGAAGTGGCCAAAATCAAGGAAAGGTAAATATTTCAAATACATTATTTCGTGGATTATAAAGCATACTGCTTTATTTCCAGGTATGCCGAGCTGCGTCGTCGCATTGTGACACGCATGGAATCTCTAAAGGTGCACTTGTAATGTGGAAGCGGAATCTCCGGCAGTCGAACAATTTTTAATTAGCCATAGATTAATTGCGGCCAAAAATTCATACAAAAAGGAAAAAAAAAATAATGTGCGCAGCTGAATAAGAAAAAAAGTATTGAGGTTTTTATACGAGAAACATATATTTTTATGTAGCATTTAGGAAAAATTATAAATTAGCAAGATTAGGCCACCCAGTGAACAAACGAAAGCAGCTGCCGCATGTCGCAAACTTTTTACTTTATTATTAAGAGTTCTTCCCAAACGAAACTAACAAATGATTACCAGGCATTTCCATTTTTTTTAGAAAGCGTTTAAGACTTGTAACTAACCAAAAAATAATTATTAATCCGCCACTTTATCATACCACAATTTTATGTTTTGTGTTTATAATCAAATCATTGTATTTCTGTGTGTTGTCTGTGCTGTGGAGTCGCGTCAAAAGCGGTGTCATGTATCTATTGTACAATACAATGTTTAGCTCTTAAGCAGTGACACGAAGCACACAGGTCCTATTGCTAGTAGTGTGTAGTTTAGAAGCCATTTTATCGAGTCATTGAACACATGTAGGAAATCATTTTGATTTGCTCTGCAATGCCTCCAGCGATAGAACAACAATAAGTATAACGTACTACACATACATTATTGCATAACATGGACTTGTTGATTGAAAATCATTTGGAAATCCAATAAAATGTAAAGTTTTACAAGAAGGCAGTTCGAAGTTGCTACTATGCGACCATTCAAGCGGAGTTTAAAGCCCCTTGGCCGGCGACAAATTCGGCCAAGTTACGACCAAAAGGGGCTCCCAAGTGTGGGCCAAATATTCAGAAAAGTCAGCAACCAACCGGCGCCAGAGAAATGGGGATCAAGTGAAGGCGGTCTATGGACGGCGGACTACGAAGCTTACACACACCATCGAAGCTTGTCCGGGCCAAAGCAGCCATCAAAGCACAAGTCAATGATGCCATTATAATAGAGCAGCAACGAAGGCAAAGCACAGGCTCAGGCTCACTCACATAATAAATGCATACCCCACCACAGTCCGCCTATTCAGGCCTGTGGACGGGGACCAGGACCAGGACGAGAAAGAGCAGGAGGGGGTGGTGTGCGTGGCTATTAATTTGAAACTGACAGAGCCTACGGGTCCGGGCTCGGCTACAACGTGGCTGGGACTCTAGTTCCGATTCTGGCTGAAAAGGCCAGCTTTGGCCAGCCTCCGAGGCGCGCTGACGCTGATGCTGACGCGTTAAATGGTTTCGGGGGTTTCCCGGCCAGCAGCAGCAGCAGCGGCAGGAGCAGCCGCGTCGCGTCCCATCGTATGCCAAGTGTGCCAAGCGCCGATACATAAAAATCAACAGCCAGCCAGAGCGACAGGGGCGGCCAGAAGGAAAAACGCCAAGTCCATTTGGGATGTGCGAGTTCGCATTAGGCGCCAGTAGCAGATTCGCGACCCGCCGCCCCTGTCCGATCCTTTGGCAGCTCCAGCCGCATAACCTTCTAAGAGAGTCTAGGATTCCAGCACTCTGAGAGCTGCCAGTTCTAGAAGAGAGTCCGGAAAATCGATTTTGGACAAATGCCAGTCTGTTTGTTGGTGGTGGCTGTCTGGAAAAGCCTGGTAGTGGTGCTGGGGGGTGGTGGTGGCGTCCAGAGTGAGGTTTTCGAGAGAGAGGGGAAGAGAGTAAGGAAACCCTGGCCATATTGCGCATACGCCGTGCAGTACACTGAACTCTGTGGGATGAAAGTGGAATATTTGTAAAGATTTTGTTTCAGTAAAGTTTATTTTTTAAGGATAATTGAAAGGACATTCTATAAAAATAAAAATTAAGGTAACATACCTGGTTACCAATAATACCAGTTAATCTTGAAATAAATTCAAGATAATTTTACCCCTAGGCAACCCTAGGACTGCCAGGAGCTTCCAGCTCCTCTCTTAGCACATCCTTCTGCACTCTTAGACCTCTCGGCGCTGGTGTCGCAAAATTCCAATACTGCTCGATTCTCGACGCCATGGCTGCCACTTAGACAGAAATCCGACTCGGAGGCGCTCAGTTTACGTTTCGGCCGCGTCGCCTTCAGTTCAGTTCACCAGAGTTCCGTGACCAGGCTGCACTGCATCCAACGCGGAGGCGCCTGCGATTGCAAAAGCAAGACCAAAACTCATTGTCATTCATAGTTGTTGCTGCTTCAGTGTGCGAGGCGAGCGAGTGTGTGTGCCAGTGAGTGTGCGTGTTGGTGCGTAAACCGGAGGAGGCGTCCGTACTTTTCCAGAGGACAAGAGCGATTAAACACTGCGAAAGCGGAACTTGTCAACACACACAGGGCGAATCGCTTAGAGCACTTCCTCTAGACCCAGCAGGACCGCGGTTACCATTAACCGTTACCGTCACCACAGCTCATAGCCGCAGCTCCAGCCATCTCCTGTTCCTGTTTCCGAACACCATGAAGCACTCGCCGCTGATTGCCAGCGCTTGTCTGGCACTGGTGTTGATGTCATCCAGCCTGATTGGCAGCTCCGAGGCCAGAAAGAAGAAGTACGTCGGCGAGACGGGCGGCGATTTTGAGTTTATCGATGAGGTAAGTCCCAAATGGCTTCACAGTGGCCCCATTTACTGTCTCCGGGTTGGTCTCCTTCTCCATGTCCGCCTCCGTCTCCGTCTCCGTTTCCTTTCCATCCCGCAAGTCTGATTCTCCGTCTGAGTCTCCGTTTCAGTCTCAATCTCCGCCTTTCAGTTGCCCGCCTTCCTGTCTGTCCTCCTTAATACGCTTTAAGCTGACTGCCGACATTTAACTACCCTCCGAGGAGCAACTGAGTGTGTGTATGCACAGGAAAAAAAATCACAGATCATTATCAGGACTGTCTTTCGAAATTAATGAATATTGAATGAGAACTGAATTGTCCTCATAAAGGGCAATGAAGTACGATGAACTGTAAGGATAACTTAGTATTCGAGAGCCTAGAAATATCAATACTAATCTATCATAGTTCTTTGAAATGTTTTAATGTAAAAAATGGCTGTTATACTTTTAATTGCATGAAATCTGGTTATTATTGATGTACCCCCGTTTTATTCCATGGCAGAAAAAAATGTTTTATGAATCAGGGGGTCAGGGGCAACTCCCTCGATTCGGGTCATAAGAAATATTCATTTTAAAATAATTTTTTCCCTGCGAGCCATGCTATGTGTTCCACATATAATATAACGCAATTGCGCTTTTATTTGCCCAACTTTTCGCTCAGCCCGTCGTTGCTGGGGTTTTGCACCAACAACTTCCTGTTGTTTTTGTCGTTTGTTTGTACTTTTTTCCTGCTCCACCCCCGACCACGCTTTCAGGCAAAAAAAAAAAAACAAAGAGAAAACAAAAAGAAAAGAAATCCGACGTGCCAATTACTCACACAAATCCGATTTGTAGTAGTTGGTACTCCTCCTGACCCGGCTGAGCCTGCTATCCATGACTCCGAGCCTGCTTGTTCTGGTCTTTAGCACGCACCTGTCTGCCTGCCCGGGTCGGGAGAGGGGGAAAACCTACATATCGGGAGCCTATCCGGGGACGGAATCGGACACAATCGAGGAGGACACCAGAAGCCAGAGACAAGAGCCAAGAAGAAATAGGAAAATCAATAGCATTTGGCAGTTGTCTTGTTGTCGTTTGGCTGCGCGTAAACTATGAAGTAAGCTCTAAGCTGCTTTCGCCCGGTCTGCCTGCCAACACGCACCACCCCAACTGCCAAGCTAAGCCACCCACTGCCCCTCTTCGATGACTGTTATTCACAGACGCAATGTCGACGCTGCCTTTTTTTTAACTTTTCATCCATTGGTTGCTACACAGGGAAGTCATTCGGTTGTGGGCTTTTGAATTGAAATACAAATTTTAAGAAGTTTTCACTAATTTATAATTTAATATCTTCAGATCTCTAAAAAATCATAAAACCCCTTTTCAATTGTATTCTAAGGAAATAATATACTTATGACTAAGATTTTTAGAAAAAAGAGGTTTTTAAATTAAATGTTGTCCCTTAATTTTTTTGTCTGTACTCTTTGCTAGCCGTTTTTTTTTTCTAGGTTTCTTTTCTTTCCTCCGGACTAGTTCTTTTTGTTATTTTATTTTTGGTTGTATTCCGTTTTGTGTGTTGTGTTTGTTTTGTTTGCCATTTTGGTTTTATTTCTCAGCGCTTCCTTCCCGTTTTCTCTTGCTCTTTGCTTTGCCTTGCTCGGCCATTGTTGGATTCTTGGCCTCCTGAGTGTGCGTGCGTGTGGGTGTGGGCCTGCGAGAGTGTGTGTGTGTGCTAATAGCCCACAATGGCAGTGTGTGCCGTTAAATGTACACACACACGCACGCACCGAATGACAGGCGGCCTTCAAGCAAAATTATTGCGAATCGCAAAAGTTTCCATAGCAAGAAATAGGGAGAAAAAAGAATTTAAGAAAGCAAGGCGTTTGAAATTTTTTTCCAGGGAACAGGCATACGCAGAATTTTAAACAGTTTCCAAAACGAATCCACATGTGTCCTTGTGGGTCCCGCGCGTGTGTTCCATACAAAACAAGCATAACCAAGAAATTTACAGCTCCGGCCTCAGCCTGGGCTTTTGTTTCCGCATAAATTTCACTTTGATGTCATCTAATTCTCTTCTCTCTGTACTTACTTTTTTTTATACATATGTATTCCAGCATTTATTTTTTATGGCTCTGCAGTCTGGCTAATCGTACTCTCACTTACAGACAATGAATTTGACTTTTTATTAAGAAAAGTTTTGGCAAACGGAATAAATTATTTGAAAAGTTGATGTTGCCAAATTGTTTCCAGTTAAGTGCGATTTTTGGGATTTCTGAGTTTTGACACATTCCGGAATTGGAATTCCGGAATATCTGTGACCCCTCTTGATTTGCTTTTTAATTGAAAAGTTTCCAGGGCACAGCAAAACTCGAAGAAGTCAGCAAAAGTTCAAGGAGAAGACAAACAAAAAATCGTAAAAATAAAAAGTAAAGCCAAACAACTTCCCAGCTTAGGTTTAAGCCTCGAGCTATACAGAAGGGCCAATACAGGGCGTATAAATAAATGAAATCATTTCTGTGTTTGTATACTAAGCAAGGTAATTTGCTCGGCAGAGTTATCTCGCAGAGGCGGAGTCGGAGGCGCTGGCGCTGGCGGAAGTAATCCCCACAGAAAGGAAATGCCCCCCTCAAAGTATGCAGCACAAAATAAATAACCATAAACAGTTGACGTTAATCAAGCACAAAAGCTCGGCCCACACACAAGCCCACACAGATACAGATACAAATACAGTGGTTATGATTTATGCATGGCATCCAGATACATTTCCATTTCCCGGGCCTCAATTTCGATCCGTTTTGTAAGCCTTGCATTAGTCATAAAAATGATAATAAATTAGTTTAGATTGCAAGGAATTCGTTTTGATTTGCCACCATTTCCTCCGGCCATAATCCAGAGCCATTCATAGCCAGTTTCTGAACATAATCAGCCAGACAAACGGCAAGTCAGATTCCGACAGAGCCAGGCTGGCAAAATGCTCTTATCCATCGATTACCCAGCAAACGCTGCTCTGTTTGTCAGCAGAAAATAAATCTTTGCATTGTGCACTTTCCAATTTGAGAGCTGAGAGCTGGGAGCTGCTGGGAAATACTATATATTCGTACTATATAGCTGCACCAGCGCAAAAATAAAATGTGAATGAAAATGGAAATAACGGCAAATAAGCTGGGGCAACCGACAGGATCTATCTATGGTGCGTAATATATGCAAAACGGAGCGGCCTTCGGGGGGAGATGTAAACATGCTCTTGCATGGTGTAGATGGTGTGTGTTTTTGTGTGTGAAATAGCTGCCAGCCATAAAGTTGATATGCATAATTTTGTATAAGCGCCACTTAGAGCTGAACAGGCAAGTGGGACGCAGGAGCCAGGGGGATGCTCCACCTTATATCACAAAACTGAAAACAAAATCAGAATGTGTGCAAATTACAGTTTTACTTTTAGACACAAAGTGCTTCCCCCGCTGGTCAGTTCGGGATTTGGTTTTATGAGCCAGGACGCCAGCCACCGAGATAGATAATGTCTGTTCTCGGCATCAGCATCCGCTTGACCCCTGACGCCCAAGCACTCCAACACCCCGACATCCGGGGTCTTAAATAAAATGTGTGTGTGTAGTGCAAGTTATGCAATAAACTTTTATGTCGTCAAACTGTTGCATAAATTGCCAACACGCAGTGCCGAGAAAACTTTCCAACATGCTAACTAGAATATGGCGGCATCGGCAAGGACATCATGGCCCGAGAAGTTATAAAAATGCCCGTAAAAGTTAACTACACAAGTATTCGGCTGTTTTTGGCTATTTGGCCCGGGTATTAGCACCTATTTAGGGGGCTGGAAACTCAGGTGCCATCAGCCAGGGAGCTTAAAGCGAAGTTCTGGTGTTGAGACTGGTGGGTAGTTCGGTTCGGGTTTCATTAGCATTTCCATTCTCATTCCCATTCTCAGTCGCAGACACATTCCCACGGTTCTTTGGCAGAGGTAGATTTGCATATTGCATGCCAGAGAGGAATCGAAAAAAGAGAAGACCAGGCAGGGAACCTCAACAGCTGAAAAGTCTGAAACTTGCAATTTTCTTGCATTTCCCAGGAGTGACACAGCCGCCGCTCCGAAGGAAAGGAAATATGACCCAACTAGACATTCCCCATTCCGAAAAAAATGGGAGGGAAACAGGAAAACTTATGATTCCTGAGCCAAGTTTGCTCTTTACTCTTATTTATTTTCCTTCCTTTGTTACTGGCCGAAGGACCCCGTCCACTTATCTACCTGGTAGTGAATTCCGTCCTTGCCAATCGCAAGCTGGGTTAATTCCTTTGTGCCAGGAGTCGAGGAGGAGTCCTGGCCACGTACTCACAGCAAATTGCCTGCATGCATGTATTCGAATGGCATTTGCCTGCGATGTGAGGGGGGTTTAAAAATTGCCGGGAATCGCTTATGAAATGAACAGCACGAAAATGCAACAGCACAGCGACGAGGAACGGGGAAGAAAAGGATTGGAGCCGAATCTGCCCCTGGCAGTTGGCTGCCTGTTTCCTTTGATCGTTGCGACTAATTAACAGCTTAACTCGGATTTAGGCCAAACGTATTTGCTCCGCTTAAGAGCCTAGCCGCTTTTTCAGGCCTTCTTTGTCCTGGAGGGCGAATGTTTCATAAATCTTGCACTAAGACAAATTGGTTTTGTAGCAGCAAGAGCAACAGCACCAAAACTCCGATGTCAGGCTGAGGCAAAACTAAAACATTTTTTCTCCGACTCTCTTAGCTTGAAGGGAAAAACTTGAGCAAACTCATTTTTCACTTTCATATTGTTGTGTGGCAGGCTGGAGCCACTCCATATTCCCAGCTATATCTATTGAGCCCAGCTCATGCGAACAGTCGTGGTCAGGGATATAGGGCTTTTTTGAACCAAACTATCATCATCAGTTCCAACAAAGTCTTCTTCATAAATCATATGCTTTCTGGCTGTATTTTTTCGCCCCTAGGTGTATATGTGTGCCACTTAACTGATTATGTAAGACGAGCTGGTCGAGTGTGTGAGTTTGTCAGTTCTTGTTTGCTTTACCAGCAACATCTGTATTTACTGCCTGGGAAATATTAAATTTTCATAGCCCCAGTCAGGCTGCGAGATATGTGTGCAATTTTAATTAATAGCAGCAAGATGATGCCCGGACAAAGGAGATCTGGTCCAGTTTCTGGTCCACATATTGCAACTAATGAGTTTTCAAGGAGCATCGGCTCTGGCTTCGGCTTCGGCTTCGGCGTGCTTAGATGCTACGGTTATCCGTTTGGCCCAAATCGAAGATGCGAATCTGTCGCCCGAAACTGTCACCCGGTCCTGGGCCTATCAATTACTCAACACAGTGGGGCCGTTGCTACGGCATGCCATCGGCATTAGGCTTTATGGCAGCTAAGCACATGTCAGATGGGATGTCGCATGGTCTGCCGAGTGCCAGCCTGTTAAGCTGTCATTATTTATGGCCGAAGGACTCAAGGAGCTGCGAATGCTGACAGCTGGCTGGCTGTGATTTCAAGACGAGGCGACGCCGTCGACGACGACAACGAAAACGGTTACAAATTATGCATATTAATTGTTTGTATGGCCTGTCTGCGGTTGACGCACAACATTTTCCATTCCATCCGAAAATGAAGTCAAAAGATATGTGCTCGGCACACACTGCGTATACGTAATCCGACCTTGGCAGGAAAAACAACTTGCCGGCGGCCAATGGCTTGATGCTTACATGAATTTCCACGAAAAACTCTCATCTTGATATTGAGTTTGTTGACGAACGAACATTCTTGACATTGCAATTTGCTATATTAAATTTCCCTTCATGTTCTGATTGACATTTGACATCGTTGAGGCTCGACTTGAAGGGGCCAGGGGCTTGTGTGGACTTGAACGGGAAAGAATGCTGAACCGTAAAAGGACGAAAAAGTTGATTTAATATTTTAGCTGCAAGGTGCCGTGGAAAAATTAAAAGCAAGATAAAGGGATTCGGCATGGACGTTAAACGAAACGACTTTTCGGGTGTGGTTGGTAGTGCGCACATAAAACTTTTTGCAGGAGACACTGCAGAGTTGCAGGATCCTTTCTTCTGGCTCTGGTTCTGCCCGCTGTCGCTGTGTGTGTGCGCGTACGCATTACCATAAATAAATTATAACGTTCGCTACTTCGACTGTGAGTTTATAGCTTGTATGCGATAACTCAGGCTCACACACACACACACACATGCACCGAAAAGGATACACTCGGCTGTAACGAATTTTAGGAGGGACAAGGACCGTAAATGTATGAACGAGCAAGGAGACAGATAATAACAGTTCGCAAGCTGAAAATGAAGAGGGTAGGATATGTAACACGCTGCAGGAGCAGCTGTATGGCAGTACGGAACGGGGCAGGGAGGCGATAATAATTTACGGCATAAAAGCAAAATACAATGGAGGCTCTTCGGAACGAAACGAAACGTAAGAAAGCCAAAACCCAAAAGCCAAAAACGAAACGTTGCACATAAAAGTTGTTTCTTTCCTTTTATTCCATAATGGGGGCGTGTGTGGGCCAAAGAAATTGCATTCAGCCTGCAAAATCCTGCATACAAATTATGCAATTAGTTGCTGGAGCCCCTCTAACTGAAAAAACTGAACTAAAAGCTGGGCTAAAGTTTTTCCGGCAGTTATCAAATTCCGAAAAGTGTCTCTCTCGTTCTTCTGCCAAGTTAGCATCGTTGGCTAGTCCTTCGACTCCTTGGGAAATAGTCAAAAATCCCTGACAAATTGTCAACGAAAGTTTATTCTCGGTTGAAAGTTGGAAGCAGGAAACTTTTTTGCCGGGTAACGACTGCTGACAGTTGTAAAAATAATATTGCGTATACGCAGTGTTAGCCTGCGGCAAAGGGCAATGATGAAATGCCTCTTGGGCCAAAGTAAACACAGTAAGTGAAACCCAAAAAAAAGAAAGATAATAAAAGTGGCAAAGTTTCCCATTCAAGTTGCAATTAGCCATTGGACTTTCGGCAGAGGAGAGCTTTCGAGTTCCGTATCTGACAATGATAAGTGGAAAAACAGATCTAAACTTTGAAAAGTTAGGGGCAATGACAGTTGATTGAAAATGCCGGAAAAGGTCTTGAATTCTTTAATAATTTGCCCATGTAGTTTGTTTGTTTAAGACATTTTCCGCAGCACTCCAATCACGAAGGAAGAGAAAATTAAATTTTTATTTCAGCTCACTTTGCATTTTCGTGGCAAATTCAATTTCAGCTGCTGTTCCCACTTCCTGTTGCACTTTGTTACTCCGCTGCTGGGACTCCGCCCCCATTCGGCGCATTCCTTTGCCCTGTTTCAATTAGATGCCTTCGCTATCTGGGTTCGCTCCAGTACCCCTGGAAGAACCCGCCCTTCCTCTCCCGTCCTGCCGTCCTGCCGTCTGCTGCCAAAAGTTTATGCAAGAATTTCACCGTATCTGTGCGAAAGTCTGCGCAAAAGCCCAAACAAAACAAAAACAGAAGCTGAAACAGCAGAAGTAGTAGCGCCAGCCAAAAATACTTATTGCTCAAAAATAAAACGCAATGGCGACTGCAAATATACAGACGCTAAAAAAAATGGTGGAAAAGGAAAGCAGCTCGAATAAAGAGCCAGAAACCGGAAATGAAATTGCAATTGCTGGCCCATGCCGACGACACCAAGTCGCGACGCGTTGATGCACAGCACCAGTAGCGGCAGAAAAGCATCGGAAAAGCAACAGAAAAGCAGCAGAAAAACAGCAAGCAAACTTGCTTTTGCTTTGCTTTGGCATGCTTTTCGTTGTTGCCTTTTTTGGCCTGACTTGCAAAGCCATTTCCGCTACGGTTTCATATTGCGCCTGGGCGTATGCAATAAAGTTTGCTTAGCGACAGTAGAGCTACGCTAAAGTCAACATTCCTGGAAAGTTTCCATTGAAAGTATTTTCTTAAATTTTCATATTTTATAAACCTAAGCTCGTTAAATTCCCCAACTTGGAACTAGATAGCCGAACTGCCAAAACCATTTTCCCGGCCCACACTACCACTTATGGCCATGGCCGCAAGGGCTTAATCAGGAGGAAACTTTTTAGAAGAATTCTCCCGACTCTCCGATGGTAATGTCACCAAGATATATACAGCACTTACCCATACAGCCACAATCACGCACTAGCTCCGCCCAGAAGCTCATTAGTTGCGGGAGCGGCGCTTAAGCTTAAGCTGCGAAGCGTAGAAATTGTGCGGCTCTGGCGCTAAACAAGTTAATTAGTTTGCCTCTCTCCTTGGCTTTTTTTGCCAACTGCTTTCTCCTTGTGTGGCGTGGAGTTAAGCTTAACGACAAAATAAATTATTTGCCCCACACACTCGCAGCGGAGGCTTCAATTGACTTTATTAAGCGTGTGTGAGTGCGTGTGTGGGTGTGCTTGGGCTTTAATGACACTTTTCAGTCAGCTGCGGCTGACTTACGTTTATTATCCTTTAGACAGGATATTCAGCCCGGGCACAGCCTAGTCGGGCCGAGAGGGTTGGTGGC
Organism: Drosophila monieri; assembly: GCA_035047585.1. Taxonomy (NCBI): domain Eukaryota; kingdom Metazoa; phylum Arthropoda; class Insecta; order Diptera; family Drosophilidae; genus Drosophila; species Drosophila monieri. The sequence goes on along the minus strand of JAWNPJ010000087.1, from coordinate 2,219,748 downwards.
AAATGGGTTTCCATCCTAGAGCTTGACTTTGATCTATGGCATATTAACCTCCACTCGAGGTAGTCTTCTTTTCCTGGCTCTCTTCTAATTCAAAATTAATTTATATTCGCCATGGACACCTGTGCAGCCTGTGCGGCCCACTGTGCATCTGTGGCAACATCAGGGAACAAGGCGCTGGCAATTGCCTGTGTGTCACATAAAGGCAACTTTGTTGTCCCTGGTTAAATATATAAAATACACTGAGGAAACACTAATATTTGACTGAAACAATATGCTTGCCGTTTCATTTCAAGAGTCTATCTCTTTCTCCAAGTGTAAAAAAATTCATACTAAATGCAAAGACAAGCCTTAGCTCGTTTAATCTTGGATTTTAATTGTAGGGCCATAATGTTTGTGGGCTTCCAACTCAGGGCTAAGGACATCGAGCCGCAGCAGTCACAAGTAAATTGAATTTAATTGGCAACGAGTTTTTTCCTTCTTTATGGTAATTGTGTTGGATTTTATTCGTCATAAACTTCGGACGGCAATAAAAAATCGCTATCGAAGACGATGCTGTCGACTGCAAATGTCCTGAAGCTCTTTAAACGGGACAGCTACCAACTTCTGGCAGTCCTAATTAGTGTGAGTGGGCCATTAGAAATTTGCTCAGGTTCGAAGAGAACAGGCAGCGTGGCTTAAAGTTTGCCTCGAGTGTAGGGCAAAGAAATTAAAATTGAAATGTAAAAGTTGCCAAACTTTTCCCGCCCCCCCTCAAACATACAAACATACACATTTTTTTTTTGGGGGAGTGGAAATTTAAAATGCAAAGCAGGAAAGAACTGGAGCCCAGAACTTTAGCTTTCAAGTGGGTTCGTGGCAGGTGGGCTGCAAAAACTTGCTGCATTAAGTGCACTTTGCAAAAAAGACCAGACGACAGAGGAGGCAGCTAGATAGAAGATAGAAGGAGCGATGAGTGAGGAGGACCAACCTGCCACGAGCTCATTAAAAGTAAAAATGATATGCATTAAGTTCCTGGCGCTGGCTGGTAGCGTTAAAGGGCTGGCCTGCACTCATTATGCCAAACTGACGCCGCTGTCCCGCCACTAATGGTCAGTGTTAATTGCGTGGAAAGAATTTGGAATGCAGCTCCTCTAGCTTCTCCGCCTGCTCTTGCTCCTTTCCATGCCACGTAATTGAAGTCAACTGACATTTGCCTGATAAATTGTCATAATTCCTGACCACACTCACACAGATACTTACACGCATACGAATGCGTTGCCCAAAAGGACTCTCTGCGGGCTTCCATCAATACATATTTCATTGCCCTGACACATGCATTAACATGTCTAATCGGCACGCACGGGTCACAGTTGCAACCGACACAGTGGGGGAGGCAGGATGCCCGGCTGGGGAAGCCATGGGCGCTTTTGCCTTTTGAGAGCACGTAGCCATTATTCATTCTGCGGCCCCCAGCATAATTTATTGCCCTTGGCACCACTCACATGTCAGACATTCCAAAGTGCTGCCCAACTGACAATTTGCAGAGACTGACATGCAGGCCCCGCTTCGTCCTTTTTGTCCTTCACTCCGCTTTTTCCAGGTGAAGAGCCTTAAAATTTATTTTGTTTGACTAACTGACAAAACTTACTCCCGGCCTGGCCCTGTCTCGTCCCGCCTCGTCCCGCAAACTCGATGCACGATGCTGTCACTGCGATGACAGCCCTCTGTCCATCCGACCAACGGGGCGTATGCTTTATGTACATTTCACACAGACAATGCATATATGTACTAAACGCCTGCCGAAGCCAGTGCTGGTATAAGCTTCTTATAGATCTGAATGCCGTTCAGATAGGAGTCAGCCTGGACGAACTCGTCGTGGTCGTGCAGCAGGATCGGAGTGTTAATGATGGGCGTAAACCCCAGGACTGGTATCCCCAGTTGCCGCAAGAATCGTGCGTCCGTGGCTCCGGGCAACACGCCACCGTGTATCTTGAATTTTCTTTATAGGAGTTAAAATATATAAGATTAAATGATAAGACTAGCTAGCTCCAGTTATTCTCACAATTCATCCATAGTTCTCTTAAAAGCCACCCAGAAGGGATTCGAATCATCAGTCTTCGTCGGTTCCACGTGCTTGTTGAACATTAAATATTCCACCTGGATATTGCCTCCTAACTCCTGGCACCAGGTGCAGACCTGCTTTATGAAATCCTCGGCACTTCGCGTAACAGCCAGGCGAACATCGAACACGGCTACAAAGGCCGGCGGAACAATGTTCCTCTGGATGCCACCCGAAATCTGAGTAAGGTTCACAGTGGAGACGTCTCCCAAGTCCAGTTTGGGATTGGCCTGCAAAGCGGCCAGTTCGCAAATGCGGAATTCCATCAGCTTGTCAAGGATGTGGTGGAAGGTCTGACCAGCTGAAATGGGCTCGAGTCGGGAGCCGTGGAAGGAGGGGCCGTTGAATGTAAATTTCAGAACTGGAAGGAGACAGTAAGGTTATTTCCCAGGGAGCGAACCAAATACCCACTCCAGGAGGTGCGTTCGGCCTTGAAATAGTGATAGGTTTCCGTTGGACTGACATGACCTTCGTCCAGAGAGAAGCCGACGTTCATTTTCCGGAAATAGTCAGTTTTTACGAACAACTTCATGCCCAGCTCCCCGCCGATCTCCTCGTCCGGCACAAAGGTGATGTATACAGTCCGGGCGGGTTCGTAGCCGTCGGCCTGAAGTGCTCTCACGGCCCCCAGGTACTGGGCGCCCAAGCACTTCATGTCCTGGGAGCCCCGGGCAAAGATCCTCCCCTCCTCGTCCATGTGGGCGCTGAAGGGGTCGTACTTCCACTTGTTGGGATATACTGGTACCACATCCATGTGCGAGTTCAGGACAATGGACGGGAGCTCGGGCCTGGATCCCGCCCACTTCATAACGAGCACAGGCTTGGCAGGAGACTCAACGTGAACTGGCAGGGACAACCTGTCAGCCTGGTGCTTAAGGAACTCGATGCATTCGGCTAAGAGTTGTAGTACTTTTTACGTTCTGTCTGTCTGACTATCTGGTGGATTTCTTACTGTAGTCAACGTCCGGGTGAACTGAGCGAATTCTCAAATAGTCTCGAAACAATTGAATTTCCTCGTTGCTCTCCCAGGCAGAGGTCTTTTCCCTGGACTGGTGAAGAATTTGTTTGTGGAAGGTGCTTCTACGTTTTAGGAAAAGTCGAAGCATTTCAGGATTATCAGTGACTTTGGAAATCAAAATAAATGTTTCTAGCACTTACCACTCAATGATAACTTGATTTTTTGCGATGCTTTATTTCGAGATAAGTACGATTCTATTTTTGGGCCATTTTTATCTTCGACAATGCACTAGATGCTAATTTAAAGCCAACTAGGAGGTTATCAGGCCATTTTAGAATCTTTCTAATTCCCCGTGTTTGCAGATAAGATAAGGCTTATTTTTTATTTAGATTTTTAGATTTGTAATCTTAGACTTCTACCAGCTTACGGATTATATTTTCGTAGACTTCAATGCCTCTCAAATAGGCATCGGCGTACAGAAATTCATCGTGATCATGAAGTAGTACCGGGGTATTTATTATTGGGGAGAATCCGAAAACTGGAGTTCCCTGCCCGCGGATAAAGCGACTGTCGGTGGCGCCAAAACACACGATAGGTTGCACTTTCAAACTCCTGGAAATATTTCATTAAGTTTTGGCTTTAGAAGGATTCTTAGAAGCTCCCCACTACTCACAATTCGTCGAAGGCGGCCTTAAGGGCTACCCAGTAGGGGTTTGAAGCGTCCATTATTGTGGCTGCCACCACAGGTTCTTTTCTATAGAAGTCAATCTCAATTCCACCGCCAGCCTCTTCGCACCACCCACGGATTTGCTTCTCAAAGGCCACCACATCAAGGGAGATGGACAGGCGCATATCGAAGACCGCCTCAAAGTGAGGTGGCACCACGTTATTCTGGACTCCTCCGCTTATCTGGGTGAGATTCACGGTGGTCACGTCCCCCAAGTTTAGGCTTGGGTCTTTGGCCAAAATATCCAGCTGGGAGGTGCGGAATTCTGTGAATTTATTCACAACATAGTTTAGTTTCTCGCCAGCGGTGTCCGGTAACAACAGGGAGCCATGGCCGGAGGTTCCGTTGAACTTCAATCTGATACCTACGGCGTAAAATATTTTTTGAGAATCAGAATGTGAAAATAATCACTAAAGACTCACCCCATAGCAGACGCTCAGCGTAGAAGAGATGGTGCACGTCAGATGAGCTTGTGGCACCTTCGTCCAAACTGAAGCCTACATTCATCTTGCGATAGTACTCCGTTTTCACAAATTCCGCCATGCCATGTCGACCTCCGATCTCTTCGTCGGGAACAAAGGTCACGTAAACCGTTCTTTTGGGTTGAAAGCCCTTTGACTTGAGCCGTTTTATGGCTGCCAAGTATTGCGTCCCTACGGACTTCATGTCCTGAGTCCCTCTGGCGAAGATCCGGCCCTCGGAGTCTATATCAGCGCTGAAGGGCTCATGGGTCCACTGGTCAGGAAACACAGGAACTACATCCATGTGCGAGTTTAGAATGATGGTGGAGAAATCCGGATGGGTGCCCAGCCATTTGATGATCACAACTGGTTTCTTCTCCACTGGATAAACCACTTCCACGGGGAGATTTAAGGAGGCGGCCTGTTGTTTAAGGAACGCCACACAAGCAGCTTGAAATACGCAAGCTTTAGAAAGGTTGTTTAATCAAAATCTTAACTTCTTTCTCACTGTAATCTATATCAGGATGGACAGATGGAATTCTCAAGTATTCCCGGAAAATTTGAATTTCCTCATTGTTCTCCCATTTATCCATTTTTGAAGGCTGTGCGGTGTACTCTTTCAGAAAGATCAAACGCGAATGAGTGTCAGAACAGGTTCCTAGTACTTGTATCTGAGATGTAACATATATGTATATCCGTTTAAAAGATAAGCATGTTTGGTGGTTTGGTTTGACTAAGAATTGTTTTATCAGAAGAGTCACAAGTAAGTTTATAGACCAAAATAAAACAATAAAGCTTCTTCGAATAAAATCAGGTTTCGAATAAAAGCCGTACGATTTTTACGATATGGGTTAATAGGTGTAATTTATTTTTTGATAAGATTAAGATTTCATAAGATTTTCAGATCTGAGAAAGTTTGCTTATTATATTCTTATACACTTCAATGCCTCTCAAGTATACATCGGCCGAAATAAACTCATCATGGTCGTGGATCCTCATAGTGGTGTTTATGATTGGGGAGAATCCAATTGCTGGTGTTCCCTTTTGGCGAATGTATCGACTGTCTGTGGCGCCAGGACACACAATGGGCTGCACCTTTAGCCCTCTGAGAATATCAACATAATTAATGGGGTTGTAGTTTTTGGCAATCTCAACTCACAGTTCATCAAAGGACGCTTTTAGAGCCAACCAATAGGGATTCGAGGCATCTAACTTAGTGGCTCCGATGTAGGGCTCTTTCCTGAAGAAATCCACTTCAATGCCACCTCCAGCTTCATCGCACCAGTCGCGGATTTGCTTCTCAAATGCAACCAAGTCCAGGGTGATGGCCAACCGCATATCAAAGATCGCCTCGAAGTCGGGAGGAACCACATTGCTCTGGACTCCACCGCTCAGCTGAGTGAGATTCACGGTGGTCACATCGCCCTTGCTGAGAGTGGAGTCCTTTTCCAAGGCTTCCACCTGGGAGTTACGGAACTCTGTCAGCTTGTTGATCACATAGCTTAGTTTAACGCCGGCAGTATTCGGAAGCAATAGGGAACCATGTCCTGAGGTCCCAGTAAACTTTAATCTGAGAGCTGTAGAATCGCTTTGTAATAGATCCTTCATTTTGTGTTATGTCCACTTACCCCATCTTAGACGTTCAGCAAAGAACAAGTGATGAACATCAGTTTCACTAGTGGCTCCTTCATCCAGGCTGAATCCCACGTTCATTTGCTTGTAAAAGTCTGTCTTCACAAACTCCTGCATTCCCAAAACTCCTCCAATTTCTTCATCCGGAACGAATGTTACGTAAACCGTTCTTTTGGGCTTAAAACCAGTAGCCAGCAGGAGACGGATGGCCCCCAGATATTGGGTTCCAACGGATTTCATGTCCTGAGTGCCTCTGGCAAAGATCCTGCCCTCGGAATCTATGTCCGCGCTGAAGGGCCCGTGGGTCCATTTTTCAGGAAATACGGGTACCACATCCGTGTGGGAGTTTAGTATGATTGACGGTAGTTCCGGTTGGGTGCCCAGCCATTTCATAATCACCACTGGTTTTTTCTCCGCAGGATAAACTACTTCAAAAGGGAGATTTAAGGACTTGGCCTGACGTTTAAGGAACTCCACACAAGAGGCTAAAATATACAGATTGTTTAATTTTACAGATAATTGAGTCTTGAAGAGAAAGAAACAAGCTATCCGTACTGTAATCCACATCAGGATGCACTGTGGGAATTCGCAAGTACTCCCTGAAAATTTTAATTTCCTCGTTGTTCTCCCAGCTCATTTTCGACTAGTGTCTCCTAGAAGCTAGTGTCTTGCACTGAAGTCTACAAAGTCCGAAAAGGCAATGAGAGCTGTGTGGCATCTGAGGGGCTTATATATATTTATTTGTGGTTGGCTTCTAGTTTATGGTCAAGATAATCAAATGCTTTTGCGGCTGTAATAAAAGTTTTATCAGAAATATAAAGAGTTTTAAGTCTGAAAAAAGAGAACTTTGGTAATTGTATGAGGTTATTATGATATTATCTTCCAAAAAGAAACTATCATTGTGGTTAGGTCCTAAATAAAACGTTGGGTATTATTATACCCTTGCAGAGGGTATTATAATTTTGGTCAAAAGTGTGCAACGCAGTGAAGGAGACATCTCCGACCCTATAAAGTATATATATTCTTGATCAGGATCACCTCCTGAGTCGATATAAGCATGTCCGTCTGTCCGTCTGTCTGTCTGTTTCTACGCAAACTAGTCTCTCAGTTTTAAAGCTATCGACTTCAAACTTTGCACACATCCTTCTTTCCTTTGCAGGCAGTACATAAGTCGGAACGGCCGGGATCGGTCAACTATATCCTATAGCTGCCATATAACTGATTGATCCGAAATGCCATAACTTCGTTGTTTTTTAAGTTAGAAGGATGGGACTTGCTGTGGACTCCTCTTTTAGCAGACTTATTCGATCTGCCAAATTTCATAAGGATCGGCCGACTATATCCTATAGCTGCCATATAACTGATTGATCGGAAATGCCATAACTTTGTTGTTTTTTAAGTTAGAAGGATGGGACTTGCTGTGGACTCCTCTTTTAGCAGACTTATTCGATCTGCCAAATTTCATAAGGATCGGCCGACTATATCCTATAGCTGCCATATAACTGATTGATCGGAAATGCCATAACTTTGTTGTTTTTAAAGTTAGAAGGATGGGACTTGCTGTGGACTCCTCTTTTAGCAGACTTATTCGATCTGCCAAATTTCATAAGGATCGGCCGACTATATCCTATAGCTGCCATATAACTGATTGATCGGAAATGCCATAACTTCGTTGTTTTTTAAGTTAGAAGGATGGGACTTGCTGTGGACTCCTCTTTTAGCAGACTTATTCGATCTGCCAAATATTATAAGGATCGGCCGACTATATCCTATAGCTGCCATATAACTGATTGATCGGAAATGCCATATCTCTGTTGTTTTTTAAGTTAGAAGACTGGGACTTTGTATGGATTCTACTTTCGGCAAACTAATTTGATCTGCCGAGTTTAATAAGGATCGGCCGACTATATAAGATCCGATATATATCTAATAATATAAGCTGCCCCATATCTGCAAGGGTATATCAACTTCGGCTCCGCCCGAAGTTAGCTTTCCATTCTTGTTTTCAAATTTAATATGATTGTCAATATTGGTACAGTATTTAATTATGAAAATAGCCAAAATTAGTGCATTGATGATTGATTGCTTTCCTTCTAATCGATTGGTTACTTATCTACAAAGTATTCCAGTATCCTACTATTTTATTAATATTGACTCGGTTGTATCTACCTGTTGTTAAAAGGATAGCAATTGTGGATTCTTTAAATGTCAGGCCATAAAAACATGTCCATTAATGCCGGCCAGATAAGATACGGTCCGGTTGGTATTTTGGTATCAACTTGTGGCAAAGTTAATTAATCTTTATTTCCGATAAGGTCCTAGTACATAGAATATTTCGAATTTGTTTTAAACTTGAGCGAGGTTGGCCAGAATTTTCTTGTAGATCTGAATTCCCTTCAAGTAGGTATCCGCTCCCAGGAATTCGTCGTGATCGTGGATTCGCATGGTGGTGTTCTTGATGGGCGAGAAGCCCAGAGCTGGAATGCCCTGGGCACGAATGTTCCTGCTGTCCGTGGCTCCGGGACAGACAATGGGGTAGATTTTCAGGCCCCTAAAATCATGTGGGAATAATTTAGAATAGTGGTCATAATCCACAACAACAAAGAAACCTACAGCTCGTCTGTGGCTGCCTTGAAGGCCAGCCAGAAGGGATTCGAATCGTCGATCTTGGTGGGCTCCACATAGGGCTCCTTCTCGTCAAAGGTGATCTCAATGCCGCCGCCAGCCTCTTCACACCAGTCGTGGATCTGCTTCTCAAAGGCCACCACATCAAGGGTGATGGAAAGCCGCATGTCGAAGACAGCCTCGAAGTGCGGGGGCACCACATTGCTCTGGACGCCGCCGCTGAGCTGGGTGAGATTGATGGTGGTGACGTCGCCGATGTTGATGGTCTGATCCCGCGCCAGTCGCTGGACCTGCGAGTCGCGGAACTCCGAGAGCTTGTTCAGGACATAGTTCAGTTTCACGCCAGCGGTGTTGGGCAAAAGCATCGACCCGTGTCCGGCGGTGCCACTGAAGTTGAGCTTCATGCCTGAGAAAATAGGGAGTGTTAGGTAATCATTTGTGACTTGTAGAGGCTTCTTATCTCACCCCAACGCATTCTCTCCGCATAGAAGACGTAGAACAAGTCAATCTCACTGGTGCCGCCCTCATCCAGACTGAAGCCCACGTTCAAGTTCTTGTAGTACTCCGTCTTGACAAACTCTTGCATTCCCAACTCTCCGCCGATCTCCTCGTCCGGCACAAAGGTCACGTTAATGGTCCTCTTGGGCTGGAAGCCCGCCGCCTTGAGCAGCCGGATGGCTCCCAGGTACTGAGTACCCACGGACTTCATGTCCTGAGTTCCTCTGGCAAAGATCCTGCCCTCCTCATCAATGTCGGCGCTGAAGGGCTCGTGGGTCCATTTATCGGGGAAGACAGGAACCACGTCCGTGTGTGAGTTAAGGATGATAGAGGGCAGTTCGAGGTCACTGCCCACCCATTTGATGATCACGACTGGCTTTTTCTCCACGGGACAGACCACATCCACTTGGAGGTCCAAGCTGTGGGCCTGACGCTTCAGGAACTCGACGCATTCGGCTGTTGAATGAATTTGTTTTATTACTTTTTCCGCATTATCCTTTCGATGTAATCCTTACTGTAATCCACGTCCGGCTGCACGGTGGCTATGCGCAAATATTCGCGGAATATTTTGATTTCCTCGTTGTCCTCCCAGTTTTCGGAACTCATTTTTTGTGAAGTGGATACTTTCGGTGTCCAAACTCGAATGCCGTCGAATAGCTGTGTTATTTCGATTTATGTGAATTTGATTTTATAGCCTTGGTTCCAAATTATTATCAAATAATGGCTGTTGATAACCAAAACCTCATGTTCTTTTGCGGCAACAAATGACTGATAGGAAAACGGTAGCCCATATTCGATATTGTACAAAGAATAAAAAACATAGTCCGAAGTTGATATACTCTACAAAAAAATAGTTTTTTCTATCAAATACATGTTCCATTAAGTAATTATTTAATTAAATTTGTATGTACTATGTGTTCATTTTCATTACAAACATTTCAGTTATCAATCAGACTTTTTATACATTTTTTTCATACATTTAACATATCACTTCTTCGTTCAAAGTCTGGACATTACTCATTCGATCCAAATCGTTAAAAGGCTCTTGAATGATAAGAAAAAATAAACATCGAAGCATTTAATTTTAATGTTTGATTCAGCTGTTTATTGATATGAAAGACCAAAAAAGTAATACAAGTAAATGGAACTTCAAATAAAATATTTTATGAATCAGCCAGAGCTGGAATTAGCTTCCTGTACACCTCAATGCCGTGCAAATAGGTATCGGCTCGCAGGTATTCATCATGATTATGGAGCAGCACCGGAGTATTGTTGATGGGGGAAAACCCCAGAGCCGGAATACCGACCTCTCTTAAATAGAAGCTATCGGTGGCACCGGGAAAGACATGTACATGGGTTTGGAGACCACTGGAAATAAAGAAAACATAAATGAAAAAGGGGTCTGTTTAGGGATTATACATATATGCTTACATTTCATCCAGGCTTTTTTTAAGCGCCATCCAATACGGGTTAGAGTCATCGATCATGGTGGGTTCTACGAAGGGACACTTTAGTTCGAAATGGAGCTCCACTCCGCCGCCGGCCTCCTCGCACCAATCGCGTATCTGCTTCTCTAGCTCATCCAAATCCTGCGTAATAGCTATTCGGATATCAAAGAGTGCTTCTAAGACAGGTGGCACCACATTGCTTTGAACACCGCCCTCGACCTGGGTTAGATTCAAAGAGGTCACATCCCCTACGCACAAAGAGGGATTTTCCGCCAACTTTTGGCTCTGAGACTGCCGGAACTTCATCAACTTGTCGACCACATAATTAAACTTTTCAGCGGCTGTGTTTTCCAGCAAAAGGGATCCATGTCCTGCAGTGCCACTGAATTTCAGGCGGAGATCTAAGAGTTAATAGGGTTTGTAATTATATTTTCACACTTAAAAACGCCTCGACCTACTCCACTGGGTACGTTCTGCATAGAAGATGGGGTAGGTGTTGTCCTCGCTGGCCATACCCTCATCCAAGCTGAATCCCACGTTCATCCTTTTGAAGTACTCTCCCTTCACCAGCTCGGCCATTCCACAGTCTCCGCCAGTTTCCTCATCCGGGACATAGGTGAGGTAGACCGTTCTTTTCGGTCTATATCCAGAGGCCTTGAGCGAGCGAATGGCAGCCAAATACTGGCAGCCCACGGACTTCATGTCCTGTGTCCCTCGAGCATAAATCCTACCTTCATCATCCATTTCGGCAGCAAAAGGATCGTGGGTCCATTTCTCCCTAAACACAGGTACCACATCCATGTGAGAGTTCAGAATGATTGAGGGAAGATCCGGACTCTTGCCCATCCATTTTATAACTACAACAGGCTTCGAGGTCATCACGGGATGAACCACGTCCATGGGCAGGTCCAACGAAGAGGCCTGGCGCCTCAGGAAGTCTACACAGGCAGCTGAAAGTTTAAATGGACTTTGTTATTCAGTTCACTAAAGATGCACACCACAAAGTCCATACTATAATCCACATCAGGATGAACTGAAGGAATTCGCAAGTACTCGCGGAAAATGTTAATCTCCTCATTGTTCTCCCATTGTTCAGAGCTCATCATGGACGAAATATGCGGCTGTCATAAAGCGACTGTCCCCAAATGCGCTGAGTCTAGGCTTTAGTTTTCAGCGAGGCCAGAGTGTGTTATCTTTTGTTGACTCTCGGCGAGGTGATAAGTGAAACAGTCGCTGTTTTTGTGGTTTTCCCTTCACCCACAGAATCTGGAAGGAGGTGGAAATCGGATCTGGGCTTATCATTTTAAAAGGTTTCTAGGCTGATATGCTAGGCATATTTAAACATTTATTGACATACAAAATTAGTCGTCCACATTACTTACACAACACTTTTAAAATAATAAATGCAAGATAACAATTCCGAGAGTTTAAATTTTATTTAAAATTTGTTTAGGCATCTGCCACAGCGGGAATGAGCTTCTTGTAGACTTCAATTCCATGCAAATAGGTATCTGCCCGCAGGAACTCATCATGATCATGCAGCAGTAGGGGAGTATTGTTGATGGGTGAGAAGCCCAGAGCTGGGATACCCGCATGACGAACGTAACGACTGTCCGTGGCACCGGGGAACACGCGCACACGCGTCTTAAGGCCACTGAAAAAACGAATAAATGTGAATTTAATAGAAAGTTCAAGCGATCCCTGCTTCTAATCTACAGCTTACAGATCATCTAAAGTCTTCTTAAAGGCCACCCAGTAAACGTTCGAAGCATCAATCTTTGTGGGCTGCACAAAGGGATTCTTCATCTCAAACTCCAGCTCAATGCCGCCGCCTGCCTCCTCGCACCAATCGCGTATTTGCTTTTCAAAAGCAGCTATATCCACGGTGACGGCAATGCGAATATCAAAAACAGCCTCCAGGAGGGGGGGCACTACATTGCTTTGAACTCCGCCTCGCAACTGCGTGAGATTCACGGTGGTGACATCGCCAATCTCGAGACTAGAGTCCTCGGCCAGGCGCTTGACTTGCGACTTACGGAAGTCCATCAGCTTACGAACTACATAGTCAAGCTTCTCGCCAGCGGTGTTTGGCAGAAGCAAGGAACCGTGTCCAGCAGTGCCACTGATCTTGAAATGGAGATCTAGAGAGATATAGAACTGAGTGCCTAGATACTTAGTGTATAAGAAACCTAAACTCACGCCACAGGGTCCTCTCAGCATAGTACAAAGCATAGCTTTCATCCTCGCTGGAGATGCCCTCGTCGAAGCTAAAGCCCACATTCAGTTTCTTAAAGTAATCACTCTTGACCAGTTCCCGCATGCCCAAGTGTCCGCCCACCTCCTCGTCGGGGACGTAGGTGAGGTAGACAGTTCTCTTCGGCTGGTATCCTTGGGCCTTGAGTGCCCTGACCGCACCCAGATACTGAGTACCCACGCACTTCATGTCCTGGGAGCCGCGGGCAAAGATGCGACCTTCTGAGTCCAGATCGGCGCTGAAGGGGCCGTGGGTCCACTTCTCCGGGAACACCGGCACCACATCTGTGTGGGAATTGAGAATAATGGAGGGCAACGCTGGCTGCGAGCCGAGCCATTTCATCACCACCACGGGATTCTGCTGGTTCACCGGGTAGATCACATCCACAGGCAGGCCCAAGCTCTCGGCTTGGCGCTTAAGAAATTCCGTACAAGCAGCTATAAATAGCAGACAGGGGTCGTAAAGGCAAGGTCATAAAGATCACGGATATATCTTATCGTTCTGTTGTATAGATTAAAACTCACTGTAGTCCACATTGGGATGCACTGTGGGTATACGAAGATATTCGCGGAAGATCTTGATCTCCTCGTTATTCTCCCACTGGCTGGAGCTCATCTTGGAATGCACTTAAGCGGTGTAATCAATTTCTCGATAAGAATATTAGCCGGTTGGATGATTGTTTGAGTAAACAAGATCAGCTGATCGTTCACCTTTTACAACACTGGAAATTGCGAGAGGCGGGATGTTAGAGTGGTGAGTTGGGTTATTTGAAATGCAGGACGACTTTGCTTTGCTAGTTTCAGTCCAATGGAGAAATGCGAACTGTGCGGTTGTTGTCCTGAGCTGCCATTTAAATAATAGCGGAAAAGAGAGTGAAGCAAATAGACAGAGAGGAAAGTCAACTATAAAAAATAACATAAACTCGAAGCAAATTCCTTATCTTTGCGGTTTTACTTATAAAACCGTTTTATCAGAGGCCTTGTTTACATTTTGGTGGCTAATCTAAATGGGTTTATAACTTTTAAACGTGTGTTTAATATTATGTTTGTGTTCGTCATTATATGCGAAGCATTCATTCACATCTGGGATGTTACTTAACAACCCATTTTGCAAATATTTCATAACTTTGTTTTAATTTACTCCACTTAAGCACATTTTGAAGGTAATATGCTTAGAATTCATCCGGATGACTGGATTTATATCCCCCAAATCGTTAAATCGTGCAGAAAGCGCCCGCCTCGGGATAAACAGGATCCGGAACGCGGGTAGCCCCGGAGCCAAGATTTCCGATAATCGACGAATCGCATCCAATCGAATTCCAATTCCAGTTGATTTGTTAATCAAGATGCAGTGCACACTGGCAAATATATCGGTTCCCCACTGCCAGTAAACAACTTTCCAGGCCCGAGGTGGCTGTTGCTGTTGCTGGCACTTCAAATTTCGCATATTAATGAGGTTGCAGTTGCAACTTGTAATTCAACTCCCTCCGTTGTCGCCGTGTGTCAAAAGTTTGTTTTAGATTTAGATTTCACGCTTGTTTCTATAGAAGCTCAACACCAAAAAACGTGCCACCGTAAAAGCGACAAAAAATATACAAACTGAATCAAAAATAAACGAAAAAATAAAGTTGTACACGAAATGAAAACCGAAGCCCTGAGATTTGTATTGCATGTACTCTGGGGGTCCCCGGAGTTGATATTGTTTTAGTGTGTGGAGCGTATGAGTGTGTGTTTTTGTGTTCCAAAAAGTCATTAAAAGTTCATTAACAATGTTGCTGGGATTTTAATGGCAGCCCAGCGCACCAGCAGCAATAACATCAGCGACTAAAGCAACTCTGCCAGGCTGCGGAGGCTACACATGTCTGCATTTTAAATAGCCTACAAACACAACAAATACAACATTGGCTTCTATACACAACCATTACTACGAGCTTATGAAGTTGTACAGTGGAAAAAATATGGGCTATGTCACTAGAATCCAGTGACTGGATCGCTTCAAATTCCATCAATAGGTTGTATTTCAAGGATTCTCATTAACTTCAACCCTAAAACACCATACAAGCTTTATCCAGACTTTTCCAAAACTGCTGAAGATATTTAAAATACTCATAGTCATAGACTTATGTAACATAAGTTATAGTTGTAGAGAAATTAAGTTAATTAGGTGACTCCTTAAGCTTTATAAAGATATATTATTTTTTCAAGTGCATCAGCCCACCGTCACATAAGTCAAATAAACACACAAACTAATGCACACACTCGCACACAAAAAACTCACGCTTAGCTGCTTGCTGCTACATTTGGGCGTGGCAGTTTGTTGATATTGCCATTGTTGTTTTTGTTGCTGTGCTGACATGTTGTCGCAGCGCAAATAAACTAAATGAAAATTTTGTATATTGTAACAATTATCCGAGCATCGCAACTGGCAACTGTTTGTTTTGTTAGCTCCCGTTCCTCGCCAGGAACAGGATACCGTGGACTCGGACGCGGGAATGGGAATGGCGCGGAAACTAATCCGTTATGAACGCATTACCTGCCCAACAAATGTGGCGTTTTTCCCAAAAGGGAACCGATATAATCTGCTGAGCTTTAGCTTTGCTGTCAGGCTCTTTCTATTTTTCGGAGTGGTTATTTTATTTTTGCTTTCATTTTGTGGCGAGAGCCTTGACAAACTTTGTCGGCATGGAAATGTAGGCGGGACGGCTCAAGGACAATCCGGCAAGCATGCTTTTGCATGGCCCAAAGAGCTCTGGTCTGATGTATGTATTTCCATAAACACAGACAGAGGAAAAATATTGCATTTCCTTGTTGCCAAAAAATGAATCTCTTGTAAGGGAAATGCCATAAATTATTTAAACAACAAAATCGTAGGAATATTTTAATGGAAGAAGTAAAAGCATGCCTGGAAGAATCCTACCAATAAACAATACAGATGATTTTTTCTCTGTGTAAAAGCCAGGCATTAGGTGCGTTCGCAGAAAAAATACAGAACTCTCAGGCAAGCACTTTGGCGAACACCGATATGGAAAAGTGGACTGCCAACAGTGCGTATGCGTGATGCGAAAAACTATGAGGACTACGGCGCTCCAAAAAGGGCCTTCATTCAAAACTTGTGCAAATGTCATCAAAATGTAGAGCACTGAGGCTGAAAACAGTGCCCTGTGCAAATTGGACGCACATATCCATTTCACAAACACTGGAAAACCCGTCTCGAAAAAATGGCTGCATAAAACTGTATTTACATAATAAGCAGCAATAATTTAATTGAACGCCATTTAGCGCATGATTGAAGTTAATTATTTCACACAGATAATGCGGAAAAAAGTGAAAAGCCAGATGAAATATTAATACTCGAGCACGGATCTCACAATTCCCATAATTCAATGGACGTTCGACTTTTGTTTGAGTTGGCAATTAATCGTGTACGGCGTTCAATTATGCAGCTACCAAATAGCCTGATGCAATAAAGCAAATCAAATATTTATTTATCAGTACGTTTGTGGGTGTATATTACATTTTTGGGCCGCTTGATTGGTTGCAATTTCATCCAAAGCAAATTGGTATTGATTCTGCATAAATTAAATGACATTCCTGCTAAGAGCTATGTTTTTAGGTCATACAGTTATGGGTTTAGTTGGATGAAGTGGGTTCTGTAAGAGTTCCACTACAAACATTTAAAATATCTCCTAGCTCCTTGACTAAACTTGGCTCCTTCACCCATGACTCCTAGCGGTTGACCAGCAAGTCAAAACAGTCAAGACTTGGATTTTTTTCCCAACTGTCGAGATGGAAATGCAAAAAGCAAAGTTTTTCCTCCGAGATCCCAGCTTCTTGAGCTGCAAAAACACACCAAGCGACTAAAAAGAGCTTAGAAAACAGACAGAAGACCGAAGCCGAGCCAAACTATTGCATACTTATGAGCGCAAGCTGCGAGTGTGGCGCGAGGCGGGGCATTTATGGCATGAATGCGAAACCAAGGCGCGTTAAGCCAGATAAGACGGCAACAGGCGGGGGCACTTGGCAATTACAGCAACAGAGATTACAAAACCCTGCAACACAAGCACAAATACCATACCCGTACCGTACAAGCACAAAAAACAACAACAATGGCCCCGAAGGCGAAGAGGGCGACGCCATCAAAGCAAATAACACACAAAAGTTTTGATAAATGCAGATGGAGCACGGCTATCGGCATTATTGCCTGTCATTTCTCATCAGCGACGCTTCGACAGGGCGAGAGAGGGTGGGAGAAAGGGACAGAGCAGCAACAGTCGACTTCCGGGTGCCGTCGCCATATTTGCTGGCTGTAATGGCTGTCCTGTGTGGTGGGACAGGGTGCCAGGATACCAGGGTGCGGCGTCTGAATGGTTCGGTAATGAAAGCGGGAAGACACGGGGTAATAAAACACGATTTTTGCCTCGCTTTTATTTTCTATTAGGCGCCCAGTGGAACGGTTTGGTGTTCCCTTCCTTCATCCCTAGCGTTATCCTTTTGGTCCTTTTCACTGTTCTCTGGGTGAGCGATGAATTGCAATTTGCAAAGTTTTTGTTTGCTCTGTCTAGGAGTTTGCCGATGTAACTCGGAAAAACTTCATTTTCCGCTACTTCATTCTGCGCTCTGTGAGTTTTCGGCGGGCGGTGGGGTGAAGGGCGTAGGGCAGTACCGTCAGCGGCGACAATTTCTCCCGAGCCACGCCCCACTGTGAGTTTACTTTCTCTTATTTGGAAAATATTTTCAGAAACAAAAACTTTTCATTGCAACTCTTTTGGGAGCAAAGAAAAATGCCTTTAAAGTACAAATTTAATAAAGTTTTGGAATGGATTTTCAATATTTATTATTTATAATTGAGTAAAGGACTCTAGTCCCATGAAAACTTATTTCTTTCCTGTGTGGGAAAACCAGAAAATTCACCTTTACTTTGCTCCGAATTTGATGACAACATTAATGAACTTTTTTATTGTGCAACCACTGAGAACTATGCTTGTATAGTGAACATATTTCCCAACCACCGTGGCTCGTTCGTTTTAAAATGACATTCTCATTTCAGTGGCTGGCGTGTGTCCCCTGCCGAAGCTAAAGTGTTTTTAATTGTCGCTCCGAAAGATCCACAACCACGTGTGTCATCCAGCCAGCCATCCAACCGGATTCGGGGCATGGCCACTGTCATTTCCAGCTATCTGGTTTCCTGGCAAACTGGCAACTGGCAGCTGGCAAGCGGGACCATCTCCTTCCTGGAAATCACTTGCCCCGCATCCGGACAACGACTCGGACTCAGACTCGAACTGGGAATAGGAATGGGACTCTGCTAATGACCACTGCTAAGTGCCTCGATTTGTGCAGTGTGCACTCCATTCTACCAGAACTGCAATTAACTAATTGATTGAACTATTCAATCGGTGAAAATGCACAGCACTTTGGGGGCGTGGATATGGACAGAGGTCGTGGGCTAGGGCGAGGACAAAGGCCAGGGAGTGGGCGTGGCAGTGAGCGTGACTGGGTGTGGCGTGCTTATTATTAAAGGATTGCCATTTAAGGAGCGGAGCATTAAACCTATCTTCTGAGGGATTTTGTGTGTGGCGTGGTTGAAAGCTTTTAGAAGCCCCTCCGTCACCCGCATGTCCCGGTTCCCGGCAGGTCCACTTTCTGGCTAAGTAATGCCTGACTGATTAATGACCAAAGGCTTTTCTGGCCCAAGAATCGATATATTCTGTGATGCATTTAGAGTCCAGTTGCTGGCTTGCTTCAATTCCTGCCCCAGACTCTGCATCCTAGCATAAGTTTAGTCTTTATCCGGAACTCTGGCATCTGTTTTTCGCACCTCCGGGTCCGGGGTTTATGTGCCGGGATTCGTAATAAACTTGTGTTCCAATCTCTGAAACTTATGCAGCCCTATGCCCTTTCCTCCTTTCAAATGCAGGCCATAAAAAATCCCTGCAATCAGATTCTAAATGCAGTTGAAGAAAAATATCGCAAGTTACTTTTGGCCGTGGGTTTTGGGAGGACTGTTAAAGGACTTCAATGAAATGGTAATGGCCTGGATTGTTTATAAATATTCATTTTTATCTACTCAAATATTCACCAACACATTTCTTTGAGTGCATTCACCGCAGAACACAATCCCCCCGAGAGTGCGGCTTTTTAGAGGGGTTTCCTCCTGGCTGGATCTGGCTCTGGCTCTGCTCATTTTTTTCGAGCATGTTTATAAATGTGAATTGCAACTATGTATCTGGCGATGTATCTCTTCCACATAGGTAAGCACATTTTAGTGGCCTTTGTTGGCCAGAACACTGTACCACTACCATGTGATGTTGTCGTTTGTTAGCAGTTGCAATTTGTTGCAATTTTCCCTATTTTGTAGTCGCTGCTGTTGCAAATGTTTTATGACTGCAATGCGGTGTGTGCCACCGAACCGGCCCATTCCGAATTCACTTCTCCAGCTGAAGCCGCAAAATGCATTTATGATGCATAAACATAACGCCCTAGGGCCACGCCCACATACACGCCACTTGGCTCGTAGCTCATGCCACATGCCGGGGCATCTAGGCCTGGAGCACGTGCCAGGTGCTGCATGTTTATTGTCCTGCAGGAAGCAGGCACGGAACATCTCCAGGGACACGCCATGGTTTATTTAATGCACGAATCGGATCATAATTTTTATTGCTCCTGACACAAATATTTGCACGGCAATTTTGCAATTTTTCCCCCTTTTTTTTTTTTGCCATTTTAACGAATCACTCGACGACCAATTCCTTATATTTATGTCAGCAGATTGACAGCTGACCGTTATGGTAATTTAATTAACCATTATAATGAGATTATTGTGTAATTTATGCATGTGACAGGGCTTTTAATGACTCTACAACTGTGTAATCGAACAGTGTGGGGGCGGAGAGGCTGCGACACAATTAACTTTCCCATCCCATGGGATTTGACCTGCCGATTGCGGCCTCCCTTCTTGTGACACATTTTGGCCCACAAGAATGCAATTTCCTGGCCTGAAAGACACTTGAAAACTTTGATCCGAAAGCCAAAGCCTAAACTATATATTGATGGATTCGCACGCTGCTCCGCCCGTCGAGCTTCCTGCCAGGGTCCTGCCAGGGACTTTGGCCGGACTTCTGCCCGGAAATGTGCCAGCCCGAAATCCGGACAGCCGGCTTAGAGCTATACGCCGGGCCGTAATAGTAATAGAAATTGATTTACCATTTTGTGTGCACGAAAATGTGCAATTTATGTGCCCCCACAGAGGCTGCCCCGGATGATAGCCTTTGGAAGGCTCGGGGACAGCTACATATACATCCGTACGTATACGTATATATTTTTGCATGATAGAACCCTGTTACATATACATATATAAATTCCCAGTCAGCCATCTGCCATCCGGGGATCCGGGCTAATGCATTTTTCAAGTGAAGTGCATAATTTAGGAACCGAGAAGTCAGTCAGTCAGTTGGTCATTTTGCGGAATTCCGTATTTAGCATATCAATGGATCAATGGAGGTCTTCGTATTCTGCTGCTGCTGCTCCTGTTCCTGGTGCTCCTACTTTGTCCTGATCCCTAATTGCCGCAATATGAGAATATTTCCCCGCAAACCGCGTTCATATAATATTGATTGGCTGTCTGGTTGGACGAGCCGCACCGCTTCATTGCCAGTCATTTGATGTCCGCTGAATAATTTACAACAATTTCGAGCGAGCAATGCCCAATTCGAAATTCCCCCCAATTTATACTTCCAAAATAGATGGTAATGGCAATGGCATCGCCCAATGCCGATTTAATGCGAATTTTTATTTCCTTTTTGCAGCTCCGTTCGGGAGCCGTTGATTGTACGTTGGTATGGCAAGTGAAATGGCAATGAGTTATGGGCCACCGGGATAGAAAATGTATGACCATCGATCGATTCAATTCGATTCGATTCGATTCGATTCCTTCCACTGAAATCTGTATGAATTAATGCATGAGTGGAAATTAAATGGAGCACAAAGGATTTGGGTTCGCCTAGATAAAGGGCTTAAGCCGTCAGTGGGAAATATCGATTTTCGGGGCTATCATAGTAAACGTGCACCGAAAAAATGCGATCCCAAATCAGATTAAAGTTGTCAACCGTGAAGACAAAACTGATTGGGAAAAGTATATAAATAAATAAAAAAAATATTGAAAGAATATGAAAATATTGACAAGCGCTTACAACAATTTATTGGGTTTTATAGAAAATAATTTCTCTCTGTGGCATTTCTTGGCACTGCCTTGGAATGTTGGCCCCCAACTTAAAAATTACATTTACATAATGCAACCAAAATTGGCAGTCTCCTCGTAGCCATGGTCCGAAAGCCAAGCAACCACAAAAATGTTTGCTATTCTAGATGGGCAAATAAAGAAAACAATAAGGGAATCGTAAGAAATTGCACCGCCACTGCACTGGCTGCAAGAAAACAAAAGAAGATGAAATAAGCCCGCAACGAAAACAAAGTCGTAAATTCAATTTAAAGCTTGACAGATTGCCACACTGCGGCTTGGGCGGAGGGCGTGGCAGCTGCATTGTGGTTGCAGCTCAGCCCCCTCGAGCAAAAATGGCGTCAGTAACAATGCCGCCTTTATCTGAAGCTCGAGCCAGAATTCTAAAAATATTTTCCCAGGAACCGGGAGCACTAAGAATTTGGAAGGAGTTGGGGAGTCGCCAAGCTGAGTGGGTAGTTGGGTTGGCACACCACCCCCCACCAAATTAGGGTCAAGTTTTGCAGTGGAAGTCTTGCACTTGCCGGGCGCCGCTGGAGGAGGCCCAATTAAATGGGCTTTAATAAGCTCAGCCACTTAAACAGTCAGAAATCTGGCAAAGAGGTTAAACGGCTGGCAAACTTTTGCAAACAACGCGAACAAGAAGTTGCGGCCGGGCTTCCGCTTGGCAGCATTTTGGGAGGAAGCTGGGGGTGGGGGTGGTGGTGAACAGTGGTGGGTGGAAAGTGGGGTGGCACTTAAGCTTCTGTATTGTCTGCCCGGCTGTGTTGTTGCATTATGTTTCAAGCGCAGCAGTCACTGGCAGCTGCTGTTTTGACCCAGTTTAGTGCAACTGCACTTAGGAAAAATACTCCCAGGGTGAGAGGATTCTAAGTTATTTGGCATGACTTTTATGGAAGGAATTGCTCCGTAGTCCTTCTGCGTATACTATGTCATATTATGTGTTCCAAATAAAGGGCTGTAAAATTATAGTTCCATTTGAAACTATTTTTGGAACAATTTTTGATAAAATCCCTTATTTTTTCTGTGCAATGTAACATTTTGTAATGTAATACTGACCTGGGATGTCACCGGGTCAGATTTGACCAGCTGTGTTGCAAGTTTATCACGCACTGCACCTCTCTACCTCCGACCCCCGGAGCCCTCCTTGCCGTCAAAAGCCGCAATAAGGTCAATCGCATGGCCAACGCCTGCACCGCCACCGCAGCAAACGCAGTGCAATTAAAGCCAACAAACGGAGTGCCACAAAGACAGGTCGGCATGGATTCCCGACCAGGCCAATCAGGAGATCTGTCCGCAGATTCCACCTACACGCACACCACCGCACTACCCACATGCCTATACACACGCTCGGCAATCAGAGGACACTGGCGAATTAAAGCCGGAGAAGATGCCCCATTGAAGAGTCTCAGGCGGCGTGAAAAAGGAGGTCGGCTTAAAGGGGGCTTGGGGCTGGCCACTGGGTGGAAAGGGGGTGGCGAATAGGGCGTGGTTGAAGGGGCGGCGAAGGACGTGCAAACCGCGGCCAGGAAACGCGCACAAATTGCGTTTTAACGCATGCAAATTGCCTGCGTCCACGTCCTGGACGAGTTTATTGCATTACAGTTGGCTGACATGGTGCCGGATAGGGGCAAGGGCGGTGGAGTGGTTGCCCAGAGGGAACCCAAAGGATGTCCAGGGGGCGGTCCGGACTCCGGATGTGGGAGAGCCATGTTCCGCAATTGCCACTTCGCACTTGAGCAATTCTGCGCTTGTTTTGGAGTGGGTTGCATGGAGATCCCGGGAGGCAGAATGCATCTGCCGCTGCCGCTTCTCGTGGCCGCTGTCGCTTTCATTAAGCCAACTGACAGCGGCGATAGCAGTATCAGCTGCAGCTGCAGCCCCAGCAACAAAGCCAGCAGCAACAATGGCAACAGCCACTGCAACAGCCAGAGCAACATCAGTTGCAAGAACAACAGCCATTGCAAAACTGTCAAGTCAATGTGTTGCACGCGATGGTTTGGGAATTTATTTTTCCCTATTTTTCGTAGCTTATTTTTGCATTTTAACTAGAGGCAGTAGCATGGTAGTAACAAAAATAACAACAACTCCCGCAACATGGTGGCTACTTTTGATGTTGCAGATGCTGTTAGTGGCTCATAAATTTTATAGACAAGTTAAATATTATGCATACGCACCATTGCACTTAATAACATTTCGGTTCGCCTCACAATACCCAGCAGGGCGTGAGTGGGACTGTGTGTGTGTGGGTGTTAGAGTGGGCGTGGCAAAATCAACCATTTATGGTAAGCTGCGTACTGAATTGAATTAAATTAAAATAAATCTGGCCGGCCAAGAGCGGCTGTGTCGCATAACTAAGCAAGTCAAGAAGCATATGCTGTATTTTTCAGGCTGCAATCTGATTTGCATATGTTTCGTAAGCCGCATAAATATTTATAGGAATGTGGAGATCCTGTCAGGCTTTAATAGCAAATACCACACCAAGACGATTTCAAATATTTGTCAAGAAATCTCAGAACTACATACTCTGGCACTTTTCCAATATCGTTGATTATGAGAAGTACAAACAAGCTGCCAAAAACACTATTTTTATTTATTTGAACTTCCCTTTTTGACGTGAAAATGCTACATTGTTCTCGTTTCCACTACGCATACGCCCTGTGGTACGCTGTACGTGCATGCCTCAGTGGCTCTAAATGGGTTGTGTGGCTGTGGGTGTGCGTTTTGACAGACGTCAGTTTGGCTTATTTCCTGAATGTCAGAGGGAGAAAGGGAGTAAGCTTTGCATTTTTTATGCATTTAAATAACAAAATTAAAGCAGCAAATATTTCACATGCAATTTGTTCTCCTCCTTCCAGATAAACAAAAACACGCAGAATGGCAACAAGAACCTGGGCGAGCACAAGCGCTGGATCCACGATCCTTCGAGTAAGTAAACCGAGATGTTTTCCCCCCAAAACAATTAATTAATTAAAATCTAAAAAAATAAACGCAAAAAAGGTGACCTTTGCCGACCACTGAACTGCAAGAAACGTGAAATTTGCCTCTTGGAGGACGAGTACAGTGCCGTGTGCGTGTCGAAGAAGGAGCTACACAAGAACCGGTAAGCGGCGACTCCTCTGGCTCTGGCTGAGCCCGATGAGCCAATTAAATTGAAACCTTTGCCCCGCGGCGTTACCAGCTAACTGACCTCCCATTTCCCCCCAAAATCGTTTCCCAGCGATGAGATAATCACCAAGGCCAAGTACTTGGAGGAGGAGGCCAAGCGGCGCGTCAACCAGCAGGATAGCCAGGACAGCCAGGACGCCGAGGATATCAACAACGATGATGAGGACAACAGCAGTGATGGCGGCAGCAACGGCAGCACCAACAGCAATTCCCCGACCAGTGTCCAGGGCAATGAGGAGACCGATGACGAAGATAAGAGCCTCAGCCTGGGCGACGACGACGAGTCCAAGGAGGATGATGTCTTCTACGAGAATAGCATCGCCACCGGCGATAAGCAGCAGCAACAACAACAGAAACAGCAATCTCAGCAAGCGGCAGGCATTCAGCAGGACGACGACGAGGAGTTGGAGTAAGTTCACAGAGAAAGGAGTTTAACGTAATGTTGTTCGCATAGTTAGGTATAATATTTTAAATACGTTTTCTCTCAAACTATTTCCTTACTTTAAAAATATAATTTTGTGAAATTTAGCTCACTGTTTTTTGATCGATTTCTCCCAGTGTAGGCATTCGAGTGCCCAACATTCTGGCCCAACTTTTTGCGTTTGCCTTTGAATGGGATTTTACATTTCATTAAGCAAATTCGCGTCGGCACAAAAAAGGGTTGAGGGTGGTGGGCGGGTCACCTTTGACATCAGCCACTGCCGCCTTCCAGCCAATGCACCCTTCTCCTCAACGCCTTTCCACCTTCGTCATGCTAATAACAAATTGTTTTATCGTGTATAAAAATTCTGCAATAAATTTACAGCGGTACAGTTTTCAGCACGCAGACTTGGCCATGGCCTGTTTTTTGTGCATTTTGTTATTGTTATTGGTGTGTTTCTCCTTCTGGGCTGTTATCGTTTGCCAAGCTGGCTTTTTGGCTGGTGCTGGCATACTTCTGCCTCAATGGGCCGCAACGACAGCTTTACGG
This sequence comes from Drosophila monieri, assembly GCA_035047585.1. Taxonomy (NCBI): domain Eukaryota; kingdom Metazoa; phylum Arthropoda; class Insecta; order Diptera; family Drosophilidae; genus Drosophila; species Drosophila monieri. The sequence goes on along the minus strand of JAWNPJ010000087.1, from coordinate 2,194,674 downwards.
CCTTTACCCTTTGACGCGTGCCGTCGTCGGATCCTTTGACTTGTTCCGTGTTATCGCTCTGACCCTAACCCGAATTGTGGACTCGCACGCGAGCAGTTTCCCTCTCGAATCAGGGGGGTAATCAAAGGGGGTGGGGTTGAAGGGGGTCGCAGGTGTACCTTCTGACAAGAAGCCTGGAAAATAAAGTCAAAGTCGGGCCTGTGTCAAGGCTTGATTGCCTCGGAAAAGGCAGGAAAGGGGATGCGAAAAGGAAGTTGTTGGCAACTTCCAAACATCGATTTCCGTTGCGAAAATATTTGCTTCAAGTTGTGGGATGGGTTGGGGCCTAGGTACAAAAAGAGAAATAAAATTTGTAACGCCTGCTAGTTAACACCTAACCTTCAGAAAACCCTCCAAATATTGGCATCCTTTGAAATCCTGCTCATAAAGAGTACTTTGACATAACTCTTCTGGTCTGTATTAGCCATAAGGATAAGGTGACATGGAAAAGTTTTGCTTTTTGATCCTTTGACAACGCTGTAAAAATTAAAAATTAATTTTCCCAGAATTCCTCGGGATTCAAGGGAAAATGAGAAATTTTGCAAGTACTCCGATAACTTTCGGAAAGCTTCTGAGGTTATTGTTATTGTTTTTGTTTGGTTCCCGAATCCTCGAGCGTTTTGTAATTGAATTAAAATCCACTTGCCAAACACACGAACACCACAGAGTTGGGGTGGGCCTGTGTGTAAAAATCAATCTATAGGCAAATCACGCCCCATTCCCGACTCCTCTCCGTGGGGTATACTTTCCGCTTCTAGCGATGACATTAACAATGCCTTTTGACATATTCTGGGCCCTCACCAGCCAACCACCACCGAAGCTTCCTTTTCAATTTTGCTTTCACGAAAATTCCACGACGCCATGCATTTGTGTATCTATGTCAATGGCATGAAATATGAATGCCGCCTAGTGTGTGTCACATTCGAGCTTCTGGCAAAATCAATAGTTGTAGTCCGTCCCGGGCATTTGCCCCTCATCGTCGTAGCGGGTCGGTGGCCAGGAGCTCAGCACCAGTTCTCGGCTTTCTCTGCTCGTCTTTCCATTCAGCCGCAAGTCAAACAAAGGACCTGCCCCACTAACGGGGTCACCGGGACGGGGATACGGCTGGGGCACGGGGGAAAGGCACTTCTAATAGACCAAAAGGCAACTGGATAGCTGCAGAGCGGGATCGAGCCATAACTCATGTGTGAGCTCTGAATTGTTTGTTGTAACAATATGCCAAAGGATGAGAGGGATTGGAACTTTCGGGGATTCTGGGGACTCCTTGCACATTGGTTGTAGCTCACTGTGAACTAAATATAATCTTCTTGTCCTGTAAAATCATTCATTCATTGTTTTTTTCAATTCATACAAACCACAACGGTTGGGGAATGGAACATTTATTTTTTTCGTTTTATTAAGTATACGACATGTGTAACAACCAAAAGTATTTTTCCTTATTTCATAGGGTTCATCAGGATTATTTGAGAATGAAAAGGGAAAGATAAAGAGATTTAAATTGTTCTCTTATAAATATTTATTATTCTTTAAATTATGATCTTCTACCAATGTGCACTTTGCGTGCCAAAGGTCGGATCTCACCTCGGCTGAGATATTCGAAGGGGTATGTGTGCGGGCCTGTCCCTGGCAGTTATTCGAAACCACTGAGCTGTTTTGTGGTCCATGCACATGAAGCTGTCGGCGTCAGCAGGAGGGCGAGATGCCTCAAAGGGCTCATTCTTCCCCGCACCTCCGAGTATTCGGTCGGGTTGCTGCAAAATTGAAAGCAAATATTTGAGTAAAAATTTACACATTTTTCACAAGGACAAGGAGCCGGCATGTGGCCAGCCATTTGATGGGCAATTTGCACAAAGCAACCGCAGATGCTGTGCCGGCCATTGAAGACGCCATCATTTAGGACATGGGCTGAATGGGGGGCCTTATCAAATTTATTCGTCTCACTATTTACTTGGCCCTAAGAATTTCATTAAATTTGTATAAACAATCCGATGGAGCAGGGAAGCAAACAAAGCGGAAACGGAAGTGCCATTGGATGTGGAAGCAGAAGCGGGCAAAAGAACATGCGAGAGAATTTTTAATTAAAAGTGACAGAGTAGCATACACAAGTGTATGTGTTTGTATTGGTTTTGGCCAATGCTACGTTTACTTTTGGCTCAGAGACGAAATTGGTCAGCTTAAGTGGCCGGGCCAGTGCATGCAAATCGGTTGACAAATCCAACAGTTCTTTCCTTTCATTGAATTTCTCTATTCCTGGCTATTTTTCCACACAAGTAATTGTATGCCCAAGGTCTTATCTTTGCTCTGAATTTGTTTAGCATAAAGCAAATAAACCACAATGGATTCAAGCTGTGCTAAGCCCTGGCTCAACAGCAGGCCAATTTTCAATTAATATTTCTTGAAACTCCAAAACAAAAATCCAATAAAACCCTCTAATTATGACTGCCAAATTGGGGGCAATTAGGCAAATTGCATTTAATCTGGCAGGAGGCGAGGCGCGGCCAAATAAATGTGCAAATTTCATTTGACACTCGCCAAACAAAAACTGGCATTACATATATGGCTGAATAAAATTATGGAATAGGGTTGAGGGAAATGGGAGGAAATTCCGCTTTTGGCACGCCAATTAAAGCCACACCGAAAGTGATAAAAATATTCAGCCGAAAGCCTTTTTTATTGCAGCCACAGACAGGACAGGACTGCAGCTCTCTCCCAGTAGCAACAATTAATTCAATTAATCTTTTTGTTGGTTTTAAAATAACGAGCAAAAAGCTGATATTCTTTTGTAAGTAGGGCAGAGCATCGAATAAAAGTTGATTGATTGACGGCGGACCCTGATCAGGGCGCTCAGGACGAAAGCACTTGCAGCGGGATGAATTATAATTACGATTACACATCTAGGGAAATGGAGTCGTACATGTATGGCAGCTTAAATATTTGCTCAAATTATTAAATAAAACTTCAGCCGAGTGCGACGTGTCCTTTATCGTCCTTAGTCCCCTGGCCAATCTCATGGCTCGGCTGTTTGCTTGGGCGTGCGTGCAGCGCATATTAAATAAATATTTAAATAAATGTATAAGCAAGGCGATGAGTGCCGGCTGGGTATCCTTCAGTTCTGTTCTCTCACCTGCCCAACAGATTGTCCACATGAGGGGAGTGAGGGGGACAGGGGAACGGGACAGACTTCATTTGCATAAAAATTAATTTTGCATGTCATCTATTTGTTGCTGCTGCGGCCCCTTGAGTTTTACTTTTCTGATTTCTACCTCCCTGACTTTCCTAACTCGGCTATATCTTCTATTTTTTTCGCCTTTTTTTCCAGCAACTGCAAGCCATGTCCTGTGGCCAAGCCAACGTTCCTGTGCGGTGCCGACAACAGGACCTACTCATCACTATGCAGATTGGATTATCACAATTGCATACATTCGACGTCCATTCGGATTGCCTGCAAAGGATTCTGTCCCTGCAAGGGTAAGGATCCCTGTTTTTATCCTTTCTTTCTAAAGCAAAAAATGTTATCCTAATGTATTTGAAATGCTAAACTTGTTTATATTACTTAAATGGGTACGGTTTTCAGTGCTAAACGGGGCAAATAAGTATCAAGGACCTGCAGGACTTAGTTTGTGGCTCATTGTCTTTTCATAAGACTCTATCAAAGGGTATCAAAATACAACTACGGGTCTAGGCCCAGAACAAATAACATGGCCAAGCCAGCCACAAAACCCCCAAGCCCCCCGAAATCAAATGCTCCGCTAGGAGGCCGCATAATGAGCTTCGGCTTGAGCCTGGCAAGCCGCCAGGATTGGACAGAGTACGGACAATGACTACAAAATAAATTGCATGCATATTTTGTGACAGGCTTACGGCCAGGAGACAGGGGCGGAGCTACAGGGCCAGACAGAGACGGAGAGAGAGAGTTGTTTGCCCATGAAAGTACGCTTCGCGATTTGTTAGACCGACTGGGCTGAAAAGCTGGAAAGGCAATTAAAAATTCCAATTACCAAACAAAGGCTTTGGCTTTAAATATTTTTAGCCGGGCACATCACTTGTTAAATATTTAATAGGCCGTGTGGTACAAGTAGCCGGCGCCATTGTTCTGCCAGGACCACTCAGCCAGGGGCAGGACGTTAATTTTCAATTTTGCACAGCTCAGAGGGCCTAGAAAATAAATAAAATACTACCGGTCGTTGGAGGCAGAAAAGTTTGCCTAGGCCAGCGATTTTATGAACGTTTTTGCACAATTTTTTGCAGAGAACTTCGATGGCAAGCGGCTGCAGCGCATATCCGGCTACAACGGCAACAACAACAAGTACAACAAGAAGATCGCCCTCGACCAGCAGCAGCAGCAACAACAACAGCAGCAGGCCTACAAGGACAGCAACAACAACAACATCATGATGAACAGCGGCAACATTATGGGCGGCAACAACAACGACTTCAACACGATCATGAATGCAAGTTAATGGCCCGTAACAGTATCTGAGTTGGCTCTAATTTTTTTCTTTGGTCCTTTGAACCCACAGGACAAGGATGATAACAACCGACACTACAACCACATCAATGCCCAGTACACCTTCACTCCTGAGGAGATCAAGTACGACAACAAGCACTACAAATACCTCAAGTACACGGCCTACAAGAAGGTGGGTCCTCGCGGCCACTAAAAAAGCATTATTCTTATTGCTTATAATTTTATAATTGGCAGGACTCCAAGTACCAGGACGACAAGCACAAGATGCGAAACTACAACGAAGTGGTGGAGAAGCAACAGCAGAAGCTCAATAAGAACAACTTTAATGGTGAGAACAATATTAAACTACATTTATATTTTTTTACCCATTTTTATTTGAAAGTTATTATGAGAACTTTAACAATATAATTTTTTTAATTACAATATTAAAGAGGTACTAATGAATATGTATATATGGGAAAAATGGTTTATTTCATTTAAATAATTCATTTTTTATTCGTCTTATCGGTTTAAGAATAAATCACATATGCTTCAAACTATTTGTGTTTTCCTTATCTCAATAAAAGTTCAATAAAAACAAAACAGCATATATAATAATGGAAATAATATTTCTTTTCTTAAAACCATTTATCAAATTATTAATGAATCTAATGAAACATAAAATAGTTTTTTTTTTATATTCTTCTTAGTTGTATAATCATATTATTCATAATTATTATTCATATTCACATATATTATTCATATAGTTGAAGTATAGTACGATGGGAGCTCCACGTACTTCTTAAATACGTGACATACATATGATACATATGAAAATAATCAGTAATCAGTAAATCTTGGATGACAATGCGGCACCATTTGCTCAATTCTTGGTAATAAATATTGATAAGAGGTTTTTTTTTGCAGGTTATACCTCGAAATCACCCGAGTGCAAGCCCCAGCAGCTAACTGCCATTGGCAACCGACTCCTAGACTGGTTCTCCGTGATCATGGCCGACAGCAAGAAGCGGCGGCAGCACAGCCAGAAGTCGAAGGCTCACTTCCCGCCCGCCTGCAAGACGGAGGCCAAGTGGATGTTCGGTCACCTTGACCTGAACAACGACGGGCAACTGTCGCTGCAGGAGATGTACGACCTTGAGCACGACCAGAACGAGCGCTGCATCAAGCCCTTCATCGACACCTGCGACCTGGACACGGACAGTGCGATCAACACGCGGGAGTGGTGCCGCTGCTTTGAGAAGACGGATCGTCCGTGCGCCGCTGTCCGCCGAAGAATCGCCGGCGACTTTGCAGGTGAGATAGGTACAGGTGGACATTTCTCTACATAACACTAATACTTCTATGTTCTCTCTATATATCGTATATAAATGTTCCGTTGAGTATGAGTTGAGCGGGGTCCTGGGCCTCATTTATGTATTCCCCACTACTACCTAAAAAAGTTAAAAAAAAGAACAAAAAAACACAAATAACAAAGCAAAACAATACCAAAAACAGAAAAAAGAACTAAACGAGTTAAATACCCGAAAGAGTTAAACTTTCACTTTCACTACCGCTCTCTTTCTATTTCTACTGCTCTCTCGCTCTCCTGCTATCTGCCATCTCTTTCGACCGCTTAGTTTTTGTTTGTCTGACACTCTGGCTCCTTGCAACCTTTTTCAAACTATGTATAATTAAGCGCCTGACAGCTAAATAGAAACCCTGACACACTTATACAAACTTACACACACCAGCCCACAGCCACACAGATGCTCATACACTTGGAGAAATATCTTGCAGTGAAGTTTGGACTTTTCTTGTTCTTTTGAGAATTGAAGCTTGAATTACTTGATCTTGAATTTGGCGAGTCGTGAGCTTGATTTTATTCAATTGTAAATACATTTATAGAATCCTTTGTCATAAAACCAATATGCAATATTTTTTCCCAGTGTATTCAGTAAATGTCTCACAGAAGTAACCCTTTTTTGCGCTGCTTTCGTTGTTAACTTTCGGTTTGAGCTCGTTACCCAGTTTTTTTTCCTGCCCATCTCTTGGCCAAACGCAACTTTTAAGCCAGCAAATTAAACACTTTTAACAACAACACACCGAACTTTTTTCTAGCCACTGTCCGATGCTTTTTGTGTTCCTTCTCCCAAACTATATAATTTCTTTTCTTTGTTAGTCCTCCCCTTGCCCAAAACAAAATAGATTTAACAATAAGTTTGCTTGTGCCGCTTTTCACTGGCTCCCCTCAAATACAAAAAATGAACAGCCCTATTTTAAGCATAGCCGCAATGTTGCCCCACTAAAATGCTGCACTTCTTCTCCCGAACCAAACTAATTAGGCGCCTACGCACCCGACTGCGACATTCAGGGATTCTACAAGCCCACCCAGTGCCACAACTCGGTGGGTGTGTGCTGGTGTGTGGATAAGCACGGAGTCGAGTTCGCCAACACACGCACACGCGGCAAGCCCAACTGCGGTGAGTATACGGGGTAATGGGGATAAGGGATAATGGATAAAGGATCCCGGACTCGGAATAATAGAGAGAGTGTGGCACTTAACCCAAACACCTGACGTCGGTTAGGGGGTCAGTCCCGACAAAAGCATTCACAGGGCTTTTAATGCCGTAATCAAAGTGAAATGGAAAAGTGAAATAAGGCTGACGTGGGCTGTGGAAACAGTAACACTCTGTTCACACAATTGTCATGGCAGAAATGTGTTTTAAAGTAATCCAAACTAATCATAGGAACTAATCATAGTTCTTAGAAATACGATTAAGTCAACAATCTCTTATTTTTAATCTCAAATGTGGTCTGAACTCTCCTATCAAGAGTAAATCATTTTGTAATATCATTATATTAAAATTTTCCAGTTCTGTCTAGACACAAACTTGTCTAAAAAAAAACACTAAAAATATTCTGCAAAAACAAACAACGTTTTCATTTAAAAGGTTTACGTGGATTTACGTAAAAGTAATTGTGCCAAAATAATCCTTAGTGGCTTAAATTTACTGTAGTGCCTGTAACAGTACCAGCAGAAACACGAATCGATGCCAATTAAAGCCTTGCTAAATGGTAGAAGTGCAGATAAACAAAAAAGAATTCCAGGCATCCTTAACCAGTTTCATGGCAAGCGATTTGCCATCTGAGTCCTGCCATTTACCTGGGTATTGAAATATCAGCCTATAAGCCTGCTTTTATAGCCCGCTTGCTGTTGCCGAGTTATGCGAGATGCGGCAATGGAATCGGTAAACACCTCGCACTCCGGTGCGTATACGTAATCTGCTTAACTCGCCCAGACTCGGGTCTGTGTCCATTTGTGTCCTTGCCCGTTTACCGTACTTCTCGGGTCCCTGGGCCTGTCCGGGGCAGGCTGATTTAACTCAGTACTTAAGGCTCTTAAAGTTGTCGAGACGGGTGGGGATCAGTAATTGAGTTTTCCTATTAATATCAAGCATACGCCATGCATAACGCACGAGACGGTCTGTGCTTCAAAGCGGTCAGCTTATGGGGTTTATGTCGAGTCCGTGGATGGGCTTTTAAATGCAAACTTGATTCTAATTTCTCCACCCATCCGTACAGAATCCGTGGTCAATAACGCTGCCTCGCTCACCTCCGACGACGAAGACGAGGGAGCCGACGATGAGGACAGTGCGGAGGGCAGCGCCGATCAGATGCTGGTCTTCTAAGCGGGGCGGCGTCGTTCGTCCTGCATCCTGTTTGTGGCGCATCCTGGCTCATCCCATCCAATCAACAGCAGCGCTGGCGTTATAACAGAAAATTAATATTATTATTATTATGATTGCAAACAAAACCGAAAACAACGGAAAGTGGAAGTTGAAGTAAAAGCAAACGGAAACGCAGAAGCGAAAACCCAAACTGAAAACAAAAAAGCAAAAACCCTAAATCCATAAATGTGCAGAATAGCCACGTAAGCGTTTTTGAATAGAAACTACGAATAGCAAACAGCAGAAGCAAACACGCCATTCACTCAGACACACACAGACTCGCTAGAATGATGAAAGTTGACGCAGAAAGGATAACAGGGGAGAGCAAACCAAAGAGTAACTGTAGCATAGTTAGAGGCGAATCGCACGCTAATTGGCATCATCAGTAGGCAGAGACGAGCACCCCGGAATCCACGGCTTTGGCCATTTTTTCAGTCAATCAACTACGATTTCTCCTTCGTTATCATTGTTGTTTGCATGGATGAGTCCATCCGTCTATTTTAGCCTTTTTGCAAAAGATTAGAAGCCCAGTTAGTATCGGCATCTCTCAACATCTGTCCTCCTCTGCTTTCGCGCAAGCAAAACACGACACACGCTAAGAATTCCGCCCAAAACCAAAATAAAAGTATATAAAATTTATGTGATAAGTTTTTGAAAAAAATGATGAATACGAATACGATGGATCGAGGCCAGTAGCCCATGACAAAAGAGTCCCATTCCCAGAGTACTCAAGGACTCCTAGGCGGCCGAAGAGTGTAGTTCGAGTAGAAGTTCGCGGAGGGAAGAACTCATAGTTGCATATGTACGAAACATAATCGCGTTCATTTAGTGTTACTTACCAGATATATAGTGAGAGATCGGGATCCGACAAGTATTCGGCTTGGCTTTGCTACGAGGCGAGCATCATTTGAATCACAGCACCTGCCAGGGCAAACTCAGCACTCAGCTTAAAATATATGTAAACCGGCAATGGGAAATCATAAATGTCACGCCACCCACACGAACAACCAGCACACGAACACCAATTATTTTGGCCATTGCGATCAAGATCAGCCAAGATCCGGAAGCGCTTTCAAATTTTCACACACGTAGGACATACGACATTACCATAAGAAAAGGATTTGGATGAAGATTCGGTAAACGGCAATTCGCTTATACATGCATATATAATTAAAAAATATGTAATATGTTTAACATGTAAGTATATAAGAGGCATAATTAAGTGGCAGCAGCAATGCAGATCGTAGCTCATCCTCCTCTCATTTGTTGAATCCACTTTTGATAATTTTCCCACAAGGATATCCAATAGAAACCCAAAAGCAAACACTAAATTTAAACATATTTACGAGCGAATTAAATTAATGAAGGATAAACATGATAAAAATGCTTGCAACCAAAACGAAAATTATATAGCCAATTGTAGTAAACAAAAATGAATGCAAATATGATAAATAAACCTTTTAATTATAGCGAAAATTTATAACCAACATTAATAACAATCATTTGAGATGCAGCGACGAAGTGGAGTGGACAAAAAGAACATTTTTTGGCTGCATTTAAAAAGCAAAATATAAAGTAAATGGAAATTAAAATTATTTGTGGTGTAGACCCTACAACTGACTATGTATTACGATGTACTTACTTCTGAATTATTATGCAAATTGCATTACTGGAGCCCCATACTCTGGCCCTCGAAGTTTGGCAGAATCTCTACTTATCAGTTTCCGACAAATTCGACCATTTTTTTTAACAAATCATAATGAAGATTCCATGAATAAAAAGTAGTATCAATTATATATACTTACGTAATGCATTTTGAAAAGATTTTCAAACTTTTGTTTCCGATTCGATAGCACAGGTTTTATTTCCACTAAGCTCTACGACCATTTGTTTATATATATGTATATGGATGATGAAATCAATAAATATTATTTAATGCAATCCAGTGTTTTTTTTATTTAGTTTAGCAATGGGATGCTGCTTGACCAAAATTAAACTAATTGTGGCAACTTGTGACATTTAAACGGTCTCTCCATAGTACCCCAGGTATGCCAGCGAATGACTAACAATAAATTTAGAGGCTAATTTTATGCACACACGAGCAGCAAAAAAGCCAACAAGCAACTAAAACAAAACGAAGGCGACGCGCAACAGGCGCACAAACAATTATGGTGCAGATTAAAATAAATTTTAGTTTGCCGGAGCTAGGGGCCGGCGGAGGTAGAAGGTAATGGTATATGAAGCGGAGCAAGTCAACGCCAACGCCAACAAGTTCACACGCTAGTCGGATGGGGTCGGGTCACCCGACGAGGTGGTGTCAAGGGTGCATGAAACCGGCGGCAACTTTGGCATGCCGTTCCAAACGGAAGTTGCTGCGACAATTAAGCAGCACACCACCCTGACAGTAAGGGCGACCAGGCCAAGTTGCATTCAGCCAGAGTTTTGCCAAGTCAGTCAGTAAGTCACTCAGAACTTTGGGGCTGAATAGTACACTAGACGATTTTTAAATATTATTCAAATTTATTGCACTCATAAAATAAACAATAAGTTATGAATTACAATATTGTTATAAATAAATTCGCTTTTTTTTTTTTTGAATACTTTTTTGGTCTTGGGTTCATGGAGTTTCGGTCGGATTACTGCTTAATGCATTTCCCCATATGGTCCTTTAGGCAAGGTACAATACGATATCTTCGCACTCTCCTCGATCCTTGAAATACTTCCGCATCTATGCTTGAAACTAGTGTTTGTGCAGTTTCTCCAAAACCTTTTATCAAATCCCAGGATGACGGACTTGGTGAATTCGTCGAGACCCGATGCAAAGGCGCAGCCGAAACATTTTGCCAGGAGAGGATCAGCATAATTGCGATGAGGATTAAATTCTGTCTGATCATGGCGATGGATTTAAATAAACTGGATTTAAATTAAAATACATTTTTTTTGATTATTAATTTCACACATACAATTTAAAATAATGTATTATGGAGATTCCCGCAGCTCATAGTTCCAGACAATTTAAATGATTTAATTCCCCAAGCAATTCTCGGAATTTTCTTTATTTCTCCTATATAAGCCTAAGCTATTGGCTCTTGACTTTCAGTTTCAATAATATGCTGAGCAATTAGAATTTTATCATCGGTCCGAGCTGTACATTCTGAACTGATTGTCAATATGCCTTGCTCCGGCAAATCAATGATCTGAATTTTGGGTTGGCCACATTGGAGCCTCAACTTAGTGTTTTCCTCAACTTTAAACAACCAACTACTTCTTTTTTCTAGTTCTGCCCAAAAGGAAATTAATGATAAGATAGGTTTGTAAATGCAATTGAAAGGTCTATTAGGTTTAAGGGGACCTAGCTGACAACTATTATCATTGCCATTGCTCCATGGCCAGCTGCCGTCACAAACTCTTTTGCTTGTTTTCCACTTTTGGCATTTACTAATTGTAGCCTCCGTCATTAGGTGGTATGAATCTATCTCAAAGTTGTACACCAAATATTCCGAGTCAATTTGAGCTAGAATAGTTGGATTTTCTGCTCTAACTGGAACAGGAATAACCCTGAACAGTTTAGACGCATGCCGACCAAACAGAGGAATTTTCGCATTGATGATCAGTTTTTTATCTACGAATAACCCTCTTGCAGTAAGTAAGGTATACACATCCTTTAATTCTGTACCTGATCTTTTCCCTGGAAGAATCAAATTTTCAGATAGAACGTCCTTAATTCTAGCTATTTCAGTTTTAAGCTGACTCGGACGTAATATATTGGTGTTAAGCCTTCCATGGTTAATATCAATTAACAGGCTTATGATGCCTGCTTGAATTTTTTCGCATTCCTCGATCAAACTACTCAATTCCTTTGTTACCATAAAGAATTTAATAGACTCTTTGTATACGTAATATGACTCTTGCAGTATTACAGTCATATTTTCTATTCTTTTGTTCATACTTCTGAAGTTTGCATTGACTTCTTCCGTAGTTTTCTTTAGAATATTGGTAGTAGATTCGACTAACGAAGTTTGTTTGTTGCTTAACTCTTTTAAATTTTCTTGGTTGCTTAACAAATTTTTCATATTTTCTTCCATTTGAATAATGAAAGCATTATTAAGGCCAGCATCACTCCCAGCTTAGACAATCTAACACTACTTCTCGCTTTGGGCGGGTAGGATCTATTTTGACGTGCTTCTGCGTCATCTAGATCATTTACACCAGCTAGGGGGCAAATTTTATTTAATGGTCTGGTTACAAAATTCTCTTGCACCCTGAGCTTAACAACTCTGACTTTTTCGTCCTTTCCTTTATGGACTTCTTCAACCTTTCCTAGAGGCCACCTTGCTGGATGGCAACTATCATCTTTTAATATAACAATTTGACCTTTTTTTATATTTGAAGAATTTCTTTTCCATTTGTATCTTTGTTACAAAGTATTTAAATAATCATCCTTCCATTTATTCCAAAAATCTCTTTTTATTTTCTGAAGGAATCTCCATCTATCTAAATTATTAATTTTCCCAGTTTCGTCGTTGGGTTCGATTGCATCTAATAGCGGTCTTCCAATTAAAAAATGACCAGGAGTTAGCACCTCATTATCGTCTACATCCTCGCTGGATGAGTACAAAGGCCTTGAATTTAAAACTGCTTCTATTTGGCAAAGTAATGTAGACATTTCTTCATATGTTAGTACATTGTCCCCAATTACTCGTTTTAAATGGTACTTCATTGATTTTACTCCTGCTTCCCATATTCCTCCGAAATTGGGGCTTGCCGGGGGAATAAAATGCCACTCAATTCTTTCCTTCTGTAATTGCGCTGCTATTTTACTATTTTCCCTAATGGCCTTTTCTAACTCCTCGTCTAATTTTCTTGACGCTCCTATAAAATTTGTTCCATTGTCTGAATATATGTTTGCACATTTTCCCCTTCTAGCAAGAAACCGCTTAAATGCTGCTAGAAAGGCATCAGACGGTAAGTCACTAACCACTTCTAAGTGGATAGCCTTTGTGGCCATGCAAACAAATACCGCAATATATCCTTTAAATGTTTTTTGACCGCGGCTTTTGGAGCATCTTATTAGGTATGGCCCTGCATAATCGATCCCCGTATTCAAGAAAGGATACGATATGTTTACTCTGTAATCAGGTAGATTTCCCATTATTTGTTCTACGGTGTTTTTGCGATACCTTGAACATTTTACACATTCTCGTAGTTGCTTTTTTAATAAATTTTTCAACCCAAATACCCAATATTTGCGTTGAACATAGTTTTTCATTAAATTTATACCTCCATGAAGCGTGTTTTTATGAGCATCCCTTATTATCAAAGTCGAAATGCTACCTTTGTCTAAAATTATAGGATGATTGACTTCAAATGCCGCTTTCGAGTTTTGCAGTCATCCACCTACCCGATGTATTCCATTAGTATCTAAAAACGGGTTGAGACCTATTATTTTACTGCTAATTTCAATCTCTTTATTTTTTCTAAGGTACTGTATTTCTTTGTTAAATTGCCACTCCTGATGTTTTTTAATTATGATTATTTCAGCTTCTTTTAATGGTATAGCGACAATATATTTTCCATTCGAATCTTTTTTTTGTATATTTTTTAAAATTTTTTTCACATATTTCTGTCTCTAAATCATTGTTATCCTCTTCTTCTACCTCCCAATATCGGTCCATATGTTTTAGCTCGATACTGGTTGCTACAATTGATTTACTTCCCCTGGATTTTGTGCAACCTGACACTGTCCATCCAAAGATTGTTTTTTGCCCAAGAAGCATACCTTTTTTGGTTATCTCCGGTAGTAAAATTTGTGGATATAAATCCGCACCAATAACAAGGTCAATTCGACCAGGTTTATCGAAATTGGGATCCGCCAAGTAGAATTCTTTCCAATCCGACTTATTTATAATAATTTTATTTGTGGGGAGACATTTCATAAGTTTTGGTAAAATAATGGCGTTTGTGTTAAATTCTTTTGAATATTTACCATTATTTTTAAGGGTCAATTTTAATTTGTGATTTGAAACACAGGCACCTGTTGGTGATACTCCACTTATTTCAGTGTGCACTTTTATTTTTGGCAACTTAAGTTTTTGTGCCGCTTCTTCAGAAATCAGAGTGCTTTGTGACCCCTTGTCAATCAATGCTCTAAATTTTCCGAATTCACCATCTTGACCTTTAATCTGAACATACGCCGTGGCCAACAGCGCTGGTTCAGAGGTCATGCATGTATTTACATTCTCTTTTTTAAAATGCAACATGCTATGATGTGAAAATCTTTGACAATACGAGCATACTAACTCGCTTGTACATTTGATGGTTGAGCTGTGCTTTAAACATCTGTAGCACAAATTCAATTTTTTAACTACGTCCATTCTTTCCTGTGGACTTAATGCTTTAAATTTATAGCAAACAATTAATTGATGCCCGGGCATTTTGCACATCAGGCATGTTTAGCTATTTGGGTTATTTTTTATTATTTTTTTGTTGTTGGTTCATTACCAAATGATGCCAATGAACTAAGTCGTTGATCTAAAAATTCTATGACATCTTTTAAATTTTGGATTTCATTCGACTTTTTTACTTGGCCCTCATATTGTTGTAGAGCCTCAATATTAAATTTCTTTATAATTATATGCGCAAAAATGCAATCTGATTCTTCGGTCAGATTTGCTTTAAGACGCATCATATAAATTGATTCATTTATAGAATCAATTGTATTTTTTAAAAGCCTATATGAGTCCAAATTTATTTTTGGAAGTTCAATGAGGCGATTCAGCTGATCTGAAAATATTTTTCTATTATTTTCATACCGCTTTTCAAGTAACTCCCAGGCTGCATCATAATTGTTGCCTGAGCCCAGCAATAAATGGGAAACCACATTTCGTGCTTCCCCTTTTAGAGCACTTTTAAGGTAGCTTAGCTTCAAGGATGGACTTAAATCCATCCTTGAATGCACAAGTTCCTTAAATAGTTCATAAAAATGGTCCCAATCTTTGGAATTTCCAAAGAAATGGGGGACCTCAATTTTTGGTAGGGTAGGTAGTTCTTCCATTCTAGCGCCACCTTCTACTTTACCTATTTCGTTTTTGTTGATTTTATTAATCATTAGTTCAATGTGTATCTCAACATCGTCTTTGAGCTCTATTATTTTCGATTTATATTTGTTATTTAGCCTTTCATTATTTATTTGATCGGACATTGTTTCTACTCTGCTGAGAAAACAATCTCTGCTCTGTTGTCGCTGCTGCTGCTCTGGCTGTTGATGTTGCTGCTGCTACGGCTCTGGCTGTTGATGTTGCTACTGTTTGTTGTTGTTTTTGCTGCTGCTGTTGTTGTTGCTGCTGCTGCGGCTCTGGCTATTGGTGTTGTTGCTGTTTGTTGTTGTTTTTTGCTGCTGCTGTTGTTGTTGCTGCTGCTGCGGCTCTGGCTATTGGTGTTGTTTTTGCTGCTGTTGTTGTTGTTGCTGCTGTTGTTGTTGTTTTTTTTTCACAATCACATTTATTTATTTTTTAACTTTTCCGATGTAGGGCCTCGGATACGCCAACAAACACACAATTTTTTATATATTTATTTATTTATTTTTTTTTTTTGTATACATATTTTTATATTTTTTTTTTTATTTCGGTATTGTTCCGAAAAAAAAAAAAAATACTTCATAGAAAAGTACAAATTTCTATTTATTTATGCACATTGGCATTTATATGGTTTTATTTTCTGTGTTCCTTACCTCTTGGGGGGAAACGACAGAAGACTACGATTTTTAAACTGGGCTCTTTTTTACCCAGATCGTAGCCTTATTTTTTAGCTACCCTGGGCTGAGAATTTGTGTTTTTCTACAGCCACTTATAGGTGCCAGTTTTTTAAACCTGAGTCTCTTACCACAGGGGGGAAAACATCAGGGTGTCTCGAAGGACCAAATGTTAAGAGGAGCCCAATAATTTAGGTATTACTCCAATGAGTTCCGTTTTAAAACTGTTTTTATTTATTTCCATTCTCTTATAAGAAAGATACATGAAAATCTTAAATCTATTTAAAAATACTTATCAACGAACTCTACGCTGACATGCTATGTGACCCTTTTCTAAGTGCTTCAAGTGCACCACATATGTACATATGTACTTAGGCTGCAGGGGATCGGTCTCAAATCATGCCTATCTCTTATTTCCATGGCTCCGATCCCTTGAGACTCTATCTTTGGATTCTAATCGTGTTCAATGCTTGAACATTCTGCAAAGGGCCACAAAAACTGGTGTACATTTTATATTTTTTAGAATTAGTATGCATGTATGTATATGTGTATTTTGGCTTTTGTATTATTATGATAACAATATATAGTTCACTGTATATTTTTAACTCATATTTTGAAATATTTTAACATTGCTTAAGATATTAGCTCTCATGTTCAACATAATGTTTGAACAGAAATTGATATTTATTTTATGTCTAATCATTTATTATGGAGATTCCCACCGCTCATAGTTCCAGAAAATTTAAATGAGTTTTATTTACAATTTATTGTATTGTTCGTCGTTTTATGAGAATAAAAATAAATCATGAATAATTTATATTAGTGATAAGAAAGTTCATAGTTTGTTCATGTTTCTATCAGTTTTATTGCTTGATCTGGAAGTCGTATTTTGTTTCATATTTGTTTAACTAAAAATTTTAGACTAAAAATAGTGCATTTATTCGTGCTCTGTAATTGTGCGTAACTTGCCAAGATTTTTGGCTTGTTGGCTTCAAATATTTGGGCAACATAAACAATGTGCAGAGTTGAAGTCTACATCGGCCTGGCTGGCTCATTTGCATAATTCTGGGGGCCAGACAATGCGACAAGTTGCATGCAACGCCTGGCTGCTCAGCCACCGCCAGACAGGCACACAGTCCGGTTGAAAAGCACTCGTGTCACCCTGACGGACTTGTGGCAAGTGGCAGAGTGTGTGGGTGCTTCATTGTTCCGTCTTTCCCTTCCGGAGTACCCTGACTTTTTCGGCATTTTTAATTAGGCCCCCAACCCTGTGTCGTGTGTTATTATTTTGTGTTTCATGTACACCACCATATGGAAGTATGCAACTTTTATTTTTATGCGTCACTCGGGCGTCACTTGGCCCTTGTCGACGTTGTTGTTTTTATTGTTCTTTGTTGACACCTCACACAGTCCACACATGTACATATGTAACCCAGGATGGCTTTATAGTTCAAGGTGAGTACGGAAAAGTTTTGTGGGTCGGGCAACGGCGGACGCCAGAAATAAACTTGCAACAGCTTTAGTGCGCTGTGGCATTAAAAATTTAAGCCCATCCCTTCGTCCTCCCAATGCTCGATGTTGCTGCAACATTCTTGCTGCCTCCGTGTCACGCCACTACTGAATGTTTCACATTATTTAAAGCATTTTATTTTCGTTGCAGTGCTAGGACTGCCCCCTTTTGAATGCAGTGGATAATGCTGCAGGGGCGTGGCCCGCAGTTGCATGCAACGAGCAATTATTGCGCAGTTATTGCATGTCGTGTGCAGTGCCTATGAATTATTACGTATACGCAGTGTGTCCACGGAAAAAATGGAAGTCGTTCTGTAGATGAATCCTTCCTTCTGTAGTTGCTCGTTTTCATTTACTTTGTTGGATATGTATTTTGATAAGATTCTCTCAAATATCAAAATAGGATCAGATGGAATTGGTTAAGAACCGAAAATATTGAAATCATTAGCTTTTCACTTGTCCCAAATAGGGCCTACTTTTTGCATTTCAAAACCACATACTTGCGGAACTTTCCTTGAGTTATGTGACTATCGTTGGATTGGGTAATCGAGTGTGCCCTTATGTCAACCAAAATAGTGGCTTCCATATCGCCGCTCAACCGAGAAATTCCGCAACTGAGCAGCGGAGACTCGGATAACCTTGGCCAACTTGCCAATAGGTTGCAAGTGGCAACCGCAAAGGTCACGCACAGTAAGCCGCACTCGAGTCTAGGGGCCCTTTAATGACCCACTAATTAAAGGCTACTCGCTACTACTATTAATTAGCGATAAACAATTGGCTGCAGAGCCGCAAACGCACATGTTGCCCGGACTCCCAAGAAGTCGGAGAGTCATTTATCATTGGAAGGGCCAAAAAGGCTGAAAAGGGGGAAAAAATCGTTGTCAACGCTGGAACCACTGAACTGTTAAAAGTTCCATTGAATCCAGCAGCCGGGGCGCAACTGTGCAAACAGACGGAAAGACGGAGCACCTGGGCCATGCTTGGCTAGATGTGTATCATAGATACACTACCTGAATCGTGCCCCGTGAGATGGGGCACCACGCAGCCTCGCCCTAGTCTCTGCCCCTTGCCCTCCGCTTATTGACTGCCGCCCACCACCTCCCGCCCTTATGGGAGCGTTAAATAGTTTTGTTTATTGCACATTGAAATCGAGCCAGCGAGCAATTCGGTGGCTGCCCCGCACGGTGGTGTTGCCCCGTGCGACACACTCCAGCGATCTAATCAGCAATCTCGGCGACGACTCTGACATGGAATTTCTCATACGCTCGGTTAGCCGCGACGTCGACGCTCGATCGACTATTTTCCGGCTACACTGAGAGAAAATTCCAACCAATCCAAAGTTGAAATGTGGTGTCACAGCATTTATGTGCTTGCTACTCGATCGTAGCCCCGAAATAGGTGAAGAAATTCAATAGATCCCACAAGTGACTGGAGAATAAAAGTTTCCCTGAGTGCACTGCTGTTGGAACTGCGCGAAGCGTTCATATCATTTACATACGCAGTGTTTCGGAGTCTACCTGGCGCTCCGGGGCATCTCTCCTCCCTAGTTCAAGCCCAGATCGCAGCCACTCGACTATTTGCAAGTCGAGAGTTGCGCGAGTCGGACGTGTACGTCTCCTCCGACACCAGACAGATATACTATTTATTTATTGTTTTTGGCCATCAAAATAAGCTAATAAAGCAAAGTGCATTGGGCAAATGGCTAATGGCAGTGGCAAAAGTCAAAGCCAAAGCCACAGCTACGAGCTCCAAGGGGAGCTGAAATTGGCAAAATAAATAAATAATGCATAACAATGTTTGTACGTGTTTGAAAGTAATTAGGCAACAGCAACAAGCACGATGCCCATGCTGGCCCAATTTGACCCACATCAGTGAGACGAGCTAATTTATATTTGATGGCAAGGGAGTCCTGGCCTGTGTTTGCATTTATGCAAATAGTTCAATCTGCAGGCGATTGAGTGGCAAACAGTTCAGTGTGCACGTGCCGAAAGTGTTAAACTGTGCCAAACATAACCAGCAAATAGGCAAAAAGCCCCCCAATTAATACGAGTGTGCAGTGTGTGTGTGGCTACTAGCCAAAAATCAATTACAATTTATTGTACGAGCATGCAACCGCAAAAACGCGTCTGAAACAATGCCTCAATCAGAAGCTTCAACAGCCCCTTGGCTATGCAAATTAGTGTTTTCAGCGATTTTGTTAGTGCTGCTGCAGCAAAATGTCGCAGGTGAGCTCTTATATTTGGATTTTGGGTACAACATGCCCTGGATCCGAACCACCCCAGCCTACCCTGACCTCCTCCTCATCGGATTCCACGTCGCTAATTGGCCCAAAGCAGCCCCGAAGCGGCTCTAACCGTTTTCCATTTAGTATTTTTAGCTGCTTACCTGCTTTGTAGCGGCTTACCTGATTTCAGAGAGTATAATAAGTATTGGGAAGATGCCTCGATCGCATCATCACTATTGCACTTGCAATTTGCATTCAATAGCCAAGTGGAAAACCAAAACCCAAACTGCTTAGATCAGTTTACAGGCCGCTGCTGGAGAGGATGTGGGGGGAGTGGGTGTCCCCCCTGCCTGTGCATGTCAGTTGTTATTATAGACTCAATCGCCAAAGCCCTGAGACAAGTTTACATTATTCGTTTAAATGGGAGAATGGCCTACACTTTGAAATACATATTAAATATGAACGAAAAACTGAGAATTTAATTAGAAAACGATTTCACACAAAACATTTTAAGAGTAAAATAGCAGTAGAGGGATCATCATTACCACTTATCTCTCAAATTCTCTAAAGCCCCAAACATTATTTGTTTATCCATATTGATAGTCCCCCACCCACTAAAATGAGTAGCAACCTCAAGTTGCTTCATTGATTTACTCATTGCTTACTTATGCATAAACATTTTTAAAATTAATTGATGCCCACCGAGCGTAGTACCCATTACTCTAGCAATAAACTGAAATTGATATGCAATCCCTAATATGTCTACTTAGCGATTTGAAAGAAAATGTCTGGTTCCCAGTCATGCGGAGCGTATTGCTCCCGCGACATAGCTCGGATGCAGTGAGCTACATATACTAATCCCATTCCGCCCCACCAGATGCCCTGCTGCTGCAGTGCCCGTTGCATCAAATGCAGTTGCAGAAAATCGTAGGATTCCGCCCGCCTCTGGAGTATATGGGCGAGGGTAACCTGATCTACGCCTCGCCCTCCACTCCAACCAGCAACTTCAAAGATCGGAATCGACGGGAGGAACAGGATCGACAGGACGAGACTCCGGCTAGCCAGGTGTGCTGGCGCATATGCGACGAGGATCCCGACTGTATCGCCTACGTCCACCTGCTGGACACGAACGAGTGCCACGGATACTCCTACTTTGAGCGCAGCTCGCGGTACTTGCCGATTTCCGGGGAACTGCCACTGGTGGCCGATGGCGAGGCCGTATTCTACGAAAAGACCTGCCTCCGAGGTGAGTTACGCCGCCGGATGGGGGCCGGGCCAACCTTACCGACCTTGTCT
This sequence comes from Drosophila monieri, assembly GCA_035047585.1. NCBI lineage: Eukaryota > Metazoa > Arthropoda > Insecta > Diptera > Drosophilidae > Drosophila > Drosophila monieri. Next base: position 2,173,681 of record JAWNPJ010000087.1, on the reverse strand, counting down.
TGCAGTTCCCGATGCGTGCCGGGGCCGTCTCTGGGCGCTGACCAAAATCCCCGGCAGCACACTGGTGTTCCAGAGCAAGAAGACCATTCCGACCCTGGTCACGCGGCGTGAGTGCGCCGAGCGCTGTTTCTTCGAAACCCAATTCAGATGCCTCTCCGCCTCCTTCGCCCCTTCGTATCGGAACAACCGTGAGCGGTAATTGACTCTTTGTTGTTATTGTTATTGTTGGCTTTGGCTATAGCTTTGGCTTTTTGTTGTGGCCAGGTGAAATTAATTGCCTCTGTTGTGCATTTTTTATGCACAGTCGGCGCTTTTCGCTCGATTATGACATCACACGTTAGACCTTTTCATATGGGGTTTAAAATTGGTAGCTCGGACAAGGGATTACTTGGAAAGGAAATTGAAAATAAAAAAAGACATTTCATAAAGGTTTCCCCAAAATTTCATGACCATTAAGTTTCCGCAAATAAACCTTAATTTTAGAGGGTTCTATTTCTATATATTCTTTTATTCTATTGAAGATCTAAGAAAAATTCAAATAAATATCTTCAGTGAGCCCTAACTTTCACAGATTTTTGAAAAAAGTTGCACCAGGACTTACAATCATAAAAATAATAACTTCTTAGAGCAATAGTAATGCCATTACCTACATTTTTTTACCATAAACGCAATAATAAGTAAAGAAGCAACTACGCTATAGCCAGCCTAGTTTCTTTTTATAATTATCTTTCCTGCCTTAAAACATTTACTTAATTTTTTGGCTACTTCTGTAGGTTTCGCGGCTCGGAGGGCACCCTGCCCGGCCAGAATCCCTCGCCGCGCCTGGGCCGGTGCATGCTGAGTGACAGGGACAAAACTATCCAGCCAGACGCCTTTCGGGCAGCCCCCTACGACGAGGAGTATATGGAGAACCAGTGCCATGAGCGCGAGGTCGAGAGCGACAACTGCTCGTACGAGCTGTATGCCAACAGCAGCTTCATTTACGCGGAGGCCAGGTATTTGGGCCTCACCCAGAAAGAGGTGTGTTCGCCGCGCTTCGATTGTCGTGCGCATTATGATTGTAATCGATGGGAGTCGGATGATTGATTGATGACGGTAACCCACTCCATCCAACATCTCCTTTTCTCTCTTCCTGCCATTGCAGTGTCAGGCCCTGTGCTCGCATGAATCGAAGTTCTACTGCCAGGGGGTCTCCTTTTATTATGTGAACCAGGTCTCATTATCCGAGTGTCTCTTGCACTCGGAGGACATTGTGTCTCTGGGTCCGCGCAGCCTGAAGCTGAGGGAAAACTCAGTGTATATGCGAAGGGTCAAGTGCCTCGATGGTAAGTTCTCTTCAAAAGACACTACAAATACTCGTAAATATCCCTAATTTAGTGAGGGTATTCTGCACCCGGGAGGAAATGACCATCAAGTACAACCCCAAAGATTGGTTTGCCGGCAAGATCTACGCCAGCATGCACTCAAAGGACTGCCTGGCCAGGGGATCCGGCAACGGCAGTGTCCTGTTGACATTGCAAATAGGCTCTGAGGTCAAGGAGAATCGCTGCGGCATCCTTCGCGCCTACGAAATGACGCATTCCTACCAAAGGTTCGCACTTAGTTTTATTTTGTTTCAAAGTTTAATAATGTCCTTTTTTCAAGAACCTTCATCTCTGCCCTTGTGGTGATCCAAAACAACCCTAATGTGCAAACCCAGGGCGATCGGCTGATCAAGGTCGGTTGCATCCAGAGCAATGCCACCGCGTCCTTGGGAGTGTCCGTCCGGGACAGCAGCATCGATGCCACGGAGCACGTGCCCAGCGCCATCGCCTTGGAGTCCTCGCTGGAGTACGCCGAACAGTAAGCTACCTGAAGGAAGTCCACCACTCGAACAAATACTTAATATACCCTGGAAATTACAGCATGTTTCCCCACGAAGGTGTCATCCACTATAATAGCAGCAGTGGCCCACATCCGCATCCAATCATCTCGCTCCAGGTGGTGGATCTATCCCACCAACGGGAAACAAACGACGTTCAGATTGGCCAGAATCTGGAGCTTCAGATCGTAGCCGAGTACAGTCCGGAGCAGATGTCAGATAATCTGGAGCTGCAGCTGGCACCCCTGCCGGATTTCCGGGCCACCTCGCTGGTAGCCAAGACCATGGACAATGAAAATTATGTGCTACTGATCGACGAGCGCGGTTGTCCCACCGATGCCAGCGTCTTTCCGGCTCTGGAACGCGTTCACTCCGCCACCAGGAGTATGTTGAAGGCTCGCTTTCACGCCTTTAAGTTTGCCGGCACGGCGAACGTTAGCTTCGACGTGAAGATTCGCTTCTGTGTGGAGCGCTGTTCAGCCAGCAACTGCGCCAGTGGATCGTGGGAAAGAAAGAAGCGACAGGCGACAGGCCGAAGACTGGAGGATTTGCGAGTCCAGAATCCGGTCTACATATCCACCGTTGTGGACGTGGTCCCTGCTGAGCAGCCAACAAACGGAAGCGCCAAGATGTCTGGCCAGGAGGAGCTGCCGCTGAACTATAATCTCAGAGTGCATGGCCCGGACCAGAGCAACGCAAACAGCTTTATGTACGGGGAGCGGGGAGTGCTTCTCATTGCTGGTATCGATGACCAACTTCACCTCGACAACGTGTGCATAAACCAGAGCTTGCTGATCGCCCTATTCATATTTTGGCTGATCTGCCAAGTGGCCCTGCTGTTTGGCTGCGGCATGGTGCTGCAGCGCTATCGGAGACTGGCCAAGCTCGAGGAGGAGCGCCGGCGCTTGCACGAAGAGTACCTGGAGGCTAGACGCGTCCACTGGGCGGATCAGGGCGGATACACACTTTAGTTGGCGTTTAGGCTGCGACAAAATGCGTACAAAATGCATCTTAATTTAATAAACTTATGCGAATCTTACAAACAAGTGTGATCGGATCAGAGATTTTTTGAGTTTAGAGAGGTCGGGGCTCAGGCATTCTTCTTGGGGTGGTAGTGTTCCCATTTGCGGTGATTCAAAGAGTTGAAATCCTTACAGTGGAGTGCGATCTTTCGCAAGTACTCGGAAAGTTTCAGCAGTTCAGTGTCGGTGCCACGGTTGATATGGGCCTGACGGAACGGACGGATCTTGAGACCGGATTTGGGATTCATCAGGAAGTTGCGACGAATGTCATCGAACATAATTGTGTTACTCGAGTCGTACTGTTTGTACAGGGCCCAGATCACGCCCAGCGGCTTTACATCAACCACTCCTCGCTCTGGAACGTGCACAGAGATCATGGCGTTTGAGTCCAGGTAGAACATGACCTTGTAGTTGTCATTGTTGGTCACGCCCAGCAAGCGCATCTTCTCCTCGATCCAGCGCATGCTGGTGGCCGACCATATCACGATGTCATAGTCTTCGTAGGCGGATGCCAGGAACTCGTGCAGGTACGGACGCATTAGCTCTGTGCCAGTTTCGGCCGGAGAGCGGTGGTCGAACAAAGTGTAGTCTATGTCCAGGACAAGTAGCTTTTTGCCCTCACGTGGCGAAGACAGTTCCTTGATTTTGTAGTCGCGAACACGACGCTGAACTTTAGCCAGGTAAACGGCCGAGTTCTCCACGGACTCCTCGCGATCCTCAGCGTCGTCGAAGTCGTCCACCACCTCAGAAATGTCGTCGGGCAGACTGCATGCATCTTCGATGTCCGCCTCCGTGGAGCCAACCATCATGAGCTTAAAGTTCGGTTTCAACTCTAGGGCGCTAATCTTTACATTGTCGGCCGCTGTCTTTCCTGCAAGAATAATAATCTTCAGTGGATTTCCAGTGCATGTGTAGGGGCATTTACCTTTGTATTTAAGATTAAGCAGCTTCTGCCGCTCTGGCCGGACCTGAGTTTTGCGGAAAATCTCGTGGCGCAGCATCTCTACGGTGTCCTGGTCAGTGAGGTCCACCGGGTACTCCTTGCCACTCCACTTCACAACCACGACCACTTCCTTTATCTCGGCCATTTTTGCGAACAAGCTTAAAGAAGCAGAAACAGAAAAATATTACTTTTTACTGCCCAAAAAGGAATCAACCTGACATACAGATGTTCAAAACATGGAAGCCTGATATTTACTTTTATCTGGTGTGGTTTGGTATTTAATACCAATATATTTAAATATATTGAAGGTTTGGTATTTCCCTAATCGATAACAAATGTTTCCACCTTTTCCCCACAGATGGCGCAACAGTTTTTATTATTTCTTTCCCAGCTGGAAAAATAGCAGTGTGACCTCTATATAGGAAAAAAATATACCGAAATGTACTAAAATACAGTGAATGGCCGTACTAATATATGTTGTTGCCAAATATTTGAATTTTTTAAGCAAACAGTTTATCCCCAAAAGCCTATTAATATAAGAAATTACGGGACTAATGGGATACAAAAGTTATTTCTTTTCAAGCAAAATACTCGCCAATAAAAAATCGCGGCCAGTAGCGGAGCTTTTTTAAAATTGTGTATTTTAATTGAAAAAAAATGTTAAACAAAAAGTTTATTTATGATAAAATGGCTATATCCTAAAATATTTTTTGGATTTTTCGTCAAATTTTCTGAGGATCCCCTTCAGAATTTTGAAAATGCATGAAAATGCCCCTATGAGCCCCAGCGATGGCTATATCTTTGCCAATCATCATCCGATTCATAAGCGGAATACCTTAAACGATTTGTGGAACGATTTTCCACCGATCTGAATCAAAATCTAGAAACAAAATATTTTTTGGATTTTTCGTCAAATTTTCTGAGGATCCCCCTTCAAAATTGAGAAACTGTATGGAAGCGGCATATGAGCCACAGCGATGGCTATATCTTTGCCAATAATCATCCGATTTATAAGCGGAATACCTTAAACGATTTGTGGAAGGATTTTCCACCGATCTGAATCAAAATCTAGAAACAAAATATTTTTTGGATTTTTCGTCAAATTTTCTGAGGATCCCCCTTCAAAATTGAGAAACTGTATGGAAGCGGCATATGAGCCACAGCGATGGCTATATCTTTGCCAATCATCATCCGATTCATAAGCGGAATACCTTAAACGATTTGTGGAACGATTTTCCACCGATCTGAATCAAAATCTAGAAACAAAATATTTTTTGGATTTTTCGCCAAATTTTCTGAGGATCCCCTTCAGAATTTTGAAAATGTATGGAAATGCCCCTATGAGCCCCAGCGATGGCTATATCTTTGACAATCCTTATCCGTTTCATAAGCGGAATACCTTAAACGATTTGTGGAAGGATTTTCCACCGATCTGAATCAAAATCTAGAAACAAAATATTTTTTGGATTTTTCGTCAAATTTTCTGAGGATCCCCCTTCAAAATTGAGAAACTGTATGGAAGCGGCATATGAGCCACAGCGATGGCTATATCTTTGCCAATCATCATCCGATTCATAAGCGGAATACCTTAAACGATTTGTGGAACGATTTTCCACCGATCTGAATCAAAATCTAGAAACAAAATATTTTTTGGATTTTTCGCCAAATTTTCTGAGGATCCCCTTCAGAATTTTGAAAATGTATGGAAATGCCCCTATGAGCCCCAGCGATGGCTATATCTTTGACAATCCTTATCCGTTTCATAAGCGGAATACCTTAAACGATTTGTGGAAAGATTTTCCACCGATCTGAATCAAAATCTAGAAACAAAATATTTTTTGAATTTTTCGTCAAATTTTCTGAGGATCCCCCTTAAAAATTGAGAAACTGTATGGAAGCGGCATATGAGCCACAGCGATGGCTATATCTTTGCCAATCATCATCCGATTCATAAGCGGAATACCTTAAACGATTTGTGGAACGATTTTCCACCGATCTGAATCAAAATCTAGAAACAAAATATTTTTTGGATTTTTCGCCAAATTTTCTGAGGATCCCCCTTCAAAATTGAGAAACTGTATGGAAGCGGCATATGAGCCACAGCGATGGCTATATCTTTGCCAATAATCATCCGATTCATATGCGGAATACCTTAAACGATTTGTGGAAGGATTTTCCACCGATCTGAATCAAAATCTAGAAACAAAATATTTTTTGGATTTTTCGTCAAATTTTCTGAGGATCCCCCTTCAAAATTGAGAAACTGTATGGAAGCGGCATATGAGCCACAGCGATGGCTATATCTTTGCCAATCATCATCCGATTCATAAGCGGAATACCTTAAACGATTTGTGGAACGATTTTCCACCGATCTGAATCAAAATCTAGAAACAAAATATTTTTTGGATTTTTCGCCAAATTTTCTGAGGATCCCCCTTCAAAATTGAGAAACTGTATGGAAGCGGCATATGAGCCACAGCGATGGCTATATCTTTGCCAATAATCATCCGATTCATATGCGGAATACCTTAAACGATTTGTGGAAGGATTTTCCACCGATCTGAATCAAAATCTAGAAACAAAATATTTTTTGGATTTTTCGTCAAATTTTCTGAGGATCCCCCTTCAAAATTGAGAAACTGTATGGAAGCGGCATATGAGCCACAGCGATGGCTATATCTTTGCCAATCATCATCCGATTCATAAGCGGAATACCTTAAACGATTTGTGGAACGATTTTCCACCGATCTGAATCAAAATCTAGAAACAAAATATTTTTTGGATTTTTCGCCAAATTTTCTGAGGATCCCCTTCAGAATTTTGAAAATGTATGGAAATGCCCCTATGAGCCCCAGCGATGGCTATATCTTTGACAATCCTTATCCGTTTCATAAGCGGAATACCTTAAACGATTTGTGGAAAGATTTTCCACCGATCTGAATCAAAATCTAGAAACAAAATATTTTTTGAATTTTTCGTCAAATTTTCTGAGGATCCCCCTTAAAAATTGAGAAACTGTATGGAAGCGGCATATGAGCCACAGCGATGGCTATATCTTTGCCAATAATCATCCGATTCATATGCGGAATACCTTAAACGATTTGTGGAAGGATTTTCCACCGATCTGAATCAAAATCTAGAAACAAAATATTTTTTGGATTTTTCGTCAAATTTTCTGAGGATCCCCCTTCAAAATTGAGAAACTGTATGGAAGCGGCATATGAGCCACAGCGATGGCTATATCTTTGCCAATCATCATCCGATTCATAAGCGGAATACCTTAAACGATTTGTGGAACGATTTTCCACCGATCTGAATCAAAATCTAGAAACAAAATATTTTTTGGATTTTTCGCCAAATTTTCTGAGGATCCCCTTCAGAATTTTGAAAATGTATGGAAATGCCCATATGAGCCCCAGCGATGGCTATATCTTTGACAATCCTTATCCGTTTCATAAGCGGAATACCTTAAACGATTTGTGGAAAGATTTTCCACCGATCTGAATCAAAATCTAGAAACAAAATATTTTTTGAATTTTTCGTCAAATTTTCTGAGGATCCCCCTTAAAAATTGAGAAACTGTATGGAAGCGGCATATGAGCCACAGCGATGGCTATATCTTTGCCAATAATCATCCGATTCATATGCGGAATACCTTAAACGATTTGTGGAAGGATTTTCCACCGATCTGAATCAAAATCTAGAAACAAAATATTTTTTGGATTTTTCGTCAAATTTTCTGAGGATCCCCCTTCAAAATTGAGAAACTGTATGGAAGCGGCATATGAGCCACTGCGATGGCTATATCTTTGCCAATCATCATCCGATTCATAAGCGGAATACCTTAAACGATTTGTGGAACGATTTTTCACCGATCTGAATCAAAATCTAGAAACAAAATATTTTTTGGATTTTTCGCCAAATTTTCTGAGGATCCCCTTCAGAATTTTGAAAATGTATGGAAATGCCCCTATGAGCCCCAGCGATGGCTATATCTTTGACAATCCTTATCCGTTTCATAAGCGGAATACCTTAAACGATTTGTGGAAAGATTTTCCACCGATCTGAATCAAAATCTAGAAACAAAATATTTTTTGAATTTTTCGTCAAATTTTCTGAGGATCCCCCTTAAAAATTGAGAAACTGTATGGAAGCGGCATATGAGCCACAGCGATGGCTATATCTTTGCCAATAATCATCCGATTCATATGCGGAATACCTTAAACGATTTGTGGAAGGATTTTCCACCGATCTGAATCAAAATCTAGAAACAAAATATTTTTTGGATTTTTCGTCAAATTTTCTGAGGATCCCCCTTCAAAATTGAGAAACTGTATGGAAGCGGCATATGAGCCACAGCGATGGCTATATCTTTGCCAATCATCATCCGATTCATAAGCGGAATACCTTAAACGATTTGTGGAACGATTTTCCACCGATCTGAATCAAAATCTAGAAACAAAATATTTTTTGGATTTTTCGCCAAATTTTCTGAGGATCCCCTTCAGAATTTTGAAAATGTATGGAAATGCCCCTATGAGCCCCAGCGATAGCTATATCTTTGACAATCCTTATCCGTTTCATAAGCGGAATACCTTAAACGATTTGTGGAAGGATTTTCCACCGATCTGAATCAAAATCTAGAAACAAAATATTTTTTGGATTTTTCGTCAAATTTTCTGAGGATCCCCCTTCAAAATTGAGAAACTGTATGGAAGCGGCATATGAGCCACAGCGATGGCTATATCTTTGTCAATCATCATCCGATTCATAAGCGGAATACCTTAAACGATTTGTGGAACGATTTTCCACCGATCTGAATCAAAATCTAGAAACAAAATATTTTTTGGATTTTTCGCCAAATTTTCTGAGGATCCCCTTCAGAATTTTGAAAATGTATGGAAATGCCCCTATGAGCCCCAGCGATGGCTATATCTTTGACAATCCTTATCCGTTTCATAAGCGGAATACCTTAAACGATTTGTGGAAAGATTTTCCACCGATCTGAATCAAAATCTAGAAACAAAATATTTTTTGAATTTTTCGTCAAATTTTCTGAGGATCCCCCTTAAAAATTGAGAAACTGTATGGAAGCGGCATATGAGCCACAGCGATGGCTATATCTTTGCCAATAATCATCCGATTCATATGCGGAATACCTTAAACGATTTGTGGAAGGATTTTCCACCGATCTGAATCAAAATCTAGAAACAAAATATTTTTTGGATTTTTCGTCAAATTTTCTGAGGATCCCCCTTCAAAATTGAGAAACTGTATGGAAGCGGCATATGAGCCACTGCGATGGCTATATCTTTGCCAATCATCATCCGATTCATAAGCGGAATACCTTAAACGATTTGTGGAACGATTTTCCACCGATCTGAATCAAAATCTAGAAACAAAATATTTTTTGGATTTTTCGCCAAATTTTCTGAGGATCCCCTTCAGAATTTTGAAAATGTATGGAAATGCCCCTATGAGCCCCAGCGATGGCTATATCTTTGACAATCCTTATCCGTTTCATAAGCGGAATACCTTAAACGATTTGTGGAAAGATTTTCCACCGATCTGAATCAAAATCTAGAAACAAAATATTTTTTGAATTTTTCGTCAAATTTTCTGAGGATCCCCCTTAAAAATTGAGAAACTGTATGGAAGCGGCATATGAGCCACAGCGATGGCTATATCTTTGCCAATAATCATCCGATTCATATGCGGAATACCTTAAACGATTTGTGGAACGATTTTCCATCGATCTGCATTAAAATCTAGAAACAAAATATTATTTGTATTTTTCGTCATATTTTCTGAGGATCCCCCTTAAAAATTGAGAAACTGTATGGAAGCGGCATATGAGCCACAGCGATCTTTGCCAATATATGCCATTTTAAAATTTATCTGAAATAAATCAATCAAACTTTCATCAAATCAATCAAAAACTAAATCAAACTTTATTGGCTAAACGGAAAAGAATTTAACATTATTATTGTGTGTATTGTGTTGTGTAATTTTTTGAAAATGTTCACCTTAAACTCTACTAGAATAATCCAACCATGAACCTTAACCTTAGTTTTATTTGCTGTTCTCAGTGGCATGTGGCACCGGTGGCACCCAGCCCTGGAAGACTGCCTCAAGCTCGGCGGCGACCTTCAGGCAAAGCTTGTCCTGGTACTGGGCAGCCACCACCTGAATACCGATGGGCATACCACGCTGGTTCAGTCCCATTGGAACATGGGTGGCGGGCAGACCGAGGATGTTGAAGAGCAGCATCTGGTCAATGCCCGTCACGTTCACCAACGAGGTGTGGAAGCAGAGGGCGCTGGTATGGAAGGTGGGCAGGATGAGGACTCCGCGAGTGCCCAGAAGTTGCTATAGAATGGGTTGCAGGGTAAGCACAGCGCACATATCGATATCCATTTACTTACATTTAAATGGGTCTTTAACTTTTTGACCTCTTCCCGATACCGTTCCATGTTACCACTGGCTATCAGGCCATTGAATCGTTTCATGACTTCCAGGAACATGGCCTCCTTTGTGAAGATCGAGTGCCCGATGGCGCTGTTAAAGAGCTCCACTATCAGAAGCCGCATCGAGGGATTCCGATCATGTTGTTGGGTGACGATGCTGGGCAAGCCCTTCAGGTCAACTAGGGACACCAAAGCCATCTCCAAACTGTTCCCGAAGAATTTGAGATCCAGCTGCAGAGGCAAGTTATTATATTTGAATAAAATATAGTTGCATATGTTTATGTATTCACCTTTTTGGCCTGAACTCCGCCTCTTTCGAGGCATTTAACAGCTTTTGTGATGGCCAATTTAATATCGAAATCCACCACAGGATGCGTGAGACAATTAAGTCCCGAAAAGCCGTAAGCATAGTAGACCTAAAACCGTAAATCTTAGACGCAAAAGATTGTGTGAAAGAAACCCTACCTTCATATCCTTCAGGGGAACCTGTTCTTCGATTTTAAGCTTGTGTGAGTTGGTGCCCGCCATTATTTGCAATAGAATGGGCAAATCCCGCGCAAATCTCGTGATCGGGCCTATTTGCAGCATTCTGGGAAACTGTGGATCCGTCAGAGAATAAGGAAAGTGGCCTTTGGTCGAGGTCAAGCCTCCGGTCGGCTTGTGACCAAAGACGCCGCAAAACATTGCTGGTAGACGGATGGAGCCACTGATATCGGAAGCCACTCCGAAAGGCGTGGCTCCTACACCATTCAGCGCTGCCTCGCCACCCGACGATCCTGCCGTGGTGCGCCTCAGATCGAAGGGGTTCAGACAGCGACCGTGGATATTGTTACTTGTCTCAAAACTCATGCAGAACTCAGGGTTGGCGGATACCAGAAGGGGAATACCACCAGCGGCACGGACTAGTTCCACCACATCGCCATCCTGTGGAGCCTTCTTATCCTTTCGAATGAGACTTCCCACGGAGTAGGACAAACCTGTATAATGCCAATAATTGGAAAATGCTTAGGGCTAAGTACAAAGGTCACCTTTGAGGCTGCAGGATTCCTTGACCGTAAACGGTACTCCCAGGATCGGATACTTGGTGTACAGAGCTATCCGATCGAAGTCTGATCTCGCCTTGGCAATAAAGTCATCCGCCAGCCGGGCATCCTGCATGGCTGCCTCGAAGCGCTCCTCCACCACAGCATTCAGCGTGGGATTCACCTCATTGATGCGGGCTATGTAGGCACTGGTAAGATCCACGGACGAAATCTGCAAGCGACTCGCCAGTCATGACTTTGCAAATGCCACCGGAGGAATGACGCAATCATGGATTTGCAACTCACCTCGCCACGTCGCAAATGGGTGACCAGTTCAGTGACGGACTTGTTCAGCAGGGGGTTTCGAATGCCCTGAAACTTGGGCCTCTTGCGGGCCAGCACCAGATCCAGTATCTTGTTCACCAGAATGCCAAAGGCGTTCAGGAAGAATGCCAAAAACCGAAGCACTATTTCCATGTTGTCGGGAGGTCACCGAAGAGTGCCCCAAGTATTCTAATTTAAGCGGACTTCGGTCGACTTCAGCGGAAGTGGGTTAAGAATTATGGGTTTTGGAGGGGGATTTGCGAGCTGGAATTGAGGTGGGAACACTACCGTGCGCCTCGAGTGCGGATCGTGGACTACGCGCGGCCACCGACACTCGCCTTTGTTTTTAAATTTAAATTTGAATTTAATTTCAAAGTTAGCTGCGCCCAGGGCTGGCGATTCCCAGTTTTGAGTGTTTTGAGTTAGAACCGAATTTGGAGATTTCCAAATCACGCATTTTTTGAAACTCTAAAATGCTAAAATCTCAAAAAGGACCTTACCCCTTTTCTTAAAATAAATTCCATTACTCATTATTCATTTATTTTGTAATAAGTTAGTTATTGTTACACTTATCACTTACGTGCTAAAAGGAAAAAAAAGTTCAACAAAGGCAATAACTTGTTTAGCACATTACTTACTGGAAAACGAATCGGTTAGCGAAACGGTAACGGTAACAAATCGGTTAACAAGTCAACAAAGGACAACAAAGAGAACTGGTTTCAGAACGAGACTTTTTCAAATCAGTTAGGCAACTTGGCAAAGGCGCGAAAGAGAATTCTACATGTACGTATAAGTATAGTTTCTGGCTTGCGCAAAAATTGACATCTATGTAGCTATTTTTTTTATATGTTTTTATGCCCGGGACAAGCCCTCACAATACTCATGAATATTTACACAAAATTGCTGAACTTGTCTGGCATAAATATCCATAGACAATTACGTGGGTATGTTTGCTGGGGTTTGCTGCTTGTAATTATAAAATCGTATATCTGATGCAGGGACCGACATCGAATTGATTTCCAGCCCTAGAACGGCAATAGTTCGTCAATGGAGTTGAACACAGTTTTAATGATTCGTATTTTTAAGTGAAAATAGTTCCGAAATTCTATCAAAAAGGGGATGGAACAGTGTGTGGAGCGACCTATATTATAGGATCTATAGAGTAATCGACGAACTATTACCGTTGAAAGACTATTCACAGAAGAAAACCCTTAAAGGGATCTCTTTACTTATTTTTTCTTATGCATTTAATATTGTAGACATATTAAATGAACAATAAAAAATGCACTCCACTATGGGGATATGTATGAGTCGATTTGATACTGGGGCTTCTTGTCTCGTGTACTGCTTTCTTCCTTAGATTCTACTTTATTTCATAGTATATTAGCCACTAATTATTTCATATTTTGATAAGATTAGCATAGATTGTTAATTAACATTAAAATATTTATTGTCTAAAACATTTCTCCCGCTTACTGCACAGTAGACCTATTTACGTTTCCCGACCTTATTCCCCCCAAAACAATTCTAACTATAGCACACACCTTTGGCTACTTACAAATAACTCTCTCCATCCTACACTGATTAAATTTAGAATTCATCAAGTGTTCGGCCTTACTCTGACTTAATAGGCGGATAAAGGTATCCGGGACTTCCACTTGGCGGATCACTTTCCTTGGGGTCTTTTGGGTAGAAAACTTACAGGCCTAGGGTTTGCATTAGTTTCTGGGTGGGGTTTCAGGACCAGACCCTAGGGGCTCTCAAGGGCCTGGTCCGGCAGGGCTTGGTGCGGAAAGAAAAATGCCAAAAGGAGTCCCTGACTTTACTGCCAACAACTAGACTATCGCGCATCTTTCAAAAAAACCAGCTTAGGTCATGTGCAGATCCCCCTTGAGGATCCGGGTGAAGGTCTTCTTGAACTGCTGGTTGGCCAGCGCGTAGCAAAAGGGATTCATGGGGCTGTTGGCGTAGCAGAGGAAGTACGAGAACATGTACAAGTGCTCGTTGGTGCAGGGCGGATTCCGGCAGAATCCCTCCACCAGGGCCAGGACGTGGTACGGCGTCCAGCAGGCCACGAAGCAGCCCAAAATGAATGAGATCGTGCGGAACGCTTTGCGGGCCCGATTCTCCGACTTGGACTTTTGCCGTCCGCCCACTCCTATAATCAAGGGCAAGGCCTTCTTGCTCTTGAAATGCTTTCCGATGGAGTGAATGAAGGCCCTCTTGCTGGAGCTCCGGCTGGCCGACAGTCCCTTCTCCTCCCTCTGGTTGTCCTCCTCCTCGGCGTCCCGCTTTGGGGCGCCGGTCAAGCCGTCGCCGACCCCGGCGCCAGTGCCTCCCGTACTGCTAGTGGTGCCCGATGTGGAGGGCATCTTGTTGGTGTTGGTATCCGAGGTCTCCCGCTCCTCGATGCGCTCCAGAGTGGGCGCCAGCACTGGGGTACCCGTCTGTGGCGTTTGCTGGGTCTTCACCTTGGGTGAAAGTGGTGGCGGGGGCATTGGAGAATAGAGGATGGCGTCCTTACTGCTGGTCTCCATCGGACTGGAGGCTCTCCGGTGGGGACAGTCTACCACCAGCTTGCCGGGAACGTCCAGCAGGCAGATGGCCTCGATGCAGCTCTCCCGGCGAACTTTGGTAAAGTCCTCGATGCCTGTGTATGATACGAGAAGACGTTTTTCAATGGCCACCGCCTCCTCCATGCTCTGGTTGTGATTGGGGTTCAAGTTGAGGCCCAGGCTTACGCTCTGACTTTGGCTTTTGCTTTGGCTTTGACTTTGGCTGGGACTGCTTTGACTTTGGGTGGGAGTTTGGCTTGGATTCTGTTTCGCTGGTGGGTTTCTGCGTGCGGGCGGTGGTGGAGGCAGGACTGGTGGTGGTTGTGACGGTGGTTTTCCCATCACACTCTCGTTGAGCGAGGACGTGGTGGCCAGCATGGCGGAGCTCTCGTCCATGTACCGAAGCTCCGAGTTGGTCATCAGGTCGTAGGTGAGGGCCAGGTCGCTGTTGCCCGAGCTGTTTCCGAAGGGGCGGTCGGAGTAGTCCTCGGAAAGGGGGGTGGGACACTGGAAGGCGTCGGGGGGCGGCAGGATGGTCTGAACCAGGCCGGGATGCACTTCGTCACTGGGCACTTCAAGGGGGGCGAGGTCGACGGGGGACAGCGGATCACCGATTGGATTTACGAGGCGGTCGTGTTCGGCAATCTGGGTCAGGGTGGAGCAGGAAGTGCGCTTGTTCTGGTTCGGATTCGCATTCTGGTTTTGGTGGTGGTGGTGCTGGGAGCGCACCTCCTCCTTGCTCTGGGCTCGCTGAATGGGATTTTGGTGGTGGTGCTGATGGTGATGATACTGGTGCATAGCCTCGATGGACTTGGAGTTCGTGGTGCTCTTCTGCAAGTTACCTTTCCCCCGTGTAGCCAACAGGGCAGCCTGTGCTCCGAACACCAGCCCAATCGAGGACCTTTTCCGCATGTTGTTCAACTTCTGCTGGGTGATCAGTTGCTGGGCTTGATTGACGGAGGACTCCTCGTCGGAGTCGAAGGCTGGACTGCTCGATCGCTCGCTCTTCTCCGCCTCCACGGCGGCGTCCCGCTTGCGCGTCTCTTCCTGAATCTTGGCTGCCGAGGCTCTCCTTTGCTCCGGGGTCATCTTCTCCACCTCCTCGGTAGTCGGGGCTATTGCGGCCAAAGGATTCGCCTGGCCGGAGCCACTGAGCCGCTTGATCACACTCGTGCAGGCGCTGTCCAGTTCGGTCTGATCTCCGCATGCCAACTCGACCTTCGTCTTCAGGATCTTCTCCTCGATCACTCCGATGCCGGCTGCATGCCCCGCCATTCCCGACATGGCTCCGGCGCTGAGCGCCACCATGGACTGCATCTTACGTTGCTTGGCCTCACTTCTCTTCTGCATGTCGTAGGCCGTTTTGTAGATGCCGGCGTAGAGCACGAAGAGCACTATCAGGGTCGTCCAGTAGTAGCCGATGATCAGGGCCGTATTGAAAATGGGGTCCTTTAGGAATTGCACAGCACACTGGCCTGGCAGTAGGTCCCTCTTGCCCGTAAAGTGCTCCCATCCGAAGATCGAGATGAAGAAGAGTAGGGCGGGTATGATCCATGTGATCGTGACCATGTAGATAACCCGCGTTCGGGTCCGCCAGCTCCGGTACTTTGCGGCGATTTTTACGGAGCAATACCGGTCGATGGTGATGAGCAGCACCGTGTACTGGGAGACCAAGCAGACCGTATAGTCCACGGAGAGCCACAGATCGCATAGGACAGGACCCAGGTCCCAGTAGCCCTTCAGCACGTAGATCGTGTAAAAGGGCATGGAAACGGTTCCTAATGTGAAAAAATATGACTTTCAAATAAACATAAACCTTATCCTTTAATAAGTTAATTACCTATCAGCATATCCGTGGCCGCCAGTGAGGCAATAAAGTAGTTGCTGGGCTGCCTGATGTTACGGTCCACAATGAAGGCCAACAGCACCAGGATATTGCCGCCCACGGTCAGGATTATGCAGACGGCCAGGCAGATGGCTATCAGTATGGTTTGCCAAAGGGCGAAGGGCGGCAAGACAGGACCCAGGACCTCCGAATCAGGGTCGGATTGTGTGACGATGCCAGAATTGCCGGAAGTTTGATTTCTCAGCCCCAGGACATTGGTGTTGTTAAAGTTGTAGTTGCGATACCACTGCAGCTGATCATTGGCTGGCCAGGAGCTGAAGTCACTGCTCTCACCATAGATCTTGGCCGCCTCCAGGAGGCGCTTGCAATCTGATTCAGTCACGATACTTTTGAATAGAAAACTGCAGAGTTTTTCACGTTCCCGACGCAGGCTCCTGTTGTGAGGAAGAAATTTTTTAGTTTTCTGGTGAACCAAAGAGGTTTCTGAGAGAAGTCTTACCAGTCGGTCATCCACTTGCCCTTAATGGCATAGATGGGATCGCTGGAGTTGCCATTGAGGCCAGTCAGCTCCTCCTCCCCACTCGCCGACTTGTTTACCGACCGCATCTCGTTCCGTTCACCGCTCTCCAGCCTGCAGTCTCCCCTCTGCCCACTGGCTCTAGTCCTTTTTCCTGGCCCCTTGCTACTTGCGGTCTTTATGCTAATTTCAAGTTGTTCCTCTCCTTAATGTTGTGTCGTCGACGGTTGTCCTGTGATGCTTACATTGCCTCCTCGGACTGCCAGGACTTGTCTCCGGTCTCCGGTCAGGTGAAGCATCTGAAAGAGCGAACAAAAGGATCTTTCAGACTTGTGACTACAGTGAGAAAGAGTATTAGCACCATTGGGTTTTAAGTTTTTAAGCACCATTGGGTTTAAGGGACTGGGCCCTCGACAGTATCAGGACCTCCCTAATAAAGTATCTTTAATATTAGTTTAAAATTTAGTAAGAAAACAACGTAAATTGTGTTTCAGTGTCCGTCTTGGTGGTCGTCTTCACTTCCGCCAAGTTTAAACTAATTTTGCAACCGTTAACTGGCAACCGGCGACTGGCGATGCAATTTGCTTGTGGCAGTGGCTTCCTGTCCCAATGGCCCAGCCCCTGTACTACCCTCTGTCCTGTTATGTTGCCTCATTATGTTATGGCATGATTTGCTTATGCCGCTGCCACTTGAGTTTGCTTGCCGCCGCCTTCACTATTTTTCCATCTCTTGTCTACTGTGGCATTCTGTGATTTTTCCGACCTTACTTTACCCTGGAAAAGCACGGAATGATAACTCGCTCAGAATCCTTTCAAATCTAACGAAATCCAAGGATATTATATTACAAATTTTAAACCTAATAATGTTAATTTATACATCCAGGGCTATTGTATGAGTCTCCTTGATTAAATTAAACCTGTACTCTCGAATTATTAATTAGATTATGTCTACGCCGAAAGACCTTATTCAGGTTCTCGATTTATCTAGAGTAATGGGTTTTTCGCCAAAAGCATCCTACCTTCGTCTCAGTGTTATTTAAAACTAAATACTCTTATTCACAGGAGGGCAAACTTTCTTCCGCTGAGGTCACTCAAAGGCCAGAGGCTGCCAACTTCTTGTCTGTTGCATCTGGCCGGAGGCATCCGGTTGGCCGAAGTTGCTCTGGTTACTTGTTATTGTTGCTGCAAACAACGTTAGAGTGTTTTTTGACGGCGGCAAGCTGGGCACGGCCGGGTAAAATTGAGTTTCAACTTTTCAAATATAATTTCAAACAAATCGATAGGACAAACTTGTAGAGATGCTGGCTCTTTGGAAACGGCGCTAGGCAAATTCCACAAGAGACAATTGAGTTATCCGCCAAGTTGCAAGTTGCAAGTGTTGCACGTTGCAACCTTGCGGCATCCTGGTAGCCCGGAAGCACGTCCGCTGCTGGCACTTTGATTGAGTGGAAATTGAATTAGTTGAGACAATTTGTTTTCATTTAATTCCCAAAACACCAGCCACACTTGATGGTATCCTTTTAAGAATCCCTGTTCCTTAATCCATCAGCACATGCGACAATCCCAGCTGACAGCTGTCAGAGTCTTGTCGCCCTCGTTGTTTTTAATGTTGGCCCGGAAACCCCCAAAACTAAGACCGACGGAGCCAGACCCAAATCAAAAGCCCCGGCCCCAATTTCTATGCTAATTGAGGGCCATCCTGAACGAAGTGTGCGGGTTAAGCGCTTTGATTGCGTGAACTTCTCGCCAGAATGTGCTTAGATCCTGAAATGGGTTAAGTCCCGCAGAGGGTTGCCAAAAAAGTCATTACAATTAGCAGGTATTCACAGGTGTGGAATTGAGAAATTACATAATAACCTGCCGGTTTTGGTAATAGATTATGATAATTTTAGTTTCCGACTAGAGAAGCTTTACACTACCGATTCAATAATAATTTAGCGATTTATTCGATGAGCTTTTGATTATGTCTTTCATGTTGAAACACAAAATGCCATACTCTATTCCCCAGACTCCAGTTGGCCATAACTATGTCGTAAGAACATTTTACCAACTCCCAGTATCCAGTGGACTGTTCCCTGTGGCACAGAAGCCTGCTTGCCACACAACACGTGAAGTAATAATCCCGCTTAAGGACCTTAAGCCTTTGTCTAGTTGACCACCGAGCGGGATACCAGCCAGGACCTGCCCGCGTCCTTCCGGCACCTGTCTCGCTTTGGCTCGGTCTCAGACTTCCCAGTTGACCGCAAAAATAAAAACACAAGGCAGCAGAAAGCTGTAAGATCAAAGCGTTGATCTGGTGGGGTGGCTGTGAGGGAGGCAGCTTCCGGCTTCCATGGAAACTTTAAGCTGGCTACACTGAGGGAAAACTTGAGAAATACTTTTATTTTAAAGCCAATGTGTTTTCGACTGAACAATCTTTGTTTGTAATCTTTGTTGTTGTCTGGCATGGTAAGGTTTCTGTTGCATTTCGTCCTTTATTGCCCACACCTCCTTGCAACGGACATTGGCCTGGGCTTAAAAGCGAATCGAGGTTGCCACACGAATGACACAAGTTCCGGGGTCGGTGGAAAGTGTACCGTGTTTTTCAACTACACAGCTACAGCTTATAGCCTTGTTTGCACAACTCGGCAACTCAAAGTTGTTGGCATTCTTGGCGTGCGCTCAGAAAGTGAAATATGTAAGCAATGTGTTTGCTTGAATGGCTGGAAAAGGGGGTCCAAAGGATGGCAGAAAGTTTGAAGAGCGGGGTGTAGCGTAGGGGGTGCAGAAAGCAGCGCCTTAAATCAGCAATTATGTCGCGCAACTTTCGCCCACCTGCGCAACGTGGGGGAAGGCAATAAAAAAGGGATTGCGATTTGAGTGGCTTGCTACCACCTTGTTAGATAAGATTTAGCCCGTTTTGTCTGCTCGCGCTTGTTGCCATAATAACCCGCTTTCGCCTTTCGCCATTCTTGCTTTTTGCCTTTTAATAAACTTATTAAATGTGTAAGCCAGCCGTTGGCCTTGCCCGTCACTCTGGTATCCTGGTTCCCTACCCTTTTTTTTTCTTTTATTTGGCAAATAATGAAAAGTAATTTAATCAAGCCAACAAAGGGCCTGCAAGATTCATCAGGAAAAATAATGGAAGTCCCAAATTTGATTGGCACTTGAAGCGGAGCTTCTTTTTTTTGGCCAGCAGGGTCCAGTGCAAAGATGATCTTTATTCCGGCCCCTGTGGGCTTGTGTTAATTGCCTGCACAAAGACCATGCAATTTTGGTTAGCGGCTTCCAATCATGCGCTAATATCCGCATCACCAAAGGCTTTGAGGGCTGCAGCCATAATGCTGCCGCCCTCTGGCCAACCCCCTGGTTGCCGCAAACCCAAGGTACGATGCTGGTTTGGAATTCTGGAGCGTCAAAAACTGTCAACGGCAATGGCATTCTTTTGTGCCCAAGCCCTGGCCGCAGATTATGAATTTGACAGCATTCTCTGCCGGCCAGTGTGGGGGAGGGGAAGGATGATTTTTTGCCAGGCCAGGCCAGGGAATAGAAGGCTATGTGCCGCATAATCAACTTGTGCAAGTGCGGCTGGCAAGTTTTAATTACAAGCCGTTTGGACTCTTTACTTTAGCTCCATCGCCTACTTCCACTGTCTCTTGAATTTCCAGCTCTCCTTCGGCTTCTGTTTAATTTATCCAGGATCCAGAACCTAGATGGGAACTACTTGGAACGCGCATTTTAATCAAAGTAAAATTTTAAATAAATATTAGAGACGCACAACGTAATGAATAATTTGGGGCAGCGACGCCCTCAATTGTCTGCCTCGCATGGGCAATTTCAATTTCAGCTTCCACGGAGAGAAAAAAGGAAATACCTAAAAGATTCCTGAAATGAAAGGGCTATTGAAATGATATGGAAAAATAAATAGCTAAATAGCACAGTTGCCACTTTTTTGCCGTGTGGCTTGAAGGTGGGCCGGAGATGTCGGTTATGTGGGTGGTGGTGGGTGGTTGGTGGATGCATCAGACATGTCCTTGACACGTTTGCTGCATGCCCAATGAAGGTTGGCGCGAGTAGTGAGCAAGGCAAAGCCTTTTCAAGACAGCCGAAGACCGCAAATCGTTCTCGGAGACTGTTGCGTCACCCACACATTCAAAAACTCAAACATCCTGCACACACACACATGTCAGCATGCACATGCAAATTTAACGAGCGCCAATGGCAAAAATGTGCCCCAGGCCACTTAGCGTTGTCTTTTGTGGCAGCAGCACATACACTCGCACACCCCTGTGGTTGCAAATGCTCATATGTGTGTGTACATGTCGACAGCCTCGTTTATTGCTATGCAATCTGTTGTTGCTTTTATATCCGGCAGCCAGATAGCGAAGGCATAAAAAAGAATAAACCCCCCGTGGCACAACAACAAAATGGTAAGCGACACTTGCCACGAGGATGCTGGAGCTGAAGTGTTTAAATGACGCTGCCGGCGCGCAGCAAGGCTGCAAAAGCATCAAGGAGCAGCTCAGGATAAATTATATTCTAACACCCTGAGAGTGAATCGATCACTTTGTTTGCTTAGCCGAGAAAATCTTACTAAAAGGAATTATTTTAAAACTATTATCTAACTACTGCAGAGCATTCACTATTCGTTTGTGACTTCTATCCCAGCAGCTCTTTTAATTTGCTCTTCCTTCCGCTGTGCGCCTCCCTTTCATTTCAAATTGCAATATGTTTTTATGATTATGACTATGATAATACCGTAATCGCTGGGGCAGGGCTGCCGCCTCATGGCTGGCTTAATGCAACAACTGCAAAATGCGTTTTGTGCGACACTTGCTGCAAATTGCCGCACGCAGGCACACACACCCAGGCTCACGTAAAAACTATGAGCACAAACGATTCGAGCTGAAAATTGCTTGGCACAGTTTGTCGCATTTTGTGTCCTTTGCGTCCTGAGCGCCCTTGTCCTGTGCGCCGCCTGCTGCTCGCCTTGTCATTTAGAGCTCATTTCAGGCGAAAAACGAAACGGAATGTAAACAAAAGGCAGTGGCAACTGAGGCATTGCCAGTGGCATGAGGCAAGGGGCAGGAGGCAACCAAAGAGACGCAGCTACTTCCGTGTCGCAGGAACCATAAAATGACAGAGCAAATGCCTCTGCTTTGGTCGTGCCTCTTGCACTTGAAAAAAATAAGCTTACCATGGCTTAGGCTTAGGTTTAAATGAGAACTCTTGAAAAAATTGCAGACAAAACCGGGTAAAAAAAAACATCCAACATGTATGATTACAGAGCTTTTGTATAATTTTGGTCTC
Source organism: Drosophila monieri (assembly GCA_035047585.1). NCBI lineage: Eukaryota > Metazoa > Arthropoda > Insecta > Diptera > Drosophilidae > Drosophila > Drosophila monieri. Next base: position 2,151,835 of record JAWNPJ010000087.1, on the reverse strand, counting down.
AGTGTACCTATGTCCTTTCACTAAAGGACCAGCGCCAGGGCCTCCCCTTTCCTTTCTCCTAATGAGCTTGATGCGTTTTTGATGATGCCGTTGGCTCCTGCTGCCGCCTCGGCTTGCCGCTCTCACTAATTGAATGTTTTCTCCTCTCGGCCAACGCAGCGTATGCGCAACGTGCAGTGGGCCCGGTTGAAATTTGACTTTTATGAGACATCTTCGGAATACACAATTACGGTGTCGAATTTATTAATGCCATTTATCATGCAGCTCTGGGCAGCCTCTTCTCAGGCAACCTCTTTGTCCGGCAAAAGGTATTTCAAAGCTTCCTTAATTATGGTCGCGTCCTGCTGGGATTCTCAGAAGCCCGCCTGTCCCAGACGTGCTCATATTTTATGCTTCTACAAGCAGTTTTCTGAGATTCCCCTGCACATGCGGGTTACTGCCTCATGAATTTTAAATGCTTATTAATGATTTAAAATAATATTCTTCTTTGTACAAGCTTTGTTTAAAATTTTATTCTTGAAAATAGTTTTTTTTTAAATAGAAGCTCTGTCCACCCGCCAAGTGTTTTATTTTCAAAGGTGTTTTGTTACCTTCTAAAGTTCCATAAACTGTGTATCCGTTTTATTTACTCCGGGTATACTAATCAACATAATTAGATGACAAAACAGAAAAGTGTAATACCACTTCCCACAAAGATAATTAACATTATAATAACACGAGGCTCAGCAAAACTTTTGGCTCTAATTCCGGGCTTATATTGCTTTTGTGGCTTAGTAAATTAACACGGGGCTTTGTTAATCGATAAGCACTCAATTAACGGGTCTTAAAGGCTTACCAGCAACACCAAATTTTGCGTGTAGCCCGGTGCCCCACGTCCTCATCCTTTTTCTCACCCCAACAGCCACGACACCCATCACCACCCCATAAGAGGACACTTTCCGGCGGCAAACAGCTGAGGCGTAAATTGATTCAGTGAGCTTAATTGTGCTGACATTTTCACGCGGCAGTGGCAGTGGCCGATCGATCAATCGATGTGAATGTGTTTACCCGAACACGCAACTGCAGCTTTGCCCAGCTGCCACGCCCTCTCCACAAGCCAGTGGCCCTGACAGGGGGAGCCCCGCCATTTCTATAAGCCTAATTTATGCCGTTGCATGGGTCGGGAATTGAATATGACAACTTTATAGAGTTTAGTTTATTATAATCGCATAAAATATTTGACGTGCCAGGGCGGCTGAAACGAGCAAGGAGACTCGATGTCTCCCAGAGGGGGCGGGTTGCCTCATCGTTGCCCCATTGTTCTGCGTCTCATGCATCTTTCATGGGGTCATGTTAATGTGCCAGGCTCTGCCACTCTGCCTCCGCCACTCTGCCTCCGCCTGGCTTTGATTTTAGCCAGCAACTCGGCAAGTTTATGCAACAGATTTATGAATGCCCAGCTACGTGGCTCGAACCTGGAGCATCTGAGGGTATTCCCAGATCAAACTCTCAAGGAAAATGAGTAGAAAAAGTATTCCAAAAATATCCAGTAAGTAAATTAAGTTACTCTAGTTCTTTGTCATTCAAAATCAATTAGTTCTTCTATTTTATGAGTACCATCTTGGGGAGAACAAAGACAAGACAATAAATAATGCATAATTTAATAAGAGAGATAATAATATTCTTTATTTATTAGATTCATTTTAAAACCCTAAAATTTTGAACAGTGTGCCAGGTATTAGCATTTCTCAGCTTATGAATTTAAACCAAAAACTGTTCAAGCTCTTGGGCTCCCAACGGCGTAAACTTTTCTTCTAATTGTCAACTTTATTAGCCAACTAACTGTTGTCTTTATGGATCTTCCACTCTACCTCTGAGAATCCCTGGGAAAGGATCTACTGTCCTAGGGTCATCCAGGGGTTGGAAAGTTTTGCTTTTGTTAATTAAGTGCTACTCAATCTGCTCTCAGGACATAACTCACTCGCTGGGCTGAATCGTTTGCAGCAGCTGGTGCCTGCCACAGGACCCGCTAGAATGTTAATTGCCGCAGTCATGACAAATGGGTCCTCACCGCCCCCTTGAGTCCTGCGGATAGATTATCCGCTTACAAGTACTGGCCATTTTTTGTTGGGATTATTTAAAAATCAGACATCGACCATTGTCATTGTTTTTAGTGGTCTATAATTGGAAAATCAATTGATTTAATTACCATAGCAATGCAATAAAGTAATTTATTCATAATTAACAGATGTCGAGAGGCCGTAATTGGCGATTCTCAGGATTAATGCAAATCCTTTAAAAGTGTCATTGCTAAGTCCTTGCATAAATATTTAATTTAAAGCTAAATAGGATTATTTTTAAAAGCGTCAAGAGAGGATATTGCCCAAAAAATGCAACCTTGCTAAAATATGATACATTTCTTATTTGTAGGCTACAGATTTCTAGGCTATTGCTGACTTTAAGAGGCTAAAATATGCAGTTCCGTCCGCACACTCTGGTGACTTGGCAGCGCAATGCAATATTTGTTCTGTCACAGAAATACTTTTGCTGCGAAAAATGTATAATTTATGCAAGAGCAAAGGGAAAAATGTATTTGGAAATAGTGGGAAATGGTTTTTTAATTAAAAAAAAAAATGTCGAGCCCGGACGAGCTGTCACTATGCCAACAAAAGGAAAAGCGTACACTCAACCCCGAAAATGGAGGAAAAATATGTATTAAATTTCGCAACCATTTCTTAAAGAGCAAGGACTATAAATTGTTTCTTACAGCATCCTATCCGGCACTTTTTGTGTTTCTCCAAAACGCTGTCAACGCATTACGTAATTATGGATGTATTAAATTATGAAAAATGTGCTTGGTATTCTCCAAGTTACGTGTTGTGGAAACATTTTATGGCTGTCGCGGCAACGCGGTACTCGGGTCCTCCTCCGCCGCGAATTATGTGACAAAAACGCTTCAGTAAACAGCAGACGTACAAATAGATGGAGAAATGCCACACAGAGACAACAGAAGCACGGACCTCGGCATGACAACCAACTGAAAGTTGGACGAAATAGGAGGACGGAATAGGTGCACCAAGAAAAGATAACTTGTATTTTAAAACTAATCCGAGTTGGCTCAGAAATTGAAAATACATGTTCCAGAGTTGCGTATTCATAGAATATAGAGCGATAAGGTTAGAAATAAGATCACACTTTTTGTCCTTAATTTTAGTTTTCTAATCTTGCATATTGAATCAAAAGTTAAAAGCACTTTCCCCAGTGTAATCGGCTAACTGGGTAACTGGAGGATCTGTCTCTGGGCTGACACGTGAATCCCTCTGCCGGTTTTGGGTCCCAGCGCATCGTTAAAGATTTATTTAGAATTTCCAGCGGGCACCGTAAACCGCAGCGTGTAATTGTCCCAACACATACATGTGTACAAATAAGCACACATACTACAGGCATACTAAATAGAGTGGAGATCGGGCCTTCGCTCTCCAGCCCTCTCTCTCTTTGGCACTGTCAGCATTGCTTACTTTTATGGTAATAATTTCAGTTGTGGCATTAAATCAGCGGAAACGGAAATGTAAAAACGTGTTGCCAGGAAGTCATATTTCAGCTTAGACAAACGAGATAGAGTCCCAGAGGGGGACGGCGACAGATAGAGACGGGCGGGCGATGAAGCGTGAGATAGAGCAACATGCAACACTGTTGTCAGCACTGTTTGTTGTTGTTTTGGTTGTCGTTGTTGTTTGCGGAGGAGACTACAGCGCATTAATTTGGTTTACAACATGGCCACACATAAAAATGAGAAATGGCTGACACACATGCCGCAAAAGCAAACACTCTCGGAGGCCGCCATGACACAGAGCGAGACGGCAAGTGCAGCGGCCGGGTGGGTGGGAGCAGTAGAGGGGGTGTGTCTGTGTGGACGGACTCAACAATTGCCATCAACAATATAGTCGAAATTAGCGCAAAATGAATTATAAATGCTGCCTTAATAAAAAGCTAACTCGCAAGCGAGTGCCAGAAAGAGAAGGGCCGAAGAAAGAGGCAGCCAGAAGAGAGGCTTCCCAACTCTCCACAGATGTAAACAGTAAAAATGTTGAATGTCTTCCGTCGCTTTATGTGCAGCATCAAAAACAGATGCTGAACAAGCTGAGTGCAAAGCACAACAGAACAGAGCAGAAAAGTGGCAATGGAAAGGAAAGGAAAGCTGAAGGCAAAAGGATGAGGAGCAGGGAATCGAGGGGAGCGGCAGGAAGTGGAAATCCTTGTCCAGTGAAATTGCACTAAATAAAGCTGCAAAAGTTTTCTATACCCAGGCACTCTGCGGTGAATTAGGGTATATTTCCTAAAAGGCTGTGAGGAACTATAATTAAAATGTTTTCAGGATGGCTTTTAAATTGAAACAAGATCCCAAATTAATCGAAGAATGTTCATTGTGAATACTGTGTCGAGGGATTAGGCCAGGACCATGGTCGTTGATTGCTATGGTTTATGGCCATGCCTGCAAATGCCAGCCCGGCTAATGGAATCTTTTAGTATCGTGTTTAAATGATCTCTATTTCTATCGCAACGCCTGCTAAAAATTCCCCAATAAACATTTTCAATTTAAGTTGTACTTGTACTACGGATAGAGGGGCTTTCTGGAATGTCGCTGGTTTATGAGCAGCTCAATGGCTAATCCCGCAAAGAGTCTCGACAGCTGCAGCTTAAACCTCGCTGAAATCTTAAAGGCAGATGTAGCTCCCCAATGGCCACGCCACGCCAGGCTATATCGGAATATATGTACTCCGAAGTCCAGAGCTTCTGCCGTTGGCAATTATCACATCGTGTCGCAGTGGCGGCAATAATAACCCCCAGACCGAAGATGAAGTCAAATGCTCCGGCAAACACAACCAATCAGACAAAACACCAGCATCAGAAGGAGCAGCAGCATCAGCGGCATCAGCAGCAGGATGTGCCCCTCAACGGCCATTTTAATGTGCGCACGACTTGGCCGGAGGAGGACGAAAGCGTGTTTAGGGGAAGGATATGGAATTGATATTGGGTCTGGGTCTGGGTCCGGGTCCGGGTACGGATACGGGTATGGGTTCGGGTTCGGGTGCTGGTAACTCCATGAATTTTCCTGCGTTTTCAGTGGGGAAACAACAGTAAATTGACATAAAAACCAAATTGTCCATAAAAATGTATTTCCCAAGGATCTCCCCTCCAGCGCAGTTTCTTTCCTTTTCTGTTTGTGGCTCGGGGCTACTCCGATGCTTATCGATAAAGTTCAATGGCAGCTTCTGGGCCAACTTGCTCAGTTGCTTAGTTGGCCGTCGGATTCGGAATTAGTTTCCTGCGGGGAATCCCTCGGAGCGGTTCCGTCAACAATTTAATCAGTTCATCGTCGTCCTGGCCGCAGCAAATCCAAAGGATTTCTTTGCTTGTGTGTACTTCCTTTAACACCCTTTGGGGCTTGTAGTTTATTCTTTTGCCTGCGTCTATTGACACAAAATAAGTTGGCTTTAGTTTAGCTTTTATTAGCCGCATTCACAGCGGCAGGAAATTAAAAGCCATCTGGAAATGTTTTCATTTCCTTTCAGCCGAAGTCGCTTCATAATCTGCCTTTGAATCGATATTATGCTAATGCCCGTCTAATTATGGCCCATTATCGAAATGAAGTGAACACAATTTCGAACGCCATCAACTAAATAATAGTCTGGTGTCTGGCCTATTCGATGAGTGCCAAAAAAAGTTTGGCAGATGGGGAGGATTATGATCAAAAGTAGATAAATAGAAATGGATTTCTCCAGCCTCCTTTTGGAAAGACTTGATTAGTTTATGAGGTTTGTTGGTTGAGCGTTTTAGCTTCGTTTTGCATAAGATATATGTGGAAAGATATAAAGCATGAAAAACTAATTAAATAGTTCGAGTGACTATTCAAAATAGAGGCCTATTAATAGTTTCAAAAGAAAGCTTATTACATCCCAAATATCGCACAAAACAATATGACTCAGCCAAGAATTCGAATATTGAATATTGAATCTGATGGCTCTTTTTCATAGTCCCTTGATGATTAGCTGAAAAACTGAGAGGGCTAAAAATCATTTCAGTTTCCATATAAATTCCTCTTGCCAACCACTGCCACACCGACTGGTCTTTTTTTGCATCCTCCCACAGTGACGGGAGCGGATTGAATGGATTTTTAATAACATTGTCAGGGTGCTACAGAAATGGCGTCAACATGTGCGCAGCCACCGACCCTGGCTGTGATTATCACTCGACTCCGGCATTTCCCATCGTCCCGCCCTCACCTCTGACCAGGGGTCAGGGGTCACGACAACACCAACACGGCAAGACCAACACAAACACAAACACACGCACGAAAGTGTTGGACACATTTTTTGTTTGCTCCAGCTGCTCTTTTCAGCTGGGCGACATGCTCATATTGGATATGTTTTGGTGGCCCTTCTCCTGCCCAGCCTCCACCTCCTTCCAGGATCATCATCCTTTTTTGATGAGGCGCAACACAAGGCAACTAATTTCGGCCTGACATTCGCCAGCGTTGGGGACAATGGTCATAATGATGATGATAGTAATGGCGAACGCCGCACATTTCATAAGTTTCGATGGCGGTTAATTTACATCGCCAGTTGAGAATTTATTGCCTCGAACTGGGCCAGCTGGAGGCAGTCGGATATTTATGGCCAGCACTGTGCCCTGGAACTGAAATGAAATAATATCGCTTGACTTCTTCTTTGGGTTCCTGGCTCTTTGGCTTTCTGGCTCTAGAAGCACCGGACAAAGGACCCCATTCAGTAAATTCAAAGAGAGACTGTCGCAGGATGCAGGACTCGACCTAGATGCTAATAATGCACATACATTTTTAATGTATTTTGAAGAGTATATGTTTTAGAAAATAATTCAATAATTCTTTCAGAAAATTATTCTTGAAAATTGCCAAGGTTTTTGCTCATATTGAAGGATTAGTGTACAATCTGGCAACCATATTACTTAATTTTTTCAATGGTAAACTTTGCGTATAAACGTTTTTCCTAGCTCCTCCATAAATCTGGGGGCCTTCACTACTATTTTAGCCCCATCTGGGCGAGGGAGTGTGTGCAATGAAAGCATGCTCTGCAGAGCTGTTACAGTATACAAACAAAAGCTGCCGAAAACAAATAATCCGTGCTGTGTGCTTCGTGCTTTGCTTTTCTGGTCTGCTTTGCTTTGCTTGTTTGCTGGCTTGTGTGTTTTCCTTTTCAGCCACACGGGCTCTTATCTGACTGGTTTTTGTCTGTTTGCATGCTGATGCTGATGAGCCTGCAACACGTCGAGTTGCTGCCTGAAAGTAATAATAACAAAAGGCCTTAGCCCGGGACGGGCCTAGAGGGAAGCGGGCTCAAAAACCCATTGACACGTTTCATGGCAACACTTTCGGTTCTGGCCGTAGGTTTCTCGCCCCGTGAGCCATTTACTTAGCCACAGTCGGACAGATGTCAATACAAATCTGGCTGGAACTAATGCACGCACGACTGACTTTATGCCTTTGCCGAGTGCGATTCGGATTTCATTCGCATTCGAATGTTACATCAACTCTCCGTTTTCTCTGCGGGGCAACAGTGCGTATGACCGAATCTGAATGTGCATTTAATTGCATTTCAATTTCTCAATTTACATCCATTTGTGCATATCCTGACAAACGCAGATGCAGACGCAGGATGAAGCCGAGAGCATTGAATTAATAAATTATGGATAAGCTGTTGACGATGTATTCTGTGGCTGCGGAAGCTGTCCTTGGAAACTGGCATTCGATGAAACTTAATTAGTGGCTTGACAGGTCAGAAACCAAAACTGTGTTTTCTCTGTCTGGGAACTGGGAACTGGGAACTGGGAACTTGTGTCCACTCAATTTTCCACAGTGGCATTACACCACTCGTCTGTTCGAAAGTTAATTAAAATTATAAATCGGAAACAACATCAGCCGGATAAAGAGAGAGGTGTGGCGTTGATTGGCGTAAAGGGCTTTAATAAGCATAAATTATGAGAGGTCTATAATCAATTTCCAATGTTAGAATTTGAGTGTCTAACATGAGAGTCGTTAGCAGCACGCGAGAAAATAAGCCAAGGAAATAATGGACTTCATTAAAGTTAGCCGATGAATACTCTCTTTCTAATCAGTTTTTACGTCAAAGCATAAATTATGTTACTCAATTATCAGGTAAGGATAAATATGTACTATTATATGTACTATATGTACTAAATACTATATGTGGAGGTCATGGACTCCACATATACCCCAAGAAAGGGCAGCCAATTCCTGGCTGAGGTCATTTGGATCAGGGGCGGGCTTCCAGATAGTGAGAGAAAGATAACCATTCCGAGTGCTGTTGGGTGTTCTGAGCGAAGTGCAACCGAGACCACCTGAGTCGGGTCAAAGTGAACTAAGTGAACTGAAGTGAGCTAACTCTGTAATTACACTCACTCGCGTCACTCACTCAGTGAGGCCTGCAATTAGCCGGCCACATAACTCATCCGCCACGTGGCAGCAGCGCTCCAGAAATAAAATGCAATTTGCGCAGTGAAATTGCCTGTACTTGTTAAATTAATCTCGCCCTCATTCTCAGCAACAGCAACTAGAAGGGAGGCAGGAGCAGTGGTACAAGCAGGAGCAGTAGCAGAAGCAGAAGCAGAAGCAGCCGCAGTCAATTTCAAGCTCCACTTGCCAACTCATCAGCCGGCATACACCAGAATCGCTCAGAGTTGTCAGCCGCAATCGCTGGTATTCTAATTAAGCCGCCTTAGCCGCTAATCATTAATTAGACACATCGAATGTTGTCCCAGGCTTTTTATAGGTACGCACCTATACATACATATACATAGAATACGGCCCATTTAAGTTTGGTAATCGCAACAGCTTTCTAATGCCGCACAAAAGCCAAAAACAAATGTCGCTTTTAATTATGTGCTTTCGAAGGATTTGAAGGGAATACAGCGAGAGAATAGTCTTCAGACTGCAAAAAAAAATATATATTAAGATCTCTCACTTTACATATTAATAAAATCTGCCCACTATTAATATAGGAGTTATATTTTTTTTTGGAATTTTAATCCCCGTTTCAAAAAAAAAAATTACCAAAAGTATTGGTAATTTTTTCAAGTGGCAGAAGCAGCAGCGGCTCGGACTCACATTTAGCACCTCGAGGCACGCCACTGGCCACACCCAAGGATATCTGAGGGTCTTGGCCATCGGGATGGGTCCGGAGCAGAAGGTGTGCTCAAGGTTGCGGCGAAATGGCCGGCCAACTGGTTACAAAACCAAAGTGGGCCAAAAGCGAATCCAGTTGAACTCTGCCGGGGGCTAAACTGACATGCTCTGATCGACAGGATGACTGCCTTTGGGCGGTGGGTGGCTGGGCGCAATGGGGGCTGCGGTCGGTAGCTTATTTATAAAACGACCTTGGCGCAAATCAAATGCAAAACTTTTATGCGGACGGCGACACGCGTCCGCGTCCGCATTCGCCTGCTCATTAAAGGTCAAAGCCGATTTGGTTTTGTTGTTTCTGTCGGTGTGTGTCTTTCCTAGGTGTGTTCGCGTCCGGAGTCCTGGGTTCTTTATGAAAAGGGAATAGCAGACGCTTAGGCAAACAAAAAATACACAAAACAAATATATAAAGAACAAAAAATCACACCTACGAACGATATATAATGTAACTTTTTTTAAACAAAAAAAAATATTAGAACCTATTGATAATTGTTAGAAGTCTTAGTTAAAGCTTCAATTGGCCTTTTTGTTGACCAAAATGCAAAGTCCTTGATTTGATAGCCCCCTTCTGAGTAATTTTTTTCTCTGTAAATATTTATGTATTTTCCCATTTTTTTATGAAAAGCCTCTTTTGAATTATTTGCCTTGGCGCGTTGCTCAATAAACATAATTAGCATTTTGCCACTCTACGTGGCCCACTCACTAATGAATGACTAGGCCGAAAAGGAAACTTGGCCAACAACAGCAAAATTCCAAAGAAAAAGCCAAAAGAACAAGGAGCAGGTCCTTCAAAAGAGAAGGTTGGTTGGAAGAACTTCAATTGGACCTATTTCATATGCAAAATGTGGCAAAGAAGTTGATTAAAAATTCAGGAAGAGCTCACTATTTGACAGGCACGACGCCATCTGTGGGGCAAATAAATAACAGGGGAAAGGCCACAACAACTAGGCACACACAAATCCGGGCGCCACACACCCCCTCATCCGCACACCCATGCATAGTATATGTACCTGATGGCATAGACACATCAACACTTACAGAGATGTATACAAGTGTCACTCGGGTGTAGAGCACTTGGCAATTGCCGCACACGGACACACACAGGCTAACACCTACAAACGAGTTTTTAGCAGGCAAAAAGGATACCCCCTGCCACTCCGCTCCCCACCCCTCCCGCCACACTCATTTAGTGTCGCACATGGTGTATACGTGATGGCTGCCCGTCGTCTGTGGTCGTGCCGCAGAGTGTAATTAAATATTTTACAGGCAATCTACATTCTTGAGATAAACTTGGCTCATACATACACTCATGTGAATGTGTATGAGTTTTGTGTGTGTGTGTCTGCAGCAGCAACAGCAGCCGCACAAGCAGCAGCCACAATGGGAAAATATTTTTAAAAATAAGCACAAACAGGGAAAACCAGTATTTGGCCGGAAAAGTGAACTAAACGATGCTCTAAGCCATAATGGAGATGATACAGAATAAATAAAAATTTCAAAAGAAAACATTTCATTTCATTACGATTGTACAGCTCAACGATAAACGGAAGGCACTTGGAACTAAATATTTATTTTTAAAAAAATCTTAAATACACGATAAAGTATATATAATTTAAATTCAAAATGGTAAAGATATTTCATAATATATTTTATTTTATTTCTTGCGTTGATTTTTGTCGCCCAATTGACTGTTAAAGTCGATGAACTCCTTTTGCATGACGGTCCCCAAAAAGGACAACATCGTAAGATTCCAGATTAATGTTTAAAGCTCTCACACACATGCATAGTCACTCAAGGATACACAGGCACAGACACTAACAAACCAACAAGGATTGCGCTTAGGCTGCAATATTTTGGGGGCTACGTACAGGACTCGTCGGAACATTTTCGGGGGCATAAGTTGTCGTTGTCGTTGTTGTGGAATTTAGATTAGTGTCATTTAACTTTTTAGATTTACAAATGTTGCATGAAAAGATAATCGGCTTGCCCCTGTTCGCCAGTGTTGAGCATGTTGGCTTTTGGAGTATATTGTTAGGGTATTTGAAAAATTGCAACTCATTTTTAATAAAGTTAAAAATATTTAAATATGACCTGATTTAATATTTTTCCTACCATATTCAAAACACGTATTTTTTTTTGTTTTGTTTTTTTGTGTCATAGTGTTTTGTTAGCTCCCAAGGGGGCATCTCTAAAGGCCACAGGACATGGGACGCAGGACACAGGACACGGCACTTGGACATAGTCATGGCCAGTTTTGTGGTTGGTGGCCCTTTGCAACCTCAGAACCAGAGTCGAAATCAGCCTCATCCACATCCTCGGTCGCATCCTGCGCCTCAGATCCTTCGCCTGGGCTTGAGTTGCGGCATGGTAACAGGTTTTGAGGCGTGCTTTGGGTTTTTGCGGCTGGGCGCTGCAAAATATAGAAACACGGAACGGGCTATGGGGACTGGAGTTTGAAGGCAGGAGATGGGGCCAGACCCCAAATTGGATTTCGTTGTTGTTTCCCAGTTGGGTCCTGTTCTCCGTGTGCGTGTGTTTGGACTCGGACGCGTGTTGGTAATTGCGCTTTGAGGTTGTAATTTGTGAATTGAAACTGTCAGCAGTAAAATGTGGTGACTGCGTGTGTCTGTAGCCCTAATAAGCAAATTAAGAGGCCCCAGATCCGAGTCATAACTCTCCCCCAGTTCGTTTCGTGTTCATTGCAATTGCATCAACTGGCTTTTTATTGGATTTTCATTGACAATTAGCTCGGAATTTAATCTGCTCTCCTGCTCTCCAGCTCACCACTCTCTGTGCCGGACTAATCATTTTGCTTTTAAAAATTTAATTAAAGCTGCATTTGCATTGGAATGTCCGTAATGTCCTTAATTAATAAGTTATGCTTTCCTCTCACTGCTAAGCACGAGCCAGCATAAAGGAGAAGCAACAAGAGAAAACTGCTTTTTAATTGCCTGCGAAAGGGTTTACGAGAGGTGGGGGCACATCCTCTACATAAATATATATTTGTGTAGTAGGCCGCAGATGCTGCTTGAGCTTAAGCGGGTTAAAGGACCGGGTAAGGAGAGGGGGAGGAGCGGTAGTGGCAGTGGGGGCGGCCTAAAGTCCACATGAACTGACCACTTGAGTTGGCCTAATTGGCTGGCAAGTGATGGTTATTTCGAAGAAGAAACGCAAGGCAACAAGGTTTCTGAATGCGGTTTCCCCCATTGGGAACTACATTTCATTTAGTTTTACTTTCTCATGTTGGCCTGTGGTCAGATATGGTTCTTTAAGTGCCCAAAGTTTCATGGAAATGTATCCTTAAATGCGGAGAGTGTACGAATTAGGATAGGGTGAATGTTTAGGATTGGCAAAGAAACAGACATCGTTATGGACAACGCAATTCCCATTTTTAAAGAGAGTTCATGGGGAAAATTAAAAAAATTGTATTTTAACATTAGATTTAGGGGGTTAAAGCGGATGAGTAGGAATCAACAAATCTTTCATGGTATTCTGTTCAAGGATCGGGTAAATATTGGCAAGATACTGACATCGCTGTGAGTCCTATAAGCCGTTTTCGTGTATTTTCCAAGGGAGTCCATGAGAAAAATTAAAAAAAAATCTATCGAAATATTTTAGCATACGTTTTAAAGCAGATTTATAGAAAATAAGTCTAAAAGTTTTTTAAGGTATTTTGCTAACGAATAAGTTGTTAAGTTAAATAGATAAGGGAAGTTAAACAATGGTGGGTAAGATTAAAAATGTGGCAATGTGAACCCTATCTTCAAAAACCACTCTGAAAGAAAAATAAATAATAATAATCAGCAAATAGGGCTGGGCGTGCCAAAAAATCTATTCATTCTGCCCATCCGTCCACTTGAAATGAGGGGCGTCAAAAAGAGTTACGCCCGGTTTTAGCCAAACACATAAAAGGCATGTGAATTACCGACAAAAATGGCGGCAGCGGAAACGGAAATGTAGGAGTGTGTCGGAGCAAAAGCCCGTAATTTTGCATTAGCGGCCACGGAGAAAGGAAAGCGAAACAGCAACATCAACTGGAAGAGTGAAAACAAACATTGACAGATAACAGACTGCCGGCAGTTCACTCACATGTGAGCGCACGTGATAAGAATTCACAGGTGGAAGGACTCGCTGGAATTAAATATGCTCGGCGTCGTTTGCAGCTCACTCATCAAATGAGCATTAGAAGTTGAGAGGAGCAGGTTGGGAAATTGTGAATAAGCTTCAGCAGCTTATGTGTACCACAATTTGTAGTAATTTGGAAATCACTCATCATATAAGAAAATCAAAGGACATTTTGTCGATTAATTATGGGCAGGTGACAGTTGAGCAGTTTATTGAGGTTCACAGAACCAATCGTTTTTCTCAAAAAATTTGATTAATTAAACTTTTCTGACCTTGAAAAGAATATACGCATTTTTTAAACGGCTTATCCCTTGGCGGGCCTTGGGAAAAAAACTCATCTTTCTCACCACCCATGAGCCTCTCACCCTCCAAGTTCTCGCTCTCCTGCGTTCCAAGTATAATTAGTTTTGCACTAACTGGGGCGTAAACCGAAACTCAGACATATTACGGAATAGGACGCCCTCAGATCGAAGCGGAATCCTTTGCCTCGTCGAACAGAAAATCATTAAAAATATTTGCCTGCACGCGCTGAGCCGCCTCGTCATCCAATCAACCATCGACATTGCAGGAGAGGCCCACTACCCACTACCTACTACCCGAAGCACCACAACGCCACCGAACACCATGGAACCACCGACATCGACACCGCCACAGCCCCACCACCGACGAAAAGAGGCGAAAGAAAGAACCCAATTTGGGGCATAAAAATTGTTGCTTACTTGGCAAAGATGTTTATCACACCGACGGGTGGCTGGATGGAAAAAAGTGGGAAGGGCCAGTGAAAGGACTCTGCACATTGGTTTAATCAGGAAATATGTTATAATATACAAAGGTATAAAATGAGTGCGTTTTTAAATGCGGAAATAAATAGCTTAAACTTGTTATATTTCAAATTCTTTAATAAGTGTTCATTTTTATAAAATACGCATACAATGTCTCTCGAAATCTATGTTCTTAAAAATGTGTAAATTATTACCCATTTTGTATATTTTTTGGCTTCTTCAACCACTGTGCTATGGCCAATGCGGTTGGCAATGTAAATATTTTGCCATTTGGGCTTTCTCTTGGATTAGTTTCATTTATTTCATCATTTGCGCGTCTCACTAAACGCATCCAGACCTTATCCTGCCGGCTGGCCGTAAGAGGAGTCCCGAGTCCTGTGTGTGTTGTCTGCAAGAGCGTTGCCCGGCAGCTCGGTGGCCGCTGGCCGGTCCAACGGGGGAGGATGGGAATTTAATCAGGCCGCTGGGGACTGTAAAGCGCCGCCGCCTGCTGCTAGCGCAGAAATGTAGGCGCTACCCGCTAAAGTAGGAAAAAAACAAAAAACGACTAAAACCAGAAAAAAGTGAAACGGAAACAGAAAACACACAGGGTACACAAATTTCCTTAAGCGGTATACTGGAAATGTTGGGCTCCCCAAAATGACGATGGCGATGACGAGGTCCGCCCGCCGGAGGGAAAAGGCTGCCGGGCCGCCTGGTGGGGGAGAAGATTATTTGGCCTCGTTGCTGTGCGCCATTTGATTTTTCTTTGCACTCCCGTCTTTATTTTTTCCCTGCGCTTTTATTATTCGTTACAAGTGTGTGAAGTTGTAATTTAAGTGTGTTGGGGGCGGGCCGCTCGACACGCCCACCACACATTAAATGCCGCCTTCAAATTCCGCTCGAGGGGACATTGATTTTCCTCGCCCTCTACTATTTTTTTCGTTCGGCGAATGCCTTTAAAGCAAATTCCTTCTCAATTTGCAGAGAGAGAAATATCTACACTGTTCTATAAATGTATAAGAAATGCATTCATATTCTATTTTCTTCGAGTCGGTGTTTTTCTTTTTTTTTATACATTTTAAAAATGTTCTAGTATTTTTTCCGTGTGCAGCAATCAGTTTCAGTTGCGTCTTGATTTTCGTTTTTGATTTCATCGAGCTAAGCTCGAAAAGGACTCCCCGCATCCTCTGATCCCTATCCCTTCCATTCAGTGGCATAACATATCCATCTGACATTGACGAGTGTCAGGCACATGTCCGCCACATCGCCGGGCGACTGACTGGCTTAAGCGTGGACACAGCTGGACATCGAGTTGGCCGTAGAGGCGTGGCAGGTTGTAGGCATGGCGGAAGGACATCGGAAGCCAGCGGAGAGCAAAGAGCTTATTGGCTACAGGGGGCTTTGACAGGACATGGACTCCTCAGGTGAGTTGGGGAGGACCATGTCCTTCCTCTTCCTGTCATTTCGATAGTTGCTTAAAACTTTATCAATTGACTTTACGGTGAAAATTTTGTACCCCACATATTGAAATAATTCGATTTTCTTAATGGGGTATTTTAGTGAACTATGTTTTAAAACTTAAAAACTCGTTACGAAAATACGTACAACAATTTTAACAATTACTGATATGGCCAACCAAAATTAACAGTTTAGATTCCGTGCTCGAAGGTATCTCAAAATTGGCAGCCAAAGCATTTGTGAAATGATTGCCGTTTGAATAATTGAACCGGAAGAAGTCCCCGCTTTCTTGTACTGCCGAGACAGGTGAAGGAACCCCAACACCCAGTACAATATTTTTCCAATTGCAACGATGGGCCAGTCAGGCGACAAATTTTCATTGGAAATTTTCTGTGTCTCAAGGGCCTGCGGGCTTAAAAAACCATAAAGTTTAGCTTAGTTTCCGGCAAAGGACGAGGCAGGACGGGACAGGATGATTTTCCAGTTGGCTTGCAATTCCAGTTGCCGTGAGATTACGGCTCTTTTGGCTGGCAACCTCAGTCAGCTGGTTGCGCTGGTGGTTGGCAATTATTTTTAGCCCATTGTGTGTAACTGTCTGGCTGTAGGCACACTTGCCTCGCAGGCATGTGGCAAGGTGTGCGGCGATGGCGGCGGCGCAGGGGGCGTGTGTTTATTTTTGCCAATCAATATTCCACATACTCCCAATCGATACCGCCATCGAGCACACGGGGCGTATGATTGATCTAATTAATGGCCAAGATTGATGGCGCAATCTGGACGAAGACAATAATTCTAAGTTTCGATGGAGGTGTGACTTACATGCTCGCAATTTCCTCCTCGGCTGCAGCAACAGTTGCACTCATTAAACTTGAACTTCCGCGGAAAGGATGGCTTCCTTCACTCTTATCGTCTTATCACTGAAAGTCAACACAGAATGCGCCTGCAGTTCTTTGCACCTGCCGAAACGCAGCAACTTCCGAGCGAGTTGCGAGCGACCAGCGAGCGGCTAAAACGCGACTTGGCAGCCCAAAGGACGAACGAGGACTGTGACAGTGCGGCGGCCAACGGCGGCTATTATTTGGCCAGAAGCTGAAGGAGCAACTGTTGGTCGCGCGAATCCCGCTTACGATATTCGCTTGGCGCTTCGGCTGGTGGCGGTTGCTCGGCTCTTATCCTGTTGTCCTTCGGCTCGCATCCTTCGGGCCGTCGAGTGAATGTTTGTCTGCTTTTCGTTTGGGTTTTTGCACTGCACCAGCAGTTCAATGACAAATTGTTGCATCTCAGAAACTCCTGCCTGCCACTCTCACCTGTGTGCATTTTTTTTCTCCATTTCTGAATCAATATTCCCCGCTTTAACGTTTTGTTGCCAAAAAGGAGAAAATGCTTTCGAGTGGCTCACAAATTCTTTTATTTTCACTCCTAGACGCCTCTCGAACTTCTAAGCGGGCGGAAGGAAGCCGGCAGCCGTTTCGACATCAAATCTTCGACATCGCTTTTCGTGTTTCCCAAATAGCTTGCCGCGACGAGTTTTGAATTTATTGCACAACATCCAGCATTACGGGGCAATAACAACAACAACAGCATCCACTGATAGCGAAAAGTTTAATGGGAAATGTAAATGTTACGCCATTGTATGACATACGACAATAAAATGGAATGAAACAGAAACAATAAACCGATGGCTGCCAGGCGCAGGATTCCTACACAGGTTGTTGGTCCCATTTTCCATCTTGTCCGCTCACCTTTTTCATCTTTCCACCGCATGCACTGAAAGAAATTCTGCAGAATTCAGTCCTTCCTTTAGCCCTACATCTACAAAGAACAACACCAAAATATTTTTTTCAATGTAGCCATTGCTTTTCCTATTTCCCTAGCCTCCGCTTTGGTTTTTTCATTTGCTGTTATTTTTCTGCGGCTGCGGCCATAATTTACAATAACAACAAATCCGATAGCGGGAGGTGACACAGGGGGGCGTGGCCACGGCGGCTGTAGGATGAAGGTGCGGGGGAGGTGGCAGATAGAGAAATGTGAAGCTGAAAATGAAAGAGTCTAACAATGTGGCTGGCCCCGGCTGGTGAGGCTGCTGTTTTGCATTCGATGGATGAATAAAGTGTGCAGAGAGGGGTATCAAGGGGTACCAAGGGTAAGGGGCGAAGGATAAAGGGGGAGGGCATAGAGCCGGCGTTACCGTTAGTCTAAAACGACGAAGCCATCGGAATCGCGCCATGCAGTTCTTGTGACTTCGGAGTCAGATATTGTATTTCATGCCGTCTCGCTCGATATGTCACAAGTGTGAGTGTGTCTGTGTGGTAGTGTGTGTTTGTGCCATAATTCAATTTCAGAGTAAGCCCATTCCCCATCCCATGTGCCCATATCCTGGCGTATCCTTGCTATGCACATAAGGCATTGATCTGCCCTAGCAAAGCGCTTTATGTTTTATGCGTGTGGCTGAAAAGTTTAACGAGGCATAAACAAACACGGCCAGCAATGGGGCTATTGTCCTTACCGACTGACTAGAATGAATGAAAGTTGGCCAAATGATATATGACCTGGAATGGCTGTATACAATTTTATATAATCTTGTGTGTTTCCTCATCTCTCTTGGTGGAAAAAAAACACAGAGTTATGAATTAGATTTAATTTTGAATTCCCAATCAATCTTGTCCTGGAAATTTTATGGTAGGTCATAAAGGATTTTCTATTTTGCACTAATCTTAAAGCCAATATCATATCCTTGAAGAAATTTTAAGTATGGGACAATATTTTTAGCCCCGTTAATAGCACAGTTAATTTCTACATTAATCAAAATGTCCGAACTTTAGTATAAGGTCCTTCAAAAGGATAGTACATTAGCCCTCTACTGTCGCCTGCTTAAATTGGCTTATCCATAATCCAATTAGCCACGAATCTAGCGCCGTGTCACGGCCACATCCTTCTTACATAAACCATATGTTTCGTCACATGCAATTTCCAAAGCAATTAACCAGGACACTCCACCTGCCTGATGCAACATCCTTCGTGCCACTCACACACAGACGAACACCCAGCCTGCAGCCTGTTGCTGTCTGTGTGTGGCCCAAAATGTATTTGCCAGTGTGTGTGTGAGCCAACGAATCGAATTTGTCGCGCATCGAACAAACTTGGCAATTCAATCAACGTGCCTGCTGCTGCTACTTCTGTCATCTGCTCCTCCCCACACGGTCCCTGGAGGTGTATCCTTCAAATATCCTTCTATTTCGACCATGAACCTGACCATCGAACATCGATGACTTTTGCGAGTTTTGTTCTGCGCTTTGCTAATTGAATTGGCCTCGCTGTCGGCCTCCTCCGAAAAAGAGGTCCTGTGGCAAAAATTACGCATACGCCAGGTTGGTCGTCTGGTCGATAGGTCGATTGGCTGGCTGGGGCGCATTAAGCTGTTACGGGTAATGTAGCTCACGAGATTGACGGGCCAATAATGGCCTGCGATTGTTTTGCTTTGCAATTGAATTACATTGAAAACTTCGTTAGGCTCGTTAGGCTGACGCGCTCTCCTCGATAAACACGCGATGGCAACTTAAAATGCAATCAGCTCCCGCTATTAATCTCGATTAAATGATTCTTTATTGACACTGATACGAGGCACCAACCTACGTGAGTGCCATACATGCCGCACAACGGAACGCCTCAGGCCCAGTGCCCACCAGGCCCGGAACATTTCCAGGAATAAATCCCAACAGATTGGTGGCTCTCGTTATGCTTTTTATTTTCCTACGCTATTCTTCCCATTCGGTCTCCAGTCTCCGCTTTTCTTTTAATTGATGTTCAGCGGTGATTGGTTTTCCATCAGCCTTGCCAGGCGTCAGGATTAAGCGGAGCGTTTTCAATTTGCTGAAATAAAAATAACAATGGAGAATGGTAATGGTGGGGCCCCGGGAGCATACATAGGAAGGTGTGTGGTGTCGCTCTGGTGCATCCGAAGTTGAATGGCAATTTGATTTTATTGGGAAGCAGCAGCAGCAACTGGTGGGACCAGTCATGGGATATAATATTTCAGGCCAAATCAGAGCCAGCACTTTCATTTTATCCCGACTGTTTTTTCACGCCTGCGGCACGTACTCGGTTTTTTTTGTGCCTCGGACAAATTGTCAAGCTAAGGCAGACACTGCCACATCTGCCCCATCATCGTCCTCGTCCTGGTTGGCGCTGACACTCTGAAAATATAATTAAAGTTTTTGACAGTTATCTCTGGCCAACAATGAATGAAGATGTCCGTTCTCCGTGTGATTAATGATGTCGCTTTTGGGAAGACGGGAAATAAAATAGAATTAAATCTGGTGTGTGGGCGTGAGCCTCGCCGATCGCTTTTATTTCGCATCGAATAGAATTACTTGGTCGTTTATGGTTGATTATGATAATCACATCCAAAATGGGCAACCGCAGAGCAACATCACCCTCAAATATTGTTCATCAATTTGCATTCCGCAAATGTGCAAATACATAATATGCACGCGATTTGCATTTTCCTAGTGCATTTTCCCAGTGCGGTTGTGGTTGCATTTAAATGGAAGTGAATAGGACTCTTCACGCGGCCCTCAACAGGAAATTTCAACAGGAACACGTGTATCTCACCAGCCAAAAATATATATTCTTTTCTATAAGTTTGTTACAGTTCTGGGCTTAACTTTGATTGATTGCTGGTTTCCGTGCTTTGGTTTTGTGTTTAAAAAGTACATTTTTAGGATATAACTCTTTTAAAGTGTTGTTGGTTCTTAAAGTTCCTAAAATATTTTAAATATAAAAAGGGGATTTGGTGAAATCTACATTATAGCTGTTAAAACTTCAATTAAGTCTACGATTTCATTTTCTTGGTTTACATTTGAATGTCGGTATTGTTTAGCCCTATCCCTGGCACGGGAAATGGAAGATTTCCCAGCTTAGCCCAGATTAAATTTAGCCAAATGTCACTCTCAATTTGGCCTTGCCTTCGAGGTATAATTTCCCGGCTTTCCGCTCGCTCTCAGCGCGCGTGTGTGTGGAGTGTTGTGTTTGCACACCTTTGGCTGCGGCTTGCAGCGCTGTTAATTAAAAAATCTCTTGGAAATTAGACAAGTCAGACGGGTAATTAGAACTGGCAGCCCCAGCTCACAGTCGGGAGCTCACACACGAAAGGACTGGCCAGTGGAAAGGCTGAGATCTGTCGGGGATTTGCCGTTAATTGGCTGCGGTTGCGCGGCAACAACTAAAGCTGCAACTGCAACAGCCGTAAGTGCAGCCACCGGTGCGGCAAACAAAACGCAAACATATCACACGATGTTCGGGCTCTAAAGAGGCAAACTTTTTTTGGCAAAGTTGGGCCAAAACGCGGCGGCACTCGGCAGTTGCAATTTGTGAACTGTATCTATGAAAATGGCCCCGAAATTGAGTTTGGAATTGAATTAATAACTGCAACTGCGGCAGTTGGTTTTTCGGGGGCCTCCCATGTGTAGAAGATAATTTGATTAAAACAGTCAGCCCAGAAAGCCAGGCTACGGCCCTCACGGCGTATGCCCAATGCTTTTCCATCCGACTTAACTTGGCTTTTACAGGCGAGTGTGTCCTTGTGTGTGCATGTTTAATATGCAATGGCTAGGCTTATGCTCCACTCCATGTCCTTTGTACAAGGAAATCCTTTTACACCATATTGAGTTTTGTTGTTTCCACGGCTTGTGGCATCCCTCATTACAACGGCGGAGGATGATTTAAGCGCTCTGCGGCTGCAATTAGGCTTAAATATTTATAAGTCACCGCTCCCAGTGTCAATACGGAGTTGGCCCAGTTTGCATCTCATTAGACGTCTCTTCATAAAATATTTGAAAGCGAAAAACTTCGAGTCGAAAGGGGAAATTGGGAAGTTTTTGGCTTCCCCTTAAGCCAGATTCCGCCTGAATTCTTAGGGTGCTTCCATAAACGATATCCTTCTAACAGCAGAACAGCTTCCATGTGTTTCTTTCGTTTCTGGCAGTTTGTAGCCTTCAGTTGCCATTCTCGGAACAATTAGCAAACCGAAAGTGGGCCAAACCAACTGTCAAGCATCGAATCAGAGCATCGAAGTGAAATGGAATTGGAAAATGAAACTACTACTAAAAACGAAAGTTGTGTTTTCCATTTTAGTTGCTGTGCTGTGTTCCTTGTCTCATGACCCCACAGCAGCACCTCCTCGGTTCCCAAAGGCAAGAGGGCAGCAACCCGAGAGAAAGAGAAAAAAAATTAAATCTGTTGATGACATGAAAAAGCAAAGTTTCACCTGATAATGATAATGCCGATGGAAATGATTTAAACAGCAAAAAGGTTCAAGTATCTGTGCGTTCCGTGTGTGTCCTCAGAGAAAAAATTCTGTTTGTTTTTTGCGTTCTCTGCAAGTGACTCTTTTTTTTATATTAATAATTGTTTAAAGTGTTAATAGATCCCATCAAATTGTGGTTAGTATGATTAGAAAATGCTTAGGCTGCCCTAACTTTCTCTCACTGCACGTAAGAGCCTCCGCCTTTGTCCCGATGTGCGGACTCAGCCAGGGGGCATGTTGTGTGTGGCCCACGGAGCGTATGCGTAACGAGTGGCCATCGCACAAGTGGCCATCGCTGGACTGCCCGTGGGCATACAATGGAATCGTTTTGGTTGTCATTTCGCCGATTCAATTAACGAAACAACGCAACTCGAAACAAAGAGGATCCGAGGACAAAACCCGACTCTCGAAACGACAAAGTGGACAAATCAAGGAGCCAAGCCAAGCCTCCTCTCGCTTTTAATGGGCAATTACATTTTAATGAGAGCTGGTGCCCCTTCCACTCATAATATGAGTCTCTGTCCCGCTCGCAGCCTGTCGATAAATGCAAATTTTGCCGCTACCTTTAAAGTCATCGGTGAGGTCGCGGCTTTAAAGGGCGTGGGTCAGGTCGGGGGTTTCGGCAGCTCGGATTACACTGTCAGTGACCGCCTTTGTATGCAAATTTCGCATTCAATGTTATTAATTTCGAGCCGAGTTTATGTTTATGGGTTTTATTTCCATGCCCCCGCTCCACTCTTGCCACACGCCACATCCCTCGGCCTACACCCTCCCGATTGAACGCTTGACACATCAAAGCGCCGCCCTGACAGAAGCACACTTGCCTTTATTTTTTCTTTATCTTTTTTATACGTTTTTTTTTTAAATATGCGTGCGCGATTAAAAAAGTAACAGCAACTGAAACTGAAACAGAAACAAACATTAAAGGGCCGGCCCTTTCAATCGGAAAAAAGAGAGCGGCAAGCAGAAATATAATGAGTTTTGCTCGCTCCTCACAAACAGGCCTCGCTCTGGTCATGGTCGTCCTGACAAGCGCTGACACTTTTCCGCTTTTCCATGCTTTCTACCCAAAGCCAACGGGGTGGGGGGGTGACGGCTCTTTGTGTGCTTAAGCAGATGGACAGAAAAAAAGTGTTGTGGCCATCGGCGGCATGTGGCAAAGTGGGTTTTAAGGACAAAGTTTTGCCCTCAAAATAAAGTGATGTGGGGCCACATTTATATGATATTCTTCATACATATAAGACATATGAATTATATATAGTATCAATACTTTTTTCCCACTGTAGAGGCTGTTGAGAGTCACATAATGTTGATGGACATCGCTTTGATTTGCTCCTGCTGCCACTGCTGCTCGTGTGGCTTTTCCTTTCGCCAGTTAAATCCGCACTAACGACTTGCCAGTTGATGTCATACGTGCGGTTTCTGGCGAGGACAACGACACCGCTGGCTGGCATCAACTCGTCCTGTTCCTCCTTCCTCTTTCCTACTTCTTCCTCGCAGCCTCACCCCCTCCTCAGCCTGCGCACGGATCATCAGTATCATCATCATCATCGCCTCGTGACTGTTTGCCCTGTCCTTTGACACTGTGTTGGCAGAGTTCTCTGTCTCTTTAGGCAGCAGCATCACATTTTAAATCAATTTCATGGTCCGTGCCGACTTACCCCCACCCCGACCATGCACGGGCATAGAAAATCCCTGTTTTTGTGCTCCAACATCCTGGCCAGAAAATGCAAATATAAACATATGCGATGTTCGCAAAAAAAAAAAATACTTTCAAGCTGTAAATATTTCTCTAACTTCTGAAAGTCAAACAACTGGGTGTCAGCGTTTGCGAAAGTCAAGGGAGAATTGTAGAAGTCAATTGGGACTTGGTCTTTGTTTATTTTATTTTCCCAATCCCCAAATAAAGTTTGTTTTTATGTGGCTCCACACAAACCACGACATAATTTTTTATAATCTGCGACTATTGTTCTACAAGGTATCCTGAGTGCGAAGTAGCTCCGCACACTTGAATAATTCATATGTCGGTTTCATAAACTCCAGCCACTCTCAGTAAGTGAGTATTTGTGGGCGGGGAGAAAGGTCATTACTGATAGGTAGGCACTGGCTGTTATGGGACACCACACTGTCCGCATCAAGTATACGCCCCGAGTGGCACCGGGCATTGCACTTGCGGTTGAGGTATTTCCGCTATCATTTGGCTGACTACGAATTCCAATTAAACAGTTGGCAAGACGCGAATTGCTTTAAGTTATTTGGCAGTCCTCAGGGCACCTGTTCCATCGCCAGCAGCAACCGAGAGCAATAAAAGTTTGCCGGCTGGCTGTGGCAGGCGGAATTATTCATTCGACATTTAAGTGTCTGCCGACACGTGCAATGTAAAAGTTTTACGCGCAGCCACACGCTTACGCACACCTGCATACATAATAGAATCCGGCATAAAGCCGGGCTTTAAGGCGCCCAGTCCTGGCTGTCGAAGAGGAGAAAGTGTGCCTGGCGTCAGTTGACAAATTGGCCCTTTTCCCTTCGAGATGCATACTTTTGGGCCAATGAATCTGCATATGGAATTCTGATGGCTGATGGCCAAAAGAAATCGATTTTCGTCTTACTCCGCTCTCAGTTTATTTTCCTTTTTCGGGATGGAGTGGAACGAAAGTGATTTCCTGCCAGGCATCGCCGCCAAACTTCATCAAGCTGCCGTCTCTTATCGTCGGTGGGTGGGTGGCTTCAAAGTTTTGTTGGTGTTGTGGTTGTGGCTGCATGCCTGGAATATCTTCCGGTTCCGCAGTTTTGATGTCTTCCTTTGCAGCCCGAAAGGCAGACAGTGAGACGCCAACCGAAGTTGGAGCC
Source organism: Drosophila monieri (assembly GCA_035047585.1). NCBI lineage: Eukaryota > Metazoa > Arthropoda > Insecta > Diptera > Drosophilidae > Drosophila > Drosophila monieri. The sequence continues at coordinate 2,127,120 of JAWNPJ010000087.1, read as the reverse complement.
AGTAAGTGGCAAATAACCAGGTGATGTCAAAATAAATCGAAGAATTTCAGAGGCATAGTGAAGAATTTTAGGAAAATATTTTCTTTATATTTTCCTAATGGTTAAATGGCATTCACATTCCCAAGCCCATGTAAATCTCACGAGCTGTGGCACGTAAAACCGCACCATTTTGTGGTGCCAAGGAAAATAAAACTAGACAGCAACAATTGCCAGCAGGTTGCAGGAGTACCGAGGGCTGTAAAAATAATCAATTTTTAATATGGGAAGGCCATAAAATCGTAGATTGCGGCTAACAATTGTTGGCGTTTAATGTGCGTTTAAAAACGCGTGAAAAGGGTCACCTACGAGTGTGTGGCATACTTTTCGGTAGACCCATAAAAAATTTAAGATTCGCCCCGAAATGCTCCCCATATTTTAATAGGTCTCTGTGGGCATTGTTGATCCAACTGCAGCACTTGGCTGGAGGAGCTAAAAGTAAAAAGATGGGGCGTGACAACAACAATGGAAGCCAGGACAAGCCCGGGACAAGAAAGCCAAACAATCGCTGTCTAAATTCATTGTGCGCGCTTTGTGCCACACGAAGGGGGAAAGGATCACTCCCTCCTCTGAATAAATAGACACACATATCGCATGTGGCACGAGTGTGTATCGCACTCGTGTCAATGCAAATGTCTATGAATGTAAAAATTCACATTGATGGCGCTTTGTCGCATTGTCTGGCCGGGTATTCAGATGTGCGAGCGGAAATATTGTTTGCTGGTAAACGGTGACAAACACAAACCGATGTAAGTTGATTGTGAGCAGCCAAACAATTCACTTCGCATTACCAGCGTCTCAGTGTTTGTGTGTGACGGGTTTGTCAGTTGATATAGTTTATTATTGCCAGCCGAGTGAGTGTCTAACCAGATGACAAGGATGAGCTCCGGCCTCCATACTTTAGTCTCCCGGCACTACAAACCAGGCACATTATCAGACAGTCAAGTTCAAAGGGAAAATGAGGGGAAAAAGGGACCTTCCGCATTAGTCAATCATTATTTATCAATCTAGAAAAAGTTATAATGAGTTGTGATAAACTTCGACACATGACTTTATTAATAATTTTTCATTTAAAATGTACTAAGTAGTGCAGCGTTTTAACTGCTTCAAGCACCTTTTGCTGCAACATTGTTCTGCGAACTTGCACTTTTGCCTGAATTGCCTGCAATTATCTGCCCAGTTGAGGCGTTCGATCTGAAAATCACAATTATCAAAAAAAAAACAATTTAATGGAATCAACATTTTGTACCTGAGTAAGATTGTTGGATGGCGGCATTATGAAGAATGATGAGCTACCACGGCGTGGGGGAAAATGCCCCACGACAGTATGATCTCTCAGTGAGCTGACTTTGCCCCTTTTTTCTTTTACTGCCACCGACAGACCCATGATGGCCAGGATGATATTCAGGATAACCACAGCAAGCTTCATATTGGCTTAAATAATTTAATTATTATTGGCTGGAGTTTCCGTTTCCACATTCATTTAAAATGTGATTAAGAAGCAAGAAGCTCAGCACTTATATACTATTCAAAAAATATCCAAAGATTGATAACAAGTTTAATTGTTATTACAGCATGTTTTGCAAAAACAGATTTTCCGAATCGAATAACAAAAGATATCTAGTTGGCGAAGAGTCTGTGACTGAAGTCCACCACCGGCGGACTCTGCCACACACTCTGCACCGAGTCGGCGGCCACCAAATTTCGATAGTCGGCTACTCCCCGGAGCAAGCTCAGGAACATGTTGGTAAAGAGTGTTATTTCGTCGGGATTGAGAGGATTCGTCGGCTTCTGGACCACGGGTGGCGATAGTATGGGCAGCTTGGGATCAATCGGAGGAGACACCTTTCCAGCGGGTACAGCTTGAACTTGCAGCTGAAAATGTAACTTATTTTAAACAATTTTTAATTGTGGTTTTCAATTCAACAAATGTATTTTATTCAACTTACAACCCCCAGAAAGATAAATATAATCGTCAGCATTATGATTTCTAATGGGGGCCCTTTGAGAGCGAACTGCTTCCCAGGCTGCTCTCCACTTGGCTTTTAAGGCAATATGCCGATAAGTGACCCTGCGGCCTTAATTAATTGCAACGATTCCATCTAGTCGGACATGCTCCGCTGTTTGCCGAGTCAAGAGGTCGGGTTACATTTGTGTCAAGCTGCTCGAGATAATTGAAAATTGTCATTGTCAATATTTGGTATTGATAAATCAGATACGGCTCAAAGGTAGAAACATATTCGGTGGAACTAGTGATTCATAAAACCTTGCCATTATCTTTGTGGGATGAGTGCAGTAGGTCAATGGTATTCTTGAATTCTTCAACGCTTGCAGTAGGAATTCCCATTTTCATTCCTTTTTCATGAGATGGAAATTCCTTTCCATCTAAACATTATGAAAATACACGACTCCGCAATACACGGAAATACACGACTCCCTAAATTCAATTTATCCTTTAAAAACATTTTAAATTATTAAATATTTTCTGGTGATCCCACGGTCCAGTATCCCTATGGCGCAGCTGACATTCTTACGATTAGTTCAGTTTCACGATTAGTTTTTCAATATGCTCAGAAATTTGTAAGAATCTTTGTTATTGTCATTACAGTCAGGGTTATCAGCAATCGTTGCTCGAAAAATCCCAATTAAACCCAAAGCATTTTGACTTTCCAGTGACTTCTTATATTTTTTTCTTATATGTTATATTGGAAAGCCCCTAACACATATTTTTAACATGTATAACCCACATAGTCCATGATCTTTTTTGCTATCAGTTTTATGCCATACATTAAAAGGGAAAGTGCTTGCTATCTGCGGGTTTTTATTTTGCTTATAAATTAAACAACAGAGAAAATATAGAATGAACAATCTATAAGAGTAAAATTCTTTTATTGTATTGCACTACAATTTGTTGGCAAAGTTCTTAGTTATGCAAATACATTATTTTATGTGACACATTTGTGCCTGTAGAAGTGACAACGCATTGTACAGCATTCCTCGCCCCTGTAACACTGGAAATAACCAAGAAAATATAATACGAATCAATTATATGCGGTAACTGAGGTAAAATGGAATGACGTAAGTGATCTTACCGTTTCGCCAACTTTGCCGCACTTTTTGGGCTCCGTTGACCCAGAAATTTCTCCATGAATTTCTAGCCCATTTGGATGGGGCACATCCTGGCCGTACGGATAGGGAATGAAGGAACCGATCTGTTTCGCGCACTGGTTGAGATAGGTCATGCATTTTCTGGAGCAGCACTCCAAATGCGTCTGACACTGAAAACTGAAAGCATAGAAACGAACTATTTTTCTAGATAGGCTTAGATGACTTACGTATCCTCCATTTCTCATGCAAGTATTTCCTTTAGTATCCTGACTGGCAGCCACCAAGCCAAGGATGATAAGCAAGAGTCCCAGACGGACGAACGAGGAGGAAATCATCTTTCCGCTTAGAAAGTAAAGCTTCGACTGAGAAATTTAAGTGGTGGATCGCAATTTATAAGCCCTCCGTAACAAAATATATGGTAGTATTGACTTTCTTCAACCATAAGGTTAAAGGTGTGACTTTTTCAGAAGCCCAAATATGTAAGCCCATTTATCTAACATTTTATTGTAAACTTCAAAATAACAAAAATTGTAGATAAAAGAAAATTTGACTTGGTATTGGAATACTAGTACCTGATCGATAAAATTAAATATATTTATTTATTTATTTCTTTCGCCATTGATTTTTTAATCTTACATGGCTACTATACAATCTAACTTACATACTACTTAAAAAATGCCCAACCAGTAAGACCCTAAACGCTTGTTTATCTGAGCCCCACTTATTTCGGAGGCTAGGCGGTAATGTATTAAAAAATGATAATGCTCGATCAATAGGCTCATTCAAAAGGTAATTGGCCCTACGACAAGCAATCCGAAAAGGAGCCAACGAGCGAAGATCCCTCTGGTGCACATTGAAGTTTATAAGCCCCAATAACATGGGGCAATCAATGCTGCTAGGTACAATGTTGTTGATGAATGTTAATGCTGCCACAGAGCGCCGATCCTCAAGTGTACATATGTGGAGGAGAAGGCACCGGCTATGTGCCGGTGCCGGGCCCTGAATGAGAGTAGAGGATCCACAAACCTTAAAGGGAGAAGTCCAAATTTTAAAAATTTCCTCTGCAACCGCTCAACTCTATTGGAACCTATTTTATTTGCGGGGCTCCAAATAATAGAGGCATATTCCAGCCTCGACCGGACGAATGCGGCCTAAACACTGAGCTTCGCGTACGGGCTCTTGAATTGGTCTGTGTGCCTCTTCACAAAGCCCAACATGGCATACGCCTTAGGCATTATAAAATCTAAATGGCTGGAAAATTTTGGAGGGTGCTTTTGTTTTTCTTCTCGAACATAAATGACTAATGGGGTATATTAATGGGGTATATCAATAAATTCTTTTATTGTATTGCACTACAATTTGTTGGTAAAGTTCTTAGTTATGCAAATACATTATTTTATGTGACACATTTGTGCATGTAGAAGTGACAACGCATTGTACAGCATTCCTCGCCCCTGTAACACTGAAAATAACAAAGAAAAAATAATAAAAATTACTTATATGCGGTAACTGAGGTAAAATGGAATGACGTAAGTGATCTTACCGTTTCACCAACTTTGCGGCACTTTTTGGGCTCCGTTGACCCAGAAATTTCATTCTGGCGGACAATGTCGAAAGTCTCACCCGAGGGCTCTGACTCATTGGGAAGGCCCACAATTTGCAAATTGCCTTCATAGTTGTTAACTGGTTCATTTTCTCCATGAATTTCTATCCCATTTGGATGGGGCACATCCTGGCCGTGCGGATAGGGATAGGAGGAACCGATCCGTTTCGCGCACTGGTTGAGATAGGTCATGCATTTTCTGGAGCAGCACTCCCAATGAGTCTGGCACTGAAAACTGAAGGCATAGAAACGAACAATTTTTCTAGATAGGTCTAGATGACTTACGTATCCTCCATTTCTCATGCAAGTATTTCCTTTAGTATCCTGACTGGCAGCCACCAAGCCAAGGATGATAAGCAAGAGTCCCAGACGGACGAACGAGGAGGAAATCATCTTTCCGCTTAGAAGGTAAAGCTTCGACTGAGAAATTTAAGTTGTGTATCGCAATTTATAAGCTCATTGATGAGAACAATGCGAAGAGAGAATTGCTAAAAAAAAATTCTGTGTGGGGGCTATTGGATACTGATTATTATTTATTTGCTGGCTACTTACCAGGTTTTTATCGGAATATTCTTTCCATCCCACTTATACTTACAAGTACTTAAGTAAAGGTACTAAAATGACGAACTAAAATGACTAACAGTGGTGAGTACTCCAGTATAATAAAATCCAGTATTCATAAATATTACCTTGAATTTTATGAGTCGTAACCAATATGCGTAACTATGGGTAATCTATGTTTAAGCCCACCGTAACAAAATATATGGTAGTATTGACTTCCGGCAACCATAAGGTTAACGGTGTGACTTTTTCAGAAGCCCAAATATGTAAGCCCATTTATCTAACATTTTATTGTAAACTTCAAAATAACAAAAATTTTAGATAAAAGAAAATTTGACATGGTATTGGAATACTAGTACCTGATCGATAATATTAAATATATTTATTTAAGAGGGTGCTTTTGTTTTCATTCTCGAACATACATGACTAATGGGGTGCGTTTATACCCCTATTGACAGTACCACCTGTTATCCAAATACAGGGGAGAGTAGAGCTGAAAGAAAAACCCGCATTCGGGGTTTGCGTGCCAAGGACTGCACCGTGACCTGCTCAATGTTTTGAGTATGCGTTTTGAGTACGTGTTTTGAGAGTGTAGTATGGAGTCCCAATATGAGTGGGTTGTGCAGAGAGAAAAAAAATCCCTTAAATAGTAGTTTTATGCTTGTATAGGCATTATTAATTATAAGCAGTAACGGTGACCATAAGGAGTTTTTATACCGAAATATACTCAACTCCAAATTACTTGAGAAAATTTTTTTCCGGCGCACTTACTAAGCTAAAGACTCTTATACAGGCACTCGAGCACATCGATCAGCCGCCAGGCTTATCTTATCGGACAGGGAGGCTTTGGCTATAACCACCAGCGAGCTCGTCGCCGCTCAGCCAGTCGAGTTTCGGTTGCCAGGGCGCGCACTTGTGAGATACTGATACTGTGAGAAAGACAGGCCTGATCCGGTTCGCGTGTATATCCCGTATCGCCATGATCACGCCGTCTGGAATGGCCCTCCGGGTCGCAGGGATTGCCCTGATGATCCTCGGGATCGTGGAGGTCGACGCGTTCGAGGCCCCACGCGATCGTCCGCTCCGGCTGCCAAACGACACCTATCCGCTCCACTACCAGCTGCACATCTCCAGCAACATACACAAGGGAACGTTGCTGTTCAGCGGAAATGCCACAATTGACGTACTCATCCGGCAGTCGACGAACGAGATTGTGTTGCATGCCAAAAATCTCACGGATATCCAGATAACGGTTCACCGGCTGGCAACTTCGGACGCGGGTCTGGAGACCTTCGTACTAGTGGACGACCTCACCCACACCTTCAATGAACAGGCCGCGTTTCTAATCATACATTCACAGGATAATTATCAGGCCTTCGGGGAGGGTCAGCGGTACCGGCTGGAGATCCTCTACACGGCGATCATGAGGAACCGCGCCATGGGTCTCTACTATATGGATTACCACGACGACAAAACCAACAGCACTGTGTGAGTATTAAAGATAGTGCGATTTGAAGATAAAGTGGCTAAAGACAAATTGTTTTATAATCAATAAACTTGGCTAAAAAATCTCTAATCTTAAGTATCTTCAGAGAAGCTACTTGTTCTATTTGAGGAAATACCATATGGCTGGCACGCGCTTTTATTAGATTATATATTGTAAAGATTCTCCCGGCTAGTTTGCCCTTACATAACCCTCAGATAGGTTCATTGTGCACTTTGAATTGGTCACTTCACTCCGGCTACTTAGCTCTCACTTTTACTTTGTTATTATTTCCATTTGTTTGGCTTTGAATTTTAATTACCTCCTGTTGCTGGCGTAGACAGCCGGAGAGCTGCTTATCAGTCGGCCATATATATATAATATATAGTGTGTACCCCTCGGATTTGGCGGAATCGGACTCGAAATCGGTTCAGCGCGTCACCAAGCTGACGATGTAAACAATGCGCCTCAGGGGCACCTATACTATACGCGTATAATGTGAGGAGCGAATACTTGATGGGGAATTCTTCATAAAGGGGAATGACTGTGACCACAATTAAGCAAGCAGCTGGACTTATCAGTTCCCCGGTAGATAATGAAGGCAGAGCAGAAACTCTCCCAACAGTCGACAAATTTGATTTAATTTTTTGTTTGTATTTCGGTGCGAGTCCGAGAGTTTGTTTTGGTTTCCATTGAGCAATCATTTTGGCATGACTCGGAGGAGAGTCATACTTTAACTGAATAACGAACCGCGCTTGTTCCCTGGAAGTGAGATCAGGTTCTCAATCTGATTGATCATTCCGGTGGCCGCAGGCTGCAGCTGGTTTTGTTAACGTTTGACGTTCAATGATCTGGAAATGGGAATGGGATTTTTTGTGATTCTTATGGGTTTTTTAATTAGCATTGATAGCCAGACGAAATAGGCAAATACACTAGATAACATATAATTTTTTAAAAATAGGGTACCTTGAATTCATAATAATAACCATTTCACTTACATCTTATAGATATGTAGCCGCCACTCAGTCGGAGCCAACTTATGCCCGTCTGATCTTTCCCTGCTACGATGAACCTGGCTTTAAGTCAAATTTCAGCATAACGTTAACGTATGGTAGTACTCACTCGGCCATTTCAAATATGCCAGTCAAGAAAATGATTTCCCACGGGTAAGTCACTTTAATTTTAATTACACAAACCAAAATAAATACCCAAGTTATCTTTTAGAGATCTGACAACTACGCATTTCCAAACAACCCCACCCATGTCCACCTACCTGGTGGCCTTTGTCATCTCGAACTTCGAGAGCATTTCGGAGACATATCGCGGAGTCACCCAAAGCGTCTACTCCTCGCCCACCACCAAGGAAAAGGGTCAGAGTGCCCTGAAAAACGCCGTAAGAACGGTAGCTGCCATGGAAGATTACTTCGGGGTCAGCTATCCTTTGGAAAAACTGGATCACGTAGCCCTGAAAAAGAACTACGGAGCTGCCATGGAGAACTGGGGACTCATCACCTTCAAGGAGGCCAATTTGCTGCAGCAGGACTCGGACGATGTGCACAAGAGGGTGAAGGACAAGATCACGCAGAACCACGAGATTGCCCACCAATGGTTCGGAAACCTGGTGTCGCCCGAATGGTGGACCTATGCATGGATGAACGAGGGATTTGCCACATACTTTGGATATGTGATAACGGATCTGGTGGGTAAATTGATATTGTATTCAACAAAATTTGTTTTAAATTTAAACTCTTTTCAAAACTCTCCAGCTCTATCCTGAAGACAAGGTAATGGACATGTTTGTGGCCGACGAGGCGGATCGGGCATATAGCTACAACAGCTTCTTCGACGTCCGGCCAATGACTTCATATGTGGAAAAGGAGAAGGACATCATGGCCGCCTTCGACATCATCACGTACAAGAGGGCGGCCTGTGTAATCAAGATGTTCCATCACGCCTTCCGCCAAAAGCTTTTCGTGAAGGCGATCAGCCACTTCCTGGAAAAATAGTGAGTGGGATATGGTAATAATGGAACTGGTCCATTTGGAACTCATGTAAAAGGTTTCTCCAGTCGTTACAGCACTGCCAACGAGCTTAATCTCTTTGATGCGCTTCAGACGGAGCTTCGGGAGGACGAGTATTTCTCACAGCAGCCATGGACGTCTCGGGTACAGGATATTATGCTCTCCTGGACGCACAGCGAATGGATGCCCATTGTCTTGGTAACGAGGAACTACGAGAACAATTCCATAACCTTCAGCCAGCGATCCATACACGCCAAAGACGAGCTCTGGTGGATACCATTGAATTTTGCCACTGCCCAGGCGCCCAGTTTCCAGGACACCCAAGCCGATCTATTCATGCCGCCCCAGTCACATTACTCTGTGACCTTGGATGACTTGGGCTTCCAGTTGAATGGCAGGGATTGGATTATAGTGAACAAGCAGCAAACGGGATTCTACCACGTTCATTATGACACCGACAATCTGAGGGCCATTGCCCGGCAGCTGCAGGTCAATCACTCCCTCATCCATCCCGTTAACCGGGCGGCCCTTTTCCGAGACCTGAAGCCCCTGATTGAGCACAACGAGATCGAGCAGGTGGACGTCCTATTCGAGATGCTCAAGTATATGGAGTTCGAGGAGGACATGCTGCCGTGGAACCAGGTGGCCGATACCATTGACTTTCTGAGAAGGAACTTGTTTGCCACCTCCTCACAGGATCTGTTCAATGCTTTTGTGCGCCGCCTGGTTACGCCTATTTTTCAGCGTCTCTTCCTAAACCCTGAGGGCGGCCAGATATCGAACAGCGCCCTGAACGCCGGCCAGGAGATCCTGCAGATGGCCTGCGTGGCCGACCTGCCCGAGTGCCTGGACTATACCCGCCGCCTTACCAAGGAATACATCTTTAAGAGAGTGAACTTGACCAACGATTCGGAATACTATGCCATGTACGACACAGTCCTGTGCCTCGGAGTCCGCTACCTGAGCGACAACGACTTCCGCGGGGTCATCGATATGCTGCAGGCGGCAGATCGAAGCTCGGTATACTACGACGACTTGATATATTCCCTGAGGTGCACCCAAAGCCACAGGCACCTTTTGTCCTATCTGGAGTTACTTTTGGGCGAGAACTCAACGCATCTGATCCTCAGTGATCCGGAGGCCATGATGTACCTGTTCTACGTCTACAAGTCCAATCAGGCAGCCCGCCCCGTAATTTGGCAGTACATCGACCGCAACTACAGGCTGCTCTGCCGGTCACCGAACTTCGTGGAACACTTTAACCAGATTGCAGAGTTTCTGCCCCGGCAACAAAGGCCTCATGTAAGTTAGAATCCAGGAAAAATTTAAGCATTAATAAGCTAAAGAGAATTATTTTCAGTTTATCCGACTTCGCCAGAGCATAGCCAGCCATATGGCTCTTGAGAGCCTGAGTCCCAGCGAAGAGCTAATCGATGTGAATTCCCCGCTGGTGGGGAAGAAGGCAAAGCTCAGCGAATCCTTCCTGGACAAGTTCGAGCAGCAGATCCACAGCTGGCTGCTGAGCGAAGTACCCTCCGCACCCGGCAAGAGTGACGCCCTTCTAGCCGCCTCCCTAAGCACAGTCTCCAATGGATCCAGTAGGCCGCAGGGTATTCTGAAGGATGCCACCCGGGTAGTGCGAAGAGCGTTGAGTTCGATAGGACCCCCGTTTTACAGATGATTGTCATTCCTCGCATTTAACCCTAGACAACACATAAGTACAAGCTTAATTAAAAATAAATTAATTCCCATAAAATGCCTATCAATCATTTCAAAAAATGTGGTAGAAAACCAAGAGCTTTTCGACACGATTCCTTTTTTTTTTTTTAAGAATGGTAAGTGATTTTTAATTGTATTTTTATGTCAATGATCATAGATGGTTATCTCAATTAGGTCTTGATTACTCCTCAATCAGTTTTTGGCGGTTCAATTTTATTGAAAAAGAACGGCCCTTATATTTGTGTCATTTTCTAAATTGAAAGATTAATATGGAAATGTTATTATATATTTACAGACAAAAAACTAAAAGCTTTCGGTCATTAAAACTTTAAAAATCTTGTATAATAATAGAATAAGCTGTCCATTCTTGACACACTTTTTAGAATCACTTGAATGAAGTGTTGCTGTACCCATGCTCGCGTATCTTTTTAGCCAACTTGCACTTTTCAGGCTAATAGCCTATCGAAGCCATACAACACGCAGACGAACCGATAACTGAAGCATTTATGATCCACTTGTTAGTTAAACTTGTATGTTTAGACCTCTCAGACAAGAGTTATAATTTGATTAACCGACAATTTTAGAATTCATCGACCAAGTCATGTTTAGGTGGGTGCTAGTGGGATGTAAACGGGGAATTTTTGATATATAACCTATATTAGGAAAGTAAGACGTAAGATTTTCCGCAAGCTTTACTATTTGGTGATTGAGCGTTTTATTCTCCTTTTATTGGGTTGTTCCGCTTGTCTTGGCCAAGTGCACTCTTGTCCGTTTTATCGAGTGTTGCGCAACAATCTTTATGGCAGAAGGTGGTCGGGATTAGATTACGGCCGATTCAATAAATAGGGCCCAAGCGGCCGGCCGCCTCACACTAATGAAGTGACTTTTCCTGGAGTAGCCGACATAGCGATGTGGCTGCTGAAATCGTGTATCCTGTTCCTGGCAGTGGCCAGTTTACAGGCTCGTCTGATCCCTCCATTGTCCTTGGACTTAGAGGATGTCCAGCTAGAGACGAAAGGTACCTATTCGCTGATCAGTCCTCGGGTGGACGACAACAGCGAGGGAAACTATAGACTGCCGAACAACACAGCCCCAGAAGCCTACCGGGTCGAACTCTGGACAAACGTGCATAATGGAACCACGGCATTCAACGGAAGTGTTCAGATTGATATCCAGGTCCTGGAGCCTACCACGGAGATCAAGCTGCACTTCCTGCAGACATCCCACCACGTGGCCACCATCATCAGTCGGGATCAGACCGATCCCACGCCGATCCCACTGGCGGTCGCCAACGAGACCCTGCGCCAGTTCCTGATCCTTACGCGTGCGGATTCTACGGAAGCATTTGCGGCCAATACTAACTGGACACTGACCATTATCTACAACGGCACACTGCGATCGGATATGGGTGGCTTCTATATATCCAGATACACGGGAGTTGACAACCAAGTTCAGTAAGTGAAGCCTTCTGAATATAATTTTGAAATTCTTAACTTATATGACCATTTAAAGTCCTTATTACGAACTGTATAACTTGATAAGCTGGTTTACAACCCATAGATTTCATATCGGTCAACATAGTATCGCTTATCTCGCCTGCTTCTTAGATTTGATCGACTGATATAACTGCAACTAATTGGCTGTAAAATTCATTTTGTATTTCAGCTATCTGGCCACCACCCAGTTCGAGAGCACCAATGCCCGGCACGCATTTCCCTGCTACGACGAACCCGCCAGGAGGGCCAACTTCACCATTACGCTGCACCACGACCCCTCTTTTACGGCCATTAGCAACATGCCCGTGAATGAGGCTGCCAGCAGGTAGATTTCTTGGCCAAAACTGTCACATTTTTCTATTTGGTTTTTTTCTTAGCTCTGGAGTGACCTCCTTTAACACAAGTCCCAAGATGTCCACCTACCTCGTGGCCTTCATCATCACCGATTTCGAGTCCACCGGAGGTGAACTGAACAATCTTCCGCAGCGCGTTTTCTCGCAGAAGGGCAAGCAGGATCAGCAGGAGTGGGCCCTGTGGTCGGGATTAGTTGTGGAGTCCAGCCTGGCTAGCTATTTCGGAGTGCCCTTCCCTCTGCCTAAGCTGGACCAGGCTGGCATTCCTGACTTCTCCGCCGGAGCGATGGAGAACTGGGGTTTGGCCACCTACCGGGAACAGTACATGTGGTGGAGTAAGGAGAACTCGACGATCAACTTGAAAACCAACATTGCGAACATAATTGGTCACGAGTATGCTCACATGTGGTTCGGAGACCTCGTTTCCATCCAATGGTGGACCTATCTCTGGCTGAAGGAAGGCTTTGCCACACTCTTCTCCTACGAGTCCAATGACATTGCCTTCCCCGAATGGGACACCTACCAGATCTACCATGTCAACGACTACAATAGCGCTCTTTTAAACGATGCCTCAACCTCTGCCGTTCCCATGACCCACTACGTACAGACTCCCAACGAGATCTCCGGACGGTACAATACATTCTCCTACGCCAAGCCTTCGGCTGTGCTGTATATGTTCAAGAATGCCTGGACTGATCAGGTCTTCCGAGCGGGATTGAACAAGTACCTAACCAAGAAGTGAGTAGGCTAAGTAGTAGAAGTATAAGAAATCCTTTTAGTTTAACAAGTTCTCCTCCTCCAGCCAGTACACATCCTGCGACGAGTGGGATCTATTCGCCGCTCTCCAGGAGTCGGTCGACGAATACGGTCTGTCCTTGCCCACCTCGGTGAACAACATATTCAGCAGCTGGTCCCAGAAGGCTGGCTATCCCCTGCTTACCGTGACCCGAAATTATGCGACTGGAACCTTCACCGTGAAGCAACAGAGGTACCTCGCGAATGACGACACCAACCAGATCACCTGGTATGTGCCCATCAACTTTGCCACCGCCTCCAGTCCAGATTACCGGAACACGAGTGCCTCGCATTACCTCCTCAATACGACGGAGACCGAGATCTCGGACGTAACGATCGCTAGGGAGGACTGGATCATCCTCAATCTGAAGAATGCTTTCTTCTATCGCTCCCTGTACGATCTGGAGAACTATGACCTCATTATCGACGGCCTTTACAATAACCACCGAAAGATTCACGTTCGAAACCGGGCTCAGTTGTTATACGATGCGTACATCTTCGTGACCACGGATCGCCTGAGCCACAGCGTCCTGCTGAGATTGCTCACTTACCTGAAGAACGAGGAACAGTACGCTCCCTGGTCCACTGCCAACACCATTCTGACAGTCTTCAATCGATACTTGCGAGGCGATGATTCCTATGGCAATTTCCAGACGTTCATGCAAGAACTGATCGATCCCGTTTTTGAAAAGCTAGGTGTGAACGAGATCCCTGGAGAACACTATCTGAACAACTACCTGCGTATTGTCCTAGTTAGCTTAGCCTGCCAGGTGGGCAGCGTCGAATGCCACACGGCATCGGCCAGAAAGCTTTCCGAGTTTTTGTTCGACGGAATCGTTATTGAGCCCACCTTGAAGACCCAAGCCTACTGTGCCGGTCTCCGGAATCCCACCGATTTGGTTTACCAAAGGGTCATTTCTGACTTGCTGGCCACCACGGATGCCACTGACCGCAGCCTGTTCATCTCCTCACTGGGTTGCTCCCTTCAAGCCTCCCAGCTGGGTACTTTCCTGAACCTCTCCGTGAATACCACCAATGGGCTGAGCTACTCGCAGCGCACTTCCTTGTTGAACGCAGCTTATTCCCAGAGCGAGGATGGTGTCACCGCTAGTCTGGAGTTTCTTGAGTCTAGCTGGGAGGCCTACGCGCAGCTATCGTCGTCAGATAGCTCCAAGCCCTTGGATTTGGCTCTGCGTGGAATTGCCACTTACGTGGTCAGTGAAAAGCAGAAGACCAGGGTAAGACTTGACAGAATTTTCTTGTTTTGACCATCCGAGTTTTAAAAATGTATTTTATTTCTTAGCTTAATGCCTTGGTGGAAGAAGTTCAGTCTAAGGAAACCGGCTATCTGCAAGACGATTTGTCCTCCACCGTCAACTCTAGGATTCAGTCAAACTTCGATTGGCTAAACACCAACCGCGACCCTGTCATCTCCTGGGTTAACAGCCACATTTCGGGGAGTGGCAGTTCGGGTCTGACGGCGTCCCTTGCCACTATTTTGATCACTGTGGTGGCTTTTCTACTTCCGAAGCTGTATTAAATTAAGTAATTGTTATTATTTCTTATAAAAAAACCAATAGCTAAACGATTCATGACATAAATATAACTTCCATATACCAAGTAAGGGTCTCTTCATTGTGAGCATTTTTATGACAATTTTGACTGAAGAGTATAATTTCGTGGGGTTTTCCAATTTAGTCTGTCGCGAGAATATAATTTTAAAAAGTTAACTAATAATAATTTTTTTAAATTTTTATCATTTATGGAAAATATGGGTTAGACGTGTACACCCTGCAAAAGTGTGCAACGCAGTGAAAGAGACATCTCCGACCCTATAATTACCCTATAATATATTCTTGATCAGGATCACCTCCTGAGTCGATATAAGCATGTCCGTCTGTCTTTCTGTTTCTACGCAAACTAGTCTCTCAGTTCAAACTACTTTAATCTTAAAACACATCCTTCTTTCGTATGCAGGTAGTATATATGTCGGAATGGCCGGGATCGGTCAACTATATCCAATGGCTGCCATTTAACTGATTGATCGGAAATGCCATAACTTTGTTGTTTTATAAGTTAGAACGATGGGACTTTTTATGGATTCCATTTTGGGCAAATTTATCCGATCTATCAAATTTCATAAGGATCGACCGACTATATGAGATCCGATATATATCTGATAATATATATCCACTTACTTAACTGCAAGGGTATATCAACTTTAGTTATAATGCTGTATCACTTCTCAGTTTTGGCTTGTCTAGTCATAATTGGCCCGTAAAACCAGTTAATTATCAATGAGGTCCGTGAGGATTAGATATGTTAGTACTAAGATAGCACGCTGGTACTAAATACCCATAAATAAGCCATCAAAGGGAGGTGGGCTTTCAATCAGCTAAGAGACTCAGAACGGACGCAATGTGGCAGAAATCGTGGATCTTGCTGGTCCTGGCAGTGAGTAGCCTGGAGTCGCGTTTGATCCCTCCAAGGCCAACACTTCTTGAGACCGCTCAGTTGGAAGCAGGGGATCTAGAATCCCCCTCTTCCCGGTTGGACGACAACAGTGAAGAAAACTACCGTTTGCCAAACAATACGGCCCCGGAGGCCTACAGGATAGAGCTCTGGACGGATGTTCACAATGGAGACAGGGAATTCTACGGCACAGTCCAGATCGACATTGAAGTCTTGGAAGAATCATCGGAGTTCAAATTGCACTACCGTCAGACAGAGGGGTTTGCGGCCTTCATAGTCAGTAGGGATGAGGTCAATTCTACGGAGATTCCCCTGAATGTAACTCTTGACCCCCAAAGGGAGTTCCTTGTCCTTACGGCCACGGAGAGCCACAAGAGCTTTGCTGCTAACACGAAGTGGACCCTAATCGTGAACTACAATGGCACCCTGAGAAGTGACATGGCAGGATTCCACAGGACAAGCTACACGGACGACAATGGAACAGAACGGTAAGTGGATCCTTCAGCCAGACGTAATTAATAGTTTATTACAGAGTTAATGAGTTGCAATTGCTTATCAAACAATAATAAAAACTGGTTCTGATTAGGTGGTATTCGGTTCTTTTATTTCTTATCAGCATAATTTCCCTTATCTTAAATTTAGTTTTGGTTTGTTGACAAGAGTCTGTTAATAAGGTATTTAATTAAATTTATCTTTTGCCAGTTACTTAGCGGCAACCCAGTTCGAGAGCACCAATGCCCGACATGCCTTTCCCGGATACGATGAGCCCGCCAGGAGAGCCAACTTCACCATCATCATCCACCATGACCCTTCCTACTCGGCAATCAGCAATATGCCCGTGAATGAATCTGCTAGCAGGTTGGCTTTTTATTTATTTCTGTCGATTCGCCTCCTCTATTTATTTGTTTTTAGTCTCGGAGTCACGTCCTTCCAGACGACCCCCAAAATGTCCACCTACCTCGTCGCCTTTGTGGTGTCCGATTTTGGGTACACAGCCGGTCAGTTGAACGATCTTCCGCAGCGCGTTTTTACCCAGAATGGAAAAGTGGGCCAACAGGAGTGGGCCATGTGGTCCGGTTTGGTGGTGGAGTCCAGTCTGGCCGGATACTTCGGAGTCCCCTTCCCTCTTCCGAAATTGGACCAGGCCGGCATTCCCGGAAAAGGAGGAGCAATGGAAAACTGGGGCCTGGCCACCTATGGGGAGCAATACATGGCTTGGTCCAAAGAAAATTCCACCATCGACTTGAAGACCAGCATTGCAAATATCATTGGTCATGAGTACGCCCACATGTGGTTCGGAGACCTCGTTTCCATTCAATGGTGGACCTATCTCTGGCTGAAGGAAGGCTTTGCCACCCTCTTCTCCTACGAGTCCAATGACATTGCCTTCCCCGAATGGGACACCTACCAGATCTACCATGTCAGCGACTACAATAGCGCTCTTTTAAACGACGCCCTCACCTCTGCAGTTCCCATGACCCACTACGTACAGTCTCCCACCGAGATCTCCGGACGGTACAATACATTCTCTTACGCCAAGCCTTCGGCTGTGCTGTATATGTTCAAGAATGCCTGGACTGATCGGGTCTTCCGAGCGGGATTGAACAAGTACCTAACCAAGAAGTGAGTAGGCTAAGTAGTAGAAGTATAAGAAATCCTTTTAGTTTAACAAGTTCTCCCCCTCCAGCCAGTACACATCCTGCGACGAGTGGGATCTATTCGCCGCTCTCCAGGAGTCGGTCGACGAACACGGTCTGTCCTTGCCCACCTCGGTGAACAACATATTCAGCAGCTGGTCCCAGAAGGCTGGCTATCCCCTGCTTACCGTGACCCGAAATTATGCGACTGGAACCTTCACCGTGAAGCAACAGAGGTACCTCGCGGATGACGACACCAACCAGATCACCTGGTATGTGCCCATCAACTTTGCCACCGCCTCCAGTCCAGATTACCGAAACACGAGTGCCTCGCATTACCTCCTTAATACGACGGAGGCCGAGATCTCGGACGTAACGATCGCTAGGGAGGACTGGATCATCCTCAATCTGAAGAATGCTTTCTTCTATCGCTCCCTGTACGATCTGGAGAATTATGACCTCATTATCGACGGCCTTTACAATAACCACCGAAAGATTCACGTTCGAAACCGGGCTCAGCTGTTGTACGATGCGTACACTTTCGTGACCACGGGTCGCCTGAGCCACAGCGTCCTGCTGAGATTGCTCACTTATTTGAAGTACGAGGACCAGTTCGCTCCTTGGTCCAACGCCAACACCATTCTTAGTGCTTACGATCGGTACTTGCGAGGAGAGGATCCCAATCCGTTCCGCCAATTCGTGAAGAATCTCGTAGAGCCTGTTTTAGACAGAATCGGTGTTAACGAGATTCCTGGGGAGCATTACTTGAGCAACTATCTGCGGAATATAATCGTTAGCTTGGCGTGCCAAGTAAAGAGCGAGGAATGTCTTCTAAAAGCGTCCAATAAGCTGTCAGAGTTCTTGTTCAATGGAACTGCCATTGAACCCAGTCTGAGAACGCAGGTATACTGTTCCGCTCTGCAAAGTCCCTCAGATACTGTATACGATAGAGTTCTATCAGACTTGCTGGCTTCTGCGGATGCCACAGATCGCAGTCTGTTTATTTCCTCCCTTGGTTGCTCAACGAAATCAAGTCAACTCAACAAATTCTTCAAGCTATCCACAAACAATTCGTTGAGCTATTCGGAGAGCACTTCATTACTCAACTCGGCCTTCACGAAGAGCAACGAAGGTCTCAGGGAAAGCATGTCGTACCTCGAGGATTACTGGAATGTTTATGCTACAGGGCTAAATGGAACAGACAAGCATCTGGACGCTGATCTGCGGGAGATGGCCAACTATGTGGTTGGCGAGGCGGAGGAAAACAGGGTAGAATTGAATCAGTAATCTTTGCTCTCTAAAATATTTATTCTTCTGAACTCTTTGCAGCTACGCGCTCTGGTAGAGGAGATTAAGTCAAAGGGGCCCCAGTACCTTGATGATGATCTAACCGCCGTCATTGAATCCAGAATGCAGTCGAATTACAATTGGCTGGCAGTCAATCGCGATCCCATAATGAACTGGACAGCAGATTACATATATTCCGAACGAAATTCTGGTGGTAGTTTCGAGTCTTCTCTAGCCATTGTATTTGTTAGTGCACTTTTTGCACTGTTGGCCTCTTTTGTTTAGACAAAGTCATTTTGTCAAGTGAAAGCCATAAATTAAATAAATCTATGTGACTCAACTAGAACTGAAATAGATTCGGCTACAAAGTGGCAGCATTAAGGAATTCCCCCACGTTGTGCAAAGTTCCCCCTGAATGATGAAGTTTATGGCTTTAGATGATTTTCAAACTGATCCATCTTATCAGAGTTCTAGGAATTACTTTCATTATCGGCAGTACCGATGGAGTACTGATAACCATTAGTTGGGCTTAGGACGAAATTCGATTATCAAGTGGATATTTATAACAGCCGGATCGGTTTATGGAGTTCACGTGGCCGTATCAAAGATAGGGATTAAAAACCTTCAAACCACAAAATGCCCTTTTGCTTTGAGGCGCCATTTGATTTATTCGATTAATCTAAGGTCTCGAAATATGAGTTACCACCTCGAATTTGACGTTATGCTGAGTAATTCCCAATGGATTAATGGACTGACTGCTTATCTGGAGAGCCAAACTTTCAAGAGTATAATTCTCGTGATATTCCTTACTTTCGAGATTCCCAAGTTTCCCTGATCGATTATTAGAAAAAGATTATTTCGGGAAAAGTCCCCATCAATAATGAGTATAGTAGCATTTCTTTCAATGGTTATTCAAAGAGTTATTGGGCTATAATACCTCCGAATAACCCCTGGGAGAGGTTTTTAAGGAGGCTTTTGGACAAAATTTATCAGATGAAGGGCATTCCATCCACTTGAGACTTCTTATCAGCGTGAGTATCTTGAAAGGCCTACACTTATTTGACACTATCTTAGCCGGGAACTTGTGACCAACTTGTTGAGCCAGTGCATGCTCTCGGACAAGTTCGCGATATGGAGCCATCGAAGCGGTTATTTACGGCCAAATGGAGGTTTATGGCTCGCCAAGATTGGCCTAATCTTTATGCCCTGTGCCCAGTGATTAGATGCCCGGTCTCGCTTAAAAGAGACGGTAAAGAGATTTGGGGACTCAGTTTTCCGCACTTTCGCCATGGGTCGCGTTCTATTCGGGGGCTTGTCCCTGTGTTTGGTCGTCCTAGTAGCCGCCTCGGTCCAGGCTGCCGTCGTTCGTGAGTTCCCGCCTTTCGAGCAATTCCAGCGCTTGGAAAATCCCAATCAGCGAGTGGTTCCTCTCGCCGACGATCTCAACTACCGGCTGCCTAACGAAACGGTTCCCGTGGAGTACGATGTTACCCTGACCACTAATGTCCACACAGGCGACACCCATTTTACGGGCGTAGTTGCCATCACCTTGAATGTCCTGACCAAGACCCAAAACATTGTGATCCATGCCCGCCAGCTGGAGAACTTCACAGCCACCGCCCAGCAGCTTAATCTGGATAATGCCGAAGTGCACACCTTGACCATCACGTACGACGATGAGCGAGAGTTCCTTACTCTCTCCAAGACTGGGCTGGAGCTCGCAGAAGATACCACCTGGCTGTTGACCATCAACTACGAGGGCAACCTACGCACGGACAATGGCGGCTTCTACCTGTCCACCTTCACCGACGACGACGGCAACATCAAGTACCTGGCCACCACCCAATTCGAGAGCACCGACGCTCGCCACGCCTTCCCCTGCTACGATGAGCCCTCCAAGCGTGCAAACTTCACAATCACCATTAAGCACGATCCCTCCTACAATGCCATCAGCAACATGCCTGTGAACGAGACTGCATCCAGGTATGTAACACCCTCGGAAAACCCCGCGTATGAGTGTTTTGTAACGCACAGTAGTGGTATATCACTCATAGCCTTCATTATGCTAAGATTTTATGTTTTAAAAACGGTTACCTAATTTCTTAGCCGTATTTTTATCACCTAAATAAATTATATTTGTATTTTCCCATTGACCCGCCAATCAACTTTATAACCATTACGTATTACTTTTTAAATGTGAGTGTCAATATTTGGAGTATTTCATAGATATTGTTTAAGGGGCAAAAGAAAACCGTAGTCTTTGAAAAACAATAAAAAACGTTTTTTTTATAGATTCTTTATTGCTGGCAACTAAATCCTTAATGAAAACATGGGGGCCTTTAAACCAAATTTTTAATTGTATATACTACTAATTGTGGACAATCGTTTAAGCATTTAAGGATTTATTGAAGTAATAGAAAATATTTAATATTGAATGTTTAGTAATAATCTATTTAAATGTGTTCCGCCAGTTCTGGAGTGACCTCGTTCCAGAAGACCGTGAACATGCCCTCCTACCTAGTGGCCTTCATCGTTTCCCAGTTCGTGTACACCGAAGCCGAATTCAATCAACTGACCCAACGCGTGTACTCGAGGGAGGGAACCCTGGGCGACCAGGAGTGGGCCCTGACTACCGGCATGCTGGTGGAGAAGCGCCTTTCCGACTACTTTGGTGTGCCCTTCCAGCTACCCAAGCTGGACCAGGCCGGCATTCCCGACTTTGCCGCCGGTGCCATGGAGAACTGGGGTCTGGCCACCTACCGCGAGGAGTACCTGCTCTACAACACCGAGAACTCGACTATTAACACTCAGACCAACATTGCCACCATTGAATCCCATGAGGATGCCCACATGTGGTTCGGCGATCTGGTAGCCATCGAGTGGTGGAGCTACCTGTGGCTGAAAGAGGGCTTCGCCACTCTATTCGAAAACCTGGCTGTGGATCTGGTGGGTTTATTTGATACCTCAGCTTTCTCTCAGGCTCTTCAACTATTCGTTTGTGTTGTAGGCCTATCCCGAGTGGGATATCTTCCAGACCTTCCATGCCGGTTCCTACCAGAGTGCTCTGGTAAACGATGCCAGTGCCAATGCCCGTCCCATGAGCTACTTCGTCCAGAAGCCTTCCGAAATCGCTCTGCTTTACGACTCGGTGTCCTACGCCAAGGCAGGATGCGTGTTGAACATGTGGCGTCATGCCATCACCAACAAAGTTTTCCAGCGTGGTCTCCACAACTATCTGGTGGACAAGTAAGTGTTATATATTTGTACAGCTACCTGAAACTTATTTCTGCGTTATCCTGTAGCCAATACACAGCTGCCAACCCCAGCAAACTCTTCGAGGGCATAGCCAAGGCCGCAGTTGAGGAAAACTATCCCGTTCCGGCCACCATTGCTGAGATGATGGGCAGCTGGTCCAACCAGGGCGGAGTTCCTGTGCTGACTGTAACCCGTAATTACCAGAATGGATCCTTCACTATTCGTCAGGAGACCTACACCAACGACAAGGACTATACCGACGAAAAGCTGTGGTACGTGCCGGTGAACTATGCTGATGCCTCGAAATCCGACTTCCGGAACACCGAAGCCACCCACTATTTGCTGAATCAGAGAGAGATTTCCGTAAACGCCAGCCTGGAAAACGCCAACTGGCTTCTCCTGAACAAGAAGCAGGTCTTCTACTACCGCGTCAACTACGACGAGACTAACTGGCAGCTGCTGATTGACTTCCTGCTGGCGCGCCCTCACAAGATCGCTCCCGAGAATCGCGCCCAGTTGATCAACGACCTGTACCGCTTCGCTACCAGCGGCCGCGTGTCCCATTCCACGCTGCTGCAGCTGCTGACCTATCTGCCCAAAGAGGATCAGTACTCGCCCTGGTCGGCGGCCAACACAGTGATTACCCTCTTCAACCGCTACCTGAGCGGCGACGCCTCGTACTCCAACTTCCAGTTCTTCGTAAGCCAGTTGGTCAGCGATCAGTTCGACAAGTTCGGAGTGCTTGACCTGACTGGAGAGCAGCACTTGGTTAAGTACACCCGAAACATCCTGATCAACATCGCTTGCCTGGCAGGAGTGGAGAGCTGCCTGGCAGAGACCACGGCCAAGCTGGAGGCTCTTGTGGATCAGGGTACCGTCATCGAACCGAACCTGCAGTCGCAGGTATACTGCAACGGCTTGAAGAAGGCCGACGATAGGGTCTTCGACTTTGTCTTCAAAAAGCTGATCGACTCCACCGACCAGGCCGAGCGCCGTCTCCTGATCTCCTCCCTGGGCTGCTCCCAGAGCACCACACAGCTCGAGAAGTTCCTGAACAGCAGTATTGACGGTAGCCTACGCGGCCAAGAGTCGATTACCGTGCTTAGCCCAGTATACTCCCGGGGCGAGGTGGGTCTTCTGGCCGCCATCGACTTCCTAGACAAGAACTGGGAGACCTACGGCCAGCTGAACTCCGGATTTGGTGGAGTTAACCCTCTGTACAGTGACATTCTGGGCATCTCTGCCTATGCTGTGACCGCTGACCAGCAACAGGCGGTGCAGAATCTAGTAGAAAAGATCAAGGACAGCGAGTACGTTCCGAGCACACTGCAGGTCAGCGTGGATGCCAACTTCAAGGCCAACAATGACTGGCTCACCGCCAACAAGGAGCCCCTGGTTTCGTGGATGACTGGATTCCGCACCGGTGGCAGCTCCGCCCTGAGTGCCTCTCTGGTGGCCACCGTCCTGTGCTTCCTGGCCGCCAAGCTGTTCTAGATCCATACCTAGCGTCCCCTAAGTTAGTCATAGTTATTTGCTCTTGTGCCACAATAAATTTCAAAAAAAATACTTAAAACCTGTAAAATTTACAATGGCTTTCTTGGTTTATGGCCGTGAATTGCGGGTTCGCAAGTGTCTAAGTATTGGCCGGATAAGAATGCTGATCTCATATATTTCCCAAGCTTCGGTCTTTTCCAAAAAGCAGTTCCCCGTCTATAAAAGAATCATAAATACGGTCGTAATCAACCTTGACAACTAAAGTCACTCGGCACTAAGAATAACGATTACAAAAGTCATATTTATTATTTTATATATCTAATTTGCCTTGCTAAAGGTGAGCGCCCAAAACCAGTTCAAGGTATATTCATACAAAATAAAAAATTTTTGGTATAATGAAAAGGATAAACAATGTTATGTTGTAGCAACAGTTACGTGAAAATATGGGAATTTTGCAATTTTTTCGTTTAATCTTTATAGTGATAAGCCCCTAATGATTACAGAAAACACAGTCAAATTTGGTAACGGCCCATCCAAAGTTCTTTTTGGAGCAATTCATGGTCGATAAGATTGGAGGCAGTACATCGCTAAAAAGTGCACATGGAAATGCATCATGGTCTATACGAAGTGGCTCGATTTCCGTTGGCAGACTGGCGTAAATCACGTCGCGAATCCTTATCATGATTATCGCCCCTTATCAGTTAATCTAGCGAGTCTAAAGCATTTAAGATTAGAGATAAACATCTGATAATACAAAAAAGCTCCAATTTCCACCCAGAATCTCCATATATACAGGTACAAGCTCATGGAGTTTTAGTCGACTAACAGAACCGCAGGCCGAGACCTCTGCCGAAACTTTGTAGCAGTAAGTATTCCAGTTCCACATCAGTCATTACCGAGCACAACTCCGGGTTATCAAGGCTCGCTATAATCAAGATTAAGATTAAAAGTTTTTCAATACATAAGGTATTATTTAATCCTAGCGAACATGTTTGCCCTGCGAGTGGCATTCTTTCTGGCAGCCTGCATATCATTGGCGGCTGCAGATACCCGTCCGTTGGTCCTGGATGAAGTCCAGCCCCCGGTCACCCTGGCCACCGAGCTGGCCGACTACCGACTGGCCAGCCACATCCTACCCGTCAGCTACAACATTACCCTGCGCCCGTACCTGCTGGAGTCCGATGGCCTCAAGCGCTTCACCTTCGACGGTGAGGTGCACATCGAAGTGGTTCCGACGGAGACCACCTCCTCGGTGCACCTCCACGCCAAGAACCTCACTTTCTCAGTAAGCGAGTACTGGGCCAAACCCGCTCAGGGAGTGGCTGCTCCGGCCGGAACAAACTTCAATGCCGCCAACGAGACCAACTCAGACACGGATATTGTGAAGCTGACCACGGCGGCAACTTTGGCAGCGAACACTTCATACATCCTGCACTTCGTTTACACGGGTCTCATGGAGGACGACATGCATGGGTTCTACAAGAGCTACTACGTGGATGACAACAATGTTACCAAGTGCGTAGATCCGAAGTGATTCCACAAGGACTCCCTCATAAATAATCCATTTGCAGATGGCTGGGATCCACCCAGTTCCAGACGAACCACGCCCGTCGCGCCTTCCCCAGCTTCGATGAGCCCAAGTTCAAGGCCACCTTCAACATCTCATTGAAGCGCCACAGGACCTTTAACTCGGTCAGTAACACGCGTCTGATTGGATCCTACCCGAGCACTGAAGCGTAAGTTTTTATACTAACATCGTTCTTCAAACCAGCCATTATCATCATCAAAATCCTGAACAGTGGCTATTTCGTGGATGTGTTTGCGACCACGCCCATTATGTCCACCTATCTGGTGGCCTTCATCATCTCTGAGTTCGCCGCTCGCTCGGACGACAATTTCCGCGTATTGGCCCGCCCCGAGTACTATGCCCAGACCCAGTATCCCTACAATGTTGGTATCGAGATCCTGCAGAAGATGGGCGAGTACCTGAAGTTGGACTACTACACTCTTGGAAATGATAAGATGGACATGGCAGCTATCCCCGACTTCTCGGCTGGAGCCATGGAGAACTGGGGTCTTCTGACCTACAGGGAACGCAGTCTGCTGGTGGATGAGTCCGCAACTACCCTGGCCTCCCGCCAGGCGATCGCCGCGGTGGTGGCTCACGAACAGGCCCACATGTGGTTCGGCGACCTGGTCACCTGCGAATGGTGGAGCTACACTTGGCTTAACGAAGGATTCGCGCGGTACTTCCAGTACTTTGGCACCGCCATGGCGGAGGACAAGTGGGAGCTAGAGAACCAGTTTGTTGTAGACCAGATCCAGTCGGTTATGGCCATGGATTCGACGAACGCCACCAATCCTCTGACCGATCCAAATACCTACACCCCCGCCCACCTGAGCCGTATGTTCAACAGCATCTCCTACAACAAGGGTGCCACATTCATCCGGATGATCAAGCACACCATGGGAGAGGATGAGTTCCAATTGGCACTGCAGAGTTATATTGTCAAGTAGTGAGTTCCTCTTACTAAATACATTTTTTCTTGTTTAGGTTTCTATAAACTGTTCAACATTATTTCGAGGTATTTCATTAATTAAATAATATATCTCTCCTCAAGCTCTTATAAGTCATCGCGCCCCGAGTACCTCCTGGCGGAATGGCAAAGCACCTGGCCGGATCGTTTCAAAAACAGTTCCAAGGAAATCTTCGATAGCTTCACCACTCAGGTGGGCTATCCGCTTGTAAATGCTGAGCTTTCTAGCGACCGCATGTCGGTCCGCTTCACCCAGCAGCGATTTCTTTTAAAAGAAAATGATGGATCCAATGCCAGCCTGGTGTACTCCGTGCCAGTAACGTTCACAAACAGTATCAGTCCTAAATTTTACAACACCACAACAAACTTCATTCTTAACGGCACAGAACCCGAAACTTGGAACTTCCACCATGCTCTCGACTGGATTATAGTAAATGTCCAACAATGTGGATACTATCGCGTTAACTACACTGAAAACAACTGGCGCTCCATCCAGACTCTTCTTGCCAATAATAGCTGGGGTGGGGTACATGAAAACAACCGTGCCCAGATAGTGGACGATCTATTTAACTTGGCTCGAGCTGGGCTCATATCCTACAGCCTTACTCTGGATGTGATCGAGTACCTGGAGACGGAGACCCATTATATTCCCTGGACATCCGCCTTCAACGGTTTCAGCTTCCTGACCATCCGCCTGGGCAACGACACCGCCAACTTCAATAGCTACATCCAAGCACTTACGCAGAAAGCCTACAACAAACTTGGGTTCAATGAGACGGAGTCGGACACTGCCTTGGACATCTACCTGCGCACCAAGGTTCTGTCCTGGGCCTGCCGCTACGGCAGTGCCGACTGCATCAGCCGGGCCAAGACCTACTTCCAGTCCCTCTCAACCGTGCCCAAGAACATCCGAGCCACAGTGTACTGTGTGGGTCTGCGCGAGGGTGGTTCCACCGAGTTCGAGGCTCTATACAGCAAGTTTAAGGTCGAGACCGTGGCCACCGAGGAGACCCTGCTGCAGAACTCGTTCGGCTGTGTGAAGACCCAGGCCCTAATTGAGCGAGTGTTCAACCTGATCCTAAGTGATGAAATCCGCCGCCAGGACAAGTCCTCGGTGCTGGCCACTCTCTACACTGAGAACAACGAGAATGTAAGCCCGGTGTTTGCCTTGGTCACACAGAAATTCGAGGAACTGGCTGAAGCGTAAGTTAATAGGTACCAGCAAGCAGATTCTTTTCATTGATTTGTACTTTTTGCAACCACAGAATGGGCGGATACTCTGCAGTGGCCACTGTCATCTCCAACATCGCCGCCCGCTTTACCACCGAACAGCAGTATGCCGATCTCCAGAATTTCAACAAAATTAGTGGATCCAAATTCGGATCCTCCCAGGCCACCCTCACTGCGGCGGAAGCCTCCGTGGTCGAGAACCTAGAATGGGCGCAGGCTAAGCTGGGTGTGTTCCGTAGCTACCTGGCTGGACGCAACGGAGGCGCTATGGCCAGTGCCCTGAGTGGGCTGAGCCTTCTCTTGGTGGCCCTGGCTACCATCCTGCGTCAATAAGCGCCATTGCTTATGAGTAGCAAACTAATCTTTCCGATAACCCGTATTAACAGCTTAAAAGATAGTAGTTTCTTTGTTCTTTCTGGCTAGACACAAATAATTCCGTCGATCAAAAAATAACATTATTTAAAAGTGTAAATAAAGGATTATAAATATGAAACTTGGTGCCAAACTTGAATTTTAACTTGGTCATTTTAAATAGATAATGATAATTTACCCGAAACGGCAGAAACTTATTGCAGATATGGCTCATAGCAATCGCAAAGAATCCTACTCTCCCAAGACACCATTATTGAATCTACCATAAAAGCCCAAGTCTCATCAATTGGCCGATGACGGACTGCGTAAATCACCGCCAGCAACTATTATCGCGCCACACCATTATCGCCGCTTAATCTGTAGGCCAGGCCAAAACTTTATCTGGGTGAAATAAAACGGTTAAGACTGTAGATAGCCCATTGATAATGAAAGTCCCCTCATCTACTGCCCGGATGCCCATATATACCGGGGCTTGGGCCAGGCGTCGATTAGTTGTCGAACCGAACCGCGACCCAAGAGGCCTGCGAAAGACTTAAACCTATTTCTAGTTCAGGAGCCGTTGTAAAACCCTTGGAAAAGTGAGTGCTTCGGGATTACATAAGATCCAGTTCCTGTTAAGTAACTTATTGGCCGGCACCTTTAAGATTATATTTTAACTGGAGCCTACATATATTTTAATATTTTCCAACTTGTGACATTCTTTCCAAAAAGTGACATTCTTGTATCAGTTTGTGCGAGTTAAGTTTTTAAGAATAAACATAACTTGTAATATATAATAGACATATAAATGCAACTGAAACTATTTCCTTAAGTAACTTTCTAATTTATAATTTAATTTCATTAAAACGATCGCAAACTTATTGGATACCGAGAATTAATTAAACGATTTTCTGAATGGATTAAAGAAGTTTTCTAATTTGTCAAAGTTCATATTCTTTTTCAGCAGAAATGTTTTCTCTTCGAGTGGCATTCTTTCTGACAACATGCCTGTCCTTGGCGGCTGCAGATACCCGTCCGTTGGTCCTGGATGAAGTCCAGCCCCCGGTCACCCTGGCCACCGAGCTGGCCGACTACCGACTGGCCAGCCACATCCTACCCGTCAGCTACAACATTACCCTGCGCCCGTACCTGCTGGAGTCCGATGGCCTCAAGCGCTTCACCTTCGACGGTGAGGTGCACATCGAAGTGGTTCCGACGGAGACCACCTCCTCGGTGCACCTCCACGCCAAGAACCTCACTTTCTCAGTAAGCGAGTACTGGGCCAAACCCGCTCAGGGAGTGGCTGCTCCGGCCGGAACAAACTTCAATGCCGCCAACGAGACCAACTCAGACACGGATATTGTGAAGCTGACCACGGCGGCAACTTTGGCAGCGAACACTCCATACATCCTGCACTTCGTTTACACGGGTCTCATGGAGGACGACATGCATGGGTTCTACAAGAGCTACTACGTGGATGACAACAATGTTACCAAGTGCGTAGATCCGAAGTGATTCCACAAGGACTCCCTCATAAATAATCCATTTGCAGATGGCTGGGATCCACCCAGTTCCAGACGAACCACGCCCGTCGCGCCTTCCCCAGCTTCGATGAGCCCAAGTTCAAGGCCACCTTCAACATCTCATTGAAGCGCCACAGGACCTTTAACTCGGTCAGTAACACGCGTCTGATTGGATCCTACCCGAGCACTGAAGCGTAAGTTTTTATACTAACATCGTTCTTCAAACCAGCCATTATCATCATCAAAATCCTGAACAGTGGCTATTTCGTGGATGTGTTTGCGACCACGCCCATTATGTCCACCTATCTGGTGGCCTTCATCATCTCTGAGTTCGCCGCTCGCTCGGACGACAATTTCCGCGTATTGGCCCGCCCCGAGTACTATGCCCAGACCCAGTATCCCTACAATGTTGGTATCGAGATCCTGCAGAAGATGGGCGAGTACCTGAAGTTGGACTACTACACTCTTGGAAATGATAAGATGGACATGGCAGCTATCCCCGACTTCTCGGCTGGAGCCATGGAGAACTGGGGTCTTCTGACCTACAGGGAACGCAGTCTGCTGGTGGATGAGTCCGCAACTACCCTGGCCTCCCGCCAGGCGATCGCCGCGGTGGTGGCTCACGAACAGGCCCACATGTGGTTCGGCGACCTGGTCACCTGCGAATGGTGGAGCTACACTTGGCTTAACGAAGGATTCGCGCGGTACTTCCAGTACTTTGGCACCGCCATGGCGGAGGACAAGTGGGAGCTAGAGAACCAGTTTGTTGTAGACCAGATCCAGTCGGTTATGGCCATGGATTCGACGAACGCCACCAATCCTCTGACCGATCCAAATACCTACACCCCCGCCCACCTGAGCCGTATGTTCAACAGCATCTCCTACAACAAGGGCGCCACATTCATCCGGATGATCAAGTACACTATGGGAGAAGCTGAGTTCCAATTGGCGCTGCAGAACTATCTTGTCAAGTAGTAAGTCGCAGTTTCCATTCGCATTTCGTTCAATATATCATTATTTATAAATATAACCACCAATCTTTTCTATTTCTTTAGTTCTTATAAGCCATCGCGGCCCGAGTACCTTTTGGCGGAATGGCAGAACACCTGGCCAAACTCTAGCTATAATGCCAGCTCCAAAGAAATCTTCGAAAGCTTCACCACCCAAGTGGGCTATCCCCTGATTAAGGTGGAACAGAGTGGAACCGTCATCCGCTTCTCCCAGCAGCGGTTCCTCCTGAAGGAGAACGACGGCTCAGACGCCAGTCTGACATACACTGTGCCCATTTCTTACACCACAGATTTGGCGCCACAATTCACTAATGTCACTCCAAATATTATCCTGGGCTCGAATACTCCAGTTACTGTGGACTTTGCCAGGGCTCCTCAGTGGATTATTCTGAACCTACAGCAAACATGTTATTACCGAGTCAACTATACCGAAACCCTCTGGCATGCTATTCATCATCAGTTGGCCAGCGACAACTGGGGTGGAATACACGAGAACAACCGGGCCCAGGTAGTGGACGATCTCTTCAACCTAGCCAGGGCTGGACTCCTGTCCTACAACCTTTCGCTGGATGTTATCGAGTATCTGGAGACGGAGACCCATTATATTCCCTGGACATCCGCCTTCAACGGTTTCAGCTTCCTGACCATCCGCCTGGGCAACGACACCGCCAACTTCAATAGCTACATCCAAGCACTTACGCAGAAAGCCTACAACAAACTTGGGTTCAATGAGACGGAGTCGGACACTGCCTTGGACATCTACCTGCGCACCAAGGTTCTGTCCTGGGCCTGCCGCTACGGCAGTGCCGACTGCATCAGCCGGGCCAAGACCTACTTCCAGTCCCTCTCAACCGTGCCCAAGAACATCCGAGCCACAGTGTACTGTGTGGGTCTGCGCGAGGGTGGTTCCACCGAGTTCGAGGCTCTATACAGCAAGTTTAAGGTCGAGACCGTGGCCACCGAGGAGACCCTGCTGCAGAACTCGTTCGGCTGTGTGAAGACCCAGGCCCTAATTGAGCGAGTGTTCAACCTGATCCTAAGTGATGAAATCCGCCGCCAGGACAAGTCCTCGGTGCTGGCCACTCTCTACACTGAGAACAACGAGAATGTAAGCCCGGTGTTTGCCTTGGTCACACAGAAATTCGAGGAACTGGCTGAAGCGTAAGTTAATAGGTACCAGCAAGCAGATTCTTTTCATTGATTTGTACTTTTTGCAACCACAGAATGGGCGGATACTCTGCAGTGGCCACTGTCATCTCCAACATCGCCGCCCGCTTTACCACCGAACAGCAGTATGCCGATCTCCAGAATTTCAACAAGATGAGTGGATCCAAATTCGGATCCTCCCAGGCCACCCTCACTGCGGCGGAAGCCTCCGTGGTCGAGAACCTAGAATGGGCGCAGGCTAAGCTGGGTGTGTTCCGTAGCTACCTGGCTGGACGCAACGGAGGCGCTATGGCCAGTGCCCTGAGTGGGCTGAGCCTTCTCTTGGTGGCCCTGGCTACCATCCTGCGTCAATAAGCGCCATTGCTTATGAGTAGCAAACTAATCTTTCCGATAACCCGTATTAACAGCTTAAAAGATAGTAGTTTCTTTGTTCTTTCTGGCTAGACACAAATAATTCCGTCGATCAAAAAATAACTTTATTTAAAAGTGTAAATAAAGGATTATAAATATGAAACTTGGTGCCAAACTTGAATTTTAACTTGGTCATTTTAAATAGATAATGATAATTTACCCGAAATGGCAGAAACTTATTGCAGATATGGCTCATAGCAATCGCAACGAATCCTACTCTCCCCATTATTGAATCTACGATAAAAGCCCAAGTCTCATCAATTGGCCGATGACGGACTGCGTAAATCACCACCAGAAACTATTATCGCGCCACACCATTATCGCCGCTTAATCTGTAGGCCAGGGCAAAACTTTATCTGGGTGAAATAAAACGGTTAAGACTGTAGATAGCCCATTGATAATGAAAGTCCCCTCATTTACTGCCCAGATGCCCATATATACCGGGGCTTGGGCCAGGCGTCGATTAGTTGTCGAACCGAACCGCGACCCAAGTGGCCTGCGAAAGACTTAAACCTATTTCTAGTTCAGGGGCCGTTGTAAAACCCTTGGAAAAGTGAGTGCTTCGGGATTACATAAGATCCAGTTCCTGTTAAGTAACTTATTGGCCGGCACCTTTAAGATTATATTTTAACTGGAGCCTACATATATTTTAATATTTTCCAACTTGTGACATTCTTTCCAAAAAGTGACATTCTTGTATCAGTATGTGCGAGTTAAGTTTTTAAGAATAAACATAACTTGTAATATATAATAGACATATAAATGCAACTGAAACTATTTCCTTAAGTAACTTTCTAATTTATAATTTAAATTCATTAAAACGATCGCAAACTTATTGGATACCGAGAATTAATTAAACGATTTTCTGAATGGTCTAAAGAAGTTTTCTAATTTGTCAAAGTTCATATTCTTTTTCAGCAGAAATGTTTTCTCTTCGAGTGGCATTCTTTCTGACAACATGCCTGTCCTTGGCGGCTGCAGATACCCGTCCGTTGGTCCTGGATGAAGTCCAGCCCCCGGTCACCCTGGCCACCGAGCTGGCCGACTACCGACTGGCCAGCCACATCCTACCCGTCAGCTACAACATTACCCTGCGCCCGTACCTGCTGGAGTCCGATGGCCTCAAGCGCTTCACTTTCGACGGTGAGGTGCACATCGAAGTGGTTCCGACGGAGACCACCTCCTCGGTGCACCTCCACGCCAAGAACCTCACTTTCTCAGTAAGCGAGTACTGGGCCAAACCCGCTCAGGGAGTGGCTGCTCCGGCCGGAACAAACTTCAATGCCGCCAACGAGACCAACTCAGACACGGATATTGTGAAGCTGACCACGGCGGCAACTTTGGCAGCGAACACTCCATACATCCTGCACTTCGTTTACACGGGTCTCATGGAGGACGACATGCATGGGTTCTACAAGAGCTACTACGTGGATGACAACAATGTTACCAAGTGCGTAGATCCGAAGTGATTCCACAAGGACTCCCTCATAAATAATCCATTTGCAGATGGCTGGGATCCACCCAGTTCCAGACGAACCACGCCCGTCGCGCCTTCCCCAGCTTCGATGAGCCCAAGTTCAAGGCCACCTTCAACATCTCATTGAAGCGCCACAGGACCTTTAACTCGGTCAGTAACACGCGTCTGATTGGATCCTACCCGAGCACTGAAGCGTAAGTTTTTATACTAACATCGTTCTTCAAACCAGCCATTATCATCATCAAAATCCTGAACAGTGGCTATTTCGTGGATGTGTTTGCGACCACGCCCATTATGTCCACCTATCTGGTGGCCTTCATCATCTCTGAGTTCGCCGCTCGCTCGGACGACAATTTCCGCGTATTGGCCCGCCCCGAGTACTATGCCCAGACCCAGTATCCCTACAATGTTGGTATCGAGATCCTGCAGAAGATGGGCGAGTACCTGAAGTTGGACTACTACACTCTTGGAAATGATAAGATGGACATGGCAGCTATCCCCGACTTCTCGGCTGGAGCCATGGAGAACTGGGGTCTTCTGACCTACAGGGAACGCAGTCTGCTGGTGGATGAGTCCGCAACTACCCTGGCCTCCCGCCAGGCGATCGCCGCGGTGGTGGCTCACGAACAGGCCCACATGTGGTTCGGCGACCTGGTCACCTGCGAATGGTGGAGCTACACTTGGCTTAACGAAGGATTCGCGCGGTACTTCCAGTACTTTGGCACCGCCATGGCGGAGGACAAGTGGGAGCTAGAGAACCAGTTTGTTGTAGACCAGATCCAGTCGGTTATGGCCATGGATTCGACGAACGCCACCAATCCTCTGACCGATCCAAATACCTACACCCCCGCCCACCTGAGCCGTATGTTCAACAGCATCTCCTACAACAAGGGCGCCACATTCATCCGGATGATCAAGCACACTATGGGAGAAGCTGAGTTCCAATTGGCGCTGCAGAACTATCTTGTCAAGTAGTAAGTCGCAGTTTCCATTCGCATTTCGTTCAATATATCATTATTTATAAATATAACCACCAATCTTTTCTATTTCTTTAGTTCTTATAAGCCATCGCGGCCCGAGTACCTTTTGGCGGAATGGCAGAACACCTGGCCAAACTCTAGCTATAATGCCAGCTCCAAAGAAATCTTCGAAAGCTTCACCACCCAAGTGGGCTATCCCCTGATTAAGGTGGAACAGAGTGGAACCGTCATCCGCTTCTCCCAGCAGCGGTTCCTCCTGAAGGAGAACGACGGCTCAGACGCCAGTCTGACATACACTGTGCCCATTTCTTACACCACAGATTTGGCGCCACAATTCACTAATGTCACTCCAAAGTTTATCCTGCGCAACAATGCTGCAATGAATGTGAACTTTCAACAGGCTCCTAAATGGATTATTCTGAATTTACAGCAAACATGTTATTACC
Source organism: Drosophila monieri (assembly GCA_035047585.1). Taxonomy (NCBI): domain Eukaryota; kingdom Metazoa; phylum Arthropoda; class Insecta; order Diptera; family Drosophilidae; genus Drosophila; species Drosophila monieri. Next base: position 2,092,668 of record JAWNPJ010000087.1, on the reverse strand, counting down.
GAGTCATCTATACCGAAACCCTCTGGCATGCTATTCATCATCAGTTGGCCAGCGACAACTGGGGTGGAATACACGAGAACAACCGGGCCCAGGTAGTGGACGATCTCTTCAACCTAGCCAGGGCTGGACTCCAGTCCTACAACCTTTCGCTGGATGTTATCGAGTATCTGGAGACTGAGACCCATTATATTCCCTGGACATCCGCCTTCAACGGTTTCAGCTTCCTGACCATCCGCCTGGGCAACGACACCGCCAACTTCAATAGCTACATCCAAGCACTTACGCAGAAAGCCTACAACAAACTTGGGTTCAATGAGACGGAGTCGGACACTGCCTTGGACATCTACCTGCGCACCAAGGTTCTGTCCTGGGCCTGCCGCTACGGCAGTGCCGACTGCATCAGCCGGGCCAAGACCTACTTCCAGTCCCTCTCAACCGTGCCCAAGAACATCCGAGCCACAGTGTACTGTGTGGGTCTGCGCGAGGGTGGTTCCACCGAGTTCGAGGCTCTATACAGCAAGTTTAAGGTCGAGACCGTGGCCACCGAGGAGACCCTGATGCAGAACTCGTTCGGCTGTGTGAAGACCCAGGCCCTAATTGAGCGAGTGTTCAACCTGATCCTAAGTGATGAAATCCGCCGCCAGGACAAGTCCTCGGTGCTGGCCACTCTCTACACTGAGAACAACGAGAATGTAAGCCCGGTGTTTGCCTTGGTCACACAGAAATTCGAGGAACTGGCTGAAGCGTAAGTTAATAGGTACCAGCAGGCAGATTCTTTTCATTGATTTGTACTTTTTGCAACCACAGAATGGGCGGATACTCTGCAGTGGCCACTGTCATCTCCAACATCGCCGCCCGCTTTACCACCGAACAACAGTATGCCGATCTCCAGAATTTCAATAAGAATAGTGGATCCAAATTCGGATCCTCCCAGGCCACCCTCACTGCGGCGGAAGCCTCCGTGGTCGAGAACCTAGAATGGGCGCAGGCTAAGCTGGGTGTGTTCCGTAGCTACCTGGCTGGACGCAACGGAGGCGCTATGGCTAGTGCTCTGAGTGGGCTGAGCCTTCTCCTGGTGGCCTTGGCTACCATCCTGCGCAACTAAGCAGAACTGAAGAGCAGGTGCAAGCGTGTCACTCGGACCTTCAAGACTATAAAGTATTTGTACCTCGTAAAATAAAAAAAACTTTAAAAGCGTAGATAAGACCGAAGTCGTATATTCAGTTTATTGGCCAAATCGATCATACACTAAGCCTAAATGACCTTCTTGACAACAAATTTTACAATCTGATTAGTCCGTAGACTCGTTCGAATGATTCATCTCACAATCTTTACGGGATTTCATTGAGCTGAAGTGCCTTTTGGCCAATCAATTAATATAATCGTCGTAATGCCATCGATTCGTTTTATAGTTGATAACTATATTTCGCAATAAGTTAAAACAAAATTTTGTGAGCCAATCGATCATTACAAAAATTTCTGGGAACTCGGGCGATTCATTCGGCATACTTAGATTAAAATGTTGTTGCTAGTCGTAAGCTGCAAAATGCTTATCACCTCGAAATCACATTTTCTTCTACGAATCGTAGATGATTGGTAAGTTGATACCACTGTGAACTTTAAACTGTTTTATGAATAAGAAAGTCTTGGAACAGTGTGCTATTATTTCCCTAAGCAACCACTTACTTATTTCACACGATGATAAGTTGGAAAACATGAGGCGATAACAAATAACAGAAAGAGGTGTGATTCCCACTTTAATCGCAGGCAGAATATATAATCTAATCATTGGATTGTTTTTTCATCGGGGGGCGACTCTTTTTTTATTATGCCGATCTCTCCAGTGCTGGAAACACCGCCGGCATGACCAGTTCGCCATCCCGTTCCGTGGCCTCTTGGCCTTTGCTTGTTTTCTTGATTGGCTCTGTTTTGGGCTTGGACTACAGGCTGGATGGTAGTGTTGTGCCGTCCTACTATAATTTGACCATCGGAGTGCTGAGAGACACTAGCGACCCGACTCTTTTTGAAGGCGAAGTGAGCATAACTGTGCGGGGGGCCGGCATATCGCCGATCCAACAAATCACTTTGCACGCAGATACGCTGGAGATATCGTCATGCCGCTTGCTGGACATGGGAGGTGGCCTCACAGGTGGCTCGGAAGTGGAGGCCGTCGATATCAGCCGGATGATTTACGAGGCTGCCACCCAACAGGTGACAGTTCCCCTGACGCAGCCCCTCGAAGTGGGTAGGGACTACGCGGTGGAGTTCAAGTACACCGGGCGCATTCGGTCGGATATGGCTGGATTATTTTCCGCCAGCTATGAGGAGGCGGAGACAAATGCCACCAGGTGGCTGGCTCTCACCCAGATGCAGCGAATAAATGCCCGCTACGTGTTTCCCTGCTTCGACGAGCCCGCTCTAAAGGCCAAGTTCCAGCTTCAGATAGACAGGCCGAGTGGTTACCAGACCATTGCTAATACCAAATTGGTTAAGACAAATCCGTCGGGGTGAGCACTCAATCCTTTTGCATTATAAAAGATATTCTAAAATGATTGCAATAATTTCAGATCGGACCGGTTTGTAGACAGTTTTGCAGAAACTCCTGCGATGTCCACCTATCTTCTGGCTTTCATGGTTACCGGCTATACGACCCGAGGAAATGCAAGTGAATTCTCAGTCCTTTCTCGCCCGGAGTTCTACAATAACACGGAATTCAGCTACGAGGTGGGACAAAGGGTTATTCAGGCCTACAACGCATTGTTTGCTCTTCCTTATGTCGAGCTGGGAAACGAGGTTCTTCAATATGCCAGTTCCCCTCGGTTTCCACACAACGGAATGGAAAACTGGGGTCTTATTATATACAGGTTTGTACCCAAACTACGAAATATAAATGTCTGATATAAGGGTCTGAGGGTAAGGGATCTATATACATTCTGCCCCTATTCTGCCCCAATAGTGATGATGTTCTCGTGCGAATTCCGGGATATACTGATGACTGGTCCGACAAGGAGTTCGCAATACGGATCATTGCCCATGAGACGTCTCACATGTGGTTTGGAGACAGCGTGACCTTCTCCTGGTGGAGTTACTTCTGGCTGAACGAGGCATTCGCCCGTTACTACGAGTACTTTATGGCCCATCAGGTGAGATCCATTGTATGATGTTTACCTGCGTATCTTATAGCAGAATCCGCATAGCTTTATCCGGAGTACCACCTGGACGAACAGTTTGTAGTGCGACAAATGCAATTAATTTTCGCTACGGATGCCAGGAACAGCACCCAACCCATGACCAGTCCCGAGTCAGAAATCCAAACCCCCTCCCAGATTGCCTCTAAGTTTAGTGCCATCGCCTACGCCAAGGGAGCCTGCATTGTCAGGATGTGGAGGAACTGCATGGGAGAGGAAAACTTCAACGCAGCCATCCGAGATTATTTGAAACAATTGTAAGTTGGTGTGTGGTGGTTGAAGGTACAGTTCATAACTTTAAAATCACTTTTATTGTAGCCAATTGTCGAACACTGAGCCAAGAAACTTGTTTTTCTATTTGTATGAGCACTGGCCTGCTACTCCGGCAGTAAATCTGGAGGATTTCTTTGCCGATTACACGGAGCAAGTGGGTTACCCCATGCTGATTGTGAACGTGACCCGTCAGAATCATATAGTCCACATCGGGCAGATGAGATTTCTTCTAAATCCCGGAGATGGCAGCAACGCCACCCTGAAGTATACAGTGCCCCTCACCTATGCCACCAACCATCACCCCAATTTCTACAACTTAACCCCCTCCTCCTATATGCACAAGGTGGTGGACATATTCCAGTTGGAGTTTGAAGATCCCATCGACTGGATTGTGGTGAATCTGCGTCAGTCCAACTACCAAAGGGTCCTCTACGACAGAACTCTGATGGCCAATCTGCAAGTAGCTCTGGGTGCCCGGAATCATAGCGGGATTCCCGTCGAGAATCGCGCTCAGATGATCGATGATTTCTTTAACTTTGCCCGTGTAGGCTATCTGGATTACTCCGAGGTATTTGAGTTTCTTGAATATTTGAGTAGTGAAGTGGACTACGTACCCTGGTACGCTTTCTTCGAGAACCTCCAATCGGTGGCCAAGCGACTTACACCTGAGCAGTTGCCCAGTTTCCGGAGCTATCTCGAAGATAACACTGATGCTGTTTTTGAAAAGTTGGGCGTAGATTGGAGCGAAGCGGAAGACACTCCTTTAGACGTGGCCAGCCGGAATAAGGTGGTAGCCTGGTTAAGCCGGTATGAGGCCAGTGGATGCCGGGACCAGATCCATGAGATGATCACTGCCTCTCAACCAAAGAAACCCACGCCGGACTTCAGACAGACCTTTTACTGTGCGGGCAGCAGCCAGTCCTCCGGATACGCGCACGTTCGGAAGTTATTTTTTGAAGAAACACGCACCAAGGAGAAGCAACTCTTATGGGCTGCCATGAGCTGCACCAGGGACTATGAAACGCACTACTATAAATTTATACTGGAAAACGCTAACACTGCGGAGATGAAGAAGGTAGGCATAGCTACTTTGTACGAGGAGAATCCGGATTTGGTTGAGCCTATCTTTAAAATGATCACCGCGAATGTTACTGAACTGGCTGTAAGGTACGTTGAACTGTTTTTTTTTACAAAGGACATATTTTTATCGAAAAGATTTACATTCCAGCTTAAACAGCTGGTCGGATACAGCCGAAGTTATCAGTGACATAGCTGAGTACTTTACCACCCGAGAACAGCAGCAGCTCTTAATGGACTTCTACCAGAATAATCAGCACCTTTTCGGCCAGTCGGCTACTGTGCTGTCGAAGTCCTTGGATTCGGTGGAGGCCAATCTGCAGTGGGCCGAACAACGTCTCGGTCGTCTGGTGAGCTTCCTGGCCAAGCGAAACAGCTCTAGTTTCCTTCATGCTACTTCCTTACTGCTGCTGCTTTTGGCCAGTCTGGCTCTGATTGCTATTAGTTATTAAGCTTGTGCATGAAGAAATAAAGAAAGATTGCGCCGCGGGGGAAATGCCCTTTTCGTGTTCGCAATTACTAGGCAAAACGTCAAAAAGGTTTTGGCCGGCTGTGAGCTTTATTAGGCCATAATTCACGCAGCCGAGGAGCGAGCCATTTCAGCGGCATCCTCCGGCGCGGGTCGTTGGTATAAAGGTCCAGTGGCTGCTGCTTGCGTCTTCCATTCCACGATGCTGCGCCACCTGCTCCGCCACGAGAACAACAAGCTCTTCGTCCTGATCCTGCTCTACTGCGTTCTGGTCAGTTTGCTGAAGCTTTGCTCCGCCCAGGCGGATAATGCCGTCTCCTCTTCTGACAATGGTAAAGGCTTGCTGCGTTGGGATCCGGAGTGTGATTAGAGTCTTCTCCCCATTTTAGATATCACGCATCTGGGGGACGACTGCCAGGTGACACCTGTGATACATGTCCTGCAGTATCCTGGCTGTGTGCCCAAGCCCATACCCTCGTTCGCCTGCGTGGGTCGCTGTGCCAGTTACATTCAGGTGGAGCTAAGATATTTCTTCTGTGTATAATTTAATTACAAGAAATTCTTTTAGGTCTCCGGCAGCAAAATCTGGCAAATGGAGCGCTCGTGCATGTGCTGCCAGGAGTCCGGCGAACGTGAGGCTGCTGTCTCGCTTTTCTGCCCCAAGGTGAAGCCCGGCGAGCGGAAGTTCAAGAAGGTCCTGACCAAGGCGCCCCTGGAGTGCATGTGCCGGCCCTGCACCTCTATCGAGGAGTCTGGAATCGTGCCCCAGGAAATCGCTGGCTACTCGGACGAGGGTCCCCTGAACAATCATTTCCGGCGTATTGCCCTGCAATAGATCACCCGTCACAGTCACATTTAAACAACTCCAAACTTTGAAATAAATTAAATTTGCCGTATTTGCTTGTCCACAGTGAGAATCAAAAAATGTGTTATATCTTAATGGGAAATTTGTATATTAAATAAAATTCAGTAATACCTGGTCTTGCTTCGCCCGGTTTCTAAGACCATCCTCTCTAAAAAGTAAAACTTGCATCATAGGATTTAAATTTATTTGTCAACTAACAAATCTCATGTCATTTGCTACTAGTTCTCTAACCGGTGTATCGCCACTTCACCTAGAAATGTAGATGCGTAACGAGCGAAAAACAAGGATAGTCTTTACACTTCAACTGGATCTAATGAATAGGAGTTTTTAGGCTATTAAATAATCAATCCCCCTACAAATACTCGACGATATCGCATTTTATGGATATATTCGGACAGCTCTGGCCCACAACACTGCGGCCCCGATAGTTGGGGCTCTTCTCGGTGAGCAGTTTCCGGAAGATGGGCAGGATGGCCGTCTCACCCTCGAGGAGCTCTGTCTCGCTGCTGGCCCCAAAGATGCTGCTACTTTCGTGCTTGCCCCCGCGCTGCTTGCCCCTTTGCTTCTCCGCCGGCGCCACGTTCGGGGAACTGTGGTGGTGGGCAGCATACTGAATGTTCGAGTTACGGCTCAGCTTCCGGGGCACAATGCATTGCTCCGCTCTGGTGATCTGCGGCGGCGGGTCCCGCTCCCGCTCGCTGTCCGTCTCGCTTTGACAGACGGTGCCCTTTTGTGGCTTCGGCCGGTGCTTGTTTCGATTCTTCTCCGAGACGGACCGCTGGATCGGCGAGGTGGTGTTGGGGTCGTAGGCCATACCAATGCTATGACCATGATGCTCCGTGCAGCGCTGGGGACTAGCATAGTTTCTCGGCGATTGGCGCTGCTTGGCGTGGGATAGCGTGTGCGTGTCCCATAGGTCGCTCTGTGAGACCACGAAGTTGGACTTAAGAGCGGCGCCCATGCTGGTGCGACGATGATCGGAAGTAGTGGGAGCTGGAGGTGCAAAGGATTGTCATGAGTATGAAGTCTGTAAAATTAGCTTTATAAACTTACTCTTCATCACCCCCGGAGTACTGGGCTTGGACACATGTGGGCACATATTGCTCAGCTCGGACTGGGAGGTGGAAATGTTAGTAGAGGAGTTACGGTGCGAAGTACTATACTTGGGTCTGGCCGTTGGTGTTTGGCTGCCACTGTCGTAGTGCCGGGAGGCGGTGGACTGACGTCGCTCCCGGAGATTAGGACATTCCCCGCTTGTACTCCTCTTTCCGGCAGTGCTGGTTATGCTTCCAATATTGTCATCCGTTTGGGCCGACACCGAATTTCGTTTCTCCAAATGGCGGTGATGTTGCTGCTGGTGTTGCTGTTGTTGCATTTGTTGATGTTGCTGCTGCTGGTGTTGCTGTTGCATTTGCTGCTGCTGTTGGAGATGCTGTTGCAGCTGCTGCTGGATGGGTTGCATCATGGTGGCAGATGGGCCATGTGAATGATGTTCCACAATAGACTGCTTTTTCTTTTTGCTATAGAAGAGATGGATATTATATCTGAAAACCTGTTTTTATCTAGTAACCTACGGAGGCAAGGAAGGAGCTACGGCAGTCGACTGCACGGATACAAAAGAGTTGTCCATCTCCACGTGGGTGGAAGTTACACTATCCACAGAGGTCAGTTCGGTAACTTCTATGACAAATAACATGAACACATTTGTATGGAAACCTCCTTCGCCCATAGCTTACCTGTAGTGCTTGGCATCTCCCTCCTCACCGGAGGAGCTGACAATCTGGCTATGTCATCGCTCAGAATGGGCTCGAGCTCACTGGCCCCGTTGGAGCCACCACCTCCAGTGCAGGTTACGCCGTCTATCCACTTTCGAGCCTCCGGTCCTATTTTGCGAATCAGGGCCTGCAGCTCGTTCTCTTTTTCCATGAGCGCCTTACGGAAGCGGCAGTTCGTGTTCTTTACATCCCGGAGGCGCTGCTCCAGCTCGCAAACGGATGAGTCACGCCGGTTCTTGGACATTGGCCTCAAAGTGGCCCGCACCCTCTTGTCCACCACGCCCTGGGGGTTTCTCTTCAACTCCACCAGCTGAAAAATTGTACATTTTTGAATGGAATTGTTGCAACAATTTTGATACACATAGGAAAGAAAATCTACGGATTGAACAGATGGGTAAAGTATGCAGCAGCAAGCATATAGAAATCATTCTAGAAACTTGCCACTTTTTGAGGAGAATGGTTTTGCAATTCTAAAGTTCATAGTTAGTCTGTAGTGTTTGGAGAACTGTTTTGAAATATCGAGTACTTGTTGTTTCTGTATTAAATGTAACAAAAGTGATGTAAAGTAACGACAATGGTCTGATCGGTGTGGTATATTAAATAATCAAGCCGATCGGATCATCACCAGACTGCAAAACAACAACAACGAGTTTACAATGTATAACAGCTACAAAAACTACAAAACTTCCTTACTACCAGTCTTACTTTCGGTACGAACACCAAACACAAAGTGGCTGTCGTACAAAAAATGATAAAAAACGAGAGTAAGACAAAAACTAAATCCTTGCGATCGGAAAGAACCAAAGATATAGCCGCTCCAGCCAAGCAGGTGATGAAAACATTGTAAACTGAGAAACCAATATGCTTGGAATCGTTCAGGGCGGGTATGGAAACGTGACGTGTTTCCCAGGCCAAAAATGCGCCAAAGACCTAGATAATGGTATAATTATGTAGTTAATGAGCATAACATCATGGTTTAGTAATGAACTACCCACCAGTAGGAGGCCCTTGTAAGCATAGATTATGCTCACAAAGATTGTCATGTGCTCGGATTGACAGTATTCGTTTTCAGGGATCACCAAGACGTCATCAATGTTCTCATGGTGCTAGAAATTAAACAAATAATTATATTATAGAAGTATTATAGTATACCAAGGACTTACCCTTGGTTCCAACTGCTTCGTTTCTCTGTAGAAAGGATCCGCTATCTGCCAGGTTGTAATTATGGCTATGTCTATGGCCAGCAGGACACCCACAACCATAAAAAGCTGATAGTCCTTTATCACTTTCTTGTTTAACTTCAGGTCGGTGAAGATAGAGTGGACTCTCCAGGTTTTTGAGAACATGGCTCCAAAACTAAGACTGAAGCCTGCCATCAAAATCCAAGCTCTGGCCGTGCAAATGTACGGAAAAGCAGCGACACTACTCAAGGTGGTGTCCAGACCCAGAAAAATAATACTCAAATAGGTCAGCATGCAGCCCACTATGATCAGGTTGTTCAGATGCGGGCTAGACATTTTTATGTACCTAAAAAAGAATATGAAAAATTAAATATTTTGTAAAAAAAAATTTAGTTGGATATGGCACCTTTGATTGCGGTACTTGATGTTGAAGGCCAGAAATACAGTGGCTATAATCACGCCTATTACCGAAGCACTGGCCGATACTATATAGATGGTGGGATTGACCTGACTGTGTTCTATATAAATCAGAGTTCTGTCCTTGGGAGGGGTCTTGCCCACCCATCGGACAGGCTTGCCAAGACTCAGATCCAAATGCGATTTCTGCGAGTGGTATTCGCCAATTTTCTCCATTTGGCCCAATTGAAATTGGTTTATCAAAATGTTTGCCTTCCGCTCGTTGTTGTAAAAGCGAACAGGTCCCTAAAAATGATTCAGTTAAGATCGCTTTTATATATAGTTTTAATAGCAAACCTACCGTCACTCCCTCGAAGGAGGTATTTCGCAAAGCCTCCAGAAATACACTCTCCCAGTCCTTGACACGGTAGTCGAAGTGGCTCAGCAGATCTTCACGTTTCTCGGCTACATATTGTATAGCCAAGGCAGCTGCCCAGATGCCATCGTACGTATAGCCATGGAATCGGGAGTACTCGGTGCCCCTCAGACGATCGTACTCAACCAGGTACTCATCTGCAGTCTGTCCAAGCAATTTTCAAGTCTCATTGCGATAAGAAAATGTAATTTACTTACAATTCCCGCTACAGTGATGTCGCCACTCGTGGACAGAGGCAGTAGATCCACCAGAATAGCGCCCTCCAGAGCCGTGGATATCTCTTCCACCGTGCATTCGCTGTCCTGGGTCACATTCCACCATTCGGTGGAGTAAGTTGCCATGATTAGCCACTGATAGGCTCGACCATACATGTCCAGTCTGTTAATAAGCAATAAATATTTAAAATTTCATATTTTCATTAAAGAAAAAACTATCTTACTTGTATGCCTCACAGAAAGCTTTTCTTGCAAAGTGCTCGTTGAAGTTGCCCAATATGATCCTCACATCCTTTTCCCTTAACTTTTTCAGGGATTCGGCTACGTCATTGACAAAACTCTGGGTCTCCACCACCTCCACCTCCATAGAATCCAAGTCGGCCACCATGTGATTGTGGGGCAGGGAATACCGCGGCTCGTTCTGATACACAGTGCCCACCCGCGTCCAGTTGAATTCCTTGAGGAGTGCTAGACGTGGCGCATTGAAGGCATTCTCGGAGGGGACCACCCGGAAGAAGTTCGGAAACGCATCCTTGGTGAACATAGGATGCGTGTCAGCGTAGCTCAGCTGGGTGAGGTGCCAGTGCTTGCTGGCCTTGGCAATCGGATCGGTAACGTGGGTGCAGGCAGCTCCAAAGAGCATCACCTTGTTGGGACCCGAGTGCATCATGTCAAAGAAGGACTTTACACCCACGGCGGCGTTGCACTGAAAGAGGAAAAGTTTACATATTCCACAAAGTACGAATTTTTTCGAACATTATCGAGTTCAGGGTCTCCGCCAGCGGGTGCAGCTAGTGGAAATATTTTATACCCTGTGTTAACTCTCACCTGCGTGTCGTTCCACCACATGTGCAGTCTGTAATTGGCCAATATCTTGGCATGTTCGTTGACATGGCCCAGGGCCAGCTTTACGCTGGGCATAACCCCGCGACCAGTGTAAGAGTTTTCCACTCCGTCACCGTAGGGAAAGAAACCCGCAATATAGACGTCCGATCGCTTGGCAGTCCTGCCCCAGGCGCTCCAGCCGCCCGCAAGGATCAGCAGAACGAGGAGCAGCTGGCTTGCGAGGGGCATCCAATTCCGTCGATGCATGTTGACCGAGTGGCCTGCAAAACAAGTCTGAACGTTAGTAAATAAATTCGAGGACATGAACTTGGAGATGTAGTAGTGGGTGGGAGGGTGGATAGCTGTTGGTGGTGGCACTTAATGGGCGGTGGTGCCCGAGGCCTTCGCAGACAAGGCTGTGTCCAAGGAAGCGTATTTTTTGTTGCAAGTTCGCATGCAATTTGAAAAGGTACAAGGCTGAGGCCAGTTCCAGCAAAATGGCTTCAAATTACAGCCGCATTTGTTCATAAGAAAGTCATTTTGTAAGCTACAACGCCGCCATACATAATTTAGCAGCCTCATCAGCTTTTTTATCAATCAAGGCGCCTACTTTCAAATCTCCACTATAATAATAAATAATGAATAACTCACCAGCTTGGTTTTCCTATTAAATGGAAATTATTTAACAATTGCTGCCATTTTTAAACTGTTTCATTAATTTTTATTCTCCGAGCGTTACTTTTGTAGTTGCGAGGGTCCGAAAAATTATGTATCCCCCCGACTTGACAATTGCCTGACAGGAGGAATCTGAGGGCGGAAATGCGCATGTCCCCGAACCAAAAGTTTGACAGCTCCCTTGGCCTAGGACATCCACCCCCTCGGAAGGGGTGGGTAAACATACAAACAACCTGGAGCAGCCAACAGGTGTTTCATCAGCTGCTCGCCAGTTGGCGTTTGTTGTGGCCGTTGCCATGGTCAGAGCCTCGTGGCCATTATCAAATTGTTTGGAAGAAAATTGTCAGTATACAGAATGGAGGACTATGCACCAAGTCGTTATAAAATGCTCGAGAAAATTGGTGAAGGCGTCCATGGATGCGTCTTTAAGGCCATCGATTTGCAGCGCAATAAGGAGGTGGCTATCAAAAAGGTTGCTCTGAAAAACAAATTCGGAAACATTGCCTTGAATACCCTCAGGGAAATTAAAACCCTGCAGCTGTGCAAGTCGGAATACGTAGGTTGGGCTTGCATTTAAATATATACAGTAAATTAATTAAATTCTTCTAGATCCTGGATATTATTGACATATACCCGGATCTGACTGGTCTTTCTTTGGTGTTGGAGTATCAGCCGGACACCCTGTACAGTCGTTTGAAAAGCGAGGTAAATCCCTTAAGCCGCCAGCAGGTCCGAAAATTTTCCCACCAAATGTTCAAGGGTATCGCCTATCTCCATGAAGCTGGTCTCATGCACAGGGACATTAAGCCGGCTAACTTATTGATTTCTGAGGAAGATGTGTTGAAGATAGCGGACTTTGGTCTGGCTCGCTTATACTTTCCCGACGAAGAATCGCGGCTGTATTCCCCCCAGGTTTCGACCAGATGGTATCGGGCTCCAGAGATTCTTTGGGGTAGCCAAAAATACGGAACCGGTGTTGACATGTGGGCAGCAGGTGGGTAGATGCTTTTTTCGTAAAGATTCAATTTTAATATTCTCCTTTTAGGCTGCGTGGTGGCGGAAATGCTGCGCGGAGTTCCCTTGTTTGCGGGAACAACCGACATAGAGCAGTTGGCCATCATTATCCGGACTCTGGGAAGTCCGCGTCTCAATCAGTGGCCAGAGTTGACCTCACTGCCAGACTATAGTAAGATACGGTGGGTAATTAAGTACACTATATTGCCATGCCTTTTTATCTCTTTTTTACGTCTTCATCTCTCCAGATTTCCAAACTCCGTGGGAATACACTGGGACAACCTGTTCCCCAGCTGCACCCACGCCGTTGAAATCAACCTAGTGTCCAATCTTGTGGTCTACAATCCCAAAAACAGGCTAAAAGCCACCGAGGTTAGTCAACATACCGTGCTAAAGTGCTATTAAGAAATTGTTCTATTTTACAGGCTGTGGAACACGATTACTTTCAGTAGCTTTAAACAAACATGTATTAGCAAAATAAACTTTTTTACAAAATAATAAGGTGTCCTTCTTTGGTAACTTTTAGGCCCGCCTAGATTTAAATATTTTTTGGGGTGGCATCGCTGCGCAACCTTCGATTCAGGTGAAGAAGGGAACTAGTTCCGACTTCATCATGAACCAATTATTCCCATCGCTATAAAGGGCTTGATGGGGATTATGGTTTTTAACTATATTAGATATGGGTGGTCGGTGTTTATTTATGTTTACCATATTTACCATATTTCTGAATCCACCCAAAACATTAATCGGTACCGGATCTATAGAGAACATAACAATAGAGAACATACATATATAACAAAATATAGTTATAGAACACAAAACGTTCCAAATCCATATTGACCACCTTCGAAACTTTGGCGGGATGCCGTTGATGTGGATCGATGGAGAACGGTTCACTGTTTGTGTTTAGATATCACTATTTAATTCTATATACAATTAGTTTTTAATTAATTTTAATTGTCTTATAGATGAATTACATATACGAGTATATGTATATATTTATTTTGTCTATTATTTACATAGGATTCAATCAGTGTGTCTCAATTACTGCTCATGTCCTCATGTTGGAGCTAACGCCACACACGTTTTTTAACGCCACCGCGGCGATGAGATGTCCTGCGGCGGCTTAAAGATTAACACCAGGTGATGATCAGGATGACCAAGGATGATGCAGGTCATACAGAAGATGACATAGGAAGCAGCACATATAATGGCACAGGTTATGTTCTAGGCTAGGGATATTTTTCCATTCTCATATTTACGACTTTCTGAAGGCTGAAGGATAACCAACGAATGAATGGTGACAAACCCTGCCATGAATGAATCTCAGCATCCATTTTCATAATTTGAAGCTGTTCAATAAAATCTTTTCATAGTTTTGAGTAAAAGGCGAATAATTAAATTGGTTTACTTCTACTTTGATCTTTTTAATTATTGCGTGTAATGTAGTACAGTAAAAAGATCTTACAAACTAGTTGGCTTAAATGCAAGTCAGTGTCCAAGAAGGCACTATTTCAATTAAACTAGCTAAAACTATCACAGGCAGAACAGTAACTACGCACTAGAAGACTACAACTACAACTATGCATCTAGGAACTTTTGATCCTTGGCTACCGTAAAACCGCACAGAAAAAATTAAAAATCTTGTATTGATTTAATTGGAAAACTGGCACAGAAGTTCCTAAGGTATTTTAAGATAGGATCTCGATTTTTTGTTGCCAATATAAGTGTTAATCATACGGATTCGAATCTTTGGGTCCTGCTCCGAGAATTCACCTAAGCTGTTACATTTCGAAAGTTCTGTGGCCTGCAAGAAATTCTTTAAAAAATATACCTTCCATGATAGGACATTTGTTTCTGTCCGAATTCATCATCGGCTGGGATGGCTCTGCGGCATGTTGAGCTCCCAGAGCTTCATGTTGTTGTCGAGAACCTCGTGGAACCAGGTCTCCTTCTGAGGCTGGTCCCGGAAAACGGGATTCAGCGCCTTGAGGTCGAGCTGCAGGATAGCGTCGTTCCCCAGTAGCTGGTCCAGTGATCGCAACAGGGTTCTGTTTCCATGGAGTTTCATTATAGTCTGGTACTTGACCACGTAGTACTCGTACTGCAGCTTACGCTTGGCCCAGCGTTCCACGGTGGCATTGGCGCTGGCAGACCGAATCTGCCCCAGATGCTCAGCAAACCAAGGGGCAAAGTAGTTGTATAGGTCCAGCTTGGAGAGGCCGTTCAGGCCCTTGCTCTTGATCCGCTCCTTGATCATGCGATAGTTCTTGCGGCTGAATACAAAGACCTGGTACAGCGAATTCCCTGTCGTGTAGGAATTCACGTAGTGGGTGCCTATTTTGTCCATGAAGGACATTGCGGAAGTAAGGTTGCCGATCTCCAGCTGATCAATTTGCGTCTGTACATCGGGAATCACTTCTTGGTGCACGGGAATGGCAGACTTCAGACGACCGGTCTCGCGGTTGCGCACTGCCCTGACCAGAACGTAGGAATAGTCTCCTTGGATGAAGGAGGTGTTAATGCCCAGCTTTTTGGCCGCGTTTTCCGGAAACCAACCACCCGTAAACGCCTCCCAAGGCTTGTCCATTCGTTCGATGGAAAAGTCCCGGAAATAGGCCTGGAACAACTGGCGCCGATTGTCACAGAACTCCATGTGGAAGTCGCCATGGAAGATTCCAGGCGTAGTATCCTCGTGGCTCTCCGTCAGGCCGCTAAGGTTCTAAAATAAAACACATTGTGATGATTTTAAAGGTGATTGTCTTTTTTAATCCAAAAACTTACCCTGTATACATTTTTTGTGGGCTCCTTAAACACCCAACGTTCGGACTCCACCATGTCGTTTAGGGGTATCACTCGCATCGAGATGCTGAGGTAGCCGTATCGCAGGAATATATTGATGGCCTTGCCGATCCTTAGCTGGGATTCGCGACTGCCGGGAGAGCCACTGGCCAGCAGCACCAGTGTCACAAGCCAGAACAGACCCGGCCGCGGGCTGGGGCTCGGGCGCGGGCTCATAGCTTCTTAGCATGCAAGGGAAAACTAGAAGAAAATTAAATATTAACTAAAAATATAGTATTTTCCATTATAGTATATTTCCATACATTATGAAAATAAAGTAAACTATGCAACCAACAAGCGAATCCACCTCAAAGCGTTTTCTTTCAGGCCCAGAACATAAAAGAACCTTAAATTGTACTTATCACTTTGCAAAATTAAACAAAAAACTTTACACTAAGCTGCAAGAAGATGTCTACCACATTATAACGTTCATCTATCTTCCATTTAATAACCAGCTGGAAAAACTAGTTACTAACAAAGTGCTCATATAAAAAGTGCTTAGAATATGTAGGATTTATGTGTTTGCCTTTATCGCTTCAAACCAAACTGCATTATGTGCACATTATAGTAAAATTTAGCAACTATTTAAAAGTACATATTTTATAATACAAGGTACGTCAAAAAGGGTTAAGCCCGACAATGACTACAATACCCAAAAAACTAATTGCTATGCACTAAAACGCGTGACAAAACAAGTTGAAAGCAACTTTTCCGGCCATCCATAACAAGCCATTTTCCATTCAACAATTAACGTGTAAACGTACCATTTGTACCAATTTCCAAATTATATAGTCTAGACTCTACTCAAGAGATTACGTTTCAAAATCGATCATCTAACTAGATCGGAGGGTTAACTATTCAGTTATAATTGCAGGGCCGACGAGTTTGCTTTTCAACTCCGTAGCCTATAAGCCGGGTGATAATTTATGCGGGCTCTAAGTGACCCTGAACCTTCGGTAGCGCTGAACTTGAACCGTTGAGCAGCGAGTAGATCCGAGCTGAGCCGAGTTGAGTTCAGTAAAGGCCAGCTGGCTGGCTGACGA
Organism: Drosophila monieri; assembly: GCA_035047585.1. Taxonomy (NCBI): domain Eukaryota; kingdom Metazoa; phylum Arthropoda; class Insecta; order Diptera; family Drosophilidae; genus Drosophila; species Drosophila monieri. The sequence goes on along the minus strand of JAWNPJ010000087.1, from coordinate 2,076,395 downwards.
TGAGCAGCTACGATACTGCGATCGCCTTAAGTGGCTGCAATTATCCCCCAAAGAGGCTTGGGTCATAAACAGCGCTACAAAGTAAAGCCATCAAAATTGGTTCGGTTGTCTTGAAGTTTGACTTGCAAATTATTTCCTAAACATAAACGAAAAACACCATTTTGCATGCCTCGTAACCGTTTTTTCTTGTTGGCCCACTCGGCCGCAGACCGGTTTATCCGATCGCCAATTTTTCACAAGAGATTATGGCCAAGCGAGGAAGCCGCAAAGCACAAAACACAACACACGGCCAGCACTGGCCAAATGCAAGTCAGAAATTAGCCCGGCCCAGTAGACATTCTAACAACATTGCGAGGCAACTTTTAATTCGAGCCGTTATCAGCCGCAGCGACGTGTTTGGCCGTCCAAAAAGTAAATGCGAATAAATAGATACAAAAAACGGAAAAAAAATAACAAAGTATACACAAAGGTTAGCCGGGTGTTAGCCACGTTCGTGAGTCACACCTGTCGCACTAATTCGAGGCAGTCGAGCGCAACGGTAGCCAAACGGCAGCCGTCGAAAAACAGCCATGATGACACTTCAATTGTTAACAATTTAAGTGAACCATAATATCTGGGCGACGTCTAACCTGTCCGGCGGAAAATAAACTAAATGTGCGACAGGAAGTGAAACCCTGAATAGAACAAAGGTTGAAAGAGTAAATCCCATTCATCTCCCTTTATCGCGATAAGCGATTATATGACAATTAATAAAGGCACACCTCGGATGCTTGGATTCCATTAAATGCGGCAGTCATTGCATTTTGTATGGACTCTGTGTACTGTATATGGTATTCCACTATCAGCAGCTATGATGGCATCAAACTTGGCCCCAAGCGCCGGACCTTAGAGATAATGGAGCCGCGCTTAAATCCGATTCCCAAGGCAGCACACAGCGTTTTCAAAATTCTAACAAACATTTGATACCTCCAATGAGCTTAGAGAGCTCCATGAGAGAGCAAAGTGAGGGTCCCAATTGCCAAACTTGAGCCGTAAAGCCAGAGCCCCACTGGAGTGGCACATGTTATGTGACATAATGATAGTTAGTATTGGAGGTATTTACAATAGCGGACGCATAACCTTGTGCAAAAGACCCAAAACAAAAATAAAAGCCGCAAACCGGAGTTCGAGATGAAGAAGACGGATTGAATCAAAAATTCAATGTGCGCACTCGGACTCCAAAACCAAAGGCAACTTAAATCAACTCGTTCAACTGTGACTCCCACTGCACAGAGAGAAAATAAGTTTGAGTTTACCAGAGACTAAAGAGTTCAGTGGGCAGGGGTCTCAGTCTAAGATTTTGGGTTATCTAGAAAGATAACTGGCAATATCCAAAGTCATGCTATACTTCTTTACAAAACATTTTCTCTCTGTGCATTTGTAGACTGCTAGACCGAAGCTCAGCCAATTGGAGATTCTTTATGCGCATTTTATGAGCCTTCTGTGGTCCGGTGGTTTCTGGACGAAGGGCACATCACTTTAGTGGCTATATGAGACAGAAGGCGCATAAGGTCTGCAATTCATAAGCCGCGCTTAATTTTATGCTTGCCCGTTTGTGTAGCCTCTTGGGTTTCCTTGAGCGGCGTTAAACAAAAGTTGTCGGACTGCGGCTCAGACTGCGGCTGCTGCTATTTTCGTTTTGATTAGTTATTTCTTATTTACCTGGTCGAGAACTCGAATTGAAATTGACGTAACCGAAAAATCCACGACCAGATCGACAGAGGCTCACAGCCGTATCTGCGAGATGCGCCAAGACTGAGACTAAAGTCTCTACAGCAACTCTGGATTGTAGCCTTATCACTTGGTAAGCGGCACTTGTTATACAAATTGTTCATATATTTCGTAGCCGCGAAGCTTGTGGGTCAGAGGTCGCCGCATGGCGCCCTCGAATGATAAGAGAATGGCTAAATTTAGATTCTGTATCGAGTTTCGATTGTGCTTCGCTATTGGGTTTCCGAAACCCCAGACACTAAAACTAGCACCAAAACACACCGCACACACACCGAGCACACACAGTGACGTGATGTGCCTTCAATTGCAATCAAAAAGCCGGAATCCGAGTCCAAAAACGCAACCGCATCTAAAGCACCTTACGCTCCACGAAACGCGAGCAGCTCGATCAGCACAACCTAACCTCCGGGAGCTCGACTTCGCTGTGAGCACAGCCGACCATATATACTTATACTTATAGCTTCAGATACTTGTATCTGGCGATGCGACAAGATACGAGTCGAGTATAAGTCGGCGAGCTCGAAGTTGGCGCGTTGCGCTCAGTTATCCGTTATCCACTACCCGGTTCGGTCGTACATTACCGGTTCGGAGAGAAAACTGGCTGCGACTATCAAAACTCGATCGCCAGGCGATCCACCAGTAAATGGTGTTGCACTCGGCCAGCAACATGTTGCTGCTGCTGCAGCTGTTGCTGCTGAAATGTTGCGACCGGCAAAGCGCAGTTCAATGACCGGAAATGGAAGTGGTTCTACTCCTCCAACTCGAACGGTTATGGCTAGGGCCAATGCTAGTGTCCGGCTGCCTGGCACCAATATCTATTGTTGACATCTGCCGCCCCGGGGAGACACAGTTCTTCCGCTTATTAAAATTTCCCGGCACGTTTCTGGAGGGCCTCCACGAAATGATTGCATTTTTTTAGTTTGCGCAAGACCTGAATAAAAGCCAGAATGTTGTAACCAAAAACTTTTGTTACTTGGTGCTGGGCATTTGGTCCAAAAGCCAAGCACTAGAAGCACAAAAAGTGATAGCCAAAATAAAAACGAAAGTATCAAATTCGCATTACCTTGAAAATAAGCAAACAAATTTGGGTCAAGCTTTTGGGCAGACTGCGACAGCGTTTGAAGTTTAATGGTCGTGTTTAATGTTTCAATTAGAAGATATAGATGCAAAAGTATCTCGTGGGTAGCCATGGCTGCAGGGCATCCGCTTGTCACGTTGCCTTGGCTTTTCGACTCTCCATTGGGGATTTCTTCGAAATTCTGACTTCTGACCGATGGCTTTCGTAGAAAACCGAAAGTCTGGGGGCCGGGATGGAGGAGGGAACTTCCGCCACACAAAAGCTCAAGTTGAAATTGTATCTCTCGTATATTTTCTGTTTTTTGTTTTCAGTTTTCTGTTTTAAATATATACGAGTATATGTAGAAGTACTTTTATTAAGTTTGTCTGGTTTCTCTTTGCTGCATGCACAATTGAAAACTTGTATATTTAAAATTCGGTATTTCAGTGTTTACTCGCTTTTATTTAATTCGCATTTCCGCCTCATCTTCGCCTCTCATTCATTCGGTTCAGTTTGTTCTGTTTCATTTTGAATTTTATTATTTAATCCCATGTTTAAACTATGTATATATAATGACATTTTTATCATTTACTTTAAATGATATTTACTAACCGGCCTCTGTGCGCCCCGAATCGATCGACCGACCAATCGATCGATCGACTCCACTCTTTTCATTTATTTCATTTCATTTATTTTAACAACAATTCACTCAATTAGCTCAAATCGCGTCAATCTACACATATTGACATTGGAGATCATAAGCATTATCAACTCTGCATCATCGTCATCATCATTGCCCTTCGTTAACTTATGAAATTAGAGAAAAATTCTAATTCATTTGGTTTCCGCGTTCATCATGTTCATCATTCCATTTTCTTTATGTAATATCAACAATAAATTTTTACTTAATATTAGGGTGAAATTATTCTTAGAGTACAGCTACAATCTGCTCGCATCGGCTAAGAAAAAAGGATCAATTAAAAATACGAAACGAGTCCTTCGAAATCCTAGCTTCTTGTCTGCGTCTTCCCTTTCAATACTTTGCAACCTTCCTATATCATAAAATATTAGATTTTGATTTGAGCATTCTCCTAATCATTTCTCCTGACTCTCCGCTTTTCCTCTTCTACTGATTTTCATTTTATTGGTGTTTTTTTGGCACACCCATCCCTTTGCTCGACCGGGGAGCCCATTTCTCCAGCCCCGATCTTTAAGGTATAATTAATAATACTCTTAGTTAATTTGGCCACTCGGCTGCTTTTGTGGTTGTGGGTAGGTAGTTAGTTCTTTCTTTTCAATTCATTTTTGGTTTTCGGGTAGGATCGGTTGTTAGATTTTGGGATACACTTCTATGATTTGCATTGCCTTCTTCTCTGAACCAAAAATACGTTTGCCCAGCGTGTCTAACGATAATACTCTATGCAAAATTGTTCAACCATTTTGAAACCATAGAATTGTTCTGGATATACGTACGTTGTGGTGGCTGTGTGGTTTGGAAATTCAAGTGGGCTGTGTGGTTGTGGGCTCGAACCAAGCGGTTTCTCTTTAGTTAAATACTAAGATCAATTTCTCAACTTTGATAAGTGATTGCATGTGCACTCCGTAGTCGTTATCTAAATTCAGTTTTCCTTCGTTTCGTTTGTGGGGGCGGGGCAGGGGGGGCAGTGTATCTGTCAGATACCTACAGCAAGGGAAAATGCTAAAGAGTCTCGAGGCTGCGGTTTAAGCTGCACCAAAAATAAAAAAAATTGAGGGTGGTTTGCTGCTGATTGCTAAGACATTGTCACGTGTAAAGTATCTCGAAAACTTGAAGCTGCTGCTTGTCTTGGGTGGTTACTGGGCCTGCTGTGGGTGTAAGATTTCAATTCAAGTCGAATTCAAAGCGATCTAACATCATCTCCTTCCGGCACACTCTCTGGATTTGGATTGCATTTTCGGTTCGCAATTTCTCCTCAACCCCTCTCTGGGGGTCACCTTGGTTAGTCGGTCTGTGCTTTGGCTGTGGGTTAAAAGGAAGCGCTCCGCTATATTTATTCTTATTGAACTTGACTGATTTTCAATGTATCCAACCTGAGTTTGAGTTGTTCGAAAAATATATATATGTGTGTGTATACATATTTCTCATTTTCCTACTTTTTTTTAATTTCATTTTTTTTTTTATATATTTGTGTATACGCGTGTACTGGGTGTGTTGGTGTGTGTGTTGCGTTGACCCGCAATCTTTTCGCGCCCATTGCTAATTATTTTAATTCGTAATTGCTGTTAGTATGTGTGTGTTTAGTGCTCACTCTATGTTTTTTCATTTGTTTACTTTGCTTTTGCTTTTTATTTTGCTTTTGCTTGAATTAAACGCTGCTGCAATTTATCATTTTGTTATGTTTGATTGCAATTTTTATGTTTTTTGTTACCTTACTCATTTCTCATTGAATTCAATAAACGTCAACAATCTGGTAATTAGTTTCGTGTATATTCTGCTCGCTTTTCCGAGTGTAAGTGGTGTGATTGGAATCCCTTTTGTTTTCTGTACCTATTCGTTATGTTTATTGCATTTAAAATGTGCACCTTACTCCTGCTCCTACTCCCTCCGTTAGTAATTAATTATTTATTACTTGGCTTGAAACACTTGAAATTGCTCACATCTTAACTCTTTGCTTGTTGCTGTTATGTTATGTCTCCTGTGTCTATTTTAATTATATTTAATTACGTAGTTTCTCTATAATTTACTAACTCGTTCAACGCCGCTGCTCCTCGCTCACAAGATTCTCGCCATAAATAATCTTCGAGTTAAAAACAATTTGGAGTAGAGTGTTTCGGTCTCGTCTGGGCTTTTCGATTCGTCCACCTCCACAGTTAACTTAGACACTAACAAGTGCAAGATTTACATAAGCGTTTAATGCTGTTCTGACTAAATGTCAATTAAAAACATAAATACAACAAAACAATATAATAGTGGTAATATAACACAATGAACGGAGGCCTTCTAAGGCCTCTTGGAATGGCAATACAATTGGCAATACAATCTGTGCCAGCCCCAATGGGGAGAAACCTCTCAAATCTCTTGCCCTATCGAGGCTGGCAAAGACCTAAAACACTTTTAAATTATTACAATTAAACGTAAACCATATAGAGGCAAATACAATTGGTTGTTTGACAATCAACACCTTTGTGTCTTGCGTTGCGACCGCAGTTCCCATAATACCCTTCCATACTTAAATTATATAGCTCGGCGCCAGGCGCCTCCTATCCTCACTGTCATCTCGTAGTGGTTGCTGTTGCGTGTTGCATCTGTTGCTGTTGTTTGTGCCTTGGTAATACTTCACGGTGTCGTGGTGTGTGGTGTGGTGCGCTGTGGTGTCCTAGTGTGTCTTTTGGTGATGTGGTGCGTTTGTGCCTCAGTAGAGCGCCACATTGGAGGCCTGCGTGTAGGCGTCCCACTCGCAGTCACAGCCCTCGAGGCAGTCGGGGCATTCAAGCTCGCTGTCTTGTCAGTAGAGCCAGGACACGGGCACCCACTGCGGGGTGGTGTGCACCCTCTCGATGGCCGTCTCCAGAGTTGCAATCGTCTCGCTGATGTCGTTGTTCACAATGGTCAGGTCGAAGAAGTGGCCGTACAACTGCCGCAGCATGTCCGACTCCTTGGCCAGTCGCTCCAGGCTTCCATCGTACTGCGTTGAGGGATACAAAGAAACAATCAGAATTAGGAGAAGAATTCCATCCTAGCCGGAAGCCCCACTCACATCTGCTATGTTCTGCAGCGAAGGTGCGGCTATGAAGACGACGTAAGGGGTGAACTCCGCGGTGCGGAGAATCTTCAGCGCCTGCGGCTCGACATCCAATATGGCCATCTTTCCCTCAGTGTGGATGCGCCGGATGGTATCCAGCTTGGTGCCGTACATGGCATCCTCATGGGTGCCTGTAAGCATATGAGTATGTCATATCCTATAGGCAAGATCTAGTATTGAAGCCTTACCGTATTCCAAGTACTCATTCGCTCCGATATCGGCCATCATCTCGTCGTGCGAAACAAAGTAATAGCTGCGTCCATTCTCCTCCTCGGGCTTAGCAGGTCTCGTTGTATCTGAAATGATATTTATGAGTGCATTCATCAATTTTTAATGATGCTTTAAACAGCCATTCAGTTCAAAGTTGGCTAACCATAGCCTGGCTTTAAAATATTACATAAGTAAGAAATCAAATATAAATTCTGCAAAGTCGTATAGCTTATTTATGAAGTAGAAATCAATTATTCTGCAACATTAACTCGTCTAATGGAGTGATATTTTCTCAACGATAAATAGATAAAGCCACATTCAAAGTTTATGAAATATTAGAAGCTTTAAATCGTTGACAAAATATAATGGTTACTTTCGTGTATCATATTTGGCAATTGAGACGGTAGAATGCCATGAAACTTACGTGGAATGGGATAGGCGTACTTGTCCGGGTACTTGGAAATCAAGGTGTTCTTGATGTGCCGCCTGCCCACTCCATGGGCACCCAATAGCACCAATGTCTTTCGCTGGAAGTTCGGGTCTCCAACTGGGCGGGCAGGTGAAATAAAAGAACAAATATTAAGGTAAGTTCATCCGAAAGGGGCTGAGGTTGAAACCCACCTGGCACCTTGACAACCTCTTCGTACGTGACCACGTCGAGCGTGTCGAAGATGGCATTGTGCTTGGCCAGATACTTGTCCCGGCACTGCTTCTTCTTGCGCCCGAAGATGGAGCAGTTAACTGTTGGCAATAATGGAGAGCGGGTGTTAACAAATTGTACAAACTTATGGCTAAAAGGCAAAGAAGAGAGTAGAGTCGAGCAGCATGCTTGAGAGCAGACAAAAAACATGCTTACAAAAATCATCGAGCAAGAAGCCAAGCTGCGTTTGCTTGGCCTCAGATGGATGGATGATATAATTTTTGAAATGATTGAGTTTAAAATGCTCCTGGCTTGATTATAGAGATATTTAAAATGCAACTTAATTGATTTGTTTATAGCTAGCTGCTTCCTGAACTGGATTTTCTTTAGAGTATGCTTTAAGATATGTGGGTGATCTTTAAGCCAGCCTAACGTGCAGTGGTGTGAGCTTGGGCTTTTTGCTATGGTGGCTAACTAATTTCTCAAGAAGGCTGGTTATATCTTTTCGGGATTGAAGCGGGGGTTCAACGATGACTGTGGTGCTGTGGTCGTGTCTACTGTTTACAGATGGCGATCGTGATCATGGGAGGTATGCTTTCTACACGATTCTTCGGGGCTGGGTGGGGTTCGGTGGTGCCGTCTACAGAAGCTACAACGTTGGTTTTTTGGGTGGTTTGAGTGGTTCGAGTGGGTGAGTTCTTTGTACAAACAATTTTCTATCGATACAAATTCTTTTGTAAATAGGTGTCTGTGTTAATGTTGTGTTTGTGGCATAACAGAACTCAAGAATAAACGTTTAAAGTCGAGTCTTGACAGCTCTCCTGGGGGGAGATTTATTTAGTTTTTTAGGTGTGTGTTTGGTTTGGTTGGTTGGTTGGTTGGTGGGTTGGTGGTTTGGTTTTTGGTTATATGGTAACTACCTGCTGATCCATCACACCCATCTGCGTGAGCGGAACATCCAGCACCCGGCTCTCCTGCATTATATTATTATACATACAGTTTATATAGAGATATCTTTCGTTTCGATTTCGAGATGCTTTAACTAGATATTAGAGTATTGTACAGGTGTGCTCATGTAAAGTGTAGGCTAAATATTTTGTTTGGCTTGAAATTTGGCAGCATTTGGGGGCCTCGCTTATATTTTTTGGTTAATTTGAAAAGGTTTTTCTTTGACTACTTTTGAATCGGGGCATGCAACTCTCTGAGTGTTCGTGTACAGACTGTGGCGAGTGGCGTGTGATTGTGGGTGGTGGTTCGTGGGTGTTTCGTGTGGGTGGCTTATGTGGCTGAGAGTTTGGAGGAGTAGAGTAGAGAGCGCTTTCCCTTTCGGTTAACTACGAGTTCGTCATACACTTCCAATATAAGTACAATTATTCATATAGCATACGATTTGACTTGATTATATCGAGCATCCAATTACACATAGAGAACACGGATAGTTCGAGTTCGAGATGTCGGGCTTCCGAAGTCGGATCCGCCCTGGGACTCACCTTGCTCCTGCTTGGTCTTGTCGACCGTCTGGCAGGCGATCCGCCACTCCTGCAGCTCCGGCGACGGTATCAGTCCTGCAGATCCGCCCACAGTGTCCAGTCGCGCCTGCCACCAGTGATGGTCGTCCTTGCTAATGATCTAGAATTGGTTAGAGATCACATTATAATATATTTAGGGAATCCAATTAGTGTCTTCGGAGTTCTACCTGCAGTATGTCGCCCACTTGGAACGATATGCCCGCCTGGGCACAGGGTATAAGCTCATCATCCAGCGGATTATAATCGAATTGTGCGCGCACGAAAATCTGCGTTTGGGAAAAAAAGGCAAAGACCACAGAAATGAACCAGATGAGCATTAAACATCAAGAAAATCAGCGGATAGTGAGCGGTGCTGGTTGCAGGCCGATGAGTTGCCTTTCCTTTCGGTTTCATTTATTTTCTGCTGAGGCTGCAACCGAGCACAATTTGAGGCCGGCTCAGCGAAGTGGGTTTCGGTTTGCCGAATTGTGCGCGAAACTCATTTGCATGTCAAAAGCAGCCGCGGTAACAAATTTGTTAACAACAAACAAATTCAGCAAGCAGAAATACTAGATACCCTTCTTTACTTTAATTAAGTGCTTAATAATGAGAGTGTCTCTCTTTTCACCACAACGGTTAAGACTTTAGCGTATTAGTCACAATTCTCATATCCTTTGGCAGGACATCAAAGAGCCTGCTTGCCAGCTTTGTTTCTGGCCAACTGATGAACATTAATTAGACAAATTTGGGGTTCTTGTGTGAGCTGTGAGTTGTGAGTTGTGCCTTTTGACTTGTCTGACTTGCGGTTAATGAATATGCACATCTACTCGGGGGGGGGGAATGGGAATGGATGGGTTTTTCGGAGGCTGTGGGGCAAGAGTTGCGGCTGGAAAATTCCTTGTGTGCTGGGTGTGATTACGTGTCTATTGTTTGGGAGCGTTGTGATACTTACAAGCACCGGAGCGGGTCTGATCCTGAAAAGCTGCATATGGTTGCATGAGGGAAGGGGAAATACAAGGCGGAAGGAACGAACAGAGATGTGGAGTTATGTTAACGTTCAGCGTAATAATTGCATAATGGATTATAACTACGACTACACACACTCACGGATGTGGGTTGCAAGGATACCACATATATGTACATATCTGACACGCCCATAAATATAACATTTCTGCGAACACAAACATATTTATGCCACCACCCTCTATCTCGACAGGGCTCGTTAGTTTATAATTTGCATAATGCACTCGACTGCCTGGGCCTTCGATTTTACAGAAACTAGAGCTCCAGGAAGGGGCGCGCTGTCCCATTAATTAATCCTTATTGATATTTTGATTACGTCAAATTGGCAAATAATCAAAGCCATCCACTTCATTGAATTTAATAACCTAATGCCCAGGTATTTGGACTAAGGAGCTCAGAGGTCGAAGGCATCATTTACGCCAGGAATTAAAGCCTATAGACATATCTATCAGAAGCCGATGATTTCCTTAATAGAATAATCAAGCAATTTCGACAAAGCCGATGATGTGAAGGCTATTGCTAAGATTTTCGCAGAGAATTCTTCTCCGTAATCAAATCAGATTAAAACTTGTGTTCTTTATTAAAAGGGGGTGTTTGTGTCTTGGATTTTTAATAAAAACTCCTAATCCTTTGCTTCATGCGGACGAATCTAGTGAAACCGGAGGATAATGAAGCCATACTTCTAGTGAAATGTGGAGTCAACATTGTGGTTAGTTTGTAGCTTGTTGTATGATTAGCACGGTGGTGAGCCGGTCGCTGGGCGAGCAGTCTCCTATTAAACCCTAAACAGCCAATTAACACAGGTAACTCACCTCGCAGGGGGGCGGAGCGCTGCGGTACGAAGGAACTATCTTGAAGGTAACAGAACCGCGTGCCTCGCGCTGCAAAAGAAGGATTAAAAGTTGAACGTTTTCAATTAGCAGGCCAGAACAGGACACGGCACAGGAGATTGAAGATGATTGAAGGGGATTTAGGGGGCTGAGCACTCACCAGCATTCGTTGCAGTTGCCCCACCGACTGGTGCTGCACCGGCTGGCCGTTGATCTCCCGAATCTCGTCGCCCACGTGGAGCGTGGCCTGGCGATGAATCATCCCGCCGTGCATAATCCTGGCCACAATGCACCGCCCGTCCTCGGTCATCTTTAGCGTGATGCCCTGCAAGGAATTGGGTTAGGTAAGAGGATATTTTCCTCCAGGGACTCCATAGGCCCAGGCTTACCATTGGCTCGTCCGTGTTCTTTTGGAACTGCACCAACCGCACCCGGGTCACATGCTGCAGTTCCCCGCCCTCCACGTTGTCCAGCTCGTCCCCGTTGAGGTACGGCACCATCGGGGGCGGGGTGACGCGCAGCGCCTCCTCCCCGTAAACGTCCCGGGCCACCACATCGTGGCTATGGAGCAGGGCCTGGAAAGTCGAAAAAACAGCTTAGATTAATCGCAAAACCCACAACTCTATGAAGCCTAATATTCAAGCTTGATAATGTCATTTCAAGGATGGAAGTAACATGACTCTCCTAGCTTTTCCGTTTAAAATAGATCTCGTGCTTGTAACTTTTTTTCCAAATCCCACTAACAGAACATTTTATGTGACATTTAATATTGAAAACAGACAGCTTTTAAGGCTCATATTTATTGTGCCATTTAAGGCAAATAAAGGAAAATAACATTCTGAACCCCTACCAGCTTCCCTCTGCAGACTTTAGAACGGTTTCTCCTAGTGCACTATATTTGGTTTCGGGTTAGCTTAAATTATGGCCAGCAATTAAGCCGGCCGTTATGAGCTGGCCCAAAAAGCAATGCGGTCGAACGGCTCGTTGGCTGGGAAATTAAATTTCCGATTTGCCACGCCTGCCACATACATCATAACCCGAAGGCGAGCCCGGCCGGAACCGCACAGCATCGCACAACTTGTTTACAACATTAACTGTGCGACATTTGTTGCTCAGCACAGGGCACAAAAAGCCCCAAAAAAACACAAACGAGCTGGATAAAAAACACATGGCAGGATGGCAGAATGGCATGGATGAAACGCCCATTTGCGAAAAGCCGTTAAAAGCGGCGTCAGCCACAAACGAGGCAGGCACGCACATGACCCCGTGACCCCTCCGGATAACCAGGACTAACCAGGGATAACCCGAGCCGGCGAACGACAAAAATCTGAACAATTTATGGGAGTAAGACCGCCTTCCTCCCCGGTGTCCTCCGTTCCGCTCCAACCGAACAACCGACTTTATACAATTTCGGTTTTAATAAATTATGTTTAATAACACTTTGAATATGTTGCGAAATTAATTTTTCCTGCCCTTGCCCTTTGGCTGGAAAAGATTGCTGAGCTGAGTGCGACTCTGCAGGGGAAGCGGGATGGGGAGAGGGAACAATATCCTTGTGGAGGAATGCCAGAAAGAAAGGCGATGCCGAAGCATTGGGCTAGGCCATAAAAAAGGATTTTACTGCGATGCCATGCCGTGACACTTGTGCCACTCACACGCATACGGGCGACGCACAGCAGGATAATGGAGAGTCAGGAATGCAGGTTGTACAAAGTACACTGAAAGAAGGATATCTTGGAAGACATCTAGATGAAGCTCTTTGATCGAGAAGGAGTTGCCCCCTTGATGAAAAATGCCTATTATAGATTGTGTTTTTTTTGTGGCATGTATGACTGCCAGGAAGATTATGTCTAGAATAATACATAGAATGGGTTAAATTTAGGTAACTTTTGAAGTTATTTCTGCCTTTTAAAACAGGTCTAATTTTATGTTTTGATTTCAAAAGGTCCTTCGAGCTCAGCTCCTTTATTCCACTGTAAATTTACATACGCCATATAATCCAAGTACAGCTAACGCACCGCCAGCACTTTTGCCGCAACACCTTGCCCCTGCTGCCCCCCGCCACCGCGGCGACCAGCTTAGAGTCCCCTCAGTCGTCTGGGCCCATCAAGTTCATCCCCTAGAACCATTCATCCCCAATCCACTGGCCCCATAAAAAACGCAATTTTCAACGCTGATGATTACTCAATGCCACAAACACGGGCACGTACCAGAGCCCCCACAACACACACCCACATACCCTCCCAACACAGACACACACGCTCTCCCCGGCACACACACACACACATTTGAGGGAGAAAGCACGTTTCATTTCCGCCACAGACATCGACCGCAAAGCAAAACTCAACTGAGCAGCTCTCTTTCAAGGACCTCTCGCTCTCGCCACCACACAGGATAAACATCCAGGGATGCCCAGGCCACCCACCCACACGCCTCCGCCTTTCCTGCAACTATTTTGAGAGCTTTCAGTCACACACTCCACTCGGAATTCAGAATTCGAAATTCAGAATTCAGCACTCGCCAGTCGCCACTCAACACGGAGTCATGCCAGGACCCTCCGTTCACCGTTCACCGTTCGCCGTTCACCACTTTTGAGTGAATATCCGCAGTGGCGTGTGCATAAATATTTCATAATACTTTGAAGCCTCGCAGAAGGCTATCCGCCCCGTAGCCCGCACTGTGGCTTCTGGCCCAAAACACCCAGTTAGCTGGGTAAACAACACGATGAGAATGATGATTGGGCTCGGGCTTGGGGACTGACAGGTGGTAATCGAGTTTGGGCTTATCGGGCAGCATCAATTCAATAATTCGACGTGTTCCATCCAAGTCATTTTCGGGGGAAGGATATCAAATTTAGTGCGCCTTGATTTGCGATTGCCAAATGGAAATATCTCTGACGAGTCGAATCGAATGGAGCGCAGTGGAGTATCCTTGAGATGGTCTTTTGATCCCCGCAGTAAACATGGCAACCGATTCCATTCAATTCCGAGGCGTTTCCAATTCGGAAAAAGGATAGCCCAAATAGGTTTGGATTTTTTGAATGGATTGTGATATACTAACCCATAAACGGATAGGGATGGATTTTATTGGAATGTTTGCTTTGCACAGAGATACTGTTGGGGTTGCAATAAGTCTTACCTATTTTGTGTCTTCTATAGAGCAAAATTTTCCAGCCTTTTAGGAAGAATTTTAAAATAAAATTTAAAATTCCCTGCCTGGTCTGAAGCATATATTCCATGTTTAACATTTAAAAGTTGGCCAACAAATTATTAAAATTTTCCCCTTAATCAAGCCGTTGCTTCATTAATAATTCATCAAAGGACCAGCCACAGAAGCCAGGCCGAGTTTAGCAAAAAGTATCAGTCTGGATGATGGAAGGAGAATCCCTTTAACTGCGAAACGCATCCAACCGAGCAGACAAATCAGATTCTTGGGCCTGCTGGCTGCCCGTCTGCCGTCTTGAATTTATTGGGTTTGCCCATTTGGCCATTTTGGCAGAAGTTTGCAATCCAATTACATCGAAAAACTTCCAACTACCCATTAATGGGAGTGGCAGGCACGCACAAGGCGATGCCCGCCACAGCAGAGAAGCAACAGCAAGAATTTTACTAAATAAATGGCTAATACAATTTCGTTGGCGTAGAACAAAATTAACTACATCGAATAAAATTTGCTGAACTTGGCAACTATTTAAATGTGTCAAGGCAGGAGGCGGGCAAGGCAGGAAGGACCCTGCGAAGGACACTCGCCTCGCCTCGCCTGGTTAGCCAGACGGCACTGAGCGATAAACAACGTAATCTGATTTCACTTAAAGCCCAGCCCAGGAACCACCAGACCTCCGGCCACGCCCACTGACCACTTGGAATGAGAGGGGGAGGGCGGGAGTTCCATATTTAACACCAAGTTGTTGGACCAATAAAACGGTAAATTTAATAAGCGCTTGACAGGCGCAAAGTTGAGCAGTTAGGTTTAATGCCTCATTAGGCTTCCGGAGCTGGCAGCTGGGCGCTGGGAGGTGGGAGCTCGGGGGTCCTTATGACATTGATAGCTATGGCAAACTTTCGGTTTGGACCACACAGGTCCATTCCCTGGGCCCCTTCCATGCCCCGATTTCAGCCCGCAGCTGCCTCTGATTTCCATGATTAATACTTAAGTGCTTGTTAAAGTTTCGCCCCAAGCCAAGAGCCTGGAGGAGGCATCCTCTATATGCAGATGCCTGTTGTTAGCCCCAAGTCCTCTGTCTCCCATCTCCCATCTCCCATGTCCGATGTCCTATCCTAAACAATCAGTTGTGATGAAACCCAGGCCTGAACCCAACCCGAAGCCCAGCCCATTTGTTTGCTGCTGAGGCAGCAGCCACCTCAGAGTCGGAATCCGCCGGAAAAAACCAACACTCGCAGAAAAAACTTACATCCTTTTAGCCCGTGGCAGTGTGGAAAGCAAAACTTTGATATTTTCACTATATTTAGGGAGAAGAGCTCGAGCATGACTCGCTTTTAAATAATTCAAGCGACAAAGTTCGCCATCAAGTTTGCACAAATCTTTGACATGCAGCCGAAAAACTTTTCAAAGTAAATCTCCGGCACTCTTAAAATAAGCTAAAAAGGTATGACAAGTACGGGCGGAACGTATATCGAAGTAAGTTTTAAAGTATTAATGGAATTGGCTAGTAGCGCAGGGAACTGCACTAATTGCAGTTCATGACACTTGAGAATTAACAAGGGCCAAGGCAAAGGAATTACTTTTGAAGAGGGAATTCCAAAGTGATTTTTACGAAGTATGCGATTAAAATTAGGCTTAGGGTTTCATAAGACAACTAACTACATTTATATTATTTAGAAAACGCACTATGTGTGGCAGTAAGATGTTTCTGCAACAGCTTAAAAAAAGTTTTCAAGTCCATTAGGCTAAGTGCAGCTTGAAACAGCATTTCAGCCATTTTCTGGCTGACTTGCCTTCAGCGCCTGCTGAGTCAGGTCCATTGTTTAGCCGCCAGTCCATCCAGGGAGCTGGTCATTTTTCCAGCTTTATGCTAAGCCACTAACCACAGTCCATTCCTCACTCCCCACCCCCAGGCCAGTCATCCCCGCCACAGACCACACGAACGTTATTTGTTGGTTTTAATAATTACACAGCATGGCCAAACGGAAGACGGGAATGAGAATGGCTCTGGGATTGGAATTGGGCTTGGACACGAAGGGATGGCTAGGGCAGGGGCAGGGACTGGGCCGGGCCAGGCCAGGGGCTGGGGAAGTGCTCTAGGATTTTACTCTCTTTAATATTCCAGGCCACACGTCAATTACACACGTACGCGCGACTGCGAATGGTTTCCGCACCGTTTCGTAGGAGGCGGAAGGCAGGAGGCGGGCCGGAAAAACAGACAGCACTCTCTCGGCCAAAAAATGGAGAACAGGAAAATGTGGGCGGAGGTGGCGGTGAGCCGTTGACAGCTGAATCATCTGGATTAATGCCGAATTTTAATTAGTACAACGACGGCCACTGGCAGGCCTTTCCCCATTTTGCAGATCTCAGTTCTCCATTACCCGGCCGGGCTTCATTTGTTAATCCCGTACTGCTGTGCAGGACCCGCCAGGATAGTTCTGACATTTGCCACCTTATCGGGATCGGAGCAGCGACCACGGCTCCAAAAGGCCGGGTGCCCAGATTAAGTGTGCCCCATATGGGAGCCGAGACCGCAAAATGAATCTTCTCGGGCTTAATTAATGCCGACTCAGCGGCAACTTTTCACTTTAAAACAGGTGGAAATAAGTTTATGGACTGTTAGATACCTTAACACTAGCAAGAGGTAGTCTTATAACCTTGAATTAATCTTAACAGTTAAAATATCTAATCAAAGGCTATCCAAACTACCTTTATTGGTTAATAATGAGTTTTTTGAATTATTAAGTGAAGAGCCTAAGGACTTGAATTAAACTTTCCTTGAACTTTCGTTTGAAAGATCCCAAAACCATAAATACCAGCTATACCCCACTACCTGGCAATAAAATTCACAGAGTATGTGCCATGTTTGGGAGCCACAAAATAAAAGCTGTTTAAAGTTTAAGGTGATATGTGAATGCAGCAGGCGCCTGTCAAGCTGTCAAGTCTGCCTCACATCTCATGGCCACCAAGCCCCGTCGCTCAGCTCCCAGGTCCCCAGGACTACCAGGACTCACGGTTCAGAGCTCTGGGAACTTGGGATATTTGTGGGCTGGCTGGCCTGTCTGTTTGTGTCGCAAGTTCGGCGATAAGCAGCCGTTTTGCCGCGTTCCCGATTTTCCGATTTCCCTCGTTCGCTCCCCCTGGAACCCCCTATAGAAGGGTAACCCCATGAAACTTTCCCCGACAACTTGCTATCGGGACTTATCACTTGGACGAACTTATTGTTGCGGTCCGCCCGTCTTCACTTCCACATACTCGTATCCGGTTGGGTTTCGATGCGATTATTTGGTGGGGCTGGCTGGCTGGCAGGATAGTGGGATGGTAGGCTAGCTGGCAACCACCGAGACACAGTCTTACAGTTAACATTGCTTTCCAATACACAACATTCACCGTACGACTATGTCGGGGTAATTGAGCGGCATCCTTTTTTGGTCCTTTGGCAACGGCAACGACAATGACAACGACAACGACAACGACGGCGGCTAACACTTCCTGCCTATTAGTTGGCATTATTATTGACAGACAGTGTCCCCCTGAGCGCTGTCGTGATGTATGATGATGAGGATGATGATGTTGTGGCAGTGCCAATAGCTGTAGCAGTGTCGGTGGCGGTGGCGGTGGCATCCCATTGATTGACAGGCTCCCGACTCCGCCAGGATCCCGTTTCTCCGCCCAGGTAATAGTTCCCAGCCCCTGGGTGCCTTATCTCCCAAACAATGGCAGGCGACATCATTGTCATTCCAGACCGTCCACCCACCCACCTCCTGCTCATCATTCAATTTACGAGAGG
This sequence comes from Drosophila monieri, assembly GCA_035047585.1. NCBI lineage: Eukaryota > Metazoa > Arthropoda > Insecta > Diptera > Drosophilidae > Drosophila > Drosophila monieri. The sequence continues at coordinate 2,058,623 of JAWNPJ010000087.1, read as the reverse complement.
CCGTATCCCGCCGAGAAATAAGTATATGTATTGATATTTTCCCAACAAAGGGCATCTGCGTGCGTTTCGGAGTGGTTTTTTGGTTTCGGGCTTGGTTTTATTTTTATATTTTTGTTCGGCAGGCAACAAACAGCCACAAATTTCCGGTGGGTGCGTGGATATTATGCATTTATCGCCGCCATCTATCAGCGCTGGAAAAACTCTTTTCCGAGGACGGAACTCCCACCTATCCACCTTTCTGGGTGACTTTCTACCCCATCTGTCTCTCTTTATCATCTCGCCCCACCCCGCCTCTGTCTCTGTACCGCGTTCCTTTCGAAAAAATAATATTCTACATATATTCTTTGTATTTTTAAGCTACCAGTGTTTTGTGCGGCTTTTTAAAATATTCAACATATGGCTTTCCACGCTGTGGCAGCTTTCGTTTTTACGCCAATCTGTCTCACCACGTTCTGCTTAATTCCGCTGAAAAGTTTTTTCATAAAAATAAATCTGCGGATATCTGTGAGTTTTTAAAACAATAACTCCCCAAAGGTAATGGTTTTTAACAAATATTTATGGAGGTTTTTATATCAATGAGTCTGTTTCTGCAGAGTATATGATGAACTTAAAAAAGGCGTATGTTTGACTGATCAATTGGTCCTTCGAAGGACGATATTCATAGTCTTGGCCGTATTTTAGCCGAGGCCACGTCTTTTTTTCTCGCCATATAATAAACGGAACAATAATTATTTCGATTCGAAGCTTCTTGGCTTTATCAAATGCAGGAAGTACATTTCTGTAAGTGTGCCATTTCTCACTCGATTTTCTTGGGCCTGTGTGTGACTAATGACGCCGTTAGGTAGGCAACACTTTCTGCCGCCCCCGCCTCCGACCACGTCTCAACGGCACCTTCACATGCACATCTGCATATGTAAATGTAATTTTATAGCCCTGCGTGTCGCCCCACTACCCACCACCTACTAACCAGTCTCCGCTTTCTTTCTCTTTGCTGAGCTGTTCTTTGTGTAAGAATACACATTATTATTTTTGCACACTCGACACATTGTCTATTCGGGTGTGCGTGTTTATGTGTCATATGAGGATGCGTATACGTAGTATATGAGTAGGTGTATGTACATCCCTATGTGATTGTATGTGTGTGTGCGGCATGTAAAATTTTTTTATTCAATTTCAACTAGACAAACAACGCCGCAACGGCTGCCGCGGCACAAAGGGCGATAACTCACTTTCGTAACAAGTAAACTAATTATTTCTTCACTTTTTTTTTTCACCCTAATACTTGTTTTTTTGTTTTCCTCAAGTTTCTCTTGTTGTTTTAAGCTCGCCTTGAAACAGTGAGAGTGAGTGGGGAAGGGGGATTGTTAAATTACAAAATAATGTACACACTTGCTGCTTGTAATCGCTGTGTTGTTGCTGTCCTGACAGCCTCTAACTGCTTGTTCAGGCCATTGTGCTTGTTCATCATCATCAGCAACAGCCTTTGGCTTCGACGCATGTGTGTGCGTGTGCCTGCTCCCAGGGTGGACCCAAAATAAGAGAATCTAACTCGCATTACCTACAAGGGTTTCGGGCCTCGGTGGGGCTTTAATAACTTTAATTGGAATGCTTTTGTGAAAGCTAATATTATTATTTCTCGGCAAAGGTCCTTGTCTAAGACACTTGTTTGGCAAAATCTTGTCGGAAAACCTTGTTACTCATACGCCATGTATGCCCATTGAAATCTCACTTGTTCTGGCCAAATAAAAAGTTGGCAAGCCACCCCAAAATGTAGACACTCTTCGTGTCGCAATTAACGCATTCACAAATGAAGAGTGTCAAGGCTTTAGCCAGTCGGTTGGTCGGAGGATCCTTTTGGTCCTCTGGCCCCTGTCTTCAGTCAGTTAGGCAGTTTTTCGCCTTTCCATTTCCTGACCTTCTTTTCTCTGCGCCTCCTGCCTCCTGCACAGCGTCTGTACAGTTTTTTGTGTTTGTGTTGCGATGTCCCCCGAAAAAAGCGCTGCTCAAGTCCTTCCATCAAGATAAAAGTTCTTTCCTCCTGCCAGAGGGTATGCCAAATGTACGAGAACACTTTCGTGTATGTCTGCCTCTCTGGGTGTCTGTCCCGTGTGGCATGTGGCATGTGCCACGCCAAGATGGCCAACTTCGGGCGGCTCATCAGGCATCCTCCAGGTGTAAGTTAGTTAGTCTCGCAACTTCTTGAAAATTACAAATTCTCTCATGCATTGTGCCGTCAAATTTGAGGTACTTAGCCAGCTAATGTTCAAACCGGGAGAAATTTTTGGAACCATTTGTCGGATACTTTAGATAAAGGACAAGCACACGTTTTTATTCCACAGGCAGAGATAATCACGAGGGAAGCTTTCTGGCAAGTATTTAACATTACTTTGTACGGTTAGTATTTGAGAAGGATCAATCAATAGGACGTTGTGAAATTTTAGATGTATTCCAAGAAGGTTATTAAGTTTAAACAGCAATTTATTTTATTCTGTTTGCTGTTGCCTGTTATCAGCTCGTGTCTGACAAGCTTATGAATCTGGATTTTTGTTGAAAATCCCCTTTTATGTTCCAGAAAGTTTCCGCCTGAAAGTTGAAAAGTTCTCTTAGGCCTCATTTATCTTTGATTGGTTGTCACGGCACTGACAGGCAAACTACACGCATAAATGGCCCAAAAATATCAGATTTCTCAGTCAGGCCTGGATACAAAAAGTTCCCCTCAATAAGGCCTTTAAGAGTCCTCAACTTTCAGCCAACTCCATTAAATTAAATCTTTTCCTAAGCCTTATGCAGTGCAGATGTGTTGCAATATTGTTTCGTTTTTTCCGCGGTATCCAAAAAAAAGTTGACATCATTGGCCGGAAACTCAACTTTGGGCACTGGTGACCACACCTTTTGCTGGTTTTCGGTTTGGTGGCCCTTGGCGGGATGATCTTACGGAAAACTGTGTCACAGCCTCATAACGAGCCTATTTGCTATGCCTCATACCCTCGGAAAAATTGGAAAAAAAGGAGAGGCCTCGCTGCCTTTGCGACATCATTGCCCTGTGTTCTTGTGTAATATTTATGCAAATTTTTCCCCAGCGCAAAAATTGAAAGGCGTAATGGTCTTGCGTAGCAAAAGGACATCCCGCAGCCTACAGCCACCGCCCCGTCGCACCCCACTTTGCATGCGATTCAGAGTCGGCGTCCTTGTGCGTGTTTCGGTTGGCTTCTCATAATAAATGACAACGAGCATATTATGCTCTATAATCGAGTGGAAGAGAATTATTTTGTGCGAACTAATTGCATTAGTGACATTCAATTTGATGCAGGGGAGAACACAAAAGGAGCAAATCCGAAAACAACACGGCAAAAGGGAGCCGGGAAAACGACGTTAAATGGCAATTGTCGCAAAAGGGCAGGCATTTTTGATAGTCGATCCCCGGTCGGGGCTCTAGTTTCCCATCTCATCTCCATCTCACACTGCTGCCACATTTTAGTTTATTCCTATTTGCTCCCGCCGTCCTGTTTGGCTGTTTGGGCCCTGTTGGCGCAGTCAAGCAAAAACCTGCGCCTGTCGCTGATTTAGGAAAAGCGAACCGACCCGACCCATCCCAAAGCCAAGGCCCAAATCCGAACCCAAAACCCAGCCCCCAACACCCAACACCCAGGCCCAGTGCATGAGAATACCAGAAGGGTCCCAGTCATAGTCGTAGTCATAGACCCGAACCAGGCAAAAAACTCAACCGGGTCACCGCTTGGGCAATCATGTGAATCGAGCTCTTTATAATTTGCGAAACTATGTGAGCTCACTCAGCGAGAGTGGCTATGGATGTTCCTTTTTATGTCCTTTGTGATATTGTTTACAAAATCTACGATAAAATTCGAGAGTGATGAAAACAACACCCAAGTTCACATCATTTTATAAACAGTTGATTCCATTTCTAAAGATATATTTCGGCCAATACTTTAGCTATTTTCAGATTTGAATTAAAAACAGTGTGAGGAGTAGGATATCTTTACTCCTTCCTAGAATATTATGTAAAAATATTTGAATTTCGATTGGAATAAATCTGAAAATAAGAAGCATTTCAAATTAAAAAGAAAAACTCACTAAACCCCCCACGTTGTTGAATTCTATAAGTATTTATGTGTGCGTGTATTTTTTTGTGGTTTGTGCGTGTGTCTGTGTGTGCGGCATGCGTATGCTTTTTTGGGGCAACCCAAATGAAAATAATCTTACATGTCGTTGACACATTTCAGAGAGCTCTGCCAAAAAGTTGGCTTTCTTCTTCTGGTTGCTTACCTGGCGGGCCAAAACCAAATCAAAAAACACACAACACGGCGATTGGAGAGACACGGCATTACGAAAAGAGAAGAGAAGAGAGTTATGCATAAGTCAGAGGTCACAATCAGGTTGATTACTAAATTAGGCTACTTATGGGCTAATTAATATTTACAAGATGTCACGTATCCAAGGATACCTGGACACAAGCTAACTAACTAGCGAAACTGAAGCACAGAAATTAAGCAAAAAACATTTTGTGGCAAGCTGAATAATTAGTCAACGGATTTTAGGCGACTGATTGATTGATTGAGGGGTAACCTGACTTTATCTCTCTGATTTTCTTTGTTTTGATCACCTGATCTCGAGATAGATCTCACCTGGTGTCCGGAGCAGATGGATCCGTTGGGCACGCGCACCCGGAACGGACTGTGCACTGGGCAGGAGGTGCGCGGCCCCCAGCGCGAGGCGGCTGCTGCGGCGGCCTGCTGCAAGGATAGCGCCGAGCTGCAGGGATTGAAGAGCGCCGGCGGGGGCGGGATGCTGATGGAGCTGAGGCCGCTCAAGCTGCGGCAGTGACCTCCCAGAGCCGCTTCTGCGGCGGCGGCAGCAGCGGGACACTGGGGCACCGGAATCCCCTGGCCGCTGCTGCCTACGCCGCTGCCGCTCATCCCACTGCTGCCGCTGCTCCCCAGCAGGGACATGTGCGAGCCACCGGACATCAGTGACTGGGAGGTCAGGCCGTGGTGCTGGCACATGCCGATCGTCACGCCCCCGACGCCAACGCCTCCTCCGCCGCCGCCGGACCATTGGCCCGCGCCCGCTCCCGCTCCTCCGCCAGCTCCAGGTCCCACTCCCGCTCCCGCTCCGGATCCCGCTCCCGCACCCGCTCCAGTGCCAGCTGCTCCTGACTGTGGGTCGCCGGCACAGTAGTGATCCACCGTAAAACTGTCCTGGCTACCAGAGCATTGCAGGCGATGCGGGGGCGGTGGCGATGAGTGGCGCGGGTAAATGTTGTTGTTGTGTCCTTGGTGTCCTGTTTCGCGCCGCCCGCTGCTCCTCGTGGAACGCTCTGTCTCTGGGCTTAGCTCTGTGATATGTGCGGCAGTTGTCGGAGGACAGGCATAGCTCACACTCTCTAGGATTTCAGCAATTCAAACTTTAAATTCAACTTCAAACCATGGACTCTCTCGTCTGGGGTGTCCTTGCGTGTCCTGTGATCACAGCATTTCCTTCCAAACAACTTCTACTAGGATTAATCAACAACAACTAACTGGGGTGGCGTTTCGGGGCAAGTTAAAAGTTTTCAACAAGTTTTCTTCTCGAATTTTTTTGTCGGTTGCTTATTGTTGTCGCTGATGGTTTCTCTTTTAGGTATTTTTTTGGGTTTAACTTTAATTGTTACGTAAATTCTGTTGCTATCACTGATAAATTGTGTGTGTACGTGTGCGTTTTTATCCCGCGCTGAATTTGAATTGGCAAAATTATTGTTTCCTTTTTAATTGAGCAAATATATGTTTGGGTTTAAGCTATTTTTAAATGCTCTATTTTGGTTTACGGGCTGCAATTTCTGCAATTAACTTGTTCATCACAATTGTAATTAATTTTTGTGGTTTAACGATATTGTTTACTTTATTTTTAATATTGAGTTCTCTATAGAGATGTGGGTGCTTTAATTTGATGCAACTTTTGGAGTTTAATTTTGAATCGATTTGGTTTTGCTTTTTGTTTATTTAACGATTTTGGTTTTTGTTTTTGAATTTTTCTAGCATGCGAGTTCTGCAAAGGAAAATCGTTGAAAAGCCCAAAATTTAACGAAATTTCATTCGACTGGATGGGGAGAGGCGTGTGTGTGTGTATGGAGGAGTGTGGGTGCAGGTGGAGTTGAGATTGAGGGGTGTGGGGTGTGTTAACTATATACAAGACTCAGCACAGCACAGCACTGTATGAGACGGATGCGGAATTTTCTGGTTTAAGGAATTCCAATTTGATGTAGCATACCTTTGAGGGCTTTCGGTGGAAAACTCAGTTCTCGCATTTATTACAAATAAATTAGATATTTAATCCCTTAGACACACACCTGAACAATTGAAATTAGTGAAACGTTTCCTCTCCTCCCTTGGCCTCCTTAGCCTCAAGCCTCAGTCCTCCGCCCCCGAAAGCAATCAACGAAACAGATGGGAACCAAATGGGGCATGCTATGCACTGGGAAAAAAATTCCGCAATAAACCAGAGAGGAACAAAACCAATCAAATTTTAATAACGGACTATCGGAGCATCCTGAATCTTCGAGTTGGTTCTCCTTTCAATGGACTTGCAGCCTTTTTCATCCTTTAATCTCGGCTATCGATGGGAAAATGACTCTTTTGTTTCCGTGTACACAGTGCTCTGTTCCAGGCCCCGTTTTAATTAAACTCACTGTCTAGGCAACTGAAAATGTGTATTTTATATGCCTAAAAGATAAAAATAAAAATTTACAATATAAAAACCTGTGCTGTCCCGGGGGAAAAAACACAAAACCTTCCGGGAGTCAGCGGCGCGGGCGGAACAGAGCGCTTTTTATCTAAACGGTTCCAAAAGGCAATCGTTTGGGGAAAAAGCCTTAAAAATAAAAATAAAATAAACGGCGGGGCAGGAGTGGAAAACAAGTCTGCTTAACAAAAACAAAAATAAAAAAAAGAGGCGAAGAACATGGAACTGAGGAAATTATATGCGCTAATAAAGGCAGGAGGACCGGTATCCTGGCTCGGGCGGAGAGATAGAGAGCCAAAGGACTCCATTGCCAGGCAATTCCCAGGCGACTATCGGGACCGCAGGCGGGGACTATTTATGCTAAATAGTTTTCAACAAATTCCCGCACACTGACTGCCGAAAGTCTGGAAAGCTGGCACAGCTTCAGTTCCAGCTTTAGCTGCCATCGAATTAAATTAAAACGGAATTGTGAATGCTTAAATAATATTCGCATAATAAAGGGCGACCCGAGAGGAGGCGTTGAAATGTTGAAATGTTTGCTTTTGGCGCAGCTTCCGCTGAATGCTAATGTGCCACATGCCTCCCATAATTGAATGGGAACGTGCTCGTCTCGACTCGGCTTGGGTTTCTCTACGGTTTCGGCTCTATCCGGGGGCGAGAAAAAAGAAAAGCGAGGCCAGGAAGTCACCCAAGGACGTGGAAGCCAGAAACTTTGCAGCGGAACATACGCGTTCAAAATACCCAAATTCAATTCATAAAAGATTCAAAAACCAACAAAGAAAGTATGGCAGCGAAAGGAAAGCACGAAAGCGAAGCAAAGCAGACAGCAGAAAAGCACCAGAACCGCAGCCGCTAGCCGAAAACCCGACTCAACTACTCAGTTGAGGTAAAGTGAGGCTTTAGCTGACGGCAGTCTATCTGGATACGAATCCTCGGCGGGGCCAGTGGGGCCTGAAGGACTCCCCGGTCCAAGTTAGCCGCTGAGCTGCACTTGCTCCTTGCTGGGCCGGGAGTCGAAAGGAACTGCAGAAGGAAAGCAACTGCAAAAACAGAGCCAACGAAGCCCAACCAATTTTTCATGTACAGTGGTCGCTGGCAAAATGCTGTTTAGTTTTAGGAGGCTAACGAGTTTACTAAAAACCGCCAATTGAATTCCAAATTGAATAAACTGGTCCTTTTGGCTCAACTAGGATCTGCTAGGATCTGGGAAGTCTGTAGTTGCCCCATTAATATCAGAATTGGAGCTAAGAACTAGATAACACTGCATTCCTCTGACATTATCCATAAACCACTTTATTTAATAAAATATCTACTGCTTTCCGGCTCTCATTAGATATGCAAATGTCGGCTATAGCTGGCTGCCACTGTACTTGGGATGCTCCGCAGCTTCTTCTCCCTTCGAATCTTCCCTATATCTTGTGTATATATACACATTTTTGATAAGGCAAACGGAAATGGCATAGGAAACGTTGGTTGGCTTCGCCAAGGGAGAGGGAGGCAGGGGGGAGGGGCGTTAGGTGGGCGGCAAAGGCTCGCCCAGGGGGCGGTGCTGGAGCTGTGCCGAGTGGTGAAGTGAAGTGAAGCGAACTTCAGTTTGTTGAGGAATTCCAAGTTTGCAGGTGGGTGGTGAGTGGTGGGTGGTGGGTGGTGGGTGGTGGAGTGTGGGTGGTGTTGTGTCTCGTTTATATATATTTTTTTTTGTTTTTTTTTTAGGTGTAACTTGGGGTAGCTTTTATTTTTTACTTACTGCAACGAAATGTTGTTGTTTCTGTGCGAATCTAACTCGTTGTGTTGTGTTTTGTTGTTGTTTTCTGGCTTAATGATTTTCAGAGTACATGATTTTCTCTATTTTATGGTTCATTCATACATATATTGTTGTTCTTTATGTTGATGCACTGGCTGTTTTAGTTTGTGGGTTAAACAAATTAGATGAGTTTCGGGCTGGCACCGATTCGATTTGGCTCCGAGACTCACGCACGCACACACCCACACAGTCGGACGGGGACACGCACACACGCGTTAATTTAATTCAATTTAATGGCGTTTGTGAAATCATTGATAATCATTTTTGGCAAATCGATTTAGCAATGCGGTCGAACTCGCTCCTCAGCCGTGTCGCAGTCGCGGCGCTGCCTCCGTTCTTGCGGTTGTTGCTTCTCGCGAGAAAGGCCAGAGAGATGGGAGGCGAGAGAAATGGAGAGATGGCTTTCTCTCGAGAGAAGCAACTCCCACACATACACACGAAGTGTTGGAGCGAGGGGTGCGGGGAACTGACCGGATCGGACAATATGCAAAAAAAAAAAAAACGAAAGAATAATGGGAAACAAGAGAGGCTGCGAGAAAAAGTCGCCAAAACGACCACGCACTCTTTCCTGTTTTCTTTTTTTCCCCTCACGTGTGTGAGTGTGTGTGTGTGTGGCATTTTTCACTCGCGAACAAAAATCAATTGAAAGTTTTTCCCATTTTTCGCCATTTTCGTAGGGATCAAGGATGTTGACCATCATTTCATTTTTTTGCGCGCTCAAGCTGTTAAGTAACGGAACTTTTTTAATTGCCAACTCTCGAAAAAGTTTTCGCCTCTCTCTCGGCTCCTGCTTGTTTTTTGTAAATTAAAAAGTTTTTCCTGTACATTAGTTTTCCCCAGGGTTTTCCTCGCCGTTTGCGTTTTTCTTTTGCATTTTGCTGCGCCGTATGGCAGACTCACTTCGGTTGGGTTAGCGTGTGTGCGTGTGCAGCAGGATGTGTGCGGGTGTCAGCGGGTGTATGTGTGTGTGTGTGCGCTGCTCCTGTTACTGCTACTGCCACTGCCACTCAGCTCCTGCTGTTTCTTTATACCCGTGCGTTCCAGGCAAGGACTCGCTTGAAACTGGCACAGGACCAGCTAGCAAGGTGCACAATGTAAGACTGAGCCTTCGAGCTCCCGCAGCATCCAGCTGAAGCCCCAAAGAGAGGTGGCCTTGCTCTCTGCATCTCTCCCGAACGGTGTCCTTGCTCTCTGCTGAATGCAGCTTCCTCCAATCTGCTGCTTCCTCCAATCAATTTCCTGCGGCTGCGAGTCTAGTGCGAGCAGGACGACTGCTGCTTCTGCTCCTTTTCGGTGGCCTGACTTCTGTGCTGCTCGCTGAATCTGCCGCAGGATGCAGGATGCTGAGCGACGCTGGCAGCACCAGCACCAGCGGCAGCGACTGCGGACATGCGCACTTATCGGCTCTGTTGCTGCCACATTTTTCACTCATTGGCAATCGCAATCGCAGACGCTGTATCGCTGCTGGAATCCTTTGCACAGTGGTTTGGTGACAGGATAATTTTTAGTATGATGTGTAGTGATTGATTATGTCCTTTCATTAGATTTAGATTTGAACAATTTTTAAGAATTCTTTTTTTTTGTAATATTTTTTTAGCACTTTCGGTATAAAGGATAACACTCAGAGCGACTGTGCAAGTATTCACAGTTTTTCTTAATTAATAATTATTTATAATATAGATACTATAATCCAAAATAAATTAAAGTAATATTACGCATACGCCATGTGATCCCATGACTCATCAATATTCAAAAATGTATGGTTTTTTATTCAAAACTAATATTCTTTGTGACAGTGTGACCTGCTGCAAGCTTCATCGCTGCTTTAGTCTCTGCCAACGCCTCCGCCGCCACCACCTGCTCCGTCTCTGATGGTGCCTCCCTCTGCTGCTGCTGCTGGTACTGTTTGTCTAACGGTACAAACGGGAGCGGGAGCGCCTAACGTGGCGAGCGTGCAAATATTCGTAATTTATGGCGCAACGTCTGCGCCACGTAGTCGTTAACCCAATCATTGCCGCCGTCACCGTTACCGTTCCCGTTATTGTCAGCAGCAGCGCTGGCGTCATCATCAAAATCAACGGAATCAGCATCGTCATTATCATCATTCTAGCATCAAACATCATCAACGTTTCATCAGCGAGCAGCAGCAGCAGCAGCTGCAACTGCACTTCTCACAGAGGGAGAGTGAGCGAAAGGAGGAGAGAGGGAGAAAGCAAGATGGCCAAAAACCGAACCAAAGTAGGTGACTTATGAGAAGCAGGGTGGCCCTTATTTGCATGCCAGGCTCAAAGGTCACACATAGTGGCATAAAATATATCAATTAATTATTTATCGCTTATGTGGCCTTGAACATGTTTTGGAATGCAGAGTGTTGGTGTCTTCGGGGCGTATGAGTAATGAAATGGCTTCTGTCTGAATCATTTCATCTGACCGGGCTTGACGAGTCCTTCACTCACAGCGCTCTCAAAAAACTTTTAAGTCATTTTCTAATTTATTACTTCATTTAAACTCGTAACACCCACACTGGCGAAGTAACCAAGTTTCGAGTGAAAAGTTCGACTGCAGTACAGTTGGCTTAGTCAGAGAGGCCACCCTAATGTCCACACTTACACCCACTTAGGCACTCAGACACTTGCCAAAGAGGATGCGGGCGTGCGGCAAAAGGATTCATTGCCAAAAGGGGAAGCGCAAGGCAAGATGCGGCGGCAGAAGGTGGAAGCCGCAACCTAATTGCATGTGGTACGGCCGCACCAGCTATCCATTGGGGCCAGGCAAACACAGGGGGGAGCGGGGTGGAGCGTACGGGTGGCCCGAAAGGACAGACAGTCGGAGAGAAGGCCCCTTTATGAGTTATGAATCTGTGCTGAGGCACAGCAAATATTTATGGAGCGCTTGTTGTGAATGGCAGGCCAGCAGCAAAAGGGGCAGATAGAGAGAGAGAGAGGGGGAAAAGTCGGTGAAAATGAGATGGAAAGGATATAATTCATTTTTCCTTCTGGGGGAATCCTCAATACTCTTGTTAAGGAATTTGACTGGACTTGTAAGGGAAATTAATTAAATACAAATAATTCTTTTGAGTAATTAATGTTGATATTGTGTTATTTTTTATATTTTTTCTTAATAAGAGCAGAAAGGATAATAATTCATTAGCTATTCGTGAATACCCCTTGCAAGGACATGCAAAAAAATGAAAATTAGGCCTATGGCAGCATCTTTTCAACCTCGAGGAAAGCAAACAAAAGCCATCCACACAATCGATTGATTTGCAAGGACAAGAACACAGCAAAGGACTGCTTCTGTTCACCAGTTTAATGCGCAGGATAACAGGCTTTTAATTAATGCACAAAAAAGCGCCCACTCTGCAACACCTCTCCTGCCACCCACCCCTCGGGCGGTGTGTCAAGTGAATCTGCGAAACTGAATAAAAATCCGAATTCATTTTGGCCGAAGGATCCACTTTGAAAGCTGCAGAGCCAGGCAGCCAGGCAGCCTGGCAGCCGGAGTGTAGGTCAAGGCCCTTTGGAAAACGGAGCTCGTGTAATCGCATCCTGGCCATAAACTATTAACTTGCTGCTGTCACCAGCGTTTTGTTTTGTGTGCTGCAACACGCCAATGGAGAGTGCACAAATACGGGGCCACAGTGCACTGCGAAAAATGAATGCCACTCATATTTTTCAAGGAAGTGTATGGAAAAATGTATACCAAAAACAGTCACCATAGTTTTTAATGCATATTTATAGCTTATAAATTATAAGGAATTAATTTACAAATCGTTTAAGGTATTCCGTTCAAGGATCGGATAAAAATTGGCATAAATACAGACATCGTTATGGGGCCTAAAAGCCGTTCCCATGCTTTCCAATTATCAAGGGAGTCCAAGGGGAAAATTAGCGAAAAATCGAATTAAAAAATTTATCATAGGTTTCAATGAGGTTAAGTTCAAAATCGATCTACAAATCGTTTAAGGTATTCCCTTCATGGATCGAGTGGAAATTGGGAGAGATACAGACATCGCCGTGGACCATACAAGGCGTTTCTAGGAATTTCCCCATTTTCAAGGGAGTCCAGGGGAAAAATTAACAAAAAATGGATCAAAAATTGTAATCCGAGGTTTTAATGCAGTTTGGTAGAGAATCGATGTACAAATCGATAAAGGCATTCCGCTTGATGATCGGATTTAAATTGGCCAAGATATGGCCATCGCTGTGGGGCCTATATGTCGTCCCCAGGCATTTTCCCATTTTCTAGGGAGTCCAGGCGAAAAATTAACAAAAAATGGATCAAAAAATTTAATCCGAGGTTTTAATGCAGTTTAGTAAAGAATCGATGTACAAAACGATAAAGGCATTCCGCTTGATGATCGGATGAAAATTGGCCAAGATATGGCCATCGCTGTGGGGCCCATATGGCGGTCCCAGGCATTTCCCCCTTTTCTAGGGAGTCCATGGGAAAAATTGACAAAAAATGGATCAAAAAATTTAATCCGAGATTTTAATGCAGTTTGGTAGAAAATCGATGTACAAATCGATAAAGGCATTCCGCTTGATGATCGGATGAAAATTGGCCAAGATATGGCCATCGCTGTGGGCCCATATGGCGGTCCCAGGCATTTCCCCATTTTCAAGGGAGTCCAGGGGAAAAATTAACAAAAAATGGATCAAAACATTTAATCCGAGGTTTTAACGCAGTTTGGTAGAGAATCGATGTACAAATCAATAAAGGCATTCCGCTTGATGATCGGATGAAAATTGGCCAAGATATGGCCATCGCTGTGGGGCCCATTTGGCGGTCTCAGGAATTTCCCCATTTTCAAGGGAGTCCATGGGAAAAATTAACAAAAAATGGATCAAAAAATTTAATCCGAGGTTTTAATGCAGTTTGGTAGAGAATCGATGTACAAAACGATTTCGCTCAGTTAAAAGGTATACAAGAATGGAAACTTCAACCATTTCTCAAAGTGCAGCTAGAGAGTGAAAACAATTTGGCACGAATTTGTCATCTCATCGAAGTGGCAACAAATTTGGCTGCAACACAATGGCAGTGGCAAAAATGACAATAACAAGGATGATGGCAGTCGCCGAGCCAGCTGCAGCTCATGGGCAACAGACCGAGGGCGGGGAGAAGGGCGCAAAAGGACATTTATGTGTGTTGTGCAGCCAAAAGAGTAACCCTAATGTGGGCGCCTCCCCCCGCCCTGCTCCTGGTGAGACTGGAGAACTACTGCTGCTCCTGACAGTTTGCTTGCTTAGCCTCGTTGACACGTTTAGTTGTCAACTAACCCACACACACATACCCACCGCACACATCCGCAGGAGATGAGTGAGTGTGTGCATGTGTTTCCGTGTGTGTGTGTGTGTGTATCCGTACAAATCAGGAACAAGTCAAAGGTAAAACGACCCTTGTAATAATGCTGATGGCATCCCAGAAACGAGCCAAAAACGACTCTGTGAGTATGTGGGACACAAAAATGCAAATTCGTTGGCCATTTGGCAAATTGATTTTGGCATTGCAATTGGCCAATATTCAATGAGTGTCCACCGGGTAAAGGGACAATAAACAAATGATGGCCAGCTGAAGCCGAGACCGAAGCGTTTTATGCCCCTAGAAGTCTTACTTAAAGATGAGAGCGTTTCCCGCGGGGGGAATTGGATTTCAATAAGGTAAATGGGGCAATTGCGACCCGGATGTAGCTTTAGGTTCTGGCCTGTTTCCCTAATATGAAGTGAAAACCTTGATTAAATCTAGCATGTTGGCCAACTATGAGCTATACATCAGAGATGAAATATATTTGATTTAAACGGAAAACTAATTAAGTGTTTTAGCTGTGGAGTAGATTTCCCTGTAAAGCTTTATGCGGGAAGCGTATTTTCCTGCCCTCTTGACTCCTGACTCGCTGGCAAAGTTCACAAAAACAAAAAACAAAAACAGTAAACAAAATTTAATCAAAGTTTGGACGCAACTCAAGTCACAGGCCAGGCCAACTCCACTGTGCATTCGCGTGGCAAGCCAGGACGTGGCAGGCGTGACCACCCCAGCACCCACTTGCCACCGCCACCCAGCGACAGCTTCATAATCTAAAGCGGCGATTTACCTGGTAGTGCAAGTTGTTGTAGTAGCGGGTTATGTATGCGGGCAGCAGCTCGGCCGTTTCCAGGCCGATCCACTGAAACAGCTCCAGCTGAGGTGGCTCCGCGGCGGTGCAAGTGGTGCCCGTACCCGTTGCCGTTCCGGTGGATAGGTTGTCGCAGCAGCGGCAACAGCAGCACACCTCCGCATTCTCCTCCTCCTCCATTCAGAAGAAGGCGCCCCGATAACTTTTTGGCTTTTATCAATTTATAATTTGATTATTTGTTCCTCGAACAAAACATTTAATTCTTCCCCTCCCTGCTAGTCGCTCTAGTCCTTTGTAGTTGTTATCCTAGATGGTTTTCCCCTATGTTCTTATTGCTGTTGCGCTGGCGTAACACATTTGAATTTAAATTGAGTTATGGCTGCTTGACAGCGACTGGAGGTGGAGTATCTTCTTGTGCTGCCAATTTATGAGCACGGCAACGGCGTGTCCCCAGCGCCACGGCGCATCCCTGAGATTCCGGATGGAGCTGCTGCTATTGCTGGTCCTGCCTCGGATCCTGCTACTACTGGTTGCCATTTTGTCAATTGCTCCCATGTGGATTTTGCCGCCAAACACGTGGGCCCGCTGCGCCTGAGTTTTGTTATTTTTTTTTCGTTTTTTGACGGAGGTTACGGCGGAAACTCGCGCGCGTAATTGGCACACTCAGTCGCACAGCGAGAAACTAAAAGAGGCGGGACTGGGTACTGGGTACTGGGTACCGGGTACGGGGTACCGGGTAGGGAAATGGGCACGGGCTTCGGGTCCCTGTCCGTGTCCGGGTAAGCGTCCTGTTAATTGGGTCAAACGAGCGGTGCGGGGCTGCCACTTGAGAAATAGACTCACGACTCGAACTAGAACTCGAACTGAAACTCAAACTGAACTCTCAACTTGACGAAGGTTCCGGTGGCCACAATTCACCGAGGAGCCGAGGCCGGAGCAGAAGCAGAAGCAGGGGCAGGATACGGATGCCGCCCCACTTTCGGCGCCATTTTCACACATCAGCGAGCAGGCGGCAAATAAATCCGCATCCGTATCCGTATTCCGAATCCGAACCTGACGTTCCCCAGCGGCGACTGCGCCGCAAACTAAACTGAAATCTCGGGTGCGCGCTTTTTGTTTAAGTCAATCACGAGTGCTCCGTTGTGTTGCAACATGGGTTAAGTGCAGGGCTAGAGGGAGGGGGCAGCCAGCAGCCGAGGCGGGCAGCCAGCGGGAGCGAGAGGGCTAGAGTCCCCAGAAAGAGAGGCCCAACTGCAGTTGGGCTGCAAGTTGCAGAGAGTGCGAGAGCTTTGCAGCTTTCCTTGGACATTGGCTTTGTGGTTGTAGTTGTTGTTGTTGTAGTGGTGGGTAGTGCAGCCCTGGTGGACAACAGCATCAGCACTATTCCAGCCCCCTGCCACCCCCGCCGAGTTGTGTATATAGCATTAACACATTCGTTCATGGCTTTCATCGCTGGGCCCCTGCGTTTCCCTGCAGTTGTTCATCTTTTTTCGCCCCCTCCCCCCAATTCTTTTATTCTTTGGGGCTCTGGCTGGTTTTTTTCTTTCCAGCTAGCTGCTCGGATTTATGAAAATGAGACTGACTGAGTGGGTGGTGGGCTTGCGTCACACCCAAAGACAGACAGCGGTCCGAGGGACTCGAGAGGCGCAAAAATAAATAAAAGAGGAAAATCTGGGAAAACCAGTCGCAGGCAGGCGCAAAAAGTGTAGTCTGCTTCAAGGAGCAATTAACGACAGTGGATGGCACAGAGTTATGTTATAGCATTGCGTCCATATCACACTCTGCCAGTCCACTCCGCCAAATACCACCAAAACCACCCACCAAGAACCACCCACTACCCCCAATGCCACCGCCAACAAACCCACTCAACCCATCAACCAGCGAGTCGGGGAAAAAGTATTCTTTATAGTATACCCTAGCCAGAGGTCGGGGTACATGGGGGGAGTAAACCAATGAGGAGCTTAGGCCGAGTCTGGCAAATAATTGGATACTCGTGGGAGGACGAATCCTTGCGTACATAAATACTCCTCAGAGTTGTCCTTTTCAAGTTCCCTCATTGGACCACATTAAAGCTTCACTTTGAAGAGTGCACCCCTCCATTGAAGAGGGTACGACCCGAAGAATCTCCTCTCCAGCTTTTCAAATCTGTCAACATTATGTTGGCAGGCCGGTCGGACAAAGCCTTTAAAATTCAAAATTTTCAGCGCAAATAACTGAAAGTCATTATTATTGTTTCAGAGAGACGTTCTGGTCCGAAAGAATCTTTTTCAATTAGAGAATGGTGTGAGCGATGATTTGCATTTCCACCAGGACCACCAGGAGCGCTTTTTTGCGAACAAAGCACCATAAAATTGATTACACGAAATGATTTGTAAGAAGTGCTCCATTTTAAAGCTGTAACCATATTTAATAAATATCCCAGCTAACCATGGAACAAATTATTATCATGGCCTTCGAATGGGTGCCTGGCTTTTAATTCTAATAGACGAAGCACTTCAACGGAGTCAGGTCGCTCTCGAAACCGAAAACGATTCCCCAGGCCCGTTTTAGAGGCCGGAATGTTATGGATAACCATTAGCCATATCCAATAACACAGCAAGTGAAATCAATTTGATTCCCCATAGAATTCTCCAATAATTTTTTATGCGGCCTTCTCGACCCCCGTAAGGATATTTGATGTTTCGTGGAAACAAAAAGTTCCTCATCCCATCCCTGCTTCCCGCCTGTTTTTGCTTATTTATTTTTTGCTAGCTATCGTTAAATGTTTTTGTGCCCCTTTCGCTTTGCTATTGGTCCTGCTCCTGTTCCTACTGGGGCCAGCAGAGGGGGTGGAGGGCCGTAGAGTGAAAAAGGATGGCCATATGCCGACGTAGTTGGAACAACGATGGCACTTGAGCCGTGTACTCGTAGCATACTTTTCAGCGCAAAAAGCCCTCGGGAAGGAAAAAGGACTCTGAGTCCGGGAGCCTGGGGCGCGGATGTTGTTGTTGTCGCTTTAGTTATACTAGCTGCTGTGGACTGTCGCTACTGCCCCTGCTCCTTCTCCTGCTCCTGCTTTTCATTTTGCTTCAGCCTCAGATCCTGCTTCAGCTGTTGTTGTGACTGGTCTACGTCCGAAATTCATTTTGGTTTATTCTGATTAAATTGTTTGTATTCGGTTGCATTAGCTGCTATGTATATACACTACGAGAAAGGTGTTTTATTTCGAAATAAAACCATACGCCTAGCTTAACATAGTTTAAAGGCTAACATTGGTTTCAGGACATTTCATTTCAAGTACAATGGATCGCATGCCTTTGAAAAAGGACTGTACCTAATTGGATTAGGCCCAGTTTCTTCTCAGAAATCAGTTAATATTTCCCCCAGTGTGCCTATGTGCCTGTACAGCATTTTGAGTTTGGGCAAAGGATTAGTGACTCTGTCTGCGCCTGAGTCCTGCTAGTCCGAAGCTCCTTCTCCTCCTCGGCCTTCTCCTTGTTTGCCCGCACTAAATACATTTCAAATTTGTTTAAGCTTAAGCCAAAGCGAATTGGCCACTCGGACGAGTGGACTGCCGCAGATTGATATGACCGACCACTTGAAGTGGCAAAGCCCTGTGATTGCCGGATTATTGCAAAATAAAGCTTGCCACAAAACGCCCGACAGAGTAAGAGTAAACAAAGTGAAGTGCACAGCCTGCCCGACTCACCTGCATATGGGGGGCGGCCAGGAGCTGGAGGAGCTCGTCCTTGGCATACTTGCCAGCCAGCGAGTTGCCGCCGGCGTTCGACGAGAGCAGCTCCAGGACATCGCGACTGCGACCCACGGCCTCGGCAGCCGGCGCCCTGCCGTTGCTGGTCACCACGGAGGCGGCGATCCTGTCGAATAGTTGCAGAAACTGGTGTAGCCGACTGTCGCGCAGCATGTCCCTCAGCACGTCGGCGTCCACATGGGCGTCCTGCAGCGAATATATGTCGTCCAAGCAGTCCAGGATGCGCTGCACCGCCTCAATGCCAGCCTCCTCGTCAGCCCACTCTTCCGTGGCTGCGGCAATGGGCACTGAAAGGATTTTATTTGATTAATAGAGATTTTTGGAAAAGTATTTCCTATAAATGACAAAAATTTCTAATATTAATAACTAATATAACTAATATAGTATATAGAATAAAAGTAAGACTGAAAAAGTTAAGATTCTCTTTTAAAAACATAAAAAATAAATCAATCTTTAAGACTATAACAAAGAAATGAACTAAAATCTAAGGTTTGTGGGACAATTTTGAAGAAACTAACTGTCAGCATCAGTGGCGTAAAGGGGATCCATGTTGGTGCCTCCGGCTATGGCCTGAACCGCGCCCTTGAGCTTGCGCCGGGCATTGTAGCGCTTCAATTCCTCCACCGTGTCCGCCAAGTGGGTGCGCTGCAGTTTGTCCCGATCCCGTATCCAGGGATGGTCGAGCACCTCGGTAATGGAGAGCCTGTGATGTGGATTGGCAGCCAGCATTTTCATGACTAGATCCTTGGCATTTGCCGAGATGGACTTCCACTCGGGCGCCTCAAACTAGGGATTACAAGGAATGGATTATTTGCTTCATGTACGATCTGGTGCTTAGAACCCACCGATAACCGACCGCGTGCTATCGATTGCTGCAATCGTACTCCAGACCCCAGGAAGGGCAGCCTGCCGGAGAGCAGGACATGCAGCATTACTCCGGCGCCCCACACGTCGCATCCTTTCCCGTACAGCCGCCTGGTGACCACCTCCGGCGCCATGTAGTGCGGACAGCCGACGCGTCCGTGTGTTTCTATGGTTTCCCGCGTTCCGGGCAGCTGGATGGCGGACCCGAAGCCGCCCAGCTTCACTGGCGCCGAGTTGTCGACGGTGGCTAGCAGGGCGCAGGCGGGACGCACGTCCCTGTGCAGGATATCGTTCTCGTGGCAATAGCGGAGCGCCTCCAAGATCTGCCGCATATAGTGGCTGCAAAAGTTCCAATGTGTGAGTTAGATAGCAGAGGATAGTTTGGTTGCAAAGTGTGCTGGTTTTGGAGGTCGTACGATGTCTAATTGAAGCCATAATAGGCTTTTTGGCATCAATAATTAATGATAATATAAGTAAAGAGTTTTTGCTGAGGAATGAGGCCTATGAGCTCTTGTTATCAAATGGACAAATATCCTTAATGAGTAGCAACCACAAAACAGGCTAGTCTATTAAAAATCATCCTTAATTTGATAAAAATCCTATTCCTTTTGAACGAAACCAGCACAGATCACAACAATCTCCTTCATTCTCACCAGGCAACTGCCTCGCTGTAGACGAATCCTGCAACAGCCCGGCGCACAACCTCGAAGCACAAGTCGGAGCCCTCCATGCTGCGAAAACAAGAAAAGAAAATGGATTTAGCAATGTCCTGGCACACCACCGGAGTGACAACTTACAACTCGAAGACCATGTAAAGCATTCCCTCGGAGCTGTAGGTCTCTAGGAGCTCCACGATGTGCGGATGCTTCAGCATGTGACATATTGTGGCCTCGCGCTTCAGATCTGGAAAAGGAATGGAAAGAATTGGGGCTGTGAGAAGAGGAAGCGGGCAAGTGGGGGGCGGCAAAACAGCGGCAATTAGTTGACATTAGACAGGAGCCGGGGGTGGGGCATGACCCCACCCACTCACATCACCAGCTGGCTGTGGCACTAATGGACTTAGCGCTGACTTATGTGCCTGCCATGTATCATTTAGTCAATGGTCGGAGCCGTTTCATTCCTCTTCGGCAGGACACACGAGGTCTCCAGTCCTGTGGCCCGGCGCCCTTGCACTTGAGCAATTCCTTTTTAATTGGCATCTTGGGCAGGCTCCCTGGCTCCGGAACTGGGAAACTGGGAAACTGACAAACTGACGACCCTGGGACCATGCTACACGTGTGGCAGCGGCATAATTTTGAATAATTGAGCAGCTTAATTATAATTTATTCACACAGCCTGGAGTCGGGACTCGGGAGCTGGAAGTCTGCGTAGCCTGGAGCCAAATCGAAGAAGGTCACCTCCGTCCTCCGTCCACTTCCCTCCCATCGATATCCGAGAAATACACACTCACCCGCTGTGCTCAGTCCCGGACTCGCTGTGAACTTGGCCACATCAACGATTTTGACAGCAAACTGCTGATTGGACTCCCTGTGTATGCATCGCCTCACGATGGAGAAAGGACCTCTGAAAAAGAGCAAGTAGGGAGAGTAAGTGGGTGCGGGGCTGTTTGGATTAAACTTCAATTGGAAGTTGATTGTGTCTAAATGGGAGCAGGGCCAAATAAAATTTTATTTTTCTCCAAAAAGCAAATGAACTTGTGAGCGAAAAAGTTTGAATATTTGAAGACTAGTATGAGCTGCAAGTAGTTACATTTTAAGTTCACGCTTAATGGAAATCAATGAAAAGTTAATTGCTATTTATGATGTTGGTGAGATCTGCCAAGCTCAGGCAGATCCCTAGGATGATCAGGGAGCAAGTGCCTAACGCAGAGCATGTTTGCATGTAGCACTGACATACATTTTTGAATAATGCAAAAGTTTGGGGAGTTTGGAAAGTTTTTTATTGAGGAGTAAGCGTCGTCCGCCCTGGCAGCGTCCTCGCCGGCGAATAGTTGGATGATTTACTGTCTGTGGGTGGGCATACGGGGCGGATACATAATACATAATGAGATAATGGCTATGGATGCCAGCTGTCAGCGGCAGCATCGGCAAGGATATATAGTCCGCGAGGGGAGGAGGGTAGGGAGTGGGGAAAACTTACTTGCCAATGACCTCGCACAGCTCGTAGACGTCGTCAAAGAGAATTTCGTCTTCGGTCATTTTGAATAATTGATGAATTGATGCCTCGACTCAATTGCTTTTTCGAATATTGATGAGTTGTGTCCTGTTTCTGCTGCTCCTCGTTCCCAGTTTCTTCCTTCTTCGCCTACTGCCCTCCAAAACCCAACACAAAAAATAAACAAAAAAACAGCCGGCCAGTGAACAACTCCAAAAGGTATTCGCGTTCTTGTTCGGTTTTTGTCAGATGTTGGTGTTGCCTCTGTTGCAGTTGTTGCTTCGTTGTTGTTTGGTGTTGAATATGCGTTGTTTTGCTGTTGCTGTTTACAGATGCATTTTGGAAGCTGTAAAAAATCATAAATGGTAAAGGTGAGTTAGCTTCTGATGGCTAAGCTGGTTTTTTGACAGTCTCCTCTATATGTGACATGCTTCTACATTATTTTTAGCTCCACATCAACAGGCTGAAGGTGCTAAAATATGTGTCAAGCAAACAAAATGTAGTAATTGAACAATTTTTTTTTAGTAAAAGTGAGTAGGAGATGGATAGCCTTTAATCCTTTACAAGTACCATGTATGCTTCCAATTAAACCACAAAGGTATTGCATTTATGTCAACTATTTCACAGTCACAGTGCTCCTCAAAGTCGGCTGTCAATGTCACAATGAGATGATTGATATATTTCATATGGCACTGAAATATTTGTAGAGTCCTCCACTGGACTTACATCGAGTTTGAATCGGCCCTGCGGAAGCGGAGGGGGAGAGTCGGTTTTATCGCAAAACAGCTTTTTGATACGTCAATCACACTCGAAATCAGGTGTAAACCCAAATCAACTGCAACGCCACGGCGACAAAGTGTCGAAATCACATCGTCGGATAGGAAGGAAGCTTCACACTTTCGACACGGCCCGACTGAATTTTGCAACGGAAATGATGGCCAGCAAAAAAGGTAAACAAGCCGTCCGAAATGTGGCCTCCGGGGGCTTAGCACAGGGGGGGGGGCGGCTCCGCAAAGGGTGTGCCTAGCATGGGGGGTGGCCTCCACCGGGGCGGCCTAGGGAGGGGCCTTTGTCATGTTCCTGGTAGTACTATGTATTATTATGCCTTTTGGGCCAGCACTTGAACACACTTTCGAAAACTTTGATGGCACTCCAAAAAGTCCGAAAAGCAGGACCCAGCGCGGGGGTGGCCGAGCGGGCGGGGGCCCAGGAAGAGAGCGAGGCACTCAGGGCGCAGGCGCCCAAAACGGATTCGTGTAAAGTTGCCCAAAAAATTGTAATCGTAAAAATTAGAAGCTATGCTGGCTGCCCGGGTTGCATGAATATTTAAATGTGCAACAATTTACGGTGCACTCTGGGCAGCAAAAGAGAGAGAGAGAGAGAGGCGGGAAGGAGAGCGTGCTGGAGTCGAGATCCTGGCACCAGGACCAGGATTCAGAGTCATGTTTAATGCAAAGCTGCGCATGGGGCGCGGTGTTTTTGGCTCCGATTCGGATTCTCGGATTCTCGGATGCTCTGTGTTCGGTGTCGAAGGATTCACCTTGCTCTCGTGTGCCGCCCGCTGTTGTAAAATTCCTTGACACTTTCACACACGACCTTACCACACACGCACACCACCACCACTCACACACACACACACACACACACACACTAGTGTGCAGTATCTATGTAGATTAGCTGCACTTGCCCGTTCTGCTCATAAGATTCTTACAAGATTCGAGTGGCCTCGCAATTGGCAAATTGATTCTTTGTCTAAGGGATTTGCATTGCTCGTGTCGCAGCCTCCACTTGCCCCGCCCCGCCTCCTAGGACACCACCCGCCACCACCCACACCCCAACACACACACACACACAGACACACAAGCTTTTTGCATATATTTTCATGTACAAACCAGCGATTTTTCAATTTTCCGCTGCCATACTCAGCGCCTGAGCCTTGCCATTATCTCCACCGCTGGCCACAACACTCGAGTATTTCCACGAGATACTTCTCGAGGTGCTGGAGTTCGTTAATTTACTGATTTTAACATAAAACAAACACGACCCGTTCTGATTGGATCTGATTCTGATTGGGATTGCTTTCGATTGGTCGCCAACGGGTAATTTTAGCCAGAAACCATAGATTTCAGCCAGTCAACGGTTTAGCATTAGTCGATTGTTATCTTTGCTTATTTATTTATTAATTATATTGATTTATTTCACATTTCAATTAAAAAGTTTCATTTACTCGACGGGTACCAGTTCAGTGATGGGACTTTGTGAAATTCCCTTTCAGCTTAGTTCACAACCCGGGCACCGCTCCAGCTATCGATAGATTTCCAATAACGATAGAATTCCCACAGTCGCTAAATATCCTCTATAAATTTCCCAGGGTTGTGAAACTAACTAAAAGACTCTCATCACTATAAGGTACCAAGAGTTTTTAAATTAAATATTAATGAATTTTACTACTATTTAATAAATAAATAGGCATAAAAAATAATCTACATATGAGATAAAATGAAAATGAAGAATTCGAAAAAGCTGGAATCGTGCAGAGGGACCCAAAAAAAGATTGCCACTGTGTGGCACAAAAAATGACCACTTAAAGATGGGTAGCACTGGCAAGTAGGAAAAACCTAACTAAGGGAACCAAAAGAACTCTTTACGTTTTCTTGCATTTTATGGTGAAATAGTTATTGTTGCAGTGACGTTCTCGTTCTGCTTGGAACTCTTTCGCAAAATGTTTTGGAAACATTATTTGTTTGACTTATCTGCAAAGATCACCTGCTTTCGTTTGATAAATATATTAAATACATTCACACAAGCTACTAGCTGATAAATATGCTTAAAACCTAGATAATTCCATGCACACCGAACGGTTTCCGCCTGAGTGAAGCGAGTAAATATTTGTCTGCTGGCCAAGTGCATAGCGGTATTGCGGATCAATTACCTTAAAAGCCGTAATTTTCGCCAAACGTTCTAAAAACATAATTCACCAACAACTTGGCAGTGATTTATACCATCTCTTATATGGCATATCTTCACATTACCATTGAATTTACTTTATTTCCACTTACGCGCCGTTCAGTTTTTCTATTATTATTATTATTACGCCTCAGAATTTGATAAGCCCATTAGAATAAATTAAGACATTTTCATTAGTATTCCAGTCGCACTGAAAACCTCAGCTCGAAAAGAGGAAAACCCACACACACTCTTGGCAACGTAGGTGCCCAATCTTCGGGCCATCTCGGAGGCGGGGCTGGAGACAGGGGCCAATACTCAAACATAAACATCATCAATTACAAAACCCCGACGAAGGAACAGTGAAGCAACAAAAAGATAAGGAGTTACAACAAAACTAGGGATATCAGCCAGCGAACAGCGAGATTTCAAAAATGAAATATCAGTCTTATGGAAATGAGCTCACTACAACCACTGTCTTAAAAAGGACAGACAACAACAAAAGGTTAATATCAGTCAGAGGAGACACAACAGCAACAGCAACAACAAGTGTAAATGAGCAGCAATGAGGACAGAAATTGAAAAGGTAGCACTGTACAGGATGCACCCGATAGGTAGGCAGGATATACCCTTTTAAGCTAAATATTATACAAGGTAAGCAAGCGATAAGAAGGTAGTTCTCCTATTTACATAATTCTGTCTTCCAAAAGAAGACACCTCCCTTACCGCACGTCCATTTCCTTAGTGCCTACTGTACTGTTAAACAAAAAGGACAACAACTGAAGATCACGTGAAGAAGTCGTAGGTCGTTGCTTTGCATTTGTTTGCTGCCTTGTTGGTTGACAAAGGCAAAAAAAATGGTAAAAACACGGCCAAGGCAGCCAAGCAGAACTAAAAAAAAAGAAAAAAGCGAAAAAGCAAAACAAAAACAAAAACAAACTGGTAAAAAAAGAACAACAAAAAATAAATAAAAGGCAGGGGAGAAGAGGCCCAGCCACAGCCACTCAGGTGAAATCAAAATCAAATTCAACGCCAACGACTCAACGAGTTCCTTATTCCCTATGGCACATACCCCCACCCCGCACTGCGTATGCCCCCTCTCGTTTCTTAACTGGCTCCCTATACCCTTCTCTGTCCCGCCAGCGATCCTCGTCATTTGGACTTGCGACTGTCGCGCTTAATGCGTGTGGATGGACATGAACGTGTAGGATTCGAATTGACATTATAAAAACAGGTTTCTGCCAATATATATATCCGTATCTCTCCCGCCTGCCCTCGCCACGTCCTACGCTCGGCCGAGCCCCCACCCCTGCTGCGTGTACCTGCCTACTTGAATCTGATTCCTGTTTGTTGTTGTCTCTAGGATATTACCTGTTCCGATGGAAAAGTGCGCGCCAAAAACGAAAAATACAGAGAAATGGATGGTGGATGGATGAACAATAAGAGTCTGACGTTCATCTGATCGGATAATGACAGTTGATATTGTGGGGCAATCAGAAGATTGGAGATTTCAAAACATTGTTTTTTAGAGTTAATATTTGAATAAAGGAAAGGAGAATGCGAATCATGGATGTAACGCAGATCAAAATCTGATTGGATGAGAAAAGATACATTATCCAATAATGTGTGTCACTGAAAACTATGTTTTTAGGCGCCTAGCGACTGTACTTGACCTTGCAGTTGATGGATGGCTTAGGCCCTGACGCAGCATCATTAGACACCGATACCCATCCCACACCACCTCCTGTGCCTTTCTCTTTTCGCTTGATCATGTTATGGCATATTCAGTTAATGTAGTCAAATTTCATTGCCTGGAAATGCATCTCCGCATATTCGCTTACCGGGCCCAGGTCCACTGGCCCATATGGCTGGACAGGGCCGCAGCAGAAACGGCAGCAATTAACTGCAAAATGTCATTAACCAGCGTTGTAGGTGAGAGGAAAAGCAGAAAAACGAGGAGACTGAAGGACTGACATATGACAGGCACATCAAGCAGCAGGATCCCAGTCCAGAAAACCCAGCAAAACTAAAACCAAACCCAACCCTGTATCCTGGACCCGGTTCAGCATCACCAAGAACGCCCTCGCTCGAGCCAAGCCCCGCTCATCCACCCTCTAGGCACTGAGAGAAAAAGGTCTGGCAATTAGATCCCACTATAGTAGAGATAAAGATTCAGACTAAGAAGAAGGATAACTACTATCCATAAGTATTTTTTCGGAACAAAAAAGCATTTCTCCAGGTGCATCCCGTCCTCCCTCGCTGTTCCATCCCCGTGTATTATATTCCCTCGACGTTCCACCTCGGCATTAAACGCTTGATTAAATTTCACTACAAATGGGCTGGGCAGGGAAATACACTCACACACTGCTGCACTGGGGACATATGCATATCCATTTATTATTGGAAAAAGGTCATCTCAGTTTCTGTGTCCATATGTTGTGCCACCAATCCATCCAGTCATCCATCTATCCAGCCATCCGTCCGTCTATCCATTTAGTATCTTGTATCTCACAGCTGCTGGATGTCTTGACTGTCATCGCAATTAGAAAGCTTCGCTGATCTCTCACATGATTTGTTCTTTTAATGCTATATATGGTATATCAACTTTTTATACCGTTCGCACTTGCATTTCATTTCCCATGAAACAAGTTCCCTTCCGGCGGAAAGGGGCCCGGGCCCCGAGGCCCGAGAGTGACCGAGGGAAGCCTTAAAAGTGCGCCGCAGCGAAACGCGGTGAGAAAATGTTTTGCATTATTTACATTTTTACTGCAGTTAGTTATGTTCTCCGATCCGCTCCGTTTTGTTCTGACTCGTTTTGGCCATTACTCCCCAGAGCTGCTCCTCTGCAGGACATCCGTCATCCGTTTCGGTTGCTTTGCTTTTTTTTTGGGTTTGGGTTTTATCGCTTGGCTTCCTGCTGCTGCTGGGATGTTGCTCTCATTAACAAATTGTCAGGTGTGCTGGAGCTGGAGCGGCAGCAGCGCAGTTAGTCGTCATGGCTTGGTTAATCACTACAACGCCAGAACCGAAAAACTCAACCCAACCCATCCGAACCGCAACGGATACGACGTCGCCAGATAATTTTCAAGAATCCAGAACGGAGCAAAAAGTTTATCCAAAAAATCAGCAGTAAACGCTGTCCGACTATGCGATACCCGTTACTCGTGTTTCGGTAAACGGTTTTAAGTGTTTTCCAGCACGGAAACCCTATCCATAACGAGGTTATGAGGACTGTTTCTCTCAGATATGAACAGTATCTGCAGCGTAGGCAAATAGACTCCGCCTTGTTAATGGCCTAAACAAAACCTAACTGATGTCTTGTACTTCCGCCCCGAACATATTGACAATCCAACTGTAAAAGCGTTTAAACGGAAAGCTTGTCGGCTTCCCGCAATTACTGCCCCTTCTTTCGTGGTGCTGGCCGTCTTTGTTTTCCCCTTTTCTTCCTGCGTGTTTACCTGTTGGTCGTAAACAAATGCCGCCTTAATCAATTCGAAAAAACTGCTCAGGCCTCGAGTGATAACAAACAAAGGCGAGACAAACGCTTCGATGGCTGGAAAGAAAGACGAGAGAGAAAGTCCCAGGCTCAGGGATCTTAGGTCTTAGGCCCCCCCAACCACAGATTCCTCAGGGTTCCTCGCCCCTCTAGCCCAATTTATGGCCTCAGACTCCCCATGTTTATTTTCTCACACAGGCGGCAAAGCAAATAAATTCTTTGGAGAATCGATTTTTGAAACCTAATCAAATCGGACAGCCTCCTCCGTTCTCAGTTCCATGTGCACTTGTGCCCTAACCCGTTTCTTTGTTTTTATTCTGGGGGTATCTTGAAATCGACATTCAAATGGAATAGAATCTTTGAGGGAACGAGGTTTCCAGAGATTCAGATTCCATAGAACCTTGTGGCCTGAACCTTTTTGGTAATTCTTTGAAGAGCGATTGAAGAGAAGTATCCACAGTTCGGTCTTCCTCCCAAACCTCTGTTATTGACGACCACCAGCCGACTGCTGGAGCCAAAGACTCCCCATCCGCACTCCGTAATTAAATATCCAAATTGTGTGGAAGCCAATGCCGCCGACTTCTAGCCCCGCCAGCAATGCAGGGGTTGGACCTGGGTGGGGATCCCGGAATAGGGATCTCTGGGCATGTATCTGTGGCATCAGTATCTGTATCTTCAGCTGCATCTGCAGTGCCACAGTGGCTGGAAATAGCAACGCATCCAAGTGAGGCATTTTGTGCAACACACGCCAAAATGCGAAGTAGCCAGGGGCGGGGGTGGCGAAAAGTCGAGGGCAGGGCCCCATCGTAATTTCCATGGGTTGTCTTTGTGCACTTTCCCCCAGTGCCCCTGGTCCTCCCCCTCCCGCTGTTTCCTTTTTATTTTCTATTTCTGACTTTGTTGTTGCTGCTTATGCAAACGCATGGGGCATGTCTCCCGCAACTGTAATGATTGCAACTCCAGCCACTGAAAGAAATGCATGCGAGCTCACATCATCAGGGAGGGGCAATTACTATCCACAGTGTATGGGGAATTTTTGTCAGTGCACCTCGAAGACATCTTTGGGGCTCCATCTGGTCGCTTTTAGTTTTTCTCCAACGGGCATAGACAATGAAAAACATTTTCCTGTGCCTGTCCCTGTCCTCTGTTTCTGTTTCTGTTTCTTTCTGGTGGGGCATAGTCCCTGCCCCTTGCCCTGTCCTTGGCCCCCCCACTCCCGCAGCCCCGACCCCCGCCCGACCATCAACACAAAATCCATGGGATGTCGATGACTTTTTTGTTGTGTTTTTGTTCGTTCTACTCTATGCGTCGACAACGTCGAATGTTTTTCGTATTCGATCTCCCGAAGACTCTCTCCTACACTTACATATTTAAATGTGCATGCGAGTGGGGTATCCACTCTCTCTTCGCCACTGCGTCGTCGCATGTGAATGCTCTCTAATCTCCTAATGTCGTTGAACCTTCCCGTACTTTTTATTGTGTCGTACACAACTTTATTGTTATTATTATTTTGCCCCACGACTCCGCTCTGCGTTTTCCTCATTGTGTTTGCTTTCGCAGATTCGCTCGCCGATCTGAGCTGGGATCCCTTCCCTTCCCGCGCCCCACCCCGCCCACCAGCCCCTCCCAACTCGCTTTATGTCATAGCCGAGTACAACAACAACTGATGACAATGATAACAGCGCAGCAGCAGCGCAGCGACAATGACAGAGGCGGTGACAGGCAAGTCCGATTGAATTGAATTTGCTTTTAATTCGGCTTACGGTATTCTTTACCTCAAATAACCCCAACACCTGCCTGTTGGCCGTCGAACAATGGAAGCTTTGAGCCTCCTTAAGAGCACACCCCCCCCAGAAATGTTTCCTCTTCGTCACTGAAAAGTGCACACGTGCATTTTGCGGCTGCCCCGGGGCAATTATTTCCAATTTAGCAAAACAACACAGCAGCTACATCTGCAGCAGCATGGAGCATGGAGCTCGAAGCTTGGAGCTCGGGGCTTGGAGCATCCAGTGGTAGAGCTTGGTCTGTGTCCGAGATCAGGGCTTGGCTCTGGACCTGCTCCTATTGTCTTTCCACCAGTTCATTGGCCGCTCCAGCAGATGGGGCAGCTCTAGCATCTTTCTACATTCGGGCACAGTGAGAAATTGGAGGAACAATTATAGTCATGATATAGGATAGGTATTGGATAGGATTTAAGCTGTAACTGGATAAAGGGACTATCCCTAATATCCCTATCTTTAAGACAAGAAAACTATCCATAACTAAGTGAGACTTCTCTCTGTGCATCTGACAAGCGAAGCCCTATCCCCTGGACTCATCAGCCTGGTCATCTTTGGGGCCTAGGAGACTGGGGTCAGGCCTGCTCCATGCAATTACCCCATGTACTTTGGATCGTAATAACACGGAGGCGAACTGTACGTAAACTGGTTGCAGGATGCTGTGGCTGTTGCAGTTGCAGTTGCTGGTGCTGCTGCTTCTGTCGCTGGATGTTGCTGCAAGTTGCTAGTTGGAGCCAAGCAGAGCAGCGACTTTCTAGTCGAGCGGCGGCGTTATCTGTCTATATCTATCTAGGAAAACCAGTTATTGGGGGCCCAGGCTTGTTGCACACCCATTTTGAGCCGTGGCTGCTGCTGCTCCTCAACCTCCAGCATCAACCTCAACTCTATTCGCATCCGCATCCTCATCTCCATCCTCGGCCGCATCCACATCCACATCCACATCCAAGTTGTTGATCGGAGCAGGACTAGACCTGTTGCTGGTTGCTGCTTGCTGATCGCCGATCGTGTGTTTTGCTTTGCTGTCTGCAACTCGCAATAGCAACTTGCAACGCCCCAACTGGATTTGCCGAAGGCTGTTGACTCTGTTGTTTTTCTATTGCCAGTTCCCAGTTTTAGAGCTCCTCGAGACTGGACTTCCTTCTTGCTGTACGACTCTTACGACTTTGGCTGTTTGGCTGGATTGGATGAAAGAAACCACTCGCAGCTGCGAGTTCGTTGACTCCAAGTGGAGCTATTCTAATGCCCCGGCAAACGTGTTTGGCAACTTGCAGTCCCCAGTGGGAGTGGGAAGTAGGAAAATGGGAATGGAAATCGGCGAGGGCTCCATTTGCTCCTACTCCTCCGAGTCCCCATTCCGTTGGAGTCATCGGCTCCCTAATTGGCCGCGAGTGCATTGAAATTGAAATGGAAAATAATATTATTTAAATGAAAACGAATGAGCAAAACGGGTCAGGGCCTCGATGCAATACGGTCTGGCTGATAAGAATCGCAAACTGCATACAGTAGAAAAAATAAATGAGCAACTCCCATTCAAATACTATCTTAAGACACTTAAGAAAAACTATCTAATGCACTTTGTCCATGCCGGAATAATTTGTTAATATCTGAAACGTAATCTAACGGACAGTTTTGAGGCCCTCCCCACAATTTTTGTAATGCCCACTATCTCTATTTAATTTAGTACTTATGTAGGTTAATGGAAACTTAATTGTTTGCGTTTTGACTTTTGTGTTCGGCAACAGATTGGGTGCTAACATTCGAATTAGGAGAATCAAGATAATGAGTAGAATTAACGCTACTAATAGGTCTAAATAACATGCCACACAAGATACAGCCGAAAGAGATTGATTATACACTTGTTTTTGGTTGATAAATAAAAACAATTAGCTTAACAATATACGACAAATGAAATATTTAATGTTAACACATGTTTTATGGAGTTTAGCTTTGTTTTGAGGATATTTTATATCACATATGTAGTTCAGAAAATGGAAAATGGAATAGAGTATGCATTCCTATTTACCGTCCATTCACCTCATTACAAAGTTCCAATGGGAATTTTGGAGATTTTTGTTGTTGATCCTACTCAACCCCGAAACAACTTTATTGACACGTTCATAAATATCAATTTACGCCCATTTTTTTCATTTTTGTGCCGACGATGGTTTTATTTCTCGAGCACCATCTGTTGCGAGGCCAGGGCCCGAAGGGCGATGCCCAAGAACTAAGAGCCCAGGCCCAGACCCTGTCGAAGTGACCAGCCAATTGGATGATATTATATGTGTAGGTCCGGGGCAGGCCTGTCCATCATCATCGATTCCCGATTGTTGTTTACCATACCCGGTACTTGTGGAGTCCATGGGTATATTGTATTGGAGGGAATGAATGTCAATCATGGCGTAGAGCAAACAAATTGTTTAATACAAAAAAAAATGTCAATTTAACCAAGTGCGTCAGTTCAAAGATCTCAAAGACCATCGGCAATGGAAAGATCTGTGTAAGTACCGGGTATCCTATAGTCGAGAATCTCAACTAGAACTCAACTCCTTCTTGTTTTTATTTATTTCCCGGACCTAAAGGACTGGGGCCAATCAGTCAACGCGCCACTCAGCCGAGCGTGAATGCCAATTGCCGATATCCACACATTAAATTAATAAAATCGACTCCCAATCGGGATTCTTATCGCCGTCGCCAGGACATGCCATTTGCTCCAGTTCAGTTGACATTTGGTTATGGCTCCAACCGGCAGTGAGCACTGGTCGCGATTCCTGCTGCTCCAGCTGTATCGCGCAGCCCGACTCCTGTCAGTGTTATCCTCGACCTTGGACAGGGAAAAACTGCAGCTTAAGCGCCCGAAGAGCGGCAGCTCCATCAAGCTTTTCAGCATCATCTGGCGCTGTCTGGTGGTTCTCATCTACGCCACCGTATGGCCAGCGCTCTCCGCCCATTTAGTGGAGTCGAAACCGAAGAGCTATGCTGAACTATTTGCCGCCATCCAGGCTGCATCAGTTTCCGTCTTGGCCGTGGTCTCCTTCATCATCCAGGCCAGTGGCGAGTCGGAGTTCCGGAAGGTGCTCAATCGATACCTAAGCGTCTATAAAAGGATATGCTTAGCGACCCGATTGCCGCACCTCTTCCCGACGAAGTTTGTAGTTTTCTTCCTGCTGAAGACGCTCGTCACCATGGTCGGCTGCTTTCACGAATTGTATCCCCTGCTGAACGTAAAGCACTTTGCGGACATCGTGCCAGCCGTGGCTGTCATCTTCGGCATCTACATGTGGCTGGGCACGCTCTTCGTCCTGGACGTCTGCTTCCTGGGATTCCTGGTCTCCGGCATCATGTTCGAGCACATGGCGAACAACATCGCAGTCATGCTGGAACGCATGCAGATCATAGACTCCCGGGAGAAGAAGGACCGCATGAGCAAGTATCGCAAAATGAGACTCCTGTGCGACTACGCCGACGAGCTGGACGAGCTGGCGATGATCTACAGTGAGCTCTACGCCCTGACGATCGCATTCAAGCGCAAGCTGCAGTGGCAGATACTGTTCTGCATCTACTACAACTTTATCAATATCTGCCTGATGCTCTATCAGTGCATTTTCCGGTATCTGAGGGACGACGAGTCGGCCTTGATTTCCCTGGCCATGGCCTTTGTGAAAATGGCCAACCTCGTCCTGCTGATTATGTGCGTGGATTACGCCGTGAGGGAATCGCAGAAGCCCAAGGTATTTCCACTGGACGTGGTTTGCACTGACATCGATCAGCGGTGGGATAAAAGTGTGAGCTGACTTCTCATCCCAAATGAATGTGTTTTGTTTATGCTTTTTCCCTGCCCACAGGTAGAAACTTTTCTCTGTCAGCTGCAAACACAGCAGCTCGAGATTAAGGTCTTGGGCTTCTTTCATTTGAACAATGAGTTCATCCTGGTCATTTTGTCTGCCGTGGTGACATACCTCTTCATAATGATTCAGTTTGGAATTACAGGCGGGTTCGAGGCATCAGAGGAGATACGAAAGCAGTTCGAGGCTCAGTAATTTCTGGTTTTCTTTAATAAATATGTCTCTAATCTCGCATTAGATTTGTATCTTTATTTTAATTACTATCTCCCAGACTTTCTCAGCACCCACTCTTGTTGAGATCTCTGCCTGTGCCTCTGCCCATCGAATGCGTTAACCCTGACCGCAGAGTTCACCTGGAACCTCCAAAAGTTCATTATCGTTCATTATACCTTCCTCATGCCACAAGACATTCTGATACAATTTTCGGAGTGCCTCCGAGATGAGCTCGTTAAGCGAGCAACAAAAAATATTTAAAAGAAATGCGAATGAGTAACAAAAAATTTAAATTTCACGTCTGACACGGTGTAATTATCATAGCTCCTCCGACTCCTGAACGCCCGCTACTCAATCCCACCTCCATTACTTCCATTACACTCGGAAAACTAGTTTGTAACTACCAAGACCATTAGGAAGAGAAACCTCTTCCTGTTTTGCTATACATTTTTTTTGAGTGTGCCCCACCCCCACTTAACTCCATCACATCATAGTCATCGCCATCGTCTCGACTGAACTCAAGCCTTTGTCTTTGATTATTTTTGGGCGTCAGCGAAGCGTAGCGCGCTTGTCACGCCTATTATATATGTGTTCCCTTGCACAGTATATAATAAGTACGTGGAGAGGTTATAGTGGAGTCATCTGGGCCCGGGATTCGATCACAACTGACCTGGCGAAATGGAAACAAAGCAAACAAAACGGCAAAAGTACGCGCCTTGGCCTGCAACAGAATTAATTTCCGAGCTCTTTGCTTCGCTGAACACGATTGTTGTTTTTGTTGGTTCTGGGAGGGGGAGGGCGGGATGAAGACTAGCCGGGGCGAGGGGATCTTCCAATTCCTGACACTGACGAGAGCACATTCAAATTTTTCGCTGTTCGCTGTTTTTTGCGCCCATTTGGAGCTGGCCAAAAGCTGGGCCAACAAGCCATGCATATTTCCGGCCAAGTTAGATCGGATCACCAGCGGGGATCCAGAGCCGAGACCATTCCACGCCACAAACAATGAACGAGGAGGAGACCCATTCCCAGTTCGCTGATTTCCTGCCGCTTGCAACATTTCAGGTATTCCGTAATGTAATTAGTTCGGAAGTTTGCCCTGCACAGGGTTTGGCTTCGGGCTTTGGGTGGGGGTCTGAAGACCCAGGTGGGATCCGAAGCTGCTGCATTGCCGGGATGCCACGATCAGTTGAAAGATGCCGCCTCTACAGAGCTGCAGTGGCATGTGATTTTGAAGAGGGAGTTTCCAAACATGCTATGTATTCAAAGAAATGTTTATAAAATTAGGAATTTTAAATCTAAGTTAAGATTACATGGGATAAGTCACTCCTTTATCAGTAGCTTACTAAAAACCCCCAAGTAGTAGCCTATCAAGCTAGTGTGTAAATAATGCGGCAAGCCCTTTGACCTCCGGAATCCACAGAAGCCGCCGCTCAAGTCAACAAGCCAAACAATCGGAGGGGGCGCTACGTCATGTTTTAGATACTCACTTTCACTTACGAATCGGCGGAAACAAAATAGAAACCACAATGGCAATCAACGGAGGGAACGTGATTCAAAGTGGGGGGCACTGACGGCGGCGGTGGCAGTGGCATGGGGCAGATCGTGTGCCCACAAACGTGACACACACGAAATAACAACTTCATTTGTCATAAGAGCCCTAAAACGGGGTAGGAGTCTAGCAAACAAGCGTGCCCAAATGCTGTTTGAACTTCATTTGTGGAGCAGGCCGGAGGAGGGGGCCCGAGTCTAGACCCGAGAACGAGAATGAGAACGATAAATTCTTCGATTGTGTTTCTGTTGTTATTGCCACTACATATTCTCCACATACTACATACGATCAGAATGCATAGTAAATTAAGTGGGCGACAGATACGCGAACATACAAACAACACAATCACCCGAAGAAAACATCTGTGGGTTGTGCTGTATCTTAAAGGTTGGCCGCGTACGAGCACGAGTATCTGGCGGATACGAGGAGCGGGGGAGTCCAGCTGCGTACTACGCTCCGTTCGGCGGTTCGCTCGTACTCTGATGCCAAAAACAGCAAATGCCAAATACCCGTTTTTGGCCTAAAAACCTACAAAGCCAAAACAACAAGTTGCCCCACCTCGGAGAACCGACTTCCACGAATTTGCGAATGCCCTACTGAGAAATCTGAGATAAACTCGAGAACAGATTCTTGGTTTTGGGCTGGGTTGTTTGGTTTCACATTGAGGTAGTAACGCTCTTGACACTTTTAAATCACAATGTGCTACTGGAAACACGGAAAAGGTGCCTCCTTGATCCATGAAAGTATCAAGGCTCTAATCTTTTCAAATATTTAAACGGATCTCGAGCTAAATCCCTTAACACACTCGTATTTATCTTTATAAGGGCCACATTGGCATTAGAACTTGGCATACAATTTGAATATTACAAAGTGTAAAACCGAAACGAGGTCAAGAACCCTCTGGGGCACCGAGGCTGTCTATCTTATCTACTGCGGTTGCAGTTGCGTTGCGACACACATCGAAACTCGCATTAAATCCCCAGCCAAAAAATAAACAAAGCCGAGTACCCTACACCCATTCGATGGCGTATTCAGAAGAAATGCGATTTAAAGCGTCATTTTTGTGGGAGGGGAGGTGGGCTGAAGCCCCGGACAGGGGGAGGTGATCCTCACCCACACACCAACACACACGCAAACCCTGACATTTCGTTATTTGTGTGTTCGATGAACCGAATTCAAAATTCGGTGTGTATATCTGACCCACTTTCCCACAAATTAACGCACTTTGGGGCATATGGAGCTCGACAACAAAAGCGTTAGAAAGAGCAAGGCTGAGCGGTTGAGAGAGAGACGGGGAGACCTGAGAAATAGAGAGCGGGCCCCAACGTATTGCCATTTAATAACTGGGGCCGACTACAGTAGATCGTAAGAGTGTATTGGTTTGCGGTTATAGGCCTCTCTGAGCTCGAATAAAAGATTTCCTATAAAGTGGTTTCCCAACCAAAAGATAAAACTTTATGGATGTAGCCGAGTATTTATAGCTTTCAGTTTGAAAAACTGAATTTTCAGTGTCTTCTATTCTTGTTTTTTTTTAGCTTAGTTCTCTTGACTTTAATATTTTCTTTTTATTTTTCTTGGGCTGTGCGTTTTTCTTATTCTTTCGTGTAATTTACGCAACGGTCGCTCGTTTGTCGTTGCCTCTCGGCTACTTGTCTTTGCAACACCAACAACTTGGAGGCATCAGCAACAACAATGGTAGCAGCAGCAGAACAACAACAGAGATCAACAACATCTGCAGCAGTTGTTGAACTTTTTGCAGCTCCCAAATCTGAAATCAGAGAAACCTGTTTTCGAGACGAAACCTGGGCTTGCCACACGTCTCGGCCAAATCAAAAAAGCTGGCCAAAGCCAAACGAAAACTTGACGTAAAATCCTCCATCTCCCTCTGGGCCGGGGCCTTCTCTCTTCCACTGATGTTGCTGGTGCTCGCTGATCTTTGTGGACTGTACTTTTTATTTTTGTTTTTGTTTTGTTTGAATCGCATAGGTTGTGGCTGATTGAAATCGATTTTCGGGCTGGGGGAGGGAGCAACATGCAACATGCAATATGCAACATGCAATATGCAATATTTTGGCCTTGAATCTAGGCTGCTGGATATCTATAATTTGGCTGCGTTTTAAAGTGATCTTCACCGGGTGTGTGCAATTAATCGTGCAACCAGCCCCGGGGGCAGCCGACCCTCCGCCACCCCCCACTGTCCGGCCAGCCCCTCGTGCCACGCCTAGTGCTTGTCGTTTTTGAAAACGAGCGCATAAATGACGCTTTCCTGTGTACTTAAGGTGTCTAAACTTGACTACCGTGCTGAGTTCGTTGGAGTGCTTTCGACTCTCCCCTATGTATCTCCCCTATATCCCAGCCATCTCAGATGCCCAGAACCCTCACCTCACCCATTCCAAGTCTCAAAATCGTCCGCAACCTTGCCCAAGATCGTCTGCAACAACAATCCAGTTGCTGTTGTTGCTGCTGTCGATGACCATTATTTTAGCTGACGGCGATATATTTGCTCAGCTACAGCTTCCACTCAGGGACTCGCATCTGTGCGTCTGTCCAAGTTCGGGCACTGAGCGAAATTCTTGGGCTATTTGAACTATTTATGAGGTATCATATCCCTCATATCTATACATAACATATATTTTTCACATCAAACTGTTGAAAGCCATGCCAGTCGAAACGATTTGCTTTTTTTTTGCAAAGAATCTTTGAAGCAAAGAATTATGTATCAATGTCAGATTAAAATTGACAGCAAGAGTATTCATTATATAATGAATTGTATAATCTTACAGGAGTAGAAAATAAAACCTGGCATACCAGATGCTCTAAAATTTATTTCAGTGCAGATCTGACTGTTTTCTTTGGGGTGTTGGCTACCGTCGGCCGGCTCGGTTAGGCTTTGGCTGAGTTGTGGGGCCTTTTAGCCGGACTCCTGGACTTGGGGACTTGTGGCCTTCTGCCGGACGCTTTTTGTTTTTGCTGTACCCACAGATGTACAGCCACTGAGCGGAGCATGACAAACAGTTGCAGCCAAAGCAAATAATTAGTATACATCGATTATCTTGCGCCATTCGAGTCGAGTCATTCCGACCTGGCCTGCAGCTACTGTGTTTCGCTCTGCTGCCGAGATTTGCCAGTTGTCTGTTCTTTGGATTTTGTTGGGCTTTGGCTGGGGATCTGGCAAACTGGATCTGAGTAGATCTCCAGATGCGGCGGCCTGGCACGTTGCACACGCGCTGCGCTGTGCTGCGCTGCCTTTTCGTCTTTCAACATCCATCCAGCCAACCAACTGGGCGTGTGTCGAGCGCCTACGCGGCCCCAAAAGCTGAGACGGCCCACAAAACGAGTTCCCCTTCGCGGATCCGCGCACTCGCAGATTCCCAGATTCCCGCCGCCATATGTGTTGTGCTCGTAAAATGCCGAACCAGAAACTGTACGCCTTTGGTAGCAGCAGCAGCAGCCCCAACCAGATCCGAGGCGATGGCCCCCGACCCAAAAATCCAACTCCATCTCCATCTCCGACTCCCAGTTCCCAGTTGGAGACGTGTGCTCAGCTCGTGCCAATTTCTTCGGAGGCTCCAACTTTTACAGTCGCCTGCGAAACGTTTTGTCTTTACTTGGTTTCTGCATACAAATACGAATATTCACACACAAATAAAAGGCTGGATTGGATAGGGTGAATCGATCCAGCCCCGCATTCAAATCCCCAAAGTATTACTAGTTAGTCATAGCCCTCAGAGGCAACCCAGAGCTACTTGGGAATTTGTTATATCACAAATTTTGATTGTCTCATAGAGGCTTTCATAATAATAATAGGTTTTGATGACGAAAGTCATCTGAAAGTCTCAACATTATTTGAGACTTTCTTAATTATGTGGAGAGAGCAACAACTAGTTAAATAATAAACTATTTTTATGGAACACAATTTATTTACTTTTATTTCAGGCCCACCTTAATCATTATTTGTATTTATAGACACACACAGTATATAAGTGTGTTCGAGCATGTGCTTAGATGGCAACGCGTCTAGAAAAGGTTGGGCCGGCAATTGCATTAATGTGCCATTTTTAATTAGCCTCATGCATAAAATTGACAACCGAGTGGGAGCTGTGGGGCTGAAAAGAGCTCAAGGGGACCGGTCAGCTGCCTCTGCGTATGCAGCTCGAAAGGCAATAAAGTCAATTTTAGACATGCATTCCTTAGATGGAAAATTCCAGTGCGATTCGTGCTGGCAGCCTGATTGAATATGACCTAAATTGATTGATGATTGATTGTGATGTGTCACATCAACAAGCAGATAGCTTCCGATTCCTGTCAGGCCAGAAACGTGAATTCTATATGGCTAATAAAACGATAAACACACAGATTAGATAGCAAATTTGGTGACTATTGGTTATGGCCTTTACAGTCTTACTAAGTAATGACTAAGACTTGCGAATACTATTTTGCCAAACCATCCCCACTAAGAGTGGAAGTAGTCCACAAAACTCAGATTAGATAAAATAAAACATCAAGCCATTGTCTGACTCAAAGGCTTGCCAAAATGAGAAGCCCTTTGCGTATTTAAGCCATAAATAAATTACTGCTAATAACGTCCATTGTCGATCATCAAAGGGGCTTTCTTGATCACTTTTGTGGGAGTCGCTTTTCGGTTTTAGGCACTCAATTTGGATGGCAGAATTATAGCAATCACGGCACGATATCTGGCAGTGCGGTTACATCTTAGCAGTTATCGACTGGTTTCCGGGGCCCCAAAGCTTTTAAGGCTAATGAGTCTCGAAGTGGATTTTTGCTCGTTCCCTGCTGATTTCCAAGCAGCTACCGTTCTGATTCTTGATCGAAATCGGTGGCTTTCATCGGCATAATCGTCGTCATAAAGATAATGATGAAATTTCCTCCATCCGCTCGCTAGCTGTACTTTTAACCAGGCTCAGACTGGGCCGGGTGGGTTTGGCCAAAAGCAAACACCGCTACCTGCAACTCAACAGCAACTCAAAGTTCATGTGGCCCTGTGTCTAGTGAAATGTTGAAAGCATCATTAATTTTTTTCGTTCCTCCTGATTCTACCTTCATATGTGTGTAGTATGTACGGAACATAGTTGCAGGTAAGTATGATAATTGCGGAATGAAAGGAAAGAAAGAGATTCGGTAAAAAAAAAAGTGACCCATAATTACCCAGCCAGCAGCAGAACAATCATGGGAAAAATGGCCCCAACTCGGGGCCTCTCTCACCAACTCTTCGGTTATGTCTCTTACGAAGTACAATTATTTAAGCAATGCCATGTTTTATGATTATCTTTTGCCGTTTACACACAGCACGCACAATGAAATTGAAGGGAGCTACAATAAAAGCCCAGCTTTTATTTTCAGAGCCCATTTTACCGACTCAGAGCCCATTTTCATATCTCCTAGATAGTGGCTTATAGTTGTTAATTTATTCCGGCGGGTAATTTACATTTTACAAAAAATACTCACAAGACTCTTAAATATGAAACTAGTTATACTTGTAATAGAAGCAAGACAAGTTTGAGTTATTAAGTGATAGTCAATAGTTAGGTCCAGATCCAGTGGGTCCAAAATCCTGTACTCCCTGCCATGGAATGGGTACACGAATCTGTAGCTAAAGCAGAACAAATCGAGTCATTATTCCGCATCCAGTCTCCATTCCCTTTCGACATAATAGTGTTCATCTCATCTCGGTTCCCTGGCACTTATCTGCCGGGTAATTTGACTTTTTATCACCGCTGCCGGTCCTTTGCCCTTTTTTATTGTTATTATTTTCTCCTGCCTCCCAAGAACAAGTGCAGCGCCGAGCCAGTGGCAAGTGCACCTTTATGGGCCCTTTTTTGTGGAACGGGGCTTTGTACCCTAACCTATGCTAATTAGAGCGACGGCCTCGGCCTTGTTTTTATGCGGCTTTTAACGTGTATTTCTGTCTCGGCATTTCTTTTCCTTGGGCTGGTGCATAAATTTTCTGCTCGACGTCAGCATGAATGTTTAATTAATGCCGCGACCAGGTTTCATGGGAAAAATTGCAGCGGAACAAACGGTTAGGCGGAAATTGGGAATTGGGTCCTGCCAGCAACCGATTTAAGCTTGTAAACTCCGTT
Source organism: Drosophila monieri (assembly GCA_035047585.1). NCBI lineage: Eukaryota > Metazoa > Arthropoda > Insecta > Diptera > Drosophilidae > Drosophila > Drosophila monieri. The sequence goes on along the minus strand of JAWNPJ010000087.1, from coordinate 2,017,278 downwards.
TTCTCCGACAGTTGCGTGCAACCGCAGGACAGGTGGGCGCAGGTGGTGGGTCGACAGGTGTGCCGCCGCGTCGCGAGATTCGGGAGGGTGCAATGCCGCAACCAAGCCGTGACGGAGAATCAAACTTTCTGCCACTGCGTTTGGATCAGGAATGTCACAAAAGTGATCATGGCCGATAGAAAGAACAAGGTCAGCTCGTTGGAGACCTCAAAGAGGCCCAGGGGGAAAACGCGAATCTCCTGATGGAGCATTCGACCGAGAAACAGATCTAGCTAGAAATAATATAGTAGCTAAGCACAGATACTATGGAATACCTATTCACCTACCTTCACGTGGTGGCTCCTGCTCTCCGTGATGTAGAGGTTTTCCAGGCTGAGTCTCTTTATCATTCGGGAGTTCCTCTGGGCCCTGTGAACCGCTAGAGTTAGTAGTAAGACATCGATCAGTAGCTTGAGCACCAGGCCCCATAGACTAACTATGTACTGTCGCCGCAGGATGGCATGGGCAGAGACCATGGCCATGGACAGGAGGCTCTGGACCAAGGTAAAGAAAAGGGGAATATTGAAGAGCCTCTGAAATTCGTTTTCGACCTTGTTGATCTCCTCGTAAAGGGCCAAGCACTCGTCCAAATTTGAAATGACCTCCCTGGAGGGCTGCTCGTTTTCAACCGCATCTTCGTCCCTCAAGGAGCCCAGTTGGGCTCTCAAATGACAGTCTACATAGGTATTCAGGTCCTGGTACAGCAGGGCCAGGCTAAGGTAGACCACAAAGTACAGGTGCATTACTATACCAGCACCCGTGGAGGTGTATAAATCGCAGAGAATGGCCAGCATAAGCCAGGGCGAGGAAAACGACACTTTATACGTAAAGATTACATAGACCAAGGAAACCAGCTTGATGGACATCAGGACGAGCTCATGACGTCCTCCAAAACCATGTTGCTTAGCGCGCCCCAACGTCTTGACTCTCCGAAAGAGCTCCAGGAAACTGTTGACCAAGTTGAGCAGCTCCTGGTTAAACCATATTTGAAGAGCAACCAGGACAGCTGTGGAGAGCAAGCACCCCAGCATTCGAAGGGTGAAGAAGAATATGAGTAGCCAGTCCTTAAACTGTGCTGTCCAGCTACTGAAAACGTATCCATAAAATGCACTAATGATCAGTCGCAGGAATAAGCAGATCCACCAGTAAATCCTGCGATTCCTGGCCACCAGCCGGAGCTCCTTCCGTTCGATTCGAAACGTGACTACTCCAAAAACTTCGGCGTGCAGGACAAACAAGCGCAGCAAGCACCCGGTTATCCTTGTCGTTCGGGACATGACTGAATGCTTATACGAGTCTCATTATTTTTATATATACCCTTGGACGATTGGCTCGCTCACCGAGGTATTCCATTAATCTAATTAAAATCAATCCATAAATATTTGTCCTTCACATATGATGGAACCCGAACGAATGTAGGAAAATGCCATACAGTTCATTTGAATAAATTAGTCTGGGAAATAGAATCCTTTAATTCAAATATGTTTACATTTTCAAGCGATTAGTTTGCATTCCATACTGCACTACATAGGTGAAATAGGTAATCATGCCGGAAAAAAAGAATAGAATGACTTCGTTGGAGACCTCGAACAAGCCCAAGGGCTTAACCCGAAACTCAAAGTGGTTGAGGCGACTCAAGAACATCTCCCACTGTAAAAATTATTCATTAAAAAATTTGCATTTCTTTTTTTAACCCGTATAGCAGTACCTTCATATTCCAGTCCTTATCCTCGCTGAGAGGACAATTTTCCAGGCTCAGTCGTCGCACCACCCGCGAGCCTCCCACCGCCTCGTGAACCGCCAAGGTCAGGAGTATTACGTCCGCAAAGCTCTTTAGTACCAGACCCCAAATGCCGGCCTTGCTGGAATAGGAGTCGTCCTCAATGATCACTTCAAAGGATAATACCCCGGTGGCGAATATTTTGAACATCAGGATCATGGAGACGGGCACCTCGAAAAGTTGATGAAAGGACCTCCCCACTCTCTCGATTTCATCGTAGACTTCGATGCACTCATCCAGGCGATTGCCCACGATCCTGAGGTGGCGACGGGTCACAAATCCCCCTCCAGGACGCTCCAGGGACCTCAGATGACGCCGCAGCTCCAGGCGCACAAAGCTATTCACCTCGGAATAGAGGGCCGCTATGCTCATGTAGCCCAGAAAGCCAATGTGTATGATCATCAAGGAACCAATCTCGATTATAGTCTCTCCAAGTATGGTTGCGGTGGGCAGCCAGTCGGGTTGATTGGCCAACTGGACAACATGACACTTTAACTCGTAGACCAAGCAAACCGATTTGAAGAACAATAGGAAGAACTCTCGCTTGCCCCCAAATCCGAACTTTTTCTGCGACCACAAGCGGCGAACGCGTCGGAAAAGTCGCAGCAAGCTATTCATCATCCGAAGGAGCTCGTGCTCGTAGACCGTTTGAAGGACCAAGATGCAAATAGAACACAAGAAACTGGACGTCAGGCGGATGCATTGCATGGTGAAGTCATAAGTATCATCGATTTCGAACACGTAAGGAATACAAAACAAGCAGACCAGTATGATGCACAGTATTCGCAGGCTCAGGCAGTACCACTTGAAGCGGTGCTGTTTGCGGCCCGCCAAGGATCCATCGGACACTCGGCTCTCAATGCCAAACGAAATGACACCCAGGACCCTGCCATAGTAGTAGCAAAGACGCAGTACACCGGCCGATATAAGCGGAAGGCGCACCTTTCTCAGGATCTGAATCATGACTGAGGACTGGCTAGACCTCACTAGGGAAAAGTTAATTTGGTTCAGCACTTAGTGATTGATTATTTGCTTGGTTAGGTTGTTTATTGTGTTTTGATTGTTTCTTAAAGGATATTTTCTTTAGCCTCATGTGTGAGCTTGTGGTCTTTTAATACTTCCAAGAGCCTCCCATTCGTATTCCACATTGTGTAACAAAAACCAGCCAGCTGATCATGGCCGACAAGGCCAATAGGAAAAGCTTATTCGAGACATCAAAGAGGCCCAGAATGCGAACTCGAAACTCGTTAAGGTTCAGGTAAGTGTAAAAAGTATCCAGCTAGGGAAATTAATTAAAATGATAGATTGCAAAGACTAAGAACTGTGGAAACTCACCAGGATGCGAAACTCCTTGAGACTAAAGACCTCTAAGGTTTCGAAATCCACCGATCGAATGATGGTACTCTCAGTCACTGCCCCCTGCACCGAATATGTTAGTAATAGAAGATCGTAAATGTGCTTAACGATTATGATCGTCATCCAAAAGCTGTGGAACTTCATTTCAATAACCAATACGTAAGCCGCAGAGCCCGTCAACATTATATTTTGAACCAGTCCTAGGGCCAGGGGCCATTGGAAAAGGCGTTGATACACAGTATTCACTGTGAAGATGTCTCTATACAGATTGAAGCATCCTTCCAATTTACGTCGCAGCTTCCTCAGCTGGCGCGGATTAGATTGAAGAACATTGTCCTGAAGTTGGGGCATCAGAATTTTACCGATGTATTTATTGAGCTCCGAGTATAGAAATCCAATGCTCAGATAGACCAGAAAGTTGATATGCAGAAAGACGTTTGTACCCACAGTAATGTATCCATTGTTGCAAACTACCCAAACGTCTTTCAAAGTCCATTGAGAGGCTCCTAGGGACAAAATATATAGTACTTCGTGGGGCATGATGCAGGCAATGGTCAAAATTAGGAACAGCTCCCTCTTGCCTCGAAAGCCCATTTTCTGTCGCCTGCATAGATTCTTCACTTTTCGGAAAAGTTTCAACAATTTTCCCACCAACTCTATGATTTCCGAGCCCCTGAAAATCTGGCTCCCCATTATAAAGCAGCTGGAGGGGATGCAACATAAAAGTCGTATTCCAAGTATCACTTTTAAAATGAACCACTTTACGCCCAAAATTTTAAAGCTATATATGTACACAAATGAACATAACATTATCAAGCGAATAATCACAGAATTCCATTTCAACCAATTAATTTTAAGCAAATTATTATTTTTAATTCGAAAAAATACCACTCCCATGATTTGGGCGCACTTTAATAGCCCGCGAAGGATTACGGCGATTAGCTTGGCAACAATCATCCGTCAAAGAACTGCTAACCCTTCGATTGAGGTAAAAATATAAACTGTTTTCTTGACTAAAGATAGTTTTTAAATGGCGCCTTTGGGGCAATAAGACGATACGATCAAGAACTGACACCAAGTATACGAAAAGTGACAGGTGACATTTGTGCGGTGATTTCTAACAATGTTTTCGATTTTCATACGTGGGGTAACCCGTTTTGTAATTTTATTGAAGAACAAGAAGACATGGCCTTCTGGAATAAAAGCAGAGCTAGACTGAAACCTAGTCCAGTGCACTAGACCTATGAAACGCATTTGGTTAATGGAAGTGGAACTCCTGATAGGCATCGAGAGTGTATAGCTGGTGTCCATTAATGCACACAGTAGGGTCTCCATAGATTGCCGTCCGCAGTGACTATTAAAGGACATTAAAATGTTAAACACTTACTGACAGGTAGTCCATAGTTGGAGGTGCTTGTTTCACCATTTCTAACCTCTTCAAGATTAGCTCTTAAACGCTGTCTTTTGTAAGTCTTATAAGTGGCTTTGGTTGATATAAAGCCAAGACATCTCCATAGCATGGCTTCACGTTCTCATTCTGGGATCACGTTTCTCCGATCTACGAGCCTTCGCCCTTCGTACTTTGGCTTTCGATTCACACGCTCACGATCCGCCGAGATCCTGGGCTCTAAGCTCCCTTCGAAGCCGATGTAAATGACGCCCCCATTTTATGCTGTACGTGATATTCCCATACCCGGCCCGGAACGAGCGTGTATCTTTCAGCTACATCTTCACCTTCTCCTATCCGAAGTACAGTGGGTGAGCATCTGGGAGATCTTTCGAGTCTGTCAAGCAGGGAATTCCCCTCCACCCACTCCATTGGCCTGCCTTTGTCTGAACATTTGAAAAGAATTTTCACGTTGTATGATTTATTTTTTCCCTCATCTTTATTATCTGTTCTTTTTTAGGTTTTTTTTTTAGGCCAATTACAGTAACAACGCTTGGGCACGTACATTTTCCGGCTTTGCACGAAAATTGTGGGAACAATCAACGAAATAAACAAAAAGTGCTTTGCATGCCGTTGATTTGTGTTGCAAATTGCTCTGGACTTGGCCAACTGAAATTGCGCTGCCAACATCCACAGCAGTGGCTATCTTGGCATGTCGCACCCTTAATACCTTAACTCAACGAGCCAGATACTGTACTAAAGTTATTCGTCGAGCATGGGTCTGTAAGGAACGATGCTCCACTTGGGGAGGGCATTGCAAATGATCCGAGTCGAGTCGGGCCAAGGAAATAACGCAAAGCCACAACTTGGTCAGGAGATTAGAGCACTGGCCGAGGGATCAGCCCCTCGTACTATGCCGTGTCCCTCCCTCCACAATTTGTAATCCCCGATGACCTCACGTCATACGGGTATGCAACGCGAAGACATTAAAAAGTAGGGGAACTTCAGGGCTGATTGATTTCAATTGCAGCCAGCACCGAGAGAAACATGTAGACACTCGCCTGGTCTCGGAAACTGGCAATTCTTGAGATGAAAAGATACAATTTGTTGTGTGTGTACAATGTACTTAGAATGATCGGATGGCCTTGGCTCGCTTTTCACGCTTTTCCAGGCATTGCACCCCACTCGAATGCAGCCGCTGACATTAATGGTGATAAATGCGAAAATGGAATGCAATTAAATTTCGCTCTTCGCCTGCGTTATAAATTATATTGTGATTTCGAACCGAGCCAGCTCGAAACAAATCGGAATTTTTTTATATTTTTTCATTTAATTGCATTGGCTTAGCTGTACCGTTAAAGTCGTAAACACATATTTTTTAGCTTTGAAATAATTGTGAGGGAAATGGGAACTGCGATTGCGGCCAAGAGGGCAAACACCTCGGCAGATGCATTTTCACACATGAGGATAAGATACTAGCCACAAGATCTAAAATCTTGTTTGGGAGCATCGAGACTATGAGGTTCACTGTCACTGCGACTAAAATTTTCAAATTTTAGATTTAAGAAACAGTAGAACCTAGGAGTAGAAAGAAAATGCACACCTGTATCTATTATTTCAACCGAATCTGTACGGAGCGCCGAGCTCCACTTGTTCCATTGCGTGGATGCGTCTTCATGGGTGTACGTGTGTGCAGTTGTGACTGCAATGCGAGTGCGGAGCCATTAAAATCTTGAAATTGCATGCTAATAACCGTACCAGGCCGCTAGTTAAGTGGGCAAATATGTTGTACATGCTTGTTACTAAATGCAGAGCATGTAATTGCCTCTCAGGCAGTGCCATTATTACAGCAAGTTGCATTCTTGATTCGCTCAACAGAGCACTGCCGAATGTCTGGCATAGCAGCACAGCCACTTTTCAGTCTACGTGGCTTTTGGAATCCCAAATGCATCCGAAGCACTTGCCACAAATCACAAGCAACTGTCTAATCAGAGTGCCCCGAAAGTGGGTTTCCTGCAGGAAACGAAATCGAGGAATTTTTTGGGGGCGATGGCCACCGACACCGCCACCAGCATCAATCATCATCAACGGCCGCCTAACGATCGTTTTTGTTTGCCGGAAGTGGCAGCCAATCTAATGTTAAGTGCCCACTCCAGTTCCCCAGCTAGACACATCCACTCATGCCCCTCCGAGCACCATTGCGACTAGAAAGCATTTTCCCCAATGACCGCCAGCCATGTTTCGCCCATAAGTGCCACAGTGGAACCTTTCGATCGCTGGCTATGAAAACGAAAAGGAGAGAACCCACTAATTGGAGAAGGTTCGACTTCCTTTCTCCACAAAATTGAGATTGCATACTCGAGCGGTGCAAAGTGTATAGGCTACAGTGGATACTAGGAGGTAGGTACATTCAAAGACGGAGCGAACGATCATGTTCTCCAACTCGAGAGATCGCTGTAAGCCGGCCCCTTGTCTAATGGGGCAACGGTTGCATCCGTAGCTCCAGGCCCCAGCTGAGTCATTCCATCTATTTATACTTTTTATCTTTCTCCACTTTCCGATTTTCCTTTACACTCAAAAAAGCGAGAATCACGCCATCTCGTCCAAAAAGGGCCCCAACCACCAACCCAACGTAGGCAAATAAAAAGCTTTTAAAGTTTTTTTTTTTTTTTTGCTTTGTATTTTATGTTTTTTTTTTTTTTAGATTTTAGTTTTTTTCTGTTGCTCTTTTCTGCTGGAAAAGTACATCATGTTTGCGTAAGTTTACAAAATTTATTTTTTAGTTTTCTTTAAGGAAATATACATACTTTGTATTTTGTTGTTTTTATTGAATTTTTTTTGGGTTTTTTATTTTATTTTTTACTTAGCTGCTTGGAGTTTTGAGGTCTCCATACAATATTCACAGTTTGGTTGTTCAAAGTGGATTTCAAAGGGCTTAGAGAGAGAGAGGAAAAGTTTGAAGCGAAATAGATGCGAAATAATTTAAAGTTTTACAAAAAACACAATTTAAAACTTGACATAGAATAAACTTAGGCTTGTGAGTGTTGAGAGAGGTGGATGAGTAGTAGGGGGGCTTGTATGAGGTTTTGTGTTTTTGTGGGCTAAGAAGAACTTTAAATAATTTCAATATTAATTATACAACAACAACAAAATAAATTGTATTTAATGATTGAGATCATGACACAAAGTAAATTGTAAATACTTTTGGCACACGCGTACATCAGGACCCGAAAACACGCTGAGAACGCTTGAATTGGTTTTTGGATTGGGGTAAGAATCTATATAATAGTGGATGCACAGCGCCGATCGTCTTGGCTTCTAAAGTTACATACATATCATTGCCTAATTAGTAATTAAAATTTAATCTACGCGTACGGATTCAAGTCTTTCGATTCATTCACTACAGTTACGTATTGCCAATGTACAGATTGTTGTTCCCTTTTTGGACATAAATATTTAGTATATAGAGTAGGACTATAACTTAGTAATTTCCATCGTGCCTTCCATCGATCGCCGTGCATCCGGATTATAGCTATTATTATATTATTTTTTGCCTGTTTTTGGCTGTGCACGCGTGCCAATCATTTCTGGTTGTTTGCTGTTGTTTCTGGTTGGCTTTCTCCTTTTCGTTTGCAACAACATTTGGGACCATCAAGTCTTGGTTTAAAGTTTAAACAAAAAAATGTAAAATTAGTTTAGAATATTAAGATTACGTTTACAATAAATATCATATATTGCAATTGTTGCTCCGCCAGGGGCTGCTCCTCCTCGACTTCTATCTCGTCCACTTTACTGCTCCTTCTGCTCCTCCACCTGCACCGGCTCCTGCTCCTTCGATTCGCTAGGACGTTTATCCACATTGTTGTTGTTGATGACGTCACTCGGGCTATGGCTTTTTGCCCCACTCGACGTAATTGCTTTGTTGGCCTTGCGAACGCGGTAGGATCCTGTCGAGATAACGGTAAAAAAAAGGTTTACTTTAGTATTACGAACAGTGTATTACGCTGCGATTAGTCACAGCAACACAAAAAAACTTGCACAGAAAAGTGCAAGCGTCACTTTTGACCTTCAGAAGGCAAAAGGGAAAGCAATGGCAATGCAAAGTGCGGCGTGTCTAATTGCACGAGTACGCTGTATCTGTATCTGTATCTGTGAGTTTCGATTTCTTGGAGAGCTTTCTTATCGCTGGAATTATGCACACTTGTGCAAGCAAACGCCGATGTGGGTATACCTGGTCAGTGGCTAGCCGATAAATAAATGTCATGGCCACAGCGATAAGTGCAGTCTACGAACTGCAGCTCTGAGGCAGCGAACGGCACATCAACCTCGCAGATGCGGTTTTCTTATCTGCCTGGGTACAGTAGAGTCCCACAAAAAGTCTCTAATCGTGCTCTAATCGTGCGTTCTCTGTAGAGAAGACTCACTGTACTGCCACCGAGCCTCCATCCATAGCTGGCAGCTGCGGTTGCCTCATCACGTAAACCGCTAGAGCTTAGACTTAGACGACCGGCTTGGATCGGGGACGACTGCCACTGCGCAGTGACCTAAAAGCTGAAAACCTGAACAACAACACCAAGAACCAGCCCCAAGGCCAGCTTGGGAAGCCGAATGCGTTCATACTCTTGCTGTTAGTGCTGCCTTTTTCCAACAAAAATGTTAATATTTCCCACGAAGCCACCACTAATACTGTACTATCTTTTTCTCAGATAGCGGACAATGGGATACACATGATTTCCAACCCTGACAAGCTGCCAATTAAATCATTTATTTGGAAAAATTCACATCAGATACTGGGGGGCGTTCCAAGCTTTCCGGAGAATCGTGAAAACCCACTGGAAGAGAAGGGAAATGAAGAATTGGCAGCCAGGCAGTCGCGCTGCCGGCGATATAATCAAAAGTACAGTTATAGAAAATTATAAGCCAGCGACAAAGAACGTCAAGCGAATCGGGCGATGAGAAAGATACGAGATACGAGGTACGCGAGCGGGCAAGCGGAAGGGAGCTTCTGCAAAACGATCGTCTATTGTAATAGGCGGAGGAGGAAAGAAATTCTGTAATGTGACCGTGTGCGGGGAGCTCCGGGTGGGAAGGGGGAGTGCGTGCTGGCATTGGGTTTACCGTTATCATTATGAGCACGCAGCTTTCTCGACCTCTTCCTCCGCCCTCCGTTCCATCGCCCCCCGGAGCAACAACAAAACGCGGTTTGTTTACGAAATTGGGTGGAGAGTGCCGACAATGAAAACAGGAACGGAGCTCCACAGAATTCCCATTATAAATATTTATATGGGAGCCGCGAGAGAGTTTCTGCATACATAATTAACAACATAAATCTAAAAAAAAGAAAGAAAAACAAAATAAATCTCTTTTTGTTTTTTTTTGGGGCGTGGTAGAAAGCCGAAGCAAAACAGAAAGCTCAAAACAAAATATTTCAAAGTACAGTGGTGGACAAAACGTCGCGACGTAGCGACTGTCCGAGATAACAGCACTTGTCTAATTGATTACGTTTTTGCTCTGCTTTTGGCCCTGTTTCGGACCTGCCGCAAACAAAGGCACTTGGCACACACAAATATTTAAATAAAAAATACATTTGAATTTTAGTTTTTTGTTTAAAAAAATTATTTTATAATTTCCCATCCAGCTGTAGCCCCAAGGCGACAGATCCCAGCTGATCTCCAAAAAGGAGACCCCATGGCATCCCCAGACCGAGCCACGAGCAAGTTGTATGAGAATAGCTTGTGTGTTTGGGTGACCTTCACGACGACGAGTTTTGAAAAACATCAACAACGTGCGTGCGTAGTATTACGCACCATAACACACACACACATAGAGAGCCGCCGCGGGCTTATCAGTGGGGACACTAAAAATAAACACGACACACAATTTCGCGCCAAAAACGCAAAAACATCATCAGCAGGCTCCGGGAGAAGAAAACAAACAACAATAAGAAGGCACAGCCAAAGAGCAGGAGATCCCCCCAGTGTTGAGAGCTCTGATAACAGAAAGGAGCTAAAAAACTGTGAAGACTAGAAAGCTCTGGCGACAAAAAAACTAATGCTTTTATTCATGTCGTGACATGTTTGTCTTGTGACAGTAGGAACTCATGGATGCAGTCCTTCTCATGGGGTCATCCATTGGGGGCACAAGTTCCCCGGAGCTTAGGTGAGAGACAGAGTGGCCAGAGAAAAGCTAGATCTGGCGGCAAAAGAGCCGTGCCAGCAGCACTGGATCTTGCCCACTCGCGCTCTCTGTCTCCCACTCTTTCCTACGTGCTCCCCTTCTGCGAGTGTGTGCGAGTGGGGCTGACGTCGTCGTATAAGAGTGACGCTGCCTGGAGGAGGTTGCGCTTGTCGTTGTGGGTGCGGCTTTTCAGGGCAATAAGAAAAACAACGCGAAAAAACAAAAAACGGTGTACAGTCGCAGGCGTGTGCCAAGTAGATTTTTTTTTTTGTAATTTTTTTTCATTTTTTTATTCCTCCTCTGCAAGCTGCTGCAGCTAGCAACAACAACAAGAACCAGAAGGCGTTGGCGCTGATTTAAATTTAATTGAGGCCTCTCAATTAATTGCCAGCAACTGCTTTTGCTTCGCGCTGCAGCCCCAATCTCCCAATCGCCCAGAGACATTTTTGGCGGGCGATGTTACCCAACAGTTCGCTTTTATTTTGGCGTACAGTTTGTTGTTTAGCTTTTGCCAAAGACAACCTGGCGACACTTCTGCGCTCTCTTGGCAGTCGCCCTCCCACCAACAAACTAATCAGCTTCCACTAGTCGCGAAGTGTTGGAAGAGTGCCACTATTTGTTGCAAGTAGAAATGAATGAAATTAGAGCTCTGCCAGGGCACTGATATCGCACGATAAGGAAGTCAGCTCCTCCACAACGAAAGCGAGTCGCTCTCCCCATATCGCCATAAGTGAAGAGGGTTAGGAAACGACGCAAAATAACAAACGGCTATCAAAACAAAAACCTACAAAAACACGCTCTCGCCAAAGATTCACATTTGGCTTGGAAATACGCGAAGACACGCGAATCGAATGCGAAAGTTTGGGGGGGGGCGGTGGGGGCATGGGCAGGGGGCACCTGGCAAACAAGCCGACGAAAGGGGCCACTAACGGCACTTGAGCCCCGCAGCGGAGTGCATTGTGTGCACAGTTGTGGCAAATACTGGTCGGGCCCTTGCAAGAGTTATGGATATTGGAAGCGCCACGAAAATAGAAAAACAAAATTCGAGGGTGGACACAGACGAGGGTGGTTTTCGACAAACAGGGGATGAAGTTCCAGTTGGTTAAGGGAAGAGCGCGGAAAAAGGAACACAAAAACCGAACAACGGAAGGAAGCAAAAAACTAAATCAGGTGCACTTTCAGATACAAGATACAGCGCACTTCCAGATACACACTCCATTCTTGGCCCTATCCCGAAAATCAATAAAAGCTTACGTTTGAGGCCCTGCGGTTGCGGCACAGCATATGGCTTCTGGCCATGTCTCTTGTCGGCCGCGTCCGAGCTGTCCTTTTGGCTGATTTTCCGAATGCTGTCTGAGATTTGCTGGCTGGAGATCGAGACACCGGCGCCCATGGTGGGCCGGTGGACTTTGTGATGCGACTGGTCGTCCGCCGCGGAGGAGGAGTCGGCGTACGGGTATCGCACGCCCCGCACTTCCGCCTCCTCCTGCTCCCGGCGCTCCATTTCGAGGATGTCGTAGTTGTAGGTTGCCTTCACGCGCAGCAGGTCCTGCCGCTGCAGTCTGGCCAGCACCCCGTCGATGTTGCACTCCTCCGGGGTGGTGCCGAACAAATTTCGTCTAGCGCCGTTCACCACCGAGCGGGGCGGATCACCGCGAGGGGCGACGGGGCCCCCTAGGAGGTGGCTTAGCCTAATCTGCTGACAAGAAATGGACATGTCTGTACTTTTTGTTTGCTGTTTCTGTGATTTTCTCTCCTTTGTTTCTGTTTCGCTGCTTTCACTCGAGCTTTTCTTTGTACTACTTTTACTCGAATTTTTCGCTTAGCACACTCACAACACACACTCGCACACACACACACACACTGCGAGTCACGTCACGCAGGTAAATGAGCCATTGCAATTGCAATTGCGGTTTCAATTGGTTTTTGTACTGGACCGTTTGTATTTCACTGCTGCTGCTGCTGCTGCTGCTGTATTTTGTACTGTTCAGCCCCTTACGACTTTCACGCAAGAGAGCTCTTCCCAGGGAGAGCCGCACGTCCGCACGCGATGAGTTTCAAAATCGATGTGATAACAGGGTATCGGTGAATCTGGTTTTTAAGGTGCCAGTGCCAGTGTTTCTCTTCGGCTGCCTTCGTGCGCCCGACTTCATCAGCTGCTTGCTTCGGGCAGCGCTGCCATTTTGGAAAAAATGTAGCCAGACCGTTCAAGAGAGAGTTTTTCCTATGGGTGACGAACGTGCATGCAATGACCAAAATGCCTTCAATTGGTGACGAAATAAATGTGTAACAAATTATACATTAATACAATTCTTATTCGGCATGTGCATAAAAGCGTAAAAATGCTTTGCAAAAACTATTTTTGAAAATAAAATCTAAAATAAAAATTGAAGGAAAAATGAATTCTGAATGGATAAGACACAGAAGATAGTTATTTGATTGGATTTTATTGAAGTTCGGGTTATTCATATTATATTTTATTCTTTTCATTTATAATTCACATATACTGTCTTGTTCACTTATTTCACATAGAATTAAACTTAAAACTAAAAAATCTCAGTCAAGTATATCCTATAACTGCTATATAACTGAACGATCGGATTTCTAACTAATTCGATTTGCAAAATTTCATAAGGATCGGCCGACTATATCGTATAGCTGCCATATAACTGATTCGACCGTTTTGGAAAGAGAACCTGAAAATAACGGTTCTTAATTTTCAATCATTTTTTTCCCCCTGTTTCCAGCATGTATGAGATGTGGCAACGCTGGCTTATTTCATCAAGTTTGAAATCATTACGGCTAAATATTAGAAAAATATCAAAAAAAAAAACTGCTCTTTTACGTAGCTTTTTCTCTTGATAAGCACAGAAATTACAGGGTATTACTCATGAATATTTACAGCGTAACATGTTGATTATTCACTCTAGAAAGTGAATCTGCTTAGTGCTATTACAAATTACTAACCGCGCAAATACAATTAGTTATGCTAGATCCCGCCACTTGTTTATGTTGGCCCTACACAAATACCAGGCCCCTGCAAATACTAACTAATGTGTTTACGCACTTTAACCCTAATTCAAGGTCACAACTGGCTTCATGCGGCATTAAACGGCCTAATTGTCGCGACGACTTGCTATTCTTTCGGGAAAAAATCTGAAAAAAACATGAAAACACTTTCGCGCTTGCGGCGCCAATTCAAGCGTGTTACCAACAGTTGGCCGAAACGAAAGTGAAATTAGCTTTAAACCGCATAGAAGCAGAGGTTGCTCGAATAGGAATCACTCGTATCAATGTGGGCCAAAAGAAGTTTTGAATAGTGCTGAGTCACTATTAACTGGAATCCGATATGTAACTGAGAAACAGCTGGTAAGGTCGATGGGTCTACCGATCTCCACGCCAAACCGATTAGTCATCTTGAAGAGTGGCCCAGACAAAAGCCCCGCCCAAAGGATTGCGATTTATTGTTGTTTTTGAGGGCACCGTGGTCTACAGTTAAGAAGGGTATACTGACATAGACGCAAAGTTGGATCAAAAGGTGGAGCAGGCAGGGTAGTCATAGCAGTTCCAGAAGAATCATAGGGAAATCACTGGACTGGCGATTGATTTTCTTTCTCCTCCCTAAATATGGTGTTTTTGGCGCGATGATGAGGTCCCAATTCGGATTGGCAACTACCTGACCTTAAGGTGAACAAGGGTTGCGGGTCGGGGGTTGAATCGGATCGGTGGCACAGGTCTGGAGTGGTGCCAGGAACTATGCAAAAACCAACCCTCGCGCCAAAAAAAAACCAGGCACTTCAGGGGAAAACAATGCAGACGGAAATGTGTGAAAGTTGCAGATCCCCCACCTCCTCTCCTGCCTTTCCCTTTTTCCTCGAAACCCCTCCAGTTGCTGCGTCATTTCTCTGAAATGCGTTTCAGCTTTGCCTCCGAATGCTTCGATTTCATGAGCAGATTTTTCATTGGGATTTGTGTATTTGAATGCATATCTGTATCTGCATGTGCCTATTTTTATCTCTTAGATGTTTGCGGGCTACGTGTTCGGGTCTACTGATGGGCTACTTTCCGCAGTCACTTCCGTCGAAAGCAGCTTGTCGGCGGAAAAACTCAAGCTGTTTTTCCATCCGAAATTAGTTTATGGCCCACGTACCATGTAACCCAAAAGATACGACTTCCATAGAGGGTCTGAGGACACAACGGAACCGATCAATGGAACTGTCGCACGCGCTGGACTGAGGTTGAGGTTAACTGCAGTCTTTAATGTCGTGGGCCTGTGGAGTGGAGGGAGTTGTGGGCTCGGCTGACGTCACGTTCGTCTAATTAATAAATGAGCTCATTAGGGAGGCCCGCTATAGTGGGCCGACCAGTCCGCAATATGGATTTCTACTTCTGCACGTGGCAGGGAACGTGCCCCAGCCGAGTATCTGAAAGATGCCAAGTATCTAAGAGTCTTGCACAGAAAGTTCAATTGAACTTTGGATTGCAGGTGGCTTGGTAGTTTTTTTTAAGCTTATGAAGTCTCACAGGCCCGTGCCCATGTATGTATCTCTTTTATTATTATTTATTTATGTTTATTTTTTTGAGGCATCTGTAAATTTTTGCGCCAATTTCTGCGGCTGCTGCTGCTGCTGCTTCCTTTGCTCCTTTTCCTGCGGCTGCCCTCATCATCCGGGACATACGAATGTGAATACCTGCTGCTCTGCCAGTAATTTTGAGCACACATATTTTTTGCGCCAAAAACCAAAACCTGAATCTGACACAGCCCGGTGCAATCGCCTCTTCCTTTCCCTGTTCCCGCTTCCGCACTTGAAACACATCCCCACAAACACGGAGAAAAAATGTGTGTTGGTTGGTAGATTGCTTAAGAATCATCCCACACATGTGCTCATACCGATTTCTATAAAAAGTGTTCCCTAAGAGAGTCCTTTTTTCTCAGTGCACAGCTCGTTGAGCCGCTCAAGCTGGAACAAGTGCTTTGCTTTTTCTTTTCTCCAGCCACTCCCCTGACCGGGCCGTTTTGCTTTTCTGGTTTTATTTCCATTTTTGAGCAGCAGCCGGAGATAGGGAAGTGCTGACCTGAGATCAGAGGATCGGCGGTGGGAAGGATTGTCGGATGGCAGGACCGGGGGAGCAGCGCAGCGAGATGGGGACGGAGCCGGCTCAAAGAATTCTCGTTTTGAGCCGCCAAAAGTAACATCTGCTCCCCAAAAGCATAGACACTCCAGGAATTGTCGCTGTCTGCTCTTGCTGTTTTATATTTTGTTTTCTTTAGTTTGGCTTTTATTATGGCCTTGCCGAAAACCAAAAAATATAAATAAAGCACTGGGATGGCTGAGTTTTTGTTTTTAGCCTTCGGTGAGGCGATAAATGAGTATCAATTGGACACTCGGGAGATTGAATTACACGTTGCCATGCCAGGAAGTTTATGGAGGTTCTGTAATCAAGGAGCCAGTTTCTGATTGCTCCCATTGTTCGGGCTTGTGATTTCATCGAAACGGGGTGGAAACAAAAAGAAAGTTGGGGTTCCCTAAAGGGTTTCCATAAACACTTATATGTATATAGCGCTCCCGACTGGAGTACAGACATATATCTTATCTGTTCGAAATACAGTGATTCATGTGCTCTCTAGTCATCCGATTCCAGTAATACTCTGCGACTTGACCTCCTCCCCTACGGATTATGGCCTTTTACCCCGCTGCCCCTGCTGTTTAATTCTTCTCTTTATTTTTTGTGCCTGCCCCGATTGCCGAGTGCTAATTTGCCTCATTTATCTTTCCTGGTCCCGGACGGACAGTCTGTCTTCCTGCCTCCCTCCCTGCGATCGCCGGTCTGCCGCATGCATTACAATTACTCTACGTGACTCTTCTGGGCGCTTAATTGCAGATGGTTCGGGTTCTGGTCTCTGGTCCCTGGCTTTTGGACTCTGTGATACTTTTCTCCGAGTCCAGTCTGCTGCTCCATAAATCTCACGCGCCTCCGATTGCGGGGTGTCCAGTTCTAAGCGCTGGGAAAAATAGATGATAACACTTTCGGGAGCAATTAGGTACTCTCCTCATAGAGGATGTACAGGGAAAAAATTTGACTAATTTATAATGGAAGGGAATACTTGAAATAATCTCTGATATATTGGTTTAAAGTACAATCTCAAGTTTCTAGTTATCGGACTATATTCTTTTCAATACAATCTCAAGTTTTCTTCGTACTTTATTCTTTTCATCCGTTTATAATCTTTTACATAATTGTTTTCGGTGCTTAGAGATCTCAAATCTCAGCTCTATCTCCCTCTGGGACAGCTGTACGGGATCGTGTGTCTGTAAGCCGTAGTGGCTATCTGCCCTGACCACTGGCCAAGCTCATAATTCACGGAGGGCACACCTTCCCAAAGGGGAAACCTAAGACAAATCGCATGTGTAAATTGCCCTAGAAGTGGGTCGCCAGAAGACAGAAGGCCGGCATAAATCAAATCAGCGGCTCTTAGCTTGCTGTGGGTCACTTTGGCTATGCCTCGATGGGTCGATGGCTGGGTTGCATGCAGCACGCAGTAGTTGCAAGTTGACCCACTTGCGGAAATCTTATTTACCTGAGTAAGTAGTGTCTCGGCGATCTCGGGCCGTTACTTTTCACACCGAAACTGGTTGGGAAACGCGAAAACTAGCGACAATTGTCGCCACCACAAAAGGGGAGGTGGGGATGCAAGAGGGGGTTACACTGCCAAAGAAAGAGTTAACAACTTTGTAGAATAATATAATATATCTTGCATTTAATACCTAAAAATGCATAAATATAATGTTTTTCCTTTGTTCAACCACTTGGAAAATGCCAAACAATTGCCTTCGGAGGCTACCCGCCAGCATAATAATTGATCGCTGTGGAGAGCAGCTTTCCCAACTGGTTTCTGGTCTTGCTTCCAACCCAAAAACACTATCAAAGATTTTCCTTAATTTCCCACCAGTTTTATCCAGTTTTTATTGTCTAAGATTTCCCCTCTTTTCGCCCTGAATGTTTTATTGTAATCCAACAAAAGAGTTCTGTAAGTAAGCTGAAAGTTTTCCATTTCCCCGGCCCTCGACGGGTTTGGATGAATTATGATCCGGGGAGTGGTGACCTCGCAGCTTGTTCTCCTTGTCGGGGGTTGGTGGCTCGCTCAGTGGTTCTGTGTTTCTGTGGCTTCATATGCATTTTTTGTTCGCGTTAATGTGAATGGACTCTATTAATGTAATGCGATATGCGATGCATGAAAAATCAAATGAGCTGGTCAGTTTTACTTCGCCTGTCAGAGCGCCTGACGCTGATGTATCTTTGTATCTGCGTATCTGACGGCGAGGCGCACTAAGCTGACAGCATCTGGTCAAGACCTGGGCCTGCCGGGGCGAAACTATTTCTGGCATATTGCATTTCGAGTTTAATTTAGATGATTACACCATCATGCAACGCCTGGCCCTGTTTTTGGTCCAACGAGTGTTTGTCAGCTGCCCAAATATTTCTCCCTCCGGTGTCAAACATCCCGCATTGCATCAGCCCAGAAAAAGTAACCTTTCAGATATAAAATCGGATTTTTTTGGTGAATAGTATCGTTAGAAAAATGCTAGAGAATGGTATCACTTTTCTATAATTTGTAGGTCTAAAGAATACCAGGTTTTGCTTGATATTTTTCAATTTTTTGCGTAAAATGATATGCTCGGCTGCCACCCTCTTTGGCTTGTGTCTCGGCCCTTTGTCTGTCAGCGGCATTTTGTTTATTTTTATCCGCTGCTATTTTCAGCTTGGTTTTCCTCTTGCATTTCCATTAATTATTTTTCTTTATATTTGGTTTGGCTCGGCTTGCATTTGCAAGTGAGGCGACTACGGTGAAACATAAATAAATATTTACCAGACATACCATATAGCATATAGCATCTCTGGCACCGATCAGGGATACGGCTGGCTTCCTGTCTAAATAATTGCGCATCCAGCAGATGGAAATGCACATAGGGCGATAAAATCCAAAAATAAAGTGCAGCTGAGGGAAAATAGAGAATATTTGACGTATTTTTATTTTATTTTTTATGATTTAAGTTATTCGCTATGAATCTTTTATATCTCAGTGAAAAACGAATACATATATGATCGAAAATATTCCATTACATTTTCGCACATTTACAAATTGTTCAGGAATTCTTCTCGCTTTTATGTTCCTATACATCGATATGGATTATTAATAGACATGCCAAGATTCTTCAATTAGCGAAGCCATTATGCAATGCATTGAGTTTTATCCGAGTTCGACGGTTGCCCTAGTTTGCTGGACATATGGCTGAACACATAATTTATATTTACACTGTAAAAAATAGCATAAAAGTAAAAAAACTTAATTCAAATGAAAATTAGAAGGAAAATAAAATTATTTAGAACACTTAAAATGTAATAACACTCGAACCTTTTAATTCGATACTCGAACTGTTGCACTCGAACTGTTGCATATTTCAGTTTCTTTTTTTTTTCCGGTGTACAAACACTTGATAGTCTCTGGAACGTGGCTGCTGTGGGCAACTCATACCCACATCCATAACCATAACCAGGGTCCACGGTCCAGTCCCTCCCCACCCATTCCGACTACTGGGCGTAATGATGTCGAGTGTTTTGGGCCTGGGGGTTTCTTTGGATGGTTGGTCCCAGCTCCGGAGTCCCAACTCCGCTAATCGAGTGATTCTCCTACCGTTAAGTGGTGCTAAGTGCTGCCACCTCGAAACCGGAGTCCAAAAACAAATTGTTTGAGCTTGGCTTATTAATGAGCTTGGATTTCCGTGTATGTTTTTGTCTCAGTTTTGTTTGTGGCGCTCTTAGGTTGTTCGCATAATTAATCAGCAAAGATATCGAATCGCTGACTCTGCTTGAAATGATTCACATCGAAATCGGGGCTGGGATGGGGGAGTTGCAGATGAGAGGAGTAATCAGAATAGAGCGGGCTCGATTTCCGCTGGCATCATAAACATTGAAACTTCAATGCCCTCGTATCCAAATGAAGGTTTTTGTTAAACGTAAAATTAGCAGCTGATCTGGTGACGATTTTCCAAATATGCGGGTTTATCGGATAAAGTCCCCTTGTCACGGCCTTTCGTCATATTGCGAGGGGGTTATTTTTTTACCCTCCAAATTGGAAAACCTATTGATTGGCAAATGTATGTGGGCGAACGGTCTATTAAATATAATTGAAGGGTCATCAGAGAAAAAAAGTGTTCCACACCAGATGGAAGAAAATAATGTAGATATCAATTTCTCACAGTATTTCTTTTTTCAAATCTTATCATTGGAAATAGAAGTTAATTTTGTCATATATTTACAAACCTTTAAAAACTGATAAAACGCAATAAAATAATACTTTTTTTTTATATTATTTAAGATTTGTTATTAAATTCAAATATAATTAGACTAATACTTAAATATAAATGTTAATATAAATAAAAACATTTTGATTTTAAATTTTCAAATTCAAACTGCAATTTAACTAACAGACATTTTAACATTGCGCTTAACAGCGCAACAGTCCAGTATTGGATAGTGTCGCAAGACTACTATTATTCATTTTAGTCGACAGCTGATCTTTGTTTACAATTTGGGAACTACAGTTTTGAACATTTATTATTTAGGCAAAAATGCGACGTCGCGTAGGACTAGGAGCCATCCAGCAGCAGAAGTTGGCTGCGGAAAAGTACAAAGACAAAGGAACCGATCTACAGGAATCACAGCTAGAGCAAATGACTAAGCAGATGGAAGTCTTTCGCATAAAGCTTGAAGAGTTCGCTATGAAACATAAGGATGACATTCGCAAAAACGCCCAGTTTCGCAAACAGTTCCAGGACATGTGCGCTGCCATCGGGGTGGACCCCCTGGCCACGGCCAAAGGCTTCTGGAGCGTGCTAGGCATGGGTGACTTTTACTACGAGCTGGGGGTTCAAGTGGTGGAGGTTTGCCTGGCGCTGAACCACAAAACTGGAGGATTGATGGAGCTAGACGAGCTGCGGCGCCGCCTGATTGCCGCCCGGGGTCAGAGTGCACTGCATCAGGAGATCACCAAGGAGGACATCCTGATAGCGGCCAAGAAACTGACTATTTTTGGCAATGGGTATGTTTCATCCACTTGCTACCGCTTTCATCTAATACACATATCTCTATAGGTTCGTGGTTCACAAACTGGGCAAAGGAAAGTATATCGTCCAGTCCATTCCTGGCGAACTCAGCATGGAGGAGACCAACATCCTGAATACCGCCTCCAACACGGAGCTAGGCTGTGTTACACAAAGTCAACTCATAAAGGACTTGGGGTAGGTTATCACTTTTAAAAGGCGCTCATCCCTACTATTATAGCTGCATTCCACTATATTTCCTCCAACCGTATGCTTTTCTTATCTAGTTGGACCGAATACCGTGCTCAACAATCTTTGGACAAGGTCCTCGGTGAAGGACTCTGCTGGATCGATAAGCAGTCGGAGAATGAGCCAACCTACTGGTTCCCTAGTTTGTTTCCCGGGCGCAACTCCACCGCGGCAACATCCACCACGTAGACATGATTTGTATTACGATTAGTTACTTTGCAAAAAATATAGATATTCTTCATTATAATACTGTACAGCTAGATCGTATAGGGACTAGATTCGATTGGTGGAGAAATCTCCGGCGGCGCCGCTCTTTAGCAAACAGTTGTCCGCCTCCAGCTCCGAGTTCTGCTTGCGCAGGCGGTATATCTCCGCCTCGAACTTCTGAGTGATGTCGTCCATGGCCGCATGGTAGTTGGTTTTCATCTGTTTGTGAGCCTGCATGTATCGGTCCATTTGCAGCTCATAGTGCTTTTTACTAAGTATTATTCATGAAGTATACATATATATATGTAAATATATATATATTCAAAAAAGTAGAATTGTTTTATACTTACGCCTTGCAGTCTCGAGCCTCGTTGTTGGAATCATTGAGAGCCTGCTCGAGTTTGCAAAGTCTGCGGTGGGTGACATCCACTTCGGCCTCCAGCTTGTCGTTTTGCTTGAGAGCCTCCTTGTACTTTTGCTCGAGGCGGTTGTTGCGCGTCTCCAAAACATGGACAACGCTTTTGTGCTCCTCAGCATCCTTTTTCAGCTGCAATGGGGAAACCTCTTATATTTCAAAACCACTATCCTGTATAATGAATTACCCTATCTTTTATGCTCGCTATAAGCTTGTCCTTCTCGCTCAGCTTGCTCCTCAGTTGGGCCACCTCGGAGTCCACTTGGTTGGCGGCCTCCTGCATGATGCTTCCTATGTTGGTGGCCAACTGGGTCACCTCCTCCTTGTAGTTTTCGGCCCGCTTCTCGGCCTCAGCCTTCTCCCGCGTGAGTGCTTCACTAATGGCGGCGGCCTCCTGTGCTTTTCGGACAGCCGCGCTCTCGCGGCGCGTAGTCTCCACTAGGAGGTTGTGGGTGTGCCTGAGGGAGAGCTCGTACTCCTTCACCTGCTTCTGAAGGTTGGCTAGCTTCGCCTGCTCCTCGGCCTGGTCTCTCAGCGTCGCCTGGAGTTGCTGCAGCTGTTCACCGCCCCGCTGTTTGTGCTCGTGGAGGGCCTTGATCGTCTCCGTTTGGGTAAGCAGATCCTCCTGTTGTGCTGCCACTTTCGCCTCCAGCATCTTCACGGCCCGCACGTAGCGCTGTGTGATCTAACAAAGTTGAATACCGAAAATGACAAAATGGTTAATTTTGAATTTATTTTGGACCGAAATACTCCACCCGGATAAAAAAAAAAAGTACATATAAAATAAAAAGCAGGGCACTCTCAATCCTGGCTCGCTAACAGCTAACAGCCAACGGCAAATGACAAATAAAATATCCCCGAGGAGAAGTCAGGTTTTAAAATCGCTTACTTTATTTAAAAAATAATATAGACCGCCGATCCCTGATCCCTGTGAAGACCTACCTTATGTTCCTCACCCGACTCAAGAAGCTGGGCGCGATAGTTCTTCAGCTCCAGTTCCATATTGTCGATGGTTTTCTGGGAGCACTCCTGCATCAGCTGCAGGCTCCTGCGCTCTTGGCGCAGCTCCTCCACCTGCTTCCTGGACTTCTCCAGCGCTTCATTGGTCAACTGCAACTGGTCCTTGAGCTCCTTGTAGTCGCGGGCGGCATATGTACTCTTGTATCGGCCCAGTTCCTCGGCCAGCCGTTGGTTCTCCTCCAGGACTCCGTTAACGTGGGATCGTATGTGGGCCTGCTCCTTTCGGAAGTTGCGCAGATCCTCGTTGGTGTCCGCCGCCAGTCGCTCCACTGCCCGGGCCACATCTTGGACGCTGCTGCTGTCGATGGGGCGGCATTTAGGTGAGAATATGTTGGGAGCTTACAGGCCTACCTGGGATACGCATACTTCTGGTTGGCCTCCTGTGTCATGATTATTTTTTTGAGGGGTTTTTATATTTTGTCGGGGCTAGCCCGGGAGTGTGTAAATGTTGTAATTGATGAAAATGTGATTCATATCGAAAGTGTTGTATTAGACTGGATGGCCTCCTACGAATTGGAAATGTTTTGCCGAACAAAGCATGCTTTTCGATATATTTTTATTGATTTTCTTAGGTATCGACTAAACTGGTATTAACTAAAAGCTCTCTTATGCTTAATTTTTAAAATATACGACGCACACTCGTCCTTGCGGGTTGGAATATATTTTGTTGTGCCGGTTCTATGCCACTGGCAGGCGCTTGCTGTCCGCTGTCAATCTGTGACCCACCCTTCAAGCAGGTACGTATTGCAACCGGGCACGAGTCCTGCCACGAGTCCACCGACCCCGGCAGGTGTCGGTTGTCCTGGCAACAGGACAGAAGCCAATCAAAACAAACCACGTAGTAGAACACTTTCCTCATCATGGTCAACCTTCCATTTCAGTCACTTGCTATGCCGCTTTTCAACAAGAAGTTCGAGTCCAAGCCGATTCCCGTGCGCCAGGGCCGATGCAACATTGGACATCCGGTGGTCACCGAGGATCTCGATGACTTCCGGCAGATATCCTTGACGCTGGGCAACAAGGAGCTGCGCTTTGCAGACGGCATTTGGATGCACTCCGCCCGAAAGGGTGATGTGGAGGACATGGTGAGGCTCAACAAGAAGTTCCGAGCCCTCGAGGAGGAGAACAACATGTGCAATCTTAAAATAGAGGTGATGCTGGATTTGTTGGCCGAACATGCCACGGAACTCAATGAACTGAAGCCCAAGGAGAAGTGAAATAAACCTAGGATCAAAACTTAAAAACACAAAATCAATTTTTTTTACTTTTAGAAATAAAATTTAAAACAATTTTATGGCTGATGTGTGCTAGCTACTCCTTGAGAGTCCTTGTTATGCTTCACTTGATGGTCTGCCAAGAGTTCGGCATTGTCCTTTCGAAAACGAGACATTTCCTCATCGAATCTCTCCATCAGATTGTCCATGTCCTTGAAGAAACTGTTCTTTATTTCTTCCTGGACCACCATATACTCCTCGACTTGGCTTTCGTGCAACTTCTTGCTGCGAAAAATGGAAAATGTACTCAACGGTAGTTAACGGAAAACTTATATATTTCGTACAGGTCCGCCTGGTGTTTTTCCAAATCGATATTGATTTCGGTGATGGATCTTTCTGCCTCGGCCTCCAGCTTTGCATCAATTTTCAGTACTTCCTGGAGCTTTTGTTTCAGGCGATTGTTGGCGATTTCTAGAGGCACCTTTTCGGGACTAGATTGCGGTTCCGGGTCTGGAAATCTCTTAAAAATCTATGAAGATGCAAGCTATTTTTTAAAGGACAAAAGAATTTTCCTCAGTACTACCTGCTCTCGCATGGATTGAATAAGGGACTCTTTAGCTTTCAAGTCGTTCCTCATTCGATCCACTTGAGAGTCTATGATTTTTGAAGCTTCTTTCATAACGCTATCCACCGAGTAAGGGGACTCGCATTCCTGCTTCTTTCCCTCGTCCTTTAGTCTATGAATCAGCTCTTCAGCTTTGTCATAGGACTTGTCGAAATTTCGTTTCCACAGAAGAAAGTTATCATTGTCGGTTGGATGGGGGTTCATGATTTTGCAACTAGGAATTCGCCCTATTGACCTTTGTATTTTGGATTATTGTTGAGATTTCGAACTCTGCCAAAGGAGCGACAAATTATCAAAGATTCATCAATCGAAGTTACAAGCATGGCTTTCTAGATATTTTTTTCGAGTGGCTCCCATAGATCCTTCATACACCCCCCCCTCGGACTAAAACTTGAAAATGTTTTTTAAACAATAGAGACTTAAGGCCCAAAAAAGAGAAATCAAATCAATGATGGAGTTGAGTTTGTTTATCGTAAATACCATAAATATTATTTGACCCAATGTTACCCAATTTCGATTAAGACCCAACCACATACTCGAGATCTATTTATAATGCCACTTTAATCAGTCTCACATGCCCATCGCGGGCTGTGGAGTTATCAATAGAGGTCTGGCCTGGGGGTTTTCGTTGACCAGCCCATTCGGCATTAACTTGGATTTGTGGCTCGAGCCGCTCGATGATTTGAAATGGAAATCGAATCGGTATGGCATGTTGCTGGTCAAATTGGTGGCATTGTTGTCGCCATTGCAGGCAATCTATAGACGCCATCGGAGCGGGCTCCGGGGTCTGCCGACGAGCTGCCGCTCGGCTTCCGTTCCCCCTTCGATCTCCCGCTCCGGCTCCATTTATTGGCCCGTTTGATAAGCCGATCGCCTTCTGATAAACCAACCACCCTGGGCAATTGAACGGTGGCCGCGTCCGATATGATAAAACCCGATTCCGATGAGCCGCACAAGAGCTATATAAATAGCACCCTCAATTTACATGGCCTCCTCCGCTGCGGATTCCAACCCGCCACTCCATTTCTATCTCTCGGGTTAGACAAATTTTCGGATTGCCCGATAAAGCTTAGTACCGCAATGCAGTCTAATCTCTGTGGTCCCTGACTCCTCGGATACGGGATATGTACATAGGTGTGTGCTTGTGTGTTTGTGGCTAGGCCCGTATCGGTCCACTCCATCGACTACTGTATATTTACGCACCGATATTGATATGCGATAAGCAAAACTGCTTATAAAACACATTTATTTTGTTGTTTCCAGTAATGCCAGCAATGCCAACAGCATTAGTACACTGGAAGAAACTTCTTCAAGGACTTAAAAACCTGAAGCCTTATGTTTCGGGAGAGGATATATTATCTAGCCCATTTACGATAGGAGTAGTTCCAGCGTGTCATGCTAAGTTTGTATAAAAATCCCAGAATTTTATCTCAGTGTACAGCTAACGATACACGATGGCCTGCTGCCGAGGGGTAACACTTGTTCGATTCGTGTATTACAGTAGTTTGTTGATAGCCCGGCCCGTGAACGGAACGCACACGGACGGATCCAATCGAATCGAATCGGTACGGAACGAAAAGTGGAAGATCGACGTGAATACAATATATATGGTACGGATGGGTGCCAAACAAAAGCAATTGGAGCAAAAGACTGAGAAAATAGACTTTCTGCTGAGCCAACAGCATATTTAGATTGCATGATTGTCCCAGAGTTATTAGGTAACCAGATACATCACAGCCGGACTGGTCTAATCAAAAACGCGCCGTATCAGCAGGAAAATGTGAAGCCTTTGTGTCAGTTGTCCAGTCGCTCAAGTCCAGTTAGCCAAGTGTGAGTGCTCCTCGTCGTGTGATCCCTCTCTCCGCCCGGCCAAGTCGGTAAACAAATTGTCTATTAAACAATCAACTTTTCACCTAATAAATGATATCGTATAAATCAATTGAGTCCGATGCCAATCAAGTGGGCCAGCCCAGATAAATCTCCATCACAATGGGATCGATCTGCGATCGAGGAAAGCAACTGAAAGGCATAAACAAACGTCCCTCGCAATCAAAAGTGTTTTATGAGTTTCAGTTTTTCGAACGGTCGGTTTGGAAATGATCTCTTCGCGACGTAGAAACAATACAATATATTTATTATATTAGCAGGCCAATCACAACCTGAGAATCAATAAATTCGTGAAACATTCTCCAAATCGGGCTCTATTTGGGATATTTGATATCCCCATCAGAAGATCATAAATATTCCCCCAACAGCCCACACACCAAAGGATTGTTCGCATCGCATAATTTTTAATGGAACATTAATTTCTAACTGAAAAGTATATATACAGTTCCGTTTACGGTTATGGCCCTTTCGGTCTATCGGGGGCTTCCTATATGCCTTGGAGCTACCATGGAAGCAGCCCCCAGACAATTGATAAACGAGCATTATCGCGCTGGCAATGATTTATTGTTGCATAAATGGCACTCACTATTTATTAATAAATGAGAGGCGAATTTCCGATAATTTATATATACGAGCCGCCAAGGATTTGTGGCCTACAGAGTGGGTGAGGGTATGTGCTGGCGTTTTGTGTGTGCCAATGTGGAGCACCCGTTCGCTTCCAATGGCCAAGTAAATAAACAAAAGTGGATTTTTACACTCATCGCCGACAGCGCACAATAAAATGTGTGAAAAATACCCCCGAGCCAGTGGAAATGCAATCGCCTAGACCAAATAAATAAATAAATAAATAGAAACTTGGAAGAGCCTCGCTGCCCTGCCTGTTTGCTAAGAAATTAAATGAAAATCGATCATTTGGGAAACGAAAATGAATGGCCGGCCAGGCAGAGTCGAATCCAAATAAATAAATAGCTCTACTAGGGAATCTATTTTGTGTGGCCAAAGAGTAACCAATCAATGTGTGTCCAACAGGTTCCTACAGTGTTAACAAGTCGTTGACAATGCGGCCGATACGTTAACTGGAAATGGATCCGATGCCTTCTGATTTGCGGTCTGTTTCTGGCCTCATCTGGCTGTTGATTCTCATTTGTTTCTGCGGCTTGGAACGATCCAGTGGTTTCTTCGTGGACTATACAGGTAGGGTTTCCTATGTCTCAGGATATTTGTCAATTATTTACATCTTCATCATCTGTAATTAAAGAATACGATTAACACAATGACATTAAAGTCCCTACAAGAAATACTCATCTGATTTTTGATTAGAACTCATTCCCAAGTATATCCATCAAGTCACATAGAGAGCCCTATGTAACTCCACATTTCCGCCACCTTTCGTCAAAAAATACAAAAAAATGCTCTGAAGGTTAATCGCCATTTCGGGTAGTACAGCTTGATAAGATACTGTCATTTGGCTATCACCACCACTGAAAATGGTAAACAATTGTGCTGCCGTTGCCCTGATTGAATGGTTGTGTCTTTTCTTTTTGCAGAAAACACAGAACTGATACAACAACGAGCCGGCTTCGACGTCAAGCTGCAGTGCAATCTGAAGGGTCTGGTGGACGATAGCAAGCTCGCGGACATCAAGATACATTGGTACTTTAAGGTGTGGATTTAATCTTTTGAAATAGCATTGAAATTATTAAAGATTCAATTATATGCAGCAATGTAGCGATAATAACTGCCACAAGCTGGAGTCTATTGACGACTGGACGGCTCTACCTTGTGAGCCAAGTCTTTGTCGGCCGGAACTGTGGCTTAGAAATGTCACGGAGCGATATTCGGGCCTTTACAAGTGCAGCATAAATCCTCACATTCTAGATGAAACTCAATCGGTGGATGTGCAGCTGGTTCGCACTTACCAATTGGATGTAAAAAGTGAGTGGTTGTGTCTACAATAAGCTTCATAATGATTCATTTTCGAACTACACTACAGACACTTCTCTGGCGGCTCCTGAATTTGTGGACTCGTATCCTAGCAACCAAACGGCACTTCTGGGCGGTCAGGTGGTGTTCCAGTGCCGAGTCCACAGCGAGGAGCATCCCACAATCAAGTGGTTCCGGCGGCACAGCTACGTGGCAACCCAGGCGGCAGGAGAGGGCTCCCAAGGCGGAGCCAGTGCCTCCAATTTCAGCACCCACATCGTGCGCTATAATGGCCGGACCTACGAGCTGCTGTCCACGGCGTCGGAGAAGTTGATGGGACCGCAGCTGTATCTTAGCAAGCTGATTCTGGACGGAGTGCGTCTGAGGGATGCCGGGCACTACGCCTGCGTGGCCATCAGCTATAGGGGCCACAAGATCCGAGAGGCCTTTCTTCAAGTCCAGCCCGTACAGACCGACTCCGAGATGGAGAAGGAGTACTGGCTGGATTACGACGATAGTGACGATAGGGTTCCAGCCAGTGACCCGATGGAGTTCCTTCTATTATTCTTAATGCCTCTGGGTCTGGCACTTCTTCCCCTGACCGTTTGGCTCACCTACCTCTTGTACAAACGCTGCTCGGTGGGTCACGGCGACTGCCAAAGGATAGACTCCGACGAAGACCTGGACACCGAACGGTGTGTCCTTGGCGGTAACTAAGAGTAGCTGAAAACCCACGCGTTATACGCTTATTATGATTAAGAGTAAAGACTGTCCGTAGGCTAGAACCAAAATAGAGTAAATAAGTAGCTCCAAGACGATGTTCTCCAACTTGCATATAAAATATATATTTTCTTACTTGCAAATTGGTAACCTTCAATGAAATTTCAACAATCGGTACAAAACGCTACACATGAGTATAAGTATTGCACGTCGAAACAATCCGGGATCGGACGAGGTTCGATCGCGGTTGTTTCGAATCTTAACAAAACGAAATTGGCATGCAAATAAATTTTGGGAATGAACGCGAATCGGTAGTGGGTGATTCCTTGGTCGAGACCTTGTATACCCAACCCCGATTCTACATTTTAGGAAACATTTGGCAGCTCTCCGGGATCCTCCTCTTCGGAAGCGTCGCTAGAGGGCTCCTCGACTAGGTAGCCCTGCTCGGCCTCGTAGACCCGCTTGCGTTTCGACTTCTGTTTCCTGCGGTGACTGCGACCTTCTCCTCCGTTACCGGAACCTCGGCCGATCTCCTGGTGTCCTCTGATAGATCAAACAACAAAATAGAATATAGCGTCTTAACATATATAAAAATCTCACCTTTTCGACGGACGACGTACGTCACCTGGCTCTTCAACAACGGCCGGTTCTATCTCCACTGGCCCCTCCACGAGCTCCCTGGGCGGATCTCTGGCCGTATCTAGCGCAGAGACCTGGTCCTCTTCATCCTCGGAAACGGGATGGACTTCGTTGAAGCAGAGATTCATGGCTGGATCTCCATATCCCAGGTAACCGTAGTTGTCCCGATTATCTGCCTCTATTTGGCCAAAATCACAGAGTATTTGATGGGGATAGGTGGTTTGCGGATTGGGGCTCATCGCTTCGTAGATCATGCCACTGACCAGGGTGTGGATCGTGGGCAGGGCCAGGTGGGACCCCATATCGGACACGTAGTTGATCAGGCCGAAGGGTCCGGCTACATAGGTGGCCGGATTCGGAGCCGGAATGGTCAAGGTTGGCAATCTCAAGCCCAGAATGGGCGTCAGGTTGTACGCAGTCATGGAGGTCGCTGCACTTTGGGTCACCGGATAGTCATAGATCCCGGGCATCAGATACTCGTAGAATTCAATCTGACGATGGTGGCTGGGGTGATGCTGCCGGTGCTGATGTGGATTTGATCCTGACATGTCCGATGGTCTGTTAGAGCTAATCCCTAGTCTGTTTTTTACTTTACTCCTAAAAAAGTCCCGCCCGAAAGTCGCCGGAAGCCTCGATGGGTGTTAATTTCTAGTCTTTTTTTTTGTTCAGTGTGGCTTTTTGTACATATGTATGATTCCAAAAAAGTTACCTTTCCACGGACGCCAACTGTGTAACAGAACCGTTCAGACTTTATAGCCGCTGGGGGTGGAACTCCAGCCAGGTCTCACCAGATATGGTGCCTCCGCTGTATAATCAGCAATCTTCAGTGAGCAGTCGGTATTCAGTGTGAATGAGTGACGGTATTGCTAGTGATCGTGTCCCAATGAGGACCTTGTCTGCCGGAAACGGAAGACGAGATGAATTTTGAATTTCATACGAACGGAATTTTGAACTTTTTGCCTAGCTAGCTTGCCTTTGTAACAAAACCATCAGATTCGACCGAATGGAAATTAATAATGAACCAATCCAGAGTTGGGGTACCCCTATGACTTCAAAAAAAGTGAAATAAAAGCCACAGACTACTACGTTTTTTACGATTTCTACGGCCTACTTAAGATTTAAAAAACCTATACTAAGAGGAGGATGTTTTGGGGTTTAGTGTGGTATTCAGTTTCAAATAAAATTCTACTAAGAAAACCCTTGGACTTGGGCTTTTCACTTTTTCAACAAGTTTCGAGGTTGCCGAAACAATGAATGAATGGGAGCTGCGAATATTCATCACCAGAGTGCCAATTGATTAAACAACACCCATTGCACAGTAACACCTGGTCGAGACTTAGTTCACACAGGTATTGAGAAACTAATTTAATTATTCGCACATGGATGTCGATGTGCTCTCTCAGATTCTCGCCCTGCTCTGGCGTTCTCGACCCGTTTCTATAAGCCCCTTCTCCGCCCAAACCTGACTGCCTGGTTATTTGTTTTTGATACTTTTTCGGGCTTGGGGTTTGATAAAATAAACCATTATAATATTTGGACTGTGAAGCTACAACCTTTTAAAAATAAAAGATCTGAGACCCCCGATAGAACCAATCTTTAGTTTAAACCCATTGCAGGGTAACCCCTAGTCGAGACTTAGCTCACACAAGTATTGAGAAACTAATCTAATTATTCGCACATGGTTATCGACGTGCTCTCTCAGTTTCTCGCCCGGCTCCGGCGTTCTCGCCCTTCTCCGCCACTGTCGCCCCGTCTCTATCCAACTCGTTAGCCCCCTCTCTATCTGGTTGTGGAGCCCGCTTGCCTGGCCTGCCTGCTCAGTTGTTTTTCAGTTTCTGTGAGGCACTGGATGCCGTAGGTTTAGTTTTTATATATTTGAGCAAAAGCCACGGCAGCAGTGAAAACAAAAGCACTCGCTATAAAATAAACAAAAAACTATTTATAGGCTGCAAATTTAAGAGAATATATACTCGCGATCAACTGCAGCAGGAGCAAATCATAAAATAATGCCCACCATCGACTGCAAATCGCGCCGGGGCACCAAGATATCGGTGATAGCTCTAGGCAGCGCCCTCTGTTTCGTGATGATGGCATACTTTGTGTTCGGGGACAGCAACGATGAGCAGGGCTTACGGAATCTGCGCATGATATCCATAGTGAGCGATTGGAGTACGTCTATCAAAGTTCAACATGCCTCTAATGTTTGTATTAATCCCATAAACAGTTGTTCCGACACGGGGCCAAAAATCCCAGCGGCTCTTATCCACTCGATCCGCACGGCGCCCACGATTGGCAAGGTGGGCTGGGAGCTCTAACGCCGGTGAGTTCTTTGGATGGGTAGATAGAATAGAGCAACAGTTTTTAGATTAAGAAGACCGATTCTATTAGAAACTTTACCCTGTCGGCAATCAGCTTTCCAGTAGTAAACATATATGATCATTAAATCAAGATTTGGGTTTTCAAAAGTAAACATACAAATATTTTAATCACTTCCCACTTGATAAGAATTTTTAGACTATGAAAATGGATAGTCACATTTTTAAATTTTAAAAATAAAAGCATCATACCATCCACAGAAGGGCACTCTGCAGGCCTACAACTTGGGAAAGAATCTGCGCATGCGCTACTACCGACTGCTGCCCTCCAACAGCCTCTACACGCAACAGCAAGTCCATGTTCTAAGCTCCGCCGCGGAACGCTGTGTGGTGCGTCACTCTTTTAAATAAGCCCTGTAGCTATTCCTATGTGTATCTCTAGACTGTCTATGCGAGATGGGGCCTAATCAGTCCTAATCACTTTGGCCGTGTCGTTATCTTTTAGATGAGCGCCCAGAGCGTCTTGGCCGGGATGATGCCGCCGCTGGAGAACAACAATGTGCTGCCCATACCCTGGCAGCCGGTGGCCGTAAATACACTTGCTCGGAATGATGATATCGTGGGTGCAGTATAATCGAATACCAAAAATCGCAAGTCATTTGATTACTTTACCTCTGCTCTCCAGCTCCTGGCCCAAAAGAAACCTTGCCTCAAGTACGAAAACATTCTGCAGAAACTCTACAAGACACCGCCTCCTGAACTCCAGAAGCTCAACGAGGACAACAGGGAGCTGTACAAACTATTGAGTAAAAATACAGGCAAGGTGGGAAGATAACTTAAAGCTTTTAAATAATTATGCTTTAATATAATTATACTTTCAATGATTAGAACATTTCCAATGTGTTGGACGTGGAGCTGTTGTACACCACCCTCAAGACCGAAGAGGAGGCGGGTCTGGTTCTGCCCGACTGGACTGAGAATATATATCCCGAGGAGATTAGACCGCTGGCCGAGCGTAGTTATACGCTGTTCACTGAAACTAATCTGATGAAGCGCATTAGGGGCGGCGCTTTTCTTACAGAAATTCTCTCCAAAATGCAGAACAAGCGGAAGAGGAATCTGAGTCCGGATCGCAAGATATTCCTATATTCGGCGCACGACGTGACATTGGTGAATGTTATGAACGCACTAGGGATCCTGGATCAGACCACCAACCTGCCGGAATATGCCTCAGCCCTGGCGTTTGAGTTGCACCACAGCAAGTTCTTCAGCGATGCAGATTTTGAAGTGAAGGTGAGAGCTTCATATGAAGATTTTTTTGAATTATTATATGACGAACCATTTTCCAGCTTGTTTACTATTACAATAGCGAGGATAAATTCCCCAAGGAGCTGACCATTCCCAACTGCGATGCTCCGTGCTCGCTCACCCAGTTCGAGGCCTCTTTAAAGGCTCTACAGCTCGACAATTACGATGAGACCTGCGAGAATCATCCAACAGACTGCAAAAACTAGACCTAGATCTTTGTTTTTCCTTTATAATTTGGTACATTTGTTTTAGTCATAGGATTTGTTGTTTCAGCAACTCGTTTGTAATAAGCTGTTGATTTAGCATGTGTTGAACTTGTATTAAATATGTATTTAAATAAGACAAGAAGGCTGTCCGTCTCACTTTAGATTCGTCGTTGTCAGAGTTAAATTCAAAATCTCGCTCCCTTGTCCTCGGCATATAGGAAATATATTGGAACTTTTACCTTCTCGCTGACATGAACAATCTCTGTATGGCTTATTAGGCGGATGGCAGCCAGTCCATAGAAGAGCATTGGTAAGCCTGAAATGATCATTAGCATGGGCCTTAGAAGTGATGATTCCCTACTACTAATATACTTACCCAAATTTATCACTTTAAGGAAGCGGAAGAACTTGTCTTCCATCGAAAGGTCCACCACATCGCGTTTGCTGCAGTGGTACTTCATATACGGATAACAGCCGGTGCGCAGTATGTGGTAGTTGGTTCCACTGTCCAGAGTCCAATTAAAGTGTGACATTCCTCTCTGGTCATTGGCTACATCCCGGAACTAGGATTGTGGGGAAGAATTCTTCGTCATCCTTCAGTATTACATTTTATCGAAGCGCCAAAAAGACCCCATCTTACCCTTACGAAATATGATGTCCAGGGTGGCTCATGGCATTGTTTCAAATATGCGGTCAATACTTCCGAGGCTCGAGGCTTCAACAAAAGGCGGGTAAGCTGCATTTCGCGGATATTTCACTAAATTATTGCATCACAAAAATAATAACAGAGGCCAGTTGCGTTTGTTTTGTCGTGGTTGAGCTTTTATCCCAATCAGCTGACTATATATAGATACAAAAAATAGGGATGTGTCTGACTTTAAAATTGACTTTCATCGAACTATCGATAGAAATGGCGCTTAAATTCAGCTTTTTGATGTATTTTAAACTTTATCTGATAAGTTTTAAAAGACTTCCTAATTCCAGCTCCGGTTTGATTGGAAAGAAAGGTGTCCAGCTGACTAAACACTTCGAATTGGACGAACAAGTGGCCAATGAGGAGCTGTTTCAGTACACACCCGGCTCGCCGGAGCGCCAGGAACTGGAGTCTGCATTACTGGGGGTGCTCAACCGTGTGAAGCACGTTCCCATTGTAATCAACGGTCAGGAGTTTTCCGGGGAACAGCAACTACAACAGGTGCCTCCCTTCGATCTCTGCCAGCCAATTGCCCGATACACCCACGCCCACCGCGTGCTAATTCAGTCCGCAATCGAAAAGAGCGTGGAGGCCCAAGAGGATTGGGACAAGACCCAGTTGAGCGATCGAACTAAAATCTGGGAACGGGCTGCCGAACTAATTTCTGAACGGTATCGCTACAAGATAATTGCTGCCACGATGATTGGCCTGGGGAAGACCCTCCGTGAGGCGGAGATGGATGTGGCTGAACTGGTGGACTTTATGCGGTTCACTCCAGTTTTTTTGAGGGATCTGGCGAGCTATGAACCTATTAATAATAGCCCTGACTCCTGCAAGAATACGATGCGGCTGCGAGGACTAACAGGTTGAATATGCTTTTCATTTGTGCTCAGGTTATTAACGATATGTCTCTTCAGGATTTGTGGCTGCCATCAGTCCGTTCAACTTTACCAGCATAGCAGCCAACTTGGTGTACACTCCAGCTTTGATGGGCAATGCAGTGTTGTGGAAACCCTCAGACTCGGCAATCCTTTCCAACTGGTACGTTTTCAAAGCGATGTTGGAAGCGGGAGTGCCCAAGGGAGTGGTCAATTTTGTGCCCGCCGATGAGAAGAACTTCGCTAGTGTCGTGACCCAACATCCCAAGCTGGCGGGTATAAGTTTCACGGGCACTTCGTCTGTGCTGAAAGTATTGTGGCAACTGGTGGCCCAGAACATCAATCAGTATGAGAACTATCCGCGCTTGGTTGGCGAGGGTGGCGGCAAGAATTTCCACTTCGTGCACCCGTCGGCGGAACCCGAGACGGCCGTAGCCTGTACTATACGAGCCGCTTTCGAGTACGCTGGTCAAAAGTGTTCCTCCTGCTCGATGATGTATGTGCCGGAGTCCCTGTGGGAGGAGAAGATCAAGGAACCCCTGCTACAGATTACTTCGTCGTTGTATGTGGGCCAGGCCACCTATTGTGACTGCTTCTGCTCGGCAGTAATCAACCGGCGGGCATACGACCGCATCTTCATGTGGCTCAAGTATATTTCACAGTGTCCCAATTGCCACATCTTGACCGGCGGCAAATGCGACAAGAAGAGAGGCTACTTTGTGGACCCCACGGTGGTGCAGGTTATGGATCTGGACAACCTAATTTGCAAGGAGGAACTTTTGGGCCCCATACTGGGCGTCTATGTTTACCCGGACCACAAACTCGGGGAGACAATGAGGAAAGTGGCCGAGATAAATCATGGCCTGATAGGTTCCGTGTTTGCAAAGGACTCGAACTTCATACGGGAGGCCTTCGAGGCGTTCCGATTCAATGTGGGTAATCTGAATGTCAATGACAAATCGACCGGCTCCAGGGTGGGGCAACAGCCCTTCGGAGCAGGTCATGTGACCGGAACTAGTGACAAGTTGGGCAGTCCGCACTCCCTCTTGCGGTGGACGTCGCCCCAGGTG
Organism: Drosophila monieri; assembly: GCA_035047585.1. Lineage (NCBI taxonomy): Eukaryota > Metazoa > Arthropoda > Insecta > Diptera > Drosophilidae > Drosophila > Drosophila monieri. The sequence continues at coordinate 1,981,066 of JAWNPJ010000087.1, read as the reverse complement.
ATCAAGGAGTCGTACAAGCCACACGTGAACGTCTATTATCCGTATATGCAGGTCAGCGAGCAGGGGAAGTCAGATAGTTCTGAAGAAGATGATATTGTCCGTGAGGAGCCTTCGTACAACTCATCCTTGGAAGAGGAGGACAAGCCACTTTCATAAAGCGTGGTAATTAATAATTTCGAATCCGACGAGTAGGTTTCAAATTTTTGTGGCATAAAATAAGAAAAAATAAAATAAAGTTCTGAGGACCAGTTTTAAAAACAAATTTTGATTAAAATATCTGAATATGGAAATTAATCCGAGTATGTTTGTGAACAATGTCACTTTTGAAAATCAAAATATTTGTAACTCCTCAAAGCTTATGCAAAATGGACGGATGGCTTGTTTTACTCTCCAGTTTAGTGCTACTACACATTCTAGATCCTGCAAAATCCTCTGGCGTGAAACTAGAGTTCAATAAGAATACAAATGGGGAACGACAGACCTCTTGTTTGGTGCAAACCCTAGATGGCACGGCTCCAGTACATGTCCAAAGACTCTACGATGCCTACAAAGTCCGGTATAAGGGAGAAGCTGATGAGGAAATCGGAGGTGAGGCTAAAGTGACTGAATCAATGGATATGGGGGAAATTCGAAGGGGCGACCGACATCCTGTATTCTGGAAGATGAAAGAGCCTTTGGATAAGGATAAGCCTCCCTATGCAGATCACATTATCCACTACGAGCCCAGTCCAGACGAAAAAAAATCCGATCATAAGAATGCAAAGTCCTTCGAAAGTCCTTTGAAGAGTATTGAGAAAGCAAAGGAGTCCTCTGCCAAAGACAAAAATTCTACGCATAATTCCGCGGTCAAAGGCGATAGCTCCAATAATGCACGTGTACCACTTGGAAAAGTCATCCTTGATTTTTATAATCGCAACAAAGAAAAGAAACCAGCGAGTGAGAAACCAATTACCCAAAAAATTGAGGGTCCATTGGATGATTGCATCAAGGGGCTAGGTGAAAAAGAAAAGACCCCTGTATGCCTACCGATGGTTAAATATGAAAACTCCGTCTCACACGGAGACAACTTGGTGCGTCTCCCAAATCCGAAAGCGAAATCAAGCAATAATCCCGCTCAGGAGAAAGAAAAGATTAAAGAGTCCTCGTATAAGGAGAAATCTCCCTTCCCCGTAACAAAGTACGATTTTACTGACGACAAGGCCTCGTGTTCCGCAAAATGCCCCGACCGACCGTCAAATCTAAAGGATAATAGTGACAAGACCTCCCATATGATTGTTCTTAAATTGGATATTCCAGGAAATTTGCAACCTCAGGAGCGAGAACCGTCCAAGGACTCTGGAGAGCGGAGCATCCTGGAGCTGAGTCGTATCTACAATGAGATTTTGAAAGCCTGGCAACGACCAAGCCAAATTTTGCCCTCCAAGAAATCAAGGCCAGTAAGCACATCCGGCTCCGTAATGCTCAGCGCCCTCTCAGACCTCTTGGACGTGGTTGAGCAACTGGAGCGAACGGATTTGGTTAACGAACTGGCGGAGAAAATCGGTGAGAAATTGGAGCCCAATCTGGATAAGAAAATTTTGCACGATACTCATTTAGTTACGGACAGTAGAGCTTCGCTAAAAGCCATATCCAACAACGATCTGACAGGACTCTTTGAGAATATGGAACCTGGCAATGCGGTCATCGCCTTTAAACGGGTCTTGGCCGATGTAAAATCGAGGAGCTCCTCGATCAGAGCTGGTGGACTTTACGACGAGTACAAGAAGGGCTTTTGCCAGCTTTTCAAGGATCATAAGTTTCCCAGGCAATCACTTCTGACCACTGAAGCGGATTACCCCTTGGACAGCGATTTAAATCAGAAGATGAACGATACAACTCAATGCGTGGTGGCCGATAAGAAAGAAGAAAAGGCTCCTTTCAGAAACATCAACTACCTGAAGGCCTTGGACAACTTTGTCAAGCTGAACAGGGAAAGTAACCAGAATGGAGGTCTGAAGCCTTACTTTTTACCCAATTCCAAGAACCGACAATTAGTTTGGAACGAGGTGCCGCTTATAAGGCCTGGATCGAGTGACAGCAAGAAAGTACAGAAACTAAAACCGCCTGATGCACCGATTCAAGGAAAAGGTGAGGTCCAAAAGGAGAAGGACGATAAGCCTCTCCAACAAAAACCTACGCAAAAGGATGAACTTAAAACAGATGAACCACTAACGACAGAGAAAACAGAGAAAAAAATGGAAAAAACTGACCAAAAGCTTCAAAGCAAATGTGATGAAGATGTTGCTACCAAAACCAAAACTAAATCTGAGGACTGTTCATCACAAAGCTCTACTAAATTACTCGCTAGCAAAATGAATCCTTGGCCTGATCCCTCATCCAGCATAGATCCTGAAAAAATTGTGACTGGAATGAAAGCCATTAAACATTCGAACTTTTTCAACCTCTTCAATGAGTACGAGAACCAAATGGACAACCTGCATCAGGCTCTGAAAACCAAGCAAAGCTGGTGGAAGGAGGTCATAGAGAAAGCCAAGGCTCCCAAAACAAACTCGAAGAGGCAGAGTCTTACTCAGAGCGAGAGTGGGCAGACCTTGCCAGCTCCATTCCCTGAAGTCTTGGTTAATCAGGCCCTTCCTCCTGTGGGCATGCTCGATAATGTGGCCACCCAAATGAATTTGTCCCCTTTGGAAGTTGCCCAAAGAATAGTGGGAAATAGTCCTGCAGCAACACGCCTGCAGCCGGTACAGGCAGGTTAGCTTATACAACTTATATCATTTGTTTACTAAATAAATTTCTTTTGAAAGCAAACCAAATTTTTGTTCCCAAGGGACCTGAAATGTTGTTCCCTTCTTCATATCCTCAGCTAAGTCAGGCCCAGGGATTCCAACAAATGGATCAGATGGGGATGTCGCCAATTCTGGACAAGATTCTGGATCGTTTGGAGACGATCCAGGCCACTAAATGCAATCAATCAGAAGGAGATGTCAAGAAAGTGTCAAGCTGTTTCGTGGATCCAGCTGATGGTAAAACTTTGAAATTTAAAAAATTTTAGCTTACTTAATATTTTTCTATTCCAGGCACTCCCTGTGACCTTAATGGATCCTGGGAGTCCCCAGTCCTAGGAGTGCGCATAAACATAAAATCTTACCAAGCCGAGGCTCCCGTAGAGCAAAAAAAGGAAAGTCCGAGCTGCATAAATTCAAAAAAGAGAAAATCCCGAGAGGAAATCCAAAGATTTCTTCGCACTTGCGTCAAGATGAACATAACGCATTTGAAGAGTTTCGATGAAATTAAAAATCCAACTTTTAGAGGAATTCCGTTGAACATCAGTGTGCAGGAGACTGTGCCTCCTAGAGTTCACGAGCTGCTGGAAAATATAAAGGATTGGCAATTTTTGGGGCACGCCCTCATGATCCAGGGTGGACCTATTTCTCTCTCCTTCCGCCAGATGAAGTCTAGCCTGATTGGACATTTTGTAGGCTATTGTCGCACTTGCGGCTGTGTGGACACAATTTTTGGATCCTGGACCTTCTGCCGTCCATCTCGGGACTGCCAGGACATCAGCATGTCGATTGTGGACCGTCGGGACATGCTGCGGCGATACAGCATGGACGAGCGGAGAAGGAATCGCGTTAAGGAGCAACTCTATCATAGGAGCAAGTTTGCCAAAATGGAAAAGAAACGTGTGCGAGAAGAGCAACAAGTGCTTCCCACCAACTATTCGGGGAGTAAACTCTAAAATATTGTTTTATTCTATTGGTTTTTTTGTACATTTTTTTTTCTTTTGTACTTTTTTTTGAAAAGTTTTTTTGTGATTCATAAAAAACGTGTATATTTTTATTTTCATTTTCTTGTATCTGATTATCATTCAGAATGGTCTTACTGAAAGTAAGACAAAATACCACAAAATAAAAGAAAATCTATAAGAATACGTTTTATTAGCTTGAAAATTTGTTGTCCTTGCTATTCTGGAAAAATATTTGTTGCCTCTGTTGGTTTGAAACAAACGACATCGTGAAGGGAATAGATCGCCGAACGCAGAGCTCACATATTTGGAAATCAAGTTTGCACTTCCGTAACTCATCCACGGTGTAGTCCATAATTCGGCGCCTGGTTTCCTTATCGCGAATATACTCCAATCGCTTCTCCACCTTGTGCATGAGGGTGTATGCTTGAGGAAAGTGGATCAGGTCGATCGGCCAATGATGGTGTCATTACCATCATTGCTAGTCAAGCTATTCGCCTCCAGAGACTTCTCCGAACTGGAAATGGATCTGGCCAGGCACGAGCTTAGGACCAGTGCAGGGATAAACACAATTACTGGAGTGCAATGCATTGCTATGGCAAAAGTATAATTTAATCTGTGCGTTTCGACTTTTTTACTCTGATGTTTATTAATCAATAAACCAAAACACATTGCGTTTGCAAAATAGCTTAGAATCTGCGAAGAGCTCGTAATCATGGCATCTAACACACTTTCTATATTACTATTGAGCTAATGAGTAATCATTATTCAATAAGCAAAACACATTTTTGGAATTTGCAAACTTGGAATAATATGTTTTGACCTTTTCAGTAAAATCATTCATTCCCTCGGCTTCACTGCTTCACTATCACTTCCTCCGTGAGAGTAAAAATATTTACAAAGTGAACATAATATATTTCAGATAAGGATTTAATGATTTATTTAAAATTTGAACGAAGATGCAGTTAAATAATAATTAAATAGGAAATCGATCCACAAATCGTTAAAGAATTTGGTTAAAATTGACAAAGATACACCCATATCTGTGAGCCATATAAGCCATTCCCAGGCATTTCCAATTTTAAAGGGGTTCATGGACAAAAGTGGACACAAAATCGATAAAAAAATTTATTTCTGGGTTCTGATACAGGTTGGTAGGCAATTCATTTACAAATCGCTTAAGGTATTCCGCTCAAGGATCGGATTAAAATTGAAAAAGATATAGACATCGCTGTGCGCCATACAAGGCGTTTCCTTCCATTTCCCCAATTTCAAGGGAGTCCAGGCAAAAGTGGACATAAAATCGATAAAAAAATTAATTTCTGGGTTCTGATACAGGTTGGTAGGGAATTCATCTACAAATCGTTTAAGGTATTCCGCTCAAGGATCGGATTAAAATTGAAAAAGATGTAGACATCGCTGTGCGCCATACAAGGCGTTTCCTTCCATTTCCCCAATTTCAAGGGAGTCCATGGCAAAAGGACATAAAATCGACAAAAAAATGTATTTCTGGGTTCTGATACAGGTTGGTAGGCAATTCATCTACAAATCGTTTAAGGTATTCCGCTCAAGGATCGGATTAAAATTGAAAAAGATATAGACATCGCTGTACCCCATATTAGGCGTTTCCTTCCATTTCCCCAATTTCAAGGGAGTCCATGGCAAAAGGACATAAAATCGACAAAAAAATGTATTTCTGGGTTCTGATACAGGTTGGTAGGCAATTCATCTACAAATCGTTTAAGGTATTCCGCTCAAGGATCGGATTAAAATTGAAAAAGATATAGACATCGCTGTACGCCATACAAGGCGTTTCCTTGCATTTCCCCAATTTCAAGGGAGTCCATGGGAAAAGTGAACATAAAATCGATTAAAATATTTATTTCTGGGTTCTGATACAGGTTGATAGGCAATTCATCTACAAATCGTTTAAGGTATTCCGCTCAAGGATCGGATTAAAATTTAAAAAGATATAGACATCGCTGTGCGCCATACAAGGTGTTTCCTTGCATTTCCCCAATTTCAAGGAAAGTTGACATAAAATCGATTAAAAATTTATGATACAGGGAAACGATCTACAAGTCACATCCCAATTTCATACATATATATACATACAAGATACATTTAAAATATTTAATAGTTTTAGTAGGCACTACTTGTATATGCACTACAAATTTCTGCATTGATTATTGTACAAAATAGACTTTAAAAAATATTTAAAAATTGCAAAATCCAAATTTTTATTTCTTTATTTTTCCACTAATCCAGTCAGCAACTTCCTGGAGAGAAAAATGGCTTTACTAAAATAGAAAATTGGGGAAGTAAGCAACAAACCTGAATGCCATCACCCGTTTCCACAGAGCATTCCTTGATAGCCCATTCACGGCCCTCCAGTCGATCCAAGCCCATCAAGTCAACTACAGTGGAGGAGGGCAGGGATCCAATGGTGTCCTTTTTATTTGAAACAATAAGCAAGGGAGCTTTCTGCAGCTCCTCATGCAAAAGGACATCGCATAGGACGCAGCGAGCCTCGCCTAAGCGGACACCATCCTTACTGTCTATGACAAAAATCTAAGAAGGTCCCTATTAAATCGCTTTTAAGGTGAAAATCTGTAGAATTTCTTACCAAGACCTTTGCGTTTTGGTAATAATTGGGCCAAAGTTGACGGTTTTTGAGATCCCCATTTATATCCCACAACTGAAGTTTAGATTTATTCACCTTAAAAGTCCATTCGGAGGCTTCTTTGGTAGATTCCTTCGACTGAAATATCATTTTGTAGATGAATAATCTACAACTAAAAAAAAAATCGATTCTTACAGCTCCATTTAAGAGTCCTGCTAGGCGAGCAGTCAGCGTGGTTTTGCCTGCATTGTCTAGTCCCAATATGAGAAGACTGGATCCTTGGAAGCTGAAGGGCAGCACTTTCTTGATAAGCGAAACGGGCCCGTGAAAGCACATTGGAACGGAATTAATTGGAGACGAGGTGTACAAATCGGCTACAGTCTAGGTAACGTTTTTACGTAACGTAAGTTGTAGGGTTCCTATGATTGGTAACACAAAGCCTTCTGGGTTCTCAATCAAATCGATTTAACATTTAAAGCATATCGAGTTTACAAGAATTAAATTTACGTATATTTATGATTTCGATCTTAGGAGCTACACAACAGGCGAGGATTTAGATTACTTCTTCATGTTTTTGCAGACCCAGTCCATGCCCTCCTTGAGACCGGAGCCATCCGTGGCAGTACAGGCTTTGATCTCCCAAGTACGTCCTTGCAGCTGAACCAGACTCATCTTCTCAGCCACCTCGGAGGCACTCATGGCATCGGGCATGTCCTGCTTGTTGGCGAAAATCAGCACAGGGACCTGCTTCAGTCGGTTGTCCATTAACATCTCAAATAATTCGCTGCCGGCCTCCGGAAGTCGATCCCGGTCAGTACAATCAATTACGTAGATCTAAAAATATACAATTTCCGGTTATTGAAAGTTTATTAACTGATGAAAGCACCTACCAAAACATCTGTATTGGCAAAGTAGTTTTTCCAATACGGCCGGATCTTCCACTGACCCCCAATGTCCCAAACATTCAGCTTGAATCCATCGGCTGCCACGGACTTGATGTTAAATCCCGCCGTGGGCGTTACCTGCGGGGGTTCACTCCTTATTTTATGGGACAAAAGCGAACGGAGCTCGCATAAAAGCAGCAACGAACAAAGGCAGTTCGCAGCTTTTTTCATACGAACCGTGGTTATGTCCTCCGAAGCCAGTTGCTTCAAGATTGTCGTCTTGCCAGCATTGTCCAGTCCGAGAAGCAGGATGCGAGCTTCCTTCTCTGGGTTAGGTCGCAGTTTACGCAGCAGCGAAAGGAGACCCTAAATCGGATTAAATATTTTATATTTGGGTCTTTTTTACATTTAACATTTGTTTTTACATTTAAAAGAACTTACACCCAGTCTGAAATATCTTATTAAAGGTATGTAACAAATAAATATGTTTCAAAAATATGCTTAAGGGAATTTTTTAAAGACACCTTTTAGAATACATTTTTTAGTTATTACATTTAAATAAGCGCGCCAAAGTCTGGCAGCTTATTTTCATACAGTGTCGGTAAAGTTCAAATTTCAATGAAAATACGGGTTTCGCAAAAAAAAGCTTTTGGTCACACTTCAAAAAACGCGCGCATGTATTTATAATTATTATTTTATTTATATTTACGAAATATCACGGAAATGGCAAAGTCCGAAAAAGCCAACGCTCTGCAAAATACAGGAAAGATTGTCAGCGATAAAAGAACCGAGGGGTAAGGTAGTACAACTGTTGTGTTTTGTTCAAAGCCGTTCCCATAACAACCGATCGCGAAACGAAAACAAACTAATAATTAGCTGTAACGGCATACAGAGATAACCTACCATCCTATATAGACCACTTAATTACGGAAACACTGGCACCCGCAAGATTTTGACAATCGCCACTGCACCACAATTCAGTGGATAACCTGGAGAGGCGTCTTTTGGTGAAGAGGTCAGGTAAACTCAGGTAAGTCGAAATCAACCACCAAACACAACATCACAGGTTCAGCGCCGTCCAGCAACTAAACAAATTCTCGCAACGCTCTAACAAATTCCAGCAACAACAAGGCGTCGCCTGCGCAACCGCTGGCAACCACTGCAGCAGGAGGAGGAGGAGGCGCTGAGGAAAGTGGGGGTGGTGCGAGGGTCAGGAACGAAATTGGAACGGGAAGATGCGACGACTGCTATTTACGGGTTTCAACGCATTTGGCCAGCATGAATTTGTAACCGGCGACACCGACTGCGCTGCCGGCTTCAGAGGTCTGTAAGCGGCAACAAAAGCCAACAGCGATCACCTAATTATATGTACAGTGGTCATTTGATAACTATAACCAGTGCATGTAATCAGTCCTGTAGTAGTGTAAGACTTGTTGGCATTAGGCAGCTTTACCTGTACTGAGCATACTAATCACTTAAGGTTTTATTACAGAAATTAATGCGCCACTGTCAGAACCAAACCAGTGCACGATTTCGGTCGGCTGGCGGTATTCCGCCCTCGCCTCCGGCCGGAAGTTGTATCTGCGTGGGCTTCTTGAGTCCGAACCCCACGAGTGCGTGACCCTCGAAGCGGTGGACAACATTAAAGCACTGGCCGCCGGAGAAGCCTACTGTTTAGTGCTACTTCACAGCGGTCAGCTGTACAGGGTTCCACTCAAAACGAAAACGGAACTGCAGCTCGTGCACCTGGAAGCGCCGCCCCGACCAAATTCGGCGACAAAACGTTCTATTTTTGGGACACCCAAGGCCCAACCGGGATCGCCGGTTGTCGAGCACATTGCCTGCGGATCTCACATGAACGTAGCTGTCAGCTCGGAAAACGCCGTCTACAGTATACCCAGTTGCCTGCACCAGTTTCCCGGTCGCCAGTTTCGGGTAAAGCAGCTGGAATGTGGTCACGAGCACGCCGTGCTCCTGAACGGAAACGGTGACGTCTTCACCTGGGGAAACGGACTGTAAGTAGCGCACCGTAAATGCCTTCAATTGTGCGAAAATAGTAAATGCGTTGTTCAATATTTGCAATCAATTAAAGTAACATATTTGATGATATAAGTTACGAAATGTTACAAATAGGTATACAAAAACTTCAATTTAAGATTTAGAAACTAAAAACTGGAATATTTCTTAGTAGCATATTCAAAAGCATACAAACATTAACCCGAACCGTATGTAGCATCTTATTTATCAAAAGTTTTCGTGTTTGTTTTGCACAACTGTGATAATTCACAGTCGTGGACAGTTGGGCCAGAGCGTCTTAAAGACGGAGGAGACACCGCATTTACTGGAGGCGCTAGCCGGCATTAAGGTACGAATTATAAATGCATATCAAATATACATAAGGTTCTTATCGGGGCTATCATTCTCGAATTCGTCCAACAGATAACCCGTATTGCTGCCGGCGGTTGGCACAGTGCAGCCATATCCGCCTTTGGAGACCTCTACACCTGGGGACTGAACTGCAGCGGCCAACTGGGCATACGCGTGATGAAACCCGGCGGATTGCTAAAGGAGCCCACTGTATACCCGCTGCCCCAGTTGCACGATCTGCCCGAGTGCAGCTGCTCCAAAAACCAGGAGAGTAGTAGCGATGACTGTGCACCACTGAGGGTGTTTGCCGGTTCGCGTCACACACTGCTGATTCGACGCTGTGGGGGGCTATGGGTCAGCGGTTGGAGCAAGTATGGCCAGTTGGGCACGAGGTCTGACCGGCAGGTGGAATACCTGGATGCCTTTCAGGCTCTGGAGAGAATAAGATTGAGTCAAGAGACTGATCAAATTATTTGTGGTCCGTGGGCCACGCTGCTTTGTGTTAAAACATAAAATAACGTGAAGTTAAAATTATTGAAACTAAATGAATTGAAAACAAAATTTATTTTACATTTGAATAATAGTTAGCCTAAAAAACACATTCTTTGTAGTCATAACTATCACAGGCCGACAGGATCACTCATGTATATCTTTCGCCAGCAGAACATTTTAATTCTTCCGCTATATATAGTAACCGCCTCGCGCATGCTGTTCGTCACCTACGTAAACTGCCGTCCACAGCGACTTGATGTATTCTACATCGTCCAAGCTCTTCTCACATAGCAAAGACACGAACCGGGGTGTAGAAACTAAAGTTTAGTTTTTGGGGGAAAAAATGTGTTTTATTCAAAAAATAGTTTAAATTTAGATAGAATGGGAATGTCATCAACCCAATTAAAAGCATCTGTTATGTACAGATTTAAACGTCGTGCGGTTCATCTACCAAATAATAGGCATTGGAATAAACTTTTTAGAGTAAATTTCGGAAAAAGCAAAATTGTTAAAAATATATTAACAGAGCTTCAGAACGAGGTGGTGACTCTTGAATATTCAGAACTGTGTATGGCGTAAGTTCAAATGGGAATAGTATTTTATCCGGATATTCCTAATGTCAGCAGTCCTAGCATTTTTTACATTCTGTTCTGGCGCCTGGCGGTGCAAGTTCTCTATCCCTACGCCTACATGGATTGCTCCCTGCAGGACGCTCTGGCAAATGAGCATCTGGTGTGGAGCAAGGGGGACCACATGGAGCAGCAGATGCTGGCTATGATGCGAGAATCGTTTCGAACCACAATCATGCTCGTGATGATGATGGAGATGATGCACACCCTGGACGCCGCACTCAATCTGCCTATTGCCCTGATTGGCAGACCCTAGCCTGATCTAAGGCATTTCCCATCCAAAAAACCTATTCCCCCCGAGACTGATCCACTGAACCGTCTCCCCTTTTCTCAGTCCCCACTCGGTTTATTGCCCATCAAAAGTGAACAGACTGCCGGCGGCACTCAAATAATTTCGCCTTGGGGTAGGACCGCCATTGTGCCATCGTTGGACCTCGCCGTCGTTGTCGCTGCCCATTTAATCAGTAAATTTTATTTTTAAAAATGTTATTAAACAATATTTGCCTTAGCAAAAGTAAGGCGTGCACAGTGCAATAAACTTTTCAGCACTCTCGATGACGAACTGACTGACTAATTGACTGACTGAACGACCGCTTGATTGACCGACTGAATAAAATCAGAACGTCTGAAGTTGGGTATTTTCTTTGTTTTAACTTTAACGCAAACTCGTGATTATTTTGATTTCGTGGAAGTGCGTAGCTCCGTCGAAGGTTTCCAGTGGAATTTCATACCAGGCATATCGGTTATATTGATTGCAGTTTAAACTATTGCTTCGGAAACCTTATAAAGGGGAAATTTCTGGAGTACATAGAGGATTATAGGGTTCCTTATCACATTGAAGGCGGTTATGGGGTTTTTTTATTACTTTTTCCAACAAAAACTTTGAAGATATGGTTTTCCTTTTCCTTTCGTGGCTTAGTTATTAGGCTTATGTAGGCCAGGTTTATTTAAGTGTTACTACTTGTCCTTTAAAATAGTATTTTTTGTAAATTCTTGGTTAATAAGATAACTGATTTTTCTTTATCTGAATAATAATTTTTTATAAGTGATATATGCTCAAATAATGAATTTGAAGAATAACTTTAAAATGTGAAATATGCATAATTGTTTTTTTTTCAAGATTCTTCGATATTGTAGCGCCCCTAGTCGTCGCCACTGCCCCAACAATTATAAATCCCTTTATATACATACATGTATGTTCGTTCAAGATTCTATAGGCGAATATTGCACTGTGTGGTCTCCGGGTGAGTTCAACGCTTTTATGTTATTTGCCAAATGAAAAAGTAAAAAACAAATGTTTATCTTATAATGTACTGTGAGGCAGCGGAGTTCAGTTGAGTTCTGGTGCGTAAATAGGCTTTGCTTTTGGGCTTTGCTTTTTCATTTTATGGGCGATTTGGTTGGCAAACTTTGTTATCGACGAAAAAGAAGAGTTTTTCCGGTGGGAAGAGGGGAGTGGCTGGCGTTGCCTTGTCACTTTTAGGCCGCAAAACTATTTGCACCGAGAAATTGCCACCGCCAGGTGACTACGGGAGCGAGAAGTAAAGATCAGCGGCGGAGAAGAGAGGGCTGTGGTGGGTTCAAGCGCCTCCATCAAGGCAACAGCTTATCAGGGAGCCACTGCAGCCGCAACTTGAACCACTCGAAGTCCCGCCAATGGTCGAAAAGTGCTAATTGTGACCACCTCCCGCCGCCCTTCTCCTCCCACAAGGGTTTTCGTTACTCGAAAATTGCACTTCATGCGTGCCAGCAGACGCCAAAGTTTCAACAGAACTCAGTCAATCATAACCGAAAAAAGCGCCAAGAAGCAGGAGAAGTACACTCCGGTTTGGAGTTGTCTGCGTTTAGGGATTGGATGGTGTTTGTACATGTGTTTGCCTTCTGTCCGGAGGGGAGATCCCTCATAGTGCGTGCCACTTGGCATGCAACACTGAGCAGTGACCAGTAGCCGATTCAGATCCAAATCTACAAACATACATGGATCGCAAATCCAATTCTAATAAATTGAGGCATTAACATGATATAACAACTATCTCTTTATGATGGTAAATTGGGGTAGATTTCTTATTAGTTAAATACTAGTTTTAGAAATATACATTTTCGATTTTCCACTGTATTTTTTGTGGATTCTTTTCATGTAGCTTGCAAAGCAGTCATCGCCTGCCTGGTCGAGCCTATACCCCTTCCCTGACCTACCTTGGCGCTTAGCCCGGCTATAACGAATCCGTGTGCGTGTGTTTGCACTTCTGTTCGAGCCGCTGACTGTGTGTGCCCTCAGCCTATTTGCTTTTGGGCGTACATTGAACCGCAAGAACTCAACACAGTCCCCGACTAATCATCACTTTGTTGTTGCGTTAATGACTCGCCTTGGATTTTCCGGCTCCGACTCCCATTGGAGCTTCCCATTTAAGTGAATGCAAAAAAGGAAGCAGAGCTGGAGAGCGTGTTCCCAAAACGTTTTGGCATCCCAAATGGATGGGACAGTAGGGAGGGGTGAAGCCCTATCCCTATCACTCAAAGTGCCATAAAAATTATGCATGAATGTATTTGCTTCATTTCTCCATACCCACCTCCTGGCTCGGCATTTTCCTGGCCAAATATAAAAAAGTGCCGCACCCCCTTGACTAGCCAAAAAAAATGCAAAAAACATATAGAAAAGGAGAACGAAAGTACGAAAATGAAACGAATGCAGGCAGCGTCGCATTTTTACGGCTCCATTCATGTGACGACGGAAGTGTCAAGTGGCTGTTGGCAACTCGTCGTCGACAAGCAACTCCCCTGCCCCTTGAAGTCCCCACCCATCCGCCTGCCGACTGCCGCCTTCCGCCTGCCGCCCACTTTTCTACACAGAACACAAAAAACACAAAATCCAATTCATTTTTAGCTCCCAATTTTCTATTTGCAATAAAAATTGTGCGTATACGCAATATTAGTTTATGTTTAGGAAGCAATTTATATTAATCGCAAAGCTTCTCCCATCACATTAATAAATAATTACTGAGGGATGCCTGTATCTTGTATTTACTCTTAATATACACAATTTTTCTTGAATACGTATTCTTAATATTTTTTAGCAGTAAATCTCAACGTGTATGGGCGTCCTTTTCGTCAACGTCGCCTCTCTGCATCGAAAATGCCGTTATTGTTGCCAGTTGTCTACATGCTCTATGCTCCCATGTACATCACATCACATCGGATGCCCCTGCTATCCCCTTCCCTTGCCACGACCTGACCTCCGACCCATTCCCCCAGTGTCTACGTGTACCCAAGTTGCATTCGGCCTCTCTTTCGCTCCCTCTATCCCCCATCTGCGCCTCCTCCCCCCTTTTCTCAGGCGTCTGTCGTCGAGTGGGCAAACTTTTTAGCGTATGCATGTGTTGGTTTTTTCGTTTAGCTTCCCATTTTTTCTCACATTTTCCCCATTTTTGCATTTTTTGTGTGTACTTTGCTTCATTTTTCTATGCCCTTCATTTAGCCGGCTTTGTTCTTTTTGGGGTACAGTTGTGCTCGTAGGGTTAAGTAGCCCTCCTCCGACATGGACGAATAAGTAGCTGAAGGTTTCGGAAAACTTTGGTAGGGGTATTGTGTTGTTTGTCCAGGAAAGCAATCTTAAAGATCGTACATGTTGTTATTGGACAACATTTAAGAAATTAAATCAGAAATCAATGGATAATTCAACGGTTTAGGAATATCTCTAACACTAATCTTAAGTTATAAACCATTGTCATAAAACATAGACCAAATAATAACCATGGCCTGCCAAATTTCCTAAAGAGTCACTATAATTAATGGCATTTCATTTACCAACCTCTAGCCACGTTTCGGCAGTCACCCACTCCGGCTGATTAAAATTCCATGACAGCTGTCTAATTTGTAGCTGCAATTTGCGTTGACAAGTTGATTGTCCTGCGAACCCTAATTGCAGTTAGCCACTTGCATAACCAGCAATGATAGACCGATTACATGATTACCACACTCCGCACCCCCCACACACACACTCACTAGTCAGCCAAATCCCCACCAGGCTTTCGCTTTCAATGGTGGCCAAGTGCCGGAGCAGCTTTCTGGCCTAGAACCGTCCAGCGTCTGCATCCTCTGGTTGGTAATTTGCATCGTCTGCCGGTCTAATGAAATTCTGTTGCCACTGCGACCTTCCGCCAGTTGGCTGCTTGCAGTTTTTGGTCAAACAAAACGCCCAAAACGGCGACCATTCGTGGCCGTGGCCATGGCCTCCTCTGCTCTGCTCCGTCTGGGCCATGTCGGTTGTTATTTTTGGCCCAGCATCCAGCAGGGAAACCGAGCCGAACGTGCTGCCGCCTGACAGACTGCATTTCCCGGCTTTGGACGCATGCCACCAGCTGCCTGTTGACTGTTGGCAGTACACTGCCAAAAAACCTTGTTATTTTGAGAGATTTAAGGGATTATTAATGTCAAATATTTACTTAAATATTTATTTATATAAATATTGTCTATAATCACAAACCCTTGAAATTGTTTTCCGTGCACCTATTGTATCTGTGGCATTGGGGCGAGTGTTGGACTCCCATTTGCGTGGCGTTGCATCCTCTGCTGGTTAGTGGTTTGGTGGTTCGGTTGTGTGGCGGCGGCATTGACATTGGCGGCGAAAGTGTGGCACCAGGCAGGCAGACTTCTGTGTCGTATTTTTGGCGTGCTGTCGTGGGCAACACTGCGTATACGTAATGCGAGTGCTCTATTTTCGGGTGAAAAGAGCTGAATGGAGCTACGTATCATATTAAGTTAGTTTGGAAACTTTTAAAGTGATGCTTCAAGTCGGAAGAATTCTTAGAAATTGTAGTGTTCATTTCAAGTTTCAACGACTCTGACAACTCTCGGGCAGACAAACTTGAAGTTGTCGATAAGACTTCATGCACGAATCTATTCCCATTTTTAATCTCACCATCCTAACGATAATATGCACAATTTTTTCCGTTGTCTGGCCAAAAAATAAAAAAAAAAACCTCTGGACCACATGGCTGTCTTCGTTTTCATATTTTTTTCACCATTTTTTCGTCTGACTATCGATGTCTGGTCCAAACTCCGAACTCCAAGCGCCAAAGCAAACCAAAAGTGCTCGCACATTGGATTTACATGCTTGGATACTTTGGGATTCCCCGCCCCAACACATTTTCTACTTTTCGTATCTGGGAGTATGGGTATTTTCCTTCTGCTTGCCATGTCCCTTCCTCCTTTTGGCTTTTTTGCCCGTTTGCATATTAAAATTTCATATGAATTTTCGCTCTATTAATATATCTTGCAGTTATTTTCGTTGGTTGGCTTTGGCTACGGGTTAGTTGGGTTCTTGCTCCACTTGCCCCATCAAACTGCATGCTGAAATTAAATTTCATTTGTGAAGAAACTGGAGGGGACTGCGGTTCTTGGTCGGGGTTTTTTTTATGCATGGATGTCGATCCGGGATCCGGAGCTTAGCCAGCACGATTTTATTGAATTATTTCGCCAGCAGCTGGTAAATTCGATTTGCACCCAGCATATGTAACCGTATCTCGTACTCGTGCTCGTATTTGTATCTATATCTCTGGCTCTATTTCCATCT
This sequence comes from Drosophila monieri, assembly GCA_035047585.1. Lineage (NCBI taxonomy): Eukaryota > Metazoa > Arthropoda > Insecta > Diptera > Drosophilidae > Drosophila > Drosophila monieri. Next base: position 1,964,754 of record JAWNPJ010000087.1, on the reverse strand, counting down.
GTATCTGTATCTGTATCTGGCCTTTGCATATTCTCCCATCCGCGTGCGAAGTTCAACTAATTTGTTTTTACTTCATTGCATCGACAGGGCGTCGATGATGACATGACGGCGACGGCGACGGCAACGACGACGACGTCATTGAAAATTAGACAAATTGGAAGAGTCAAAATGGCAAAAAAATATATAAAAATAATGGTGGAGTGGAAGAGACATTTATTCCATTAATCTGTGTGTGGAAGAGCGTGTGTGTAAGTCGCCCCACTACAGTTGTATAACCAATTTGCAGACACCAATACCACTGCAGTGGTGTGTCATTTAAGTAGCCTCCAAATTGTGAATTCGTTAGGGGTACTATAAATATTTAAATTATTATATTTGAAATTTGAAAATATTTCTAGTATTGCCCTTTATTTTTGACTATCTAGACCCTGACCTCACTTCTTAAAATAATTAACATCATTTCAAAGTATATATTACCTTACAAGTATCCGGAGCTTATAGCCTAAAACAGTCAAGTTCTTTATCCCCCAAACTGTATCTTGTAGATACTTTTTCAGCTTTTGAAAAATTAACCCCTGAGTATCCCTACTGAAAGACATTCTATCTCCCTTTTGGCTGTGTTTTGTTGTTTTTTCGTTGCTTATTCTTTTTGTGCGCTTCGACGCGTCACCGATTCAGAGTGCGTGTGTGTGCAAAAGTATCTGTGTGAAAGGGTGTGAGTGTGTGTGTGTGGGAAGTTTATTCAACCAAAGGTTCGGTTCATTGAACTTGGCCAAATGGAATGGCGAATATTCGGTTGTCGTAGGTTAGGCAGTCAGTCAGTCGCCCATTGTGCATTCACGAAATGAAGTTGCGGCGAGTTAAGCACACTCACTCCTTATTTTTTGCTTCTGGCTTCTGGCTCTTTCTTTTCCTTAGCCCTTTCTCTTTCACACACATACCCATACGCATAGAGAGTCTCATGTCAGAGGGAATGCATTTATGAGAACGCACAAAAGACGGACGGACTGAATAGCGCCAGTCGACTAACAAACTGACTGACTGACTGACGAAAATTGTATGTGACGAAAAGTGCAATAGAAAATGCATTCACACGCACACCAATGCACTTATCAAAAGAGCATAAAAAGCAATAAGTGAGCACTTTATGGCACTGAGGAAACGACGTTTGGGCAGCCTTCCATGTGTCGCATGTTTTGGCGACTTGAAAGTGGGGGTAATGCTAGTAATGCGTAGGGCACCATCGATCATAAAGCAAATAAGACAACAAGCAGGGGGCTTAGTTCTGCAAATATATCGATAAAATGTCAATGAACCTATAGGCTTATTGTTTGTCTTCTGTTCGTATCAGATCTACGAGTCATATCTGTTGAGGACCCTCAACTTTTTCGCAAGAATTTTCTTTGCTGTTCACTTTTGTTGGTTTTGAAAGCCAATCAAAGATACCAAAAGTATCTGAGGAGCTTAATATTTTTAACTCGCTTTTTTGGTCCCATGGAATATCTACAGTAGACGCTTGCAGTCTTTTCTTTTAGCCAAATAAGCAGTTTTGCCTGTTCTATGAAATTTTACGCCTTGATGACTTTCTACTGCGCTTTGATTCCGCCTGCCTTCCAATTGTCACCCAAAGAAGATCCGCAACTCAACGTCAACTTACCACACAAATCTGCAAAGGAGTTGCAGAAGGTGGGGGCACCTCTGGCTTTGAAGTGTCTTGAGGTTTGGGGCACAGGCAGCTAGTCGGGCTAGGAGGCCCAAAGCCTTCATAGACGAAATATGAGGCGCAACCGAAATGCAAGCGAAGCCGGGTCGGAACCAGTAGACCAATCTTCTGCTTTTGCCCCTACTTCCTCGACCCCTCCCCCGATGCTCATTTTGCATATGGGTAATTTGAGAACATTTGCGCTTTAACTGCATGTGAAAAAATACGGCATAAAAAACCAAAGGAAAGAGTGCAGCCAGAAAAATAAAAAGAGATCCAGCGAGAAATATGTGCACATGTGTCGCCTGCTTTGGACTGGCCTGGATAGCTACAGTGGGGATCGGGTTTAATGGACAGCACATTACAATTTCACATTCTTAATAATGTAACTATAGACTCAGAGGTTATTATTGTGCTGGATTGTGCTGGACTTCACAATGTTTGTTGGAACCCTTCCGTTGTGATTTTAATGTATAATGATCTTATATCTTATTTCTCAAAGCCTTTAAGTTTAAAAGTCTATAATAATGTATTTTTTCCTATTAATACTAGGAATACCTTAACGGAATTTAATGGAATTTGAACTGTAGCTGCATATCTCTGCGGCAATGTCCATGGTGTAGTGCTTTCAAAGGCCTAAACCGATGTCGTCTTGTTTCTGGCTCTCGGTTGTTGGTAGTTGGCTGTTGTTGTTGATAGTATTGTTGTAGCTGACTTTGAGGGCTTCATCATCTGCTTTCGGCTGGTTACTTGGCTCTTGGCTCCGCCGACGAAAACTGACAGCGACCATGGAGTCTAGTCGCGCCGGGTGAAGTGAAGTGGCTTGGTAAGGAGTGGTGCGGTGTGGTGCTGGTGCGGAGTGGCTTAGGCTTAGGTTTTGGAGTAGGCGCTTCCAAGGGTAGGAGACCCCGCCACCACCAACAACAACAACAAGAGCCACAATGGCTAAAAAACACATCGTCCAAGTCAACTGGCGGCGCATTTCAAGTTGACTTTATTTTCAGGCCGTCTTTCGGCCTCTTGGCTTGCATTTTGTACTTAGCACTCTCTGTATTTGCATTTCTTTTTTATGTGTTTTTTACGAAACTTGATGAATTGGGTATTAATTCCTTCTGGCATGGCTAAAAAAAGAGTTGTAGAATAGTTATCGGTTGGCAGTTTTTCACTCTATTAACTCTAGCAGAAAAGAGTTACTAAATTGGCTAAAATATTTTAATCTAAATTAAATTAGTAGTTTACTTAATAATGATTATTGATATTTATTTAAACCTTGGAGCATTGGCTGTACATATTAAATATCATTATTTTTGGGGCTTGGGAATAAATTGTTGTGTAGTTCCTTACATCAAATTCACTCACACTCGCCCATAAATAGGCCTTTATTTACACATTGGCTAAGCCTGTGACTTTTACGCCACCCCTCTTAAAATATCCCCTCTGCCCAGGTCCCTTGCCCTTGCCCTCGTCCTGGGATTCCCCTAATTCCTCGTTTGGCCAGAAGTTCATTGCACTTTTTGCGCAGAATTTGTTGCCTAACCAGCCGAAGAACAAACGCACAAACGGACAATGTGTGTTGCTGTTGCAGCTATTGTTTTTGTTTTTTTGTTGCTGCAGCTCTCCTACTCTTTGGCTTTTTAGTTTCCCAAAAACACAAAGAAAAATGTATAATAACTAAAAATTAAAAGAAAATAATGGAAACAACTTAATTGTTTACGGAGTATGCTTTTCAGATGCTTTTTATTTAAAACTTAAAAAAGGTAATTACAGACTATAATATTGATGTATGACGATTTTGTTTACTGTGTACTTGGTGTGCTGGTGTGCGAGTGTTTTTTTCGTGTTTGGCGTTAACATTGGCAGCAGGTGTTTGACATTGCGTCAAAGGTATTGCTGCTGCTGCTGCTTGGGCTGTTGTTGCTGTTGCAAGTGTTGCTGCTGCTGCTGCTGCACGGACTGGCTCTGCCTTTGCCTGCCTCAATGTTTCAATGCCTCAATGCCTGCCTGACAGGCTGCCACAGGAAGCCATACAGTATTTCGAGTACGGCTCTACGGGCTCTACGTGTGTGTGCGAGCCAAGTTGTTTTCATTGTTAACAAGCTTTCTGTTGTTGTAGGTCGCAGAATGTGAGCCACCGAGGGATGGTGAGCCATTTCAGCTTATGCGAAATTAACTTTCGGCGTGTAAATGTAAATGGCTTGCACAATTAGAGCTTGGATTGTGTTTTTTTTTGTTTACTGCCCAGGTGCTAATTATGTCGGCAATGTGGGGATGCAGATGGTATCCTAGATTGGGGCAGTTTATTTCACAACTAGCTCACAGTATGTATCCCCCCACCTTCAAATGCATGGGGATTACAGAACACCCTAGACCGAATTGCAGGTCCTCCAGAGTCCTCTTGCCCACAAATACACGCTCGAATAAGTTTTCACAACTAACCGACCAATCGGGCCGAATAGACGAATGGAAAACTAAATCAAATAGGACTCGAGCTGAAAGTCGAGCGGAAAGTGCTCGAGGCAGTGCCCCTCGATATGCCCTCGAATGAATATATATTCTAAAATAAATATCTATTCGTTGGCAGGGCCCACTCCTGCAATTGATTGCTAATTTGATGCCCATTTGCAGTGGCCTTTTCTGCGCTCCTTTTTTTAGCCACTCTTTTTGCCATTGGCCGACAGCTGCAATTGAAAGCAAATATTGCGTATACGCCCCCTGTGCGCCGGCACTTACGCATGATGTTCTGTTTGGCCATTTCTTTTTTCCCCACCCCCTGCTGAAATAATTTTTCTAAGCAGAGGTGGCGGCGGCCTAATGGAGGCCAACGGGGCTGGGCGGGGGTGGCAAGTCTGCATGCATAATGCATGTGTAAACGCATAAAAGGATATTGATCTGCCCCCAGCCAGCAAAGCGACCGCCAGGCATCAGCCAAGGGGCAGGGGAATCCAACAGCCGCAAAACTTTTTTTTTTCGCCATGGGAAGGAGCGATGGCTAAGACAGCGAGAGTGCTGCAGGCCTCGAAAATTGCATTCGCATTTCTGTATAATTTTTCCCCCTCACCGATTCTATATACGCATGTTTGAATGTATATAAGGTGAGTGTGAGGGGGGTGGGGGAGGAGGGGTTCGTATATACTTTCAGCCATTATGTGCAATTCTGCGGCGAACAACTTACGCACTTTTCGTTGTGGGTTTTTGTTTTTGTGCTCGCATGCGTCACACGTCGTCCTGCTGCGTGAGGACCTTCCTTCTTCTTCTGCGTCTTTCTGAGTCCCCCAAAGAAAGTTTGTGCCTGCTTATGCAATATTTATAATTATAATCATATTTTCCATTCCATATAAACTCTAGCAACTCATTCTGCCGCACTGCTGCACCGGGCTGAGCCTTAAATTGCATTTAAAAGATTCCCATTTCCACTTGCGACGTTCCATTTTTGTTGTTTCTTTCCAGCCACTCCTGCTCGGACCGCCTAGGGGCACTTCCTGCCGGCCGAAAAAGTAAAATTCATTTCCCCAGACCGACACACAAAGCCCTGTCACTCAGGGCCAAAACGAAAAATGTTTCTGCCCCAAAACAGACCGAAAAAATTCAAGGAAAGCGACAAAAAATAAACTGGATAGAAGACAGAACTTTGCATTTATAATTAAGCAAAAAATAAAGGACGCCATTGAATGCAGGACTAAAAGGAGAGATCCCTGCGGCGGATACAAAGATTTTCAGCGGAAGATATGTCAGTCAAAGGAAGGCCAAAGCGCTGATTAAAAATCTTTTAATTCCAGGCACTTACTGAGGTAGCTCAATTATTGTGGATGATATTATTTTCCTTATGGATATATACCAGAACTCCCAAAATCTTTTTAGAGTGTCGGCTAATGCATTTATTCATGGGATTATCCCTCTGTTAGTGTGGCGTTCCGACCATTTTGGACTATGCCGTGTGACGAATTCCGAAATTATTTGTTTTGGCTTGTTACCCGTAAATTTCAGTGCTCTTCGTGTCGGCCGGCCGCCGATTTCGACCAGGGTTTAGTCACTCCAAGCCGGGCTAAGCTAAGCCAAAGTTAAGCCGCAAAAAACAGAGAAACTGTGAAAAAAAACAAAACAAAAATGTTAACCTTTCCTATGCGGCCACAACATCGAAACGGCCAACGACAAATTTATGATAATTTCGAACGAAAAAATGCCGCTGATGTTGCCGTCGTTTGGCCGAGACCATAGAATGACATTAGTGCATCGTCCATTATTGCCTCGAAACATGCTCTTTTGTTGTTTTCGGTCGAAACATTTTCATGGCCCGAAGGGGCGCCACGCCCCCTACTTGTTTCTACCTTTCCTCCGCCCTGTGCCGCCCCCGTCATTCACTTTTCCAGGCTGTCACGGGCTGGCCTTTTGTTGGGAAGTTATGACCGCCGGCGAATTGTAAATTATATTTAATTAAGGCTGCATTTCGAATACAAACCGAGCCTTAACTTCTTTTCATCCGTTGCAAAAAAAAAAAAAAAACAAAAAAGCCGTCAACAGAGTGCAAAAAGGAAACATTCAATTGCATTTTTAATTAGGCGCTTGTCTCGGTCTTCAGGCCACATTGCTGTATGCTGATGACAGCCAATAGCATTTGGCTTTTTGGAATATTCATACGGTCGACAAGGGGCCAGAGATACATATGTATTAAGCCGATTTGTTAATGACCACGCTTTGCATGCCAGCCTGACATGCAAGTCCTTCCGCAGGACTCACAAAAACTGTGTATGCAAGTGGGCTTGTGATTGCAAATGGTTCGCAAACAGGCAGTTCCCCTGGAAAAAGTATCTCCTCATTAACCTGATTGCTTTTCCAGACTCATCCATGTGGTAAGGTATCCTTGCCGCCTTTGGACTCGTAAATTTTTGGCTATCGCTGGGAGCAAGCAAAAACTGGCAGGGTTCCTGGCCAAGTTACAAGTATTTAGGCCTGGTTCTTCTATTTATTTGCTCCTGTGTGTGCAACAGGCGACAGCTGCTGCTGCTGCCATTCCTGCCATTGGCTAGCGATGATGGCATGCCACTCAGATGGAACTGCAAGCTGGGATCTTCCAGCTTGGATCTGGAAACAAACCAAAACCGCACCACTCACAAAAAAGTGGTTCTCTATATATTTTCTAAAATCAAAATGTCCACTTTTTGCTCATCAACGCCGCTGGTTATTGTTGTTGCCAATTCAGCCGGCTGCTGCCTGATTTTGTTGGCTTTCTGGCTTGGTCTTTGGCCAAAGTTGTCGCCAGGCCTTTTTTGTTGTTCTGCCGACCAGTGGCAGTTGCAGTTGCTGCTGCTGTTGCAGCAATGTCATTAACTTGGCCGGCGGCCTCCGAGCGCTGACATCGCAACATGATGCGCGATTTGAGCTTTAATGTTCATTCAGTTCTGGGTATAATGCACTAGGAAAAATGTATCTATATTCCATACTAAAGACATTTATATATCAAGATGTAAAGAACAGGGATTTCTCCACGTGCCTGATTTTTCCTCTAATTTCGCCAAAGTACAAAAAGTGCGTGTGCAATTATAAGTCGCATTTTAATGCTACCTGGATCCGGGTTCCGATCTGGATCGGAATGAAGCAGGGGAAAGGAAAGGTGAAGGGGGAACCGGGTCCAGCCCATTTTCTAGCGCAACCCAGCAGCAGATGCTATGACTTTGATTTCGTGTCGCCAAATTGTTGAGCTGCAACAAGCACATGGCGTTGGCCCGGCCGAGAGGAAGAGGTTCATTAAAAAAGTATTCCAGCGCTGATTTTGCCACACATTTTTTGATTGCCACTGCCAACTGGCAGCTCCTTGACTGTGGTCAGTGGAATCGATCAAAACAAGTTGTTGGGCTGCAAAAAAAGCCCAAAGGAAAAAAAAACTGAAAAGCGGTTCCAGAGCCCCTGAGTTCCAGTGTGATTACCTTTGGGCCTTTGGATGTACTCGTACTCGCATTCGTACGTTCATGATTTGTGGTTTGGCTAAAACTTTTCGCCTCGAACTTGGGAGGAAATATTTTTCAAGGCGAACAGAATATGTATCCAGCAAATACCTCCGGTGATTGACACTCAGGAAATGTCAGGGAATTTGATTGGCTTTTATGATCGGCCGGCGGCCGCTTAAGGCATTAGACAAAAAGAGAATTTGCATATTTTTACCACTCGGCAGTGTCTTGGCAAATAATTAGAATTCATAGACATGTGTCGCGGCGGCCGGACAACGAAACTCACTGAAATGTGGTAGTTTGTTGGTTTTTGTTCGAGTATCTGAGTATCTGCTGGATGCATTCGGCGCGAAGGTTCATTGACGCGTCAGACAACAGAAAGCCAAAGAGTGCAGAACAGAACAGGAATCAAAACGAAATGCGCCAAAAATAGCTAAAAATACGCCACAAAAACCAGTTATCACGAATTGCCAGACAGAGAGGCAAATAACCCGGCCAAAAGAGACCACAATAGCTGGCGAATTTTCATAATTTTTGCATTTTTATAGAACATTCGAACAAAAAGCATTTAAAAGTGATGGGGGTCGGGGTATTTGTGACTCACAAAGCCCCATGGAAGCCCATGGATAGAGCCCCATGGATTCTAAGAGATTATAGAGTTTCTGCTCGTAGTACCTTTGTAATTTCCATTTTTTATAGAGCCTTCAATTGTGCTGGCAGAGTTTCTAGATTTTCTTGCTTCGAAGATTATAAAATGTATTCTGTGGCTTAAACGCGTGTGGTCTTGCCTAATTATCTTTCTCTGGGCTGGGCCACCGAAAGTGCATACGATGTTGGCTGGCACACATTCCGATCCCCTCTGATACATTTTAAGCCCCCCTGCCGATTTCCTCTGATGCCCTCCATTGGCTTTCATTGATGTGATCGTCGAGGTTCAATCTCATTCATTCATGTTGGCTGCCGGCAGTCCTTTGCTGCATTTGGCTACTTCAGTTGCACGGTGGCTGGGATGAGATGGTGGCTCAATGGCCTGGTGTCTCGGTGGCTATATGGCCATATAGCTGCCTGTGTTTGGGACACACCTTCTGCAACGCCACGCTAATCACGAGCAGTCGTTGAAGCGCCGGCAGCAACAACAAAAGCAAGAAAAAAGCCAGCAACAATAGCAACAACTGCGGCAGTGGCAGTGGCAGCGCGTGGATAAATCAAAATGCAGCCCAGAGACGTGAGCAGAGCCGCCTTCTATCCACGAGCTCCATCCTCCCAGCTCCATCCAAGGCACGGATTCTGTCTGCATAATCCACGGCCAAAGAAAGTGCCGCACATGGGAACTACACAGCAAAAATAAGATGGTCTTAATCAGTTTTGAAAATAGGCATATTTTTATTCAAGACTCAAATTTGAATGTCTAAAAAACATGGATAATAATTATATTTTAGAGGATTAAACATTTTAATTAAAGACAAAATTTTCTTACAGTGCTCTTCTGAATGGATGCCGGGCTAAAGAGCCTCACTGAGCTCGGGTGATCCTCATCCGCCTGCTCATCCTCGGCCAAGACAAATGCAGACGCCGGCTCTTTAGCCGTATCTTTCACTCTGATTGTGGTGGCTCCTTCGATGGCTCGTGTGGGGCTCGTGTGGGTCTTGTTCTCTGGCCGGGAGGGGGTGCTGCAGCAAGCAGCATGCTCGAGGAAAACACTTGGCTACTGTTTGTTTACATATGTCCGACGACTTGGGGTATAACTCAATCAGGCAGAAGAGCTGCCAGGTCAGGTGACCTGCAACAAATTAGCCAGCACGACTCCTGGCCTGCCCCCGAGGCTCTCGCTCTGACTCTGACTTTGGCAGCTGGGAGTTATGAACTCACCTGCGGAATGCTGGGCAAAAACCAGCCCGACAGCCCCTCCATAGTTGTGGCCAAGTTCTAATGAAAACCTAATTACAAAATCAGCCAATACTCTCAAGACCCCGGACACATAATTAAGGTGCTCACTTGACTTGGCATGGCAAGTGTAAATGTATTTGTGTGTGTTTTCCCTCGGTGTCTCCAATTTCCACCGCCATTTCCCGACCCCGATCCCGATCCCGACCCACTCTCTACGGCGATGAAAAACGCATTTAAAAGCCACATTAATGACGCAAAAGCAAACACGGGCGGCCGGGGAGCAACCACTTTGGTAAAATAGGAAATTGCTTCGTCTGCGTTCGGCTGCTCTCCAGATTCTGGTCTATCTTATATATTTTTTGTCCAGTTCCCGACAAAAACGGTTGCTGCCTTCTAGCTCCCAGCTCCAGGCTGGAGCGTTTTCAGCGCATTTTTAGTTAATTTACCAGGAAAAACATTTGAAATTCTTAAAAAAGTCGCAACAAGAAGTCGGCGTCTGAAAAAAGTCACATCGCAAAGTTGTCTACACAACGCCTAACTAAAGTACTCTATTTTGGAGGGAGTATATGGACTTTTATATCAAGCTAGTTACTGAGATGAATACAAAAAATGTTAAGGCATATCGGTGGTAGACAAGATATCATAGATAGATATAGATATCAATATGTAGATTGTATAGATAGGCATACTAGATAGATATCAATAGGTAGATAGACAAAGAAAAAGGCGTATACATTTAAGGTAAATGTATTGCTTATATTAATAAAATCAAGTTAGGGTATCCAGCTACTAAGCTCTATTTGTCTAAGAGCATTTTGTTTGGTTGGTTTGTTCTGAAGCTGTTCCTTCTGTTATTTTTTCATTTCGTCGCCACCGCCGTTGCTGCATAGACTAAAAATCGCATTCGATCATTTATGGGATTTTATTTGGCGCGTCAGTGAATGTTGCTAAGCAATTTATTTATGACATTTTTTGCCTGGCCAGGCTTGGGTTTAATGTGGATGTGGATGTCGCCTCTTCGGCGGATTCGTGCAGCAATGTCTGCTACGCATCGAAATAGTTGCAAGAGGCTCAGTGCTGCTCTTTGTTGCAAGTCTTACTGTTGCAAGTTCCATATTCATCAGATGCGACACTCTTCATTCTTGGTGTTGCTTGTATCTTTCTTGTATCGAGGAGATGCTTTGGCTTGTCTTGTGGCTTGTAGTTTTTCGTCTGCTGCTTTTTCTATCGAAAAGCAAACTGGATTTCGTCTTAAACGCTTTGCTTTGCGGATTGCTGCCTCACTATCTGCCGGCTGTTGCAGTTGCAATTGCTGTTGATTTTGCCATTGCATTTTAATTAAGTGCATTTTAATGAGGCATCACGGTCCCCATCGATGCGACTTTGGAACATCATCAATTACACAAACGCATTTTAAATGGCCTGCCTGCCTCTGGCCAAGCTAGCTGGGAACTACGAGCTAGTGTATCTGCCAGATCCATTTCAATTCAGTTTCCCCTTGGTTCTGGTTTTGATTTTATTCAGGTAATTGTTAAGCCTATTTGGATTAGTCTCTGCCCTTGTGGCTTTTGGCCCTCTATTGCGGTTTCAGCCATTATATCGATGCGAAAAAAGTGCTGCTAAAACAGTTTGTTTTAATTCGATTTGAGACTGCCAGAGTGTCCTGGGAGGATGTGTTTTCAAATCCCATATTACAAATGCACATGAATAGTTCTAGTTTCATGAAGGGTATATCGACTATCTTTAATCATCAAAAATGGCTTATATTTAATGACAAGAAATAAGTTATTAGGGTGTTCCTTTATGCCTTTAAATCTTATTCTCTTTATATATTTTTCCACCCAAGCTTAGAGCATTTGCTAAACCATACGACCCTCAAGTTCTAAGAGCATATCCTTGCCCACAAGTCCACCTCCAGCCCACTCTCATTAGCCCACCCTCGTTGGATTGCAACCCCTTTGGCCCCTCTTCACAGGCTGTTCAAAAAGTTTTTCCATTTTTTCAAATTGCGTAATTTTCATTAGTTTGCTGCATTTGCAGACAAATTAAGAGCTTCTGCCGATGTCCTGGCCAGGACTCGAATGCAACCCCTCAGAGTGCATCTAACCAAAGTGCGTATCTGTGAGATACGCATGCAAATAGCTGCCAGCAGGACGGCAGGATGGCAGGACCACCCCGATGTGATGCGGTTTTTTCAATTTCTCTCTCTGAATTTTTTTTATTTACAGCCTTTTTGTACGCAAATAATTGTAAATTTTTTCCCCCTCCCTTGTTGCTGTTTTTTGTTATTGTTTGGTTTGGTTGGGAATCCAGTGGATATTTTATTTTTATTTTTCTATGCACGAGCGTACATATTTTTTATTTTTAATTAAAAGCGGAAGTAAAAGCTGGGGGCGAGGTGGCCGAGGGAAAGGGTTCTGGATGGGTTTCAGGAAGGGTTTGGGTTTGGGTTCGGATTGGTTTGGTTTGGCGACTTGTCAAGTGCGTGTGGGTGCGTGGGTGCGTTCATTTTGCTCCATGTAGTGTTTTGCTAACAATGCAAATTTCAGGGCATTGTTGCTGCCACGGCTGCCACTGCTTCCACCGCTGCCACTCCACTTGCCACCCCACACTCGAGACGCATCAAATCATCAGCGGCGATTTCAGACATAGTCGTCATCTGATGAAATGTCAAATGCGTTTCCCCAGCCCCTCCCTACTCATTGCTCTACATACATGGCCAAATGCAAACAGTTAGTAGGGCCTGGCTACTGCTAATGCTGGTAACTGGTAACTGGTATCTGCCTAAGCTACGCAAACTAAACCAAACTCAACAACAATAAAAACATGGCAACAATTCACCAGCTGAAGGGTTTTTCAAATAACGAAAAAAAGGAAAAAGCCAAAGCAAGGCAGCGGAAAAAGGGAAAAGTCAGGCGAAAAAAAGGATCGAGAAAATTAAAACAAAACAAACAGCAAACGCATCCTTAGCATCAGCATCCACTGAGTACACAGAGAAAAAAATATAGTCAAATCTATACCATATACATCAATAAGATAAATAAAATGATGACACAATTGGCGGTGATCTGGGGCAGAGTCCATCTTCGTAGCCACTTGGCAAGTCCTGTTGTCTGTATTTTTTCTCCTAGTGTCGTCCTGAATCCCACATCATCCTTTGACTGTTCTGCCCTGCTTTGCCGGCTCTCTGTTCCACGCATGAAGAGATTTCGGTTTAGCTTTTGATTGACGAACTTGGCTCGTTGTTTGTCCCTCATCCTGAATATCCTTTTCCGGCCCCCTTCCCCTGCCCAGTCCTGCCATGCACTGCCGCTTTTCACTCAAACTCATCAACGTCAGCGACGCATTCAAATCGTTTTGATGGACTGCCTCGATGGTCCTTCCCTCCCCTCCCCCGCCCCTTTGGTCGTATCAAGCTCACGCAGTGCATCCTGCCACAAGAACAAAACAGCATCGAAAACAAAAAAAGGATATAAAAAAAAGAAATTGAGAAATGGGTAAAAAACATGTGGACTGAGTCTGGCACAATATTTGTATTTTACGCAATTTTCACTGACGACTGCCATCATGTCTGAGTTGCCTCCGATTTGTGTGCTGCATGATTTGCAAACCGATTTGCAACATTGTTCGTGTCAGTCAGCGCATTGTTGTTGATCATCATCGGTGCCACCGCCGAGTGTGTTGCGGGTGGTTTTTGGAACCGTGAACTAAGCACCTACCTCACCGCCGCTTTTTTGCCCAGCTATTGTGCTGGCTCTTCCACTTTTTCTATATTTTTTTGCTGATTGAAAGTTTGTGCGACAATTGTTGCGGTTATAGGAAATGGCCCAGAGTCTAATTAAACAAAATGCCTGGCAAGCTTAAATTGTGCGGAAGGATTGGAAAACGATAACCGTGCAATTAGCTCTTCATTAGGGCTTGTACTAATTGTCCTAATATTTTTGCGTAAGCAACTTTTTTATATAACTAAGAGAAACAACTCACATAATTATATTATCCAACATAACTCATACGCCCTGTTGGGCGCCCCAGACTCCTAGTAAAATGCAGACAATAAACCGACAAGTACACTCTCTAAACACCTCTGGGGGCTTATCTAAAGTTGGTAATATTACAATCGCTTAAGCATTTCCACTGCAACGCCTTTTCACACTTAATTCGCCACAAAGTATGCTACAAAATATGCTACAGAGCCTTGCGCTTCCTTCGTAGCAATTAAATTAGCCATCCGAAAGTTGGCCATTTTGTGGCAGTTGGATCAGAGTTTAGGTGGGTTGGGGGGAGGGGTCGATGCATAAACTGTTGCCAAAAAGTTTTAAGCTGCATTTGAGGCTTGCTTTTCATACCCCCACTCAGTGCCCCCCACTCAGTCAGCTGGGAAAAGTTTCGAGTGGCGCTTGTCTTGTTTCATCTCCTCAGCTTTCATGGCGAATAATCTGTGACGTCAACTGCGGTTGGCCGGATCCTCCGCAAAAGTTTTTGCATATTCTGCATTTGATATTTTGGCCACTTTTGGTGCGAGCTAGTGCCAAACTGGTTGCCAAGGCCCACTTGTTGCATTTGGCAGCAGGGTATGGGCATGTGTGTGGGCTGGCCTTGTGGTTTCTTTGTGTTTTGATAATTGAAAACACATTGGGGTCGTTAGTGTCACTTACATCTAATTATCGCAATGACCCTCCTGGACACCAGATCCACAAACGATTTGGTTAGCTTGTGAATATTCGTAGTGGAAAACACACAATGTTACAAGATTAAGAGACCATAGCAAATGTTTTCTCAACTAATAGGATTTATTTTTTCCCAATCGAATTTAATTAGTTTCACTTGAAGCATAACAAAACATTTCCGATTTATGCAGGCCTCAGTACGTCTTTACCATAAAAACGATAATGGCTTACCAAACGAAGTTATCCAAGATTGTCCAATGGATCCTGATAGGAGCATTGTTGGTTCCGTATTCGTCGGCAAAATTTAAGAACCATTTCATTTACGGAAAATACGTTATGGATTTGATGCGCTTTAGTGGGTTGCAGACGGCCCTATCAGCTCCCGGCATTGGAAAGCTCGTGGTGTTCTCCAATAATTTCTGCGACGACTGCACCTTATTCGAGGAGACCCTACAGATTGCGTCCCGGAAAATGAAGGCGTGGGATATGTTTGTGCGAGTCTACTTCTTCGACTGCACTCGAGAGCATAATGTGCGAGTGTGCCAGGAGTTCGACATCCACAAAGAACCATCTTTGCTCTTCTTTCCACCCAAGTACACGGAAAAGACCCGCGGCATAGTGCTTTCCACTAGCGAGCCCATAGCTCCCCAAGTGGCCGCCCAACTGGCGATCAATATGAACAAGGAACAGAGCAAAGCCCTAAACTTTAAGCCCTTAACGGCGAACGAGGATCTGAAAGGTCTCTTCGAAAAGGATAAGACTAAGTACGTTTTGCTGGTTTTTCAGCAGAACAACACACAGGTGGGCACCATGACGCTCCTAGGATTGTCACACTTGCCTGCGGTCGTCGTAAGAATTGTGGATGATGCGGCGGTGATGAAGAAGCACGCTCACGGCTCACAAGTGGCTCTATTCGATAAGCAAATGAAGAAAGTGGATTTGACATTAAAAGAAGAAACCAGTGAAGACATTGTGGAACGTGTTGCAAACCTAATATCACGAAAAGATCGGAGACGCTCCGGCTATAGAAAAACCCATCAGTTCCATCCACAAATGGACGATTCTACCGACGACTACTACCACGAGGAGTTGGAGATTGCCACTCACGCCCTCAACGACCGGTCCACCATTTATCGCGCTGACTTGGAACGGGCTCTGATGAAGATACTGCACATGGAGATTCCAAAGATGCAGGCCAAGGGCGGAATGCGCCTAGTGGCCCTGAGGAATTGGGTGAAGCTCCTCTCGGAAGTGAACCCTCTCAACAAGAAAGGTAGGACCGTGCTGAAGCAGCTTCACCAATGGCTGGAGGGCGAGAAGAACCCTTCGGGAGAGCAGTTTCTGGAGACGGTGTACACCTTGGAGAACGCCATAGGACATGTCTTTCAAGGGAGGCACTACGTTGGCTGTGTTGCCACCGAACCCTTCCTGCGGGGCTACCCCTGCGCCCTCTGGGTCCTCTTTCACTTTCTCACCGTGGAAGCAGCAAGGGAGCCGACTCCATTCAAGCCCGGCTTTGTGATCCGCACCATCAGGGACTTTGTCCTGTACTTGTACTACGACTGCCCCTACTGCTCCAACGAGTTCTTGAAGATTTCCGGGGGCATGGACCACGTGACCACCCACGAGGACGAGATCCTGTGGCTCTGGGCAGCGCACAACAAGATGAACCGCAAGCTTGCGGGCGACGGCACTGAGGACCCTAAATTTCCAAAGGTGGAATATCCACCCAAGGAGCTTTGCGACGAGTGCATGGGTCAGACTTGGCACAATGCCAGTGTGCTCAGTTTTCTGAGGGGCATTTACGACCTGAAAAGCATGAGCTTCTTTGGACTACCCACCATGTTAGGATATGAGTAGTATTTTTTTTTGTATATTTCTAAAAGTTTAAAAAACTTATAAATTAACAATTGTTTGTGTTCACACCATTGGTTCCACCTTCCGTACACCAAACCGCACAAAGCGACTATAACTTCTGTCTGCTTTAAAAAGAAGCCACATCGTATAAAAGCCCTCAGTTGTGTATTTTATACTAACTATGTGGACTCCATTAGCTTTTAGTTTAATATTTTTTGTCATTGTATCAAATGGTCAGCGAAATGTGCAATATTTTTCGCGATCTGTTTACAGGGAATCGGCAAACATTCAATGGCTGAACAGTTCAACTCTCCAGGATGTCCTCTGGTCACCGTCCCAGGGGAAAATTGGTTCACTATATAGGTGGGTCCTATGCGAAGTGCCAACAATTCAAGTCTCTCTATAAAAAGTTGGCATATGAGCTTAGAGACTGGCGCCGATTTCTTGGAATTTAAGTCGCAGATTGTGACGATCTGAACATTGCAAACGAAGCATTAGAAGTCACAGGACTATTGTAATCAATTTTTACCCTTCCGATTTCGAAAAGGACTACTTCAGATTCGATGACTGGAATCCGCATACAATTACTATGCAACTTATGCGAGAAATTTCTAAGTGTCATTTTATGGCCAAAGGTCCAAACTTTACGCCTCTAGTTATTTGGATTGGATTTAGATCGTTCTAGTTATTTGGTCAAATTGTTTGAGGAATATGACAGTGAAGTAAAATATCTTTTGCTGGTCTTCCAAGAAAGGGGTTCCAAGAATGGCATTACGACTCTGCTAAACCTTCTACCCTATTCCCAGGTGGCTGTGAGGGTATTAGAAGACCGTGATATCTTCGCAAACTTCCTGGAGTCCTGGTGGGGAAAACGTTGCTAAGTATTTGGAAAGTCGTGGCTGCAAAAAGGTAATATATGATTCAAACTGAAGTTAAGCTTAGTCTTCGCTAGCTTATACATTTTTCATCTTTTAGAGGACTCTTTCAGTTGGGGTTTCCGCAAATATTAGAGTGCCATCATATACTTATAGAGAGAATAATATTGAATTACTGACCAATCATACGATTTGGAAAGCTCTCAGGGCCCCGGCTCTGGGAAAACTGGTCCAATTTATGAGGCCCTCTTGTAGTGCTTGTGTGTCCTTTGCCCGCCAATACGAATTTTTGGCACACGAGCTTCAAAAATGGAACAGCGTCCTTCGCATTTACTACGATAACTGCGATAAGGAGTGGGACTTGTGTGTCAATTTCAAATTGAAAGAAACGCCAACACTACGTTTCTTTCCCTCGCACTTTGATTTTGAAAAACATGGATATGGATTGAACTTAAATAAGCGGGAGCCGAAGGAAATTATTTCTGAACTAGCCACACATTTGTCGAGGAACGATTTCAGCACCCGCGAACCAAATTTCTCGCCCCTCAAGTCGGACGACAACTTGGCCACAATATTCAAGCCTTATGATCAGACACTGCAGTACTTGCTGATAGTCCTTCAAGAAAGAAACTCCACTATGGGCGTTTTTACGCTTTTAAATCTTTTGCCTTATACCGACATCGCAGTTCGCATCATTGAGGATTCGAGGATATTCTTGAACTTTGGCCTGTCGCCTTTCACCATAAAGGGAGTTATTCTCGAGAAAAACGGCTCCAATGTGCCAATTTTTTCAAAGTGTTGCGAGGCTAATGAACTAAACAAGAAGTTTCTGGCCCAAAAGGGCATAACTAAACAGCCTTATTAATGCCATATCGGATATTATATTATTTATATATTATAAAAACTTTTTCAAAGAAAACTTTTTGTTAAACGTTTTAAACTCAACAGATTTGTGTGTAAAATTGACTTTATGGTTGTTAGATTTTTGAAAGCCTGAAATTCGGACTAAGGGGTTTGACAGGAACCAATTACTAAGAACTAATACTAATTGAAAAAATACTCGCAGATTCGTTTGCGAAATAAGGTAGGCGAGATCTATTCAATATGAATGCGGCCCAAAAGTGTCGCGTTTTGATAATATCATGGATGTGTATGATACATTTTGATCAAATTTGCGGTCTTATAGAGGTTACGGTTAAGAAAAAGGATTTGGCTCATTATGATTATCCTAAAAGCGCCAATTCTCACACAAGATCGATGCTGTTTGACGAAAATGAGAACATTATAAGGAGGGTTTTGGACCGACCCAGGCAAATATATCAAGCTGACATTGAAATGGCCGTTCATATTCTGATGCATAGTGAAATACCAAAGATAAAACTCATCAAGGGTAAGTCCTTTGGGGCCTTGATGAAATTTCTGGCGGTTCTGGTGAAATTGGGCCCCATGAAATTGGACCAAGTGACTTGGTCCAAAAAGTTAAAGCACATCATGGACAGCTCCAAGGGCCTTATTTTCGGCGTGACGTTCCAGGACCTGGTCTACAGCCAGGAACTGTCGGTTGGAAAATTTATAAGCGCCGTAGACTTTGTGGAATGCCGCAGATCGGCAGCCTATCCCCGGGGCTTCAGCTGTGCTCTTTGGCATTTGTTCCACTACCTGACCGTACAGGCGAGCTTGTCAAAGTCGCAGATATACAAGCCGGGCGTCGTGTTGAATGTTATTGCCTCCTTTATCAGGTACTTCTTTCCCAGCTGCCCCGTATGTTCTATGACTTTCCAGCAAATAGCCGAGGCCCGAAATATCCACAAGGTGCGGGACTACGACGAGGAGATTCTGTGGCTATGGGAAGCACACAATGAAATCAACAGACACCTGGCGGGCGGCAAGCTGGAGGATCCGCTTTTCCCGAAAATGCCCTTCCCCACTGTGAAGGGCTGCCCAGACTGCAAAACTAGCGGTGTTTGGGACCGGAACAGAGTGCTGTCCTATCTAAAGAACATCTACGCTAAGGGAAATCTAAGTAAATTAAATTTGGTCCCTAGACATAATGTGACTGAGCCCAATGAGGGTCACAAGAAGTCCGAGATGGGGCAGCTGGGCGATGCAGAAACAGGCAATTCCACAATCGCCGAGGAGGTGTCGATTGGTAAAAGGAGCAGACGGAGGCATTCCCATGGAAGGAGCAGAGGGAAACGAAGTGCAGCTTATGCTTTTGGAAACAACATACTCTATAGCCCAATGGATAATATTGAAGTGTTAACCAGCGCCACCCAAAAATCGATCCTCGGCGCGCCTGGCTCTGCAAAATTGGTGCAATTTATGAATATTTTTTGCGGAGATTGTCGCCGATACGCGCCTACCTTCAAGAAGTTTGCCCGTCAAGTTGCGAAATGGAAGCCCATTTTGCACACCTATGTGGTGGACTGTGCTCAAGAGGAGAGTCTAGAAATGTGTCGGGATTATAATATTACGAAAACACCCATCATTCGGTTGTATCCCCCGAATTTTTCGATGGAGCGAGATCGCCTTGGTATTGATATGCATCAGACGGAGCCAAATAAACTGATTGAGGAGGTGCGAGGACATTTGGTGAAGCACAACTACCCTGGCAGTAGGGTGAATTTTAACCCCCTTGGGCCAAATGAGAACTTGACAGAAGTCTTCAACTCCTGGGGCAACAATACATACGAAAATGTTGCCTTGGTTATTCAAAAGAAGGACTCATGGGTCGGCAAGCAAACTGCCCTTGACCTGCTCCCATATCCCAGCATTGGGGTTCGAATAGTGGAGGTTCCTAATGTTTTGGTGAACTTTAAAGTGGATCCAGTAAATGTAAAAATGGTGGTTTTGGACAAACTAGGAATTCCCAAAATAGTTTCCTCGAAGGACACCAGTGGTGACTATGTTAACGTTATTTCTTCTTTCCTCGAGAGTGCCGGTCACACACCTTTGCCCACTCTACCCACCACGGTGGCTCCAGGTGAGGATAAAAATGTTGTGAGTCGGGCCATCTCAGAACGTATAATTTCGGGTCCTCTGAAGATCTATAGAGCCGACCTGGAACAGGCCATCGATAAACTCCTCCACATCGAACTCCCTAAGATTCCGGTCATGGAAGGGGACACGCTCCTGAGCCTAAAAAATATAACCAACCTATTGAGCACTTTCAATCCCTTGAACCAAAATGGCAGAAACCTCTTAGAAAAGCTGGATAGTTATCTGAAAGGAGTCACCAAAATCACAGGCGTCGAACTGGCCCAGAAAATTAAGCATTTTGAGTCGCAAGTTGGCAAGGTCTTTAAGGCACGACGTTATGTAGGCTGCCTTAAGCCAAGCTCAAGCGCTTTTACTTGCTCTCTGTGGACAATTTTCCATCATCTGACGGTGGAGGCTGCCAAGAATCCCAAGAACTTCGCGCCTGGCTCCGTCCTCTGGACCATCCGCGGATTCGTCAAGTACTTCTTTGGCTGCAAGGACTGTGCGACACACTTCGAGGAAATGGCCAAGAGAAGGCACATGGAATTGGTCAAAACCAACTCAGAGGAGATCCTCTGGCTCTGGGCAGCCCACAACGAAGTCAATAAAAGGCTGGCTGCAGACGCATCAGAAGATCCAAAGTTCCCCAAGATTCAGTATCCTTCAATGAAGGCTTGCCCATCCTGTCGAAATAAGAACAATGACTTTATAGAGTCAGAGGTCCTGAAGTTTTTGAAAAGTATCTATGACATAAGGAATGTTAGCTCTTATGGATTGCCCTCAACTAATGGCTATTTACAAAACAATGATTCAAATGTCAATAAAAAAATTAACATTGTTAAAATTGAGCGTAGAGCTATGTCCAAAAAAAGTAAACGTAAGGTGTAAAAGATATTTTTATGTCATTAAATAAAGTTTTGTAAAGATTTATTTTTATTTTGAAATTTTTTTTTATTAGAGGCCAACGTGTTATGGAAACTAGATTTGGGTTTTATGATAAATAATTTGATGAGTTTTCATCTCTGCTTCAGGTTGTTGAAATCGAATCGAATGTAAGTTTCAATTGAATACCGAATCTCTTAGATCATTTCTATGTCATTCTCTGGGTATACATAACTATATTGTTCAACGCAGCCCGCTTTTTTATTATGTGTTTTGAATACATAAATATGCTTTATTTTGAACTTTGAGAACGTAATCTGTGGATGTGGGTGCGCCTTTCAGGCAGGTAACCGAAAAACTTGTTCTGAGCGAAAGAGAGTCTCTGATTTGGGTTAAACGAGACAGAAAGGCTATAATTACCATATGGTCTTCGCCTTGCCACCAGTTTCCATATCCCACTGAACCAGTGAGCATCGTCTGGCGATGATTCGGCTACTGTTCTGGCTGATGATCCTCGCCCCCGGGCTGGGCTTCAGAATTACTCATAACGAGGCCAGCCTGTACAGCAAAGACGACAATGTGGTAATGCTGGACACCGAATCGCTTCCCCCGACTCTGAGCCTGAAGTCGGAAAGCAAACTGGTGCAGTTCCTCAACAGTTTTTGTGGGGACTGCCAGCGCTTTGCGCCGGTTTTCAAGTCCCTGTCTCGAGACCTGTACCAATGGCGGAGAGTCCTACATATCTATGCTGTCGACTGTGCCCAGGAGAGGAACGTGGAGATTTGCAGAGAATTCAACATTCGACAGACGCCCACGCTGCGGTATTTTTCCTCGGAGCTTGCAGGGAAGGAGCTCGGCTTGGGCGTGGACATACCCTCTCAAGACCACAAGATTATAGCCTCAACTTTGGCGGATCTTGTGTCAAAGGATAAATACGAATTACCCGGTCAGCCTAATTTTGGATTCTTAAACACCAGCGAGACTTTAATTTCCTTATTTCAACACAATGATCAGGCTTTCGTAGCCCTCGTCTATCAACCGAAAGATTCCCAGATTGGCAGGGATTCCATACTATCGCTCTTGCCCTATGAGCAATTGTCTGTGAGAGTCTTTGAGGACTACCAAACCCTTTTTCATTTGGGTATACAACCCTCCAATCAGACAGTATTCATGATTGATCGAGACGGTAAAACAGAGGCTCTTTCAGCAAATGAGAGCTACCAAGCATCCATCGGAAAGTTTCTTCAAAATCTAAATTACAAGCCAGTGCCACCACTGCCGGAGGCCATAAAAACCGATTCTTCAGATTTTTTGGATCAACAAAAGCAAGCCATAATAGCGCAGGTTATGAAGCAGCCTCGAAAGATATATCGTGCCGATTTGGAACAGGCCATCGACAAACTTCTGCACATCGAACTTCCCAAGGCTCTTATCTTTCAGGGGGACAACTTAACGGCCCTGCACAACTTCCTTCGGATTCTCAGCCAGTTGAATCCTTTAAACAAAAATGGAAAAGTTCTCCTTTCAGGGGTAGACAAGGCACTGTCTGCTTTCAACCAAACCTCGGGATCTAAGTTTTCAGAGACTGTTGAAGCGCTGGAAAAGACGCTTCCGAAAGTATTTAAGGGCAAACGCTATGTGGGCTGTGTTTCCTCCAAACCATTCCTGAGAGGGTTCACCTGCTCCCTGTGGAGTCTTTTCCACTTTCTGACAGTGGAGGCGGCTAAGTCACCGAATCAGCTTCCTCCCGGAACGGTCCTGTCCGCCATTCACGGATTTGTCAAGTACTTCTTCGGCTGTTCGGACTGCTCCAATCACTTCCAGGAAATGGCCAAGAGACGACGAATGAACTTGGTGAGGACCCACGACGAGGAAATCCTGTGGCTGTGGGCTGGCCACAACGAGGTCAACGAACGTCTATCCGGCGATGCCACCGAGGATCCTCAGTTCCCGAAGGTCCAGTTTCCCAGTTCAGAGGATTGTCCCTCTTGCCGAAATAATAACTCAGAGTGGCACACCGAAGAGGTTCTTCAATATTTAAAAAACCTTTATGACAAGGAGAATTTAAGCTTTTATGGCTTGCCCACATCTCAGGGGTACAATTGAGTTTTACTTTGGGTTTGGTAAATATTATAAGTTTTTATCTTGAATACAATATTATTGTTTACTAACTTTGTTACCTTTTTAAATATAATTATTAAAAATGTTCCATTATTTTTTTTACACTTGTATCATCTTTTTAAGTCATATAATTTTGATGCAAGTATTTTTTTAAATATACAATTATATGTGGTTTGTAATGTGATTGGTAGGAAACTTTAATTTTGATGGATAGTCTAACTTAAACGATATCAATTGTGTCTCATCTATAAATAAACAAGAATACGAAACCATTCCATTAGATTCTAAAGAACTATTAGCCCCTAAGCGATCGCCTGAAAGGGAGTTGCGTCATCAGTGGCGTTACAATCATTAACAGGGACTCTACTCCTTATCCTGCTCTTTCCGGCTTATCCCGCTGGGTTCCTGCCCGAACCCACTTTGTATCAGGATAATGTCGAAAGTGTAAATGCGAGTTTTTTCGTGGAGACCCAGCACTATGTACCCTCTTTCAGAGACTTCGCCAGGAGTGTATATAAGTGGCAAAGAATCCTACGAATCTTTGCCATCTGGGAAATCTCATACGCTGAAAGATTACACTTATAATAATATTTTGAAGTCCTGAAACGTTTTCATTTCGAATCAGTTACCTTAGAGAGCCAGTTTCGGGAAAGTCGGGGAAGATGATTAACCTCAAACACATATCAGCTTGGATTGCTCGTAAAATAGAACTCTTAAAAACGTATCGTGTGCAAAATTAAAATTTTACAGAACAAGAGCATTTCCATGCTTTAAGTAAGAAAAAATTGTATCGAAATGAAAATTTAATGGTCAACAATCATTTTTATTTAAGTTTAAATCATATTTTTTCCTCCAGTCAAAATGGCAACTACCGTGCCGGTTATCATAATGGCTGTTTTAATAAATTTTTCGGTAAATGGTTCTATAATCGTTAAAATGAGACAAAAATCATCCATGTATGCCTTTAACACAACCTTGGATGACCTTCTACTTCTTAATTCAACCGCATCGGTCGTTTATTTCAATCATACGAGCAATACGAAAGGCCTCGATTATCCGGACCTCGAACCTCTGTTGAAGTACTCGCGACTCATGAAAGTTTTTATAATCATGTGCAGCTTGCCGGTAAATGAGAAGGACTGTTCGGTTTACAAATATGCGGCCCCAGAACTGCGCTTCTTTCCCAATGAGTTCAACCGCACAAAACTGGAGGAGAATAAGGACAATAGTTCCCGTGGTATTGAAATTCCCACAAATTCGAAAAGTGACATGAAAAAAGCTATTCTGAAGGAGCTGGTGAAATTGAAACTCTACACGCCAGGTGCTCCAAATTTTTCCCCGATCCTCGGTAACGACACAATCTATCGACTATTTCTACAGGCGAATGACAAGGGAATCACCCACTTGGTTTTGGCCGAACAATCCGAAGAAAACTCCACCGTGGGTCGCGATACAATCTTGAATTTATTGCCTCGAAATAATATAATTGTACGAATTATCAACAATCGTACCTTCTATGAGAACTTTGGAGTAAGATACAAATACGTTAACTCGCCATTGTTCATTATTCCGAGGCAATCGAGAAGGGTTATTCCCTTGCATCCGAAAAAGTTGACTGGAAAGGAGTTTTCCAAGGCTGTTATACAATTTTTAGATGAGCCTGCGATCGGCTAACATATTAGCCGAAATAAACATAAATTAATCACTAAATAGTTTGTAAGCATTTTCTTTCTCTCAGCTTGCAATAGTCTTGTGCCCAGGCATAGAAAATTGTTGAGCCCCACGCACATACCTATTTACTAAATTAAGCGTTTAAATTAAATGAAGCGTCATGTGCCCCCACTGCTGCAGGCCTGGTAATTGAGGTCCTGGCAGGAGTTTAGCAACTGACCTGAGCCAAGGCAATGGCAAAGGCATTGCTACTCGTATTGCGGCGATTACCGCACATCAAACCAAACCGTATATTAAATTATTTATAGAACATTTTTGCAAAATATCTACGCACTAATTTGCGTAAAGTAATCGATGTGGTGGAAAAATTTTCACGCATGCACACGTGAGGCATGGTGGGTGGGGGTGCGCCTGAGGGCGGGGTTTTTGCTGCAAGCTGAGCTCCTATTCGGGGTTGGAGTTTCGGTGGTTGGGGATCAGCCGATTGGGTGGCCGTTCAGTCATGCCCAAATAAGCAACGGCAAACGGAAGCTAAAAATTACCCTACCCCACCCCATCCCCACTGCCCATTCCCCACCAAAGCCCCGTGCAACGCCCACAAAACTTTCTTCATTGTGCGTAAATTGGCGCCCCTTGCAACCGGGCTGCCTGTCGAGTTAAAAGAGTTAACGCTACGTAATGATGTGTATGTAAAATTTATAATATACATAAATAAATAAAATGCACGCAGTTTGGGTTTGGTGCACTTTATCGATATTTTCTCTTTGGGACTCTAAGGGTCTGGAGCTTGGGGCTGGGAGTTGGGGGTTGGCGTTCGGGGTTTGGGTTTAAAGTAAAATGCCAAGAACGAGCACAACTGTACCACGCATGATTTTTGTGCGTGTCCGGGGAAATGAAAGGTTCTGCGACTCCGGCATTTGCCGAAGGCAGGCCGTAAATTTTGGACCGGAAACGGAACCGGAAACCAGCGCCCATTTGTAGCATTGAATTGCTGAGCCATACATCTTTCCCACGTTTCGAGGACCGGCCCTGTCCAAAATCGGACTGTGCGTATAGTGCGTAAGATATGGTCGAAATCTAACAGCAAACGGATATTGTGGCTTTTTGTCTTGCGAATTTTTCCAAGGATCTTGGGCTTGGATGGGGGCTTCCAAGGACTGGGCCTTTGGGCCGAGGAAATTGCCCTAATTGGACCCCAAAAGATTTGCATAACATAATTGCCAGCCGGCAGAGATCGCGCACTACAACCGACATTGTGGCATGACTGCATATTAACCAAAAACAATAACCCGGCCAGAATTATGCGCAAATTATTGTTTAGGCATTTAAATTACAGCAACAACGGTGGCGTTGTAAAAATGCAGAGAGTTCGCGAAACGAAACAATAAAATGCCAGCTGAAGAAGCATCGGCGTTGTTATAATTATGTAAAAACAGTCTAAAGATTGACTTGACTTCTATACCCACTCAAGCACACACACACCAAAGCATGCACTGAGAGAAAACGTAGCTCTTTAATTTACTGACAGCTAGCACTAGTTAAGCCTTGGTCAAAGTTTGGATTCTAATATGAAACTTTGGAAAAGTTATGCTACTTTTTTCTCAGTGCCTTGCTGCACCTGGCATGCAAAGCCAACATAAATTTTTAGGGGGGATACAGGGGGGTGGCGTTGCAACAGCAACCCAGTAATTATCAGTGCCTTAGCGGCAGGCAACATTGTCTGTGCATTTTTCTATCTCGGCTGCCGTTCGCTTACCGCTGTCTCTGCCACCCACTTTTGCCACTCCTCCCAGCCCTGCCACCACCGGCGGCCCTCACTGTCAGCCCCCAGCCCTATCCCTATTCGCACGCAAAAAATGTAAAGTGAAAATATTTTTGAAGGCACTTGTTCGAGGAGTAGGGTGGGACGTGGATTCATCTAAAACCTGTGGAGGGTTCGGTTCCACCTTGCCGTTGGCTAGAGTCTTGCCCCTTACGTCTACGAAGAACTTGTGCAATTTTTTTTAATTCAGCTTCATATAATTAAAAATAACATGAACAGAACACAAAAAAAAAAAAAAACAACAAATATAGCAACAGTAAGCGAAAAAATTGAGTTACTGAATGATCTGAGATGCTGCAAAATTACCCTTTATAAAAAAAGAATATACGGCGACTTACAGTACTTAATCATATTACATTTTTATAAATAAATAAACATGAATTTTAAAATTGAATTATTTCAGATAAGTTGCTGTTATTTTTTTTATTCGGCAGTGTAGGTCTTAAAAGTGGAAGCCTAAAAATCAAAAAATGTAACTCATGTTATTTAGCCAATTTTCCACATCTTGCAACTCATCTTAAGTATTTTCGGCAGCCCTATAGAGCTCCACTTGGAGCTAATATGGCTAATATGGAAACTCGACGACAAAAAGGGCTTAAAAATAGCCAAACCGAATGCAATTTGGCAACAATTTTCCCAAAGTTATTTGCCACAACCCAGCAATGCCGGCAATGGCTGATGCCTGCCATTTTGCCCCAATGCTCTGCTCCCCACGTCGTGATCCCGCTATTCCCGCCCCCTCCCCCCTTAGCTGTTGCCACAAATTGCGGCAGCGCGTAATTAAAACAATTTGTGCATAATTTTTGTACAAGTGCAGCCGAAAGCCAAACCCAAGGCTTCAGCCCTCGCCCTCACCCTCCGCCCTCCAACCTCAGCCTCTGGCCCGCCCCCTCCGGTGGGCTTTTAAATAATAATTTGCTTAGTTTATGAAGTGCCCAAGAGGGTGTGCGTGTGTGTGTCTGAGTGGGCGAATGAGCTACATAAACAGTTCTACCCCCCAGCCACCCCACTCTTTTGCATTTTCTTCTAGTTGCTGCGCACAATTTACTCACTTGGTTGCATTTTAACATATTTCGTTACGTTTTCAGCCGGGTCCGGAGTCAATTGTTGTTGTTTTTTCAGTTGGCTGGCATGCACTTTTTTGTTTTATTGTTTTCGTTATTCCATGTTTTTTGTTGTTAATTTTTCTGTTTTTTGTAGCACTCACCTTAGGTTTAATTTGTTTGAGTTTCATGCAACTGCTGCTGCCGCATCGGCTTTAGCTTCAGCGCCAGCGTCAGCTTCTGTTGTGAATTTCACGTGCATCTGCCGAGGCTCTGGCTCTCGCTTTGGCTCTGGCCTGCAACTGCCTTCTTTCTCCCAAGTCGAAAAATATTTGTGCACGCAAAAAATGTTAATTGCCACAGCAACAGTGGCAGCAGTAGCTACAACAGTGGCAACATCATCAGCAAAAAGCGAACCATCAATGCGGCGGGGCATTAAAATATTTAGGTTGCAATTGCTTCTTCCTATTCCTCTTCCCAAGCCCAAGTTCCAGTTCCCATTCCCCTAGCAGTCGCCGCCGTCTCTGGCAGTGGCAGTCCCTCAAACTCCAGCCCGAAACCCAAACTCCAGCCCAGAACCCGACTCCAGCTCATAGTTGCTGCCGTTAATGCAACTGCAACTGTAACAAATTGCAATGTCGCACATCTGTCTTTCCTGGCGTTTGTCGTTGCCTAAAAAAGTTTTGAAAAAACATTGATGCAGTCGCTTTTATGATCGAATTTTCAATGCTCTTTACTTTTCTATTAGTTTGAGGTATCTTTTTAAATAATGATGTAAAAGTCATCCTTCACGAAATTATTTGATGCCTATATTGCCTTTGCAACATAATTCCACTTCAGCATAAAGAAGTTAATGACTCTTTATGCTCTTTATGACCTCTTTATGAACTTATAAAAGACCCTGCCCAGAATGGGAGCTTAGACCAGAGTAGAGCTCTGGAGAGGAGTCTAGAGCCATGGACTCATATTTATTTTTGTTAACATACAAAAAATTGTCGTTTTCCTCGCAAGTTGTTTTTTGTGGCTTTGCTCTTGTTGTTTTTTCTTTTTTAGTTTGTTGGCTTGGCATTGGCAATGCCAATTACCGGCGACCGGGAACCCTAGCAATTTGGCCATATCCGGCCCCCATGGCAGCAGTGCCTGCGCTGGGCCGAAAGGAAAAATCAGGTTTTTCCTTCACTTGTCCAGCTGAATGTTGGACGAGCTCGATTTTCGCTATTGGAGTTATATATTCCTTCCCCTTCGGTTTTCCTGTTCCAATTTTTTCGACGGGCTCTTTTCAGTTTTAAAGATCATAAAAATTAATAGAAAAGAGTTTCAATTTACGAGAGGAAAATGGCTAAATTTGTTGTTCCAGGGGAGGCTGAAATCAAGGGTATTTAGGTGAGACACCTTGGCAGTCATTAGCCACGTTTAGTGGCCTGATGATCATGGCTTTTACGGCCGCAGTGATTCCTAGTGGCCGTTTCTTTTGGCTTTTTTTTTTTGTATCTTATTGTAACTAATGAATATGGAACTTGAGTCCGAGGAGGAGAGTCTGTGTTTCTTGTCATGTTGCGGCTGTGGCTGCGGCTATTACAAGATTTGAGTTGTCGCGCATTTTGGACGCGTCATGCGGCCAGTTTCTTTATTTTTTGTTGCTGTTTTTGTTTTTTGTCCGTGCCACACATTGCCGCACGATCCCAAGTTGGCAAATGTGGCGCGCAGCATTTAAACAGCAGTAGCTGCAACTGCAACTCCAACTGGCAGCAACACAAAAAAAATGTCATAAATAAATTGCTTAGCAACATTTGCTGACGCGCCAAATAAAATGCCATAAATGATCGAATGCAGAGAAAGATTTTTAGTTAGACACTAGAAACGCTGATGAAGATGGAAACGGAGATTGGAGCTGGAAGTTGGACGCTGGATGCTGCAAAATGGAGATTGGTGATGAAGATGGCGATGGACATGGAGATGGAGATGGCTTTGGCAATGGACTTGGACTTGGACTTGGGGAGTCGTCTGGATGGATGGATGGAGATGGCGACAGGAATCTCGAATGTTTTTCCTGTTGGGTAAATTAACTTAAAAATGCTACAAAAATTGTTGCTGATGAGTTGGCTTATAGGGTTGATGAATGCTAAGCATTCTATTGTGCCCATTAATGTTGCAGCAGCATGGCCCGAACAAGAAGAAGAAACCGTTCAAGCTATCCCTAATGACTTAGGACACCACACCATTAGTTGTGTTTTCTTTTTTATTTCGGTTTGTTTGGGCCAAGTTAGGAGCTCTCTTACGTTTTCGTTTTGTGTGGCTATCAAAACAATTTGCCGGCCAACACTCACCTGTAGCATGCCACACGGCAACAAAGTGCCAACCAAGCTTCAGAGGTTTACAGGCCAAGACTCTAAATATGCATTTTTGGCAGAGCAGAGCCTAAAATGCTCTTTTCGGTATGAAGAAGATCCTCCGCTTCAGTATACCAAGAAATTATTGTTGCAACACCCATCAAAATGGAAGTATTCCCCCTCGTAGGGTATCCTAAGCGGTTGTCTGCAACTGCAACACCTTTGCTAATGCCTGGCATAACAACTTAATCCATAATCCACCTTGCCAGACTTCCTCGGCTCCGAATGCAATTGCATGGGATTGGGTTGGGCTTCGTTCGTTTGGTTTTGTCAGACAGCGCGGCTGGAGCGCACCTGGGCTCTGGGCTCTGAGAGCTGGGATCTGGCATCTGGGGAATCGGATGAATTTTTACGAGTCCCCCCCAAACGGCAGACGGAGTTGCAGTTTTTCGGACAACCAGCTCAAATCAAGGCTGCAGCAAAAGCCACTGCAGAATCAAATTCAGCGACCCATTTGTTGACTATCTTATGGCCTGAGACAGAATTTGCTTGGCCCGGCAAATAAATTAGAGTTGTTAATGGCCGGGAGTAGGCCTATCTGGATCCTAATCAGCAATGTTTGCTGCATTAACCATCGAATTTTATGATGATTTTTTGGGGGGGAGAGCCCACAACGGCACACACACAGAAATCTAAATTTAAAATTGGACTCGTCGTGTAAACAAAAAAGGCAACTGCACTGGTGTCTGCCGCTCTGCTTCATGCGGCATGCGGCTTGCTGCATCTGCGGCAGAGACCACGAAATGGGATCAAGAGCAAGACCAAAGGCAATGCAAAGCGAGATCAAGTTCAACGCACATTTGTCCTTGATAATTGAAAAGAGCGCAGCGGAGGCTCGCAAAAACACAAAAATACTAAAACAGAAACCAACACGCAACACCGCCAAGGGGGAGCCCGAAAAAATTGCGGAGCAAAACAAAAAAGCCAAAAAGAAATACAAAAATAAACAAAAATTATGGCAGTGGATCGACAGACTTATTGCTGTGCCCCTTGCCACCGATCCTCCTGCTTTACATCAAAATGCTGAGGCAAACCGGCTGGGGCTGGTGCTGAGGGTTGGGGACTGAGGATTGCGGGCTGGGGCATGCAACACATGCACAAAATCCTCCAAATGTGTATGCGTAGCGTCTGCCAAAAATACGCCGGCCATTAAGACGCAGCCCCTTCATGCAACAGGCCATCCACATCGCTCCAAAGAAGGCCCCACGCCAACCAAAAAACGAGGTGGGGATGGTTAGTTTCGACTTGTGGATACCTAATCTCAAAGTCCCATATGATTTATTTTCATGATTTATGATTTATAAATATGAATCTTAATCTTCAGTAACCAGAAGATCCTTAGATTAATTGAAAATTTTTCAAAATTTTTTTTAGAGGTACTGAAGGTACATAAAGTATCCGTTCCATTATCCCCTAAGAGGTATTCATAGTCGTCTATGGGGAGCCCTTCCGTTCGATCGTACGTGCCTCTTTCTGACGCCTTTCCTTCCCCTCCGTCGACGTTCGCAGAATTTCCGAAAATTTGCAATTGAGCAGAAGACGCTGCTGCCAGTGGACTCTGCCCCAGCCCGGATCCCCTTCGCTAGCGACTTCTGCCCAAAGTAGAAAGGGAGAAGAACAAAAATGTTTATGCATTTTTTCTGGTCACTGACCGTACTCAAGGTTTTTCGTATTCTGCGGTTCAGTTTGGATCGTTGTTGTTTCTCTGGCGTTTTTGTTTTTGCAGCTCCTTGGCTGCGCTGCGTAAATTGCATGCGCACAAAAATTGACGAATATGCCAGCCGACATGCGGGGCGGGGTGAAGGGGGATCCTGGGGGGGCCTCCGGAAGGGGCAAGCAAGAACAAGAGGAAAAGACAGCGACAAAATGTGAATGCGCCAAAAACACAGAGACGATTGCACAGAAAGAACATGGAGATCACTACTGGGGGTGTATGGAATACCATCATTAATCAATATAAAATGACACTTTTTCTATGGAATTCATTTCCAGATACAAATTCATTACTAAAACGATATGTAATATATTTTAGAGATCAAAGTCTAAGCCCTAGGTAGTATTCTCTGCAGTATCTAAAGACCTAGCTTAAGACCTGCAGTTGCTAAAACTAAATAAAAAATTTAGGGCAATTTCAATTAATTTCTTAATTAAAAATAATATGAAGACCAAATTCTTTGTATCCACCAAAATAGTAATCATTTCTTTCAGTGCCCCAAAGGGGTGGGGTGTGGGGCAGGGCTTGTGGCAAACTTGTTGCCTCTCGAGTCGGCTCCCCTATATCGCATATAGCGTCGATTGCTGTGTCTGTGTTGGTGCAATTTGGAGACGACGATGATATAATTTAGCACGAAAGTGAAGTCTGCTTGCAGCCGGTCCCTGTCGCATTCCGTCCTTCTCTGTCTCTGTCTTCAGCGGCATCGCTGGCTCTTTGAGCGTTGGCCAGCGTCCCGAATTTACCAAATGAAACCGAAAATGTGCTGCCACAACCTCAGGTTCTTGTTCTGGCTGCGTTACCCTAAAACTGAAAGCGGTTTTGGGGCCTTCCAAGTCCGCTATGGCGATGGCAGGGAGCTAAATATATTATAAACGAAGGGTATTTCAAAAGTCGACTTGTTTCATTTCTACAAAGGTTGATAAATTACTGTATATACAGGGAACATGCTCTGGCCCTTGGTTTTCGGGGCAATTTCAATTTGATTGCGGTAGGACTCCAACTGTACTGGATTTTTATGGATCGCCTCTGATCTCATCAGTTCTGGTTCGAGGTCTGCTGCTGTTCGGGGTTCATCCTTCTTTTGCTCTCCTTTTGGCTGTTTCCGTCTCTTGCTGTAGTGCCCTGACCACCCGCAATAGCCGAGGCGCAAAGAGTTCTCGGATTACCACGCCAAGTGCCAAGTCAGTGACCGATTATGTTACCCAAAGCACACAAAAAAAAAGTTAATAAATATTAAATAGAGTTACGGTTGTCTCTGTCTGGGTTTTCCTGTTTGGTTTAGTTCTAAAAGTGTGTATATTTTATATAATTTAATAGATTATTTTTCTAGAAAACTTATTTACATTACGTATACGTAATTTTGGTAAACTCCAAATTAAACTCTAAATAGATCAGAAATGTTATGCATGCATGCCACTATGCTATGCTATGGAAAGATACATTTTTCAAACCCTAAGAAACACTGCGTATACGGAATTTAGTGTAATATTGCGTATACGCGATATCGTTAAATGAATTGAAAAAGTTTTTATTTTTATGGCCATCTTCGCTCCTTGCCAACTCTAACAGGTAAAATCCAACTCAATTTGTGGCAGAAAAACCATCACTTCACCAAAAGCTTCAATCCAATGAAGCCGCACAATTTCTGGTGACAAAAAAAATGACGACTGCTGGACAAAAAAGTCGGTAAAAAATAGGAAAAGGAAATGTCAAAAAGCCATCGTTAGTTCGGTATTAGCCCTGACAAAACTTGACGCGTCAACGTAAGCGGCTTTGGTCTAGGTCAAGTTGCAAGTTGCAAGAAACATCTACACATCGGCATATAAACGGACATAGAATCCACCTGTGCCGGGAAATCTGTTTCGGTGGCCAGGCGATTTTAAGGGTATGAAGAAACGGGAGAGGCAGGGGAATCATTCAATTACAATCCAATTCGGGATAGGTTTAAATGGCTTGGAAAATGGCTTAATTGCTGACCGCTCGATATAAAGAGCTCTAATTGAGCATAAGACTCGAGAAGCACAGAACACGCACGGAATCATCGCCCGGAATGAACAAAATGAAAATGCGTACGGGAAAATAAAAAATACATCGAAAGTTATTTGGCCCAGTCGTCGATTCGATTCGAGTCCGTATCGTTTCCTGGCAAAAATGAAATCAAAAATGCAGCAAACAATTTGTATAGAGCACAATTTGATTGGCAGCTCTCGTTGGTGTCGTGGGCGGTGGGACCAGAGGCGTGGCAGCGTGGCGGAGGAGGCGAAAGTCCTGTAGTTTAACAACCGTAGAATTCTAGACGATAGGATGGGGCTTGAGTTTGGGTTTGGGCCTGAATCGGAATCGGAATTGGGGCTGGGTAAAGTCTGAAGTGCTTTCGGGTAGGCCTTAATTACGTATATGTGTGTGCTGCGGACTTGCCAGTTGAGTTATGACCAAAGGAGTACTCCATACTCGCATGACTGTATCATGCACTGAAGAAATATCTTAATAGAAAACAACTAAACAATTGATCATTTCCAATTAGAAAGGAAACCCTCAATAATGGCAAAAAATCAAAAGGCCCAAAGATGAGATTGTTTTGCCAAAGCTTCAAAACACCTTTGAAGTTTTTTTTGTAAATAAAAATATATTTTTTTCTTAGTGCATATTAGTGTGTGTGCGTGAGTTTTGCAAATGCGTAAAATTTTAATTTCGTTTTGAAAATTTTCATTCGAAAAAAACACACACACTGCGCTCAGAAGTTGTTCGGCTGGATTCATTTTCCACCCAAATCCCCCCCGCTTCCAGACCCCACCCCTGCTCCTTTCGCACTTCCTCTTCCGTTTCTTCTTCTTGTTCTCCTTTTTCTGCGGGTTTTTTGAGGCCAATGACCAGTCAGGCAACTGCAGTGCACACATCGGTTTGTGTGTGCAAGTGGTGTCCCGCTTCTTACGCACTTTTTGCATTCACTAATTTGAAAGCTTAAGGGGTTAGCAATAACAACAACAGGACCCAAGGGTTGGGCACTTCCATTGGCCCTGTTTTCGCAATGGTCTTATTGATCTGCCCCCTCGTATCTCCTGGCTGCCATTATTATTATTAAACAACCCAACAAGATGAGATTGTTTTGCCAAAGCTTCAAAACACCTTTGAAGTTTTTTTTGTAAATAAAAATATATTTTTTTCTTAGTGCATATTAGTGTGTGTGCGTGAGTTTTGCAAATGCGTAAAATTTTAATTTCGTTTTGAAAATTTTCATTCGAAAAAAACACACACACTGCGCTCAGAAGTTGTTCGGCTGGATTCATTTTCCACCCAAATCCCCCCCGCTTCCAGACCCCACCCCTGCTCCTTTCGCACTTCCTCTTCCGTTTCTTCTTCTTGTTCTCCTTTTTCTGCGGGTTTTTTGAGGCCAATGACCAGTCAGGCAACTGCAGTGCACACATCGGTTTGTGTGTGCAAGTGGTGTCCCGCTTCTTACGCACTTTTTGCATTCACTAATTTGAAAGCTTAAGGGGTTAGCAATAACAACAACAGGACCCAAGGGTTGGGCACTTCCATTGGCCCTGTTTTCGCAATGGTCTTATTGATCTGCCCCCTCGTATCTCCTGGCTGCCATTATTATTATTAAACAACCCCATTAGGCCTTCTTTCCCCTATTCGGTTATCTAACTGAAAAAAACACAAAACACAAGCCAATGAATACATCCTCTAATGCAGGAAGGGGCATTCCAAGTTGGGACCTTCCGGTGGGAGGGTTACGGTTGGCTGGAACCCAATTCTGTGTCGGGCAGAAGGGAGTTTCTAACAAATGAGCAAAGAATATTATGCAATGCAATCAAATTTGACGTTATCTGCAGATTTTAATATTAAGTAAGCCAAACAATAGAAACAGTCCTGTATTTTTGGTATTAATCGAGAACAATATCTCACTATTGTCACTTATTGGGATCCGCAAATTGTTATATGAATTGGCGGCTTAGACTTAGTGAAACTTTATTTAAAATCTGTGGTCTTTTTTATGCCAAACAATTACAAGAATTATTAGGAATACTTGACTGCAATTGTGACTTTTGTAGTCCTAGGAATAGTATACTCTGTAATGCCAGATAGATGTAGATTTTTAAGCAAACCACATTTTAGAGGGCATCCTTCAGTCTCCATAGGGACTAATAATATTTCGCTGATTTGCGGCTAGGTCGGGCATAAAAGTGTGATTATTTTTTAATAAAAATTTCCAGCTCGCAGGCATAGGCTACGCACTTTGTTTCCCAACATGACACCGACCAACAAACCAACCCAGAATCGCGGATTATTTGTTATGCAAGGCTTTTGTGATTTGTTGGCGCATTTTGCTGTTTCAGTTGTTTTTGTTGCTGTTGTTGGGGTTAAAATAGGTCCAGACTCTCTTCCTCCTCCTCAGGATTCTGCCTTGGCCGCGGGGCCTTAATACGCACAACCAGCACCACACATAATAATACAAAAGTAATTTCGCGCACATAATTTCACCACCCCTTTCCGCGCCCCCTCAGACGCGTTCTTTTTTATATGTTTTTTTTTTTTGTAAGCTGCTGACAACTGTCGGGGGTTAGAGATGTATTCACACATATGCGTTTATATCCACAATAAAGCACAGCTCAGTGACATTTAATTTCGAAATCGTCATAATAACATTCAGCCTGAATGCTCACATCCGCCAAAAGTCATCTAGAACGTTGTATCTGTTAGCTGTATCTTGTAGCAATGTATCTATGTGTCTGCGTATCTACGTAACTGCGTATCTGCGCGGCTGCTGCGGGGCAAGCGGCATGAGACAGGAGGCAGCTGCTTTAATGAGCCAGCTACAATTTAACAACAGTTTCCTGTTTTCGGTTCCTCGCCGCATTTCAAATCAGTTTACTTCCTTGGCCATCAGCAACTGGCTTTCAGTCTGCGAATTAGATCAGAACCGTAAATTTCGATGAGCCCACCATTGCATCTCAGAACGGAAGCGATTCAATGAGGAGGGGACTCGCGGAGACGGAAGCGAGACAACTCATTTTATTAGGGAAAGAAGGAACTTCGGGGATACCCTTTCCAATGCGACGAAATAATATTACAAAATGTTTAAAGTATACAAGTTGTGAATCCTATATTGCTGAATGCACCTTGCACCTTCTAAATGCAGGAAAAAAATGCATCGAACAATTGGCGGCAATCCATTGATAGAAATCAATAGCAAAGGTTCTTAGATTCTTTAAAGATATCCAATGTAATAATTCAATATCTTTAATTGAAAATATAGCCTCCGCAAGAGACACAAAGCCTTGAAAATCCATTTTTCCAACCTTCTGAATGCGCCCATAAAATCTATCGAAACGGTGGACGCTGGGCATTGAAGGAGGTCGAAGGAAAACAGTTTCCAGAATAGTTAAACGTATTAAAGTTGCGAATCCGATATCATTGAATGAAAATATAGCCTTCGCAGAGGACAAAAAAACCTTGATAATTCATACTTACCCCCTCCTGAATTCAGAAAAAAATTGATCGAAATCCTTAGTCTTTAATTTTAAGTATACCATTCGCAAGAGACCCAAAACGGTGGAAATTCATACCAAACACCTTTTTAATACAGCTCAACAGTTTATCGGAATTATGCTAGAATCGCTAGAATACGGTTTCCAGATTCTTATACGGAATTCCAAGCATTAGCTTATTGTCCTTTTGACAATGTCCTTAATGAAAGTAGTTTTAGTTTTTCTTTTAAGTCTTCTGACATTTGATAGTCAAAGGCCCAAAAATTGTTATCAAAGTGCTTTGGGCTTCAGACATAAATCTTATGCTATCTTAGAACCTGTTTACTTAGAGAAATCAAAGAAAAAATGGATCTGAGAGATGCATCTATCTACTCCTTATATCGGCGTCTTTGTTGTTAAACTTTTACCCTGTCTTGCAGACAGCCCTTTTGCATTTGTTGTTAATTTATGCGTTGTCCAGATTTTTAGTTTTTTTGGGAACAAAAAAGGGTTGAAATTGGGCCCGAATTCGGGTTTTTCTTGGATAGGGAACCGGTTGGATCGTTTGTTGCTGTTAGGAGACTGTGGTTAATCTTGTCGCCGTTGCCTTTTTTATCTTGCATAAATATGGCAATCAAATACTTCAATGCCAAATAGGTGTCATCTGATTATAAAGAAGCTTTCCTTTATTTTCGTTTCCCTTGCAGTTGCATTGTTGCATCCGCAACGAACCAGTTTTCGGTTTATAAATTCATGCAAAAACTTATGGAAAATAGAATAGAATATAAATATGAGTAAAGGCATAACCATTGGGTTCTGTTTTGTTTTTTCTTAAATAGCCTCGGAACTTGCTCTTGCTATGAGGGGTACACAGAAACTGACTCAGTGGTGAGTTTCTTGACACTGACTCTTGAGTGACTTCCGCGCCATGAGTGAGTAGTGCGGCCTGCGACTCAACAAGGGGCAACTCGTAGTATCCGAAGTGGCTCTTATTGAGTCGCTGCAGGTTCAGTTGATTTTGATTGAGTCGTAGGCCCTAATGGATATTTAATTTACTTACTCGCATGCCCAGATCTGTGCCTCTGAAGCCACAGTAACCCCATGAAATTTTCATAAGCCAAATTGCTATTGCTGCCCATCATCAGCATCCGAAACTGGTGGTGTATACCCAACCAGTTGCATGCAAAGTGCTGGCAACAGGTGTGCAAAACTCAGGTTGCACTGCCACACAAAATCCCCCGAAGCAGCGGCAGCAGCTCTCTCCTGCCTTACCCTGCCCCAATCCAAAGTTTTTCATCGTTCGCCATGGCTCATATCTTTCCAGAATGATATTATAATAGTTAGCCTTCTGTTTCTGGCTTCGTCTCCCTATGCTCCCTACGTTGCTCCCTCTGGATTGCACTGCAAAATAGGTATATACCTTACTCTTGGTGTAGTGAGACTAAAGACCTAGAAACATCAGGGGATCACAAGTTTCCAGATGAAACTTTACCTTAAATATCAACCATAAAATATCTCCAAGTGCATATGCCAAGTATGGCTTGGTTTTTATACCGCCTGGGTCTATCCCCTGAAACCCTTCATTCGCTTGGCTTTTAGTTTTCAGCTTGCCTTGGCTTTGGTGTTAATCATTGTCTCAGACCCCATCCATCCATCTGGTTCTCATGGCTCTGTGGCTTTTGTTCTCCGACTGATTTTGCTCTGATTTTCAATTAAATTTGTTTAGACCGTTGTCAGATGATGGCCAACTAAGTGGCCCGGATCTGTTTGTATTTAGTTCCTGCCAACGGTTTTGCATTTTTCATAAATATTGTATATCCGCTTTTATATTTGCTTGTTGCGATTTGTTGGCCCCAATCAGCGCCCTGGCCTGGTCTTTTTTGCACCGACTTGGCCTGTTAATTTGTGACAGTTATTGTGGCAAACAGTTTTGATTGACTTTGATTTGAGCTGTTGACAGGGGTCTCTCTAAATGCGGCACTCTACCACTCTGCCACTCGGCTGCTGCTGATTGATTAAATCTTTTGTCTGCTAAATGGTTCTCTATCTTGACAGTTCCCGCTACAGAAAATGGCAATTGCAAATAGAGATATAAGCAAAATGATTTCATGAAAGGTGTCAGCCGGGGCAATTTGTTAAATATATCCTAAGAACTGTAACGGTTAGGAAATTAGCTTCCGTTTTAATAAGAATTAGGTAGATAACTGAGATCTGATTGATATCAGCCCAGTTTGCCAATAACTAGTTTCTGATTCGATAACTCCTTGCTTATTCAATTTTATTGACTGACCACTATATACTTCCTTTTGATTTCCCTCTCTCAATAAATTTGTCGAAAAACATCTTTTGGTCCTCAATAAGAATTCATTCGAACCGACAACTTTTAGATATAGACTCCTGAGTGCTGAAGTCTCGAAAAAAGGAGGAAAACGAAAAAGCAAACTTCAATTGCGGCACTTGGTTGCTCAGTGTTTTGGCCCAAAACGTTGCCAATTCTGCTTGTGGCTGTTGTTGCTATTGTATCTGTCTTGTTGCTGTTTCTCATCGTTGTTGTTATAAATTTTGTTCAAGTACGTCAAGTTCGATTGCGTTCTTTACCTTGAAATCTTGTTTTCTATCCGTTGTGAAGTTTGCAATTTTTTGTTCATTCGTTGTTATTGGTTTTTCTTTTTGTTGCTATTACTGTTGTTGTAATGCAGCTGCAAAAGATTTTGCATGCTGAGCTGCCTCCCCCTTCCGAGGCAGCCGCTGCTCCATCTACCCACTGCCTAATATTTTATTTATGCATTTTCTATATTTATTGAGCTACAACAACGTCATCAATTGTGGCCAGTTTTTGTTGTTTTATTTTAAATACTCAATTTGCATTTATTTATATGCTACATAGCAGGGGGAACGGGGCCGGCCGGGGGGCGGAAGGGAGGAAGAAATTAATTTGTGTGCTGATAAATTCAATTAAATTGTTGTACTCAGTTTGGTGTGACTTGTTGTTGCTTCTGGGTTTCATTAATGTTAGTCAAATACTCTTCTTCGGAAAACGCTATAAAATTTAAATTAGATGCATAATAATATTGCAATCAATAATAGTTGCCTGATTTACAATATACTCAGTTTATTTTATAAACTATTCGTTTTTTGAAAGTCAACCTGAAATATTTAAATCTCTTTAATTTAAAGGGTATTGCTCACCGCATTTTAAATGTTTTATTAATTACTTCTCAGAAATTAGCTAAGGTAAAATGCGGAAATTACAGACCGCTCGCACACACACAGCTACCCACACACTCACAAACTCACCCCCTCTCCACACACAGATGCAGATTTTTTTAAAGAATCGAAAAGATGGAATAGGCTTTTGGCCTGGCATTTAATTTGGCGCATGCCAGCAACAAAAATGGCAGAACCTTGACATCAAAAACAAAAAACCCTCGCATTACGTATACGTAATTTTGTTTGTTTCGCCGCAGTTTTTTTCGGGCTCAGTCTGGCAACACTGCCGACACACCCCCTGCCACCTCCTCCCCATAAAAGCCAAAAATGCAACGCTTGGCTGCATACGCAGTGGTTGTTGCTGTTTCTATTGCTATTTCTATTTCTATTTAGTTTTGGCTGCGCTTGGCCTCCATTTCGGCATGCATTCATAACGCAAGCCGAGGTTTCCATCGGTTTCCAATTTTGCTTTTTTGCTATTTGAGCCGCCGCCGTTTTGTGCCTAAAATTAATCGCTCTGCGATTTTTTTTTTGTATTTTAGTCATTACACTCTTACACTGGGTACTTTAGTTGTCTATTTATATTTATTTATTTATTGTACAAAATCAAGTCCATCTAACATATTATAGTTCAAGCAGTTCAAACAAAATGGGTAATATATAAACATCTCAAATCCTCCGCAGGATGAAAAATTGCCACAATATATAATTTTAAATTTGATTCACAAATTTGAAACAGATTTGTAAAGAATCAATCTACAAATCGTTAAAGGATTTCCTCGAGTTCCTCAAGAATCAATCGAAAATTGAGGAAAAAATTAACATCGCTGTTGGTTGTATGGCCCGATCTCAAGGATAACTAAATTATCAATAAAATTCATTCTTTAAGGGTATTTAGGCTTCGTCTACCTCAATTTACTTTCAAAATTCTTTTTCAGAGCTCTCGTTGTTCGTCGCATCAACCTCGAACTTTAGATTTGTTTGCAATGTTTATGAGAGCATAACATTTTGTATGTTTTTTTGCAGCCGTCACTGTCGTTATGTTTTTCATTATATTCTTTTTTTTATTTGAGAAGCTACGTGTCGTTCTTTTTTTGAATGCATATTCGGTGTATCACTTGTTTTTTAGGCGTGCAGGCTAAGGTGACCAAGGTGCTATTGAAATATCGTCTCGGATTCCCTTAAAAAGTCTGAAATGTCGCATTGGGAAAAGAGTCGAATGGAGGGCTGAATGACAAATCGGATCTTTACAAATCGATTGCCCTTGAAGCCAAAGATTCCAATTAAACATTATTAACCGAACCAAATCTTCTTATTTATGCCATTGGCAGTTGCTGTCGCAGCAGCCACAGCAGCAGCAATAGATGCAAAAAAAAAAAGCAAGACCCCGAGGCAACAGGAAGGAAGCCACGCGGCGCTGCAGTTACAGTAACACACATTTGCCATTTGCTGCCACAGGCCGCGATTTCCATTTCCATTTGTGCGGACCGAAAAGCGGCGTTAAGGTCGCTCCTAAGCAAGCCAGGGTCCAAGACAAGTTTATTTGAGTTTTTCTATTTTTTGCCACTGCCACAGCCACAGCCATTGCACTTGCCCCTGGCTTTGAGTTTGTCTGGCTGTTGTGGATAGTTGGTTAACTTGTTTTTCGGCTTGATAAATGTCTGAATCGCAAGTGTTTGCCTGAGTTTGTGTGCTGTGTGTTATGGCCACTTTATTGCTCTTGACCCTAATGCCGCAGCATTGATATGGCCCCGGTGTGATGTGAGGCTTCTATCAAATTGGGCGACTCTGGCAGCTGCCGTTCCAGTTTGCTTCTGGCTTGTTGCTCCTTGCTCCTGCCACCGGCTGGTTGTTCATTTTTGGACCGGAAATGGGGCGGCCACTTCCGTTAGATTTCGCACCCAAGAGCAGGAGGCAGCAGCTCACTCGCACTCCTTGCCACACGGACATGTGGCAGGAAACGTGAATTTATCGTTGCTTAACTCGAGTGCCACTGGAGGGGCACTTCGTTTCGTTTTCGTGACTATTCCACTTGTTGCACACACATCTCCGCCATATATCCCCAGAGTGGGGCACTAATTTTGGTTCATGTTGTTCTGGAAAAAATTTCCATTTACATTTTAATAATTGCCCTGCTCCCGGGCCCTAAAGTAGCCCCAAAGACTCCAGCCCCGCTGGCAATTAGTTAAATGGCAAAGTGCAACCCACACACATACTGGTATTTATCCGATCTAAGTATCGGCCTGGTAACTATGTGATTTAGCCCAGGTCTCTCTGGGCTATTTTGCGCACTGAAAACTGGAAGTTGTCCCAATCAAAATAGCCAAATGACCGCTCAGCCACAATTACAGCAGCAACAACAACGGTCCACAGTTACAATAACTGGTTCTCCTATTTAGCTGTAGTTTTGTTTTTTAGTTTTTTCGTTATTGTTTATATCGCTGATTGCCCGACTCTGTCCGTCTCTTTCTGCGATTGCTACCTTTTTCGACCGCCTTACCTTGAGTATCATTTTTTTTTTTTATTCTAATAACGATAATTTTGCGAATTGGAAATGTGAGAACATGTTCCAAAATAGCCGGGTATGGCACCGACTTGTTACCATAAATATTATTATTAGATCATAGTGTTGGTGATTTTCCAGAGTAATTTTTAATTCCTCATAAAGTGCATAGACACTAGAGTCGGGCACTACATTATGATCTCAAAGAACTTAGTTTGAGCTTCAGAACGCACTGTAAATTCCAAATTTTTGCTGTTTTTTATCATTGCAACATTCCCTGTGATCGGACGACGATCTTCAATGGACTGCTGCTGTGGTTTTGTTGCTGCCACTGCTGCGTGCAACTTGAGATGCATTAGGAAAGGTCAGTGCCGTCTTCCCTGCCCCTTCCCCGTCCCGGTCGCACACTCTGTGCATTTCTGCCTCAAATGCATCAAAACGCGCTTTTCTTTTCTTCTTCTCATTTTTTAGTTGCTTTTTTGTCGGTCTCTGCGTTGTCGTCGTTGACGTTGCTGCCGCTGTTGTTGTTGTTGTTCTTTTTATTGGTGTCTATCAGAAAGCAAAGGTGAGGGGGCGAAGGGATGCACTGGAATAAGAGGAAGATACTCTTAAATAGTTATAATTTTCCTACCTTTAAATAATTCACAACTTGCTTTTTTTAAACCCATACCTACCATAACTATTTTGATAAGTTTATAATTCTACCATTCCATATATATTTCTTACAGTGCATCCAA
This sequence comes from Drosophila monieri, assembly GCA_035047585.1. Classification (NCBI taxonomy): domain Eukaryota; kingdom Metazoa; phylum Arthropoda; class Insecta; order Diptera; family Drosophilidae; genus Drosophila; species Drosophila monieri. The sequence continues at coordinate 1,921,278 of JAWNPJ010000087.1, read as the reverse complement.
AAGGGGGGATAGAACAGAGCTACGTTTCGCGCTTACTTGCTTTTAATTCTTGCATTGCGTTTCAAGTTGCAGGGCACTCAGGCCCACCAATACAAACAAAAGCCAGAGGCTCGGGGCTGTGTGTGGTTAGTGCAGCTGCAAGCTGCAACTGCAACTGCAGCGGCAACAGCAACGGCAGCGGCACAAAAAACGCGCAACTCATTTAAAAATGCCAACGTCCATCAACGAGGATCGCCGAAGATGGCAGAATTTGTTGTCGTTTCGCTTTTTTGTCAAATTGTTTTGCTGAATTTTCTTGAGAACTTTTGCATTGTATTGCCGCCGATCCTCCTGCCCCTTCCCCTGGCTCTTCCTCTTCTTTTCATTCCTCATGTTTTTTTTTTTGTTTGTGCAGCTTACTCTTTTTTTAAGGTTTTTTTCCGCAGTTGGCGAGAGGGAGATGTCCGAGGAAGTGGCCACAACTAAAGACGACAATGAACTGTTTTGTATTGTTCGCCGCAGTCGAGTTCAGTTCGGTTCGGCTTGCCACGTATTTTTTTGGGATTGTTCGGGGCTCTGCATCTCGGATTTCAGCATTGCATAATCCACAAAAAAATGCAATCTACAAATAAAATCCTGGGCTGGGCTGCGACCTGGGCTTATTTCATTAGCCGTTTCAATTAAATGAGAAGACGACGAAGAAGTTCCCTGAGCATTCCAAAGGGCCTGAAATTAGAGACGAGGCAAAAATGGATAAAAAATACATTTTTTTTTAATACTTTCTAAGAGAATTCGCACTAATTGAAATGATGAAAGTAGAAAAAAATGCCTGAAAAAATATAGGAATTAATCTGGGAGAGATACGAAAAAATGTAAACTATGTAGGAAATACCGGGAAAAAGCTACAACAAAAATGTCATTTTCATATTTCGCTTAGCTGTCGACTGGGAAAAAATTGAATTCAATTTAAGGCAATTAACAGAAAAGCTTTCTGCACTTTTTCGCTTAACTCCTCTTAGAACCCCAGCCCCATTTCAATTTCTTGGCACTTTTCATTAAACGAGAGACTCGAATGGAAACTTCCGAGCTCCTGACATGGAGCCCAGTGTTCACAACACCTGAGGCCCCAAGCCGTTAACAGCCATTTTTCGGCCACAAAACAATGTGCACACAAGGCACACAAATTGAAGTTAAGTTAAGTGTCCTTTGGGAGATGATAATTCTGTGGTCTGAACAGTTTGGGCTCACACATGAGCAAGCTGCTGCACTGGGAGAAAGCAATAGAAGCACAATCCCAGACATCCCCAAAAAGTATGCAACAAAAACTACCAACAGTTGGCTGGCTCCTCCAAAAGGAACCAGACCGGAATGTACCGGATATCATGTACTTCTTCCTTTTAGAAAATTTTGTTTCCAGTGCTGGAGTGTGTGCATCCGACTCTGTGGTTTTGAGTTGTGGAAATTCAAAACTTTTTGGCAGCATTTTGAGGCAGCTCGGGGCACAGAGCACGAGTCAAGTGCCACACAGACGAAGGGCAGGAGTTGTGGACTGCTGCATATGCAAACACAAAAGCTTAGGCGCCGCACCGACCGAGCCAGTGGGGCACCTGTTGCCAACACCAGACAAGCTAATTTCATTACACGTACGACAGACCACAAACTGCAGCCGAAACAACAATGGCCCGGTGTCTGCGGGGCATCGGGAAACGGCAGCAGTCAAAGTGATTATGGCATCTAAATCGAAAATTGCATAGCACTTTCGGTTTCAGTTTCAGGCCACACCGAACGCACACACAGGCTGGCTAATAGCCTTGCCTATTTCTACCCATTTCCACCCACCTGTTGGCTGCACTCACTGGATGCACGCCGCACTGGCAACTGGATTAGAGACGCCTCTTGCCCTCCTGCCACCCCGCCTGCGGCTGCTGCTGCTGTTGCTGTTGCATTTTCATTCAAATTTCAGCAGCATCATCCATAGGCCTTGCCGGAGATTTAATTGAGTGTTTTTGCTGAATTTAGTTCAGGGTCACTTGTGTGCATTTGGCTTGTGGTCCGGCCAATTTGGCAAGGTGCAAGGATTAGGTGGGTGTGAGTGTGGGTGCCCCGAGTGGGCTTGTCTGGTTTCAATTTGTTTGTTGCCGCTTTCCGACTGATGATTTATTCATTGCGTATACGTCATGTGGTCCCTGGGCAGGGGCGAAATGTTAAACACGTCTCGTAAATCAAATTTTCAGAGAGGTAAATAAATTAGGAGGTTGTTGTAATCATTGATTACCTTTCATTTATAATCTTTTCCGTGAAATTTTACTAGCTCAAACTTTGGCCAAGGCAAGAATAAACTTTTGGTAACTTTCCCAGGTTCTGAAGTGCTTAAGAAGCCCCGTCCCTCGACTTGGGTTTCTTTGGCAATTATGCGTTCATCTACCTGGTCTCATAATTTTCGCTCCCTCCACGGCCCGGCACTTAATTTTTTTAGGCCTCGGAAACTCTTCAGCTATTCTTCATTTTTTTTTCCTTATTCAGTTTATTCTCCGGCGTGTTCCACTTCTCATTAGTAAGAGTTTTTGTTTAGCTTTTTTAGCTGGCGGACTGTTTTTTACTCTTTGGGATGTTGCCTTAGCACCCCACCCAATTCGGTTTGCTCACTTAATTGCATGGCATTGCATACCCAGTTCTCCCCTATCCCACTCTCTCTCTCTCTCTCTTGCACTTTGTCTATCTCTTTCTCTTTCCAGCCCATTTGCCACCCCGTTTGGTGCAGTTCAGTGCCAAAACAAATTGTGAGAAAAATGCCCAACAACAGAAAATGTGCGTGCCACATAAATTAAAACCTATGCTTCACTGATCCGCCTAGAACATAAGGCCGAAAAAGAGGGGGAAAGGGATGAGATCAAGCCAGAAAGCGACGGGGCTAATCGGAGGAAGAGAGAAGGGGTTTTAGGAACTCTAACTAGCTCACTCTCTTTTTCATTCGGCAACGGATCTCATAATTGATGTCAGGTTTTGTCCCTCGATCACTTTAAGAGGGATATTTTGAAATATATCCCTATATTTCCTCTATTTCGCAAATCAAAAAAAAAAACTGGAACTGGAAGCCAATGAACTATTTAAATTATTCCCCGCGGTGCATTACTGACTTTATCGCTTGGCTTGTTTTGCATTGAATTCGGGTTCAAAATGGTTCTTGTTGCTGTTGCGGCTGCTGCATCGCATATTCGTCAATTTTTTCATAGTTGCTGCTGCTGCTGCAAGTGGCTGCCATCTTGATTATGTTGTAGCTCCCGTTGTTGTTGCAGAAACAGCAGCGGCAGCTCCGAGTGTAACTCCATCATGATGATGATGATGATGGCGTGTTTGCTGTAATTTGCGCTACGAAAAACGTTCAAAAATGCAGCAACAACAAGCTGCATCAACAACAGCAGCGGGTGTGGCAGTGGCAGGGGCAGCGGCAGCCACAAAAAATTCGCTCTAAATGAAGGGAATTGAGTTCTGCGATCGTTGACGCTGCCAGGGCGTATGAGCTACGCTGCCAACGTCGCAGCTACTGCGCTGCCGGCGTTGCTGCCGACGCAGCAAAAATAAAGGGCAAAATACGAAAAACCTTGAGGACGGTCAGTAACCGCCAGCCCAGTAAAATTTGTATGAGCTGCAAACGAAATATATCTTTCTTCGTCCAGTATTTCGTATTTTGCATACTCTCTCCAAGAAGTTGCGGAAATTGGGGATAATATGTCTTAAATATTACAGACATTAAGATAAACCTATGAAGATATACAGATATATAGTTCTCAGCTTTCTGTGTCTCAATATATTAAGGATAAAGCCATATCCTTATAATCCTATTAAAAATATATAATGTATTATTTCTGACCAAAAATAAAAGATACAAGATATTTTAGGAGTTCATAAAATGTTCAGTAAATTGTAAAGCCAACCACCCATTTAATTTTTGCAACTACTCTCGAAGAGTATCTTTTAGTCCGACCTACTACACTAATTTTTTGTTGGCCTGCTTGTTGGGGATATTTATTTTTGGTTGCTCTTTCTGCTGCGTTTTCGTTGGAGTTTTTGTGTTTTTTATTATTTTATTTTTTGTTTTCATCTGTTAAGTTCGGCCCGTGGTTGTTGCCGCTGCGACTGCAGTTCTTCATTTACTTTTTATTTTCGTACAGTCAAATTGCACATTTTTGGCTTTGGGGTGGAGCTGGAGCCTTCCTCTGCGATGCGTTCTGCCTGCCGGCAGCCGGCTGACGCTGCTGCTACTGCAGCCGCGGCCGGCGTCGCTGCCAGCGCTTGTGGCCTTTGTTGTTGCTTTTTGGGTGAGGTCGTGGTTGTTTAATTTTTTCGTATTCGTATTTTTGCGTCATCAGAGGCAGCAGCGAAGAGCGAGAACCCTGCACTTGAAAACTCAACTGCCGTGGCTTCAGGGGGCTAAGGGGCAGGGGGCCCCGCCGGGCTGATCCAGGGGGGTGACGAAGGAACCGACATCAACGTCATCATTGTGGACTTTAAGTGGTTTTGGGTGTGCTTGTCTCGTTTTGCATGCGCCTGTGTGCGTCCACAAAAAGTATCCGTATCTGTATCTTTTGGTGTGTGCGGAGTATCTGGACCCCATGCGGTTAATTTATGCCCGCTTGCAATTTTGGCAGACACTGCCAGGCTCACAATATACAAAAATAAAAGGAATGAAATTGCAACAAAAATATTTTTGGTCTAGTACGTTGAGGTATCTTGTTTTTTACTTTTTTGTAGCTTTTCGTTGGTGCAACCAGTTTCATTTTTAGAACATTGACGAACCGGTTTTTTTGGGACGCGGCTTTCGGCTTTCGATTTTATTTGTTGCCGTCTTTAGCGGCGCATTAACTGGTTGGTGCCGCCGCTGCTGCTGCAGATTCTGTGGCAGTTGATAAATCTTTGGCGCGGCATTGCCGTTGTCATAAATTTGCATTGGGCCATGCCATTGGCCCTGACATTTCTAAGGCTTCCTTGGAGCTCGGCGTGGAGCTGCCAAAGTACGACTGCGAATAAGACAACAACAGCCAGTCGGGCAGCCAATGCAATTAATCACAGCCAAATGCACAGAACGAGCATGTGAAATGACAGACAGAAAAACTCAGAATCAGATTCAGAATCGGCTTCAGAACAGATGCTTTAGTTATAGTAGATGATACAGTGTTCAATGGGTAAGGATGAATCAAGGAGGCATTTTTGGGAGTTTAGAAAATGTAGTATGTTTTTTAGGGCACCTCTAATGACTGACATTTTCATTTATTCTTGGACTGACTTTAAGCCTCCTCAATATAGTTGGTTTACCCACTGTTAACCATATCTATTTTCGTCTGCCCCATACTTTTTTAGTAATTGCATTTATTCTTACCATATCTGGCAGACATGGGAATGTGACATGGGAAATCGACGAGAAGGTGCCGATGATGCAGATCTGCGGCCAACATTTTGATTGACTCTTTTTTTCGTATTTGCCAGGGACATATCAAATTTAGCCAAGCCGAGACAAGCCAAGCCAACCGAAGCAGAGTCGCTTCCACACATATTCCCAGCCTAGAGCACAGGGCTCAGATCTCTCTGGCAGAAGCCCCCAGACTTGGCGACCACCTCCTCCTCCGTCTCCTGGCCCATCATAAACTGATTATTTTTAACAGAATCATTATCGTCAAACAGGGCAATGTCGGCGAACCAGGCAACAGCATCTGAAAGCCATCTGGCCTAACCTGGTTACCATTTCGATACTCTATTTATGGATAAAGTATGTTGGAAGTGACCAGAAATAAAAGATTTTCATAATATAGGAATTATATAGTGATTATGATACAAAGCATAGACTAACCATACTTTGTAATCTTTCATTTTGAAAGATGGCCATGTTTAATATTCTTATTTAAGGGTATCCATTAGCTACTTAGTATTTATATATATTACGGGTCTTAATTTTTTTCTGCCCTGGTCTATCTGTCTCCCCGTGTACGAGTGTTGGTGTAATTTGATTTTCTGAAAAGTTTCCGATTTCTAGTAAATTTTTCGCACAGCACAGAAGAAACGTCTGGAGCTCGTCGGGGTTTTTGTGGTTAATTTCTTTTTTAAATCGTTTTTGCAGTTGTATTTTTTATGAAGAAGGGCGTGGAGGGGGGTGCTGAGACAGAGGAAGGGGCAGGGACAGTGGGAAGATGGAAAGATGGGCTTATCAAAAGCCAGAAAAGCACAGCTGTTGCCTTTCGGTTCGGTTCTCGGTTCAAAGTCCCGATCCCCAGGGCAGCCTGTATCTGGTATCTGGCAGTTAGCTCCTCCTCGTATGCATGACTCAAAATTGAAATTCAAAACGAACTTGACAAAATTAAAAGAAAGAAGCTCCATTCATGCACACACACTCGCGCACACACTCCGCCGTGTGTATACACACGCAGATAAACAGACGGCGAGCAAACACAGTGGGAACACACGCATGACAGACGGCTTGTTGTTGGTTTGTCGTTCCGTTCAATACGCCATTCAGTCACTCAGTCAGTCAGTCAGTCAGTCAGTCATTCCATCATTCCGTCACTCCAGCGCCCTCAATGCACGCTTTATGCAGCAGCGGCGATGACAACAACGTCAAAAGCAACAACTCCGAAGCGGAGACAGCAGCAAACTCAGCCAAAAAGTTCATTGAACCTGGCCCAGTGCGAATTCGGTTGTCGTAGGTTAGGGACTAGCCGACCGACCAACCGACCGACTGAATATAAGCGGCCTGGACAAGGAGGGGCAAGACCAGCAACAGCAACAGCAACAAGAACAAGGGACTGCAGCGTCAACGGTGTGCAAATACAGTGAAAGCTCGCCCTGTGGGAAGCCTTTGTTTCCGGGGGTTGCTAAATTAATCGTAATCGCTATGCTTATTTCTTGATAGCAATAAAAAGTAAGCCAAGCCATTTTGCATATTATAATTAATAAAAAGGCATGAGAGATTCTTACTAACTGGCTTCACATGTAAACCCATGCTTTTTTAATTAAGGATTCTTAGGTTTTAATCATTTTTGAAGAGGTTTCTTTGTCTGAAGGGTTAAATTAGTTTACTTAGATGAATAATAGAATTCAATTTACTAACAAACCTAAAAGTTCTCAAAGATCTTAAATGCTAATGAGAGTTTTGAGATCTCCGAGTTAATACTGTAATAATTATTTAAAAATAAACCCTAAAATATCCACTGTAATTTCCTGCTGCTACTGACGCCTTTATTGCTGCCAAGTGTGACGAAAAATACACAAAACCAAAAAATAAATACAAAAAAAAGCAAAGTAAGCGAGACACAAACAACAATGAGAGCCACAAAAAAGCGTATTCAAAATGATAATAAAAAAATCGGTTTGTTCGGTTCGGTTAGGTTCATGTTCATTCCCCACCGACCAGATGGACGGGGAATACATATAGATATATGCGCTCAGTGGGAGGGGATCCAGGGGAGTGACCGTTGTCTGTGCTGGCTGTTGTGCTGGTCATGGACGTCGTCGCACCATTTCACATTTCAGCTGTGAATCATGTGTCGCGATAAAGAAATACTCATAATGCGAACGTATCAAATGGAGAGCTTCGAACTGAGAATCGGGAATCGAGAACTGGAAACTAAGAACCGAGAATCTAGAACTGAAAATCACAAGCCACAAAAATATCTTGCTCTGGCAGTGATTCGGTGTTGGTTTTGCCATCCCATTTAGTGAATAATGAGGTCTTTGACCCCAAAGGGCTGCCCCCCATAGAGTCTCTGTCACTGTTGTGGCCCCAACCCCATAATCTTGTATCCCCCATTTCTCTTTCGGTGCACTTTTGGTCAAATGTTTCGATTGACAAGGCAAAGACCGAATTGAGTTCAGCTCGGAAGGGGGCTGGCCTCAGTGGGTGGGACGACCTTATTGGACTGGCCAGCCATTGAAAGCGGAGCGGTAATTGTCGGATGAAATTGCTGGTATTTGCTCACATGCGTGGATTTTTCAGCTTTTTTGACAATGGCTACACAATGGGGTTGAATGCAGTACAAAACAGAGCAGTGGTGGTTTTCGGGGTTGTTGGCTATCAGTGGCTAGGCTATTAAATTTATATCTCTGCTTAGCTAATATTCCATTTAAATGCTCATCGCATGGAATTTAAGCCCACAAGTTCAGCGACCACACATGGCGTATGCGTAATATATGAATGTTATTGAATTGTGCGCCCACACACCCCCTCACACTACACAGAGAAACACTCAACACTTTCGCTTTCGACTTCATTGATATCAACGACTAAACATCTAAAATTGGCAGCCCCGAAAGGCAGCCCAGCTGCAACAGAAACAACCTCATACTGTGTGTGCCACGCAGAGTGTATCTGTGTGTGTGTTTTTGTTTGCGTTTCTGTTAGTGTTGCTGTAGTTGTTAGAGCCTCTGGCGCTTTGGCAGGAAGCCAAATAAAATTTAGAGATATGACCTTACACACGGCCTGTCTGTTTGTGGCTGTATCTGTATCTGCATCTGTATCTGTATATGTGTGCATTTTAACACCAACAACATGGCCCGAAATGTTTGAATGGTTTCCGCGTGGATGCTGCATGCCGGCACTCCATTAGAAAAGCATTTGTTGCCGGTTGCTGTTGGTGTTGCTGTTGCTGTTGCCATTTGTGTTGCTCGTTGACATTGACATTGGCTAAATGGCAATTTGTGCGTGTGCGAGTGCGTGTGCATTGGCGCTTGCCTCTCTTTCCCGCCATGTGTGTGCATTTGCGGAATTCTAATTTTAAATTTAGACCACAACATCTGTATCAGTGGGTAAAGTTCAGGGCGACAGTACCGGCACGTCCTGGGCAGGCTCAGTGACCTACAATGTGCGGCAATAAAGGGAATTTAATTTCAATTGCCAATTGATTCGAAATATGAACTTTAAATTGACCTTTTATTTACGGTAATTAGGGGGGGCACATTTTTGTTAAATAAGAGTTTGAAGCTCCGACTCTTATTCCACACAATAGATAGTGGGTTGGCCTTATCAGGCCTGCAAAAAATATCACTGGGCTCTGGCCATTATCTTATCACTGCACTTAATCTCGGCAAGTGATCCAACGGCACTTCACTTTCTTGACACAGCAAAATGAAAGCGAATCATCAACAGAATATAGCCCCTGCAACACCAACAAAAACAACAACAACTGCAACAAAAGCTGCAACGCACAATGAACCCCGTGAACAAATCGAAAAAAAGGCAAAAGAAAAGCAAAAAGAAAAGAAACATTTAAAATATTTATATGTGTACGGAGCAGTGCCTGACCAAGGCCAAGCAATTTTGTATTGCTCCCGAGTTCCTTGGCCCCAGAAAATGGCAAAAACAAAAAATAAAATAAAATCGCAAGCAAAAGCAAGGCAGAAGCAGAAGCAATCTCTGCGAGCTTTTCGATTGTTGTTGTCGCTGATTCTTGGTCATTGGCTGGCTCTGCTGGGCGGCTGTCATCTCTCCAGTTGGCTCTGGGTCCGGAGTCTTATTTGTTGATTTCATTCGCGTTGGATCGGTTTGGGTTTATTTATTTTGGACTTTTTCGTTTGCTCTCATGCCACATGTGGCGGTTTCACTTTAAAGAGGGGGCCCTTCGGGAAAACTCTGTAAAGCAATTTCAGCTTAAACACTATAATTAATAATAAATATGTAATGAACTTATTACGAGCAGGGACTGCCGCCTCCTATCAGCGAAAATGCAAAGCCCCTCCGCTTAATCTGCATGTAAATGAATTTATTTTCGCTTTAATCTTCACTGGCTCGTTTCTTTGTGAGGCATTTCACAGATTTTTACGAGTGCAGTCTAAATTTAAAGTTGCATATATGTTCCACAGAGCGAACCTCGATCCTTGGAAACCTCAATAATAACCGGATCACGGCCACATTCTCCACTCTTCTAGCCACTTCCACATGTCGCCTAATGTCTTTGGCACTTACTCTTAATTCCGCTTAAACATCTCGCAATTATAACTGATTTATCTTGATTTTCATCTAATGGCAAGTTTTAATTTCGCCTCATTATTTATGATGGCCGGGCCGGTCGAGGTGCTTGTTGTTTAACTAACTATTCCCAAGCTCATTTCAGCTACTTCCGCTCCAGAGTTCCGCCAAACGCAGTTGCCAAACGCAGAAGTGGCAGCAGTGGCAGAACGGATGCAATTGGCTTCCTGCGCGGCACTTGGGCGCCTCTCATTTGGCCCAATCAACGCTGGACTTTGGAGATGACAATTTTGTTTCCCTTTCAGAGGGTTTGCCTTTTTCTCTGAAGTAAAAGATAGTTATTTAACACTCCTTTAATAATATTTATTTAGTAGAAGGTTCAGAGGTTCATGTCCCAAACTTTTTTTTAGTTAATAGAAATTCTGATTTTTTCGGCAGAGATATCAAATAATATCAGAGTATTCAAGTCTTCGTTGCCCTCTCTTCTAGGCTATAGGAAGTGCATCATTTTGTTGCAAAATTCATTTGAAAATTGCCCATTTATCGAGCTCGAGAGCTGCGAGTCCCTGTGTGTTTGCTTTAAAGTCTGGGCCCTTTAACCCTCCGGCCATGAGCCTTCCGCTCCTTCCTGTTCGTCCACCCGGCCAAAGAATATCTCAAGATGCACCAAAATGCATTCTTTGTGCTCGGATTGCAGTGGTGTGTGAGTGTACGAGTGTGTATGCGAGAGAGTGTGTGCTTGCACCCCTTCGGCTGTGTTTGCATTGCGTCAGCCCGTTGCATTTTAATTTTAGAATATATTTTTGGGTCTGGATTGCAATTGCAACTCAACTGGGCTCTGGGAGGTTCGGCTCAGCTTTCAATGCTTATGCATTTGAGTCTTCATTATGAGTGTCTGGAGGTGTACATGTGTGTGTGTGTGAATATCTGTGTGCGTTTGCCTGCTGCATTTTTCATTATGCAAAAAATGCATACCATTTTTTTGGGGAACTTTTTTCCGATTTTTTGCGAGTATGTGTGTTTTTACTTTTCGAAATGCATTCAACACAAATTGCACGTTTTGGTTCGTGCATCTTTTGTGTGCATCGCAGTCTGGGAACAGGAGAGGGGGTTATGGGGAAATGCAATTGCTTTGGGGTGGATTTTTCAGTATCTCTCTCTACCGCTTCCCCCTCCACCCTTGGGCCCTTGGGCCGTGCCCCTTTTCACAAGTTTTTTTTCGGGGGTTTTTGTCGCATTTGCTTACGTGGTTTCAATTTTAATTGCTTGTCGTCATCGTCACTGCTGTTTCTGGATTTCATTTCATTTTTGTTTTTATTTTTTGGGTAGACCAGTTCAGGTCGTGTGCATGTTGTCGCCGATTTTATCTTTTGTAAATACAGCAATTATATGTGTTCCTTGATGGTGACATTATGTTTTGAAGTTCGGTCTCCTTGCTTTTTTTTGGGCATACTTGTCCTGAGTGGTTGCCGACGAGTGGCATGTCCCGGCGGATGTGGGCATCAATTTTCGGGCAAGGAGTGGGACACGCTGGCAGCTCAAAGGATAATTATGCGCGAACCCAGTTCGGGACTTTTTCAGATTTACCGGAAGATTTAAAGTGCTCTGCGTGTGTGAGTCCTTGTGCAAGTCCCAAGGTTCATTGTCCGAAGCCTTGTTGCAAATAATCTGAATTCTGTAAATTGTGAGCCACAATTAACCGCCATTCTAATTGCTTATTTTAAGCGTTTTTCATTCCGACTGTCCCTCCCCCTCGATGAACAAGACCTCCCCCTGAAAACCAGCTGGCCAAGGTCAGTGGCGAGCGCAATTAAATGCACAAATATTTCGCTTATTAGAAAAGCATTAAAAATACAATTCTGCCGCAAAACAAAAACAATTATTCAGAAATAAAAAATTTAGCTAAACAATTACTAGTTTTATTATACACGAATTTTGTTTCTTTCATTTACAATCATGCAAACAAACAAACAACACACAGCTCACAGAAAAGCCAGCACAAAAATTACAACGAAATTTTCGCATTAATTGAGGGACCTTGAAACCAGTCACGACTCAAAATTCTGGCAGAGACCAGGGGCCAGGCCCAGAGTCGCCCCTCAAGTGCAGCCCCCCGTCATCGGCCCCTGCCGCCCACGTTCTCTCCGGTCCGGTCCATAAGTTGTTCAAGTCAACGCCAACGCTATGCCGAAAAAAATTGCTAAAAAAAAATACAAAAAAAATAAAATAATAACAATAAAACTAAAAATATTTTTGTCTACAATGACATGCAATTGAGTCGCTGCAAGTCGAGGCGAGTCGAATTGCAGCCTGTTCTCAGTCAGTCATTCACCCAAGTAAGCCAATCTTTCAGTTTGTCAATCATTCAGTCAACCAGTCAGTCAGTCGGTGAGGTGCGCAATCAGTTCCTCGTTGAGACTTTTCGGTTAATAGGCTTCCCATTATGTCAGGTTCTCAGTTTGCTTTTGGCTTGCAATTCAAATCTCAGTTCCTAGAATAGTTTTATCTTTATCTTAAGAATCTTAATATACCTTTATTGTATCTTATCTTTCTTTTTTAAGAAAATATAATATTTTGTTGATTTTTCCTCTGCAAATGTTAGTTTTTTTTAATATATTACATTTGATATTATACTATTCTACCAAAAGTCCACTAAATTGTATAAGCATCACTGTTCTTAAGGTCTGATACAGCAACAGATTATCCTGGTATTCTACAAGTCCTTAATGATATCTCAAATATTGAATATCTATTATCCTTTCTGGAAAATCCCCTTTCTTATATCGACAAAGCCTGATCTTTCTTGGTTCTTACTTCCTCGTCGGAACGATAATCGCCAGCTTCGGAGTCTCCCGAAAACCCTATGGAATTATTATAATTTTAGTTTCGCTCTCGCATCCGAACCAAAAAAAAATAAATTCACCAAAAAAACGACAACAATAAAAGCTGGAAACCAAAATAAAAAAGTGCATGTGCAACGGCGTCCTCTCCCCCCAATCTCCGGTACCGCCTATATCCGTCCGGAGTGGCTCTATATAGTGGCGTATAGCCGGCTCGGATCGGCTCGGTTCGGCGCGGGCCGCCAGTTGCATTTCGAGCGGTGAGTGAGCGCCTCCAGTGCCGAACGCTGGCGATTCGGTCGCGGACTTGTTTGCACGGCTGCCTTAAAAAATCGAAAAAAGCCACGAAATAACTACGACAACAACTACAACACTAGGGCACAATAGAATTCGTTGCAAATTTTTACAAACTCGAGAACAAAATGCAGGCGGACAGCACAGCGGCCAGCAGCAACAAAAAATAAATTAATAAATAAACAGAACTGCAATGTGCGAAATTCTCAGAGAGCGCCTGGGCCTGTCTAGGTATTGGTACGTGCATTGGTATTGGTGTGTTTGTGAGCTGCAATTAAAAAATGCACTGTACCTGGCCCCCACCCCACTCCACCCTCTCCCTGACACCGTCAACTTGAGTTTGAGTCAAAGAGCGTCCGAGTCTCGGTTTTTTATTTCTCTCCAGAGCTCACAGTCTAGAAGCTTACTACCATTTTCCAAGCCACCATTTTCTTTTTTTGTTTGTTGCGTTCTCGCCTCTCGCTCTCTGTTAACCAATTTCGCTTTTAACGCTTTTTGCCGGCTGGCAGCTAGCTGCCATGAATGAAGCACCAACACGCAGATACAACTAGCCGGCTATCCTCCGCTCCGCTCGCTCTCTCTCACTCGCCTCTTGCAAAGGTGCAAAGGGGGGAAAAAAAAACTCAGTGCACTTTTTTGCACTCAAAGTGTATCTTTGTATCTGTGAGAGTGCATCCGCAGTACGCTCCTGTAAAAAGCGGCGGGCTGCTCAGCTGGCGGTGGCAGGCTGGCTTTATTGTCCGTCGGTTCGAGCGGTTCGCTTCGGTCGCTGCGCTTCGGATTTTGGTTCTGATTCCCCCGATTCGGTTTCGGATCGACGTGTTGTAAGTTGCAGCGCAGTTGCAGCGCTGCCGTCGTCGGCGTCGCTGCCCAGCTGACGTTGTTGCTGTTCCCCCTGCAATAGTTGTAGTTGCAATTGTAGTTGTGCTAGGGTTGTCTGGTGTGTGTGTTATAAGTGTGTGAGTGTTGTGTTTGTTTGTTGTTGACGCTGGTCGCGGTGCGCAATTTTTATTTATTTTCCACCGCTGCCAACTAATACCAGCGCACTACACACTCGTACACACACCCCATGGCATACATGTGACTCTGGTTCCTCTTTCCCCTCTGGAAGTATATGAAAAACATTTTGACGTGCGTTTTTCTTATGACAAAACAAAATACATTTTTTAGCCCACACGCAAGGCAAAAAAAAGACTTAAAAAACGACACTGAATTCACACAAAAATCTGCTGAAAATTTATGCAAAAGTGCTGTGACCACCTCGAATCGAGGAATACTACAAAAAAGTTGTACATGATCATGCCCCTATATAAAGTCGACTAAAAAACACTATTCAACGGCAGCAGTAACAAACTGAAACATATTTACATAAATGAGTGTGTAAATATTGGGACAGTTCCGAAAGAAAAGTGAGTACGAAATAAATCAACACTTTTATTAATAATTCAAGCGCCACATCAGAAAGGGAAAATATTGCAAAAAGTGGAATAACATTTCATGAATCTGCACTTTGCGGATTGCATGAGTTTCATATTAAAAAGCACTTTAATGGAGGCAAGCATACTTTGACGCAAAAACGAATAATTAAACGATATGGTGGCGCATGTTTGTGTTTTTTCTTTGATATTCATAAATATATTTTATCACACTTCCCAAGAATTTAGTATTGAGTCGCGTTTTTCGATATTTTGTTTCACAATATCGATGGATGACTATAAATGTGATTCATCCGGATTAATTGCATTTCGATCGTGAGATCAAATAAAAAACCATTTAAACCACAAATCCCTCGCCTAAAGTTTGTGATTTATAAAAGAATGCGGCGAAAATTTTCCACGGGGCCAAGAGAACAACACAAATGCTTTCGGAAGCCCAACAAGTGCCTCAGTTGGGTGCATCTAAGCACCCGTCCCCTCTCTAGACTCCCAACTATTATGGGCCATATTTGCTTTCATCAACACACACACTCTCACACACACATTACAACAAAATGGGTTCTCCTTTATGGGCCGCAAGCGAAACAAAACTAATTCGCGGATATCTTGATAGGCAATTAATGCGCAAATATAAATGTCAACTCGAAATTTATTGAATTTGAATGGAAAAAATATAACAATTAAATGCGAAACAGAAAAAAGAGAAAGACCAGTCAAGTGGAAGCGAATTAATGCGAGAGAATAATAAAAATTTCTAATTAATGCGCTTCTAATTTCAAGTTGACAGACGGAAAACGCTTCCATGTTGCTGATGTTTTCATTATAATTGTTTGAATATATTTTGCCTCTTTGTGGCAAGATTGCATTTGATTTCGAATAACTCATTTGCGCGATTTATGAGACTGTCTGGAACGGGGAAAAATAAGACAATGAATCAGACATCGGGGATATAGGATGGGATGCAGTGACAAATACAGACTGACGTCCTGCCCACGCGTCGCAATTTTCTTTTCACTTGCCGACGTCGCATGCGTGTCCTTGAGGCTTTTCCGCATTTCTCGACAACTTTTCAGCTTTAATTTGCCGCCGCCATCAGTGCCCACTCAGGAAAACCAGCTATACCCGAGATCTTGGCGAATCATTTCCATTTCATCTTCACAAGCAAGTGTCTTTGGCGATTACTCTTCATTGTAATCTCTTCAAATTAAACAAATACATTTCTGTAATTGCATTTAGAACACTTTTCGCAAAGTGCAAGTGGATATGTCAGGCCGAGATAGATTGAAATTTAATTTCATGTTCTCAAATTGATTTGTGCGGCTCCCATTAGTCATCCCCCTGGCCGGATGGCTGAGTGGCAGAGCTGAAAAGCTGGCAGGATTAGCATTAGAGTGCAACCGGCACCAGTCACCAGGCAACAGGCAACAGGCGGCAAGCAGCAATCATCTGACTACCAGTCTGGCTCTCTGCGAGTGTGTCCGTGTGTGTGCTTGCTGCACGTAAGAAACGAGTTATTGGAACAGGTTCATGACCTTGACCATCAACGCAAGGCTGCAGCAGCAGCAGCAACTGCAACAACATCACCAGCGGCACAACGGCAATTGCAACACGGCGTTGCATATTTGCTAGCTGCCTCCTCGCCCAGACAAAAGGAAGCGGTTGCTGCCGCAGTGGTTGCATCTGCATCTGCATTTGCATTTGCCATTGTTTGGCTCGGATTGGATTAGATGTTGCATCAACGGGCAGGGCCACGGCAGCAACAAGTTGCCGCCACTCCGGGAAGTCGGGCAGTAGTTACCAGGCATTTGTCGCTCAATGAGTCACTCGCTCTCGGAAAGAGCGCTCGGGCCAAGGGTTAGCCCTGAAAGTGTGTGATTCATTTGATTGCATCTAAATTAGTTTTCGATTCCGGGAATTGGAAAAATATGAAATCAGTGAACTGCATTCTTCACATTAGAAGTAAAGTAAATAAATATTGCATTTTCTTCTCTTTATTATAAACAATTCTCTGGTAATCTTAATTATGTAGCTTACAGACTCTTTTAGAGGGTACTTTTCGAAAACTCCAAGAAAGTTTTTGTTTGAATTGCAATCAGCTTAGTTGGGAAATTAATCCAATACGTGATATTGCTGAAAAAAAAAATCTAGAAAATTACCTACACTGTTTACGGAAAAAGCTGGTTAGTTTCTGGTAATAAACCCAATCCTGGCAAGGCAGAGAAAAGTCGGTAAAAAATAAACTGTTGCTCTAGTCGAACTAGGTGAGGGAGGGACTGGGAGGACGAGTGTTAGCTCAATTGGGAGGCTTTGGTTTTTTTGTGTGCTTATTTTTCGTATTTTACTCCTTATTCGCAGTTTTTTTCCATCTCCTTTTTCCGGCATTATATAGTTTGGTGGGTGTGGTGGGTGGTGGGCTGTGGATAGTGGGTGGTGGGTGGCAAGTGGCAAGTGGTGTGTGGCAAGTGTGGTGAGGCCCCTGGAAGCGCACTGGAAGCGCTCGAGTACATAAGCAGAAGTGCAACAGGCAGTTGTTGTTTTAGCTGGCCGAGGAGATTGGGTTTTCGCTTCACATAGAAGGCGTGTCCCAAACGAGGATTGGGAAAAAAGTTAGTGGGGTGGGCTGAAAAAATGTTTTTAATTTAACTTTGGCCAGGCCAGGCAAGAGCTTTTCAAATCCCTCCGCTTTGCATAACTGCAAAAACTGCTAGGCAACAGGTGAAGGGATATATGGAGTTTCTTCTTGAAGGAACAAAGCCTCTATTAGTTCGGAGCCCCCTCGAGGCGACCTTAATAAAGCCAATTGTGTGGCGGCCGTTGCATTTGGCATTCCCGCGTATTGTTGTCCAAAAACAAAATCGATATTTTCCATATGCATAAACACAATTGAACAAACAATTTTAGGCGACTGTACAGCAACAGCAACAGCGTCAGAGTCAGCAATGCCACACTGCCATATTGTCCTTGAGCTTATCACCTTTTGAACAGCAACGAAAAAAATACAAAAAAATTCCAAACAAAAAACTAGTCAACTCCACTACCAACAACTACAACTTTGGCAAATATCAATTCAGTTGTTCGTACAAAAAAAGTAAAAAATAGTTTGCGAAAAAATTGGAAAACAAAACCGCGGGACAAATATTTTCGCATTTTACATTTATACCCACTATTCCATACAAGTTTTTGCCAACATTTGTACAAAGTCTTTTAATTTTATTATTCGTTGCATCATTTGCTGAAAGCAAACACGTTTTTTAAACGTCCATTTTTTATTCTTTCTGGCCAATTTCAATATGGTTGCATTGATAGTTTCAAATTTGTCCAGTGTTTTTTTTTAGATTTCCATTTTAATTAATCATTTAATTGAATCTAGCAAAAAATCTACCATGAATATTATTAAATCCTTGACTTACAAAAAAATTTAGCTATAAGCCAAGATCTTTTTGTCACTATACGATGCATTCTTCCGACAATTAAATTCGCAGAACTCTCTCGAATTCCAGCAAATAGTTTCAATTGCGGCTGAATTTTGACGAAACCCATACAGACAAATCCATGTACCTATATTATATAGACCTATAGATATAGTGGCGTAGGGGGAGAGGTAGGGTGGCAGCGGGGGAAAGACCAACACGCACGGCCACTTGTATTGACGTTTGGTCGGCGACAATTGATTTTTGTTACGTTTTCGTTTATTTTTATTCCGTCATTGCAGTTTTTTCAGCAATTTAGTTCGTTTGTTTTCTGGCTTCGTTATTTAGACAACTGCTGAAAAAAACTATATATATATATTCCTATTCCTCCGGCAATGCCACTATCTCCCTCACACTCTCTGCGAGGCCACACACGCGCTGCACTTTGCTGCACGGCCCATAATTCTTGGAGGCTTATTTTCTTTTTTGCAATTTTTAGTTTTTTGTCACTTTTTTGTTTTCGCTTTTGAAATTGCTTGGAGAAGCTTCTGGCCGCTTTGTCGGCGGTCTCGACTCAATTTCGTCTTATCTAATTTTGTTTCTATTTCGCTTTACAACAAGCCCGGGTACTTCCATCTTTTTTTCGTTTTCGCAAACTTTTATTTTTTTGTTTATTTTTGTGTCGAAATCAGGGCAAATTCATCATCATCAACAACATCGTAGCCTTGTTGCTGTTTTTCCTTTTTTCTGTTTTTTTTTTTTTTTTTTTTGTGTAACAAAGATAAGGTTTGCCGGCGAACGAGCTGCTGCCGCCTTTTATTCTTTATATAACTTGCGGCGAGGGGTTTGGGAACGGGGTTGGGCATTTTCGTGTTTGCCGAGTTAATCATTTCGGGCGAAATTTGATAATTTGAAGGTGACCCCAATTCGTAAACGGCGGATCGGGGATCGCGGATCGGATCGGTTCCCAAAGACATTTTCGCAAATTGATAAGCAGAGCAGCAGAAGAGGAGAGCTGGGCAGCTGAACAGGCAATCAATCAGCAAGTCAACTATGACTTGAAAAAAATACAACACTACAATAAATATAAAAGATTAATTCAACAGCCATAGAACTAGTTGCAACATCCAGAAAATGGGGGTTTATCAATTGCTTCGGCAACATAAAAAAGTAGCAATATGGCTAACAGCTAACAGCCAACAGCCTTAATAAATGCATGAAGGCAAATGTGATGATGCATTTGGCCTGCTCACATATTTATGAAAAAAGTGCACTTCCATCCACATTTGGCCACGTGGCGAAGGAAGCGCCGCGGACGCTGCAGGTGGCAAGAAAGTCATCGCATATATCTTCAGGCAGTTTTAATAAAACCCGAAACTGACATCATAAAACAAGCAACCCATATGACACTCGACGTGGCACAGGTCGTATACGTAACGTGGTATCCAGAGGGTGGCATGTGCCTGTGTGTTGGTAAACAAGCAGCCACACCCATGGCCCAAACACAGATGCAACACATAGACAAAGCAACAAGTCGTTGTACCCGAATATATAGTGCAAAAAAGTTGCCAAGCGAAAACGGTACGAGTTCGGGGGTGGCGGAAAACCGAAACTAAATAAAACAAAAACAAAGACAGAGTTCCAAGGAGAGGAGCCAAGGGTTGGGGCATCGGGCAGTGTGGCATGGGGATGGGTACCCACACCCAGCTATCCAATAGAAACAGCAGCCAAAAAACAAGCAAAGTCACAGCAAAAAACAAAGTTCTGGGGTGGGGTTTTTGTGGCACTGCCATTTCACTTTGGTATTGGTAACTTCCATTGCTGCCACCGCTGCTGCTGCTACAGCTCCTGCTTCTGCCGGTGCTGCTCTGGCTGCCACAGCTCCTGTTGCGCATATTGCAACGAAAAAGTTTCGTAACGTTATTTTCACATTTCCTGCAGATTGTAACGGGCAACGAGGAGCTACCAGATAGTGTCCCTGCTCCGGCTGCTGCAGCAGCTTTTGCTTTTGCTGGTTTTGCTGCTGCTGCCAAAATGCTCAACAAAACATGTCGAAAATGTGCCACATGCCAGCAGCAGCAGAGGAGGAGCAATGCTCCTGTTGCTCCTCTGCTGCATGCAACAGTTATGTGCTCACACACACACACAAAGCACGGCTGGTGGGATGGTGGCTTGATAGGGACAATAGAACGGCACACCGACACACACACCTACAGAAGGACTATGAATGCCGGCAGCCAAATAGTGCCATACAAATGTACAGACAACACATTTCGACATGGCACATTTAGCATCCTTGAGCGGCATTTAACTTCATTTCACCCACAGAGACACGGATCCGAGTTTCTGGTTGTTTATACACTACAAGAAATAAGTATAAAGTAAGAATTATAAAATCAGAAAATCAGATACAAAACCAAAACAGTCTGAGAAGTATTCCGCTTTGAGTTGCAGTCTAAAATATTTGGGACGCATCCCTCAAGACGTGCATTTTTCCCTTAGTCCCCTATAATTTACGATTCAAGTATGATTCTTCAAATCGTGCCTTTTTGCCTCAGTGCAGTGGCATTGCAGGAGACACTGCTCCTGGGAATTGTTCCTGTTGTTTTTCATTCTTTGATTTAAAAACCGTTCTCGAGGCTCCTCTACTCGTTTATGCAATCAATGTCAACAACAAAACTTTCCGTTTGCGCTTTTCGTGAGCGGGCGGGCTCTGTCTTTGTGGCCAGGAAATTAAGTTTTGGCACTTTCGGGCTCTGTGGCCCCAAACCACGGGTAAGCCAGCAGCTTAATTGCGATTCATTGGGGTCAAGAGCAGTGCGCCCATATGGACACATGGACAGTAAATCAGCCAATGGCCGACGCCAGAGCCGAGCCAAGAGCAAGTCCAATGGCAAAATACCAAACAGCCGCCTCTAAACTTGTCTTTCCATGGTTTTGTTTGCCTTTTTTACTTCTGGCGTGGCCCGTGTCTTTTTCTGCTATTTTTTTTTGTCGGTTTGTAGGTGAGCTGGGCCATGAACGAGAGGGACAGGCTCTCGACCCAGGCTTTTAGTCGGCGCTGAAGTCGGAGTCGCAGTCGTGGATCGCAGATCAGCGTTAGAAATGGAAATGGAAATGCGCTTGACTGCATACAATGGTCGCGAATGAATGTGTGTTACTGTAACTGAGCCAGCAGCCAAGGCAGCAGCCTGTTGGCCAGGCCAGTCAGTTGGCCAGTTAACTAACCAGCCAACAAGCAACTAGCCAACTTTGGTTTCGTTTTCGATCTTCCTGTCATTGTTGTTGCTCGTGTGGCGCGTGCTCTTCTTGCTTTAGTTAGCCGATGTTGTTGTTTATGCACTTGCAACAGGTGAGAGTTGTTGTTGCGACAAATAATGGTTAATGATCTTTAATCAGCAGATGTGCTGGCCTCAGGGTCAGCGGATGTGTTGAAGGCAGGTGGATGGGCCGAGAAGATACATTAAGAAAATATCACTCATACGACAAGGTGACCGCATGAGATGTAATCCCCCTGTTTTTACGAAAGAATTTAAATTTCAAAATGGTAGCTAAGCTTCCTGATGTTTTAGTTTATAACTTTACATATTATTCCCATTCAAATTAGCCGGTATTAACATTTGTGCACATTTTAAAGTACTTTAATTAACACATTTCGCCAAGCACGAGACAAACGAAGGTCGATCACAACGTCTCAATAAAAACAGATCATGCAAACAGCCAATAGAGGCATCCATAAATACATTTTCTAGAAAGTAAATACATTAACAAAGAGCTCATAATTAACAAAATTATGAGAACGCTTTGGGGGGAAACAAAAAGCGAAACTCAGTGAATCGAAAGCGATTATTTCCGCCTTTTCCGGGCGGACAACGGACAACGGCCAACCGCCAACAAAAACGATAAATTAGTTATAAATTCATTGATTGAATATGAATATGAAAGAGTGTAAAAAATTGCTATGCAAATTGAGTATTTAGAATAACAAAAAGCAATGCTTTTGTGCATGCCAGGCATCCACACTTGAAGTGCAAACAATTGGAACAATAGAAAAAATCGAGCCGCCGAATGGCTGACGAAGCGTTTTCAAGGCCTTAACATTGGCCACAATTGCCAGCTGAAATTTGGCCTGTAATGAGACTCGAAACTGGTTAGCCGAAATGCACTTTGTGCCTTCGAGTTCACATCCAATCCACTTCAGTCTGATTCGATCCGATCCGCACCAAAACCAATCCAATTGATATTAACTCGTTTTTTGTGTTCTATTCTGATTTTTATTTTTTTCTAGGCAACATTCTGTGATCTGATCTGCTCGGAACAGAACCTTTGGCCAGCCAATCAGTTGCTGGCATTTTTTGTGTGATTTCGTATTCTATATACATATTATACATACGGCCCGCAAATATTATATGGCTACAAGTTTTCTAGCTGGCAGGGCGGCCTTGATATTTTGTTTTATTTATGAAATCAAATGCAGGCGAGCGAGATACAAATAACGACAGCTACCAGATACTTGTGGCATTTATTATAAAAAGCTTTCGAGTGAATGAATTCCCCTTAGCTTTTGTATCTGTAACATGTATATTGTAGTGTTGGTATTTACACACCACTCCCTTCCCTTCCCCCTTTCTGTCTTGGGCCTGTCTCTGATTTTGATTCCGATTCCGATTCTGATGCCAGAGGCAGGAAGCCACCGAGAGCTCAAAATAAGCATTGACTTTGCAAATTTGTGCGACAGAAGCCCCAGCTGAACCAACCAGGATGCCGGGGAATGTTTGGCATTTCCTTTGAGGAAAACTTGATTTAATTTTAATTAGAAAATTACTTAAAATAATACAAAAAGAAGGCGTTGGGCAGGCCCTAAGAATCGCTCAATCTACCATCTTTTTCACTGTTTGCTTGCATCTATCCTCCTGGTAAATGATACACTTTAAGAAATATAAGCTGGAGGCTTAAACTTCAAGGTTTGCCAGCTCTTAGCACGGGAAGCTGTATTGACTTTAAACCATCTTCTTAAAGTATTTGCTTTAAAGATTAATTATATCTATGAAATGCAAAATATATTTTTTTTCTCCGTGTGACAGCTTCTTCTGCCGGTTTTTGATTCTTCTGCCTTTGATTCTAGCTCTGTGCTTCTGGTGGCTCTTCTTGGTAGGCCGGCAACGTCCATCATAATCAACGTCCATCATCAGTTGGCTGCTGTTCGGCTGCTGCCACTGAAGCTGCCTGCCTCGTGCTCCGCCGACACGCCCACAAAGGCTACTGCAACTGCACGCCAGCTTGTTGTTGGTGGCTTTGGATTTCGGCCTGGGCCGAGGCTTGGGCCTTAGCCTTTGGCAATGGCAGCTGGAGTAATTTTTCATCAGCGTAAACATCTTGAAAACTCTCTTTGGGCTACCAGTTTTTCGCAACAACAAGTGGCAGCTGGTGCTGCTGCTGCTAGCTCGGTAGTTGGTAGTTGGTAGCTGTTAGCTGTTAGCTGGTCATGTAAGCCAGCATCAGGCATCAGCATATCTCCTATCTGATATTAGAATCTCAATTACTTTTCCACTGGATGTTCGGCTGCTATTGTAATTTCCATCGAAGGGGCCGGCCCAAACTGGGCCCAAACTGGTTCTCTCGGTTTTCGGTAGGCAAATATCCCAGTTGAGGAAGACATGAAAATTTAGTGGCTGTCATAGGCCAGCAAGGTGGAACCGGAGCAGAGACCGGTCAGAACTAGAGGAAAACCAAATTACAGCCCATCAGATTTAATCATTTATCATCGAACAGGCAATTACAGGTTGGGAAAGTTTTCATTCATGATCCTCCCAAAACAAAGGAAAACCCCCCAGAGGGTCGCCTGAAAATAACCCCAAATCGGAATGCATTTTATATGCATCTCATTAGATCTAAAGGGGGACTCGTTGAGTTAGCCAAACTCATAGCGAAAACCCAAACACGTTTTGCGATTTACGACTTTTTAATAATGAAACAAAACTAATTTAATGCAAAGCGACATCAACGACAACGGCATTTGAATAAATTAATGTAATAGACAGCTTAAACAGAAAGAGATATTGTTGTCTATTTGTTCGATAGGACAGTGCGTTTCGTGGCAATAAAATGGGCAGTAAAATGGCACATATGATCTTATTATAGGAAATATGGTATGAATGTCAGAGGTAATCCCTATTGATTTTTTAAGCATCCTAAAACTTTCAGGAAATCCCAATATCGTTTTGAAACACACTGTACTCGTAACTAGGAAATATCAAAAACTGGTAGTTGCCCGAATAGTAAAAGCCCCACTACGACTATTGCGAAAAAAAAACCACAAAAAGCAACAACATCGCCAACTAGAACTGGGGACTGGGCAAGAATGCAACAACAACAAGAACAAAAAAAAAAATCAAGAAAAATAAATAAATTTTCAGCATATGAAATAATAAGACAGAAACAACAAAAATATCTAAAGTGCAACAGGTTTTGTGTGTTTTCGCGATAACCTTGAAACAAAACTCGTTTAATCATTTCGCAGTGTTCGAAAATGCGGCACCAACAACAAGATCAACTACAACAACAACAAATAGTAAATGAAATTTTATATGGCGCATTATAGATTTAATAAATTAACACTCATTTCCATTGGGGAAATTTTTGCAACTTTTTTTTTGCTTTTTTGATTTGGTCGATTCCGACTAATCGTGTTTGGTGTTTGGCTTTTCTTTCCACTTTGCAGGTACAGTTACGGGTCCAGGTATAGTCGCGGAAATCTCCGAGTTCTACGAAGCATGGCGGACTGCTCCTTCGTCCGATGTCAGCAGGAGCGGCGGCTCATCAAGCGGGAGCTGATGAAGTGGTCCAAGGACATGCTGCATATTGTGGGTGAGTCCAAAGGCAATCAATTTGATTTAAGGTTTCAGGAAATAGGAACTCTTATTCCCATCCTGTTATTAAATAAGACTCTCTCCAAACAGCTACCTTCCATCCAGAGATACTAAACGCTTTTTAAATCCTTTAAAAAACTGCCTATTTTTTCTTATTTTCAAACACCTCACAATGGCCTCATCGTTCATATTATTGCCGCAAATGGGATTTGGTCCGTGAAAATGGCAAATGAAGGGCTCCAATTCGCTCTTCGAGTGGCCAAGCTCAGTTGCCTTGCCTGGCATTGACTTTGGCCAGACCTAATCAACATCCTGCCCATATGTTTGAGAAAAACTGTCGCAAAAAGCAAGGATTCTGGCCAGACAGCCGGCCAGGGCAAACACCAGTGAAAATTAACATAAATTGTAAGGTTTTTTCTTCGTCTCTGTCACCTCTGGATTTGATTGCAATACAGAGAGCGAAAAGGCTTAGACTTTCATCAAACACAAATTTAATTTAAACAGTTTCCCAAGAAGCCTAACTTAGAAAATTAGTAGCTAATCCAAGCACTAATTTATTGATTCAGTCATAAATGCTACTTAATTTTCGCCGTGTGCCCCATTGCTTTAGACTTCCTTGCTGCTTCAGCCTTATCCTTTTCCCTGAAAACACTCATTTCGGTTTTTGAGCACGTTTAGCACGTTGCCAGAGCCCGTAGCCCCCCAGACCCTGTAAGCCCCGTCTGTTGCCCGGCATTAAAATGTTAAATGCCTTTTGTTGCTGTAAAGCGAGTCGCATCTATATAGACCTTCCCTCTCCCCGGCAACCCACTCCCACAAACACATACTTATATAAATGCTGCCTTCCATGTACAAATATATATGTATATTTTTTTCTTGCACACACACACCCACACACACACAAACACTTCGTCCTTGCCTTGCGTCCCTGTCTCGTGCACTCAATTACTTCCTCAATGCGCTCCATAATGCTTATCGTCCTTGTTTCTAGTTGACATTCCCACACACACACACTAGCACAGAGACACCGCTTCCAGTGGTTTTTCATCCGCTCGCCCCCATACTATCCCCCCGCTGGTGAAAACCCTTAGCACATTTTTCCAACGACAATTTTTGTGTTCGGCTCTCCGGCGACTTCGTTGTCGTTGCTGCAGCTTCGTGCTGCAAAATGTGAAAGGAGCCAGCAAAAAAAAAATACCCCCATATATATATCCAGCTTGGTGTCTGGCTTTTGGGTTGCCAGCCCCATGCCACATCCCCCATCCTTTTCGGGGGCTTAGGTTTGGGGTTTCGGGCCAGAGTAGTTCCAGCTAACTGCAGGGGGGAGGGCTGCCTAGTGGTTGGGCAGGGCGGAAAGTGGGTGCCAAGTGGGGTTCCCTGCGTGCCCAAAACGAAGTGCTCTGCTAGAGATAACGAAGCGCACTTAAGCACACGCACACATGCGCAAGTTCAGGGGGGTGCATGGTCTGGAGGGGGTTGCATCCCTACGAAATATATTGCACAATATAAAAATTGCAGACGATGAGTGCCGAATGCAGCCGAAAAGGCAGAAACAACTACAGGGATAACTACTGCAAACGAACTAAAGCCGAAGAACCAGCGAGGACGAGCCAACGAGGAGCGAGGATTTTTCCCCCTAACCCCTAACCATAACCCCTAGCTCGTAGCCTCCTGGCGACCCCCTCACCCACCGCCCTTGCCTGTTTTTGTGGCCGATTTTCGTCGCAAACGAATTTTCCTGCACTTCTTTTCGACTATTCCTTTTTTTTTTGTCCTGTTTTTCGTCCGAGGAGCTCCTCGTGCCACCCCCAAAAACACCGCCCAGAATAACGATGCTGATCGAAACTAAAGAGGAAGACAAAGACGACGACGACATCGACGTTGCTGGTTGGCTTTTGGGGTTTGGGGCAGCTATGGAGGGTGTTTAGAGGAGGGAGGTTGATGGGGTGGGTGCTATAGTGTTGATGGCGAAATCTCGCCTGTTGCATGGCTGAAAGTCCCCCCATTTTCCGGGCGCTGCAATGGCTCAATCAGTGAATCAGTGGTGGAGTTTCATTTGATTGTAATGGGAGACCACCACTTGTGGATTCAGGCGATGAAGGTGCAGGTGTGCTGGTGGCTTGGTGGGTGGGAGGTTGGTAGGGTCTGGAGGCATCTCTATGCCACACCAGCAAGTGCTCGGGCAAAGCAGATTACGTTAACCAAATTATATAAGCTGGCATAAAGGTAATTTTCGATGAGAAAATATGTCCTGGTGCTTAGGGAATCGAAATGATTCAATATTGGGAAGCTCTGTAGACATGTACATATACACAAGATACTTCTATCTCCTATATTTTTATACAAAAAGATACAAGTTCCACAGAGTATAGAGTTCATGGTAGAAGATAGTTTGAAGATTAGGTAGAACTAATAGATGAAAGAGTTGAAAATTGGCCTACACACAGAGTTTTAAAACATAATCATGTTAATATATGCACTAGCTTATATTAATTCTAAGTATAAACTATGCAAAATAACTTTCATCAGCAATAAAGAACTTAAGCCAATATTTTGCCCCGAACCGGAGAAACAGCCCCGAACAGGGATTTAACTTGTTGCATAGCCAGTCGAGAGTCTAAGGCCCCTTCTTAACCCAAACCGCCGCAACTTTTCTTCCTGGAAACCACTCCGGCCCCCACCAACCCGATGGGGTGTAAACATATTAAAAAGCCAAACTTTTCCTTTGCCTTTATTTACAAAAAAAAGTATAAAAAATAAATAGAAGCCAAAAAGAAAAGAAAAATTAAATAAATAGAGGAAAAAATGTCGAATATATAGAGAATAGAAAGAGATGCATTATAATGGTGGGGATGGGTTGGCCAAAAGCAACAAGCTGCACACAAACACTCCCACACACACACACACTGTTTTTTATTTTTCGTGCATGGAAGGAGAGAGAGAGAGAGAGCGAAAGTAAGAAGCAGCAGGTGTTGGGCAATATTGTGGGCCATTCCCATACTACTTCTACTTGGCTCTGTCTTTGTGTGGGGTAGTTAGTTTCTCACTCCTGCTCCTCGTCCTTGTAGTCCTCCCGCATTGCCAAACGCATCTTTCGATTACGCCAACAACAAAAGAAAAGAAAAGGGAGAATAGCTATAGCTATAGCTATAGCGTTGCAGGCGCCGCTGTCGGCGTTGGCTTTGCCACCTCCCCCCTATCACCTCCTCCTCCGGCCCCCCTTCCACCGCGTATATCCTCGACGCTGCTCCTTGTAAGAAGGCATTTTTATGCTCTACGACAGACCAGAAGGATGCAACAAGCGACGAGGACAACGTCGCTGTCGCCCTACGCGTGGGGGCCCCACCCCTCGCCGACTACGCAATAAGCACTCCACCTACTTTCCAACGCCAGCCGAACTATTTTCCTCCTCTCTTTCTCTCCCTAGCTTTTTCTTCCGCTTTTTTCTCCATTTTGTTTTTTTTTGCGCTTTGGCTTTGCCCTGCTCTTGTTGAATTTTTTCTGGCGGTTTTTAGGTTACATTTTTACGAGTTTTCTCCTCTTCCACGATGACGCTGCAAGCGCCGAAGGAGCTTCGTCCTGCGAGGCAGCCAAAATCGCTGTGGTGTGTGTGTGCGAAGCGCCACAAGTGGGTGAAGCCCGGCCCGATGAGCGAGAGGCGAATAGAGGGCGCGCGACAGAGAGAGAAGTAGTTTGGCGCTGCATGCATGCCTCTTCCCCGCCCCCACTCTTCCCACTTTGGGGTATCCTGGTTCTGGGTGCACAGAAATTGGAAAATAGATTTTTTGGTTGGTTGCCTTTGGCCTGTTTTCTCCTTTTCCTTTCCTTGCCAGGACGATTTTTATTTTATTTGGCATTAGTGCTTGTGGGTAGGAAGGTGGGAGAGAGACAGTTGAAGAAAAATACTTCCTCTTCTGAATATTTTTGGGAAAATTTCAATTATTTTTTAGATCCTAACTTTTCAGATCCTAGATCCTAACCTCAAATGTTAAGCTTATACAAAATGTTAAAAGCTTAAGAGGAAAATTATGATTTCAAGGTTGAGATAATCCACAAAATTTTCTTACCTTATAGTCCCCATTATTTTTATTAATTTCTCTCAGTGCATTTCCTTTGATGCTGGTCAGCCGGCCGGCTGTCGTCAGGAAGTCAGGAAGTCTGAGGTGGACTTGGCTTTGGTTTTGAGCTTTGGAGCTCTGAGGGGTTCGATTGAGAATTTGCCTGGGTTCAAGGTATGTCCTGGACAATGGCCAGCCCCCACTTGGCCCACCACCATTTCCGCACAAGACGCAGGCCAGAATTTTTTCCCGTTGCACTTTATTTGGTTTTTATTTTTATTTTCCTGCCAGGGAAAAAATGAAGCGGAAGCACGAAAAAGCAGAAAGTTAATGCCAAGGGGGCGGAGCGGAGGGGCGTGGCGAGGAAGGCGGTGGGCGGCAAGTTGGGGATGCCAGAAGGAGCTGGCAGAAGCAGAGCTAGAACGCGCCAATATGGCGCTAAGGACATTGGGCAAAATGCACTGCAGGAAAAAATTTCACATTATATGTGAGTATGGGTGTGTGTGGGTGGAGAGGGGGTTGGGGGACAAAGAAGGATTTTAAGAAGAGGAAGCGGAGCAGCGAAGGCAAAACAGCAAAACACACAAAAACAAAATGGCACAAAAAAGAGAAGAGAGGAGGAACAAAAAAATATAGTCAACGCTGGCTGGCTGGGAATGGTCGGGGATTTGGTGGGGTGGGTGGTTCCGGGGGGTTGGTTTTTAGGGGGCCTTGGGTGGGTGGTTGCTTGTAGCTCTGCTACTGCGCTGCGGCATCGTTATTTTGCTGCTGCATTTGATTTTCGTGCTGAAAAAGTTTCGTGTGCTCGAAAAAAGTTTCGTCGCTTCGTTGACGTCGTCGCCAGCTAAGCGACCCCACCGCCCTGCCACCCACACAGCCACCCTCTCCTTCGGCACCCGCTTTCGGTAGTTTTTCCTACAAGGGGGCAGCAGGTCGGCCGGGGTGGTGCAGCCTTTCTGTGTGTGAGTCTGAGGTCTTGCAGCAACATTTGGCTGCACTCGGTTGGCTGGTTTGGCTCCGTCTCGTAGTTTGGTGGGTGTATCGGGCATTTTTGTCGAATTTGTTGCCGTCGTCGGCGGCGGCGGCGCAGCCAGCGTCGACGGCGACTGCACAACTATTTTCCCTGCTAGGTCCTGCTGCATTTGGCGTCGGCATTCGGTTGGCATTGTGCAACAAGTGAGTTTGGCAGCAGCCACCAGCAGGACGACAACGACAATTCGGCAACGAAAAATCGCCGAGTTTGGAAAGTTGAGAGGCGCCTCCAAAAAGGCAAACAGCAAAACAACCAAAAGATCCAAAGACTCTGACTTGCGAATGATTTTCGATTGAAGCAACAATTGGCGCCAACTGTTGCACAAAAGTATTGTGTGTTTTTGCGGGTTGCTCCGTTAGTTCGAGTGTATGGGTGTGTTTGCCTCCTTGGGCTCGTGTTGGAAATTTAATTAAAGACTCTGTCTCGTGGAGTGCAACGAGATAATTTATGTGTGTAGGCATTTAATTAAAGCGATCACACAACCATTTGCATACGCCAGTGACAGAGACAGAGCCAGCGAGCGTGGGTGAGACAGAGACAGGACGAGCCCGATAAGTGTGGCATATGTCGGTCGGCGTGGTGTGTTCTGACGCCTAATTGAATTGACTGAATGAGGCAGCAACATTTTTTGGTGCTAATTGCATGTTCGAGATGTTGAGCAGCCAGGTGAGTTCTCACAGCGTTTCATTCAGAGTGCCAAAAAAAACAGTTAAATAATAATATTAATGGGCTTAGACTTAAAATCATAATCAGCAAAAATCAATATATGTGGATCAAATTATATGTGTACCATACGATTAAAAATGTAAGCTATTTTGTTATTAAAATATTGCGAATCATGGGCTAAAAAGCCGTTGCAAATGGAATTTCACTTAAAACTATTTATTTTTCTGAATCACTTATGAAACTCATCCCCAATTTCTATGACAGTGTGTGGCTTTTGTTACTTTACAATTCAATTAGAACGCTTTTATAAGCAAATTATTTCTCAAGTGTCCTGTGTCCTTTGGGCCATATGTCACATCTAGTCTAGTGCATATCAGTTTCTCTCCTTCAACAGCATATATGCAAATCTATTAATTCTCTCAAAACTTTCGGCGAAAACTTACAAACTGTGAAAGCAATTTACACAACAAACGACTCCAGAAAGAGCCAAGGAAAAATCCAAGACCCATTCCAAACTCTCAAGGCAGCCAAAAAAGGAAAACCCTTTACTGGAGGAGGGAAAAACTTATACAAGTCGTTGGCTGGCTCGTTGACAGATTGTGGAAAACACTTGCCAGAACAAGTCTCGTAAAATATGCACAACAATGCCCGAAAAACCCGAAAAAACACCCAAGAAACCAGCGCCAGGATGCGCCAGACGGGCCAGGAATGTCTACCAGCTTATGTGAGAATTCTGGAAGGGAAACTTTTTCGGGAAGAGCTCCCAAACTCCCAAAAAATAAAGACACAAAAACACATGTACGGCAAAAGTCAAAAAACCCAAAACGAGACCCAAACATGCCACTACGACACTGATGACGACGTGCCAGACGTTTGTGTTTGACTTTGTAACATCGTTACACAACAACAAACTAGCTCACTTGTTGCATAACACACACCAACACAAACACATCCACGCACACTGCCACAACAAGTGGCAGCAGTAGCAGCAGCATCGCCAGCGACGCACAAAAGTATGCAAAGAAAGCAACACTTCACACGTTCTAACAACGCGATGTCGGGCGGTGGGTTGCGAGTGGTGGTGGGCAAGGGCCGCGGGGGTCCGCATACATGGAGTGTGGCTGGTGGAGTTTTCTCGCGGCACTTTCGGCGATTTTCGACGATTGTGGAACGGGGGGATTTCCTCACCCACTCAACAACCATCCACCACCCATCCAGGAGCAACAGTTGGCAGCGACGACAACTTGTTGTTTCAAAGCTCGTGCTCTCACTCTCGCCACTGTTTTTACTTCTTAAATAAGCTTTGTGTTCCGTCAACAGGTAACCCAGGGTTATGCATTAAACAAGTACCAGGAAATCTCCTGACATCGTGAAGAACCAATTTAAGGAACTCCAAGGATTAGAGCCCGAAGCTAGCACAGAAAAAGATGAACACGCAGACATGAAAATCGTTTCATTTCCCAACCCCGAAATATTTGTCTTTTGTTTTTCCAGAACTTCTGTTTGGGCCAGACCAGAAGCACATTTTTTTCGCCACCACCCTTGCCGAAAAAAATTCTATGATTTTTTCTTGCTTCTTCCTGGTGGCACTTGTGGCGCTTTCAGCTCCTCGGAGCTCACTGGTGGCAGTTGCTTTTGTGCGGACACTACAAACTGTACTTCCGTTTTATCTGCTGCGTCTTTGTCTGCAGCAGACGGGCTTGAAGGGGGTCGAGGGGACGGAAGGGAGCTGCTGCAGAGACGGCATCTAATCGATAAATATTCAGCACATTGCTTGTAAAAATACATTGAAAATGCATTAGACTTTGGCTCAATGGCATGAATTTTAATAGCCAGTTCCGTCCAGCTTCGGGTCCCACTTGGCGTATACGTATTATTTCCCCATATTTTCCTCCTTCCTCGATTTCATTTAGTTTTTTTTTGCTTTTTTGTTGGTTTAATTAAGCTGAACTCTGGATCTGTGTTTTGCGAGCTCTAATGTGAAAATCGTGTGCCATAAATTTTCAGAATAAATACGAATTCGATTGACAAGCGAACCAGCCAAGTGCACAATTTCTAAGCGCTCTCCCAAGGTTACGAAAACAAAATAATAGTTGGAGAAAAAATCCAGTTAACTTTTGCCAGCAAAACGCAATCAAAACGCTGCAAGTCAAATGCCATTTGCCGGCCACTAATCAAACGTAACGAAATTGCCAACATAAACACGCTTAAAGAATGAATGAGGCTTGCTTGAGAAGCTCAACTCTCGACACTCAACTCTAGACAAGTTCGCCTTGAGGTTTCGCCAAAATGGCGTTGCAACGGTAAAAGGCGACGGGCCTGGAGGCGGGGAGGCGCGAGGGGGCCCGCGTCTGGCGGGGGTGGGGGCAGCAGTGGGCTAAGCCGCTCCGACATCTATGGCGACAACGGCAACAACTTGTTGTGCGACATTTTATGCGGAAGCAAAAAACACCAAGAACTGAACAGCCGAGCAGCGAAAAAGCAACAAGATTCAAGTTGAGAGTGCATCGAGATCGGAGTACAGCGAACTGGAACAACGTTGCGTATACGTGATATGTCGCAGTGGCTATAGCCACTTCTGAATAGAAAAAAAATACTTTCTAAAATTTTATAGCCTAAAACCAGCTTGACCCATGCTGCGTATACGTAATATTTTTCAGTAAGCAGAACATGGCTTTTTCAGAAAGTGATTTTAGAATCTGTGACAGCTTGTGGCATTATGAATTGATGACATTATTTTCACAAAAATGAAACCTTACTCAGAATCAATCATTCGCTTCAATGTGGTTTATTTTATCTCTGAACTTTCGTCAGAATTCGCAACTTTAATCGAAGCTTGCCACACAAAACCCTCAACAAAGAACACTCCCCCTGCAGGGACCGCGCTGAATCACTCGCTCCAATTTCGAATGGCAGTCACTTGCGGCAATTGCAATTGCAGGCTGATAACCGATAATCGGTGCAACAAATTGCCATAGCAGAATCTAAGAAATTCTCTATACACTCCCGCAATCAAATATGTATTTGTATTGAGACTGCCCTCCCATAAAAACGCAAAAACAAAAACGAGTGTAATTGATTAAAGAATATTATCAACGAACTGGCATTATTGCAAAAATACACCCCTGTTTATAATATATAAAAACTGATTAAATTAAAGATGTTGTAAAGGCACAAAATCGCAAATGTCCCAATAACTTTTGTGTGGCAACAGAAACCGCGTTGGGCCTGCTGTTGTGGAAATGTAAACAAAAGGCGAACGATAAGGTGGAGTCTTGATCGAAAAGTGTTCATAGGTGTATCTTTAGAGTACAGTATAGTAATATAAATGCATTTTTTGGCCCGTCTGGGACTCTCATTAAATAAGCGATCGAAAAACCAGATGAACGCACTACTTGGTCTTGGACTTGCAGTTGCAGCATTCGGCACATGACTTTGCAACTGTTGCGCTCTCATTGTTGTCACTGAATTAACTGCAGTTGTTTTGTTTTCTTGTTGTTGTTGTTGTTGTTGTTGTTGGTGGCGAGCAAGGGCTATAGAGCTCGCACTCGTATGGGGACACTTCGCTCTCGCCTTCCTTCTCTTTTGCGAATGCACTTTATGAGATAATACCTTGAACGTGCGTCAGTCAGGTCGTTGGCGTTTTACAACTGCACTACAATTGCAATATGCACTGTTGTTGTTGTTCCTTTTTTAGCGTGTTTTTTTAGTGTCTTAACTGGAAGTCAAAATGAAATGAAAAGTGTGTGGAGATTTTCACGAGTGCGCAGTTCTTAGCGTGATCTACAAACGGAATCAGGCTTTATCTTCTGTTTAGAATTAGTCATCTGCCGGCCGAGACGACAAACGGCACGTTCCACCATTTTATTTTTTCCATTTTTGACAATCTAACTGCGCACTTAGAAAGAGATGGCGGCGGGCGGGGTATGTCAGAGCGAGAGAGAGCATGGCTTATCAGCCGAAACTAAATTTTAGTTGCGAACAAAGCCAGCCCAAAGTTCATATTTGCCAAAAGAACAAAAACGCAAAGAGACAAAACTCAAAACCACAAAATGGCAAAAAAAAAAATAAGAAGCTCATTTACATGCCCCTGCCACTCAGGGGCTCAGGCGAGTGAGACGACTGTGTGGGAGAGGCAGCAAGGTTCTCGAGTGCAATTCCTGAGCTGAGCCAAAAACTCACCACAGGAGAGGCGGCGAGTTAATGAGCAGGAAATGCAGTTTCTCAAGCCAAGCTGGTGAGTTGAGGGGCTTGAGTGAGTTTTTTACTCGCCTTTTTATTTATTAAAATGCAATTGAAACTATAAGCTAACTAGTATTGTGATACAGGGTATGAAACTACGATTTTATTAAGTTATTAGCTTTTGAATCTAATAAAGAAATCTATATTCAAATTAATAAGAAAATAAATAAGAAGGTCATCTCGCTGAGTATATTTAAGATTGTTTATTTTTGTTCCTCTCAAGGCGACAATGCCATTATTTATAAAATTTATTACTCTTATACATATATTTATGAAAAATTTATAAAATGCCATTTCCGGGTTAAAATCCCCCAAAAAAATTCTTATAATAAATGTAATTTTTGAGTCTGAATGGCAGCTCTCCCAGTCTTTCCCTCCCTCCCTGGTAAACTACCCAAAAAGGCAGCTAATTGCTGTGACGACGACAGCGCTGCGGCAGAAGTGCATTGCATTTTTCGGTGGTGTGCGTGCGTACAAAAAAATAAGTGACACCACAAAAAAATGTGGTGAATAAATTCTGAGATGCCTGAGTGCCATGGCATTGTTCCAGCGGCGGGAGCGACTGTGTGGGTTTGAGTGACTTCTCGGCGAGTGCAAGTTAATTGCCAGCTAGACATTTCCTAGGGCAATTGTCAACAATGTCAAGAGGACTCGAGCCGAGCCGACCCCAGAGGCCCCCTAGCTCCGGAGAGATCCGAGCTTGAGAACTTGGGGAATACCGGCTATTTTGGCAGCATGGCGCGCAGCTTTTTTATCAACGCGCGCTGCGGCGCTGCAACTGCATTTTCGACAGCCATTGCACTCGCTCTCCGTTCACCGTTCTCAGGCGGCTCCTCTCCCTGGTGAGAGTGTGTTGGTGCCGATGGCTTACCCCATTACTACTCCTAAAGTTCTCGCGTCTGCGCTCTGCTCTGCGAAATTAACTCAAAGGAGAGCCAGCGCTCTCAGCATTCTAGTTTTTATTTCATATTAATTTTTTTCGCACACGAATGCACGCCTGTATGCACTTTTTTGCGACGACGATGACGACGACGCCGAAGCCGACGTCGACGCTCGGACTCAACTCGAAGCTGGTGTCTTCGTGTTGTTGTGATATAATTTTGCAGTCAGCACAGTCGCATAAACCAACGCATCCGATATGCAACGGAACGCATTTTCGGACGCGGCCCGAGTCGTTCCGAGGTGTAGCGTCCGACGATCGCGTATATCAATCGTAAAGCATTAAGCGCATTGCCCATTTACACGCAGTCCATAGGCGAAAATCGTTTACAGCCCAATAATAATTAAAAAAGAACGATTGCCGAAAATTAGCATCAACACAAAAACAAAGTGAAAAATTATTACAAATTTAATTAAAAAAAAAAAACCATAATCCTGGAATTATTAAATCATTTTTGAAACTTATAACTGTCAGTGACACTTGTGTGCTTGAAAACTTGGCGGCCAATTACGGCCATTACCAAAAAATAACAAATATTCCCCGATATCAAGTATACGCCGCGTGGGGCCATTTTTTGTGGCTTTCGGGTCCATCAATCGGCCGCGTTTGTTTGATTTTTTCGGCATTAATATTAAATTGCAATCGCCGCTTGTGTGTGTGTGCGTCGCCAACGCCGTCAACGCCGCAGTCGCTGGCGCCGCTAACGTCGCCGTCGACGTCGTCGCTGTCGCGCTGTCATGCAAAATGCGGAAAAGTTTTTTTCGCGCACTCGCAAAATTTTTATAGAATGCATTTTTATTTCGGTCTTTTGGTTGAATAGTTGCATTGCCCAGCTCAAGTGCGTGTCTCCGGCTGATTGACTATTTATTGTTGCGAGTGTGTGTGGCTGTGTGTGTGTGTGTGTGCCTCCGTGCCTGCCAGGGGCACGTGTGTGTGTCTGTGTGAGCCTGGATTGAATAACAATACCGTGTCATTAATAATATTTACCTTCAAGAAAACAAAAACACAAGAATGCCAGTGACAGTGAATAGTGAAATTCTCATATCGAACCGAACAAATCCCAGAAAATCAATTAGGATCCAAGCTCATGAGAACTCATTAAAAACACTTCAAGATCATAGAAGCACTGCATTTCATATCCCAACACCAACTTCGATTCTCGTTCACTGCACCCCGAAATACAATGAGTGACTCCAAAAAATCCAAAAAAAAAAAAACTTCAAAAGTGTAGATGGAAAAGGAAAAATTAAAATCTAAAAAGAACCACAAAGGCAGCAGCATACAAAATGAACTGTAGCCGAACTTCTGAAGCGGCAGCCGCAAAACAAAACAAACAAAGCTGTCGAAAAAATGGGCGGATAGTGGTGGAGAAATGGGGGGGCTGGAAGAAAGGACGACTCGTCCGTAGATGAAGAAGAAGTAGCTGCAAGTACCAGTAATAAAGTGTGTATTTTTTTCGGGTGGTTTCGGGCTCCGGGAATAGCCGGCGTCGTCGCCAACTTTTCTGTGCAGGCAAATGTAACAAATTTTTGTCAGTTTCAATTTTCGTCAGTTCCTAGCCGCCCGCTCCGCCTTCGCCTCCGCCCCCGCCATCGTGCCACCGCCATGACAATGGCCAGGTCGGTCCACAGTCTCCAGTTGCTGGCATTTACTTTGCCGTCGGGCTTGGCGCACAGCATAATGAACAAAAACTGGGAGAGAACTGTAGAAAATGGGAGAAAAACACAAAAAAATTTAAAACAAAAAACTGAAAACAAAAAAAATGGGGAAAAAATCAACTCCCAGATATGCTAGACAAAAAAATGGCAAATTAAATAGCCGAAAAAAATGTAGCTGCGCTGCAGCTGCGCAACATCAATTGGAATACCCCATCCCGCCGGTCCAAGAGCTTAACCCTCACCTTGCCCCAGCCCCTGCCTCACTTCCTGCCCCCCACTCCACTCATGGCGGCGGCAGCAGCAGCTGACCAAACTGCAGGGCAGCAGCCATTTGATTTTCCTTGCTTCCTTGGCTCACCTTCCGTTTGCTTTTTTTTTTTTTTATATATATTTTCTCGAGCTTCTGCTTTATTATTTTATTTTACGTTTTTTGGCAAAAACCCATCCCGTCCATCCATCCCCAGCTCCCCACGAAACTTAAATTACTATTTACAATGGTATTTTTTGGTTGATTTTTTTTGTTCTGCCCAGTACTTGCCAGGCGATTTTTTCTATGTATATATGCATATACATTTTTTATTCGCATTTTTCGCTGCCATAAACTTTTTTAAGCTCAACTCTTCTGTTTCGGGGGCTTGGTGGAGGCGTGGTGGTCCTGCGAGGAGGACAGGGCCCTGGCTGGCTAATTTCATTTTGGGCAATCTCAGTTCATTTTTTTGTGCAGCTGCGTTCAGTAAATTCCGATTAAAATCGAATCAGCCATCAGAGGGTTCCATGATAATCTTCTGATATTGGATTAGTCCAATTGGTGGCATTCTTGGCATAGCTTAAATATTTGTCAGCCGTAAAGCTGAAGATACGATATCTCATAGATTTCCATCCATTTTTATCTGTAAAATAAAAGAGCAGTGAATGAGATCATTTCGGGCACACGTTCCTCTGTCGCATCTGGCTCTGTTTCTCAACGTTTCTGCCACTTTCACATTTTAGATATTGAAAAACAACAACAACTACTGTAGCTACAACAACATCAGCAACACTTTTGTTAGTAAATTTATGTTGAATTAAATACAAAGCAAACCACACACAAAAAGTGCAATCCATATAAAAACAAAATATTAACGTTTAACGAACTAACGATAAAAACAAAATAATTAAAAAAGTAGCCATTACTTTTGAATTATTTTTAATGCAAAGAGGAAGGGTTCAACAAAAAAGTTTAATGAAAAAGCCTTTTGATAAAGAAACATATCAAAGAGCGAAAAATTAAATGCAGCAAAAATAATTAAAATTAATACACAACAACAACAACAACAACATCAGCAGTGGCAGCGGGGCAACTGTCAAAAAATCTACAGCAACACAAAGTGCAACAACCAACAACAACAACACGAAGTGGAGGAGTACAAAAAATCACACAATTGCCACTGTCTGTAAATTGAACATAAAAAATAAATGTAAAAAAAAATAAAGGCCGAAAGAAAAGTCGCGTTTCATTTTCACGCGCTGCATATTATTTACTCCGTGCTCTACATATATAAATCCACATCAGATAAATACCGCCAACCAATAGCCCAAACAAAACACAACAACAAAAAATTAAATAAAAATAAATGAAAAATCCGCCACAAAAATAAAAAATTCGCCTGCATTTTTTGCCTTTTGTGTGAGCTGCCCACCAAAACGAGAGAAGAATTTTTATTGTATATAAAAATTATATACAACATCACCGGGAGGAGCTGTTGCAGCATCCCACTCCAAGTGGCAACTCTGCTTTTCGAGCTGCTGCCTGTAAATTGCTCCACTCTCTGCCCCAACGAACGGCGGCGACTGCGTCGGCTTCGACGGCGCCGCAACAGCGCAGCAGCAGCAGCGGCAGCTTCAGCATCAGCATCAGCAACAGCGGCAGCAGCGACAGCATTATCCGCAGCATCAATTTGGCTTTTGGGCAGAGATAATTTAAGAAAAATATATGTGATGCTATGCACATCAGCAGCTATGAAATATGTACGTATTCCGAACTGTTACTCCCCAAATAATTGCTAATAAATTGAAAATATATTTTATGGTTAGCTATAATAAATGTCCCGTGATTAGTTTAAAGATATTCTTATAAATAGACTAGAAAAACATAAATGTGAAATTTATTCGGAGCGCTATTGCTCATCTTCAATGAAAAATGAACGATTTCCATTCGGACGCACTTAATCCCCTTTATCGCCCAAGGGGATTGCCTCCTTCACTTTCGTTCAAGTTCTACGATCGGTTATCGTTCGGTAAACCCTTAAAATTACATGAATAATAAACACACTCACACTGTGTGTGTGTGTGTGTCTGTGCAATGCCTCATTGACATTGTCCTTCAGTGACAGTACGCAGCACGAGCAACAACAATGTTCGAAAGCGAAAATGTGTAAACAAAGATACACAATGGGCGTAGCTGGGCGGGCTGCTCAGGAAGGGGGGCCACTCGGGGGCCCAATGACTATCAGAGGCGTCACAATGCGATCGCCGCAAGTACAATTGCATTGAGCAATACTTAAGGACAGGAGTTCAAGCAACTGTAGAGTGCCAGCCCATAGATACTTTGCATGCAGATACAGCCACAACGATACAGATGCAGATTCATTCAGAAGAAATTCTGACACACCGTTCTTTGGCAGCGCAATCTTCTGGCGGAAGCAGCGATACCCAAACGTTTCTCTTCCCGATTGCCAATTTGATTCACAACAATGTGCGGCTATATCTCCGCCACAATCAGAATAATCGGCTCTGCCGAGAAGCTCTTATCAGTCAGTCCCTGACGCGGCCGATTCTGACCCAAATTACGACAGCTTCGGCGAGCCTGATACGTGGCGAAATCTCAAAAAATACAACAACAATAAATTTTAAGCAAGAATTATTGAACAAAAAAGATTTATTATATACGGTATATGGTATATGGTATACTCGTATGAGTCCAAGTACTGTCATGCAATCTCGCAAACAAAAAAACAAAAAAAAAAATATAAAAAACGGGAACAACAAAAAGCGGAAACATTTTGCACTTTCTTATCAAGGCATACGAAATTGATTTTATTTTGTTGCTGAAAATTTGCGCTGCCTTGTCAAGTGTGGAAATGAATATACTACAAATTCTTTATAACAATATAGCTATGCCTTCGTACATATATATACTGATAGAGTCGAGCAAACGCATAGTTCAAATTATCGCAATTTCAGTTTTTCCACAATATAGTTTTTTTATTTACGCAAAAAGTTACAGCCGATAAGGCTGAAACTCAGTAAATTAAATGATTTCCCCAACTAAACCAATAAACCCACAATAAAAATAAAATCATATCCCACCCATTATGAACTCACTCCCATATGAAATAATCGTCTGACTCAAGTTCTGGTCTTAATCATCGCGAAATAACAATTTTGACTGTTTTTTGAGCTGTCCAAACAATAACAAAGTTCAGTTTTATTGTTGATCTTTCGGGGCTTTAAACCTACAAGTTTTCGGTGCGATCGGGTTTCGCCTGCCAAATGGCCTGCAGCTGTTTCGGGAGTCTTTTGTTGGTTGCACTATTTTTTTTATTGCGGCTTAGATAGTGGATACTCGAAAAGTGTTTTCCGTTTGGCCGAAAGATAGCGCCGTAGCACTGCCACAGCGACAATGAGAATGGTGAGAGAGGCGTTGTAAATACAAATGCAATGCTGCGTAAACAGAAACTAAAACAACAACGTGACAAATGTGTGAACATTAAATACGTTTATTAACAAAAAACAAAAAGAGAAAATAAAAAAGCCGAAGAAAACTGAAAAAAACACCTAAAATAAACGAAACGTTGCAGAAAAACTGACTTTGCTGCTGACTTGGTTCGAATATTTCGGTGAGGCGGAGGAAAGCGGAAAAGCGCAGGTGGAAAACGTAGTCTATCACCTGGCGCTGGCCACACACGTGGATCGTTGGTATTTAATAGTACAGTGAAGGGCATAAGCGTAGGGCAGCCACAATATAATAAACTCTAGTTAACAGTCATCTTAACTTTTATTTTTAATTTTTATGGCATATTGTATATCCCGCTTCATAGCGCCTGTTGATATTTAAATTCTTGCTATATCTTATCTGAATTGACCGAAACGCACTGTATATGGCCCATAATTAGCTGACGTGCATAAGCCCGGCAACAAGACACATTTAATGCCACAACAAATTCACAGCCATCAATGTCGGCGGTGGCAATCTCTTGCCAATCCGGCAAACATTTAACAAACGGAAACAGCTGTCTCGTTCCCATTCCCATTCTAGTTCTAGTTCTTGTTCTTATTCTCGATCTTGGCCCATGGGCCTTTGGGCCTTTTTGCTTTTGTTGCTTTACTCCCTGCTGCCAGCTTTTTTCCTGGCAGGAGGCATCTGCATATGCGACGGCCTGCCAAAAGGAAGCTGCTACCAAACACTCATACATCGAACTTGCAGCTAAATGCTAGCTCAGAGTAAAGTGGAGCCTGGCCACATGCGACGGCTGTGCCACAGTTCTAGCCAACAACAAAAGCACCAGCAGCAGCAAATAGTTGCAACTGCCTGCATAAAACTTGGCTAACGACTTTTTTCCGTTGGCGCTCTTGACTTTTGCATTGAAAATCGTGCAATTCACCTGCTGCCTGCTGCCTACTGCTGCAGTAACTGCAACAACAACAACAACAACAGCAATAACAATGACGTTGAATGCATCTGCATCTCGGCGGCAGCAACAACATCGTCTGGTTGCATGTTAATGTTACAGCTGCACTTGCACTTGCAGCTCGTCGTCGTCGTCTTCATGAATGAGACGCTTAGGCTTAGGCTTAAACACAGAGAGAAAAGCTGGGGAAGCTTTAAACAAGAAAGTAGGAGGGCAAGGTTGCAATATATTTTGCAATATAGGTAACATTTCTAGCTTAGTATTGTCTATGAAAAAAAAATAGCTTTATCCTTTTTTCTCAGTGCATCTAGAGTCAACCTTTTCCTAGTTACAACAGCAACCCTTCTTCTGCATTTGCTAGCTTTCTGCCCCTCCTGCAACTTCCACATGCAATTATTTTTCTAGGCTGCAAATTGCACGCTGGCATCGCGGCTCTCCCTCTCTGTATCTTTGTATCTCGCAGTTCGCCGTGTATCTAACCATCTCTATCTCAGAGTCTGCTGCCGATGCAGTTGCTGCTGCTTCTTGCCTCTGCTTCTTGGGTCTTCGGCTGCCTTTTTGTTGATTTTACAAGGTGTGGAATGACTTTGGTAGCGCCTCATCGTCAAACTTTATATATGTGCAAGTCCAAGCATTTGGCTTTGGCTTTGGCATTGGCGTCGGCTTCGGCTTCGTTTTGGTGTTAGTGTTGGCTTGGGCTCTGGGTTTTGGCCTGGGCCTGGGCCTCGATCTAAGCCAGGTCCAAGACTTGGCACGTTTATGGTCGCGTTTTAATGTAATTGTTGCTGTATTACAGCAAATTTGTAGCCATTGAATTGTTGTTAGTTGGCCATGCTGCTGTTGGTGTTGTAATTTGCCATTCATGTTGTCGACCAAAGTGGCGATTTGTTGATTGTTGTTAGAAATCCAAGCCCGGCAACACCTTCGGGTGATTTGTGCAAAGCAGCAGACATTATTTTGTCGTGTGCCACAACCGAGCGATTGTTGGTTAATCGTTTGCGCCACTTTTTCCTCCGATTAGCCCCATCTGATTATTGAAATTAGTCGAGTTTAGAGCCATCCATAATCTGTCGATGAAGAAAGCCAGGTAGACCAGTAGCCAAGTGCCAATTTCCAATTGCAATGCACTCTATTATCAAAACATTCAACGCAACTGTTGTTAATTTAGGGTCCTGCGGCATTAATACACCTGAAAGGCTCCTCGCCCACCGCGAATTTATTATGACATTGATGGAAGGGTTGAGCTGCAGGGCAGGACTCCAGTGGCCCAATGAGTGATTGACTGACTAACTGACTGACTGAACGACTGACTGAGTGTCTGACTAGGCGACTGAGTGAGTGAGTGACGAGCGACTCGGAGTGCCAACGAGTGCCGAAGCCGTGTTATTAGTTAAATGGCGTATAATGGATGAATAACTTGGCGAAAAAGCAAACAGAAAGGTATAGCCGATGTAAAGCAGTAACTTTCTACGATACCCTCGAAAATTCCTCTTTCCAAAATTAAAATAAGTTCATCTTTCAAGTTTTCTTGACTTGAAAGGTCGAGCCTTCTGCTAAAATCACAAGAACCTTTCCAAAAAAAGGGTATTTGGGAATAAAACCCAAAGTCAAAAACAAAGCGTGTGGCTTTGTGTGTATTTGATAGCCAGACTGCGACTACGACGAACTGCAACCGGACCACACCTTAATAATTACTTAAAAGGAAAATAATTTACGAAATTGCATTCATAGT
Organism: Drosophila monieri; assembly: GCA_035047585.1. NCBI lineage: Eukaryota > Metazoa > Arthropoda > Insecta > Diptera > Drosophilidae > Drosophila > Drosophila monieri. The sequence goes on along the minus strand of JAWNPJ010000087.1, from coordinate 1,877,499 downwards.
TCAACATTGCAGCGTTTTGCAACAAAAGCCAGCCATAACAAACAATGAACAGCCAAGTCTAAAAAGCAAAAACAAAATATTGTGGGCAAAAAAGTGGGGAAAAGCATTGAAAAAGCAGCGCGTGGTTAGATCGGGTTTCTTCCTCTGCCGGACATTGGCAAACATTTGTCCAATTCCAATCCCGCCACCCTTCGGGATAACCCTCCCCAAGTGACCTCTCACCCGGTTATTGTCACATTTTTTGTGGGGTCAGGAGAGGGCCAGAGATAAACCCCCGACTGACGGAGACATCTCAATATTACCTAATTGCACTCCCGAGTCCCATGCCCGAGGACCTTCAACAAGTTATTTTAATTGTCCTCGGGGAGAGCGAAATTCCTCGGGCGGCCACAGGTCGTATGAGTAATGTTGGAAAATATTTGTCACGCTGCGGTCAAGCAAATACGAGTCGGAAAACAACCTGTTCGGGCCACCCAAAAGGCACACAGACTGGCACTCAAAATTTGACACATTTGCTTGGCCCGGTGTCGAGAGACGAGGCTCCAATGGGGCTCCAAGCCCAAAAAGCCTCAAAAACGAACCTCAAAAACTACCTGAAAATGCATTCGCGCATGGAAAATGTGCTAAGCAAACGCAAATGAATTTTGCAAATTCGAAATTCAAACGTGAAGCGACAACTACGCCACCGAATGCATAAATTGAAAACTCATGTGGAAACACCCAAAAGAAAAGTGGGGGCCTAGCCAGGTGAGTAAATGATCGAAAGAATTCTCTTTTGGAGAACTGTCATCAGGAATTTGCGTTTTTGTATGCAAAACGAGTTCTGACTTTTAGATTTGCTCGGAACCTTGATTGGTTTATTCGGAATAAGCGATTGAAAATTGTTTGAATATTTGATGTGGCGCAGTTTCTGTTCTACATTGCATTGACAGATATAGGATTTCGTTAAAAATATTAACTAAAAAAGTGGCCGGGCCAAGGCTACTCCTGCCTGACTATAGATAGCAATCCTGGCCAGACGCGAATTGTTTACCCAGACAGGTCGCTCTGACGGCGCTCTGTAGCCTTCGAACTCTGACCCGGCAACAGTTGGGAAGCGAAGGAAATCCCGATGGCAAGCTGGGCGGGAAATATGCAAAAGTAAATATGGGAAATTTGTTTCCATTCTGTTGTATTCCTTTTATTGTTTGCCAACGTCTGGCAGGTCGGTCCTTCAATATCAGTTGCCATAGTCAGTTGCGGAAAAGCGAAAAGACGAAAAAGTGTGCTATTTATTTATTTCCTGGCCGTAAATTTTTGAGTGAAAGAGGGAACCGTTCCATTGGAAATATCGAAACACAAATATCATTATTTAATTATGTAAAAAAAAAAAAAAAACAGATAAATGCCTACTCAGTTAGTCAAAAGTACGGGAGTGGCCAAAACAACAAGAGCCGCTCACGTGTATCTACGAGATACTCGTACTACAGAAACAGAGATCAGAAACGATCCCATTGTTCACAAACATCACAAACACACACAGCAACGAGTGTGTGGAACTTGAAAACCATGAACTGGAAAACCTTGAAAACTCTACTGCAATTTATGCTCAATGCAATGTGCTTTTTTGAGTTTTTTATTACCATTGCCGATCCGATTCGGGCCCGACTCGATTTGATTTCTGCCGCTTCCCGCGCTCTGTCTAATGAATTCGATTTGCCAAGCAAGCCTGGCAACCCTGGAGTACCTGGCTAGTCTGCCAGCCAACTAATTGCAGAGCCCTAATGGCCTCTGTGAATTTCATTAGCCGTCCAATCAACGCAATCTGTTTATGCGTGGCTTTTCTTCTCTTTTCATTTTCAGACAGCGCGTGTGTTCTTTTGGTTTTTCTTTCACATTTTCCATTTTCCATTGCTCACATCTCATCTATATAGTGGCTAGTATACACCTTTCCCGGGCGCACTCGCTTGTAATTTTATTAGAGCAAGAGGCCTATGCCACTGCCACGCATGCCGCAAGTGCATTATTATTATAATTTCTAGCTCCTCATTTTTTCGCATTTTCATTCTTTGACAGGGTTGGGGTTGCAATTGTTTTATAGAGAATTCGATTTGGTTAAGTGCGCTTCCCGGTTTCTATAATTATAACTCGACTCTGTTTCTCTTTGTTACTTTTCATTCCATGCTGTTTTCTTTTTGTTGTCTATTTTTTAAGTAAATTATTGTTAGCCAAGTAGGCTTGGCTGGCTTTGTGCTGGTCCTCCTTTCGACAATTGCCAACAAGTGGGTGCTCTCTGAGCTGAAAGCTTTTTATTAATTAGTCCTAATATGCCTTTGACTGTGCCAGCGATATTTTTTGCATATGCTACTGGCAATCAATTAGAAAACGTAACTGGGAGCGAGTCAAGGCTAAAAGAAAAATCGCTATGACTTGGCTACCAAAATGTCAGGCCTCAGAACTAGCTGTGAGCAAAAACAACAACGTGGGTGTTACTTTGGCGGCGCCAAATTTGGCTAAACTAAATTCACAAACAAATTGCATTCATAAATAAAGTCAAAGTCAAAACCAGCCACAAAAAACGTTTATTAAGATTCGAATTTGCAATTACCCTGAAAAACTACATTTTTTATGGAATTCGTCACTAATAAAACAATGGCAATAATTAGTTTTTAAGAAAATATTTATAAAATCGTAACTATTAGAGTGTTAAGTAATGCCAAACCTGGAAATTCAACCAAAACTCGAATCAACAAAGTCTTACTGGTGTCTTAGCTGTTAGGTGGATTTCGTCACTGATTTTGTATAAATTTTTGTCAGTATGTAAAGTACATTTTGTAGATATATTAACTTTATTCATTAGAGTATAAAATAATCCTAAAGATAAAATTTTCACCCAAATCCAAATCAACAAAGCCCTGCTTAGTTTTGCACTCGACAGAATGCACATTTTTGTCTAAGCTGTTTGGTGGGTTTCTCTGGCAAAGTGCAACACAATTAACACCCCGAAATGCATACAAAAAAAAAAAACAAAAACAAAAAAATTGCAAAAAACAACAAGCATTTTTTTAACAGTAAAATTTGTTTGTTTAGCGATTCAGTCTGGCATAGAGAGAACCCACTGTTAATGAAAATGAGCAACAAAGCCGCAGTGGCAGAGCTAGAAACTTAGAACCAAAACCGCATGCAAAATAGATACAAAAAAATTTAAACAAGTTTTTTTCTGTTTTTTTTTGCTTAAAAAGAATTGGATATTTTTTCAGCATATACGAAAACGCGCAAAATACACTAAATAAGTGGAAACGTCAATAGGCAGCGAAGGAGAATAAACGAGCGCACAAAACGAAACCAAATTCACATGCCAAGCCGAGACCGAGATAGTTAGATACAAAGATAGATAGATGGTATCCACTGGATACCTACTGAGCTGGCCAGAGGGAATACGGAATATGGAAGGCTGACGGGAAAAGCTGACGAAAGAGGCGCATGTGGTGTAATCAAATATGCAAAAAATATGTATAGGAAAATGATATGGAAAGGCAAAACGGGCACCAGAACAGATTCTATCTGCCCCAGAGGAAAGTGCAAAGAAAATGAGCAAAAATTAATTTTTGTAATGCAATCAGCAAGTTTAATTATGCATAATTGGGAGAACCAGAGGAGGCAGCGGAAGAGCCATAAACTTTTAACAATCCAGTGGGGGATCTCTGCTAGAGGAATGTAATCGAAAACTATCTTTAAAAAAAAATGAATCCGAAAGGCAAACAATTTTCTAAAACTCTTGATCTTCATAAACTTTCCCATATCACTGCCACCATAATTTATTTATAAGGAAGAGCTCTTATGCTTTATTGGGTGTTTCTTTTATTGCCTAAACGGTCTGAGGAAGTTCATATTCCGGCTGTCTTGCATGAAATCTCAAGATCATGCTAGTATTTCTTTTTATGACAAACAAATTGCATCTGGATCCGAGCACTACCAGCACTACACACCCAATTGACTTTCAAGCACAACCGTGTCGAAAACGCTCAAATGCTATTTCAAATAAAAAATTCAAGATCAGTATTTTTGTGTTTTTGACTCATCGCAAGTGAGTCTTAATAGCTAGAAGATTAGCGAAAACCCTATTAATTAGGCATAATTAATGACTATTAATTAATAAGCAAGATAGGGCAGAGCCGGCGACTCAGGGAATTGCAATTTGAATAAAAGTAGTCGCCAGAGCGGCAAATTCATTTGCAATTGCCGTTTGTGCGGAAAATCAAACAAAACAAAAATAAAGGTAAAGGTAAATAAATTAAATATTTAGCTAGAAATTTATAAGGCGAATGCGACACGTTGCCAAGCCCCGCTCCACACCCAGAGCGGCCCCCTGGAAGCCGCCCCTGCTTCCTAGCTACGTATGCGGAATTAAGCGCTCAAATTGTAACCAAATATGGCGCAGCAAGTTCAATTCTAATTTATTTCGGCGAACACACAGCCGGGGCCCGGGAGGGGCTCTTTCCGAGCTCTCAGTGCATTTTCTTGCTCGCTTTTTGCGTTCTGGATCAATTGATTCAAGGTTTTCTATTGCTGCTTTTGATTTTAGTTCTTATTTTGTGCAGCGGCTTTTTCTACAGTCTAAGCCAGTGCCCCCACCCCTCCAGATCTGGGCATATAGAGATATATGTACACGATCGTATGTGGAGGCAAATCGTGCGCTTTCATTGGAAGTGACAACAAATGCATTCTTAAGTGATTGAAATTTAACACGACACACAACAAACGAAAATTGAAAACGAATGACGGGCCGCTAGAGTTGACTTTGATTGAACATTAAAAAAAGTATTCAAACATACTGTATGTGGGCAATACATAAATCGTCAAACATTATGGGGGCTTGAAGCCGTAAGTCCAATAAATCGAGCAAGTCCAGGGTCCCGTAGAGCCTCCAAAAAAGTAAATGGATCAATAAATATTTCCAAACTACCACTAGGCATAATCTTTTAAACAACTCTTTAATCCTCGTCCCTCAAATAGAGGCATCAATTGGCCAGACAGTGTATCGCATCCTCGTTTCCCCACCGGGCTGGGCAACACACTCTCGCCACAAATCACTGACAATCACACTGGCAGCCAAAGGCTTCTGGCCAACAAGCGCGAAAAAACTCCATTTTCCCACAAAAAATGAACCCAGTCGCACTCTGTGAGTGTGTGTTTCGTGTCCTGCATCCTGCATCCTGCCTTCTGTGTCCGATGCTGTGTCCTCCGCGAGGTGTTGCTGTTTCGACTGCGGAGGCGGCGAAAAAAATGGAATCACAAAGAGTTGACAGAAGCCACGTTTGACTACGGAATTTTTGGTTCTTTGTTTATCTCGGCCTTTTTTTCGCGGGCAGCGGTCGTGCAATGCAATCAAGTGGATGAGTGGGGCGGAGTAGGGCAGGCACGGGAGGAGAGGAGCAGAGTGGCACGGTTGTGTTTGCTTGGAGGCAGTGCACCGAGCTGAACCACCCAAAAACACAAAAAAGCAGCAACGGGTTCGGCCTAAAAGGATTAAGGCGATCTGTGTGCAATCCGCGCAATTATCCTTTCATTGCTGCCGGCGTGGCCCTGTCCTGTTCCAGGTCCTGTTGCTGGTACCGGTCCTCGTTCTCGTCCTGATCCCCCTACTGACTCCGCAATTAGTTGCATCACTCAACACTTCCCTCGCACTTTTTGCCGCTGCGTTTCGCTTCGTTGTTTCTTTTTCGACACTCTTTTTTCGGGTTGACTTTTAGCCACACATATGGTGAAGTGGCAAGAAGCATCCTGCCGCCACGACCTGCCACTTCACATTCACATTCTCGTCATCGTTATCGTTTTGGATGTTTTTGTTCAACGCTGCGTATACGTAATGCCAGTGATTCATGAGGGGATTGCAGCAGTCTGCAGTTCTGGCTGCAGTTTTTCGGTGGCTCTACAGAGCTCCACAGCTCTACGTGTCCGTTGCTGAAGTGGACACTTAAGTGGCCTCCAAATTGGTTTCACACTCGCCCATCAAGTGGAGGAGTTGCCCCCGACAAGGCTGCAGGCTGCTGCGGAAATTGTCTATTTAGAGCTAGCCAGGCTCCTGGTCCGACACCGACTCGGCTGTCAAAAACAAAGTTCCTGTTAACAACTGACTAACTGACGGCGGCTGCTTCATTGTCGGTTTGTCGGTGGGAAGTGTCTGGCAACACGGACGACAGGGGGCTGCTGCTCATTCAGGGACTGGAACTGGGAAAGGCACAACTGTTGAGTGCCGCAACTCCTTCAGAGGCACAACAACAAATAAGTTTACACCAAAATTAGTTTATCTCTGATTTGTTTAATATTTTAACTTATTTAGGGGTAAAAAAGGGAAAGAGGGTTGGGAAATGTATGCTGTGAGTTGCCCAACAATCTAATTGAATTTTTCCCAGTGCACTATGCCACTCTCACTGTCGCTTTCTTTTCTTGTCCAAGCATAGTTTGGCTGCCACTTGTTGGCTCTACTAGTTGTTGCTGCCACTGCGGAGCATTTAAATTGAAATGCCAATGCAGCTGTCATTGTTGTTGCTGCTGGTGGTGCTGCTGTGCTGTGTGTTCTATGTCATCATTTGCTCTTTTTCATGGCAGTCTGGCTGGCAGTGGGCAACCCTAAGCCCAAGCCCAAGCCCAAGCCCAAAACCCAAAAACCCATTCATTGTAAATTCAACTAAATCCATGAATAAAATGTTCAACCCACTGGCAGAATGGCAGCAGAAGAGCACCTTCCCATTTTCCACGCTTTTACGTTTTATTGCACATCGTTATTGTTGTTGTTGCTGTTGCTGTTGTGTAGTTAACAATTGTTGCTCCTATTGCCTTCTCTTTCTCCGGGCCGCGAGCATCCTTTCGCCGACTCTCTCTAACCAAATTGAATTTCCGAATTCAATGAATGAATGGACGCTATGAATTGGTTTAGTTTTAGTTGTTTAGCCGGTTTGTTTTCCGTCTTTCTGTCGTTCTGTGTGTGTTGCATACTTTTCGGCTGCCGCCTGTTGCATGTGGAGCCCAAAAATATACACACACACATATATTTTAATATATATATCTCTCACTATATGTGCTTGTGTGTGTTATTTATATTAGGCTAGCAGTTTAGTGCTTTCGCCTGTTGCTGGATGCTTCTATTCTGCTTTGGTTGATGTTGGTGATGTTGCAGTGGCTGCTTCTGCTGATGTTGTTGGTGCCACCAGCAGCTGCAATTTTAATGTCCTCTATCCGCGCCCTTGCCATTCTGGGTCTCGTATTACTCGCTGCCTTTTTATTTCGGTTTCCCTTTTTTTATTCATTTTTTGTGGCTCTCGGCAATTGTCTAGCTGCTGCTGCTGCTGCAGTTACTTGTGCGGAAATTGCATTTCTCCGCATTTTACATTTCAATAAATTGCGCCCGATGCCTCCGCTTTCAGAAATGTATTTATATTAAAAACACTCTTTCGTCCATTCTCCCCATTCCTCTATTATTGCTTAGAATATTTATATTTGAGGGGTTCATCCGAGCATTTTATGGAACAGTAAAGTTTTTGATGATTCTTCCTATGGAAAATGGTAATAAAGTTAAGCCTGTGAACGTAATAAAGAAGTTGAAGCCATAAAATGCAATCTTTGAATGCAGTAATGAATGCTAATAAGAACCTTAAGTAAATTAAATATTTCGGCTGCCTCAATCATGACATTTTACTTTTCGCAGCAGTTTCGATTCATTTAATCAATAGTTCTCGCTCTAAGTATAGCCACATTTATGGATTTCCTGTCCTGAATGTACTCTGGAATCAAGCAATTCCGACCGCCCCTCAATTTTTCACCTATGCCCTTTCGAGTAACCCTTCAGTCGGCAATTCGACACCTGCAATTAGCAATTTGCTTCGGAGTTGCGGCTCTCTGGAAACATAAGCACTTAGCACATCAATTATGGCAACTTTTGTTTGGTCGGCCCATTGCCAAATTCCCGGCAATTTGCCTTGGCCAATTGCAGGAAGGCCGAAAAGCACTAACCAAAAAAAGGAGAAACATTCAGCTAAACTAACATGCAATCAAATGCAATCGAACCGAGCCGAAGGAAACAAAATTTCGTGTTTCCGAGTTTGGTTTAGTGAGTGTGTTTTTTTTTTGGGTTTTGTTCTGGCTGTTTCCAGTTCTGTTGGCCGAAAAATGTTGTGGCCAATCAAATTGCATGCAGGCCGAAAAGTGCATACGAAAGCGCATTAGAGCGGGACAACGATAGCACGAACATATGAGGCGGAGGGGGTGGTGGCAGTAGTGGCACTAGTGGCGGTGGCAGTGAGGATGCACCCACGCCAAAAATGCCAAACAACTACAACAACAAGATGAGCCGAATCGCAACGAGACGAGCCCAGCCGAATGAGGCAATCGAATTTATTTTGCTTCTGCCACAGCTCTGGGTCTAATTTTTAGCTTCGTCGCAGAACCGACGACACCAGCAAATTCTATGCCAAAGTGACACACAAAAACAGCCTAAAGTACACACACACACACCCTCTCGAGCACTCATACTGGGACCGTATTGATGTTGTCAGTATGTAAATTGCCATATGCGACAAGTTTTGAACCCCAGCCCCCTGCAACTGCCACTGCCACTGCCTCAGTTCGGTTTCTTTTCATTTTTTGGGGTAGGTTGCGTTTTTAGTTTGTGCAAGGGTTGCTAATGGCTCAGACCCGGGCCAGGAGGGGGGCCAGGGGAGGTCCTGTCAACGCTGCATGCTTAGAATTGTCCTACTCATCCGTGTGTGCCTCTGTATGCCAGTGTGTGTGTTGCGTATGTCCTTGCATTTAGTGCAATTCATTTACATTTCAGCGCTGCCACAATTTTCGGGCCCCAGGCACGCAGCAATCGCATGTCCTTCCACGGTTTTCCTTCCAAACAAAAACAAACAACAACGCACTGCTCCCGCCACTTTTTTGTGATTAAGCCAAACTCATTTCTTAGCCTCACTTTTGGCTTTTCCCCATTTTCCTTTGTTGTCCTCTCCCAACAAATTTGTTGTTGCGGCAGGACATGTGACGCCGGCCGGCTGCCCGTCTGCTTATGCCTTTGCTCTTGCCGCCCCCGCCACCCTTGAGGAGAACCAGTTCCTTTTCCCTGTTCCACCCCCTTCCAGATGGGAGTACGTTGACATTAGACATTACTCAAAATGTTATGCAAATACGATGGCGTGACGCGGTGAACAGCAACCAAAATAGCCACAATATGTTAAATTTCTAATTAAAGAATTTTTAGGGTTTGTAGGGCTAGGACATCGGGGCTAACGAGTATAAGAGAGGATTAAATATATTTTAGGTTAATGGTCTGAAAAAGCCTGAATCCTTCTTTCTATTGAATATTTTCAATCGGCAATTAGGTTCCTTCCTACTTTTGGTTTGAACCTAATCACCTGAGAACGAGGCCATGTGCCCGACACCTTCGAGTGTTCATCTAATTCAGAATTTATGGGCTGCAAATTACACTGCGTATACGTAATATTACGTATTCGCCCCCAAGGCTAGCGGAAACTTTTTGACATTTGATTACGGCACGCATAACGCCAAAAACCGAAACAAAACGAAAATGTCAAATTATTGTAGCGTTTCTGGTTCTTGTGTCATGTTCTTGGAACTTGAGGGTGGCGAAGGGGGGCTGGGCGATATGCCACAGATTGCATGACTGGAAAAAATAATATATATACTTGAATACTCGTTCATCTTTTAATGCAAATGACAACTGCCAGCAAGGAGGCGGGGAACACAATTATGTATTACGAGAAGGATACACATAATGTATTGTCATTACAGTAATTTGCTTATGTAAACGACTTGACAGCCCCCTCCTAGGCTCCCAGGCGCCCAGGCTCCCAAGCCGCTTGGCCAGGCCGACCGAAAATAATATTAAAGGATGGGAATTGAATAAAACTCAATGAGCGGCCGGAGCTGAAAAAACAACAATTTTTTTAACGACTTCTGGCGAATATACCTACGGATGCATCACGTATGGGTGTATGGGTGTGTATGTACATAAGTGGCATGTATACATAAGGGCTTATCTACTTACACATACCGATGCTCGCTGGCATATGTATGTGTGTGGGTATGGGCCATATAATGTGGTACATTAATCGATAATTGCATTTTTTCGTATCTTTTTTTTGTGTTTTTTGTTATTGCAGTTGTTGGTGTTGTTGCTGGTATGGTTGTTGTTGTTGGTTCGCCCATTTCTTTTGCCACTTTTCATGCGTTGCCCGTTTGTCTCTCTCATGGCGCATGCCATTTGCCATTTGCATTTTTGTGACTGTGTGGCAGTGTGTGTAAATGAGTTTCCGTGTTTAATTGCTTCAATTTTTTTTTCAGTTGGTGTGGGTTTAAGGTAATACTAGCAACTGCCTACAAAAAAACGGGCTACAACCCTCCTTAAAATGCATATAAATCATACGCCCCGCTGCGCCGGGTCACAATTAGTTTAGCCATTTGGCTTTAATAGCTAACTTTGATTAAACGCACTTTCGTTTTTGTTTTGCCGCCTGTTAGTCCGTTGGTTTTAGGGCACCGCACCACAGCGACCCTAAAGCAAACACACCGACATTCAGACAAACGGACACGCGGACAGACGGACAGACTAACTGACAGGATGGGCAGACATAAGGCGAGCTGGCACTAAGACCCGAACCAAAACTGAAACTGAACCCGATTTCAGCCCACCTGACGTGTCACGTTGCGTTGCCTTGAATGGCAAACTCACACACACACTAGTACTATGCACATGCACCTATTCAGAAACCTACACATTCCAACACTCAGTCATAGGTCATAGGACACCCACCCATCGTCATCGTCTAAACCAAAGACATACAAACAATTTTTCTTGTCTTTCCCTAGTACAGTGATCGCTGCTTAGGAATTTCACTGGAGTTATTAATAAAAGGATTAGGAAATTGTTTTATTTTCAAGTTCATGGAAAAATTTTAGAGAATAGCATTTTCATAAAATAGATAACCCTTTGGAGTTCTTACTGTAAATTCTCGGGCCTAGAAAAATTGTATTTAGCATAAATTGAGGCGCTGCTGCTTTCTTGGCATAATGTGAACGCCAGCAGACAGCAATGATGGCAGCAGCGCCAGAACCTGCAACCTGCAACCTGAAACTTGCATTGAAATCCCGCCTTGCGGCCGTCGACGTCGTCATCTTCATACGCAATGTGTGTCGCCCGACCACATGCACACATCAAACTCACACACACGCACAGCCATGCCACGCCGTCGAGGAGACAAAACGGGCAGACATTGCGTGCGTGCGATGCATTGTGTGCGTTTATGAGCATGTGTGTGTGTGCATCTGGCAGAAGCAGAAACAGAACCTGAACCAGAACCAGAACCATACCATAAACTGAAGAAGCACCAGCCACCCCTTGGCATTTCACATTTCGCCAGTGCGTAGGGTTTCCTTCATGGCACACGCACCCTGCGTCCCCAGCTGGCCGATTGCAATATGTAGTTTGGCTTGTAATGAATAGGAAAACAAGCTAAAACGAGGAGGGAGTGACTAAGCCGCGGCTAATTGATACAGTTCAATGTTGTTCCGATAGACGCCAGATCCGGCCAGTCCAGCCAAAGAATTAGGATGGGAAAACTGAGCTTAAAAAATAAATGGGATTTAAATACTTAAAAATTACAAAAATACTAATTATTTAATATTTAAATCATCATAAATTTTAGAATTATTTTCCATGACTTGTTTTTTTCTATCTCCTTGAAGAGCATATACATTTCGTGCAGATCCTTTCGCCTGGCAGTGCACTGAATTTTTTAACGACAAAATGCAGGCGTGTGTCTGTGGACTGGTTGCATTTTAAAGTCTGAGTTTGGTACGTCCCGTGCGTGCATTCACCTCGTTTTTTTCGCCTTTTTTCGGTGCGTGTGGCAACGAGCGGAAGGTTTGAAGGGCGGTGGGGGCGACGCTCGCAGTGGCAGAATGGCAACGTTGACGTTGGCGTCGCAACCCCCGAAGCGCTAAAACACGACGATGGCGACCCTGTTTATTTGAGCGCTTAAAAAACAGCAGTTGCAGTTGCAGTTACCGTTGCTGTTGCTGTTGCTGTTGCAGTTTCGCAGCTGGAAAGCTGGAGGGAAAGCATTGCAATTTTTACACTGCGAAAAGTTTGAACATGCCGCTCCACTTTTGCGCCGGAATGAGCAGTTGCAGGTGCCACCCAACCCCCTATTCCCGACCCTGGCTGCTCCACTTCAGGCGCAAGTTTCCATTCCCGAACGCATTGCACGCACCGAACGCACGCACTTGTGCGCAATCAGGACACAAGGACATGCCAGGATATGGGGACCGGGTCCAGATCCGGGTCTGGGGCTGTTAGAGCCCCGACTTCCGGTTACAGGAATAAAAGCCGCTCGCTTTTACAATTTCGGCAGTAAAAATGCTACAAACCACCGCCCTCTGTCTTCCAAATTACATTTTTTAATTTTTTGTTGTTTTTTCGCCAGCGGGCGTCCTTTAATTCACATTTCGTGTGAGTTGACGCGTAGCCTTTGCATATGGCAATATGCGAAAAACTTTACCTTTTGAGCCACGCTTGCCTGGCCATTGGAGTGGCGCTGCAGCGGGGTTAGGCCGCCACTTTTAGCCATTTCTCCACCGTATTTCAAGTCTCCTAGCCATGCATTTTGCATTAAATTGCACAACTTTTGTGTGGCAATTAGACTTTCTGTGTGTTCTGACCAAGACGGATATGGCCGGGAAATGCAAGGGCACAACTCGCATACGAATCTATCAATTTTCCACTCGCACTCGCATTTCTTATTCAATAATTGCGCATACGCAGCGTGTGCCCCATATAAGTACAGAGTGTATGGAATTTAATTTGCCATTTCTTCCACCTTTTTGTCGATTTCTTTTCACAATCCTCTCCCATATGTATATATTTAGTTGCAATGCATTTCAATTAAGTAATTTCTGTCTGCTGATATTCCCAGGCGAAAAGAAAAAGTTCTATGACTCGAGGTCTATTAATTGCCACCACTGGACAAATTATAGTTCATTAAGGCATGCAACTGACATAACGTTTCCAGAGTGCTTTGGAACTTTTCTAAATAATTGATGCGTTTGGCTTTTAGCCTCAGTCTTAATATTTTCATTTGCTTTCTTTTGGAATAAGATTACACTAAAACCGACCATTCCCGTTGCAGGCCTAGAACGCGTTGCTGAGGAATTAATGGGTCGCAGGCAATGGAAACATTACCAAGAGCAACATTTGAATATCGACGAGCAACAGCCAACAGTAATAGCCGGTTCCGAGGACGAGCCACCGCAATACAACAGCAACAACCACAACAGCAGAAACCCAAACCACTGTAAACCAGAAAACCACCGTCTAGAGCAGCACACACCCAACGGCAGTCTGCTACTGGAAGAAGATTTTGGTAAGACGACATAGTCCTTTCGACATGGGTTTGGTCAGTATTAATTCAAATTTTTTCAGACAACAACCAAACATCACACGACTCATCACGTACACCTACGCCGGGAAGCATAGTGACAGCCACTAGTACACCATCACCACCGCCAGAACCCATCGATTGGAGACCGTCGGACAAGTGCAATTTTTGTGTTAACGGTCGCCTGCTAACGGTGAACGCCAAGGGTGAATTGGTGGCCGAATCCGCAGCAGCTGCAGCAGCAGCAAACACAGTTAGTTTTAGCCACATTCATCAGGTGGGTGGTCTTGTCTACTACATTATCATGTAGCCCTTTTAACCCTGAATCTTTGCCAAGCAGCACGACAGTGACAGCAACTCGAGCGCATCACTGCTCCACCACAACAACAGCAGCGGCAGCCGAGGTCGCCACATTGCTGCGGCAACAACAAACGCCACAACGGGTACAGATCGAGCGGCAACAACATCAGCAGCGAATTCTTTAGAATTATACAAGCTGCTCACCCAGCAGGCTGCCAAAATGACATCGATGGACTCGATGGCCGCACAGCTGGCGCAGTTCTCGCTGCTGGCCGACTTCAACCTGATCAACACACTTCAGCAGCAGCAGCAGCAGCAACAGCAGCAGCAGCAGCAACAACAGCAAACGGTAACGCCAACTACCTCAGAAGTATCTGCAGCCGCAATCAGTCCCGCACTCAAAGATACGCCCAGTCCCAGTGCAGATGCACCGCTCGATCTTAGCAGCAAACCCTCGCCGAACTCATCGATTAGCGGCGATGTGAAGTCCATCAGGTGAGTGCCCGAATCGGGGTTAACCTCTGACCCCTAGCTTCCCGCTGAGGCGGTCTCCCCACCTGGCGGTCCCTTGGCTGCATTCCAGGGCTTGGGGCCCGGCGTTGCAGTACATAACTACCTATGTACAGGCATGTACATCCAATATAAATCTGGCAATCTGCGCAAACGCCAAAAAAAATTATAAAAAACCCCAGCACAATACATAAAAAAAGGAAATTCATGTAAAACCAAAAAGAGATGAAAAAAGGTGGAAATTAAGCAATTGTATGACAGAACAACGAATATGCCAATGCTCTTGGTCCAGAGATGGCTTAAAAAGTTACATAGCATCCTTACTGAGAAACAATAGTCTTTAAAATATATAACTCGATCATCAGGATTAATTTTTCCGTCTAGTTGTAGGATCACATTTCTAAATTGTCAAAACTCAGACTTCACTTTATTCCTATGATCCCAATCAGAAGCATCATAAAATCGCATCGAACCCATAACCGCCTAGGGTATAATGTGCACCAAAAAATAAATAAAAAGGATTCGCGAAAAAAACACCGAATCGTGTGCCAGACAATACATGAGATAATTGCACTTTGGGCGCTGGCCCGCCGCCTCTGACACTGCACTTATTGTAGCATACTTAACGGGGCTGCCCCACCGCAAACACACACTCGCTGACACACACACACACTCGTTTTTTAAGCTGGTGTGATGCTGTGGCAGCTGGAGCTTTATTGTTATGCGCCTATGTAAAAATTGTGCAATTATACAACTGGCTGTGTGAGTGCGGTTTTTTATGAAACGATGCCGAAAATTACACATACGCCCCGTTTGCGACGCTTAATTACCAGCGTTAGGCAGGTGGGCGGCATAAATTTACATGAAAAATCCCCAAAAAAAAAAGGAATGAAAAAGAATTAAGCCGAGGGAATGCTGAATTTATGTATTCCGTTTTGGGTGGCTGCATCTTAACTCCTTGAGCGGCTCCGCAATCTTTTTTCAATCCTTTTTTCGGTATTTTTATTGTTTTGTTGCCTGCTATTTTTTTAATTACTCTAAAATGTTCAGGAGCACCTTTTATTATTACTTGGCTATAGGTATAGGTGCTGCCGGTGTGTGTGTGTACGGGTGTGGGTGTGTGCACTTCAGACGACAGAGCCTTGTTAGTGTCGGAGCTGCTCGGCGTGTGCATAATTTTCCAGCACTTCCCACAATTTTTGTCATTACTTTTTTCGGTGGGATTTTTTAGCTTTTTTATTTTGTTGTTTGCGGTTCTGGTTAAGTTCGCTTTTCTCCCTTTTTATTGGTGTGAGCTTGTGGGCGAGAGTGTGTGGCGACTGTGGCAACGATGGCGGCTGCCACTTGAGCCGCAAAGCACGAGTCCTTGTCTATTGTCTAAAGCATGGCCAAGTGTTTGTTAGCAGCCGCCATGCACCATCTCTCGTACACCTATTTTAATTGTCACACACAAAAAAGCAAGAAAAGATGTGTCAAAAAATGTGCAAAAAACCCCAGAGTACCTAAAAAGAGGAAGTGGAAGTACAAAAACATGGCGATAGGGATAGAAATGTCAGGTACATACAATATCATCACATGGAAAATATCAGGTACATGGAAAAGTATTCGTTTAATGTTTTCAAAGACGATTATTTAGTTGTGGATTCTTTAATATTCAACTTGTTTTTGCTTAGAATAAAAGCTGAACTTTAAGAAATTCTATTGTTCGTTTGAATTTACGACTTTCTTAAAATCGTCCAAGACAACGATCAACTCAAGTGCCCGTCAATGGAGGGCAACCGGATGACCGGGACCCTAACCATGGCCACCCCCCGCCCAGGACCGAACCCCACTTGCCCCCAACTACCCCCCAGACACCCCGCCGACCATCAAACCACTCGAAGCACAAAAGCCACTGACGCTGCAATTTTTGGAGTTTTTTTTTCGTCAAGCGTTTATTATTACAGATTTTTTTCTGGCTGCTGCCGAGAATGATGAGATGACGCCGTCGCTACTCCAAGCAGCAGCGACGCTCAGGCCGGCGTTGACGCTGACGTCGCCCAGCGCAGCAGACAAAAATGAGTGCATCATATCGATCGCTTTTTTTTGCAAGCTGCGTTTTACTTTTGGCCAGAGTGTGTGTGTGTGTGTCAGTGTTTTTTCGTATTTTTGGTCTTTCTTCTTTGGTACTTTTTTTCCTATACACTTTGGTCGGAGGAGGCAGGAGCGGGCCAGGTTAACCGGTGGGATTGTCGCTCGGTAGATATTCATTATTTTTCGTTTACGAAAATTCTCCCCACGCACACACCCTCTCCCCCCCACCGACGAACTGGCGAAAAAAAAGAGAAATTGCGAACGTAATAACTGGCAAAAAAAAAAGTGACGACGCCGGCAGAGCAGCCGGCTGCGCTTGGCCCCAAAATATACAGAACAATAAAAAATATGAAAGTGGGAGTGAAACAACAAAAAACGAACAAAATATATAAGGTGGCCCACAACAACAATAAATACTAAAACAACAACAGCAAAAAAAGATAATGCGTGGCCTGGCCATCGCAATTGTTATTGTTGCAGGGCAGCAATTTTTTAACGGTTTCATGGACTCCCCCCAGTTCCCTCTTTTTTTCCCCCATTTTTTGTCATTTCAATGAGTGTCGAATGAGCGGCTTTTTACACAGGTAAAAATAGGGTATTACTTTTTGTGATATTCATAGATTTTAGGAATTTTTTTTAAGCCAAAAATGTACAAAAAATGGATACTTAAATATGTTCAAGAGGTTACTCCCCTGAGTATTAAAGAGTCCTTCAATGTATTTTTCCCACTGCCTGATTGCCGTTATATGCGTGAGCAAATGAGCGAGATAGAAACAAAAATAAAGTAAGCGCATACAAAAATGCAGTTGCAGCGGCGTCGACGTAGGCAGAGACGGAGGCAGCGGCTGACGACGAAAAAAATGAGTGCATATCTTCCGAAAAAATTCAACTGCAATGAATGAGTGTGTGTGTGTGTTTGGGTTGATGTATGCATAAGCATGTGTGTATGTGAGGGCGGTGGGGGAAGGGTTGTAGGGGTGGGGTGGGGGCTGGGAAACGGTAGGGGGTGGTGGGTTCGCTGCGCACGCATCAAGTGTAGGCGCTGTGGGGCGGACTGCATTGCCAACAAAAACAAACATGCAATTGCATTCATACCCCCACACACACAGCCACACACATACACTTAATGCATTTTTAACAAAATTGCATTCGACGTTGTCAACACACACACACACACACACATCCGCCGAAACACACATGCATTCACATGCAGGTTTGGATACACAAAAAAAAAAGAGAGGTTGGGACGGGGGACAGTTGACGGCATTGTGCGCCCGTTCCTGCTTCCTGCTAGCCTCCGCCTCCACCGGAATCCCCTCCCACCATTAACCCTACATTCCATTCCGCTGGTAAGGCCCCTAACCCCCACCCTGAGTCACGCCCCTGGCATATTTAGCGGCCACCAGGCACGCAACCGAACCGAAAGACAAAAAAATCAAAAGTCCACTAACAAGCCAATATTTTCAAGGGGCTTAAATTTAAAAATAAAATGTACTCTATTTGGATCCCTTTTTAAGGACCTCACTTTAAGAGCACTTCGGGTAGAGGGATTAATGAAAGGTTTCATTAATCCTCGAATAAACCTTTTTCCAAACTCAAATGGCAATTAAGCCCTTAGCTCGACCTCTGCCTTCGAATCACACCTCAATTACTGTATTTGCACAATTACCTGGCCAAACATAATTATTATTAAAGTTGGATTCAAAAAATCTGGCACCAGAATGACCAAAAAAATATTATAACCAA
The DNA here is from genome assembly GCA_035047585.1 of Drosophila monieri. Classification (NCBI taxonomy): domain Eukaryota; kingdom Metazoa; phylum Arthropoda; class Insecta; order Diptera; family Drosophilidae; genus Drosophila; species Drosophila monieri. Next base: position 1,859,440 of record JAWNPJ010000087.1, on the reverse strand, counting down.
TATTGCGGAGGGAGTGTGGCAAGGAGGCGTGTTTGCGTTTTTACACATGTATGTATGTGTTGGTGTGGCCAGGGCAAACAAAAGGTGTGGGACGAACCGACAAAAATGCAATATGCGCATAATAACAACAACAACATCAGCAACTGCAACAGCGACAGCAACAATTGCATTCGCGAAAAAAAGAGCGACAGTAAAAAATGCATTTCACTTGCGTCAGAATTACAAAAGCAAGAATGAGGCAAAAAATAAAAATCCGCACATACACGAAAAAATCAACCCTTTTCGCTGCCACATTGCTGCTGCCACAAATTAAAACAAAATGTCAGAAAAATTGCAACGCCAACGGAAAAAGAGGAAAAAAGCGTTGGTGGGGGAAAGGGTTTTGGGGATTCGCTTTTTTATTCGCTTTCCATTTTTTTTTGGGTGCAAATGAATGCTCTCCACATGCGTGTGCCGCTGCAGCAGCACCAACAAAAGGCAGCAACAAATGCTGCATGCATGTTGTACATGCCGCTGCTGCAGCAAACGCTGACTGCAGCGGCAGCAGCGAGGTGGCAGCAACGGCTGTTGCAACGGCAAATTGCAATTGAAGTGCAGCCAAAAGGTAAACGACACCAACGAAAAAATCCAAACGACATTGAAATGACATTTTTCATTTATTTTTGGGGTGGCGGTGGGTAGGGGTGCTTGCAGGACGAGGGAGCCAGCCTAGGGGGTGGTGGGATGGGATGTCCCTCCCCCGGGTTTTGCGCAATTATGCAAATTTTTTGTCGCTCTCCTCTTTTTTTGGGAAATTATTTTGTATATGCAAAATGAGCAAAAATGCGAAAAACTGTCGCCATTAATGATGACGCCACACCGCTACGCCTCCCGTTTCGCCCACGACTCAATCCACTTACGGTCAGCAAGGACCACGCCTCCCTGGCGCCCCCATAATCCTGCCCATCTTGCTCCGGCTCGGGCTTTTCCCGAAAAATAAAAAACCGTCAGCTATCATACAGTTTAACATTCACTGCCACCTGCTGCCTCCTGCAATTTTTATTTTTCCCATTTTTTTCTCTCTGTGTTTTTGTAGTTGTTGTCTGCACAATTTTCAGACATTTTCCAGACGCGCAAGGACTCCGAAACAAATGGGCATGGATGGGGGCCATGGGGCTGGCGAAAAAAAAGTAAAAAGTTGCGATGACTTTGCCATCAACTTTTGCCAGGGCCGCTGCCTCCTGCTGTTGTGCATCTGCCCCGCCCTCATCCTCCCACTTCCCCCGCAGGATGCAGCCCTTGGAGAAGGGTGCTGAAGAAGCTGTGCGTTTACCCCACCTCCCGCCTCCCCTCCCCACCCACGCAAGCCACTGACACGCCCCCTCCTTTTCGCCGGTGCAATGTCCCCAGCCGCCCACGAAAAAAGAAAGGGTCTCGAGCTCGTCTCGTTTCTGGTTGCGCATAAAGAAAAGAAATGTTTCGTGCAGCTAATGCACTGTAAGAAATGGTCAGGTGATAACAGGTGCTACTATGGGAGGACCACCTCTCCCCATGGGACTTTATTTTATATGGGAGCTAGATATTATTGATTCGTTTCTTCCAATAATTGCACATTCCAATCATTTTCTCCAAGTGCCTCAGAGGCGGAAAACAAAAGTTGCCTTTTCCTGACGAGCTGGAGGAAGCAGAAGGATATTCGCCTGGACTCACGCTTGCGTTGGCATTAAGTGAAAAATGTTTATTCTTTTTTTGCCAGCGAGGAAAATGTCTTTCCTCCCTTTTTTTTGGCATTCGTCTAATGAACTTCAAAAACATATTCGGTCCCCAAACTCCCCGAGTCCCCACCCGAGACCCCCCTTCAATCTCCACTCAGCCAGACTCCCCTGACTTGTCATCTTTTGTTTCTGGTGCTGCCCCGAATAAAATGGCCACCGAAAAGTTGAGGGGCGACAAAAAAGGATATGATTGCATGCCATCCTTGGCTTTGCCTTTGACACCAGCCTCGTCTTTTCCTTGTTTTCCTCTGCCTGCTGCAGACATTTAAGAAGCACTCATTGTCAGTCCTCTTGAGTGCCCGTATCTGTGAGAGACTCTGTGTGTGTGCGATTCGCAGAGTGCACAGGGAAAAAAGCAGTGTCCTTCAAGGAATGATATATAGTCTCCCCCATAGAGACACCTCAACAGCAGCCTTAAATTTTGAATTCTATATAAATATTTGACTGTTAGCTTATATTTCTCAACATCTTCATTTGAGTACCCCAGTTGTTTCCTGTGTGCTCCTGAGAGAGTGCCAAAAAAGGAGTGCTTTCAACTAAGCCAAAAAAAGTGGGAAGTGGCTGTCAAGTTCTTTGATGGTGCTGCCAAAAAATATTACCCTCAAAGCTGAACCCACTGACGAAAATTGCCGGCAGATAAAAGTTGATTGACTTGCTGACTTGCTACTGCAAGTTGGGGGATTTTGTTTGGTCGCTCTGCAAAATGTAAAAACCCTAAATAAATCTGACAGCTATATCTTATCATTCCACCTGGGAGCTTAAAGCACACTATCGCTTCTTTATCTGACCCTTAAATAATAATTCATGGCTTAAGACAACGCCAGTAAATGAACCAAATATTATATTTTTGCAGAGCCTGTGCTACGCCCACGCCGAGCGGGCGAGTTGCGTACAGCGACGAGGATCTGAGTCTGGCACTTCAGGACGTGGTGGCCAACAAGCTGGGCAACCGGAAGACGAGCCATGTGCCTCGCTCCCTCGTGGTTGAAAGGCTGTTTAAGATGCAGCAGGATCTGGACCAATCGGATCCGGATCTTGGAGCTGATGACCAGGACGCGGGCGATTCTAACGATGACGGAGAGGCAGACGTTGACAGCAATGCCTCCACCCCGGCGGCGAGCTATCCCCCTGACTTTGGCCAGCTGCGAAAGTTTTCGGAGCACAATGGCAGCGATCTGGGCGACGATCAGGATCCGCGGGGTTCGCCCAAAATGGGCCGACTGGCAGGTAACAACAGTGTTGCGTCTGGTGGGGGAGGGACGACAGGCGCAGGCGGAGGGGGAATGCCACCGATGCCGGCCATTGATGCCAATGTCCTGCTGCACACACTGGTCCTGGCCGCCGGGATCGGAGCCATGCCCAAGCTGGATGAGACGCAGACGGTCGGCGAGGTGATCAAAAACCTGGTGATGGCCAACAGCGGAGGAGCCGGTGCGATTATGAATGACGCGCTGCTAAATCTTCTGGCCGCCAACCAGGAGAGCAATGGCAGTGGCTCGTTGCTGCAGCAACAACAGCAGCAGCAACATGTTGCGGCCGCCTTAAGACACCGCCTGCCGAAATCAGAGACGCCTGAGACAAACTCCTCGCTGGACGCCAACGAATCCACCGAGGATCCCATTCTGAAGATTCCGTCCTTCAAAGTCGGCGGGCCGGGTCTCTCGCCGCTGAACAACAACAACAACAGCATCGGCAGCAACAACAACATCAGCAACAACAACCGCAATGGCAGCAACCGCAGTCCCCACTCATCGTCGCCAATGCTGGCCGCCGCCGTGGCCCAAGGATCCGGGGGAAGCGGTGGGTATGGCCTCGCCAGCTCCTCGTCGAGTATTCAGAAGATGATGGCCAGCAACATCCAGCGCCAGATAAACGGTAACTCCTCCGACTGCAGCTCGAACAACGGCAGCTCCACGAGCGGCTATAAGAAGCCGAGCATATCGGTGGCCAAGATCATCGGCGGCACGGACACCTCGCGATTTGGCGCCTCGCCAAACCTGCTTTCACAGGCGCACCACCACCACCCGACCGGAGGCCACCACCTGAGCCACCACCAACAGCAGCAGCTTAGCGCCCAGGAAGCCGCGGCTCTGGCGGCGGGCAAGGGCACCCGACCCAAACGTGGCAAGTACCGCAACTATGACCGCGACAGCCTGGTCGAGGCGGTGAAGGCAGTGCAGCGCGGCGAGATGTCTGTTCATCGGGCGGGCAGCTACTACGGGGTGCCCCACTCCACGCTGGAGTACAAGGTCAAGGAGCGGCACCTGATGCGGCCCAGAAAACGGGAGCCGAAGCCGCAGCCGGACCTGGTGGGCCTGACCGGACCGGCCAACAAGATTCACCTGGACAAGCTGAAGCCGGGTAACTCCAAGCTCAGCAACGCCCTGAAGAACAACAACCCGGCGGCAGCTGCAGCGGCGGCGGCAGCAGCAGCAGCAGCGGCCGGCACGCCCAATGGCCTCAAGCTGCCCGCCCTCTTCGAGGGCGCCACTCCGCAGATGCCCTTTCAGTCGAATATGTTCTGGCCCCAGCCAAACGCCACGAGTGCATACGGCCTAGACTTCAACCGGATGGCGGAGGCCATGCGGAATCCGCAGCACAACGGGCCGATGAAGAGCGCCCTGGAGATGACGGAGAACATGTACGACGGCATCATCCGGAAGACCCTGCAGGCCAGCGGAGCGGCGGCGACGTCCAACGGCAGTTCCGTGGCGGGCAACGGGAGCACCAACGGCCATGCCCTGCTAGACCAGCTGCTGGTAAAGAAGACGTTGCCGTTCACCAACCACCGGAGTAACGACTACGCCGCCACCTGTTCCAGCGCCAGCGGAGAGAGCGTGAAGCGGTCAGGGAGTCCCCTGGGCGGAGGGAGCGGCTATCCAGACATCAAGAGGGAGAGGCTGAGCGCCGACAGCGGCGGCAGCAGCGACGAGGAGCACATCAACCTCAACAACAACAGCGACCTGGCGCACAATAAGAACAAGGGCTCCAGCTCCTTTTCCGGAAACGGCAGTGGCAATGGCGCCGGAAACGGAAATGGACAGACCACCTCCAACGGCAACGGGCGGAGCAGCCGGATGACCTCGCGAGACTCTGAAACGGATGTCTCCAGCCTGAAGAGCGAGCAAAGCCACCACAAACTCATGGATCTCAATGGCGGCGGAGGCGGTAGCAGCAACAGTCATATCAAGTGCGAAGCAGACGCGGAAATGGGCAGACTGGAGAGCGGTGGCGGTGGCGGCGCTCCCTCCTCAATTCTGCACGAAAAGCTGGCCCAGATCAAGGCGGAGCAGGATCAGTTATAGGATCAGCCAATGTTCGCCTGGCCACCGCTGGCCACTCACTACTACAGCTTCTAGGGAACGGAGGAGGACTAGCAGGATAGCCGGATAGCAGCAGGATTGCAGGATAAACCAAATTAAGCCACTTCTCTTGATAGTACACTACATAGAGTATATATATAGATATGTGTATGCAGGCCAGCCGATCGAGTGGCGAATGTGCGCTAGCTCTTAGTTAATGTGTAATCAACTAAAAAACAGAAAACAAAAAACCGACATTTATGTGTGCCCCCCGGCGTATGCAATGTTTTGGATATTCACCAGCGGCGATTAGGCGCCAAAAAATCGGTATTCGATCATTCAGGACGACGATTGGGGCTGGTGAATAGCCAATATATTCTTGTTTCGTTTTGACAATCGACAAATAGGCATTCTCTTGTACAAACTTTCTTAAAAACAAAACAAAAACAAAATACAGAAACTAAAAACTAAACAAAAAGCAAAACAAAACTAAAACCTTAAGACCAAAACTGAGCAAGAACCGTTTTCAATTTTTGCATTTTGTTTCGTTAATTTAATTGAAGAACAAAACCAACAGCAGTCCAATGGGCTTACTATATACATACATATAGCCGAAACAGAAATCAGAAATCAGAAAATAATACAGCCAACAAGCAAATCAGTCCAAACAGCAGCAGTCAATCGAACAGCCAACTTAATCGGCGTCTGTGAGGGTCGGTCCTGGCTCTGGGCCCGGGCCTTGAGCTTTCTCACATTCCATAAGCATATCTAGATGTACTTATGTTATCCATACATTTTCCATATTTTTCTACGACTTTCGAAGGCGCATTGCGCAGCCCAGCCCAAAAATGGCCAAGACCTCCGGACTCTCAGACGCCTCTGACATAGACAGAATATTGAGTAAAGCCAACAACTACAATAACAATACAACAAAGACCATAAACAGCAACAACAACAACAACATCAGCAATATCCGATCAATAACAACAACAACCAGCAATAAGCAAAAAAAATAATACAAGAAATCTACAATAAAAAAAATAACAAACACACACCAAACCACCAAAAAATAGCAAAATTCAAAAGTTAAATCGAAAATGAAGAGAAACAAAATTAACCACAAAAATGCAACCTTTATTTTACTTTTGAGTTTGAGAGTTAAAAAAACCAAAAATACAACAAAAATATAAACAAAAAACGGAAATCAATAAACAAAGCTGCCTTCACATTTACAAATTAAATAAATTAGTAAGAAAAGCGAGCGAGCGCGGAACGTTAGGAAAAAGCACACAAAATAATAATCCAAATGAAACGCAAACAAATCGCAGAAAAAAAACAAAATACGACCTTATAAAAATTAAACAAACAAAAAAACACATCTCTTAAAAGTTCTCCCCATAACATACACAAACTTCTTTTTTTCTAACCCTCTTCCAAAAATATTCAAATATATTAAGCTAAATTAAAATGTTTCGGTGTTTCAAAAAAACAAAAAAAAAAATACAAAAAAAGGTAAACCAAATAATATTGTCTATGATTAGGCTTTAAAATCGAAATTAATATTGAAAATTTTTTAGATTTTGGCTTAAAAGTAAAGAAATTATTGTGAGAAAGCACACATTTCATGTACAGTCGCCTATCCACCAAGAAATGAAATCAAAGCATAAATATATAAAGACTTTATATTACTATATACTATATGGATATATATTTGTATATTTATGTATGTGTGTGTCTTCATCACTACGCGTATACCTCAACCAGAACACATGATCATTTTGAGCAACTAAAAACATATACAATATTTAACGTACTTATACACTCTACACCCTCTTTAGGCCCTCTTTCGACGTGTCCACCAAGTATTTGGTTCTATCTATGGTTAAAAAACACACATCTACTGAATGTCTGCGTAATGAAAAATAGATGAAAAATATATAAATGTACCTAAAACATATTTTGTGTGCTAGCTAGTAAGTGTCAAAAGTGAAAACATACAAAAACGATATACAATATATTTAAAAAAGATGCGAAAAAGAAACAAGGAAAATTGGTAATATGTGAAAATATTTAGTGAATTATAATACAGCTAAAAATTGAAGATATTTCAGCGGGGAAGTCATTATCCGCCAGGACAGAGGAGGTCTTTATTAAACACTATTTATCAAAATTATTATAATTTCCACGCGACAAGTGGATACGAAAAATATACTATTTATTGGCTAATCTCCCAAAATTACATTTGATGTGCGTAAATGTTGTGGTTTAGTATCAAAAATCCAAAATACATGGAAAGCAAAATTAAACGTTAAGGCTTAAAATATAAAATTAATTCATTAACTTATGCATTTGATATGAAAACAAAAAAATATTCTGCAAAGCAAAAGGATTTAAAAGGAAAAACTGTTTATTATATGACGAATAATTGGGGAAAATGCAAAGGAGGAAAGGATGGACGGAAATAAATCAAAAAAGTATTTATTGCTAATTTAATTATATTTGAAGTATACATACATATTTATTATATATACATACATATATATTAGACACACTATCTGTGATTAATAATCCAAAATTTTGAAGAGCATTTTCTGAAATAATGTTGGCTAGGCATATGCAAAAGACAAAAAACAAATCCATTCAAACGGGAAATGAATTGATTAAATTGATTAAAGATTAATGGATAACGGAGACACACCCACTCTCACACACACACACACACACATGTAAAGAAATTGTAGACCGATCGGATACAAATCATTCACAAAACCAAGCACAAGAAAGGGCCACCTCGCAACCGAAATCCTCGAGGGCCCTTCAGCTGCACTTGGCCAGAAGAATTTCTTAAGCTACGGCACACATCACTAAAACTAAAAACAAAAAAATAATAAAAGTAAAACATAGAAATACAGACAAAAAAAACGATGATACTGTTCAGAACATATATAGTTGTATATATTTTGGAATAATGTTTACTCAAAAACCAAAAACGGATATCCAGTTCAAGTCAAAATTATGAGATTTGCAAAACGGAAAACATAATATTAAAAAAGGGTCTTTTGTAATGCAAAATTATACAAAACTAAATCACGATTAAAGGTTCGCAACGTCTAAGAAAAATTTAAATGAAATATCGATGTAAAAAAGTAAACAAAATCAAACCTAAAATAATAACAAGATAAAGTGCAATTATACGGTTTAAATAAGCAAATTTAAGAAAAAGAAACGTTATTAAGAAAAATATGTTAAAATAAAAGCAAAAGCTAAAGTCATTCGTAAGATGAAAAATTCGAGAAACTGTTTCGAAGCATGTTTAGCTAAAAAAAATTCCAATGCAACTAAAATATTGACGGAAAAAAACACGTAAACGGACTTAACAGCCAGAGGATACAGGGCGCTTCAGAGGCGAAGGACCTGAAACACCCTGGACCTCTGGCGTCCACAGCCCCCCTTCAGAGGGGATCGGAAATCGCCCAGATATAGGGATATGGTGAAAGCCTAACCAAACAACAACAAGAAACTGCAGCAACCAAGTCGAAAGTCAAAATGTCAACCCTAGTGGTAGGTCTAAACAAAATACAAAAACAAAAAACAAAACCAATCGAGTGTAATTGAGTAACAGCTTGAGAATGTTGAATTGTATAGAATTTTTGCGTGTTCACCTGGCCAATTGCAGCCAGAACCTGGCCAATATCAGTTCGGGGTGGGCACGCGAAAACGCTCAGGTACGTGTTTTATTTTTCGGAGAGAAACAAGATTGATTACCCATACATTACTTATTCTTTGTTTACTACAACATAATAGTTAATATTTGTATAAAATGCGATGAAAACAAAAAAAAACCAACAAGCTAAAATTGATATATTAATAATGTAATTGTTTAAAATGATTTAATGGAGGGAGGAGGAGATCGAGAGAGTTTCTAGCGTGCTTAATGAAATTGCTCACACTTGTGTATAAAATCTAATTTGTTCAATGCGAATCAAAATTTGCTGAATATAAGTGCATATACATGTAATTAGTGATTATTTTCGAGTTTAGTTTAGCGCATAAAACGATTATGATTACTATGATTACCATTAATTATGATCTAACCGTAGGCGAATCAAAATTTCTTCACGTAAATCAATCACTCTACTTTCAAATATTATGTAGCCACTAAAATAATTATTATTCTACTATTGAACGACTAAATACGTTTAGCGCGTTGTTAGCCTCGATTTATGGTTTGTAAATATTAGACAACATTCATTTAACGCAGTGGTATTCTCCTCCATTTTTATATTATCGAATAGGTTATTATCCTCTATTTTACTTTCTTAAATGGGCAAACATAATTTGAACTATAGTGCAATTGTTTCAAACAAAACCAAGCAACCATCAACAAATATATTAACATTAACGATTAATATAATTTACAAGCTTTCTTTGCCAATGCCAAGAAGGACGAATCATGCATATATACTTTCATATATATGCGTGTCTATCGCATGAATCGAAAATCAAAAATCATTTTAAGTGCACATAACTCTTTTTACGTAGAACTTAACTACTCCTAGGTTTCCAATATTATGCGCACGCTTCTGCCTCTAAATTAAAGCCAATAAAAGCCAAATTCTTCACATTCTCACTCAGTTCAGTTCAGTTCTGTTCAAAAAAAAAAAAGAAAAAAACATCACAAGCCAGAAAATGCAACTCAAAACTTTTCTCCTATGTTCAAGACTTGAGCGAAGGAAACATCCTCCAGGATCAGCAAAGATCTAAGCGAAAACTGCTAAGAAACAATAGCCCAGACGCGACAACCAGCACCGACAAAAACCAACAACAAACCAACAATAGCCCAAAAATAATTGAACTAAAAATTGAAAAAAAAAGAATATATATACTTATAATAACAGAAAACTAATATAATAAATATATACTTGAAAATATTCAAACGATAAGAGTTTGAATCTCAGATACAAACCAAACAGCCTAAGGTCGATTGTACTTTTCTTTTTTCTATATCCACAAATACAACCAACAACAACCAGCAACCACAACAGCAGCAACCACAATTTTATTAAACAATAGTACTAATCTTACTACAGAACTTAAATAGCCACAAATAAATAGAAATAGCCACAGCAATTAACTTTAACAAGAATCCCCGCGAACACAGATACAAGACACACGACAGTTTTTTCAAAACAGATTTGTATTCATAGCCACATAACCGATACAATAGCCACGTATATAGAGAGTCGTCGATTATAGCCAGCAATAGAATCAGTTTAAAGTCCAGGATCCAGGAAATTACAATTCAGTAATCAGAAATCAGAATAAAGAAAAAAGAAGCAGCACGAAATCGAACTGCAAGGCAAAAGAAAACAAAATGAATCAATATATCAATTGATCAAGAAATATAATGACATAATGACAAACAATTTTTATTTCAATTATTAAATCTTAAAAACACACCAACAACCACTCCACACAGTTACAGTTACAACCACAACAACAATAGCCCTAGAAAAATAATATTCATAATTAATCAATCAATCAATCAGTAAACAAAGAACTTCAATAGATGTAAGCAATTGGCGAAAACAAATACAGAAAAACTTAAATCTTAGCCAGGCAAGAGTTTTGAGAATATTTTCCATTATTTTTACAACAACAAACAAACTGATGTAAGTACAATTTATAAATTTAGACTTTTTGGTAAACTAAACTAAAACTAAAACCTACAAATCCAAAACATAGCAGTTCTTTTGCATTTAAGTAATTACTGCAAAATTCAAAGCAAAAAAGTGTAACATTTTTTTGAGTGACAGAAAACCGAAAGCAAAAAGCCAATAAGCATATGAGAAAATTCGCATTATTATTAGCAATAGCCCATAAGTACAGAAAAAGTTTTAGCCATAAGGCCGAAACAAAAGCAAAAAACGCAGAGATTTAAAAAAAAATATTGAAACTAAACAGAAAGTGAAGAAAACGACCTAAACTGCAGAAAAACATGTGAAACTTATTTTGTTCTGCTTTGAAATATAAATCCAAAATATGTATGTTAATTTGATAAGTAATTTATAAACGTAATGGAATTTCGCTTAATTTGATTTACACAAAAGTACATTTAACGCATATATTCTAAACCTTAAATTAATGTAAACCGTTAACAAAAGCAACCGAAAACATAGGTTTTGTTTAGAAAAGCGTGCATAATTGTTATTAAATATACACAGACACACACATAACTAGTTTAAGTTGATAATTTTCGTTATTCTTATTATTTACTTATTATGTTTTAAACGCAAAAAAAAAAAACAACAACAAGATATATACAATATATTTACGGATTAAACGTTTATTAATAAAACAAAATATTTTAGTTACATTTGGTTCGTTTTTATTTTGAATTCATCACCGCAGGAGGCTTTCTTTTCACACACCCCTAACATCCCGATAAGAAAACGCAGAACTTAAGATGGAAAATATGAATATTAAACTAAGCACCATTCTAACAATTGCAACAAGATATTAAATACCATTATATGCAATAGTTATAATTGACAGACGACAGAATTAATCTATAAACTGAACAATAGCCCAAAGTAAATATTGGCCCTGATAGGCGCCTGGAGCCTCGGGTCTTCTAACACGGCCAATATTTGCTCCATTTTCACATGCAAGATATGAGCAGAAACCAATTGGCACTCAACAGATGCAACCAACAACAACAACAATAATAATAGTTATAATAACAAGAACAAGAAGAAGGAAATGCAATTGAAACTTTTATTTTTCGGTCGATTGAGTATCGTTTTTGGTTTTTTATTTCAGTTCTTAAGTTGACTCTCATGACTTTCGGGAATTGTTTTTCGGCTCGAACCCACTTAACACTTTTGGACAATTCCGAACCAAAATCAATAATGGCCGAAACTACTACCCACGAGCCAAAGGAATCGTATATCTAAACTCAATACAGCTTCAGGGACCAAACTAAAGGATGATTTAAGGAAAAATTAAATAACCAAGCACTGGTAAAATGTAACCACAAGGCATACAAAAAGTATCAAAATAGAGACAAGAAATCACCAACAGATTTGAGGCATATCTAAAACAGAATAAAGAGGCGTCAAAATTCAGAAAATTATAAAGAAAATAACGTTTGGAAAGTCGCAAAATCTAGGGAATGAAACTATGTATAAATTATGAGAACCACAAAATCGTATGTGTATATAAAAAAAAAGAAACAGCAAACCTTTTGGTAATCCATATACATATATTATATATTTAGCGTGTCAAAAATAAATCTAAAGGATCGAAAACTCAATAAAATTTAAAAAAAAATACTTTTGGCGAAAGTTATTTGGATAAATTCGGAATAAATATATGTAAGGAAAAATGTATACGATATGAAGATATGCAAGGAAAATTCACTAAATCTAATACTGGTTTAAATGTGAAAACCACAAAACCAAAGAAAAACCAAAATTTGAATGAAGAAATTGAAAAATTGAAGGAATCCCATTATTTAATTTGGTGTGAACGTTTTTTTGTAAATATTAAAATGGATCGGATGTAGAATATCTTTGTGGAGACATCCGGGAAAGCTAAGTGGGATTTTCTACCAATTAAATATGAAAAAAGGGAATAAAACCATAACGTAAATTCAAATTAGCAAAATTTTTGTCAAAATGAAAAAAAAAATAAATAAAATGAAATGACCTAGTAAATGCTAAATTCAAATTTATAGTACATATTTGTATATGTATGAGTGTATTGCATAAGTTCGATGTGAGTGTATAACAAATTATTATTAAAATTATGCTTACCACTTTCGTTTAAACGTTATTTTGTTTGTCTAAACCCGACAATGAATGAAGCCCAAATGGGCTGAATTCCAATTGCAAGAAGTTAAAAACGAGTCAAGAATATTCCCAAAATGAATCTTTCGAACCAACTCAAGTGTATGGAAAACGCATTGTAAAAAAGTATAAAATCGAGCCAGTTGGAAAGACAAGGTTACGGATCAAAAATTGCTAAATAAAGAGCTAAGATTTGTGTATATGTGAGGAGATTGAACAAAAATAGCAGGTATACAATAATGGCAGAGAACAAAAACTAAAGAACAACTTGCAACAGAGACAGAGGAATACAAACCCCAAACAAAACTATTACTTGTAATGATGTGAACTTGGAGCATACTCTCAGTATTTTTATGAATACTGTCAATAAAAAATAAATAAAAACTTTACATCCCAATATCGTTTTATTTCCGGTCAGGGGTAGCCCTTCCTGGTGTTGTCAGAATACTCAGTGTATTGAAAATTTCAATTTGAAATGTAACTGGCAGTTCACAGACGAACGTAGGTTTCTATTCAGACAGATACTCAATGGTTTTATAAAGTACGAAAAAACCAAAAAAAAAAAGAGGAAAATATAAAAAATTGGTAGATTGGCCCAGAGACACGCAAACAAAATTCGGAAATATCTAGAATGACCATCCGAAGACTGAAGTGCGACCTCAGCCCCGAGCTAACCACCTGCCTCAAGCTAAAGGATGCAGTGCGTCCCGACTGCTGTCGCGTCGCCGACCCCATTCCGTACGATGGCGAGTGCTTTGTGCGGGACATTGGCAAGGAGCTGGCCCAGCTCAGTCGGCGCCACGAGCGGATGTTCGTGAAACGGCGCCGCCTGATGGAGATGGCGGTTCCCAACCGGCGCACCTGCCGCTTCGTGCCCAAGTGCGCCTGTCTCTTCAGCAAGACGATTGAGATGGTGCGCCCCTGCGACGCCCAGTCCCACACCCGCACTGAGCAGCTCGCCCTGCCCCTTGTCCGCCGGTTACTCAACCGGCGTCGCGCGGCCATCCACGGCGGTGACAAGATCGGAGAGACGATCCTCAACCGGTTGCTTCGCTACAGCTTCTTGTCCCTGTACAGTCGGCTAGCCAACATCAAGCCACTGACCAAGCCGTATGTTTCAGAAAATATACTTTATGATTTAGCTTATTTTATTATTTAAAATTTACAGCAAAAAGAAGAAGAAGAAGACGGAAAAGCAGTTGGCAAAACACGACCAATATATTGAGAAGTTGGCCAAGCCGAAAAAAATACCAACGCCCCCGACACCGGTAAGTGCTCTATGGGTTAACACTTTTGAAATATCTATTCTGTAATCTACAAATGCGGAAAATCATCAGGAGCGGAAGCAAGGCGCGAGCGACAGCGCCCGATTGAAGAAGCTCTCGACCCCGAGGGCCTTCCACGAGGAGGTGAAGCGCAATTGGGAGCTCACCCCCGAAATGAAAAACTACAAGGCCTCCAAGCGCATCCAAGAAATCTCTCAGCCCGTTACGCGGGAAAACGTGCATATCAACGAATCGCCGGAGAAGGTCTCCCCGAACGCCCTCAAATACAAACGTGAGTATCCTTACCAGGATAGAGTATAAGCGTATACTAGCTAATGCCCTAATCCCCCACAGCGAGTGCCAGGATCAAGGAAATGTCCGAGCCGCTCGCTTCACGCGATGCCAAAGAGGGAATGGCGGACGTCAAGGAGAATCCCTTCGGTATTGCCCCGAATGCCCTCAAGTACAAGCCCTCGACTCGTATCAAGGAGCTGGCGGAGCCCAAGGAGTTCGAGAACACGCACATCCGGGAGAATCCCTTCGCCATCTCTCCGGCGGCCCTCAAGGCCAAGGCCTCGCCGCGCCTCATCGAGCTGGCCAAGCCCAAGGGCGGGTAGAGTGGAGAAGGATCGTGAAGATGTGGTCGCAGTCCCGTCCCGTGTCCACGTACTCACGTACCGTTTTTTGGCATTTTGGTTATTTAAGATTAACGTTTTTCTTTCGGCCGTCGTTGGTTTCACGTTTTATAATAAATTTTAAGTAAAAACGTCGTATTTTCTTGGGGGCGTTCGTCGGGTGGGAGGGTCCACCTTTCCCTTTCAGTATTAAGTGGAACGAGTATTAAAAATTAACATAAAATATAATCAAAACCACTTTAGCAACGAAAAGCGAGAGCGATCTGGCACGTCTCACGACCACTTTCTCCTTTCGTTGTCACAATAGGGCATAATTTTCTTTCCTTAAAACACACATTTTCCAAAATTCCAATATCAGCGATATGGCAGCAATCCTACAATCGCGTCATATCCTTGGTCTCGCCAGCTCTATCAGCCGAGGAGTGATCTTAGCCTTCAGCGCCCGGCTAGGCACTTGGTATGGGGAGGTCCTAGTCCAGGTGTCCTTTCGCTGCTTGGGCTTTGCCAGCTCAATGAGGCGTTCGTTTGGCTCCCTGACCTCGCTTTTGAGTGTGGGACTCATCAGGCCATCGCTTTGTACCTTTTTGCTGGACTTTGCCAACTGAGAAATCCTCGAAGAGGCTGGAAAAAGATCAATAGAACCGGTAATGATAGTCTAGGATATATTTTACCACCTTTATAATGAAAGACACTCCAGTTTATCGGATGCTGCCTTTCCTTGTTAAAGGACGGCTTATTGGCCAGGTGCAGAAGCCGCTGGCTGGGCTTAAAGTCCCGCATCGCCTTGGTCAACTTCCAAGGCTCGCTGGGGAGTGGTTCCTCTGATTTCTTACTTTTGGCCAACTCCACAAGGCGGTCGGACGCCACTGTATAGGAGTTCGAAGAGCGGGAATCCAGGTCTCCAAAAAGGTCATCAAGGTTGCGTTGGGAGGATTTCTTGGAAGAAATTCCAAGATTATTGATTTTAAAGGGTTTTTTGGGAGTTTCTTGAAGGTATCTCTCATACGATTTCGTAGAGGCTTCCCCCAAGGTACTACGAATGGATCTCCTCAGGACCTCTCGAAAATTACTTGGAGAAATCTTCTGAGGCGGAAAGATTTTCTTTTTGGGGGTAGCCAAGTCCTCGAGACGCTTCCGGGAGTAGGTTGGCTTTACGGGCCTTCTTGAAGGACAAATGTGGACATGCAAATCAAATAATCTATGAAAAGGGAAATACTCGTGGGAGAAATCACAGATCAAGCAAAGGTTGTCATTATGAAAGCAAGCATACGTGTATCCGGAAGTTCGACTTACCCCTGCTGGATCAGATTGTTTTGTGCCAATATTCTTTGATGAGGCGAGCCCCTTGCCTTCTGGGCTTCTTGAGGCTTTGTCAATGGCCGGTTTTCCCCACACCGAATGCTAGCCACAAGGACCGTTCCAAGGATCTCAGAAAAAGTCGAAAATGTTTGCGAATCGTCAACTTACCGAGGACGACTTTCTTCGTTCACCGGCGCCTTAAATCTTAAATCATGGTTGTACGACTGCCGACCCGGCAAGTGGAAGAGATGTTCCCACGAGGGTGTTTGGCTGAGGAATTGGTGGACAAGATGCGAGTGATGGCTGGCCATTTTCTGCCAAGCCGGTAAACGCCGCGACATTTCGGAAAAAAAGGCAACAAAAATGAATCTTTCTTTTCTTTTGTTTGTATTACTTAAAATTTAGACAGCTCAAACTGACAATTGGTTTTTTAAATAATAATTAATTTAGAGTTGAGTGTTTTTTGTTATCGCCACACGCCTCATGTGCGGCCGTCGTTCGCTATCCTTATATTGGTTTAGCAATAACATTTTTAATAATGATTTGCTCATTTTTTACTTTCTGAGGTTTCTGCGATTGCTCTTAAGATGACCGTTTGGTTTTGAAAAATCGTTAAAATAATAAGCTGGATGGCAAAATAATACGTAAATAAGTAATTACAAAATTTTGGGTACTGCCAATTGGTAAAACTAAGAATTCGGGGCTGGGCGGTGTAGTTGAACTAAACATAGATATTCGCCAGAAATAATACTCAAACACAATGCATTCGGGGAAGGCAACTTAAAATGGGGCAAAAAGAAAATTCTTTGTCGCTAATTTTCTTCAGACAAATCAATTTTGGGCTGCGGCAACAACAATAAAACTGTCAGTGGTCTAGGCGATCGCGAGTCAATGTTGCTGATCTAGGACATGTTCAGGATGATGGCGCGGGTGAAGTCCTGCGTGGTGGACTGTCCGCCCAGATCCTTGGTGCGAATCTTGCCGTCGACCAACACCTTGTTAATGGCGTTCTGGATGACCTCGCCGTAGGTGGGCAAGTTGATGTGGCGCAACAGCTTAACACCGCACAGCAGCATGGCTGTGGGATTGGCCAGGTTCTTGCCAACAGCCCCGGCAAAGGTGTGACGTGCACCCTGCGGAAAAACACGGAAATACGGCACATAAATCTCTAGTAATCTAGTTGTATTCATTCACCTTATCTTACCGGTTCAAAGACTACCGTTTCCGATGAGTACGAAG
Source organism: Drosophila monieri (assembly GCA_035047585.1). Taxonomy (NCBI): domain Eukaryota; kingdom Metazoa; phylum Arthropoda; class Insecta; order Diptera; family Drosophilidae; genus Drosophila; species Drosophila monieri. The sequence continues at coordinate 1,842,096 of JAWNPJ010000087.1, read as the reverse complement.
CACCAGCAACGACTCCAGCACCGCCGACGAGACCGGAGGCCAGGTTGTCAACGATGGCACCGTACAGATTGGGTGTCACCATAACGTCAAACTGATTCGGGTTGGACACCATTTGCATGGTGGTGTTGTCCACGATCATCTTCTCGAACTGGATGCGGGGATAGAGCTTTGAGACCTGCTCGCAGGACCGCAAGAAGAGACCATCACCGAGCTTCATGATGTTGGCCTTGTGCACGGCGGTGACCTTCTTGCGCTGATTTTTCGTGGCATAATCGAAGGCGAACTTGGCAATGCGCATGGACTTCTTGGCAGTGACGATCTTCAAGCACTCAACAATACCGGGGACCGACTCGTGCTCCAGAGCAGAGTACTCGCCCTCGGTTTGTTCGCGGATCACCACGGTATCAATGTTGGAGTGACGGGTCTTAACGCCGGGCAAACTGCGCACATGGACAACGTTGGCGTAGAGGTCCAGGTCGTTGCGCAGCTTCATGTTCAGGGTCTGCAGGTCGCCCACATTGCTGTAGTCGGGTGTGGCCAGAATGCCCTGGAAAAAAGAGTCAGTAACGAATTATAAAAAAACGTTTTTATAAATACAAAAAGTTTGCACCTATGGGTAATGGATTTCTCACCTTAATGCAGACTTTGTTCTTCTGAATGGAGGCCACAACATCCTCCAGCTTCGCGCTCAGCACGGGATTGATCTCAGAAAGAAAATAGCACTCAAAATCCACGGGCACGCTGGCTGCCTGCAAACAAATTAATGTTTACTAACTGAGGGACTTTCCCAAGCACATTTAACCACCTTGAAAACCTCTTGCAGGGAGTAGACCAACTCCGGACCTACACCGTCTCCGGGAATCAATGTGCAGGTGGTCCTGTTGGCAGCACCATGCGAATGATCCTTCTAAAAGTCAAATTATTTCTCAAGTGAGATTTATGAAGTCGGGAAAAAATCATCGAAACTCACGAGTACGGTGGGTGTGGTATGGAAACTCCTCACGGCAGCAGCCTGAAACAAGGATATTGGATGAATTACCGACTAGGATTATAACCTCAAACGCAGAACAGCTCCGATTTAATATTCGCACAGCGTCGCGCTGGCCCAAAGTGTTTATGTAAGAGCTACGGAATCGGAACGCCGACAGTTACCTGCATGAGGGTGCGTCCTACGGTTTTGGCCAGCATCGACATGTTGCTTATAAGGGAGCTGTCAACTCAGTTGCGGAGCAGAAATTCGTTAGGTGTGCGAAATTGTGGGGGCACGGAGAATTTGCGTTTATTTCTTCCACGGAGCCGAACCGAAAATTTCAATAGGACCACGCAAATCAGCTGATCAGCTCAATCAGCTGTTTCTTTTTTTTCCTAATTTCCCAATATGAGTGAAATTGCCCTGGTTGTGAACCAGGATATGTATTTTCCAGCACTAACTGTAAAATCGTATTTCAATACTTTTAAAAAATTCAAAGACAACATTTTTGGAAAAATAATCTGATTCTGGACATTTTGTTCGCTTTTTTAGCAATGCTTTATTGTATTGAAATCCGAAATTCCTTATCATCGAAGAAGAAAAAGAAATAACCCTGGTGGTGAACCTGGATAAATGACTTTCTCAACACTTTTTTAACGGCTATTTAAACAATAAATTTTAAAAATTGCAAATATTTATAGGAATACTTTTTATAAACATGTGTTTCTGCTACATTTATCAGCTTTGTTTAGCATTTTCCAACCAGGCAAGTTCCTTTCCCCCGAAAACTAAAAATTTGTTATAAATTGTAATCACATCCTCCCCTAGTGCGTTGCATACTTTACGATTGAATTATTTAATTAAGTTCGTGTGAAGAGGAAAGTTTAAAATGAAATGCGCTGAAATAGTCCACAAGCGGAAATCGCTCCAGGTTTCAAATTCAATTGTCTCACTGTGTTCCATAGTTTAATCTAATATACATTTTTACAATCGAAAATTAGGTTCCAATTATCGCTTTTGAATCGCCATCAGACCGCACTCGCGCTTAGAAATCTCGTTGGTTGGGGCTTTACTTAATGGCGTTTCTATATATATAATTTGTATAATTGAAGCTAAACAAAATGTTACAAATATATGTAATATATATGATCTCTCGTAGGACAAATTACATATTGCTGTTTCGCTATCGTTCTCGGGCTGTGATCCGTCTTCTCCTGGACTAAAAACAAATCATAGGTGTGTCTGTGTGTGTATACTTTCTATCCTCGAAGGAGAAAGGGATGGGGACGTAGTCTACAAATACAGAAGGCCGCTGGCGGCAGCATGGGCCATTAGGGTGTTAGCCGCCTGCTGCGTCTCTAGCATGAGGCGTGCCTCTTTCATCCACTCGCCGGCTATCTGGCGCGGCGCACCCTGGAGCAGGTTCAAGTACTTCAGTGCCTGCAGGAAATCGCTGCGATCCACATGGTACCTGGGAACGTAAACGATTGGCTTGACTCATATTTTGTTTCAAAACAAAACTAATGCTACCTGGCCCTGTTCAGGATGTCGTAGGTGTCCAGCTTGCTGTAGTCGAAAGGTTTGTTATCGAGTTCGTCCTTCGAAATGGGGTTATCGGGCCGCAAGATGAACAACGACTGCAGATAGGACAGTAAATAGATGGGTAAGGCGGCTCCATCCTCCGGAACCAACGCCAGCCGGCGCGCCACACGCTCCACGTTCAAGAAACGTTCCCGCAAGGCATCCTCGGGATAAACACCTCGCTCCCGAGCCTCCTGGGGCATGCTCTGTAGCACCGCTGCCACCAGATCATCGCCCTCTGGATAAACGACAGCCCGTTAATGAATTTCAATCATAAGTTATCAAGAGGCAGACTTACTGGACACCTTGGCAATAGCATTGATCTCGTTCTTCAGAGGACGCAGCTTCTCCTTGTAGTGAACTCCGGGAGTGGCAGTGCGCACGGAGGCCCACAGGGCTTGGCAGGCGGCCCACAAAGCTTGGGCTTGGTTGGCAGTGCGTTCCGAATCCGCACGCTCTGCGAAAAGTAAAGTCTCACTGATCAATTATATTTTATAATTTAAATTGTTTAAAATGATTTCTAACTATGACAAGCGAAAATACCTTGGAACTCTTTCTCAATATCTAAATGGGCAGCGTGGTTTAAGGAATTAAAGAAGCGCATACAGGTCTGTTCAGAAACCGAAAGGGAAACTAGCTCTAACTCTAAGATTGCTTACCCTGGAGAGCCACGTCCATGCCTCGCAGCTTGCCCAGCATAGCGGCCAGCTGAAGCTTGTAGTTGGCCTTCTCGGTGGCCAGCTTGTCTTCTAGCTCCCGCTTGAAGCTGCGAGTAAGATCGGTTTCCCGCTGTGCCACAATGTCCTTGATGTGATCCGCATGGGCCTCGGCCTGCTTCTTGAGCTGCTGGCGCAGCACCTTGTCGGACTCCGCATGGATGTGGAAAATCTTCTTCTGGTTCTCCACGGCCAGCTTGCGTCGCTCCGCCTCCAGATGGTATTCCAGCTGGGCGCGCAATGCCTCCGAATCACTGTCGCCGCGCAGCGAGTCTATTGCCCGCTTCAGGCGCAGTTCACCGTCAGTTTGCAGGCGCTGCAGCTCCTTTTGATAGGCGAGAACGTGGGTGTAGGCGTGCAAGATGAAAAGATCGAGGTCCTCCTTGGACAAATTGAGAGTCCGATCGGCCAGACTTAGCCCCGGGAAAATGGACTCGATCTCGTCAATGAAGTAGTTGCGCGCCTTCTCCACGTTGAGCCAGTACTTGTCGGATACGCTGGCGGTGTCCTTGTGCCGGTAAAGTTCATCCTTCACGGTAGCTATATGGTCCACAAGCTTCTTTATCTTGTCGCGCACAGCCTCGATTTGTTTAGAATTCTGAGCCGTGGCAGCGGCACTCAACGCAATCTCACACGCAACTTTTAAAAAGAAAGGAAAGAGAAACTATTCTTATAAGTTCGAACCACTCGCTGGAGTATTCTTACCAATTTTCTCCTGGGCTTCCCGAGCCGCTCTCTCAGCCGTGGCCACTGCTGTGTCACGGGCTCCGGCGCGGTTCCTCAACTTGGTCCATACCGCATTCTCGCCTTTTTCAACCGCCTTGTCCACCACATGGCGCACATCCTCGTTGAAGCTAAAAATGTCCACAATTAATTGGGCAAAGAGGCCACAATTGCCCACCTACCTCTTGAGGACGCTGATGGCGTGGTGGTACTCCTTAACGGCCAGCTGGGCGGACAGCTCAATGGTCTTCTCCAGCTCTACAACCTCGCGGGGCAACGGTTCCTCCTTAGGCTTCACCAGCGCCACCGGCTTGACGGGTGGCTTTTCAATCGGTTTGGACTCAACTTTAATAGGCGATGCGACGGCTAGGGACTTCTTATCCGCCTTGTCCCCCTTCACTTGCTCCACCTTAGGTACCTTTGCCTTCTCTTCGCTGCCGCCGCCGCCGAAAAGACCAGTCACCTTGGATGTTACAGAGTCAACGGATGAGGTTACAGTGTCAAAGCCGGCCTTGACCTTGTCCACCTGCTCGTTGACACTCTTCGTGATGCCCTGGAACGGTGGCTCTTCCTGCAGCGCCACCTTGATGACCGTTCCAGCTCCCGGCACATTCTTTTCCACCAACTTACGAAAGTCGTCGTCGTACCTGGAGGAATATAATTTCAAAACTTAGTTTCCAATTAATGGGAATTCGATCTCAGCGATTACTTGGCATAGGTGATGACACCGCCCACGGCCGCCAACGGGGAAACGAAGAGCACGACTTTGCCGAAGCCAGCCTCGCGCATGTTTGGTGGCGGCGGAAGACTCTGGTAGCCATATCCTTGTCGTCCTTGCTGCTGGTTGCCCTGCTCCCGATTACTCCTGCTGTTGTGCTGGCCCTGGCTCTGGCTTTGGCTAAACTGCCTGCTGCTACTTGTCGTGGTCTGCTGCAGCGTACGCTGTGAAGGAGGTGAAATCAGATGAGACAGCGTCTATTTTCGGTGATTTGGTAAGCGTTCGGTCGCCCTCCCTGCACCCACAGCCTTCCCACCGCAGTGGCATCTGTAACTTTGGAGTTTTTTAGCCAATTCCTGGGCTTGGGAGATGACATAACCAGCGCCTCTTGTATTTTCGCCAGCCGCCGGGTTGTGGGCGCGAGGGGGCAGCGTGACGATCGATTTTCACGTTATCACACCGAAAAGAAACACTTACCTGCAGGGCGCACTTGCACTGATCTCGCACCGCCAGTCGATACATGGTTGAGTGGGTGGCTGGGTCACGCTCTTCTCTCCTGCTCCTGCTTCTGCTTCTGATTCTGCTCCCGTGAATTGAAGAATTCCCGGAAGGAAGTTAAATTTCGACCGATTCGTTCGAAGCTGGCTAGACTGCGTCAGCGCTGGCGTGTGAATGCTGCTGCTTCTTCTTCTCTTCCATCCCACACACTCACGCACAGGTCTCAGGTCTTCCTCCAAAAGTCAAGTCCTTCCTGCGCTACTAGCAGATCTCCTTTAGGACCTTTCGCTACGGTACTGCTACTGGAATTTGATAATTTAATTTTGCTTAAAATTCTTGACGGGAAAAGTGTTTGGAACGTACATACAAAGTACAATTGAAACGACATTTCGGAAAATGTATACGTTTTGAACGGGACTGGTTTCGACCTGGAAATAATAGACAGTCAAGGACTTTATCTGAAATCGAAATATTCCTTTAATAATACTACAAATTTATGAAATCATCAATTTTATTTATTATTTTTTCATTTCTGCGTGACACGAACGAATAACAGCCGGTGCTTATTTCTAGGCACTTCGCTGTGAATGCAATTGTTTTCCATCCATCAGCTGATCGCCTGGTGTTACGCGATTTGGTAAGAAGAAGAACTGGCCGAAATTTTGGATTATTTCGAGTTAGTTGTATTAACCAAAGATAATGCTGCGAACCATTGTGGCAGGCGGTAAGTGGCCCCGCCCTGATTGTTTCCACCGGTAATATTTTGTCGGTTTTCCAGCTCTGCGAAACATTTGCCGGCAAGCGCCGGTGGCGGCAGTGGGTCCGCTGGTCCAGGCCACGCAACGTGCTGGCTTGGTCACCCTGTCGAGGGCGAGCCTTTTGCCGAGTCCTTCAGTGACTGCCTCTAGCCCTGTGAACCTGCTGCAAATACCTGCTCTGCAAGGAGTCACAGGAGCCGGCAGCACAAGAAGTGTTACCAAGTTCTCTCTGGTGAAAGGCAAGCGAAAGACCGTCAAGGCCGTGCTCAAGCGGTTCAAGCGACTGGAGTGGGGTGCCTGGATCCGCACCCATTCCGGACGCCAGAAGAAGCTGTTCAAGAAGTCTGCGGCCCTGCGGCGACGCCTAAAACAGCACGTCTTTACCAACGCTACCCAGAGCTGGCTGCTGGACAAGATGGTAACCAGTTTCTGGCGCAGACCCAAGCACTACATCAACGACCCCTACCGGCCCTACCACCGGCGAGATGAATACTTTGCCACGCAGTCGAAGACATTTAAAGTGTAATGCAGTCTAAGTTATCATTATTAAATGCCATTGTTTCATATTTTTACCAAACAACTAAAGAACAAACAACGAATAAACATTTAGGGGGCCACGATATTGTTGCGGAGCTTTCCCAGACCGACGATCTCCGACTCGACGACGTCTCCGGGCTTAAGGAACTCCGGCGGAGAGCGGTGCATGCCCACTCCTTTGGGCGTTCCGGTCACAATAATGTCGCCCGGCAGCAAGGTAATAGTCTGGGACAACCTATGAATCACATCGTCCAGCTTGAAAATCAGGTTGCCGGTATTGCCGTCTTGCTTCAGCACGCCATTGACCCAAGTCTTCAACGACAAATCGTAAACATTCGGCACCAGACTCTTGTGCACCACCGCTGGGCCCAGAGGCAGGAATGTGTCCATGGACTTTCCAATGAGGAACTGGCCACCGTTGCGCTCCTTCTGCCAGTCGCGGGCGGAAATATCCTGGGCCACGGTGTAACCGAAAATGTGATCCATAGCTTTCTCCTTGGGCACATGTTGAGCGACCTTGCCAATGACAGCGACCAGCTCGACCTCCCAGTCAATTTTCTGCAAAGATTCGAGTGGAAAATTTTGTGATATCAAATCTTCCAAACATATCATCTTATCTGGACGCTCTGACACTCACGGTGCTTGCTAAGTGGGCGATCACATTGTCTTGGGGGCCAGCCAAAGCGTTGTTGAACTTGCTGAAGAACATTGGCTCCTTCGGAGCAGGTTTGTTTTGCTCGTCGCAATGGTCTTGGTAGTTCAAGCCTTTTAATGTAGACCCATTTATTAATATCGGAAATTATCACCTTAGACTGTCGAGCTCTCACCAATGCAAATAATCTTTCCGGGATCGGTTAGGGGGGGCAGTAGCGTGACGTCATCGGTAATATCCAGCCTTGGCTGCTTTTCCGCCTTTTGAGCCAGCTCCTCCAGGTTAGGGTTCTGGGCGATGAGGGTTTTAAGGTCATTGGGCACCCCACTCAACCCGGCCAGCTCCACCAAGGACTTTTGGTCCTCGGCGAGGAATCCCAAGCGCTTGGACAAGTCACCTTTGCGCATATATTGCACGAACCTCATTCTGGCAGCTAGCATTTAGTAATGAATTAATTGGTTGAATCGATCGAGGTTCACAATTTCCGTAATCACAGAGAAATATACAAAATTTCCCTAATCGTGGGAAATTATAAGGGCTGCTGAAAATATATCGCATGAACTAACGGCCGTCCACGTAGGTGACGACCTCACCCGTAATGTGCGCAAGACGACAACACCATCATGAGGTGACATTTTAATATACTAAGATATTTTAACCGGCGGACGGATATTTCAATATTAGGAAGAACTTAAAAATATAAGATATAGAATGCATACTTCTGGCTTGGAAAATACATGGGAGTGCAATATAGCCCCAAGCGCAGGATATACATATATTTGCAAATTTCCATCCGATTCTTGAGCGGAATACCTTAATCGATTTGTAGATCGATTCTCCATCAATCTGCATCAAAAGCTAGCAACAAAATATTTTTTAGATTTTTACTGAAATTTTCTGGAGATCCCCTTCAAAAAATGTGAAAATGCAGGGAAGGGCAATATGGCACCCACCGACGGCTATATCTTTGCCAATTTCCATCCGATTCTTGAGCGCAATACCTTAATCGATTTGTAGATCGATTCTCCATCAATCTGCATCAAAAGCTAGCAACAAAATATTTTTTAGATTTTTAATGAAATTTTCTGGGGGATCCCCTTCAACAACTGCGAAAATGCAAGGAAGGGCAATATGGCACCCATCGAGGGCTATATCTTCGCCAATTTCCATCCGATTCTTGAGCGGAATACCTTAATCGATTTGTAGATCGATTCTCCATCAATCTGCATCAAAATCTAGAAACAAAAATTTTTTTTTGATTTTTTGTCAAATTTTCTGGGGGATCCTCTTCAAAAAGTGTGAAAATGCATGGAAGGGCAATATGGCAGCCATCGAGGGCTATATCTTTGCCAATTTCCATCCGATTCTTGACCGGAATACCTTAATCGATTTGTAGATCGATTCTCCATCAATCTGCATCAAAAGCTAGGAACAAAATATTTTTTAGATTTTTACTGAAATTTTCTGGAGATCCCCTTCAAAAAATGTGAAAATGCAGGGAAGGGCAATATGGCACCCACCGACGGCTATATCTTTGCCAATTTCCATCCGATTCTTGAGCGCAATACCTTAATCGATTTGTAGATCGATTCTCCATCAATCTGCATCAAAAGCTAGCAACAAAATATTTTTTAGATTTTTAATGAAATTTTCTGGGGGATCCCCTTCAAAAACTGCGAAAATGCAAGGAAGGGCAATATGGCACCCATCGAGGGCTATATCTTCGCCAATTTCCATCCGATTCTTGAGCGGAATACCTTAATCGATTTGTAGATCGATTCTCCATAAATCTGCATCAAAATCTAGGAACAAAATATTTTTTAGATTTTTTGTCCAATTTTTTGGGGGATCCCCTTCAAAAAGTGTGAAAATGCAGGGAAGGACAATATGGCACCCATCGAGGGCTATATCTTTGCCAATTTCCATCCGATTCTTGAGCGGAATACCTTAATCGATTTGTAGATCGATTCTCCATAAATCTGCATCAAAATCTAGGAACAAAATATTTTTTAGATTTTTTGTCCAATTTTCTGGGGGATCCCCTTCAAAAAGTGTGAAAATGCAGGGAAGGACAATATGGCACCCATCGAGGGCTTCTTGGAAATTTGCCAATTTCCATCCGATTCTTGAGCGGAATACCTTAATCGATTTGTAGATCGATTCTCCATCAATCTGCATCAAAAGCTAGGAACAAAATATTTTTTAGATTTTTACTGAAATTTTCTGGAGATCCCCTTCAAAAAATGTGAAAATGCAGGGAAGGGCAATATGGCACCCACCGACGGCTATATCTTTGCCAATTTCCATCCGATTCTTGAGCGCAATACCTTAATCGATTTGTAGATCGATTCTCCATCAATCTGCATCAAAAGCTAGCAACAAAATATTTTTTAGATTTTTAATGAAATTTTCTGGGGGATCCCCTTCAAAAACTGCGAAAATGCAAGGAAGGGCAATATGGCACCCATCGAGGGCTATATCTTCGCCAATTTCCATCCGATTCTTGAGCGGAATACCTTAATCGATTTGTAGATCGATTCTCCATAAATCTGCATCAAAATCTAGGAACAAAATATTTTTTAGATTTTTTGTCCAATTTTCTGGGGGATCCCCTTCAAAAAGTGTGAAAATGCAGGGAAGGACAATATGGCACCCATCGAGGGCTATATCTTTGCCAATTTCCATCCGATTCTTGAGCGGAATACCTTAATCGATTTGTAGATCGATTCTCCATAAATCTGCATCAAAATCTAGGAACAAAATATTTTTTAGATTTTTTGTCCAATTTTCTGGGGGATCCCCTTCAAAAAGTGTGAAAATGCAGGGAAGGACAATATGGCACCCATCGAGGGCTTCTTGGAAATTTGCCAATTTCCATCCGATTCTTGAGCGGAATACCTTAATCGATTTGTAGATCGATTCTCCATCAATCTGCATCAAAAGCTAGGAACAAAATATTTTTTAGATTTTTACTGAAATTTTCTGGAGATCCCCTTCAAAAAATGTGAAAATGCAGGGAAGGGCAATATGGCACCCACCGACGGCTATATCTTTGCCAATTTCCATCCGATTCTTGAGCGCAATACCTTAATCGATTTGTAGATCGATTCTCCATCAATCTGCATCAAAAGCTAGCAACAAAATATTTTTTAGATTTTTAATGAAATTTTCTGGGGGATCCCCTTCAAAAACTGCGAAAATGCAAGGAAGGGCAATATGGCAGCCATCGAGGGCTATATCTTTGCCAATTTCCATCCGATTCTTGACCGGAATACCTTAATCGATTTGTAGATCGATTCTCCATAAATCTGCATCAAAATCTAGGAACAAAATATTTTTTAGATTTTTTGTCCAATTTTCTGGGGGATCCCCTTCAAAAAGTGTGAAAATGCAGGGAAGGACAATATGGCACCCATCGAGGGCTTCTTGGAAATTTGCCAATTTCCATCCGATTCTTGAGCGGAATACCTTAATCGATTTGTAGATCGATTCTCCATCAATCTGCATCAAAAGCTAGGAACAAAATATTTTTTAGATTTTTACTGAAATTTTCTGGAGATCCCCTTCAAAAAATGTGAAAATGCAGGGAAGGGCAATATGGCACCCACCGACGGCTATATCTTTGCCAATTTCCATCCGATTCTTGAGCGCAATACCTTAATCGATTTGTAGATCGATTCTCCATCAATCTGCATCAAAAGCTAGCAACAAAATATTTTTTAGATTTTTAATGAAATTTTCTGGGGGATCCCCTTCAAAAACTGCGAAAATGCAAGGAAGGGCAATATGGCAGCCATCGAGGGCTATATCTTCGCCAATTTCCATCCGATTCTTGACCGGAATACCTTAATCGATTTGTAGATCGATTCTCCATCAATCTGCATCAAAAGCTAGGAACAAAATATTTTTTAGATTTTTACTGAAATTTTCTGGAGATCCCCTTCAAAAAATGTGAAAATGCAGGGAAGGGCAATATGGCACCCACCGACGGCTATATCTTTGCCAATTTCCATCCGATTCTTGAGCGCAATACCTTAATCGATTTGTAGATCGATTCTCCATCAATCTGCATCAAAAGCTAGCAACAAAATATTTTTTAGATTTTTAATGAAATTTTCTGGGGGATCCCCTTCAAAAACTGCGAAAATGCAAGGAAGGGCAATATGGCAGCCATCGAGGGCTATATCTTTGCCAATTTCCATCCGATTCTTGACCGGAATACCTTAATCGATTTGTAGATCGATTCTCCATAAATCTGCATCAAAATCTAGGAACAAAATATTTTTTAGATTTTTTGTCCAATTTTCTGGGGGATCCCCTTCAAAAAGTGTGAAAATGCAGGGAAGGACAATATGGCACCCATCGAGGGCTTCTTGGAAATTTGCCAATTTCCATCCGATTCTTCAGCGGAATACCTTAATCGATTTGTAGATCGATTCTCCATCAATCTGCATCAAAAGCTAGGAACAAAATATTTTTTAGATTTTTACTGAAATTTTCTGGAGATCCCCTTCAAAAAATGTGAAAATGCAGGGAAGGGCAATATGGCACCCACCGACGGCTATATCTTTGCCAATTTCCATCCGATTCTTGAGCGCAATACCTTAATCGATTTGTAGATCGATTCTCCATCAATCTGCATCAAAAGCTAGCAACAAAATATTTTTTAGATTTTTAATGAAATTTTCTGGGGGATCCCCTTCAAAAACTGCGAAAATGCAAGGAAGGGCAATATGGCAGCCATCGAGGGCTATATCTTCGCCAATTTCCATCCGATTCTTGACCGGAATACCTTAATCGATTTGTAGATCGATTCTCCATCAATCTGCATCAAAAGCTAGGAACAAAATATTTTTTAGATTTTTACTGAAATTTTCTGGAGATCCCCTTCAAAAAATGTGAAAATGCAGGGAAGGGCAATATGGCACCCACCGACGGCTATATCTTTGCCAATTTCCATCCGATTCTTGAGCGCAATACCTTAATCGATTTGTAGATCGATTCTCCATCAATCTGCATCAAAAGCTAGCAACAAAATATTTTTTAGATTTTTAATGAAATTTTCTGGGGGATCCCCTTCAAAAACTGCGAAAATGCAAGGAAGGGCAATATGGCACCCATCGAGGGCTATATCTTCGCCAATTTCCATCCGATTCTTGAGCGGAATACCTTAATCGATTTGTAGATCGATTCTCCATAAATCTGCATCAAAATCTAGGAACAAAATATTTTTTAGATTTTTTGTCCAATTTTCTGGGGGATCCCCTTCAAAAAGTGTGAAAATGCAGGGAAGGACAATATGGCACCCATCGAGGGCTATATCTTTGCCAATTTCCATCCGATTCTTGAGCGGAATACCTTAATCGATTTGTAGATCTATTCTCCATCAATCTGCATCAAAATCTAGGAACAAAATATTTTTTAGATTTTTTGTCCAATTTTCTGGGGGATCCCCTTCAAAAAGTGTGAAAATGCCGGGAAGGACAATATGGCACCCATCGAGGGCTATATCTTTTCCAATTTCCATCCGATTCTTGAGCGAAATACCTTAATCGATTTGTAGATCGATTCTCCATCAATCTGCATCAAAATCTAGGAACAAAATATTTTTTAGATTTTTTGTCCAATTTTCTGGGGGATCCCCTTCAAAAAGTGTGAAAATGCAGGGAAGGACAATATGGCACCCATCGAGGGCGATATCTTTGCCAATTTCCATCCGATTCTTGAGCGGAATACCTTAATCGATTTGTAGATCGATTCTCCATAAATCTGCATCAAAATCTAGGAACAAAATATTTTTTAGATTTTTTGTCCAATTTTCTGGGGGATCCCCTTCAAAAAGTGTGAAAATGTATGGAAGGACTATATGGCATCCACCGAGGGCTATATCTTTGCCAATTTCCATCCGATTCTTGACCGGAATACCTTAATCGATTTGTAGATCGATTCCCCATAAACGCTCAGACTCTTATACAAACATTAAAGCAAACTGAATTTTCTTGGTTGTTCAGAAGTTAAAATTAATTTTATTTTTGGGTACGGGAAGGGACAACGAGGACTCCTTGCTAGTATTCGCTAGCTGCCCCGGTTAAACGCATTCAACTACAACTCCAGTATCATCTAATAACTTAAGCCGATTTTGTACAGATATACCGATAATCTTCCTCAATGGATTAATCGCTGCCAGCGGTCACCCTGCCACCGTCGTCGCGGCCGCCAAACTTTTCGGACAACTCGTACTTCCAGCGCATGTACGCAACGCGCATTCGGTCCCACACATTGCCAGCAGAGTCCATGGCCGGGCGCACGTCCAGCAGAGCAAAGCGATAGTCCTTGTCCACCAGCCCACCGTCGTAGTAGTCAATGACATAGCGCACATCCTTGCCGCAGCGGTCTACAATCCAGTCGTGTCTATCAAAAGGCAGTTCGTATCTGAAAGATTTCAAGTAAGACTTTGAGTTATATACTATACTAAGGTATGTACTGACCCGAGCCAGCTACGGAAACGGGCGCGAGGACTGAAGTCCTTGGCCTTGCCGCCAAAGCTCTTCAAGCGCGGATTTCCACACTCCTTTGCGTGCAACGCTTCCCACTTAAGCACCTCCTGCCAGGCCTGTTCATTATTGGCGTTGTGGATGCGGATGATGTCACCCATGTCCTTCTGGGAGACGTCCTCCGTCTTCCAGCGCCATCCCTTGCGTAACATGGCGTTCCAAAACATCTGTTGGCTGGGATACTGCCAGAACTGAACAGTACCATCTTCGGTCACCTTCGGGATTGTGGAAGTTTGGCGGTCAGTGGGCAGGGAAAAAGGCTGATCGGGTGCAGGCTGCTGGTTGGCCGGCGGCATCATGTTTAGCGGGTTAACGTCGCTGTTATCGTGCTGCACTGGGCACTCCGAGGCCTGCATCTTGGGGTGTGGGGGCTTGTCTCCAGCGCCGCCACTCTTTTGGTGCATGGGGCACTCCGGCGGGGGACTGCCTTCCGCGCTCCTGAACTTGGCATGATCCACTGGTATACTCTTGGAAGCCTCCATCTGCACCTTGGTAAGAGCTGAGTTTCCCATATTTGTATTTATATATTTCTTCTAAGGTTGCTTCACAAGAAATCTGTGTCACGAGGAAATCTCATTAGTTTTCAGTTGCGTAACTATAGGATGGTACCAATCCGTTCATGGTATCGTCCTGCAGTCAGGACTCACCTGTTTCTATAGTCCTCAAGGCTGGGCACGTTTCTTCTATTTCTGGAGCCAGTAGCGTTTAATTTTGATTTATTATTTGGTTAGTTCATCGTAGCGAACGTTGTGGAGATCCAAATGTGCAGGAAGGTTGCTTTAGGGTTGTCAGGTCAACGCCAGATCTGTTAATATTAGAAATGGGTGAAAATACAAAATATATAATTGTCATATACAAGCTATGACAATTGTCATATTCCGCTTGATTCTGGTGTGACACTAACTAGAAAGCCTTCCAAGACTTCTTAAATTCATAACTAGTACATTTTAGTTTGATTTATAGAAAATATTAATACCAAAATTATTATAAAAATAAATTATATTTGATTATTATTCTTTTTTATTTTAAATTCAATTTATCGTTTTAAAATTTAACAAAGTTGAATGAAATAGTTAACATTTTTTAAAGAATTTTGGGCCGTATTCCACGACAACTGCTGGTAACCCTATTTTCTGGCGTTTTCCAACACCAATCGCTCAGCCCGAATTGTTTTTGGGTAGATTTTCGATATTTGTCTGAAAAGTGAGTTTTACATGGCCTATTGGCTATAGTATTTTAAAATTTATTTAATCACGAACGGCCCGATCCCGGGGCAAGAAGATCGAAGTGAAATCAGTGTTGCCGCCGTCATTAAAGCCCAGCATTGAGCTCATAATCTGAAGGAGCTACTGTGATGTAACACACGGTGGCCGTACTTTATTATTATTATTGTTATTAACGAATCTATTCCTTTTATCCTTCCGCAGAACATGACCGCCGTATTCCGCGTTGGACTGGTGCGGCTTGTCAGCCGCGCCTCCCAGTCGCCCACCCTGCTGCAGGCACAGGCGAACGCTCTGCCTGCAGCCTTCCAGCAGCGGTGCAGCATCTCTGGCAAAACTATGCGCGGTGGTCCCCGTGTTCCGAAGGTCGCCCCCTATCCTTACAAAACGAAGAAGTACGGCGTTATCAACTCGTTGTTTGATAAGACTTCGCAGCGCTTTGACGAAAACTCGAAGGTGATCTGCGTGGAGGGACCGATTGCAGCCGGCAAGACGAAGTTTGCTGAGGAGCTGGCCGACGAACTGGATATGAAATACTATCCTGCTGTAGACCTGGACCTGATCTTCGTAAACTCGTACGGTTATGACATGCGTCAGCTGGATCCGCAGCTACCGCCCAGCTGCCGCAGCTACGACGTTAAGAACTTCCTGAAGGACCCCACCCACGACCTGGCCGCCCAGTTTCAGATTCGCATGTACATGTTGCGCTACTCGCAGTACATCGACGCCCTGCAACACATCTTCAGCACCGGTCAGGGGGTGGTGCTCGAGAGGAGTCCCTATTCGGACTTTGTCTTTATGGAGGCCATGTTCCGCCAAGGCTATATGTCGCGCGGAGCCCGCTCCGTCTACAATGAGTTGCGGGGGAACACCATCAGCGAGCTTCTGAAGCCGCATCTGGTGATCTATCTGGATCTGCCAGTGGATGCCGTCAAAAAGCAGATCAAGGCTCGTAACATTGGCTACGAGGTGGAGTCCAAGGTCTTCAGCGATGCGTATCTGCGCGATCTGGAGCAGCTGTACAAGCAGCAGTACCTGAAGGACATCGCCACCCATGCCGAGCTGCTCATTTACGACTGGACGGCCGGCGGAGAGACGGAGGTTGTTGTGGAGGATATTGAGCGCATCGACTTTAACCAGTACGAGTCCGATCCCCACAACAAGAAGATGCTGGACTGGCGCTTCCCCCTGGAAGCCGAGTGGTGCGAGGCCCGCATTAAGTACTGCCATGAGAAGTCCGACCTGATGAACTATTTCAATGTGCCGCGTTTCGACGTTCCGGAACTTCTGCGCAACGCCGACGACAGCAAGGTTTGGCGCGATGTCTGGTACAACGTAAGTACGCCTTCAATTTCTGCCCAGTTTACTTTCTTTCACTGCCTTTTTGGTTCGATATCCACCAGGCTCCCGGCATGAAGTACCGTCCCGGCTACAACTCCGCCATGGGCGACGAGGGACTTCTCACCAAAACGAAATTGGGTGTCAACGAGGCAATCTAGAGGATTTTACTATGCTTTTGAGATCGTCTGGCGAAATGTGTTAATTATCTAATAAACAATCTAGTAAAATAATGGTAAAGCAGACCTCTTAGAACGCATGAAGCCGTCCCATTTTTAATTTCGGAAATTCGTGTTTATTTTATGCATAATGTTAGAGAATATTTTTTGTACACTTATTTAGCACTACAACGCTCATGCTCTTGCGCAATGGAACATTTTGAAATCCACTCCGGCCATGGATCATCTTCCGGCACCGATCAATCGCTGTCATAATCGTTCTTCCCAGCGCCACCGCCGACAGAAGTTAGAGGGCGGCGCGATTCCTCGTCGGAGCCGTACACCACATCCTCGTCAGAGTCATCGATCATGGAAATGGCTGGATTATCCTTGGTGACAGCCAGTTCGGCCTGGGCGAAGCGGCCGTCTGGAGAGTACACATATGCCATGGTGTAAAGGTAGAAGTTGAGCAGCCCATAGAAGCACATAAACTGCGCCGAGCTGCGGTAGGTGGTGTTCAGTGAGGCCACAAAGTTGTCCTCGAGGATGCCAAAGCCGAACCGGCTCGTGGTTACTGTGATGGATATGGACAGGACGAACAGCATGAGGAGCGTGAGGAACTTCAGACGCATATCTGAGGAAGAGTTATATTTTTTTGAAAGTCAGATACATATTCTTGTCAGGCGTTTTCCTCACCAAAATAGGGCATGGAACGGAGTTCGGTGTAAGCGCGGAGGAGCAACAGCACCAGGTATAGCACATACATGCAACAGGCTATATAGAAAAACATCTTAAAGCCCTGAGGGGGGAAAGGAAGAAATGTTGCAAGAACAAAGATCATGTTGTTTGGCACCATACTCACATTGTAGTTTTTCGTGTCCACGAAATGGCTGTATGTGGGGTCTCTCAGCTCGTTACATTTCTCCCAGGTGGCCAAGACTATGGCACACAGCCAGATGGGCAGGACAACGATCACCTTGACAAGGTAGAAGCGAACGAAACTGCGTTCGTTCTGACGGAGGCCGTGGTAGATGCAAAGCCAGAACATCAGTAGGGCACAGAGGAAGGTGGCCTGGAGGATGGCGTCCAGCATTCCCGGCAGCCACGAGTTCATTAGGAATATCAACGGAAAGAATGGGTCTGCAAAAGCGAATTGTATGAATTTCTATTCATTTGCATTTGGTATCATAAGTACTGTCGTAGAGCAGGAGTAGGGGCAGCAGGACGGACAACCAACGCTGTTCGATGGACCAATCGTAGACGGGATACTTGCGAAGAGTGTGAGCATACCAGCACTGCAATAAAATGAATAGTTAACATCCTTCTCGGATGAAATAGGTTCCACTTACGATGACAATAAAGGTGAAGAGCAGAAAGATGCACCTGAACCAAATCTCAATCTGGGTGAACTCGGGGCTATAGGTTTTGAACTGAAATGCGATAGTTTGTGAATAAAAGCTCTTCTGGAGAGGTCCAGGCACTCACATAGAAGGAGATGCTACGTATGTTGTACTTCTGGTGGAAGGACTCCAGCCCGAAGAACCGAACGGTGATGATGTAGTGGGCATAGTCCAGGAATCCCAAATGCATCACTGTGAACTCTTCGCAATCGTTTCGCACACACAGCAGGTGCCGGGTCCGATTGTGGGCAACGCCAGAGCCCAGCACGCTCTGGGGCTTGTGCTGCTCATTTATTCCATCGATGGACACACTCACCTGGAAACTCTTGTCGTAACGTTCATCTGGTAGAAGAGAGAGGACCAATTAATCGAAACCCCCAACGAGGGATACCCAAACTCACCGTCGTTGTTGCCCGTCACCAATTTGGCAATCAGCCACAGCTGCTGGGAGTAGGTGGTGGTGAGAGGCGTCTTCATGGCAAACGGTCCGGTGGCCAGGACGGTGGCGCTGTGGGCTAGCGAGGTGTTGGCCAGAATCTGCTGGGCTGTGAGGGTCGAAGTGGTGGTAATAGGCGGACCCGTCAGACCGATAACAATGCCCAGTCCGAAGCAGGTGAAGAAGCCCAGGAAGACCATGACGAACTCCCGCTTGTGCATCGAGTAGAGCCGCATGTGCACGGACCTCTCGCAACGGTCGTGGTGGTAAGCGGGCGAGATATATCTGCTAAAGTCGCTGAACAGATCGCTGAACTGGGATAGGGAGGACTTTAGGCGGAGCAGGAGGCCGCCGGACGGCAGCTGGTAGGCATAGCCCAGGCCAGTCGCGTCCGCATCAGAGTGGGGCTTGGCCATGGCGCTGGCTGGCTAGTGTGTGGCAATACTCTGAGCTCCTTCCCTCGTTACTTCATCTCCCGACACTGATTCGTACCCGAGAACTAACCTGCTTTCTAGATTTTGATTTTATTTTCTTTCTGCTAGATGTTTGTGCGCCTTTGGAAAATATCGATTTTGGCCAACAGTCGCATATGTTTTGGCTGTCTGATGGGGGTGGGTGGGTGTTTTTCTAGCTCGACACTGCGCACTGCGCAGGCGCACTCTTATCACAGAGGCAACATAAATGTAAATAAAGTCAAAAGCCTGGTGGGTCTATTTAATACACATATAATCAATCATCAATTTACATAGGCATTATGGGACTTACAGCTAGGATAGTTTTGTGCGGACAAGTTAGTCCCAATATTTTATCTGGCCATCCCAGCCGGCAGTCACCACCTTGCTGGCTTCGTGCGGATGCCACAGCGCACTGATGCAGACGCCATCGTGCGCCTGCCACTTCTTGTACATTTTCGTCGTCTTCCAGTCCCAGATGTAGCACTTGCCGTCGCCATCGCCGGACACCAGGTAGCTCATGTCCGGCGAGAAGTCCAGCTGACACGCATACCCGGAGACCATGTGCCCAGTGAAGGTCTTCTTGCGGTTCATCTTGAAGCGATTCAGGGCCGAGAAGATTACTATTTTGTTGTCCAGGGACTGGCAGGCCATCCATTTGCCGTTTGGCGCCAGGGTGACAGCCGGCATGGAATGCATGGTCGGATCGGCAATGTACTTCATGTCCACGGGTATGTCCCATTCCCAGATGCGCATTGACTTGTCGTCCGAAGTGGTCACAAACCGCCTGTTGTCGTCCACAAAGGTAATGGTGCTAACCGACCCCAAGTGCCGATCGTATTCCTGCACAATGTCTCCGCTCCGGGTGTCCCACTGCGGATGAGATGAAAGATTTCTCTTAAAGCAGGTAATTCTTTTAATATTTTTGAGTAAACTTACGCAAATGATTTTCTTGTCTGATGTGCCGGCCACGAACAAATGCTGTTTGCTATTGTCCGGATGGAACTTGACGCAGAATGGCATTTTTCGGGTCGTGAACCGCGACACCACGTCGCCCGTTTCGGCATCCCACAGCTTTATGTACCGATCGTAAGATGCAGATAGGAAATTGGTGCCCTTGTTGTTCCATGCAATGTCCTTGATGGCCTGCCGGTGTCCCGAGAAGGTTCGAATGCAGCGCCGCTCCCCATAAACCTCCCACAGCTTCACCCGGCAATCCATCGAGCCAGAAAGCAAGAGATGAGCAGTCTTGGGGAACCAGCGGATGGAGGAGATTCCCTTGTTGTGTCCTGTCCAGGTGTGAATGTGCGCTTTAGGCAGAAAGCACTTAGGCGGCGGCGCATTGGAGCGCAAATTCACGCCAAGATCGTGTGGAGCATGAAGATATGACCGGCCCTGATAGTCGTACTGATCCTTGACTATGAAAAAAGGATAATTTGAATAAAAACGTGTACTGGAGGCACCCTTCGGGCGTACTCACTGTGTAGGGTAGATTTCTCTTCCAGAGGCTTATCTTCGGGAATGCGTCCGCGCTTGTGTCGCTTCGAAAGCAGCTCATCCAGCTCGGCACGCTCTTGCTCATTTGGCTTGGCCACCGTAACCTCGTTTTCGAAACGACCCCAGGGTCCGAGGAAACCTTCGATGTCCTCCGGATTGTCGTTCTTCTCCTGTTTCCTCATCTTCTTCGCCTTGGGAGCCTCGAAGACGGTCTTCCCATTGTCGTCGTAGGCCGATTGCAGATCCCCGACATACGATTTCCCATCGGCTTGCTCGTCGACGCTGGGATCCAGAGCGTAGCCGTAGGTGTGGAACGTTCGGCGCTGATTCTCGAACTCAAACGCATTGATGTGAGCCTTCTCTACGTAGCCGGCGAGTGTGTTTCGGGGAGCACGCTGTTGCATGGTCATTTCTGGGTGCTCGGGCCCTTTGACCGGAGTGTACATCTCTTCATAGCGTGGATTGTAGGTAACCTCCTTGAGCGTGGGATCCAGAGTCCTGGGCACGGCCGAAGCGCCAATCGGCACCACCGCCGGTGCTGCACAAATGGCGATTTGTGTGGAAAGCGAGTGTGTCTTGTCAACGGGCTGCAGATGGTCTGGAACTGGGGCTTCCGCGGCCGCAGCTTCCTCATGGTCGGACTCGCCCTCTGAAGAGCTGCCGTATGTTTGCAGGCCCAGCATTTACAGGCTGCGCACGAACTCCGTGTACTTGTTTACAAAATGCTGCAGATAGATCACAATCAGGGTATAGAGCAGGAAAACAAAGACGTTGATGGAGATTTCCATAAAGTTTCCGACTTTTGTTTTCCGATTTACGGAGATGGCATTTTTTCTGAAGGGTTGTGGTTAGAGATGACACAAGTTTTTATTTTTATCGATATTTTTGTCCGATATGTCTTGAAAACGGGCTCACCGGCCAAAAGAGTTGAAGAAGGCAGCGTTATCACAACGTAAATAAGGTGTAGGATTTAATTAAATTGTTTTTATTTTAAAAACAATATCCTCAATTAATTTGTTTATCGTAAAACCATCGAATAAAGTGATATCTGCAACAATGTTGACGCCATTTCTTTTCGTTGGGCCTTTCCAGACGCAGCCATAGTATTCCTGGTATTAGTCACAATGACCGGAACCCATTGGAGCTACGATATTCTGAAGAAGCTAGCCTTGGAGGGGAACGCAGATGTGGAACAGCTGAAGGAAATGTTCGTCGAGGAAATAGGGTCCAAGAGACGATATGACCGCATCAGCAGCTTAGAGGAGCTAATCGACTGCCTAGAGAGGGCCGACGAACTGGCCGAGGACAATGTGGAGCCACTGCGTCGGATGTGCGTAAACCATCCCGGTTTGGCCCATGCGCTGGATGAGTACACTCCTCCAGAAAAAGTCAGCGACACGCTGAATCGCTACCAGGAGATACGGCTTGCAGAGGAGCTGCAGCAGCAGCTGAGGATTTCTTCCGTACAGTTGCACCCTCCCTCTGCTCCAACAGCTGTAGCCACTCCACCACCTTCCCAGAACTACACCAGCCCAGCGGCGTATACGCAACAAAAGCGGGCGGCAGTTTTTAAAAAAATATCGGAGGAACTGGGGCGTTTCTGGCGGCGATTGGGTCGAGCTGCTGAAATTGGCGAGGGCGCCATGGATGAGATCGAGCAACGCTACCCCAACGACCTGAAGTCGCAAATCCTTCGCTTGCTGCAACTAATCGAGGAGGATGACTGCCATGATCCCAAGCACTTTCTGATTCGTCTTTGTCGTGCCCTGGGGGAGAGTGGTCGAAATGATCTTCGGAAGAAGGTGGAGCTGATAATGTCACATTAGTTTTAGTTTTGTACAGGAGATAGATACGTGTGTCTATGCATTTTATAGATCTTAACAAGAGTTTTGACTCCTGATAACACATTGTGCTTCCCCGGCGTCAGGTGATAAGCTTTGTCCAAAAATACAGGCCATTTAACCAATTATTCTTATTAAGGAAACACATTTTTTATAGACTCACATATATGTATGTTTTTGATATTTGTTTAAATAAACTAAAACAAAAATTGAATCATTCTTTTGTAAGCAAATATGATCTCATGTACTGATAACGAAAAGATAATGCATTTTTGGTTTATTTGTTTATACATACATATGTCTGTACATATGTTTGTATAGATTAAAAAAAATATATAAACAAAATATTTTTTTTTAATATTCATCTACAAAAATGCATTTAAAATATTATATTATAATTTTATTAATAGTTCACGTCTTAATGTAAAACAATAAAAATTATTCATTTTTAATTAAAAATATTTTTGTAGTTTTTAAATTTAAAAAATATTTTAGCGGATTCGGTCACACTTACAACGTTATCGATAACTTTGCTGCAACACGTGCGCGCTTGTTTTAGTCCGGAATCTTGTTTTTCTTTACCATTTAAATACATTAAAATAAATTAAAAACCGTTCAAAATGTCGATTCGGGAGAAGCTGCTGATGAAGAAGATAGTCAAGAGGGAAAAAATGAAGAAGGAGCTGTCACAGAAGAAGGGCAAGGCGAAAAACCCAGAGCCGCAGCCTCCACAACAACAAAAGAAGAGCAAACCCAGTAAAAAGCAAGGAAAGCAACCTGTGGAGGAAGAGGATGGTAGATAGCACATCTCATCTCTTATTTTCAATGATTAATGTAATCTTTTGCTTCCAGACGATTTGGATGACGATTTCCAAGAGGCTCCAGTGGCCAAAACGAAGAAACAGAAGCAGGCAGCCAAGAAGCCCCAGATCCAGGTGGCGAATTCCGATTCGGATTCCGATGAGGAGGACTCCGAGGGTGTGCCAGAGGATGATGTGGATGACGAGAGTGATGAGGGAGAGGAGGAGGAGGATGAATTGGCCAACGGAAGCGACGAGGATGAGGAGGAAGGTCAGTAAGTGGGTCATGAACTGTCAGCCACCTTTGCAATGATGATTCAAAGGCGAATTTGACTCCTTGGGATCAGCGAGTTAATGCTGCCCATGACAGAAATGAGATAAAATACAAAAATACTGAGAATTTCAATAATTTCTACCCTTATCGTCAGATAATGTTTGAAATAACGAAAGCAATCCATTCCAGATGAAGAGACGCCGGTGCCAGCTAAGAAATCTAAACTGCTGCCCTCCAAAGCGAATGGCAAGCCCGTCAAGGACGATGAACCCTTCACCGTGGAGTCATCGCTGGCTGCTTTGGATTACCGGGACTCGGATGATCGCAGCTTCAGCTCGTTGAAGGGAGCCGTTTCGGAGGCCACATTAAGGGCTGTGCAGGAAATGGGATTTACGGAGATGACCGAAATCCAGGCCAAATCACTGACGCCGTTGTTGAAGGGACGCGATTTGGTGGGAGCTGCACAGACAGGTTCCGGCAAAACACTGGCCTTCCTGATACCCGCTGTTGAGCTGATAAACAAGCTGCGCTTTATGCCACGAAATGGCACCGGAGTTATTATTATTTCCCCCACGAGGGAGCTGTCCATGCAGACTTTTGGCGTCTTAAAGGAACTGATGGCGCACCACCACCACACGTACGGCTTGGTGATGGGCGGATCCAACCGACAGGTGGAGAGCGACAAGCTGGGCAAGGGAATCAACATACTGGTGGCCACGCCGGGCCGACTTCTCGATCATCTGCAGAATTCGCCCGACTTCCTGTACAAGAACCTGCAGTGCCTGATCATCGACGAGGTAGATCGGATACTGGAGATTGGTTTCGAGGAGGAGCTCAAGCAAATCATAAATCTGCTGCCGAGTAAGGAGACCTCAGAATACTCTTTTTTTCAACATTTATGAATCTCTCCTTATTTTTAGAACGGCGCCAGACAATGCTCTTCTCGGCCACACAGACGGCAAAGATTGACGCCCTGTCCAAGCTGGCCCTCAAAGC
Source organism: Drosophila monieri (assembly GCA_035047585.1). NCBI lineage: Eukaryota > Metazoa > Arthropoda > Insecta > Diptera > Drosophilidae > Drosophila > Drosophila monieri. The sequence continues at coordinate 1,817,974 of JAWNPJ010000087.1, read as the reverse complement.
GGAACCTATTTATGTGGGTGTGCACGACAACCAGGACACGGCCACCGTCGATGGCCTGGAGCAGGGCTATATCGTGTGTCCCTCTGAGAAGCGGCTGCTGGTGCTCTTCACTTTCCTGAAGAAGAACCGCAAGAAGAAGGTGATGGTCTTCTTCTCGTCGTGCATGTCCGTCAAGTATCACCACGAACTCTTCAACTACATTGACCTGCCGGTGACCTCCATCCATGGGAAGCAGAAGCAGACGAAGCGCACGACCACTTTCTTCCAGTTTTGTAATGCCGAGTCTGGTATTCTGCTCTGCACGGATGTGGCTGCCCGAGGTCTGGACATTCCACAGGTGGACTGGATAGTGCAGTACGATCCTCCAGATGATCCGCGTGAATATATTCATAGGGTCGGCCGAACGGCCAGAGGATCGGGAACCTCGGGACATGCCTTACTGCTGATGCGGCCCGAGGAGTTGGGTTTTCTGCGCTACCTGAAGGCCGCCAAAGTGCCGCTGAATGAGTTCGAGTTCTCCTGGCAGAAAATTGCCGACATTCAGCTGCAGGTAAAGATATTTATTGGGCTACTGGTTGGAGAATCATGTACTTAAAGGATGTTTTTTGTGTCCTTTCAGCTGGAGAAGCTGATAGCTAAGAACTACTTCCTGAACCAATCCGCCAAGGAGGCATTCAAGTCATACGTGCGGGCCTACGACTCCCACCAACTGAAGCAGATATTCAACGTCAACACCCTGGACCTGCAGGCAGTGGCCAAGAGCTTTGGGTTCCTGGTGCCGCCCGTGGTTGACCTGAAAGTGGGTGCGGCCAAGCGGGAGCGACCGGAAAAGAGAGTGGGCGGCGGTGGATTTGGGTACTACAAGAAAATGAACGAGGGATCGGACAGCAAGCAGAGGCACTTCAAGCAGGTCAACCGAGGTCAAGCCAAGAAGTTTATGCGTTAGTTTTAATTTTGGGCAATGATCTGTCTCCTTATTTGAGTGTGTATACATATAGGCGAAATATAAAAATACATCTTAATGTTTCCATTTCACGAACTCTCGCAACCATTTGTACGGCAAGGCGACATCCCACTCGATCTCTCCATGCGGATGTGGCATCTCCATATTTGTGGCTTGTTTTTTGTTTCAAATGTTTATTGGACTCCCAAATTTGGGCGATTGCGCCTCTTATTTCGTGGTTCGCCCGTTAAATTGCGCCAGTTTGTGGCCCACGCTCCCCCAGTGGAGCTCCAACTGTTCGGCTGCCTCTTGCTGATGTGGTGTTGGGACAGCTAATCGATAACCGGGCTCTTAATCAATTGGTTTGGTGACTTACGGCGCCCACTGCACATGCAATTGCCAATTGAAACGGCATTGGGTCGTGGTCCATTTTCCAATGAAACATGTTCCACCCGCAAAAGTTATAACAAGCCTTCTCCCACGTGCCCCAAACTGTTGGAAACCTGAAATTCTACACGAAACTTGAAATATTTTTGGCAGCTTTTAAGTTCATGAAATGCATATGGTCGGATGTGATATATTTTATATTCTTTTGTTATTGCTCCACTTTGGATAAAGGATTGATCCATATGTACCAATGTGTCAGGATCCAAAACCATGTCCTATATTTCCAAATTTTTACCTTATTCTCTAGAATAGGAACTGATGCTGATGCTGATGATCGACTGTAAATGCGCAGCAGTTGGCTGCCATCCAAATGTATCAGCAAATTAGATGTGGAGGCGTGGGCGGCCTGAATGAACGTTGAAACCCGCAACGCCCACACGCAACCACACACCCGCCCCCTCCATCGACACCGCAAATTCATACAAACTCACACTTGTAGCGCCGAACTAACGATATTTTCTGTGAATGAAACCTTCTGGCTTATCCATTCATGCGCACTCCGGGAACCGGGGGTTAGCTTAGTTTTGCTTAGTTGGCGGCTTGTCAGCTGGACAGGTTGTCAGCCGAGAGCATACTACATGCATATTCAAACTGGAAACTTTATGAATGGAATGGGAGGGGGGCTGCCTGCATACACCTGTGGGTTGTGACACACTGAAGTTGCCGTGGCGCAGGCGGCAAGAGTGGTGGCGTCCGTTCTTTTTAACCTTCCAACTGATTTGTTTTAAAACTATTTCAAATCTTGGCCAAGATGAAAATTAGATTGGGAGAAACTTTCATTCAAATTTTTGAGAATCAAAACCCAAACCCTACACGACAACCTGGGTTACCTGAGCTGCCTGCATGCTCACAGATATGTGAGTGCCTGTGTGGGTGTTGCAGGTCTCAGAGTCGAAAAACAAAACCGGAGGCGCCCACTCGCAACTCGCCATGCGTAATGGAAACAACTGAAAACTGGTTAAATTCCCACTGCCACTTTTAACCAATATATTGTACATATTGCTAATTACACACACTGCCAGTGCGGCAGTGGGCTTTCTGTGTCGGTGGTAAATCAGGCGAAAGAATGGCTAATTCGACGGCCCAATCCGCCACAGAGCCGCTAAATGTCTTGGCCAAATTTGCATTTGGCCCAAACGTGCATCGGACAAAAAAGGATGCCAGTTGGCCAGCCGAGACCGAGTTGGCCAAGGTGGTGGGGACTCCAATTGGTGGTTTGTCAGTCTGGGGGGCCACTTCCTTATAAGAAGGTACTGTCGCCACACGAGGTGTAATATTTTTCTGCCAAAATAAAAGGGAAATTGCTATTAAATCTGGTGAGAACTGCAAACGATTTCCATTTCCATATTTTTAAAACAGTTCTTGGGAAAAACTTGGGGTTGAAGGTAAAATATTAAAAGATACAGACTTTGATGTGAGCCATATGGTCGGGTTTCTTGGGAAAAATTAACAAAAAATCGAATATTTAGAGGAAGTGATTTATGGGAAGTGGATGTACAAATTCTTTAAGGTATTCCTTTCAAGGATCGGGTGAAAATCGGCAAAGATACAGACTTCGGTTTGGGACATATGGCGTTCCAACACGTTTCCATAATTTCAAGAAGTTATGAATCATTTAAAGTACTCCGATCTCTGGATCTCTAGAACTGGTTTAGAATAAAACTATTCCTAAATGTTGTGAAAATGTGAAAAATCGACAGTTGTCCCATTGGGGAATGCTTTTAAAATATTTCGACGGTTTTCTCGCTGCACTTTACAGTTGATAGGCGCTTTGTTCTGCGGGGATTTGGGTTTCCAAAAAGCCAAACAGCTACCAAAAGCGTAAAATGTTGAAAAAATACAACCAAAAGTAAGAGACTGAGAAAAGATAAGCACAAAGCCCTAGAGAGATTAGCGGCCCACGGAAAATGTGGCACTTTTGGATCCGCCAGATGTCCAAACAGAAATATGCGCCGCCGCGTAGGTGGTTGGATTGGAAAGGGCTTTTGGCGGCAATCGAAAGCCATAAGATACAATGTCTCAATCGCTGGGAACATTGACACATATTTCCATGCCAGTAAAAGCTGTATAATGGGCTCATATAAAATAATGGCGGCCCACACGCATCATTCAGGTCGATCGGTTAAAGGCAAGTGCACCACGATTTCAAGCCAAGTACTTTTTGATTAAAAAAAATAACAATTTGAAAAATCCCTTTATATCTTTGCAAAACATGTTGTTATATAGCAAGTTGTATCTAGGCCTGTGGGACTCGTCTTGGCCAGGCAACTCTTTGGCATCGTGGTGGGCGCCTGCTTTCCAATGAGTCGAATGTCCAATGTCCATCCCAGTCCACTCCAAACTTTCACGTCTCATTTAAGTGCATGCGGGTGCCACATACTCGCAGCATTGGCCAAATACACGGAAGCCAGGCGGCGCGGAGAGTCTCTGCGATGGAAAGTAAAAGTTGTTGCCGGCCTAGGGTCGCTTATATGGTCAATGCCAATTTTCCCACATACATTTCGCAGCACCAGGCACGGCAGCGCCAGAAACAGCGCAGCTAACCAAGTTAACACATTTGGTCATCCTTCCTTCAGTCTACCTTGGGTCTCGTGGAGGGTGGCCCAGGCTCTTCCTCGTCCATCAGGTCATGAAGTTTTTAAACTTCTCGAATGCTTCCTCGCCATCTTTTCTTAACTTTTTCTAAATGGTTGGAGTTCAGAAATTGTGGGGCCATATAGGGGCGGCAGATATACATATATGATCTTTATATTTATTTATCTGTGCCTCTGCATAGTGTCTTGGAAATGTTTTAGATCGTACAGGACGGGAATTCCCTGACCCTGCAGATACAAAATGGCGATCTAATTGGCGCCACATTTGTCGGCCACTGCACCAGCCAACTTGTGGTGTATTGGATATTCTTTTCTTCTTCTAAAGAAAAGAAAAGTTATATGGCGCTATAGGATATAGTCGGCCGATTCTTATGATATTTGGCCCCCGCCCTTTTCAATAAAAAATACTTAAGAGGGATCTCCGAATATATCTATTATTTTGTGTTGCCTATCGATTTTTAAATTATAAATACAATATTTTAAACACATCAGTTAAAGTTTCGAAACCTTTGCGAGTTAAAAAGGATGTTTTTGTATCGTAGGCGGGAAAGTACGAACCGGGTGAACCGGTTAGGACGTGGGCGGGAAATATAAAATGAGACCTCGATAACAGAAAATACCAGAAAACTGACTGAAAATACCGACGATCGCGCGTTATCGAACATGTTGTTCCGCAACGTAACGACGTAAGCACGAAACCGAATGTATATACAAACGGGAAAATGATAAAAGTACAAACGTAAAACGTAAACGCGAGAAACGTCTCACTCACTCGTCAGCTCTCACTCGGTTCGGTTCAGTTATCTAAAACCTAAAACTAAATCTAAGACTAAACTGAAGCCCAAGGGAATCGTCCCGAGACCGTATCGATCAAGTAGAAGATCCTCGCTCGGACAAAGTGTGTACTCGCCCTGAAACCGAGAAAACGGAAACGCCACAGACGAGAAAACTATAAACGCAGCTTGGGCCACAACAACAAACACAATAATCAGCAACTGTGCATATTTCTGCAAAATTTTCAGCCTTTCGGGGCACTTTTCGGTGGTTTGGAAGCGCAGGGGATCTGCAATTGGCGAAATTTCTTCGCTAGCGCCGACTGATTTCGCCAAGTTCTGTAAATCGGCTGGAAATAAGAAGTGTAATTTGCATATAAAATAATTTCGTTTTTGTTGTATTTGCTGCAGCGCGAGGGAGAGGCAGATATTTTGACATTCTGCTTTCGTTCATCTCCGTCGTGGTTGTTGCGCTCACACACACACACACTGACACAGACACCAACGATCGCGGAGAGACGATCGCTGAGGAATTTTTCTGTCTTCTCTCCTGGGCGTGTATGTGTATGTGTGTCTGTGTGTGGGTATGCGAGAGACCAAGTCGTTGTTGTTGTTGTTGCTGGCCGAAAAAAAACCTTTTTTTGGGTGGAGTTGTTTTCATTTCGTTTTCCGTTTTGTGTCTTCTGTTTTCTGTTTTCTGTTTTCTGTTTTGTGGCAAATCAATATATACACGACTCGTGAACGATTTACTTAATGAATTTAAAAAATTTACAAATCCCCACAGTAACGTGTTGAAAAGAAGCTGAAAGTAAAAAGTGAAAAATCGTTGCAAAGACCCCTCGAGAAACAAGTTCAAAGTGTGGTTTCTGTAACAAGAATCTCCCAGAATAAACAAAGCCCCTCCACTCCACACCACACCACTCCACACCACACACAAGCGCGACATGAGTGTCTGTGAGAGCAAAGCCGTTGTGCAACAGATGCAGTTGCAGCAACAGGCCGCCGCCGCCGCCGTTGCCGCAGCAGCCGCCGTACAGCAGCAGCAGGCCGCCCAGCAGCAGGCTCAGGCGGTCCAGGCCGCCCAAGCCCAGGCCCAGGCTCAGGCCCAGGCCCAGGCGCAGGCGCAACAAGCCCCCCAGGTCCAGGTGGTGCCGCAGCCCCACCTCACCCCACAGCAGCAGCAGCAGAGCACACAGAGCATCGCCGACTACCTGGCCCAGTTGCTGAAGGACCGCAAGCAGCTGGCCGCCTTCCCCAATGTCTTCACCCACGTCGAACGCCTGCTGGACGAAGGTAAGGATATAGGATATAGCCACTAGATCGTGCCTCCAATGGGTTAAGCTCCCGCCTCCCTCCAACTGATCTCGCGTGTCTGGTCTCCCCTCTCTCTTTCTTCTCCATTTCTCCTCCTTTTCGAGTTCATTCCACCTTCAGCAGGCGGGCAGAGCCCGAAGTGTTTGTTATTTTTAGTTACTTCCTTTTTGGCTCTCTGCCTATCGCGCCCCCTCTTTGGGTCTTCTTCTCGCTTGTGTCTGGGCTCCCCACCGCCTCCTTTGTGGTTCTTCTTTTGATTTCTTTGTTGACTCGAAAAAATGGAGATTTGGAGGGTGGGCGGTGGACAAGCGCCTCCCCCGTCGAGTTGGGAAAAATGTGATGGCTTTCCACGGGCACTGTCTGAGCCTCTCAATTATCTTAATCCGAGAGATCGAGAGTATCTGAGAGATGCAGGGACTCTGCCCACGCCCGACCGACTCGAAGAGTCAACTTGCAACCCAAGACGGGAAGGGGCGTGCCACTACCTGGTCGCTTCGCCCAGCTCGCGTTTCTGTGTTTTGCGCCCAACATCTGTTGGCCAGATGCAGGGCGGCGAGCGAGTGTCGCCTCGTAATGACAAAATTGTGTTGCACAGATACTGCAGGGTACTTGCCACAGCAAGGGGCGCACTCGAGATGCTCTGGCTCGCCAGCTTGCTTCCCGTTTCTGATAATCGAAATCGAACTCCTCCAAGTGGACTAATGGAAGATCTCCCTCCAAGTGGCAGCCTTGAGAGTCTTCTGAAGAGACTCCCATTCCGTGCCAGATCTGAGATTCAAAATAATCACCAAACTCGAGAGATAATCCACTGCCAGGTATCGTTTAGCTGGAACCCCATTTCTGGCTCTGGCTTAGCTGCAAACTAGTTTCCACAAATCGTATCTGCTGAAAGCAAAAAGCGTTGACAATCCGCCAAACTCGTTCCACCAGACCACCCCACCCCCCTCCACTGAAATCAAAAACAAAAACATTGCCTGGCTTATCAGCTTAGTGGGAGGCGGGCGTCGGGTTTTCAGTCGGACTCCGTCGGAACCCAAAAACCCACAAAAAAAGCACTAACCGATGACCATACTAACTGCTAACGGCTTTCAACTTTTCAACTCGCTAGAAGTTTTTCTGCCCCGACAGTTGTTTCTGCAACTTTCTCTTTTCAGTTGTGGATTGTTTTTGGCGGAAGGGGCTTCGGTTTCCCCTTTTTTCCCCCACAGGAACCACCTCTTAAGAATTATGAAGAATTATTAAGAATTATTTTATATTTTAAGATGTGGCTGCGATCTAATTGGGTTGCTGCCTCGCCTCTTGCGGCAATGTGTGCTTTAAGCTTTGGGGTTCTGGCGGCAATCGTCCGCGGGGCTACCTGTTGGGCACTGGCCCGCAATGCAACGCCAGTGAAGAAATAGCCACAGTACAGTGCGTTTCATCAGCGAGTGGTGGTGCTAACAATCAGATCGGCGATTAAAAGGCCAATAAAGCTTGAAGAGTAACTTGTATTTAATAGATACTTCTTCCCATTGGGACTTGGCTATCGCCAAGCGTACAGCCCGCGGTAGGAAATGGCGCTCGCGGCTCACTCCCATATATGGCCGCTTTTTCGCTTAGGCCTACCGCGCAACGGGCTCGAAACTAGGGGAAAACGGTATAAGACCTAACACAGGGAAATTCTGGTTTTAAACAAATTTCCCTTGCTTTTTGCTTAGCTGGCTATTTCTATTAATTATTTATTATTCTTATTTATTAATAATATAATTAATTTTAACTTAAAAAGCAATAACTAAAACTGAAAAGATGAAAATATAAATAAACAAGACCTGAAAATAAATAAAAAAAGAAAACAAATTATTTAAGATATTTCCTAATGAAGAACTGAAAATATTTGTTTAATAAAAAATTGTTGATGTAGTACTGGTGTAGTATTAAATTAATTAAATAGGAATAATTCAGGGAACACAACAATAAACATACCCATTCACAATAATAAACAATTACGACGCACTATTAGCAATCCAGTGTGACCGTTTCTGTTAAGGATTATTTGACATAAAAAGGAGGCACAAAATGCACACAATTAGGCGGGATTTTTTACTGCCATCAGTCGCACAAATTGCATATTGACATGTATTAACATGTTTAAATGTTAGTACTTAAAAAATTAAATTATTTTAGACCATAAATTGGTAAACTTAAATAATTTAACTTTTAATTTTTCAAGAAGTCCCGTTTTTTGAGAGCAAAATCTTTGTTGAGAGAAAAATTTCCTCTCGCAGCTCGGGGTGGGTGAGATCTTATACCAAAAGGCGACAGCCAGGCATATGGTGGTCCAACCGTTCTAGCGGCGGAAAGTCCGACTGGGTTGGTGGATCTGGTTGGGGAGGGATACTCTTATGAGACCCACTGTCCGCACATATCTTCCCATACGCTGTATACATTTCTTTCTGTTTACTTTGCCGCCTTTTTACTTTTTTCGCTCGTCCCGACCGCTGCTGGCCCTGCTGACATAAATTCTTGTTGCCATTTGGACGAGAGCCGTCCGTCCGTCCGTCCGGCTGACTGACTGACTCACGCCCGAAAGCGAGCCGAGAGTATCTGTTGGATGGCCGCTGACACACGCCGCTGGAGCACGTTTCCCAGCCCGAATCTGTATCTGTGCCTCCGGCCGTATCTGTTTCGGCGCAGATACTTCTCTCGCCGCTATTCATAGTCGCGTTTTGCACAGTTGAAGTGTGCCTAGACTGTGTGAATGCGACGACGACGTCAAAAGAGAGCTCTCCCCAGATCCCCGATCTCCGATCTCGGATTACCGACCAGCGACCAAGCATAACTGCACGTACCAGCGGCTGCGGCCATCTTCCGCATGACGCTAGTGTCTACCTGGGCAGTGGAATGATATAAAGGGGCGACAGCTACACCCCCTTTGTGTCTTCGATTTGGCAACAACACCCGCACCTGACCGAAGTAATTATAGAATGCCCGGCTACTGCAGTCAAGGTGTATCTGTTAGATACGCACCTAGACTCCCCCCCGCATTGTGCATCCACTAGGACAGAGAAGAGAGAAATCAAACAACCAACACCCGCGACTCGAATGTTTATATGGCCGATATCTAAATATATATATGTATATGCCGAATTTCTCGCAGAGATCCCCACAGCACATATAGCTGGCTCTCGGCGGATACACAAAAAATTTCCCCATTTCACTCCTGGCCGGCCGTTTTTCATGAAAATTTGAAATGTGTTTCATTTCATCTAAAATTAGATGATTGGAAAATGGTTTTTCGCCGCCATTTCGGTGGCGGTTGGAATTCTGTATCGTTCTATGCCGTTTGGGGCGTTGTTTTCGCCTTCTGGCCAACTCGATCGGAGGAGGCGGTCGGGGCTGATTGGGAGAGTCATTAAAATCGGAAATTGAAGTGCCTTGTTGACATTAATGCGGCGGCTGCTGCTGCTGCTGCTTCTGGTGTTGGAAGCTAAACGCAAACACAACGATGCTGAAAGACAATCAAACGCTGGCCCATCCTTCGCGGTGGCCACAAAAAAGATACATTCGATTGCCCAACGTCACGATCGATTGGCTTCTTGTTTAGTATTAGTGTGGCGGCGGAGGGCTAGGCTCTCCGACACCGACGTGCTCATAAATTTGTTGACAATTGTTATGCGAAATGCGTACTGGAGACCGAGCTTGGCTTCAAACAATCTATTGGATACGAGACCCGTTCCGATTCGATTCGATTCGATTCGAGCCCCTGCCCATACACGTTTCATTGCGTTTTCGAATTCAATTAAAATCTTTTGTCATGAGCAGCGGTCGTGGCTGTATTTCGTTTTGATTTCTGGCTTTCTGTCGGCCGAAAGTGCAGCGATGCGTTGGCTGCCTGCCGCTTGCACCGCTTGCACCACTTGGCCCGAAAGGGCAGTGATCGGCCGATCGAGTGTGGTGGGGAAAGTCTGTGGCACTCTTATCTAATAATGGCTCCTCCCCCTAAACGACCAATTAGGCTCCAATCTGGATATCATCGAGTAGCTCCCAAGTACTCCCTCCCAGCCTTCAATTAGCGTTTTCCCTGGAAAATGGCCATGTTTGTGTTCCTCCTACCCGGCGATGGCGTCACCAGCCGAGTCATTCGATATCCCCCCCGCTCCGGCTGCATCAAGTTGCCGTTGTTGCCATTCGTTCTGTGTTTGTCGAAAATAGCTTAGCAGAATGTGAGACAAAGAAGCGCGTAATTAAAATATTTTTCACATGCTCGGGTTTCTTCCAACCAGCCAACCAGCCCACCAGCCAACCAACCACCCACCCGCAAAAAAAGCACACATGGAGATGCCCGACCGACCTCCCTACCGAAGGGGCACGCGACTACCAGCAGCAGCCATGTGGCATTAGACAATTGCTTTAATATGCCACCAGGGAGGCGGGCATGGAGGCAGGGTGGCAGGCAGGGAGGCAGGCAGGGAGGCAGCAAATTGAACAATTTGATAACAAACGCAGATCGGAAAGGAACAAAAGGGGGTGCCTGCTGCCACTCGAGCGTCGGATACAAAGGGGCTACATTGTGGATGGATGACTAGATGGATGGCCCCTTTGAAGTTGCCTTTGCCATATGGTCCTCCGACTCCAACCCGAACTTGCAACTCTCCGGAGTCGCCCGATATGGGCAGCCACTCGAGGCGAGTGAATCACTTTTATTGCAGCATTCGATTCGATTTGTATCGGCGATCAATTTAATTTTTCAATTGCTGCTTGCCTCGAAGGTCTGGTGGCGTGTGAAATGCGGGCGACCGCATGATTTCCATCCTCCTGCCTGGGCAACCGAGGGAGAACTTCGGTAGCCCGGGCAACTTTAGTTCCACAAACACTGTGCTTTGTACTTTGTTCTTTGGAATTTGGAGCACAAGTAGTTGGAGAGTCCTTCGGGAGGGGCTGAGCTGCGAATAAATTCCCAATGTGGGAAGTAGCTCCTGGCAACCCGGTCCCCCTCGCCCCCCCCACACACTTGATACAATTAGCACCCTAATGTGGCAACTGTCAGCAGGCGGGGCGACAACCACCTTCCTGCCCCACCTCGAGGTGCCCGAACACTAAAAAGAAATCATCTCGGCACACACATGAGCACATCATCGCAAACAATGACAAAAAGTGGATAAAAGTGAGACAACAGTGCGTCATGAGACTTAGGAACTGAGAGATACAGATACAGATACAAGATACAAGATACAAGATACTCGCCTGCCAGCTCCTCCTCACCTCCCGAGAGCAGCTCCATTGATTCTCAAAACAATGAAAAGTGAAGAAGTCAGATGCAACTAGCACAAGATACAAAAACTAGCTTATCCGTTAGATAGATTAGTTAGAAGATTAAGATTCAAATCTAAAGAGCATCTTCTAGTCACCTTTTGAAACTAAACCTGCTCTTTTGCGAGAAGTCTCGAAGTAGCTGCCACTCTGGCAGCAGTTCAGGCGTTCTAACATGCATCTGTGTATCTTGTATCTTTGTATCTCAATCTCAATTTCGTTACCATTTTCAAGAGCTGCGACTGCAATTGGAAAATGCGACAAGAGTCGACGGCGGCGACGTGTTTCTGTTTTTTATTTCATTTTTTGAACCATGAATGAATCTCGGCAGCCAAAGTCACGTCCTCTTGCGTTAACCTGTCGGATGTATCTGTATCTGTGTCTGTGTATCTGATGGCATTTGCCTTTGGGGAGAACCCGACGCAGCCGTTGAAGTTTTTCGCTATTTTCGGCCAACGCATCGGGCCAAGAGTGTGCCGCTTGCGGCCAAAGAACTATTTCGGGTGAAAGCAGTTGGTATTTCGCAGAATCAAGCAGATGCCACGCCCCTGGGCCGCCCGAACCGCTGCATTCTCCATCAGCTGTTCAGCGAGCGGGGGAGGCAGTCGAGTGTCGTTGCAGTGGCTGGCCGCTTCTGACGCTGCCTCTTGCCTTTGCTGCTTTTTTGGCTTTCGATTCGCCATAAACGTTTAATGTCGTGCTGAGTTGGCCAGCCACGCTCTGTCCGTGGCTGCGTATTTGGGTTAAAAGCCATTTTGTATGGACGCCCCAGCGCCGCTCATGTCAATCTCATGGCTGAAGTGGGCGTTCGAATTAATTGCCTCGCTCCTTGGCTAGTGCCTGGAGCTCTTGAGGAAGTCCTGCCCTATTGTTTCCTCGCTTCTAACAAGCTTCTATGGCCATGTCGTGGGCCGACCTGGCCCTGCTTCACTTTGAAGCTGCCCACACTCTGGGCCAGCCAAGGACGACCTGTGGCTTATCTGAATGCCATTGGCCCTGAGCCAAGCTCCAGATCGAGTGCACTTGCATTTTCTTGAGCCGTACGTAGGCTTTTCCGGTTTTCCACGCACTGCGGCGCAGCCCACTCGAAAATATTTTGTCACCAAAAGCGACACTTGGGGGGAAAACAAACACAAACCGAAAGAAAGGGAAAGACGCCAGACTAAAATACGGCCAGAGACGTGGGCGCGCAAAAAACTAAAGAATTAAAAAAAGAAATGAAGTAAAAAGGTGTTAAGAACAAGTCTCGGCCACAACGAAACTGGCTAGATCCGCACGCCCACAGAGGCGACATCTGTCATTCCCTCCCGGGAAGCAACTTTTCTCTGCGTGTAAGCGTATGCGTGAGTGTACTTCAAGACATTTATTATTTTAATTCCCGTCCAAGGCGAGTCGCGAGGGGCAGCGAGGGAAAGGCGGCCGCTTTGGCTTTTGTTTCAAAACGAGTTGTCGGCCGCACTTCAATGTTGGTCAAGCACATTATGCTTCAGACACAATTGCGAGTGGTTGCTGGTTGTTGTTGGCTTTCCGGCCACATAATACATCATACGGGCGGGTAGGTGGTCAAGTAGCGAACGTCGAAAGCGTCGAAGGTGGGGAGGCAAGAGCTGTGTGTCACACGGCGTATGGGCGATGCCGCGATGGTGCGACTTGTGAAAGGCAGAGCCTTCCTAGGCTGGCTGGTCGATCGATTAAATTTGGACCAAAACAGCCCGGCTAATTATGGGCGAGTGTAAAAAATATTATAAGCATGACATAAGCCACCATAAGTTGCCGCGCCGCCAGCCTGTTGCTCCAAAAACGGCACCAACTGCAACTTTCTCCGCATGCCATGAGCCGCAAATCATTTTCCAATCGCCAAAGTTTATGGGCCAAGTTTTTCCTTCGCCACTCAAGCACCAGGCTGGGATTTTTCAAAACAAAAATGTACAAAATGTTGAAGGTTGAAAAACAAGCGCTGTCCCGGAACTGCCCATCTCCAAAAAGACAAAAAGAAGGAATCTTTGTTGGAAATTTCTAATCCAAAAGGTCATGAACTCTGCCTGCTCTGGCTGCTCTTCTTGTTTATGTTCCCCACACGTTGCCACAGCGGACTCTGGCCCGGAAAAGTCATTCGGCTACTCCAGAAATAAACAAGCAGCGATGGCAGCCCCCGAAGCAGAGCCACACGATCTTCCCTCCTAACTGTACGGTCAGAAATAGAATAATGGGTCCCGAAAGTCGGGAAAGTAAAGTCGAGTGCGGCCCGGGGAGTCCTCCGGGCGTGCTGATGGAAGAGTTCAAGTATTCCTCGACTCGACAAAGATATCTGCTTCTATAAATCCATCTTTCACCTTCTGTTTTTGGGCTGGAACGCCATTTCGTGGTTTTAATCTTATCTAATCGGAGCTCTTCTCCTGTTTATTTCCAGGTGAGTTTCCTTATCGGAGCGATAGCCGCCCAGTAGCCGCCGACAAGAACGAAATGCCGTCGCCTTGCGGTTTGCGGTTGGGTGGGCAGAGCCACCACCAACCTGATTGGCCGAGTACACAAATCGCCTATTAGCTATACTAGAAACTGTTGGCTTTTAATTGGTTTAAGCGCCATTGCAGTCGTGAGACGAGCGGACGCCCGGAGGGAGCAGCTTCAGATTTTTATGAGCCAGCGGCCATAAAATTGATGGCTTTATAGAAATGGGCGCGAGTGTCGCCCCGACTCGGCTACCGTTCTGGCCAACCTGGCTTTGAAATTTATGCACTGAGGGCTTCAATTTATTCTCCTTCAGCTCAACCGAGAAGCCAGCAGAGCGGTATTGAACTCAACCCTAAACCGTAGGAAGCCGAAGCCGCTCTTAATTAATTTATATTTTTTTTTTGGGCGTTTTTCTGTGGAGCGGGGTCAGGGTGCGGCTTCCTGCCTCGGCTCGGGTATTATACGAATAATTTGGTCAGCAATTGTTGCGAATTAGAGATATTTTGGGAGGCGTGAAGAGCAGAGAAACGCTCATCGGGCAATAGCTTCCAATTATGGCCAATTAAGGACTGCATTAGGATTGGTGGCTGTCGTTATGCAACCAAAATAAAGAGTCAGAGAGCTCGTTCTCGGGAGCTCAGCATATTTTGGAGTAATTTACGCATCGATTGCATATCCATTTGGTGCGTTTTTGGGGCTTTTCCCCCACTTTGAGCTACGTGGGGGCATTTGGCTGGAAATTGTGCTCATGGGAACTGATTGATTAGCGGGTAGTTGCGTTGGCTCAGTGCCTTGCAGTAACCACTTGCACCACCAGCCAGCAGCCCAACCACTGCCAGACATTTGCAATGCTTTTTGGCAACGACAAGTGGCTGTTTCAATTGATTTAACTCTGTTTTTGAGCCTGCTGGTGCTATCTTTTGGCCAGCAATGTTCCAAACTCGTTTGTTTGTTTGTTGGTGGCGAAAAAGTACAAACCGTTGCCATCGGCTCTCACGAACCGAAGCTATTATTTGGCAGGCTAGCCAGCAGCCACACGCTTAACGAGCCAGGCCGGCCAGCTGTTTGTTCCAGCCCCGTGACTCAATGCACTTGTCGTCGCTCTCCGTGGGATGAACTGGCCAAGTGAATCACTTAGAAGCATATTGTTGGCCTGAAACTTATTTCCGAGGAATGCTGGTGCCACAACAGTTGTTGTGGTTGGGGATTCAGTTTCTTAGATTTTTCCCAGAAACCTTTGCCGAGCTTGTCCAGCAATTGCCTTCGAGTAGTTATTGAAAAGGGCCTTTGTTTTGGTTAATTGTCGCCACGCCTCGGACTCTTATTTGTTCAGATTTGAAAGACTTAATGTCAGGCTGCAAGGCTGACAATTCGGCGTAATCTGCCGCCAATGATGATGGGGGGCCGCCCACACACTCATCTGGCTAAGACACATAATGTGTCCGCCCGCTTGTGTGCCTAGTGCTGTTGACTTGGAAGTGGTGCGTGTGTTTGCTTTTGACAACAACTTTCCATTTTGGCCCATTGTCACGGGCACCGAAAGTTCAAATTAAACATTTCACTTCCTTTCGATCCAACACCTTCTCCAACTCATCTTCAGCCTCATGAGCACTCCGGCGTGACTTCCAGCCAAGTTCATCGCGGAAATGTGGGCCAGAGAGAGAAGTGGGTCTCTGGGAAAAGCCTACACATTGTGTTTTCTTGGATTTCGCTTGACACATTTTCCTCTGGCTTTTCCTGCTGATGTCACATGCCGCGAATGCGATGGCAGATCGCCGGCTCGGCCAGCGATTTATGGTGTGGGTGGGCATTAATTTTAATGCCCTTAGACGGGATTTGGTCGGGACGGCGGCCGTCCATTAAAGCGTTCCCACCTCCTCCTTCGATAATGCCCCGGCGTATGTGCCTAATTAAATGGCAATGGCTACTACAGTGCCGCGACAATAAAAATATAATATTTCGGTGGCATTAGTCACGCTTCGGAGTCCGATTAGCTAAGTAAGTACTTGGAGATCGTAATCGCTGCGATTTATTAGCCGCCAGAAACGAGCAGCTAACAATGTTTTAATTTTAATTAAATTAGCTTTAGCATTTATATAATTTGAGCTCGGAATCGGACTGGTTCGCACAGTTAATCGTGTCAAGCGATTGATGACTAATAAGAGGTATCAGAGCCATCTCGTAATCTGCGAATTAAAGCCAAACTGGATAATTGTTGGGCCAAAAAAAGAGCACTATCAGCTGTATTGTTTACCCAAGCGCTGGCGAAAAAAATTCGGTTTATTTAACCAACAATTTGTACATTATTCCGTGTTATTGTTAGCCAAATGTGCGTTTTATCAATTCTCTGGTATGCTCTGGTATGGGGATTGTATCTGAAACTCGGGCCAACCAGGTGGAGATTTATTCTTCTCGTGATTCTCCACTATTGTTTCTGCCAGTCGGAGAATCATTGAAAATATTTCCCGGTCCACAAATAAACAAGTCTTTTCCGAACGAAAAACATTTGTTGTGCCAATGGAATGCACGGATACGGATCTAAAAATTTAATAATATTTTGCTCTGTCGTTTTTTAAACAGCAATTTTTTGGGACTCTGCCCAAGGGCACTGAACATTTTTTGTCCTCTGAGCTACCTCTGAGCTACAATGTTTGCTTTGAGTTCGCTTGCCTGCATTTAATTTTCCTTTTCATCCTGGCTCCTGGGAAACCTTTCTCCGAAATTCTTTCCTCCAACTTTGATTATTTTTTCACGCTTTAAGGAGCACTGTTCTCCCTTGGCTGCTCGCCATTCGGTTTTGAAGCTGACATGACCTATTTTTTATGGGAGCATTGTTTCATGTAGCCCTGCTCCGCTACTACTAGTGTTTTCTTTGTTTTATGTCGCTTTTAATGGCCGTCGCTGGCAGTGAGTCGACGGAGTTGCTGTTCGCTCATGACAACTTCTGTGTTCCGACTTGCCGAATGTGGGTTAAAGTCTGCGAGATAAAAAATGCGCTGCATATGCACATTGAATTATACGAAAGCGTGTTAACAAAACTCGGTGTGTCTCGGAAAAGGCAAAAAATCAGATGAACCAATTGAAATATTAATGTCGCAGCGAGTATCGAGCGTGTGAACCGACCAACGGCGACAGCTTTATGATGCTTCAAATTTATTAATGAAAGTGGTTCCAGCCATGGAACTGGTCATTAATTCAAAGCTAAAAATACTTAAACCGAATGAGAACTAGAAGCAATATTGGCTCTGTAGTTTGAGGCAAAAAAAGGGAATATTTCGCCGTCAGTTTCCCAAAAAGGAGCCAAGAGACAGCCATTAGCTGCTATTCTTAGAAGGAAACCGCAAACCGAAACAATATGCAAAAAATATGCAAAAATCCACAAAAAAAACGAATTATCCAAACGCACGATAAACATTGTAATCGTTTTTTATTTCTCGCTCGCCTTTCGAGTACAATGCGAAATTGCAAATGCGCCCAAGGCCAGTGGAGTTCATAACGAAAATAAAAACCATAAAGTCAAATATATTTTGGCGCTTGCCAAATATGCGAAGCCCGGCTTAATTGCAGCCACCGAAAGCTCTGCTGTTTGCTGTCTGACTGTCTGACTGTCTGAACCTTAAACGTTTCTCGTCCGTTTCGGGGCGACAATTTGTTAAGACACCCCGGCCCACACCAGGCCGGAATAAAGGCCGAGACCCAGCGATCGCATCTGACATTGTTGAGTTTCGAGTTTAACAGCAACGCCCACACACTCATCAGCCAGCAGTCATCTAATTCGTGTGGTGTGAGTGGTTTTGCATTCATAAATTAGCCAACCACCAGATGCCTGGATATGTGTCGCACTTCGCCTTGTTTACTTTGTCGCAGAGTCGTGAGCTAATGCAAATTGTTCTCGCGGCTCGGAACAATCAATCAGAGCTGAGCCCGGCTTTAATTTGGCTTAGAGGTGTCTGGGCCATCTGATTGGCGGGCTTGGGACACGATTAGACACTTCCCCTCGCCTCCAACAGATCCAGATGCAGGCTCCGCCGAAGGACAGATAGATCGACGGATTCCATAAATATCTTCCCCCGCACATGCTGAGCATTTTATGCCCTACTTGCCGTCGGACATGAGGAACCTTTGCCAAAAGTCGTGGGGCATAAAATTTGACAATTTATTGACGCTCGACTGGCTGTCGCATGCGTTCTTGTTCTTGCCCATCAAGTGCAGTCTATATTTAAAATGTTGCAAAATGTGGCAGTCAAGCGAGAGGCACACCATCCACCGCCCACCACCACCACCTATAGGGAAGGGCCGTCACCTGCTCTCCACCCGATCCGGCCATGGTGATGTCATGCCGAAACAGGTCCATCCTTAATCGCACTTAATCGCACCCCACCCAACCTTGAGGCTCCTCCACACTTTATTCTTAGTGGCTTGTCTAATGGCAGCAGTCCGTCGAAAGGTTCGCCATAACTTTTGTGGGGGCTGCTGGCTATAAAAAGAGCGCTGCAAAAAATTATACAAAATGATAATAACAATACTTGAACCGACACGCAAAGCATTCGCTCTTGCCCACTTATTGGGCGCCAAATTTGGTGGCTCTGCCATGTACGGCAGCTGGCCAAGAGATAGAGTCATAAGCGCTGGCCTGGCTATGTAAATTATGAGCCGGAGCCGCGATTTGCAAAGGAAACTAAAAAATAAGCAACCATCAAGATGGAGACCTGGGCGCTGCCTTAAAAGCACAAACGACTCGAGACCGAGACCTGTTAATGAATAAAAAGATCTTTCATTGATAATTATTAGATTGGAGCTGCTCTGCTCTCGATCGCTGTGGGCAGCCAGTTCTGGATGCCCCAAAATGGTCACCTGCTCGGCAACAGGCTGACTCTTGAGTAAGGGATTTAATTATAGACGCGGCCGTAAGCCCCTGACTAAGCCCGCCATTAATTAAGCCGCCTGCGCATTTGGCTCGGACTCGATTATTGTAATTTATCTGAATGCGCCGCACTATCCATCCATCCATCTGACATGGCCCGGCCTCCGAGGTGACTAACTCGCTCCCAGTGCCCCGGCTCCGTCATCGACTCTGTATGCAAATGCAATTTTACACCAATTTGGTGTTCTAATCGCCAACTCGCTCGATTAAAACCGACAGCTGTCATGACTGCCCAAACGATCTGAATCTGATTCCGATTCCGATTCCCATTCCGAAATGGTGACCTGGAGGATGGAATGTTGCTCCACTTGCGTGTTGCAGCCAATTGCGGCCAGAAATGAAAAGCCTCTCCGGAGCTGCTCTTAATTATCGTCGAGGCTTGGTGGAAAAATCTCCTCTGCCATCTTTCCATCAATAATCGAGTCGAGTGTCGGCACTGATGTGCCGCTTCTGCCGTTGCCGGTTTCCCCTGATTCATCTCTGCCCGTTCTTGATGGGTTTTTTGGCCCGGCATGAACTCTGGTGGAATGGATTTCAGAATTTCTTTTCCTTCTCACCGCTCGGGGAAAAGTAAATTCAAATTTGGCTGGCCTTCTCTTTGTGTGGGGATTTTCAATTTTATTTGCGTTGTGCGGTGAAAGCGGGGAAATAAATAATAAAGTAAGGCTGCCCAGACAAAAATATCAAACTAATTAATTTAAACGGCAGAGTAAAGTCTTCTGCGATGCAGTCTTTAAAGAATCAAGGCTATATCTGTGGGTTCTTTGTGTTGTGAACACCTGAAAGGCTGCTATTTATAGAACTCTACTTTTGATTTAAATTTTAATCACACTCTGATGTCAGAATGGCCAAAGAAATCAGATTCAGCGAGAGAACTCAGGCGTTTAATTTGATGTCATTTGCTTAAATCACTGCCTGACATATGAGCTGCAGTCACCTTCTCCGCACACCCAGCACAATTACCCACTTTTAGTGACAAATTGTCAAAGCACATGCCAAAGACAAACAATGCATCGGGCTTACGGCACAAAATGTTGATAGTATCAATTCGAGAGCCCCTGTCAACCGGCCCGGTTGGGGGCAGCTATTGGGCTCACCACAAGTGCTGATGGCAGGAGGGTGGCTCCTAGGCTGGGCTGCCTGCGAAGCACTGACCTCAGCTCTGGCTCTGATGATGCTAAGCGATTTATGGCACAATTTGTTTAAATATAAACCAAGTGTTTATTGTTAGACTCCCTACTCGATTATGTACTAATGGCTTCTGGCTATCTCTCGAATCTTTTCAGAAATAGCACGCGTGCGCGCCTCGCTCTTCCAGATCAACGGGGTCAAGAAGGAGCCGCTGACCCTGCCCGAGCCCGAGGGAGCCGTCGTCACGATGAACGAGAAGGTCTATGTGCCAGTCCGCGAACACCCAGATGTAAGTAGACGCCTAACGATGATCTAATTTATGGATATTCGGGAGGGAGCGCTCGCCGAGCACGGGCTTCCGCCAATTAGAATTGACAGCACGTTCAGTGAGCAACTGGGCTACACCGGAAGCGGCTCGAAGGTGTGCCGCCGATCTCCATGTAATCCTCATCCTCATCGAAATGGCTGCAATAGAGTCAGTCATCTGTTAAGTTGTCTTGAAGACGGCTGGGGCGGCAGACGCCCAGGCAAGATGCCAGATGCAAAGCTGATCCACCCTTTATGGGTCTTGTCTTGAGGCCTACACTCGGCCCAGAAAACAGTTGAAAGTTTGAATGAAAAGAGATCTTTTTGGCTCCAACTAGAAGTAACTACAGTTTTCTCCTAGTGTAGCTGGTACACAAAACCATTGAAGCGTTTTAGGAAGTCGCTTGGCGGCGCTCACTCGTTTCATTTGTCGCTCATTGTAGGCGTCGGAGCAAGTCGCTCGGGCCAAGCCCTGCCGCTGCCGCTGCCGCATTAGAATTTGATTTAATTTTATGCAATTTAAAATGTTTCCCCCCCTGGACTCCGACATGTATATTTCTTTTGTTTTTCTTCTTGCCTTTTCAGTTAATTTGGAAATTGTTTGGGCGTAGTTTGTATTTTTCCTTTGGCTTTTATTTATTTACGGCCTGACAGCAGTCGCAGTGGCAGTGGCAGTGGGGGAGCTGAGGAAATTTATTTTACTGCATGACACACTTTGCTCCCGATGTTTATGTTTTTGCTTGCTGATTCCGATGCTGATTCCGAAGCCGACAATCTCCCAGTGATCCAGATAGATGCATAAATTAAAATAGCATTAATTAGACAGCGTCGATGCTGCGGCAGCTGTTCAAATGCTTTTCTTTGCCAAATGGCGCCAGTGGTTCAGGGCGACGGGGCAGGGCGATGAACCAAGTCAGCCTCTCTAAGAAAGGCCTGAGGCTGAGCTGAAAAGACATTAAAACCAAAATAGAAGATGAAATTGGGTTTTATTGGGCATCGAATCACTGCTGAAACGAATATGAACGAGTAGAGGTCATAAATTAGTAAAAAAAAACATAATTTAGCGAAACAAGCTGAGTGGCGACCGAATGGTGCCTGCCTCGCGATGTTTTCCAAAGAAAATTGGCACACAGATCGCTGCTCTGAGATTTACGATCGAGGGCCTTTATTTTTCCACACGGTCTTTCAATATTTCAGGTGTTTCGATTTGTCTGCCTCGCGAGGGCGGAATTTCTGGCTCAGCTTTGACTCGGCGGTGTCTGTGCGGGCGTTTCGTTTAAACGCTGCTTCCCAATAAATCATTTCACTTTATGGCAATCATTTCGAGCGGACAGTGAGCAGTGAAAACATTCTGACAATATTCGAAAATGTGTGTTTCTGGCCAAGATGAATTGCGTTTCAAACAGGAACATGGGAAGTGCAACAAGTTGTGGGCCGCAAAATGTTTATTGGTTGCGATCTGTGGCTGCTGCTGCTGGTGCTGCTGCTGCGTCATGGGGCATAAATTTCAAGGCATTAGCCCAGACACCAGCAGTCGCAAATAATAGCAGTTAATAATTTATACCACATTCAACAATGTAAATAGAGATTTGTCAGTGGCGGCCGACAAGCGCACTCCGACAATACGCCATGTAAATGGTCAACAATTTGTCAGCCGGGAAGGAGAGTGGACCTGGCTCCTGCATCTGTGGCTCAATATCTCGTTTCTCGGCCATCTCCAAAAACATAAATGCAACTTAATTAAACTCGGCAGTGGACAACGACAGCACCACCACCACCAGGCAAGGCATTAAAACAGTTTACAATTAATTACAGCCAACTATTAACGCTACAAAGAAGCATCTGTTCGCTTGCCCCCCATCCCACTCCGTGGCAGGGTGTCGCCTTCTCGTTCTGCCTGTTGGCTGTCAGCGCTCATTGCTCATACGCCCCGTGGCGCGACATGCGACATGCGACAGTTGACCCACTGAGTCGCCTAGCCAGGCGGCCGACCAGCTTCTGAGTGATTTTGCTTGCGACTGAAATTATGTTTGACATTTTTTATTTTCGCAAACTCATTTTCCGAAGCTTGTGTCCAATCATTTCGGGGCTGAACATATGGAATAGGAGCAATTGGAGGCTCAGGGCAGAAATTCTTTAGAGATGAGGCAAGCAGAAGCTTGAATTTAGCCAACTAGGCAACGACAGCTTCCTGATATTGATGAAAATCATTCCGCAGATCAATACCTCAACCAATTAATCACCCATCGGATTCATTAAATTCCCTTTCCGGTGATTAATGCTGCGCTCGCACCCACACAGGAACATCTAAACCGCACCGCCGCAGCCCACACAGTTGCACGTCTATGGATCCATTTGACATTCGATTCGTGTTAAGGTCACTACTCGGCTGTTAGACAAATCGATCGACTGGCGAAAAAGGCGGCCGTATTTAAGCCAAATTACATTCAAGAGCTTCTCCATCACCATCAGCATCAGCAGCCTCCTCAACTCACTTTATGGAGCTTCGTGTTCCTTTTCGTATTTTTTATTGTCTAAGCCGTTAACACAAAAGCCAATTAATCTACAAACTGCAGCAAATTAGTCATAAACATTGAAATGCTAATTACGTGCAATTTTTATGTACATTTTCGGTTGTTTAGTAATTTAATAGCCCCTGCCCCTGGGCGGAGGGGTGGGCGACCGAGAGCTGAAAAAAAAAGCGAAAAAAAGTCAACGCATTAAGCCAGCGAATTGTGGCAAGCATTATTTTCAAGTTAAGTGTGCTGCTGCTGTTGTTTGTCATGTCAAAGTTTGATTTATTTTTCCGTGTAATAGACGAGCTTTTTGTGTTCCACAGCCACAGCCACAGCGTAATTATGTATGTCTGCCGAGTGTCGAGATGCAAACATATTTTCAAATACACCCGTTTAGCGATTGCACCGAGGAGTACTATATAGGCATAGTAGTGACCGACCGAGTGTAATCTATTTGATCTGTGCCGACCCCTGCCCGGCCCGGCTGGCTGTGCATTCCTGCTTCCCATTTTACAGCCAAAGCCAGCGGCTCAGTTGAAAGATTTGCAAAACTTTCTGAGTCACACTGGCAACGTGATTAGATCCGTCCTAGAGACTATAGCTCTATGAAATATTCGAAATATTCCCTTTGTGTGCGGTTTGGCACCACCTGCACCTTTGTGCCCAATTGGATTCCCTTAGTTTGTGATACCTCCGGTGGTCGGTCGTCATGGTGGCGGCTGGGATGGCAGTGGGCGGAGGTTTTCTTATCACAGCGTCGTGTGCTTGTACTTTCCTTTTCAATGTACCAGCCGTAGGCTGTACAGTCTTGCCTCCACAAACGTGCCCTTTGTGCGAGGGCCTCTTTCCCCCAGCCTGGCTTATCAATTATTTGCCCTCGTACCTCCGCCTTATTGAAAATTGTTGTACGAATTGTATAAACACACAAAAAACATACACACTGCGGCCTTATCTCGGCTGGCAATCTGTAGAACAGGCTTGTGTAGCATCTATTTGCCCACTTCACTTCACTCGGATCCACTCCACTTGACTTGGCCCGCAGCTCCCGTTGTCATCTGGCTTTTGTCTGTTTCGCCCGGGCACTGCACTGCCGGGAAAAGCCAATACAGCGGACTATTACACGGCAAACAGCGTGTGTGTTGTGTTTTCTCTCTCAGCTCCGGGTCGAAAGTCTTTAAAGGCACGCGTCCTGAACAGCTCAGCGGAAGGAGCCATCAGGAAGGGTTCCGTCGGAGAGAATTCCTATTTTTTAGCAGAAATAACTGGGATGCATTGTGCTTTTTGCGACAATAGCCAGAAACTCCATTAATATTTTATTGCTCCGAATTGAATAGCTCGATTGGAGGCCAGAGCTTACACTTTTAGTCCCCGCTGCATGAGGTGCGAGTGTAGGCTTCTGTAAGCCCCATCATTTATAATTTATTTGACCAACTCGTATTTGTTTGGCATTCCTCAATATTTGTAGAACGCAAGTGGCAGCACAACGGGTCGTATGCGGAATCTTTCAAGTGCCGCTCGGGCGAGGGGCAGGGAGCGGATTTAATTTCCGTTTAATGGCTAATGGAAAGAGATCTGTTGTGTAAACTCTAAGCAGAGCCAGAGGTTTTTAATTAAGCAAGTGATACGCGGGCGATAAGCAATGCAAATGTTTTCCTTGCATCCCCCCACTACTCGGAGATGCTTGGCCACTTTCTCGCCTTGCGTTTTCATCCGGGCCACATTGAATGATTTTTCGCAAAATTTAATTAAAATTGCCGCAGCCATTAGGCATTAACTGCATTCTTGTGATCAGCGGCAATTTTCAATTGATTCGATCTCGGCATCAGTGGCAGTTGCAATTGCTGCTGCCGAAGCCGTACGTGGCAGTGGCAATTGCAGTTGCAGATGCAGGCTTTCAGATACAGATACATTCGAACTGACAACAGCTGCTGCCGCAGAAAACGGTTTTGCCGCCGGCTATGGGCTGTCCGCCGTCGATGATCGCATCGCAGCAAACACACACACTCTGTGCACTTAACATCCAATATCTCACATCCCATCACATCATCGCACTCGGAATGGCTTTCCAGATGTGAGTGGCTAGTGGGTGGGTGGGTGCCTCTGGGCGCGACCAGAACTAGTTTAGCCGGCCATTTACAATAACTCAGATGGAAATTGTTTTGATCTGGCCAATAAATCTAATTTATCGGCAGGCCTGCCACGGGCGCTTTTCGCAATCTGTGTAGAGTTTGTAAGTATGTGATAATTGGGCGCCATGGCAGTCATAGGAAGCTTGGACCTACAGGGGGCTTGCCACATCGCAGTCTATTCAAAGTTAGCAACAAAAAGCTCTGCCCTTTGATGGGAGATTAGTCTGTAGACTTGGCGATTAAAAGTGTTTACGGCATATTGATGACTGCAGCAGTTCGTCGTAGCGAGGCAAGACTCTACTGTTGGCCAACTTGCCAAACAAGCCCCCTAGACGCCCGTCCATCATCATCGACAAGCGCGTCAAAAGATTTTTGCACGCTCCGCTAATAGTTTAGGCAAAATTCTTTTGAATGTCGCCGACTAGCTGACTGCATTCGGCTAAATGCACAAAGACCTGGCCTGGCTGGCTGGTTGACTCTATCGGGCTGATTGGTTAATCGTGCCAAATTCAGGCGTGTCGCCGCGGGTCATATTGCATTTGAATTGGCCTGCCTGCCTGTCCATTGTTGTGGGTGACTCCAGCCTTCAACGAACCGAATCTGACCAGCGTCATACGCTTTAATAATTTTGACTTTGAACGAATCGCAGTCGCAATCGAAATCGGAATAGGAATCGGAATCTGAATCTCAATCTGAAGCCATCTGGCATTCATGCACCCCATCTGACTCACGATCTTCCATGATCTAATGCGTTTTAAATTTGCCAAAAACTTTGAACTTTGTGCCATGTTGAGAGACCTGGCTAATTAGATTTCGTTGTCTCGCTAATGATTTCCTCCAATTTCGCTCGTCCAATTTGGATCTCATTCATTTCCCTTTCCATTTCAGTTCAACTTTGTTGGTCGCATTTTGGGACCCCGTGGCATGACTGCCAAGCAACTGGAGCAGGAAACCGGCTGCAAGATCATGGTCCGAGGCAAGGGCTCCATGCGCGACAAGAAGAAGGTGAGTGAGCACTAGTCCCTTAAAAGCATTATGAATAGTAAGTACACTCCAAGGATTCCTGGCCATTAGTGCTGGCGGAAAATGTGAATTATTCTCTGCTCTTTGGGCGATGGCCCTTCCGGAAAGTAGCTCTTAAGCAGACACTTTTGATTTCATTGGAAATTTGTGGTGAAAAGAGGACATTGCATCTACGAACAATTTAATATTTTGTCAGAATTCAGAAGGGTACTTGTAGTCTGTACAGTCAGGACACCCGAAAACTCTCACTTAGACTCACTAGGACATTGCATCTGCAAACAATTTAATATTTTGTCAGAATTCAGAAGGGCACTTGTAGTCTGTACAGTCAGGACACCCGAAAACTCTCACTTATTTTTGCATCTTACGCATCTTGTCACTCAAGTGCTCTGATGATTTAACGAAATCAGTCCCCTGACGAAAAAAGCTAAGAGAATAAGATGGGAGGAACGAGAATGAATCGAGTGTCTCGGGGCGATTAAATGTATTTTTGTAATTCATAATTGTGGTGGGCCGAAAGACTGACAGGAGAGTTTGTGAAAATACAAAATTTGGCTGCAATATTTTGATAATTTAATAGAAATGTGGGAACGAATAACGACGCCCGCCGCCCGACGCCCACTCGGATGTCTGAGTCATCGCTAGTCGTTTCACACAAGTGAAGACAAAACCAAAGAATACAAATTTGTCGCTTACTTGCATCTTGTAGATAGAAATAGAACGAAAAGTAAAAGACACCGAACCAGAAATTAGTCATAGTGCAGAGTCCCACCTCTGGTCGATGTTCTGCTTTGCTTGGCCACCCATCATCTTCGTCTAAAGTGGCCGAGAAAGTCACCTGCCCCCAATTTGAGGTCTCAGATAATGCTTTGGCCAGTATCTTATAAAGCGACCGACTGACAGTTCTTAATTTGACATGGAATTAGCTCTCTGACTCGCGACCACCGCAGCTTCAGAAGACTTTCCTCTACCATTTGATCCTAATTGATTATAAATTGCGGGCCACAAAAAAGCGAGATGAGGAACCAGAGTGGAATTTATGGCGGCCGTTGGAGAGAGCATTCAATATATTTGTGGCACGTTCGCAAGAAGCCATTTGGCCAGAAGTAATGGCACAAGTGGAAATGATTCCGCCCACTACTAATTGTTGCGCCCATTTGCGCGACGACTGTTCTTGCACTCGATACAAAAATTCCTCATTTTCGTGTACACATTTTTGAGCAATTTATTCATTGAGGGCAAGTGATTGAATCACTCTGCATACCGAATAAAAATAATGCATGATTGCAGAGTGCACTTTCGCAGTTGTGCTTAGTTTTCATTGCGGAAATTCATTCAGAGTTGGCTTGCCTAAATTCGTAGCATTCCCAAAATAACTTGATAAATTTTTTGAAATTTTTAGGAGGACGCCAACCGCGGCAAGCCCAACTGGGAGCACTTGTCCGATGACCTGCATGTCCTGATAACCGTCGAGGACACCGAGAACCGGGCCAAGGTCAAGCTGGCCCAGGCTGTTGCCGAAGTACAGAAGCTGCTTGTGCCGGTAAGTGCTAAAGCGAAATTTAAAGCGAAAGAAAAATAAAATCGAAATGAGAGTGTGAATCTCAAGCGAACACATTGCGTATACGCAATATATAAGCATAAGCTTCAAGTAAAAAAAAACTGAAATAAAAAGATCAATTAAAACGATTGCGTGTTGCTCCCGTTCCTCCCTCCTCTTTGTCTATGTTAAATCAATAATAAATTATTAAATGATTTCTTAGCTAAAATTTAATTGAATGTTAACCAGATAATTAATAATGGATTCTTATATTATTTCTCATTCTCTCTTACCAAAACCTAATCTGCTTTAATGTATTCTGTTTAATACATTAAAACCCGACCAAACAATGACACATGCCACATGCCACATGCGAATCAAAAACAAAAACACATACTTGTACTAACAGCAAGCCGAAGGCGAAGATGAGCTAAAGAAACGTCAACTTATGGAATTGGCGATTATTAACGGCACTTATAGGGACACAACAGCGAAAGCTGTCGCAGGTATGTCAACCAAGCCTCTATTTCTCCTCCGAACCAATATCTACCCTAACCTTCTAACCCCGACATAGCAAGACACACAAAAAATATAATACCAGCTAATCGAATGTAATAAGTCTAGCGCGAAGATCTAACCATTAACGATTCGCGGCGAACCGAACTGATTTAAAGTCGATTTAGGGTTGTTGAAAGTAAATCCGATATATCGATCCCAAGTGATATATTGTTTGAGTTGCAAGTTAACAAAGTACTACGTAATTATTCAGCACAGAAAATAATGATCCTGTCTTAAGACTTATTAATGTTTTATAATAATATACAATAATTGATCGACAAAACCGTTTGGAGAGTTATCGTGTTTATCGCAATATATCGAATTAGAATAGTCTTACAATTGCTAATCAATCACATTCTTACTATTTACGTATTCGATATATTTTTCTTGACATCTTCTTGCTGAGAATAATACTTTCGTCATCTGAAAAAAAAAATAATCGATATTGTCTCGCTTTGGCAATTTCAACAACCCTATTTTGATACGATTTCTTGATTTCTAATTTCTCCGATTTAAGCAGCTTTCTCATGCGTTGGCTCTCCTTCTGCTTCTCTTCTGTATCCCGCAGTGAGCGATGAGGAGTGGCGTCGCATGGTGGCCGTATCCGACACCCGCCTGCTGACTCCCGCCGGATTGCCGGGCCTGGCCGCCCAGATCCGCACCACGCCCGCCGCCCCGCTCGGCGCCCCCTTGATGCTGAATCCCCGTATGACCGTACCCACCACGGGAGCCAGCATACTCTCCGCCCAGGCCGCCCCGACGGCCGCCTTCGACCAGACCGGAATGATCTTCACTCCGTACGGGGACGCCTACAACTACGCCGCCCTCACCGGCAATACTCTGCTCACGGAATATGCTGATCATAGCGGTGGGTTGTTTGCCAGATAATCGATAACCGATAATCTCAATATCAATATCACATAAATCTCTCATCGCTATCTCTCTATTATGATTTACTTTTCGCAAACACACACCCATACACCACGCGCGAGAACACTAAGCGAATCACTCATCTTAAGGCAGAAGTCAGGCAATTAGATAGGCTGAATTACGAGCAGAAGTAACAAGAAGCATATCACTATCAGAGAACTACACGCCATTTAACACACTGACACACCGAAACAGACACAGATTTGACACATTGCGCATACGCCGCGTTGGCCTCTCAGCTGCTGGCGCTTGTTATTCTTTCCTCTTAACACATTAACCAAGTGCAATCGATTCAGTTTGTTATGACAGCTAAACAGCCAGCGAACTCGAGTATATAGTATTATTTTTTCAACTTAATACAAATATTGATTATTCTACTTTTTTTTTTCTTTAATGATTGTTTTGTTACATGTCATGTGAAGGATTTTAGAAGTGCATTTTATTTATGAGGAGCTTGCATTTATTTTTGTTGCTATTAATTAAGTATAGAGATGTCGAGAGTTTTTACGTCCCGTAACCACTCGGAGCTAACCCCATAATGACTTGCGATCAGTGCCATAAAGTATGCTATGAAAGTTTTGTTAGCCGAAATGCACGCTTTTCTAACCAAGCTTCCCCCAACAATAATCAATAATATCAGTTACTTACGGCTTCTTATTATTCGACTTACCAAATAACCAAAGCTAACCAGAACTCATTACCCGCCTTTGACAAACTGTTATCAATTTTATCTTATCTTTATTTGTTACAAACATAAATATTTGCAGTTGGTCGATATATGCATGCCGGCTCCGTCTTTTGAACTTCTCTCTATCCCTCTCAATAATTTATTCCTTGATCGACAGAGTTATGAAAACCTAGAGAGGAAATCCATTTCAAATGTTTAGCCTAAAGCTGTAGTTACAGTCACACACGTCCCACGCCCCACTGAAACAGAGTTATACACCCACACGAATGTATAGACTGTACATAAAAAATCTTACATCATTACTTAGAGACAAACTAAACAAGAAACTTAAGAGCAAACGGCACAACAGCAACAGTGAAAAGCGAAAACAAAAATATAAAATACTCAACGAAAAATGAATTTTAATCCCACAGATGAAACACGTTGCTGTCAGAGACACCAATTTATGGGTCTTCTGTCACTTAGTTAGGTCTCAAAACAAGAAACATTTCTGCAATATGCAATATTGGCAAAAATAAGTGATTTTTAGGCCCTTAATTTTCGTAGTTCTTTTAATTATATCTTAACTCTTATTATGGTTCGACTTGTGGATCGTTTGCTTCTATGATTTCCCCCAAGCATACATGAGTATATTCTAGTTGAGAACAGCAACCAGAGCAGCGACAGCCAAAGCAAGTTGTTGATTTTCGTTTGGTTTTTGTTTTTGATCCCTTAAGTATTCAAATTAGTGAGGTCTAAACTTTCAACTTAGTTGCTGAGTTAACAATTCGTTTATCCCGTTCTTTTATCTTCTGATTAATAATTTTTTTTTTAATGGTGAGAGGGTCGAGTGTTAAGTGCAATTTAGATTTATAGATTTATTTGTAGTGAGAGTTTGCGAGTTAGGGGGACAGTATTTATGCACAAATGTACCTTACGATTATATAAAAAGAGAGAAGCCGTTTCAATTTTTCCAGCCAGTGCCATTTCTCGTCAAAACAGTACTTTGAACAGAATTGCAGAAAGCTTTTTAAAAATATATCTATACTTGTAGACGTAATGTATTTCTTAGAAGAGGAGCCTTGAATCAAGTTGGTGCTTAATCAATTACTCGTATTTCAAGTTAGTTTCTAAGTTTAGTCGAGGCTCTCCGGCAGCCGTCCAGGACCAGAAATTGAACGCACGACTAGTCAGCAAGCTGGAAGAATAACAAACTGCTTTAGGAACATTATTGTGGAGCATTACACGGAATAATCGTTGGCAGCCGTTAGCTTGAAGGAAACATTATTAGGCTAAGCGGCTTGAAAATCACTTATTTTGTGTCAGGAAATCAGAGCGATTAAAACATAAACCGAATAAAACACACAAGCGCACACATTATAACGACTCATTCCAAAGAAGCAGAGAATTTAAATGTTACAAAGTAAAAGTAAACGTAAAAGTTAAAGAAAACAGAAAACAGGTGAAGAAATGATTTTTCCCCCTCAGTTGGCAATTGGCTTGTAAGCAAAAAGTTCCAGCAAGGCAGCTAAAGCAAAGCAAAGCAAAAGCAAGCTTCAGTTTGAGCAAGCATATATACATATTATTGTATATGTTATGATGTACGGAATATTTATTAGACCTAAGTGTATTTGTAGCGAATATGTTCACACTTATTTATACCTATATAATCGATATGCATATATATACAAACCTATATCTACATGTATCGTATCGTATATTTTAGTAGGCGCCATTAAGCAGCAGCGTCGTTTGGCGGCTAACAGAGAACATCCCTATCAGCGAGCAACGGTCGGAGTGCCAGCCAAGCCGGCGGGTTTCATTGAGATACAGTAGAGCCTCTGCGACATAAAATCAAAAGAAAAAAGAAAAAAACAATAATAAATTAAACAGAATAACCCTTTTATTTCACCATATCAACCGAAGCAATTTTAAATCCTTTGTTTTTAACTTTAATATGCGAAGAAGACCAGAAACCGACCAGATTTGGTTGTCTGACTTTTAAATTGTTTGAAGCGCGATTTAGTTTAATTTTCCAACTCCCGACATTGGCTTATTTAATTTGAAATTATCATAAACCCGCTGCTGTATCTGTATCCACAATGAAATCCCCGCCCGGAAACGTTGGCCAGGCCAGGCCGATCTGCCCTGATCAGAGTTCCCAAAAAGCAAAAGAATTGTCAAGCGCACCGCCTCCACAGGTTAGTTGTGTTTCTACTCACTTATTTATTTTATCAAACTATTATTTTCTCTGTGTGTTATCGTTTTTCCCTCCGGAATTAAATGCAACCGAGTTCTGGTCTCGCTTGCATTTTGTTCCGACTGCGAGACAAAAGCAAAAAAAAGAATCTTTGATAAATACAAAAAAGTACAGACACATGCAAAATCTATCAAGCCAGATATGCTGCTGGAATGAAAAGTTGATTATTATCTTTTATACAAATATTTATACAAAACATTTTTATATTATTTTTTCTTTGTTTCCACGTTGACTTGTGCCTTTGATGTTTTACATACACCCAAAAAAAAAATATTAAAAAAATTTGAAACAAAAAAAAAAAAAACGAAGAAAATAACTTCAAAACATTTTAGTAGATTTTTTAAGCCATATACAATATTTAAAAGAAAACCCCTCTTTATGAGATATGAATTTTACATGTGTATCCTAGATCGTAAGTCCCCTGTTTAGTCTGTTAAGATTATATGATTATTTTGTATTATGCGTTCGAATGTAAATGTTGCAATTGAACCGAAAGTGTACCACAAGGAAATAAAGATCAATGATTTTTGTTGAAGTGAAAAAAAAAAAGAAAAAAACAAAAAAAATGAACACAACAAAAAGCAAACAAAACAAAATCATTACCAAGTCTTATGATTCTTTCTGCGAACTGGACTTTTTCAGAGTTCTTCTAAAAAATAAAAATCAAAACCAAAATCTAACGCTTTCCGAACATAACCCCAAAATAATTGAATTAAAAAGTATTTATTTCTCGTATTCAGTCGTCACACATAACTCATTGATCAGAATTTATTAATCAAAACACTTCACTTTGTTTGTTTGCAACTCTAGTTACTAAGAGAACTTAACTTTAGGCTCCAGCCACACAGTCCATGAGACCATAATAAATATCACATACACACCCCCACACACTCGTCCTCTGGGCATAACCCACTATATGCTTACCTCTTACCACTCCTCGATTGATCATTAATCCAACCCACACACCACCAACGCAACTGTACCAGAAACCACTCCACAGATGCTATGGCATACGCATTTACTTTATATTATATATGTGTTCTCCGGAGCATATATCCCTGTATCCGATATATGTGCCCTATATGTCTACTCACCACACTTAATCCTTAAGCTTACGGGTTGCGGTTCTTCAGTAATATATATATTTATATTCCTGTCTCTGATCTTCTAGACTAGTTAGGTAGATGAAAAACCCTAAGTTCCGAAATTCTCATAAAATTGCATTTGCATAAACACAACAAGTCAATGGATTAAACTTCCAGATGTTATACATATATTCGAAACGAGTCCTCCAAGTTCAGAAAAGTTACTAAAATGGTTTGCAAAACTCACTTAACTGATGTCAAAATAAAAGACAAAATTTAATAAACACTGAATACACCGATGTAAATAACGCTTTCCTCTAAATTTTATTTTGGCATTCTGTAAAAAAATAATAATAAAATTAAAACTGAAAACATTGTCATTTATGCGCTTATGCACCTGCAATTTTATGTATTATTTTTGTTTATTTTTATTTTCCCCTAATAATTACGTGATAAATTCTTATAAATAGCATATTAAAACTATTAAAATGGTATAAACATATTTTATATAGCCTCGAATACAAAAAGAGAAATGTGATGTAATATTATTGCTAATTATAACTAACCAAAGGCCAAGTTAACCAAAAACAAACAAAAGAAAACTAGAAAATGAATTAATCTGAAAATGGATAAGCTGTCATGTTCTTGTAAATTTCAGTCTGATGAAAGAGAATTAAATAACCATCAAATGTCGCATCTAAATAACTTTCAAAACACACAAAAAATGTCCGCACTATCCACAATTTCTATATATTCAATATTTAATATGAAAACGATTTCCGGATGATGAAAAAGCTAATGATAATAATGTATGTGTTTGTCTATTTGATTTTAACTATTTAAACCGCCTCGAAGTCACTTTGAGGCGCTAGACAACCAGCAAAAAGTTACTAAACGTTTGTGCGGCATATCCTTACCACATCTATTTATATATATATTTCTATATGCATGTCTCTGTGGCTACTCCCCACTGATCCAGCCATATTTTTGGTAACTTTTTGCGCTCACGACTCGCATAACATAGGATTATTAAACATGATGAACTAACTGCTAACCACAAAGTATTAATCAAACTCTATTTCCACTTCTATGAATTTCTCTTTCTTTACATGCTAACTAAAATAAAACCAAAAAAACGAAAAAAAAATTAATATCCCAAGAATAAAACTCAAAACCGAACATCCTAAACCATAAATATCCTCCATTCTCCATGAACCATCTACCAACCCGCCTGCCATAGACGAGCACGGAAATAAATAAATAAAAAAGCAGCCACAGCAGCAGCATCAGCATCTCAGCCAGGCCAAGAACTGTGTGTATGTGCATCCTATGCAGCTAACAAAAACTGTAACAAAAAGCCAGAAAACAGAAACTGAAACTGAAACTGTCACTGACACATCTACTAAAAACACGCCTGAAATTCACTCGGATGCCGTGCTGTTTTTCACTCATTCAACATGCAACATCCGCAACACGAGCGGCAGATCCAGCAGCAGAAGCAGTTCAAAAAATATAAAAAAAAAAAACAGAAAACCCCTCCAAACAAAAAGAAAAAAAAAAAATAGAGAAGCAACATCAGTATGTATTGAATCTTGTGGCCATTAAAACTGTCAAGTTTTGCCAGCATCAAAGCAAAAACAGAAGTAAGCAAAACAATTGATAAGGGAATCGAACATAGAAGATAGTTTAATTATCATAATCTAAAGGAAAATACAAGTTAGATCATAGTGAAAAGTTCAACGAACAAAAACATACTTAAAGCACACATTAATATATATAACTTTATATTTAATATGCATATACAAGTCTGTATATAATTACTCCCTTAATCCCCTTAACCCTAAACCCCATAAGAATATCATGTTAACGGAATCTCATCCAAGAAACTCTAAAACGAAAAAATCGTTTATTTTTTTAATTCAATCGTCAGGCGAAAAGAATGAATCTTTCATTAGTTGAACGTTAGTTGTTTCCCTTCCCCAAGAATTCATTGTAATCCACGAAAAGATTATGCGAAAATCGTTCCAGATAAACTCATTATGTTTGGACACCGATTTTGTTTGCTATGCTAGCTAAGTAAGTCTAATGCATATTATATTTTTGTTAAACTGACGCAAATTTTTGTTAATGAAGTATTTTTGATTATGTTATATTTATACAAATACACTTTCCACCTCCCACTTCAAAATGATTGTTCGAATTGCCAGGAAGTGGGTGGAGCAGGTTAGGAAAGCGGGAAAGTAGCATAACACCATATTGAAAACACGTTTAACAGCCATATTTAGTTAATGAAACGACCATAAGCAATTATGATAGCTATGGTAAAATAATATCGAACATTCATAATGTACAATTAAACGCTACACTTAAATTATTTTTATTTTAATGGTAATGTATTATACGCAGAAATAAACATAAACCATTACGTTCTAAAGCAAAAACTTCTCTACCCTGAAGAAATAACATAATGAATTCTTTGGTTTAAAATAATGGATTAACTGGCATAGTTTAATCTCTTAACTTCTTTTTTATTTTTGTTGGAACAAAATGAATGCAGACAGATTAGCAAAGAACAAAATGAAACCCGGTAATTTGCATTTAAATTATGGTACAAAGCTAAGCAATCGATGAACTAAACGTTATTTTAAATTGAAGAATTTTTCAAGTTTTTGCTGGAAAACTGAAAATGAAAATGTTATTATTTATCGAAACGTGCCTTAATGAAGTTGAACAAATCGGCACCAATCAAAATAATCAGTCTAATAATGAATAACTAATAAGTGAGAATAGAGAACTTTTTGAAATTATTTTGCGAAGTGAGAGAGACTTTATACTCAAGAATAAAAAGAAGTGGAGCCACCCAGTTGGTTAACTATAATAATATTAATATAATTTTTAATTTTATTAATAATAACGGCAATCGTGCAATCGTAGCAATTTCAAGCGTTGCTTATGATGAGTTCAGAATTAACCCAAACAAAAAATATAAAACGAAAATATAATTCTCTCGATGATTGTGTTACAAAACAGAATAAATAACTTAGATTATAGGCTCATTAATCGAATGTTGCGCCTCTTAATCAATATTCATCCATTCGCCAGCATCATTATTTTAGTTTCATACGTTTCAGAAGAAAATCATCGATATATTGTGAAATAATCAGTCCTTATGTTCAAAACCTAAAACTTTATCAATTACGCACATGTAATTATCTACGTATGTATCTGTATGTACGCGTATCTATAACTTTTTGCATAAATAAATGTTTTTAAAAAATCCACAACTGCGCAAAGTCTTGGGGGAATGGTTTTAATTCTTGCAGCATTCGCAGGTAATAAAATATAAAATTGATTCAATTGGTCGGCTTTCATTTTAATCGGATCAAAGCAAATGGAATGAAATAAATGCTCAAACGCTCAAGTATATCATTGGGAGCCATTCCATTTTGCATCCCAACCAGAGTGACTTTTTAAAATTGAGATATAAATGTTGATTTGCAACTCATCCATTTAAACATATTTCAGAGGGTGAGCGCAAATTCACTTGGAGTCCTTTATTTATGAACAAAAAGGATTTGATTAGAGACATGTTTCTAATCTAGACTTGAGAAAGCCTTCATACTAAGACATTCTGTGAAACACGTCCATCTATTGGGTTAATTAAGAGGAAGTCCCTGTGGAACTGGTAACTTGGCACCTTGGCCTCAGTCTTATGCAGAAATGTGATACTCGGAGCAGGCAACTGCGCAGTGCATAGGGACAATCAATAGCTTGAATTCTGTCTGAAGAACTGAAAACTGAACACTGACAAATTGTGTAGACGCTAATTTATTCCGAGAGCCTGAGCCGTGTCCTTTGCCGTGGCTCTGTCTACTTGGGCTGAAAATCACTGCCGCCGTCACCTGTCTTTGTGTTGTAAACAAAGGAGGTTGCACGTGCACGTGCAGGACTCGAAAGTGCGCAGGCGCCACTTAACAGCCCTCTAACAGCAGGACCCTCCGGTTAACAGAGCGCCGTTGTTGGACGTGCTTTTATATTCTGGAGACTGCGGTTGGTCGCTTCAGTGCGGTCTCGGCGTTCGAAAGGTTCGTTTCTCTGCAGAAACCCGATACAATCATTTGCCAGCCTGGTAAATTCAATTCTCAATCTCAAGTCGTGGCAACAAGTGTCCTTCGAGGATGTGCGTGAGAAACTATTCACCAATCTGTGTGTTTTTCGGTTACTGTGTTGCTTTGCTCGGAGTTTCTGTGGCAGTGGTGCTGGGCCAAAACGGAAATACCTCTATGGTGGCCATTCAGAATGAAGTGGCAATCGAGGAGCAGTGCGGCAACACCCAGCGAATGGTGGACGAGTGCTTTAAGGATCTGCCACCGCACTTAATGGAGTTCCTGCAGAATACAAAAATTGTCATCAGTAAAAAGGAGATCACCGCCAAGTGCAAGTAGGCATTAGGACGGAACTACAATAGTAGCTTTAGTAGCTTGGGAAAATAATACCCTTGAAAAGTGTAGTTTTTGCCTTTTAAATCCTACTTTTTAGGAAGTACGGATAAATTATAATAGCCAGTGTATGATTAAGGAAACGGTTTCATGACGAGTTAATCCAATGCTTAAAATAAATCAATTTGGATGAACTATCGCGTTTTCCATATAAGGATAACCCCAGGCTGGGTCAATCGAGTGCGAAAACAGAGTCACGAGGTGTTTACTGAAAAGGGGGACCTTTATTATTGATTACGCGTCTCAAGCCGCTTAAAACGATTTATTCATATTTTTCCCCGAGGCCTTCGGGCAGTGAAAGTTATTCACGAACGTGCCTCCTTTGACACGGGCCAATATCCTGACTGGAGTGGTGTATCCTCCGCTGTCTGGAAGCCTGGGCGGAGATGATTAATTATTCCAGATTCAAGTGCCAAAAATAAAATACAGACTTTTGCCATTTAAGGCCATGAATGGACTAATTGCTATAGAGCTCGCGTCAAATGTGCTGTTGACAGACATTCAAATTAGACTAATAATGTGCTTTGGGAGATGCGATTTAATAGAAAGTTGGGTAATTGGGCTGCTAGTTTGAGGCAATCGGGGAATTGACTTAAATGAAATTTTTGTCATTAAAGCATACACCACAATACTGATTACAGAACAGTACAGGTTCTGTAAGTGATAAGGATTACAGGTGATAAGGAAATCAGTTTAATGTTTTTGTCTATTTACATGCAGTTTTCAAGAAGCTTGTCTCTTATCTGTGATTTATTTCACATAATTTGCATATTATTTAGAAAAACAACCTATCTCTAGGCTATTAGTTTTTGGCTTTAAACAAGCTTGAAAGAATAAAAGCTGAAATCAAACTTTCTTGCGTTAAAGAAGGCATGAAATTAGATATATATTGAAACAAAAAGAAGAAAAATGTAATATAATAAAAGGTGAATGTGTAGTCAATTGATTTGCTAGCCAGGATGGCACAGAGTAGCTTCACGAGTGCCACTCAATTATTCCTCACTCAATTGTCCCTGTGCTAAATCGAATTATTTATTGCAGCATATTCAACCGGGGCATGAAATGCTTCGACTCCTACATGAAGCGTTGCCTCAAAGATCGCAAAAAAGACTCGTTCGAGGCGAATGTGGAGGGAGCCAAGCGATTTTTCAACAAATTCTGCTCCGATCCAGATTTCCAGAGGGGTAAGTTGGCCAAAATTTGGTATAAACCAGAAAATATAAAGAACATAAAACACAAGGTGGCTAGTTGACACCTGAGCGGGCATTAGCGTTTCCATCAGGGCTCTTCTGGCATTACACCAAAAGCCACAATCATCCAAAAACACCATCGGATTATGACGCAAGTCCTGGGGCAAAGCTCGTGCCTAAGCTCAAATGCAAGGATACCCGGTTGACAGGACTTAAAGTGCCCATCCACTCAAGACAGTATCATTATTTATAGACGACTTTCAACGCTAACGCTCCCTAACTTTGTTTTCATTCTCGGTTTCTTGCCAACTCTTTGCAGACTACCTGCGGCACAAGGACTGCTTCTCCTACATTCAGCTGGACTGGGTCAGTTGCACATCCGAGTTCGAGACCATCCTGAGCGACGAGGTGCACGATGAGACGAGAAACGCCAGCGTCAAGTTCCTTGAATTCTGCTGGTACAGTTAATTAATAATTAATACCCAAATAGTACTTAAAGCTTTATTATTTTTCCCTGTGCACAATGCTTGCCATACCAAATAACACTTTTTTGGAATCAATTTCAATTAAGTTGATGTTGTTTTCATTGCAGTGCCCGCTACGCGTACGAAAATTGCATCTACAACAGTGCCCGGTACAAGTGCTACAAAAACTCAGCGGAGTTTGCCCGCGAGACGGCCAAAATGCTTTCGGACGAGAAGCACTTCAGGAACTGCGCCGTCCTCCAGCACATCTGCGCCCACGCCCCTCCCGGTGGCGGAAGACTCCGGCGGCAGTGGCTCGGCCTCCAGCTCGCCCTCCTTCTCCTCCTGATCCTGCTGATGCGGATTTGGCCGTAAATCGAAATTCTACTTTGTGTCGACTGTGAAGATTGTGAGTGTGAGTGTGGTTATGTGGATATGGGTTAGGAATTGGAGATGAATGCACTCTGAAGAAAATTTGACAGCATTGGGTTACCAATTGGGATTGTGCATATCATATTGGGGTCGTCGTAAGCTTTATCTTGAAACATCTCTACCAGCTAAATGGGTTTCAAAGATCTGTAGATATTCTTGAGCTTACTTCCCAAAACTAAGACCTAATGGTACTGAAAGTATCACACTTTTTTCTCTGTGTATGCATGCGGTTAAGTGTGCTCGTCCGAATTTGAGTCTCCGCTTCTTTTTTGGGATGTCCCATCGAAAATGCCAAGCATTTGGTCCCCTCCCCGGGTTTTTCGGACAAATCCCCCGAAACTGTCCCTGGGTTCCTGTTATCTCTATGTGTCTGTGAATTTTCCGGTGTCGTTTGGGTGTGTGAGTGTGCAAGGGGCCATGGGCGGGTTACTGGGTCGGAAAGCGGCACTGGTTTGTCTCTGTAACGTTAAGCTAAATTAAATGCATATTTCAAATAAATGAATATTCACGTTGTACTTTCTTTGCGGTTTGTATTCTGGTCTTAACCCTGTCCAGCCTGGGGTTCTGTTTTTATAGACCTGCAGCCTGGAGAACGGACTTGTCATGAAATTGTACCCAAGGCAATAGCAGAGTTTTATTGAAATTCTTCAGCAACAGGAAGCCAAAAAAGTTCTCCTCTAAATTTCAATATCGGAACACCTGCTGCGGCATATTAAATTCTACCCACACACCGAAGTATTCCGACAGAAGGGTACAGTTTGTATCCATTGTTATTGTCTATTTTTTGTTTACAAGAACTACTACTAGCACTGCCACTGCAATTTAATATCGACTTCCATTTGGGCAAAAACTTTGCCGCAACGCAAACTCCGTGAAATGGAATATGTTTCGAGCTCCCGGAATTGCGTAGCATATTTTTAGGCGGCGTGCAACTGCGGTTCGGAGGGTTCCTATGCAGCAATAATAATGAATCCGACGCGAACATCATTATTCTTTTTACTGAATACTGCAGTGGATACTTTTCCATCCGGATAAACCATTCTCATAAATAATGTAGGCCAGATGCCGTCAGCAATTTCCAAAGTTTTGCAGTTTCGCCAACTACTGCCGTTAAATTTTATTTTTGTTACTTTTTATTTTTAAAACAAACTTTTGCAGCCATTTTGACTGTGTTAGCATCAGCTGTTGAATCAAATGCCCATGCAAATTTTTTTTGGTTCAATTAAAATAACTACAAAACTCCTCATACATACTCTCTACACAACTACAAAAAACCACTCATACGCACTGTGGACCGAGTGGCTAGTGGATCGAGTGGATACCCACTATCAGCTAATAAATAGAAATAAACTTTTGCGACTCTTTTTTTTTTGTAGTTGGCATAATCCGTTTTATTTTGATGGCTGTGATAGTTTTATTTTGGTTAGAACTAGTTGGAAAAATATTACTAATACGCAATGTTGTTCGAGTAGCTAACCAGCTTATTTTTAAAACCATTTTTAACTGTTTATACTGTTTGTTTGGATACATAAAACTTCTCTAATAGCCACTAGAAATATAAGCCACTTTGCAACTATGCCTGTGGTGCTCCAAAACCAAATTAAATTTTTTTTTCAACAATTTTTTGCCCAGCGCCGTGTACTCCGGGTTGCGCTTCCAGGAGTTTTTTCCATCAAAAGTCAAGTCCTTTTTAGTCCGTTTTTTTCTTCGACAAGGTGAAGTCTTTGAATTTCACCGAGACCATGTATCCACATCTTTGTGTTTTCTTGTAACTCTTAAATCGAAATATCGATTGGTCGATGCGCCAATCGATCCGGTCAATTTAACATTTCTTAGTAATTTTAAACTGAAAATTAAGTTTAGTATAAAAACAACCATGCCAATATTATAAATAATAGTTGAAACCTGTGCTGGGAGACAGTTTCTTTCTACTATAGTTTCCATGACAAAGTTTCCAATGTAAAATAAAAGGCTTACCCGTTTAAGGACTAACTTCCCGCTATCGCTGGTCTATATTAATTTTGTGCGGTGCTTTGTTTTTACCTGTTACATGGAAATTGAACGCTAATGGCTCTGTCAGAAACTGCACTTTGCTCTGATATGTTATTAGTCCTGGGACCTGCCACTTTTAATCAGAGTTGATACTCCGGGAAACTGTGATGACTGAAAGAAATGGGGGCATAGGAGAAAAGTGGTTCTTATTAGCTGGAAAAGAAAAAAGTCAGCGAAAAAGTAAAAAATTAAAACAAGTGAAGAGTGTCCGATGAAACCTTTGTAAATTGAATCACTTGTTAAAGGCTCCCTTTGTGATTTTTTCCATGTTGTAGAGAAACTGTCAAGTGCATTCATGAATAGGGAAGCTACACATTTTTGTGTGGGAGCATGAAAAAGGGCTTATTTTAGACTCCACACTAATGGGTTTAACTAAAACAAAGAAATGAGAGCTCATCCACAAAATGCAGGCAATGCAAAGATAAATAAAAATAGCTTTGGTCTTTTTCAGTCTTTCGCAAAAACAAGTACGCCTTCGTTTACTTTCCACAAATCAACAAGGATAATACAAGAATAAGCCTTTACCAACTGCATGATTAAATGAAATTTAATAATGCCTGAAAAATCGATTCCGGGTCGTTAAGTTCGGCTAAGCTCACCAGAAAACCTTTGTACACAAATCGAACTTTTAATTGAATCAATTAAGTGGCAACGGTCGGATGAATTCTATCGGCGGCTCTTGGCCTCGGCTTTTGGGGAAATTCGATGCGCTGCATTTTTAACAAGGGGCGA
Organism: Drosophila monieri; assembly: GCA_035047585.1. Lineage (NCBI taxonomy): Eukaryota > Metazoa > Arthropoda > Insecta > Diptera > Drosophilidae > Drosophila > Drosophila monieri. The sequence goes on along the minus strand of JAWNPJ010000087.1, from coordinate 1,775,725 downwards.
GCCGTGTAATTAAGACTGATAAGTACAGGGGCGGAAACTTTCAAACTCTTATCAATTATTTCCACTCGCTGAAAATGCCACGAGTTGCCATGACTCCAAGTCCTTGCCCTTAAACTATATAAAGCATTATTCGGACTGTAAATTTATGCAGCAGCTAGATTCCATTTCTCAAAAAGGGAATTAATAGGAAGTTTGACGTTTGTCACAAGAAAGTTTGGTTTAAGTTGTACGCAAGGTTTTTTTGCATTGAGGGTCTATTTTGAAGGTTTTATTCCAAAAATATGCAAACGGTAAGCAAACGTACAATAAATCAAAAATCCAAATACTGGAGGCAGTCCTCTGGGTGGAACTGACATACACAGAGACTGGCCCGTAAAAGTAATAATACTCGCAGCCCCCAACTCAAAAGGAATTGGGCTCTAAAAATTTATGACTCCGGGCAATCAAATCAAAAAATAATTTCGGACCTGCCATAAAATTACCATTTCTGTTCATAACCCGAAAAACCAGAGGCCAGGCCTCCAAAGCTCTTAAAGTGCACTTCCTCTGGGTTTTTATTAAGGCCAACAATTTTGCAACGAGTTTTAGGTTTAGTGGGGTAAATGAAAAGGCTTCTTGAAGTTTCAAGAAGTTTTCTCTTTGAATTCTATTGAAGTGATTTTTTTTTATTAAAATACAAGCTACCAGACCTATAGAGTTATTAAATGTTACTTTAAAATGCGAAACATTTAGAGACAGAGATGACAGCTTGTTAGATCGATATGAATTCCATTTACTCTTCATTATAAATGCTGGTTAATCCAATTAAACTATTAACACTCAAGCCAATGAGCTTGCTTAATGAGCTCATCAACTGGTTAATCCGTTAATTAAAAAGTTATTATTGTACTCCAACTGGCAAAGTGGTGAGATTTGGGTTTAATACTTGTTACTACTAGTGAATATTATATAAGTACTTATGTACTTACATAAATACTTGAAGTCAACAAACCTCCAATGTCTCCTCACAGGCAAGCTTGGCCTAGAGTTCAATAAATAAAACTTTTCTGTTGCTTTCACAAGTATATTTTTGAACACGTGCAGAAGCCATTTATTTTTATTTTATTCTACATAAACACAAAACCTAAAATCAGCAGCCCTTGCTCATTTGCGGACAAAAGAGCCGGATAGGTTTACAGACTGTTTACTCATCCACTTATAACCTGGGTAAAGCCACGATCATCGTTATCGTAACCACCGCCTCCTCCGTACGAAGCGCCTACGTTGCGTCCACCTCCATTGCTGTATCCAGGTCCGAAGTTGCCTGTGTAGACTGGACGCCCACCGCCGCCTCCTCGTCCACCGCCACTTCCACGTGGGGCGCCTCCTCCGTAATAGTTGCCACCCCCTCCTCCTCCGTTGAGTCCTGTGTAGACTCCAGGACCCTGGCCCCCAGGCGGATTACCTGTAAGTAGCATTCGAATTAGAGTGTTATGCGTCACTATATGGCAGGAAATTGTTCCTAAATCGGGTTGGATCTTTGAAGAGGGGAGATGGATGACTATTTCATACCTAAATATAGTATTTAAAAGTGTTTTAGTTACTGCTTTAGATGGACAAACTAAAAGCTGATGTAGAAAGCAAATATTCAACGTTTTCACTCGATTTTAGTTGAGTCAATATTGAGTCAGCAGAGTTGGCCTGCGGCAAGACCTGTCTTTCCAATGCTTTGTTTGAAATTGCTAAAAATCATCCCTGCAGGTCCTCAAAGTCCACTGAGTTTATTTAAAGGGGGTGTTGGGGAATCCCCTCTACTTACAATCATAGCATCCGCCACCTATGTAAACAGCCGACTCGGTCAGCGCCAGGGCGGCGACGGCGAGAATCGCAAATGTCGCGTAGTGTCTCATGTCGATGGTGTACTCGAACTGGTCTGGACCGGGTGCGAAGCGGTATAGTCACTTATATACGATGCATTCACCGATCCCCTATTCGATGTCGATCCGAACCTTATCTCCGAAGAGAACTTTTTGCAGTATAGACTAGCCGCTACGTAAGTGATCATCTGGGCAGGGAAAAGCCCACAAAAACAATTATAATCTCGGGGAGATTAGGTCATTGCGGTTGATACATGCTCTACATTCAGGTGGTATAAAATGAAACGAACTTTAATCTAGTTTTTATTAAAAATATAAACTAATCAATGAAATTAATAATTAATATTTTGGGGAAAACAACACTGTTATACTATATTAAACATATCTTGAAAGTGTAGAGAATCCTATGAGTAATCCTAGTTTACAGCTGCAATAATTTGTATTTTCTAATAATGCTTAATGGTCAAAAAACATGTCATTATTTTCGGAGAAGTTCATTTGGCTTTGTTGTGTGTCGTAAAGCCATTTTTTAACTGTCAACCGCGGCTCTACGTTTTACGTTCCAGCTCACGAGTCACGACTTCGGGGGTCTGGAACCCGTTTTCTCCGACAGATGGATCGATGGGAAGCTTCTCTGGAATCGCACTTGCCATTCATGTTCAACACATCTTGGCATTAATTGCAAACTGCGTTTTTTGGGCGTGACTATCATAAATAGTTTCTTGGACAAGTTCAAGGAAGTCAATTACGCCGAAGCTGCCACGGGAAAAGCCCTTGTATAGATAGTGAGAGTGGGGGAAATCTTTCGAATACAAAACAAAATCAATAGTATTTATATTTTTGCGAATTGAAAGCAGCGCGCTGACCAGAGCACTCAGGCTTATGCAAATTGATTTGATCGATCTATAAGCCGGCCTATATAAGCAGCGTGAGAGTCTGGCTTGGTCAGTATATTAGATTCAATATGAAGTGCCTGACGTGTGTGCTGCTCTCTATGGCCCTAATTCCGGCTCTGATTAGCGGTAAGCGGTTCAATCACTTCATTTGCAAGTTCCCTTGACTGACAGTGTCTATGAATGCAGGCCTTCCGAATCCGAATCCCCAGCCCAGTACCGTGGTGGTCAATGGAGTGTGTCTGACTTGTATGTTGAGTCTCTAGTTATTTGAAAAAGTTACTAAATTTTATTTAAAACAGGTCCCAATCCTCACGGGGACCCAGTCTACTTGGATGGTCAGGAGTACCGCAGCTTCTCTTCGCCAAATAGTAATGGAAACGTGGTCATCTCACGAGGTGGCGGATATGGCGGGGGGCGTGGCACCATCTACCGCCGTGGGGGAAACACCATTGTCAATGGGCGGTGTGAGGAGTGCAATGTGGACATTTGAGTATAATGCTGACATATTAAAGTCTGAAAAGCCTGTTTTATAAACTCAACACTCCCTTGTCTTCCCTTGATCAATCAAACTTAAATTTGATATATTCTTGGCCAGATGTGCGACATCAATTCATTTAGTTAAAAGCATTGACAATCGCTTACCCCGCCCTCTGTTCAAATTGGATGCAATGATTGTGATGGTTTTGAGTGCAGAAAGCATCAGTCGTTGGGGAATCCTTGGAAAAACGAACAATTTACATTGGGGAAGGGTGGGGATAGGTAGTACACTGGTAAAATGCAAATCCTACTATTTAATAAAAGTGAGTTTTTAAAGTTTCCAACCAAGAAAATGCTCTCCACAAAATGGTGGCAATATTTCAAGTGTCGTTTAAGTTGCTGTTTTCCGACATTGGCTTCCTTCTCCCGCCATTCCCTGTAATTGCGCATTAAAGCGACAACAAAAGCGTCACATTTTGAAAAACATTCCATTGATGCGAACAAAATTCAATCTGTCTAAATTGAAAAAAAAGCGATCCGTCAGGGGGGTTTCGGTGGCTGAAAAATACAGACATTTCCGATACAGATGCGGCCAATTGAGTAAACAGCACCTACTTCGGGGAACGCCCGGGTTTGTGTCACAGGTCATAGGTCTTCCGCGGAATTCAAAGTTAGAGCATGTTTTCTTGTGAAAGTCAACATCGCATCGATACAATATACGCGAATCGATATGCCTTACTTACTGGTTTTTAATGCACTTTCTGCCCAGACAAGCAAGCTTAAGTTGCGCGTGCAACATGGCGTATGCGTAGTGCTTGCAAAATCATAAATATATTTACGTTCGCGTAGTAAACAATGAAGGCTCAGTTTGTGAGCCATGCTTCCAACAAAAACAACTTACCCCGCTTATTTTCCAAGCTTCTTGCCACACTTTTAAGCTGGCTGCTCAAAATATTCTTCAAAATTAGATTTATATTTCTGGCATCTAGGGAAAATTCAATTTGTTAAAAGGAATTCAAGAGTTGGCATGCTGCGCTGGAGTTTGAGCAGGAAAAGTTGAAGTGATTTAAATTTCAAGAGCCAAAATCATAGCAAATGATGAGCCGCTCAAGCACCTTTGTAATCACAGTAAAAGTTAATCTGAAAAATACATTTAAATCGTAAATTTTATTATGGAATATACATTTTTTGGCCCTCTTTGGTTCTCCCCACCCCAAACCCAAATGGACCAGAATATTTACTTAGCAACCAAGGTCCTTGTGTCGGGACTGGAAGCTGCTGGAAAATAGATTTATGTCGACGTATATTTGATTTCAGGTCAATTTCTGTTCTTTTGTGCCTAATTTGTGCGGAATTAGGAGAGATTTTTGGGTGCCCAGGTGAAACGTGAGTCGAGCCGAGCACAATAGTTGCCTTTCTTTGCCAGATTTTCAAATAAATTTCAACTTTTGCTGACGTTTCTTTCCATTTTGTTGGGCTCAAGTGCTTCACCGAAAAGCCAACATTGATTCAGCTTTGTGTGTGTGTGATTCTGTGTATTCACTTGAGTTGGGCCTTCGGTAATGCCGTCACGTGCTGCCTGAAATGATACAGCTGCCACTGGTTGAGCTCTCCCGGCCTCAGAGCAAATTTACATAGCATGTTTAAATTATTATTTCTCGGTCAGGACTACCCCTCGATTTTATCTTCCTTTGGATTTTTTGTTTGTCCTCGCTGGCGCCAGGAGACATTAATAAATAAATTTAATTCAAATTACCAGCATGCCATTATCGAGTGGATTACTCAGGGCGTTTTCCCTGGATTTAAAACACGGTGCTTGGTGGCTTTTTTGAGATCCATTGAAATGTACGGCACATATTTGTGGCCTTTGGCATCGGTTTTCAGTGAGTTCAGTGAGTGTAATTAAATGGGAAAATCAAAGCTCGGTATTCCAGGCAACCCAAACCAATATTCGAGAATTCCTTGAATTACAGAATTGCTATTAAGTCTCTCGAGAGCCGAGACCCTTAAGGGGCGGGGAAAGAAATACAATATATTAAAAATCAATTTTATTACAGATTCGTGAATTTTGCACATTTATATTTTCTATTTGTTTGAAATAAATTCTTCAATTGTGTTTGTTTGCTTATCATGCTTCAGGCTTTGATGGAAATTTTTTAAACTTGGCTTCTATTTCCATATTGAATGGCATTTAATTTGTCACAGATGATAAGGCCTCCAGTAAGTTCAAAAAATGGCAAAACCCTAAGATGACATCAACAGTAATCCGCAACTAAAGCCCTGCGGCGAACAAAGAAAAACTTTCAGCAACAAAAAACGAAAGAAAAACCCTGGCGACAGGTACATATTTTCAGAAACTTTCAAGACGAATTTTGTTGCTTTCAAGTTTTTATAGAAATATTTATGCACACAACAGGTTGAGGCTCTTCAGAGAAGGCAAGGCCAATGACTTTGTTGCCTTTCCTCAGAAGTGCAAGAAAATAAATTAATTGCGCTTTAATTAATAAACCATTTTTTTTTTTTAAATAATCCTTTCAAGCAAACAGAATTAGAATTTAAACTTCTTCACTGTTCCCGATTCTGTTAATTAAATACCAGACTGCTCCGTATTCCTTACTGCCAATTACCATTTCAAGAAGCGACTGGAGAATCAACAAATTAAGGGGTAAATATTTACATTTCATACATTACCATTGGCTTTTATTTTGGTGTCTTACTGACAGTACAGCTGTTCTAGCTTTAAAAACAAGAGTTGTATCAGGCCCAAGGCTCCTTGGGCCGGACAATTAGGCTGACAGATCCGTCTCAGATCGTCTCCTTTCAACCATTTTCATTATATTCTCACTTGAATTCCACAAACTCGTATTTTGTGGAGAAAATGCACTCCCCTTCATTTGTCCCATTTTCATTTCTATTTTCAGCCACCCATGTTGCGTAAATGTATGCAACCATGGCTGACTTTGACCTTTGCGGTGTCCGAACTTGGCGTGGTTGGGAACATTTTCAGCTGTTGCTTTTCTTTTGGCAACTGGAATTTCCATCAATTTGTCCATTTCTCGGTAGAATACAGTTGGAAACTGCAGCTGATGCTGCTCGTATTCGTTTTGGCCCAGCTATTGCTTCTGCCTCTGGGTTCCCAATAATGTAAGTGGACACGCTGGCGTATACGCAATGATCTCATGGAAGCTGCTTTGTGGCATGCCATTTGTGGCTGGCTTTTAAATTATAAGCGAGTTATGCTGTATTGTTTCTGCAACATCCGGCCTTGGAATAAGTTTAAACAACTTCAAACGAATAATAACATTAAAATGCTTTTATTACAGGTTGCCAGTGTCTTTTCTTCAATAGCTTTGACTTCGTTATGAGCCTTTGGGCTTTCTAGATGTGCATATTAAATATGCCAGAGCTGATGGGATTTATTAATTAATAGGCTTACTTCATAATCCAATTATGAGTCGGGGCCAAAATAATCTTCGATGAAGGGCGGTTGCCATATGGACATGAACAGGACTCTTGACTTGAAAATTAATTCCTCGGGCAACATAAAGTTCGACCTACTCCTAATAATTTGGTATAAATTATTATTAAACTACAGCCAGATGGACTTAAAGCCGAGTTGTAAGTCCTTAATGCAATGAACTGGACACACATCCAATAAATATCCTCTTCCCGCCGAGGATTACTCAGTGAATGCGGTTTCTATTTGGAAAAGGTGGCTCGAATGCCTGCCAAACGGCTGTCAATGCGCTTAAATGTCACTTTCTATGGCCCTTCACTCGGGTCACCTGTAAATCTAACTATAACCTCCGTCTGCACGTGGTTTGCTTTATGTTATCTGTTTTTTTTTTTGTGTGGGCGACCATGAAAGCGAATTGCTTTTGACAGCTGTTTTCCCTTTTTCGAGGCCTGAGTGGGGTCAACAATAAAGCATTTTTATATTTAGCTAAGTATGTTATTTAATAATGCAACTGATTGGAATTGAATGCATGAGGTGGGTATGAAAAAAACAAATTAAAATGCCACCAGGAGTTTCCTATAATTAAATTCTTATATAATAAATGGCAATGGTCCAGAGGTGGTAACTTCAAAGCGAGGTAATTGGTTTTTTTATGCAATGCTTAGAGGTACGTTTTTAAAGGTTTTACTTTTACTTTAATTGAAATTTATAAAGTTTTTAATGAAACTGTGAAATAATTGCCCCACTAGAAAAGAAACTTAAATGAAAAGGTCTTACATTGAACCGCACTGAAAGCTATAAGGACTTAAAGGCATAAGGGATACTCTCTTGGCCAATCGTATAATTGCGCTGGTTGTGAAACACGATGAAAGCAAAGGGAATTCCCTCAGCATCGTAGGGACCCTAGGCACTCCATCCACTTCTAGGTCTTGGGGTTAACTGCAGCCATGTGGGACATAAAAGTGCCCGGGCCCCATCAGATATATGACTCGGCCCATGAGTTTTATGTTGTCCCCGACCCGTAGCCACTTTGTTTATGGCCAAGAAGTCGGGCCGGCAATTCTGATATATTAAAAACTTTTTACAACAATAAAACAAGCAGACTTTCAGTGCTGTTTGCATATGTTTATTGGGTCTCCCCGCAGCATAATTTAATATATTTTACATGGAGGGCTGTGATTGAAGGACCGGCCCAGGCAGCTATTACGACGACCTCCTGGTGTGATATTAATAGCATTAGTATAATAGAAAATGACATGTCCCCTGCCGGTTTTCCTTTTTTGCACTGCCGCTGCCAGTTCCCATTCCTGAGGACTTCCTGTCGTCGTTAGTGATGTTTGCCTGTTGCCGCCACGTGACGGCGCCTGAATATCAAAGTCAGATTAGCAAGAAATCAGGTGGAATACGCGCAGGTTGTCTAATATAATTCCCCAGCTAGTAATTGCAGCACTTCAAAGTAAAACTTTAGAGTCATGTTTTTTTCAGCAAACAGGAAGGAAATCAAGCTGTGTTTTCCCGCGAAAACTAATTACAATTCTCACCGAGAGCAGCTGAAGCTTAAAGCCTGTCATCCTGCTGGCAGTTATTAAATACCACAATGGTTAGCCGTAATTGCATTCTTTGGGGCAATAAGCAACATAATTTATGCAATCACTTTGTCAGCGGCAGTAGCACACGGTAAGTGCGTGTGTGGGTATATAAATGGATTCATTAAATTTTTACTTGCAAACGAAAAGGACACCTTTAACAGGATTTTATATCACTGTTGTTTCAATTAACCCAATAAATGAAGCTGGCAGAATTAAGGACGGAGGCTGGTGTATGAATAAAATATTGAAACTTGGATCTCGATTTCAGTGATAATATTTTGATTAATACAGTAAATGAATAAATTTCTCAAGTAATCATTAAAATTAAAATATCTTTATACTCCTTGGGTTAAGAGAGGCGGTTAATAAATAACTCTTTAATCAAGCATATTCAACCAAAAAATTCTCCAGACAACGCAGACAGGTTTAACAATTCGCCAAAATCACCACAGAAGCACCCTCATGAAGCGCGAAAACACGCATACTTACGCACTTTTTGGCATCCTTAATGTCAAGCATACTTTTCTGCGTTGAGCAGGTGCGTAAGTTGTTGCTAAGTTTTTGTTGTCTTGGAGCCTGGAGCTTGGTGCCGGCAGACAACGTTCAGGATAAATACAAAAGCGGCCGCAATAATAAAGCTGAAAATAAAACACTTCAATTCATTAGGAACCGACCAATCAGAATACAGAATATCAGTGCTATTCCATTGACCTCAGTTGTATTTAGCATGTGGGAAAGGGAAATGGTCTGGATAGTCTGACGCCATAAAGATAATTGGCAAATCGACGGATGACAACCTCGAAAAGTTAATGCCTCTTTATGAGCTGCAGCACCTACTTTAAGTTCAGACATCATTACAGATACTTTACGGCTGGTGAACATCTGAATATGTCAGCTGCCGGAATATGTGAAGGTTGAATGGGCATCGAACACCGCAACTATAAAGATGGAGGCCCCGTTGTGCATATTAATTACTTCCAGTGGTCACTTCGCACGTGTGTGGGTGTAAGATGTGGTGTGTACACTGCACACATACTTATTCCATTACTATAGTTCGTGGGAAGGATTGTTTTGCGAACGTTCTATCGTATATTTTGTGTTAAGCATATTCAAAACAAGTTCTGGCAGATTCTACTAAACTGGCAAACTCCGTGAGTGATATGCCCAACATTCTGACAGGTCGCTGCCTTTTTGATGGGCAACACAGATGCGGCATTGCTGAGAGTAATGGACACAAAACTGTAAACTGGGTTGCTTGTGTGGTGCCTCAAGCTGGAGATTTATACAACAATTTTGGCTTGTTTGTTTTAAACAAAATGCAACTGACAAGGGTAGAAAAGCTTTAGATAGCAAGTTAATTGACCAAATAATAATTTAATTCTAAATACAACTTTTAGGGATTTATTTTTTTTTTAAATGTTAAAATTAAGTCTATTCTAAATATTATTCACTCTTTTAGATCTCATGTGATATTTTTTAATATTTTCGAGCTGCATTGCATAAAGTAGATGCTTAAACTTAATTTAAGAGCGATAATAAAATGGCGCCAAAATATCGAATACAATTTATCGAGTATATGTTTAGCTTTTATCCGATAATCTTACCACTCGCCTTTGGAAAAGCTATACATCTAGAAAAAGCTTTTTCTAGATTTCTTTTTCTTGGAAAATGTATGGTTGATGCGAAACCAGAAGCGAGAGCTTTTTCCGTTATGGGACTTATTTTAAAAATGTTTTCATAGTATAACTATTCTTGTTGAGTTTAGTTAAGACAGACATGAATCTTTGGCATTATACAATTTTATTGTTTTTCAGAATATATAAATCAAGAATAACTTATTCATTCAGCACTACTCATGTAATGATTTACTTTTCATAATTTTTGTAAATATAATTAAGCAAACAACTTTTATTTATAGCTTCGTCATAATTTATATGTTAAAAATGTAAAAAAATAAATCGAGAAATAGAAGTGTTTCAAAATCGGAGCTAATAAATGCCTTCACATATGTACATGTTTATAGGCCTAAGCTTGGCCATGAGCTGTCGTGGTTGCTCTTCCCACAGCCGCGCCCACAAACCAGCCAGGACTCAGGACGTGACCCGTGTGGAGCTATTAGAGTTGGTAGGTTTTGCGCGAGTTCGCTCTTTTGTGTGACACGACAAAGAACCGGGGATAATGAGGCGCTGGGCCCTGAGTCTCGAATCCTGAACCCTGAATCCTGCGCCAGGATTCAAATGTGCCTGCAGCTCTGCGGCCGGCAAATGCATTGCCCATTGGTCGCGGCCGCCTTTGATTTGATTAATTGATGCATTAAGCTCATTTACGCATAATTAATGCCACTTCAATGTGTGTTTGAAATATTTTTTGCTCGCTGCCGTTTTTTTATTTTGTGCGAAAATGATTTTTTCAAGCTGCAACATGAAATGCAGTATAATCAGGAATGCCAGTCGTGCGACAAATCAGCAACAACAGAAAAACTGATTTTGCTGCCTCAGGGCAGAGGATGGCAGGAATGGAAAAGGATGGGAAGGACGAGGGCGATGTGGAACGAGGATTGGGAAAACTGAAAAAAGAAAGAGGAAGAAGCGGAAGTACAAATTCAACATCTTGGCATGTTTGTCTGTTGACTGTCAGTGGAAAATGTGTGTGTGTTGCATGTGAGTCTCGGTGCGTGTGTGTTCATAGGTGTGAGACACAGTGATGGCTATTCAGCTTTAAAAACCAAAAATATCTCATGAGAAAGTATGAAGAATTATAAATATCCAAATGCACTTGGTCCCTTATTTCATCTTAAACCACTATAGAGAAAATGTATACCGGGTACCGAGGAAATGAGGTATCAAATAGAAGACTTTTCTCTTTGTTTTCAAAGCCAGTTTTTGCACCACTTCCAGCTGTGGGAGATATCCAATGTCTTCTATCTGTTTGCAGATATAGATAAGATGTCGCCCATTCCTACTGTGTGCATATGCTGCATATGGCTTCGGCTTTGGCTATATCTGAGGTACCTCAAAGCATGGCAGTTGCAGCTACGTGACTCCTAAAAAAGCCGATTCCTAGAAATTCTCTACGCTTTGAGCTGCGTGGAAAAAAGCAAACCAGATTTTGTCAGCGGTGACAAAATAGTAATGGCCCATGGTAATGCGAAAACTTTTCCATTTCTGGCCTAATTTGGGTCATTTCCTTAAAGTTGAAAGATTTTTAGCCATGTCTTGGAGCGAAAGCAATTACATAGATAAGATCGGCTCATTTCAGAGGCTCTAAGTCTGTTTGCCAAGTGCTGAGAATTTCGCTTTTCACACTTGTGATAAACATCGGCCACTGTCACTTGCATTATGAATTTTGCATTTTGCATGTTGAGGCCTTCGTGCATTCGGGTTTCGCTTTCCTTTTGCCCAGTGACACAGATTGATGCTGGCAGCTGATTAATTCCAATTTCGCCCCGTAATTTCAGCTCCCAGTGCCACATGTTGGCTAAAATATTCCTGCTTGCAGGAATATCCCAACCCCTACCGGCTGGAAGATGTCCCAAAGGCTGCCGGCAGAAATCAGGAAGTGCAAGGTGCCTAGCCAGTCATTGAACTTCCTGCCGGTCTGCACCTGGTAACCGCCTGTGAAATTAAAATTTTTTTTATAGAAAATTCTAGCTGAATTAATATAAATTATAATAATAAACAACTTTTTTGATGGCACTGTATATCTAACCTAAATCAGTCACATCAGTTATATTTTTAAAAGGTAATTAGTTAGTCTTCCCTGAAAAATAGTTTAGCCTTTAGTATTAATGAGGTACACCGTTTTTATTCTATAGGTACTTATCTGTGTTACATAATACTTAAAAATGAATCACAAGAATGTTAAATAATTGAACAAACGGAGTATAAAATAACTATAAAAAGAAAATAAAAAGCCCATGAATGCATGTTTGTGATTATATTTTTCTATGGAGTTCTAAGGATAAAGAAACCGAGCTGAAAACGGAACTCGGTTTTCATTCTCGGTTTAGAACTACGCAATTCAAAAATTTAATCTCTTTGAGATATCTCTATATAATATGATGAAGGGAATATGTATCTTCCATTGGGATGACTCTTTTGGAAGACGTCTTTTGATTTTTGCCAAGGGTCCTTGACTTCGATTTCCTTCTTTATTTTGGAAAAATTTGAGAGGGCCAATTGAGAGGGAAGCTAGAGTTTTTATATGACACGCTCATCTACGGTTGGGTCTTCTTTGTACTTTAGAAAATGAGCAACATTGCAATTCATTTCGTAATAGATCTTTTTTTCAATAGTGGTGTGGCTAGAGGGAGAAATTGCAATGCGTTGATTTTTAAATCAATAGGCGTCTTTCAAGTCTTCTCCACCTAAATTATGTTCAGATAACTAACTAACACTATATTTTAAAATAAATTAGTATGAAAATCTTATCAAAAAGAACAATATACCCCATGAATGAATTAAACAAATAAAATGTAATTATACAAATGAATCTCGAAGTCTATAATGTGATGAAAAGGAAGATGCTTCTCAAAAAAACAAAAAATCTTTAATTATCGAGAAAGATGGCTATAGAGAAAGATTTTTAAAGTGGTAGAGGCAAAAACTCAAAAAAATCGAGTCGGTTCCTTGTCAGAAATAGGCCCTCCATCTAATGGAAGAGGCCTCCAATTAGGCACGAATCCCAGTTCCTCACAACTAGAATATTCTTAGTAAAAGTAAAAAAATTCAAAACATCGTATCCAATGATTCTTTTATCATTTATTTTGTGAAAACTACATTAGAAAATGAACAACATTGGAAATCATTGTGTTCGCATAAAAAGTCTGTCCAGACGGTGAAATTGCAGGGCCTTGATTTTGGAATACAGTCGGCTTCTTTCCTGGATTTTAAAAATTCACCTAACATAAATAATGTTAAGTTATCTATGAGGTAAATAATATTCGAATACCATCTAATTGACTTACATGTTGTTTGACGCATGGTGCAACATTGAAAACCTTTTTGGCAATAAATCCCAGACGGCCAGACAGTTGAGTTGCAAGGAGTTGACTTTGGATTGCACTCGGTATCATATTTAATTTTCAGAGAGCTACCTAAAATAAATTATGTTTAGCTATCTAGTTTGCATTATATTTTAAAATAAGTTACTTACATGGTATCGTTGTATCTGACCGTACAGAGAATGAAAAGCTTATCAAAAGGAAAAATACAGCCAATGAATGCATGTTTGTGACTGAAAATATTTCTCTTTTTGGGGCCTAATATAGTTAATGCAAGTGAATCTAAAATGATTAGAAACGCATCGATACAGAATCTGAAGATTATGGAGTTTAAATAAACTATAACTGAAGCTAAACGCGAAGCTAATTATTGGTTGAGAATTAAAAATTTAAGAAATGGATTCTCCTTGAAAAAAATAATAATTAAGAAAACATACAATTTAAGTCATCGAGAAAGATGACGATGTCTTTGACTTTTTGCAACCAAAAACTTTGGCGTCTGACGAAAGTTTTATGACAAATTTTTGTGATTATGCAGAAGCTCTAAGCCCAAGCGCCAGAGCCCAGGAAATTTTCTATGCATTTGTTTGTTGGGAATGCAAATTAGATTTTAAATAGTTTTCGGTTTGGTGGCAGAGACTTTTGGTAGCAGGGTGTCGGGGTCATCGGAGATCAAAAGCCTAATGCCATTTCAATTTGTCTAATTAAAGCTCAGGACACTGACAGCTGGAGCCCAATGATTTTTTCAACTTCAACCCTTAAATGCGTACGGCTTGACTTCCGCCCACACTCTTCGAAAATCTACCCAACCCTCTTGCGACCACAAAAGCAACTAATTAAGAAATTAAAATAAAAAATGGTCAAAAAAGGCAGAGCAAAAAACGGGCGAATGCACTTTGCATGCAAATTTTGTAAAAAATTTAACACAACACAAGAGCCAGTCGGAGAGTGCAGCGGTGAAAAGTGCAACTCTTGCACAACTGCCCCTTAACCCTGGCCGCCCGTACCCCACCTGCTCCTTGCAGTCTCAACCTTTAACCCTTCAACACTCTGAAGCCCTCCACTCGGCCCAGCCCCCCGACAGACTGCAGTTACAAAACGATGACAATGACAAAAAATTGCATGGACAGAAATACCTTAAAGGTCTTCGAAAAAAGGTATGGCTGCCTCCATCGAAGGGTTGAGATAGGGTCCTGCGAATCAGGAATTTGGGGATTGGGGTTTTTATGGAGGGGGCCCAACAAAGGGCCATCATGGATACCTGCTCAGTCGTGCTTCCTCCAGCCAGCCCCCCTTCCTTTCCCCCTTAAAAGGACAAATTGTGAAAAATCCGCAGCCTCGTTTTTGGTTTTTGCCCCAAACTGTGTTTTGTTTTCAAGCTTGTTTTTTTTTTTGCGAATCCAATGCAACGGAAATGTGAATGCACCGTAAAGTGAAGTGAAAAATGCACTTGAATTTTCCTATTTTTCTCTAACTGTTTAATCTGCTCCTCTTTTTTTCGCTCTCATCTGGTTTTTCCTGTAATTTTCGAAGGCCAAAAAACGAGTGGCAAAAAAATGGAAATTAAAATGAGCGCGGCAGAACAAGGAACAAACGCAGGCATCATAATTTTCCACCTTCTCTCTAAGCGGTCCCTACCAGGAGGGCGGCACTGGGCAAGGGGCGTGGCATGTGTGTGTACAACAACAAGAACCACTGCAGGAGGACAAACAACAATGTAAGCGCCCACGTACCAACGCCAGTGCTAAAAAGGTGCACTCAGAGGCTATGGTATGGCGGGGAGGTGGACCGAGGGACGAGGACCGGGGAGCCTGAGGGGTTTGAGGGGGCGACTTGTTAGCGTGCTGCTTGTTCATCAACAATGCACTGTTGTCGCCGTTCTTCTTCATCTTCTTGCCTGGGAGGATTCCATTTTCCGTGCAAGTGTGAGCCAAGGGGGGAAACATACGGGCTCGGGTGCCAAAAGCCAGACCAGATTCTCAGATTAAAGCCAGGCCAAATTCAGGGCTAAGAAACTGCAGCCAGCGTATGGGCTTGTCCTCACAATGCCCTAAGCGAAGGTAACTCGATAAATCGAATATCCGTTTCCCAAGACATATCTTTTAAAATATCTTAGATAATAGCTATAATCTTCCTTTCTTAGGATTCTTTCTATATAAGTACTTTGAAAGCAGGGATTAAAACCAGCAAATACTAAAACCTGTTTCTAATCCATTGTCAGATATCCAAGACCCATCTGGATTTAATTAATAATCAGGGTATTCGTCGACTTGCCTCATTGTAGCATACTTTATTTTTTATGTAGTCACTCACTCTGTCTGTCCCTCTTCCGCTGCCTTCGAACTGGTGTTGCCAAAAAAAGAAGAGTAAAAATTAAAAGAATTTTTGTTAAAAGCGCTTCAAGTGGGTACTACGATGTCGTTGTCGCTGCTTCTCCAGGATATTTCATCCATCTACCTTCGCGAGTGTATGTGTGTCTCTAGTGGGCATATGTGTGTGGGCATATACTGCTCGACTCGAAACACCTCCTCTGCATATGTGTGTGTGTGTGTATGGTGGTGGGTGTTGGGTGGTTAGGTGGGGAGTCCTCACCTGAAAAACGGGTGCAGTGACACGACGACAGCTCCGACAGCTCCGACAGCTTCGCGCTTTTGGCTTTGACGTTTGCTGCTTGATTTTCAGCTGTAGCTTTTAATTTTTATTTTAATTTTAATTTTTTGTCCGTTTTTTATTTATGCGAATAATTTTGTGGGTGACTGTGGGTGTGAGTGGATGCATGAAGAGGCATGATGATTTGTTGGTCTGTCTGTGACAGGCCTTTTTGATTTGAGGTGCCATCGGCGAATTCTGAAGCACGGAGCACCGTTTTTTGGGAGCTGTGATCTGAACATGACCTTTGAAAGTCCATTATTTGATTAATCAATTCCGCAAGTACCAATAACATTTATTTTATATTGTACTTTGTATGAAATGCTTGTATTATTGTATTGATACATAAAACAGGATATATCCGTGGTTCATGCTCGATTTCAAGGATCGTAAGAGTCATTCCACATCCCAGCTCTATTTGCCCAAAAGGATTTTTTGTGATTTTATTTTGATTTTAATTTTGTTGTGGCTTGTACTTGGCTTTTACGTATATGCCCCCACCTCCACGAGCACTTTCGCTGGCATTTGCCTTTGGGCCACTGCGATGCCACGGTGCTTTGGTTTTGGAGCTACCTGGCTTAGCATTTTAGCGATGCATAATTAATCTGCGAGCGGTACCAGGAGCTTCCCTTTCACTCGCCTCGCGCCTCACGCCACTTGCCACTTCAATAAAATGTCTTTTATTTTATTTTTAGTGCAGCTTTTTACTGGTGAAAAAATGTTTTTCATGTATCTGATGATGCCACGTTTTGTGGAGCGCTGGTGCATGGGCTGGGAATGCTTGGGACTGGGGCTGGTCCATGTAAAAGCGCAAAAATGTGACGGGCACGCTCGAGTGCGGCACTCGCCCCCTTTTCGTCCTTTCGGGCCAAAAAAGAAGCAACAAAAAGTTACCCCCTCACAGCCATGTTGTGTATTGTTTGTCAAACAACTTGAGAGCCGAAAGCTGGTTTCTGGTGTTCTTACCTGAGGGAAATACCTCGCCGTGCCTCTTTCAATGGGGGTAATGACTTATGGACTCCCCCGGATATCTGCCCCGGATAGCTACCGAAGTTTATCGCGGATTTTCGCTAGCATCTTAGGAACGGCGAGGGTTAGCTTACAACGTCTAAGGATAAGCCATGCATGAGCGCCTTGGCCATTGTTGCGTGGCCTTTTTAATTGGCCAGCAGGATGTCGGGTTAATGTTGCTGCAAAAATCTCTCCCTTTTTCGCACATTTAATTATTCGGCAAAGCAACAAAACAAAAGCTAACGCATTTCATTTTTAATTTGAGAGCGGAAGGAAGACTGGCCCGAAAAAACTGCTTAATTTTCAGAAGTGTTTGCCTAGATTATTTCATTAAATTGACCAGACCAGACCAGACCAGAGACGGTCAAAGGACAAAGGCGCCCAGTTGAGGACAATGCCAAAAAGTGAGGGCAAACAAAAGTGTTGAGCAAAAAGTTCGGCCCAGACTCCCAGGACTCCTTCAGAGTTCTGCCATAAAGCGTGGCTGGCCAGCTCCTTGGCCAGGCCAAGGACTCTGCTCCAAAAAGGGGGTGGAACGTGCACTTAATTAAAGATAAGAATTAACTGATTAGTAGTTCTTCTTTACACTTGACACTGTGTAGTCCTGCCACTAGTCTTAGTCCAAGTCCGAGTCTGAGTCCTAGTCCGGGCACGTCTTCGTCCTGGCATTCTGCCATCCTACCACTCTGCCAGTCTAACGAGTTTTTATTTTTCTTTTGATTTGGTTCTTCATTCCCAAAAAGTTTGTCTAACGCCCCGCAGCTCAGGCCTTCCGAGGTCCTAATGTACCCAACATGATTTATGCTCCCCCGCCGACAGGGCATTCGAAGGATGCGTTGCATTTTCCGCCCCCATATAAGTTAATAGATGTGGCAAAGTGTAGGCTTTCCTTCGATATCCTTACTAAAGGTGGCTGGTGGCTTTTCTAATTAGTATTGAAGTAAATGTTAGATTATGATTTATTCTGCTTTGTACTTTATGAAAGGTTTTGTGGCAACTCTTAGTCACTCTCAAATCTTTAAATATTTTCAACATCATTTCAAAAGAGTATTGAAATGGAGACTATTATTTTTCCCCTTTATTTTGTATAATTTAATGCGCCTACGTGTTAATCACGGCAATTAATGTACGCCTTTGCCTCGATTTCCCCAACTACCACTCCTTCCAACAATTGTCCTACGAACTGCGAACACATCGTTCAACCAGAGACAGATACGCAGATACAGATACAGACTGCGACCGAGTTGGAGATACAGATGCAGACCCATAAATATCTGGCACTTGCCAGGCACGTTCGCTCCGGAGAAAAACTTTGGTTGGCACTTGGCTTAAATGCCTCATTTTCCAGTCATTAAATTCCTTGGCCGCCCGCTGACCAATTTCGATGGCCATAAAGTCTTGTAAAAATCTTTGTAGTGGCACAATATGTTGGAGGCAGCTTATTATTGACTCTGTGTCTCGTTTTTGGGCAAGTCCTGAAATATGTTGACAATGGCGCCAGCAACAAAGGCAAACTAAAAAAACCAACGTCCTCCCCAAAAGCTGTTCTTTCCAAAAGTTCTCAAATTTTCAACCCCTCAAAGCATTTGATTTTTTGGATATTATTATATCCTTGCACAGAGTGTTGTAACTTTGTCTAAAATTGTGCAAAACTATAAAGTTTAAACATATATTGTTAAACATTTTAAGCGGAACTATTTTGATAAGGAACTACTAGGACTATTTAATATCTGGTATCTGAAAAGGGTATGTGGGATTCGATTCCTCCCGAATTTCTTTTTTGTTTCTTGTTTTGCTTTTGTCTTCTTTTTTTTGCATCAGCAAAAGTCTCATAGTTTTCAACATCCTGGAGCGCCAAAGGAGATAGGGATGGATGGGGAAGAAATCGACAAATCAAAGCGTTACAAAGCCGGAATGTGTGGAAAAGTTGCAGTGCAGCAGCATTTGACAATTTATTATATACTTTCGATTGGGGGAATATGGCTAATGTTGTTCTTCTTGTTTTTTTCGAGTTGCTAGCATTGCGGAAATGTTAAATATTTGTTATTGCAGTCTAATGTTTCCGCTTTTCGCAAAGACACAGGGCAGATTGTTTTATGGAAAGCCATTTGAAATAGCTAGTACCTATTGGTTAGGTTAATAAAAGGATATCTACTACCCATAGGATAGTAAAATAAGTTTATATACAGTTCATATATTTTTGAAGTATTTCAGTATCTATAAACCACTTCGTCTAAGATTTATTTAAAATATGTTTTCCAATATTTATAAATTGGAAAAATCATTTAAATTAAATGCCTAAACCAATATGCCTCTACAAAGCTCATCCAATTTAAAAAAAAATGTCGCAATGAAAACTATTAGCCCCAGTCATAAATCTTGCAATCCACCCCGAGAGATGTCCTTTTTGAGAGCCCATGCCAGGATACCCCAAACCGCAGTTGGGAACCGACCACACGAACCGAGCTCCATTTGGCTGCGCAGACAGAGACAAAGGCAGGCGGGGAAAGGCGAGGGGAAGAGATAGCGATAGCGGAGGCGACACAGTCTGTGGCAAAGTCAGGGCCAGACGTGGCACAATTATGACAATTTCTGATGCATAACGCTGCATCCATAGAGCTCTTAATGCAATAAACAAGCGACTGCAGCGTCATTAACACTGACAGGTGGGGTGATTTTGGGGTGGCGGAGGGGTGCCAGGGAGAGGCCAGGGGGTGTCAAGGGTGCAAAGATGCCAAGGAGACGGAGGCCTGGCTTTTGTCGTGCACTAATTGTTCTGGCCTGGCCAAAATGTGCAGCGCATGCACAACATGCCGTGCAACACATTGCAACGCTCCAATTCAGGTGTGTGTCAGTTGGCCGATGTCGCCACAAAACACTTTGCCGGCAATTGTCAGCCGGCAGTTTGCCGCTCTCAGTGTTGCCAAATGTAGTCTTAGCCAGCTTTATCAGTTAAATGGCTAAAAACTAGAGCTAAAAGAATATTTATACTTGATGTCGAAGAAACTAAAAACATGTGATTACTGATAAGATTAGTCGTTTTATAAATTTTTCTATAATTACGTAATAAATAGTAAATAATAATAAATAATATAAGACTTAAAATGTTTGTAATGAAATGGCCAAAAAGACATCCCAGCTCTCAGGTGTTGCCAGTTGGCTGGGCGTTCAGGTGTTCGGTATTCAGAAGTCAGTAGTCACTAGTTGGTAGTTGTAGCCAAACTCACTTAGCAGCTGACAATGACAGCCCCTGCTCCTCGTCCCCGCTTGAGCAGCCAGGTACAGACCCCCCACCCTCCCCTGTATCATCATTCTAGTATTTCTGGCGTTAATAGCCGGCTGCCAGCCAAGTGTCTGGCAAAGGCTTTGCCCAGTTGCCTAAGCGACATTGTCACTTGCGGTTGGGCCCTGCCATCCTCCGACCGCCAGAGTCCTGTGCCCCACACAGGTCCTTCGCCTTCTCCGTTTGTGGCTTCCGCTGCCGTCGAGCTGGCATCGGTTTATGGCAGCTTAAACAGCCACCTCGGAGCTGTCGGTTAGAGTGATAAACATAGAGCGGGCCTCTCGCACAAATCAATTAACAATTAAATTGGCGACTTAAAACGCGCCGAAAATGTCTCTCGGAAATGTGGCAAGTCATCAGGACCTTCAGCATCCTCTACTTGGAGTCACTGGGCAGAACAATGAGTAGGTTTGGCAACAAAAATAGTTTATCATTTAGGTAGTTTAAGTTATAGATAGTCTTCCTGTGAAGTAGTGCCATACATTTTTTGTTCAAAACCAAGATTCATCTACAATTTGTCAAAAATGTTCCTTCTGATTCCTCTTCGGTAACAAGACTCCAGGGTAAGGTGTCTGTAATAAGTAGCCATTAAACCAACTTAACAGGCAGCTCCCCCAGGCACTTAGCTAAGGCTAATGTGGGACAAAGGCTAGAAAGGAGTCTGGAGTGGAAAGGAAGTTGGAACGGCAATCAACTCAGACCGCGACCTTCTTTTGCAGTCAAACGCATCGCCTGCATTACTATCCCCAACACTTTCAACCGAACCACTATTACCCGAGCCATTACCACCAGGCCCAGCTTGCTGAGTATGCGCACTTGGGGCCAATGGGGCAGATGGGGCACCGACCGGCCCTGGTGGCGGCGGCCAGCAACAACAACGGAGCCTACGCTCCAACGTCGACTGGCAGCGCACACTCCGGCTATGGGTAAGCATACAGAGGGAGAAATAAGAAAGGACTGCAAGGTATAAGGTAGGATATTTAAACCTTCTCCTTGAGCAATACCCTGAATACAAAGTTTTGAAAATGAATAATTGAAAAATAATAAATTAATCATGGAGAGAACTCCCACCAGCTTTCTCCATCAGAGTCTTAAAAGTTAAAGTCAAACCTGAAACCGAAACCGACACCAAAAAGGGAAAACCCTAATGCAACTTTGAAATTCCAATAGCATCGAGCCGTCCGTGGAGTACGAGCTACAGCCGGAGTCACAATCGTATCCGAGTGCAGGCAGTGGGCCCGCATATCCGCCTCACCACCACCCACCGCCGCATCATGCTCCTCCGCCCCCGCCCATGTCCACCAAATCCTCGAAGAAGTCAAAGAAATCGGGTGCCGCAGTGATGAACGCACTGACGCTGCTCTCGTTCTTCTTCTTTGTGAACATGCTCCAGAACTGCCTGAAGGATCACACGGCGGACATGAATCCCACCGTAATGGTGCTCACGGCCAGCGGCAGTCGCAATCGCTTCAACAAATTAGCCGAGATGAACTCACGCGAACAGACCTCCACCATGGCTACGGCTGAGTCTGTGGCGGAATCGGTGGTAGAACCATCTTGGCAGCTGCAGCCGGCCGTGGTGGCGGCGCCCGCGTCCAGCTTGCCGCCCCAGCCCCTTGCCACTCCCTCTGTGGTGCTGCAATCGCCCTACAGTGGCGGATCAACGGTGAGTAACCAGCACATTCTCGAAGCAATACACAAAACAAAATGGGTTGCACAAACAATAACACAGTTTATTTTTAATCATGTATGAAGTATTATGGTATAATTAGTATAGTACAAGTATTTATTCTTATTTAACACTCTCTTTCTTTGACACTTATTGCTTCTAATTATGATGTTTTTTTTTGTTTCTGCAGCACCAGCACAACCCTAAGCCAAAACCCCACGATTATCGGCCCCACATTGAGGACGATGATTATAATTACGGGCAACGCAGGCCACCCCCACCGCCCCACACCGCCGCCGATACGTATCCGTACCCTAATCGCACTCACATGGACCACTCCTCGCGACCGGACTTTGAATCGGACTCCAGACCCGGGTCCGATTACTATCAGCACCACTATTACCCGGATGGGAACGAGTCGCCCCGTTACGGCTACGGGCACGGCTACGGATCAGGGAGGCGGGGGCAGCAGCATCCTTGGTCTTACGGCTCGCATGCTGGCAGGCAGCGCTACTCATCCGCACCGTGGTCTTCAGCTTCGTTGGGCGCTCAGTCGGGCGTGAGCTCTTACTTGGATAATGCCCAGCGCCGGCAAGGTGGCGATGATGACCGGGGCTATGAGGAAGTGGGGGCGGAAGGGGATGATGACGATGGTCAGCAGTCGCGACGCCGTAATGCTTTCTATACGCGCACACGCATTAATTGAATGCAAGAATCCCGCGCACATTTCTAAACCAGTTGGGGAGGAAATTGGTAACATTAACCCATTCAATGCCAGTGGCGATGGTCTGACCATTTTACGAGTCGGGTTTAAGTCTTTAATCTCTGAGATGGATTTATTTAAAGTAGGACTATTTGTAAGACATTAGTCAACATTTTATGAAAACAAAAATGTTAAACATGGAGGGTAACTATCGTAACATCTAAAGTAGGAAATTTTAAATAACTTAATACTAAATAGTAAATACAACTTTAGAAATAATTTAAAAATAAATCAAAATTTGTAGGGTTAATATATGTAGCTTAGCTTACATGCATTTATAATTAAAAGCAAACAACGAGTAGAACAGCTGACAAAAAATGAATGGAAAATCGTGGTTCGCTTGTGGCAGCCCCCCATGCCTGTGGAACCAAACAGCAGCAGCCAGCAACCAGAACAAGTTGGAATCGTAATGAAAATAAATGCTAATTTGTTGCACAACAAATTAAAAGTGCCCCCAGTTTCAGGGGCGCTTGGCTTAGACTTTATTTTATTGCCTGGCCCAGCAACTAAGTTGCACTCCGCCGGCAGTCTGCTCTCCAGCGTTTCTAATACAAATCTGTTGCACCTCCTACCTTGGCGTAGCTGGGCTTATTTATTTATGGGATTGTCTCCATTGGCCCAGACAATAATCACCGCCGAAAGCAAAACCTTGTAAGCCAAAAGGCGGGGTAACTTTAATTAACACATTTGGCGCGCTTTAAAATGCATTTTGCCATTTGCCGCGCTTTCGTGCTCTACAAACAATGCTATCAATTTCAACAACTTTGATTAAACGTCATTTGCAGTTCGCAGTTGCATTTTCACTGCCGGGAGGGAGGACTTCCAAGGGGGTAGGGGCTTCCCAAGCTGGCAATTGGCATTGTCAGCGCTTTGCTTCTGCCACTGCCACTGCCGCTGCTGCTTCATTTGCAATTAAATGCATGCAACGGCGGAGAAGGAGTGGGATGAACGATGCACGGGTCTCTGATGCAGCTGCAGTCGAAGTTGCAGTTGCATTTCGGCCCGAGTTGCTGCCACCTCGACACTCAGAGCGTAATTTAAAATTCTCTTGGCTGCCATTTTTCGAGGCCCTTTCTTCGCTTTGTGTTGGTGATATGGCTGGCTGAATGGCTAGATGGCTGGGTGGCTGGCAGGATGGCCGGATGGCTAGGACGCACCGCGACTGCCTCACTGACTGACTGCTGCACGGCACACGGTGCGTATGAGTTATGCAATGACTGCATGGCACAGGCAGTAGCGAGAGCAGCGCAACAGCAACAGCAAAATGAAGTTAATATAAATTTTGCTTTACTACAGCACACCCCGAACGTGTGGAGCTTTTGGTGGCAGAGGCCCCTCCATATATTTAAATAAATTTATGACTTTAAGTGCAAACTGGCAGCTAATGCGTGATTTTTGGAGCCAACACGAGCACGTAACTGCCGTAAGTGCTTCTGCGGCCAAGAGTTCTGCTTGTGAAACGGCTAACAAGGTGATCCAATCAATTGGTGATGGACCAGCTACGTGCAATGGGCCCATTTATGCACTGAATATACCAAGTTGAATAGAACTGGTCAGTAGTATCTAGCAGATTTCCTTAGTTTGGCTTAAAAAAGCTTACTCTGCTTTAAAAGTAATAGCAAACAAACTGAATTAATTAAAATGTCCTGTAGATGTTTTTCTCTCGCATAGATCCATGGTAAGTCTCGCATACAACATTTATACGACTCAAGCCAGGTCATAATATTTTTTATTACAACTATTACTGCAACCGCCCAGCTGAGATAATAAAAGTGAAAATTTTCATTAAACAACTGTGGAGGGAAAAAATCGAGTCAGGAGTCAGGACTGTGCGGACTCGGCCTGCGTCTGCTTCTGACACATTATCCACAATTAAACATGCAATAAATTCACTTTAAACATGCATAAATTTATAATGTAAAGGACAGGTTTTTTCATCGCCATGTTTATATTTTTTGCGCCGTAGAAGTGTAGTTCATTAAAAAATAATTAAAAATTGTAATCGAGGCAGTTTTGTTGCCTGCCTTTGCACAATTATTTATGCTCACATAAAGCACAAAATGAAATGGCATTAATTTGCACTCTCATGTCAACTATAAGTGTGCGGCAGATAAATTAAAAGTAAACAAGCAAATAAATTTTGCAAAAATTATTAAAGTTCTTCGCCGTTCAACCCCCCCAAAAAGATGTTTGTTCCTTCAACGCGTTAGGATGAATCCTTTTGCAGTAAATGGCTCAAAGCAAGTGCCAAAACAGCTCGGTTAAAATTGGCAAGACCCCGGAACCAGGCCGGGGTGGGGCTGCCTGGGGGTGGGTGTTAAGATCTCAGTGGTATTTTGCTACAGTTTTATATGGCAAACAATTACGGTAAGTAATTTATTTCTGCTCAACTGAATTAGAAATCTCTTAGCACTAAGCCAGTTTCCTGAGGGTTGGACCTTCTTTACCGATTTCAGTTCCTCGAGTTCTGAAAGACCTGACAGTCCTCACAGTCCTCTCAGACTCTGTGTGTGTGTGTCTGTTTATGAAGATACAATAAGATATGCAAAGAAAATTAATAGTACTACATTTTTTACAACACTTTTGTCTCGACTGCTGGCGCAGCTAGTGCGATAATTCATTGCCTGCCTTGGCTCTTCGTCCTTCGCTTCTCGTTCGTCCTCGTCCTTGTGCCTCTCCCTTGTATATATTTCCACGCACTTCTTGCCAACTTACCGCCCCTTTCCCGTCCCCTGCCACAAGCCCATCATTGCCGTTACTTTCGTGCTATAATCGGCTTAGTCTGCGCTTACGGTTTGCTTTTTGCATTGCCTGCGCATTTGTGTGTGTGAATTGTATCCTTCCAGGGGCGGCGAGGGTATTGGTTGTCCCAGAGCGGGGCGGGGGCGTAGTTCCCTTTATGCTCGCTCTGTCTATTTTGCGCCAAAGGTGTTAAGTTGTTATTTTATTGCATTTTATTTCATTTAGCCGGGCTCTTACCCAGAAGACGGAGAACACGAAAAGAGTATTATGACTTTATTGTTCAATTGGCAAGGAGGTCGAGGGCTTTAACTAGACTTTGAATCCTTTTTCTGCAGCCGCCTCTTTGTTCGTCCTGAATCAAATCAATTTGCCCAACTAAGGCTTAAGCGAAGGCATTTGCTTATTGGAAGTGATTGCGGATTTGAGCAAAATCGTAATTGCTGCTAAATAAAAGCAAATCAGGCTCTTATTTTTCTAAAAACTGTGGTGAATGTTTAAAGATTTCCTCAGCAATCCTTAACTCAGTAGAATGTTTAACCAGCTTCTGGATAGACTTCTTATGGCCGAAGGCCTAAACTGTTCAGGCTGTCACTTGGCAGTCGCCATCGTCACGTAACTAAACTCGGCTTTTCTTGGCATACTTCATTTATCACACAAATACACTCTCACACACACACTCACACACATACAGTTAAATGTGTCAGCGTAGCATGCAACGGCAGTTGCTGCTGCAGTTGCAGTTGCTGTTGCCGTTTTGAAGAGCCATAACTCATAGACATCAGTTGACGCCGCCTCCCCCTCTAGCCGCCGCTCTCCTCCCCTTCCTCCCAGTTGGTCACATAAATGTCACTGCATGTGGCACAATTGTGTCGCAATTGTTGTGGCGAATAAACACGTCATAAACCGCCGGGTATCTCCAGTTGCCTGTGTTTGGAGTGTGCCGACCAACAACCAACATCCACCAACCAACATCAGTTGACCAAGCCCAAAAAATATGTGTGTACTTGTGTGAGTGCAATTGCAATTCAATTACACTGCACAAAAAACGCCGCACACAAGCACAGATAAAATATCTATTAATGCTCATAGATTGCTCGAGTTCTAAGCCAGCTACAAATTCAATGTGCGCTCACAATTCAGTGCCAAATGGGATTTTGGTCGAACGTCCAATGGCAGAGTAAGTGTAAGCCATGGCCAAAAGCAAAGCCAGCAACAACATCAGGGGATCCAGGAGCTTCAATGGCGACTGCACAGAATCGACTAAACTTTATGCTCATGTTAAGAAAAGTGCTGCAGGAGCGTCTGAGTTTTCAAACAGAGGTGGAGCTTGAAGGGCACACTTTCCTGCGAGAAGCAATGGATCCCTTCAGAGGTCTATGTGGGAACGCCTCTGCCACGGCACACGGAAGTGAAAACGTTTCACACTCCAATTGCTGGTCCACTCCGGTCCTGTCCCACTACCAATTTCTCTTGCAGAACTTTCGCTCCTCGCCTCCAGCGCGCTACTTTCCTCTACTTTTTTGCACTTTCTATCGTTTTGGCAAAGTTTACGCTGGGACAGCAGGCACATAAAATAGTTTTAAATAAGAAAAGGCGAAAGCAAATAAACAATTCCATTTTTCTGGTAAGGAGGGGTGGCTGGGGGTGGAGTTCGAGTCGGAAAGACGCACACACATGCACAATAAATGTAAAGCCTTGGCGCATGAAACTGAAAATATTTCGTAGCATACTTCACAGCGCCATGGCCTGCCATGGCACACTTTCACACACACGCACACGCCCAAGATACTGCGATTTCCGTTTTAGTGGCCGTGTGAACTATTTACATGAACTCTTATATACAGAGCGTGCTGCCAGAACTCCTGAAATATTTAAGCCTCAATTTAAAGAGTTTCTACTCAACCTGAAAACGAACCTAAGCGGTCTAAGAGATAATTAATTCAATAATTCTCGAATTCAATAACCTTAAATGCATGGCTATATTGTGTAATTATTGATTGGAGTGTGGAATTAGTGAAAACGAGAACACTGTTTGCAATTACATTGATTTTTGCCACTCGCCACTTGCAGCAAGGCCCGAATAATTGTGCAACTGCATTGGTAACAGCAACAGCTGTTGACACACGCCGCCGGCGGGCATTGTTGTATGGCCAACACCACTGCTGACAATGGCTGACAACCACTGGAACAGACACACCCACAGCCGCGCCAGACACACCAACCAAACCAGCCCCGCCCCTTCCTGCTCACCAATATTCATCGTGTTAATGGCGACGCCACAACAGCACATAAATGCCATTGAGATTTGCCTTCATGCAATTTTAACGCTCCGGGGCACACGCACATGCCAATAGAAAAACGGCCGGGGAAAGGGCCATAAAATTCCGTGGGAAAGTGTGTGGGTGGGGATGGTGAGGAAGGACTACAAAAAGCCCAATTTATGACTTCATTTTAATATAATGTCAAATGCTATTTGTCCTGTGTCCATTTCAATTTCGATTCTCCATGTATGATACTCGTACATTTGGAAATGCATTCCAAATGGAATTTGGAACATTTTTGGGGATGTTTTCCGCATTTTTTATTTATTTTTTTTTCCACAAAATGGTTCATTATAACACTGCTGCTGCTGAATTCTGCGGTTGCCTGAACCCGAATCTGAAAGCCAAAAGATTGAAAACAAATATGGAAAACGTAAGGGAAACTAGGCCTAGAACATACCAATATTTTGTGAAACTTGGGGAGTAAGTCTTATTTTAAGGAGAATTTAACTATTCTTAAAGCGTTGACGGCACATACACTTTGAAGTTCTGATTAAGGAGAGCTAGTCCGGTTAGAAATAATTAAAATTGTTTTTTATTTATTTTGTTTCAAGATCTCCCTGAAAAGAGTAAGCCTTATTGTCATTGGATCCACGGTATTAAAAATCTGATACATGAGGGAAATTGGAGCGCTGGCGACAGGCTGCCATTTGCATTTGGTCCAGTTCATTGCGGAGCAGGCCGGGTCGGGTCGGTCCATGGATGGCCAATATCTAGGCATAAATTCTATTATAAATAACATTCAGAGTGAACCGACAGGCGAACGCTGGTTATGCATTTGTCAGCACTGAAAATTGGACAAAAAATATATAGTACACGAGCCGGTACATGTGTTTGTGTGTCCGACGGGCTAAAATACAAATTGCGGTTCCTAAATTGAACAGCGACTGTTGCGTCGGTGTGTGTGAGTATGGGTGTTAGGAAGTGTCTCTGTACTCGACGTATAATCAGATTTGTTTATTCAATTTTTCATGAAATTTTCTTCGAATATATTTTGTGCGGTTACGAGGCCGACAACTGATTGAGTGGCAATGACATCAGGCAGCCATACAGCTCTGATAGGCAATGTTGTTACACATTGCCAGGCTGGGCTTTAAATTTATAAATATCCATCGAAAAAGTGTGTAGGTTTTATGATACTTTCATCCTAAATAAAAAAGTGCTCCCACAACCATAGAATGTCCATTGACTGCCATAATCGGCTTCAATTGCCATTCCATTTAATCGTGTTCAATCGCTCAATCGGCATAATGAAAACGCCGTGCCACCATTCTGCAGAGCCGCAATTAACATTCTCCCATGCCCCGGCGAATTATCCGTCCTAATTAACGTTTCATAAACCGTTGCGGGGCGTGCTACACACATTACGCATACGACGTGTGTTCCGGCTCGGTATTCGAGGGCTCGAGGGCAATAGGGGAAATTAATCAAATTAGCATCGTTAAGCCTAAAGCGAGCGACTTGCGATGCGCACTGCCAACAATTGCTGAATGTAAACAATCATACGTAGACACAAAAACAACGGAAGAGAAAAAAAGCAAATTTCCAACGACAACCGCAACAAAAACAATTAAGCAAAATGGTCATAATTACAGCAGCACAAACACAGACCAACAATTGCCACAAATTGTGACAATTTGCCGCCTGATTAATGACTGTCTGTGGCTCTCCACCAAAAAACAGAGAGTTAAGCCAGCAGACTGGCAGATGTGAGATTATGTGCGGCAATATTTTATGCCCATCAATTGCAATAGATATCTCGGAAAAATCGCGGAGATCTAAGCACATTTGAATATATGTATTTAGGTATGTTTCGGCATTTTTCACTGGAATCGCAAACGATTCTTCGATTCTATTTTGCTAATTAATTATCCCAGGTTCGGTGGATGTTCCACGAACAATGATTTTCTTGTTTATATGTTGATTTTATTTGTTTCTTTTCCATCTAATCTGAAAGTCTGACAAGATAATCAATACTTGCTGCAGACATTTAATAATGTTTTCTTTTTCTTCGAAGATTAGAATCAGCTAATCCCACCTGATTAAGTTAAGTGAATTCGCTTTGATTTTCAATATTTTTGTTTTAATTGATTCGAAAGCTGACAGGTTAAGCAATCAACTTATTGGATCAAATATAGCACCTTGGCTTTGAAAAATTAAAAAATATACAACTTTGACTTTCAGTCGTTAGTTGACCCCATTCGCCTGAGGTTCTAAGCTGAAGATATGCCAAGCTTAAAAAATGTAGTTCTGCTTTTGGCCCTGATTCCATTTTTGGCATTGGGGAACCGGCAAACCCATTTCAAGTTTCTGAGCAAACTTGTCAGAAGAGTCAGAGCACATCGGGAAGTAAGGATGGTGTTTTTTCTTCAGAGCCAAGCTTCAAAGAATTGTGACATTCACGATTGGCGTCCTCGGCAAATGTCAATGCTGAGGGCCAACGAGCTAGCACATTTCCAAATACACTCCAACTTCAACGATTATTACAGCTTGGGGCTCGTGTGCATAACTCAGATGAGTGACTTGAGTCTTCTGAAAATATTGGCCTTGGACTACGACCAAATGCGCCAAGAACGAGTCATTTTCTGGATGCAAGTAAAAGTCACGGACCAATTACTCTGGGAGATAAGTAGATTATTGGAGGAACATAATTTCACCAAAGTTCTTCTGGTGGAAATTGTAAATCGTAACAACGCGACCTACAGTATTCATCGCCTAAACGCCTTTCCCAACGCAAAATTCGAGCGAATCGATAACTTTTTTGAAGTCAAGAACATCTTTGCCAGAAGCTTGATAAATTTTCAGGGCAGGAATACAGTGGTTCTGCCGAAAGCAAATGCCGTTTTCGAAAACAACGTGAGCTATGGACAAAACAGATACTTTCCCATCAGCACAAGTGAAGATATGCTCATAGTTGAGTTTGCTCGCAGTTACAACTTGAGTCTGCAGCTCAGCACGAAGACTGTGTGGGATTACTTCGACATGCAGCTGACACCTCGCCTGATTTCCCGGGATGAAATATCGGAAAGCGTCAATCCGTTTACTTCCATATCACTGGTTGCGGTGGTGCCTTGTGGAAAGCAGTTAGGAGTCCAGAAGGTCTTCATGCAGCTGGACTTTGGGCTAGTTCTCCGCTATCTTCTGCCCGTCTATGTGACATTCGTGGTGGTGGAGAGCTTCGTCCTGCTTATCAAAGCCCGAATCTACAACGAAACCTATAGATTCAGTTTCCTGGATCCTGTGGCGAATCTGCGGGCTGTAAGTGCCATCCTAGGCATGTCCTTCTCAGTCAGTCGCAGGTGGAACTCGTCTCTCCGCCAGCTCTTCTTGGTGCTCAGCTTTTTCGGCTTCGTATTGAGCAACTTTTTTGCCTGCAAGTTGAGTTCGCATTTAACAAAGCGCTCCCTATGTAACGAAGTAACAAACTTGGAAGAATTGCGTGTCAGCGGGCTGAACGTGACTGTGGACGCAGACCTATGCCACTACATCTGGACCGATATTAGCCCAGAGCTCTTCATCGAGGTTCTACCAAATGCAAAATGTACTGGCACAATGAAGATAGTCAAACAGACTCTTTCTTTGAACGACAGCGTCGCTTATGTTCTCTACAAGAACAATTGGGAAATGATCAATGAGCATCAAGTGTCCCTGGGTCGAAAAGTTTTTTGCTCCTCAAAAAATTTGACATTACTGTCCAATTTACCAAAAATGCATTTCCTCCCTAAAAACTCGATCTTCAAATGGCCCCTTCGTACTTTTGCTCATCGGCTCTACGAATCCGGAATCCACATACATTGGAATAAAAGAACTCCTGCTACGTTGAAAAAATTTCTAAACATTACAATAGAAGCAGTTTCCAAGAAGGAGACAGCTCCCCTGAGTCTGCATCACTTTTACTGGGTCTGGGCTCTACTTTTCATGGGCTATGGATTGGCCACTCTGGTTTTTTGCATCGAATTATGTTTGAAGAGCGGCTAAATAATTTAATGTAAGATGTATTAACTCATAACTACTTTCTTTATAGTTCTCTAAATGTTGTTCAAAACACTTTTAAATAAATAAAATGGCTCCCCAGCGGTTTTCTTATAAATCTAAACCTGGAAAAATACATTCATAGATGCATGCGATTACCATACATTTCAAAATTTTGAAGCAAAAAATGTACAAAAAATTTAATCAAAAATTTTATTGGAAGTTTCTATGCAGATTAAAAGAGAATCGATCCAGATATCGTTTAAGATATTCCGCTTAAAGATCAAGTAAATATTTAGAAAGATACAGCCATCAATGTAGGCCATACAGGGGGCTCCCAAGCATTTCCCGACTTCCATGGGAAAATTTTACAAAAAATCGAATTAAAAATTTGATCTGAGGTTTTAATTCAGATTAGTAGAGAATCAAAATAATAATCGTTTAAAATATTCCGCTCAAGGATCGGGTTAAAATTGGATAAGATACAGGCATCGCTGTGGGCCACATATGGGCTTCCATGCATTCCTCGATTTTCAAGGGGGTCCATGGGAAAATTTAACAAAAAATCGAATTAAAAATGTGATCTGAGGTTTTAGTGCAGATAAATAGAGAATCAGTATACAAATCGTTTAAGGTATTCCGTTCAAGGATCGGGTTAAAATCGACAAAGATACAGCCATCGCTGTGGGCCATATATGGGCTCCCATGCATTCCCCGGCTTTTAGGGGGGTCCATGGGAAAATTTTACAAAAAATCGAATTAAAAATTTGATCTAAGGGTTTAAAGCAGAATTAAAGAGAATCAGTATACAAATCGTTTAAGGTATTCCGTTCAAGGATCGGGTTAAAATCGACAAAGATACAGCCATCGCTATGGGCCATTTATGGGACTCCAAGCATTCACCGACTTTTAAGGGGGTCAATGGGAAAATTGTACAAAAAATCGAATTAAAAATTTGATCTGAGGTTTTAATGCAGATTAATAGATAATCGGTATACAAATCGTTTAAGGTATTCCTATCAAGGATCGGCTGAAAATCGAAAGAGTTACACCCATCGCTGTGGGCCATATATGGGCTCCCATGGATTCCCCGACTTTCAGGGGGTCCATGGGAAAATTTAACAAAAAATATAATTAAAAATGTGATCTGAGGTTTTAATGCAGATGAATAGAGAATCACTATACAAATCGTTTAAGGTATTCAGTTCAAGGATCGGGTTAAAATCGACAAAGATACAGCCATCGCTGTGGGCCATATATGGCCTCCCATGGATTCCCCGACTTTCAGGGGGTCCATGGGAAAATTTAAAAAAAAAATATAATTAAAAATTTGATCTGAGGTTTTAATGCAGATGAATAGAGAATCAGTATACAAATCGTTTAAGGTATTCCAAGGTTTGTTGGGTGCAAGGGCCTCGCTCCATGACGGGACTTACCATTCTCCAGAGAATTCCAATGAAGTACATTTAGCATGAATTCATGCATTCTTAATAATATCTCCCTAATGGATCTTGCCACATTTTAAGTTCGATATATAAGTCTGGAATGAAAAAAACTTGGTAACCCGCTCGTCATACTATCTTAAAAAAAAGCCTAAACATGACGACTGGGTGGAGTTCTAATAACAAGTCAAGTGGCTTGTGTATCAAGTACGTCAAGTGCCTATGGATATTCCTGGCATGTGACCATGCTGTGGCCATTCTGTTTTATTTTTGTATTAAATATTATTGAACAGTATTTATATTATTGAAACGATTGGAGGAGGCATAAAATCACTTAAATAATCAGGATTACATTAT
Source organism: Drosophila monieri (assembly GCA_035047585.1). Taxonomy (NCBI): domain Eukaryota; kingdom Metazoa; phylum Arthropoda; class Insecta; order Diptera; family Drosophilidae; genus Drosophila; species Drosophila monieri. The sequence goes on along the minus strand of JAWNPJ010000087.1, from coordinate 1,742,239 downwards.
AATATATGAGATTATAATAGTAATTTTATTAATTAAATCCTCACAATAAAAGTTCTTAGAGGCACACAATAGTAATAATAGTAATACTAGTAATAATATCTTCTGTTATTTTTCATAAGTCGTGGGATTTATGTTTAATTATTTATAAAAGGATTGGACCTCTGTGTATTAAAGCCTTTAGTTTAGCCTCCGTTTACTTAAATAGCTGGAAGGCAACATTTATCCATATTATTTATTTTTCCATGTCTCGGATGAGTAGCGTATTTTCCCTGTAAATGTTTTTTTGCCTGATTTATGGGTCAGCTTGTGCTCCATTTGTTTGTGCAACAATTGAGATCTGAGATGTTTTTCGGTGAACGGCTTCCATTTGCTCGCAGATCGACGTCGAGTGTCTGTCTATCGATAGGAAACGGCATCCCCAACAGCTGCCGAGCGACAATTTTCCTCGGCGATCTACACGGTTTTCCGCGTCAGTCGTGAAAAGTGTCTGGCGCTGTTTGGAACGCGATCGGTGATCGGCGAGTGCCTTTGTGCCATTTGTGAAAAGTGAAAAATGAATTTTCTGCCCCGCGCAGTCTATGCGCTCGAGCCGCCAGAGCATGTGCCGTCGCCTGTCAGCGACTAACAAGTGTTTTCCACCCCCTTTTCACCCATACCCATCCACCCACTCCCCCCAGTAGCCGGAAATGGGAAATACAAATTTTACAAATATTAATTGTCATGCCGCGTCACTAAGAAAATTGAATCAGTCGGACTGTTTATTCCTGTGTGTGTTTGTTTGTGTAGATAATATTTATAATAATATTTCTAAATAATCTATGTAAATGACTCATGTAAGTGAAAGAGTACATAATTCCTTAAAATATTCAAGAAATATAATGCAATAGTAGGGTGTGTGTTTCAAGTGCATTCGTGAAGGAGTTTGGCAGTTCTTTAAATGCTTACTAAAAAATATATTAGAATAGAACCATCAATAATAAATGTTTATTTTTATTTTTTATTCACTTTTTAATTAACCTATGCAATAGTTTCTCCAAAAATCCCAACAAAGATTTGTTTAGGCTTTTGTCCAAGACACACACAATTAATTCGCCTAACACCTCAAGGCAGGCGTGTCGCAATAAAATTTTTGTCACCCGCCGCCTGCTTTAATAGTTTTACTAATTTTAAAATTTATTACTGCCCGCCCCTGCCCCGTCGCCCCTTAACAAGATTATTTTCATCACACCCTTCGCTAGTTCAGAGAGCAGCACCGGAAAGTGTTTAGAAAATCATCAGTTGCGAAGAACAAAAACAGCTTTCGACGAGATCAGTTGAGAAAATCCGACGAGCTAAGAAAAACATTAACCCGTCCCTGGGCGCTGGGTGCTGGGTGCTGGGGAACTCTGTGGCCGGAATGTTCTTGGGATAATACCGCCTGATCTGGCATCAGTCAATGTCAGTTGGCCCAGTGCCAGGTCGGCTGGGTGGACTGCGTGGGCGGCGACAAGAATCAAACAGACAGAGCAGCCGACCCGGGAGTACGGAAAGTAAATAAACGTAGAGTGAAGGGAGAGTGCCCCCAGTAGTTGCCCCAAGAACAAGATTGCATATCCCAAGTAATAACCGCAGATGACACTGAGATATTTCCCACCTTGGCTGAGAACTTTTTTGCCTCCACGCGTCAAATATCAAGTGTCTTGTTGGGAACCAAATGCGTGAAGGTCTACAAATATATTAGATCTTTCTCTCAACAAACTACACACGCCATATCTACGCGAAACGCACTGTAGAAAGCTGAACCTATTAATAAAAATTCTCATATATTTCCGCTGGATTGCAAACATATGTTCTTTCGTCGCCAAAGCATGCCAAATATTTCAGGCATATTTCGTTGAATCTGCTTTATTGTCATATTATTTTAATTTCTATTAATTTTATTCAGCAGACACGCTCGCGCACAAAACAGAAGAACATAAACATTTTAACACATTTTTTCTGTAAGACTTTCCCTAATGGACTCTATTGACTGATATTTTGGGCCTATAGGTCGGGGCAATGGCATTGGCCAAGTGCAAAATTTATGATACATTTATCATTTGAGTGTCTTTTTTGTAGCCTGTTTTTTCTCAAAACGAATATTTATATGCGTGTTTTTTGTTTTTCCTGAGCTTGTGCAACAATTGGCATGATTTAAAATATTAAAGTGTATATTCAACATTTGATTTAAGCCGAAGGTTTCTGGTTGAAGGCTGTAAACTTGAACGACTTATGAAGTGGGTCAGTGCTTCTCGAGGCATGTGGCTGTAATTTAGTGTATTTATTTCATTTCCTAATTGATCTTGATCTTCCATAGAGAAAACTTTATTTCGTTTTAATTATATGTGCCTGCATCATTTCCGTTTTTGAATTTCGTGCCAAAAGTAAGCACGTCATGCACTTGACCAGCCCAGAACCCATCTATATACAGAGCCCCTGTTGCCTCCACCTCTGGCCAAATTTTGTATTTGTTGATCTTTGGGAGGCGTTTGGTTTTTATCTGTTTTCGAAAATAAATTTTATTCAATAGAAGAAGGAAAAATTGCGCCTCTGGCATTGGGATAATCAAAAAATTAGCGAATTGTTCCATGAATTGTTTAGCAAACTTTTAATAGATTTCTTGATGGCTTTTAGGTTGGTTTGGCGTGGAGGAAATAAGTAATTAATACCAAACATCTTATAATGATCTGGTGGCCAGTTTTTCGCATCTTTTATGGTTACGTCAATGAAAAGTGGAAGGCCCTCCGTCGGATATATTTAGCTAGATCTCTTGGAGAAGCCGCTAGACGTTTTTGTTCCTTTTTTTGTCGCTGCCTATAATTGGTGCGTTTGTGTGCAGAATGGAGGAAATACTGAGAGAGTTGCAAACATTCTGAACTTGAAATAGAAGCATGGAAAAGAGGGGAGTTTCGAAGTGGCAGGAAATTGCATTGGGATTATGATGTTGTGCTGGGAGCAACGTGATTAGTTTATTTTTGGCCTGGTCCCTGCAATTTGAACTTTGCTTTGAATGGAGAGACTAATGACTAAGGAGGAACGCTGACTCAAGTTCAGACACGGCGAGAAATAGTTTAGGTCAGGAATTGCTTTTGCTAAAATATGAAAACTAACGTTTAGGTTGAGAAGAATATATAGCATACTTTTAGGAGCCCTTAAGAAAATGGAGGATTCATTTATTAATCAAAACAGAATCCATACTCAAGAAACATTTCAATACATCTATCCAACAACAATTGAACAACAGCTTTCAACAATATACAATTAGCAAATTGTTGTTGCTACTCATCGGATGACACATAATGACGCATAGCTAGGAATGTACATGTACCTCCATCCATATAGGAAAACAACAATGGACAGCAAACTGGCTTCGGCTTTCTACACATCAATTAATATTCATAAGCAATTATCAAGCTAACCGTAAGCTCAGATATGAGTGGAGCGAGTGTGTGTTCCTTTTGTCAGATAATTAATACAAATTATGCCATATGTTTGTCCAATTTACATTGAGAAAAATAAAACTTTAAACGCATTTTTAACATTAAAATACATGGTAAAAAAAAGGGCTAAGTCCGATCCATACATTTTTCCATAATACTTCAACTCATCCAATCCACCCGACACCTGTAATTTCTTCAAGTGTACTCACTCAAAATGCCTGTACTCTTGCTATTTGTTACTCATATTTGTCCAGCATCGCCATTGGCCATGATGAGCTCAATCATTATCACTATCGCGATCCCGATCATTATGAACAAGTGTATATAGCAGACGCATCGCATGAAGCGCTTTCTGAGCGACAGTCGCAGTTTATCCGCCAGCCAAGTCGAAGGCTGCAGAAACCGAAATTCGCCTCCGTCTAGTGTAAACTAATTAACGACAATTGAATAGCCCACTCAATGCTAGAACAAGATAGAATTAAATAATAAATAAACAGTAATGTAACATTGTAAAATATTTTCAACAGGTTGAAAGCATTTAAAATACAGAAACAATAAATACTACGAAAACGATTGTTTATAGAAACGAAACACACTCGAAAAACAAACGAAAATAATTAAATGGATAGAGAAAATTTGAACTAAAGATCGGAGCCACCCAAGAGAGAGCAATATGTTTAATTTGCTAAGGAGATCGCGTCGCGGAAAAACGCACAAGATCGGCAGTGACGACGAAAAGGAGGATAATGCCGAGAGATATAGCCAAGTCGGGGGAAGGGCCACTGCTGCGGCCACTTCTCTTCGGCAAGAGAACGGGGAAAGAGCCAGGCGGGCGGTGATCGAAGAGCTGGAGGACTTCGAAAGCGACAATGACGATGGCGACTGCCATGGCGACGGCGACGAAGAGCGTTTAAAATTAGCAAAAACAGCTGCTAATGGCCGCTCCTCCGACCATTTGTATATAAATAACATGGGCGGAGATGCGAGGACACCGATTCGCCCGTCTCTTCACAGTCTCAGTCAAAACGAGGCAGCCACCGCGAACACAGTTGGTGGTCAATTGATTGGCATTAGCCCGCGCCAGCAGCCAAACGGTGGCCCAAACGAACCGCACAAACGACACTCCCTGCTATCGATCGGCAACCTAACCAAGACTCTAAGCTCGGCCGATCCTCCGGAGGAGCCATCCCAATCCAAGAAGCGAAAAACTCTCCAGAAGAGTCGCGATTTCCTCAGCGACATTTTCATGGCGCGTGGTCGCAACCATCAGCGTCAAAAGCAACATCAGCAACAGCAACAGCAACATCAAAATTTTACTGGCAAAACCAAATCGCCCAAATATAATGCGAAAGACGTAATCACCGCCGCCGCCGTACACCTTGAAACGAACTCCGACCCCGCGCTCGCATCCCCAAATAGTTATCAAATGACTTTGGCTAATAATAGCCCGACGAACCTCGAAGAGAAAATCCAACGTGATCGAAGAGAGCCCCGCAGTAATTCAGCTGGAGCAACGGCGGCAGAGAAAATGGTTTTCCCGCAGAGCAATCCGGAAAATCAGAGCGATCCGAGGAGCATAAGAGACAGGTCCATGAGTGCGCCACGAGACGGCGGCGCTGGCACCGTTGGCGGCGTCAAGAATCTCATTCAGGCGGCAAGCGTTGAGCGGAAAACAGCAGCTCCCGGCGATGCAACCGCCAGCCAGCAGCATCAGCAACATCTGGCAGCGCACGAGCAACATCAACCACCGGAGCAACAGCATCAGCATCAGCAATTAAGTGACATAACCATGGGCCAAACCAGCGCCAAACCGAATGAAATTAGCAGTGGTTCGGCCCATAGTTCGCGGGCCAGCACGCCGCGTGAGTTCCGCGAATCAATTATAAATCCGATCCAGAATGAGAATCCGCCGCCGCAGGCACCGCCCAGGCATCAAAAGTCACCGGAAGTGCCCAAAATCATGGTGGAAGATTGCAGCTTCCACGGAGAGGACTCGGAAGTGCCACATAACTTCCATTCCTCGGAGAATAAGCCAACAAGTTTTTACCAAAAGCAACAAACACCGAGAGAAATTTTCTACGAGACCGAAAAGAATGAAACTCCTGATCACAGGTCAAGGGAAATATTCTATGAATTGAATAGCCCCCCCAAAAATGGCCAGACCACTTTGAATATCGAGGAACTCAATGAGGCCCACATAGAAACGCTGGAAGACGAGGTTTTCGCCTCGGAAATACCAGCCACCATATACCACAACTGCAACAACCGTCCCTGGACACGAAGTCACACGAAGCTGGAAAATGTCCAGGAAGAGGCTGAGGAAGAGGAGGAAGAGGAGGATCAGGACATGGACGAGATAGACGAGGCTGTGGACCTGGAGTTCGAGCACCCGCGGATGAACGGAAACTCCCGCCAGTCGGCCAGCAGCGAAAGGAGCGCCCTGAAAAGCGACTCCAATCTAAGCAGTAGCTATGCGGACTCAGGAATCGGGGAGCAGGAGTTGCCGCCAGCACCACCGGCGACGGCACAACCACCTCAACCACCGCCCCGCAGTTCATCGCATCATCTGAACCACCTTAGCCACCACACGAGTCACCTGAACTCGAGCCTGAGCATGAACCTGAACCACACCTCCCGTGGCAACTCTACGGACTGCGAGGAGACATTGCTGCAGTGCGACGAACTCGACGATTTCAGCGATTTCAGCGAGCGTTTGGTCTGCATCGAGAGCATCAGTCTGCCGGATGTGGTTGTGGAGTCAACGACCTCCGAGAAATCACCATCGACGACGGCAGCAGCAGTCGGACAGGGAACATCAGCCACTGCCAATGGCGAATCGCAGATCAACATCAATATAGCCAATGGAGCGGGGGGCAATAGTCTCGGGAACGTGCACTTCATACCGATCCACATCGAGGGCGGCAGCAGCACTCACAGTCGTAGTCACAGCCGGAGCTCCAGTCCGAACAAGCCGCGTAGCCGGGACGACCTGGACATGCCGCCCAGCATCGAGATCGTGGAGGATGGCTGTATCCTGAACAAGCCAGTGCGACAGGAGAGTCCCTTCGATAACCAGGAGCTCAGGTGAGTGAAACGAGTGTAAATAATAAACCTATACTAGGGTAGTACCTCTATTTATTGTGCCCTATGAACTTTCCCCTAATGTCACTCTGGCGTATACGTGATATTTGTTGTATGATAAAATGATGGAAATTTTAAGACTATTGAAGTGAATTCCTTCCTTCCTTTTATAAAAGTGAACAAGAGCTAGTATACCACTCTGGCGTATACGTGATATTCAGCCAGATCGAACAGCTGCCCCAAGTGCGACGTATTTATTTAATCGCACCGCATGCCAACAATTTCCCCATTAACATGGCTAGATGCAGCCAATTTATCTTGATCTTTGTGTCATGGAAACACTTTCCGATCTTGTTTCTCTCGCTGATTTCCCGTCCATTCAGCGGAAATTTCCCTCTTTGCTTCTTTTTGCCAACTTCCAGTCAGGGACGACTATTTTTAAATAGATCAGAACGTATAAATTGTATACCGTTTGAATGCTGAAATATTTTCTGGCATCTGCCAATCAAATATGAATGAGAAGAAAACAGTTTCAGTTTAGAAACACTTTGAAGTAAAAACGATTCATTGTTCCAAAGGGCAACAATCACAAAACCTTAAAAAGGCACACAATTTAAACCAAGGATTAGCCTAAAAAGCGAAAATTGTTAATTGTTTTGATAGATTATTTTATGTCACAGACAACCGAGTGTGAGTACAAACATTTTTAGAACCAAATTCCTTAGAAAAGCCCACTGGCCTGCGGATACATGTCTCCCATTACGTATACGCAGTGTGAAAGCAATAGCTTTGTGGCATTTTTGGGGTTTTTGTTTGGCCTTCGGCGCAATGACAGATTATGACAGCCGTGCGGCAAGTGTCTCACATGCAAATGGCCAAAATAATTTAGACAAATTATATTTATGTAAATTTTCGTGTTCGAAAATAATAAACATTGGATTTAGGTAGAAAATCAGTAGAGCACTTGAACGGGGCGCAAAAATAAATTCACTTCGTCATTTCGCGTTCGGTGTTCTTCCTCTTGAATTTTGAATAATTTTTTGGCAACATGTTGGCCGTTTCCCACGCTCGTTTTTTCCTTACTCTAATTAGGGGATATTTCAAAAAGCCAGGTGGTTTAGGTGGAATACTAAAAACTATATAGGACTCCCAAAAAATAATTATTTTTAGAAAATCGCTGAACGAATTGGATGTTTCAGTGAATATTACTTATTATCTTTAAATGAATTATTTTAGAGTATTAGAACCCTCGATTTAGCGAGCATTTCGCATGTTCCTCATTCATATTTTCTCATGTGCATAGAACACGATCAGGCTGCTCTAGTTTTATTTTTTTTGCCCGGCTATTTTAGACGAATTGCAAAAAAAAAGAGGCGGACAAGTAAATTTGGAACCGTTCATAATTGGAGCAGATTCTCGAGCGGGCCTGCTCTTGTGGAATTCAATTTGGGTTGTTCTTGATTTTTGGGCGGATAATTGATTGGGCATACGGGGAAACTTGTATCCGCTAGCATTGAAAGATTGTTTATTCCCAGGCCGGCACATGCGGCGTATGCGTAATTTCCCCCGAACAACTAATGGCCATCCTGCTTTTCCAACGCAACTGCTTTCGCTCCCCTTCATCGGCCCCCCGGTTGTTTATCTAATCCACTTTAATGAGCAACTTGGGCATAAACAAATAGAAAAGAATCCCAGCACTCGCATCGGAAAGTTCACAGGCGGCAGAGATGCTCTTGCCAAAAATAATTGAAATAACTTTCAATCTAAGAACACGGGTTGCATCTGTCGCCCGTCTAAGGCCGTCTCTCTCTCCCGCCACTAATCCGTCTCTGTCTGTATCTCCGTCCGACTATCTCTAGAGAAAAGCCAGAGCCGCGTGTCACTAAAATTTGATAAATTCGCCGCTCATTGTCTATACGAGAAATATGTATGCAAATGGTAGACAGTGCGGAACATGATGATAAGTCAGTTTTATGAGCTTTTAGTTGGGCTAGACCTTAGTGGATGTTGGACCTTACACTTAGTGCCCAAAGCACTAGGCCTTACAGTCACACGCCACACTGTACGCGCATACACTGTGGAAACAGCGAGCACAGAGTTGGCAAAATGCGCAAACAAAAACGAAACATCGTTGTTTTAAAAATAAACTTTGCGCATTTTCGCAGCAACCGAAAATCGACTAAGATAAATTCAATTAAAACGTATTTCATTTTTGCGTTGAAAAGCCAAAACAAAACAAAGCACTGCCCCCGAATACTACAATAATATACATATTATATAAAAGTTGCTATTGCTGTGGTATCTTTGTCTACATACGTATCCCCATATCCGTATCTATACACCGCTGTATCTATATCTGTATATTGTATCTCAACAAATTATGGTTGAGGAAGACATTGCCACTGTTTTTACACCTCATTCGCGTTTAACGAGCTTTTCCATTCAAATTACGTCAGTCGCCGAATGTCGGGCTATAAAAGGTGGGTCCAACACCCAATAAAAATTATAATGAATTAATTTCTGCGGTTCACTTTTATTTATTTATTTATATTATTTTATTCGTGCTGCGTGCGCGGAACACGTTTGTGATTCATTTTGTTTGTTTTAGGGGATTATTCAGTGACAGCTTTCCGCTTAGAATTATTCGTCTGTCTGGGGATTTATGTCTTTCGCGCACCGGATTATTACTCATCCGCGTACTTGATTTTTTGTTGTTCGCAGAAAGGAGCTGAAGCAGCAGAAGGCTCGGTTCAGCAGCCAACTGGATGAGGCCCACAAAAATGTCCACCAACTGGAGGCCAAGGTCGGGGATATGCAAGGCAAGATCCAGAACCTCGAACAGGATCTCTCCCTCAAGCAATGGAACGTCGAAAGTAAGTGGAATATTTCTCAGGAGAGAGTCAATGTAATTGATTGTATTTAAAAGGACTCCAAAGTGAACTGAGTGCCGCCCACAAGGACGATGAGTATGTGCGCAAAAAGCTGAAGCTCCTCGAGGACGAGAAGGTTCATTTGCGGCACAAATACAGCGAAGATCAAGACGACTTGCAGCGCAAGTATGGTAAGTGAAGGGTTTACTGTAGAGGGAATATTCATGAAATAGTCCCTTCGCAGACGAACTCGAAGCTCAGTACAACGAACTTACCGAGAAGTACAAACAGACCCAGGCCCTGGCCAGCAGCCTGCAGACCCAGCTGGCCTGTGCCCAGGTCGACGCCGAGGAGTGGCGCCAGCAGGTGGAACGGATTCGGGCGGAGCTGGAGGACCAGATACGCATCCTGAAGAACGCGCTGGAGAACTCCGAGGCGGAGCGCAAGATCTGCGAGAACAAGTGGCAAGAGGAGTTCGAAATGCTGAGGACACACAATCGAGGTGGGAGTTTCCAGGCAACTTAAATCCAGACATTATATCAATTCTGCAAAATATCCTAGAGCGTGAGGAGTCTCTGATGACGGACTGCGAGTGGCAGCTTCGCCAGATGCAGCGCCAGTGCAAGGACAAAATGGACAAGTCCAACTACGAGAGGAAGCAGGCTACCGCCAAGGCGGAGGAGCTGGAGCAGGAGCTGCAGTCCAGGCGCAAAGAGTCCGAGCACCTCCGCGTCTGCCAGGCCCAGGTGAACTCACTGAGGGGCGTGGTCAGCGAGCAGGAGCAGTCCATCCAGACCCTGATGGACAGGATCGAGAACCTCAAGGGCGACCTCGAGTCGGCCAACGAGAACCTCGAGGCCCAGATCGCGGCTGTGCACAAGATCAAATATCAGTGTGATAAGTACGGGAATGTCTCTAGCTAACTTGGATGTATAATTTATGAAATTATGACTTTTTAGTGCCATCTACGACAAGGAGCGTCAAATGATCTACAAAATCGATGAGGTGCGCAACGAAGCTGCCGCCTTCTGGGAAAACAAACTTTAGTAAGTTGATTTCTTAGTCCTTGTTTCATCTATGTGTCTATGTGACTATCCCGACCCACAGCACAGAGATGACAAGACTGACAAATGAACTGGAGTCCGTGTACGTGGACGAACGCCGGGATGCCTTGGATAAGCTGCAAAATGAGCACATTGAGGAGCTCAGGGCCCTAACGAATCGATATACGGCCAACGAGGAGGAGCTCAGAGCCGAAGTATTATCCCTTCAAGTCCTTAAATCGCAATACTTGACACAAACTCCATCCCCAATAGATCGAGGAGTTGCACGAAAACCTAGAGCTTAAGAAACAGGATTTCCTGGACCTGCGCGAACGTTCCGACAACGCCCTGCTCCAGACCCGAATGCATTTGGATCGGGCCGATCGGGAGTACCAGAACGCCATGTGCCGGGAGGAGGATCGCCGCGTGGACCTCGAGGAGAAGCTGAAGAAGGAGTTTGAGGCGGAGAAGGCCGAGATGGAGGAGAAGTTCCGGGAACGCCTGGGCCAGGTCAAGGAGGAGTTTGCCAAAGAACTTCAGCTGTCTACGCAGGACATGGTGGACACTCACCGCAAGGAGCTGGGTAGGATCTGCACATCCTGAATCTTTTAAATTTCAAATTAAAAATGTCTGACCCATTCCCTGTGCAGACTCTCAAAAGGCCAAGTTGCAGGCGGAAAAGGACGAGGCCTTGCAGGAACTTGTGGAACGACATCGCGCCAAAATGGCCGCCGCCGATGAACGAATCAAGTGAGTAGGCCCTTGGCCCCGGCATGTAACGCCCCCTTCCGCCTTCCAGATATTAGCCTGACTACTATTGAATGTATTGCCAACACTCATACCCCATTCTTCATGTGGCTTGGACTTTCATTTCATTTTCATTTTTCATGGACTTGTATTCTGTTTTTCTCGTTTCACATTTTCATCGTTTTCGGCATCGGCATCAGCATGGGCTATCCAGAGCGAGTCTGGTGGGCGCTGGCCAAGGGGGCGTGGCCCTATATGCCAACAGTATATGTGCTATATCTGACCATGTCGCCGCTGATCGCCCTCGCATGCTTAGTGTTCAATATTGTCGCTGTACTTTATTTGAAATACCGTCATCTCCTGGCGCGCCAATAAAAGTTAACCCTCCGATCTGAATCTTGAGCTTGAGTAGCATTTAATAATAAATAATGCCTGATGGGTTCCTGTTAAATAGGCGGGACATAAAATCTGTAGATTTCATATGTATGTTTGCTTTTAAGAATTAGTTTGTGTAGAAACTTTGTGCTTCCTCGTTCAGCAGGAACCCTCGGGCTTATTGCGTTTTAGTGGAATGAAGCCCGCAATCCTCCTCACACTCCTATATGATTCTCTTAATATTTCAATTCTTCTCTTTTCGCTATGTGTGTGTCTGAATACTCAACTTTTGATCTTACTTTATCCCCATAATTTAACCTGAATAACAACAAAAACTTCCCGATCCGAATCCGAATCCGAATCCGCACCCGTGTCCATATCCGCATCCACCACCGCAGCGATGTAGAACTTCGGCACCAGCGCAACCTCAAGGACCTGAAGGCGGCCTACGACGCCGAAAAGCAGGCGCTGGACAAGCGCGACATCAGCAACGCCAACGAGATCGAGCAGCTGCATCGCAAGTGCCGCTGCCTGACCAACCTGTAAGTGCCCCACTCCCCAAGACACCTGAGCCCCAGCCACCTTAGCCACCTGAACCACTAAAAATTCCACAGCTACTCTTTAAGAGACTTTTTTTTTACAGACTTCAGGGAATTATCAGGAAAAATTGTTAATAAAAGAAATTATTTTCGAGCAGTTACAGAATCCTTATACCTTATTTAGTATTATACTTTTGAAACAATTTAATATTTAGATATAATATATAGACTATAGGGAAATATTTAGTTTTCCCGAAACTTCAAAGTTTAGTTATGGAAAGTCTTCAAAAACTTGAATCTAATTCCTCTCCTGGAACTTTTTTCAAACTCTTTCCCCAATCTATCTATACTATTGCTTGTCCGTGTTGTGGGCTGTTTGTACGCTAAGTCAGAACCTATGCTAGACCACACCACCCCCCATTTTTTAGGAGACACGGCTAACTAACTTCCTTCCGCAGCTTCGAGGAGATGCGCATGAGGTACGAGCGGAGGGATCCCCGGGCCGAGGATCTGCGTGAGATCTCCGAACTGAGGACCCGCTGCGATAGCCAGGAGCGAGACCTCTACATCCTCACCGATCGGCTGCGGGAAATGCAGATCCAAATGACCGAGCTGCAGCAGAATGGCGACTGCAATGTGGGCGGGAAATCGGTGAAGAAGCCGCCACCCAAAACGATAGCCACCAGCTGTGATGTCATCTACGAGGAAAACGAAGAGCGGGAGTCCCCGGAGCAGGAAAATGGGGAGAACGAAGAAGAGGAGGAGGAGGTGGAGCAGGAGCAGGAGCCCAGTGACACCGAGTCGAATCACACCATTGAGGTTAATGGAAAATCCGATCGCATCAACGAGGACGAGGCCCACCTGATCACTGCCGTGTGATTCTTCTTTTCCAAAAGTCTGACTCTCCTCCAAGTTGTGTCTCTTTTTTTCGGTGTGATCCCTTGTGCCGTGCGGTTTTCCAGGAAGAAGCATTCGGGATCATTGGCGCTTGGTCCTTTGGCGGTTCCTGGGCTGCTAGCTGCCTTTTGTGTCGCGGGTGTGGCAGTCCACCGTCTCCGCCATCGCTCAAAGCCTGAACTCATAAAAATTGTAAATGAAATTTCTAATTGGTTTATAAAACCACCCAAAAAAAGAAACGAAATAAATGTAAATATTTTTAACAATTTAATAATCTTTCCAAAGGCTTAATACTGGGAACTGTTCTCCATCTATCTCCACCAATGCCTTGCCTCCAAGGTTTCGATAGGTTTTGAAAATTCATAAATTGTTGCCAGCATAGGTGGTTTTTGGGGTCAAAAGTTAAGATTTCTACAAAAAATAAAGAATATAAAAAACTATTTTGTAGTGGAAAAATATTCATAACTTGGCTAAAACTTGGAAGATCCAGAAATGTCATACATTTCTCATCTAAGCTAACCTAGTAGCATCATTCTGAACCGAAATCTGGCAGCAAACATTTTTCGAAACTTTTCAAAGGGGTTAACATCATAGATTTAAACAAAAATTTAGCCAATATTTATTTGTTTGAATTTGTTTATTTTTTAATGAAGATCAAAGAGACTTGGAGCTCTGATTCATAAATGATAATCCGATTTTAAATAGTTATGAAATTTAAAAAACATTTCATGACAAGCTTTCATTTTGAAACAAAACTAACAACATTTTTCAAATCACACATCGTTTTGGTAGATCCTGGAATGTTATATCTTCCATATCACAGAATTTCAGAATTTAGGCTCAGTAGGATCTAAGTAGTAGGCCTTAATTGAGCTTCAGCTTTTGTTACACCCACAAACATTTACCATTTTCGGCAATTAACCAAACCATATTTTACTTTTGGTTTAGGCGCAATTATTTTATTCGTTGGTTGCCAGATGTTTTGATTCAGATTCAACGGCAGCACTGTGTAACACAGGGTGACTCCACAATGGCACGATGCTCTCTTCTCTCACTCCCACTGGCTCTCCCACAAACATGGTCTGGTCGGCAATGGTGGCTGAAGGAGAGAGAATGGCGTACGAGAATGGTGGATGAGAGCGCACAAAGCACTCGTTCGGTCGGCCATCTTCGGGTCTGTTTCAACATGTTGCGGTTTGAAGTAACAAGGACGCACTATAGGGTCTCTCTGTGCGAGTGAGGGAAAGAAGAAATATCCATGTTCGGAGCTGAATGCTTCAACACTGGAAAAAACATCGAGTCTGTTTCCGGAGGTGGGCATGGTACCATGGCGTTATCAAAACGATATCGAGCTCAAACACAATTCAGGACTCTTCGGGTACGGACGTGCCGCTTCTCGTTCGGAAGCTGGGAATTTCGTAAGGTGCCTGTGGCTGCGGAAATCGTGGAAAGCCGGTGCGGGCGCCGCGTGTTGGTGATAACTGGATAACTGCAACTAAGTACAAGTACGAGTTCAGCAAGGTCGTTGGGGTTACAGTGAATAGAAGCAATGAAACGACAAGAGTAGTGACAAACAGTGACAAGAAGCCCACGAGTTGAAGTCCAAATAGAGATAATTGCGAGAAGGTAAATCTAGCGCGTCGCGCTTAAACGGTAAACCTCCGGTGTGTGTGTCGTGTCAGAGTGTGCGTTTCGTTTTCCGTTTTGATTCACCTTCTGGTTACAGCATCCATCCTCCTACGTCTTGAAATTCGGCCAGGGAAGCGAAATGTAAGTGCCGCTACTTTGTTTTCTCCTTCTCGTCTATGTTTCATCGTCCAAGATTCGCCATGTGTACGGTGTGAGTGTCCTTGTGCCTCTGTGTGTGTGTGTGTGTGTGTGTGTGCAGCCTCCACCAAATGCCGCATTTAAAGGATACTCCTAATCCGTTTTATTGATTGCACAGAGAACAGCAACAACACAAAAATCGAAAAAAACACAGCTGGAGGGCTGGATGTGTGTCTGTAGTTGTGTTGCGGCAATCTGTGCCGCTTTTTTATGTTTTTATTCCCTTCCATTCCCGAACCTTTCTGGGGTTGTAGGTAGTTTTGTTCTTGTTGTTGTGATGTTGTAGTGCCTGCTGTTTCCATTCCGGTTCTAATCTGACTTTCTTCTGTACCTCCAGGACCAAGAGAGTGAATTATTTATGCAGCGGCCGGCCAGTCTGGCGCTTCCCGTGCAGCTTGGAAAAGTGACACGATTAGTCAAAGTGCTGGAATTGAAGCCGGGGAGTAATCCGATTTTAATTTAAATCGGCGCTGCCACCAAAAAGCTAAAACATTAAAAAAATTAAAGCCTAATTTTAAGATAACAAAACCAGCTGTTTAGACTAAGTAGTCCTTGTTCCGAAATACAAAACGTAAACTTGGGGTTCTTTTACTTAAAAAATAGAGGGAACTGCCGCCAGTCAACCAGTCAAGTGAAGAACAAACTATTTCAGATAAGAATTTTATATTTCTTAATATATTTAAGAGTCCTTAGACTAATCCTGAAAGGAAGCTCGTTAAAACAACACTTGTTATGGCTCCAATGAGCTTTTCCTTAAATCTCTGACATCTCCGAGGACAACACCTTGCCCTCCGCTTATCTCTGTTTATAATTCTTGTACGTTTTCGCTGCGTTCCATATCCCAGCGAATAACTTCATCAGAAAATTAAGCGAAATATGCCAGGCACCTGCCCCCGTGGGCATAACTCAATAATCACATCAAATGTCGCCACTGACCGGGCGCTGCTCCGCCCGTGTCTTCGCGGAGAAGTTGCAACACCTCCTTAAGAGGTGTGTCCACCGCCTGGTCAGCGCTGGTCAGCCCCACCTGGCTCCTGGCCACTCAGCTCCCCGGCAGCTAATGCCGCACAGCTGCGCGCCATTTAAGTCGCTGACAAGTGTTTTGCCGGCATCTCCGGAATGCGACGCAGAGCTCGAGTCCGAGTCCGAGCTGGAGCCCCGTCCCCGGCCCCGGCCCCGTCGACCCGAGGGAGGGGCGGAGGCGGCGCGTTACGGGCACAGAAGCCGCAGCAAAAAGTGGCAGCCAACATTGCTACCAATTATGCGATAAGCGATGCGAGGAGCTTCGCGGCCGCGGCAGCGGCAGCAGCTGATGCCACTTCTGAATGCGCCCCACAATTGTGGGAAAACTTTAAGCAAATACAATGCCGGATAGCATTAACAGTCGTGGGATTGGGGCGATTTAAGAGTTGAGCAGCTTCTGCATACTCGGCTCTAATCAAAAAATTTTAATTATTTTAAAGTCGTAAATTACAGGACCTCGGCGCTATCTGGGTTTATCTAAATTGGTTTTTAAATACTAGTATTTAAAGTGTAGGCCCATGGAGTTAAAGTCACATTTTAATCCCTTGTGGAGCGGAAAGAAAAAGTCCTGGTAGAAAGCAAAAGTCGGGCCGTGTTTACTCTTCCCACACTTTTCAATTAGGGCTCATTTTTTACGCGACTCGGCGGAGGAGGGATTCGTGCAACCTGGAGCAGAACAAACGTGTTAACATGGCCAAAGCGGCGGGAGATAGGGAGATTCGGGCGTAATGAAGTGATTAGACTGCGATTCTGCTGATTCTGCCGCCCCACTGGAAGGGTGTACGAAAAAAGCATAATAATAATGGAAAAAAGCGGCGAGTCAGGGTGGGGGGGAAAACTAACAAAAGGCCGCGTGCGCAGCCATCAAACGAAACGAAAAGCGTGCAACAGCAACTGCAGCAACAACAACAACGGGGAACAACGGCAAGAACAAGAGCGGAGGAATGACCTTATATTGCAACTGCAAGTCAAACAAAGGGCCGCTAATGGGTGGTGCCCAGGGGAAGGAGCAGGGACCTCACAGGGGAGGAGAGCCGTGAGCCGTGAGCCGGACCAGAACCGGTCGATGTCCATTGGAGGAAGGGTCTCGGAGCGGGAGAAGGGCGGCTACTGCAGGGCAATTGGGCCAAAAGCATAAAAATCAGTCAAGAGTCGCCTCCGCCAGCTCCGCTCAGCATTAAAAGCGACAAACAAACAAACAAACAAACTGACGGACACTGGCCGAAATGAATCGCATAAATCGAAGATATAAATCACGATTAAAGATTACCTTATCTGAATGTTAAGTTATCGGGTCGGAGTCGGGGCTGGCGAAAACATGGTTTTGAGTCTGGGGAGTAGGTTGTTCGCTGAATGGAGATGCTTAATCAAGAGCTGAAACTTGATAGTTTACTTCGAAATTGATTTTATAATCGTGGGTAGTGTACGAACTATAAACTATAAAAAATATATCCTTTTATTTTGACTTTAAAACCAATTTCTGCAAACACTCTCATCTTTTCCCCCACTGTACAACGAACAGGACTGGAACTCCCCAGCTGGGATGTGGGATGGGAGTGGAAATGGGACTGGGGATTGGAACTGTGTACTGGGTGGACAGGGGACTGCAAATGGGACTGTGACTGTGACTGGGCTGGCACTGGCACTGGCACTGGACCTGGACCTCAACCTGGACACTCGCATCCAAAAGGCCGCTGAAATCGATTTTCTCGCAAACTTGGCCAGCCCGGCCAGCCGCAGGCCCAACTATATATACTGGCGTCCTCGGCCCTCTGCTCTACATCGCCTCCTCCTTTCCGTTCTGATTCTCATTCTGTGCCCTGCTCTGGCTCCTCCTCCCCGTGCTCATCCTGCGGGAGGCACAGGAGTTCTTCGGGCTGTAATGGATATAGTCGAGGCGCGCGCGGTTTTATTACCCGGTCCTTTTGGATCGCAGAGGTATATAGTATCAAGGCTGTAAGATGACACGATTGCAAGAGGCTTTCCACGGTTTATTGGATGAACTCTGCCAGAATTTTCAAATCGCAGCCCCATTAATAGGTTTCCGACATGGTTCTGTACTCCGGCGGGTCTTAAATTATATTTTCTCTGAATTTGAATATTGGGTATCGCATAGTCGTAAAGCCCGACTCGATTCCTCCGACTTGTTAATGATGATTCCTTTGATGACGGCAGTGATGATGATAATGATGATGGCGGGCCACGGGCCGGGGAGGATGCGGCGACCACGGCCTCGCTGATTTCGCTGCTGGGGAGCTGGTTGGTGCTCTGCTGGTGCAGCTAAAATTGCAAGTCAACTGTCGTCGGTCGGCGTTGTTTAGTTGCTCTGTTCCACCCGTGGCATGGCGCTGTTCTCATTCCGTTGCCGCTCTTTCGCCGCATTGGTAATTGCAATTGCAATTTTCTCTGCAAGTCCGACTCCTTCTTCTGGGGGTTACTAAATCTGCAAATTGCGCTGGACCAGCAAATTTAGTGGCAGCCGGAGTCGGGTCCACTGCTCTGAGTTATTTAATTTGTGTTATAAATAAATTTGTTTAGAGCAATAATTCGCCATCCGCCGGGAGGCCCAGGAAGTCCATGGATTCCGCTCGGTAGTACTGTTTGCCTTGCATCCATAAAAGTGAAAGACATTTTTATGGGGCTGGAAGAGTCTTGGCCTGGAAGTGTTTCGGCCGAAGGAGTTGTTTTCCCAACTTACAATACTTCGCACTAATCAGTTTAGGGTGCAGCTCCACTAATTGAAATCATAGTGCGGCGGGCAGAGGGTGCTCCTTTTGGGTAGGCTGTCAAGGGGCCAAACCAATTCCAGAGAAGAACAACATAATTCGAGGCCAGCAGGGACGTGGAGAGTGCCACACAGCATATGCAGCATCCAAGTCGGAATCTAGACACGCAACCAGCAAGCAACAAAGCAACAACAGCAGCAGCAGCGGCGCAGAGAGCAACAGAATTTGCATGGCCCGGGCAGCAATTACCGAGGATGGCTCATGATGTTGGCCTCATGATTCCATAACCAAGCCGCCTGAAGCCTTTGCCACCTGCTTGTCTGGGAAATCTCTCTGTGTGTCCCATCTATCTCTATCTGTGCATCTGGCCATCTCCCTCTCGGCTGCGTGTGTGTTCCCAGCAGCTTAACTGACGTGACTGTCAATAGGATCCAGAGAGATGGAGGGGGAGATGGAGCGGGAGGAGCACTACGTGTACTCCGAGGAGTGTCCAAGGGGGCGGGCCTGGGCGGTAGGCAGTCGGCAGTCGGCAGTCTGCTGTCGGGAGTTGCAAGTCGGGGCCCTCGCGTTTCCATGTTTTTCAAGTTGTCTGCAAACGACACCCAGCGACGTCGCCTTTGCACTGATTTTTCTTCTTCTTGTGCCCTGCCGGCTCATCAGCGAAAAAAAAACAACAAATCAACAGCATCAATGACAACCAAAGAGCAACTCCGGCGAGGGAAGATATGGGAGAGGGCCACGACCTGGGAATACCTGGTTTTTATGACTCGAGGAACGTAAACAGCGAGCGGGAAACCAAATCTCTTTGTAGTGGGCCTGGTGCCAAGACAGTTCTGGTACTGATCGCACTGTGAGGTAACAGGTTATGCGGCTGCAGTCGTAATATTATGCAACCTTTAACCGAACTGCTCCTAAAGCCAATATGCCTGGCGCTCCTGCGAAATGCCAGCGCAAGGACATCGGTTTATAGAGTGCAGACCTTGGGCTGCATCTTGCAACCCTTCAGGAGGAGTCCCTGCGCCCAGCCATCCCTTCAGAAATCCTGTGTATCTGCCTACCAGGAGGTGCGGTGCATGGGGGAGGGTGGCAGGATCCAAGGACCCGCATTTTCACAAAAACAAGAGGGAGAGGGTGAGGAGCCTTGCTGCATTTTTGCTTCTTCCTTTGGCTGCTCTTGTTCCTCTTCCTGTTGTTTTTGTTGGTTTTGGGTTTTGTTTATTTTGTGTTCGACTTGTTGTTGTTTTCGCCATTGCTTTAATTATTGTTCCGTTTCGTCTGGCATTTGCTGCTGCACTTTTTTCTTCTTCATGTTTGTGTTGTTTTTTCATCATTTTTTGTTTTTGTTTTGGTTCTTGTTTTTTTGTTTTTGTTTTTATTTTGTTTTATTGCAGTTCTTTGGCACTGCACTGAGTGGGGCGCGGAAGGAGAAGGGGCTCGAGAGGGGAGGAAGTAATACAATAGGCGCACCGAATCACTTAAATCATTCACAGCTTGGGGCCGGCATGTAATGGATACGGCTGATTGAAGAGGGAAGAGTGCTCTCATATCAACAGTTTCCTCAAAGCCCATTTGTTTGCACCTTTCCCGGCAGTTTAATTAGAATTTCCAGAGCAATAGTTCATCCAGGGTTCACTACATCCATGAGGCTAACAGGGAATATAGAACTATTCAGATTACTTGCCGCACAGATTAATTTTGAAGCTGACAGGTGGCTCTCCTTGATAAATATCTCTTAAAAAAGTGTTCTTGGAAGTCACCTTCAGCCGAGACTCTCCTCTAAGCCGGATTAGTTCGGAGACAAAGAAAGCGCACTGCACTCAGCCCAATTAGTTTCGCTTCACTCAATTGATAAGATCGTTGATCCGTTAATTCCTCTGAGCGTCTGCCATTATCCCGAAGACCCCGACCTCAATCCAAACCCCATTTTACGTCAGTGAATGATGGCAGTTGGTGATTCATACCCGGGACTGCTGGATGGATGCCTCCTCGTGTTGTGTTTTTCTCCGGGTGGGAAATTCTCGCATGTAATTATTTTAAAGCGTTTTCCATTTTTTGTGGCTGCGAATGTCTATGGAAATGCAATTGGAACGACGCGCCGCCTCGGCGCGCCAGACTCCCCAAGCGAGCTCCTAACATCCAAAGCTAGGCCCAACCCCCCCAAAAAACATTTCACTTTTCTTTGTCCCAAAACGAATAAAAACAAAATATCAAACACAAAACGAAGGAAAGGCAAAACACAAATAAAATGCAAAAGTTCGAAGCCCCCGGAACGCTTTTGCCGGTTACTTTAACTTCCAGCGCCAAAGGAGCATTGGCATTAAAAACAAAACAAAAAATAATACAAAATAAAAGCCGGGCGAAACGAAATAAACAAATCAAAATGGAAGAGGCATCGCGTGCAGGCCAGGACTTTCCAGAATCCTTGGCGAACGAACGGTGCAACGTTCCAGATACTTTTTGTTGGCATCGTTGCTGCTGTCGCTGCTGCCACTTCCACTGCCACTGCCATTGCTGCCGCCGTTGTTAGCCATTTTTGTGTGACTTAAATTGCATTTTATTTCTGCAACGTTGCAAAACATTTATTTACTTTCATGGTTTGTTGAGTATTTGCCAAGCCACAAGGAACTACGGCTCCTGCTGCTGCAGCAACGACAAGGCATGAAATTCGCCAAGGATACGGCTGGATACGGCAATGATGATGATGTGGCACAAGAGGATGACGCCGTAGTCGGAGTTTCAAACAGGCGAGCTGAGCTGTTGACTGCTTTTGAACTTGTGCGTCCTCGGCAATTGCATCCTTAGACAATGACACACACATAGAGAGGGGCCCGGAATGAGCTGAATCCACAGAGTTGCAGGCATTTTGACAAGCGGCAGTTTGGTTTTTTTTTTGTTTTTTTGGCGGTTTCAAGGGGGTGTGCCTCCCAAGCAGCAGACGGGTTCTGTCAAAGGGCCTGAACTTATTGTATTTTCATACCATTTTAATTAGAAGCCAAAGTTCTCCCTTTGAGCCAAATAATATTCCACAAAAATAATCCTAATTTTGTCCTCAGAAATCTCTTAATCTTGAATCATAAAATGAGGACTTCATCCTCCCAACTTTTTGCGGCAAATCTTTTTTACATTGAGAAACATGTTCTGTTCGGTGTTACAAAGCTAACGATTTTTCAACGCGCCAAGATTGAAATTGATGAGGCCTATGCCCTGGATGCCGCCTCTTCGGCTGCAATTATGCGCTAATTAAATGCTACATAATTTTTTGAATGCCGAAGAAACTAAAAAATGCATAACATATGTTGTGCAGCCCGAATACGCTGCGATCTCTCCAGAGCTCAGTCTCAGCCTGAGTATCGGTTTTGAGAAAAAAAAACCCAAAGATCCCAGAACCGAGAACCGCTTTTGTGTCTGTCTGGGCTGAATTGTGGCCTCATGCCTTGGGCTCGGGGCATAAGAAACAATTTTCTGGCACACAAAGAAGCGGCAGTGGCAGTGGCAGTGGAGTTGAAGTTGAGGCAACGGCAGCCATAACCATAACATGTTTTGTTATTAATTATAGTTTACGCAATGCAGGGGACAGGCCGAAGACAACAACAGTCACAGCCACTCAGGGATCGAGGAAGAGGCAGGCTGGCAGGCAGGAAGCCCGACTTGACCATGTGCTCCTCCTTCTCCAGCGGATCCTCCTCTTGGAAAAAAGAGTTCACTTAATTTGACGCACAAATGTCAGTCACAAGATGTTGCTGCACTGTAAAAAATTAGACATGGGAACAGGCCTATACAAAATTGACATTGAGGACGAGCTAAAGTGTATGAAATATTTAGTCTGAAAGATAGATTATATAGAATTTTTGGATGGAGGTACAGATTGACTTGGATTTTAAAATCCAGGCTTAATGTAATCAAATTTTAAACCATATATGTATCTTTGAATATTTTTTAGAGAGTCTCTAGAGACTCTTTTCCACGTGTAAGTGTTCAGTGAACTGCGTCAGTTGTTTGGGCCTGGGTTCGTTCGCCTTCTGCCTGCTTCCTGCTGCCTGTCGTTACTTTAGTTGTGAAAATAACTCAATAACTAATCCTTTTTGATGGTAGACCAGGCCTCAGTAACCGAAAGAAGGGTTGTTTGCCCAGGGCATTCCGAAGAGTCCGGTTGAAGCATGTGGCAAAAGACTTCACTTCGCTCACCAGCTTGACAATAAAAATTATCATAATTATATTTAAATTAATATGCAACAAGCCCAAAAAATAAAGAAGAGAGTGGCTAACCCGAAGCCGGCAATTTCCGCGCTCGACAAATTACAGGAAATGCCAAACACCCTTCTGCTTCTAGCGATGTGTCTTTCGGTGTTAGTTTCCAATGTGTTTATATTAATTAGGAGCCCAGAGCGAAGCGACATAGAAGTCGCACCCACGCTGGGCATTTATGACAGCAGCCTTTGAGAGATGGTAGCTGAACATCATTTTTTATGACTGTTTCACTTGAATGATTTCGTTTTCACACCTTTCAATCAATGGAACAAAAAACCCAGTGGAAACGCCACATTTTTTGTTAGAAATTCCATGCTAATATTTCTGTGATCCACTTTGGCCGATAATCCCGTACAAGCCCAATGTCATTATCGTGGCGTAAACTCCATGGGACGGTAATCAAAAGTTTCCAAGTCTGAAGAAGAGGCTTAAGCCCCTTTCGACTTAGTTCCACAGCCAATCAGACCAAATTAGATCCCAGGGAAAATTAATCCGAGACCAAGACAAATAACCAAAAAACTTGTAACAAATGCGAACGACATTAATTATGCAAACAGAAATGGAAACAAAGGAGCCGAGACAAAGCAGCTGACTAAATCGTTCAGTTTGGTTTATCTAAGTCATGAGCAGCATTTTAAAAACCATTAATCATAGGCCCCGATGAGTCAGTCGGAGCCAATTCGAGCCTCATGGAATAAAATACGATTTAGCATAACTTATGCAGGGTTTTGAGTTTCGAATTAAATAATTAAAATCTCATTGCCCGTGTGTACAATTAACTTAATTATTTAATTTATGCCCCTCGCTGTGGGCTGTCATCGGGAGTGCAATAAAAACCCAAAATCCGAAATCTACAAAACAGACTACAAATATTTGTCAGAGCCACGCTCCGCCCGCTCATCGGGTATTTGCAAACGAAATTAAAAATTTGCATAAATTTGCAATTGAATTGCAGCAATGTATGTATGGGAGCGTGGGAGTTGACAATATTAGTTTTTAATTGCCATATAAATTATAAATAAATTCACGCGTCTCTCGCGGAGACTTTTCGAACGCGGATAGTGCTGCATAAATTATAGTTCTTCCTGTCACAGGTGACTGACTGAAATTCGACCGAGTTGAGTGACTGACAGCCGGCACAAGAACTGGCCGAAAAATGCGCGACAATGTAAATTAATTAAAATATTTATTAGCTGGCGGGAGAACTCCGGAAGGATGTGGCATGGCTAATTGATAATTGAATGTCAAACGCAGGTGTAGTGAGATCAGCGAAAAACTACATGATAGTTTTTACAAATATATAGTTTTTCCCACGCATTGAACTCGTGCCAGTACTATTTTTAGCTTCTAGCTTCATTAGTCTAACCTCTAAACTGGTGTATTATTTATGGCTTTCATTAGGCTTAACTATTTTTGACTTCTTTTTTTAGCATTTACACAATTTATAGTGTAAAACACAAACAGAACAACAAATGAATTAAGCTTTGTTTACACAACTAAATTCATGTTAGATTTATTGGATATTTTTTGTTTTCCATTTCATTATTGCCGGGGGCCAGGCCCATAATTTATTTAATGATGCTTTTAATGTGGCTCGATTGGAGTTTTTGTTTAGTGGCCGGCAGTTAGTCGCTGGCCGTAATAATAGTGTTTAGTGGATTGCATTTCCCTCGTCCCCGCGAACATATGCATAATGAGTTTAATTGCTGCGCCGTTACTTAATTGAATACATTAATAACACAACAAAGCGCTGCAGAGCTTTCAGAGCGCTGCATGCGGATTAAAACGGGCACCGAATGAACAACTCCTGACATTTAAGCCCCGTTTCAAGTCAAATTAAAAGCAAATAAAAATCGGAGACAGCTCTCGGACCAGACCTGGCCTATAGAGCGCAGTTTACATACATGGCTCGAAGTCAGCGATTTAGATAGCAATAAAATGCAGCTCACCTCACTGAACTGCACATGCTCCATTACCAATTCAGAAATCTTTGGGCCGCGGAAGCATGTTGCAACAACCACGTCAACTACATTGGAGAAGTCACGAACTTGCAACAGGAACACGGAGCTAGAGCTGGAGCTGCAGTACGGAGCAGCAACAACAAATATAGCTGCAACAGCAACTGCAACTGCATCAACGGCAACAGCAACAACTGCAGGAGCAGCAGCTAAATTGTAAACATAAACAAAACATTTATGACTATTTACAGTTGAGCCCAAAACTTGAACTCCAACTGCTACGGAATTCTTTTTACTTTCGAGTGGGGCCTGTACGTGAGCAATATCTGCTGCTGCTGCTGCTGATGAAGTTCAATGAGTTTTCGGGTGTGAAAGGGTCAATTGTGTAAATAATAACGAAAAACTGTGAACAGCAAACAGCAACAGCAGCCACAGAGGAAACAAAAACAATGAGACAACAGGGGCAGAGGCAACCGAAATCGAAACTGGAAAAAATACTGGAACCCCTAAGTGGACGGGGGGAAAAGGTTCGAAAGAACTCATAAAAATATCACACGCATATAGGAAAGGCATTTGCGATAAGCATTGCACTGGGCAAACAAACAGGGACAAATGTAAATAGACACCGAACCCCAGAGTTCCTAAAACCAGACACAGTGGACCCTCTGCCTAGAATACCCAGAATATGAAAAAAAAATGTTATATCATATGGAAGTATAATAAAATATTTTCCTAACCTTCCTGCACTTTAGGACTTTAGGATATTACAGAGATTAAAAATGAAGACACGTAAATTTGATCTTTTAATTAGCGGGGAAATACTGTAAGCAGTTCTATCGATTTGAAATAGGTTGGGGAAGGGGATAGGTTCAAAGCCAGAAAGAGGGGCATAGCTTTTTATATTGGGCGAGACAGACGGTCGCTTTTTATGATGCAATTAAATATTGTGTTTAATGCATTTGTAAATAATAATAAATAAAAAACATTTACTACGGCAATCACGATAATGCAGCAACAAGGGAACGGCAGCCGCGATAACGCGATAATGAAGTTGAAGTTTCGAATGCCCCTCACATGGGGGGAGTAGCTTTATTTGCCTACAGGAAATAAAATTGCCATAAAAACTGTCTCTGTCCAAGCGTGGCTCATAAATGCATATAAATTATGGTGGAAAATATATTGGGATGGGGGCCGGAGTGGAGTTAACCCGACTTTTCAGCTCATCTAACCTAAGCCCGGCCTGTTAGTCAGCTGGCTGAGCATTTGACAGGGCAATTTGGTTTTATTGCAGCCGTCAATTTACGTTATAATCGAGCATTTTATTGCAACTTGGATTCTATGGCCCACATGCTTGTTGAGCGTCCTCCTTGATTTCCGAAAAAAGCTCCTACTAATTGATTTTGAAGTGTGGGCTTCCATATGACATGCATAATCTGCATTTAAGTGCCTTAAGCGCCAGCATTGACAATTGACGAGGGATGAGCTCGGGCCGAACAATAAATTGTTTCTAAATGGCTTAGAAACTATAACGAGTTTATTGGGCTTCTTTCAATGTGAATGCCTTTAGATTTTTGAGCCTGGAATTAAGGCTTTCAGGGGATTAATTCCTGAACAAGGATTTCATTTACTGTTGCTTAGATTTACAGACAATACTTTTGCTGTTTGGTTGGCAGAGTCACATAATAAAGTATCTACTAGATTTTGACTTGCCTAATTACTCCGCTATTCCGCTCCGAATGCGACTAACATATGGAGGCAATTTCTACAACCGTATTGCTGCTACATTTGGTTTTTTTTATAAACCCCTGCCTTTGTAGAGCCCTCCCTTTTTTTGACCCTGCCATGCAGTCGATGCAGTTCCCCTGCTATTTTATGCATTTTTTGTGTGCGTTGCTGAATGCAAATAGAGGAGAATCGACAACAATAGAGCTGTCAAAGATGCAAATGTCGAGTGAGTGCGTTTCTGCATTGGGTACTCAATCGATTTGCATCCGCAGGCTACTCCCGGGCTCTTTGTTTTCGTGAAAAAAAAGCGAAAAATGAAACGAACCCTTCCGGTGCGTGCGGTTCTGATTGCCTGGATGAGTATCAATTAAACCCCTCGCGGCGGAGAGGGCTCGATGTCACATAATACTCAATCAAATTAAGGCTCAAGTTGACTCAAGTAATTAAATCTAAAACCAACAATGGCCCACTTGAAGCCCAGTAAGAGGAGGCACGCACACACACAAAGCAAACTAGCCGTAAATAGCAACAATTTTCATATTAATTTTCATAATTTTCCAATGTTGACAGCAGGGCAAACACAAATACACGTGGGTAAACAAGGGGACGGAAGGAGTTGTGTGTGTGGCCGAAGAAAAAAGTGTAAGGGATACTCTGTCGCTCCAAAGGACAGCAGGGGGTAGAAGTTGGTCACTTGTTGGTCAGCGCTGGACAACCTGCTGTGGACGTGTGTGTGCGAGTGTGCTTGTGTCGACAATTTGCCTAATAACCCAGGGCCGAAACGGGGGGAGCGCATTATATATTTTAGCCTTGTTGACTTGCTTTTCAGCCGCCCGCCCCACCTGCCTGCGGTTAGTTTGAACTGTTGACTTTGCGGCGAGCACTTTAAATTGATTAAGTTGAATTTGTCTAGGGGCGCCACCGCCTTGCGGTTTAGCCCGCCCACCTGCGCCTCTCCCCCCACGTACTTAATGCCACGCAAACAACATGCAACTGCAGCTGCTCTTTGATTAATTCATTGCTCTCAGCCTCCTCACAGCTCACATGTATCTTGCAACTGCGACTCCACCGCCGCCGCTCGACAACCAACTCGTGAGACATTAAAACACTTGAATGCCAAAAAACTTTGCAGCAATTTGTGTGGAGTTTCCACAGTTCAAGCCTCCGACTCCAGCTTAAGCTGTGACTTTGGTCTGTCATTCGAGCACTCCAGCAGCGGCAAAAAGCATACATCCACATTCTGGAAACTTTCCAAGTCAAGCGCTGAAATTAAACTTTAGAGAGCGAAATTGTGAATGAGTGGCCCAGACAACAACTAAAGTTACAAGTCACACAACAAAGACGATGCGATGACATCGCCTCCAAAAATTAATTTCCCAACACCTTGTTCTCCCCACTTTTTTGTGTCACTTTTTAGTTCCTGCCTGGAGCGCTCCACTTTAAGTTTTTGCACCTTTAAGAGCTGAAACGTCACTTTGTGCAACGTCATTTAATGCTTGAACACCCTGGACAACTGACCAGAAGTTGTAAACTGTTTGCAAAGATGGCCAGAAACGAAACTTTTGCCAGCCAAGCTGACCACAAGATATCCTGCTTCGAGCGTCCGCCTCCGGAATGTCTTTCAGCCGATCTGGGACTCCCCTTTCTTGTAGCTTCCAGCTCAGCTTGCAATCATATCAAAGTGTCAATGAAAGTGCCTCAGCCCCGGACTCTTGGTCAGAAAAAACCACAAGAGATAATAGTGGGACGGGATAGCTTAAAAATAGTTTCAAAATCTATTTAAAATTAATTTATCTAATCTTATTCGTTTCGTTTCAGTGGCATCTTTGAAGAGACATGGAGATCTCAACATAAAAGGTAAGGTATTTTCATGTAAATTAAGGATGATTCTTTTTAAAATCCTTTCGTTTGTTGGTTATTCTCTTAAGCTGTATAATTAATGTCTTGTGGCCTCAACGTCAAGTGTTCACTGTACTGTTTCAGGCGCTTGATGCAGTTTTGTTGCTTCTTCTGTTGCAGCTGAAGAGCCCACCATGTCTGGCTTGGGCCTACAATCGACGAAGACGCCTCCACACACTCCAACTGTCCCGCCCCTCGCCACCCCAGTGCCCCTTCCTCGGCACCCCAAACTGTCCTGTTTCTCCTCCCCCTTGTTCCAGGGTGCCTTGTCCTGATTCCCGCGCCCCAGCTACAATTGCAATTTGTGCACTTTACGCTGCCAGTTTGGAAATTGTGCACACACACTCACCCGCTCGTGGTGGGGCATGGCTTGGAGCTGCAGTCCCTGGCTAAAGTGAAAATTTTGTATCTTGGCGAGTATGCGCGGAGAACGCTCAGAGACAGTCCTGCCAAAAAGTTCATAAATATTGAACACTACTTTTGAGGGAAAATGCAATTTAATCGAAATAATAACCTTGGATGTTGATACTTTTCTCTTAAAATGATATGAAAAACGAACTTGCTCCCTGATTTTGATTTTGAAACATTTTCTTTCTGTGTACTGGCGACGAAATCTGCTAGTCATTGTCGTTGTCGCCCCAGCTAGCTGCATGCCACATAGTTGCTTCCCACTTGAAAAAGTTGCTCATTTTTACACACTTTATTTTTGGTGCACTTCGGGTTTCAGTTCAGCTCAGTTCGCCTCAGTTTCAGTTTGGTTGTTGGCTTCGTTTGCCAGCATGTTGCTCTGTTGCTTTTGTTGCACTTACAACTCGGAACATTGTTTCAGCACTTAAGCGACACACACAACTAGCAGACTAAGCAACCAGCAACAAGGTGAAAGAGGCCCCGGAGGTGGAGGTGCAACTGATTCAACGGAACGTGGTACGGGGCACGGAATATGGAGAACGGAGAACGGGGATCGGGAATCGAGGGAGCTTGGGGGAGCAGATGAGCAGGGAAACAGCATTCACTTTGCCCCCCACAGAGATGTGTGCGCTCAAATGTTTAAACATTGTGCCGGGAAGGGGGCGGGGATAGAGCCAAAAGCAATCCCAAAAACCGAACTGAACTGAACCAATCCACACAGATACCGAGGCACACACACAGTGCAGCCTTTTGTTTGAAGTTTGTCTTCGAATGGAAAACTTTTGTGAAAATTAATTACGAATTCGTGAGGTCAATCGTTTTTCGGTGATAATCGAGTGGGTGCCAAGCTCGCAGGCAGGAGTGAGGTGGGGCAGGGACAGGTTGTTTACAGCAGGGGGTTGGCTCGCCCCCCATTTCTCCTCCCCTCCCCTGGGTGTCGTGCTGAGTGCGAGAGTCCAAGTGCATTTACAAAGTTCCCACTCGGGCTGGGGCGTCATTGATTTTGACAGGACTCTTCTTTATAGACACTCTCTACACTATTTGTACAACTATGATTGAAACAGGGTTGATTCGTACTCTTACGTTTTGTTAAATAATTATGCTCTTAAAGTTACTCAAACTTATGGGGATTCTTTAGAATTTTCCCAAGTGCATATCCCTGTACTCGTGTTTTTTGCATCGTTTGTTGTTTGTAGCGCTTATAATTTGGTAATTTGCAGTTTTGTCGTCGTCAGCATTGTCGTGCCAAAGATTTTATAATTTTGCTCACATTTTCGGAAGTTGCTCCCAGTGCTGCTACTGCTGCTTCTGCTGCTGCTGTTGATGTTGCTGTGGCAGCAACCTCCGATGATGCTGCTGCTGCTGTTGCATTTTGCATAATTTTCCATTTGGCTGTGGCCCGGGTTGTTGCGTGTCTGCCTGGCAAGTCGTGAGGCGTAATTAAAGAGTTTATTTTATGATTTGCGGTTCGTTGATGCTGCTGTTGCCGTTGCCTGTGCTGCTGCTGTTGCTCCTTGCTGGCTAAAAGTTGCTTGGGTGGCCCAAAAGTCGAAGTTGATTTTCCAGATGAGCGTCTTTTTTCCCAAAGGTGCCTCGCAGCTAGTCGAGCATGGATGGCATGCAGTAAAAGCAAAAGCAAATTCTGAAGCAGGAGCAGGAGTTCCAACTACAACTCCAACTCCAGTTCCAGCTCCAGCTCAGCCCAGAGCCTTTGACGTTGTCATCGCACTTGTCAGCAGCACGACATTGTCCCCCGATGTCCCCCAGACCGTTTTCGTGTCCTTTGGAAGGCTTTGCCTCGGAGCTATTCGATGATTCTGCGTCGTCTTGTTTGCTTTGGCATATTGGGGAGACATCCTCGACAGGCACTAATTTTAACTAAATAACTTTGATGAGTTGGCTTTCGGGCCGCAAGGCTTGAACCTTTTCTCCCTAGCTTAACCTTTGTTTAACCTTTCTTAAGCTGCACTCCGTTTTTTCCTGTCGCCGAGGCCAATCTAGCATATTTGTTTAGGAAGGATTGTGTTTGTATATTTAATATATTCACCGCACATATGGCGTCAACTCGATCTCTGGTATGGAAACCGAAAACCCCAGTCGAAATGCTTTAATTAAACGAAATCTCATGGTTTTTGTGACGGGCCAAGTATGGAGGGGTAGGCGGGAAGCAGGAGCCACAGGACATTGGCCGCTGGTCCTGGGACACACACGTTTTACAGTTGCACGCACAACTATGCGAGATGCTGGTCGAATGGACGCAATGGGGTTGGGGCGGGGGCTTGGGCGCAGGCAGGGCGCAGGGTTGTCAGAGGTCTGGCATTCAAAAATTGAAAAACCAAAATTTAAGCTGGGCCAGCTTTTTGAATTTATGACCAAATGGCACACACATACACAGGCATATACGTGTGGAATACGCATGGGAATGCATGTAAAAACTGTAAAGGATCAGCTATGCTTAGGAGCAGGATATATCGGGGATGGGTGGCGGGGTAGTGCTCTGCCGTTTTTTCGGGGTGGCAAATGCGTAACACGTAATGGCATGAGAAACGGGCATATATTATATAAGCTGGAACATCTTCCATTTAAGCACACATATGCACGGAAAATTTATTTGATTAAAAGTTGATAAATTACCTCGAATACATTAGTTGGCACGAAGTTGGAATTTCATTTCATGTTTCAGGCAACGCTGCAGTATACTGTGTATACTTTGTAGAAGTCTATAACCAGAATAACATTCTGTTACTTTTAATAAGGTCATGAGGCATACAATATTCAGTTGAAGAGCTGTATAACTGAGAGTTAAATCCAATCCCATGAGCGTCCCAAACCCATGACATATTTCAACATAATCATTTGCAAATAGGTTTGGAATTAAGTGAAAACACGTTTGTGCAAAATGAATGGAAGATGCAAACCATCTTGCTCATTTCCTGAGGATTCCGAAAGATAATTTTCCTAAACACTTTCAAATTACTTTGTTCCTCCTCCGGTCCGGGCTAACCGAAAATCCCCTTTGATTGCTGCAACATGTAGAATGCTCGTTCGGTCGGTTACTTTTGCGGGTATTTCGCATTGGTTCAATAAAGGCACATGCCTTCCCCGAACGGACAATTTCTCCTTGGCTCTCAGCTCCGAGCCTTAATCCCAAAACCAAAATCGGTTGCAGGAAGGACAGGATATGCCCTCGCCCTCGTCCTTGTCTCCTCTGCATCGGTCTTCGCATAATGTGACACGTTTCGGGGTTGTTTTCTAATCCCAAAACGAAGCAAAGGGAGGGATTGGGATTGGGATAGGATACTGCCACAACCTGACACTCTAGTGTCGGAGTTGTGAAATCAGGCAGCAAAAATTGCTCAGCTTACCTGAACTGACCAAAGCCAGCTCATCATATGTCCCTCGACCGAAGGATTCTGGGTACAAAGGTAGCTGCTAGCGAGCTGCAGAAGTGCCAGCTGTGTAAGATGGACACACAAAAAGACAATTATTCATGTATGGTCGCTGGATATTCTCTCCTCTGAATGGACGCATTTCACTTTGCATTATGTAAAACATTTTCACAGGCGACAAACATTTGCATGATTAACCATAATTGAAAATGTGAAAGAGACGGAAGCTGTGGGACCTCGACACCGACATCGACATCGACTTCGACATGGACAGGTAGTAAGTCCAATCAGTAGCGCTCCATTCAACTCAATTTATCTACGCATGCCAGGCATCCAGCCTTCGGATTTCTCTGAGTCATTTCGTTTCAGCTCGGTTAGTTCAGTTCAGCTAACTCGAGTTGAGTTTCCCAGCCCCCTCCCAGCTGCCAGGCTTCCTTCTTTGGCTTCTGCTGCCCTCGTTTGGCTTGGCTGCCTGGGTGGAGAGATTTTCCAATCCGACTTTTCAGAGCGGCTCTTTGTCTCCTTCGTCGTGTCGTGGCGTTGACTGCGCTTTTCCCCTTTCTTGTGGCACGCCCTTTTGGCCGCCACTGCGGAATGTGATGATGGTCTTGTTCTCGGGCTTCCCCACCCCCAGACTGGATTTGAAACTATTAGAAAGCTGAGAGCTTTTCATTAAACTAATTCTAAAAGTGTTATGAAATTAAAGTTAATTCTTCTTTTGCCACACTTTTGTAGTTTAATTTTCGGATATTCAAACTAAATAGATACCTTTCGAGGAATGGTAATAACAACTCATTATGAAATGTATTATTTAGGAGCAAAAGGGTTTCCCTTAGGACTCTGGCACACCACCGCCAAATGGAATTCGGTTGCATGAGGCGGACACTTTTGACCTGTGCCGGCAATGCCTCCTCCCTTAACCGTAACTGTAATTTAAAACTCATTCATAATTGAATCTCTTAGTATGTTGTGCAGGAAAACGCTTCCTGCTCATTAATGTTGCAAGAAGGAGAGGCCGAAGCAGCCAACCCGGCCACATTGAGGCAAAGGTAATCAGTCAAGTGCAACTTCTACTACAGCCCGGATTTTCCTCCACTCCATCCATCTCATTTTTTTCCCGACTTTTGTTCTTTGGGGGCTAATGGGAGGTTTCCTGTTTAGAGGGTTTTGTTGCTTTAATTAGTTGATCGCACGTGATATGGGCTCCTCTCGACTTCTGGAACTCGGCCCTGTATCTGTATCTGTCTGCCGGCACCTGAGTACCTGACTAGGTGAATAGTGCCTGAGTATCTGTATCTGAACCCGACTATCGCTGGCTATCTCGCTCGCCGTGGTTATATTAGCACTTGTCCGGCTTTAAATTGCTTGTAAAGATTATCTATGGAAAACTCACACTCAATTTGCGCGTCTACTCTGGCATGCAGATACTCTCCATCGCATATGAGGAATAATCTGTGCAAAATCTTAAGTAGCTTACAATGAGGGGCGTAGTTGGCTGCTTTTGGCCCGAAGACAATACACAGAATGTGCAGTATATATGGTGGGGATGGCAGGGATTGCTGACCATATTCAGACATTCTCGGATCCTTGTAAACCAAAAGGATACATAAATTGCAGCCCAGACAGAAATTGCTCGGCAAATGCACAGCTGTTGCCAGCAAATCTACAAGCAATTCGAGTTTCCATTGAAATAACAATAATGTCCAGCCCTATAGCCACTCACACATTGCCAACAGTTGTTGCTTCCGCCTAATGTCCTTGTCACTCCTTGTTTTTGGTGCTGCTGTCGAGCACTCCTTGCAGTGGTTTTTGTTGCTGTCTTGTTCGTTGTTTGTAATTTGATGCGCGCTTTTAGTTAATTGTGGCATCAGGACATGAACATGTTGGCCTATGGACAATAACTAAACCGCTCTTACAACTGCCCAACGATATGTGGTACAGTGCGGAAAATGTTGGGGTATTATGTTTGCCCAACAGAACAATAAACTAAAGAGGACAACAGTATGTTGCCACTTAAATCCGTTCGATATTTTCGACTTTATTGAAGAAATAAATAATCAACGGCATTTCTTTGGACAGGTACTGGACTTTACAGCACTTGCTATTCTTCTTGGACTCACTGTACTTTGAGGTCCTGTAAATGGCCAGCCAAGTGACATTTGCCGCAGTTGTTGCTTCTGCCCAAGTTATGTGTGGTAGTCTCGGTTTTTGATCGCTTTGTTGGCCGAAGATTGTGGGGGCCTTAAAGTTGTCACTCCCTTCCCTGCTACTCCAACTTCTCGGCATATTTTAGTTAATTAATTTTGTGGTCAAGTGAGGGAAAATCGTCCGGATACACGGACTTTGATTGGCAAGTGATTGCGAGCTGTCTGTCCAGACGATGTCCTCCTCTTGTTTTAATTGCATTCGCTTCATTCATGAATGCTTCAAAAGGTGAAAGGAAGCCTATTAGGATGTGCTCTGTGTGCTGCTGGAATGTTTCGTGAATTTAAAACCGAAGCATTTCGCATTATTGCTCACAAATTCACACAAATCCAATGGCATATAATTGAAAATTGCGGTTGCCTTTTCTTGTCTGTCAGTGCTCCGTCTTAATGACTGAGAATATAATTCATCTTTTGGTTATTATCAATTATCATGCAGATGGCCACTGAAGTCTTGTCTCTGGACCATTGAGGTAAAATAATTAGAGCTTGTTCCGAAATGCCAAATGTACCGATGAACAAATTCAAATCAAATTAATTGGTCAAATCTGAGAAGGATTTCTTCTGATTGCTTGTTTTTATGCTTGTTAAGGAAAAATGCTTTGATTCGGAGGCACGTTCCCGACTTCCGCTCGAAAAGCACAAAATGGCCTTGCCCAAATCAGGCCAAAAATATGATGAAGCTCACTTCAACTGCGAAAGCCACTCTGAATTCCCCATTAACCCGTGCAGCCTCTCATTACTTATTGAAGCACTTTCCAAAAGTTACAAATTTACAATATTTTTTCGTCATAATTATGCTCGGCATATGCGCGCATTTCAACAAGTTTGGCCATCTGAATAGCAACCCTTGAAATGGGGGTAAAAAATGTATCGAAAAGGGAGTTTTGGAAACTCATACTTGCATCAGTTTTCATTAATCTCAACACTCTGTTGTGCAAGCATACTGGAAAATGAATGGTGGTATGAATCGAGAACTCACTTGGCCACTTGGACATCGTCCAAACACATTAGTCATCTTTGGCTAAACGCTATTTGAGTTTCGCATTACTCAGATCTCGGGTTCAGACTTTTATTGCCGATGCCGGACTATACTGAGCGCCTTTCTTTTATTGGGTTTCTCGAGAAGGAAGAAGAGGGTCCACTGATTAGCGTTTTGCATGCGAAATGCATAAATCACTAGGAACTGAAAAGCAAAAAAAGGAGGGTTATAGCAACGGCTGCAATTGCCATTTGGTCTGCGGCGACGTCGTTGACATTTTTATTGCCTGAGAAAATAGAATTTTTTATTTACCCTCTCGCTCTGTGTGTGATGGGTGCATTTTTTCCATAAACTGTGCAGACTTGGCTGCATAAATTTGGTTTTTATCGCAACTAAATGGCCGCAAATGCTCAGCGGTTGATATGCCGAGCTAAATAAAATAAATCGTCAATAAATAATACAACAAA
The DNA here is from genome assembly GCA_035047585.1 of Drosophila monieri. Lineage (NCBI taxonomy): Eukaryota > Metazoa > Arthropoda > Insecta > Diptera > Drosophilidae > Drosophila > Drosophila monieri. The sequence continues at coordinate 1,706,373 of JAWNPJ010000087.1, read as the reverse complement.
ATCAGGAGTGTGGAGCATAGCAGCAAGAGTCCTTGGCAGTGGGCGTGCTAATCCTGGCCGAGTCATAAAAGCTGAATATGCAGGGCATGAATCATGGTCTATAATAAAATTAACTGATGGTTAAGACCGCATTAAATCTGGATTGGCCAGACGAATGTGGATTGCTTCGGAAATGGCTGCATCTAGTTTCTCCGCGTAAATAATAAAACCTCAATACTAGTTTAAAAACCAAAGAAGAAAGGCTGCTCTCCTAAACGTCAATTACTTGGGCAATTATTTCAATATTTAATAGTTGCACCGCCCCTGAAGGATATGCCCTTTTCTGTTTTAATCTCCTTCAGTCTTTCTTGACGCTTTGACCTCCCGGTTGCTGCTCCAGTGTCTGCCACTAATATGCAACATAAAGCCGTAACTTAATTTACTGCTGAGAAAAAGAGGAAACTACTGTAAACGGGAAAAGCTAAACCCAAGGCTAAAAGTGTAATGAGGAAAAGTCTTTTACTAATTGAGGCCAAAGATGCAGCTGAGGCAGGAGCGGCAGCACAAATTATGAGCACGAAAAGAAAATAATAATTTTATTTTACAGCTTTTTTTGGTTCTTTTCTGCTGTTGCTGCTGCTGCTGCCTCGACTGCTGCTCCTGCTGCTGTTTGTTCCTTAATAGCCGTCAAGATTCTCGGAAAGAAATAAAGCAAACGGCGCAAGGCACACAGAAAAAACGCCAAGACGAACCCTTTTCTCAGGCTCCCCGAAATGTGCGCAAGCGTTGAGCTGTGAAAAGGCACAACAGCAACACCACAGCTCAGCAACAGTGCAGCATGAGCAACAGCAACAGCAGCACAGCAGCAACATCAACATCCCAACAGCAACATCAACAATAAGTGGCAGCAACAGCGGCGCGAGGCAGCCAAGTGAAGTGGCGTGTGGCGTCATCAGGTTGCAGATGCTGCTTGGTTGCAGGAAAAAATGCGTTCTACTTAATGTTGCATGCATTTATAGCAAATATTTCCCATGCCCCACGCCTTGGCCTGCCCACAATTGCTAATGATGCAGGAGCAGCAGCCGCTGAAGGAGCAATCCAAGGAGTTACACTCGAAAAATAATGCTACCGACATGGGGGAAACAAAATATTTAAACAAATCCTTAAAAACCAATGCTATATTTTTCAATAAATATATTTAAGAAGCCTAATTAGCATTCATTTCTTGTGATATTTAAATGTATTGCTCTAAGTTTCATGTTTTTTTTTGGTGCAAAAGTATCTTAAAGATCTCAGTCCTTTCCCAGCTGCTGGCAGTGCAACTTAGTTGGCGCTCTTGTCATTAAGCTGTGCAGCATTTACAGTTCTTGCCCGCTGGCTCCGCTGAGCTTGGCTTACTGCTTTTCGATTTAACTGCTGATAGCTTTTGAAGTTAGAGTAAGTTACGTAGTGCACTTGGCGCACACTTATCTATCATTATCATCAGTAACTCTCTCTCACATACACACGTACATCGTGGCAACTTTTCTATTACGCTGCATGCTGCACTTATCGTCGTCATCGCAGCAGCAGAAGCAGCAGCAGCAACTGCAACAGAAGCAGCAGCAGCAACATCTTCTCCACAGCAGCAACAGAGTCGGCTTTGGTTGGGTTTCAAGTGCTGCAGGATGATTATGACGATGATGCAAGATGATCATAATGACGATGATGCAGCAGCCGCTGAGGCGGAGGAAGACGAAGCACTGGGCTGGCACAACGTCCACTCTAATCACTATATACATCGGTTTGATGGCATTAGTCGCAATGCTTCTCTGCTGGAAGCTGCCACTGGATATATCCCCGCTATCTATGGTGGATGCATGCCACTTGCCACTCGAGCTGCTGCCATCTCGGCTTTTAGCTCTCAGCCCTCAGTTGATGACGTTTGGCAGCTGCATCTCCTCTAAGAAGGGCACTGCGTTTCGGTTGTGTAAGAAGCTGCTGTCTTGCCTCTTGATCTTTGAGAGATCATCAAAGCTCAGATTTTGAAATGTGGTCCTAAAGACTGGGATGTTATATGTAGACAATGTGTCTGCAATTAAATAAGCTCCCCAAACAAAACTGTTTATTTTATTATATTTAATTTAACATCAATTGGGCCATAAAATTAATATAGACAACGAGTAGAAGCAATTCTTTCTCCCTCGAGATGCACTATCTTGTTCTCGCGCTCCGGCCTGCGGCCTAATTTTGTATAATTTTTTCTGCGTTATGAATTTGCTGGAAAATTGCAATTTTATGTGCAATTTCTTGCGACCCTCCTTCGGATCCGCCCTGCTGCTTGGCTAGGCCCCTCTGGCTTACATTTATTAGAATAATTTAATTGCTTATTAAATCATCTTTGGCTCATGATTCCTTTTTGTTCTCGTTCTCTTTGTAGGTGAGTTTGTCTCTACTGTGATCTACTGCGGGGCACGGCGCACTAATTAGTTTTGCTCTAACCTGCCGCATCGGAGGCTGCAGCTGCGGCTGCCAGTGCTGCTGCATTGGCCGGCATGTTGCAACTTTATTAACCGCTCGAGGTTTCAATCTGCGGCTGTCAAATTAAATGAAATTTACACTTTACCGTTAAATTGCCAGGTACGTTAGAAAATTGCCCAGCCAGGTCCATAAATTTTTTACTGCAGCCTTTTGTGTACATTTTAAAGTTGATGTGGGCAACAAGAGCCAGCCCGTGTAGCCTTTCTTTGGCCCCCGGTGGAGGCATCCGATTTTGACACAATTTTGCAGTTGAGCGGCATAAAAAATAAATATGGGGTGGGGTGTGGGGCGCTAAGTGAGGAGTTGCAGGGGGGTTGCTATGTATTATGCATTTTGCATTTCACCGGCTCCGAATGGCGGCCATCATCGTCATCCCTTTTTCCTTTCTGAAATTCTGAAACTGCTGCAGCATGCCTCAATGCACTTTGCACTGAAATAGAGAAATTCCAGTATTTGGTTCCTATTGCTGTTGTTACCCCTTTCATGCAACTGGTTTTTGTATGCATCGAATGGGAGAGGTAGTAATAAAAAAATAAAAAATAATGCTTACAGCAAATATAAACATGCAAAAAAGTTGAACAAACTTTGGTTGGCTGGCTGCTGTGCTCTCTCAATTTTTTTCAGCCTTCAGGGCTAAAGGAATACAACAAATAGTGCAAACAGAGCGATTTTTGTTGCAACACAAAAAGGCATAGCATAGAGCGTTGAAAGTCGCGTGGGATTAGTCGTTTTTGGGGATACACTTTCACTTCCAGGAACTGTAAAAGTTTAATTTAGATTTTAGTGCCAGTCAGGGGGGAAAGCATCCGAATGGGGAGATTTTGGGAATCAAAAAAGCTTAGCGTTCAGTTTTGCGTTTAGTTTGTTTTACATTTTGGATTATGTAGATTATCAATATCCCTTTTGCTGAACGTTTCAAAATTTGATAATTTCGAAATAATCCAGTCGTAAATATTTTGAAACGATTGGTTTATTAATTAACGAATGAATATCAATTGGAATATGAGTGTGACAACGACTTTCTAAAATGTTTTGAGTTGGTAATCCAATCAATACACGATTATTGAATAAATTAAATTATTTTCACGATGTACCTGGCTCGAATGGGATTAATTTTTATGCTCTCAGTGACAATGCAGCTAATATTTGTATTTTATTTAAAATATACACTTTCTGAAAATGAATATGCCCTTGCTCTGGGAACTCAGTGCTAGGAAATGAAAAAGTAGTGTAAGAAGCATGAAATGGAAACTGCAGCAGTCCAAATATGAATCAAACCAAGGCCCGGGCACGACCCAAAACCAAATGGGCCAGAAGAGCAAAGAAGCAGACCAAGAACAGGAGGCTCAAGCCCCTTCACACGTCGTGCTCCCCCTCGGGTTTTGGCCAACTGGTTCAGAGATGTCTGTCTGCTGTTGCATTGTCTTGTGGCTTTGGTTGCAGTTGCACTTGGCGCTGGTTTTTCGTTTATTTATTTTCTTTTTCCTGTATTTGGGGTTTTCAGTTTTCTTTTTACTTTTGCCGGCTGCCTTTGACCAATGCATTGCAGGCCGGGCCAAGGCGTGTTCACAGCGTGTTCGGTATGTTTTTGGCCATGTTTTGGTTTCGTTCGTTGCAATGCATTAAAAAAGCATTTTTGCGGGCACTGTTGTTGCATTGTTGTTGTACACTAGTTGTTACACAGTTTTTACACATGTCCAGCTGACCCAATTCCCCAGCGCTTTTTATCTTTTTTTTTTTTTGACCCCCACATTTGAATATTATGGTGATGCTTTTTCGTTATCCGAAATTCAAATTTAAATTTTATTCTGGAAAGGCAATTCGGGCTCGGACCAATTAGCAGCCGCCCTCGCATTGTGTGACCCAATCAAAAATGCTATTTGGCCGCAAGAGTCCTAAATCAACACAAGCCCATAACCCAAATACCCCGCAGAAGGCGCCAAGTGTTGACAGCAATATTGAAATGTTGGTTCAAACTAAAGTATTTGTGTAAATATTGTTTGGATCAAATTTGATTTCTCTCGGGCCGATGCTAATTTTCATCCAGCGAAAATCGTTAGACAAATAATTCCAACAATGGCAATTGTTGTTGACGCTAAACATTTTCCGGGAAAAGTGCATTCCGTCCCGTCTTTTCCCCGGGCCGATGAAAACCACCACCGATCCTGAAAATGCTGAAAATGGAAACATGTTTTCATTAGGCGAAATTATTAGACGCCGGACCAACCCCGAATGTGATTTGATTTTCAATATTGTTCAGGGGGCACGGCGCAGAACTCTCTTCCATCTGTCCAGTCATCAATACTTGTCGCACAAATCCTTTTACCACCCGAAGGAAGTTCATTTATTTTGTGTTTAACAGCATTTAGGGATTGGGATTCTCCATGCATTGTCTTATTTGCTTGCACACCCCGAAACCAGGGGGGTTGCTAAATAATTTATTTCCTTCATTTTCGGCTGCCGTTAATGCCATTCAAGTGGTGCCAAGTCCTTTTTAGGCCTTTGATTTGTTCGTGGATTAATTTGACCCTGAGCCGGAGTTTCGCGCTCTTGTTGGATATTTAATTTATTTGGGTTCTTTGTCTAGAAAACTGACCGCGAAAACTTTGGCCTTAAAAAAATCTTCCCAGTAATAATAAGCGGGGAAAAAGTAAAAAAAAAAAAGAGTCTGGAGAGAAAACCCCAAAAAGCAATTTCTATGCACAGGCAAGGACACAAAGTCAATTTACAGCACGAGCCCAGAAAGGAAAAAATCCCACAAACAAAAAACACATAAAAAAGCGAAAGCCAGGCCGAAAGTCGGGCTGCCAATAAATCCGTAACGAATCCTTTTACTAACAGCGAACGCAAGAACAGGAAAGGATCTACGCTTCAGTGCATTTTTGATGGACGTATCCGAGCGTAGCATATTGATGGCAAGTTTTGCGCATTTTACGGATATTGCACAATTTTCTTTTTTATTTGGCTTCGGGGGAGACCCCCCTCTTCACAAAAAAAAAGAAATTTGGAAAAGAAAAAATGATTAATTATACAGGCAGAAATGGGCGTGATTGAGGCAAGAGCTGTGCGAGGACTTTTAATTGGCTTTTGAGTCATCGACTAATAAAGATTAATTGTTTTTTAAGAGCAAAAATGTTGACAATGCTGCCCGAGGAGTAGTGGCATGTAGAAAGTGGAAGAATAATGTAAGGGGAGGGGTGGTCAGGTCCTGAGAGGGTGAAGGAGCAAAGGACACTCGGATATGCGTCTGCGTCCAGAACATGGCCGTTTATCTATGTCAGCACAGAGGTACGCACTCAATTGGAAGATTAAATGCAAGCCAACAGTCTGTTTGGGGTCTGGTCTGGGGGTGATCCTCTCGTGTACAGTGCGATCCGGGACTATAAGACTGAAAGTCCAAATCAAATGTTTAAATTAACAAATAAAAACCATTTTTACAGCCAACTTAGCACTATCATAGTATATTTTCTGGAAGTGGATTTTATTATTGTAGTTTTTGAAACGCACTGTATCCCCGCCATTCTCCGTTTGTGGCACTTGCCAATGTCGCACTTTTTTGCCGTTTTCCTCCAGACAATGTGTTATTGTGTTTTGGGCTCGGGCTGCACATGCGGTGGTGGCTACTGTCGACCCAGGACCTTCCTTCCTCCACTGGCAGGTCGAACGATTCAAATGGGCCGCCTGATGTGGCTGTTGCTCTCTGGTGCTCCGCTCCGGTCCTCTGCGGTGCCTCATCCATTTTTGCGTATGAATTGCAAAACGCCGCACATATTTCACGTTATTGTTTGGCCGGGTCGCTGTCTGTTGCCGTTGCCGCTGCTGTTGCCCTCCGTCGTTATGGATGAAGCAGGTAACCCTTGGAGTGGACGCTCCGCCCCCCTGAATGGCATTCCAAGTCGTGCCACACATTTGATATATGTTTTGGTGTCGAGCATGAGTTAACTGTGTCACAGGCATCGTAAATTTGCGCCAAGGGTCCCCTGTTCCAGTGCGGGTCCGAGTCCTCCGAGCCGGAGCACATTGAAATTGCTAGAAATAATCGTAAAATGATGAAGTCATGAAGTCGTCGCATTCGTATTCGTTTGCCCCGCAATATGAACTCCAAAATAAATGATTTGTGTGCGCGCCTGAGTTGCAGTAAATTATCATACATCTTTCCGGGAGAGTTTTGACTGAGGAAGCGGGTAAATTAGTTGAGAAGTAATTAGGCGGCTGCAATTGCACTTTCAAGTGGCTGAAAACAATGCAACTGTCAAACGGCAGGATACATCAAGGATGAATGTACCTCTATGTGTGTGCTTGTATATGCGAGCTGCCCGTCATGAAAAATGATACACAAAACTCGCCGTCGGGTTCAGGGGCAGCTGATGCCTTCTGTCTTCGGTTTTCTGCCTTTGGGCCAGGGGCCCTTTTGTTTTATGTCGCCGCAAGGCTTTGTCCTGTCCCTCTCCCTCACTCACTCACGGCTGCCCCTCCTTCCGCCGCCCGGGAGTATAATTTCGTTTAATATTGTTCATTTTAGTTGTGTAATTGTGCGACGTTGTCAAATGACAAACTCCCCCAGCTCCTCAAAGACTCTGCTTCCTTTGCTTCACTTTCCTTTTTCAATTTTTCATTTCAGCCGAATTCCTCCTCTTCTCTTTTGGTTTTTGTATTGTTCTTGTGCCACAGATCAGTTTACAGGCCAAAGGAGCAACCTGGCCGAGGGTCGTGTAGGTATAGGCATAGGTATGTACATATAAATGGAGTACCTTCGTACCTGCTTCGGATCGCCGCTCTGTCATATAGTGGCTTAAAGGGCAGCGCCACATTTTGACATGACATTCTCGAGGCTTTATCTGATCAGTCGCATGGAAAATTTCCTGGTGTTCCAGGGTTCTTCTCAAAATATTCCTATGTCGTATCGTAATTTTCATTAATGGTCTCTGCTCCGTCTGGCGACTCTTCGGGTTATTTCGGCATCTGTCTGGCTAGGCTAATAAAAATGATGAAAATTCAATCTACATTGTGTTCTCCTCAATGTGAAATATGAGCCACTTGCGGGTTTTGGGGTAATGTGCTGTGACACTGATTTGGATACGTCTTGACGAGATCTGTTTTGAAAAGATTTGACAGGATTGAAGTGGGTTCAAAGCGTTGAAATGGTCAGCAGAGATCAAAGGTATTGCTAGACACTCAAAAAAATATAAATAAAATATTTAGTCAACATCTACTCCGTATTATTTTATAACTTGATTAATTATCCATACATTAGCCCGCATTTTAGGAGTTAGTTAAACATGGTAGGAGCTTCAAGCTTAAAGATTCATTAAAACAAAACGAATTTAGCCTACAGACTTTGAAAGTTGCCTAAACATTACAAATTGCTGCGATCATGATGATCGATATACCTTTTTGGCCAAGGCCAATTGGAGAGAGACCACCCTTTGTTATCATAGTCACGCCTATCGGGGCCTGTGTTTTCAATTGTATCTGCCAGATTGTTAACCCCTCGGATGGCGAAGCTTTTCAGCCGCCAATCTCCCGTGGCGAGTGCGTGAGGCGATCGCAACAAGGCACTTGGAAGTCATTAATCAAGGCCCACTTAAAGACATTTAAACGCTTACGAATTGTAACGAGCCGGAGAGCCCACGATTTACAAACGATAACGATTTATTTTTTGTGTGTTTTTATTTCTCGCTTTATTATTATTATTATTGATACAATGCCGTTTGTGTTAACCGTTGCCATAAATTCACTTCGGAGCGACGACGACGCATGCGCCGCAGATACAAAGGCTTTCGATGAAATCTCAATAAGAGATGAAAGCTGGGAGAAAAAAGGCAAAACAAAAAGATATCCCCGGCCTGGCAAATCGGAATGTAAATTTTGTCGCTTCCCGGGAATTGATTTATATCTGCAGCAAGTCTGTTGGCGGCGACTGCCTGGGACTGGATTGGATTGGGCTGGATTGGCGTACTTCACTCTACTTTATTATTCATTGGAAACAAACACACACAAGTCAGATGGCTTGACGATGAACAGAAGAAGTAAAATTAAGCAGAAAACTCAAAGCCCGACAATGCTCATAAAACCAACCGATGGCAAAATCAGAGCCATAGCCATAGCTTTAGCTTTGAATTTCAATTAATTTCCCTGACTGATGGACTGACTGGTGATGGTCGGTTGTCTGCCCCAGGGGAGGAGGGGCCCTCGTAAATGTGGGCATTTTTATTTTTATGGGTTAATTGCCATTGTACCAGCTCTCGGTTCAATCAAAGCTACATAAATGGCAAAAAAGAGGAAAGACACGAATTTATTTGCCTTGTTGTGCTGCCTTGGGGTTAAAACGCTAATGGAGAAAGAACCGGAGGAAGAACTGCGACAAAAGCTGAATTGGAAATTAATCAATGAAAGTTGAAAGGCAAATTAATATTTATGACCAGCGAAGCCCCAATTAATGCCATCAGATTTAAATATGAAATATCATGTCGATTTTGTTTTTATCAAAGCTGCAAGCGCTCCCGAAAAAATTAAAAATGTATTAATGCGGGGGTGAAGCGAGGTAGGAAATAAAAATTGAAGGAAATAATGTAATTATTTTATCACACCGACAATTCATTTGTGCAAAATGGCAAAAGGATAATAACAATTAGGCCCGCGGCTAAAAGTAACATTAAAGCTCAATGTTCGGTGCTCCAAACACGATTCACTGAAAATAAATATTATGGCTGGGACCTGGGACCTGAATCGATGTTTACAATAAAACTTAAAGTTCCCCATTCGGGCAGCCGCGCACACATCAAAATAATAATCATTGTAATTATAGTTGAAGCCATAGTAATAATCATAAAATTGTGCAAAATATTCAGACCAGTGGACGAGTAAATTGCCTTGCCAACTTTTGACCGCTCCGTTCCGTTCCGCTCCCTTTTCGCAAAGGATTGCCTTTCCATCCTGCCTGTCTGCTGTACACAAATTACGGCTGCATTTAAGTAATTGTTGCAACTGATGACAACGTTGCGGCTGTTTCTGTTGTTGCATGCTCCCCCCAACTGTCTATCTCTGTCACTTTCATTGCAATGTAAAAAAAATTAAAATTGCATATAGAGAAGCCCAGGGACAAGCGGAATTCATAAACTGCAGCGACGACAAATTGATAGGAAAAAGTTAAAAAAGGAAGCACGGCCTGCGAGTGCGCGGCGTATAAAATTTTATGAAACGCCATAAAAATATTTATAAAATTGTCACCGAGCTTCATGTTTACGAGCGTTTAAAAAATAATATTTTCAATAATGCGAAAATTATACATTAATAAAACAGTGGCGGCATACAAACTGATGGCAAAAACGGAAATTACAAGATCATTGAGATAAGAAGCGTATGCGACTGCAAAGTGGTCTAAAGTTTACAACAAATTAAGGATTTATTACAATACGAAATTCGAAATAATTCTTTTAAGGTATTGCGTTCAGGAACAAAATTGACAAAGCTACAGCCACTCTTTTAAGACTTTTAAGGGGTCCATGGGAAAATTTGCCAAAAAAATTGAATAAAAAATATGATCTGAGGTTTTAATGCAAATTAATGGAGAGTCGGAATATAAATCGTTCAAGATATTCCGCTCAAGGATCGGATGAAAATTGGAAAAGATACAGGCATCGATATGGGCCATATATGGGGTCCCAAGCATTTCCCGATTTTCAAGGGGGTCCATGGGAAAATTTAACAAAAAATCGAATTTAAAATTTGATCTGAGGTTTTAATGCAGGTTAATAGAAAATCAGAATACAAATCGTTCAAGATATTCCGCTCAAGGATCGGGGGAAAATTGGAAAAGATACAGGCATCGATATGGGCCATATATGGGCTTCCATGCATTCCCCGATTTTCAAGGGGGTTCATAGGAAAATGTACGAAAAAATCGAATAAAAAATTTGTTCTGAGGTTTTAATGCAGATCGATAGATAATCAGAATACAAACCGTTTAATATATTCCGTTCAAGGATATGGTGAAAATTGGGAAATATGCGGAGGGATAGAGGCAAGGAAATGCATAGATCGTAAAGGAGCCCCATCAGAAATTTTTTGAAATAAGGTTTCATATACCAAAATAACTGTTCAATGAATTAAATTTCGTTACAAACATTTATTTAATCTTACCATTGTGTTTTTCAAGGATACAATGTTGGTTCATTGATTTTCACCAGTTTTTGACAGTCGAATGCATTCTCGAAACTCATTTCAGAGGGTTGCAGATACATTAAGAACACATGTATCTGCTGCAGCTACAGCATCGCGTGAGTGTTGCACGTGTCAATAGCACCGCACACACTATAGCCACAGTGGCCCAGTGGGGGGCAAAGGAGCAGTGAAATCCGGAAAATATTTCACACTTTGCTGCTGACCCAAAGCAATTCCGAGCACTGCAAAAAAGTCTGCAGTTGAATAAAAGCGAGGCTTATTGTTATTGTTTCTGCAGCTTATTTGGTTTGATTTGGTTTATTCGTTTTATAAATAAAGAAATATATTCCTGAAAACCTCCTTTGCTAATTTTCTTCAGTGTTCTCACCGCCTGCACGCAATTCGAAATTGACTAATCCAAAAAGCATTTCTGACACTTGCTCGCTGGATGCGCAAGCCACCTTCCCTTCAGTCTGCAATTCCTCTCGAAGTCGCCTCCGTTACTAATGACTTGGCACTTTTCGCAGGACAGCAGCAGGAGCGGGAGCTGGGGGCTGGGAAACAGCAGGCAACCTGTGCCACGCCCTCGGCTGTCAGGCATTTGTCATATTTCTGTCAAATAAGCGCTTTTAATATTGATAGCTGCCGCTAAAGCTGAAGTTGATGCTGCCGCATGCCGCCTGCGACTGTCAACAGGATGTTTGCTTCAGCGCGTTGCCTTCAGCTCCAGATTCGAAATTCCAGATCCGTGATTCCTGAGTCCTCAGCGCTCATTCCAGAGTCCCAGCTCATTGCAGCTCTCTGGCGCAATCAGGCGTTTTATGTGAGCAGCTTAATGTGAATTTATTGCATTTCAGCCCGCCATCGCCGCCCGCTTCCTTACATAATGAGTCTCCATTTATTTCCTTTTCATCTTCCCACATTTTATTTTATATATTTCCTTTTTTCGCTTACCCTCTTGAACCGAAATCAATAAGTATGCAAACGTCTCTCGCGGAGCTGCCAAATTTTGATTATGGGGGTTAACGATTCAACATTTTGAAGGGGTCAGCATAATGATCATGATTCATGATGAGGATTTATAGGCGGCTGTTTGACTTAACTGTAGCGCCATTTGTTTGCATAACAAATTATAGAAGGCAGAGAAGGCGAAACTAACCGAAACCAAAAAATTATGGAACATTAAAAACATTAACTTGCGACTCAAAAGTCAGCTTTAAGGCAGGCAGCACAGCTTGCTAAAGCCACCTGCGCGCCGTTTCCTCCCAATCTTTTGACCACCCGCTGACTCCGAATATGGAAAACAAAAAAATTGAAAAAAAAAAAAAAATAATAAATAAAATAAAAAACAAAAAAATGATATAAATTTATTTATACTGCGCCCAGAGCTTGGGCTTCTTCCAGCTCGTGTGTACTCTTTCCTTTGTTTTTGGCTTCAAAATGCAAAATGCCAAAAGGTCATCAGCTTTTGGTCCCAGCATGAGGCACATATTTTTTCGCTGCGAGAGCAAAATTATTGCAACATTTCTGGTTTGGGAGGGCGCTGGGCCAGGGCTTGGGCTTGGACTTCGGGTGGGGAGAGCATTCTTAGACAAGTTTTATTATATTCGGTTATGGCCTCCGGTTATGGGTTATAAAACTAGACTAACAACATCAATCAGGGGCTCTGATATGACTTCAATTGAAGGCAATTAAGGGTTTGAGACTGGGGCCATAAAAAGCCACAAGATAGTGCACTTTTGGCGGGAATTCAAAGTCGGTCTCTCGTCAGAATAAATAAATAAATGCTGATGATCCTAGGTTTCCGTTAAAAAAAGTTCAATAAATAGCTTGGTTGGATAGTAAGACTGACTCCACAATTTTCATCTTGACTTTAAAGTTGTTTACTTAATTTAATTATCAGAAGTCTTAAAATTTAGTTCATTTTCCGAATTCATATATGGTCTCCTTTGCGAGTCAATTACTGCTTAATTGCTAACCAGACTACATTTCGTACCTGTCCCATTGGATCATGTCCGAGCAATCAATTCCTTAAAGTTTACACAACAATTGCGGTTTAATTAGAGTCATGCATACTGCATTATAAATGCCACTGGCAGAGACATGTGTGTGATTTTCCGGTTCTGGTTTTGGGCCACAAACGAAGACTCTGGGAGAGACAGTTTTCAATATTTATTGCTGGGTGTGGCTAGTCCACATACACCTGGTATTAAAAAGGGGCTAGCCTTAGTTCGAAATACGTAATTAATTTATTGAATGCGTTCGCTCGCCTTCGGTTTTGTGTATGTTTGTGGCTCGGAGGTTGTAAAATTTTAATGTCCACTTCATTATCTCGAATTGGAAATCTAATTACCAAAAGTGACTGCAGTAGTGTTGTCCCTCGGTCCGGCTAAGATCCGTTCCCTTTTCGGTGTTCGGTTTGTTTTAGCGACAGTAGCCTGTCACGGGGACATTCTTGAAGTAACCAATATATTTGAGTTTCGGCTTCCTTTGCTGCAGCTGACGCCACAAAAGTCAACAATTTTTCGGGCTCAATTAAAGAGTCGAAGTGAAACCGAAACTCGGCTGTCGACTTGGCCAACTCGACCGACTTGGCCTGACGGACTGGCCTTTATTATCTTGATGAGCGGCCAAACTATTTTACGAGCTCAACAACAAGTTAATTAGCCGTCGGTATTAATGCCCCAGTGGCGGCATCACAGAACGACAGTTGCTTGAAACAAAAATTTTATGTTGTCAAATGGATTTTTTCTGAATTCTCCCCTCGTTTCCTCCCATAATTAATGAAGACGCCTCGCTCCCCAGACCCACATCATCGGCCTGGGCCTGGCAATTTATTCGGAGTTCTTTTATTTCGTTTCCTTATAATTTTTATTGCCCACTGACTCCGACGACTATGCAAAAATTGAGTAAATATATACATTTGTATTTGCTCAGCTAATGATTATAATTAGATTGCCCTGAGAGGCTGCCGTCGACTTCTTCAAAAGTGGCTAAATCGATCATAAAGGTGGCTGAAAATAGCTCGGATGTATTTGGGGCGATAAAATAAAGACATTTTTGTTTTCTTGCCTCGAAAAGCCGAGAAAATGTCAGACATTTAAATGTTGTACCTACAGTACTGACAAAAGGTGCGTGAAATACCCATTAATTCAAAGTCTGAGCGCCAGGAAAGCGTGTGAATATTTTATTTATGTCGTTTCCGTTGAGCACCTGCACAAACACAAAAATACCAAAAAATAATGATAAATGAAATCGGCGAAAAATTGTCTCGCCTCGCTGTGCAAATAATTTTTAATTAAATGGCAATTGCGCATACGCCGCGTGGACCCCTGAGATGGTAGTTAGATAAATCGTTAGACAGCCAAGTGCCAGCTGACACAGCTGTTGGCGACGTGTTGCAATTGCTGTTGCTGGTTTTTTTTTTTTTTTATAAATATAAATACATTTTCTGCTGCAACTCCACTGGAGAGCCAATAAAACGAACAATCCCAATTGTAATTTGCTTGGTCGCCTATTGAGCTGCAATTTGATTTGCTCGGCAACACCTCTCACAATTGTCTTGAGCTAAGGCCAAAAGTCAAACACGACTGCGACTGTCGATTAAGCCGAACGCCATCCAACAAATTAAATTAAGAAAATCGAAACAAAAGCTTTCAAGACAAAATCTTCAGGTATGTATATAAAATGCGTTACGACAAACACGCCCACGCGACATTCAACAATTTGTTGACTGAAGCCAACAACTGCAACAAGTCCGGACGGAATTTATTGTATTGTTGTTTTTGCGGTCGATATTCCGATGATGTTGCATTAAATTGTTGTTCGTTTAGTTCTTCCCGATGCCCTGCGTGGGAGGAAGACAGCCGTTTAAAACTTAAGAGAAAAAAAAACCAAACAAGGTATTCAAAAAAAGGAAACCAATCGAGAAACCCGCCAAACTTTGACCCCAAAGTCAATGGGTCGGAAGTGAAGGGGTTTATTTAGGGTTTGGGGAATTTCAAGGAATTTGATTGATTTATTTCTGAAATTAAAAACAGGGAAACATATTCGAAATGTAATACTCATAAAAACGTTCAAACTCTTTTTGTTCATCGACAACTACAAACATTTAGAGATTCACACCACATTTTCCATCAAACTATTGAATCATTTTTCAACGAAATTCCTAATTGATTTCACGCTCTCCACAAAAATCACTTTCCCAGCAATTTGCGATTGATTTCCGCTCAGCTCAGCAAGTAAAAGTTCAATTCATGACATTTGGTGGACAGTTTTATTGGTGAATAATTGGTCATCATTGAACATTTGTAGGACGGGTGGAAGCGCTTTTTCGAACCATGATTGATCTATTCAATGCCAATGAAAATGAAAATAGAAACAAAGCAGCTGTGCCGCTGTCAGACAAACAAGGAAACAAAAAAGGAAAAACAGAAGAGGAAAAACTAGCGAAGAGCCACGGGAAAACGGAGAAGAAATCAGCTTGGTCACAGGGGAAATCGGCTGGGGAACATAAATTATATGATATATTTGTCCTACCCGGTAGGTGTGGGGGTGGCGAGATTGGGCGAGCCGTGTGTGGATTATAGGAATCATTATACCCGGTAAATAAATATGGAAAAGGGTATTCTTGGTTCTTCATACATACAAAGTATGAAACTAGGTGTGATTATGCAAAAATTGATTGTAAAAGTTTTGTCAAGTTTCTACTTCTATTATTTGGTGATTTTCACAAAAGTACTCTTTATTTATAGACCAGAAACTATTATTCTTTGACAGAGTATCTCATATTCCACACCCACTTGGCGAGCCTCGTTTGTTGTTCCTTTCTGGCTGCTCGTTGACGAGTCAACCACTAAAATAATCCATTAAAGATAAACTAAAAGCAAACACTAAACTTTTGTGCTAAGCCAAGGAAAACCGCAGCGCACCCACAGCCCACGCACTCGATAATCAATCATTTATCAATGAGAGCGCGCGCGCCTTTCCTTTCCAGAAAAATGCACGAGTGTGTATTTAAGCTTTTAGTTTGCGTTTAACGCCTCATGGATTCCCCACTTTCCGGGGAATCGGATTGGTTTGGCATGGGTTGGGCGGGCCGGATGGATGGCCATATGATAGAGTGATATGTGTGCATGAGCGACTGCAACCGCGCATTATCCACAAGCCCTTTACCTACAGGGGCCCCTGCCCCGATTTATAGATAAGAAATTCCACCCTCCGACAGACCGGGAGGAGACTGTGGGAATTCTGGGGGAAGTACAAACCGCAGCTGCCACTGCTGGGTTTAATTAATTTTCTAGCATTTTGGGTTTGATTTGAATCTCGGCAGCGGCGACTGTGCAGCGTCATCAACATCAATTGTGGCAATAGCCGCGGGTTCTATTGATTTGTTCGGGATATATTATGGTGGGAATCCGAGATGGCAGCGCATCTATTTGCATAGACATATGCGGGCGAGGACCATATGGGGCAAGCCATTCCAAATTTATGCAATTTTCCGGCCAGCCCGGACCGGGCGAGCCTCCCTCTAAATTATTGAAAATAAACGTGGTAAAATGTTTTCGATTTTGCTGACTAAAAATCCTCGTTTTATCTTATTTTTGCAGGCGACGGAGCAGCAGTGGTGGCGCCAAACAAAATGTGATCCCAACAGTCTGGGATTATGCTAAAAATGCTCAAAGTGCGATATAAATTTTTACGAGTGTACGCGTTGAGTTTTTACGACTGTTCAGCGTCGGAGGGTTGTTGTAAAATTAAAGAGAATGCTCCTGGGAGGAGGACAATTTAAAACAATACAAGCTTAAAGCGGCGCGCAAGGAGCCGGAAATTGCATGCAGCAAGGAGGACCAAGGAGGCGTGCCACCTAAAACTAATAGACGCCATTTGGTAACGGTAATTGCCAGGGCACACGTAAGCAAGTCGCCCCTTGAAATCCGTTCCCTGGAAGAGCGCCACCTCATCATTATTACGAAACGCCATGGCCGTTAGCAACATTGTCTGCGAGTGGCTGCGGGCTTTGGGCCTGGCCCAGTACGCCGAGAGCTTCCTGGACAATGGGTACGATGACCTGGAGATCTGCAAGCAGGTCGGTGATCCTGACTTGGACGCCATCGGCGTGGAAAATCCTGCCCATCGGCACAAGCTGCTGAAGAGCATACGATCGCTGAGGGAAAAGGGAGCCGCCTCCGTCTACTTCATGCTCAACGATCCCAACTCGCTATCCGGCAGTATGGAAATCCTGTGTGAAACCCCGCCTAACAACGAACTGGAAATGGTCCTGCGGGAGCAACTGGAGACGGACGGAGTCCGACTCACGGCGCATCCGTATTCAACACCGGTAAGTTTGACAATATTACTTTTTAAATTTCCACAATTATTGGAAGAAAAATATACCTCGTCCACCATATTTAACCTAAGCTGAGAGCGCTGGAATATATATTAAAAGTATCAGCCCCTGCTGCCTTTCATAAAACTTTCAATCCCAAATGTTGAAAACCCCGCACACGACCGGTGCCTCGCTGGAAGCAAAAAGTTCAGGCGGGGCTTTCTATTACGAAATCCAATTGCAAACAAAACTGAAATTGCACTTCCACACTCCCCGCATTTTGGCACACTATCTGCATTTTCATTGAGTTGGGTTCGGGGTTCGGAGTTCCGAGTTTCGAGTTCGGGACTGGGTTCAACCGCCCGACCGCCCACAACAAAAGGGAACTGTAGCTGCTCCCTGGCGAAAAACTATTCAATGTCAGTTTACATACTTAAATTAAAATTCTCGACATGCGAAGCAGAATCAAATAATGGAGGGGAGCGCTTCCAGGGCTCTCAGGGCTCCCAGGGGCAGTTGCATCGTTGGCAAATGTCAACCCGGTCCGGTCCGCACTTGACAGTAAAATGGAGAACATTTAAACAGAGCTCCCCATTCACCCGACTCCCCGACATCCACCTCCTGGAAGTTGCAAGTGCTCAACACCAACTCTCCCAACTGACCAGTGGCCGGTGGAATGGCCCTGGCTTTGGGTTTAGCTTTGGCTTCGGTTCGACAGAAACCCCCGTATCCCGAGACTTCAGACTCGAGTGTCATGTTGCTCCATGCCGGTCTCCATTGTTCTCCACTCAGCAAGAGGGCCCATCTCTTGTCTCACCTGAATCCCTGAAACTCTTACTCCAACTCAGGCTGCATCACCATCTCCTACTCCAGCTCAATTCCTGCAAAAGTATCTCCCAGGTAGGCGACATATCATGTGTTACCAAAAAGGCACCGATGGCCCCGAAAATGTTTCCATTTTGTGACCAGGGTCCACGAAATGCACTGAAAAGTTGGTTAAAAAAGAAACAGAAGTGCAGAAACCGTCTTTCCAAATCCAAAAATCAAAGTAGGTGCATCGCTATCAGCCTTAAGTACCAAACCTGAAACATTTTGTTAGTCAGCCTTCAAAATACATTTTTCCCAGTGCATAGAAGCATTTAAAACATACATCTTGCCTTCTGGCTTCGGGTGGGGTATCTGGTTTTATTGCTGCCGCCGTGTTTGGGAGCCGCCGGCTCCGGCTTGAGTGTAATTAAAATAATGCCAAAGAGCAGACAAGTTGCCGGATAAATGGCAACATTTGACGGACTTCTTTTAAACCACGTTCCCAGGGATATGTAGCGAATGAAAAAGAGGCAGTCCCGGCGGAAGTTTGATTTATTATGCAAAAATATTTCGCATCTTTAAATTATGGCTCCCTTTCCCTCATCGCCTTCCCAAAATAAACCTTAGTAGGATCTGTTTTCTCGCAGTCCTCTGTGATAGCCAAAGAATTTTGCACATCAATTCAGTGAAATGTGATTTATTTATATGAGACAGGATTAGGCAGGGGATCGCCGTCGGAGGATGTAGAAAGCCTCCAGCCGCAAAGCTGGGCATCGTTGGCGGCACAAATCACGTCATTGAGTTGTTTTCATCAAAAGGGCAAGCATGCAAGAAGTATTTGGGAAGGGGTTCTCCGCAAGTCGGACGAGAACGTTTCTCATTCATTCATTCATTCATTACCTGCCAGGGAGTCCTACACTATAAAAAATATACGTGCTATTTGGTGATGCGCAATTCCGTACGAACTATGAGGCACATCTTACCTGTCCCCCTTTGTCTCTGTGGAGCTCTTCGTGCACTCGTTTGTTTTGTACATTTTTATCCAAAAACTATCTCTGGGCCTGACGTTGGCTGCCTGACGACCGACAAACGGACAGGCGGACAACGAACGGACAGCCGTCGACGTCTTGCAGTTTTGTATCTGCGTATATCGCTGGCATACAATTTTTATTTATTACTCATTCAGCTGCAAAATTGTTCCTTAATTGCCCATATCAGCTGAGAAATGAAATTTATTACCTGGCGTGTGTATATCGC
Source organism: Drosophila monieri (assembly GCA_035047585.1). Classification (NCBI taxonomy): domain Eukaryota; kingdom Metazoa; phylum Arthropoda; class Insecta; order Diptera; family Drosophilidae; genus Drosophila; species Drosophila monieri. The sequence continues at coordinate 1,687,319 of JAWNPJ010000087.1, read as the reverse complement.
CAGTGTCCAGCGTGTTGAGCTCCTCGGACCCCTTTCCCCATGACTCCCAGCCACTGCTGTCTGTTTGTATCTCTGGGCCTGTCTGCCGCATCATTATCAGTCTGAACCCGAGTCGGAGTCCAAGTCGAAGGCATCTTCAGCGGAAGATTCCCCCAGCATCATCGACATCATTAGTTTTGTGCGCCGTGCCGACAACGTTTTGTATATTTACTTAATATTGCATTCGGCCTTCTCCTGGTCAAGTCCAGAGTCGAGAGCTGAGAACCGGGAGGAAGCTGAATCCGAAGCCATGGCCATTTATCTCCGAGTCCGAGGAGAGCAGCCTTCTGTGATTTCTGATTTCTTATGCCAATTTACTCGGGACCAGTCGTCGGTTGAGGCTGCTCCACATTGTTGGCTCATCCAGGAGCCAGCCCCCTCATTCTCATCGTCGTCATCCTCCTCGGAGTCGTCGCTGACGTCGTCTGAAACCACCATAGATCAAAAGCAAGTTTGCTTTAGTTTTCCACACACGGAAAAAAATTGTGGCAGTATCAAAGGTCCTATGTAATGATATTTGAACCATTTCTCACTGTGCTGGCCCCCTTGAAGCTGTTGTATAATTTCATTTTATGGGCCTTAGCCTTGACCAGGTCAAGTTGGTTCAGTTTCGGGGTCGTCTCTCCTTTTGGTCTCTCGGTCTTTTGGCCGGGACTCACTCGACTTGACTGACTTTAAGTTATTCCTGCACTGGTTGGTGCTGGTGCTGGTGGGGCCTTTATTGATTTGTCCTCTTTGATCTTCTGCCTGAGCTGTGGCATGATTTCATTTTTATGAACTTGATTTCGGATTTTCTTCCGACGATTCTGCCCCTTTTCTTCGTTGGCAATTTTGCGTAGCGTGGCAAGTAATTGCCGCAATTCAATTTGTTCATTTTGCCTACGTGCCGTGTGGCTTTATTATTGTTGATTTTACTCACCCATTACGGCGGAGCTTTTGTAGGTTGGTGGGTCTTCTCATTATACATTGGATGATGGGCCCTGAATGGAAATTAAAATAATATAAATCGGCATCAGCAAAGGAAGTGGGGTTCAAACGCTGCCCTTATTTATTTTACTTGAGAAATTTGGTTTATTGTTTGCTTCCAAAGATACTGACAGAGTTCGTCTGAATCGTCGTAAGCTCACTAGCCACCCACCCTTTCGCTTAGCCAATTAAAATTAGTAAAATCTTTAGCAGCTTGGCGGATTCTTCTGCCCGCATATCCTTCCATATCTTCTGATACATCTTGGCCTGCATTTAGCAGAAATAGAAGTAGAACTTTTGTCACTGCACTAATTAAGAAAAGGAAAGGTTTTTCACCCTTTACCAGGCACCAACATCAAAGCAGCCAATTTCCCGGCGCCCCCAACAGAGAGGGGATGAAATTTGCATAGCTTTCACCATTCAACTTAATCAAGCATTTAACACCAAAAAGTAAAACTGCGAAACCATTCATTGCTCATAAAAAATTAAAGTCTAATTGTGCGCGGCAAAAGGAAAATGAGGAAATTGGTGGAAGCTTTGGGCGACAGGAGGTGGGGGCGAGGGAATTTCATGTCCAACAGGGCAACATTGTATTTTTCGTTTTGTTTTTCCTTTCACACTGGCGGCCCCTAAACTGAATGGTCTGAAAGTCCGGTAACCGGCAGCAACCGGGAAAACCCTCTTCAAAAAATATCCTGCAAACACAGGAGCACAGGACGAAAAACGGAGGGGAGGACATCGGCAAACCGAACCGTTTGCTAACGTGCTGCGGCTGCGTGCTTTTTAATTAATTTAATTGCAATTTAATTACGCTTGCTATTTAATTAAACACATTGAACAAGCGAACGCGAACAAGTTGGCCGTTTCCAGCGTTTGCTCAAGCCCAATTGCATGTAAAGCTTCAGTTTTACTTTTTACCCTCGTCCGGGGTCGGGGCTGAATCCATTAGCCCTCTCGAAAAATTTGGCAATAGTTTTTGGTAGCTTAATTAGAGCCAAAGTGAAATTGATTTGTTGTGAGGGAGCCATAGGAGGTGGGAAGGAGTGGGAGTTTGATTGTTTTGGGAGTTTGATTGTTTCAACTTTAAAGGGCGCATAAATTTCAAAAAAGTCTAAGCCAATTACACTTGACACTCCATTTGTACTAGTAAGTGTCGCAACACAATGTCCTTTCAGTTCTTAAACTTGAACATTGCATCCTGCTTTCAACTACTTGCTGCTCCCCATAGGCTCAGATAATTTGCAGCTCCGTTGATAATTGACGATTAATTTAATAGAATGCCCAAGTTGGGAGTTGTGGCCAGCCAGCAAAGTACTCTTTCTCCTGTGGATGTTGTCGGCATGCTCAATTGTGCGAAGTTATTTAGCATTCGCCGCAAAGTGGCACCAAAATGCTGTCGTCGCCTGTCGCCCGGCTGTTGCTTTTCTCTGGTTAGTTCTAAACAACTTGCCACATGCTTTGAGGCAGCAGCAGCAGAAGCGGCAGCGGCAGCGACAGTTGCAGTTGCAGCAGTAGAGCTACAGCCATGGACTTGGCCTTACTTGGAGTTTATCTCATATTTCACATGCCGCCGCAATTACTGCCGCGCCACAACAGCAGCAGTAAGTAGCTCCCAGGCCCAAAACAGTTTCCTACACTCGAAAATATGAGGTACGTTATGGTTTTGGGGTTCAGTTACTCCAAAGAACTCCAGCAATGTTTCGCAAGAATTTTAAAATTATTTAATAAGTAAAGTTGTTTACTTGTCAGGCTTCATGCAATGATACATCAATTTAATGTCTCCCAGGGGCTTTGTTTTGAAGACCTCGATGTAGTTGGTAATTTCCCCCAGTGCAGTGTCAACTGGCTGGAAAAAGCAAAGAGGCAGAAGAGTAAAAGCCGCCGTGTCCGCTGCCTTGAAATGTTTCATAAATACTTGAGCAACGCGGCAAACATTTTGCTTATAAATCAAAAAGTGACCACGGCGGCGGCGACTCGCCTGCTGCAGTTCCTCCGTCCCGTTCGCTCACTTTGCTAGCTCGTTGACAGGCGCTTATAAATCTTGTCGCGCACTTCTCCGGCCAGCCAGCCAACCAGCCATCCAGCCAACGAGCTATCCAGCTTTCCAGAGGTCCCTGGATAAAACCCAGAGCCAGAGCCAGAGCCAGGCCACAGCCCAGCCTCCGAGCCGCAAGTCCGAGTCCGACTTGGAGTCGGCCTACGCCAGGGCCACTTGTGCGTTTCATATAACCAATTACAGAAAACAGTAAGAGACAGCGCGAGACAAGGAGTAGGACAGGCAGAGCGGGAGCAGGCGGAGGGCAGTTGGCGGTACCAGGATGAGCGGAGCGGATTCATCTTGTCCTTTATTCAATTTGTTTCCAAAGTTGTGTAGGCTTTTTTACTTGCCCTAACAAATAGTGTTTTGAATTTCCCACAGCTTTGGTAGTTGCTGGTGTACTTTTCCTTTTTATTTTAAAAATTATTTTATCAGAGACTCTTCAGTCCTCCGTCGTAAACCTATTTAATGGCGTCCTAAATTTATGCTTTTTCATTGGCAGCTGAAGTAAGTAGGTTCGGCGGAGCTAAAAAAAAAAGGGGGAAAACGATGGCTAAACAAATCGCATTCGAGTTGACATAACTCGCTGTCAATGTGTCGTCTAAATGTCTCAAAGTTGCTGCTGCTGCTGCTGATGATGTTGCTGATGTTGCTTTGCAGTTGCTGATGTTGCTGTTGTAGCAGCAATTACACATTTCACAATTGTGCCACGCTAATGATGGGAGTCCCACGTCCAGAGCGCCGTTGACAACTGCCTGTAGATTTTTGTGACATTAGCCAATTGTACAATTGCGTGGAGTGAAAGGCGGCCTAGAGTACGGACTTCATTGGTTGTACTTCGGTGGCCCCTCTTGAGCCCCCCTGGCAGCCACTATTCTCGCTTTTCCTCCGCCTGTGATCTCTGACTCGGACTCTGCTTTGGGTTCGGGGTGATTGTGCTGTCCGGCGCATTGATATGCCCGTCGCTGCTAAATGTCAATTAATGTCATCAACTTACTAGTAGTTGCCTTCCCTCGCTGGTTGCCTTTATTTCTTTATGGTTTTATTTTCTGTCTTCCTGTAGGTATTTTTGCCTTTGAACAGCTTTGCTTTTTAATTGGCCAGCCTAGATTTTAGTGGGCGTCCTCCTCGGGTCCTCGGGTCCAGGCAGGGCCTGGCAGATTTCACTGCTCTTGACTTCGGCGACTGAATGGTTTACCGCAGCAAGTGAAAGTTGTTTACCTGACACATTTACTGCCCTGCATGTAGTGGGCCTGCCCGTTCAAAAGGATTTTCCACTCCACTCCACATTAAGCTTCCTGGCCATCTCCCTGGCCTGTTCCAGTTTCCGACCGGGCTTAGAAGCTGCAGCTAATTAGAGCAGCTCCAGGTTGCATGCATAAATCACACATTGCACAAGTGCAAAGAGGTTAGAGGGGACGGAGGGGCAGTGAGCAGATGCAGCTTTGGATTGCAGTTTGTGTTTGCTGTAATTAACAAGAAGCTGCAGCGATTAGAAACGAGTTACCAAAAAAGAGGAATCCTTTGGCACCTCATCCGACTAGCAGATACTTTCAACTTTGTTGACTTAGTCAAGTATCGAAAATCCTTTGAATGTTGCATCTGCCAATCAAAACTAGTATCCTTTAGAAAGTGATGCCAAATCACGACTTTGATTTTTTAAAAACCCTCTCAGAGCGCATAGTAATTCCTCACCATCCATAGTTACAGGGTAAAAAAGCAAATTTCAGTGAATTGAAAAGTGTGGCAGCTAGATGGGAGAGATATCCGGCAACTGCAAGCCTGGCTGGCAGGCTTCTTCCCCCAAAAAACCCGGTTGGCAAATGTTGTGCAAATAGTCACAGAATTGGGTGCAAACGCAGCCCGAGGCCTGAGTAGTCGGCTCAGGGGGGCTAGGAGATGGAGAAATCTCATCTTCAATTCGAGCTCTTCCTGCCTCGCTTGGCTTTCTGTACTGGATTTTCGGGTCGCTTTGGTTTTTGATTTTTGCCTTGGCCATGTTGTCATAATTCTACCCCGTGCCGAGATGCGAGATGGATGTACATAGGTGAGGGCTTTAGGAGCTATCCGGACGTTCACGTTGCGAGATGTTGTTTGGCTTACACTAAGCGACATAAGCATAAATCTCACTTACCTACAACTTGATTTACTTACTCATGGCAGTCCACCCTCAGCCTGGTCTGTCTTTCTCCAACTCTGACTCCCACTCCCACTCTGACTCCAACCCTCCACCCCTCTCTTTCTCTAGGTGCTTTCTGTCTCAGTCTCTTTCTGCTGCGACGTCATAACGAATGTGCCCCTGTCAACATTTCAACTTTGCGCCATTTATGTTGGTCAGCCGCCTGCAGTTTTCCGCTGAGCTTCGGGCTCAGAGTCGTGGACTTCGATGTGTGTTTTTCTTCGAGTGTGTGTGATGATGGTGTGGTGGTGTGTTGTGGTGTGTGGGTGTGAGGACTTCACGTTTATTTCTGCATGTGCCCTCTGTCTCTGAAACTGTCCCTGGTCGTAGGCGTAGTTATCCACTCCTGGCACAGAAAAAAAATCTGGCCTTCAAATGGAATATTTATATGAAATTAATTGATAATTATTTCCAACCATATAAGTACCATTTACAAGACCAGTTCTTAATCTAACATTGATACATTGATTAAAACTTTAACCATTTCATATAATGACAACACTTTCTCTCACTGCAAGTGTATCTCATGGGTTACTTCATAAATTTATTTCCTGTTTTATGGTGGTCCCCTCTTTCTTTTTCGTTACTTATGATTCATTTGGCAATTTGGGGTCGTCTGACATTTGATATAAATGTTGAACATTTTGTGCAGCCTCACAAGGATTTGCATAATGATGATGACGATGGCTTCGTCGATGATCATTCGGGGCTAGACTAAATAGGATGGGGCTTTCACCCATTCGCCGTCATTCGAGCGTCGTCGGCATGGGTTAAGCCGTCAGCTTCTTTCACATGACACGCTGGGGCCATAAATTTGCATTTCCCCCCAATCCGAATCGGTTGGCCACGTCGGCTAATCCCCTAGCTCCAAAGCAGCCACACCTCGCCACTGCTAAATACATTTCCATTTAGGTGGCGGCGGCCACCTGCACCATTTTATCACCTCCTGCGAAGGTTGGCAAAAACCAATTTGGAGCACCCACACAAAGGAGGAAATTTAGTTGTTAAACTCAAACAATTTCAACAATATTTCTGCGCATAAATTGCCGCCATTGGAGGGACACTTACAACCTCCGCCGTCGTCCCGTGTTTTTCCGTTGACATTGTTGCACCACTCAGTTGCATCCGCTGCAACTGTCGCACATTGCACAGCTCAGTTTCAGTTGTGTTGCGGTGGCTGCTCCCCTTTTTTCCTCCGTCCTGCTTTATTTCTTGCAGCTTTATTTTTTTGGTCACTCAACGACTTCGGTTGGGGGTCATAAATTTCAACTTGGCGAGGGAGGAGGGTGCCACGACGACATTTTGGCATTTCCCTGCATGTTGCTTCAAGTGAATTATGTTTTGCAGACGCAACTGCAACTGCAACGGCAATAACAATCAGCAACTGCTGCAACAATGAGTTCTCTTTTATTTATTTGCATTGAACTTTGCGCTTAATTACGGCCCAGGGGATAGGTGGTCATAAGAACTATGACAGAGTTAATATTGCTTCCCATTCACTGAACCTCTTTAATAATTCAAAAATGGTGCTAGAAGAAAATCAAACGTCTGAATCGCTTGTTTTATATTGATCCTATCTAATTACCTATCCAGACCCAGTCCTTTGGCACTTCGACTTCTGCATGAATTCAATCCTTTGTCAGCCCCCTTCCTTTCCTCGATAATATTACACTTTCATTAGCCTCGCTGCCCGTCGGCTGCTTAATTAATTTTAGTTGATTTTGCCGCGCGTGGCATCCACCGAGTTCTGAGTGGCGAGTGCAGTGTCCAATATCCAGCCGAATTTCGAGCCCAAGACTAATCTTGAGCCCGTTTCTGGACGTCTGTCTGCCTTCTGCCTTCCCAGGCGATACGCTTTGCTTTGATGCTCGGGATGTGAAGCTCGCTCATCAACGGGTTTGGCTCAAGCATATCAGTTTTCATAATTGGCACTGCCCAGGGTACCAGTTGTTTGTGTTGTTGTGGCCTTTGCTGTGCACACATTTCATGTTCAAGCTTCCCACTCAAGTGGACATTTGAGCCTCCTTTTGGGCCAGGTCTTTCCTCCCGGCTCCGGCGAGTTGCCTGTCCGTGTTGTTGTTTTGTTGTGCAAGTATCTCTGCTGATATGTGCAGCATCATCACCTCATTTAGATATGCGATATGCAAACGCTTTGGCTACGCTTTACGACTGCAGCAGCAGCTCCTTCCCTGAGACTCCGGAGATGTATCTGTATCTGGGAGTCTGCTTTTTTCCATTTGCAGCTCGGTTGTCGTTGAACTTGACCCTGGGGCTAAGCCAATGAAGAACATGCCTCTTAAATGCCAGAAAGCAACGAAGGCACAGGAAAAAATAATCCAGAGTTTTGCGGATTATATTGAAATTAATTTTACTCAAAGTTTCTTCAATTTTATCTTCGTGATGATCACTTGATGAAGTTTGTCCTTATTTTAATAATATTTATACATTTTTTGATATACAATTTTTTTGTTTGTGCTGGAAATCCAGCTTCCTTCGGATGCTGTGTCCAGTTCTCAGTTTTTAGTTCGTGTTCTTTGGTGCCAACGCATTGCACTCGATGAAATGAATTGGTTGACATTAGTAAGCAGACGAGCGGTGGTGCGATGGTGCTGTTGCAGTTGCAGCTGAAATTCTAAACGAGCCGACTGTAGAGCCTTCAACCAAGGACCCATGTAGTCCGGACCATGACCATGACCACGAGGTGTGAGATGTGTGAGAAGTGGTTGTGGGTCTTAGCTGCCTTTAAATGGGGTATATATGTCGGATTGTTTAAGCGAAAATTGAGATGGAGCTGGACCGCTTAGGTTGCGAATGGTCAGGCCGATAAGATACGAAAATTGAATTGGCTGAAGCTGAAGCTGAGAGTTGTGTGAAGAGGAGCTACCACAAAATATAGAAATTAATCAGAATAATAAACATAAACTGGCAAATAGCTCCACGACACAGTGAGCTTTAGATAACTATTAATTGATAATCGTATATTATTAAAGTTTTGACAGATTCCTTGCCCTTTTTGTGGCATTTAACTATAAAATATAATATTTCATCGTTGGAGCTCGTTAAATGTGGCATGACCGAGTTAAGTTCATCAGAGCAATTAGCGATGCACTGTCTCCAACTAGACGGCATAAAGAATTGACTTCCATCTGTCATGGCCTATCAAAAGTGTTGTCACTTCACAGCTGTCTGAGCTTCTCAGGCCCAATTCATATCAATTTTCATGTAGTGAACCCACCCCCACATAGCAGCTTCATTTCCATATCCATTTCCCAGATCGCCGAGTTGTCGCACATTCCCAAACACTCCACTCAGCGACAACTAATTTCGCATGCCCTGCCACCAAGAGTCGAGCACTTGAATCCCGCCTCTCCCGGCAAAAGACAAAATGCATAATAATTTCCATCCCCAACTCCCGCATCCAACACCCAGCCGGCGGAGTCTGGACTCAACCCAATTCCATAAAGCGAAAATCTCAATGGGTGCTTCAGGGAGGAGTGGAGGGATCTGGGATCTGGGATCCGGGGCTGGTGCCGGGATCCATATGCTAAAACGAATTCGCCGTGGCGCACTTGTCTAAAATGACATAATTTACGGCGTAGCGCAGTGCCGCAGCAACGCCCACCCAACAAAAAGGGCAGGAATTTTATAAATAATATTCACTGGTACATATGAAAATTACCCATATAGTCGTAAAAATACAGTAAAAGAAACGGGGGATCTCAAAGGGAAGCTAGATTCCCTTGAGAGCTTAAAGTTGAGTGACATTTTGTATTAAGAGTTCTTGGAATTCCTGGAAGTGAGCAGGAACTTATCAAACGAAGTCCACACTTGATTGCTAAGATCCATAACTTCTCAGGCATGTCCTTTATGGTTTCCCCTAATTAGCGAACACGAGTTTCCCACAGTGCATGTGCGACTATGCGACTGTTTCGAATGTATTCATAGGGCCTCGTACAATTTCTTGACGGTGCTCAGATCCGACTGTCTGTCGGCTTGCTCTTATTGCCAAATAAATTCGTGCAGTAGTGAAAATGAAATGTGTAAAATATGTGGCACGACTGACTGTCTGAGCCGCAGAAAAGCAGCAACAGAAACCGAACAGAAACAGCAAAAAGCCAAACAGCCAACGGCCAACAACAAGGGGCAACAACCAACAGCCGGCGGTCGAATAGGAGGAGGAGGCCTTGCCCCAAACTTATGGCCCTGCTCCGGGCAAAAGCCATTTTTATATGGTTTTCACTTTTTGTATGCTGTGCTGTGCTGCGCTGTCTGTTTCTGTGTTGCTTGTTGATTGTACTTGCAGATGCAACACTGCCCTGCCCCAAAACTGGAGTCTCCGAACTCCACCAATTCCAGACTCTCCAGTTGCCAGGACCCAGTTTCGGCTGCCGCTTCTCCGCCTCTCGGCCTTAATTAACTGCTTATGAATCTGCATATGCAGAGGCAGTCATCGTCGTCCGACCTCTTTGTGTGTAGGTGCTGCTTGTTGCAAACTCAAAATAAAATACAAAAACTCAGGGAAACAGAAACACAGAAAAAACTACAGAGAAGCGAAACCAGAAAAAAGAGAAAACAGGATGCTCATTTAAATATTTAATGAAGTGGCCGTGCTGGGCGCCGGATATCTAGGCTGCTTCTGCTAATCGTGCCAAGCTCCTCACATGTAACAGTTTCGGTTTTTTACACTTAGTTCTCTTTTTGGATCTCCCCTCTTGACCCATTTCGAGGTTGTCTTTAATTAGAAATTAATTGCAACAAGCGACGGGACGAAGAATGCAAGAAAGCCAGATGCTCTTGCATCTCTTGCGAGATGCGGCGCCCGCAGCGCCTTGAATTGACGGACATGGGCTCGTTTCCAGCCATGACTTGACTTGACACATGCCAAAACAGGCAACGAGCTATGAGCCAGATTCAGTTTTTTACCGAATCTACACTGAGGAGCTCTATTTCTGGAGCTGACAATGCCTATGTCAGAGACAGTGACGAGGCCATAGGACACTTTTTCGCAGTGTACGGCGCTGGCATTGAGCTTGTAGTTTATTTATTTATTTTGGTTTGCATTACATGGACATGCCTTCAATTCAGTTGGCAACACCTTTCAGTCAAGTCATGGTCTGTCTTGGCTGTTTTTGAGACCATTGTCTGGCAGGGTTTCTCTCTTCCCGCACCGCCCACACAGGGCTCAGGGTGATTTTTGCTTAAATTTATATTTACTTTTGCCTGGCTGCCTGTTGGATGTTGTCTGTTGGCTGTTGAATGTTGGATTGTTGGATGGACCTCATGTTGTTATCATGTGACATATGTGCATCAACGCCCCATGTTCGTTCGAGGCCTGTCAACGCGGCCAAGGAAGAGAGACACCCGTGGTGGTGGGGCTGGATTCGGGGCATCTGAGGAGGGGAGGGGCATTGGGCCAAGATTTATGCTGACAACTCGGTGTTTGATTGGCAAATGGATGGGGTCGAAGCCACCGCGTCGTATGCGTAATTTGACAAGTCTTAAAGTTGCCAGTGATTTAATGCTGGGGAATATACCCAGCTCCACGGCAACAAACTGCGGCACCAGAGAAGTGGCAACTTCCGCATGCCACTAATTGGCAGGAGCGGGAGGAGTTTTGAGGGGCGTTTGAGCCACAGGGGGCATCCTTGGCTGGCAATTAACCCGCATTGCCCCAAGTCGGTAGTCGGCAGTAGTCCGCGGGTAGTTGAACTCCAAGTCGGGCTTTTGTTCTCCTTCAGTCTTCTATGTTTTTTTTTTTTTTTTTGGCAATAAACTAATGAGCGACAAAATGCAAAAGCCGCAGACTGACGAAAAACGGGGCCAAAAGGGGAAGCACTCACACTTGGCATGCAAGGTGTACAGGGAAAAATTTTAGATGAACTACAAAGAGATGCAGTTGTATCTAATCCAAGAAGCTATGTTAGCATGAAACGCCTACAATGCTAGAAGATATTTTCACACCACCATTGATATGCTAATTGTTGAATATTAAAGAAGTCAGGTTATAGACAATGCAAGGCATTTTTCCAGTGTAGAGTTCCTTGCACTGGTCCTTAATTAGAAGGCAACTCCCAGCATCCAAGTTGGCTTAGACGATGACGATGACACCCAAACAGCTTGCAACTATGCACTATTAACCCTTTGTGCCTCATGTGACTGTGTATCTGTCTGGCAGTGTGTGAGGGGATCTGAGAGTGCATGCGGGTGTCCTCGGCAAATCTCATTTAGCAATTTAGCCGCACACCCACTCACAGGCCTTGGTTTCTGTTTCTGTTTCTGGATGCTGGATACTGGATCCTGGCATTCCCGGCTCACGTCCATCAGTCGTTTGCTCGTTTGCCTGCTCGCTCATTTAATTAACAGTCGCGCGCCACGCCATGAGTTCTCCCCAGACAAAAAGGAAAAACATTCGAAAGAAAAAATAAAGGAGGAGCAGGAGGCTGGAGTATGTGGTCTGAGGGAGGTATGGGGTCTGAGGTCTGAAACCGAAGCTGGAACTGAAACTGAGCCTCCACCTTAAGGCGTGCTTTTGATGCTGATGCTGCAATGATTCTTTCTTTTGGGCTCTCCTCTTTTTGCCGGCAGATGAGCAAGTTGCATGTTTTTTTAATTATGAATTATCGTTCCGCCCTGCCTCACTGACTGACTGACTGCTTCACATGGAGCTTGTTGCATTTAAATGACATAATTACGGCGCATAAAGCAACTCCCACGCAGACCGGGGACTAGGCGAATGGGCGGCATTTCAAAGGTAACAAAGGCAAATATTTGCTACACTTAAAGAAGAAATCGTCAACCGCTTAGTCGAAAGGGAAAAGCACTACTTTTAATGTGAAATTTTTCGCCAGTGTACCGACATCTCTAGTACTCCGTAAATTAATATTTCCGAACTGGCGGCAGACAACTTGAAAAATTCCCGCACAACAATGCCACACAAAAAAAATCTTTATTCTCTATTTATATTGTATAACAATTTTTATTTGCCCTCTAGGCAGCCACTTAACTGCCACGCCTCCTGCAGACTGCACTCGAATATAATATTGTTTTTTTTTTTGCCCCTTTTCGGAGGTGGCCGGAGAGATTCGCAAAAATTTGGACAATTGAGAGCGTATTTGAGCGTTAAGGCGCGTATTATGTGTGCAAATATATTGAAAGCAAAAAAATGATTTCAATTTTATTTGATTTTCGTGTATTTCCCCTACCCCCACTCTATTTTTGCGGAACTTCAGAGTGAAGGCCACTTGTGAAAACCATTTTCATTATGAGTGGTGGGCAGCCAAATAAAACGCCAAAGTGGAAGAGTGGAATAAAAATAAAATGTATAATAAAAGTGCAAATAAAAGGAATAAAATACCATATCGATTGGCAAGAGCCGCGCACACCCACACACGCCACGAACATATCTCCCATAATAGTCGATGGCCTAAACAAATAAAATGATGGGCGCCAATGAAGCGAATGCTAAAATGTTTGACTCTGCGGCAGAAAAAACACATTTTTAAAGGTGGGGACTGTGTCTGTTGATTATCAAGTACGGCACTTGCCGGCTCAGAGTGCCATAAGCGATTGATTAGATTGATTAAGTTTTAATACGAATAAATAAAAAATAGCTGCCCGTGATAGAGATAGATTTCGATTGAAGTGCAATGGGACTGATGAAGCCCCTGAGCGCTTCGCTCTTTGTATTGCATTTTAGCTCAATTCTGGTTGAAGTATTTAACTTAATTGAAATTCTGTTTGACTTTGCAAGCGAAACCTTAAAAAACTCTAAAACAATGGCCAGCAATGCCAGTGGCTAAACGAAACTGTCCAAAAGAGGATAGGAGACAATGGGGATAGGATTTGGCAGAAGCTTAATGGGAAACAATGTCAATGGCAGAAAATAGCTAAGCTTTACTCATCTGCGTGCAATTATTTCACGCACTAAATGACACACACTCGACTGTAAATACAATTAATATGCTCGAAACCTCAAACGGAAAAAATGTAATAATAATTGAAAGCTTTCGCATAAAGGCTAATTAACTATCGATTGATTTTTTTGAAGAATTTAATTTTTTCCATTGAGAGTACGTCAGTGAACAAAAAATATTACATGGCAATTATAAATGCCGGCCAATGGGTTTTGCAATTAAGCATCCATAGGACCGCATATTTGCATTAAAATGCCTCGCAATATTAGCAACAGAATCGAAAATAGTTTTTGTCCATAACCCATTCTATGAATATATTTAAGCTGATTAATAAAATGCGAAAATTGCTTGCAGGCTTAAACAAAATTCAGGGAAAAAAATACTACCGGGAGTGGGCGAATCCGGCGAACGTGCCAATGCATAGCAAATGATTGTTACGGCCATAGTTTCCCCATTATAATATGATAATTATATCGGAGTAATCTGGAATCTGCCTGAACTAATAATTAATTTCATTGATTGCCCGGGTGCTTAAGCCCTAAGGTTCCCTTTCGCCTAAGAGCCCCAAGATAAATGGCCCTTAAAATGCGCCAAGTATTTGCTGGCAACCATTCATCAAGTTTGGGCTTTGACAAAAACTAAACAACTCAATGTGTATGTGTGCCACTGAAAATGTAAATGTGTGCGCGCTAATGAGCCTTAATGGCTTTTCACCCGAAAAGTAGGCAACACTTGTGAAAATTTTAATTCCCCGACACACGCACAGCGGGAAAGGCCTGCTAACACCTCAGCCATTTGATTTATGAGCCACTAGCCCAGGAACCCCTTAGTTGGCCGAAGAAAATCTGCAGGAGCCGACAGCAGCTTTTCTCTGCTCTATGAAACACTTAATGGTAATGCATAAAAACGCACTTAAATATTCCCACGCAATTAATTCAGCATTCGGCGCTGTACCGCTGTACTGGTTTTCTCTCTGGCGTCTTTGCTTTGTTTGGTTAATTGGAAAACATTTTGTTACATTTTTACGAGCGGCAAGGTGAAGGCAGCAAATCAACCACTCACTCTAGATACAGGCATATATTTATAGGGAGTTGGTATACATCATGCAGAACAGCATAGCACAGAAGTCGCTGCACAGTTAATGGAGCAACTTTTAACAGCGTTTACAGCACACACACGCACCCAATTTAATATGGCCTTTTTATTGTTGCTCGCTACTTGCCTTTGTTAATTAAAACACAAACACGTGCAGTACGCATAAAATATTCAGCAGGGAGTCCCCTACCTATAGCCCATTCCTATGCCAAGAGCCAAGTCAAATGGAAAGTGATATCGTGCGGTTTCCTCTATATCTCTCACAGCTATAATCCAACATGTATGCCTAGGCAGTTGCCTAACATCAATTACGCAACACATCCCAATTGGCTTCCCTAATATAGTAAAATCTCTTGCCTTTGAGTATCTCTCTTTTTAATATGAGGCTCAACCCTAAAGAAATTATTTTTCGAATTTTTTCGTCAAGCCCAATGTAAATTTAATCCATTTAGCGAGTCGTTTTCATTACATTTATGAGGAAAATAACATTTTGGTTTTATCAAAATATAAAAAAATATACACGTACGTCTTTTTAAAACGAGTAACAAATGCTAAAAAAAAAAGGAAATGGTTGTTTCGTGCCCCTTTGGCTGCTTTGCTTTTTATGCCTGTTTGCTTTAACCGGCAGGAATATTTCAGTTATGCTTTTTTCGCATGCCACCATCCTGGCAATCATATTCGTTTATCCTTACAGCCAGATCCTTTTCGTGTCTGTTTGTTTGTCGTTATGTGCAAAACAATTTCATGTCCCGTTTGAGCCCTCTCTAGTTGGTTGTGGTGCAACATTTTGTGGCTGCCAAAAATATGCGTATGGATGTGCCGAAAAAATTCCATAAGGGTAATGCAGAGGAAATTCTTTGAATATGTTGGTAAACTCTAAATTGTACTTTAAACAAAGGATTATTTAAGGAGTGCCAGAATTTTTGTTTAAGAAACAAGACATATATAGGTAATTTTTTCCGGAAATGAATTATTTTCAGAAGCACCCTTATATAAATGTAAAAAACGGTAATGCATCCTCACGCCTTGTACATGGCCCCATCATCTGGCAGGTCCTTTCCGCTTTCAATGCCAAATATATGTAAAATTGTGTTTGGCCCGAAAAACGGAAACAAAAACATAAAATGGTTTCGTCATGAAAGATGCAAAAAGCGTCGACATGCCAAAGGATAACCCAAAAAATGTGTGAAGACGAGGTGGGTGGGTGAGCAAAGGGAAGCAAAATGGCATCATGTGTACGAAAATTTCATAAGCGCAAAAATTACTCGAAAATGAAATATGAGTTTACGCTTTAAGCTGCTTTCGGTGGCCGAGGTAGTTCTTTAATGTGCTGAAAATGTGAATTAAATTGAAATGGGCCCGGGACACGGCGCACTCCTCTGAATATTCCGCATCCACGGTGGTCTGCGGTCAACCGAACTTCGCAACTGAAATGCGAAATTCACCTTGAACAGCCAACAACGGAGATGATGTCCAGAGCAGTCGCCCAGCTGCCGCAATCAACTGCACAAGAGTTGGCAAAAATCTTGATGCAATTATTCATATAAAACGCAACACGCACGAAACTCAAAATGAAACGCAGCGCAGCAAGTTGAGATGCAAAACTTTTCGGTTTCGGTTTCGGGTTGAAGGTGTATATAGACTGAGTTGAAGGTGTGTGCCCAGCGGCAACAGCTGCGATCGGATGCCCTGCGATCTGGCATCTTGAATCTGTCCCAGCTCCACTGATCCTCCACTGACAGTTTTCCTGGGAACTGGTCCTCTCCAATGCGAAATTCATTTGTCATGCTTATAATTGTCTCACTCCGCCGCTTCGTTGGCTCGCCGGGCAAATTGCAATTTTAAGGGGCTGCCTTCGGTGTTTCTTACTTTTTGTATTTTCTCCTTCAGATGTTCTTGTTGTGCGTGGCCCGCAGATTGGCAAAGGCAGCAATTTTAATGAAAACGTTTTGGCCCAGCCCCACACTGGCAGAAATTTAAATTTAGGCCAGAAATAAAATAGGCTAGTCAGGGAGAATGTGAAGAATTCTTCTGAAAGATTTATTTTAAGCAACTAAATAACTAAGTTGTTAAGTTTATTGTTAATTGTAGCGAGCCCACACTCGCTCGAGGGCTCTCGTTTTTCCCAGTGGACTTTTAAGCCAAGTCTGAGATCTTGAGCTGCCTTCACGTAGTCCTTGGTTTGGGGCTGCCGCCTGTGTGTGGGGCCGCCTCGATTGCTGTCAGTAATTATGCTTAATTTTTGGCTGTTTGTTTGTATTCTTATTTTTTACTTGGATAGCATTTCCCGGGGCAGTTGGCAGTTCTCGGAGGCGAAGTGAAAGGGCATTTGAGGCAGTTGAAACATTTATTTCGGCTGCCCAGGAATTTGGAGTCCCCCATGCCATCCCATCCATCCGGGCCCATGGCTTTTGTCTGTATTAAGTTGTTTGGCAGCTGCTGCTGCTGATGCTTTTGCTTCCGTTGGATTGAGAAAATAAGAACGAGGATGAGTGGATGATGATGCCCCCAGTTCGTTGTTTAAAATTGAATAATGCCCGCTCATTTGGTTTTATGACATTTCGATAATGATGATTGTTTGTGTGTGCTTTGCCTTTGTTCTGGCATTAACTTTATAAGGCAAACAAATTGTTGTAATTTGGCGGCAGCCGAGAGCGCCAAGACCCACACAAAAAGCACCGAGGACAACAAAAAAGCCAAAAAGACCGCAAAACTCTGAGTCTGTCGACATTGACGCGGTAATTCAATGCAGCGAAATCGTATAATTCCCAGACAGCGGCGATCAAAACGCGCAAGAGGGCTAAAAAAACAAGGCAAGAAAAAGAGCAAAGGCTGAAAATGAAATCGATCATGATTGAAATCGAGCAGACCAGAGTAGAGCCGAGCAGAACGTCTCTGCAACTTGAAGTTGAGCAGGGCGAGTGTTTTGTGAAACATCAACATTTTGACAGGCACACAAATCCTCTTGAAAATGAGATTTATAAAACACAGACCCCGCCGACCGGCATCCAACAACCAGCAACCATCAACCAGCCAAGAGCAACCGGCAATAATAAAAACCCAAACCCGACCCGGCGAAAAAAGGCAAAGTCATTGTCAGTTGCGCTTGGCTGCAAAATCTTAAAAGCAAACAGAACAAAAAGATACATATATATGTACGTACCGTGCGGTTTAATGTGTAACATGTAGCCAGGTTGGACTGTGCGCTGTGTTGTCCCAACTTCGATCGTATTTATTTTCATTTCCAAGACATTGTAGTGTCATTTCAGCGACCGCAGCATGAAAAGCAAATAAAGAGCAACAAAAAACCTGGCATCACATTGCAACGCATCCCGTCCAAACCGATCCGAACCAATTCGATTCGATTCAATCCGAATCCAGAATCCAGAATCCGAATCCGTGGAACAATCCCGGGCTTTGCTGCAGCTTTTAATTAAGCCAAAGAGCAACTGGTTGCCTGCCGGACGTCTTCGCCTCCGACTTCGTCTTGGCCAGCTAAAAATACAGAAAAAAAGCTAAACACAAAAGAAGTAAAAAGCCAAGAAAAATAATTTATCTGCCGCCGCGCGTGTATCTGTATCTGTATCCGTATCTGATTCTGTATCTGTATCTGGGCCTGCAGTACGTTGTTGTATTTGCTTTGTTTGCTCAAGCTACAGTTTATCTCTGGCCCTGTCTTTCCCTCAGAATCTGATTCTGACTCGGATTCTGACTCCACTGCTGAAGTTGCCCCGCTGAGCCACCAACACCCCAGATATCGCCAGCTCCCAGTGCGTTTTCGTACCTTAGAAAAGTGGGTTTTCCAGGGTAACCTTGGTCCCAAACACTTGAAATAGTCTTCTCTAAAAAGATCCGAGATTCAAGCCTCTGGATCATAAAGGGCATCATATTAATATTTTTACGTGAAAGTTTAACCGAAACTACTTGCATGTTAAGGTATCACCAGTTCGACAGAATTCATAATTTATTTTTTTTTAACCAAACCCAATCCAAGTCAGAGCCGTGGCTCAGCCCGGCAGCATCTCACGTTCATGCGTGGCCACATTTTTTGCCGCGCTGCCTGCGTTTTGTTCGTTTTTATGGCAATAATTGCAACTTGATGACTTAATTGCGGATGCAACTTGTTTTCCAGCTTCAGCTTTGGCTTCGGCTCCAGAGGCAGCACCCCGTATGCCTGGAAATTGAATTTTTCCACCTGGTCTGTCCCGCCCGACCCCAACTCCAGGCCAGCTTCAGCTACGACTCCGACTCTATTTTTTCATTCGTTTTTAAGCAGGATATGCTTTCATTACTATAGATGGCTAGTAGATAGAGGCGAATGGGTAGGTGGGGGGCTGACGGAGATGCAATTTTCCCCATTGCATAAGCAAATAAAAATTCATTAATTTATGACTGCCAACGGGCAGAGCAAACCAACCAAAGTTGCTGGCTGGAGAGTTTGGAGTTTCGAGTTATTTTTATAATCGCGGCAACGTGACATTTATGCGAGTGTTCATGTAAATGATTATTACGTGCCGCAGACGCAGACTCCCTGCTGTCTGCCCCGCTTTGCTTTTGGCCCACGGATCACCTCCTGCCACCGCCACTACCCGTCTCACTGTTTGCCGAAGTAGATTTCATTTGATTTATTTGCCCCAGCAGCACTATCGCCCCCCTGCTCTCGACAGCACCAAAGTAATTTTATGTTTAATTAAAAAGAATTCTGCGTCATTTGCTCGAAGAGCAGCCGGAGAAACTTTGATGGACATTTCTGCTATTCACGCTGTTTGCTGTTCGTTGTCGATTGTTGTTTGTGTTGCTGTTGATATTTATGTTTAATTATAGTTAACATGTTTTGTGTCCACAAGACACACTAGCGGAGCAAGAGGCGCTGGCGGAGGGTTAAATGGAGCCAAGTGGGAATGGTCGTTGGGAATGTCTATGTCTGTGCACGACTTTGATGTTCGTTTTGTAATTACTATACATTGCGTGGGCCATATTCAAATCGGGTTTGATGTGAGCCCCCAGATACAGTGCGTATCGGAGCTTTAAGACGGCTGTCCATCATTTGCTTTTAGTTGGACAGGCTAGTTATGGGATAGTGAATAATTACGCACTTCCGGAAGACGGATGGGGAATTTTGAATAACCACAGCTTGCAATAAAACAAATCAATAGATCGTGTTGGTGAAAATCTCCTATAAAGCCACTTAACTTTGATTGATTGCTTGACAATCAATGAGGCTTTCCAGAGGCTCTTTCTGTTTTATTTTTATAAACTGCAATTACGGAAACCCCAAAAACACACAATTTAACTAACATTTCTTCCTCTCTCTTTTCGTTCCAGGTAAGTCAAAAGTCGAACCCTCTTCTTCCATATCGAAACGTTTTGTCAGACATTAAAATCGAAACGTGGGTTAAATGTAAAACGTAAGTGACTTCAACTTCCCCCGAAAAACTCCAACTGCCAACTGCAATATATGTATAAGCTCTCACAAATAAAAAAAATCCAGAAAGGGAATCAAAAATTGATAAGACCCGCCCCGCTACGTAGGGAGTTTAAAAACTCATTTAGTGTCCAATCAAGCGGCCATAAAATAAAGTCAATAAATCAAGCATAAAAGTAACAAATGCACGGGCAGCTCTCAGATAACACGCACACTCACAGATACAGATACAGATACATACACTCCACCCCACCCATGCCGCCGTGCACAGACTGCATTTCAATAAAAATTCGATACGTTTTCGGGCTGGGGCCGGGCCAGATTGAGATGGGGGAATCAAAGCCCCTGCCTCCTCATCTTTATCAAGGTGTGATGATCACTTGCGTGCCATCGGCGCCTGACTTGCATTTCAGTTTTCAGTTTTTAGTTTCGGGGAGCATCGCCACCTCGGCACCTCCGACTTTTTAACTTCTGCCCCGGCCCAGGGCTGCCCTTTGAAATTCAATAAAAATAAATCGAAATGTCACAGCGGTGCGTGTTTTCCTCAAGTGTGAGGTCCCGCAGCTCTCAATCTTCCCCTTAAAAATAACAAAAAGAAAATCAGAAACTGTAAATGACATTGTGGACAGAAAAATTCATTGGAAATTTAATCCGCCACCTAACTAAATATATTAATTTCACAAAGTGGGAAATTAGTTGGCTTAAGATGCTATTGAATTACGCGAGGGGGCGAGGACAGAATGCACAGGTGAGAGGTAATATTTGGGTCATCCGGGATATTAGTTTTTTTAGCTCAAAACATTGACAACGAGAATCTAATATTTATTTTATGGATTTGTCACCGTCTTCTGGCATTCTTGAATCAACAAGCCAGTTTATGAGTATGCGTAAATATTAGATGGTGTTACGGTTTCAGATCAAACGGATGCGATTAGTATTGTTGTGAAAGGTAGGGTATTGGGGCATAAATTAATATTTCTCCCTGTGGGTGTGTGGGTTTCGATTCAGAAAAAATCAACAATCGATTGTATGCGACCGCACATAAATCCCCGAAATGAGAAATGTGTAGCACCCCAGCATCGGTCGTGGGGCCTCATCAGCGGGGGTCTGCCACATCTTTCCCTCGGTCGCCCTGTCTCTTTCGGCCGCCAATTTACCCTTCTCTGTCTGAGGGCAAAAGACTAGCCACAAATTGGTCGTGTTCAGCTTTAAATCGTTTTACGTAGTTTCCATCGAGACAAGTTTCGCGGCCCCGTAAATGTTTGCCAAATGTGGCGCTGTTTGTAAATCACGCACGCTGCAAGTTGCACGCAACCGTCCTCGTCGTCGTCGTCGATCGATTGCCTCCGCTGCTCTGTCTCCTGCCCCAATGTATACCCGTCTCTTTCTCAGTTGGAGCCGTAGCCCCCCACCGCCTGGCGATCGGCCGAGTATGTTAATCTTGGTCAGCCGTGACTCGGCCCCTTCGCTCCGCTCCTTTAACCCGACGCAGTGCAGCACATGGGTTAAAATTTATGCGCTGTTCAAACGGCGCGTAATAAATTTGTTTGCTCCTCAACTGTGTGCGCGCATGTTCACTGAAGTTGTGGCAGCGGGGCGGGGCGGGGGCGGATTTGGGGCTAAACGAAAGCGGGCAGAGGAGCTGTCCCAATCCCAATCCGAACTCCAATACCAATCCAGATTCCGAGCCCAGTTTCCAATTCCAATCTCAGTTCCAATAACCGAACTTTTCCACTCGACAAAAAAATACATTTCAAAATGTGTCAGGGCTAGGATATAGAAGGAAATGATATTAAACTCAAGATATGTTTTTAAATTCTCTCATTGAAAAGCTTAAATGGGCACTTTATAGAAACAAGATATATTTCTCACAGTGCAGCAATCCCATTGCTGCCAATGGCCACTTCATTTTGTAGCTTTTAACAGCATTTCAGCATTCTTCTGTATTTGTTTATCTAAACGTTTTATTCATTTGTGGGCCTGTTGCTGTTGCTCCTGGGCCCTGTTCTCCCGTGCTGGGTTCCCGTGGCATTGCTTTATCTTTTGGTCAGTCTCTCGGCTCTGGCTGCAGTTCGTGCTGCCTGTGTTTTCAAGGCGGCCTAATTGATGCGCACTTGGTCGGGTAAAATCCCAGCCCCCAGCACAGGCCCCCTCAAGCCCCTTAATCCCTGAGATGTGTATTTTCGCCAGCGCGGCATCTGCGCATGTGCAACATTCACACTTGGCTTGGCTTGCCCGTCGCCATCTCCGGAGTTGATTGCACATTTTATTTGCGCATTTATTTGCATTTTTTCTCACACCGCCGCCGGTTTAACTGGAGCCCAGTTCCGTTCCGATCCGTTTGGTTTTGGGCTTTGGTTTTGGTTCTGGTTCTGGTTCTCCGGAGTTGATGGTCCCCCTTGTTTGTTTTTGCAATGCCACTGCCCCATTGCCAATGCCAATGCAATTCAATTGTCTTCGGGTTGAGCGCATTTCGTCTTGGCCTTCTTCATTTGTTTGTTTGTTTTCCGCAGCAACTGGGGGGTTCGGGCTTCCTTGGGTTCTCATGTTTGCCGCCGCCGGACTGATGCCAATGCCGCCTCCTTTAATAGTTCATTTAGTTTGCATTTTTATGAAGTCTTTGTGTGGGTTGTGTAATAAATTTAACTCAAGTTTATTTATGTGCCATCGCCGAGACATTTATCACTCAATTTGAAGGCGTAATTGGGCGCAAAACGACAGGAGGCTGCCACAGGAGTTGCCGAGTCGCTGCTGGAGGAGCGGAGGGGCGACTGAAGCCCAACTGGAGTCAAGTTAAATCAACTCCTGACGACTGACAGCCGATATGGCATCTGTGTTGCATATTTTGCATATCGTTATGCAGTTGCTTTTCCTCTTTTTGTCTTTTCCGCCTTTTTGTTTGAGGCAGTCGATGCAGTTGCTCTTCTTGATTGGCAACGCCTGCGGAGCCCGAAGTTGGCCAAAATTGGATGATCCCCGCTAAGGGGACATGATCTTAACGGTTTTGCGATTCGTGTCGTGAGGAGACAATTTAACTTAATTTGCATATGACACTTTTTTGAATGATGTCCACGTTGAGGGGTGCTTCGCACTCTTACCGCTTTTATAAAATGCAAATTAACCACCAGCCGAAAATCCCAAAGTGTAGTAGACCTTACAGATCCATTATAGACTTATCATTGGACAAATATATCACCTCTATTTTAACATCTCTATTGGCATTCCCGCCTAAATATGCTAATGAATATCCATAAACCTATTAAATGGAAATTCAGCGTCCACCTGACCGTTTTTCCATACATATGTCAAAATGAATGATTCGAAAAATGTCCGAAATTAATTTACTGCTTCATCAAGCATCAATTTTGCCATTTCCCCACTCGAATTGTTTCCTGCCCTGCCACTCCCCGCTTGCTATTTGCCATTTGCCACTTGCCACCTGCCGCCAAAGAGCGCCCCTCGAATTTCAGAACCCAATTTTATAGTTTGCATAGAACATAGAACAATGCAAACTTTCGCACATTCAAATCTGCTTAGCAAGGGAGATACAGGCACACCTGAATAAAGATAGGAATTACTCCCACTCGTCGGACACGTGTAGTCTGCCACCGGGCGGTTGGCCGTCCGAGGCATCAGCGTATTTAAACAATGGCCAGCAGCGCTGAAAATGTCGTTTAGCAGCCAGAGAAACCATTTAAACAATAAATAAGCAATTTATGCCACAATGGGGAAGTCTGAGTGGGTGGCTGGCCAGTCAGACGGGTGGCATGCAAAAGGATACAAAAGAAATTGAGTTTCATTCAACACATTTTGTAATTTAATTTCATGAAGAGAGGGGATCTGACATTTGTTGGTCCAATGCCAAAAACGATGATTTCGAAAGTCAGTATTTAAAAAACAGGAAACTATTTTATTGTCACAATGCTTAGGCTAGATTAAACCTGTAAGCCGCTTAAAAGAAGCTCCATTTTTACTCTAAAGAGAGTGTACTATTGAGTCGACTATCCCAAAATGAGACACAGACAAATCAACTATTTTGTTTTTGTTTGCCCCGCCGGCAGCAACAGTGTGTTTGACCGAAAACTTTTGCCTCCAAATTGCAACGCTGCTCTTTCTTTTTTTTTCCACCTGCGACTCCCCCATCAGGCTCTGTTTTGTTCATTCCTATTCCGAATCCGCTTCAGCTTCCGTCTGGCATTTGTTGCTGTCTGATTGCCCGCAAAAGACTAGGGGCCAATGGGTGCCATATACATATAGAGTAGCGGATCGGAGCAAACAGGAGCACCACCAGGAGGAGCCTCGCCATCAGTTCTGGGCTGGGCGGGCAAAAAATCGAATTTCCCGTGCGGACTGATTCGATTTGGCGTTGCAATTTCACGCTGTGTTATTGCAAAGTGGCTGCAACTGTCGGCGCCAGGCAACAGCTCCTCTCGCCCGCCCCCTTGAACCTCCTCTGGGCCATTCTAGCCACTCCGGCGATTCGAAAGCCACAGCGCCAAACTCACTAGTCCGCTCGTCCGTCCAGAAGCTACCAAAATAGCAATTTCGATGGCGCGCAACAATGGCCAAAAACGAGGGAAT
Source organism: Drosophila monieri (assembly GCA_035047585.1). Classification (NCBI taxonomy): domain Eukaryota; kingdom Metazoa; phylum Arthropoda; class Insecta; order Diptera; family Drosophilidae; genus Drosophila; species Drosophila monieri. The sequence goes on along the minus strand of JAWNPJ010000087.1, from coordinate 1,663,083 downwards.
AGAACAAAAATTCCTAACGAAACCAAACCGAATCAAGCCAGGAAAAAAATCTCATTTAGTGACGAATTAAGCGCCAAAACAGACAGGCGATTCAGTTTGTCAGACAAGCGCTAGACACCGACATAGATACTGGCCAAGTAAAGTGAGAGAAATAAATGGTGAACATTTCAAAGGACATTTCAGAGTGGAAACCACAATATGGATATTACCAACAGATATGCAGGTCCGGGGGGGAGCTAAGTAGTTATCTTTGAAAGCAGCTTTAATTTATGACAAAGCTCAAGGATTTGGTACGGATTTTTGCAGTGCAGCAGGTTCAATTTGAGGTCTAGGGCCCGGTTTTGGGTTCGTTTTCGAGTTTCAGTTTCGGTTTGCAGGACCAACCGGGGCGGTCACCGAACGGGAGAAGGGCACTTGTCAAGTGCAGGAGGGAGGCAGTAGATGAGTCGGCACTATCTATGGCCCAGCATCGATTGGTTTGCCGCGGTCCAGGGTCCTTTGCCCCCCTCTACCCAATCCTTCTGCGACTCGTTTGCTGTTTATGGCCTTAAACGCCATTTTGTGCGCACTCATTCACGCCACGGCTTGACATTGCCTCTCAGTCCTCTGGCATCCCGGCCCCATTGTCGGTCTGCTGCAGGATTCAGGAATCCGGGGATCCATTGTCTGCCACGAGCCAGCCCCCAACTGCCACTGCCACATCCGGATCCACTTCCTGTGGGTGCAGGCACTCGCCCATTCTGACAGATTGTTGCAAGGGCAAGTGCAATATTAGAACATGATTTATTTATGCAATTTTTACCATAAAGCGAGCAATTTTCGTTCACTTTGCAGTGCAGCGAGTTGCGCCCGCGCTTCCATTTGGCATTTGTCTATCATTTTCGAGAGCGAGCGCGAGCTTACAATTTGTTTTCGCCCCGGATCGGGGGTATATATCCCCTTGTAGTGCCGTCATGTCCATTAGTCGATGTGTCGGCACGTCAATTTGTTTGTGTCTGTCTGTCTGACTGTCGGTTGATGATGGTTTTCCACCATCATCCTGCCGTTCTGTCGAAGGCTGACTTGCAGGGTTGGCGCTTGGAATTATGATATGGCGGAGTTGAATGGCGGATTCCGCAATCCTCCGGAGTTTCGGGCCGAATGAGTTCTTACTGGTGCACTCGCATTTGGCAATTAGCCGCGGCATTCTGACTGTAATTAGTGTAGGGCCAAAATAGTGAGAGGGTTAGCTAATGGAATGGTTTTAAAAGCAGCAGGCGCGGAGAATCTGATGAATATATCTTCCCGGTTGTGCAGAGCAGATAATTATGGTTACATCGTATGTTTCAGGGGTATCTTGCAGGCTATTAGTTTGGTGGCTTTCAATATAAACTCACAACTGTCAATGGAAAAGCTATGGCATGGTCCTTAATCATCAAAGACTCCCCCAGGACTTTACACCTGAGCCAAATCACTTACCCCAGCTCATTCATCACACAATCCCCACTTCTTGGCACTTTTTCCTGCTGGAATAACCAACGCAATCAACACGAAAGAGCCAAGAGCAATAAAAAAGAAATGCATAATCAACATTTTTATCATTAGCGATAGAGAGAAATATGCAAAGCAGCGCGAACTAGGAGCCGGGCATTTCATACGGGGGGGAAAATAAATGAAGCGCATTATAAATGCCAGAGTACATGCTAACTACAACAATTATCCTTAATGTTGCCATTAGGGGCGGGGGAGATAAAATATCCTTGTCCGTGGCTGATCACTTGCTGAAAAGAAATTCAAAAGAAATTCAAAAGAAATTCAAATTAAAATGCCTCGACCCGTGGTATGCAAAATAGTTTCAGTTTTCCATCGGATGGCGCAGCAGGAATGCTCATTATTCAAGTGGAAAAGGAAATCTATACAACTGAAGTGGGGAATAAATATCGAGGAATTCGGGACAGCGAATCAATATCCCCGCCGGTCACGAGTGAAATTGCAGTTAATTATGGAGCACAGTGGCGCGTTTCCCCGTCCAGCCTTGCGTTTGCCTGTGCCTATTGATTCACGCTAATAAAGCTGGCCCGGGCCGCTAAACAGAGGACAAACGCCTGTTAACAAGGCGCCGGGACACGCGATCGACACCATTACCAACACCCTGGAAACAAGGACCTTCGGGGTGGGCTACGGCCTGATGCCACCCCCTCGCGGATATCCTTTCGGTGTAATCAAAGCCAGCTGCCAACTAGCGTCTGCATTCCATTTACCTTGCTCAGAGCACTTTTCAATTATGTTATTAAAACAAGCAAACGGCCAGTTAAGGACCTTTTGCCAGGACCTGCCCAAACATTGCGTGTCTGCTTGGCTTCCCGCGCTCACATACATACATCGTTAAATGTGTAATTTCTTTTTTTTTCCCCTTTTTCTGAATTTCTTAACAGCCAGTAACTCATAAATGCTGCACAGCAATAGCAAATGGCAGTGTGGCAAACATGAAAATTCAATTATGAATACCCGACTTAAGGTTGACGCCCCGTAATTTCCACTCCCTACCCCTCGAAGTGGCCGAGTCTGTGGCTCAAGGCAATTTGCATGGGTAAATATTGTAAATCTATGACGGGTTTGCAATCATTTGCAATCGGAGAACCGCAGACGGAATGGAACGGAAAGAGCGCTCGCACAGACATCGTCTAATTATGTCGAGGAGCAAACAAGATACTCGTACAAACGCATGCAGCCAACAGATGCAAATAAAAATAAATATTTACATTCAATTTCGACAAACCAGCGAGCGCCAACTTGCCAAAGGAAAATTGTGCGTAAAAAGCAGGGGGAGCGGAAGCGGGAGCCGGAGCGGTAGCCGGATCGTGAGCGTTCGACGCATATTTGTTAACCTCAAGCAACAGACCGAAACCGAACCCCAGCCCGAACCAAAAACCTGAACCCAAACCTGAACCACACGGAAAGAAAATGTATTCTTGCTATGAAAGACACCCAGGACTTAAAAACCGTTGGGATTCAGGGTTTCCCAACACCGCTACTCTTAAGGTCCATCTATTTGCTTTGGTTATGGCCCAACCTTTTAATCATCTTTAATGATTTGCTATAATTTTGTCTCAGTGCCGAACGAGTTCGATAGCGATGCCGCCCCAGACAAAATCGATTACGGACTGATTGACTGAAATGCTGGGTCCCCTGGGCCCGTGGAAGGGGTTGCTGTAGGTTAAGTTTGGCATATAGATATATCGCTATCGCTTTGGAGGATATATAGCTATGGCTATGGCAACTGCATCGCGGAAAGGCTTCGACGACTGACAGTTAAAATGGTAATTGACTTTTGCGCGGAACCGCAATGTGTTTGTAAACTTGTTGCCATGTTGTCTATGTATACAAAAACGACCCACTCTTTGCTGCGCTGGCTTGGATGGTGATTCTCCTGTTGCAATATTGCCGCCCCACGCTCTGCCCCCGCAGCCCAACTGGAATGCGATTGCAATTTCGTAAAATGCTAGCATAAGCCAAGGCGCACCAGCCATGCTCCTGCTAGCTCGCCATAATGTCATATTAGAGTTTATCAACTGGCACGGCTATGAAAATTTAGAGCACAGTGCCGAGCTATTCCGGCTCCTGCTTCTGGTTCTGGTTCTGCTTCTGCTGCTTGCCTGCAATTTTCAATTTCGCGCACACTTTGCACAGATAATAGAAATTTCTTTCTTTCCTCGAGTTGCCGCCGCTTTCCTGCGTCCCAGCTTTCCCTGCTTTCCCACTTTTATGCTTTTTCCTCTGCTGCTACTGCGTTTATTGACACAAATCGCAAACGCATTTGGCATAAGTACCGGCCAACAAGCTGCCTGCTTTTCCCTTGCCCCACACACCATCCTCCATTCGTACTTATTGTTTTTCCCCCCTTGAAGTATCTGGGTTATGAGTGGTTTAATGGCAGAAGCGAGCTTTGTTCAGCTTTGTTGGTTAGTGTTCTGGCCGAAGTCCTAGTGTAGGAACTATTTCCTAAGCTGCTTACGGAGCTGTGTAATGCCCTGCTTAGACAATTGTTAAAGGGAGAAAATGCAAAAGGGAAACTAATTCAAGCAGCTCGGAATGCCAACAAAGTTCGATGGAAATATGGGTTCTTAAATATTTTAACATGAAATGGGCGACTAGAAAGATGCTAATGTTGAATGAAATGTAGCAAATATTTATAACAAAATATTGCTAATTATGCAAAAGCACTTCATTCACAGAACGGACTAATCAAATGCCGCCGCCAACAAGTCATTTCCTAACCAAAGCGGAAAATATTCGCATAATTATGACTTCAGCGGTTACAGTCTGGCAAATTTTCCATGTGAATGAATTTCGCACAATTACACACGCGTAGGCAGGACAGGATAGGAAATCGCAAAAGGAAAAAATGAAATAAAAGGGAAATAATAAGAAATATTGCGACAGGGGGTGTGGGCACATGTCAGCACTCGACGGCGGAGGCAGATCAACTTCATTCACAATTAAGCTAAAAATACAAGCCCCCAGCTGGATGAATAAAATTTATTGTCAAGTGCAGAGTCACAGCATTTTCAAGATGTGTAACAGTCTCGCACTGTAGCCGAAATAATTGAGCAGCAGGGAAGCTCCGGGACAGCCGGGACCGCCGGGAGTAGTCTGGTTCAGGTCTAGAGGTGTAACAAAGCAAGAACTCGCTGGGAAAGCCAGCAACTGAGTGGCAGGCAATGGAAATGGAAAATGGGTACGTTGATGGGAGGAGTCGTGCTGTCGCTCACAGAGAAAAAAATCTAAAAAAAAAGAAAACATTGACATAAAGGGAGGGCTGGGCCGGGCCGGGCAAATCAACAACGCAATCTTAATGAAGGCAATAATTCAAACAAAATGCAAAATTCCCTCAAGAAAGTCAAGTCAAGTCAGAGTGGCTGGCTGCGTTGAAAAATTGCCGCCAGTGAGAAGGAATTCCTTGTTGAAATTAAATTTTTACAAAATCAAATAAAATCCAGCGTGCGCCAGAGCCAGTCAGTCACTCACCAGCTCAATTCCCTCGGCCCGACTCCCTCGATGTTTCTCTTATTAATTAGTTTGTATATTTTTGGCATACGAAATTGTTAAACATTTTAGCCCTGCTGCAACAGCACACATTAAGTGGCAACATTTGTCAATTTGTTTTGGGTTGTAATTTTCGGTCCACCAGAGGTTTTCGGGGGACTCCGGGTCAGCTCCGGTCCCTCGGACCCCGGTGTGTTTGTGTGTAGTTAATGGCCGTACATTTGCCTAAATAATGAGCCACCGGTGTATTGCTTTGAATTCGATTTGGCTTGATTAAAAATATATTTCATTGTCGAGGACCGTTTCTGTATAAGTGGGTCGTCCGTCGTCGTCGTCGTGGGTGGATCGAAGGCTGTGAAAATGTAGCAAAAGCCATGGGGCAGCTGAGAAGCTAATCAGGCAAATGTGGCACACTCTCTCGATGAGGTGAATTCATTAGCCCTGGGATGGGGATAGTTGTTTTTCCGGAGAAAGGACAAATGAGTCAAGTCGTAAGCCGGATGGCATTGAGTAATGATGTTGGCCTTCGGAAATAGGAAATTAGTAAATTTAAAAGCGCAGAATACCTACTTCTCACCATGATAGATATCCACCTCCAAATTTTGGCATCTAATCCAAACTTCTACCATGTTTACTTAAATCCAGAGGTCCTCATAATTAAAAGTGGAAAAATGAAAACTCTCGCCTATTTCCTTTTTTGGCTGGCAGTGCAATTTTCACTTTTTCCTTGTGTCGCTCCGGTTTCTCGTTTTGTCAAATAGCCTCAAGGCGGAGCAAACAGGGCAAACTTTCGAAATTTAACGCCCGTCACAATGGGGCGCACCAAGAATTGTTGCCTGCCAGCCGCAGATCGCCGTAGAACAATTACAACAACCGGGCCAGGAGCAGGAGCAGGAACAGGAGCTGCCGCTTTTTCGGTCTTATGCAAACAGGAAACGCATAATGAACAAAGTCCGAGTCCGAACGAGTCGCTTACAGCCCGGAGAGCTGGAAATGCTGAAAATACGCCGGAGCACGCGACTCCGGGACTCACAGGTCTCCATACGCCGGCTCCTGGCCGTCTCTCATTCTTTCATTTTTGAGCGGTTTCGTGGTTAACAACCGCTTCCTTATCCTTATTATTTTAATGCCTGCGGCAGCGTTCCATCTTACTTACATTTTTCTCTCCATCTCTCTGCTGCCGTGTTGTGGTTTAAATATTTTAACTACTGCACTTTGGCCAACGGAACACTGCAATCTTTTTCTGCCAAAGACGTAATGGATTATGGCCCGGATAGAAAATAGGTTTGGTTTGTTTCGTGCCTAGTAGGTACTGCCTACCTAGTTTCCGAGCCTACTTTATGAGGAATTTTTCTATTAATTTCACGTATCGCATATTAGAAACCCACCAATTTTTCGCCAGTGTACTAGTTGTCTGTCTCGAGCCCCGGTCTTTGTGCCCATAATTGGGGTTAACTGCGTTCAGCAGGTGAGGCAGCTCCTTCGGTTGGCATTGTGTGCCAAAGTGTGCCAAAAGGAAAGTGCTGAAGTCGACCGTTCTGGGGTTTAATTTTCGGTTTTTATTTTTTTTTCGCATAGCTGGGGGGGCCAGCAATTAACTTCAATTGAAAGTGAAATTGAATTCGCAGAGACTCCGAAAAAAAAACCAAAGAACACAAAGCCAGAAACAAATCAAACGAAGCTGCAATAGACGCTGTGTTTTTGACAGAGTGTCGGAGTTGACACGCATGCTGGGGAAATTCAATTAAACATTTTTCAGCCATTCTTCTCCGCTTTCGGCCCTTTTCTCTCAGGTATTCCCTGTTTCGCCGTCTCATCGTCGATTCAGTTGATAATTATTTTTACGCGCCGAGTTGCAGGGTAAAGTGCATTAAAAATGCAAATGGCAACACTTTGCCACTTTGATGCCAGTGTTGCCCGTGTTGCCAGTGTTGTCACGTTGCCGTTTTATTAATTTATTAAATTAAAAACAACGCAAAAGGAGCGGCGAACGCGTGGCCCGGCCGGGCTCCACTCTGGCATGTGTAATTGTAAATTTATGAGCGTGCCACAAATAAAAAGGAAGCAAGCCCAGGCCCAGGACTAAAAAAACAGGGCAGAAATAAAAGCAACAGCAAGAGTTCAACTGGGGCGCCTGTCAATCGTGTTGCATGAATTATTAATTATTTGTTTTCGCACACACACGGATATATTTGAAAGATACAAAAACACACAAAGCGGCGGCAGTGTTGCAATGCGGCATTCGGCTGTCATCTCTGCCACTTTGACAAGGGAAATACTAATAAAATTATTAACCAAAATGGCAAAAAAGGCATTCAATTCGTTACGTTGCCGATTGCCAACAAAAAGACTGAAACCGAAATTAGTTTAATCTAATTACCTGTCACGCTTTATTGTCTTTGGCACAAAGAACGAATGGATTTTGGAAAATGAAACGAAATGAAAAGTCAATGGTTAGGATTTTTTCACTTGGCATAAAAAAAAGCAGGGTGGAGGTGATGTCGTCCCTTTTGGATAGGTAATATGAGAGTCCAACCCCGGGGTCCTTGCCACGCAGGACTCACCCTCCGCCTCGGAGCGGAGCTGTCTTATTTATACTGCGTTTTTCCCTCGGGGGACATGGACCATGGCATTTCTACTTGGTCCTTTCCAGATTCCGCCCTTTGTGAATTATTCAGGCCTCAATCGATGGCAGGCCGAGCATCTTCTCCCTGCACACTATACCATAACACCACGCCTTCCGCCCCCTTTTCACTAGCCCTCAATGCTGCTGACAGTTTATTTGGCAAATTGCTTGCATGTAATATGAAACTTTTTTCGAGGCTAATTTTAGTTTGCCCAGGGAACCCCCAAAAAAAATTGAAAAGGAAAACGGGGCAAAGTTGTCTCTGGGTGTGTGCTAAATCGAAAATCTGAAACACGCGTCTGGAACAGCGTTGAATGAGGGGGCAGGATAGCGCAGGATCATGAAGGCTGCGGAGCAGAAGGATGATTTGTCCAATAATACGGCATGACTCAACCGATTTTCACGTAGAATTGAGCAGCGCTGGACTTATCTTCATTGAAATATCTTGGTAGCCACCCCAAGCACCCAAAAAATATACGAAAAATGAAAAATAAATTCCAAAATAGATGTAAATATTAAAGGGAAAGTCGGTTCTCAGTGCACTTAACCGCAACCCCTTGTTTTTGGTACAATCTCTGACCATAACTCATGGAAAATTTTAAATTCGAAAATCTCTTTCTGCGGGAAGGCAGGGAGGGGGAGGGATAAATGTAGGAACAGTACTGTTATTGTTGCGTTATAAATCTAATTAGAATATGTGCGCTCGGGCCCCGGCTCCGGCCCGTATCTGAATATGCACGTAGACCAAACCAATTCCAGCAACCCCCTTTTCCAGTATCGCCGCCACTGGGCTCATTTCATATGCTCACCGCATCTGGCCGCATCTGAAAATTGCCAATGGCGCCGCTGCGTCTGGGGCAATAAATTTGATTTGTTTCAAATTACAGTAGAACGCAAAAAATTGTAAACTTTTTTGGTGTATTTTTTGGGCTGAGCCGGGCAAATCGAATTGAATCTGTGGCACGAGAATCTCTCGAGTTGCGGTTGCTCTTTGTGGGCAATTTTCATAATTTACATAAGCAAATCAAATTGCGAACGTAATTCGAAGACAAAGGACTGCAGCGAGAAGAAAGGGAGTCTGAGCCGGGCTTAGAATGGAACTGTGTTGAGTGGATGCCGCAGATTTTCTCTACTCCGGCTTTTCTTATTCTGTGCTGCTTGTCCCGGAAAATTGTGTCAGCCTTGCAGCTCTTTTGTTGCTGCCAATGCGTCAAAGAAATTTGGCTCAAGTAGCAGGAGAGGGAAGTTGAAAGGATTGCCACAAAAAATACATAAAATAAGAGTTCTGCGAAGTGTGAATCCCTTTGAAGTGAAAGTGTTCAATATGTGTGCCACTTTTGTGAGCAACACTACAACACAATCGATGTTTATTGGGGTTACCACGGAGGGCTTTAAGAGGTTGTACAATGTATGAAATCCTTTCTTAGGATATTCTTCAACGCATTTTGTACATCTTCAGAAATATTCAAAGCATATTTTAAAAAAAACTTTATTATTTGTCTTAAACGCTACAACACTATTCACCAACACTGCCTCGATAGACATCTAACGAGCTTACAGAACTGCAAAATGACAGGATTCTTTTTTACCTGTGTGTGTCGTGATTAGTCAGAGAAAAATTGTGTTAAATTTCTGTACAAATTGTATGAAAAGTCAGAGTTATTCAGCGTATAATTTTCGTAAGACAACAAAAGACAAACAGAGACAAGAGAAACTGGGAAGCGAAAATTGAAGGCACGAGCAACCGGCGGAGGGACCCCACAGAATGAAGGAGCCACTCTTGGGGTAGAGTCGGACCAGACCAGACGAATACTTTCCTAATAAATCGAGTTACATTTCGACAAAATCTGAAATCGGAATAGAGCTACCTATTTGATCCAGATTCCCAGTTTCGGAACTCCCAATTCTGGCGTTCAGTTTGCTGTCAACTCTTTGCTTTCTTGGAGTGGCAGACAGAAGAACCCGAACACACAACATATTCTTTAGCAATCTGCGCGTACCTACGCATACATATATATGTAGATATATGTTGTTTGGATCGTGAGACCAGGCCGCGCGCATCGGTAGCAATGTCCACTGCTCTGGCAGCAGCAGCCGCAGCAGTAGCGGCGACGGCAACGGCAACAGCAACGGCAATGGCAGCGGCATCCTCAACCGCAACTAGCAACAGCAACAGTAACAGCAACACGACTAACAACACACCGACGCCGGCAACAAATAGCACTAGCACCACCACCACTAGTACCACCACAAAATCCACATCGACAGGGATAGGAACACGTCAGGAAGGAGAAGCAGGAATAGAAACGCAAGCTGAGATGAAGACGGAGCAGGACAATGAAGCCGAGATCCAGTCGGAGATGATATTCACGTCGAAGACAATTGAACCCACTACGAATCGAATGGAGCCAGAGAAGGAACCTCAACCCAATCCTGATGGAATGGAAATCAACTTGGTGGCGGCGCAGCAGCAGCAGCAACAACAGGATCAAGAGCGGATTCGAATTCGCAACCGGGACCTGGAGCATAGTGCCCCGAAGCCACGTAGGCAGCGCAAAACCACGGTGGTGCATACTTTTCCCCGGCCACCGGGTGGCTATAAGTACTCCATGGAATTCCTTTACGGAATCGGGACCAGCATGGCCGGTATGACCCTGAACATACCGACGCCATCTTCGATCACGCCCAGGACTGTGCGTACCACGCCTCCATCCCTCACCACCCACCTGCCACTTTTGTCCTCCGCCGGGATGTCTGCCTCTCCGCGTCCCAGTGGTAGCTCGCCAGGAAACCGCTATGCAGGTGGAGCCACTGCAGCAGGAACTGGTGCGGCGGGCGCAGCGACTAATTCGGTGGGATCTGCAGGTGGAGCAGCATCCCCTGGTGGGGTTTCGGCCGCACAGTTCATATACCAAGGCTACCTTCCCAGCGGACCACAGCGCCGCCTCTGGCACACCGAGAACGCCGTCTGGCAGTTCGATCGTAATTATCCATACAATCAGGGTTACTCCTCGCAATATGGCATACCCATTATGCCGTTAGGGTTCGAGCACACCTATGGTGGCCAGAGAATCATCTATCCAGGCTACTACAACCAGGCCACGGGCGGACTGCACACTGCTCCGGTCCCGGGAATGCCTAGATCAAGTAGGAATCTAACGCAGTCGCCACATCAGACGTCTCCAGCACCGTCGGCAACCACGACAACAGTGGGCAGTGAAGCAGCAGAAGAAGCTACCAGTCCTACAACCGGAAGTAGCCACCATATAGCCACCGCCTCACCCACGCCCACTCCGGCTAGCCCCGCCTCCACCTGGCGGTATGGAAGGCCTGGTCCACATCGGGAACGTCTGGCGAATGTACGTGGCGGTGGAGCAGGAAGTGGAGTCCCAGCATCCGGATCTACGGTGTTCCACCGGGAGTCTAAGACCTACTACAACAGTGCCACCGGAGGGATGGGCGGAGGCCCGCGATACAAACCACCCTTTGACCAACGAAACTTGGGTAGCAATCGGAACTATGTGGCAGCCGGGGCGGCGACTGCAGCGGCGAGCACGGGAACAAACACGACTGTAGGCCCCTCTGCCGGTGGCGCCACCTCCAGCGATCCGACGACCACGAACCAAAACCGCAACTTCCAGGGATCGGGCAACAACTACCAGAGGCCGCGGCATCCGTACAAGCGTGGCGGGAAGAATCCCTTGGGCAAGGAGAAGACCTCCAATTCATCGGGGTCGCTGTCGACTTCCTCCTCAAAGTCCCACTTGGGGCGACCGAGCTCAAGTACTTCAATGTCGCCCAACAAACATCCTCAGAGGACCTACCGGAACAGAATGCGCTACAATGCAATGGAGTCGACAGAGAGAAAGTCCTTGGCGGTGGGGATGGCAGTACCTATTGGAACTTATCAGCCGCCCCAGCAACAGCAGCAGCCGCCGCCGCAGAACCAGCAGCAACAGTCACAGCAGCCGCAAGCGGCCGTGAGAAGGACACCGAAATTCCAAGGTACCTATCAAGGACATGCAGTAGACTACAACAAGCCATCGCCGGCCCAGAGACAGACGTCGCGTTACTACCAATCCAGGCACATGGACGCCTATGTTTATCAGCCTGGGCACTACATGGTGTATGCCTCGGGATTGGGAGGCGTAGCTGGAACAGTGGCAGTCACTGGAGGCGGAAGCGGAGCAGGTGCAGGTGGACTGGGAGTGGGTGCAGCAGGAGGAGCAACCGCGGGAAGTGCGGGAGCTGGAGGACTAGGAGGAGGAGCCGCTACGGCCACGGCCAGCAGCGCCACCTCGGAGGGCGAGCAGCCTCTGGAAACGGACTTTGATCAGCGCCATGATTATGCTGACTTGGGTCTGGATCCAGGCACTGGCGGCTTCTCCTCCGACCTGGAGCCGCTCGGCTACAGCAACAACAGCCACACCATGAACAGCAGCCACATCAACACGCACCACCACCACCATCCCCACCATCAACACCCGCACCACCACAAGCAGATCATTTCCGAGTTAGATGCCAACTCGTGCCACATGTCCCACGCCAGTCCCGACGCGGAAGAGCCGGACGACGGCCAGTCATTAATCAGCCTGGCTCCCAGCCTAGACAGCGACTGCTCCGATAGCGAACTAAGTGACGCCTCCGTCGAGTCGGTTGTGCGGAAGATCATGGTGAGTTGCTTGGCACTAGCAACAGGCACCCAAGTCCCTGAGCTGGGTGGACCCAATCTGGTGCCCTATGGCGACATGCACCACTTGAAAGAGCTGGAGCGCAAGTCACAGCAGACGAACGGCTACAGGTGCCACCAACACCACCACCAGCAATCGCACCTTTCTGCCAGCATCCACCACCCACACCTGGGAATGATGGTGAGTCCTCGGGGCATGGGAGCCTGCTGCGGAGACATGGAGGACTTTGGGGGCTACAAGCTCGAGTCCGATGGCTTGGACGCCCTCGACACTGGCGGAAAGGCTAACCTCAAGGGCGGATACAGCGACGAAGCGAACTCCATTTCGGTGGCCTCGAATTTATCCTGCAGTCCGTCAGCGTGTTCAAGCAAGACTACTGTGGCTCCGGTGGCCCATAAGGCCAACAATATAATGGTAGGTGCTTCCTTTAAAATAGACAAACACAGAAACCCTCCCAACCCCACGCAGGACGACTTCCAGGAGGACGAACTGCCTCTGGTCATACACAACCGCTACTGGAGTGAGTTCTTCGGCTACACGCCCGCCGATCGCTTCCTTCTTCGGGCAAAGCTGGTGGAAATGAGGCGTCCGCCCCACACAGTGCCCAGTCGCACCAAGTGGGAACCGCTGTCCTTGTCGATCTGGAAAAAGTTCCTGGACGCCCAGCAAACTCGCCACATGTATAAGATCAAGATGCGCCTGTGGCGCTTCATTTACTCGGTGACAATGGTAAGTGACGGGGTAAATATTTCTGGGGGTGAACAAAGAACTAAGATGGCCGCGCAATTCCAGACCACCTATCCACGCTATGGCCTCTATTTGGTCGGCTCCTCGATATCCAACTTCGGGTCCAAGTGTTCCGACATGGATATTTGCATGCTCGCCTGTACGAATCTCAACATAGATCCCCGCATGGAGGCAGTTTACCATTTACAGCTGATGAGAGAGCTGCTGAACCGCACCAACGTTTTCCAGGACTTCAATCTTATCGAGGCACGTGTGCCCATATTGCGCTTTACCGATCGCCAGCACAAAGTCGAGGTGGACATTAATTTCAACAATTCCGTGGGGATCAGGAATACCCATCTCCTGTACTGTTATTCCCAGCTGGAGTGGCGTGTCCGCCCGATGGCCCTGACGGTGAAGCAGTGGGCCCAGTACCACAACATCAACAATGCGAAGAACATGACCATATCCTCCTACTCCCTGTCGCTGATGGTGATCCATTTCCTCCAGGCTGGCGTCAATCCTCCCGTGATACCATGCCTCCACAAGCTATACCCGGACAAGTTCAGCCTTCTGCAGCCCTGCGATTTCGGATACGTGGACATGAACGAGGTGATGGGCCCGTACCAGTCGGAGAATAACCAGAGCCTGGGGGAGTTGCTGCTCAGCTTCCTGCACTACTACAGTATCTTCGAGTACGGAAAGTATGCAATTTCTATACGGGTGGGTGGTGTGTTGCCAGTGGAAGTGTGCCGGGCATCGAACGCACCCAAGAACGATATCCACCAGTGGAACGAGTTGTGCATCGAAGAGCCGTTCGACCAGACCAACACGGCCCGGTCAGTGTACGACAGCGAGACCTTCGAGCGGATCAGAGCCATTTTCCTGGCCAGCTACCGAAGACTGGAATCCACCAGGAATCTGAACTCCATTTTCGAGGGCTATGACGGCCCCACCATTCTGATGCAGCCCCCGACGGCCGAGTCGGCTAAAAGTGACTTCTACGAGAATCAACTGCTCACCCTGAACAACCTGGGATCTTCGAGGTCGAACAGCGAGATGCCCTCGCCCAGGCCCTCGAAACTAATGGTGGACAAGGCCACAACGGCCGTGTGGAGCGATATAAACGGAAAACCGGAGCAGAAGGAGGTGCCTCAAGATCAAGTGATTGTCCCTGGACAGCAGAAGATGAACCTCCAAAAGATGCAAGCCAACTCTGATGACTCGGTGGCCACCACAGCTGCCGAGCCACCACTTGCTTAGAAACCACTAACAGCGTCTCTCTCAACACAACAAACCAACTTAACTTACAGTCACACCACTCAAACAGCATACTCTCCTCGAAAAAAAACAGACTAAGAACGCTCTAAAATCATATTTATACAATATCAATACCGATATTTTTTTTATACAGCAATCAGAATCTCCCTATCAGGACGTAAAAAAAATTGAAAGGTTGTGAAAGAAAGTTTTTTGTAGAAGTTGCCGAGCGCGGATTTACACCGATTTGAAAATTTGACGTTGGATAATTATCTGAAAATGATGTGTAGGTAGAATTTAATGGTAGATTCAATTCACCTCTAAGTGAACTGTCAATGTGAAATGACCAAAATAAAAAAAATCCCAGCAACATGCCATCCATCGCCAAGCAAAGTCGGTCGCAAAAAAACCACTAAAATAGTGAAAAGCAAATGGAATTCATAAATATAGAAATAGCTTCAGAGTTTTGCGCACCCTAAAAACGACCAACGATAAACGAAAACAATTTTTCACAAGCTTCAAAAGCAAGAAAATTGCTAACAAATAGGCCTGGAAAAAAATGTTAAAATTTCACTAGAAAAAAAAACACAAAAAATTAAATTTAAAAATGTAAAAAAAATCTATAAAAAATACAAAAGAAATGCAAAAAAATAATAGATAGCCAGCTAGAAAAACGCCGAGTTGAGGTAGAGTAGCTAGAGTAGAGAATAATAGAGTAGACTAGTTGAAGCAAGGAGTAAGAAAGCATTTTTTGTCGAGGCAGGGACATCAGTTTTATACTTTAGAACTTTTACACTTTTTTATGAGGCCACCTTTCGTATGCTCCAAAATCGACAAAATGAAACAAAACCAACCAAAAATCACAAATACTCAGAAAACCCAAAAAAATAACAAAAATCTAAAGAAACTTGTAACAAAAAAAGACAATACATTTTTGTAACAAAACAGTGTAAAATGTAAAAACCGCGCTAAGCATCTGTACAAAAAACGCTCTAGAGTTGAATGCGAGTTTGGATTCCGAGCTCCACCAAGACTTTAACAAATGTGATGATAGCGCCAAAAAAAAAATAATAAAAAAAAAATAATAATAATAGGTGTTACATAATATTTTAGGAATGTCAAGTTGAGAACAGATTTTGGGAATCGAAAATTATACAATTTCTTTTATAATCTTTGCTTGAATTGAACAACAAAAATTGCAATTACGTTTTAGTTACCAAATAACATCTATTAATTTAAGTCTCACTAAGTAAGATTCACCCTCAAATATGCACATACTGTAGCAGAACGAAATCATCCATCATGTAACCATTAAATCCCCGAATCAATGACTTCATTTCAACACTTGGTCCTTGGACTCTCTGGGGGTCTAGACTCGAGAGCCAGGACTATATGCGAATGAAATTATGTAGGATGCTCAATTTGATATTCTGCTCTGATTAATTCTTAGTGGTTGGCCGTCATCATCGAATATCACCCTTGGGACTGGCTGACTGGAGTCTCCTCTCGGCCTCGCAAATTCTCGCACATGTTTCAGTTTGGCAATTATCTAAGGAAATCAAATCAAATCATCGATGCAGCTGTTACGCAACAAGAGGGGGTGGCAACTGGTCGACAATGCTGAATACTGAGCAGTTCGGGGGGGCGTGGCAGCCCATTTCCAGTTGCCCGCAACCCTGTTGCCATCATCTGCATCTGTTAGAGGAAAATTGGCAGAGCGCTGGATTGGTATCGATGGCAACCAAAAATGACAGTGCAGCAAATTATTTCGTCAATTGCAATGCTCGATTTCAGTGCATGAAGTGCTCTCAGACACTACCACTGGTGTTGTTACCTAAGAGAAAATGGCTAAAATCATTTGGTTAATTATTCGAAATTTTTTAAAATGAAAACTATTGTTTTTTATGGATGAGAGGTCTACTGTTATCAGTTTCAAATTTATCTCAAAGTCTACAAACTCTCGTTTTTTTTTGCTCCCAATACGGAAGTTTCAGCTATAAATTAGCCAAATTTTCAGCCCTATTTGAGTGACTCTGTGAGGGTGTGCAATAGAGTGTCCTGTGTTGAGTAATTGATATAATGGTTCCGTTCCCGATTCCGATTTGCTGCCCGTCTGACGGCTGTCGTCGCCCATCCATCCTAATGGCGAAAATTGTCAACGGGACTCGGATTGGGATTTCAAAATTGGGTGGCTGGATGAAAGATGAGCTGTAATGCAATATCGTGTGCGACTATAGCCGTCATTATCATTAACACGGACGGCACAATTGTCACACTAATTTGTGCATATGCGCAAAAATGTTTGGCAATTAAACGGTGCACCACGAAGTCCCTCAACCATTTTTCATTATTCCCCCAAAGTAATTAATGTCTTTTGTTAATGATAATGCATTTGCATTTGCCGGAGGAATCGGAATCTGAAACGGAATCCGAATTGGATTTATATCAAAATTCAAAGCCAAGATAATTTGCACAACAAAGGGCGAATGGAACTTCATTAAAATTTTGCACAAAAATAGAGAGCAGCAGCTGCTGCATTAAAATTCCTGCCCAGGATTTGCTCTTTGGTCTCGAATAATTATTCATTGTCATTGTAATTGGCGTGCCAGGCGCTAAATGGAATCATAAAGGCAAAGATGGGGGTGGCTTCGGTGAGGCACGAGGGAGAGGGAGTTTTCCTGACAATTTTCCTCTTTTTCATTTTGTCCTCCAACAGCCAAATTGAAGTTGCTCGATTACTTGGACACTTTTTTCCGTCCACATGTCGAGGGTTTTTTGTTCTAGTGAAAGACCGATTACTCCCCATGGATGTCGGAATTGGGATTGGGTTTTGGTCTCGGTTTCGGTCTTGGCTTTTATATTGTTTGGGACACGTACGGGAATTTTCATTCGATGTCGTTTCAATTTTTCTGCCTTCCTCTTTTTATGGACGCATAGAGACAACAAAAAGGGTTCGAGATGCAGCCTGGGATTGCGTTTCGATCCTTGCCAGAATCCCTTTTTCCTTTGTTTCCTTGCTGGCCACTGAGCAACAAATTACCTGTGGCAGGTAGGGAAAACTGGAAATTCTGAAAATGGAAGAACTCTCGAGTGACTGAAAGTCTGGCTTAAATCTAAATATCAAATACTCTTAATGCAATTTAGTTTAAAAAAAAAAAAACTACTAATTTTCCATATTTGTTCTTTTAATTGCAGGTAAGCTCATTACACCAAACCTTTCTAACAAACCACAAAAGCAACAGCCACTGCAGCAGCAGCAACAATAATAAATAATGTTAGCGTAAGTGCTTGTCTACAATTTTAATTAGTTCTAAATGCAATTTAATGCATTTGTTTTTTGTGTGCTCTCGTTTTTTGCTGTTGTTTTGGGTTGCCTAATGCCAAAGCACTTAGCATAATTTAGAGACAGACAGAGAAAGGCTGCTGCACTGAATTTAAATTCGAAAACAATAAATCATTTCAACTTTGTGATAAATGCCGTGCATAATTTCAGTCAGTGGGGGTGTGCACTGCACATCGCATGTGCATTCCCGCACAATTAGAAACGCATTAAATATTTAAAGTCCTTTTCCAGGACACTGTGGCAGTACGTTCGGGGTGTGTGGCCAGCTCTTATGCGTGTCTGCGTACGCCCGATACAATGAAGAGTATCCAACCATAGCTCATTTAGTTGGCAAATATATACATTTTGGCTTTTACGATCCGCTATAAAAAAGTTGTGACACATGACATTTCCATGTCGGCCTTTCTCTAGAATTTATTTCACTATTTTTATGGCTCATTTGGAGTTTGTTTTTCAGGGTGGCCGCCCCTCCCGTTTAAAACAACTCAATTTCTGTAATAGTCACGCCCCCAGCATAGTTGAGCTTTCCCGAAAAACGGAAATGACGGAAAAAATCAATCAGAAGAAAAAGTGTAGGGCGTGTCTCTCCAGCCGCAGCTGCCACGCCCTCCGCCGCCAATCAAGCTCATTTATTATGCATTTTTCATATGACATGCTTGCATTTTTTCCCTGCTCTTGTTTTCGGCGAGTCCTGGCACAAAATTTAAATTCAACCGCAGAAAAAGCTGCAGGTTCTGGCATGGGCTCACGGCCTGGGAAAAATAAACTTGGGGTGTGGGGAAAAAAACACGCATGCCAAAAATTGCCGCGGTGAGTGACAACAAAATCGATCGATCGATGGTTCGAAAAAATCCACGCGTACACACAAATTACCCGCATTTTTTGTTTATAAGAAAAATTGAAATTCATGCAGCCATGCATCCATGCAGCCCTTCATCATCCGTGTCCATATCCATATCGGCCGGAATATATCCCTGTCGTATCGCTGTCATCGATGCAAGACCCCCTAACCATCTACTTCGACAAGGATTTCTGCGTTCATCGCAGGGGAAACAGAATATCAATTTTATTTTTAAGAAAATAACTTTTATTTTTAAATCATTTGATAACTTCAGAGTTACTAAGCGTTGCTACGCTCTACTGCTTCTTGCATAGAATATACATAATATTGAGGGAACTGATATTTCAACCGCTGCTGTATTAACGAAAATTGCTTCTTTTTATTTTTATTTGGCAATTCTGAGGAGTTATAGGAAAAGAGTTCGGAGGGGTTCGCTTGTTTACCAGGCCCCCGGGGGTTGCCACATGCACATTTGCATATCGTTTCAAGTGCGACGGCTGAAAAGGGGCGGGCAGTGAGGGGAAGGCTGGGGTCGAGTAGGCGTGGCACTGCTTATCGCCACAACACTTGCCGCGAACGGGGGCAAGTATTTCCGTTGCCTGGGCACGCTTGTTAGTCACAAAGCAGAAGGACGCCTCGAAGTAAAGTGCTGGGGAGGTGCGGATGGGGTTTTTGGGGGAGTTCAAGTCGAAGTTCCTGGCTGTCGCTTAACGATTTCGTGTCATTTTTTGCATTTCCTTCTTGTGCCTGGCTTTCAGTTTTATTTTCTTCTCCGCCGAGCTCCCGATTTTCCTCCTGCGGTTTTCCGTTTCGAGTGCGCTGCGGCCAGTCTTATCGCGTGCTACCTGTGTGGCACCTTCAGACAGCGTCAGAGACTCCCAGTCGGGAGAGAGTGATAAAAATTAAAGCAAAGGCAAAAAATTAAAAGGAAATAAAAATGTTTATCAAGTGTTGAGACTGGGAGCTACCCACTATTCGTTTCAAGTGTTAAAGGCTTATCCCAATGGAGCTACAAAGTGCAGCATACCCTTCTCCGACTATCCGACAGGGGGTATGGAAAAACAAGACGGCTTCAAGGAAATTCATACTCTGGAATAAATCACAAAGTAGGAGAAGCAGCCGTAGAAACTCGTAAATTTCTCTGGGCTTTCTCCTTCGTGTACGTGTTAAAAACTTCTCACGTGTCAGTCGTTAGGAGCCCCGGCAAGTTAAGTGAAGTAAAGTCACAGGATACACAGGACTCGGGCGGATGTTCATGGGTATGGTCTATCTGCATTGCAGCAGCATTTGCATGATTATGAATTTTTGTTGTAGTTTCATTCGAATGATGAATGTTGCCAAGGCCAAAAGTGTCTGCAATTAGTGGCCGGAAAGGAGGCAAGGAACGAAGTTGGGCCAAGGCGCTCGGAACTGGAGAAGTCCTAAGAAGTTGTCGCCAGGACTTGCGAATCCGATCAATTAAAAAGCAACTCACAGAAACTGTCGGACTTGGTCCTGACTGCCGACGACCACTGTCAGCTAGCGCCTGCTTCTCGCGATTTCTCCGCCCTTTTCTCCGCTTACTCGCTCTGTTTCAGTGATTAATTTCAGTGCCCATTTGCATGCGCCATGGTGAATGATGCCATAATCCTTTCTGGCTCTGTCCTTTCCCTTCTGCATTACCTTCGTTTCTTCCACTTCCACCTGCTCATTCCTTTCTGCTATTTTAAGTAATTTCGCACCTTAACGAGCGGGTATTGTGAATATGATGAAGCCATGGGAACTTCTCAAGAAACTTTTCTTTATATTAAATATTTCTAGAGAGGAAAGTGGAGTGACCTACAGGAGGCATTGAGGAATTACTTTTTAGAAATCTCTCTTTCAGATACACCCTGTAATACTTGATCAAGTTTTTTTAGAGTATTAATCCTTTTAATATTTTTCCCTCCGTGGCTTTGTAGAAAAATTCAAAAAAAAAAATCAAGTCGCTCAGTCTCTGAAGGATAAGGCTTAAGTGTCCGCCCAGAAACCTACCCTACCTGTCCTGGATTTCGTTTCAGAATCCCAGGTCCTGCGTCGTCCTTTTTTCTGGACGTTGCAACGTCCGCGTTGCTGCGGGGAATATTACAAAAAACGTGCCAAACGTTTATTTAAAAGGATTTATGTGCGTTACGTGCTAAATGTGAAATAATAATTTTTCTTACTCATTCTTTTTTCCCGCTGCAGAAATGCAGTTAGAGAGGGGGCGAGTGCCACCTCCTCTCTTACACAACCCTCCTGGGCTGTCTTTCTGTGAAGCATTAACTCAAGTCCTTTTCGCAATTTTTATTGAGCTGAGACGGAACGCATGAAATTTTTGTGGTAAAACTCGAGGCTTTCGGACTTTCCAACTGAGATTTTTCCAGCTACGAGACTTAATTGCATTTGAAGTTGGCGGTTCTGTTGCTTGGGTTTTAAGTGCTCTGTGCAGAAAGGAAAAGTTTTCTGTCCGTCTCCCTTTGGCTTTCCTCCATTTTTGCGGCTGCCATTGCCAATTTCTAGCTTTCTTCGGGCAATTTCTTTATTTGTATTGAAATCGAAAATGCGTGGCCAGGGAATATCAGGGATAAAATGGAGGAAAAAGAGAGTGGAACAACAATGGTCAGGTCCAAGTCCATGGCCATTTTCCCAGTTGGGTTTCCTCGGTTGCTGCTGTGCTCTTGCCTTTTTCCCCACTTATATTATGTTCTGCCAGTCCGTCGCTTTTCCGCCCTGTGTCCTGCCTCTTCCTGGGACCTACGTCTGTGCGTTTGTTTTGCACCCCGCACGCATATAGCATAATAATTAGGTGGAGATTCGCCCCGTGCCCTGCCGGACAGACTTCTCGTTCTGTTAATGCGAGACTCAGACTGGGGAGATATCCTTATGCACATAGATACAGAGTGGGACATGGGGTCACACTTTGTACAGTTCATTTTGCGGCGCACAAAGTTTCTTAATTTTTTCTCTTGCCTTTTGTCTCTGGCAAATGGGAAACACGCAGCAAAGAGAGAAAAGTTTTAATATGATTTGCAGTCAGACGTTTTGGTGGCCATCGCCAGCAGCCAGAAGCTAAAAATAATTAAAGTCAGGCAGGTCCTTAAAGACCAAGCTCCATTTTCCCCTTGTTCACGCTCCTGGGCTCTTGAACTTTACTCAGTCATAACTTATGCATATGCATCTTGGGCTCCAGGAGTGCAAAGGATTCTCTAGCCATGTGGGTGTGAATAGTTTTTGTCGCAGAATTTTTACACTGAAAACTCTCGTTATTAAGTATAATTTGTTAACCTTAAAGACAGTTACGTTCGTATTTAAATAAGCTGGCTTTTAAGGTCTTTCTTTTGTTTCCTCAAACTTCTTATGCGAAGTAATCCTTGCTTAATTTTCTTCCGTCTTCTTTTCGAGTGTAGACAATGTGTCCTTTTATTTAAACTTTGCCTCTACTTTTTGTGCAGGACTTATTACCTTAAACTTGGCGAAAAGGTTGTTGACTGGCTGCAATTTGTTGACACAGACAGACGCCTTCTAAAGTGGGTGTAAAGGATATGCGAGTGAACGTGCACTTGTGTGTGTGGGCGAGTCCTTTGGGTGTGACTCTTAGGCATGTGCAATTCAAGGCGCTGGTAAATTGAAATTCATACGCGGGAAGTGTTGCCGCCTACAAGCCTCTCTCTTTTCTTCTGGAGTCCCCGTCTTATCCGAGTCATTGTTTTTTATCTGCGAAGTGCATTAAAGGATTTCTTGGTTTCCTTGTCATTTTCATTAGCCAAGCACTTTCCGGTCCTCAGTTTCAGGTCCATTTGACCAGGCTGCACTTTCCCCCAGCCCGGAACTGCGAAAAGCTTTAAATGCGCCCAAGTGAAAGTAATCGCCTTGGCCACTGCACTCCCAGTATTTTATGTTTGTCTAACTCAATAAAGCCAAAAAAAGAGACATAAACATAGGACTTGAAACCAGATATGCTTTGGGGGAAAATAAAACTGAAGAAGACTCTGCCAACTCCTTAAAGCTTCTGCGCTCGGCGAGAATTAAGTTACGTTCCGCAGCGCTGGCTACGGCAATAAAACTTCAATTAAATTAAATAAATCTCTGTAAAAATGCGCAACTTTTCCATCGAGAGCGAGAGCAATCAACAAACAGCCTGCGGTCATCATTAAATGTCTAATTTATTTCGAAAACAACAACAAGCCGAACACCGAACGGCGAACGGGAAGAGCGGAAAACTGAGTTTTTACAAGATTTTCCATTTTCCTCGGCCTGGCCAGCTCGACTGGCTGGCTCGTCGTAAAAATTGATTTAATAAAACAGGCACGTTTCCATTTGAAGTGCTGTAAATTTTAATTTAGTTGTTGCTTCTCGCACAGCTGCGACACACCCACACTTGCCACACAGTGGGAGTGTTGGGAGGGTGCCATGGGGATGTGGAAAACATCATCAAAGCCAAGCGAGAGGAAAACTTTGATAGAGATCACTCGACGGCCTTCATTAACAATAAAGGAAGGCATTGTAGGGTTTTGCTCGGCGAGCGGAACTGACTTGTAAACCATCCTGGTTGTCATTTATTTTCTTTGTTGTTTGCTGTTTATTATCTCTTATCATTGCAGAAGTTCCACTTTAATGAGTTTTATCTGAGTCACCGGAATTGACTGCTATTTTTTAGGGCCGCGAGCTGTATTTGCACCGCAACGAGAAGCCCCGAGTCGAGGCAATCAAATGGAAAATATGCTGCTACTGTTACTTTGTTATTTGCTCTTGGAATAATTATGAATATTTATGAGGGTGACAAAAGTTTTGCGCACCCAAGTTCGTTCAAGGAAACCTGTTTAGTTTCGCTTCGTTCCGTTTGTTTATTTTATTTAAATGCGCCTTCAGCTATGCAATTGTATATTAATTCCCCCAGCCGTGGCAGTTCTCGCTAGACAACGACAAATGCTAACTGACAAGACAATTTCGCTGGGGTTTTGCTTCGCTTCGCAAAAGTTTGGAGTCGCTTTCGCAAAGGATCCCTCGCAGCTGACAGACTACACTATACCACATACATATATTTTCTGTACCAACGAAAACAACAACAGCAGCCGCAACAAAAGTGACACACGTTGACATCGAATTATGCAAAAATGGCAAGAGGCGAATTAAAAATGCAAATTCCTTGAAGGACGCCCCACCAAAGTTAGGGGAGGCTGCATGTCCGAGAACTAATCAAGTCCGCCTGACAGTCGTGGGCTGAAGATTGGAGATTCAAGCTAGACTAGACTCATTTCACGATGCTTGAATTGACTTGGCCAACTCAAGTGGAAATATCACATTTCAGCCAGAGCAGGGCAGCTTTTGGGGCGAAATATTAGCTAGGAAAATTAGCTTTCTTCTCTCAGAACTTGAGACGTGAATAGATTGTAAACTAGTGGGCTTCTCCACTCTAATAGATCTTTATGGAGAGTATGGAGATTAATAATTGACTCGTAAATTATTTATCGCAAATTCTTTGTTTATCTAACAGCCATCCATCTACACCGAAGATCCACTTTAAATTCTTTATTTTTCTGCCCTTTATTTGTCATCTCACCTGTGCGAAAACATTCCATTATTTCTATTCATTGATTTTAGCTGGCGACTCACGCCTCCAATTGAAATTTTTCTGCGGGTGGGTTTATTCATGTGATTGTCATTCGCTTACGCATGAAAATGCGATGTACCGTGCCGTGCGGAGGAAAATAAATTGAAAAAATGCCTTTGGTTGACGTTCTCGTCCTCGGAGGCGTCTTCCTCCGCAGTCATCGCTTTGTCAATCTGTCGGTTTTCATATTTCAACATTTTCCCTACAAAATAGCTTAACTGCCTGTGTCAGCTGCATGTGGCTGTGGCTGTGCCAGTGGTGGTGCCCCAAAGCCGAAACTCCAATAAGTATGCAGCAAGGCTTGCTATTGTCAACTGCCTCTGATTGCTGCCAGGCGGAAAGAGGGAGAAACTCTGAGGTTAGCTGAGACTCAGATCCTTAGCTTCCTACCTGGCATTACGTATACGCCATGCTGTGTCGCGCGGACTTTTTATTGCTTTCGATTTTCATTTTGACTGCTCGCACGTGCGACGAACGAAGGAAGCAGCAAGTCCTGTCCTAAACTTTCCAGTTCGATGGCGTAAATTTTCTTTAAGCATTATTTTATTGCATATTTCGCAAGGAAGGTTGCCAACGGGAGGCAAGCAAAATCAGCCTTGTCCTTTTCATCCGCTGCTTGGCTGGGCTTGTTTTCGCTTTGCGTGAAATTCAATTTCCCATTTGCCACATACACAGTTCATGCCACCATCTGAGGCTGGCGCTTTTTCTTTTTAAATCCTCTTTCTTTTTACTTACTTTCTTACCTCAAAACTCTATTTATCTCCACCTCTTGATTTGAATATGTTCATGCAGCCTGCCACATGTCTTCATTTTGGCATAATCGCCAAGAAAGGCTAGAATAAGCTATTATAGACTTTTAGTTACAATAGTTATTCGAATATCATAGTACAATAGCTTATAAATCATTTAATTTATTTTAACTTTTTAGTCTAATTGTATGTATAACGATTTTTAGATCGTTTCTCCATCAATCTGCACCAAAATCTGAAAAATATTTATTAGATTTTTTGTAAAGTTTTCTGGATCGCCTTCAAAATTGCATGGGAGGGACTTTATACAGGCTATATATTTGCCAAAATTTGAGGGGAATATCCCAAATTATTCTAATATACTATATAATACACTACACTGTAGTATATTACACTTTTGGCAGCTCTAAAGCACCCTGTAGCTTAATCGTTTTTCTTCCACACCTCCTTTCAATACCCTATGGCTCCTGCTTTGCGACTCTGTGCTATCCTTTCGTGTGTGTTTCAATGGCTTCCCTGCCTATCTGCAGACGCCATCGCTGCCGCCGATTTACTTTCCCGTTCGTTGTGTGTTTGGGTTTTTTCCTCCCACTTTTGTTTTTCTGTCGATGCAGGGGCTTGCTTTTCTTAACGGGTGGAAATTCATTGCAAATATTCTTGATTTTTATTGCGTTTGCTCGCAAGTGAAATGGCTTAAAATGTGCTTGAATTTTGCTCCTTTTTTCATTTTTTCCATCCGATTTTTCCGGTTTTTATTAGTTTTACAATGCTAGACATTTCTGTCCTGTTATCCAGGCTCGTCCGTTTTGGCATGCCAAAAAATGCCTGCAAAACAATTTGTTCCAACGGTCTTGCTGGCTCCTTGGCTTTGCTTCCTTTCATTTTTGTTGTTTTTATGGAATTCCTTTCGGGTTTATTACTTTGTTTTGTTGGGTTGTCGGATGGCGAGATTTGGCCGAAATTCATTCTGTTTATTTGGCTCGAACATGCAAACTTTTTTTTCAGTTGGCCCACCAAAGCATTTCTCACATTTTTCATGTGCATTATCTCCAACCGATTCTGACATAATTTATGTGGACAATTCTTCCATCTCGGACTTCGTTCTCCCTCTTTGATCAAGTAAGCCAAAAATGTGCATTTAATTGTGACTCATTTACATTTTACCAAACATTCTGCAAGAATTTCTTCATTCTTGAAAGGGTACATCGTGAAAGGACCCTTCTAAAACCATAAAAACACAAAAAACCGATAAAAAAAAAATGCAAAGAGGAGAAAAAATAAAATATAAATCATACGCACCATTTAACAATGGCGAAAGCTGCTACGCCATTGCCAATCCACAATACAATGGCACACATAAAAAGCAGCGCAGAAACGCTTTCAATATCACTTATAATGCCACGCCCCCTAGCACTCTCCACCGCCCACCGACCCTCGACACTGCCATTTGCAGCGGAAATCAAGTCGCACATGCGAAAGTAAAAATTCAAACAATTGCCTGAATGGGAAATCAGCGGAGAGTAGCTGGAGGGCGAGTCCAAATACAAATATTTTTTAAAGCAAAATTCTGCAACATTGAACATAGTGGGTGAAAGTTGAGGGGTTTTTGGCCATAAGAACAGCAAATAAGTGTATAAGAACATAAACATGAAATTTTAAAATATCAAATATAAGATGGGTTTCTCTGTTTCCTCTAGTATAGGTAAAAGTGAAAACTACCAAAACTTTTGTAATTTTTGGTTATTTTAGAGATAAGTCTTGGGAACTTTCGGTGTTCAATTTGACTCTACGAGGCTTCTTTAATGGGTTTGTTGAAACTTTTCCAGTCCAAAGAAACAAAACGAACTTTAAGCCAGAGGACTCATGTGGCCAACCGCATTGGGAAAACGAGAGAAGCTAAAAAAGGAGGGACGTTGCATACTTGAAGGCTTTTCAATAAACATAAAATAAGCAACTGCAGCACAAGGAACGGCAGTGTGTGGGAGCCTGAGGGTCGAGTTTAATATAATGACACATTTTATGATTGCATTTGCTCGGCCGGAGCAAAGGCATTGCAGCTGGTCAATCTCACGTCTCACGATGGAGCATAAAAAGTTTTCTTGGCTTGGGGCAGGAGACGGTCCGAGAAGTCCTTCTGGGCGACGCAGCAAAGTCAGCACTTTGTGCTAAAATGGAAGGCGTTGCCTAACGAGCTCTAAGAACTGTTGTTCTGCTGCCTTTTGTCTTGTTTTTGTCCAGTGTCTCGACACTCAAAGGAATTGAGTGGCAATGGCATATCTTCCTTGAAGTATGGATTTCAATCTGATAAAATGTCTTCTTATCGTATTAAACAAATAAAACTTACAGATTATGGTATGAGCCTGAAGCAACGCTATTATGGTTTGAAATTTTTTCAAGTGTCGGTTGCCTGATTCTTCTGCTTATGCCTGTCGTTCGACGGCAGCTTTCTCGAGGTGTTTTCTTGGTTCTCCCAGGCCAGGCCTTCGTTTGCTTCTTCAGTGTTCATATACACAATTACCAGCTAAGGCGATTTGCGAACAACTACCAAGGCATCGGCATCAGGTGGCCCCTGCACTCAAGTGCTGTGTTATGCCATTGTCCTTACTCTAAGCCACGCCCCTGCGGCCCCAAGATTGTTTGACAATGTTTACAGGTGCAAATTTCAAAGTGAATTGCTTTTCTATCGTTCGGAAAAGTGCTGCAGCACGCAAGCCAGCCGAAGCAGTTCCCCCACATTCCTCGGAGATATTTTCCCGGAAAATTAGTTGCAGAAAACAAAGTGGCAGGGGACGCGGTGGGGAGAGACCGGAGAAAAGCTGAGCTAAGCGGATTTGTTTATGGCTGCTGCTTCCTGGTCGTGACAGTTTGTCATGCAATCTCAGCCATTAGGCTGATGCCACCTCAGTGCTTCCTAAACATCCCCGCCCACCATCCGCCACCCACAAACTGCGAAAACCTGAGAGATTCCTTTTCACTTTGCCAATTGACAGGTTATTGTCGTTTGTCTTTTCTTCCAGGCTGTCTCAATTTTAATTGAATTCTCTCCCATTCAGCGGGACAAAGGGCATTTATTATCAATAATTGCATTTTCGTTTTCGACGCTGAGCAACAGACAATGCAAGATGTCAGCAAATGTCCAAAACTAATTTATCAATAAATTGGGAGAACAAGGCAGGGAAAATTGCTTTGGCTAACCATAAATGGTCAAGTGTTTGGTAAACACACAAACACGCACAGCCATCAGCTCGAAATTTGAGTAAAAAGTTTGCAAAAATAATGAAGCTTGGCCGGGGGCAACTACATTTTTTTTTTTATTTTATTTTGTGGCTCAGGGGTGGGTGCTTCGAGGGGAATGCAAATCGCAAACAGGCGAGACAAACAAAATCCCCAAACTAACCAGCACACCCTCAAAACAGACAGACACACCTAGCTGACCACAGGATCCTGACCAGCCAGCCATCAGGACATCTGTCTGCAGCAACCTCAGACCCAACAAATATCCTAACCTGGACTCGCCCTTTGAGTCCATACATGCTCTCCCTCATATGGTACTTTACCCCTCACATCCAGTGAAAAGCAAACGCACAGGCACGCAAGTTTACAATTTTTGCAACCAGAAGCCATGCAGTCAACAAAAAGTTGGTGCCTAAAACGGTCTAATTTCAAATTTTCAAAGTAAGGATCTCAAGAAATTGTTTAAGCTGTTGCTAGAGATTGATCTGTACAATAATGTAGCATTTTCATAATCCTCAGCTTAATTTGGCTCAGTGCATGAATACTCTCTTAGCCCGGTTTGATTGCTCGTTTTGCCAGCACTCTTACCATTAGATTTGGCTCACAATGAAATTTTTGTTAAATTTTGCAGTACCCCTGCAACCCAGCAGACTGGCTGACTGACTGCCCCAGTATGATTTTAAGGCCGTGTCCTGTACCGCTGTACCCCTGTCTGGATGTTGTCCCTGAGGATTACCTGTGCTTTGCTCTGTTTCCGTGTCCCTCCGACTGTCGGTCTGAGGATCCTGTCGCATGTCACGCACTTAGTGTCCTTCTCGTTCGCCTGTCAATCCACCCACATCCACCTCACTCGCCCAAAAATGTCGGGTTGCATTTCAGGGAAGAGCATGGGCAAAGTCAAGCAACTCTTTCGCATTTCAATTTGGATTTTATAACTGACTCACCTGGTTGCCTCCCAACTCGATTTTGTACTTGACTCTGGCCAAAAGTTTGCTCAACTTGTTTTCAATAGTTTCCATTGAATACACATAGCCAGCTTCCTCTTCCCTGAGCTCTACGGCTCTTGGTCCAGTTCTATTGATTTCCTTAGACTGACAGTGCCTGTCGAAACTGTAAGACCGCGTGTAATGCATTAAAGTCGAAGAAAGACTAGTCTTTATAAAAATATTTTGGATAGGCAACGTAGGGCTTAAAATAATACTTTTTAAATCTTTCTTAATAATTTTTTTCGTTTCTTAATAATTACTATTTGTTTTATTATTCATCCAATACCATTTATGAATCAAACTGTTCTCACTTGTTCCTCGTTGATGCTGCTTACGGCTTCTGGCCAGAAACTGTTATGTGGCAGCACAAGTTTATCTACTTGAAACTTATTCAATCTCTAGAGAAATTATCCATTTGCCATTTTTGTTTAGCCCGAACTAAATTCGGTTATTGTTATTGCTGCAACGGCTGCTGTTGCCTTTCTTTTGCTCTTGATTGCCAATAGATTTGAATTGCAAATTTGAATTTATGAAGCCAAAGACTTTCCCAACCAAATCTCTAATAAAATGCATCTATTCTTTCTACTTTCAGGTAAGCACCAACCATCTCGGGCAATGAAAATCGTTTTGGGCTCGGGATAAGTATAAAATGAATGATCGAATATGTCTTTTTGTTAATTTTTGTCGAGTAATACACTCATCATCAGTGTAGAGTAGCGGTGTCAAGTACAAGGTTAAAGATCATAAATCAGTGGAATCAACTGGGTGGGGACTTCTCCAGTTATTTTTCGGCTCTGGAACGACTTGGCCCGAAAATATAAATGTCCAATTTGCGCTGCCGGCAAGTTTTCCCCACCAAAATGATTAACTTGATTTATGCGTGCGGCGACAAACTTTCCAGCGAGGCAGGTGGTATTGGCCAGCCCACAGAAAAAAGAGCAAGCAAAAAAGTTTCGTAAAAAATGGTACAAAAGAAATGACCCAAAAGTGGAAAAAAAAATACATTTGTCGCGTCGCGTCAAGGCGTTAATTTCTTGGCACTAACTTGAGGCTGCCGCCGCCCCGAAAAAGTATGCTACAGTTTTTGCGAAAGAGCAGCGCCTTTTGTTTTCCGAAGAACTATAACAAGCTCCATTAGTTCACCCTGTCGTTTGCCTTTTGGGCGGATTCGACAGCTGGTCGACATCGTCTGGTGGCAGTCAGTGGCCTCATTTGTTTTAATGTGTCAATTTGTTGACTTTTCCTGCTGTTTTTGGCCCGGTCCGTCGGGACCTTATTCGGGAGCGGTAGTGAATGTAGTTTGCACACACCTGTAATCTGTCATCATGAGCTTTAACAAGCATTTAATATGTCGAGCTAGAAACTGAAAAACTTTTTGATTTTAGCCATAAAAAAAGCAGCATTTTTTTCTGTAAAGTTATTAAGCATATTTCGCGCCTTTCCGGTTTGCTTTTACGCTCTCCCGCTAGGATGGACACTTTGGCCATAAAATTGTGGCCTTCCATATCGTTTTGTGTTTATTGATGCTCTTTGATTAAGTGTTAAGTTTGAGCCTTGATGCTCTGAGTAACCTTTAAGGCCATCTTATGGGCTTCATATTTCTGCCGTTTCGCTTAAAGCTCACTTAAGGCAACAATTTCGCCTGATTTACAGGTCATATATTCTCTTCTATATGCTTCTGTGGCTTTTCGTGTATATGACCGTGTATGCTGGCGGGGGCGGGGATGTCGGCTCCATTAAATTTTTATTAAGTGCAAAATGAAATTGCCTTACTTTTCCATTCCCCACCAACCCCCTGCTCCCTGCCGCTTACTGTCTTTTGTTTTTGTTGGGGGACTTAATGCGCTTTAAGCCCGCTGGAACTTTGGTGGCCATTTAAAATTTGTGCCGACATAAAGCATAAATTATGGCGTTTGCCAGCCACTCACCCACATTTCTGGCCCGCTCTTGGGCGTTAAAACAAGTCCATACATGCACTCACACATACTGGCGTACATGTGCCAACTCACACTCTTACATGAGCATATGGCAAAGATATATTTTCTGGCGGTGCCCTACCACCGATTTTCTTTCTTTTTTGCGTTTTGTTTATGTGAAACTAGCGCATTGAAATTGCATTTTTAATGCGCTTATTAAAATGATAAAGTGGCCGGGGATCCCCAACTAATTCTTCCTGAATAGCTCAACAATTGTGTTTAAGAGGCGTGTGTTTGTGTGTGTGTGTGAGGGTGTTAGGTGGTCAACAGTTTTGTTGCCTCATTAATGTTTTTTTTTTCTGCTTGTGCATTACAATAAGCTGTACTTCCGTTGCATGCCTCTTTTTTTTTGCTTTTTTTGGCATTTCAGTTTCGCTGCTCTTTTTGGCAGTTGGGCAAAAGTTAATTAAGTTGCAAATGCTGCGCGTAAGTACATTAAAAACTAATTGCTACTGTCGTTATCGTTACGGCTGGCCATTACTGTTACGTAACGGCAACGTAAAGCTCGTTACGTTGCGCTTGGCTACGCCCACACATTCGTGGAAAGCAGGAAATGGCTTTCATTTAAATTCGAGGAAACGCCCGAAGATTTAAGGTATTGCGATTAGTTGAGTGGCCTGAGAAGTCGTTGTTTAAGATTTAAAGCTTCTTCAAATTTAATAAAAATTGATTCTAATGGAAGTATTTTGAGCGATTTCCCAACACAATCTCCTCATGCATATTTGAAAGCGTCGAATTCCAATTGATTTCAAAATCAATTGCCAAAGGATGTAATCTGGCGAAAATTGCAAATTTTCCACTCCTGTTGTTTCTTGGCATTGCATTTTTAATTCAATCGAAATCATTTTGGCGTCATAATTTATTTATACCAATTACACTCTCTGTCCTGGCCAGCACCCCCGCTCCCTGGGCCGTGGCTCTTTAGCTGATTGTTCTGTATCCTTCTCAAACGTTTTTTTGTGTTTTGTTTTTGCTGTTTTCGACCTTAATTTCATTGACGCGCCCACATTTTGCTGACATGGCCGCAGACACCCACCCACACATGAGAGTGTGTGCTCCTTCCTATGTATATGTGGAAAGGATGCGGAACCCACACGTAAAAAATTTGTTTGTGCTCACACTTGAGTGCCAGCCACAGCCGGAATTTCGTCCTTTTTGCTGTCTCTGGATCTCCACCTCAATTTCAGTTTGTTTAGTTGTTTTTTTTTTTTTGTTCTGGGTGTGCGGTTGTGCTTTTTTTTAGTGTTCCATCGTTTACATTGTCTAAACACCCGGGCAAGGCCAACAAGTGTACGGGTCTTTTGCCATCAAGGTGTACATATCGCTCCGGAGATCTCACTCCCCCTATTTCCCGTACTTCCCATCTATTCCCAGCTGTGAATCCCCTTTTCATCGTCCTCTCGGCAGCTTCTCATCTTGCCAGAAAAGTTTGTTTCGCTTTTTTTACGTCGTTGCGCACTTTTTTATGATTTTCAGTTTCAGTTTGCCGCCCAGCCACCCAATCACCCAAACCCTCAAAAATTTCCTCATACGTGTTTCCACACATAAACACATATACATGTGGGAGGATCAGGAGGTGGTGTCCCCCTGCTGCCACGCGTTGTACATTTAATGGCGTTGATATGGTTTTATGACCTTTGTGGCCTGTTACACATACGCCCCCGAAAATTGCATTGTTGGCTTTATTTCCAACCCTCAACCCCTCGGCCGCCCGGCTTCCTACATTTTTATTACATTTATTTTATGTTTTTTATGATTTTGTGCTTTTGTTTCTCGCACTGTGCGGAGTTTAATTTTCCCTCTACGTTCCAGCATCACCAAGGAGTCATAATTTCTAAGTTGATTTTCTTGTTTTCCTTGCGGACGGCCGAGGCAAAAAATATACTCCATGGGCAATGCCAAAATCACACAGCTTTTTAATTCTTCAACCTACAGGGGCTTCGTCTGAAAACACATTCATTCTGCTGAAGTGCCAAGTGCATTTCTGCAAATAAAAATGCAATTGGATTTTGCTTTCCTGGCTTTTTGCTTTTGTTTGTCATCGTATTTCAAATGTGACAAATTGAGTGGTTGCACTGCAATCCCCATTTTTGGTGGCGAAACACCTGCAGCTCGAAGTGCAGGGTGGATCTCGTATTTGCCTGCATTTTAAAAAGATTACTTGAGCTGGGGGCGCAATCGAGATGCGTTTGGGTTTATTGATGCCAGACGAAAAATAACCGCAACTCTTCGAAAATGGGAAAAAATATTTAGCAAGTATAGTGAGAGCATTTTAAAAGCTAAAAAAAATAATATTGTGAAAGCTCCCACAAGAGACAAATATTTAAGTAAAAACGCAAAAGAATTTTACGCCGAGCTCCTTCAATTTCCGATTAACCTTCTTTCCCCCACCAACCCATAAATTCTCAAAATTGACCCGAAATAGTGGAAATTGTTGATTTATGGCTGCGGAGCAGACAATTCTATCAGGAAATTGCGTGACTGTTTAATTGAAATGAGTCGCAATTCGTGGGCCCCCAAAGGCAATAATATGCAAAGCGAAGTCAGAGCCACTTAGGGGCAAAAATTCAGAGCCGGCCAGAAGAAGGCATGCCAGACAGCAGACAGTTTATGGCCCAAAGCAAGGCCCTGAAACTGAACTGACTTGACTGACTCTCCTCGAGCGTGCTCCAAAATTCATGAGCCACGAAAACGCATAAATATTAAGTTTTTCCTCCTTTTTTTGAGGCACGAAAGTGGCACAAAATAAAACCGAAAACGAAAAGAAAAGTATGGCCTAAGCCTAGGATAAAACAGGGTAAAAAACATAGAATCGGGATGAGGGAGAAACACAGCAGGCAATTTTGATGAAAATTATGACAATAATTGTCATTAAATCAAAAATGCTCAGTAATTGTCTCATAAATTTACTATGCAAATTGTGAGGCATGGCCATAAGGATATAGGGCGGGAAAGAAACCAGGTCTCGTTCGTTCGTGTTGGACTTTGCAAATTTTACGATATCAATAAAAACGTCGACAATATAAACTTTACTCCTGGGCTCTCTCGACGCGACTACTCTTCGAATTTTCCTTTTTTTCCAAAACACTCCTCTTTGCGGCATTAAATTTGTATAGCATATTTCTAGGCGCACGTGGGTTTTAGTTCTCGTTGTTGGCATGTTTGTTGTTTGGGCCCGAAACGAGCGCATAGCCACAAAGTTTTTATGACTCGCTATAAAAGGCACCGAATACCGAACTGGCCAGGAGGACTAGCAACTTCTCCGTGGCCCCAAAGCTAAGGGCAGCAGCAGAAACTTGTGCTGCAAAGGATTAGATAAGAGGCATAAACCCAATAGCCCGTTCTTACCTTTTTATGCCTATGCACTTGTCGTCGTCGTTATGTGGGTGGTAGCCCTTAAAAAACAGCAAACAAAAATGCAAATAAAAACCAATCCAACCGCTTCCGTCTCCTCCTCTCACAAACATGAACTCTGAACCGTCGTCCGAGAGGCGATTTTAAGTTCGACGCCCACAAATTTACACGACGAGCATGCCAAAAGTGGGCGGTGGTCGCAGGAAGCCGCAAAGTGGCTTTTTAATGCACAGTAGGAGCAACAGCAATGGCAGCAACAGGATCCCCCGAGAAGTTGGTGCAACAGCGGCAAGAACCTCAGCATGACGAAAATCAACAGCTTGAGTGGTGAAAACTCATTTCAAAGACATGTCAGCTTAAAATTTGGGTAAAAGAAACTATAAAATAATTAACAAAGTACTTTTAAGCATCTGACCATTGAAAGGCCTGATTAAAAATGGCTAAAAAGGTCTAGAAGCAAAAGTAACGATTGTAAAACCTGCCACAAAGTTTCAGAAGAGAATATAGTAAATAGTGAATACGTATCTTCCCATAACAGCAGCCACAATATCCACATGCCTCAGCGTTGTGCCATTATATAAAAATCAGCCTGTAGCCGGATGGAAAATCGGAAAAAACAACACTCTCTGAAATTGCTTACTCTTCTGCCCACAAACACGCCCACACGGTGGCAGGGCCAGAGCACATGAGTGGTTTGCATGGATGTGTCGGTACATATTCAGGAAGAGTGTGTGGTTTGTTGTGTTAATTTAATTAAGGCCCTGTTTGAACAACACATTAAACACACAAATTTACATTTAAAGCCGAAAACATGAAATTAGGCTTTATGAAATTTTTGAGTCCGAATGTACTTCAAGGTCGAGTTGTAGATATATAATATTTTAAAGCAAAACTGAAGCTAGTCAACCCTGAGAATCAAGTTTCGGAAAAAAAGAGCTTGTGGCATCTGATTTTGAACAAAGCCATATGCCGGCCCACACAATTTGGTCGCTTCATTAATAATTCAACAGCAGTCGGGCGGGCGGCAAGGGACCCGAAAAACAGAAACCTTTTTCCATCAATAGCCCAAAAATGTTGCATATCTATGTGGGATATACACCATACATTATGGTTGGCTAGGTCAATCCCGAAAACTTTCGGCCCAGAGTGGTTAGGAAGTATTTCTGGATAGAAACGAAAGGAGAATACTCTTTACTAGAGAGTATAGAGAGTCTCTACACAGAAGTGTAAAATTTAAAATTCTGATGTTCTCAAGATAGAGCTATGGAATTATTTTCAATATTTAATATTTCATCATTTCAAGTAAATGACATTTGAATAAGCTAACCAGATAACTTGAAATCATTTTGTAATAAAGATAGTTTCGAAAAGGTAACCACATCCCTAGTAAATTAAACCCAAGATTTTAGACAACAAATCCCAGTGATTTATGAATTGAAGCTGACAATCCAAAGGGAAACTCAAGTGGCTGTATATTATATCTTACTTTCCCAGGGACTACAGGTCCCAGGACCTGGGACACCCTCTCCCATTGCTTTAGACAGCTCGAGAAATTATTATGTTTTGCTTTTAGCGTGATTGAAATGAAATTAAACTGCTTTGCCATGCACACGCGTTTGAGGCGACTGCCAGCTGCCAAGGACATGTGTTGACATAAACAAAATTAAACGGGAGCGACAAAAACATGAAATTCTAAAAAAATGAAGATAAACTAGAAGACAAAGTTGATGGTGATGGGAGAGCGGCGCCACTGAACAAAAATTTCATTTACGAAATGAAAATTTAGTAAAAGGCATAAAAAAAGCAGCCCCCTAAATTGCATAAAGGGTGGTTCAAGGAACAAGTACCCCGATAAACATATTTCTTCATGTATATGAAGTATATGAAGGAATAAAATTATTTTTTTTTTTTTGCGAAGATCTTAATCACATGTGCTGCTTAGCCTGTGCTTACAATTTGCGCCTCTTATTTATGGGACATTTTTTTATTGTCAGCTGCATTGCAGCACATTCTTCCACACTCATATCCTTATTGTGAATGTGTTTGACAGCAAAAGCCTTTTAAATCCTTGTTAACTTCTCTAAATGCTCAGGTTGCCCTCCCCTCACACATCGGGGTATTTATACACATAAAGACATTTATATTGCTCGTGGGCTCCTTTGTGTCATCAGCAGTTGAAGTAAAAAATAAATTGAAAACCATTTGAACCAAGGATTTTGCCATTTTTTCCTGCTTTTAAATAAACTGAAATTATGCTGATTGTTGGGGGATGCCTGGAGACTGTGCAAATCGAAACAAATGAGGAAGGAAATCGGTTTTCCTCGGCAACTAAGTGAAAATTATGTGTGCAAAGTCTCTAGGGGATTTTCGGGAAATCCCACAGGAGTAGAAATGTTCAAAAATGTGAAGAAAAACTCTGCGAAAAAGAATAGAAAACTCAAAAGCTTAACCCTCACTCGAAACTCGTTTTAAAGTCTCTTACAGCTGATTAATGCTTTTTTGTTTCCGCATTCAGTATTATTCATTCATTTATTCTTGATTTTTTTTTTTTCTGGATGCCGCCAAATCTATGCAAATTAGCCAGGCTTAAACAAAAAATGGCAACTTGCAAGAGGATTTACTTATAAAGCATTAAAAAATAGTTGGGCGACATGGCTGGGGAACCTGGCACGCCCCTCACCTCTTGGGCAGGCTTAAGTGTAAATGCGGCATATAAATGAACTCATTAAACTTTCGGCGCGGAATGTCCATCCCAGAGGGGGCCCTAAGATAATATTTTTGCTATTTGAGAAATGTATTTTTCATTAATTTGAGACATTTAAATATTTACACAGCAGTCGACGCCCCAAACCCCCGTGGCACACAATAATTAATTGTTTGGCCTTCAAGTGGCTGACTGGAAATTTTTCAGTTGGTTGGTAAATTATGCGAATGGTGCCGCATTTCACACTTTAAGCTGACAGCCAATGGGTTGGTCGGGTGCGAAGTGGAAGCACTTCCTTGGGAAGGTGAAAATTTATGCAACAAAATTAATTCCATGCAAAAACAATTAAGTTAATTTAGCAAAAGGAGGCAGCTTCAGCAGAAAGCGCAACAGCAGAAAAATCAGGCTCAACTGGAAATATAATAAACTTTTTAAGGCTGGTGGGGGCTAACAGGGTTGTTGTGTGGCGGGTGGCGAGATGCTTTAAATTTCCATTGCCAGCGCCCGCGCCATCGCCATTTGGCATTTTCATTGCTATTGCCTGGCTGTTGTTTCGGCTCTGTGTGCTGTAATACAAACGCAATTAAAACCCGCTGAAGAGGCGCAAACAACAGACAGCCAAGGAGGAGGTACAGGAACAGGAGCAGGAGCAGGATTCTGGCTACCGACAAATGAAATGAACGACCGGAGAGCGAGAGAAACGACACAGTAAAACATTTAAATGCCGAAAAATAGACAAAAAAAATGAATAAAGAAAGGGTATGAGAATAAAATAAAGGGGTAGGACTGTTCACGAGGAGGGGGGGTGGAGAAGGCAGGGAAAGCGGAGAAAGGGAAAGGCCCGACGAACGGAATTTCGCTTTCAAATTTGCGTTGGCGCGTGAAATATACTTGTGACTGTATGCGCGTACCCTTGTGTGTGAAAGGATTGCGAATTTCACAGTCAATGCATTTAACATTTCGCAGTTGAAAGGCGGCCGGCGGTTGGGAAATGTTTACAACATCCAGTTTAATTTTACAGCTGAGCCACGGGGAGGCACGGTGGCAGCGAAACGAAAATGAGACACAGATAAGGGAACTTATCTCATCTGCTGATTGTTGTTTCATTTATCACGCAAGTGTCAAGATCTGCTGGCACAGCTCAGAATGAATGAGAGCGAAAAAATTCGTTTTTAATTGCATTTCAACTGGCACCCTCACTGCTTTCGAGGTGTTAAATAGTGCACTGATATAAAATACTTATTATTCTTTATCACGAATATATGAGGATTATCTGTTTAATATGAGCTTCCAACGAATTCTTCCATTCATTCATTGATTATGGTTTCGAGTGATATTTTTCTACTGTGCAGAATGTAGCCACCCCTTGGGCGGCTAAACACTGACATTGGCACAACCCCTGGAACACCTTCGGCCATTCTGTCATCCCACTCCTTGCCAGCAACTCTCCAATTTTCAGCTGGCTAACTCACAAGCGTGCAATAAATTTTTCAATGTCATGCGTCTCGGGCGCCCAATCTATAAAACAACAGGAGCGAGTGGGTGGTATCGGATCCAAAGGATCGCAGTGCTAAGCCCTTCGTCCTTCAACCACTAAGCACCCAAACAGCAAAACAAACTTCCAATCAGACCCAAGTCAGCCCCACCACCTACCACATCTTTTCTGCTGCGACTTTGTGATAAATGTGCTACAGCTTTTTGTCTTTACTTCATTTGAAGTTGAAAGTCGGTGGTGAAGCTGAAGCTGAAGCTGGAGATGGCTTGCTGGCCAGCTGGAATCGACTCGCTCCATCTTTTTGCCATTCAGAAAGTGTTGAAGCAGCACTTTGGCAGCGCATCAACGCCAACAAGCCCCGCCCACATCGAGTCCCCCCACCCCCACTGTTTTGGCCAACGGCATGTTTGCTTTTTATCTGCGTTTTGCATGTGACTCTGTCTCGGTGCCTTGAACGTAGTTTCACTGATGTCCTACAAAGAGGTAGTTTGGTTTTGCTCATCATTTGGTCGGGTTTAAAGAAAAATAAAAATTTAATTGATATTTACACGAAATATGACGTTAATTATTTGATTTTTAAGA
Source organism: Drosophila monieri (assembly GCA_035047585.1). Lineage (NCBI taxonomy): Eukaryota > Metazoa > Arthropoda > Insecta > Diptera > Drosophilidae > Drosophila > Drosophila monieri. The sequence continues at coordinate 1,623,880 of JAWNPJ010000087.1, read as the reverse complement.
AGATAATGACGACTATGATGATATAATATGATTCTGAGATACATTTCAGATCTTGGAAGAGTATCTTTAGTATAAAACACAACCTTAAACCAAGTTCTTCCCATTTGGTATTGCTTTGGGATTAATTATTCTTCAGGGTATTAAAAACTTCGTCCTCTCAAAGTCTCGCCATTCTGTCTAGTGTTTTTATTCCTTGTATCTCTCGCACAAGTTACATTTTTAATCGCGCCTTTGAGACTTCATTAGTGCAACGGCAGCCGGGAGAAAATACTTCATGCACGGAAAGAGACGGTACGGACTGGACGAGGAAGGAAGGGAGAGGGCCATAGAAGTGGGGGCAAGACTGAAACATGTGCGACGTTGTTTTAAGTGCAGCTGATGCTGATGGTCTCCCCTTGTCTGCCAAATGGCGCATGAAACACAGAGGCTGTGTACACTATCCCTCCGATTATGGCCATCTCCCTCTTCGACTGTCTGGGCACTTGGCTTGGCCTCAAGTGTTGTCTCCGAACCCTTTCGGCCCGCTTCACTTCAGATTCAGATTCAGATTCCGAGTCACAGTCAGCTTCAGGTTTAAATGAAGTGTGTTTGTCTTGGGCTTCAAGTGTGGCAGGTTGTGATTTTTATTTAAAACTAAGCAAACAAGCGTAATAGCCATAAACAGCGAGAGCGAAAAAGCCAAGTGAAGTGACTTTTTGGCAGAACACGCAGAAAACAAACAATCCGTGATTTCTCAAAAATAACAAAAAGTCAATTAAGGCCCTATGTGGAAAGTCAAAGATTGTAGAAGCTGTGGAAGAATTAAGCCCCATTGATGGCCAATTCGAGGAGTAATTTTTCTCCAAGTGACATTTATTCACGCACTTGACATGACTTTGGCAGAAGTACCTTCATTTTTTTGCACCACTCCCCCCCTCCAAAATGTGGTACCACATGTCGTATGCGTGTTACGTGCCTTACTTTGCTTGCTGCTTCGCAAAACATAAAATATGCATAAATTCCGGCATATTTCACGATTCGTTCCGCTCCACTCTCTTGTCTTTGTTGGAGTCGTAAAAACGCAACAGCAAAAACTTGAGCAAAGAATTCAACAACTCTCCAGGAAGGAAGCAGAGAAATGTTTTCTATATACACGACGCTGGCATACAATATTTTCATTTCATTTGCAGCTTATTGACAATTGACATGAAATTGCCATTTTCTTCGCCGTGTGGCTGGTGCTTCTTTTATGCTTTTGTTATGCGACTGCAAATAAAGTAATAAAAGTTGGAGTAAAATCCAGCACACACCCAACCCAAAGGCAATGAAAGCATGGAACATGGAACATGCAACACAAAATGCACAAAAACATTTTCATTTCGCCGTTTTCCTCATTGTGAGTCAGAGTTGGAAATTACACATAACATTGACATTTTCCAATGTTAGCCCGGCTCCGCAGTGACTCATTTTCCGCAGAAGCTTTTTCTCAGGTATTTTTCCCCGGGATTTCTTTTGCATTTCCCTGGCTGTAAAAATATGATAAACATTTCTTCTGGGGCTTCAGCGGCAACCCTTATGGCTAATTGGGCTTGGGTTATGCGGATGTACAACTTGACTTGTAGACTTGGGCGGGGACACCCTTTGGCTTTCTGTTTTTTCAATTTTTTATTCCGACTCCCCAAGTAAATCCCCCAAATCTGTAGCCTTATATCAACTTGCCTATCCGTCTCTGCTTTCTTTTCCCGCCCCACCATCACTTTTTGTGTCATGCGATATCTGCCTGCTGAGAACAGCTGAATATAGCCACTGCCCCGCTCCTTTTTGATATATCCTTTTTGAAATCCCAGCAATCTGTGTGCCAACTGAAACCGAAGAAGATTTATGGTATCTCGAAAAAGAATATAATAGCAACCAAACAAATTTGGTTGCCTAGGTGTCAAGTGTTTGGACTCGAGAGCCCAACATATAAATAACAGCTTGTGAATTATGCTTTTTGCTTATTGAAATCAAAACCTTGTGACGGCGTGGAACGACAATTTTCAATCACCAATCTGTTGCACATCCCAGCTCTCCTCGGACGTCTATAAATCACAGCGAAGATGTCGTCCTGACTAACTGGCTAGCTGAAGACATAATTAATTAGCTTTTAATGCTGCCGCTGTTGCTGCCGAGACGGCGGAAGATACAGCGGGAAGCACGAGGAACCCAAGGAATGCCGCTGGCAGTTTGCAGATACCGAACAAGATGGTGGAGAGACTGCATTTAGTCAAACGGAAAATAATGCCGGCAAATGCCAAGGCAGCTTGTGAATCTGACAGATACATATATGCCACATTCCGCCCCACCCTTTGGTCACGAGATCCAGATCCTTTGTAGACATTTCGTTAAAAGTTAGCACAGAGAACTGCCAACAATCAAATCAAAAGCAAACAATGGGCAAAATGTAAGAAAACATAACCAGAGATAAGCGGCTTCAGTTCAGTTCAGGCAAAAAAGATGGCGACAGCCAGGAAACGCAGACAAAAAACAAAAAACAAGGAGAAAAAGCAAAAAAAAAAAGGAAACCGGGGGAGGGAGGGCAAATGTCGGCGTGTCCTTGTCCACGCCCACATCCCGACTGTTGTCTGCTGCAAATACCGCAACATGTACTCAAGCAGATAATGTTAAATACCACTCGAGAGCGCACAGGACACAGCAGAAAAAGGACGAAAAGCACCAAAAGCAGCACCAAAGGAAGCAGCAAATCCATGGAACAACAAAAGACATAAGCGCTATGGCGACTGCTCTTGGCCAGGTCTGGAATCCTTATTCGCAACTCAGGCTGGGGCTGAGTCTGCTGCTGGACGAGCAGTTAAAAGGACACCAGCAAAGGACACATACAGAATGCGAAAAACGAAACTGAAAGCAATGCCACCAGCACTGAACAAAATTTAGAGCCAAACTGCTGTTTGTTTTCAAATATAATATTTTAAATAATATCTCTGGAGACATTTCATAATGCTGTTTTTAGGTCTTCCAAAAATATTTTCAGAAAAGGTAGACAATAATGGTCAGTGTAGGTCTCTCAGGACATATCCGCACCCAGCCCAGCGACTCCTGCGCCTGTCCTGGCCAGTCAGACACATAAAGCGAAACAAAAGTTCAAAGACATGCTAAAGTGGGGAGACATTTCCGAAGCAGCTCCAGCTGCTGCATCTCCCCTTTTTCTTCCAGGGCTTCTGCTTCATTCAGTTAGCTGATGCTGAGCCGGAAAATTTAAGCGTAACATTAAATAATTTACAAACAAATGGCGCGACGCCGCCGCTGTAGCCGTAGACGGCGTCTTCGTCGTCGTGTTCGGCTTAATCGCCGGAAGTACGCAAAAAACCCAACTTGAATGGGGCGCTCAATGGGGGCTAACACGGAGGGGCAAATCCCATGGCCAGGGTCGTCGACGCATGTGCATGTGGCAGGCTCCGGCAAGTGAAGAAAATCAATAAAACGTGCGAGGATGCGGCGGTTTTGCTTTTTGCCACTTTTACTTTTGCACACAGCGGCTGCTGGCAGGACAAGCAGCTTCCGCTGTCCTGAGCTGCCTTCTCTGGCGCTTTGTCATTTGTTTGGCCTGCAGCTAAATTTGCCTGTCTATGTGTCCTTCGCCCCGCCACCATCCCCCTCTCCCGGATCCTTTTTTCTTCTCGGCGGCGCCCCCTTTTGTGCTCACAGATACAGGCATACATGTCGGGACTTAGGTGTGGCTTCTGGCAGCTGTTCCAGCTCCCGTTCTCACCGTCTCTGTCGTTCTCCAGGGCTGCCATCTCTCTCTACAAAGGCTACAAAGTGCAACAAACCGAATTGAAATGGAAAATATGCGACGCCTTTTGCAATTGAAATACTCTAGCAATGGGTCTATCCATTCTGATGAGAACGAGGGTTAGGATTACAGTTTATTTAGGCTTAAGCATTCTCAAAGGATAAATGTATTCAATGACTTGACTTTGCATGGCAAATAGTATAAGCCAAGCGGAGATGAAGAGCACATCGGTAGATGCGATAGAGAATTCATGACTTCGGCTGGGCGAGAATGAGCACTGACAAGCGTTAATCTCGAAATAAAATATTGGTTATGCATCGCAGGGAAGGTCTAAGGACTACGGCGGATGCAAATTCAACCACCAAAATTTCGTAGCATACTTAGAAGCTCACCAAGTCGTGAACTGTCCCCCTGTCGTATTCCTTCATTTGGGCACTTTTTTTTATTTCGGTGAGTTGCTGATTATCTTTGGCGGCAAAGGCAAAGGCGAACGCAAACCCGACTTTCCATAGACTTTGCATAAATTTTGAACTGCACAAAAGTTTTTGGGACACACTCAGACTCAGACGGTGAGTTGCTTCAATGTTTCGGTATATCTTTTACTTCTAAGCTCTGGCAAATTGACAAAGAACTTCACTTTGCTGCTATTCCCATTTTCCAGTTCGCATTTCCCTTCAATTTGCTGGGGCTTCTTTTCGTTTTTCAAGGACCAGGTGTGTGAGTGTGTGTGTGTGTGTTTACCTGGCGAATGTCTCGCAGTCGTCTCGCTATTTGCATATCAACTATATGTCGGGCGTGTGTATGTAACACGCTAACACTGTGTTTGTATTTCATTAATATTTCAGAGGTGGCGTTGTTTGAAATCAAAACATAAATATTAACATACACGAATTGAAACGCGGTATCGCCGGCAGCGCATTTCCTGCCAACTTCACTCACAAAAAAACCGACGGAAAAAAAACCGCTAGGAAACAAAAAATATGATATAAATGCCGCCCGCAGAAACCGCAAACCAAACAACAAATACCCGACACACAACACACTCACACATCAAATAAAAATGTTCCAAAAACTCTGGAAATAAAATGTAAAAAAAAAATCTCGAAATTTAACCCGCTGCAATGGAAGGCAAATATTTTTGTCTAGCACGAATTGGATTTGGGATTGGAATCGTACATTTTTCTGGCAGCCGGGCTATTGTGATTTGCTTGTTTTTCATTTAACACGAAAATATTTTGTTCAGCTGCAAAGGATTTTGTTCCATAATGTTAAGCAAATATGGCAAGGAAACAACACACATAAGAGTTAATTTATAAAAGTGATATTTATTATTTATCGAACGGCAGATAAGGCCAATTAAAGCTGGCAGATTTATGCCTGGCTGTGACGAGAAAATTGGAATTTATGACTATTGGAATTTATTGAAATTAGCTTGCCTATGGGGTTTTTTCATTGGCCGGGGGTTATTTTACGTTCAATTAAAAGTATCCATTTGCTAATTCCATAATTCTTTTCTTCTCATTCCAGGTAAGGAATTTCATGCATTCGATGTTTCATCAATGTTTTTGGCTCTCTTTCTCCGCACACTCCGTCCTCACAAAGTTTGACTTTTCATTCATTATTTCATTATTCCCGTATTCAATCATTCGTAAAAAAATTCCATGATTTCCATGATTTTTTGATGTAGTCTCGAATTTTGAAAATCCCACTAACAAACGTAAACCGGAAATTTATGCCTAATATATACATACGTACGTGTGCTTGCCCGACGCTCTGTTTGTTGTAAGTCTGTGTGTGTTGTGTATGTCCTTTGATTGTCGTTACAAATTTTGGTAAATATTTAAACATTTTCATTATCATTTTGCGAGCGGGAGAATCTGTCAGATTGCCGAAACCGCCGAAAACAATTTGTGTCCCTAATTAAAAATTTAAATTACATCAAATAGTGGGCGGATAGGCGGGATGGGTGGTCAGGCGGGCTGCACAATTTGTGCGTGTGACAAATTCGCAGCCGAACGAAGGAAGTTCCAGCCATTATGACATGCATTATGGTCAGGACGTAGCAGGCCGCAGGAAGCAGGACGAGGCATATGCCACATGCTGCTGCCACACTAATTTGTGCGTTGTGCCAACTTGGGTGCGAAAAACACAGAGCACGACAAACGACGACGTCGTCGACGCCGCCAAAAACTTTTGCCCAGTCTGTGGCAAGTCATAGCCACGCCCACATTTTCATTCCTCTGGCTTCCCCTTCCTCGTTGAGTGCAGAAATTAATTGCATTAGAAAAGTTGCCCCTTGGGAGAGTGAGGCAGCGAGCTGGTGCACATGTGCCCCATCGCAAGTTGCGCTTATTTAAGTTTAGAAATGCCTTCGAAAAACTTTCCGAGCCCCACTCAACCCCATCGACATCCCCCACTCCATTTTCTCGAACAAACGTTTGTCAGCAAACTTAATTTCTGAACTTTTGCCGAGGCAAATGGCAGCCAATCCCCCAATTTTCCCACAGTGCCCCTTACAAAATGCTCGTCACCAACTCTTGAGCTGCGCTTTTTCAACGTCTTTTCCCCAGGGCCGGGGAAGGAGGAATCCTTGCTCTTGCCAGAAAAATGTTTGTGCATATTTTAAAGGCGAAACTTGCCAGACGCACATTTTACATAAATGTTGCACTTAAATGCACATTTTGTCATAATGCTGCCACCAGCTACCGCTGCCACCAGCTACCGCTGGGAGCCGAAGTTCCTTCAAGTGCCGGCTCCTTGGGGGTTTCCGAACAAAAAATAACACAAAAAGGCCAAATTCCTTGCCTTTAAGCTGCCTCGGAACTCACACAACAACTTGGCAACAAAATTAAGATTCTTGTCTGGCCAAGTCTATAACAATTTTCAATAAATAACATTTTGTTTATTTTTGCCTGCAAAAATATTTCCTTCAAGGGGTTGCAACAAAAATAAATAAAAACTTTTTCCCTGTGACTGGGGGGCGGGAGAGCGCTTTGTGCATTGAAATGGAAATGAAAACTGTTGCCAAATGAAGGTAATGTCGGCTAAGGGCTTTCTTTATATACCCAGCTTGTGTTCATGTGTCGCTTGTTAGTGCAATTGCAGTTGCAGAGAGACAAACGGAACGAAACGAAGCATTGCAGCTGCCCCGACTCACTCTCCCATGTTTTCTGACAAAGTCACTTTGTATTGAAATTAGACACATTTCCGTTCAATGGAAAATGCCAGCGGCTGCTGGCAACCCCTCGACGTTTTTCTTTCCCTTTATTCAACTCCCCGTTTTGCAGAGCATTGATATGCGAACACACAAAAAGCACTTGGAAAAATGAATAATTACTCCTATTGTGAAACCTCAGAAAAACGTATTGTTTCTGATATCAATGGACCAAGCCTCTAAAAGAACAGGACCTCTAAAAGGCATCTAAAAAGCTTAAATAAATATATTTCAATTGTGAAATATTTCTAGGGACAACCGGCAAAAGTAATTTCCATTCATATTCGTTACTAGATTGGTTGATATTTCTCTCTGTGATGTCATTGAAGCATCCACTCTTGGATGCAGCTGCAAAGTATGCTATAGATTTTTGCTCGAGCGCCTCGCACATCCTGAGGTAACGGGTGTGTGATTGCATGGGTGTGTGTAAATGGGTGATTGAGGGTGCGTGTCACAGGAGCTGAGGGCGGGTGGAAGGGGATCCGATGTCTGTCTGTCTGGCGACACTCGTTGACATTGGGGGCGACAATGCGTCAAGGCAGCCATCAGTCGCTTACCCCCGCCCTCATACCCGCTCCCTCCCCGTTTTCGGCTCACTAATTTGCATATTTATGCAATTATACGCTACCTTTTGTGCCAGCCAACGTTTTTGTACGTACATCAACCCTTTTTCGGGTTACCCGGCACCCAGGACGCGAAACTCAGAACCCAACCTCAACAGTTGGTCGCACTGGCACTGCCGGCACAGGCACAGGCGCAGGCACAGCATGTCACTTGTCACGCCAAACACGAACACGTTAAATGTCAACAATGAAGTGACGCAGCACGGCAACAGGGCACCAAGGGGTTAAGGTGGGCTTGAGCCGGTGAGGGCTAACGCGGCTGGGTGGTGGGGTGGATGAGTGCCGGTCATTGTCCCCTTGCGCGCCTACCAACTGAGACAACATCCGCAGAGTTAAAAAACACTGAGAAAAAATACAAGATAATAGGAAACAGGATTCTTAAAAACTTTCTACATTTTTTGATTTTAAATATATATAGGTTATATATATAGATATTTAAATATATAGGTTTAACCTCCTAAATTTATTTTGACAAGACCAATTTTTCCAGTGGACCACCCTTTTTTAAACTTTTCCTGTCCCCTACCTTCGCCCTCCCTCCCTTTCTCTTCGTCCCTGACATCTGACACTGTCACAGCGTTTAGTGATTTATTTGATGGTGACATGCGTCGCAGTTGTTGGCCGCCGCTTCACAAACTGAGAAATAGAAGCAGCAAAAATGTTCGAAACGGGTACACATTTTTGCTTAATTTGTATTATTTCTATTTGCTCAGCGCCGGCTTCTACTTATTAAATGCAAATGAAGTTATGAAAATTGCTCAGCAGCCCTCAAACCGCAACGGCTGCCGCGTGCCAACCCAGAGAAAAGGGTCCGGGCGATATCTTCGCTAAATGATCTCAATCGGGGGAGAGCGAGCATTATGGAAATTGCATAATTTCGCCACAAGGGTTGTGCCTTATCCTCAGCCCACCCTTCTCTAGCCAAGGGGCACTTCAATTAGAGAGGCAAATAAAAACAAATATAAATAACATTTTGCGGCGGCGGCTACGACGACGGTGGATTGGAAAGCTTTTTCTTGGCACGACTTTGGCAGTTTCTTGAAAGGACTTCATCCGATCCGACAAGTTTATAATCCTCGCAAGACAAGATCCGGGACCCGGCTTGTGTGTCAACAGCTTTAATTCGGCCTTTTATTGCTTGCTTGTGCAGCTACTGTTGCTGTTCGCTTTTCAATTACCAGCTCAATGGCTTCTGCGATAAATCCTTGCAACAATGCCAGTCCGGGTGCTGAGGCAGCCAAATAGTTGCACTTCGCAAAGGAGGCGAGCGTCTGGCTGCTCTTCTCCCAGTTTTCAGCTTCAGCTTTTCAACTTTCAGCTTCATTGAGCATTGGACATTTATTGTTGCTGCGCATTAAGGCATTAGCTGGTGGTCGATGGGAGGGCGAGACAGCGGGGGTAAGAGCGGCGGGACTGGGAGCTGTACCAAGAATTATGAAAGTATTTTTGACTTTTTTCGACACTTTTATTGCCAAAGGGCCAACGTCTATAGTTGTTAAGGATAACATACAACAACTCGATACCAGCTTCCGTTTTACGGAAATTCTAGCAAGAATCCCAGGCAGTGTTCAAATGATTTCAGAATTTAGAAACTTTAAGCTTCAATATAATGCAACTACAAGGTCATTATCCTTATTTGATTTATCTGAGTGGTTAATTTCATGTGGCTCCGTTGAAACATTTGCCAGGGGTCCTGTTCGTTTTTGATCCGTCTGCATAAAGTTTCTGACGGGAAGGGAATTAGTTTGGATCTGGGTCTTTTTTTGGAGGAGTGGAGTAGAAAGGGCGGCACATACAGGCAGAATTCCTTGCGATTTCGGTGCCTTTGACTGACATGATTATAAGTTTGTCTGACTCTCAGGGTCTGTTGGGCTGCCATCCCGCTTCTCAGTCTGAGTCTGGATCTCGTCTCGGCACGTTAACTCAAACGAAACTAATTTAATGCGCTGCAAAAGTATTCAAACAATTGCACAAGGCGACGCCCAAAGTGAAAGCAGCCAGAGCAGCGCAATACAAAAAAGAAGAAAAACTGAATTCGGAGGGGGAATCGGAGAAAAACTCGTGCTCACATCAAACGAGCGAATTTCATTTGCCAGCCAGCGAAAAGGAAAAAGTTTTTGTCTTCTCCGTTCTCTCGTACATTTTTTTAGAAATTTATAGAAATTTCGTGTCCCCATACTCCTTGCAGCAAACTCAATTGTTGGGGCGTGTGCGTCATGAAGGCGAAAGGAGTGGGCGGGCGGCGAAAGGGGCGGACCTAGTCAGAGAATGCTAACAATTTTATTTATGTTTGCTTTGAACTTGTCTTCATTATTTGCCAGCGACAAAACATCCTTATACTCTCCGGTTAAACATGTTTCTGCGGATTTAAATCAAGTGACTTAACAGCTCGAGGATATCAGCTTCGGAAATGTATTAAAGTACTTCCTAGAGTCGAAATGGTAATGCCTTCAACCTAAACTACCTACGAGGAAACCCCTTAATCCCCACATGAAATATTTTGGCATGAACTAAATACATTTGTGTTAATTTCCACACACACAACCAAAGAGGCCCTCTTACAAAGGAGCAGGAAGTGGCGGCAAACCCTTTTTCTGAAAAATTTGCATATGTGCGGCCGCCCCTTGAATGAAGGACAATGGAGGGGGATCAAGGGCTAAAGCATGAGCAACTCGTACATCAAACTATTAAAATCCTGGTGCAAAAGCCTCCAGGGCATCGCAACGCAGCCACAACAACCACCTTTGGCATCAACAGTAGAGCCCAACCAGCCGCACATCCTTCGGGTGGGGGCAGTGTGTCCTTTCTGTCTTGCCGACATTTGTCAAATGCTGTTGCGAGGCTTCAGCGCCCGACTGTAAAAGTTGCCGCCTGCCAAAATAGCAACAGTTTCCCCGAACTGAAAGTTCCAGCAGCCCAAAAACTTACCGCAAAACCCCACGGGAACCCCATCAGGACCCATTCCGTCGAGAAACTTAAGGTATATCTGTGAGTGCGCCAGGTGTGCTTCTCGTATTTACATATTTAAGGGTGTACCTACGATTTTCTGGAATGAGCTATTTGCGGCCAAATGATTTTAAGCCTTTGGATTGGAGCCGCTCACTAAATTAGTTTCATTTATCTACGAAACGAAAGTTTTCTAGATTGGGCTTGGGATTTCCATTTTCATTTTTTTGTTTTGCCTTCGTGGCTTTGGCTCACGTAAATTTCCATCCACAGCCCCAGACATCATAAACAATCCATGTGGCTATCATAAATTGCTTTTCTTTGGCCATTTCCCCCGAAATCCAAACAAAGTCTGGGTCATTTTTTATGGCAACCCAGGCAGACGGAGTGTAGCAGGAAGGGGGCAAATAATGTGGAAACTTCACTTGGGGTCTTAGGGGCAATTAAAATAAATTATGATGTGCAGATTTACGAAAATTAAGAGATTGTTTTTCCTACTTCGGGTGGGCCCACCTCCACCAGTGGGCGCCCACTTAAAGTAAACTACAAAATTACGTAATAAAAGAGGCGAAGGGATAAGTGAAATCAGCTGGCAGGTTAAACGGTCGGGGCTCCTATCCAAGGATCTGCCTGTGTGGGAGTCGGATGTGGACGGGGGCCAACACGTGCTGCGGCTGCCTCATCAGCAGTCAGAGCACCTGACACACACACATCGGAATTAAGGGTTGTGCCGAAACGGTGGACAGGAAGAAGGGTGAGACGAAGGCTTCTCCTTTGGTTTTCCCAACTCCTTCTAGGCTGGGGCAATCAAGAATTCAGGTCATGTGCATGTGAACTCAATTAAGCAGCACATAACTTACAAACCGGATTACAATCATCATCATCAACAACATCTGAGCTCCGAAAGGCCGAGAGGATCTGAACCTTTTTGGCATGCAAAGCAGTACTAGGCAGCAGCAGTTTGGACCTTTGCCTTTGACTTTTCAACGGCGTTACTCATCCGCCCTGTAACCTTTTCGGGTGCAAAACAATTTGCAACCATAAATTGTGCGGGGCAATTTGAGGTAAGGTCAACAACAGCTGTCGATTGTCGAACTTATTTCGTAGTTTTCGCAGTACGTACGACGAGGAGCACAGGATATGAGAATTTTCACTTGAATAATTAATTGAACGTAACAGTTTTGGGGCGAGGATATCCTGTGTCGGGTTGTTCCCTTGTTTCGCTCCGATTTCTGTGGCCATGCATCCTGTCTTGTCTTGGGGGCGCCCCAGATGCTCATTGTGGCGCTCTCAGGACCTGTTAATTAAGCCGTACATATCCTGGTGACTCAGTGGCAGGGGTTCGGGGGTTGCAACCCACTCCTACTGCTACTACCACTCGCATTTCATTTTTTCATAAGCCGCTTTCGGGCGTCGCCGCCGCAACAGGCAAAACAACATTTAATCCTTTCGTGATAAGCATTTAAATAAATTAAATCCAAATCCTCTTTGTACCCCTCGTCTAACCGCACGCGACGACTCTAATGAAAAATAGCGAGAGTGCCGGGAATAAACAAACAAAATGCAAAATACTCGTTCTCGAAAAAAGATTGCAGGCGACATAAAGATTTGTCAACGTTGATAAACAACAACAAAGGCCGGAATTGCGACGCGACGGACATGTTTGTGGGAGTGTGTCTGCTTTGTGGTAAATTGCCACTGCCCCTCGTTGGGTGAGAAAGTGGGGGCGTGGCTGGCTGCGCCGACAGATGTGCCAAACAAACGAAACCAAATCAAATGTGCAACTGTCACTTTGACGGAAAGTGTCAATCTACAGACGAGGGAAAGCGAAATGACACTTGGCAGATGTCTTCAGGCTTTGATGATATCCTCGAAAAGCCTTCCATTTGATCCTTTGTTAGTATAACTAGAAAAGCAAGCACTAATTAGTTTTAGAAATCAAATTTTTGCTCTCAATGGTGATCGTGAAGTACCATGAAACCTATGAAATACTGGGTATCACTCTGCCATTTCGTAGCCACAAATGGGCATATAGCTTCGCGCTGTTAAGTATGCTATATTAATTTGTATTGTGCGGATTTCGTTTCCAATCCCGCAGTCTGCGGCTTAATGAGTTCACTCTAGCCAGGAGAGTGAGTCCGTCAGTACAGTGCACTGGTGTCGCATTGATGCTATTTTGGGAATGTTTATTGTTCGATTTGCAGCTATCAAATTCGATTCCTTGTCGTGTTGAGCGCACCCACAACACATCCGCAAGCTCATCATTTCAAACGGCACTCCGCCGCAAAGACCGCGCTGCATACGTTGCCATTAGAGATAATCACTTTTGCATTTTTAATGCCGCGAACATAAAATGAAATTGCAATTGCCAAAGCGTCCAATAGCTTTGATAAGCCATAATCAACTTGATCCTGCCGCCTGCAAGTGAGACGGGAAATTAGCATAATAAATGCCCGGGAAGGAGAAGGTCGCTCGCTTCATAAAATTTTATTAATTTCCCCAGCACTCGGCACTGGAGAATCGGGCAAAAACGAGGCACTCAAGAGCTTAACAGATTTACAGCTCGCAGAAAAAGCCAAAGCCATAAATACGACAAAAAAGCAAGCGTGCAAAAGTGCACTAAAAGTAGACAATGAGTCACAAAAGGATGGAGCGGGGATTGTTTGCTGTATGTTGCCACTTTCTAGGTCAGCCAATTGGCAAGTGCACTAAAAGCCAAACAGTCGGGGAGCAAACTTGTGGACAGTCGGCCAGTTGTCAAGCGGCCGTCGACGTTTGCAGTTCCCCATTTTCCACAGGCATTCTGGCAAGGTATGCCTAGCAAGGGGTTGGGATCCAGCCCCCTTTCGTCTATATAGGCACCTTCATGCATACGTATGTATTTATATGTGTGTGCACCTTGTGCTGCACCGGCTGGCTGGCTGGCTGTCAACAGTGTCTAACGGGTTGCCCTGGGCCGACTGACAAGTGTGTACGCCTCACAGATGGCTGGCAGATTGCGATTGCCGGTGCAGGCGCGAGGAGGCACTGCCACAAAAAGGGGGCTACTTTATTCCAGCAGGGACCTACATTATAATGAGAAGTTTATCAAAATACACAATCAAAGTTGCAAAACATAAATCTCGAAGAAAATAATCGAAATACGAGATTTCAACGAATTTCTTTGCAGTGCAATCGCGACCGACACAGAGCAGCATGTATGCACTTTTCGGCACAAAAACATGGGCAGACATTGTGTCTGGGCTCGTGTTTTTGGCTGGCTTCATTAGGAAGAAGGGTGCACTTGTCTGTTGTCTGTCTGTGGGACTCTGTCTCTGAATTCCGCCTTCTGCCTTTTTGCTCTGCCAAAGTGCCAACAGAAAACAGCCAACAGGCAGCAGCTACAGCCAACTGCCTGCTTCTGCTGTCTTTCTGTTTGCCATTGGCCGCTCCTCCTCCTGGCTCGGAGAAACTATTTACGTTGACGCATACAGGGACTCGCAACGCCCACTTGAACCCATACCCACCGCCCCTTGAAACGAGCACCGGCCCCTACCCCTCCTTATTTTCCAGTCAAAAGTTCAATGGACGCGCTTTTGTTTCACAAAAGCGTAAGCGGGAAGAAGGAAAAAAAGAGGCAACAAAATTGTTGTAGGCCAAAAGTTGCCATTTTCTTCCTCATTTTCCGCGGCTTTCATCGCCGCTCACAATCTGCGATGTCACGCCCACTTTTGGCCCAATGCCAGCCAAGTCCAAAGTTGGTCTTTGGGTCGAGTTTTCAAGAGTCGCCGTGACTTGCAGCTGATAAAAAATTAAGCATAGTTTTAGGCCAGCAAGTGCCAGCCTGCCAGCCAGTCAGCCTCTCTTGCCTTGATGAAGAAAGTTTTATTGCCCGAGGACTGGGACTTTTCGCTCAGACTCCAGGCTCTAGTCCATTTGCCTTTTTAATTTTATACAAATATTTTGCCAAAGCGTTTTTCTGGTCTGCCATTTTCGGCTTCCTTTTTGATTTTATTAAAATGTTGACAGCTTGTTTGGCTGCGAAAAGTTGTTCGCTTTATTTGCCTAATGATAATGAAATTAGGCGGAGATTAGGCAACTGCAGCTAATCGAAAACGTTTATTAAGAATAGAGATTAAATAGAGTCTCAAATCACGATTATAGTAATATTCCTTTGATGTCTAACAATTCAAAACTTTTACTGGGAAAATTCGGGCTATTTAATTATTTCCCTTAACAAGGAAATTAATTAAAATATTTCTCTATCCACGACTTTGTGATGATCCATCCATTCCTATCGTTTGGAAATCAAATGGCCCATCTGAATGTTTTCGTAAAAAGTTTATATAAACTTGGAAGAATTTTACTGGGCCCTAACTTTCTCCATGAAAGCTTGTTGCCTTCCACGTAATTGCGTGTTTCTCTCAGCCTGCACATCAAACAATGCAAATTGATTGGGGGCAGGCCGAAGAAAGAAAACGCGTAAATTTGGGCAAATATTACAGCCCAGCAATGCAGGGGTGGGAGCAGCCGTTAAACCGCCCTGATCCAGAGCCAAAGTCTTGCCACATGCCTGCGCATACCAAGTGGGCCCGCCTGGCTGGGGGAGGGAGTGTGGAAAACGTGGCAACAAGGCCATATGTGCGGCATAATGAGGCCGGGACACAGGCAAAGAAAAAGGCAAGTCGTGCATGTAGCGCATCCTGACATCAAATCAATTCATATGCCCAGACAGCAACCGGAGTCCAAAAGGGGGTCGGCAAATGAATTCATCAAAACGTTTTGGCTCCGTCTGCGAGGCCATTGTTGTGTGCGGTTAACAGCAAATATGACTCGGGGGTGCTGCACAACCATTATATGTTGCCACACAAACGGACTCTCAGTGTCCGTTAGACAATGGACGGCTCACAGGCTGCGGCCTAATCCATTTTGTCTCCATGCTCTTTGCTCGGACAAATGAAGTCAATTGGATTGCATCAAAGTAAATTGTTTTAAGCATACCACGGATTAGCATCGGTGGGTAGAAGTCGTGGCAGCAGAGAAGCCAGAGAAACCCAACCCCATTGCAGTTTCTTGGCCCGAACTTTGAACCCTCGCCGGCCACATTTATTACACACGCTCATTTGTTTCTCGTCCTGCGAAAGGAGCACGAGCAGCAGCTGTCATATTAAGCAACTTTGACCATTCGAGTGGCCACGCTCGAGATAGAAATCTTTTTTGTTCATTTCGTTTTATGTCTGCCATGGGCTAGGAGGCCTCCCACGCACACCCTCACACATTTTTTGGCAATTTCCTGCCTTCTGCCCCCGGCCTGCTGTCTGACCGATGCCTCAATTTGACATTGATGTGCCAAATGTGGAAATTTTCCTTCACTGACCAGGCAGAGGAGCCGGAAAAAACGGAAAATAATAGTGCGGGAAAATTGCTACAACAGCTAAGGGCGAATACTCTGGAAAAGTTGGAAGCAGTTGGAAGGAAAGTGAAGAACCAAATTCAGGACTCTTGATTTGGGTGATCCAAAATAAACCTCAAAAACAACAGTGTTATCAACTGAAAAAGGCTACGTTGGATATTGAAATTGGTAAGCCTGAAAAGGGTATTATAAAGGAGGCCAGAAACCCGTTAACAGAGAGAAACTGTAACTGCGGAGAAGGCTGTTGAAATGTAATTTGGCAAAATATTTGGGTGCTCTTTCGTCGCTTGACTTTGGTTTCGAGTTTTCCACCCAAATGAAACTCAATCTGTCAGTAGCTCCGTCTCCCGCAGTCTGTCTGCTCGTCTGTCTTTCTTGCCAGTCATGTTCTCACCTCACCTCCTCGGCCAGCTTTCTCCCACCTCCTCCCGCCCCTCGTACGTGCGTTAGTCATTTTGGCACTTTCTCATGCTGCTGTCAGGCGCCTAGTCTGGAACACCCTCTCACATGTTCATGTGAGTCTGGGGTGAGTTTTCTTTTATTTTTTCCATAGTTCGGAGATTAGTCTCTTTTCTTGGGTTTTTAACGCCTTTGCTAATGTTGTGTTGACTATTTATTGTTCAGTTGAGCTGTTAACTAGTGGTATATTTTATAGAAAGTGTTCAGCAATCTGTAATCGCTTTGAACGACCTTTAAAGACAATTAAACACAGCTCCCCTTTTATCAAAAAATTTACTGCCGAAAGTCTAGACACAATAAGATAGACTCCTTCCCTGATCTGTCGCCTTCGACGCCGAAACCACCGATGTACTGCCCATTTGCAAACTCATTTACAATTAAAACAACATTAATTTTCCCCTAATATGACCTCAAGCATTTCTCATTCCTCCCACTCCTGGCTTGTCCTGGAAATTTAAATTGCCACAGCAGCAAGGACAACAAATGATTGTCCATCGTGGCAACGACGCCCCCATCATTGTGTATAAATGCCGCAAAAAAGTAATTAAATTACGTTGCAAGCCAAACCCCTCAAACTCAGTTTGGCCAAAACCAAAAACCCAAAAACCCTAACCCAAACCCACAAAACCGAAAGCCAAGCAAAACTTAAAATGCCACGCCCACGCAACAAGCGTTTAGCCACGCCCCATCCCTTTGGGTGGGCAGAGCTCTGCACCCGCTGTGTGCGAAAATTTCGCATAATTGCGTCAGGCGAACGCATAAATTGCAAAGACAAGCAGCCAGGGGGCACGTGCGTATTCCAGGGGGAAGCCGTACAAAAACTGACGGGGGGCACGCTTGTAGAGAGAGGCATGATAGTAGGGGAGGGGGAAAGAATCAAACGTTGCACTTTGCGTGTGGCATATGTCAAGCGGCCCTGTCTACAGTGCAAGAAAAATGTTCATATCTTTTCTGTGTTTATATAAAAAAGGTATCCGAATATTCTCCAGTTTTGAATTAAAATTGTCTAAAAGTGCTGCAGGGATACATTGAATTTAAATAAAAAAAACAAACTTCTTTTTTGGCTGTACACCCACAACGACAAGGACTTTGGCATTGTCCTGGGCATTGCATGGCTGTCACTCGAACTGATACTGGCAGAAAAACCACTCATTTTTTACAATAGATGGATGGGGCAACCCCTCCCCGGTGACTGTCGTGCATTTTATCAAGTTAAATAATACTAACTATGAAATATTATGCTAATTATGGCTGATTTCATTCCATTTGAAGGCTGCGAACAAAAGAACACACAACAGCAGAGACAATGCAAATGAATTAAAATTAAATGGCAGGAAAAATGGAAATGAAAATGAAAATTGAAATGTAATGCAGTCTCGTTGTGCACCGCCCTCCGCACATTTTGCCCGCCGGCTGTCTGACTTTTACACTTTCATGGGAAACGCGGCGTATGCGTAATTTTTCACTTTTCCCGTAGAGCCAGAGGAGGAACAACCCTTTGCTGAGCACTGACATTCTCCACTCGCGCTCCGGCGAGCTTTTTATGTTTGAAATGATTTTTCCATCACTTACAAATGAGAAATTAAATTATTTGCTGCTAATGTGTGTTGGGAACGGAATGAAAAGCATCCCCATCCATAAGGTCTCTGCTCTCAGCGTCTCTGCTTCCCACTCCCAGCAGAAATGATACAGCAAAAGAGCCGAAAGGGCACCCATCTGAAGATGAAATTTGTGCGCCGTGTGTCGCGTGGAAAACTAAAACTCATTTCTGGCAAATTAAACTTAAATGTGCCACATTTTTCGGGATGGAAGCGAAGAAGGATGCCGAGCGGAAGGCAGAAAGGCACGGGGTTGAAGGCGGTCGGGGGCTCTGAGTGCCACATGTGAGCTTCTCAAATGTGAAAATTAAAAGGCATTTCCGCAGAATGTCAGCGTCATATTGTAAAACATGAGTATTTAATTAGAAAATACTTTTAGGCAGCACCAAGCAGATAGCTGTCTCGCTCCGGCACTCCACTACCCATCCCATCCTGTCGAAGCATGTACTGGCTGGCGGGCTGGCTAATGAATTCCTCCAAGAAGTTTTGTGCTTTTTAACAACTTAACATAGTTTCGGTTTCGAGTTTGCCGACGCCGTTGCCGTTGATGCCGCCTGCTCATGTAAGGATGTAAGTACAAAATAGCATTTTCCTTAATGGAAAACCTCCGCCCGGGCTCACAACTTTGCATGTACGCAGGATATTAACACGGAAAAACCAACAGCCAAACATCAAGCTACAAACTACAGTCGAACTTGGCTAAGTTAAAACATTACAAAATGTAGTGTTTCGTGCAAGGATTTGTATAGAAAAATGTGAAGGATCTGCTAGACAACTTAATGAAATGAAAGGATAACACTCGTATAGTGTATATTTTATAGAACATTGGTTCTAGGAGCTCCACTGTTCCAAAGGAATGGTGTTGGCTGAAAGTGCCGGCCAAAATAGAAGAAAAAGTGGGCGGAGAACGAAAACAGCACAAAGGGCAAGGATAAGCACAAGGACGATGATTACTAGGACGATCATCATCATCACGATGGCTGTGTTAATGGCCAGGCATTATTCAGAGCCTCATTCCCAGATTGTCACAGCGATAAGCAGGGGCGTGTGTGTGAGAGGGGGTCTATCTAGATTGCTGAAAACCGTGAGGGGATGGGAAGGAAGTAACGGCAGGGGGGACAACAGCCCAGTGTCCAATGTCCACTGGCCATGTCAAAACTCATTTGCCGTTAACGAGCAGCCATTGTGCTTATAAAAGGATTATTTACAAATCACTGACTTTCAAAAATTGTCAACTGCAGGGCAAATGCTGCTGCTTTGATGTACAATTTATGGAATTAACCCTTAAGTGCTCCCCCGTCATCAGAGTCAGATAGCGGAGCTCAGCCTTCCGTGGGATCAACGCTCCAGTTGATTTCTTTCAGCTGATTGCGGCTGAAACGGAAACGGATCTCCCGCCATCCTCACCAGTCAGAGCCGCCCATCCATCTAAAAATCTAAAGGCAATTGTGTGCCACGTTGTTGTGACTTGCAAATAGATTTTGCGATTTACAATTTGCAATTGATGGCTGGCTGACTGGATGGCTGCCTGGCTGGCAGACTCACAGGCTGGAGTCGTAAATGGTTCAATGAACAGCCAGAACGCAGAGCTTCAAGGAGGAAACTTTAAGAGGCCGGGGTCGAGTCCCTGTCCCCTTAATTGATGCCCTTTGTTTGCCCTGTGGTCACTCTAATTGGTGTTTGCATGTGGCTCTCGAGGTCTTGTGTAAATATACCAGAATCTGGCTGACCAGAACAACCCGGATTCCCTTCTTACACGCCTGAGCTTCTTTTGTAATTTAGCGTGCGTTTTGTTTGCTCATTAAACGGATTTGGTCGGACGCAGATATGGATACACATATTGCTATCGATTTATTGTTTTCATCCACTAAGAAATTTCAAAAATTAAATATTTTTCCTTGCTACTTCTCACAATTTAAGGGTCCAACCTGACCCCATCCAATCAACCATATGCATATGTACCCTGGCATGTAGCCCCTGGACAGACGTCATCAATTAACCGGCCGCAAGTCGATTGCCAGACAGGCAAGTTTGCGCAAAAAATGTACAGCTTCGTGCTCCAACGACGCTCGGAGGGTCTGGACCAGGCCTAATGAGCAAACTGAAGGCAAGCATGCGAAACGGACTTAACGCCACTTGCGAAATCACATGTCAAAAGTTATTAGCCCGGCGTGTAATTTGTGCCAGGCTGATTACCGGAATGTGTACATGGAACTAATAAACAAAGTCATTCGGTTGTCGGAGAGAGAATAACAAGATATGCTGCCAAAAAGTTGCCAGTCTCCTCCGACTATTTGGCCCGCTCCGTCGGTTGCTGCTATTGCCAAAATCCTCGGCCAAGGTTGGCCCCGACCTCTCTTGATTCATGCTGTCAATATCGTGGCAACATATTTCCTCGCTTAATATTTTCTCTGTGCTTAGACAAGTTTCGCCCCGTTTGGATGTCGGCGAGGACGTGAGGGCGTTAAACTCATACATCACTTTATCCCACAGCTTCCATTTGCCATATCCTGCTGCATCCTGGCAACTAGCTCGCCTGCTGCTGCTGTTTTGGACTGGCGCGTTTTTCTCGCACCGCGATGTGTGTCAAGAGTTGCCAATAAAGCTACACCCAGAGCTAGAGCTTCAGCTACATATCGCAATTCCCAACCCGATCGCTCTTCCTCGATTGAAAATAAATTTATAACGCATACGTCATGTAAGCCCGGGGGTGAGACAGAGTTCGCAGTTTATTGCATTTGTCGCTGGCATTGCAAAACTTCAATAAATTATTTTATTGCGACAGTTATTTTGCTTGCTTTGCTCTATCGTCCTCTGAGCTGGGTTTCCGAGTTCTTTTTATGAATTTGTTCAGCTATGTAGCCACGAGCATAAGTTGAAAAAGAGTCATATATCCGTATAGTACACCCATCTGGCAGGAATAAACACATTCTGTCAGTTGGCATTTCTGTTCATTTTGGCACCCAAGTCTTTGGCAGCAAATTGCAAATGACTTTATGACTGAAACAACTTCTCCGGCTTCATCATCGAGATGAAATTGATTCCGCTCTGGGCATAAACTCGGAATTGCATAATAAATTTGTGCACAAGCGCATAATGAGGCAATTGCAAGAGATGCTGAATGAATGGATTCCTTGTCGCACAAACGCTAGAGATGCCATAACATGTTGATTGATGCGACGGCAACTCCCGTATCCGGTATCCGGTGTCCCGCATCCCATATCTTTTTGTGGTGTGTAAACCCAGCTCCCATTTCAATCGGGCATTAAACACACTTTGTCAGTCATAAAAGGCCAAACACTTTCGTTCCCCTTCATCAAAAGTTGACACTTACCGAGTTAACCTTTAATGAAAAGGCCAAACAAGGCAGGGAAAAACGACAAAGAAAGGAGCAGCCCAGCACCTCGAGGGCTCATTGTGAAATTACCCAAAGAATAAAAAGCAGGAGGAAAAAAAATAAGAAAATGGAACTTGTCGGTAGTAGAGCCCAAGGGCTACGAAACTCTGCCTGGATCCCCGGTATCCTAGCGAAAGAGGCAATAAGTAGCAAAAATTACGCTAAACGTGGCAATTTCCTGGTAAATTACACAATATATGTATACATTGTATACGCATTTCTGGGTGTGTCCTGAGAAAGAAACGGAGTACCCCAAAACCCTAAGACAACAATACTTGAAAGTATACAGGTAGTTGTTACTACACTTAGGAATTCTTTAAGAGAAAATAAATCACGCTTTCATTAAATATGAGTTTTGGAACTATATAAAATCGAAACTCCCCGTCTGAAAGTGTATAATAAGCCTCATAAAGCGCCGTGGCAGTAATTTTTCAGACGTCAAAGCGCAACCCACCCATAACTGGCACTCTTCTGCAGATGCCCTGGTTAAATGGTTTGGCGGGCCAGGTGGCAATCCGAAGCCTGTCAATTTCCGTTCCAGCACACGCATGGGGTCCGCAAAATGGGAAGGACGAGCGCGATATTTTAATGCGTGTCATATTTGATTGATGCCAGAGCCCGGTACGCCTGGCCCAGTAGCACAGGGCTGCGGAACAATGTCAAGCGTTTAACATTGCCCCGGGCGCCACTCAAAGCATCAAGACAGTGTGTGGGCACCCCCTTTTAAAACCCACTTTTAACCCCTCGTTTGCCGTCATTTCCGTCGCGCTTTTTTGCTCTCGTGCCGCCGGCAAAATTGCCCCTGCAGGTATGCAATGAAAAAGTGCGTAAGGGAGGCCATTGTTTTCATTGTGGGTGTACGAGAGTGTGTGTTTTGTGTAATTTAACTTGGCAGTTTGTTAACAATTTTATCAGGCCCGAGATGTTACTCCTTGTGAATGGATTTTGGTTGGCTGGGGAACTTGGAACTTGAATTGATGTAAATACGAGTGTGTCTGGCCATAATATATGCTCCAGACTAAGTGCATTAGGCTGGGTGGGGAGGGAAGAGCGCTTTGTTACCTCCCGCCCATTCTCAGGGGTTTTCCCTGGGGGCAGGCTCAATAATTTGTAGCAGTTCCGTAGGCAGTTGTGGCTACTAATTTGACTTGAGCGCCTATCGAAAGCAAACAGGCAAACATATGGGCTACAACGCATTAAACGCACTTATTTAATAAGACATTGTGTACACTGCGAGATTCATACGCAAGTCACGCTTAAAATGTAGTTTATTTATGGATACACAAATTGAAAACTTACTTATAATATATTACTACGGCCATGAATATTTCCTATATTCTCGGAAAAAATTAGTTACCTACCCTATTTAAAAACTAATAAAGAAATCGGCTATCATATTGCTTACGTAATTTACCTCAAATCTAATCCTGTAAACTAGTATTTAGTAATAGCCCATTTCATGTGTCACGACTATATGCTATGGTTAGAATCCCTTCAGTGTCCTATTACCTTTGTGCCTGTAGCTAAGTAATAGTCCCTATTGATTAACCGCCCGTATGCCGAATAAGCGCATTAACCCCTTCAATTATTAACCCACAAGATAAACCGATAAACCCATCCAACGCCAACATCAATTTAACATCATTAACCACCCCCTCTATCTGCCTCTTTCTCGCCCAGTATGTAAGTCTCTTTCTACACATCCAGAGATAGAAATCACTAGAAAACCCACAACTTTTAACCTCCTGCACCCCATTAGCGTTCATAATTCTCAGCCATCTCACTCATCGCACACGCTCCTCTCATACCAACCTCGCCCCCACTAGACGGTAGTGTGGTAAACAGCAAGTTTTATTTCTCGCCTTCTTTGCAGGACGGACAACGTGGTCATTTAGAGGGCCTGGCATCTGTCTATTGCGAATTGCTAATGGCTCCCTTCGGGGACATTTTGGCCGTTCTAGAACAGGCGCGCCAGGCGGCCTGGGCGGAGCGGAGTCCGCTGCACAGTGCCTCCCAAATGCTGATGGGCGGCGGTGCGAGCGGCAGCACGGGCGGCAGCAGTGGCGGCGGGGCGAGCGGTGGCAGTGGCGCGAGTAGCGGCGGCGTTCTGCACCACCGCCAGCAGCACGGCCATCGAGGCCACTCGATGCACGGCGCCGGTCTGCCAAATTCCCACAGCCAGCCCATTTACGTGCCCGGCAAGTACTCGGTATGTATCAACATGGAACCACCCAGAAACCTACTCTTCCTCCCACCACTACCACCCACACAAACCATTAGAGGCCCGCCCACCAATTTCCAAGGAAAATATTTACAAAATGAGCCAGAAATTTGAATAACACAATTGATGTTGGCGTTGAAAGAAATGCTTAAAAAAGAATAAAAATGAAACCATTAAGTAGAAGCTACCATTAGGCATATACTGTGACAAAATTGACTCAAAAATTATCAATAAAGCTAAATGTGTGTACAATGTGTGTGTAAATATTTTTGCCTGCTTTTGAGTACTCCTCTTTTAGTCGCATGATTGTAGTTGTGATTTTCCCTTGTAAATAAATAATTTCATATTGAAAATATTAATTATTGTTACCCACCTTACAGCCCTCCAGTTGTTTGTCCGACAAGGAGGAGGACGAGATCTACGGGTTCGGCTACGGCGTGTTTGCGCCGAGGGTAGCGCGAGGCGGCCTCACGCAACAGCAGCATCTACTGCAGCAGCAAACGCTGCAGACGCAGCAGGCCATACAGCAGCAGCAGTTGCAGCAGCAGCAGCAGCAACAGTTACCAATTGTGCCAGGCCAACAGCAACCGGCGGGACTCGGCCCGCACAACCACCAGACCCTGCCACCCAATGTCGCACACTTGAACTTTGTGCAGCAAAAGTAAGTTTTCCTAAACAGACATTCCAACGCCAAGTCCTGGCCAAATCATATTTCAAAACTTAATTCCAACGCTTAACTCTCCACTTAGCTGCCTAAGTCCCCGCTCCGCCTACTTCTACGAATTCCCACCGACTGCTGGTGAGTAAGAATATAAGGTTTGAGAAATACTCTAGCAGAGGATTCTAATATTCTCCAAAAATTCGTGTAATAAGCATAAGTTGTTTGTCCTGCACAGTTTTAAAGTTCTATCCAAATATGGCAGGTCGCTCTGCTAGAGTATGCAAATTGTCCAGCATAAAAAAGAGAATATGCAAATCAGCCTCCGAGTGGAATTCCCCTTACTAATTCAATTTCTGCACGCTTTTCTCTCGATTCTCAGAGGGACGCGAGACAAAAAAACGCACCACGCTGGCCCGCCTGCTGAAAGGCTTGAAGACTGTCAATCGGCGGGATCGCAACAATCAACAAAATGGCGCCCAGGCCAGGGTAAGTACTCCCCCCACGACATTCTCCCTTCAGTCCTGGTCGTGCCCCCATCACGGAAAGGAAACGAAACTCATTTTCGCGCTTCGTTTTATGACCGCAAGCAAATTGTTTGTCCTGTCCCCCAGATCCTTTCATTTGAATCAACTGCTGCGGTAATTCTTTCAATTTATTTGCTCGCATTTCGTTTGGTTTCCTTGCGTTTCCATTCTTGTCAGCCTGCCGTCTTCTGCTGGCTGCCATTTTATGACTTTCTGCGTTTCTTCTTGACTTGGAAACATTCGAGTCCTGTTCTGGATAGTATACTTAATCTTGGCCCTGGGGACATGTAAATTTTTATGCGCGCTGCTTCTGCTGCTGCTTCTCCACTTTTTTGCCGGCTGAAAAGGTTAAAAATGTTTTGCCAGCGGCCATGTCTACATTGCCACTTCTCATTCTTGGCGCCGCTGCAGCGGCAGCTTCCCCACTCCCACCCAAGTTCAGTTCGTCCTGGCTTTATCTGCGCCGCTCACAAAGGATTCATTCAGCGCCTTTGATTAGAGCAACCTTTGGGGAAAACCAGAGAAGGAAAAAGAAGGAAAAGGAGCCGAGGTGCCGGAGGTCCAGAAGCAGCTGTAGCAGGCACTATTCTTGAGCCTGGCAATGAAAATGCGGCGCAGATAACGTGCCACAGGACGTCGGCGACGCTGCTCATAAATAAGCAAGGACATGCATAAATTTTTCACAAGCAGTACACAGAAAAGAATAAATAAAGGACGAGCAGCGCACCAGAAAAAAAAATATAAATAATAAACCGATGGGTGAGGGGAGCAAGAAGTATACATTGTATATATACGTATGTACAAGGAAACCCAGCAAGGGCTGCCGGCAGATAAGCGCAGGAAATGACTAAGGATATGTGCCTAAGTAGCAGCATCCTACTTCCTTTCAAAATATAATTAAACAGCACTCACCTGGCCGCCGTCAGGGCCATTGCCATGCGCTCTCCCACCTGATTTGCTATTTATGATAAGAAAACAAACGCATTAAACAGGGCCAGCAGAGAAGGGTCGAAGTCGGAAGGGCGACCCTAAAACCTGACCCTTGACTCGTTATTAATTAAAAATTAAAGCCCCGCTGAAAGGTGTGAAATACAAAATGGCGTCCTAATGGCGATAAAGCACGACGTGCCCCCTTTTCAGGGAGTTCTTGATTTATGAGCAGCCTTTTCAGCACCACCCCGCTCTACTCTTTTTTCATTCCGCAGCCTTTGTGCATACTTTAGAAAGTTAATAAGCCGGGCGATTGAACAACAAGCCTTTCGTCTTTGGCAGGCCCTAAAATGAATTTAAACTTTTCCTAAATTGATTTTCTCTCCTCTAATGGTATTTCTTTTCAGGCGGCCAACGATCGTCTGAGGCATTTTCAAATGATAAACGGCGGCGGACAGCAGCACAGTTTCGAGGAGACGATTCACAGGGTAAGTGTATGATTACGGTTGAAAGATACTTTCAAAAGGATAAGCTATATATGGTGCACCAATTATGAGTGGGTCCTAATTTATTGGCATAGAAATCCTATATAAAAAAATGTTTGGCGGGTTTAGAATGCAATAGACGCATAAATATTTATGCAGTAAATTTAACAAGCTGCTGTGGCTGTCGCTGGTGCTGCTCTTCCTTTTGCTTCTGTTGCAACAGCTGCGTCAACCAACAAAAATGTTCCCCAACAAAAAACGGCAAACAAAATTTGCACAAACTGCAGCAGAAACTTTCAAAGGCAACCCAACGCAACCCCCATTTTGACTGCATTTGCAATGCAATTTCAACACGAAAGCTGCGGCTGTTGCTTTTGAGCACGTTTACCTGTAATGGCATGCCAACAGCAACAACAGTTGCGCCAGGAGCACTGGCAGAAGGAAGAGGAAGTGGCAGCGTACGGATGCATGCAACATTTAAAAGTTCATTGCCGTCAACATTCATTATTAATGACAGCGCGCGCACAGCACCAAACTAAAACAAGCAACAAAATGCAATCAACGGCGACAGCAGCACCAGCAGCAACAACAAACAGACTGACAGCAACACCTGCAGCAGCGACAGCAACACCTGAAGCAACACCAGAACCAACAATAGTTAGCAAATGCATAATGCATAACCACATATAACCGCCCCCCAAACAATCTGGGTTCTAGAATCTAAGAGCGGCGGCCATTTTCGTTTGCAACCTAAAAGTATGCTTTAAAATTCTAAGAAATTAGTTGACCACATTGAAAGTAAACAAGAAGTCACTTAGTAACTCCAGGAACGATTTTCTAATTTCAGTTAAAAGTACAAGAGGCCATGCGGAAGAAGGAAAAATTCCAGCGTGAACACGAGGAGGTAAGTGACTTTCACAATATTCCGACATGTCCTGACCACAAGGCCTAAATTTGAACATACATTCCGAAATTGATAAATGCGAACGGCAAACATGTGTCTGGGCCAGTGGATAAATCAAGCATGTTTGTCCTGAGCACTTTTCGCAAATTAAATAAACATAAAACACTCTCCGGCCTGAAGATGGGAAAAGAAAACCTGCACTATTAATTTCACAGATTCCGTAGCATTATATTTGCATGAATTTGAAGACACACAGTTGCAGTTGAAACTTGGGTTTCTTTAGACGACAGTGCGTTTCAGCTGGGTAGGGCATCAAGTTAGGCCATATAGTATACAATATAATATAATTCATACAAAAAAAAATATTATTTTAATGCCTATTCCACTAAGAAAACTATGAAAAAGTTATATTAAAACAGTAAACTTTATTAAAGTTACGTGGCTCAATTACGCTGACGTAAAGTAAGCCTAATGCAAGTGACTTATAGTTGTGTCACGCACTGTTTGCACTCGTATTTGTATATTTGCAATACATAAATGCTACGACTTCTACATGCACAAGCCAATTAAAAAAGCTATTAAAAATATTTGATATAAAAACAGCAATTATTCCGAGGCATAAAAGCCCAAGACCGGCAGCCAGGACCCAAAAGCTCTGGACTGAAATAAGTGTGTGAGTGTGAGCGGCGGGCAAACATGCAAAACAGACACAGGCCCAGATACACACTCACCAGCGCAGGGACTAGTAGGAGCAACAAGGACAATGAAGTGCAACGTGGCAAATGATAAACTTTTGTCTGCCACAAAAAGAATTACTTTCCACACTTGAAAATGTTGTCCGAAAAGAAGGACAGTCCGGGCGTGGCCAGGAGTGAGGTTAGCTTATTTATTTATTTATTTTTCCAAGGGAATTGAGTGTCAAAGTCAAAGTATGTCTTTTTAAAAGTTGTAGCCAGGCTGTTTAAAGGATCCCGCATTAGGACACGTAATATATCCCAGAAATGTGTCTCTGTTTTATGGACAAGGCCAGCGAAGAGGTCAGGAGAGGTCTGCCATGGAATCGATTAAGGATATCCTTTTCTGCAACATACTCTGCATCTTCAATCAACGTGGCAGCAGGGCCAGTTAATTATGCCAGTTATCAGCCTGAATGATGGATGCCTCACACACACACAGCTACCTAGGCACATGCCGCACACTCAGCTCAGATAGCTGCTACACTCGGGCGGAATTCACACAAATTGCGTTGCTGCACGACAATTTGTCGACTGTTTGCCAGTCCGGCACAAAATTTGTGTGAGCGCCTAAGCAAGGCAATAATTTTTGTGCATAAATGAAAAGCACACAGAGCGCCGGGCGGGGAGTGGGTGTCGCAGGACAATGTTATTGTTGTTAGTGCTGCCACTGCTGCTCCTGCTGCTGCTTAACTTGTGCAAACAGCATTCTGTTTGTCTAATTGTAATTGCTGTTTTTGTAGCCCAGGAAGAAAGGAGGCTGGCTTGTGGAAAGGCTCCGAAAAACACAAAAAACAAAAAGCTTGTTTTTCGTAGCGAGCACCATGAAATATTTATGATGGGAGTGGGCGAAGTGGCATGTTTTCCTCCTTCTTTCCAGCTGGGGTTTGCATTTGGCCAGGCAATTAAGCAGGCACCCCAGACCCCAGACCCCAGATGTGATTAGAATTGTAAGAAAAATTTCCCCTGTCTCGGTCACGTAAATTTCAATTTGGCATCTGTACTATATATCTAGTCAATTGTACAAAAGTTTCCATGTGTGTCCCCCACATCCTGCAGTGCCATTTGAATGCATTTTTAATGGGACTGGCCAAAAAAGCTTTTAGCTAATTTTTCAGCGCCCCGCTTTTATTGCCGACTGTCTCTATTTCTGTTTGTTGGCCCTGGCATGCTTTTCGCTTTCTAGCAGCAGGGCACATATACGAAATGCTACATTAGTATGCAACACACACAGAATGGCATTATGGCGCAGGACATCCCAACAAGAAATAATATGTATAAAAATAAAGAAGTGCCAAAAATAAAAAAGGAGAAGCTAGTAGCACATTTTAGTAGTTCGTTCGCTCTGCTTGCGCTTGCTTGGGAAAATTGTTTTAGTTTTCAAATGGAATTTTGTAATTTTAACGCCTTTGCAACTGCCTGACTGACTACTGACTACCAACTCCTCCTGAGTTGGCTAATAAGATGCCAGCTGGAGCTCCCCACCCAAACTTGACAACGTTTCGTCCCCAGTCGTGGGTCCTCATTTCGCATTTCGAACAGCAGTCACGTTTGGCATGCAGACAAAGTGCTGCCTGCCCAAATACGAGTCTACTATATATGCATACAAACTCGGAGCGAAGGCGTTGACTTTAATACGACGAAGTTTTATCTAGTTATAGGATGCCAAAACATTCGCCAGAAGTTTTGCAAAAGCAGGACCTGTTGGGGGTTTCTCTAACAGGTTTACCGAAACTGATGTGGCGATCTCCTAACGCTATTTATGTGGATTGAAGAAGAACCAAGATATAGGCATCGTTGAGGGACAAATAGGTCATACCAAACCAAAATCAAAACATTACTGAGTTGCGTATTAGACTAAAGTCATAATTTATTTTGTCCTTAATAGATCTTGCGTGACATCCGACAAGGACTTTTACAAATGAGCCGAGGCGAAGGACGCATGGGTAAGTAAAACGACAAATTTATAAGAGGCCCAAAAACAATGGGAGCTCTGCGGAAATCTAGGCGAGCAACATACACCCAGAAAATTTACACTTGAAGTGCTTCTTTTGCGAGTTGCAAGTTGCCGCCACAGCTGCAACGTCTGAGGGGGCGTGCCACGCGGCCCCGTCCGCCCGTCTGGCGAGCGTCACATGCATAAGCGAGCATAAAATCTTATGTCCGTTTCCGGACCAGGATCCGAACATAAGCCTCGACCCAGGCTACGGACTCCGGACTCCGGATTTCAGACTTCGCCGCAGCTTGCACTTCGTGCATGTGGCAAATGGCATTGCAAGTTTTGTGTTCAACGTGGCGTATAATAATATTGTGTTGCAGCCATTCTGCTGGCTCTGCAAATTTTTCGGGCGCTCTCAAACTTTTTAAAGTTATTTTTTTATGCCAAATTCTTTTCCAAACAAGTACTAATCCCAAGCCTTACTGGCGGCTTATTCTTCTTTCAGACGATACGTACATGTACGATGAGGCGCTGAGAACTGGGGTCATGCCCGTCGGAGTGGGTGGAGCGGGAGCCGGAGGTGGCAGTGGTGCTGCCGCCCACTACGCAGTCAGTGCGCTGCACCACCAAGGTCATTGGTACGACGAACCACCCTACGAGAGCGATCCCGACGACTTCCTCATGGCCGGACTCAACTGCGGCCCAGCGGCCACCATTCAGGTAAGTAACTATACTAGTTGTTAGGCCATCTTCAAATAGGTTTATCATTAGACTCTTTCAAAACTCCCGTATAATAAAGGCTACTCACCCTGTGATTCCGTTAATCCCGGCAACTTCCTGGCCATTCCTGCTGCCTGGGAATACCAAACGCTATCCAATAGCAATTTCCTATACCCATTTCAGTGGCAACCCGCTTTGATTTCTCTGTGGAATTCGACGACCGCAAAAGTTTCGGGGGAGTTACTCTTTTTTCTGTTCCTGAGTTTCTTTGGATTTCCTCTACGATTCTCGCTTTGTGGCCTCCTTCTATTTGCTTTATTAAATTATACGCTGAATATATTTTTGTGCTGGCGCATTGATTTCTACCCACTTCGATTTGTGTGTCCCGTCCTTCGG
Source organism: Drosophila monieri (assembly GCA_035047585.1). Lineage (NCBI taxonomy): Eukaryota > Metazoa > Arthropoda > Insecta > Diptera > Drosophilidae > Drosophila > Drosophila monieri. Next base: position 1,592,965 of record JAWNPJ010000087.1, on the reverse strand, counting down.
CTCCTGCTCCTTTGCTGTGGGCATAACTCCGGGACAAACTGCGACTCGAACTCACTTTATTTTTATTGACAGTCAAAAAGTGCATAATTCTTGTTGACTTGCTCGACTTTGACTCCCAGTCTGACGATTGTGAATTGATCGGCGGGGCTGAGGAAGGGGGAAATGGGAAAGACGTCGCCGTCTTGAGACTTTTCCTTTTGCATAATTTTCTTTGCCTTCCTAACCATTATTATTATTTTTTTTTCTGTGAGTTGCGCTTTTGTCGAAACGCATTAGGCAAGTTCTCGACATGGGGGAGTCGGACTGGGACTGGGCCTGGGCTCAGGGCCTGGGACTGGGGGAATTTGTTTTCTTAGTCAATTGAAATCACTCAACGCTGAAGCGCTCGCAAAAGTCTGCTGAAGTCTCCTGAGCTCCCTGGAAATTCGGCCTTTTGTGCGGGCCTCTTTTTGGCCAGAAAACATTGCTTTGATGTGGCAACGAAATTTGTTTAAAATTGAAATGAAACTTTTGCGGTTCTGCCTCCCCCAACGCCCGGCAGGCCCACAAAAATCTAAAAAAGGTTAAGCGCCGTCGTTTGCGGTTCCTTGGTGGAGCAAAGTAGCCGGAGATAATGCATTGAAATTGGATTGTTGGGCCAAATCAGCCTTTGATCACAATAGCTGTACTGAACTGGACTCGACAAATGCTTGATATGATATGGCAATGGCTGATGGCTAGAGAGCCTCTCCCATATTGGTCCTGCATACCGAAGATTCTGCGGATTAAGCCAACCCGGCGGTTAAGGCCGAAAAAGTAATCGGAAAATCCAATTCAGATTCAGGAGTTTGGCCTGGCTCCCTGGTCGCACCCGAAAAACTTTGCTGCATTGCTTAAATTAAAAACGAGAAAACTTTGCAATTTCCGTTTCCAAACAAGCATACGCCGAAAAAAAGGCAGGAGAAAGGAAAACCAAATTTGTGTTCACTAAATTTAAAATTCCAAGCGGAGCCGAACAACAGGCAGCGCAGCAAATCAGTGCAACAAAAACAAATACGGCAACCTGCCACAAGAGCAAATAAACCCAGTCTCTATCGCTCCGGCTTTCCCCTCACTCTCACATTACGGTCTCAATTCCTCCCGCCTCCCAGCGCTGTCCCTCGCCCGGCCCATAAACTTTTATAACTTTGTTAATTTTTCATAATTTTGTTGCTCTACAGCGGCCAACAAATTCTACTTGAATGCTAATCCCCATGTTGTGCGAGCCACTCCATCCTCCTCTCCTTTATGGACATGTACACTGGAAAATATTATGTACACCTAAACCTATCCTCCCCATACCAACTTCTGGGCTCTGGATTCGCTAATTTGTTTGATTTGAGATTTAAGAAGAATACATTAATTATCTTATATATGCATGCCGCCTTTTCTTCCCGTGTAAGTCTCACGTTTCTCCACATTTTTTTGCAGGGTGGACGAGTGCGCTTTTCGAACAACCGCGAGAGTACGGGCGTAATTTCATTAAGATCCGCCGGAGATATTTCGCTGCCGCAGCGTGGACCGCCGCGTAGAGGTCTTATCGTGCCGCAGCAGCCGCCAAATCCACCGACAATAATACCCTTAACGCACGCCAGGTGAGTTCAGTGGGCGATGGACTGTGGAACGGAGTGGAGTAGCGGGTGGGCTGGTTGTTGATTGCCATTATTATTTGCAGTTGAGTTTATGGCCAAAGGGCCCCGGGACACGAAGGTGGCGCATTAATAAATAAAATGAAGGCGCCCTTGTACTCAGATTTCAGTTCGAGGGGTAGTTATGATATGGCAAGCCGAGCCTGGTCCTGAGCCCCCACCCGAACCCTTTTCGAAGGGTTCAAAGGAGAGAGATCGTTGAACCATAAAACTGTGCCACAAATGTGCTCGTTCTGCCATGAAAAGGCCAAACATTGTGGACCAGCCGTCAGTACTAATAGCTGGCCAAAAGCGAAAGCAATCAGACCGCTCGGACTCAGGCCTCCGTATTTATTTGTCAATCGGAAAAGGTGCGCCAAAGGATTGAGGCCCGAAAGGATAAAATAAGGAAGCTGAAAAGGGGCAGACCTTACTTCATTAGTGCGGTTATCAACGGTCCGCAGACACGAATGAATGAATGTCTGGGGCGGTGTGAATGAGGGAATTAGTAAGTGACTGACTGACTGAGTGAGTGACAGACGGCACACATATCGAAACGCATCGGAGCGAAAGTCATCAATTTCATATTGTTACGCATGCCACACTCTCGAAGCGAACCAATCGAATGGATCCCAGGATCCTTGGATCCTTGCAGCGTCAAAACCAATAAGGGCGAGACAGAGACTGGCAGGGACACTCGAATGAAATGGCATTATTGCTACTTCAACGCCAATCCACCAGGCAGGCAGCTCCTCAATCAGCCAGCTCTATACAGAGGTAGACAGGTCCTGGGGTGGGCTTCAGGGGGCATCTGCTCTGCCCCTTATTGTCGAGCTACGTTTTCCACACGTACGCATACAAAAGGACTTGCTGAAATAACTTATACGCCTCGTGCGCCGCTGGGTCCCCAAACGAGCCAAACGAAAAGAAAAACTTTTTCTTCGCACGAAATTCCAGAAAGAAAGAGCAGGATGGCCCGGGCCACTCCAAAGGAAGGTGGAAAACAAACAGCAAAGGCAACCAAAAGTGAAAATCTCAACCCAGTGCTGAAGCAAAACGGCAAAAGGAAAATCAGCCCAAGAAAGCCAAGTCGGACGAAAGAAATACGAAAAAGATATCAAGTATTTATTTATATGACCTTTGTTTGCCACTCGACCTCGGGTCGTGCCCGCCGACACCTTCAACTTCTCTCCGGTTATTGTTTGCCATCAAAATGTTTGCCGTGCACGAATTTAAAGTTATTTTTGGGGCATTGTTAGGAGGCAATTGGTGCCAGGATTTTCGCCATTGTCGTGTCAACTGCAGGGGAAAATAAAAAGTGAAACAGATATCGGTTGTGTGTATACATAAAAAATGTATATGCTTAGATAAGGCTTATAAGGATATAAGCTTAGATAAATATTATTATAAATATTTACTAACACGTCCTTTTTTTCAGGTCCCACGACCGGGAGAGCGGCGACTATGCGGGATCCATTTCAGACCTCCAAAGCGTTACCTCCAGGCTTAGTGCAGTCTCGGTAAGTGGCAGATTCAGAAAGCCAACTCCGAATGGATGTGGCTCATTTAAGTTGCAGCCCCCAAGTCCAACTCCGCCGCTTTCCGGCTGCATCTAAATTGATTAAGTGCTCTTTGTGACAAACAAACTTCGCATTTGGTCGAGAATGGACGTAGATAAAGCGGAATAAAACGCACACAAACTTGAAAAGCTTTTTAGCCAAGTTTTAGCCTTTACTACCCCATAGCTCTGAACTCGATTTTTTTGTGCTGTTGTTTTCTTTACGGGAATGGAATTGGAATCGGAGTTGGATTTGGAGCCTGCAGCCTGCAGCATGCAGCCTGGAGCTGGGCACTTAAGCCAGCTAAATGTTGCCCGAAAGCAGACGAGACCATTTCATTTGCAAACTTGGCTAATATGGAAACGCACTCAATCCGCTCAATCCGATTTTGTTCTCCCCCTTTTCTCGCCCCCACAGATCGGCACCAACAATTGCACGGCTCGCTATCGTACGCTGAGCGGCGGAATCGGGGAGTCGCCCTCGCTGTCTCCCAGTCCTTCGTCGGATTACGAGGACATCGGAACCGCCAGAGGACATAGCTGCCTGCCGCCCAGCTTGCTGGCTGCTAAGGCCAAAAAGAACGGCATGTCCCACGGCAAGGCGAACACCATTTGCCAAAAAGCCACGGTGCATCACGTAAGTTAATTAAACGCTAATTCCTACTCTTAGCCTTATGTGTCGATAGGATGGGAAGAAGGGTAACTGCATTGGCCAAAAGTGCAGGTTGTTGACACAATCCGTGGCCCGCAAAATGTAATTAGCCTTCGATTGGTGATTTGCATATGCAATGGACCACTCATCTGGGCCTCCAAAATGCCGTGGCCAATCTATGCTCTCACCGGTAATAGGACGTGTACTCTGAACGGAAAGACCAGTTTAATGAGTTTTTATGGCCGTCAAGAAGTAAAAGTGAAAGCTCATTTTGGGCAACTTTCGATGCCTGTTTTTGCCAAAAAATATGAGGAAAGTTTGCCGGTTCCCAACCGCAGGGGCTTAGCTCAAGTCAAGGGATGAGATATTTGGAAGAGGCCTAAGCCAAAATGGACTGGAAAAAAATGATACTATATTCATGCCCATAAAAAGTAAATGCGACTATAAAATGCTAAATCTGTTTTTGGATTTAAGCCACAAAAAAAACAGACATTTGCTTTAATTAAATATGTAATCCAATTATGATTCATAAGTTTTATTTCGGTGTACCCAAGGCCGTGACTCATTCGAAAACTAAGCTACTTTCTATTCCTCCGCGCATCGGCATGTTCGCTTTAAACTTTTTAATGATTTAACTAACAAAACTTTGGTCTTGTTCTTGTTCTGCCTTCTGGTGCTCTCTTCCCTTCAACATGCAATTTATTGCACAACGATGACGACAACGACGATGTGCAAAAAACCAAAAACAAAATGGAAAATGGATAACTTTCACTGGTGCTCGGCTTGGCTTGGGGATTTGCAGTCGGGCGATATGCGCAGCTCGGCAAAGGAAATTGGCGCATTTAATGAGAATGGACGAAACTTTGTTGCCACAAAGGATACGTCGAGGGATTTCAGCAATTCCCAAGATAATACCGACCGTGGCAGCATGAGCGATCAGGCGTTCGCCTGCTCGGCCAGCTCAGTCGAAAGTTTGCCCAGCGCTTCCGGTTCGAGTAAGTATACAGAACACATACATTTACAGAGTGGGTGGGTATCTGTATCCGTGAAGTTGTGTATCTTTGTCTGAGCTTGCAATTTAGTGTTTTCGGGTTTGATTTTGTCTGTTGCTTCTGCAGCACCAAGCTGTCGGGGTTTGCTAGATTGGGGCTGCTCCTTCAGGCTGACAGTGCACTCAAAAAAAATATTAGAAAATCTTGGAAAGGAGTGATGTTGTTTTAAATTTTAACACGTTCTTTGTAGAGAAATATATTTTTTAATGAAATATTAATACACTACTATAATGTAGGTTCATAATCATCAGTAACCACATCTACTAATTTTCCGAGTGCATTCGAAAAATTTCGAGACTTCCGTGCTGGCTGGCTTGCATATTGGTCTATTAACAGTTGTAGTTCTTGTTGCGGTTTTTTGTTGCTCCTTCGAATTTTGCAAACTTAATGAATTTTTAATGCACTTGCTGGCTCCTATCTCGAAGCCCAGTTCAGGGGCCAAAAAGAGGGCAAGTGCGCCGTGAAAGCTTCGGGGGCGGTGGCGGATTGCAATGTCTGGGGCGTGGTTAAATGAAGGGCAACCGCTTCCTTTTTAATGAACAAAACTTTTGGCCAAATAAAAGGATGCAACAACATCCCAGAGAAGAGCTGGTCCCGGGGATCGGCGGGAGGAGTATCAACTTTGAAAAGTGCAAGGAAAAATACTTTATTTTTCATGTGGCCAGGACACAAAGCAAGGATTAGCCCAAAAGCTTTGGTCTAGCAAACCAAACAGAAGCAACGCAAAGAAAACAACAGCACAGCACAGAAAAATAATAATGGAAAACTTCAAGTGCATATTTGAATATTTTTTTGGGGGCGTATCTGTGTGTGTAAAAATATTTGAAAAGTTTTTAATTAACCAAACGAATGAGTGTGAGTGTGAGTTTAGGCAAAGTGTTTGTCCTTAGTAAATTCCCAGGGTCCTGCGGCTAATTGGCTGTGGGCGCATTAATTGGAAATTCGCCAGGACAAACTTTCAACCCAAGCTGGGTAAATGTTTATCATTTCACTGAACCCAAAATCCTTTGCTTTGCAGGTACTCAGGCCCTGGTTCGTCCTGGCAGTCCGCACAGCTCCATTTCGGCGGAGGATCGCACTTCGATGACCGGCAGCAGCATTTGCAAGGCCAAGGCCCTGGTGGATAGTTTGCCCAATCCCTACGACAAGGAGGCACTCAAATTTAAGGTAAGTGGCTGGAGTTACAGCCTTCCGTAAAAAAGGATGCATTGCTAAGCGTTCCCCTCGGATTTCCCACAACAGAAAGGTGACCTCATCGACGTTCTCTCCATGAATGCATCCGGCATCTGGAAGGGACGCTGCCACGGCCGTGTGGGCCACTTTAAGTTCATCAATGTGGAGGTCCTACCGGAGCAGCGCATGAAGAACTCCAGCAGCAAAACCCTGGGCCATCCCGGCTCTCGGCTGGCTAATCCCGGAAATGGAAGCAACAACGGAGGCGGCGGGGGACCCAATTCGGTGGAGGATCTGCTCATTCGCATCGGACTTAAGGAATACACTTCCGTATTTGTGCTCAACGGGTAAGTGGTGTAGATGAAACAAATTTACCAACAATATTTTTGTTGGATTGTTTCACCTATCGTTCCATTTGCAGCTATGAGGACCTGGAGCTTTTCAAGGAGCTGGAACCTGCTGATCTGGACTACCTGGGCATTCTTAATCAGGAGCACCGCGCCAAGCTGCTGACGGCTGTGCAACTGCTGCATGACATTGAATGTGAGTTTACATCCTTTAAGTTACCTTTTTTCTTTGACTTGTGAAACGACCCTGGTTGTGAAAGTCGTGGGCCCAAGTCATGGAGGAATAAGAGAGATTGTCCTCACCTAACCCTGTTTTAAAATAACTAACCTACACCCCACAACTCTATACCCACTTGCGCACACCCACAACAACACCATGAAAACTCACAGCTGCCAATTTCACCCGTACAGGCTCCGACGTGGACATAGCCGGCTCCAGCTCGGAGAACGATGAAGCCAGACTGAACAACATCAACAAGAAGCACGGTGCCTCGCCCTTTGGAAGGCGTCACTTTCCCCGGGACTCTGGATGCTACGAAGGATCTCCACTACCCAGCTCCCAGACGCCCACGCAGGCGGTGAACTCCACGGACGAGTCGAACAGCCTCGACGATGTTGTAACCAAGTGCTCCAGCGAAATTATGAAGCGCGTGGAGAGCGCACGTCGGTGCAAGGACAACCCCTTTAAAAGCACACTGCCTGGAGCCGGCGGTGGACGACTCGGCAAGAAGTCCTTTCTCGGCGGCGGCGGCCTTATGGCGGACGATACGCTCACGCGTGGAGGGCTTAGCGAGAAGTCGAGCGACTCGGGGGTCAGCAGCAGTTCGCTATCGTCGGGTCCGCTGAAGAGCAGCACTTAACATTTGCCCACCATTCTTGCCCACGAGCTGCTCTTGGGCGTGGGCACGGGAATGGGCATCGGCGGAACGGGCACCCTGACGCCCCACGGTATCGGAGTCACCTCGCCCACCTCCCACTCAGCACCATTGGGCAACATCTGCAACACTCTGCCGCATACTCCCAGTTCTTCGGCCGGAGGCGCAGGACTCTCCTCGATGGCCGGCAATCTGCCTCTTAACCGCAACCTGGTGATGCTACGCAACCACCTGCGGAAAAACACCGGAGGAGGAACTGGCCTCGCAGGTCTCTCAGGATGTGGCGGAGCGGCAGGGGGCGTGGGAATGCAGCTGCTGCATGATCAGGATGACCGGCAGGAGGATCAATAACCCATTTACTACATCAAGTTCTTAGTTTAGTCTCCGGTTGAGTTAGGTGTATTTCAATTGCTGTGATTCGATAGTGAAAACAAAAGGCCAACACGCGTCTTTCAGTTCAAATGTATAGTATGTATAAAAAGAGAGATAGACAGACGGGTAGGGAATGGGATAAAGCTAGAGCTTAGGCTAGAAGGAGGGATATGGAGATGCAGAGTCAGAGTCAGTCAATCCTTCCTCCGATAATGTTGGCATTTACACACAAATATACAAAAATACACAGACATATTTATATTAGACAGACTTATATACACAAACCTTCGGAAATCGCTGGGGGGGTAATTTTTAATATGACTAGTGAAGTAGAACGAGAATGTTTGAAATTATTTTGACTGTTTTTAGTTAGCCTCGAGATATGTAAATGAGACTTGTTTGATTTGCCATTTGTTTACTATTCAATTGCTTTGTGTGTGCATATTTCTCAACGTGATATTGTGAAAACGTCCAACTTGAATTGCATTTTACATAGGTTTATTTCCAACAACATTAACACACACATGAAGACAACACTGAACTTGATTCCTATTTTAGGGCGCTACATCCGAGTGCAAGCAATAGACCAATTCAATTTTAAATAACAAATCATAATATTTACACAAAAACAAAGGAAATCAAGAACGAAATAACGAAAGGATAACACCAACTGCCATTCAAACTAATTTTAATATGTTATAAATGTAAAGAGAAATCCGTCAGAAACTTGTAAAAATTACTGCCGAAATTGCCAAAATCGAGCAAAATATTCAATGTACGCTAAGCAATATTTTAAAATCGTAGCCAGAGCCGTATTCGTGAAGGATCTTGCATGTGTGTATATATAGGACAACGATCCAATTAATATTTATTAATAGGGCACTCTCTTGTAGAAGGTATATGTAAACGTATCCACTATGAGCGATGCTTTCGAGATAATCAAAAAAGCAGACAATGAAATTAGTCAGGCAGCGCAAATGTTTTTAATCAGTTTTCCAGCAACTAGTTAAATGAATGAATGAATATTTATCACGGCACAACTACTACGAATATATTTATAAATATTAATTACAAATTTAAACTGATTGAAATACATATTAAAGCATAGCATACCCTAGCGTAGAGTATAATATATTAGCAATTGACTTAATGTAAATGAGTTTATTTCGGAAACGCTTTGACTTCTACTCAGATCGTAAAATTAAACCTGAAAATATTTTGTGAGCTAAGATACCGATATTCGTACATTGTAACACAATTAAATTTAATCCAAAATAAATGAAATTGAATAAAGAACAGAAAAGAAACGAATCGCACGTGTTACAGCCAGACGAGGAAATGAGGGTATATTTGGGAGCGCAGATGGAAATATTGGATACGGGGCATTTTTTCAATCTACCTATCCAACTACAATTAAGTGTTTAAATTGTAAATTGTAATAAAGTCGAAACAAAGAGTATTTATATATGTTTGGAGCCACGAAGTGAGAAGCAAAAATCCAACCACAAGATAAACAAACCACACTCATCATGTGCTAGCATTTTCTAATTATCACTGTAAAATGATGTAATGTATAGAAAGAATATAAAAGCAATATTAAAGTTTAATCTTGAAAGAAATTCACACGATAACGATTGCAAGAAAACAAACCCATACATTTTTATTTCAACACAGAGCGCAAACTAAAGTATTCAGAGTTCAGTACATTTTAGAAGAAATTTAAAAAAAAAAAATAAGATAAAAACAAAAGAGGAGCGAGAATTCATGTTTATGGATAAATCAAATTAAAATTCTTTAAATAAAATGAACATATCTAAAAATTACGTTCCAAAGGAATTATTATTTGCTGGGCGGGTGTGCTCCAGCGCACGTGTGGCTAAGCTTTGGGCTTGTCTCTGGAACTTGGTGATCATGACCCGTCATTACCTTCCATTTACCTTCAATGGCATTGGCTTTCCCACATTCTTCCCATAAGTCGAAGGGGCAGCACTTAAGGCCTCCTTATAGGAGCTCTTGATCAATCCAAAGAGACCGCCTTTAAGTAACTGTATTTCACCATACCCCTAAACGAAATCATAAACATGTGGTCTTCGGTTCACGGCAATTGAAAGAAATTGTATGACCTTGCTTGGCTTTGTCACCAAGAGATCTACGATCTTGACAGAACATACGAGGTATATCAATTTTATTCTCTGATGATCAAAATTATGTATCAAATATGATGGATTCTATTATAGATATAGGTACTCGCCTAAGGTATAGGGTAGAGTGTAAATAGGTACATCATACCTGGCGACCAACCTATCTCAAGTTGATGAAACGTGAACGTTTCTCTCATCCAGAAATGGGGGAACCGAGTACCCGTGAATCTTCGCTATGCTTAGACGAACACAGCGACTTGGTGTCGGTGACAGTCAATAGATTAGCACACCGCCAACGTAATCTGTTCTGATTAAATTTACAGATCTACTCCTTATCCCAGATCTATATAAATCAACCAGTGCTGGAGGCGGCTAGGGCTAGACGGGCCACTGATTACTATGATGATACGATGTTTATTCATAGAGTGCCAGTCGTTACCGACTAGGCTTAGGTTTTACAGCGTCTAGTTTCGAGAACTATACGAGACTAAGCTGAATTTTCGCTTAAGTGCCTCAGTAAATTGTTAAATTGCTTTTGTCTTTCGGTCGGCCGCTATATATGAAATATGAAAATGGATATTATTGCATTTGCATAAACCGGTTCAAGTGGACTCTATCTCATTTTCAGCTACGCCTCCCCAGAACTGTTTCAGTAGCAGTTGTCTTTTAGTGATAAAAACATCAGTGCCAGAGGAAATCATTCGTACTTGCCGTTTAGTCTAAACTACAAATAGTAACAACGTAGATCAGAGCGTAGAAGGATTTCTAAGAAACTTCGGAACTGAGAGTGCAAGTGTAGTGCGGGTTTTAAGTTATTTTTCGGACCTCAAGTGTCAGCTGAGCCCTGATATTTGAGCTAAGGATTAGAGGCATGTTTTTGCTTTGTCTCGACCCCAAAATATATCTGTAATCCGTGAGCATTTATCTTATCTTATAATGAAGCTTGTGCACCCTCAGACTACTGTGTTATAACCTTAATAAAAGATGAAATTGCATTTGCCTTCGGGGAGACGCACATCAATCAGAATGTCTTTTATGCAACTGACAACAATCGAAATGTAAACAATTTCACGACCGCATTATTATATAATAAATATAGTCCGGCGATGCGAATCCATTAGCAGCCCATCAACAGTTGATTCACCTGATTACCATGATGACCCGTAGAGCTCTTATCAGTGGGCCAACGGGGAAAAGTGATTAGATTTTGAAAGCCAAAAACATAACCTGCTCAAGACCTGCTTTTTGGACAGGTTCACCTCAGTACGAGCCCTGCAATGGTTATATACATTTGTGTAAATCAAATAGACATTCAGCCTTATCAGCAATCCACTTTATTGTGCTCCGTCTCCGTTTGGGCCTGATAAGTCGCCCCACAGCCGATCTGGAATTCAGAACAACACCGATGTGTGTTGGCCGCAGTTGATGAGCTCTCGAAGACTATCGCAAAGATTTGACAGTTTCGCGACGGGATGTGAAAAGTACAATCGGTCCCTTAGAATCCACCTACACTTTCAAATCTCCCTTAGATTGGGATGAAACAAAGAAAAAGAAACGTTAAAGGAAAATAATTTTAAAACGGAATCCAAAGTGTCACAGTGGTAGCTAAGTTTATCTGTGTTTTAAAAATTTATCAAACTTGATCATTTGTGCCGGCACACAATAAATTAGTGGTAAGTGGAAAAATTAAAGAGTTGTGGTTATCTTAAAGAAATACTTGAAAAATTGAAAAGATTTTAGACTGCCTTCTTTATGCTCAATGTTATAAACCAAATTAGAAGTGTTTGCTTGAGTCTGCAGTAAAGCCTTAAAGTTGAAATTTCTGTTATCAAATGTCTAAATCCTAATTGTGCTCTAATTGTTTAATAACATCCAACAAAACCAAAAGTTATAGCTCGCCATCAATTTAAAAATTATGAGTAAATATGTATCCATATTCATAATTTCAAGATTTTATTAACTGCTCGTGTCTCGGGAGATCCCCTAACAACCTGGGGCGCCGTGTGCCATAAAGATTTGTCCGACTTTCTTTGAACTTGGGAGAACCGCCCACAGAACCCCACAAATAGTACAAGATGCGCGATAAGCTTGAGCAGGCGAACAGCCGGAAGGCCTCACAGGCCTCCCAGGGAAAGTTCTCCCAGATGGACATAGACGAGTCGGAGTTTAATGATCCCTTCCAGCAACTGATGGAAAAGGCAGGAAACCATGGACGCTACCAGACTCTCTACAACTACCTTTTTGTCGGAGGGCTGGCATTTTGTGGAGCCATGATCTACATGAACATTATTTTGGCCCTCAATATACCGGATCACTGGTGTACTGTAGCCGGAAGGGAAAATACAAACTTTTCGCAGGAAGAATGGCGGGAAATCACCTTGCCCAAGTAAGTATGGCGCCGTACCTTCAGACCGGCTGATGATTAAGATTTTAAATAGACACGCTGACAACCGGGGAAAGCTAACCTTCAGCAATTGTGAGGTGTATCGGATGAATTTCTCTGATATTGACAATTGGTCTAGTTGGAATACTACACAGCGAACCAATGTAACAGAATGTGAGTATTATTTATATTCAATGACAATATTCAAAAAACACTGCCAACAGTACAAGAATTCATATCGAGATTATGGCTACATACCTTTCTAGTAAGCCAAAGTTTCCTAAATATCAAGCCTCCTCCAAGTTTTCCACATATATTACCTTCTTTCAGACTTACATCAAAACGATTCAGATGAGAAAGTAAATGTTAGCATAAACAACTGTTGGCAAGATTAGTTGTGAAATTACTTTTTATTCCGGTGGTGTGCTTGCGCTGCTGTCTTATAGATTTTTGCAACTTTGCACTCGAATGCATTTTACGACTGTTCCCACTCCCATTCTCGTTTTCCAGCCTGCCCGAATGGTTGGAGCTACGACAAGACTTGGTACGAGAGCACCATCCCCACAGACCACAACTGGGTATGCGCCAAGGATTTGTTCGTGACAAATGTGTTTGTGGTGGGCCGAGTGACGGAGGTGGCCGGTTCATTTATATTGGGACAAATGGGCGACTCGTAAGTGCGCGTGGGAATCGAAGTCCGCTTCCACTTCCTTCACCATCTAACTAAGTTATGGCATTGTCGGTAATTGAATTTGTCCACTCTTAATACTTGAAACCCGTAGATATGGGCGCAGGTTCGTGTACTACATCAGCGTGGTCTTCTGCTCCTTGGGACGCATCGGTTCGATTATGTGCACCAGCTCGTACACATGGTTCCTCATCATGTCCGGCATCGTGGGCCTCAGCGTTAACAGCCTCTTCCAGTCGCCCCAAATTATCGGCATGGAAATCTCACGGGAGTAAGTTTGGCTAAAGTTTTTTCCCAACTTTTATTGCTAACCCAGTCCATCCATTGACTCCAGGGAGGATCGTAGTCGAATCGCCTTCTTCCAAAGCTGTGGCTGGTCCATCGGCACCACACTGATGCCTCTTCTTTATTGGTGGCTGCGCCACTGGGATTCCTTTATGTGGCTCACTTCAGTGCCCACAGCAATGGTCCTCCTCTTTTCGAAGTAAGTCACGAAAACGAAGCCCAAATCTAATCACTTTCGAAGTTTATGACATGGTATTAATTGTGAATTAGTGATGCAAGTCAGTGTGTTTAAATTACTACGTTTTAAAAGTTTCCGTTAAGGTAACTTTACTAAGGTAAAGGTACTCCGTTTAAAAATCACAAGCCCATAGTTGTTGTATTATTGATATTTTATGTGAGATTATGATTGGGAAAGTTTTTCCTTTATCCGCCAGATACGTAATTGAATCCCCGCGCTGGCTCATAAGCAAAAGGCGATTCCGCGAGGCCATTGTGCAAATGCAGAAGATAGCCAAATTTAATGGCCACCGCTTCGACGTGACAGAAAAGGAGTTGGCCGAAATCTACAGTCGGGAAAAACAGGACGTAACCTACGGCATTGCATCGCTCTTTGCAGGCTGGCGGTTGGCCCGCAACACTATTATTATGGGCTTCAGTTGGTAAGCTTTTACACCGAAAAAAAATACATTGTCAAAAATATGCTTCCCGGGAGAAAATCATTTTAACTGAACTATTTAAAATGTGATTTTTATAAGTATGTATTATGCTTTCAAATGCTTTTTGGTTTTTTTTAATTCTATTCATATTAGAATGATTTTTTCACTTCCCTAGAGGTGAAGCCAACTTTGCCAATTTGCATGTCTAACTGCCGATTGACTCCTTTCCAGGTGCGTGGTAGCCGTCTCTTATTTCACGCTGGTGCTCTTCAGTTCCCGCATGGCAGGCAATCCGTTTTTGAACTTTTTGTACCAGAGCGTGGTGGAAATACCCGCCTACGTTGTAGGCCGCTACATGGGTAAGTGCCGCTGCGAGGCGTGACGAGACTCTGATTGGAGCAGTCCATCACGGAATTTGCAACCTTTTCTACTTTTCCCTTCTCTTGATGATTTTGTAGGTGATACGTATGGACGGCGATTCACAAACTCTGTATCGTTCCTTATCTCGTTCGTCACCTGCCTGCCCATCATCGTCTACTCAGTGGATGAGAGGTACGAGGACGTAATGATCTACCTGGCCACGTTCATCAAGTTCCTCAACGCCCTCACATTCTTCACGGTGAACCTCCAGTGCCTGGAGATTTATCCCACCTGCATGCGGCAAACCGGAGTGGCGCTGGGCACCATCCTGGCCAATGCCATTGGAGTGCTTGCTCCTTACCTTGTTTACCTTGGTACCACTGTGGACATTCGGGCTCCGTACTACATTTTGGGTCTCTTGTTCCTGCTGGGCGGGATTGGCGCTCTATTCCTACCGGAAACGCTCCATAAAAAGCTACCGGATACTTTGGAAGAGGCCGGTCACTTTGGCAAACACGACGTGAGTGTTTATTTTTATTACCCTACGCAATACATATTTTGGTTCTATAGAATAACCCTATCACTATGCAAAATCTATAAACAGTTTAAATTACAAAGTGCTCTAAAACCTACTTGTCTGTAATTACTTTTTCAAAAGTTGAACGAGTTCTTTAAACTTCTTCCGCTGAGTTGAGCAATAAGCCGGGGAAGAATTTTTCTGGTACATCGACTACGTAATTTATAATCTAAATTATGCAAAGCAGCCGTAGCCTAATTTCATTTTTCACAAATTTAATTTACAGAAATTCTTCAGTCTGCCGAAACCGCCGCTGGCGGCGGACCAGGACGACGGCTTGTCATCCCATCCGGAGCTCACTAGTCTCAGACGTTCGGAAACGGCGCCTTGAAGCGGTGTGATTCCTGAATCCTCAGAAGAAGTCCTTCGAAGTTCTTGCGATGGCAATCGATTGCCACTCCCGTTCACCGCATTCACATCCCTTTTGTTGTGATGTTACATTAAGTTTAGCTCGAGAGTATTGCGAATAAAGTATTGTTATGTAGGATGTCGTAATAAGACCCGCATAAATCACAAATCACCCGAAACCCCTACCAAACACAAAGAAATCTCTGCAGCAATGAGTTTATCAGCGCATCTGTCAGAAATTTACAAATTACCTGACGCGCCCAAGGGCCAGGAGCTGGGGTAGCTAATGCTGTGGCTAATTTAATAAATGACGCTCCACATGGCGTATGCGTAATGCGCGGCAGGCGCCTGATTTATGCAAGTTATGTATCAATTTTTATCACCAGTTGCAGGAATTGAGCCAGGTCCTGTCTCATTCGCTCTTACTCCTCTGTCTTTGGTTAGAAGTTGGCAAGTTGGCAAAGTGTTAAACTGTAAGCAGCCACTGACACCGAAAGAAGGAAACAAACTGACAGAACAGCAACAGGAAGTACAATGTATCGAAACGAAAAGGATTGGAGACCGAATTTTGGATTCCCTATAATAATATTAAGAATGCATTTTTAGAAAACCAGCAAGGAACAATTTGATACGTAAATTTCATGTAGGTCTCTTGATATTCAGGACGCCCAATTTAATTTTCCCAAAATTGCGAATTTTCACTTAGATTTTCAATATATGTTTTAAACATCTTTACTAGAGACTGCCATGAACTATCCTTTCGTGTCCCGCAAAAAGTTTGGCTCGTGTGGCATGCCTGGAAAACAGGACGTGAAACTTTTGTGCGCAAAGGTGTTTCGTTTTTCAAGTTATTTATTATGATTTATTTGCCAATGTGGCGCGCTGATGTGGCAACGTCTCAGACGGAGACTGAATCTTGGTCGCCACCCTATATCCTCCCCTCCAGCAACTCCAACTCCATCTGGCGTGGCTGCAGCGATAAGTAAATTGTTTATCCTACTTGTGAGTTATGTGCTCCGACGGCCAGCCAGCAAGCCAGCAAGGAGCTGGGCCAGGACCTGTTTCCACAGGATGAGGGAAGCCATTCAGTTTGATGATCATGTTGATGTTGGCCCTAGGTTTCTCGGGCCGGAGCTGTAATGGCCACGGCAGCTAACATTGTTATGCTTTCATAAACAGCTGAGCGCAATTTTCTGATAAGCCAGGTCCTGCGCCAGGACTTGGTGCTTGTGTTGGTGGCTATTTGTTTCAATTTATCATAAAAGGCTACGCCGGAAGTCAGCCGAGCTGCAGTTGAATGAACGATGGAAGCGAATAAGGCGTATAAGGCGAGCGGCGTCTTGAAGCGGCTTAGCAAAGTCCTGCTTCTGCTCTGACTCTTGGTAGTCCTTGGCAGCTGGATGAGCGGCATTAGAAGAGATTCCTAACCATTCTACTCAAGAGGAGCAGGAGTCCGAGAAGAGGAGACCTTTTAAGGACTAAATAAATAGGACTCCCAATTATCACTGTCGCCAGCAAAAGACTGCGAAGAACAAAAATGGTTTTTTGTGTATTTTTATTCGAAAACTAATATTATCTAAAGGAATTTAAAATAAATGCATTTAAAAAATTTGTGAAATAAATTAAAAACTGTTAATTTATTTCTTAAAAAATTATGTTTATCGTGGGTTTCTTTCCTTTGTGTAGCCAAATTACCCCAAGCTCGAAAATGTCTCGCCTTGGTCGTTTTCTGGACCAGTACAGTCGAACCCTTCCCTACTTGTCTTGGCAGTAATGAAAACAAATGCCCGGCCATTTGCAGCAACGGGGACAATTAAAGAGGCAAACATTAGGAGACTGCAATCTGCAATGGCAGCGAAACGAAAAGTAAATCTAAAGTGGAAGTGCAGTGGTGCAATGCTGCAGAGCTACTTTACTACAAATTTTCTGGGGCTTTTTCATATTTCACGCAATTGAGAAGGAGCCAAACTATTTGCAATATTTCAGGCTGCCACACGAACGAAATCCAGACATGAAAAATGCAATGCTTGCTTGGGCTTCCTGGGCAACTGTGGAAGGAAGGTCGGGGGGGATTGGCAGCAAGTAGCGGGTGCCACAACAGTGATTGCGCTTTATTTGTGATAATAAAACACACCATCGCGCCGAGACGACGACGACAGAAAACTGAGGGCCGGAACACAGGGCGGGTGGCGAAAATCGAACCGCGAAATTGCAACAAACTGCGCGTGCATTGGCCTCTGAGAAAATCGGGGGGTTGAAGTGAAAAGTAAGGGCAGATTCAGCGACTCCCGAAGCAGAAGTCAGGACCTTGCTGGAAGCCGGGGTGAGAATATTTAAGCTGCAACAACGTTGCAACGTTGAAGCAAATATTAAAGGAAAACACGGACACGGACCGGCAGCGGGCGCAAAAGGATTTACTGCATATTTCATGTTCACAACGAACCAATTTTACGCTCTTCAAATCCTATTAGTCAATGGCCCTATGGGGATGCACCACCACCAGATTCAGAGCCACCAGCAGTTGCACCACCAACACCAGCACCGGCAGCACCAGAAGTAGCAGCATCTGAGCTGAAGCTCCAGCCAAGGCAGCTGTTTCGGCAAAAGGGTTGAGATTGAGTGGTGAACTGTGATGTGGGTGGTGCTGGGTGATTGGTGATTCCTCGGCTCAGATACAGCGACTTACTTGCACACATATGTATGTATATATATTAAATGCACTCGTAAAAACAAGTTCTCTGAAATATAAAACATATATAAATATAAATTAAAAAATAACAGGAACATTGTAAACAATCATTTTTAGTATTGCATCGGTTGATCAAAAATAACTGTTTCTAGTAATTTCTCATCACATTTGCATAGCATTTTCTGACCCAAAAATATTTTCTACTGTGCTTATAGATACATCCTTATATATATGTTTAATATATAAGTAAGATTCTGGCCTGGGTCAGCTTAGTGTGTCTGGCATTTCCGCACGATTATGCATGTGAGTGGCGGTGTGGCTGCTGGTAGCTGAATGGTCTGGGTGGTGCCCGTGCCTTACGAAATGGATGGGGATAAGCCCAGTGGACACCCCGCAAATGCCCGCCTGGAAACGTTCCTCATCAATCTAGTTACTTCGAGGGCATGAATTATGAAAAACGTGCAAAATGCAAACGGAAATTAAAATTTATATAAAAAATTGGGGGGATGGAGAACGGGAACTTCCACTCCGTTAGACAACCCACACACGATGAAAATCAAAGAAAGCCGAAAACAACAGATGAAAAAACTCTGACCAGAGCAGGAGCTAGGGAAATATGTATGAGAAAATTAAACATATTATCCCAGACCGTTGGCATTCAGTTTTTGGACAGAGGTCGGACGTCTCCGGCACAGCTGTTGTAAAACAAACCTTAACTTTGGCCGCATACAACATTTTTGTCAGGGTCCTGCCGCTGCCACGGCTGTCCTTTATTAATTTAACAGGCTCCGGCAGTGATGCGATGCGACTTTGACTACAACTTGAACTACAGCAGAGCTGGAATCAGAAACAGGGCTTACGAGGGTGGGTGGGTTGGTGGCAACGACGGAATTCAACAAGCCATAAAACATATGAGGCAGCCGAGTCACATGCATTTTTCATGAGCCGTTGGCTTGTGTGCCCATCACAATCAACGGACCAGGCCCGAATAGTCACCGTTGCGAGGATAGCCCCCCTAGAATCACACTGTACAGTAGTAACCCCACCACGACAACGACAACAATCATCAGCAGTACCCATCCTCACCGGCTCAATGGGAGTCAGCTGGAGGACTTCTGATCCAGCTCCTGCTCCTGCTGCTGGTTTCCCAGCTCTTGGCTACACTTGAACTTACAATGACACGTTCAAGCCTCAAATAATGGTAAGCAAATGTGGTATATGCATATTTGTTTGGGAATATCCGAGTAAGAGCTCAGTCAGTGATTTTTTGTGATTTTTTCATTGCTATAAATCGTTTTGCCTCAGCATTTTCACAAATTTCTTTCGTCAGGTATAACACACATCTTTATTTTAATATTTTTTAACAACAAATCTATAATTTTAAATTATGTGTCTAGTGGGTATATTGATACATATGAAAATATGACACATATTTTGCTTTTTTGGCAAAATACATATTTAAAAGGTTTTGTGTTCTATTAGAAGGCTTTTGGATTACAAATAGTCATGAGATTTTCAACTAGGATTTTCAACCATAAACGAATCTTGGAACCATTCCCCATAGATCTCCATTAATGCCTTGCCGTTAAGATTTGAATAAGTTACTTTTCCGCTAGCAGAAGTTCCAATATCAGTACTTGAAATGTTTTTCGCCCATGGCGAAAGCTATTGTTTTGTTAACAGACATGCGATTCTCCATTGGACTACCTAAAACAAAATCTCCGAACCGATCTCCATTGATCCCATTCAACGGCGCGCCGCCATTCGATAAATTCTCTGGCTGCATTCAGAAGGTGAGAAATGTGTATTTAAGAGGTTCATTGTTCCTTGCGATGACTATAGTTTTATTAACAGACATGCTATTCTCAATTGGAATACCTGAGAAGAATTTGGAAACCTTTCTCCATCGATCCCTATCAATGCCTTGCCCCCACGTTTCTTAGCCGCTTTGAGAAATTACAAAATAAGTATCAAGACGGGTTTTGTTTCATCTGCGAAGACTATAGTTTTATAAATAATCGTGAGATTCTCAATTGGGATACCAGAAAAGAATCTGGGAACCGTTCTCCATTGATCCCCACCAACGCCGTGTCGCCGCGGTTTCAACAAATTTTTTGGCCGCTGTCAGAAGTTGCAAATATGTATTTAAATAGTTTCTTGTCCCTTGCGAAGGCTAAAGATTTTTAGAAAGTGAAACTATAAAGATTACCGGTTATATGACATCTTCATCCACCGCAAGGTTCAATATCTTTATTATACTTTAGGCGACAGCAATCTTATTATTGTCGAGTTTATTGGGTACAATAAGTACACATTCGGTAAATGGAAGATCACCCACAAAACCTTTAAGTTTTCAGTTAGTACATTGACATATTCCATCGCATTTGGTAGCCCGTAAGTTACTGAACTTTGGCCAATCTCTGCTGGCAGGAAGCGTCATAAAAATCATCAATCATCCGCCCTAGGCATCCAAGCTTCAAGGGAATATCAGGGACAGAGACACCACCTGCATTTTCTGTAGTTTTTCATTTTCCCTCCGCCCTGTGCCCAACTTATTGAGTAACATTAGTTTGCATTAAATTTAGGGAAACATCTTTATTTCTATGAAAACCAACCTTACAAAGTATTTCATTCAATTGGCCAAAAACGTATGCAAATTTGCTACACATTTTTTTTAAAACATTTTTTTTGTGTTTTTTTGATTACGATTGCAAAACATTTGGAGCATTCGCTGGCTAAATATTTGATTTTCACAAATATTCCAAACAGTTCATATTCTAGGGGTGTATACATATAACTATATAAATATCAGTAAATATGCATATATATTTACGATGTACGCTTGAATTTATTTGCGGATACCGGGGAATCTGTCACGGTTTCACGCGTGCCCTATTTTCATAAGTAATATTTATTTATTTATTTATTTTGGCAATCAATTTTCTTTCTCGTTTTTTTTTTTGTTTTTGTTCGCGGCCATTTGCATTTGAAATGCTTTCGGCATTAGGCTTAAACACTAACGTATGTAAATTAAAATTCGATTTCTGACCATAAACATTTGATTGTAAATATACGTATGTTTGGGGCTAAGTATATAGATTTATCTGTTGTTGTATATGTATTTTGTAAATGTGTATAAATTGTAAGTCATTAATATCCATAATAATAACTATTATAATATGTATCTTAATGCCAGTCGGATGCTCATATTCGGGCTCCAATAAAGACTCCTCCGTCTCGGTTATTTATTGTGGTCGGGCGAGAAAGTGCGACCCGTCTCCCTGCAATGCAAGGCCAGAAAGTGGGCCCATTGATTTATGGCCAACACCGGCCGTCCTAGTTTAAATTATGATTGGGCTTACGCATATATTAATTGTTCTGAACACCTCTCTAGTCTGGTTGTGTGCATTTTGGGATCAATTTCGAAATGCCTTTCGCTTGATTGGCAGTCATGCTATTACTACAATATATTCTCAATCAATTTTTATTATTATTATTTATCCAAATTAAAGCGAGCTTGGCAGCCTGAAATTTGACTTTGTATTTTACAGTTTACGCTTTAATTGCTGTGGTCTATTTTTGCTGATTGCTCTCATTGTTTCTGCTTTTAACCATTTAACTGGGATCTGTTTCTGTGCATCTGTGTATCTGTACCAGTATCTGTATCTGAATCTATATGTATACGTTTTATGCCTATTGGTAGTTAAACAATTATATGTATATTAAACTGGCGCACAATTTTACACTTGACTGCCCGTTCAGAGTCTGTTGCTTTGTTTTCACTTTGCCTATATTTAATTTCACCTTTTTTCACTGTTTGCATTTGTTTGTTTGTCTATACTATTTCACTATTGCTGGATTGCTTGCTGGTTGGATTGGTTCGATTGGTTGGCTTGGTTAGCTGGCTGTTCTGCGTTTAATTTAATTTAAATAAAACAATCATCGAGCCCTGGCAGAGTTAATTGCACGTTAACGCAGTTCAACACAAAAAAAATTCAATAAAGTATTCTATTAAATGGCTGCGATGGAAAAGTTTTGTGGGGGAAAGTTGGATCTGCTTTAGCTATAAGGGGAGAGGAAAAGTGCTTAAGCTAATTGCTGTTTCGGCAACGGGCGATAGGCGACAAGCAGCAGGCGGAACCGGAAACTGGCTTCAAAATGGCCGCCAAACGCACTCACGTACCGGGTAAATGTTTCAATTTTCTGGCAGCTCAACGTGGCGCCGCAGACATTTAATAATAAACGCAGCTGCAGCGCCAAAGTTTTTTCGGATGTCTGTATGGCTTTTATTTTTAAAGTGCACTCAAAGAAACTAAAAATCTTTGTGGTACTTGAGAACTCAAACTAGGTTAGTTTGACATTCAAATGCTTTAAGGTTTGAAAACACAATTGAATTTACATATTCTATTCATATGAACATATACTGAGCACAAACTCGATTCTTAGAGTGTAGAAGAATGAAAAGACAACCGCGAGCAAATGGCCATCGACCATTTTGAAGCCTTTCGGCCAAAGAGCAAACAAAATTAAAAACGAATTTCAAATGCCTTTGCCTGGCTCAAAAATGCAAATCGCATTCTCTGTCCCACACATGTATACACACACTCACTCACAGACACATATATGCATCGCAAGATAGAGTCAGGACATGTTGCATACTTTCGGGCGCATCATGCAATTAAAATGCAAAAAAGACAGGTTGGCCTGCAAGCTGCCGAAAAACCAAAGACCAAAATCGATGCAGTGCCAAGTTGAAACGGAAATGCCAGAGCCGGAGAGCCCGGAGATCCGGCACCGTCCGTCTGTCCGCTTGTCCGTCAGTCTGTGCAACGTCTGCGGTTAGAACAAGTTTGCCAGGCTGCCGGGATGTGTGCGTTTGTGTTCTTCGCTCTGTGTGGGTGTATGCGTGTTGATTTAACGTTAAGCTTGTTGGATTTTTGCGTTTTGTCAACATTCCCCCGGCCAGTTGTCGATGCATCTGCATCCGCATTCGCAGACTGTTGCTGCGGCTGCTTTCTCGGTCTCGGGGTGTTCAAATAATTGCCAATGGACCTTCGGGGTAAGAGCATTTCGAGATTGATTCTGGTTTGGAAGTGTGTAGTTTATACTGTACGGTAACGGTGGCAAAAATAGCGAAATTTGGAATACAGTTTTTTTAAAAAATAATTCAACGAGGAAATGCACAACTGTGGCTTCAACTTAATTCAATACATTCAATAAATTGTCAAACAAAAAATGCTCTTAAAAAATTCTCTTATATCCAAAAAGTTAAATAATAATAAAAATAATTAGAATCAAAGTTAAAACATAAAAAAAGGGGAAAAAGTAAAAAAAAAACAATTTGCAGATAAAACGTATCTCTTTAAAATAATTTAAAACATGAAGCGCCATTTTTGTGACCGTTTTAGCGTCATTCGATGTGTATGGAATGTGTGGCTTAGGCTAGGCTTACTCTTTATTATTGGTCAGGTGGCTATACTATACAGTGGGTTCAAGTGCTGATTCAGGTAGGGTCTCTCAATTAGTCCTATAGGTAAGCTTTAACTCAACGATTACTCTTTAATTCCTACGACTATTTATGTTCCTATTGTTAAGTTATGAGTTTTCCATATTGCTTTGTTGACTGGATAGATTTCCTGTTCTGTTTAGCCTCATCCTATATCGATTATGCTCCTGTTTATTATATCACCTGATTGAGAAAACGGATTGATTCATTAGGGATCTGGGATCGGGATCTGGGATCCAATATATCCGATATCTGATATCAAGACTTAAGCAGCTGCGCTGCTTAGGGCCGTATCCTAGGGATGCTTTGTGTAATTATTTAGGGGCATTTCGGTCACGTGAGTGTGGGCCACCTCCCCCTTGTTCCTCTCGTGCAGGGCCATCTCCAGAGGGGCACTGGCCGGTTTCTTCTGGGCCGCCTTTTGGTTTTTAAGCTGCAATATAAGAACACTTAATAATGACGTGATATGGATGATTGTGATTTTATTTACTCTCTGTATGGTCTTTTCAAAATCTTGATGTGGCTCTGGTCGCTTCATAGTGCTACAGTTTCTTAGCCTCTCGTTTGTCTGAAAAATAAAACCAAACATAAAATAAAATTGTAAGCTTTCTTGATGCCTCAATTTATTCTATTTAAAGAGTCCTAATAATTCTAGAGTTTTATATATTTTCCACAGTATTGTGCCCATCCATGATTACTTCATTAACTCGAGAGCCAACCCAACAAATCGACACCTCAAAACAACCGCGTCCAGAGCTTCAGAATAGAAATGTCAAATTAAAGCGGCGGGGCAGCCAAATAAGTGTAATGAAAGGCCAGCAGTCGAGTCCCCGAAGTACGAGGAGCATTTCCGCAGCAGACCGCATAATGAGTGCAAGTTTAGGAGCCGGAGCACACGCTCCGGGCGACCTTTGACTTCTGGCTGGCACTGTGAAAAACGGGAAAGGAAACCCCCAAAACAGAGCAACATTGGGCAAAGAAAGGTAATGAGTGCCAGAGGACACGCCGCACACACAAAAGAAGTTATGTCCCCCAAAAACACGGAGCAGAATTGTCGCCTGTGCCAGTGCTTAGCCGAAGTCATTTTCAAAATTGACCGCAAAACTCGCTGGGCTGCTGGACAGCAAAGTCCAAAAAGTACGACCAAGCTGGACAATCTGCAGTCCTGGCGTCCACTCAGCAGCGGCAAATTGTGCTTAAATATTAAATGAACAGCCGGCGAAAGAAAAACCGGACAACAACCGTAAAACACAAAAAGTTATAAACTCTCGCCGGGACCAAAAGACCCCAAAAAATACGGTAAGCCAAAATAAAAAAGACTCCAAAAAAGGCAAAGAAAAAACAAACAAAGTACACAGCGGAGGTACACACACAAAACAAAACACTTTGGCAAGCCTGAAATAATAAAAACAAATGCGAACGGAAAAAGGACAATCGTGTGTAGGCAGAGGTGGCCTCTTCACCAACTCACTCCCGTTTCCGGGATGACAACCGCAACAAAGCCCGAAACGCGCCAAGGTGCAAATGACCAGGTACCAGGTTCCAGGTTGCCGAGTTGCGGATTTGCCAGGACGTGCTCCTCCTCGGGTCCTTGACAACGCCCCCGACAATGCGATTGGCGCTCTAGTGCTCTGTGATCCCTTTGCCAGTTGCTGGGACACTCAAAAAAATAGCTATACTTTTCATGCAACTACTATTAGTCCCAATAAAAAGTCAAACCATCTTTTAAATTCGCTCATAATGTCATCCTTTTAAATATATGAAATCATATAGTATTTTGCAGTGTAAAGCAAATTCTATTTCAATCTGCAACTGCCACCTGCACTTGCAACGCGCCCCTTTCCCATGGACAGTTCATATCTCGGAGTCTGGCATTTGCATCCGGCACATGTCCTTGTCCACTGGCCCCATCCTGTCCCACCCTTTTGCGCTATTGCCATTGTCTGGTTTGGACCGTTCACCCGGCGCAAGTCAACGCAATTAACGGTAATTGCCTTTTATCGGCTTAGCCTTGATAAAGTTTTCCCACCCCAGGCTCCCACTTTGCCCCACCGAACGCGACCTCCCTAACTAGTGTTGTTGGTCCTGCGGCCATCGTTGTTATTTGTAGGTTTACGCGGTTTTTATATTTTAATTTAATTTTATAAGTAGTCCGGATCCCGACCGCCGCTGCCCAACTCCCCCTCCTGGCTCTGAAACTTGTCTATGGCAAAAATTCGACATTAAACAGAGCAGCGGATGGGCATTGGAAAAGTTTTTGTTTTGAATGCGGCTACGAAATGCTTTGAAGTTGGCTCCAAATTATGGAACTTTTCATGGCATTCTGGGGAAATGGGAAGCGAGAAAGTAGACGGAGGGGACTTCAGGGGACATCCGATCTTCAAATAAGAAACCAGGAATTATACTGCCAGAGAAATGCCAAAACTTCAACCATTTTCTTAAATATCCAGCACCTCGAAGATGCTTTCTGATGAGCTTTACTTATGAAAGTGTCACTAAAAATTTGTCACCAAAACTTATGACTTCATTTAAATAATACATTTATAGAATTTGTTAACCTTTTTTCAAAGTATACTCTATCTAAATCAATTAAATCCATTATTTAACGACCATTTCACGATTTATATGGCCCATTTCGACATGGGGTCTTGTTCCCTACGGAAGGGACAAAATCACACATGGTGTGAGTAGTTCCAAATGGAGTGACCTCTGACTCACCTTCAGCTGCATTCCCTCGCCGGCGTTCAGTTCATCTCCACTCTGCCGAAGGCCGTGCAAAAATCGGGCGAAGACCGTGCGCCGCTGCTTGTGTTTGTTCCGACCCTCTGCCACAGATACAAATCCAAGTCCGGATTCAGGTGCAGATACAGATACAGAGTCGCGAAGGAAATGAAGCGCACAATCAAATCGAGAATCAAACAGACATTCATTTGATTAACCAGACAGTCAAAGTTGAAGCGTAAAAACCAATTTAATTGAATTAAAAGCCATAAAAACCAAACAGCCGACAAACTGTCTCTAACCGCATCCAAGGAAGGATCTCTCTCACCTGTTGCCGAAAAGTCGTAAAAGAAATTGGAACGCGCTCCCGGGTAACTGTGCTGCATTCCGTTCAGATTCAGAGCCGATTTCGAGTCGATGGCATTCCTGGCCATCCTATTGGCTAAGTCGTTCTGCGTGTAGCTGTAGATCTCGTTCTCCTCGCGATTCGACAGGCAGCTGGATGGCTTTAAAAATGTACAGGCGAAGGGGGTTTGGAAAATTTATTATTTTTTTTACTGAAAACGTTTTTATTTTTGGAAACATAATAAAAACTTTTGGGTGAGGAGTTTCTTTCAGTGCTGTGCCATATATAACCGCGCACATGTGTCTGCATAATAAACGAACTCGAAATGAATTAGAGTCTGATTAGTTCGGGAGGTCGTAAAAGCCTCCCGCAGGCCAAGGAGGTTATAAAAGGTCATAGGGTACCAGGAGTGGCGTCGCTTACCAAGTACTTTCCGGGCACATACAGTGGCTGGCTGTGGCTGGTGGGCAGCACCGAGGAGCCGACCAGACCCCCGCCCATTCCCGATCCGCTGCAGCTCGGCCCCGCCATCCGACTCCGGCTGAGCGTATGGCCAGTGGAGATGCGGACGTGGCGCTCCTTCCACTTGGACACACGCACCTGCTCGATGGCGTCCAGGACGTCTTCGTAGGGCATGTTGATCTGTTTGCTGTAGTGGGCGGCCAGTCCTTCCAGATAGCCCCGTTTGCCCTCCTGCAAAGAGTGCAATAATATGGATTAAGCAACCTTCGACATATCTTACTATAAAATCAATGGAATCTAATTAAGATTATCTAATTGATTTCTGACTACCCCAAGACCCACATTTCTCTCTGTATGCTTGCACGGACAGATCTATGATCCTGAAGAAGGCCAGGGTCAAACTTAGCTTTCTGGAGTAGATGGAGGAGGTCGCTGGGTAGCCAGGTTACAAGGCAGACACACACAAGTGTTAATATCTTCCGGTAATTAGCGTGAGGTTGCCACTTAAATGTGTCCTGTTTGATATTCAAAGCGGTCACTGAAGCGGCAGCATCGTGCTCCTTTATGCTGCCACTGGCTTTGAGTCAGCCCCGGCATCCGTATCTGTATTTGTCCGCATCCGTATCTGCATCTGTGTTTCTGAGTCTGCACATGCACCTGCCCCTGTACCCAGCCCCTCGTGCTTGGCAAATTCATTTAGCGCCGCATTCAAGTAATGCACATGCAAACATTTGTGCTGAAATGCAACTTGTCTGCAGCTGTCAGTCAGTTAGACACACAAATACACACACAGACAATCACACAAGCGCCCTAGCAGACTCACAGATACACCCAGAGGGATGTCTGCCTCATCAGCGCAAAGTGCAATTAGTTCAAGTTGCAACTCGCGCCCAGACAGCTCGACAGAGAGGGCTATACAGTGGGCGAAAGAGATGGGCGGATGTAAGCCAACAAGTCTCAGAGAAAACTACGGCAGACACCTTTACTTGCCGCCGGCTTCCCCGCTTTCCCCACTCGCCGTAATTCCATTTGAGCCTTAAAGTAACATTTCAATTTGCGCAACAATCGTAAATATTTAACCACAACTTGGCAAACAAACTGTTTCGCAGCAAGTAGTTGCAGAAAAATAATAGCAACTAAAGCTAATTACAATGCAAAGCAGCGATTTCTGGAGCTCTGCCTACGGAAAAGTTTTGGCTCCTGTCGAAGGAGATGTCTGCCTTCCTTGACAGGAACTGCCAAAGAGCTATGCACAGAGCATAAGCTGTAGCACTTTGAATGAAAATTATGATTAATTAAAACATTCGGGCTACGTTTGGGAGGGAGCCCTGACTAAAATATGCTTTTCCAAGTGCCTTGCTAAAGGAGGAGCTGAAGTAGAACCCAAAGAATCGCATGTCCTGCATACTGAAAAGCTTTCTCGAAGAGTGTCTGCCAAACTGTCAACACTCTGCTATGAGCTCAATAGGCGCCACTGCCACGCCTATTTCAGCTGAAAGCATCACGCCCCCGAGATGAGGCATGCCTCTTCAAAAAACTTTAAATGTAGATGGGCACGCATCTATTTGCATTGCATTGAGATTGCATTTCTTTTGGCGGAATGCAGGCGTCCCTGAACCAGTGACATGCTTTCAGCCAAATGCAGATAAAAATGCACAGATACACACGCCCCACACCCACTCAAAAAATGTGGACAAAAGCCCAGGACTCATCACAACCAGCCTGGCTGACAAGTGCCTTTCAATATAAACTTTTTCACACAGATACAGTGGGTGGTTCTTGACATATGCGAAGAAATATATGTAAACAAAATATTTAATAAATCTGACATAAGAATCTTCTTTAATCCATAGACAAGCTAATCATTTAATTTCACTTTTTAAAGTTAAAGATAAATAAATTTTCTAGCCACAGTAGTTTTTAGTCCATATGTGTGGTTCTGTTTTCCATAAAATTCTACGCGGTTTTTGCCCCGCTGGAAATTCCAATTTGCTGGCCTGGCCATTTTGGCCGATCGTTTAATTGCTCCCCCCAGTGCTCTCTCTCTTGCCGGAGAATCGTGACCACAATGCAGAGCTTTATCTCTAAGCCAGCAGCAGTGACCAAAAAATACGCGCCAAAATAAACAAAATTAACGCAATGCAAAATCATTTCCCCGGCCAGGGACCACCGACATGCATATAATAAAATAAACAGAAACCTGAAATGGGCATGGGCCGGGGGAGGAGGGGCTAGAATGGGTCAGGAGGGGGCTTGGGAATGCTGAGGAGGCCCAGCGGGTTGGCCACTCGGTTTAACTAAATTAAAATCGTGTTAATTTCACATTAGAGCGCACACAGTGCTCCCTGGCTCCCCAAACGCCTGTCACACATTGCACACTGCAATGTTATGGCGGTCCTGACCCCTGGCCCTCCGGCCACACGGTTTACTACCTCCCTAGCCCCTAACTAGCCCCACGTCCACCCCCTCTTCTCCCGGCGGGCTCAGTGGCAGCATGCAAATTGCCAGAGCCCTAAACAAAATGACCAAAGATAAGAACAATTGCCTGGCGAGTCGGGCTTGTTTTCGTGGGGGAAACTACTATAAACCTGGAAATAAATTATGTTTTAAACAGGTGAAAATTAAGGTATTAATGGAGCTCTACGGTTAACTCAATCAGTGTTTTTATATCTAAAAGCAGCAGAAAATGAATTGAAAAATACGAATCAATCTGTGTGGAACACTTGTTAAACTTCATCAGCCTTTCGGGTTTTTCTTTTTCATAATGTGTTGTGGTGTGCTTAAAAGTGGTGTGCCCCACGAATCCACACTTACCGGAGTGGAGTATGGATGGGCAGTGAGGCGAATGCCATCGGCCTCGAGATGTCGCTTCATGACCGCCTCGAGTTCCTTCATGGTCACCGGCGTATCACAGTCGGAGGCCAGGATCTCGTTGCTGCTGCTCAAGGACACCGCCTTGGGGTCGTTGATTAGGACATAGACAATGGCCGCCCCCTTCTCCCGCAGCATCCGCACGTTCTTGAGCAGTTTGCCCCGGTGCGAGGGCGTATCCACCCCTATGGCATCGAGATCGATCTCCCCGATTTGCTTGCAGATCTCCAGCTCGTCGTAGCCATTCTCCAGGAAGCTCTCCCCGTACTGGCCCATTCCGATGGTGCGCAACCACTCGCAGACAATGTTGGTGGTGGTGTGGGGGTGCGGCATGGTGCCACTGGAATGCGCGTTCGCGTATCACGTGGCCCCACCGCCGAGGGGCAGATCGAGCGGTGCAAACGAGACCTTGGCCAAGCGTTGGTGCGACTTGGACGCACTGGGTGCCCCACATCCGCTAGCTGCAATACTGGGAGTCCCAGCCGCAGTGGCAGTTCCAGTGGCAGCCACCTCCGGTTGATTGCAGCTGCTGGCGGCACTGCTGCAACTGCTGCTGGATGTCGCTTTCATAGCAGCGGCAAGTGGAAAGTGTTAAACGGGATACTCTAGGGAAGAAATTCGAAAATATATTAATATATTTAGCTATTATATTTAGAAAGACCTATACATGTTAAAATAATCCACTAATTAAAGCTTAAAATGAATAATCGGAAATATATGCTGCTGATTAAATTGTTATCGTAACCAACCCCCTAATTGAAGTAATGAATTAAATTGACTTGTGGGCAAGGAAAGAGTGCCATTATTATGACTTTCATTTGCCAAGTGCAGCAGTGCGTATGCGTAATATTGTTTCGACTACTTCCGGTGGCCAGGGTGGCCATTAAATCAGACAGGTGAAGGTCGGAGGAGACGGCAGAAACTGGATACTGGAAGGTGGAGGGTCAGAGGGTGGGCTGGCATATCAATTTGCGTTAATAGCAGTCATTGTTCACTCGCATCGGGGGAGACGGGGCTCTGCGAGAGTTATGCCTATCCTGGAGTCCTCCGCCTATAAGCACTTAATGATAATGCTCGGTCATGTACACGGGCCACTAAAACACTTGAATATGCTTAGCCCCGGAAGCCACTTGCATATGAATAAGCCACTTAAAATGACAGATGGACCAACACACACCGTCCCCACCCCACGCACGCACATCCTCCGAGGATGACGGGGAGACTGGAAGACTGCGCCCTTGGGTCACAGACGAAAAGACAAAAGGAAGTCGCCTAACTATTTGCCAGATCCTTCTCCTTTGTTTGTTGTACATACATATATTTGTGTGTTTGGCTGTAAAAATATTTTTGCTTGTCGAAAAATGAAATGCAAATGTCTGCTGGCAGCAGAAATATTGTCCAGCCAGGTGGCACGAGACTCCTCCCAACGACTGACCCAAAAATCCCCCAAAGACTCCAAAGTGAAAGTAGAGACCAGGGGGGCAGACAATGGCATAATGAAAATAATGTGGCTACAGTTTGCCCAAACACACAAAGCACACAAAATGCTGCAGCTGTCATTGAGTGTTCTTAGATTGGAGTGGATCCAGTGGAGTCGGTGCCATTGGATTTCCTGTTTTTCCGGCCCGTGGATTTATGTACAAGAAACTCAGATTTGCCGTCCAAAGTGAGACACAACTAATTGACTCGGCTTGACTTGGCATCGTCGCATGCCTTTCATATTAATAAACACATGCTAGAACAAGATTTCAGGAATGCTGCTGGATGGACAATGGGGCGTATGAGTGACCTCTGCCAAGGGGTTGAAGACGACGGAGATGACGAAGCTTCATGAAATGTCATGGAGGAAAATTGCTGGAAGACTCTGGACTTGGGGCAGAGGTGCACTGATATTCCAGGCAATTCGAAGCCATTTCGGAATTAAAATGGTTTAAGGCAGTCTCTAAGGGAAGAGGGTAATCGATTTCTGGCAAATAGAACTTAAAAGGTAAGTATAAATAGAATATCAAAGAAAGTTATAGCATTTTAAACGATATTTATTTATTTATGTAGTGTCTTAAAGTCTCATAATTTGCAAAAACAGAATCAATTCAGCCAAAAATTCTTTAGCTAAGTTATTCAGGAGGTCCTTCTCGACTGCGCCTCTGGATGAGGCCTCGGCTGCTGCAGCTACAAATATTTAACCACACCTACCCACCAATGCCCCCTCTCGGAAAATTTTCGGCACATTGTTAGCATAATAAACACATCATAAAATGCAAAAGGCAAAATCAGTAAAGTCAATTTTGAAGATGTTTTGCATACGCAGCCGAAGTTTATTTACGAGCAAACTGCCGTTTGCCGTCCTGCCCCAAAAAGGCTGCAAGTCGCAACTTAATGAATGTCAGATGCAGCCTGTACCTGGACGGGATATGCCCACACACAATGTCATATGTGCACTGCGTATGTATAAGCTGCGTAATTACATGAATGTTGGATTGGAAATTTGCATATGCCGCAAACTGACTCCGATAAGCGTCTTAAATTTTCAATTTCATTGTTTATTAAGTGCCAGATAATTGTGTTTGCCAGAAAGTCCGGCGATCAAAGGTGTTCGTTCACTCCGCCTGCCCACATTTTCCGTTTGTAATTATTGTGCAAATTTTGCGCAACTTCCTCTGCATAAGACTTCCTGTCCTGTTCACAATTGTGATTGACACTTTGAGGCCTCTCAGGCGTGTGAAAATTCGCAAGTGTGCAGCGCGCTTTCTCCCTAATTACCCCGCTTCTCTATAATTTAAAACCTATCATTAATAATTTGGTCGGGGCTTAGCGCCAAACTCCTTGGACTGCCCGGCACAAAATTAAACTGAAACAACACCATATGTGTGGGCAGATAAATACAATCCTATGCCTAGGACAATGGTTCCATTGTTTACGGCTTTCGCCGTCACTTTTTCCATGCAAAATTTTCAGCCAGAGTAATTAATTTTAATATGAAAGCCAAACATGCGCGCTCTAACAATTGTCATATAATTTGCCGTCTAGACAGTGGAAATTTAGTATTTTCAATTAACTGCAATGGCAACTGCGAGCTGCAAGCTTGCCGCTCAACAATGCACACAAAAAGGCGCACTCCCAGGGAGGAATGGGAGGTGATGATGAGGGGCAGATCCTAGAGCAGGAGCAGGCACAGAGCAGGTCCTGCATCAGGAGCCTGTAGCTTTTCTGGCTGACTGCCATGTTGACATTGTATGCTCAGAAAAAAATATTGTTCTGAAATCTATTCAGACTCTTTGATACCTGTAGTTTGAGATTTTTAGAGGATATTAAAATTTGTACAAATACTAATGCATCTCAAGGGCGTAATATAAAACATCACAGTCTCCAGTATCATAACAAAATAAGGTCAATGTATGCTAAAAAGTATATTACCGTGTATTCCATATTAAAGAACGTGGAAACGAAAAATGTATATTTAAGTATAGAAATAATCCGACTCCTGATGCGACTCTGATGCTACCGACCATTTCCATTCGAATATACCCCTCAGGCTACCAGGTACGGAGGGGAAATCGACCCACTCCAGAGCTCGTTGTTGCGAAAAGCGAGTCCAAGTGAGAAAGAGCTAGAAGGACCTCCCCTTGCAGCCTTGACTGTGGAGTAGCAGGCGCTCAGCAGCCACCAGGCGGCGTCCTCAAGGTTGGCAACAAAATTGCAGTGCCAGTCACTCGAGATGGGTCAGAAAGGGGAGGCATACAGAGCGGAGGGGCTCGTGGGGCAATGTCAGTGCACCTGACGCTGCTGCGGCTGCACTTGCCACTCGGCGAGTTCGGTTCAACTGAACTCAACTCGACTCGCTCCCTTTCCCAGGCCATTACAGTGCGTATTGCGGTTGTCGGAAGGGAAGCCCTGCAAATACCCCCTCTCGTACACGCCCTGGCAACCCCTTCCACGGCTTCGATTTCACTTTTTTCTTTTCTCATTTTTTAAGCCCCGCTCGCACTCGTTTTTTAATTGAAATTTCATTTGCCGCGTTTGTTTGCACATAATTACGAATCGGGCGACTTTTGTCGCTTGTTATGCAAATTTTAGACAGGCTCATGGCAGCAATGAATGGGTGTAAAAATGTGAATAGAAGGGTTCGTTTATTCGGGGCTGGGGGAAAGAAAATGCATGAATGCACTTCTTCAATTTTTTCTGACGGTTTTTCGGTTTTCTGTGGTTTTTATTGTGGCAGGAGATGGGATCTCTAAAAAGGGATTGGGGACTCGCTGGTTGGGGTCTAAAAAGGAAGCCATCCATCTGCAGCATCTGCCCGCAGCATCATCAGCTCCATTCAGTGCCAAGTATGTCTGCTTGCTAAATAAATGCGCCAAGAACTAAAAACCCATTCAAATAGTGAGCGGGGAATTGGCAGGACTCGCCAGGACTCCAAGGAGCTAAGTAAGTTTGCCAACGGGATAACTCAAGCTGCAGCTTGCAACATTGTGGGCACAAGGAATGTTTTAAATTAAAGCCAACTTCAGTGGCTGCGAAATGTATTCAAAATATTTGCAGAAATTTATTACTTAGCTCTCAGAGCTTAAAATTAATTAACCAAAAAGGTTTTGTTGAGGACTTCAGGGGAATATTTCTGCATTGTTTGATATATCTTATTTTTCTTGTTAATCGTGCTTTCAATGATGTCTCATCTACAAGTACGTGTCTCTCCCGTCCAACTCCTCCAGAGTCATAAATCCGTGCATTAACCCCGATTCCGGATATGCAATTTCCGCAAATTTGTAGCCCCCCTTGTTTTCGAAAATCAGGCATGAATCGATTGACTGCTGATTGAGTAATCAGCGAATGGAACCTGTAATTCCGTAATTTACTTACATTGCGGACGCCGTAATCAATAGGTCCTGCGAGTCCTTCGCTGGTGTCCTGCCCTCTCAAGACATGCACCCACACACACCGGCACACACACGAAAACACACGCGGAAGTTAAGCGGTTTAGGAGTCGCTGCCTATAATCAAATGCTGCGGCACTTCATTTGTCGGGAATTGGCCGACTGCCCGTTGCCCGCAGAAACATAATCCCAGTGCCGCCCACTTGTTGGGAGAACCCGACCACAGAACAACACCTGCACAGAGAACTAATCATGGTAATTTCGGAACAATAATATTCAAAATTGAATGATCAGTGGAGTTGTAAGAAATTATTTTTCGTCTGTCATTTGTCACAAAAAAAGGATGTGTGAAATTTTGGTTATTTTAGAGTTTATTTGGGTTCGATTATTAAATTTTTTAAATATCTCTATCAGTTATTTTTAAAATTTCAACTTAAAACGTTTCTAAATAACTGTTCTAAACATACAAGGACACTGAATTTTTAAGGATTTTGTAATACATTTCTTATATGATATTCAAAATATTTGTTTCCATACTTTTTTTGCTCTGCACAGCAATTCCGTCCGTTCAAAAAACGCACAATTGCCGGACGCTTG
Organism: Drosophila monieri; assembly: GCA_035047585.1. Lineage (NCBI taxonomy): Eukaryota > Metazoa > Arthropoda > Insecta > Diptera > Drosophilidae > Drosophila > Drosophila monieri. Next base: position 1,557,789 of record JAWNPJ010000087.1, on the reverse strand, counting down.
ATTTACGGCATTGGGCACTCTTCGGGTTTTTTTACGTCTTTGCAACACCTGCGAAACAATGCAAAAACTGGCCAAAAAACGGGCGCGAAAATGGCAACCGGAAAAAATACAGCAACCGGAAGCGGGGAAAAGTCGGAAGAGCGGCAAAACGGCGGGCAAATTACGCGACCAGACCCGACCCGGATCCTGGCTGATTGCAAGGCGTACGAACTGCCGAAATTACGAATCGAATAGGCGAATTGGCGAATCGACGAACGATTCAGAATTGGAATCAAAATCGGAATCGAATTCGCGCTGCAGTAGCCGGGCAGGAGCGTGCTAAAAAAACGCAACCAAAGTATGCAAAGCACGCGAGCGTACTGAGCCTCTGCTGTCTGTGTTTTTGCATTCGCAGCCAGAAAATCGCAGAAGCAGAGCAGAGCAGCCGGCGAGGAACTTCTCGAGGAAGGCCGTGCCGTGAACATTAACGCTAACGTTAACGTTAAAAAATTAAGAGAGGGGGTAGCCAGCCGAGTGATGCGGAGTGGGGCACTTCGGTGGAGATGGAGGTGGCTGGTTGCAAGTGCCCGTTGTAAGCGATACCCAGGAGGGAGGTTTTTGCGAGCTCAGAGTTTTTCATTTTTTTTAGTATTTTGTATTTTTGCACCGTGCATTCTCTTTTTTATTCCAGCTGCAGCCACCCCAAAGTCGGAGTCGGTGTGCCACAGCCTAAGAGCGGAAAGTAGGTGAGGCACATGAGGCCGTCGCGTGGGGGAGGGGAAGGGGAAGGAGAGGGGCGCCGTGGAGGCCCGCCGGGGCGAGAGTGTTTACCCCGGCTTAGACGGCTCTGACAGGCCGTCTGGGCTCCAAAGCATGAATGAGTTGTGGAAGCAAATGAAGTGCCACGCCGACGTTGCAACCCGCAGCGTGTTTAAATATAGCAGAGAACAAGCAGAAGCAGCAATGCAACGCTGCAGCGGCAGAAGCAGCAGCACCAGCAGAAGGACCATCGTAGTCCTTCACTGAAACAATAATAAATAAATAATAGCAGCTTTGGCAGGATGATTTATGAATTTAATATTTATACTAAACTTTTTTCAAACTTTTAAAGCTCAACTCACCCATACCCCGGATTTGGGTCTGCAAGCATTTTTTTCAGTGTACCAGGATGGTCGGCAGACGCTCACAGGCTATCATGTCACCGCCGGCGTCCTCATTTGCCTGTTTGCCTGTGTTTGTGCATGTTAGCGTCTGTGTGAGTCTTGTGCACTTTTTTATTTTAATTTCTTTTTTTACATTTTTCCTCTTTTTGCAGCTAGACTACCAGGCAGTCAGTCAGTCAGTTTAGTTGCGAACAAGCCTCGGCATATTTTGTGCTTCATCATCTCGGCCGCTGATGATGACACATGCGAGCGACGGCAAACAAATCCGGGGAGAGGCCTGTGATGTTCATGTTGATGTTGATGTTGCTGCTGCCACTGCTGATGATATTGCTGCTGTCATCAGCAACATTTCCCAGGAACTTTCTGGTGGAGCGAGCGACTGTTTGCTGATGCAGCCGAATCGAGGCACTCCGTTTGGTTGCGGGGGCTGCGACCTTGGTGGGTGTGAGGTGGTTCGCCCCGGCCGGTGGGTGTCTGCAGTAGTTTAATCATCAAATTACGCCGGATTGCAGTGTTAATAATGCAAGTCCACAGATGGCTGAGTAGACTAATCTGACTAATTGGAAGAAAATGCCATTCAACTGGTAAATGAACAGTTTTCAGCTACTTTCGATCGTAAATCATACATTTGTCTTTTTACTTATGAACTTGCGTCCAGAATAAAAGAGTTTCCAACCTCGTCGCTTCCAATCTTTTTCGAGACCATATGGACATAAAGGACCTCATCCTAAACAAAGAATACAAAAAATTTAATCAAAGGCAAATTACAAAAGAGTTTGAAGGACTTTATAGCCGAGCCTGCGACTCGGAATCAGTCTCCGTATCGGAGGGCTTGGCCTGCTTATGCTCCATATAGCCGTATATCTAGGTACGTATTCATATATCCCGTCCGGGGCACGTACTTGCGGTGGCTGGAATATAATGAGAGCTGGCTGCGGCACAAACGTGCCATAAACTGTGGCATCCATTTATCCAGCCGTCCATCCACCCCCAGTCTCCAGCCAGCAGCCCGCCGATGAATATTCCATGTGGCATGCGTTGACAAAGCCTCGTCATCTGGAGCATGAGAGTATCATATGATAAAGGCAAAGTTTTGCTCCTCGGCAAGTACTATGCATGCCGTATATGAATATGTATATGGATGTATATATTTTTGTGGCGAGATATATGTATCAGACGGAGTACTGGGTCCTGGACTGTGGTGGAGAGGCGGGCTGAACTTTTATTGGTCTTGTTTTGATAGTTGACTCGCTGCTAAGCCTATTAAGGCGCTTGGGTCGACCAACAAGCTAAAGGCTTTTGCACCGACCAGGTTTCCACACCTCCACACATCCTTGCCGCACCCTCCAAGCCACCCCTGTCGGCATACACTGGAAAACACAATATACAGGGTTAACAAAATGTGAATTTCTTCCGTCAAAGCTGTGCTCCTTTTCCAAAGTGTACTCCCACCCTTTGAATACTTTTTGTTTCTGAGGTATCCCTAGAAAACGATAGGCCCCACCAGGGAGCTAAGCTCTCTTTAGCTTTTTGCATTTTCTGTTGCTGTGGCTCCTGCTGCTGTTAATTATGGGTGCTGGAAGGGGGTGAGAGGGTGGTATCTGCTCGTTAGTGACGTCCTCGAAGGGCCTCATCGCTCCGACTCTCTGTCTCTTTCTGCATCCGGACAGTGCCGTGTCTCTCCCTGTCCGCTCCGGCTGCAATTTTCTCAAGAAGCCGCACTTAAATGGCTTCCTATGCGGGTGCAAACAAAAGCTGCCAAACACACACTCGCACACATGTGGCATACTTGCGAGTGTGTGTGCGGCGGCGACAGTTACAAAAAAAATACTATGTATGGCAGAAATCGCTGCTGCAAGTCTTGCTGAAGTGGTGGTGAATGCACACTCTTCTTTTTATGATGCCTTTTTCTTGTTTTTGTCTTGCAACGTGCAAATGGAAAAAGAGTTTCAAATTTGTGTTGCTGCCACTGTCGTTGCTGCATTTGTTTTTGCCGCTGATGTTGCTGATGTTCTGCGCAACACATGCGCCATTATGCAATTGATTTTTCTTCGTTTTTCGTTTTATTTTCCTTTTTGTTTTCCTAGCTTGGTAGCGCTGTTGCATTGTTTGCTGCTGCCCCGTTTCGTTTTATTTTGCCTTTCTTTCTGTCTGTCTTTCTTTCTTTTTGCCTCGGTTAACAGGTCTGCCAAAGGTCATTCAACTTGGCTCTCACTAATTTGCGCCGTGCGCCTAATTAAGCAGATCCCCTGGCAACCTGCAACCTGCCACCGAAGCCCAAAAGTCGGCAACAAAGCAGCAAGGCGTTGAAAGGCCAACTGGCTAACACACACACTCCTACACCCGGCTAAATAGGTGTCTAAAGTGACGCTTTATACAGCAAAAAATAAACTAAAAGAACACGCACACAATCGAGGCAAACAGAGGGGGCAGTTGCAGATGCAGTTGCACGTGCCCTATCTCTATAAGTTGCCTGCCACTTCGCCCCATGGAGTGGGCTCATAACCCTGAATGCAACGCTGCAATGAATGAATGCAAACTGGCTGGAAAGACAGACGACTCACAGACGCACCCACACTCTCGAAAAGGGGGGAGCGTCGCTCTCGCATCCTTGCATCCTTGCCACATCCTCCATCCCACCCCCGACTGTAGTGAAGCAGATTGCGTATACGCAGCATTGGCCACTTGCATTATGAAGCATCTACTCCGGCCCTTGTGTCGGCGTGATAAGCCACCGCATCTGCATGTGCATCTCTGACTCTGTGACAGCGGGTCGCGATTCGTGCGTGTTTACACATAAAAAAAAATAATTCATTCGAATGTGGAAAAGCACCAAGAAGGAGGTCGACTGGCTCCACATGCGCATTTTTCGAATTTCATATATTTCAAGCAATTATGGCATTAAATGGAAGCTCCCCTCAGAGGCTCCCATTTAATATTTGTAGTGTAACGCCTCCGTGATCTCCGGCTGCATTCATTGCGAATGTCAAGTGTTGGCAGTTGGCTTGCCAAGATGTTTTGTTTGATGCCGGAGCAACATGAACACCAGAAGGGGAACCCAAGCAAATGCCAGCAACATTTGCTGTGTCAAGTGGCAGTCAAGTGCATTTAACAGGGCGCGTCTTTGATTGACGTTAGTCCGCGTTCAGAATCATGGCCAAAATGGCGGGAGGTACTCGGCGCTCGAGGCAGAATCGCAGGCAATCACAAAAGCTGACTGTGTGCAATTGTCAAACGGAAACGCAGAGGCAAAGACTCTTCTGACGGCAGCCAACGAAAATATCAAACGAAAAATGACATATTGGAGATGCCGAAAGCCACATGAAGCTTCCTTTAATGCCCAAGAAACCTGAACAGTTTCTCGTGCGTGTCAATAATCTAATCCGGCTGTTGCAACACCGGAGTCAACCGCAAATCAACTGGTTTATTGAATATTAATGAATCCATCTGGTTACCCTAATTAAGTGCGAAACAAGGCAGAAAGATTGGGCCTCGGAACATCTGCTCGATGAAGTTAGGGCATTCAATATGCAGTTTCTCTTCTCCTTTCAGAAGAATAGTTGAGAGGCATTCAAACTGACATTAAATCACAAATCCAAAACACAAAAGTGCTAAAGCACTTTTCAAGACTCGAGCATTGGCCAACAACTGGGAACACACCCAAAATAAAGACAACGTAAATGGGTTTATGCGATTTTTACAGTTCGCAAGTTAAGCAAGTCATTTGCTAATTCAAAAGAGCTCTAGCTATGCCCACAAAAAATATACATATGCGTATTTTTACCATTTATCTTCAAGCACATTTGAGCCAAGATTCAACTTTTACTTTTCACTGAGCTTCACAGCATAACTCGCTTCGCAGAAAAAGCAAACCAAATGATGCGAAGCAAATTAAATTACATTAAACTTGGCCGAGGCGAACCGACCTGAAGTGGCTGAGAGCGGTAGAGCCATAAACATTTTCACGGCCCTTGACACTCAAAGAAATAATATATTTACTTTACATTTGATTAGATTATATGATTAGATAAAGACTTTATGTTATGTAGTTGCATGCACTTAACTGCTTTTATTCTAAATGACTTCCTGTATCAAATAAGTTCTATTAAATTCAAGTTGTACTACTATTTTTCAAACAACATTTCACATGATTTTGAAATTGTTAAATAGTGTCTTATTTTTCCGAGTGCGGAGAAATGCAGGCAGACAATGTCTTCACTGGCACTTTAATTATGACAAAATTTGCGTGAGTGATAGTCAAATGATGCCGCAAGCCACAAGCAATCTGAAGTGCCGGAGCGGGGAAAACATACATAAATATAAACAAAACAAATAAACGATGCGCCGCAGAGACAATAAATATGGGGGAAAAGAAATTATGAAATGTGAGTTCGAAACTGTTACAACAAATCAAAGAGGCTGAGCAGCAGCAGCCACAACAAAACAGACGTTTCTTGTGGAAGAGTTGGCCCAAAACTCGTTTTCAAGTGATCTTCTTCGGTGGGTTGGCTTTGCGGGTGTTAGCCCGTCCGGAGTTCATTTAGCTGCCAGCTGGCGAAGAAACCACAACGCATCGAGTGTCCGAAAAAAAAGCTAGAGCTCCTCCGAAATGCCGTCGCCACTGTGGCTGTTGATCTCAATGGTTAGTTTATCGCAGAAACGTGTTTCCGAGTGTAATTTCAGAATTTCCGAGGGATTTTTTTTTACCCTCAAAAATGTTTAAAAAAAATCTCAAAAAATCTACCCCCATTACAGTATTAAAAGTGTACCAAGTTTTTGATTTGCAAAATAAAAGGACCAATTTTTGGTCATTAATTTGACTGAAAGTAAAACCTTTTTAAACCAGTCGCGATAATAAATAATAATTTTCTTTAATTCTTCCACCAATTGATCTTTAGCTTGTCCTAGTTGGCTCGCAGGACTACCATTACCAGCCCCCACAAACTCCTTTCACAGCGGAGACCTACCACGCACATCAGACGCCGCAGCAGCCTCAAACCACCAAGTTTGTGGTGCAAACTCTGGGTCGTACCTATGGCCTGGAAACGCAGCGGGCACCCGCCATCTACGAGGATCATCAGACCCAGGTGATCCGCCTCTTGGAGCAGCGTCAGGTGCAGCAGCAGCCCCAGACTTACTACCAGGCTGCTCAGCAGCAACAGCAGTACAGCTACCCCGCTTCTATTCCCCAGCAGCTGCACACTTCATCCTACGCCAACCCCCTCCTGGTCAGAGCCAGTTATCAGGCTCCGTCTCAGGCTATTGCCCCTCCGGCACCCGCTGCTCCTCCACAGCCTCTGAGCTACTACCAGCCGCCGCAACAGCCGCTGCTGCCGGCGCACCAGAGGAGTCCTGCTCCGATTGTTGGATACGCCACTGCTCGCCAGCAGGCGCCGCAGCCACCGGCCCAGTACCTGCCGCCCCAGCAGCCGCCCCCGCAGAAGCTTTTCTTCGGCAACCCACAGCCATATGCCTTGGTGAATGTTGGCGGTCAGCAGGTCTTGGATGCGGGCCATGGCTCAGGAGTGGCTCCCAACGAGGTGCAGGTCCAGCTGGTGACCGCCACGGGTCAGCAACCCCAGCAGCCACGTATCGGCGACCAGGTGGGTCAGTCCCAAAGTGCCCAGGTCGACGGCTATGACTACAAGCAGACTTCTCCCGGAGATACCCGTGACTACCAGCGATTTGTGACTAACTGCGGACCCGGAGGACAGTGCCAGCGCAAGGAGCTGAGTCCCGGAGAGGTGGACCCCACCCACCAAAGGGCCCTGCAGTTCACCCGGTCCAGCACCCAGCCCCGCATAGAGGGCTGTTTCAAGAGCCCCGTGATCTATGTGCCCGTGGGAGCGGAAGTCAACGATCAGGGTCAGCTGCGGCCTAAGAACCGCCGACAGAACGAGCGCCAGGAGCAGATCATCTCCCGCTATCCCTACAACTAGACTAATCCTCTCCAAAAAAAACCGAATTTCACATCGAATTTATTAGTTTTTAAATTTTAGTTGTCAATCGAATTGTTTGTTTTGTAAATAAATCGATCAAAAGTTTACATTTAATTCATTCAAAATGTTAACCGTTTCGTGGGAGATATAATAGCCCAAAAGTAGGCATCCATGTGGCATGGGGTATAAGCATATTATGCACCAACCTGTTGCGGGTTGCCTAATAGATGTTTTATTATGGGATTGCGTAGACGATGCCATCAATATTCGGGCCATCAAATGCTAATTAGCTGACAAAACCGAAATGCATGGGGAAAAACAAATGGGACGAAGCTCAAAAATGAAATAAAGCCAAACACGTGCAAAAGTTTTGGTAATACTGAATACTAAAACCATTTACATTGCGATTGTCAACTATAAAAAATTGGTTTTGGAAAAAAACACCTTATATACATATGTCACTTTGTTTGATTAGGAAACTTTAAAAGTTTCCACCACCAAAAGTTATTAGCCAGAGCCATTTAAAACAGTTTAATAAAAATGAAAATTGTTTTCTACGCTGAATATTTCCAGTTCGTTAAGTAAGAAATGTATTTTGCCAAATAGATTTTAGATTATTTTGCAGCTAAAACTAAACTATTTCAATTCAGTTCCACTTAGTCACTGAAAAGTTGAAATGCCCTCAAAGCGTACTTTTTTGCTCTGGTTTATTGTTGCTTTTCACAATGCAACGCAGGTAAAGAATTACCATTATTAAAAGCCTTTAAAAAGACCTCTGTATTCTTTTTCAGATACACTCTAAGCTGGAGTTTACCAATATTGAATGCACCGTCGTGGACAAGAAATTTTTAAAGTTCGAGTACTGCCACATTAAGGCTGTAAATCGGAGCTACAAGTACATCTCCCTGAGGGCCAATATGCTCGACATTCCATTAGTCGAACCATCGGTAATAGACTACAGTTCATTAAAATAGTGGTCTAATTTTAGTCCCTTTTCAGGCAAGCTTGCAAATATTACGGAGATTTCGAACATACACACCTGTGACCTTAAACGCCACCTTTGATGTCTGCAAGTTCATGTCCAGCAAAAAGAGCTCCAGGAATCCTATGTTGAATATTTTCGCGGATGTTGCCAAAACCTACACCAATGTATACCACAAGTGCCCTTTTGATGTAAGTTTGAAAAGTGGTTTTTATAATTAATGTGCTAACACGCAATGTTTTCAGCATGATCTTGAAATTGATAAGATGCCGACCTCATATTTTAATCAACATTTCCAAAATATTTTGTTTCTACCTCCAGGCGAATATGCATTTTATAGCTCTTGGTTTACTAAAAACGTGGAAAGGGCTAAAATTAAGATTTACTGTACTCTGACTTGGGAATAGTAGTGACATTTTTCATTGCGTTTCAGGAAACAGTTTATAAACAAAACATAAATGCCCTCGTGGCTGCCCCATGTTTAAACATTAACAAAATAAATCAAGACATATGTATGTTTCGATATGATCGTGATTCGCCAACTCGTTTTATTCACGATTCTGTTTGGAGCTATAATTATGACGCAACAGTTTTGCATAATTCTCATAGCCGTTTTAAAGGGTTCTCACTAATCGACTCTCCAACTTTTAGTCACTCTGTGGAGCTCAAAGTGTAGAGACATCCCAGCCAATATAGAACGAGAGAGCCATGAAGACAAGTTTGCTGCCAATTATTTTGGTAATACGGTATAACTTGTTTCTCAATCCAATGACGTCAAATGCCCTAACCCTTCGACAGATTCTGGCCCTGGTTGCGGTTTTCGCCGAAGGTGATGACGGCTACCTGTACGGAAAACCTATTGGCGAACTGCTTTCTGAAACCCTCCCAGCAGTGGCCAGGGTGAAAAAGCACCGCTTGAAGCCACGGGTTTACCCGGCACCCCTCTCCCATAATTGTGGCACCGACGACCCCGAAGCCCACGCAGCAGCTGTGGCAGCGTACCATGCCGCTCGCCCGTCTCCGCGCCGCTCTTACAATCACCAGGAATTGGTGGTGGACAGCTCCTTCTTCGAGCCTTCCCAGGAAGCAATAGATGAACTGCGCAGAGTTCTGTTAGACAAGGAATAAAGAAATAAATTTTAACAAAAATGTGTTTAATATTTTTTGTGAAAAGTGGAAGGGTTTTTAAAAACCTTTCCAACAAGCTGCTAAGAGGATTCGAATACAAAGATGTGTGAGGATTTAAATTATGAATCTTATCCAAAATACAGAATTCCCTGTGAGCCATATAGGCGATACCATTTCCTAATTTTCAAGGGGGTCCGTGGAAAAATTTACAAAAAATCGAATCAAAAAATTGATCTGAGGTTTTGATGAAGATTTATAAGGAATCGATGTACAAATCGTTTAAGCTACTCCGCCCAAGGATCGGTGAATATTGGCAAAGATAGAGGCTTCACTGTGGGCTTTATATGTATGTGTACCCATGCATTTCCCGATTTTTAAGAAGGTCTATAGGGAAAATATACAAAAAACTGAATTAAAAATTTGATCTAAGGTTTTGATGTAGATTTATAGGTAATTGATGTACAAATCGTTTAAGGTATTCCGCTCAAGGATCGGGTAAATATTGGCAAAGATAGAGGCTTCGCTGTGGGCTATATAGACGTCCCCATGCATTTCCTGACTTTAAGAGGAGTGCATGGGAAAAATGTACAAAAAATCTAACCAAAAATTTAATCTAAGATTTTGATAAAGACTTATAGGGAATCGATATTCAAATCGTTTAAGGTACTCCGCTCAAGGATCGGGTGAAAATTGGCAAATATAGAGGCTTCGCTGTGGGCTATATAGACGTCCCCATGCATTTCCTGATATTAAGGAGAGTGCATGGAAAAAGTGTCAAAAAATCGAACCAAAAGTTTAATCAGAGATTTTGATAAAGATTTGTAGGGAATCGATTTACAAATCGTTTAAGGTACTCCGCTCAAGGATCGGGTGAAAATTGGCAAATGTAGAGGTTCTTTTGCATATGGGCGACAATATGGATGTGACTAAAGCTATTGTAAGACACCCATATAGATGGCCATGTTTTAAATTTATAATCGACTTAGCATTTAAAGATTAATCGTTAATGCTTTCATTGCCCATAATATTGGTATTTTTTTGTCGTGAAGTGAATGTTGATGAGCAATTTGCAATTAAATGGCCCCAAATATAAAAAGTTGGTATAGCCGCATTCCAACCAAATTTGGGAAAAGACAAAAAGCAGTTAAAATAAATAAATAATTTATTGGCGAGCTTAAAAAGAAATGGGTTCAAAAACAAAAACGTAAACAGTCGGTGCTTAAGCCGAAAACGCACTAAGCATCGTAGTTATACTTCTTGCTGTTCCCAGGATTAATGCTGTACAGATCGTAGTCGAACTGGTCCCACTCCTGGTAACCGGCTCCCCGGGGCTGGGTGCTGCCCTTCTTCAGCTTGAGCTGGGTCTTCCTCTCCCTATTCAGGTCCACGTGCGGCAGCTGCTGCCGAACCCGCTTCTCCGCCGGAGTCAGAGGCTGAGGAGCCCTCTGAATGGGGGCACTGGATAGGAACTGGGACTCCTCCATGCCGAGATCGGCACCCGGGCTCATCTGGGCGTCGTAGAAGTTGGCAAAGTTCTGCAACTGCATCGACTCAGCCGGGTGGTGGTCGTAGTAGTCGGGCATGATTAGGTTATAGTTCCCGGTCAGGGTCATGGGCGCCTGTGGTCGGGGGGCGTAGGCCAAGCTGGGAAAACTGGCAGCAGCTGCCAAGTCTCTCGGGCGACTCCACCTGGGCAAGGCCTCCGTTACGCCCAAAATCACGGCCAAAGAGCAGCTGAGAAAGATCTATGAGAAAAAATGGGTATTTATTTTAATTTTAATTTTAGTATATCATTTTATGGTGACTTTTCTGCTCCAGAAATGTATTTAAGATGTAAACAAATATTTATTCTTTCCCACTTTTAGACAACTATTTTTGGTAAGATCTTTATAAAGCGTTTCGAAATGTATTCGTCATTCGAATCTACTTACCATTTTTGAGTTGGGAGATTGTTTGCGAGCCATCTTTGGTAAATTATGCACTCCACAGAAATGATTTTATATAATTAAGTTGATTTTAATTTTAGCACTTTGTTGGTTGTTCACACTTTCTCGAGTGTCAAGGATTTTTATTTGTTTTCTTCTGACGTCCGATGCGTTTAAATCGAGCTCTTAAACCAGTCTAATGTTCTGAGCGGTGCGATTTTGTATTTAAAGCAAAAAGCCTGGCGAAAGCCGAAAGAATTTCATTTCGTTTGATTTGTTTTGTTTTGGCATGCAAATCCGGTTTCGATTTCCAGCCGAGCGTCAAACCGATTTGAATCAGTTGTGTCCCAAGGTGATGCTGGATCCGAGGGACCGAGATTAAAGAATAAGCGGAATCCGGTAAAGTGAGTGACACACGAAAAATCAGGGAACTGCAGGTCAGGAACACCTGAGGGAGCTTCGAGGAGATCCCGGAGAAGGCAACCACATCGAGTTTGTGGCGTCAGGGACTTGGAACAATAGAAATGCAAATCACTGGATGCCGTGAACGCCGATAATTCTGAGAGATACTGGACTATGAGGCGCTCGTGTTGACACACATTTGATTTGGGGATGGATGTGATTCATGGAATGTGCCCGGCAATTAATCCAAATTATACGTAATAAAAATATTAATTGCACTCGCTTTGTACCAGTGAACTTGTGCCTGTAATTAGCAGTCTCACAGAGGACGGACATGTTAATCGCCGGAATACAAATTGGCACATCAATCACGGCTCTTTATTGGCTCCCAATGATCTGACATTTCAATTTTTGTCACTCCAACTGCCATTTTTAAGCACTTGATAATCCTGCGGCAGTTCAATAACTTCCGTCGCCATATCCCGTCGGGAAAATCCCAGGCTGTGCTTTTTCGACTTTTCGAAAGCCCCAACTCTCTCGTCTTTCAGATGTTTATCTTCCTTAACTACCAACAGGTGCCCGATTAAAATAAAAAAAAACGAAATTAGAACACATCCCAAGTGCTCGTTTTTAATTGGGGCCGCACTTATTTGATCAATTAAGATAAGCTTGTGGAAAATCTATGTCAGGGTTAAATAGCCAGTAATTGTCTGGATCAGATGATACTCAGTAAGGGAAGGAAATATTTCAAAGATATGTAAGACATTTTTAATGATAAAATATGTTGGTATTACTTAGTAAATAATATAGAATGCCTCATTCTCTTAAAAGACACACTGTGAATAAATTCTTTAAACCACATTTTACTTTAGAAAGTAATATTGAACTATTGAAAAATATACCAAATAACTCCCAATGACTAATGGGGAATTCTAGTGTTTAGATAAAACAGCAAATCACGCCGTATTTTGGCCAGTAGCATAAAGTCGATGATAAATTATTCCGCATTCTTATGGCTTGGCTTCGATGGTCAATGGCTTGGGTTTATCCGAAGCGCCAGTGGGAAGTTGCTGTCGCTGATGTTTCCCGCCGGTCAAAAATAAATTAGCATGTTCAAAAATCTTCTTTCTGGAATGTCAGGCGCACACGCCAAAAAACAAAAAATAACATGCATTAGCAGGCGGAGAAAGGAGGGTGGGAGTGGAGAAAGGCTGATGGCTGAAGGCCACCCCCGTAATCAAAATATAAAGCGAAGGCATAAATAAGTTTTAGTGTCTCCGGGGAAACCCGTTGTTACTGCCTTTTTCAGCATTTCTCGAATATTTTATTCCGATTTTTTTATTTTTATTTTTGGGGGAAATATTTAAGGCCCCCCGGCAAAGTCAGAACTCATTTAGCATTGTTTTAAGCACTTACATTTTGTTTCGTTTAATTTGTTTGCGATTTGTATTTTGCATATGCATATTTACAAAGTTGTTTTGTTTGCTTTTCACTTTTCCCTTTTGTGTGTAAATTGGCCCGTTTTTATTTTTTGGATTTTTTTGGGTTTTTTTTTGCACATGTTTTGGAGATCAAAGACATGTTTTCGAGCAGCAGAGAAAATAATGTTTTTTGTGTGTTTTTTTACTGTGGATATATGCAAACCATTTTGCTGGGAATTTACGTCAGAACAAAAAACTGGAGTGGGTGAAGGCAGAATTTTTACTTTTGCTTAAGCCTGGCATAAAATTTCAATTATCCAGGAGCAGAGACCGGGATGGGGCCACTGGGTGACTCTGTTTGAGTTGAACTATTTGCCCAAGCCCTTGCCACATTGCCGATCGAGTTGGCAGCCTCAAAGCAACGTGCCCCAAGATACAACCGCAAAATTACTTACTCGCCAGACGCGCCTTTCGTGCCCTCAACAGAGGCGGGGCCCCCGACCCGGATTCCCGCCATAAACCCTACACCACCTTCGAGTTTCTCTGTGGTTGCCTAGACAAACGTTACATGCCATCGTTTTCGACAGATGCACTTGAAAAGCACTTGAGTAATAGTATCTTTCGAAAGGGATGCATGATTTCAGAGACATTAGCGGTGAGCTTACATTTCTCCCAGTGCCAATACTGAAACAAACCTAATAAACCTTACGAAACCAAGCCAAACAGCCAACTCTTGCCTCGGGCTACGAGGCATCATTATCCATGCAACCAGCAACGGGCAGCGGCAGATGCAAATCGCATTAAATCTAATATGCAACTTGACCACAACAAACTGGGCACATAATTTGTCTTTCCGCCCAATGTCATCACCCAGCTCCTCCGCCCAGTCTCTCTGGCAGAGTCGAACCTCAAGTTCATTGTTTTCAAGTTAAACCCTCTCGTATGTCACCCGAAGAACCCATAAATTATTGACCTCTTTGTAATAATTTACTCCACTTAGAGCCCTGATGAAAATATGATACAAACGTCCACCAGACAAGCAGTGTAAATAAATTGTATTTGTTTTCATAATAAATATTTTTTAACGTTTTAATTGGCTCTTGATTTGGTTAACTAATTTATGGACTTTATAATGCCTGATAACAACACCCCAAATTTTAAATTGTGAACTCCATTAAAAGCATATTGCCTCTCAATATCTAAAACCCGTTTTTAAGCCATAAATACACATAACTTTATAGACTATAGGGAAAAGTACAATAACTATCCTTATATTTAACTTTAGACTCACAATTTATTTAGCTATTGACATGATTTTTGGTATAGGGTAGAGACAGGTAATTTGACTACGGGATGTTAAATGGATTTATCTAGAACGGAGTTTTTCAGAAACTAGTACACGCTCAGTGCAGACGATAGACGAGCCGCGGCTTTTTTATCTTTTTCGTGGTGATCACGGACTGTATTTGCGAACCCATAGACTGGAAAACGGAAGCCGCCATCTGGCCGTACATACGCCACGCCTTCCGAGGACACTGGCCAAAGTGGATGAGCGCCTGCTGCAACGCCAACCCATTGATCAGCACACTCGACACCAGGACTATGACATATAGACTGACCACCGCCGTGATGATCATCTTCTGATTGGCAGCGTTTTCGCTCCCCTCCAGCTCCTTCCACTTAGACACAGCGTAGACGGTGGCGGCGCACAGGGGGGCGCCCACCACCGCCAAAAAGGTGTCGAACCGATAACCCAGCATCATGACGGCCGAGTAGTGGGCTCGCATATAGAAGGTGTCCACGTACACGGTGAAGTTCATCTTAGGGCGCACCATAGTGGCCAGAAGCAACAGATACAGAACGGCGAAGGACGTGCATTGGGCGGTTGTCACTTCCATTGCAAGCTGCTGGGACCAGGGGATTAGTGGATGTTTTTGGAGAATCTGAAAGCAAAAAACATTTTAATTGTTTAGGATGTAACTGGCCCAGTTAGTATTAACAGGGTCAGTCTTAGCTAATCACCGCGTACTAAAAATGACACCCGTAGCCTCAAAACGAACCCATATCCATCTGATCTTACCTCATCTCACTAAGACTAAGCACCACAGCCACTAATTAAGATCCCAATTAAGACCCACTCCCTCGGGCAAGCACATACTTAGTTAGTGTACATAAATATTGGTTGTTTAAGTCGACCTGACCATCCATCAACCCAAATAGACTTCAATTAACCGCTGTCGGTTACTCGCCCGCCTGTCGCCCGCCTGACGACTCATCGAAGATTTTCGCAATTACTTAACACATTCGAAATGTCATCGCCACTGCACTTGCAATCGCACACTCACTGTACTACAGTAGTAATCCCGTAATATGGGTCATTAGCACAGCCTGGACACAGTGCTGGACATGTGTGGGGCAACACTTACGCCGCCCCTTGCACTGCCCATTAATTACTTGCACTTCCCATCGATGCCTCTTAAGCTTCATGCAACAAAAGCCAAAGGCCACAAAAGTGTGAAAAGTGCCAAGACAGCGGGAAAAAGCTAAAAAGATAGTAAAAATGAAAAAGCGGAAAAGTTGGGAAAATCGAAAGTATAAGCGAGCACAAAAACAGAAGCATTTAAGCGCTGAGTAATTAATTGTGAATCTTCAACGGCCGCAAGCGTAAAATGAGAAAAATTATAAAGCAGTTCCTCTATCCATATCGATGCACTTAATATTTAAATTTAAATTGTTTTTTCCTCTTTAAATAACTCCAATCTTGGCATTATCATCGATTAATCATTGCAAATGCACTAACAATGGCAGCTAATTGCGAAATGATTAAGCGAAAGTGGCAGAATTCAAAATTCACTTCCATGTGTCTGTGTTGGTAAGTGCATTAGTATGTGTGTGGTGCAGGGCAGACGGGGCGTGGCAGGGAGCGGCACACTGCGGACCGCCCGTTGACAGCGATAAATCAGCAGGTGTAATGAGTCAAAGTTATCGTTATGCATGGATCATTAATCACACACGCATAACAAATTAAGAGTACATTATTCCAATGCCACACAAACACACAAAGGCACACCTTTACACACCCGTGTGTGAGTATATATAGGGTAGGTGTTGCGGGGGTGTGTGTGTTGTTGGGAGTGACTGAATAATTTCAGGAAATTACGCCATCCTAGACCTGTGTAGTGTCCTTTCATTTTAACTATTTTGTTTCTAAACTGAGAAACCCACTTAGTGGAGTTACTGTTAGGAGTTATGTGGAGTTCATTTAGAATAATTAGGATGCACTTTCCAGCAAGGGCCCTCCCATCCTCGATCCTCGAATTTAGTCTGTTTTTTTTTAGGTTTATCTTAGCCCTAGAAGTTGTGCAATTCCATGCCAGCTCTCTATTTACCCGCTCGCTAATTGTAAATGCCAATCAGGGAGCAGCTGACAAGACAAAGCCAACTGTCTCCCGAGCTGCGAAGAGCGGAGCTGAGTGGTCCGGGGGGCACGAGGGATCAGAGTCCTGTCTGGGGTACCGGGGAGGGCACTAAGAGCAGAGTTGAGCTGGCTGATTGCTCCAATTGCCAGGCGCCCGGCACGCACGGCTGCCTCATACAAACTTGCAACTAAACAAGACTCCGGTGCTCGGTAGCTCGGGAGCAGCAACAACAATCGCTACTGTCAACGCACAAAAGACAGCGCTGACGTAACGAAACGGTTAATTTAGAGTGCGACAAGGACAACGACAAACGAAGGCAGTTCAAAAGCCGTCAGGACGAGATGCGATGAGGATGAGATGAGATGAGGCTGCAGATGGGCACAAAGAGCACAACAACAGGGAGTAACAACTGGACTTAGAACAATTTTCAAGGCAATTCCTATTTGGGTAGGAGAAAGAAACCTGCGTATCTAGACCATCCTTTGGGATCCAAATTCCTTATTTGAGTTCAATAGTTTATACATCTTAAATATAGACAACATTTTTCTCAGTGCCTTGGCAACAGAAGAAGTAGCAGCTATTGTGCCATTTGCATAGGGGCGTGTTCGCAGCCCAGGATCTGCAATTACAAAGCACAAGCTCGAGATTGGGCACGGGCATGGTATGGGGCATCTGCCCCGAACTAAAAGGGGAATAAAGAATCCGGACGGGGGCGTGGGAAGAAGCCTGTATACTCGTATAAAACATTTTTTAGTGATGTTGATGTCGGCGAATGTTTAGAATTTAATTAGCCACGCTCCCTGATTATGCGTGCATGAAATTAGAGCCCGTCGAATGGGGCCCTATAAAGTGTCTACCGAAGTGCCGATGACAACGAGGAGAGGATAGGACCCAGAAGCTACTCACATCTGCAGGACCTCAGAGGGGAGGTGTCAAGAGGCCACATCCACGAGAGCCGCGGCGGAATCCAATTCCAGTTTGATTGTCAGAAGACTGAGAAAATGGGAAATGAACCAAATTTTATGAAGAAACCTTTAACATTTTTAGAATGTTTTTTGAAACTTGAATCTACGATTACTGTGATACTATTTAGGCAGATGTCCTGGAAGCATCTTTTGTAAGTGCCTCGGATGGCTCTTCGGACCCGGTCATCAACTCCTTGTGGCCATTGCAGACTGCTGCAGTCCCGTTGACAAAGCAAAAACAATGGCCGACACTTCAGCACTTTCGTTTTCCCGCTCGAACACTTGCGGAAAGTACAAAATAAGTATAAAACACCTCGCCACAGACTCGTCGCCTCGCCAAACACACATTTTGTGGATTTTTATTTATTATTTTGCTTCTTGTTGCCTTCAACTCCCTCCTCCCCCTTCGCTCCCCCGACAGACTCCCCACAATTTGCGAGTCGCACTCAACGTGAAGTGTTTTCGGTGCGGTTTTTTCGTGTTGCATGTTTTATGTTTGTGGATATGTTCTCGTATATTTTTAGAAATTGTTTTAGTTGCATGTTTTACTTTTAGGTTGGGTTCTGTGACAGCCGGATGAAGAGTGCGAGAAGTCAGCAGAGGATTCAGGACTCAGTGCGCACCGCTCCCCCAACAGGATGAAGCTGCGATGACAGATAAGTCACATATTGTTCGGAAAGATTCCTGACTGAGAGTGTGACGTCTAAATCGGTCGATTCTTTGGGATTAAGATTTATTGTTATGTAACAATAACTTTAAAACTTGGTTGCTGCTTTGAAGGATAATTGGTAATATAATCAGGTCTATATATATTATACAGTTAAATAAATCAAAGAAAAATATGAATCTTAATGGGCCCAAAAGTATTCACCGACTACTGCCTTTTAGAAATGTAAGGGAGGAGCATATGTTACTTCTACTTTTACAGCCAATTCCCATTTACTACCCAATAGTGCTTTGGCCAGTTAAAAAATTTGTTAAGGCTTTAAAAATTAAATTTTCAAATCGATATTTTTAAAATTTTTTGTTTTCTTTGGTTTTTGGACTATCTATAAAACCAAAAGCCCCAGAGTAACTGGACGTTCCTCCTCTTTCAAATATTAATCTGCCACAGCTGTTGGTGTCATTCTGCTCAAATTGCATGCACTCCCATGCATGTCCTGAATACACACACACACACACAGTCTAAGCACACATAGTCATACTTGATTGGGCGTCCTGGAAGTATGCAACACTTGCCTCGGCCTCTTCTGGGCA
The DNA here is from genome assembly GCA_035047585.1 of Drosophila monieri. Lineage (NCBI taxonomy): Eukaryota > Metazoa > Arthropoda > Insecta > Diptera > Drosophilidae > Drosophila > Drosophila monieri. The sequence goes on along the minus strand of JAWNPJ010000087.1, from coordinate 1,539,209 downwards.
CATCTTTATTAATTATGCCAGCGATTTAATTAAAAACTTAACCAACTGCCACCTTAAGGGCCGTGGCACTCAGAAGCGGGATCGTCTCATAGTTCGTGACCGGCGGACTGGTGGGAGTGCAGCCCAGGACCAGGCCAGGGGGCTTGGCAGCTTCCGGGCAACTTGCTGGCACTGCATTTCCGCCAAACTGCGGCGTCGGGTGTGGGCTAATTAAAATGCATTGTTTAATGCAAATAATGGATTACATATAGTTTGGCAGTTGCCAGTGTTTACTTACGGCAGCCGAGGCTGAGTGCCAGCAATCTGAGTCTCAGTGCGACGCCCGCCGTTCAAGTGGTGCGGGTGGTGCAGGGCGTTGCTGATAGTAGTGCCCGGACTATGCCCGGGGTGCCTCAATTCCGGCGCCCAAACAACGGCTGCAGGCGGCGCCTTAACGATTTTTGGCCCATCGGCTGCTGTTGCGGGATATTGTGCCTGGGCCTCAGCCGGAGCCTGGGCCAAAGGAAGTTGCTGTTGTGCAGGTTGCACATTGACGCCATTGAACGCGGCCAATATTTGAGGTTGTTGACTCCCAGCCGGAGAGTTTTTATTGTTAACAAAAAACTGTGCCTGCTGTGGTTGCGGTTGATTTGTGGCAGGCTGTTGTTGTTGTTGAATTTGCTGCTGCTGCCAAATCGGCACATTTTGGCCCAGTAAGTTGAGCAACAATGGCGCCAACGCTTCGCTGCCCGTGATTTGTTGTAGATGCTGTTGCAAGGCAGCTTCCTCAATCATCTGGCCCTCTGCCCGTTGAATGGCCAAAGACCCATGGTTCCTGTAAGCAAATAGTTTACTCAATAGATTGACACACTCAACACTCATTACAGAAAGAGCACGGAAAACTAAAATAAATAAAAAGCCTATTCAAGGCTTATAGTTAAGATTAACGAAATTTAATAGCTTCGTATAAATTAAAAACGAGTTTTAATATTTTGATGTTATCTTTAGTCTAATAATTTTTTCTTTGTGCACTCCTACTCACGTGCAAATCGACCTACTTAGTCAGCGGCTGTGCAAATATTTGGCCACAAACTCCCCAACAAGCCAAAGACAAGTGGAGCAGAATGGTCCAATTTGGATACATGTTCAGAGGCTTGTCTGAGAACCGAGAACCTTCTGCGGAGAACACACACTCTAAACTAATCGACTAACTAACCGATTTGACTAAAATACATAAAATATTCTTCGAAATATGGAACTGAGAGAGACGAGCTTGTTTTGGGCTTTGACATTCGATTAAGTTTCTTGTTTTCGGGCATTAATTATTTTGGAGCTAATTATATATGCACATTAATATGCAAATATTATGAAGTGTGAACATTTTGATATGCCCCATTGGTTCTGGCATGGTAATTACCATTTCAAGTAGAAACCCTACGGCGATTCTCCAGTGAGTGGAAGTTTAATTAATAATAAGCATTTCATTAATAAGGTGTAGGCAGTACTTGATATAGAGAATCTAAAAGTTTCCTCCTATATTTGTCCCATTTTGGCCCCCATATTTGCAAATAAACTTTCCTCATTGCGCTTAATTTGGTATTCCTTTCAAACTGCTGTCTTTACTCCATATATCCCAGTACTTTCCGCCTGCATGGTGATAAATCGCTGCTAAAAATGTCAACCAGCCGCAGAGGCTGTCAAACTGTAAAGTGGCCCTGGCTGAGCTTCCACTCCTATGCCCCACCTCTTCCCTGCCCCTCGGGCCAAATGTTTTTCCATTAAATTACAAGCCAGGCTCCCCAGCGCCCTATCCCCACACCGACATCCCTCCGGCCGCATCATCGCTGGCCTTCGTCTGCGTGTTGGCCCGACCAGCAAAGTCATGAAATTTAGTGTTGGCGGCATAATTAGACCATCAATTGCGGAAAACTCATGACAGTCATGAATGGGCGGCTCTATCTAGCTGTGTGAGAGTGAGTGTGTGTGCCAGTAGTAGAAATGCCACAAGAACTAGGGGACTGTCGGGCATGGCCAAGGGCTAGGCATACTCTGGAATAAAGTAATATGGCCCCAAAGCATAAACTCATCAGCGTCGGAAATGCTGACAGCAATGAAAGGACCAGAAACAGATACAGTATTCTAACATGGTTGAAACTCTCTAACTCTAACCTTACCTTTTAATTGTTTTCCTTTAAGAAGAGGGTTCTTTACAAGTCAACAAGTAGAAGAAAGTTTGCTTGTCCTCCGAAGTGGGGGCTCGATTAAAGTCACTGTTAGAGTTCGTCTTTTAGAGTCACCACTGTTCTTAACTGGAACTGTTGCACCAAAACCCAAAATACGGAATCAACAATGCCCCACAATAAAGTCGGAATGTAAAGCACAATACCTACTTTTGGCGCTCATAAATATTCACTCGAATATATGCGATGTCCTTGTGGCGCGTTCGCTTTCATTTTCCGCAGCTTTTCGGCTGGAGGCGCAAAAGTGTGAAATAGCTCCTACGTACATATAAATACTTGTATGTTTTTATGACGATTTTTTGGTGACTGTGTTAGCCAGCGGAGCGTGAAAGTTAAGCACATAAATTGCGAGCAGAGGAATTAAAAGCGCCCAGTGCATGGCATATTGTCCAAAAAATCAGAAAACACTTAAAATATGGCAACTGGGAGCGTGTGCCAGTGCGAATGCGAGAAGACGCTTTTTAGTAAAATTACACGCTCTAATCCACAACTTTTGAGTGGGCCACAGCCACAGGCCTCCCTGGCAAAGGCAAAAATAAAATATATACTTAAATGATAAAAAAAGAAAGCCAGTCGAGTGGCAGAGATGAAAGGCGAGTGCCTGGGGGCACCAAGACTACAAGAATGCGCCAGACAGCGCCAAAGACCTAAACGCAAAACAAGCAAGCCACACATACTAATGTGTGTACGGCGGAAGAGAGCCTGAAAGTATGCAAAACATAATTCATGCTGATGGAATTGTATGCATGAACATATAAGGTGGAGTAGAGTCCTGGCCTGCCCCCGACTCCCACCTCCACCCTCCGGCTGGCTAAAAATCATATGCATCACGTGATTAAACGCGTCATGCATGAAAATGTAAAATATTGTGCAACCATATAGCTCCGACAGACAGAGTCGCCGGCCAGGGGGCCCCGGGGTTGACTTCTCCGCGCTGGCTGACTCAAAAAAAGGGGAAAAATTAGAGACTTCGACCCCGCACACACAGTGTTTACTTGGCTTGACTGCCAGTCTGGCATACGACGGTATCTGGTATCCGTGACCAGAACAAACCAGAGCCAACAAAACGCCTCGGCTAAAAGTTGTATACAATTTTTTCTCAACACCAGACCAAAAGCTGGTTTTAACCGTATCTAGTGATACACTTAAAGACATATATTCATATAATATTCATGTTAATTTCTAAAACGTTCCAATCAAGTTAAACTTTCTAGAACTTTCTAATTCCAATACAATCTAGGATGCTTTGGCTTTTGGTTTTAATTTTCAGGTTCTGGGTATAAATACCCCTTACCAAGGGAAGAAATTCATTCGGCTCTCGGCTTCTGAGCTGTTTGGAACTTATTTTATTCATTCCATTTATTATTTTTTTTTTTTTTTTATATTTAATAATTTCTAATTTTTTTTTGTCATGTTTCTTCTTCGCAAGAGGCTTAGTAAAAGTTTTAGCGAAAGAGGGGACAGAGGGGATTTGTGGATAAATCTAGACTTCGAGTGCCAATAGAATTGGTCCAGACTTTTTAGTTCTTCTTATTTGTTTTTTTGAATGATTTTCAAATTGGTCAGTTTTAATTTTATTAAACAATTGATTCTTTGACCGTATTCCAAGATGGTAATATTGGGTTCTTTTCATTTTATTTTAAATTTTACTTTTAAGTTTACTTCTAAATCAAAACCTCTGGCTCTCCGTATGCCAAAATGGTAGGATTATTGTTTCTCCTCTATTTAATTCCTAATTTATAACTTATATAACTTATTTCCCTTTTTTCTAAAGTCTTTTCTATTCAAAACAAATTTTACATAGTATATTTTATTTTTTTGTACATTGGGTTCATAGTATGGTTTTTCTTTTTTTCAAAAACTTAATATATACATTTTTTCATTTTTTTTAAGCAATGCCTTGCACTCCTTAAAAGTAAACAACATAATGTGGCCTACCACTTGAGTAATTGGGGGCAGCCACAGGCAGGAGGCCTTCATTAGCTAGTACATTGAAATTTAGCATGCACTGCATACTTTAAGTATGCGTTCCCTCGAAATGGACTCTCTCGTCGTGCCAAGAAAAAAATGGAAACTTTGCTTTGCAGCAAATCAGCGAAAGCGCCAACAAACTATTAAAAACTTTCGCAACAAGAAAAACTTGCAGGACGAAGATTTCAACACTCCTTCTCCCACTGCTACTCCTTCGTCTGCGGCCCCGGCGCCTGTGCCGCTTTGGGTCCTTCTGGTGACGGCATCCATATCTGACGAGTGCCAAAAAGCAAAAGTTTCCTCTACCAGTGCTGCATACAATGTTTGTGCTGATTGCAGCACAGCAAATGGCTTTTGATTTCACAAATCAAAAGTTTCTTGTGCGCCGCGCCGCACGTGATTTATGCCTGCGGCAGGAGCCGAGTCCGAATTCGGAGTGCAGGACTCTAATGCAGGATTCAGGATGCAGGATGCAGTTTTCTGTCGAGGATCGCCGGCGACATGCACGAGCACCCCGCCCGACTGTAAAAACTTCAGCCCAAGGGGAAAATGAGCAGGAAAACTAGGAAAAGGGAGGAAGCCCAGCTGAATAAGAAAGAGCCAAAGAAGTATCCAATGAGCATTCCGGGGAGGAATCCCAACTAAGTTGCCCATTTTGTTTGCAGCTTAATGCACATTTAGATTTCGCATCCAGCATCCAGCACCCAGCACCCAGTACCCAGGAGCACCCTAATGGCAGCTCATCAGCAAACCCGAATTCGCATTCTTAACACTTTCCTCTAATTGCCGGGAAAAAGTTTTCCCGCGAAAAGAAAATAACATGGCTTACCTTATGAGGCTTCAGGTGAAACCAGCTGGCAGTAAGTGCACTACAAAAAACGAGGTAAACAAGGGGCTACCTGGCACAACTATTAAACATTTAAATTTAACTATTTACATGTTTCATGCAATAGAACTAAAAATAAAATCTTTAATTTCGATTTTTGTTTGGGAACATGGATTTGGCTGCTTTTCTTCGGGGTGCATGTGGCATTTAATGCTTTAACGTCTGCTTCTCATAAATAACATCAAATAATAGCCTTGGGTGCTAATAAAGTGCCTTGAACAACAAAAACGCGCAAGAGCAGCGAGTAGCAACACCAACTGTATCTGCAACACTTGGCAGCGTCATCCAGCAACCTGCCACCCGCAGCCCTTAAAAGTTTTGTGGTCGTGCATCCGCTTAGCGGTAAATGCAACACGGTTAACTCTTTATGGCAGTTGGCCCTTAACTGTGAAACTGGCAACAAACTGGAAGTACCCTCTAAAAAGATGCGACATCAGTGATACTGTGTAGGACATAAGTATAACTAAGAAGATTTTTAAATGCCCAAGGATACCCATTACTGTCGCTTTGGTACCCACTTATCAGGTGGCTCTGTAGCCTCCTAACAAATTTAGGCTAATTAGTTGGACTTAAGCGCGGCTTATGTGTCGCCCTGCCACCCACAAATGGTTAGCATACTTTCGGGCGGACGAGCATTTAATATATGTAATTGCAATTGTTGTTCTTCCAGCCACCCTCTACCAAAAAAAAAATACTTCAGATGTTGGCAACTAATTTTTGGGTAGCAACTCCAAAATTATGCGGGTCTGGGAACGCAGAATGCAAAATGGGAATGGATAAGGGAAAAGGACTAACCCTCATACGAACACATTTTCAGTAGACCACAAAACATGCAAAACATTAAGGCCACATTCTAGCCTTTGCCACCAGCTCGCTCTTGGCCCATCTGGTGTGTCGTGCCATTGAAGCGTAAATGAGACATTTGCGACGCTTGTTTAATTAAAATAAATTTCAATTTAATCAAAATTTCGTCTGGATGTTGCCGAACGGTGGCGTAAATCACCAAAAACAAAAGCATGTCAGCACCATCACCGGAATTTCGCATTAAAATTTCCGGCATAGTTTTTCGGGCTTTCTGAACCGAAGAACCGAGCTCTGTGCCCCGTCATCGCCCTGACAACTGTCGGTCTGCGTGCTTTAAGATTCCAACAAAAAGTTTTGGAGCTGTCTTTCAACAAGCACCTGCCCCGACTCGGTGTCATGTCGTACAGGTGTCTAAGTGGGTGTGGAACTAAATTAAATCATTGTGTCAACCTTTGATTAATAGTCGTGTGACAAAACATTTTGAGGACTCCTTGTGGCCCTGTCGAAATTAGACGGCTCTATTGTGTGTCTGATAACTATGTTTCAAAACTCTGTATTATAGTTACAATTATAGTTTTTTCATAAAATAATATTTGAGACAAGTTAAGCTAATTGATTGGCGAAAAAAACCAAAACCTTAACAAAAACATTTTCACAACCCACAAAATACAAGTTTTAAAATGCTTTATCCAACTTCAATTTATATGCATTTTAAACTCTGTTTATTCAAACAAGTGCCTGGCCTGGCAAGCAAAAACTTTCTTAAATATACAGACTTTAAAACTTTTATTTTAGGTTTTTGTTTCATTTTTTGCATCGCACAGGATGCAAAAGGTGGGGTAATTCAATTAAATGCTTTGGCTTGCGAGAAAAGTTGTTCTAATTTAATTGGACGTTTTGTTTGCACTCGCCGCGAGTATTTTCATGTGGCCACTGTTTTTTGTATCCAATGCTTTATATTCGATTTAGACCGCACGGCGGGAGGTGGACCACGTGGCGTATGAGTTTCACATCACTCATACGCCGCGCGCCCTATCGCTCATACGCCGCATGGCCGTAATAAAAATGTAAGCGCTAATTGCCAAAAATGCTGGTAAATGCAATTTAAGTTTCTGGCCCCGACAAATGTTATTGCAATTAAAAAACAACAGCATTCGCGGGAGAAAAACCCCAGTGAGGCCATGAAAAATGCATATTTGGGTTTAACCGAAAAATAAACAAGGGCGGCGGGGGCAGGGGCTGGGCTTGGACTACACATGTATTCACAGAAAATTCCCTTCCGCCCCTGCTGCACTGGGGGCACGGTACGTTTTTTGCATGCCACGGTGCGGGGCGCTGAGCCGAAAAGAATGCAACAATAAATTTCGCCACGACGCAAGCTTTTCATTTATTTGAAATCCAGCCACGAATAAAGAAAACACAACACACATTTCAACACCCGCTGCGAAATAAAAAACTACATTGTTTTCCAACTAAAAATATTCTAGGTTGCCAATTTTGTATCAATTTTCATTTGGAAGGGACGCAGACTTGCAAAAACTATCTAAGAGCCGAGGAAAATATTTACAATTGTTCTGTCTGTGGGCCAGGCACTTTGATGACCCCACAGCCAAGACTTGTTGCCATTGCGGGCCATTCTTTCTGGCCAATTTCAGTTTATGGGCCATAAATTGTGTCGCTCGGTGCGACAGAGTTTTCTTGCCCACTGGCTGGCTTGTTGGCCAATTGATTTGCATGGCTTGGCCGACTGTTAGTTAACAGCCAGGACAACTGTACCACAATTTATGGCCTGGCCAATCGAAACAATTGCCTGACTCCAGCCCGATTGCAGTCATTCAGCCACAAAAGACTCCAAATGCACCTGCATTTTATGGCTGTCAACTGCAACAGGCCGAAACGTTCTCTCGTTCCAAAAATCCAGACTAAGTGCATTTTTTGAGATTCGACTGACATGCAAATACTTTTCTCCTCCACCTCCGGCCGGCTGAGATAAAGTTGATTTTTGATTTGCCAGCAGACTCACTGAGCCATGAGCCCAAGAAGCCATCCAAGTGACTTGGCCCGGGCTGCCCCTCCGAGCCGGCGCCCCTGTTTGTGGCCAGTAATTACAAAAATACGATAAGGCTCCGAGCAAACCGCTCGACTGTAAAGCGAATTCAAATGCGAATATTCATGGCTTGTTGATGGAAAATCATCAAAGTATAATGGAATATGTTATGGCAGATTATCGATAATGCATGTTTTTGTGTGTTTTTGCGAATGACAAATGGTCGGATGGCCATTTGATAGGAGCTACTGAATAAGAATTGCACATGAATATTAATTGTTGATCAGATATTTCGATTTAAATAATTACCTTGTGCACTGTTCGACTTGGATGCAGAAGCTAAGTGGGACTTTAAAACATATTGCTAAGAAAAATGAGTAAATGTGTCTGGATTCTACACCAAATTAAAATTTAAAATTCGGATGTGGTAGTCAGTCGTATGCGACGTATGCGCCACTCAATCAATAAATCAGGACCCCCGAGGACCCAAGAGCTCACAAGGGAACTTAAAGTCGATGACTGGCGAAAGAGGTCTGCCGCCCGCCCCAACTGGAGGCCCACTCGTTGTGGTCTGTGTTTTGTGAATAGAAATATGAAAATAATCCTCAAGTGTCAGCCCGAGAGATTAGTGACAACAAACCAAAGCCGCAAAGCGAAATGAGATTTTTCATTTCGTATCAAATATCCGCAAAACCCAACTAGGAAAACCCAGTGAAACAAAAGAAAATCCGAAAAAAACTGAAAATATGTACAGCTTAAGCTGGAAGGGAAATGCAAACGAGTGCAATGCTCCGTGAATGGGAAAACGTTGAGGGCGAGACCAAGGGGTAAGCCGGGGTAAAGTGCAACGAGGAAAATTCTACAAGCTGCAAAGTACGGCCGCACAATGCCAGTACTCGGAAAGTAAATTGCAATCAATTAAATCCAAACTGTCGCAGCGCGTGCCCCCTGATCCGAAAGATCCATTCAATCGAAAAAGAAGCCGCCTCTGGAAAATGGGGCATTGTGAAGCACAATAAGATGTTTTCCTGAAAAGCTTTGGATTAAATGTGGAACTGATAAATCATTTTTACACTTCACTTTCAGAGGCAAAACAATGAGCAATCGTGAAATCATATTACATTCAATGTTATACAATGTTCAGTGTCTTTGTCCCACTGTGATGCGCTTGCAGATGCTACGCCTGGAGCAACGATCACTTTCAGCCTCCAGTTTCAGCCTCTGTCAGTCGACTTTGGAACACATAGCCGTGTGGTTGTCTCAGCAGCCTCCTTTGAATCATTTTTAATGGAAAACTTTTACTGGCGCAACAAGGTGGCGGTGGTCACCGGTGCCTCCGTGGGAATCGGAGCCAGCACAGCTGTGGAACTGGCCAACGCCGGAATGCAAGTGGTGGGACTTGCCCGACGAGTGGAGCTCATAAGGGTAAGAACTAGAGACAAATATCATCAAAAAGGATCATCTTTGAACCCTAATTAGGCCCTCAGCGACCAAGTGATCGGCGATGGCAAGATCCATGCCCGTCAGTGCGACCTTAGCGATGAGGAGCAACTGACAAGCACTTTTGCCTGGATTCGGGAAGAGTTCCATGCCATTCATGTGGTCATCTGCAATGCTGGCATCTTGAAAGCCAATTTCCTAAGCGGTAACTTGAAAAAAGAATATAGTAGTACTTTGACTGAAGCTTTTACCTCGGGGGTCCAGAGTCACCGACCAAGGACATAAAGGAGCTTTTCGACACCAATGTGGTGGCCACGGCCACCTGCCTGCGGGAAGCCCTGAAGCAGATGGCAGCGGGAGGAGAACGTGGCCACATTGTGGTTATGAACAGGTGAGACAGGTGTCCAGATCTCTAAGCTGCAAGTGTTTCTCCATCAGACCCGAATAAGCAGCCAACCAAGCCAAGTACCAAGCCGATTCGCAGCCCAAATATTTAAACTTTTAAATGAAATCAATCAAAGCATATTGAAAGTGTTTGGTGTTGTGCTGAAAGTGCTTACCCATCAATCGAATAAGAAATACATGACAGTCCATTGTCTATTGACTCGAAACAATTAGATACAGCTGGAAAATTAGCACAATTGCAAACACCCAGGACAATGGACATTGGAGGGGAAACCGGGGGCGATGTGTACACAGCTAAAATAGGAAAATTGGGCTCAAACCGAAATTAGGACGCATACGGACACACAAAGGCGCTGTGCACATACAGGACTCGTGCCGATAGAGTCGGAGGTAAATCATTTCGCATACATATTTGCTTTATAGTTTTGCTTGCGCTGGGCAAACATTCCGGCCAAAAGCAGCTTCTGCCTTGAGTGCCAAAATATTTACCAAATTATGTCGTACCGGACGGGTTGGGCGGTTGGTTGGGTTTATTTCCGATCGGGGCTTAATGAAAGTGCAAACAATGCAGCCGCCCAGGCCAGTCAATTGCAGTGTTCAGTGTTGGTCAGCGCATGCATATTGCATATTGCAATACGGCATTCAAAGACAGGGGGCAGGTGTGGGAGGCGGGAAACGGTAACGGGAGGACTGGCGCGTTATTTAAATTAAATTAAAAGCCATGCGGCAAACAAACAGCACAACAACACAAACATTTATTGATATTTAAATGCAGAAAGCAGAGGGGCGGACTCTCTTGTTGCTGCATGTTGCATGTAGGCGGGTGTACTCAAAAAAAATTATGACACTTGTGCGAATCTGCATAGTATTCTTCCTTTAGGGTGGACAAATAAACCTAAACAATTTTTCAGACAAGCACACTAAAATATTAAACTCATTTACAATTTTTTTTGTAGTGTACTACTATCCTTGATGCATGGTGTTGCGGTGTGTGGGCGATGCATTAAAAGCTTTGCATCGCCAATGTGTTTGCCCAAACAACAACAATAATAAGAACAACAACTCAATTATTCAACATAATTAAGTATTTTGCATTAAGCCGAATGCGTATTGCATTTGCATTTTGCATTCCAGCACTGCCAATCGCCAATCGCCAATCGCCGATGACGATGTGATTTTTATTATTTCATGGACTCCAATGCGCACCGCATTTAAAATCAAAAATGTTGCGCATTAAGCCGCATGTTTGATTTGCGCTATGGCTTTAATTTCAAATTGCATTGATTTAATTTTAATGAAATTTACTTGAGTGGACAAACACACTCTCCCAGATACCAATTAGGGCCGTTTGCTCCCCATGGCCAAAAAGGCAAAATTGAATAATTGCGTATACGCACTGTGGGTGTACCCGGACATGCGTGAACTGGAGGGCGCGTGCACATGTTTTATTCACTTTCCACTTGCCATTGCTGTGTAAATCAGCCAATATTTCCCAACAAGCCAATATTCAAATGAATCAGACTGGTGTTTAAATGATTCTTATTTTTTTGAAGCAATCCTGATTCTTTTGAAATCTTTCCAAAGCAGCTGGAGTTTAAAACATGTCCCAGAATGCCTATCGTACAAAATTAAAGGCAAAAATATATGATACATATGATGTTGATATTAAGCGGCGTTGTCACATGCTTACATCCATGCCAGCCACAGCTTAACACATCCTTACCGGCAGATGCAACACGGAAGTGTATTATAGACACACGGGAGAGTAAATGCACGGCATTTTCCGGCATAATGAGCCGGAGCCGGAGCCGAACTCAAGCGTATTGTCCGCAACCGAATACAATTGTCAGCCAACGAGAAATTCGCAGCGAAATGGCCAAATGCGACTTCGAACTTCGCCAAACGTTAATTAATGGGAAAATGTATTTATTTTGGCCACGTTGCGAGGAAAAGACAAAAATTTACTGAGGCGTTGCTAATGAGCGTGTGACGTTGCGAGGGGCGTTAGCCCCGGGGGGCGTGGCAAGATGTCATCAAAATGAATTTCGCTTAATGTCAGTGCAATAATATTAAGACTTAATTAATTAAAAAATGCAAGGGGTGTGCCGGCTGGAAGGCCAGCATCTGCAGCGGTGTCGGCAGCTGTTTGCATTAATATCCCTGGCCTCCAGGACATGCCAGCGTGTCGTATCCCCTTCTATGCACTCAAAGAAAAAAGGAGATCCTCTCTTCTAAACCTCTTGCAACTAGTTGGTGAGGATTATAATCTTTTAGGATATATATCTTGGGGATACATCTTGTTCGATTATAATTTAGATTTGATTTATGTTTAAAATTTTTGCCAGTGCTAGCGTTGAATTAAAAGAAGTTTACGCAATGTTTGCACAAAATGCACAGGGACATATGCAGGCAGGTGGATGCAGAAAACAGGAACAGGACATCCGCACACATTCTTTGAGGCATGCAAAGTGGTTGACGGAGTGAGTGAAGGGACTATAGGTTCTGTCAGCTGCGGACCGTCATTTTTTCGCAAGTGTCCGGCATTGTTATTGTTGTTGCTGCTTTTAAGTGCTCCAATCCGTTGTGTTGACTTTATTTACCCACACCCGCTCACTTTTCCTTTTCCACGGACACGCCTTGCTCCCCGGACATTTGACAACAACAGCGTTCTCGGACATCGGATTCCGGAAGTGCCGGTGCCCTTATTCAGCGTTTATCCGGCCACGAAGCATGCAATTACGGCCCTCTGCCAAACGGTGCGCCAGGAAATACATTTTCTCAAATTAAATATTAAATTAACGGTAAGTTAAATGCCGTGCACACACCGGAGTTGGCACAATCCACCCAGGTAACAGGTAACAAGCCACCACCTCCTCCTCCTCCTTGCAGAGCATCTGTCCGGGAATGGTGGACACCGATTTCCTCAGTGTTTATTCGCAGGCGGTGGCCGAGCTGCCGAAGCTGCAGGCCCAGGATGTGGCCAAGGCCGTGCTCTATGCTTTGAACACGCCCGACGGGGTCCAGGTAGAGGACATCATCCTGCAGCAGATGCGGAGGGTCAATTAACTCATTTCAGAATGGGATTTTTATTGATTTATGTATTTCTTCGATCGAACGTAAAATTATTAAATTTGTCAGTGCTTCGCCAAAAAAAGAACTTTCTGCAAGCCCTAGTTTATTCCAGGGATAGGCACGTATGGAGCGCGCAAAAAACATTTTAAAATCTAACTTATACTTTGTGTATCCTTCAGTAATAAAAATGTTGATTTTGAAATCAGTCACTGATTCATTTTTTTAGTTCAGCCTTTTTTTGTCTGCTCCCACTTTTTTAATTCTGTGGCACAGAGTCTATATCCCTGGTTTATTCCATTAGAAATGTTTACCAGGGAGCATCAAAAAATATTTTCTTTTAAAAAAGTGTGTCTAAGTAAGCCATGGAATCAAACATTTTCAACTTTGGCAAGTTACTGCCCAACTCACATCAGTCTGGTTGAGGCGGTGCTGTGGTAAGGACGCTCTAGAAAGGTAAGATATCAATTTTTATTAAATAATTTATTTTTGCTTTCTTTTTTTTTTATTTTTTTATATATTTATTATTTTTATATATTATTTCTAACAAATATTTCTTATGATTCCAGGGCCTTCAGTTCCAGGTGCTTTCCGGGCCCTTGGAATTCACGAATCCTCGGATTCCAATTCAGCTGCTGCTGAATTGGACTGCGAGGATTCATTGTTCTATCCCGAAGCTGTCGTCCCTAAGGTTATGAGGAGATGAACACAGTAACGCCATTTTCAACCATATCGGGTTTTATGCCAAGATGGTAAGATTCCGAGTCCATTCAAGCGTCTGTGAATGGCGCAGTCTTGAAGAAACGTCTTCTGCCTGAAGCGTAGATTTCGTCCTGTCCTGAAATTCTTTAAATCTGAGCTGCCAAGTCCTGGCTCGCATCGAGAAAGTGGGGTCTTTAAGTTTGGCTCTTCTCCTCTAGCATCCGTTTCCTGTAAGTATGCCAATCAGTTTTACTTGCCAATATTAAATTCTGAACTTCTTAGGTCTTATGCCAATATGGCAAAATACGAAGTCCCTTCCAGTGGAAGCAAATCAAGCGGCTACCATGAGACGTCTACAATCTTCAAGTAGAGTATCACACTGCCCTTAAATCTTAAAACCCCCAGCAACTAGAAGTCTGAGATGAAAAGATGAAAGGAGCCCCCCAGATCTAGCTCTTCTTCCCTAGCATCTACCTGTTTTTGTTTAAAAATAAATAAATATTTACTTGAATGGCAAGATTCGTGTTACTTACTAAAAATATTTCGTTAATAAGATTTTTGCTGTTTATTTGGGTTTGCCAGTTATGACAGCTAAAGAAGCTTTAAAACAAGTTGCGGAAAAGAAAATAACGCTTATTAACATGATAAATTAGTAATATCGGTTCATGAATGTATTCGGATTTTTCAAATTTGAACCGCCAACTTCAAAGAGCTGCCAACTGATGTTTTAAACGCCAAAAAATACCGAAAAATACCAAATATATTCAAAAAATTCCATGGAAATGGGAAATAGGGATGAGCCCAGGGCTGGGCCATTTTAAAAATTTCCCTTTTTGGGGCTTATTCATCATTTGCGAGTCGGTCATATTGCGATAACTTCTCGGTCACACTGGAAATGTGCTAACATCATTTTTTGGAGCCTTCGAGTTTGTGGTAAAAAAAATACAAAGCTAATCAATTCGCACAGGGTCGTTTAACTGCAGCGACCAACCGTACTGATGAAAGAGCAATGGACTCCCATGCGGCAGCAACAGCGGCGACAGCGAGAGAAAAGCAAGGCTTCAGTGGACCCGCGACCCCGAGCGAATGCGTCCACGTAGTGCAAAATGGGAAGCGAGTGTCTGAAATGTCTGTCTGGCTGGAGGGGTGCGGGTCCGATTTTTGCCGAAAACGGGGTGCGGTGGGCCTGGGCTCCACAGTGTGATTACGAAATGGGCCCGCGATCGAAGGGACGGCGAATATTTTAAAGTATAATGCGTGTGCTACCACGTAGTTCCACACGGACACACACTAACACACGCACGCGAAAGCACTCATTAGCAGTGGCTTAGGCGGGATTTCGGGAAGGGGGTCCGATATAGGGGGAAAACAGTTCTCCAATTATCCGATTGCTCGAAGGTAACAAGAGTTCTTTGGCCAAAATGCTCCAGAACTCCCCCCGCCCTACGCCACTGGCCACACAGACACAAGAGACAGCCAACGGAAAGAAAGTGGTGCCCAGTGGACAAAGAACAGGTTTTTAACCTAATTATAAAGCCCCGAAAAATTCAGTGCTACAGCACTCGCACACCACCCGGACTCGGACGCGGACGCGGAATAGGAAGCAATAACGTCGCGTATGCGGGCTCTGTCAGTGTGTCAAGGCCCCGGAAGCAGCTAGTCAGTCTGCCGAAGTGCTTGTGATGTTCCAAATTGATTTCCAATAAGTCGCCGCTGTTGCTGTTTTTTGTTTCTGCCTCTGGACATTGAACTTGAGAACACGAACTGCGCACTAATGCACTATATTTTTTCTATTTCTCCCCTCCGATCCGGCCTGATCCGAGCAGTCTAGCGCAGCAGCTCTCTTCCCCCCACAAAAACAACAACACACACACTCAGCTACTTCGGAGCCACCACTAACAACCCCGCAACCAAAGCCAAAAAAACAGGACACACGCCAAGATGTTCATCTGGGACTGGTTCACCGGAGTGCTGGGGTACTTGGGTAAGTACCAAGGGGTCCAAGGCCTCCTCCGCCGCCTCTGGGGCCTCTGGTGACATTGTGCGGCCAAGGCGGCTGAGAGAGCATTTCTTGAGCGATTGCCAACAAAGCAGCGCCAGACAAAAGAAACTGAAATTTGACTGATATACACGGACGAGGTCAAGACAGTAGCGCCGATAATGTCGAGAATGTTACACGACATGACATGAGTCATAGTGGACAGTTTCTTATCCTTTTTCAAAGCATAGCAGTCTCTAAGATAAGATGACATAACAATTTCTGAAAGTCCTACTGAAAGACTGTGTTCAGGCAGCTACGTGACTAGGTAGACACCCCACACTAGACGCTGCTTTATTGGTTTAGCTGCGAACACAAAGTTTGTGACGATTTAGCCCAGAGTCTGGCACTCAACACCCCCTTCCCTTGCAGGTCTGTGGAAAAAGTCTGGCAAACTGTTGTTCCTCGGCTTGGACAATGCTGGAAAGACCACACTGTTGCATATGCTCAAAGATGACAAGCTGGCCCAGCATGTGCCTACCCTGCATCCAAGTGAGTATTCAATTGTGCCTCCATCCCAACCCCCCTAACTGACGCACTTTTCCGCAATCCGTAGCATCCGAGGAGCTGTCGATTGGCAACATGCGCTTCACCACATTCGACTTGGGTGGCCACACTCAAGGTAAGTTTTGGATATTCAACTGATACGGCAGTACGGCAAGAATTTTCAATACTTTTGTGCGCATCTATAAACGTGCCCGCCGTCTAAATATAGACCAGGGCGACCCATGCACAACACTCAGATTCGACGACAATCAGCATGAAATATAGCGCAGCGGGTCACCCATACAGCCGCAGGGCTTTATACTCTTCACAATTGCTGCGTTCAATCAGCGTCGCCGCTCATTCCAAGCAATTGCAGTGGGCTTTGGAATATCTCAAGCCGAAGAGCGAGAGTCCAAGCATAAGCTGGTTGGGAAACTTCAGAAGCAATAGGCTGATAGTTTCTCCCCAAAGCTTAAAAGAAAATTGTATTTCAAAGATGTAGGAATCACTGCGAGAAAGATTTAATAATTTATAAGGGGGGCACACATTCTACGCAGATAACCAGCGTGCATACGATGTGCGACAATAAAATCTCACACAAGTGCATAAAATACGAGCTTACTGAGCCCACTGAGTGCGTATAAATAAGTATCTTGGTGGAAATAGTTAGGCATTATGAAATGGGTGGCCTCTGGCATGCAATAGATATTGATTAGCACTAGCACCACCCATTAGTATGCGTTAGTATGGAAATTAACTTGTCATGGTGATGTGACGATCGCTGGGAACCAGCTAGCCATGATCGTTTTAAGATTCTAGCTACTCGGACTGGTTTCGTTGTCTCAGCGCGAAAAGATATCGAGACTCGAGTGCTGATAAGGAACTTCTGTTAGCTTGTTATATATTTAAACTAATTAGACGCTTATTATCGCCAGCAAGATAGTGTAACTGATTCCAATCATTTGCTTTGCAGCACGCCGAGTCTGGAAGGACTACTTCCCCGCCGTGGACGCCATCGTGTTTCTAATAGACGCCTGGGACCGCGGCCGCTTCCAGGAGAGCAAAAACGAGCTGGATTCGCTGCTCACGGATGAAGCGCTCTCCAACTGCCCCGTGCTCATATTGGGCAACAAAATCGACAAGCCCGGTGCAGCCAGCGAGGACGAGCTGAGAAATGTGTTTGGGCTGTATCAGCTTACGACCGGCAAGGTGAGTCCTTAAGTCCTTGCTCTTGTTTGTGCACTAACCAACCTGTTTCTTTAGGGCAAGGTGGCTCGCGCCGATCTGCCTGGCCGCCCCTTGGAATTATTCATGTGTTCCGTACTGAAGCGACAGGGCTACGGCGAAGGTTTCCGTTGGTTAGCGCAGTACATTGATTAAGTCAGAATTAGCAACCACCACCAACTACTCCATAATTCAATTCAACACACAACCGAAGCCCGAGGCGAATTGCCAGCAAAATTTTGATCCCGACGAAAGAGATGAACCAACTGAACCCGAACCCCAAGCAAAACGAAGCTGCGTGCGCAATTTCTAATTTATACAACAAGAACACAATTACAAATAATTCATAATAAATACAACAAAAAGAAATGTACATCTGTAATTAAACGAGACACTGTTTAATCCAGCCACACCACACAAACAAACGAAAAAAAAGGAAACGCAAACATCAAACATCTTTTCTATCCAGAGAACAGCAGGAGAGACGATGATGGAAAGAGTGCGCAAGGGAAACTTTTAAGCATAATTATGAGTAACAAATTGTAGCAAATTAAAGGTGATTTATTTAAGAGCATGTTCCATGTTCCATAAATAAAACTTAGCTATCTACCTTTTATTTAAAAATTGATAATTGTAAATGTCACGATTTATCTCCTCTAGTTTAGTTGGCTGCAAAATATTATACATAAATACACACATATATCCTTCCCGCCCCGCCCCGCCCTTCCGTTTATGGTAAATTTTAATTTAGCTAAAATTTTTTAAGTTGCATGTCATCGATGTACTTGTTTCTTTTTTATACAATACAAAGAAAAAGAGGGAAAACAATTTATTAAATAAAACCGCATTTTGTTTGCAAAAATAATTATAAATAAAACGGAAAAGAGTTTTGTAAAATAAAAGTAACTCCCCCTTGGTTTGCTTGGATGGGGATTCAAATCTGGAAAAGTGGAATAAAACGCATCTGGTTTTTACAAATATATTGGATTTATTCTT
This sequence comes from Drosophila monieri, assembly GCA_035047585.1. Taxonomy (NCBI): domain Eukaryota; kingdom Metazoa; phylum Arthropoda; class Insecta; order Diptera; family Drosophilidae; genus Drosophila; species Drosophila monieri. The sequence continues at coordinate 1,520,922 of JAWNPJ010000087.1, read as the reverse complement.
GTCGCATTTAAGATTTACGCTAATGAGTCACCTTGGAGCATCTATTCAAATCGGGGAGCAGGCTTCAGGGGCTGCTAACATGTCGCTTGTCTATTGTGTAGAAAAATATTACAAATCTCTGAAGCGGCCGGGGGGCTGGGAGGTGCGCAGCGCTGCTAGCTACGGCGACAGAGGCGCAAACGCCGGCACAGCATTAGCTGCCGGTGGAAGAGACGCATCAGCAGGCACTTGCGCTTGATACGCTCCCTGCATCAGGAACGCATCGAACCGCCCATAGAGCCGGAGCCACCGCCCGCCATACGCCGCTTCTTCTTCTTTTTGGCGGTTAAGCTCTCCTGCCCGCTATCCGTATTGGAATCGCCGTCGGACGACGCCGCATCCTCGCTCTCCGACGACGAGGAAGAGCTGCTCGAGGAGGAGCTGGAGTTGCTCGAACTGTCCGAGGCAAAGCCGGTGCTCTCATTTATGTTAATACTGTCGGCTATCTGGGCCAGCTCCGGGCGCTGGTCGCGGAGCACGCGCAGCCACTTCCGCGACAGTTTCGGCCTCCCCCTAACAGTTTTGTGCCAGACGCAAGGAAAGTTTGTGTGGGAGCTGAAGTTCTGGGTTATGGCGATTGTGTCGTCCAGGTTCAGTACAACGTGCCACCAGCCGCCAGGCACAAACACCGTTTCCCCCTCGCCCTGCAGAACCTCTATGGGCCGGTACTGCTCTGGCCAGCTAGGGAGCTGGGTGCGCGGATAAACAGTGCTGAACCAGGTGATGGCCTCGTCCCTTTGCTTTCCACCCATGGCACTGGTCACTTTCAGCAAGTCCTTCGGTGTTTGGGTGGGGAACAGGCACCACCGCTTGTGACCGCGGATTAGGGTGTTCCAAGCACTGGTGCCTAGCGGATCGATGTGGATTCCGGTGCCGGACCGAGCAGGTCCCATAACAAACCAGCGGTACGGTGGCCGCCGGCTCTCCCCGCAGTATTGAAACAGATCGTCCCGAAAGTACTTCGGAACCACATAGTCGTCCAGCAGCTTTCTTCTCCGATGGTGTTCGCCGAAGCTGCTGTCAAAGATGTACAGGGGGCTGTCGTCCCGCGTGGCCTGCATGTATTCCACGTAGTATTTCATCTTCAGCTTGACACTGTACCCTTCGTTGTCTTCGCCGCACTTGAACTTCTGGTTGCGGTATTTTTTCGCCAGGCGAGCCAGCGTCCACTTTTCCAAGGCCAGCCACCCATCGGTGCAGCCGCGGATTACTACCGGCTTGTAGGGGCGCTCGAAGCGCTCGATGAACTCCTCGCAGGACACCTTCGAGTCCTCGATCCGCTCCAAGTTGTCCGAAAAGTCCCAAAAGGGCTCGAAGTTTTCGCTGTACCGCATTGCCACCCATGCGTTGTCGCCGTCCAGCTCTGGCCGTGCCTTGCGCTTCACTTCTCGAGTGCGCTTACGGGAGCGCTTTGGCAGTTTGAATTCCTCGCTCATTCCGGCCCTTTTTGCTGCTTATATTCTGATAAAAAATTAATTTTCTAAATTTCTAAAGCAGCAAGTGGAGTACGTGAGCGCTGTGTGACCAGGCAGCGACACTCAAAATATACTGTTATAACGCCTTTTGAACCGCTCTTCAAATAATTTTCTAAAATGTTTCCTGGTACACACAGAAAGAGTAAATTCATCTCTTGCATTGTAATATTTATAAAATAAATAACAAATAACTTTTAATTTTTAAATAAATAGACTGATACACATATTCCAATTCAGTATTTTTTCTCACCTGTTCTATCTGAGTGACCAGCTAGACTTTGCACTAATAGTAGGCGACAACTCTACACTCATGTGACAGCTGTAAGAAAATAATGATAAGCCAAGTTGGACGAGGTGATACCTTAAAAAGCAACAAAGAAAACTCCACTAAAAAGGTATTTTTCCCCATTCTCATAGAGCTGTACAAGGTGCCGCTTCGCATTCTAGACCACCGGGTGTTCGTCAACGGCGAGATCGAGTCATTTCTGGACAACTTTGAGACCCGCAGGAACGACAGCGAAGTGGAGAAACTTTTCCAGGTCACCGAAACTGTGGGGTCCCTCAAGTACGATCTCTCTGATCGCTGCATTGCGTCTGGAAGCCAGCACCTGACGCAACTGGGAAGTGAGGTAAACCAGCTTCTCGAAGGAGTCAACGATCTCTTGGCCAAAGCGAAAGTGGAACGAACTGTGAGTGGGTCATCAAAGAAACTAATCATGATTGATTGCCTGCCGCCCTAACATTTCTCCTATCTTTTTACCAGGCCAGCACTCAGCTTCAGGAAGCCCGACTGGCACGTGAGAAACGACGGGCCGAATTCTTGACCAACTTGGAGCACGGCTATCGCCGGATCGAGAACTCCTTTGAGGAGAAGGAGGAGGAGATTGCTGAACTTTACTCAGACCTCCAGCTAAAGCTCAACATTCCCAAGTAATCGGCCATGCTGAAGTCGTCGATCGTAGATACCAGGGTGCGCCTGTTGCCCTCGCAGAAGCTGCTGAATTTTCTGGACGAACAAAAGGAGCACTTCCATGACGTTCCCGAAAACGTGGCCAATATTATGAAACAGAAGGGATACGCTTTGCCCCTCAGCACAAAGATAATTAATGACCAGAAAACCCTCTTAAAGCGTCCAAAGATTGATTATGGACTGCTGGAAACCCTCACAGCCGACGTAGATGACAGCCCAGAGGTGCCTGCAACAACATCCAATTCACCGGAGGATGAGGGTGGCGATAAGCCGCCTGCACAGCACAAGACTGTTTTGTTTTTGGAAGACATTCACTGGCTCAACGATACACTGGCTGAACTTCGCAAGAGCGAAGTATGCGAGGTGTTCCTGCACGAACTAATCGAGACCTGCGACCTGATTTTGCCCGAAAACGAATTCAAGCCACGTAATCCAGATCTGGAAGCGCGTTGCCAGCGACTGCGCGAGGAGCAGCATAACAGAGAGTACCAGAAGATGACCAAGAACGTGGACGCCGGTCTGAAAAACTACCCCGAAGACACCATCGCCTATCAGAGTAGGGTCATTTAGTTGGCTTTCTTCGCACCAGACACCTGATTTATTAACCCTCTTTCCTCTTTCAGTCAAGAGCCTTAACAAACAAATCATTGCCGTGGTGCAGTTCATCTTCTCGGTGGCCGCCGGGTTTACATTTGGCTTCTTCGGAGTTAATCTGATGGTGGGACCTCTGCCATTCGGCTTTCGTATTCTCTTGGGCGTGATTGTGGCACTAATCATAGCTCTGGCCGAGATGTACTTCTTGGCAAAGAAGCTGCACGAATACGACGAGGTATTGGATGCTCCCAAGCGCAAACAGCCGCAGCCAGGAACACCATCAAAGCGTCCGGTTCCGGCCAAGGCCAGCGGTGTCCAAACTGTAAAGCCCCATGCAGATTAGAATATCACGTTCTAAATTTCTTTATACAAAAAGACACACATTTTGGATTATTTCGCGATGCAATTTAGGTTATATAAATATGTAGCTTTAAAAGTTTTGTTATTTGCGGGAGAGGGATCGGATACGTATGCATACTCCATAATGCTGCTCGGCTAATCGGCTACTCGTAGTGCGGCTGCGGCTGGGGATTGGGGTTGTTCCATCCCTCGTCCATTGTGTCCGATCCGCCACGTCCCAACCAGGCCATTATGTAGATGAACAACACAAATGTCAGCATCCCGGCAAGAACCAGGAACCACGTGCGCCGCCAAGGAGGCCGGGAAGAGGGCGCATACCAGCGCCTCGTCCAACGCGAAAAGAGCTCTGCGGGCGTACGGCGCTGGTACTTATTGTCATCCCGATCCGTTCCACCAATTGGAGACTGACGTGGCAGAAGGGGTCGGCGGCTGCTTGCTGTGGGAAGCGGTCACATTAGTGTGTACGGTTGGATGACCCCAATAATCGCTACCCACCATAGTCGCCTGCGCTTGGCGGATTAAAGGCGTCCATTAGGAGAACGGAATGGGGACTCTGGGCGTCGTGGCCGTTGGGCTTCGTCCGCTCACGCTCTCCGCCGGAATGAATGTGGTGGACTTTGGTCATGTTGCTGACTGAAGCCTGACTTGCTGCCGCCTTTGGCTTTATTTGGCTGCTGCCACTGCTCTGATCCTCGGAGAGCTGGAGATGAACCCAATGTTAGAAATTGGCAATCTTAAAAGCTCGACGATTAGCTTACCAGGGCCAGTCCCAAGCCGTTTCGGCCCCAGTTCACCTTAGCAAGGAAGTTTTTCAGCGCCTCAGCCACGGGCGACACAAGGTTCGAATTGGGAAAAATCTCCACGCTGCAGGCGGGACACTGGTGGCCACGCGGCGCTGTATTTGCGGGCAGTGCAGCTTGCCGGGCATTCAGGCAGTCCCAATGAAAGACATCTGAAAGAGCAGCATCAGTTATATTAGCTGATCTAGCGGCCAAGAGAGCTCTTACGGTAGCAGACCAGACGCACACAGTCACCCTGCTCCAGGGTGGTGCCGCACAGAGTGCAGTTGGAAATGTAGTCACTATCCCGCAGCCACTGCAGATACGATTGCACGATGCACTGCCAACACAGGAAGTAAATAGATTAATCTCGGCTTATTGGGAAGACCCACTCCGCCTACCTTTGGGTGGGATTGGACCATACAGTGCTCGCAGACGTTGACGCGGTGCTCGAAGCAGAACTGATTCGTCACCAGTCGCTTGGGACACTTGCAAAGACCCATCGTGGCGGAGTTCGAGACGATCCTCAGGCGATGCGGGAAGTGCACTTGGTGCGGCGGAGGGGCCTATTGCATAGTACAAGGGTTTTGTCGGTTTTTATCAGTCGGTTTTTTATCCCCTTTTTGCAAACTTGTTGTTTCTTTTTCTAACTTGTCGGCCACGTATCCAGTGTGACCGCACACGGACACCTCAATATACTGAAATATAATGTTTGTTTAATGAAAAATACCGTGCTTCTATAAATCCATTTTTTTAAATATAAAAATAAACTACTTTTTATCTTTTATAAATATTTTTCGTAAAATTATATTTTGTCTATGCGTTCATGTTTCTTTCATTATAAACTTTCAAAATGGTTTGCTTTTTTTTTGTATATCAACCTGTTAACTTATTTTAAATTTAATTGAAAGAATTTTTCCCTTATATATTTTCAGAAAAAGTCAGAAACCCGAAATGGGGGGTAATCGATTAAAAAGTCTTAAACAACTAAATTAAGTTTACGTTTATTCTACGCAGTATTTTCCGGAAGAACTGCTCTTTTTCAATCCAACCAGTCTCGCATGTATTCACAAGTTATGGCTGTTACATCTCCGCAATTGGAGCAGTTCTTTATCACCGGGCAAATCCCGCAGGGCATCTGCACCAGCCCAGTTGGTGGCAGAGGAGAGTTCACAGCTCGATAGACAAAGGAGCCATCCTGCAGACGCACTCGTTCCGCGTTGCCATCGTAGACCACAGTTTTAAGAATAGTTTCCAGATCAGCTTCCGCTAAGTTAACCTTGCTGATGCCCAGGTCGGATATGAATTTTTGGACCTCGTTGACCGTGCAGCAGGACATCTGCTTGAAGGCCAAGGGTCCTTCTCGCTTTTTCTCGGCCCCGTCGCGCTTCATTTGCAGAAACCGTAGGCATTGCTGGTTGAGAACATCGACAAACTCCACCTCAAAGTCCTGATCCTGGTACCACGCGCCTCCAGTGACCGACAGATCCGGCTCCAGATTGTACAGCATGTATACCTTCTTCTTGCTAGCCTGGGAAGTCAAATGGGTGAAGTTACTGTGTATAATTGGGGGAAGAAATGACCTTACATTCACCGACTTAACAGCCTTGATAAGCTTCTTGGTCTCCAGGTTCTTGAGGATCTTGTTCAGCTGGATCATATTTAAATTGGACTTCATGCGAATGTCCCGGATCCAGATTCCCTTGTTGCCACCCTCCTCCACGATTCCGTAAACGACCTTCTCCTCATTATCCGCATCCTTTGGCAGGGCGCTCTTTTTCTCCGGATCGCGGGCGCGGTACACTAGTTTTTCGCCCTTCTTCAGGATTTCTATTCCTCCCTGTTGCAGAAGAATATTTAAGGCTTCCACCCGCGTGGCGGGTTCAATGTCTGGAAGCGCTTTAGTTAGGTCATCGTTTGTCGCGCCGCTTGCTATGCCTTGGATTACCGCCAGCAGGAGTTGAGACACTTCTGCAGCCATGACCTGGATTTATATTAAAATTAGTTAACAAAATGTAGCACGCTTGCGGCGGAAAGAAGAAGAACCATAACAAACCGTCTTGGCGTTGCCACATAGATGGACCTAGCCGCTTTCGGACACTGGTTTATGAGAGCTGGCATGCCCGCGACCCCCAAACGTTGTACAACACCGACCCGATTGTGTATACCAAGAAGTTTGTGCGGCGAAATTAACAAACCAAAATTCGCAATCGGGAGTGGAATTAATCCAAAGAATAGCTATGGAGCCTGCAAATAGGCTGTAGGAGGTAATCCGGCTCCTTGGGCGCGGGAGAAAAACTGGGTTGGCCGGGTACGAAGGCGCCGATTTCCCCTTATTCCGTTAATAATAAATGCAGTTGAGGTGCCGACGCCACGGAAAAGTGTGGCAGACGCAAATTGCAAAAATAAGAAGAAGAGAAGCCGAAGCGGAGAAAAATAAGGCCAAGGAAAAACGGAGAAGAAAGACACGAGAGAACGCGCGGCAAAAACTATCATACTAGCTAGAACACAAAAAAAAAAATAAAATAGCAGAGAAGTGGAGCAGACCAGTAACAGTATATAACCGCACACTTTTCTTGCAGAGATATACCGACAAGCTGGGCTAGGAAGCTACTGGCCACCGGTCACCTATGGGAAAGAACGCATTCGACACGAGCTCCAGTTCCAGTGCAGAATCCTCTTCAGAAACTGAATCCTCCAGCTACCAGGAACGTGAGTCGAACAAAAAGCAAAGGAATCCAAAGTCCAAAAAAGATGTCAAAAAAGCTGGATCCAAGGAAAGCTCCAAAGGCAGCAGCTCAGAGGAAAGCACCAAAAGCAACGTCTCAGAATCTCCGGCTGTAGATTGCCAATCGGAGGAGGATTCGGAACTGAATAAGAAGCCTGTCGTGGGAAAAATTCGTATTGTACCGCTGGAAAAGTTGCTGGCCACTCCTGCGAAAAAGATCCGAACCAAAATTACACCCAGGAGAAACTTGGAAATCGTTTCCAGCGAGACTATCGAACCTGAACCGGACAAGCCTTCAGCTCGGTCATCCCGCAAGAGCAGCAATAAGAGCTCTATCATCGAGCTAAGCGACAGTGCAGAAGACCTTGAGGACGAGGAGCTGCTTATCCCGCTGGTACCAAAGTCGTTGGTATCAAAAGCCACCCCAAAAAGTTCAGAGCCTAAGCCCAAGCCCAAGCCTAAGCCAGCTACAAAAAAGACTACCTTATCTGTTAAACGCTGTCTAGTTCGCCTGAAACGCGTTTCACTACCTAATAGCGGCCAAACAAATCGCAAGATGAGCTCCGACTCTGAGCCGGAGGCAGCCACTACTTCTAAGAAGAGCAGACCAAGACGGCGATCCAAGAGCGAGAGTGAGGAGGATTCGGACTACGAGGCCCCTGCTACTGAGGAGGAAGAGGGGGGCGAAGATCAAGACGAGAGGAAGTCAGAAGACGAAGACGAAAACGAAAACAAGGAGGATGAGGAGGCGGCCAACAATAGCAGCGACAGTGAGGTGATGCCGCAGAGAAAGCGCCGAAAACAGAAGAGCGACTCTGACAAAGGCTCCTCCGACTTTGAGCCGGAGCAGAAGCAGCAGAAGAAGAAGCGCAAGCGGATCAAGAAGAATTCTAGCGAAGAGAGCGACGGTGACGACGAAAAAGCGAAAAACAAGCGCAAGCACATTAGGAAGATAATAAAGACCAAGGATTTGGACCTGAGCACCAAGGAAGCTGGCAAGGAGGAAGAGGATCGCCGGAAGCGCATCGAGGAGCGCCAGAAACTGTACAATCGCATATTCGAGAAGTCGGAGAATGTGGAGATCACCGAACTGGTCCTCGACTTCGACGAGGAGTCCAAAAAGGCCCTTCTGCAGGTGGACAAAGGTCTCCTGAAGAAGCTGAAGCCCCATCAAGTGGCGGGTGTAAAGTTCATGTGGGATGCTTGCTTTGAAACGTTAAAGGACAGCCAGGAGAAGGCCGGCTCTGGCTGCATCTTGGCCCACTGCATGGGTCTGGGCAAGACCCTACAGGTGGTCACCTTGTCGCACACCTTGCTGATCAACACGCGTCGCACGAGCGTGGACAGAGTGCTGGTTATTTCGCCGCTGAGCACAGTGAACAACTGGGCACGGGAGTTCGTCCAATGGATGAAGTTCGCTAACAAAAAGGACATCGAGGTGTACGACATATCCCGCTACAAAGACAAACCGACGCGCATCTTCAAGCTAAACGAATGGTTCACCGATGGCGGCGTCTGCATCCTCGGCTACGACATGTACCGCATCCTGGCCAACGAAAAAGCGAAGGGGCTGCGGAAGAAGCAGCGCGAGCAGCTGCAGCAGGCTCTGGTTGACCCCGGGCCGGATCTGGTCGTCTGCGACGAGGGGCATCTCCTCAAGAACGAGAAGACGTCGATCAGCAAGGCCGTCACCAGGATGCGCACCAAACGGCGCATTGTCCTCACCGGCACTCCGCTTCAAAATAATCTCAGAGAATGTGAGTTGAGCTTGCGTCTATGGACTTTTTAATAACTTTTGAATGTTTTCTTCCAGACTATTGTATGATACAATTTGTGAAGCCCAATCTCTTGGGCACCTACAAGGAGTACATGAACCGCTTCGTAAACCCCATCAGCAACGGCCAGTACACGGATTCCACGGAACGGGATCTGCGACTCATGAAGCACCGATCCCACATTCTGCACAAGCTTCTCGAGGGGTGCATCCAGCGCAGGGATTACTCCGTTCTGGCCCCGTATTTGCCGCCGAAGCACGAGTATGTGGTCTACACGACATTGTCTGAGCTGCAACAGAAGCTATACGGTTACTACATGACCACACACCGGGATCAGGCCAGCTCGGACATTTGTGGAAAGGGGGCGCGTCTGTTCCAGGACTTCCAGGACCTTCGCCGCATTTGGACGCATCCTATGAATCTGAGGGTCAACAGCGACAACGTGATCGCCAAGCGGCTGCTGAGCAACGAAGACTCCGACATGGATGGCTTCATCTGCGACGAGACCGACGAGGACGACGCTTCCAATTCGTCGGACAGTTGCGATTCCTTTAAATCTGATGCCAGCATGCCGGGCTTGGCGGCCGCTGCACAAAAGTCGAAGAAACGCAAGACTCGCAATGAAAAAGCCAATGACAACGAAAGCGATTCCGATTTGGAAATGTTGGGCGAAACAGTAGCGGCGGCTGGCCAAAAGGACGATCCCTCCGAGTGGTGGAAACCATTCGTCGAGGAGCGAGAGCTGAACAATGTGCACCATTCCCCCAAACTTGTTATATTGCTGAGGCTCTTGCAGCAGTGTGAGGCTATTGGCGACAAGTTGTTGGTATTCTCCCAGTCCCTGCAGTCGCTGGACGTCATCGAGCACTTCCTCTCGCTGGTGGACAGCAACACCAAAAACTACGAGTTTGAAGGTGAGCACTTAAAGGGTATTCCTAGACTATGTTTACTCAATATTCTTTGCAGGAGACGTGGGCGACTTCAAGGGCTGCTGGACCATCGGCAAGGACTATTTTCGGCTGGACGGAAGCTGCAGCGTGGAACAGCGCGAGGCTATGTGCAAGCAGTTCAACAACTTGACCAACTTGCGGGCGCGCCTCTTCCTTATCTCCACCCGGGCGGGGGGCTTGGGCATCAACTTGACGGCAGCCAATCGCGTGGTGATCTTCGACGTCTCATGGAATCCCTCGCACGACACACAGAGCATATTCCGGGTGTATCGGTTTGGACAGATAAAGCCCTGCTATATCTACCGATTGATAGCCATGGGCACCATGGAGCAGAAGGTGTATGAGCGTCAAGTGGCCAAGCAGGCCACTGCTAAGCGCGTGATCGACGAGCAGCAGATTTCGCGGCACTACAACCAAACGGATCTGATGGAGCTATACACGTACGAACTGAAACCGAGCAAGGAGCGGGAAATGCCCCTGCTGCCTAAGGATCGGCTATTCGCCGAACTTCTGACCGAGCATGATAAGCTCATCTTCAAGTATCACGAACATGACTCCCTGCTGGAGCAGGAGGAACACGAAAATCTAACTGAGGAGGAGCGGAAATCGGCTTGGGCCGAATACGAAGCAGAGAAGACCAGAACAGTTCAAGCCTCCCAGTATATGAGCTACGATCGCAACGCATTCGGCAACCAGGTGATGGGCCAGTTTGGAAACGCATCAGGAAGCGTGACCTCCAGCAAGATCTTCGGCTTCCGGACGGACATCCTGTTGCAGCTGCTGAACATGAAGATAGCCAAAGACCACAAAGAGCTGACCCAGAATCAGGTCATCCAGCTGGTGCCCAGCTACCTGCAGCAGCTCTATAACGAAATGAACAACAGTGATCCAACCATGTACAAGGACTTGCTCAACCTGCACGCCAACATCGTGCATCCCAGTGGGATGTACATGAATCCGCTACTCTACGCCAACCAGCACCCCTCGGCAGCGGGCTATAATCAGGGTAGTGGAGGGCCTGGCGAGGGAATGGGCATAGGAGCAGGGGCTGGAGCAGCTGGACCAGCGACTGGGTCAGCTGCCGCGGCCCCAGGCTTCGAACCGGACAAGGTATACGAGATCGATTAGAGCAAGCTAAAGGAGCCAACGGAAAGGGTTACTTTTAATTGAAGAGTAGGTAATTAGTCGACTTCGTCGATATTCCCTTTGGACTAAAGTTAAAAATATGGTTTATCCTACCTACATATTTACCAATTACCCCTACCCCCGTAAGATTATAGGTTTTCTCAACTTATTAAATAATTATTAAAGTATATAATAAATTTGCGAGGCGATGCTTAAGTTCATAACTGTCCTAATCCATTGTGTGTAGTCGTAAACCAGATACCAGAAAACAATTTAATAAAATATAACTCATAATTCTCACACAGGTCTATTCCAGCTTTTTCAAAATATATTCAAGCCCATAAACTAGCCGCCACCACCCAGTCCCACGGATAGAGTGTACTCCACAACCGACAGATTCTAAATAAAGAAATACATCTATTAGAATGGTTTTAGGCCCAAGCCCCTAACGAAACTGGAATAGGCCTGCTAGTTATAAACCACATAGATACACATCTATATAAATAATAATAATAATAATAATAAATGCGCCTTCGACTAGGGAGCGCAAGAAATTATTTAACACGCGACAAACAATAAATGGCACAGATATTATGAATAAAACCCAAGTTCTCTTCATCCATTCAAGCTGTTTTCAGAGGTAATAATAAAACATGGAAGGAATAATAACACAATAATATTTTATAGCCAAGTGGCGGTGTCTATTGGTAGAATATACTCAGAAATTTATACATAATCTGCGATCTGCGATCCTCTAATGGGGTTTTCAGGACCAGCCCAGTTGTGAAAACATTACATTTTGTACTTCTGGGGGCAGAGTTGCCCAACACTCACTAAGGGCTAATATTACTAACCAGGTTTCAATCTTTTTTGGGATCAAGTAGGCTCTGATTTCTAATAGAATTGTACCAGTGATTTTATGCTTCGATTTAGTTCATTCGTCTTCAAACCTCTGACTAGCTCGGAGCTCAATTTATTTTGACAATATTTTCTATTTTTTGTACAAACATTTATATTTAATTTATTTTTAAATCCTTCTATACCTTCATTTTTTCGATGGAATCTAACAGGTAAAGTCTGCATAGCAAGTCTACACATCCCCCTTTTTTTCTTATTATTTTTTAAACCTTTTTATTTTGGTGAAGGCAAATTAATATATATTCTTATATATAAATAAATTAATATATTCTTATTATTATTTTTTTTTTTCATAATTTAAGCTTAAATCCTTGATTTTGTTTTGTTTTTGGATTGCCGAAGTCCTTATTTTCTTTTTAATTTTTTTAAAACTTTTATTATAATTTTTATTTTGTTTGGAATATTTGGATTGGTGGTTACCTCACCGAGAGCGCTGTGGTCTTCTTTTCTAATTTTTTTTCAGAATATATGATTAAATCCTTTTATATCTTAATTTTTTTCTTTGGAATCTAACAGGTCAAGGCTGCATAGCAAGTCTCCACATCTCTCCTTTTTTTTCTTATTATTTTGTAAAACATTTTTATTTTGGTGTTAATTAATTTAGCTTAAGCTTAGTGGCTTTATATTCTTTTTTTTGTTTTGATAGTTTAAGCTTAAATCCTTTATTTTTTGTTTGTTTTTGGAGTCTTACTGATCGTGCTTGCGACACACCTCCATGATTGCCAAAGTCCTCTTATTTTCTTTTTAATTTTTTTAAAACTTTTATTATAATTTTTTTTATGTTTGGATTATTTGGATTGGTGGATACCTCCCCGAGAGCGCTGTGGTCTTCTTTTCTCATTTTTTTCAGAATATGTGCTTAAATCCTTTTATATCTTAATATCAGGTCAAGTCTGCAGAGCAAGTCTACACATCCCGCTGTCCTATTTTTTTCTTATTATTTTGTAAAACATTTTTATTTTGGTGTTAATTAATTTAGCTTAAGCTATGTGGCCTTATATTTTTATTTATTTATTTTTTTGTTTGTTTTTGGAGTCTTACTGATCGTGCTTGCGACACACCTCCATGATTGCCAAAGTCCTCTTATTTTCTTTTTAATTGTTTTTAAACTTTTATGTTTGGATTATTTGGATTGGTGGACACTTCCCCAAGAGCGCTGTGGTCTTTTCTTATTTTTTTTTCAGAATTTATGCTTTAATCCCTTTATATCTTAATTTTTTCGATGGAATCTAACAGATCAAGCTAGCAATGAAAGACCACTTGCCGCTATCCTCTTTTTTTTTTGTCTTTTTTTTTATGTGGAGTTTTCTTTTGAATATATAAAATTATTTTATTGAACTACATGAGATACAGGTTCTGTACAAAGTAACATTCTAAAGGGATCCCCCTGCACCACCCTTATTTTGGCGGCAGTTTTCCCATCATTCGGAGCTGTTGCATCTGCTGTGCCTGGAGCATGTGCTGTGGACTTGGTTGCATGGCTCCTATGGGAGGCATACCGCCGGCTCCGGGACCCATTCCCGGCATCATTCCTGGTCTGGGAGGTACTCCGCCCATAGGCGGCATGCCGCCAGCTCCCTGCAGCATTCCAGATCCGATGGGCGGGGTGGGCCGGCTATGAACACCTTGCTGGATGTCGGAGAGACATGCTTTCCACTCTTCCAACCGATTGTAATGTTTCTGGAGAAGCGCCTCTTTTCTTTGAATCTCTATGCTCAGGTCCTGGTTCTCGTCCTTAATCAGCATATAGGGCTTCAACGTAGACACAAGAAAGCGCTTCTGAAGGAAGAATGCCTCCATTTGACGGGCCACGTCGATAAATCTGTTTGTTGTTTTCTGGACATCTAGTTCGATTTCCTCCTTGTTGGTCCCTGAATTGGGTTCCTGTTTGGTGAGCGAGAGAAGGCAGGACTGGAAGGCCTCCTCGAACTCATCCATAAGGTTTCCGCCGACCGGCTCGTTGCTGGCCATGAGTTCACGCTTTTCCAGTTTAGGTGGAACAAATAAATTTTACCGGCGAGGAGCAACACAAAGCCGAACAGCTACAAAATATTAATGCGACAGGGTTGCCATTCTTTTCGGTGAGTTTTTATCGATAGTCATTGGCTATCGATAAAAATTTGTACCAAGTGGAAATATTTATATTTTTACAATTTTGCTTCAGTTATGAGCCCTTTGACCTTTACTGGTCATGACATTTAATTTGTAAATAATTATAGTTTCACCCAACCAAACGATCGCTGAAGATACAAAATAACAGGGAGTGGCAACCCTGAATCTAATATAGCAAATAAGTTGGATTTTGTTTATTACCCAACGACATGACAGCCAGGATTATCCAACGCTGCTTGCACACATCCAGTTTGTGCCTTCTGGCTCGTCCTCCCCGACGTGCAAATCCTGGTCTGGGATACCAGCTGCAGCAGCTACAGCAGGAGCACCCATTCAAAACAAACGATGCTAGCGAAGATTATGCTGACTTGGAATCCGATTTCATGGAGGTCCAGAAAACTCACCGGCAACACGAGCATGAAATAAGACAGCATCGCGATCGGATCCGGCAGTTTATGATAAAGCACAAGTACTTCAGGGATGCAAAACTGCCAAACCTCCTATTCCATGCGGAGAAAGAGCAGATAAAATTACTTCACCAGCGGGATCCCGAGGAATGGAGTGTTGAACGGTTGGCAGAGAGTTTCCCGGCTACTCCGGATATTGTCGAAAAGATTTTGCGTGCCAAATGGCGTCCGAGAAGTGTCCAACGAATCCGTAGTCACGACGAAAGTGTATTCCGAAATTGGCAGCAGCTCAGACAGGGGAAAAATGACTTCAATCTGCCACAAACTCTCCTGCAGCATCTTCAGAACTTTAGCGAAAGGCGGAAACAAGATTTAAAGGAGTTCAAATCGGAAGAATGGCCCACAAAGTCCCAATTGCCCGTTCCCCATGGGAACGAATTCAGAAAGTTACTTGGGAGTAAGAATAGTCCAACTCATGACCAGCCACCCCCGCAACTACCGTCTGGATACGATCCTCCTGCTTCAGCCGCTGAGGAAGAAACCTACCTGCTCGACAAAATCCGTAATAAAAAGAAAATGCGCCTGCAAGAACTGAAGGAGCTTAAAATGGTAGAATCAATCGAAGATAAGGTCCCCGTTTCTGGCCTTCCGGAGAATCCCAGTGGCACTGGGTTCCTACCCAGCTTTGTGCCAAAATTTGAGAGCAGTGAAGTGGTGATTAGTGCGGCGGACCAGCGCAAATACGAGATCACTCAGGTTAAGACTCAAATTGTTATTCCCCGAAAACTTCGTCGCCCCGGAGCCACTTATCGCGTAGAGGATGCCTACTACGACGACGATGGCGAGCTTCTCTACCGAGTGCCAGGAATGACTGGATCGGAGTCAAGACATTGACTTTGTGATTTAGCCCCCTAAAGTTAAAAAACTGTTCCGCATTCTTCATTGTGGTATTGGGCTTTAATTATGGCTGTCGACTTGATAAATTGTCAATAAATGTTTATTAAAAAATCGACTCGAGCTTTTGTTAATTGTTAACACGCGGGACGCTTTGGAAAATAGGCTGAGGACGGCATATGATCCTTACAGCGATGGCTATATCTTGGCCAACTTTCATCCGATCATCAAGCGGAATGCCTTTATCGTTTTGTACATTGATTCTCTATCAAACTGCATTAAAACCTCGGATTAAATTTTTCGATCCATTTTTTGTCAATTGTTTCCATGGACCCCCTTGAAAATGGGGAAATGCCTGGGAACGGCGTATGGGCCCCACAGCGATGGCCATATCTTGGCCAATTTTCATCCGATCATCAAGCGGAATGCCTTTATCGTTTTGTACATCGATTCTCTATCAAACTGCATTAAAACCTCGGATTAAATTTTTCGATCCATTTTTTGTGAATTTTTCCCTTGGACCCCCTTGAAAATGGGGAAATGCCTGGGGTGTGCGTATAGGCCCCACAGCGATGGCCATATCTTGGCCAACTTTCATCCGATCATCAAGCGGAATGCCTTTATCGTTTTGAACATCGATTCTCTATCAAACTGCATTAAAACCTCGGATTAAATTTTTCGATCCATTTTTTGTGAATTTTTCCCATGCACTCCCTTGAAAAAGGGGAAATGCCTGGGAACGGCGTATGGGCCCCACAGCGATGGCCATATCTTGGCCAATTTTCATCCGATCATCAAGCGGAATGCCTTTATCGTTTTGTACATCGATTCTCTATCAAACTGCATTAAAACCTCGGATTAAATTTTTCGATCCATTTTTTGTGAATTTTTCCCTTGGACCCCCTTGAAAATGGGGAAATGCCTGGGGTGTGCGTATAGGCCCCACAGCGATGGCCATATCTTGGCCAACTTTCATCCGATCATCAAGCGGAATGCCTTTATCGTTTTGAACATCGATTCTCTATCAAACTGCATTAAAACCTCGGATTAAATTTTTCGATCCATTTTTTGTGAATTTTTCCCATGCACTCCCTTGAAAAAGGGGAAATGCCTGGGAACGGCGTATGGGCCCCACAGCGATGGCCATATCTTGGCCAATTTTCATCCGATCATCAAGCGGAATGCCTTTATCGTTTTGTACATCGATTCTCTATCAAACTGCATTAAAACCTCGGATTAAATTTTTCGATCCATTTTTTGTGAATTTTTCCCTTGGACCCCCTTGAAAATGGGGAAATGCCTGGGGTGTGCGTATAGGCCCCACAGCGATGGCCATATCTTGGCCAACTTTCATCCGATCATCAAGCGGAATGCCTTTATCGTTTTGAACATCGATTCTCTATCAAACTGCATTAAAACCTCGGATTAAATTTTTCGATCCATTTTTTGTGAATTTTTCCCATGCACTCCCTTGAAAAAGGGGAAATGCCTGGGAACGGCGTATGGGCCCCACAGCGATGGCCATATCTTGGCCAATTTTCATCCGATCATCAAGCGGAATGCCTTTATCGTTTTGTACATCGATTCTCTATCAAACTGCATTAAAACCTCGGATTAAATTTTTTGATCCATTTTTTGTGAATTTTTCCCTTGGACCCCCTTGAAAATGGGGAAATGCCTGGGGTGTGCGTATAGGCCCCACAGCGATGGCCATATCTTGGCCAACTTTCATCCGATCATCAAGCGGAATGCCTTTATCGTTTTGTACATCGATTCTCTATCAAACTGCATTAAAACCTCCGATTAAATTTTTCGATCCATTTTTTGTGAATTTTTCCCACGGACCCCCTTGAAAATGGGGAAATGCCTGGGAACGGCGTATGGACCCCACAGCGATGGCCATATCTTGGCCAATTTTCCTCCGATCATCAAGCGGAATGCCTTTACCGTTTTGTACATCGATTCTCTATCAAACTGCATTAAAACCTCGGATTAAATTTTTCGATCCATTTTTTGTGAATTTTTCCCATGGACTTCCTTGAAAATGGGGAAATGCCTGGGAACGGATTAGTGGCTGACAGCGATGGCCATATCTTTGCCATTTTTCACCTGATCCTTGAGTGGAATTCGTTTAACGATTTGTAGATTAATTCTCTACTTTTCCCTTGGACTTCTTTTAATATCCCTTGAACGACAACATGAATTAAATTGTTTAATATCAATTCAAAAAATGTTTGAATTCGAGGTTTATACAAAAATATACAATGTGTAAGGCATTTTTGAAATATTTCAAATATTGGTCAGTTATTAAAAGCGGCGGCAATAAAATCACTGCCGGCCATTAGGGAATCGGATGCTACCGTAATCTGGGCTCCCGTCAGCTTAGCCACAAAATCACAGGCAGCGATCTCCGCGTAACTGGCTCCCCCCACAATGAAAATAAAGAGATTCCTAAGCTTTAGGGGGAAAACATCCTGATGAGTACAGTTTGTGGTCTTCAGTTGGGTGGCATAGGCCTTTGGAGTGGTTTTCCCGCTGTCCAGGTGTAGGGTGAGTCCATCAATCATGGTCAACTTTGAAGAAACCTCATCCGCATTGTTACTTTTTAGGAGAATCGAACAAAGCTGCGCCGCTAGAGGGATGTAGGTGCCGTTGAAAACGAAACTGGGGCAGGATTGCATGTTGGGAGTCTGATTTTTGGAAGAGCCCCCGCCATCCTGACCGTCTCCAAATGATGTAAGAAGCCGTAGGCGATTAGCGTTGGCCTGAAACTCCGTTTGCTGGAATTTGGGCAGCGGAAGGTTGGAGAGTAGCTTCGTTGGTGCTTTCTTCTCTGGCAGGAGTTGAGGCAACAGTCCTGCATGGCCCAGTCGCTGGAATACACTCAGTTCTTGATGGCCAACCAGATTGCAGAAGTTCCTGGCAAACATCTGTAATTCTTCTGGCGCTACTCCGGCGCAATGGTGAAGGAGGCACAGCAAGCGGAGCGTATTGTAGCGTTGGCCATCAGTGGTGAGCAGCTCATCAATCTCGCCCAACAATTTTTTCCTGGACACGTTATTGAGAATGTCTTCTTCGAGGGTTTGCAGCTTTCGAAAGTTTCCCATCATTTTTATGACAATCTCACTCGCATTCAAATGTCTAAGTACTTTTGATTTAAGTTCGGTGAGCTTGGGCAGCTTCCGGGCCACATAGTCGTGCATCTCCTCCAGCTGCATGTCGTTTAGCTTCTGGAGCTCCAAGCCTAAAGCCTTGACTTGAGCGCGAATTAGGCTGCTCACTTGAGCAAAGTGCTTGTACCGATTGTCGCCGTAAATCTCGTCGGCAGTGGAGTTCAGGCGAATGGAGCAAGGTTTCGGGGACTGGCCCGAGCCTCTTATCTGGCTCCTTCCTTGAAGCAACTCCACGCGCTGGGTGCTGATTTTGTTTTTGGAGTTGTCCACTAGTATTTCCCCAGATCGTTGCTGGAAAACTTCCAGCAGGAGGCCTGCATAAATAGCTGGTGTTAGCAGGCTGGCTGGGTAGTCCTTGTCCCTGTCGATGATGAGCCAGGCGCCGTACTCCGCCGAGTTGGTGGGGTCTGGCAGTTTTCCAAGCGCCTGAATCATCTCCACCAACTGCGCCGAGTAGTGTCCATAGGAAAGAACAACGGATGGATGGCCACACACCATTTGCAGCAGCCTCAGACTTTGCGCCACAGGTGGCAGAGGCGAGGTGTTTCCTTTCAGATAGACGCACTCGTACAGCTGTAAGGGGAAGGATATTCTTTATTCCAGGCTTCAGTGTATTGGGGGTAATTACGTTCGGCAACTCCAGACTCAGCACTCCTTGATCGAAGTAGATGAAGTCCCAGTTGTAGTGATGGAGTTGGACCAGGCCCCAGAGCCCCATCTGTTCCAAGAGCGTTTGAAAGTAGGAGTAGCAACTGGGCACGCACACAATATGAAACATCTTCATGGAGATGTCCGGCATCTCCGCCAGCGCCAGGGGTTGCAGTTGCTGCAGCAGGGTGGTGAATGTGGCCAAGACACTGCGGATCATGTAGATGTGCACCTGGTCCGCCGACCGAGGCATACTCTGGGCAGCGTCATGTTTGTAGATTCTCTGGATCCCCTTCAACCTGGAATTTATTCCCGGATTAGTGAATGCTTTCCCATCATCGCTTCCACACCCACTTCAACCAGGACGCCGTGCAGACATGTTCCAGGGGCTTGATCAGGGCCGGCTCCAAGATCAGCTCCTTCTTTCCGGGGATGGAGCATAGAATGGCCTGCAGCTGCAATGGAGTAGATTATGTTTAACAAAGAAGGCATCTGCAAGGATATCAAACCTTTTCCTGGGCCACCAGTTGAAATCCCTGTAACTTTTTCTCCAGCGTTATATCCATTGCATCTTAGGATTCAATCAGTGGGAACTAGTGGTACAATAATTAATTATTGTAGTGTATTACATTCCACTGAAATTGCTTAAATGTTATTTGTTTTGTTTTCGTGTTTATAACTAACCAGCTGCGCCACCTTATCTTCTACGTCACAAAAGTCGCTGTTAATGGGCTCTGTTAGACCAGGGCTGGCAAAATATTACAGAGCGCGCTATTAAAAATTCCTTCAGGATCAGGATTATTTTAAAATTGAAACCAGTGAAACTTCTCTATAATATTTTTATTTTGTAGATAAAAAATATTAATCCAGCTCATTATTTCAATAGTTCGAACTAAGATTTAGTTTCAGCGGATTTTTTAAGTGGCAACTCCGACATGTATTAACAGCGGGATAACAGAGGCCCGAGCACACTTTGAATTTGTACGAAGCTTAGCTTGACGGTCAAGCTAATCTTTAAATAATTTAGATAAAATTTAAAAATAAATTTAAAATTACAATTTATATCGTTGTGTTGATCATTCGCACCGCAGTCTTTGTTGCGTATGAGGGAGGGAGAGTCAGTCGAACCATTTGGAACATGTTCGAGCTCGCAGCCATTTCGGGGCCGGCGCTGTCAGTCTACGCTGAGAGCTCTTTGCGAGAGGCAGGAATAGAACAGTTACGGATCTGAAATCGGTGAAAGATTAGATTGAAAAGGCTACAGAAAATGGCTTGTTTTGACGGACGACACGCGGATTGTCGAGAATAGGGCCTATTTGTGGATATAAATGGAATTACTTGCCTCCTATTCCCACTAAACTAGAGAAAATCGCAGTTGCACAAGTGTTTGTTTGCAATCGCGCTTTCAGTTTTCTCCCGCTTTCCGTGTTTACGTCGCCGTTGTCAGTGTGTACGTGTCCGTGTACGTCTGCGAGTGAGGTGTTTGTGAGTTTATGTTTTTATTTTGCTTTTGCGAGGAAATTCAACAAAAAATAATCCAAATAAAAAGCAGCAGCCCAAGAATCGCATCCAAATGCGATTGTTACTCTCAGCCAAGCCAACTATTATCTGAAAATCCGGGAGTTTCCAGCAGTCAGGTGAGAGCCCCAAATAGTTGTTGTTTATAAATAAGTGAGTCGCCTCTCCCTCCCCCTTCATCCGTTGGTGCGAAAATGAAGGCGAAATGCATCAGCTGGGCTGACGACGAAAATACTTGGCGAACGTTGTTGTTGTTGTTGTTGTTGTGGTTGGATCGCTTGTTGCACTTTCTCGGTTCCGTTTTGGGCCCCCCATTCGCCGCCTGCTAACTGTCTCCTCCTCCTCCTCCTCCTCCGCTGTTGCTTTGTTTTAGTTAACATTATTTTCTTATAGTCCGTGTGTGTCTTCTTCGCGTTTTTTCCTCTGTTTGCCATACCGGTTTGCGGTCGTCCCGCTCTGGCACCCTGCACAGGTAGTTGTGCACACACACATGCGGTTTACTTTTAGATTTTCTATTCTCTGCGCCAGTGTTGGTCTACGCCCCCTCACCCGTACCCTTCTCCTCGATCCAATCTCCTAATTATGTTCCATCTGTCTGCCGGGAGCTGCTGCTGCTGAGCTGCCCATTAAAAGTTCACTTTTTTTGCTCAACTTATTGCGTTTTTGCGGCCTCCTCCGATTCGGCGTATAATTTACACGATTGCTTTATTTTTCGCCTCCAAGTTGAACAACCTCTCCGCTCCGCAAAGGTTGTCCGCTCACAATTGCCCGAAATCAGGGGGCTATCATGTGACAATGCCCAGAAGATTCTCCTGCTCTTCTCATTTCAATCCAAACTTGAACGAAAATAATGTTTCTTTACATTTTATTTTCAGTTTAAAGGCGAGAAACGAATCGGAATCTGTAGCCCAGCCACCTTTCGGCCAAGATGGGAAATGGCCGAAATCTTAGTCAGGTCTCCTAGTTCCAGAGTAGAATGATGAGCAGCCAGGCGAATCGCAGTATTTTTCTTGAATTGCGAAAATAAACAAAACTAATCGAAGGTGATTCCACACATCCCAGGGCCGTGGCTCCACTGGAAACAATTCCGCACTAATTAAAGCCAGATCCCAGTCCTGGACAGCGGCGGCCACTTGTGTAAACAGAAACAAGTTTTGAAAGGAAAGCAAAGCGTTTTGGCAACGTGCCTCGCTTTCCCATCCAATATCTCCCCCCAAGGCTTGTTCTTCGAGCGGGGGCGTGTGAATTTTCCTTCAGATGACGTCTGTTTCTGCCTCTACACGGAGAACAATAAGATGGTTTTCTTAAGGGGGTAGCCTGGTCTAGAAACGTGAAAAAAGGCAATTCATATTTTTACTATCCATTTTTTTATTGGTTTTTTATTCATTTATTATTCGAAGAATAGAGAAAAAAATTAAAAACTAAAAACAGTGAAAAATTGAAAAAATTATGAGCTGACGGAGGGGGGGGGCCTAGCAATCTGAAACCAAAAAAAAGGAAAAATTATTATAAAAAATGGTTTGAAAAAATAAATGTTTTTCGACCACTTTTTTTGACTGTTTTCAATTTTTTCTAAAATATTAGAAATGAAAATTTGGGGATGGACCTATTTTCAGTTCTAGAAAAGGAAATAAAGATGTAGAAGTTTTTAGTCTTAAAGGCTATAGTCTTAAAAGTTAAAAATGCTTTCTAAACTGTTCGATTTTTTGGAGTTTCTACACCAGATTACCCCCTTAATTCTTGTTAAATACAGATTGGGGGCCCCTAAAGATTGCTTTTTGATATTTTTTTGAATAAAAAACACAATAAAATATTTACTTTTCGCGACTGTGCACACAACTCATGCCCAGCACACACATCAGCCCCAATTAGCATTGTTCTTCTGTTGGCAGATGGCAAATATTTCCAGCTCCAGATCCGCTTTTTCGAGCGATCTCGTGCTTGGAGCAGTTTTCGGGCCACTTTTGATGTCAGATTCTGCGGAGAAGTATCCTAAAGATCCCAAAGAGTTCAGCTTGGAATAAACCTTCTCCAGATATACAATTTATTTCATTTGCAGCGAAAGCCACTCAGCAATTTCGCCTTTCAGCAAACTCATGACGGAAACAAAATAAATAAACCGATGTCTCACTCTCTCGATGCGGGGAGTGACTCACCCGGAGCGGGGCGTGGAGCGGGGGAAGAATAGCGCCAGCCCCCAGTCTTCTGTCTTGGCGATTCTTTCGCGGGCCTCTTCGGACTGGAACGCGGGAGAGCCCGACTGACTGGCTGACTGGCTGACTGGCTGGGACTGGTATCCGGGGTGGCTGTGTCGGCCTGCCGCGAGGAGAGTATGTTGGCGCGTGTCCAAGCAGAAACAAAGAAAGGTGCGGCCGGCAGAGCGAATAAATCAGCAATGGCTGTGGAGACTACTATGGCTGTCTA
Organism: Drosophila monieri; assembly: GCA_035047585.1. Classification (NCBI taxonomy): domain Eukaryota; kingdom Metazoa; phylum Arthropoda; class Insecta; order Diptera; family Drosophilidae; genus Drosophila; species Drosophila monieri. The sequence continues at coordinate 1,498,033 of JAWNPJ010000087.1, read as the reverse complement.
TATTATATAATAAAAATCGTTCTTGCAACACATTTAGGGGATAAATTACTGATAAGACACTGTTTGTTGAGAAAAGCAAAGCTTGCAGTCTCTTTTCTCACCTTTGGAGAAGGCGGAAAAGCGCTGACACTCTTCCCAGTTGGAGAATAACTTGGATTTTCAATAAATAATCCAAAAGATCAGTGAAGGGAAGTGACATTTGCCGACAAAACACGCTGGAAAGTGTGGCGGAAGAACAACAACCTCGCTCGTGTTTACCTCGAAGGGTCTGCTGCTGCCGAAGAATGTTGCACAAACAGAGAGTTGCATGTTCCGAGAGCTTTTGCATTTTAACACATGATTTCATATGCAAATATGAACAAAGCAGGGCAGAGACGAGAATTTATGAGAAATGGCAAAATTTATGGCACTTCCTTGATGGCCAAAGAGGGGGAGGAACTGGGAGCCAGTTGCCAAGAAGCTGATGGCTTCTCACTCACTTTCCTTGCTGGCCAAAGTTCGGGTGTGCTTCGGCACGTGACAATAAATTGTTGTTTGTTGCAAGAAAGCCGAGAGGAAAGTGTGTCATAAATGTCATAGTTAATATTTTTCTTTTTGGCAACTAGTTTCGGAGGGGAGGGGGCAGGGGCAGCCAGGGGCTGGCTGCTTTATAAATAAAAGTACATCGCAGCGCTCTGTCAACCTTGACCCAGCAAGCAGCACAAAGGCACACACGACCGAGTGTCGGGCCAGAAGTATAACTTGCAGAGCCAGCGAATTTATGGATTCAACTGGGCGGCCATCGATGCCATGAAGCTCCACCACCGATAGCCCACAAAAGAGCCGCAAGCGGGTGGGTACTGCTCCCACATTCAATTAGAAAAGTTAAGCTTATGTTTGCTTTCATTCGAAAACAGAGACATTATCAGCTTTTTTGGTAAATATTTGTGGGCTTTTTTATCGGTGGTAGTACTTGGTAATTGTGATTCAGAGTCACAAGACTTGGAACTCAGTTAACCCATGTATCCACTCCAATAATTATAATAATTGCTGGCATCCTTGGACCCACTTTCCCGCAACAACCCTGAACTAGTCGCGGGTTGGAAGCCGCAAGAGCTGAAACTCAATCGACATGTTGCTTGGGTCATCCTTGGGGTACACCTTGAACAATCAGAGCAGGGGAGGTGGGTGCAGGGGAGGATAATACGCATTAATCGCCCACCTGCCGGAGAGGCGGGCGGAGCTCCTCCTCCTCAGCCGAACTGAAAAAATTGTTGATGATTCTCTTTGTTGCCACTGTTGCTGGCGATGGCTTTAGTTTTCCGATTGCAGTTAGTTCTCCTGCCCTGGTGGTGCTGGGTGGTGGTGGCGCACTTTATTGTCGGTCGACTGCTCTTGGCCCAAAGTTGATTGCATGACATTGTTCTTAGCCAGCCAGCCCCCGGGCGTGCTTCTCTTTTTATGCTCTCCGTGCTCGACTCGGTTTGTTTACATTTATTTCGTTGTAGTTTTCCACAATCAGAGTCTGCCGAGTCTCCCGCTTGCAATATTATCGAAAAAGCACTCGAACCGACCGCCGCCTTTGTTTGCCGTTCAGCTTTGATTTCTATTTGGTATTGTGGCGCATTGGGGGCTAAAGTACTCGGAGTGTTGCAACTCCCCATTGACGAATGCCCGAGTAATAAACTTGAAAAATGCCCATTTCGGAAGGCGCTAGATGCCAGGCCCCAGCAAGACTAATAGCTCCCAGCCACAGGGTGCCGGCAATGTTAAAAATAGTTGAAATATTGAAAATTATTTGGGCCAGCGGAAGGCCAGGCAGCTCTGCCCGTCAGTCGCTCCTCCACGAATGTTTTTCCTCGGAAATTGAATGATTTTCGGGCTGAAAAGCGGGCACTGGAGGAGCTGGCGTGCGAATGCGAGTGGAAACATGGCCAAAATTAGCCAATCGGCCTGCTAATAGCTGCGCCCTCATAAGCCCTTGTTATATAAGAGTTCGAAATTACCATTTTTATGTCCGAGCCCTCTTTTATTTTACTCTCCCGGGCTGCAGCCACCAAGCCACCAAGCCATAGGGGTGTTGCAACTTCCCTTCGCAATAATGCAGACATTGATGGGATCGTAAAGCAGGTCCCATAACCCACAATATGGCGACCAGTCGGGGGAAAGCGTTTAAAGAAGAAGACGTTTATAATAATAAAAGTTAATACTGCTCCTGGCAGACGACGAAAGCAAGACGGCAGAGCGGAAAAGAGGATAATGCCATTGACACTTGGCCCGCTGGGGCGTTCGGGGTGGCGCCTGCAGGGCATACCCTGTAGGAATTGTCTTAAACATGAGTTGGTTCTAGCACTTCTAGTAGCTCAGATACACTGCACCTTACACCCACATTAAATTTTAAAAATTTTTTATAGTTTTTATTTTTTATTCTGTTATTATTTCACGAAGCTACTTTGCATCTCAACAAATAAATAATATTTTATCTTTTTGTTCAACATTTCTAGAATATGTCCTTAAAATTTCAAGTCGATAGAAGTAATATTCTTAGAGTTATCGTCTTATTAGTATCCTGCTCAACGCTTCCCTTCAACGCTCCAACTCCAACAGCTGAGGGCTGATACGCCTTTTTCTCAAAACTACTTTTTCAAAGTCCGTGTTTACTGCCATTTCCAAACTACTCGATCGATTTATTTCAGACTTTGAACACATTTTTAACATTAAGGGTTTTTAAGGGTGTCTCCACCCACAAAATGGTGGAATTTTTAGTGAAAACTAACAGTTTATTCTTTAGAGAGCCGCCACAAATGTTTGACTGCAAAAAAAAATTATCAGAAAACGTTGGGGGAAGATTTGATTATAGTTTAACTAAGTTTTCTTTATTTATTTTTTCTGATCATTTCCCGCCGAGTTATAGTGAATAGTTATAGTAGTTATAGTATAGAACACCCCGAATTCAATTTTTCTCAAGGCATTCTGCGGAAAGCACTGTTACCGACTTATGCCTCAATATTTCTGGATGGAAAAATTAGCATAAATTGTCAAAAGTGTGCTCTATGATGTAAAAAAGGTCCGAATAAAATTACTCAATTCAGATTTGAGAAATAAATCCACAAAAAAAGTCTATTTGGTATTTTGGTATAATTAAATGAAATCACAAATCATAACTACTCTCGTGTAATTATTGGATATAAAAAGCAATTAAAACAACATAAATAATGCACAGTTGGTGAACTTGTTTATTTTAGTTGATGGAAGCCTTTTAGTGAAAGAGTTTGACTATTTGTTGACAAACTAATCGATAAACTAATACTAGCATTCACTAGTATTCATTCTAAGCAGTATTCCAAAGCAGTGTTTCAAAGCAGTGCTTCTAAGCAGTGCCTTAAAGCAGTGCTTAGAATGAATCAGAATGAATGAATGAATCAGAATGATTCATTTTCCTCTTTGTCGATGTGGAAAATCGACAAACTAATACTAGCATTCACTCGGCTTCATTCTAAGCAGTTCTTCTAAGCAATATTCTAAGCAGTGTTCTAAGCAGAGCTTAGAATGAATCAGAATGAATGATTCATTTGTCTCTTGGCTTGGACATTCATGCAGATGTCTAACATAGTTTTTTCAGCTTTGAAATGTGAAATCTGAATATTTGTAGTGCCCCTTGGGAAGCATTACTTTCCCCGTATTATTTTTCCCTTAAAAAAGAGATTTATTTAAAAACTACATTGTTGTACTTCCAGCTGACATTATTGTTGGGGCTTGGGAGGCTGTTGGTTCTCTACATCTCTGTCCTCTACATCGAAGCTATTGGAGATTAAAGAGTATTTCCTAGTCGACTAGCAACTCCCTTCACTCCGGGCATCACTTTGTCCCTGTTTGAAGCTTCTGTTAATTGTTAATATTTTCAGCCAAAGGGTCTGCTCTCTTTGTGGTGCTGGGCGCTTAATTGCAGTGCCATTAATCGAATGAATCATTATTAGACATCACTGCTATTAAAAGTGGAGCCGGGGAGAGCTAGTTCCTTGGCCATCGAGTGCTAGAGTTGCCGAGCCACTGCCCGCTGACCCGCTCCGCTGACCCTCAACGCTCAGGTGGCTCGCACAGTTTTTATCTTTTTCGGGAGCCCTATCTTGGACACAAAGCTTTGTTGCCTTGCGGCCGACACAATGACATAATGAATTTTTGATTTGCTCTGCGAGCTGCTTTAATTCGCTTCCCATTTCGTGATTATTTTCCGGGAGGTGGACAAAAAGTGTATAGGTTAGTCTGTTGGACTTCCTGTGCTGCTCTGCTCGGCCTTTGATTAATGCGCTTGGTTCTGTGATGGAGGGGGGGACTGGTTTCAAAAGCGGTTTTTAATTTTGGAAGCCAGCCTCGAGCCGAACCTCTGACTCTGTCGAAGGCCAAAGGTAAGCAGTCTCGTCTTTAATGGAAGCTTTTGCCTAATAGTCTCTGCTTATCTGGCAGCGCAGTGAGATGACTGGCTTCTGTGATAACTCGGCCCACAGCTCCTCCTTATTATACCATCTCCCCCGAGAAGTCACGTACGCAGAATTAAAAGCCAGAGAGGCCGGACAAATCGATTTTCGAGGCTGCCGTCCGGCGGAGAGCAAATAATCAAATCAGCCGGCCAGGTCCTGGGAGGGGCAGGCCCTCCACCGAAGAATCAATCTCTGGCCGAGTAAATTGTGGTCATTAGTTTTTGGCAAAACGAATAAAGTTGGAATTTTGGCTGCTGGGAGGCCCCTGCCTCCGCTGACGAGCGGCATCAATCAGTTGGCTACACCGCAGACCCTACTACCTGCCCATTGTCTGGACTCGGAGGCGACTTCTGAGGCCTCGCCAGGCTGCAGCCTGCCTGCAGAAAGCCAAACAAAAGGCAGGAAAAAACAAACGACCGCAACATAAAAGCCTAATGATCTCGGCTAGCGATTGAGTTACATGCATCGAATCTCCGGCGATCGATCTCCCGGCCGACCGACCGACCGACCACTGGGAGCCACTCTCCACCTCTCAGCAGTTAATCACGAACTGGGCGAAGGAATGCCGGATTAAGGCTGGCTCAGGAAACCAGTTTTGCGGAGCGCCGGCTTCAAAGTTGTCGATTTTGGAAGCCAAGAATGGCGATTCGAAGCTCCAGCCCAACTATATCTATTTTTTTTCTATCTGTTAGAGAAACAGATTATGAGAACAGCTTCTTGTATATTTGAGGAAACTATTTTTATTCCCCGCCACTCGCTGGATAGAGCATCTGGATAGAGAGTCTATGGTTCTCCTCCGACCGCCTTTGCAAATCAAGTTTTGAGTCGGAGTGGGGGTCTGGCTCTCCGAAATGTTTGTTATTCCACTGTGGGGAGTGGGGGGCCCAACCCGTTTATGGGCCAGCGGATGAGCCCGGCGCTGGATGATTGTGTCTGAGTGGCTTTAACTTTCAGCCTCGCAGACTCTGGTTTTTGGCATATTTGCAGTGCAGCAGCAGGAGCAGCAACAAGCAAAACGTGCAACGCCAAAATATGCAACTGCAACAAGACACTCTCTGCCTCAGCGCCGTCATCCCGTCTAGCTTGGGTTCTTTTCTTGTTGGCTGCCTGGCCGTGGCGTCGCTGGCCCGGCTATCTGCCAATTGTTTGGCAAATTAACAGCCCAAAGGAGCTGCCAGCCGCAGCCTGCCGGGAACAACATTTGAATATGCCTTTGTTTGGCGAGGGTCCTGGCCTTTGCCTCCTTTCTGGCATGCTAATCAGCCGCTTTGTCCTCAGCCGAAAAAGGGAGGAGATCCTTGTGTGTATCCTGATTTTCGTTGCCATTGAATGCAATGCTGCCTGTTTCGCGTGGAAGCTAGACTCCTTGAGAAGCTGGCTGGAAGCATAATTAGCGGTGGAGTTACTGCCTCTTGAAATTATTTCACCCACAGTCCTAATAACTTGTGTCCTTTTTCTGTTTGCAGGTAAGCACTGGATCCTTGACTAAGTCGGTAAATATCCTAAGCCTCCCACATGCTTTTTATTAAAATCGTAAACGGGTTTAGTGGCTCGGTGGCGCTGACGGATGAATTGGAAGTTCGGTCACTCCCAACCCGAGCCATAAAGCACAACTGGGATGACGGCGGAGCGACAACATAAACTTCTGAAATATAGAAGCGAACGGCAGTGCAACCTGCAACTTGCAGCGTCAACTAGGCCAACCCGAATGTCAGCAACTTTTCCGCAGAACTTCGCTCCAGTCGATTGCTTTAACGACGCTCTCCGCCGGCGGTTTATGGGCCGGCTGCTTCTGGCTCGCCGTCTTTGGCTGACTTCACCTTTTTCCGCTCGATCGATTGACTCCGCAGAGGTTGGGGCTATCAGCTCACCAGTTATGACACTCTATCTGTCAGGTGCACTGCCAGGTGGAATCACTCAGCCTCTCAGTGACTAAGATGGCACTACAGAGTCTCTCCTAATCGAGCCCCTCCCCTGCGATTCTGACGGCCGGAATGAGCCTGATGGATGCGCCCAGAAATGGCTCCGAGCGAGAAGCTTAATTAAACCACAACAATTGTTGCACCTGTCCGGTGGTTGCTGATTCAACGGCAGATTCCCTTTGCAATTAAACGAAATAAAAATGTGGAGAATGCATCAATGGGGCCTGCTCCATTTCCATTTCCCCTCCTCAGCACTGTTTCCATTTCCCAGCCTCGTTCGCCGGCTCCTGCGTGCGCGGTGTGTGAAAAATGTAACAATAATTGAAATTTAATAGCCACGACGACAGCCCGCAACCAAATGTCGCCAGGGGCAGCAAGGAGAGGTGCTGTAAGCTGCACCAGGACTTGCCACGAAGGCATGAAGCGGGAGGGCCACCAGGAGCAAGAGCAGGAGCGGAAAAATCGCATTCACTTTTGAGTATTATATTCATAGGCGAGGAAGTAGGTGCAGGGTCTCATGGAGGGTCGACTTGAAGATGCCCTGGAATGGCTTACAAGCTCTTGTCCAAATAGGAAAGCGAATACACCCTTCCTGTTTAGGGTATCGATGTGCATACGCTTGTGAGGCTGTCGTCAGCGCCCCTCGGCAGTCCATAAAAAGGAGCTGGGACAAAAGTGGGTCAAAACTGTAAATGATATTTGTTCTACTTGGTTTAAGATGTGTCGTGCCACTCCCCCGCAGGTGGTGGCAGGGTCTCCCTTGAGCCATTAAAACACCAAAATGCTGCTTGGACTGCCGCCCGAGAAGTGTAAAACTCAACACCATCCGAATCTCACACTCGACTGGCTGTCGTCAGAGGAGCGATGTCGATGAACTTCGGAGGCTGAGGCTGACCGCTCACCGGCTGTCACCCGATCGGACGGACATTAGCATAGGCCTGCTAACTGGCTGGGAGCAGCGGAGAGCGGCGTCAGTGCCCCGAAAACCCGAACTTCAATAATATATACGGCTTGTTACTGTTTACCCTCCACGGGCACTACGAGAGTCATGGGGCTGGAAGGCAAACAAATGGTATCAGCGAGATTAGCAGATAGCTGGATTAACTGACACAACGAGGCCTTGAGAAGGCTAGTGCCTGACTAAGCGGAAGAGCCATTCTAGCTTCTAGAACTTCCAAACTAGTTTATAATAACTGTCTAATCTTAATCGTCCAAGACCTATTATAGGTCAATTTTTGTTAAAGTATTTCGAAAGTGGAAAGTTATTTAATAAAGTGAGAAATACCCGGGAAGACCCAACCACAAACGCAAGCAAATTAAAAGGCAATCGGGCTTCCCTGCTTGCTCTCTGGCCTCCGGCCGGAATGGCCTCATAATCAGAGCCACGATAATGTTCAGGCCGATGACTATGGCGGGCATTAAGGTGGCTATCAGTGGCTCTTGGGCCAGTCCGAAACATGAACAAAAATTCGAATAAAAGCTTAATTAGGAAGGGATTTTTTTAAAACTAAAATATTACGATGAAAAATGATTTCAAGTCCAAATATTTAGTTTTGGGATTAAGAGCTTGCTTTCAGCCTGTCAACAGTTTGACCCTCCGGGCCGTCGTTCGTTATGGATTCATTAAATGACCCGTCCTAACCCCTTAACCGCCAGGAGGCTCACTAATTCCTTTGTAGGCTGCCAAAAAGGGTCGGCGGAGGATCAGGACGGCAGGGTGGGCCAGTCTGTGCCTTGGGGCCTGTCTGTAAATCACATCCGAGGGGGCGGCCCCTAATTTATGTGGTTTGCTTTGTTTGCTTTCCCGGCCGTGCTTCTGCTTCACTCTAAGCGGAAGTTTTCCTTTGACTTTATTTAATTAATGAACTGGCCACTTTCGCTGCCACAACTGCACTCGGTGGCGCGCTTTAAAGCCAGAGATAGGGGCGGTTTTTTGCGGTCAGTTCGGCAATTAATCAATTAAGATTCTATGCAGATTTTCCAATTCTATGTTTTTGTTTTCCATTTGCATAATTAATTGTACAAGCAGGCAGTTCAAATTAACCATCAAGGCCACTCGTTATTGTTGTCGAGAGCTCTCGCCGCCAATGACTCTTCAAAGGACAATGTTTATTAAAGAAGGGAGATAGTGGCGATGCAGTATCGCGCTTTGAACATTAAATGTGCATCATGACCCGAAATTAATGGCTTTCCCGGAACTCTCCCGACATGCAACCCAGCAGGATCGCCCTTATCTGGTCCGGGGTGAGGCCCAGCCCTGCTTCCCAAGAAAACCCATTAAGTTTATGCTGGAATCCAATTAGCCATCGATTTTTGATAAGACTTATGAAATGACAGAGAAGGCCATCGCCCTCAGTGCTAATTCAGCAATAACCGAGATATGGAGTTCCAATTAAGCGCTTCAGCCGAATGAGGTCGGGCGGAGGCGGCCATATGAGATGATGGAAAATCCACCCCGAGGAGCAACTCCCAAAAGGGACAAAAGGTGACAAAAAAAAACCGAATTCGGGTGGTGGACAGAGACTCAGAGGCAGGCCCAGGGCCCAGAGCCGGACAATACGTGCGAAAAATGCGGAAAAAAGAAAAGCGGGGAAAAGTGCGGACAGCTGGTTGACAACCGAAAGCAATTGTTCTGGCTGATGGAGAGGGTGCTGGCTGTGGGACTCTCTACTTTCCCATTGATGAGGGAATTGGTCGAGAAGGTGGATGCTCCGCAGGAGGGGGCGTCCGCCCACGCCACAACGTGACTAGAGAAGTTGCCTGTGCATTGCGGTTCACTTAGCCACGTGTTTTTCCCTGCGGTTTTTCCGCCAGAGAACTATGCTCAAATAGGGCCTCACTCCCCCTAGTAACACCCGTGAAGTCCTCCGGCTCACGATACTCCTGCGCCGGATACACGCGCAGACAGGGAACGGATGTAATTAAGGATTTTGTATGTGGCCTTTGCACTCGGAGATATTTTGGGCAGAACTAGCTAGAAATGGAGATGCTTGAGCCAACATTTTTAATCAAAAATTAATATTAGTATTTTTTAAGCAAAGTTTGATGAGCAGTCTGTTGCACTTGGCGCAATGGTCTCCCTCTTCAGGCGCCCTCCATCCCGCCCTGTCTGCTGGTTGCCTGCCCCAGTCACTTATCCGCATTGTGGCTGCCCCAAAAATCGAGCTAATTATGCGACGTGGCATTGAAAACCAGAAGAACTGAAGCCTCATTCTGGAAACTCCGCATTGGAGCTAGAGACCCAAACTAAATTAAAATTCTGGTCCATAGTCACAGCTCATTGGCTATGGCATCCCAACTAAACCCGACACAAATCCTTCCTAAATTAATTTCGCACATAAGACACATTTTTTGTTGCATATCCCGGGGAGAGTCACAAAATCAAGCCCGAACCAGAATTAATTTCCAAGTCTAAACCCATAAAAGGAGGTGGAAAATCCCGAAAATCCGCTCAGGACTCTCCTGGTAGACCTCTGAGAAGAGATTCGAAAGTATCGACTGGAAGGGCCTCTCGCTAATTGAAGGAAAGTAAGAGGGAAAAATAAACTAATTTGGCCAAAAGGCAGCCAAAATTTTATTACAACAAGAATGGAAAGCTAACTTCGGGCGGAGCCGAAGTTGATATACCCTTGCAGATATGTGGCAGCTTATATTATTAGATATATATCGGATCTTATATAGTCGGCCGATCCTTATTAAACTCGGCAGATCAAATTAGTTTGCCGAAAGTAGAATCCATACAAAGTCCCAGTCTTCTAACTTAAAAAACAACAAAGTTATGGCATTTCCGATCAATCAGTTATATGGCAGCTATAGGATATAGTCGGCCGATCCTTATGAAATTTGGCAGATCGAATAAGTCTGCTAAAAGAGGAGTCCACAGCAAGTCCCATCCTTCTAACTTTAAAAACAACGAAGTTATGGCATTTCCGATCAATCAGTTATATGGCAGCTATAGGATATAGTTGACCGATCCCGGCCGTTCCGACTTATATACTGCCTGCAAAGGAAAGAAGGATGTGTGCAAAGTTTGAAGTCGATAGCTTTAAAACTGAGAGACTAGTTTGCGTAGAAACAGACAGACAGACGGACAGACGGACAGACGGACATGCTTATATCGACTCAGGAGGTGATCCTGATCAAGAATATATATACTTTATAGGGTCGGAGATGTCTCCTTCACTGCGTTGCACACTTTTGACCAAAATTATAATACCCTCTGCAAGGGTATAAAAACCCAGAAAAAAGGGACCGATGACAAGAAGGTCCAATAAAATAAAAATCAACAACAGGCACATCATAAAAGAAACTATGGAGGCAGGGCCTGGCGGGCCGTGGCAGACGCGACTTGAATTTCTTCGCAATTTAACTTTCCTATATGTGCGGGAGTATCAACTGTCTGCCGAAATTGGCATAATAAATGCGATAACAGTCCCCAAACATCGGCCAACTTAAGCGGGCCGAAAAGTTGGGCTAACAAGGATACAAGGATGTATGTGGCCACGATACTGGGTACTGGAGCATGGATGGATTCCCCAAGAAGTGTATCTTTGGGACGAACTTTGGCGAATATTAAACCAATAAAGGGCCAGGATTTGCTCTTCCTCGGAGGCGCCGAACGGGGCTTGTGTCTGGGCCAGACTCCCAGCAGCCTTCTTGGCCAGAAACTCATTTATTCGGCCCTGGGATAGCAACAACAGCGGGATCCAAGCGCCGCACTGTCAACGGGCATGACCAGCGGTTTCAGGCCTCTCGCCGTGTCTAGTACCCTGTAGGACAGTTTATGGAATATTTCACGAATCAAACAAATAAGAGATACCTACTCGTCGAGTCTCTCACTTCTGATTTACTCGCCATTCCTGCTTAATTTTGTTTTGGCATTTTTTTTGGCAACATTTTGCACATCATATGGCACATAGTTGATGGCTGTGTTGTTGGCTGCCCCATTGTTATTGTTGCATATCCTTAGAGGGACTGAATGTATTGGCAGCCCCGTAATGTAATCATGATTTTAAGCGGCTTTAACATTGTGCTCCGTCTGCCAGGCTGCCAGGATGCCAGTCTGCCAGTCTGCCAACCCCTAAGCAGGCGTCGAAGGAGGTACTGGGTTGTAAGGACCTCGCAGGCATGAAATTTTTATTATTATGTTGAAAGTTTTTTTGCGCCCGCACTGACAACAAGAGCGGAGCTCATGTTATTTTTTGTGATGCTCCAGAAAGATGAACTGGTCAAAAAAAAAAAGTCCCCGAATTCGTGTTTTTTCCCTCCGCTCTCCTCGTCGTAATGGGCTGCATTTAATCTTTGGAACTGCGTGTCCTTCGGTGGCTGTGATTTGGTTTCGGTGTCCTTTTTTTTTAGTTCTGTTTGGTCCTCTTTCCTGCTCGTCAAAATGTGACAACAAATTGGCTTTTGACGTGCTTAATGAGCGGCATTTCCCCCGTTTCGTCCTCTGGCCGGTCCTGGTCCTCGCCATTCTGGTGGCGAAAGTTTTACGAGAACACTGGGACTCCTTATCGGGCCTTGGCATGAATCTGCGAATCTGCGATTCCCGAAATGGCTAAATAAAGTGGCGGAATCAGAGAGATATTCCGTGAGACACTCTGAGATTTAATTCGATGGTTTTACGACCAGTTAGAGCCAAGTTGGTAATGAGAGAGTGTCTAGATACTTGAGATCCAGAGTGAGTATTAGCTGGTAGTTCTATTAAATAGTTAGTCCCAGTTCCTAGTCCCTCCGAGCTTATTATTCACGATTTATTGCGATTTCCAGGGGGCTGTCGTGTAAGTGCCGGCGAGGGCGAGTAAACAACGAGAGTTATCTAACTGGCTCCGCTGGAAACGAAATTAAATGGCCCACCGCTTATCAAAGAGCGAAAAGGCGGCGCAGATAAGCTGCCAATAGTAGAGCCCCCTACCCGAGCGACCCGCCAACCTGGACATTCAAAAGTATCATCAGTGGGAGTCATCAGAGCTCATCAAATATTGAAATCAGCTTTTCTTTCAGGGGTTTTCCTCCCCTCTTACTACTCATTAATTATCTGAAATTTAAGGAGTGACAACTGTGTTCCGCTCAGTGTAGACATGCCGGATGACAATAACTCATTAGAGGCGAAATCGAATATTTTTCTAACGACGCAATCAATTAAAGTTACAATTCCCGGGCGGCGGGACACAATAAGCTAATTACCTGGCAATCGCAGAAACTGTGTGTTAAATAATTAGTCGATTTTTGTACACATGCACTCGGGTCTGTTTATGTTTATCGGCTGATTAGATAACGCAGCGAGCTGCAATTGATTGCCAGAGGAGGAAGCTCAGCGGCCAACGGCGGTGACTAAGCGCCAGACACCCGGAACAACAGGGGAGTTGGCGTGACAGGAAAACACTCAGAAATCACTTGAGACACGGGGGCCGACGGGCAACCCCTGCCTGCAAGGTGGAATGGCCAGGATCGGGCCCGACTTAATTAGAGTCCAAGGCGCTGGCAGGGGCTGTGGCAGGTCCTGGAGTGACAATGAATACAATCATAATGGCTGGGCAGAGCTGGAGTGGCGAAAACACACGGCGCTGCCGCACAAGGATCATTAATCAAATGTCCAGACAAGTGCAAAGCATAAAAGCAGCTCTCCGCCGTAGGGTCTTGAAAATAAAATGAAGTATACTCCTTGAAGGCTGGCCGGAAGTACAGTGGTCCTTGGAAAATAATGTATTTTCAGTTTGGAAATCTCCTATCAAGACTTTATAGCTGAAATCCTGCATGGTTATCCTTTCTAGGGACTAGCTACGGTGTCCTTTTGCAACATTTTTCACCTCCCGATGACAGGTCGGAGATGGCGCCTAGTTCGGCCGAACGAACACGTACAGCTTTGAAGGGCCTGGCAGGACCGGAGGCTCAACCAACACTGCAGATACTCCCCTCGGCGCTCCTGGATGGTGGGGAAAGTGGCACTTGAGGCACCTCCGCCGCCTGTTGACAATAAACATTGCGATTTACCCACGACACCGTGCCCCGTACGCCGTACACTGTACGCCGTAGACAACGCACTTTGTCAAGATGCGCGAAGTGGGAGCCACGGGGAAAATCTAATAAGCGGCTGTTGAAAACAATATTAAGCGTCTGGAGCGAGGGGCAGCATTCGGCAGCGATGCTCCTCCGTCCGCCCGACCTCAAAACAGAGACAACACGCACTGGCAGGCCCCGCATTGTTGACACGGATGACATTTTAGTGTCCCAGGTGTGATTAATTCGCGTATTGTTGTGGTCGCACGCAGCTCGGGCAGCTACACTGAGCCCAAAGAACTTCTTCTCCGCCTCCTGAAAAGATTTAGTCTTTGGGTGGAAGAGCACTCCGCTTCTCGCAGTGCAGAAAGCATTTCGTAATGGAATTTCGACGGGGATGTCCCTTCATTGGATGCATTCGCTCGTAATCGTTCCGGCTGTGAAATTGTGTGGAAAACTAATTTTGTCGTGCGCTGAGAGATGAAGTGTGTTTCATAACTCGATGAGCCATCGGCCGCAGCCATTCCAGACTCATCGGTCGTGTTTTGGCATCAGCCTGATTAGAGATGGACTTGAACCCCAGCTTGCTCGCCCGCTTTTATTCAAAACTCAATTAAATGTAATTTTCAGCTTCGCCCTGGCATGTAATTATTTTTTTTAGCACGTAATTACCAATTTCATGTCGTTTTCCAGTGATGCCAACTGCCAGGGCCGGGAGGCAGCGGGACAATCACACGTTAGTGGCTCTTCACCTGGAATTCCCCGCTGCACTTGACTCGCACATTCGCGCGGCAGTTACTTTGTGAAAATGGAAATAATTAAACTAGGAATTAGTAGAGCGTAACCGGGCTTGGGCCTGCCTCTGGAACTAAACTGGCTTTTGCGCCTTTTTGTCCCCAGTTTTCATTTATCTGGGCCCGCATTTTCAGTTTTTAGTTTCTAGTTTCCAGTTTTCAGGTTTAGTGTTTGTTGTGGGTGTGGGTGGGGAATTGTGGAAATCGGGGCAAGGTTGGCGGAGGTGTTGGCCTAATTAGATGGCCCTGTTGCCGCTGTGTCCTTGGCGACACACCGCTCCTCGTTTCACTTTAATTTTCATTATCCCTGTCATAGCATCTTAATTAATTGATTTTTAAGAAACTTTGACAACCGCATGGGTCTCAGAGGATAAGCCGACCGAACGAGTTGAGCATTTATGGCCAAACTTTATTAGACCATGAAAGAACACTCTAAGCGCCATTAAGAATTAAACGTCGACAGCCGAATGCCCTCCTCGGGGCTGTCTTTCCCCATCAAGTGGTTTCCAAGTCGATTAAAAATGTTATTTCAGAGAGAGGGTCTTGTTGTTGGATTAACTTTATTAAAGTATTTAGTATTTCTACAAAATGTAGTCTAGAGACAGTGTTTGATTCGCGTTGTACCATGTTTGCGACACATCGCAAACAGCAACAGCAGCGACTATAATGGCAGCATTAGCAACATGTGCCACTAATTGCCGTTTCGAGTGTAGCTGCAACTTTTTATGATGCTGTCGCTAACTGAGCTCGCCCAAAACCATCTTTATAGGAATTGTTACTGATATTGCTGTTGGTAGCACGTGTTGCTGTTGCTATTGCTGTTGCTGGTGTTTCTGGTGTTGCATCTGACATGCTCTCGTAGCGACACGCGTTCCAATTTCCACCATCTGCACTCCCATTCAAGCTCATTGGCCCGCATTCATTTCGGTTTTTGTTGCTGCCCAGACCCAGTAGCCTGCCTGGCTGGCTGGTCGCCCCTTTTAATTGATTTCGCCGGTCGGAAACACCTCTCAATCGTCCATCCGATTCAATGGGAATTGCAGTTAATGCAACTGCTGCTGGTGTAGCTGATTAGTTGCCGTCTAAATTTGGCCAATTTCGGAGTAGTTGATTGGTTTCGGGATTACCTCTGCGAAGGCAACTAAGTGCGAATAATGGGCAGCCGAACGATAATTAAAAGAGGGATTGGTAAGCGATTAAGAGAGGGTGTAGCCTCCGCCTCTAATCCCTTTCCAATCGTGGTACTTTTTAGGAGTACTTTTTGGGAGGGAAGTACTTCTGACTCCCCTCTCCAACAATAATTCAAACTGCATTTGACTTTCGCTATTTGCAATTAAATTAGGAAACCTCTTTTGTGTAAACATTTGCCCAGCAATTAAATATTGTTTGCCTAACCACGCCATCCATTCTGTTTACTTGCAGGTACGAGTGCCTCGTCCGAGTTCCTTGAAGACCTCCCAGCTCCGAGGGCCCCTGGGGCGAGCAAATAACACAATATTGCGTATGAAATAAATACAATCGGGAGACAAGCTGTAAGGCCAGTGCCTGAATATGCAAACTTAGTCGTAAAAAGCATTCTCTTTCTTTGTCGCCCCGATTCATAAGAGCTGTGCGCGAGTGGAATAAATAATTTTGGCAGTGTGCTGGGAAATGTGCTTACACGTTGTGTATTTCGATATTTGACTTTTGATAGCCAGCCAATCGTCGCATTATGAACTTGACACACTTTGGCCAAGTCAACGGAGCGAAAGCGCCACACTTCTGGCCACAAGACTAAGTCTACATGTCGGTCTTAAGATTTTAAATGTAAAGTGTACAGACATAATATTAGTAATAAATGCCAGTATTGAAACAGTTTCCGAGGAACTTGATTTCAAACCACCATTCTAGCTGTGGGTTTTTTCCCAGTGCAGTCACTCCCCAGTCTTGATTCCTCAAATTTCCAATTCAGAACGTGTGAAAAGCATTCTATAGATGGCTTGAATCAGCTGAGTTGGTCGTCCAGCTGCTGGCAGCGAATTTTGAGGAATGTTGGCTCGTTTTGCATATCAAATTATGAAACAGTGCGCCGCTCCTCCATGTGGGCGGATTGTTTCAAAGAAAAGAGAGACACGTTCAATAAACAAACCTGATTGGAGACAGCTCCTCTTGAACTCCAAGTTTCAGTAGTTTCAGATTAAACCATAGGTGGATGTTATCCACACTTGGGACTCTCGAGTGAGTACCCTTTGTCCTCCCACGCCGCTCCACCAAACTATCTGAAGAGCTTACATATTTATGACACCGTCTTCTTGGACCTCAGATGACAATGGCCCCCGAATCGATTTCGAAGGTCTGGGATTTATGTATTTCGAGCCCCATGAGAGCAAGATATCCCACAAACCAAACAGTGGCTGTCGGCCAGCCCCGCCCGGGCCTATTTCCATAACAAACACACAAAAGATAGAGACCGGAGGTGCTAAAAACATGTAGTTCAAGTCCGAAATGACGGACAACAGCGCCCATTTCTTGCTTGACAAAATTGAAAACAAATTTAAATGTTAATGCGTGTTTCGGGCCTAATGTATTCCACCGGAGATTAACCAGAAACCGACCTGGGCTGGGTCCAGAGGTGGCTTGTTTGCCGACAAGTTCAGAGTCCTTTATTTACTTGCGAGAGTGGGAGGCACTAATCCCATAATTCTGGCAGTTGATTATTGCCTCGAATTAGCATAAAATAATATTTCATAATGAAAGTTTCAAGTAGCTGGGGATATTGTATCCTAAACCCCAACATTATGATCAGAAATAGAAGCATAGCCATCCAAGAATCCAGGGTCTAGAATATGTCACTGCCCTTATGGGAGCCACTGTATCAAATCGCTTGAGTGTATATATTTTTTTAAGGGCGGCATAGAGTAAACAAGGCGGCGTTGGAGTGCATCTGCAGCGACTGCATGGGTTTGTTTTTGTTCCGGGTCGCACACAGAAAGTGAAATCAAATATAGAGCAGGAACAGGAAAAAGTACGCGGGGGCACAGACACAAAGGGGAAAGGGGGGCGGGCCCCGCCACATCCAAAATCATTGAACTGTGCGCCCGAGCGCCGGCATTGATGTGGAATTAATAAAGCGGGGACCTGCGCTTAGAACAAAAAAGACAGCGAAGAAAGCGCGGCAGTTGGGGAAAGTGAGCAGAGCGAGGCGGCATGTAATTGCAGTCGATGGCGTCGGATCGGTTCGGCTGCAGAGCCTGAGACTGAGCCTGCCTGCCTGGATGCTATAAAAGCGATTTATTAATGTCAGTCAGACAAGTGCCTGCTGGCGTCAGTGGGTGCGGCTGAGCTGCAGGCGGAGTGGATCGTCATACAGCAGCATAAGCCGTGCAGCATGTGGCATACATAGCACCACCGGCTACATCAGCTTCGGGAGAGAGCTGATGCACCACCGGGCAACTGACGACGGGCGGCTGTGGTTGCACGGTAGATACAGTGGTGCTGTTCTCTAGAAATTATTTCTAGAGAATATATATTTTATGATCTACTTTATGGGTCTGAGTATGATAGTTCTTCCTTAAAAATGCCCTCTTTGAGTACCGGAAGACATTCATTTTTCTACCAAACTCTTCCACCTAATCCCACTGTGCCTGGCGTGTTTGTAATAATGTTGCCAGTGACGAGCATCGGCTCATGTTGCTTCTGATGTTGATGTTGCTGCTGTGGCGGCGACGACGGCGACGGTGACGGCGACGTTGCCTGCAGATGTTAACCGCGCCCCGTTCCCCGCCGCCTGGGGGTGTGGTGTGGTGTAAGTGCAATGTGTTCGAGTCGTGGACAAAGTGATTCATTCATTCATTCGCCCGGCAACTGCTCGCAGCCAACATTAATGTTGATTACATGCCGACAGTTTGTACATAGACTTGTCATTTGCACCATAAACGGCGGCCGAGGCAGCTCTCGTTCTCGTATGTGCGCGGACTGCACTGCCCAAAAGTCAAAGAACCAATTGGAAATAATTCAAATAAAAGGCTTCCATACAAACCCCCTTTGTTCAAATATAAACTCAAGACCTTTTCTCACAGTGCCACCAGAATGCCCTGACAGAGCCAATTGTCGCGTTGTCATATGTGTCTTTTACATTTTCGAATTATTAAATTGTTGCCTTCGCCGAGGTTTTCCTTCGGGAAAGCGGAACTGAGATCACACCCTCTGGGCAGCCGCCTCCGCCCTTCTGTTTGCTCTCCTCTTCTTGGGATAGGTCCCCCCCATGTTTGACTTTCGAGAGAAATGTTTTGTTTGTGTTTGGCGTTTTATTTGGTAATTATCCAAATTATTATGGCTCGGCTGCGGGACGAGTGTCGATTGGCAACTTTATAGCCCCTCTTTCGAGCTGGCTCTGTCCCGGTTGGTTAACCCTTTTGCAATCAAAGGCCCCGGAGGCAGCAAAGGCATGTATCTGTCTGGGGTACTCGAGAGTGGTGCTGTTCAGCCGGCTGAGAGCCATCGAAAAGTTTGCATCGCATCAATTGCATAGTTTCCACTACTACCCAGCCCTGCCACTACTGCTACCCCCCCTGCCTATTGGCATTAATTAACCAAAGCAGAAGCAAGTTTCTGATCTAGTGGCTGAGTGGCCGGAGCGATTCAGGTACTCCAGTGCCATTAAGAGCGCAAAAATAAACTTTCCCCAAAACTTTGACAATGGCGGAGTGCATCGGCAGGCTTCAAGTGGCAAGATGCATTTAATTAGCTGTGCAAATTTCGGATGAGAGCTCAGAGGCAGGACGTAGCTCTTAAAATAAATAAACCATAGTCTGCCTCCAAGCGATTAGGAAATAAGAGCTACCTTAATCTTGCAGCCGACCACAAGGCAGCTGGAAGGGAAAAAAGACTGTGACAAGGGTTTCGAGAAACAAATGAAATTAACAAAACCGCAGCTCGCATATCTCACGCCCAAGCCCCTAAGAAACGACCCAAATTCTGGCGTTTTGGAGAAAAGCTCTCGACAAAAACAACTCTCGGTAAAAAATCACGGAAATTATGTGAAAAATGTGCAACTTCATGCGCCCCTTGGGTCGATTGGGCCTTGGTATCCGGTTCCTGGCCTGCCACTCCTTTCGGGGCTTCTGTTTCATATTTCTAGTCATACAGTTGACTGAATTTGACAAATTGTGAAGCGGCCCACAGCCCAGGGGCCCAAACAAAAACAGAAGCAGGAGGCATACATTGTAATGTAGTGCATGGCACGAACTAATGGTTATTAATGTTGGCCAGGGCTTGCGAGGAGTTTCATATCCTTTTTCGTGGCCCCCAAGGATTGTATCCCTGCCCTATCCCTGGTTAAATGGCCTGAGAGATGACCCCTTTGTTTTGGCCCCAAAAGTGTCGTGTAATTGAAAAGAAATTTCATTTTAAACGCAACAGTACAATTCATTTGAGGCATTGAATCGAAGCGATTTGCAATTTTTTACGCCGCTTGGTTTTATTGACAAATAATGCAAATGGAAATGACTTTGTTTACTACAAATTACGCGCAACTGAACGCATAATTATTTGCTAATTAAATCACAATTTCATTCCGCAGGCATGGCGGCGGCCCTAAAATCGCTAAAATAATACAGATAAAGCAAACAAATGGCGATGGATAGCAGTTGGATAGCCGGCCAATGCAAGGCAAACAGATTCTCACGCAGATTATCGGACAATTAAAACTTCCGCAAAATGACCAAAATTTCGCATTCACAAATTTATGACGATCAATTTTTAATTGCCGGCAAAACAAACAGCCAGCGTTCTAATTGATGCCTAATGAAAGCTCTGCGGAATAAAATTCAAAGGCAATTCGCACTCTGGCGATAAACAATGAAATATGGGAGTGAAGGCCATCTACGATGGCCAGACTAGACTCGGAGTCGCAATTAAATCTGGATGGGGCTCTCACTCAAGGGCCATGTATCAGATAAGGATTTTAGTTCAACTACTCCTTCTGGATTATGATTTCAGCTGATGGAATGGCACTTTTTCGTCTTGCAAAGTTTGACAATCCAGCTATTTAATTGTGCCACTAGCAGTGTAATTACTAACGAGATCTGGAAACTTTTGCGTTTGCTCTTCGCCGGCTAATGATTGTTTGATAAGCTCTCCCCAAGTGGAAGCGAAAGAAAGGATAGCTCGAGTGGTCCTGGCGAGGCAGATTATTTATAAATAAGGAGGCTCCTCCAACGGCGGAGCTACGGGGCATAAATAAATAAAACAAAAAGTGAGCGAAAGTGCCGAACTACTGGCACTTGTCGTCGTCCATTGGCCACTGGCCACTGGCCATCCATCCTCCATCCTATCCTTATAGGATATACAATTCTTTTTGGGCATCCTGCTGGGCAGATATGCAGTTGCATGACAAAAGTTTCACAATTAAAACGGCAACAACAGGACACGCTTAAGAGACTGGTCTGCGGAGTGTGGCCAAGGCGTTAAATTTTATATGCTGGCCGAGTGAAATTCATAGCCAAAGTCTATTTTATAGCCGCACCAGAAGTTCCTCCTCCTCGGCCCAACCAGTTGCCCTTTCAGCAAAAGTTTCCCATTTTTCTTGTTGGCTTTTATGTTTTTGTTTTAGGGAATTTTTTTGTCTGCTGGCAAGCCGGAAGTTGTTAGCATGAAATCTGATTTGGGGCGGCTGGGGGGATATTCTGGCTTTTTGGATTTTGTGCATTGTTTCGGCTTACGACTGAAGGAGTTATGGGTGTTTTGGGCGCAGACTTTCAGTGTAGATTTGTCCGATTTCGGACCAAAAGTTAATCCACTCCTGGTCTTTAAGTTTTATTGCAAAACTTACAAGACCCCCTTCGTCCCAAATGCGTAATTTGTAAAAGTGATTCTCTTCTTAATCCAGCTCATGACATCCTTTGAACATGTTTTTAACGACCACAGAAATGGGACTCAAATTCCTCATATATGCGAAGCGATTATACAAATTAACAAAAACACCAAAAGCCCAGAGAATTTGGTTAGACTGAAGGAGGCGGGAGTCTTAATTAAAAGTTACAGCCCATTATGGGAGGGCCTTTTCCCAGGACACCCACTCTTTGAAGTTGTCATTAAAGGCAGTCCTTTCTGTGAAATAATTAAGTTCTGGGGTATACCTTATTTAACTTATTTAAAATATTTTAAAACGCATATGTTTAGCCCTTCAGGCTTCAGTAAACGCAAATAGTTGTAATGTATTATTGACCTGAAGCCGGAACCCATTATCGAAATCGCTTCCAACCCAACGAGCTCCAATTAGAACTCCAATATCTAAATGGTTTTGACGGAACTGGTCATGTGTGCGCCTGCGGATTTGTGCAGTAAGTCCTTTGTTGCAGCCACAACTCCCCTGCCTGCCGTTTGAAAACTAATTCCAAATGCAACAGCTCTAATGTCCGACGCCAGGTCCTCCCGTGGGCGGGTAAATATTTCAAGCGCTCCTAAGCGCCACCAGTGACTAGTGACAGTCAACCGCAAAACATTACAAATTCAATAAATCATTTTAGGAAAACGAATTATGGGATTTGCCATCTGTGGGTTAAAAATTAAATAAATAAAAAAACCCTTCGCTTGACCCCGACGTGATTTGAACACGCAACCTTCTGATCTGGAGTCAGACGCGCTACCGTTGCGCCACAGAGTCATGTTTGAATCCGCACGCCTCACAACGAATGACTTGTTTGGATGAATAAATCAAAGCTATATTTATTCCAATGACGATAAGATAAGCGCATTCTTACGCGGAATCATCTATAGATTGCGGGGTCTCCAGAGACAGAAATACAATTGATAAGCAAGTCATTATTTTCCATATTCCAAGTATATACTTTCCTGGAAGTATAAGTTATTTAAACTTTGCTGGACACAAATAAATATATTTTCCAGAAGTATAGAACCCGAGGTGAAGCATCTGTGTAGTAACTATTAATATTTTATGTAACCTTGCAGCTGGACTGCAATTGCAATTAAAAAGAACTGTTTGTTAGGCACGTAGAAACGTACTTGGCGACTAATAATAAAATGAATTCCTTTTGTTTGAGTCATCTTTGACGAGGTCCCGTAGTCTGCACCAATTCATTGGCCTGGAAACAGACTAAACCAAATATTTTGTGGGGAAATATGTAGGTTAATCCGAAAAGGGGGTCACTGTGCAGATGAGTCAGACTGGGTGCAATTATGCAAGTCTTAACGCACTCTGCTGTGGCTGTTTACTCTATTGCTTGTCAAGTCAATTGCGTAATTAACATTCGTAAGCAGTGCTGGGCACACGGGCAACATCCAAACTACTCAGCCTAATTGAAATTTTGGACAGCAGCCAAACGGGAGCTGGAGCATCCTGCAGTCGAATCTCTGATTCATAATTTCAAAGCCCTGGATTTAGTTGTGTGGCCAGGGCCCTTGTCATTAGCATCTTAACTTGGCAAGGCGGCCACCTACAATAACAGTAGGAGCCATGAAGAGAGTCAACAACGCCTGGAGCAACGGCCAACAACATCATCCTCCCAGTTGCAGTCAAGACTCAATATGTGCCCAAAGCGTGCCTAATAAGGTTTATAATTCATGGACTGTCACATTCAGAATTCATATTCGGCTCCATCAAACCCCCTATTAATTATGCCCCTAATTTAATAGCCCGAATTTCGTCAGCAATCGGGTTTAATTGCTTGTTGTTCTGGCAACTCAAATATTGTCAACTGCTTATTCCGCGTCAATTAATCGAGTTTAAATCACTTAACGCTCTACCTATTCTCGTTGCAGGTAAACAAAGATCCAATGAGGCCATGAGAACTGGAATTATTAAAGATTTGCAAGCGAATTGTTAACAGGATCAGCATAATTGATTATACTTTTATATTTTTATGTGTAAGTAGCTGTTGGGTTTAGAAGCGTCTAAACAAATCGAGAAGTATTATTATTCATAAGAAGCGTCTAAACAAATCGAGAACTGCGGTATCAGATCGAATCGAGGCCATCGGTTCATTGGAAATTCCCCCCGGGGTTACCCATAACATTTATTAATTATTTTTAATGGAGGCGGCAGTCACGCTCAACAGTGCTGGGTGCCTAGTGCCTGGATGATAATTTTGGCCCTGTTTGAATGCCGCTCACTGGTTTTCCGCCGCTCTCCAGGTTACAGGTAGGGGCGCCCGCCTGGTAATTACTCCAAAATCCAAACCGCACTTCGAGTGCCGCATTCGAGGGACTTCCGAGCAGGATGGAAAAGGAGGCGCTAAACATTTCGATTAGCGTTCAATCGAGTGCACAGAACTGTAGATGAACCCGTAAACTGTCAAAGTGGGAAAACTGTTAATTGAATTGCTCTAGAAAGTCAAAGCAGAGTCCCGGTTCGCTCCTGGGATGGCTTTTCATTAGCGCTCCGTAAATTAGTTGGGCAAAGCCCGTGCATCCCAGTATCTACGTATCTGGATCTTGTATCTGCTAATTGTCCTGATTACCGCATTTCGGCCGACAGTTCAGCAACCCTTCGCTGACACAATAATGATTGTAAAGATCTTTGATACATCTACCTTCATAATACTTGTACACCTGTTAAGTAATGCTATTTTGTTGTCCGATCGTTACTATCAGTCATTAAAATGTGATGTTCTTTTTGGAAGACACGATTTTTTATTTTTGCACGAGCCCCGGATGGTTGTACTACACTGCACCCCCGCCATTCATCTCCCTCATTGTTCGAAACTGATTATCAGCAATTATTTGAAATTCTGAAACAAATTATTTTTTGTTTTTATTTTTTCCCGCTCCCACTTCACCTCGGAGAAGCGCGATTCCCTCTAGCTGCTGATAAGTCCGACAGCCGGGGTTCAGTTTTGTTTAGACCTCAGGCTTAGCCGGTTCAGCTTTTCAGAGCGGTTGTCCGTCGCGTTATTGACACGATTGTCTTTTTATTGGTGAATAATTAAAAAATAATAAATATTCATTACATGTTTACAGTTTTATGCCCATCATAAGCTAAAAGATCAGTGCCCGGCTATTACAGAAACTCAACACAGTGTGCTTTGCTTCAAAAGTCATAAAAAAATCATAAACAAATCGCCAAGTGTACTAATCGTTTCGTTGCTAAATAAGTAAAAATTTATATGAAGTGCCTATACAAAATTATTAAGAATATTATTTCTTAGAACAATAAAGTGTAGTTTCCAAGCCCGAAATTTGGTATCTGGAGATTCGCTCTTAAATATGCCATGTACATAGGTATATTATATATTTATTTTTAGTCCACGTCTCCTCAGGCAATAAATCAAAGATAATTCGATTAGCAGCCTTGAAGTGGCTGCTCGCCCACTTACTAGCCAAAATAAATCGAGCAGAGTTTGAGAAGAGCATCTATTATCCGCAGTCACTGGGTATATCTTGTCAAGTCTAGAAATCAAAAGGCATGACACGAAGTAATGGCCTTAATTAGAGGAGCGGGGGAGCTTCCGCATGAAACACGTGCCACTTGACACGGACTCTTTCAATTGCAAGCTCTTCGGGCCCACTTGGTAGAGCTTCAAGGCCAAGTTTAGGCTATAAATATGTTTTTAGCAATTGAGATAGACTCTTTCCTCTACGATTTCAATTTACATTCGATGCGCCTCAGAGCCGAGCAAATAAAAGACAGAGTGCCAGTGCGTCAGTGCGTCAGAGCGTCAGACCGAAGCCAGCAATTAAGAGTTGTCTGAAGAAGTGAACGGACCATGAAGCGCATTTCAATGTCAACGCGGAGATGAAATGAAATGTTTATGCTTTTGAGCCAGCCAGAGAACAACAGCTCCGAAAGGTCAGCTGGGGTCTCTGCTCGATTGAATTGTGTAACTTGAAAATGCTCAAGTATAATTAAGGCAGCCCGAGGCGGCGACGACCAAAGATTGAAGCCTCAAGAGGTCGCTTTTGAAGTTCGCATTCCGAGGGGTGGGAGCGATGGATGACTGGGCCGATGGGCCTTTGATCTTTGGCCATACTCTGACTAACAAAATCGCTAGGCCCGGAACGAATCAGTTGACCAGTTCAATAATAATGGGCTGGATCTTGTTTAGATTAGACATGAGACTTTCGATATGACCCTGCTGAGTAATGAACTGAAATGCTGGCTTTAAGAGTTCGGCCTCAGAAAGTCGGATAAACTTTATTTCCATATGACCTGCTTTTGTTCGGTTTCCTAGCTTTTCTAAACGCCCTTAGACGAGCATGTGAAACGGCACCTCGTCCAACACTCTTGAGTTCCAAGACCTGTTCAAGTTCTCCACTGCAGCATAATTTTCAATTGGTTTGGAAAAGCCAGAGCCTTCGTTTGAATTTGATCAACGAAGGATTTGATTCGATTTTTGCTCAATCCACCGCACTCTGGCAGGTGAGAAGGGGACACAGGGGGCGGTGCGCCCAGAAGAGTGTTCCATTGAAATCCATCCAGCACCGATTTAGCTGCCCAAATGAGCAGACCTCTGAGGATGTGTCTGAGGATTTGCCTCAGTTGTCAAGTCGAAATGGTAGTCGAATCGATGCTCAAAAATGTAGACGGAGAACGATTCCCCAGGCAAGGTCTCTCCTAGTTTCCAATCTAACCAGTTCTTGGCCGGCATACTAAATTAATTAAAGCAATTGACTTTGATTTCGTGCCCTGATGCCTCCTGAGCTGATAACTTCGTTGAATTTCGTTTCCGGCGTGTGGCCGTGCATACTAAACAGAACAATACTTGTCACTTGGTGGAGTTGGAGTTTGCAGACTTTCGAATTAGTAGAGCTCTGAACAGGGCTAAATAAACTCCGACCTTCCCGCAAATAGGGGGCAAGTTGGGGCTCATGTACTCTCAATTTCCATGCACTCACAAACCAGGAAAACAGACAACAATGACTCCAGCCCACCTCCTCAGCTCCCCGCCACGCAACCGGCCAGAAAAAGGCAATTTCGCATAAAAGCCGCAAACAGATGAAACCGACAGAAGGGCCATGATGGCGAGGCCTGGAGAGCCCCACAGATTCATTCCAGAGGCCGGACATATGAAAATAATGCGTGCCGCACAAGTTTCGATGCAAACAGGAACCCGACACTCACTCCCACCTGGTGTGCGTCCTAAAAATGCACCGAAAAACAGGGACGGTAGTTGTTGAGAGTAAAATCTTTCAATAATAGATAATAATCTACAATGCTAATGACAAAGATTAAAACTGCAAATAACTTTAAACTATATTATTAATAATTTTCATAAATTTTGTCAGTGCCTATGGTGTCCAGTGGGGATAGGGCCCAACAATTCCAGCCCGTAATAAAGTCTGGCTGAAACAGTGTTTTGTGACGTACTCCAGAGCCAGGCCGGGGCCGGATTAGCATGCATGTGGATATGTGTGTGAATGTAATTACCAAACACAACAGACACACACCACCCCCCCATTTGCAATGGGCCCTGCTCTGGAGAGGGGCGGTACTTGGCTTTAAAAAGCCCGCAGCCATCAGGGCCGAAAGCTGAATCTCTTGTCAATCATACAATTATTGGCGCACAAAAACCACCAGAAATCAGGCACGCCAACCCAGTCCCCACCCCAGCCCACTTAATTGTTTTTGCTTGTTTCGGCTTTTGCGGTTTGCATAATTCATGACGACGGAGGAACTGGGCCAACCCTTTAATCCTCTCCTTGGTGCGCCGCTCCTTGGACCTCCCCGTCCTGCGTCCTGTGTGTCAACTGCAGCCGATTTAATGTTTAAGTATTATTTTCCAGTTCGTCGTTGGCGGACCTGCCGGGAATTAAGTGAATTGTCAATTTGCTTGTCAATTGCGCATTTACCCCTTGAGGTCGGTCTGGTGGCTTCAAGTCCCTGGTTCCCCGGGCCAGTGTCTGGGCAGGAGGATTACCCGGGGACGTTTACTCCTCACTGAATTGGGTCAAAGGTGAAGGAACTTTTTACAAGATTTTAGGGGTTGATTTTGGGGTTTACAAAAGCGTGGCAGAGACTTGCTCTCGCTCCTGTATTTGTAATAATTTTAATAGGATTGATTTCGTTTTATTTCGGCCATCATTGTTTGGTCAAATAGAACAAGCTTTTGAGTACACTTCACTAATAATTATTACTCCCACCGCAAATTGCAATTAGTTCGCATATTCTCTCGAAAATTATGGAGCCCGGCCGTAATCGTCCTGGTCCGAATAGCGAGCCACATCCCCGAAAGTAGACCGCAGAAATTTTCGAAAATTCCTATTCGCGTCCCGGGAAATACTCTGCAGCGAAATCCATTTAACGAAGCTTCAGCGCGTGTTTCTACAATAACGGAGGGAATGTATAGGCAAACTGAAGCCACAGATACCCGCCGATACGAATCCCTGTCATATTTACGTTGAGCGCGGCGTCCTGCGTGGGGCTGTCAGGACTGGTGCTTGTGTTCCGGCCAAGTCCTTTGTCAAAATGCGGCTTAAAATATTGTGCGCAAATATTTTCATGACAGGTGCATGAAACAAATTCACACACAAATTCGCCCCGGAACATGCAACCGCCAGTGTATTAGTGTCAACAGGATTTGGCCAGGATTGGGTGTGTGGTCGTATCCGGTACATGCTGTTTTAGTTTCCTGAAATCCGTTAATGAAAGGCAGCTCAACCTAATGGAGATTTATTGTTTTTCACATTCCGCAATATAAACTGTCACATTTATTAGATTACCCAGCCAGTCTTCTCGGATCGGCTTTAAGGACTTTTCGGGATCCGTTGGGTGATTCGGGATTTTAGTTTTTTTTAATGCAGGGGATCCCCTAATGTGCTGAGGGCACTGTGATAAATCAGGGACAAGTAAGCATGATTTATGGTACATTAAAAATGTTGGCTTTGACAATAAGTGTAATTTAGTTACCTTGGTGGAAGGTAAGGGTTTGGAACCACCATAAGTGGAGATGGATATTTTCAAGGAAGGCTATGGGCTTCTGGGGAACTCATTTTAAAGCTTACTCTTTGCTGCTAAACTAGCAAATGTTAATTAATCTCGGCACCTGTGTTTGTCAGGTCCAGGCTGCAAATTAGCCTGTCAATCAGCAGCTAATTGCGATTTAGTTTCGCCATCACAAGTCCAGTGACATGGTGGCTGCTCATCACCCATCGACCCCGCATTTAAAGCACGTGTGTGTGCATCTCATCAGTGATCAGGAAATCAGCATAAAGCCCCTCCCGGAGAAGCCTTTCCAACTAATTAAAAGAGCCAGAAATTAGAAGTGCTGGAATTAAATCATATTGAAAATTGGCAGTCCATTGGACTCATGGCTGTCAATGACTTGGCTCAGAATGGTCCTGCTGTCTGGGGGAAGACTTCATGGAGGGAGCGCCTCTCACCTTTTCCCGCATTTCCCAACCTTGCCGACCACTTTCTCTCCACGTCTGTTTATATGAGCCCATCGACAAGGACTTAACCACGCACAGAAGAAGCTTTCCTGAGAAGCTGGGCAATGTGGTGAAGGGCGGGGGGCAAGGGCCTGCGAGGGCTTCCGAGGAGCCTCCACTTGACACACATACAGATACAGAAACATAGAAACACAGATACTGTAGCTCCAGCAGCTAAGACGCCAAAGTCAACAAAGAGTCCAAGTGGAAAAGAGGGCTTGGGGTTAGAGGTGACGAGGCTTTCGAGGAAATTATGGCCTTTTTTAATGTTTAGTTTTTCTTTTAGAGACGAGCTAATGCTAATTGGAGTAATTAAGATGAATTTAAGTTTTTCAGAAATATAAAGTTTAGCTTGAAAACCGAGCAAACAACCTACAAAGCTAAAAAATGCCAAGCAGCCAGCACAGATACTCTCGTTTCAGCCCAGTTTTGTTTCTTTCTGTGGCCTTTCGTTTGCGGCCAACACCTTTGGCCAAAGGATTTTATTTTAAGCTACCAGGCAGAACACCTTTCATTTGTCCCACAGGGCATGCTTTTATTTTGTTCGTCTTTAAAGGGAAGCCATTTGAAACTAAATTATACAAAGTGCGATACATTATCCGAATAATGTCTAGAATAAAAGTTCAAGGGACTTGTTCTCAGAAAACTAGTCAGAAAATAAATGGAAAAGAGTGAAAACTGCACCTCATGTATTTGATTTGCTGTTGGCTTTCGATTTCCGATGTCACGTCTTGTCCTTTGTGGACTTGACTTCCATCGGGTTACAATCTACTGCACTGCAGCTCACTTTATATCGATTGGAGCAGTTTTTTGTGCATGTGCTGGCCCTTGTTGTGGGATTTTCGATGGTAGTATTGCTGATTTTACGCTTTAAGTATTTTTTTCCTAAAGTTTTCGTAAAACTTTACACTCCACAAAAGTTTTCGCACAACTGAAGACGTGCACTCGGGAAAGTAGACAACAATTTGCGGATCAAAGGCAGGAGTTTACCCGAAATTATGTGCCAACTACTTTGACAAACACGATTAAACAACAAGCGGGGCTCACAAACAAATGTAGGCGCTAATTTCCAGCCCAGAGATATGCCCAGGAGATCCTTCTGGGAGTCCTGCCCCTCCTCCTGGGGAAACCAAACTAAACTAATTGAGTCTGTCGCCCCCACCCATCGGTCTCCAATGCTCCAAACTTTTGCTCATATACAAATTTTTCTCTTACTTATCTTTTGCAGTCTAAGGTCGGTCTGTAGCCTGAAGTCTGAAGAGTTTCTCCTCGCCAGGATTCATCTCCCCGTCAAATGTGAGTCTTAATTTATGCGCCAGCGCTGGCATGTCTGGGTGGAAATGAATAACTTTCTAGTCAATGCCATCGAAAAGTTATTTGTTTAGGACAGGCTGGTGTCACTGGGGCGAAAGCGACGCCGGCCCAGAAATGGCATCAAGAAAACAAAGAGCAAATGATGACAAATGATAAACGACTTTGTCCTGGACACAGGACGCAGGACGCAGGACGTAGGGCACAAGACACAAGACACTGAGCGTCCGAGTGTCTATGACAGGCAAGAAAATGTGTATTTAAAAATGAGAATATTATCTTTGAAAAATAATTAATACGGCGCAGATTTAAAGTCAAGGCGGACATTTTAATTAATGGAAAAGAGATTGAATGATTTTGTCCGAATTTTCGCAGCAAGGTCTTCTTAGAACACGATTTTATGAAGCCGCATTGTGTCTCTCAAGACACACAAAAAAGTTCAAAGTAAAAGAAGGAGCAAGAGCCCTGGAAAATGTCAAAATATCTCTTATTCTCGTTGGTCCTCGCAGTCTCCCCCCATTCAGCTTTGAAGGCAAATATTTGTGAATAAAAGCCAGCAAAAATTTTAGGGAATTAGATTTGAATTTTCGGCTCGAGGAGCCTGCAGGATAAATGCCTTGTTCAACTATCTTTTTGATGAGCTGCCAAGACGACTGTAAACCAACATTATTTCGTCCTGCCACCAAAAATGATTGTGTGTGTAAACAAAAGCCCGGCGACAGGACAATAAGCAATGACACTTTGCATAATGAAATGGACTTTTGTGTGTCAGGAACATGTAAATAGGGATATCGAAGAGACAAGTTTCCTCAAACGTTCGGTGACCATCGTTGCGTATGCGGAATGTCTTTGGAAGTACTTTGATGTGCCTTGCTTACCAACCACCATGGCGTATGCGTAATATATTAGTTTTCAGCATTTTAATGCCATTAACTCTACGTTATGTGGCCCACAAGAACGGAATCAGAGTTATGGCCAATGATTAGGGAAAGGACGGGACGGTTGCCAAAAAGTAAAAGAAACCGGAAAATCCCACCTCTTAGCCCGGAGTCATAAATTAGTTGTAACCAGAGACCGAAAAAGAGCAACTGGCAGGCGGAGGGGGCGACTGTAACATAAAAACGTCTGTTTTTGCTATAATTGGCCACATATTTTGCTGGCCCCAAAAACCGAACCGAACTCAGGTAGCGTTGCCCGTCCGTGCTGGCTCTGCCAGTTTTCCCAACTAACGAACCGGGCCGGGGAGTGCGGCCTCGGCAGGATATGCATCCTGTAAACTAGAACAGCCATATCAATATATATTTTCCAGACCGGGGACGGTCTGGATTCAAAGCCAACAAAACACAAAAACCTAAACAACACTAAAAAAGTAGACGAGCGAATAAAATGGCAAAAACAATCCCATGTTGATGTTTGCCATGGAAATCCTGTGGACCTGGAGGGTTGAGTGGTAATAATTTTGTAGATAGTTCCATTGGGCCTTCTGGTCGGGGAATGAGATTCGGGGATATCACGTAAATGGAAATGAGCCCAAAAGAGATTTCCCGGGCAGGGGAGAGATTACTGTCTCCTCCTCTGGACTGACAAATTTGCGGGCAGGGAATGAAAATGAAGTGAAAACATGCTTTTCACTTTAGGAAACTGAAAAATGTTGTTTCATTTATAGAAACTATTCTCTAATAGCATAATTTAAGAGCTGCCGAACTTGAGTGTTTTTTATCGCAACTTTATTTGGCAAAATGCAGAGTTATTGCCAGGCAATCAAAGTATAATTTATAGGTTGCAATGCCACCATCCTTTCTAACCAAGTCAGCAGTTCTCGGCAGCCTCCTGCCAAAGCAATCAATGAAAAGGGCCTAAAGGAGAGGCGGCGAGAATGCAGCAGAGAGGCACACAAATTGGCAAATGCCGATGGCTTGAGCCAGCTCGTCCTGGGCGTCCTGCGAAGGACAAAGAAGCTGCAGAAAGCTTGTTCAACTAAAATGCCAATTCAATCGCCCGCAAAAGGAGTCCCACATACGCCGGCACTCACAACATGACACACACTCACAAAGTGAAGGAAGCAGTGCTTTCTAACGATCTCTTGTGCCATCCAGCTATCTTTTCTCTAAAACATATTGGCAAATGTCGTTTTGCGAGTCGTTATAAAACAAACACAGACACAGAGGAATGGCTATGAGGACACAGGGACTCGGCATGCACAATGCTCTTCATGCAATTCTAATAATATAAACTTTACATAAATGTTTTCCTTGCAAATAGAACGAAGCAGCGAAACAGAATGATTCGAGTGGCTTTGCCAAATAAGGGGGGGCTAGAAGCTCCTAGTGGGGGTGTATTTGTGTTGGACGCATCTGCTGAGCTGGCAATCGCATTGCAGTTTGTCAGTCAGCGAGTCAGGGGGCCAGCTCCGCCTGTCTGAAAGGGCCTTTTATCTCTGAAATAGTTTTCGTTTTTCCAGGGTATTATTTCTGGTAAAGAAAAGTAGAGAATGGCTGCAGAAAATGCCAAAAATTCAGACTATGAAACATTTTAAATTGTTTTCACAGAAAAATATAAGACAGAGGAGATGTTCTGTTGCAACATTTAAAGAATAGGGATTTCCATATTTCCTCAAAACGGAGTGTAAGGTACGGTAGCCAAAAACCGACCTCTGCTCCCTCTACATATTCGAGCGAATTTCAGGGTTTATTTGCTTTGTGCTTGATGTGTCACACATGTCGTATGATTGATTTATATTACCAAGCAGAGATTGTTTCACTTTTGTGATTTGTGCTCTGTATCATTGTTTACTTTGGTCATATTTTGTGGGCGGAATGGCAGAAGGGAAAACCACAATTCGGTGACTTGGCTGTTGCGCTTTTTTTTTGGCTTTTCTGCTCAAATTCCCAAAATTCCCAAATTGTATAATTAATGGAATGTGATGGATGTTCGATTGGAGAGGTCTGTGACAAGCACAACAGTTGTGAGGAGTCCCCTGGTGATTTCCGGTGTCCTGTCTCCGATCTATCGCCCAACTAATTGAACAGCCTTTAGCCGTTGTCCGACACACTCAAATACCAGCGGAGAGCTCCCTGTCTCGGCCCCATAAATAAATATTGGCCAAACAACCTGACCACACCTGACCAACCCTTTCGCCTTGCTGGAGCCTTGGCCACGTCCTTCCGTTGCCTCATGTGGGTCATGTCGTATATTGACCACGAAATGGCAAACATTCCCGTGGTTATTTCATAGTTCAAATGTGTGTGGTCTCGGCAAATAAATAATATATAGTGCTGTGTTCTGCCCCCACCATGTATGGCATGTGTGCTATGTAGAGGGCAGTCCTGTTAATGACAATAAAATTAAATAAAATAGTAAATGGCATTTGTAAGATATTAAAAAAAATTATTCGAAACAGTCTCTGTCCTAAAATCATTTTTCCTGAATCAGTTCTCTGAAGAATTGTTGTTTTCCAATTGAATGGAAGAGCACTGACTACAATAATAATAAAACCCAACCGCATATATTTTATTTGCCGACCGGAAGGTCCTCTCGAAAGGTCGCTGCGGGCGAATGTGAGGCTGCCAGTCATAAACTGAGGTCATGCATGCCTCTGTTCCCTTGTGGTCGAGGGAGCCGGGAAAAAGCAATGTACAGAGGTGCTTTAAAATAAAGTTGCTGAATTCTCTGCCACAAAGAGCGGCTTATCTCGGAAACAATTTATTTGCTCATCTAACGTGAATCGCAACTGGGAGAGAACCCTTGTTATCCCCGTCATCTAGGCAATACTTACTCCCGGCCTTTGCCCTAATTGGCCACGCCCAGTACCATTTTTTCCGAGCTTGTATTTAACTTCTCGGCCGAGTAATAATTCAGCCCGGCTTGAACTGCCCAGGTGATTTATGTCGTGCATGGAATTGTGCTTTTGTTGTTCTCCGAGGCATATACGGGGTGCAATCGCATATATATTTTATTGCCGGCGGAATGCGAGGCCAGGTGGCGCCACCTAAAAACGGAACATAAATCCACAAAGTTGAAAGGGTTATAAAAAGCGAGGCGGAAACCAATTTGGGGAAAGAGCCAGCTTATCTAGGAGGGCGGAAACTGTTTAATATGTTTCCTGATATTTTTCATAGTAAATTTGCGAACTTCACACCCCTGGCACTGTCGCCTAGGCTGAGAGCTGAGAAGGAAAACCAATTAAAATTAAGTCCGGCGTAAATGGTCGATCAGCCAGCACAGACCATTGGTTTAATATATCGCTTCATACCTTCTGCATAAAAAGTAGCACGTTTTTGCCATTCCAGCAATTGAGAACCAGATGTGTGAAATTGTCCTTTTCGCTTTTTGTTTTTTTTTTTGACGGAAAGAGTTAAATTTGAACTAACAAGGAAACAAGGGAAAAGTGCGGAAAGCACCAACAAAATATTTCATTATTTATTGGCCGCTCCCACCACTTTCAGCGCTCCTTTGGCTCTTTTTATTTATTTACCTGTGCATCGGTATTTATTTAGTTTTTCAATTCAATCGAATTTCCATTAACAAATTGCAAACTCTGTTCTTCGTCAGTTCCGCATCAACGTCAACGTCACGGCCATTTCCCCCATTTTCCGCTTTCCAGCGCACTCTCAATACATTTTTCTGCCTGTTCAGTTTATGGTCAGGTTTTGTTGTTCTTCATCGTATTTATTCTGAAGAGCGATACATAAAAATAGCCATAAAAATAAATCAGCAGCCATGCAGGCTCCTGGCTGATGGGTAGATGAATTTTAGATTTCGACGTCGAGTTTCATTTTCATGCCACTAAATTATAGATGGAGGAAAATAATTGAAAGAGCTCTTTTATTATGTTCATTGATATACTTTTAGTCAGGAGTCTGTTCTATTTCTTGATTCAAGATTAATTGCTAGCTATTTTTAGGTGGGCAGCTCCCAAACAACCTGTAAGCACTCACCTGCTCCGATTACCCGACACATTTTCCGGTAAATATTACACTCGGAATCACATTCCATCATCAATCCGGAAACCAAATTTCAACACTCTGCGGTCTGGGCCAAGTTCTTGGCCGAGCCGCAGTCAGCAATCTGCCGCATTCTTCCCGTTCTCAAGCTTTCGGGGGACTTTACAAAGCCACACCACCGACCAAGGACCTGCCCCGGCTTGAGGACTGTTGAATTATAAGCTGGCTTCATTACTCGTCCAACCTTGACCGCATGACAAGCTGGAAAATGTGTTGTCGAGTGGCGGAGAGGCCCGAACTGTGGACTCTTTGACATCGCATTCCTTCCCGGCCTGCCAACCCTTCGAAGGACGACATCCGCCCGGTGACAGTCCATTGAGAGTGGCAATAAATTGTGTGTACAACTTTCAAACCAATTAACCCACAAATTTTGCACTCAATTAGCTTGCCTCCGAGAGGCGCCTCCTCAGTCATGCTGCATACATATACTTACGCAGTTGTAATTTATTTATCACCACGCCCCGACACATTTTATCAAGTTGTGCCGTGGCCATTGCACTTCCCCCCGCCTTGCCAATTAGTCCGGCCAAAGGCAAATTATTTTCCGCTCCGGAGAAGAAAAAATAATAAATAATTGAATAAGTTACTCATTAGTGTGCTGACTGAAAGTGACTTGTGGGTGGCCGGCAAACAAAGGAGCGGGGTGGCTGGCTGGCTGCTGGCTGCTGGTTGGGAGGTGCAAGCAAAAAGGAATCCTACAATATCCTGGCAACTGTCGCTCGCTCCCAGCGTTGCTGTCTCTTATCTAACCTTAACATGCACATTTAGTTGCCTCATCCGCTTCCCCACTTAACTTCATTCATAACCTTGGTCCTGTCTGGCTGTCTTTCTGTCGTGCTGTCTTGCTGCGTGAATTTGTCACCATTTTGTTGGCAACGAAAGCAGCTCCTTTTTCCATGGTCCTGTGAGTATAAGTGAGAATCTAAAGCATCCTAGCTTGGAAGGATATTACATATAGGGTGTGCCTTAAGAAGAGTATTAGAAACTCTCTAGTACTTGTACTATTTCTTACAGACTTTTTCCTCTCGTTGGCCTGTCATTTATCAATCATAATGCTGAGTAGTCTCATTATGTTCTGTGCTTAGCACTTGCCTGCGCCAGACTACTCCTGGCGCCTTTGAGGGATACCCGCAGAACATCCTGCTTCTTTTCTTCTATCTGTTCCTCCGCTTTTGTGCGTAATTGCTTTATGCCCTGATTTATGTTTATCTTTAGCCATATTTTTACCTTTACCTTATCACACCATCGCAGAGGTGGAGTGGGCGAGGAGGTGCTAAA
This sequence comes from Drosophila monieri, assembly GCA_035047585.1. Classification (NCBI taxonomy): domain Eukaryota; kingdom Metazoa; phylum Arthropoda; class Insecta; order Diptera; family Drosophilidae; genus Drosophila; species Drosophila monieri. The sequence continues at coordinate 1,461,905 of JAWNPJ010000087.1, read as the reverse complement.
CGAAGGCTGACCTAATTTCGTTGAACTTAATTTTTTGCTGCTCACGCCTGTGTCAGCTGTGCCCGATACTGCTTACGGCCAGCGACAATCATCATAAAAACGACATTAGATCAACGCCGACCAGAGGTCGTACCTGGTGCCACGCCTTCCTCCACCCGGGCCCTGTCTTCTGGGCAGATGTCCTGAGCAGAAAGATGTCTATCACTGCTTTTTCGTGGCCCTACTAAGTGGACTGTATAAATAGCTCTAATATCTCCGACTCTGGCTTCGGGAAGTTGGACAAAAAATTCCCAAGCACTGCACGTAACGAGGAAGTCGCAGGGCAATTAATGTTGCTCATTTATTCGTTTTGTTTTCGCTTCTCTGGCTCATTTCCGCGCTTATCGCTGGCCAGGATGATGGGTGGGATGGGATGGTATATATGCATTTTGTATGTGTATTTCGGATCAGCGGACGCGGAGATAACAGATGATGGAGAACATGGCTCCAGTGGCGGTGCATGCAGGGTGTCCTGAAATTAAATAAAAATACAATTAAGTCGTGAAGCATGTCCTGCTGGGGCACCAGTTTGGGAAATTTTCGCAAGTCCAATTGAAGTCTAAATGGGGCGGACGTGTATGGTTGCGATTAAAATGCCTGGAAAATGATTCGCAAGACTTGTTACCATTATTTCGCCCATGCCTGTACCTGGGCAGTGGCGTCTGGGCTCCACACGTGCCTGCAACACCTAAATCCACGAAACAATGGCTTACAACACAGCTGAGAGAAGGAAATGGGCGGTGGACGGAGCAGCGCAGAGAAACAGACAATGCACATGCAGAGCTTAAATTGAAATTCTTTGTTTCTTTAAACGTGGACCTGGACCTAGCCCTTGCCGCCTGTTCGTCCGCCCCGGAAAATGCTGCTGTCTGACTTGTCTGTTCCAACAAAAGTTTGCCACTGAGCCTTAAAGTATGCTAGGGATTTTTTATATTTAAATAGTTTCCCCTGTCTGCGCAGGACTCGGTTTGAGTGAGCGCTCCGGCAGACACAACAGAAGCTTGATGGGCACGTGAGCTTGCACTCGTTGTGTGTGTTGTTTCCAGAGGAATTAGGAATGTCGGTGTGACTCCTGGAGTAAAAATTAAAATGGAATTCTAAATGCACTTTTCCTGCCACGTCAGGCTTACGTCACAAAGATTATCTCTTACAGACGTGCCACTCCTCGAAAAATATAAATTTTATATTATAAAAGGACTCTGAGACTCAGAGACTCTGAGACGGTAATGGCAATCCTGTCACATCTCTCCGAAAAAAGGAATCTGGCATAACACTCGCCTGTCGCCTGCCAATCGAAAATTTGAAAACTGCTCTCAACGCACCCGAGCTAAGTGACAAGGAATGTGTTTTATAATTGCTGTTGTCATTGTCATTGAATTTCATTATTCTGCCACCTCCTGCACTTTAATGACCCACATCGGAGCCCCATCCGCACACTGAGAACAAAACACGTAGCATGAATAAAAGGCTCCCACGTTATGATTGACAGAAAACTGAATTGGAATTGCTCTTGCATATGGTAATCATGTAGGTGTCACTTGCCGATGATCGCACCGACAGGAAAACAAAAACTTTTTAATTAAAAGGAATAAAAGTCGCAAACCCAAAAAATTGGAAATTTGCATTTGGATGGCTTTGGATGCAAGCTCTCTGGCTCGGTTGCATATTAGCCAGCTTGTTCTGGCCAAGGCATCACCTTACTATGCATATACCCCGGATTCTACCCCACTCGCCTGGCAATTCAATTAGAATTTAGATTCCAGGCAGAAGGCAGACGGCAGAAGGACTGGCGCATATACACACATTTTAATTAAATAAATTCAGTGTTTGCCTGATGCTTGGGCGCCATAAACATTTTGAGGAAGTGGCATGAAAATGAAAACATTTAACTGCCGGTTACGTTAGTTTGTCCCAGCAGGGTCGAAGGACCTCGCTGGCTGGCTTCTCCGGTTGTGTTTGCATAAATTGCAAGAAAATTGCCTGCAGTTTTCGGTACGAAGGAGGGCCGAGCAACAGCACATCGTTTTGCAAAACGTCAACAGATTTGCTTTTGGCCTTCGTGTAAGTTTTCCCTCCTTCTCGCAACTGCAGCACCACATAATCAAATTTAACCTGGCTGGGGCTCCACATGCACACCATGATGATGCGGATGATGGCAGTGCTGGATGGGCATAAAATCCGGAAATCGTCCAAACGACTGTCCGAATGCGGCTGCATTTAATTGAACTTCCAGCACACTTTGCTCCCGCATTCCCCAATCTGCAACTCACTTGTCCTAATGAACTGAAGCAATTTGCATCCACTTTTCGGGCATGGGGCATCATAAATTGAATCTGGAGATACTTTAAAAAGTCTAAAGGGGGAACTAGGGGAACTAGGAAGGTGGAGCTTGGTGGTGCCTAATACCTCTCCGAAGCCACTACGAAATAGTTTTGAAATGTAGCTCAATAATTATTCCCAGGACTGGCCACCCTGTTGGCCTTCCTTTGGCACCAGCTGGCTGCATTCCAGCCCAAATATTTACCAAAGCCAACAACTTCAATATTTATCTTGCCAAGCGGCAATGGCAACTAATTAAGCCATTTTTTATGGCCCACTCTATCGGTTGGCCAACTCAAAGTCGCCATCTGCCCCACCCGCATCCCAGACCATAGCCCACCCACACCACCGCAGACTACAATGGACGCTAGAATGTGGGTTTGGGTCTTCATGTTATCCTGTGGCTTGGGTTTCATACTAAATTATTATTATTATTATTTCCCAGGACGGGGAGGCAGCTGCAGTCGCTGGTCAGTTTCTGTGTTCCAGTGTTGTGGTTGCGGGCAGTGTTGAATTTAAACACTGTAAGCAGATTTCGAAGCCCTCCTTTCTGCAACTCGACGAACGAAATCAAGTTGCCGGAAAATGGTTTTGCGGCTTCTCGGCCATCCGACAAAATTAGGCAAGCCAGAGGATAATTATTTATATTCTATTACCAAAAAGGACGAAATATAATTGCCAGTGGCTGTGCTTGGTCAATGGTTTTGCCGAAACTCCGAGATACATTGATGTAAGCTCTGTCATGGAAGGAGGTAGAGTTTACTGGCCATTCCAGGAAGGATTCATTTGCATTTATTTAAATTTGCCGGCCAACTTTGTGGGGCGATGGGATTTTAAAAATCCTGCTGAAACTTTGGCTCATTTAAACTTTTGTTTCTACCTGTAGATCGTTTACAGAAAGTTGCTCGCGACCCTCCCTCCAAAATGCAGGCACAATAATAATAATAACGCTTAGTGCTGGCCAAAGTTTGGGAAAATAAAATCCCGAGAATCGGCCGGGCTGGATTTGGGGGCTGAAGAATGCCCCAAAAGTCGGCAAACGGAAACTTGGGGAAAGCTTCGGCTTTAATTTAATGCTTGGTTACCTTTCTTCTCCTTTCCCGGCTGTTGGGGGCAACCAGTGTTGAAACTGTTCGAGTGGCCCCTCGGCACACTCGAAAGTCGGGCCAACAAGTTTAAAGTGTACAATGTCGAAATGAAAGAAATTGAGGCCCGGCGCTTACCTTTATTGTAAGGGATTTGCGCCCGAGAGCCAGTAACGAAACAATAACTAGAAGATTTATTGTGCAGTCTACCTGCCGCCCCGGGCCTCGGGCTTCTGTTCTCATTAATATGTATCCCGAAAAACGGGAGGATGGCTTCATAAATTTCTCGTTGGGCATCTCAACCGAAACATAAACATGGCAACAGTGCTTAAAATTGAGAAGGATTTTTCCGTGTATCCTTCTGACGTCTGCTTATTTTTAGGTGTCTTCTCAATTCCCATATATCACTGCTAATGAAATGAGTAACTGGAGTATCTTTGAAACATTCTTATATGCTCTTGCCGAACTTTCCAGTAATCGCATGTAATCATGTCGGGAAGAGAAAAGGCAACTTTCTGGCAAGTCAACGTTTAGCTCTGGGGTTCCACGTTGTGGTCTATCATCGTGACAAATCCTGCAGGCAAATGCCTTTATAACAATGGCATTAAATGAATTTGCATAATTAGCTGCAGCTTAGTCAATATCCCCCATATTTTGTCCCAGTTGGTCGCCCCTCGTGGCTTTCGTCCTGCGGTTATGATGCATGTGTCGCATTACCAGGGACACGTTTTGCCAAATGGGTCTTCCCAGCGGGTTGGCCAGCTCGTGGGGGGCATAACATGCTTTCAGGGGGATGGGGCACAGTTTATTTACTTTAATGTGGCTCTGCATCAAGTATTAGCGGCCGATTAACCAAATTTGAATCCCAATCCTTATGCTTTCCTGGTAGATCCTACAATTAAAGCTACGAATCGATTCGAAAAACTTTGCAAATCCGACTAAGCTGGCCTCTCCATTCATAATTCAGGCTAAAGCGAATCAAATGAACAACAATTGGCGAGCTAATTAATTATGGATATGCAACGCCAGCCAAATGCACACTAATTGGATGGGCTTAAGATGGATTTGGTGGCGGGGATAGTGGGTTGCCGTTGGCCATAAATCTCTCAACGGCTGCTGGGGGAAAAGGACTTCGGGCGAAGTTTGTCCAGTGAGGGAAGTGAGATGTGAAAAGTTTAGAGGCCAAGTTAAGTCAAGTCCCGGCCAAGCATGTTTAGCAAAGTTCATTAAGCACTTAACAAACAGAGCGCACCGAGGGAACGTAATGTGCTTTGGCGTAATTCAACTAAACAAAGTACCAAAGTTCTTAGCCCACTTTCAAAAGCCGGCGGAGAGGGCAAAGAGTTGGCCCTAACTGGCCCGGAGGAGGTGCTCTTCTTCCGTTTCATAGATGAAAATCAAATGCGGTCATATCACCTACACCCCAGTGCACACCTAGGCACATTCCACCCACACATCCTCCTCCCCGGCTCCGGCTTCGGCCCCGATCACACATGCAGGCTGCATGTTTGGTTGTCCAGTAGCTGCCTGGCATTTTTGCATTTACCGACAACGTCCCATTCAGTGGCTGCAAAACTGTGCCACAGCACAATGTTGCGGCTGTGGCCAAGGATGCCTCTTCTACTACACTCTAAGCCGAATTGGCCATCAAATTAGAGAGTTTTCAAGCCCCTTCCTTGGTTAATAGTGTTTAGCCTACTATTTGGTATTAGCAAGCATAATACTTTAGCAAGAATAATACATCATTTTTCAGAAAGCTTATACCTTTTGCGATCAGTGTACAATGTTGTAACAAGCGAGATGGCTCGGAAGGGGGAGAGTTTGTTCAAGCGAACATTGTTAGCCTGCGGCCAAAAGGCTTTCAAAGTTTTCGTGGTTTGGCTGCCAAAGGGTGGCAGCATGGGTGGGCGAGGGAAGGGACTGGGGGCTCGCTTTGAATTATTGCCAAGCATTCGGGGGGATGACACGGAACAGTGGGAGGGTGGACGCAGTTGCCCTGCGAAAAGGGGTAACCAATCGAGCAATGCTCTTCTGGCAAAGGATGAGCGAAAAAGTTAATTGGCAAATGGCCAAATGAGTTCAATTTGAAGTTGGCTGAAAGGCAGAAGAAATGGTAGTGCATTTTCCATGTTTGGAATTTCAAAGGAAAATTGTAACCAGTCTTTTAAAATAAGTTTGTGGCCAATGACACTGAATATATGAAATGAGTTTTTTTTTATGGTTTTCGTTTTATGAACTATTGATTTCCAAATAAATTTATTCGAAAAACTATAACTGTAACTGTTCTAGTTCTAACTGTACATCGATTCTTTATCAAACTGCATTAAATTTCGGGTTATCTTTTTGGATCCTTTTTTTTTTTTGAATTTTTCCCATGGACCCCCTTGAAAATGGGGAAATGCCTGGGAACGGCGTATGGGCCCCACAGAGATGGCCATATCTTGGCCAATTTTCATCCGATCATCAAGCGGAATGTCTTTATCGTTTTGTAAGTCGATTCTCTATCAAACTGCATTAAAACCTAGAATCAAATTTTTCGATCCATTTTTTGTGAATTTTTGCCATGGACCCCCTTGAAAATGGGGAACTGCCTGGGGACGACATATAGGCCCCACAGCGATGGCCATATCTTGGCCAATTTTTTATCGATCATCAAGCGGAATGTCTTTATCGTTTTGTAAGTCGATTCTCTATCAAACTGCATTAAAACCTAGAATCAAATTTTTCGATCCATTTTTTGTGAATTATTCCCATGGACCCCTTTGAAAATGGGGAACTGCCTGGGGACGACATATAGGCCCCACAGCGATGGCCATATCTTGGCCAATTTTCATCCGATTATCAAGCGGAATGCCTTTATCGTTTTGTTCATCGATTCTCTATCAAACTGCATTTAAACCTCGGTTCAAATTATTGGATCCATTTTTTGTGAATTTTTCCCATGGACTCCCTTGAAAATGGGGAACTGCCTGGGGACGGCGTATGGGCCCCACAGCGATGGCCATATCTTGGCCAATTTTCATCCGATCATCAAGCGGAATGCCTTTATCGTTTTGTACATCGATTCTCTATCAAACTGCATTAAAACCTCGGATTAAATTTTTGGATCCATTTTTTCCATATTTTTCCCATGGACTCCCTTGAAAACGGGGAAATGCCTGGGAACGGCATATGGGCCCCACAGCGATGGCCATATCTTGGACAATTTTCATCCGATCATTAAGCGGAATGTCTTTATCGTTTTGTACATCGATTCTCTATTAAACTGCATTAAAACCTAGAATCAAATTTTTGGATCCATTTTTTGTGCATTTTTCCCTTGGACTCCCTTGAAAATGGGGAAATGCCTGGGAACGGCGTATGGGCCCCACAGCGATGGCCATATCTTGGCCAATTTTCATCCGATCATCAAGCGGAATGCCTTTATCGTTTTGTACATCGATTCTCTATTAAACTGCATTAAAACCTAGAATCAAATTTTTCGATCCATTTTTTGTGAATTTTTCCCTTGGACCCCCTTGAAAATGCGGAACTGCCTGGGAACGGCGTATGGGCCCCACAGCGATGGCCATATCTTTGTCAATTTTCATCCGATCATCAAGCGGAATGCCTTTATCGTTTTGTACATCGATTCTCTATCAAACTGCATTAAAACCTCGGATTAAATTTTTGGATCAATTTTTTGTGAATTTTTCCCATGGACTCCCTTGAAAATGGGGAACTGCCTGGGGTCGGCGTATGGGCCCCACAGCGATGGCCATATCTTGGCCAATTTTCATCCGATCATCAAGCGGAATGCCTTTATCGATTTGTACATCGATTCTCTATCAAACTGCATTAAAACCTTGGATTACATTTTTGGATCCTTTTTTTTTTTTTTGTAAATTTTGTCCATGGATCTCCTTGTGACGTTATCTGGAATTCCTTTCCGTTTTTATTCGTACTGACTTGAATGAATAATAGTTGCATTACGTAATTTGACTGACATAAGACATCAGCGTCAACAATCTTCCGAAAAGCCCAGCTCTCCTCTCGGCTTTCCCACCACCACGACCACTTCCTTGTCATTGATGAATTTGGCCTGGTTGTCAACGGTTTTTGCCCTGTTGCTATTTTTAATATGCATCCCATTTGGCAGCCAGCAGATACGGATACTCGTATCTATGTGTATCTCTCAGCTACTTCTCTTCGTTACTTTGAGCGACATATTTCGGTGTGACGTGTTTTTCCCATTTCCTTCGGCCCCAAACTTCCTTTTTCGGTCCCTCCTTTGCCATCCTTGGCCCATTACCATTAGCATAAAATGACTGTCGTTTTGCTGTCCAATTTACTTGGCCACGTCGTCCCACACGGAAAGCTCTTCTTCTAATTACGCTCTTGAAACAAAAAAGTAAATGCATAAAAAATGCTCGTAAAATGTTTTTCCTCCTCCACCTCAATGACAACTATAGACTTTGCTATTGTTTTTAGGATCCTTTTATAAATAGAACAGGATTTTAACGAGAGATGCCTACAAAAATATTAAACGATTTTTATTTCTTCTACTTTTGCAGATCCCCTTAATTGAGGACGTTTTTATATTTGGTAAGTCTTGACAGCTTCTTATCATATCTTTAAGCTTTTCAGACAAATTAAAAACACAAAAATCTCTGTTCTTGTAGAAACTACTAACTTTTAGAACAATTGGCTGACTAATTGGGGGTCGAATGCAGTTGAATTCGAGTTTTAAAAGCAGCTTAGCCCCACACTCATTAACTGGGTTGGTTGCTATTGCGCGACGAATTTCGCGCCACAGAGTATGCAACGCTCTTTGGCTCCTAATTGCAGTCCTTTGGCATCCGAAAATGTTCTTGTCCAATGAAGCGTGGGCCACATCCCTCGAATCCTGAGCCTGCGATTAAGCAGAAAGATGAATCAAAATGCAGCCACAGCGCAAAGGAAAATGTAATTTAAAATTTTTTGCGACGTTGGCACGAAAATACTTCTCGCTCATTCATTCCCCCTTCCTCTTTTTTTCTGATTATGCCGCATTAACTAAGCTCAGCTCATCTGAACTTGCCGCAGCACCACCCACTCTTCGTGACCCACTTTGCCACGCAGCAGCCACCACCCACCACCCACAACCCGCATCTATGCTAAATGAGAGCCAAGAACTTTTGATGAAACATGATTGGGTGTGTGGCTTTTGGCGTTGATTTGAAATCGTGTTATCTCTCGCAAATTGCATCTGCGAGATTCATCTTGTATTTTGCAATTGGGAGTTTCGCATTCGCCTAATTAGGCTTGCCAGTTTGAAGTGGCGTGCCTGTATTACGAGTAACCAGTAACCAGTAACCAAAATTTATTAGCTGAAAGATATATGGAGTGTGTCTCAGCAAACTCTACCAGAATATTTCTCCGTAATTGGACTTCTGAAATCAATCCTACCACATCCATTGACGCACTCGCTGTTAATTCAATTACTGGCAAATAATTATACATCAGAGGGTGGCCCGCCTCCTTCCACTTGGCCAAGTCAAACATGTTGATGGTAGAAACCACGGAAACATTTGTGAAGCACCCACACTCGGAAATGGAGTGGAGCTGGGTGGAACGATATGCCAAAGGGACTGGGGAGTGGCCCGTGCCCCGGCTTGGCGGAAATTGAGCAACCTAAACAATTGTCAATTAAATTTTGTCCTCGTGCCTCCCACCTCCTTGCCGGCCTGTGGCGGGTGGCATAAATGCCAAGACACGTTCGATGCGGTGGTGGAATTTTCAATCGGTTCGCACCTCCCACACCCATTCCAAGGCTGCTGGGCTACTGGGCGCACAGACGCGTCTCTAATTTGCATAAAAAGGTGTACCAGCTGCAGGAGCAGCACCCCTTTCAGTGGCCAGTGGCACACAGGCAACCAACTGTTGCATGAATTGGCATTCGCAATGCCGAAAGGGGTCCCGAACACCCCATTGGGCTTTGATTAAATTTTATAATTTTAACGCACAATTTCCCCGATAAATTTCGCTCGCAGGCAGCCGTGATTTGTGAAATATTTGTTGGGGGAATCCTCTTGCAAACGGAATAAATTATTCCGAGCGTTATAAAATTAGTTTTTACCAAAATTTTGTCACGTTTATTACTTTGTTGTCGACATTAAAATGCATGAGGGCTTTGGGTGGCTCGGCTGGTGGCTGTCCACTTCGTCCATGTTTTAAGAGAATATATAACGAATTATGTCTTGCGACTGGAACTGGTTTAAAACTCAGGTCACCGGAAAATATTTATTGAAGTGATAATTTGGCAAAGCCACAGAACATAATAGATAACCATTCAAACATTTGATTTTGTCCCTTAGTTGGAAGAAGAAATTTAATTTCGTAATTGAATGGCTTGCCTTTGCCCTCTTCCAGGCCAGTGACTGCGCTTGTCTCCTCTTTCTCTGTCAGTCTGCCAATTTAATTGAAAATTTATCAGTTTCATTTGCATACGAACCCCTTTGCCTCGTTCCCAGAAAAGACCCATCTGTGGACCTTTTGAACTGCAAAAGCCAACAAATTTTGCAGCTCACATGCATAGGACATGCTGGCTACGAGCTTTTCCTTTTTATTTTCCTCTATCGAGAATTCAAGCCGTCCTGAACATTCTAGATGGGTTTTACGTTATGTGAAAAGGTAATTTTTGGCTTAATCGTAATTAAAAACTGTATTTCCGAGCGCTTACTTTAATGACTAGCCTTTATTTTCCTCACACTATCACTTCTCGCTTTTTTCCAGCGACAGCGTGAAAAACTTCACATGCCATCGTTAAAATATTTGCGTGGCGGCACCCTCCCAGTATTAACACCACCCCGTAGCTTCCTGGAACATTAACTGTCTGTGTCGCACTTTGTCGCTTAATTGAGACTGTCAGTGTGTGGGAGTTGCTCCGCTCCGCTCGCTTATTAATATATTTTTTATGTTTAATAACGGGCGCAAGGCGGTGGCGCCATTGCAGCGACTGACGCCAGAAAAGCACCGATAAACCGAACCGAACCATAACAATAACACTGTGGCTTGGGCGGCGGACGCACAATGAGCTTGTAAATTAATATCGAGCCATGCACGAGGAAGTGAGCTGGCATGCGCCACCCACCCGTCGACAATATGGCCATTGCGACCTACCCCCTAAATAGGTTCATAAATATTCGTGCTTTCGGGTCGGTTTCCGATTGTCCTTCTTTCGGATGAAAACTCTAAACAAAATCTTACTCCAGACTCGGGAATCTTAAGAGTCAGTTGGTTTCCCATAAAATTTAACCGCGCAGCAATTAAAGCCTCGCCCTGAAGCCACTTCTGGCCTGGCTTGAGGGATTACTTGCCTCACTTTATCCAGTGGTCGTTTAATTAATAGCAAGCCGATTAATTAGTATTTGTGGGCGATATCCTCTGCCGCCCCGAGGGAGCAGTGGCCGGGCCGTGTCTGGAGTTGAGCGCTGCATTTTCCGGTTAAAACCGCGGGAATTGCATTATTTGCATCTACACTACAAGGCTGCAGGTCCGACTGCATTTCAAATTGCCATTAATTTCATTAGTTGATTGTCGTCATGGAAATTCCCTTTGTGGACTTTATAATTGCCCCAACCGCAGGGCGATCGAAAAATGGGGAGCGGGCCGGGGCAGAATTATGCATCTGGTGCCAGTGTCTGTAAATTGGATTGGAGTGGGTGCGAAAATGGAGAAATTGTGTTTGTTTTGTGGTGGCTGTCAATTGCAAATTCCCCGTAAACATTCGCACGTTAATTGCGCCAGACTGAATGGGGGATGGTGGAAATAGATTGTTAAATAAAGTTGTTAGTGGTTTAAAATGATTTGGAGCGTTCATAAAGTTTTATCAAAATATTTGGGATACGGAGTAAAGCGTATTTGGTTTACCTGCTGCGTGATGATTGTTGTATATTGGCCTATTTCCTGCTGCCAATATTATTTCCACATATCCATCAAAGCAAAATCAATTTATTTCAAACTTTCCAAAAGCACGTGACAAGGGCTTTCCTAGCCTCACAGTATTTCCCGACCCATTTGGGTACCGTCTTCATTTCATCCCCATCGCTGCCTCCGTGGCTCCTCCCGCGTCCTTGCGGAATCCCAATATCGTTGCCGAATCGCTTTGCTGCAATCGAAACTTTTTAGATTACCGAAAGACCAGAAGGAGGAAGCACACACAATTTTATATGGAATTATATTGCATTTTTATTACCCCGCCGCATATAAATTTTTGTCAAAGCAGCCGCCGGGCACGTAACGTTTTAAAAAACAATTTCGGCTTGATACAATTTCTTGTATTATCACCAGAAATGTATGCAAACATACTCTGAGGCGGCGGAAGCCCCAAAAGGAGGCGGAAAGACACACAGCGAGTCGGTACAATGGGGCGTATGGGCAATTTTATTTGCATGCGTGCGCTCTGTCGCTCGCCCTGCGGCTGCTTATCACTCTATATGTATAAGTGTGTGCCTATATGAACATAAGATTGGTGAGTGGTATTTGTGTGAGTGGTATGGAACTGGGGGACTGCCAGTCTTAGCCAATCGGAGATGAGGCATAACACGTATACGCCACCGCGTCAGGGGATATCCAATATTTATAATGGCAAGTGAAGTAAGCAGTATCCCTAAATTTAAAACTAATAACATTTTTGTTCAACTCATTTGGTTAACACATATTTTTTGACAGTTTATTTACATTTTCGTTGGCACAAAATCCACAAAGAGACGAGGGAGTAAATAATGCCAGACCCTCTTATCGGATATATTGGGGGGACGAGGGAAATATGTGTACATATTTTTACCCGGAGGGGAAGCTGTTGTTTATTGTCTGACAAGGTGACGCCTTTAATGCGTTTTCATGCCTTATTTAAAATGATTTTCAGTTTACCACTCAGGAAATTGCTTTCATTTATTGCCTTTGTTTTTCCACTCTCGAAATTGTGCGTATTGTGGCATGGAAATCACTCTACTTCGCACCTGTTGCGGCCGCAGAGGTAGGTAATGTGAGGTGGCATCGTTGTGCTTCTTACGCGGAATTAAATGCGGAATTAAAGAGTGGCATGACGGAAAAAACCCAGTCACAGACAAGAAAATTAGATGGACCGCCTCTGAACTAAAACTCAATAAGTGCGAAAGGGCGAGACATTCAATTAATGGACTGGAAGACGCGCCTCGCCACAGACGGGCGACTCAGTTGAATTAGTGGCAAACGGCAAAAGACAAACATCGATGTGTGAGAGGAGCAGAAGCTGCCAATTCCCCAGGCTCAAAGGAAGCCGAAGCCCGGGAAACCGCCCTCGGGGCTCTCGGAGACAAAAGCGTAAAAGGAAAAAGTTCAACAACTCAAAAGGAAACCGAGATATGGCTGGGGGTTTTTCAAAGCAATGGAGCAGGGAAACGGGGAAAGCGAGAGAGCTTGACAGCTCAGCATATTCTGAAATGGGTAGACCCATCCTTCGGTTCCAAGAGTAAAAAAATGGGGACATTGTTAGGGGCCATACATATGCAGATAAAGGACGACAGGTCGAGGTAATAAAAAGAATAATATATCTAGAGTTTCCTACAAATTCTGCAAAATTAATTAAACTAATGTCTGCAACCATGACATAACCGTATCAAAGATCCATTAGGCTGCCCGTGTTTGTCAAGCAAGGACATCAATAAGCCTGTCCTTTGAATGCAATGATATTGCATAAGTTGGCGATTAGACCAAGGCGACTCGAGGCATTCCACGGCCCCCCTCGATACACAGACAAGCCGCCCATGAGAGAAATCAATGTCAGTGCGACGCCCTTTGATGTCGTGGGCGTGGCCCGAGGCGAAAGTAAACTGAATCTTATGTGTAATTGAATGTGGTTGTGTGCCGGCGTGTTTGCTCCTGTGTGTCTTAAGCTGTCTAAGACGCCCTCGACGGTCTCGGATTGTTTAGCATAAGTTTCCTACATCCCACTCCGGCCCGCCCCACCTCCTTATGCAAATGCGCTCGCACTTTATTGCTTTTATTTATGTAATTTGTAGCATCTTCTTGTCATTTAGGAAGACAAACATTTGCATTTTCCAACTTGGTTCGAGCGGGAGCTCCGCAAAATAGCAAAAAGTTTCAGTTTGCTTTTTAATGCTATTTCGTGGGCTGACTCGAAGGGCTTGCAGTGGGATATATTGTGGCAGAAAAGTTCCAAAACAGAACTCTGCTTGTAGAAACTTTATTATTCTCGATTATTGAACCCCATAAGCTCCCTGCACCCACCTATTCTTACAAAAAATGTCCTGCCAATTAGACGGGCTCCTTTTTATTTGCAGTAGCCCCAAAATGGCCGCCGCAGACATATTTGGGCTGTTCAGCAAACTGTTTAAAATGGCACAGACACCAGACAAAGCAAGAGCGATGGATGGAGGGAAACACTAAAAAAGGATAAGAAGAAGCGGACAGTTGGAGAAGGAGACACCGGCAGGACCTCCCATGGCTTTTATTGTTATGGCGATGTGTGTTATCCTTTTTAGTCGCCAAGCCGCTCTGCGCATCCGGAATCCGAGACACAATCGAATCGAAATCGGAATCTGAAAGCGAACCTGAACCTCAGCGATGCCTCAATCCAACGCCGTCCAGAGGCATCAATCACGTTGTTTTTTTTCTGGGAAATTTCAGGGCTGTTGGGGACCGGGGACCCACACTTTGGTATTTCCACTTCATTTTTGTCGATTTCGAGGGCAATCAAGCGCAAATGCCCACGGTGAGCCGGTGGGTGCCACGCTCCGGGACCCGAATAAATGCTACGCGTATTTATTAAGTCATGAAAGGGCGTGAAAAAGTCCCTCCTCTTCGCTTATCTTGGCCATTTTGCTGCATTTTTCATCAATGATTGCGCTGCCGCTCGACATTTATTTCGATCTGGGTTTTCTTTCGACTCGAATTTAATTTAACGCATTTGATGTCCTCTTCGTGCTTCATTGGAGACGTTTTGCTAATATTGTGGATGGCTGTGAGTGAGGAAATCATTTAACATTGCGGTTGAATGCTAGAGTATTATTTTTTTATTGTCTGTCCAAAACTACTGAATATACACAAATAAGTGATTATTGTGGCAGCAACTACCTTACCTCGCTACTATGTGTACTTCGATGACAATTTAAGGAAGATGAAAAAGAGGATTTTTTTAAGGATACAGAAAAAAAAGAGAAAATGGCGGAAAGTTGCGTAGCCCCAGAAAATTTCCGCAACATTTGCCCCCAACGAGAACGGTAAAGGAACAGTTTGCCAACTGACCGAAGGCATTTAAAGTTTTCGTTTGCATTTTCGAGCTGAGTTTTTCGGCTTCGTTTCTCATTATTGTCACGACTTTTGCCCGGCCCGGCTCATCTGCCTTGTCCGTCAGAATGAGGGCTTGCGGCGAGGCTGAGACTCTCATTAGTTGAACAACTGAATTGGCCGGGAGCGGCGCCAGCAACTTTTGCTGGAATCGGAGTTGAGGACGGACAGTATATCCGTAGAACGTACACGCCGGAGCATTTCAATCAATGGAAAAGAAATGGGGGAAAAGTTGTTCCTGCAACCGGAGGACGCATACTAAAAAGGCCACCATCTGATGACGGCGGGAAAAATGGGAAGAGCGAAAGTTGCGCCAAATTGAATTTTGTGCAAAAAGTTTTCCATTTCAACATCTCGGAAAAATCTTTTAATTCAATCGACACGGCAAGAAGAGACCTCTGGCTTGTCCTAAATTATTGACGTCTTGTTGTACTAGGCGTATGCTTAATATTCTCCGTATACATTTTTTTTGGCCGGAAAACGCAGATTTGCCTGCCAGTTGCAGCTGCTACTGTTTCTGTTTCTGCTTCTGAGTGGAACGGAAATGAGAAGTCGTGGGCATTTATCCCAGGATCTTTACGATAAAAAGCCCCACCCAACGCTGCTCCTGCTGCTTTGGGTTCTACTTTATTTTATTATTACGTTTTTTGGGTCCGGGGCTTCGGGTCTCCTACTCACATTTGCATATCAATTTGTTCGCCTTGGCCCGGTCGTGCTGCTCCTTTTTCCAACCGGCTCCAATCCTTTTCATCTCTTTCGCCAGATGCTTTTGGGAGTCCTCTTTTTAGTGCACTTGCCATTGTCATGAGCCGGGAGAACGGAGCGCGTAATCAGGCACAAATCTGTCTAGCTCTTAGTTCTGTTCGCTCGGGGAGTTCCTACGGCTTTGGATGAAATTGGAATAGCTGTGAGGACTCTCCCGCCGCATTCTAATATCCTAGGGCCTTGTTTATTGGTTGCTGCTTGCTTATCGCTCCTGACAAATGGCATCTGGCTAGAGGATTGGCGAGTCTTGCGATACTGCCGAGTTCACATCTAAACTTGTTTTGTATTTATGAAGCATAAATCCTGAGGGATTAAATCACACTGTCGTCGGGTCATGATTTATGACGCCAAGGAGGAGCTTTAACTTTCGCCAAAAATAAACTATGATACAATATTTATGTCGCTTTCAACCACTTTTGTTTTTTAAATCTGTCATACCATGCGTGATATTTTTTGTAGTTAGCCTCTCAATTTGTGTGTTTCATATTTTATCCGAAACTCAGAAAAAACTGTCCTCATTTCGACAATTTTTGCAAACCGAAACGTCACACAAAAAATATAATTGATTGTCAGGGGAAATGCAAAAAAAAAGTCAACAAATTAGCTGCGAGAGACTCCCACAATTATGGAAACTGTCGTTTGTTTTGACATTTCGCTAATAACTGCGGATTAGTGCTTCTTTTTCATTTCGAAATAATGAAAAAGAATGGTTAGTAATTAAAGTTAACTAATTTAGTGGCTTTGTTAATGGCTGTAACAGCTCCGACGGAGGAAAACAGCACTAGACATTCGTTTATTCTGCAATTTAGCCACCTAAAGTGGATTTGTCACTCCATTTTTGCATATGTATGAGCAGGGACTCTGCTGATAGTCCTTCCCCCCAGCCCCCCTATCGACCTGCTGGCCAGGATATCACGACAATATGGCGCACTAAGCTCCGCCACTCGAGCAACACAATTGGCGCATAGAAGAGGAATCTGCGCGTTTGCATTTTTGCAGCATCAGCAGCATGTATCCCCTACTGCATAGAGAAAAATAACCAGTCTTAGCTCATGGTTCAATATAAATGAATTAGTATTTGTTTCTCCGAGTGTACGAAAAGTGGCACTGATTACAAAGCGTTATGCAAATATGAAACTGCCAAGAACCTCGGCTTTTGGCGTTTATGGAGCTAAGCCGCAAGTCAATGCCTCGTGCTAGTCCCTGAGCTCTTAGCCAGCAACTCCCAACATGGTCGACACCCTGACAGCCGGACAGACAGAAGACGTCGGACAGCAAAACTATTTGTCATGCAAATAACAAGCGAAAAAGTTTCGGGCAACAACTAGAAGTCGGAAATTGTTACGGGCGTAAACTTTCTAATTGTCTAAATTACATAGACACCGCACAAACTACACCTACGACCCAATGAAAGGATGTGCGGGTGGTGCCAGTGCTGGTTCTGGTGCTAGGCTGGTGGGTGGTTGGTGGTGGTGTACTGTGGTGCTGATTCGGATGCTGATGCTGTTGTTGTTGCGGCCGGTGGTGAGCTCTGGTGCAGCTTTACAGCTTTTCGTTGTTAATTTTTATTGACACTCCCAGCCTGGCTGGCTTCGCTTCGTTTGTGTTGCCAAGTCCTAGTTTGTTCTACTTTTGTTGGCTAGTTTAAAGGATTGTTGTTCATATGTTTTGGATGATTCCAGTGTGTTTTGGGCTATTGCTATGATGTTTGTCTATGGCCTGGGCTTATTTACTGTCGAGTGATTATTTTAAGTGAAGCGATACTTTACCATAAATTCTACTCTTTCATGTTTATTTTCCATAAATGGGAAACCTCGATCCTTCTGCGTAATCCACTTGGAGGTCTTGTAGATTATCCATTTCAGTGAGCAATTTCCATGAACATTTTGTGAAATAGACTCGCCGGTTTTTTGGCAGTCTTCCCAGCCTGCAGAAATTATTAGCGGCTCACAGCCCGTGCTCGCTGGAGTGTGTGTTCTATTTGGTGCGCCTGTCATTCGCCACTTTTGGCGCATTTGTTGTGCGTGAACTCTGGCGCTGGCTCGGTCTGGTGGCCTTCGGGAGTCGGGCGCCTCTCCCCAGCGAGCACTTGGCATAATAATGAAAAATTAATCGGTGAAAATCCGCGCAAAAAGCATCCGTTGCATACATTTCGGCGCCGGGCTTAATTGAAATGACGACAATCGTGGACTGGGCACCGGGCCGCCAAAAGGTGTAAGTGAAATGGGTTCGCAGTAGCACGATGCACTAAAAAAAATGATTGTAGTTCTTCTCGGAATAACATTTACCCTCTCCGACCTTGTCCGAATTTGTCACTTAAACAGTAGACCTTGTTCTGTAGTGTAGCATCTATGGAAAAATAATTTCAAAATGGTCTTGTATATGGTCTTTTTTTTTGGCCAGAGCCACAACATGAGTGAATAGACACGCATAAATTTTGCAGAAACAAGCGAACAAGGTCCCTGAAAGTATGCAGCAAGCTGTGCATACTAATATCGTGCAACGCGGTTGTCGCCTGGCTTCGGTACTGGTACTGGTCCTGCACTTTCGGTGGCACGGCTTGCCCCTGCGGGTAACTGATGCCGTCACCACTCTGGCCCCGGCACCGCCGCCCCTTGACTCCATGCCATGGCTGGCTGGCAATGGGTTTCTTGTTGCTGCTGCTGCTGTTTCCGTTTCAGTTTTTTGGTGCAACTGCAGTTGGCATCAAAAATTTGCGCATATTAAGTTGTTGATTTGTTGATTTACACTTGGCTTCCTGCCTCCGCGAACTTGCCACGGAATTTCAGCCACAAAAACTGTGATTCGGCCGGAGATGGTTACGGAAAAATCCCTCTGTTTGCGGCTCTTTAAAAGGCTCGAGAGGGAAGGTTGTAAAATTACGACTAATGAAATATTATTTGTATTTTTTTTATAAAAAATAAAAGTGATATTTTTGAAATGAGAATACAAGAAATTATTAAAGTACTTCTTTTATGTTCTTCTTCAGAGATTTTCATTATCATTGTCAATGGGAATGCTGGTCCAAACAAAGTGAAAATGCTTCTCTGCTCGCCGGCTTGTGTTCTTTGGCCTTTTGCCAACCATGACTCCCTTACGGCTTCATAACTTGCACCATCATCATCGCCATCACTCCCATCTTCGCCGGCGATGCCGTCATTATCATCGTCCTCATAATCGTTGGGCTGCTCACCTGTGCTGGTGGCTGCCACCGGTGTTGCATTACCCATCTGCATTTCCGCAGTGAGGGTTGTGAGCAACTGTTGCAAGAAATTGCTGCCGCCACATCCTGCAGGAGGCACTGACTTTTCGGGAAGGCTGTCAGGAGAGCCTAAATGATATTTTTGTTTTTCTTTAAGGAGGCAAGAATGGTTTGATTCTACTGTGGATAGGTGATAAAGGATAGATTATTATTTTTTAAGTTTATGAAAAATTGTAAATAATTATTATAGGGTATTTATACTTTCTTCTTTTAAATGTTAACTTGAACAAGGAGAGCCAACAATTATGTGTTTTTTATGAGCAGCATAATGGAGTTGAGGATTCCGTGGAGTTGAGTAAGTCATTGAGTGGATGAGTGTCCTTCTTTTGACGGTTTTTTTTGTTTTCGAACCCTCTATTTTCTGTGTTTCTGTCGAGATTGCACTTGAGGTAGGTGCTGTTGTTTGCCGGAGCTGCCTTGAGGCGTCTATTGTTTGGCATGCATTTTGTATGGACTTTTATATCCTGCGTACTTTTAGGTTCGCGCCTCTTTACTCTTCTCCCTCCGCTGCAGCCAGGTGCTTACATTAAGCGTTATTCAGATTTCTGAATGGCGTTTCCAGCTGGAGAGTTAATTTCGCAAATGCACCGATGGCAACAATAGGGGGCAGAGCCGCCCTACCGCGGACATGACACATGTCGGGATTGTCGGATTTTCCCAGACGTCCTTCCTCCTCCATCGTCCGTCCTCCGTCCTCCGTCCTCTTTTGCATTTATCTTACGCCTGGGCCACTGCAAGTGACCATGCAAAATCAATTAAAGCCGCCCGTCCGCCTCAAATTGCATTTCAGGCCGCAAGGCGTTCGCTTCCGCCGTCGTCCTTTTCGCATTCGGGGCTTCACTTAATGCGCATCCTTGTTTGCACATTAAAAAGCAATCCGGAGACTCAAGCCGAAACGAAATATGCATTTTCTGTGGAAGGATGCGGACGGACCACCTTCGGTCCGAGGACACACATATCATGCTGCGCCCAAACAATGCCGAGTAATTAAAATTCTGTTGGTCTGAAGAGCTCACAGTACCGTTATCCCGATGATCGCCTGCACGGCCGCCATTTTGAACCGCTTCCTCGCATCGGGGGATTCATTACCGCCTCGATTAATAATAAAGTTATTGTTATTGGATTGTGTTTGGTTAAGTATTTCCGACCGCAATGTGATTGATTTAAATTCGGGCTATAAAGGTGCGGATTAAGTTTCAGTTTCAGTTTCAGAGAGGCTTTCAGGAAATTAATTAAAGATACTTATTTGATTCGTTAAAAGGGGAAATTTAAGCAGACTTCGTTTTTGGAGAGAGAAAATGTTGGTTTTTCCGAAGCCTGGGAATGTCTCGCGTGACTGTACTTCTCTATTGACTTGCCTCTGTAAAGGTAATCCCGGGGCCCATGTGGATTTGGCCAAGCCTAACTCGACCTGTCAGCTCATGGCCAATTCCTGCTGCAAATTGTCACGCCATCATCTGTCAAAGCCACTCGGTGGCAGGGGCCCTGGTGTGGCCTACTTGGTACAGTCACCACATGCATTTGTAGCTGCAGCTGTGGCGTCGAAAGTGGCAAGTGGCAAATGGTGTTTCTATGCATTCGGGCGGCCGCAAAAAAGTTAGCAGCACCTTTTGTTTGGCGATCGTGTGCTAATACGCCGCAGAGTGGAAAAAACGCGGTGCCGCCCTTTGACCTGTTCCTGGTGACTCTTTGCTTGACACTTTGGCATTTCTTTTTTCAGCCATTCTGTTGGGCTGGGCTCTATCCTGTTTTCTTTTTCCTTTTATGCACACGGCCTGCCTTCTTTTGGGCTTCAGCAGCCGCTTTTCTGCGGGCGTTAACCGAGGCTGTTTTGTTGTTGACTTTGTGCTCCAGTTGCTGGTCGCGGAAAAAGGGCTGCAGCCGGGTGGGCGGGGCAGTAAAAGCCAACGAGTGCTAGAGAGTGCATATTTGCCTTTGTGCAACTATCATTAAACAAGCGAAGCCACCAGCAGAAAGCGCAGAAAACTACACACGAGCCACCACACAAGCAAGAGCCCACCTCAATCCGCCGCACGAGGCACATTAAAAGCGAGGCCAGAAGACAAATATACACAGATACACACACACAGGCAGAGGGACAAAGGAGCTGCTGATGGTGTGAGTTACGCCTTGGCTTCGCCTACACTGGCAGAAGTAGGGAGTAGACTCCAGGCATTAGTAGACATAGTACATCTCTCTCTCTCTCTGTACACTTGCCGCCTTTTGACTTTCCGCCTGCAGTTTTGCAGCCTTTTAAGCCCTCAACTGGCACTGCTGCAACTTAATTTTTTCATGGCAACAGCTTCCTTGGCCTAATGTTTTTCGATGTGGCTCCCCATCATCCCAACACAGCCCTCTCCTGCAGCATCCCAGCATCCTGACCATCGGCTTTAGCCCTTTCACTCCTGCGTTTGACATGGCATTTTGCATAGAGCGGCGATCCACAGGAACTAACAACAGCACTCTGCTGGCGCAGGCTGGCAGGAAAGCCCACCACAAAGGATGCCAAAGCAGCAGCCAAGTGTCGGCTGTTTGCCCAAAAAATGCCTCAAGGACTGTTAAACCGATGCCTGGCATTGTCATCTCTCTATGCGGTGTGGTCTTTTATTTTCTTGCGTTTGTTATTCTTTTTGCCAGCTTGCAGGAGCTTGTGGCTTAAGCAATTTAAGGATTTCTGTTGGGCATTTGAGTGATTTCTGATTGCTGTGTGTACACTGTACAGTTTTTGCGGAGGTCCTGGGCTGAGCTGTTTGCCGAGTGGAAATAGATCAGTTTATGATGGGGAAACCTCGGGGGTGTTATTCGGGCTTAGGTAAATGGTTCGGAATGCAAAAAAGTGAGCGTAGAGAGCTTGAAGCCATAATGGTGAAAAGATATGGACAAGATGGGACAGTAACAGTCGGGGCATTTCATGACATACTTTAAGGGGGCGCCCTAAATCCCTAGTAATGCCTTCAATTATTGAACACTTGAAACTCAACTAGCTTCAGCACTTTACTCATTCGACCCCCATGGCCGCAACACCGATTCTCCGAGATGTACTTGCCTTTTGAGGCAAAACAACACTTCAATTTGTCTCAGGTTGTCAGGTCGGGTTGTCGGTTTACTTTCAAACACTTTCCACACGAGGCCCCGCCATTTTTCTCGCCCTGGAACTTTTCAGAGGAAAATAGTGGTGCTGCCTGGTGCCGTTGACTTTGACACCGTTTTCCACTTTTCGTTAGCATGTGAGCGAAATGGCGTCTCGAGGACTCAGTCTTCCTTGGCGCGGCACTTATTTTCTTATTATTAAGTATACGCTTAGTGGGCTGCCGGGAGGAAGCTGCAACAGTGCGGAAGTGCGCCAAGTAATGATTACTTTGTGTCTGCCGCTGACAAATGCCGTCAGTCAACGTCAGAATCGAGGGGCAAGGGCGAAGGACAATGGCGCAGGACCTTCCTGATGGAGATGGTGCTGACGATGGCTCAATGCGGAAGGAAGTTCGAGCACAAAAGGTGCATAGTCAACCTAAAGGAGTCGCCGGTCCTCGCCCTTCTCCCGGATCCTTTTTCGTCGGTGTGCATTCATGTGCATTGGCTTCCGATGGAAGAGGGAGGCCAGCGAGGAGCAGTAGTATGTTGACAGTCCCTTTCATTGCCTTGAAAGTGAGCTGCTGCTGCCAAGAGCTGGAGGCAGAGCTGTCTGTTCTGAATTTCTAATAAGAGTTTGACTTTTTGCTGCAAGTCGAGTATAGCTTTGCATTTTTAATGAATGGCTTTGAATGGAATTTTTATGGCTGCTGCATCATAAGTAATTATAAGAAGAGCAAGTTTTAATCTATAGTTATTGATTTAAAGAGGAAGTTAATAATATTAACAATAACTCGATAAGAAGAGACACTCTTGAGTGAATCACACAACCTTAATAGCATTTTAAGCTCCACAGGAGATCTCTGATGATTAGGCTAAATCATTCCGGTCCCTGGTCTGTTGAAAGCCCTCCCCATACGAAATTCAATTTCCTATCCACTTAGCCATTGATTACCCTTGCGCACCATCGGCTTCCGTCGCTGGCCGTCAAATCCTCCGTCCGAACAACACATCAGCCTCCCCGGCTGCCAGAACAGTCTCCAGCGCCCCGGCAATCCATCTCCCTGTGCTTGGCATTTCCGCTGTCACTCGCTTTAATTACGCCGCCCACTCCGCCGACTTTCTGGCCAAGTGACTGGCCAAATCCAGAGATCCGCCAACATCCGCCATCAATAGATGAAATATGCCAATCGGAGAGCTGGCCTCTGGCCATCATCAGTCATGGGCATATTTTGACAGTGGCATTATTCGGATGCTCGGCTGCTAGCTCGGTTTCAGCTCGAATCTGTCCGGGCTTTGGCGGCGATGATTCTCATTCGCAATCGAAACTTGTCCACGGGGTGACAATCAGTGCAGTAGTCCCGGGGCTTATGTCCGGGAGTGTCTTTTCTCCTTTTTGGTGATCAAAAAGCCGCCACCGAGTCGCCCAACAATGCAAAGTGGCAATCAATATAAATATATGTATTCTTTCCATCCAATTAATGGGCGGACAGAGTCTTGTGGGCATATTTTTAGCTGGCCGACCTCTTTGGGTAATAAGCCCAAACTCATCTTCTGGGCTGGGCCAAATTGGATGTGTCAGTTACAGCCAATTTGTTATGTTGATTGGCCCCAGAAAGCCAAGGCCCAAGCTGGCTGGATAATTATCTCTCAGATAAATGAGGTTTCTGTGGCCTTTGCTAACTTTCTTTTAGAATATGAGTTAAAATAAATAATCTAATGTATAATTTTTTTTCCCAATTATTTATTGCAGCATCACAGTAGCGCGTTGAGTCTCTTGGCAGCCAGCATTCCGAGCAACGCACGCCAAAAAAACTGGAAAAATACTTACGCACAATGAAAAACGACGTCGTACGATGGAGCGGGGAGCCAACTAGCAACACCACCAGCAGCAGCAGCAACAGCAGCAGCTTCAACTGCAACAGCATCCACAACAGAGGCTGCCACAAACACAAAAGCAAAAGCAACAAACTAAATGCTCGCAAATTAGGCCAACACGCCGCCAGAAGTTGTCAGCAAAGAGCCGCGCCAGAACAACAGCAAACAATCATTGAATGTGATATAAGAAATTTCAATTTAAACTGCAATTTATTCAAAACTAGTTATTTAACGCAATGCCAGCCGAGACTTAGTGGCAGCAGCAGCAGAAACCGGAAGAAAGCAAACAGCAGACACTTGGCGAGAACGAAAGCGCGGCTGCTGTCAATTCTGCAAATTAGTGCCGTAGTTTTTTTATGTAATTTTAATGTCGGTTTCGTGGCCGGAAGTGTGGCATCATCGGCAGCCCCGCCACCTGCTCCCCCGTCCCCGTCCCCGCCTGCGTCCCCGTCCCTCAAGCTGGATCCCAATGGGCAGTCGCCCGTCCTTCCGCCCTACGTCCTCGATTACGAGACGGACGGCCGGGCCAAGCTAACGCCCAGCAACAGCAATGGGAATGGAAAGTACGGCAGTTCCGGGTCCGGAGGTCAGAACCAAATAGCCGGACACTACACGCACACCTGGGCGGTTCACATACCCGACGGAGACAACGGCCAGGCCGATGCTGTGGCCAAGGACCATGGTTTCGTCAATTTGGGCAAGGTGAGTGAAAATAATGAGAGCAAAACTATTATAGTAGTTAGTACCTCTTACCTGTTGGATACCCTTAAAATAGCTGTGTCCCTTGTCGTCCTTACCACTTTGCAAAGAACTTGTGGGCAACGCCTCAAGCACACCAGTTAGTCAGACTCGTTAGCCAGGTTAGCATACGATTAGAAGACTCAAATGCGAGACTATTAAAACTTTGTCGCACACTCGGAGACCCGAGGACTTCTGCTCCCGAAAAGAGTTTCTCGTTATGAAAGGAAGAACTTCAGGAAAAGTCCGGGGGACATGTTGATGTGGACAAAGTTTGAGCTGAAATCAGTGCTTTGCCATTTTGCATTGCTCCCCTGGCTAGTCAGGCACTGGGAAGAGGCGGCGGACGCAGGTGCTGCAGCCGGACAAGCATAATCCGAGAGCATTTGGAGCATGTACTCGATACACACACCTTTGGCATCTCCTACTTGCCTCCTGCCGCCGCTCGGCCCAGGCCAGACGCGAACCCGCTAAGTGACTGTCAAGTTATCCTTGCGATGGAAATGGCCAGCACAAATGGAGCTCAAATCGCCCCGTAATGGCATCGTTTGCGATAAAACAAGGCTGCTCCATGCCAGGAGTCCGGGGCGAGGCAGGACCTGGGGGTGGATTTACAAAAGCTGGTAGTAAACAATACTGAGAGAAATACGTTGCTGGACTGAATGTTTTGGGATTTGCATTGCAGTCAGTAATTTTGGCTTTTCTATTGAATGTTTTCAGTGTAAAGAGCAACAACTAATGCTCTAACATCTGCCATCCAATGGAGCATCTGAAAGTAAAATGCAGTCCGAACAGTTCTTTTTTTTTTGGCTGCCAAGGGTTAAGTCCTCCGCCGTCGCTGTCAGCCTCAAATGGAACCTGGAATTTGGGTTTTCAATTGTGGAACGGCAGGCGGCACGCAGGTGCCCGGATGCAAGGGAGCCCGCGCCACGAAAAGCTCAACCGTGTCGATTTCCATTACAGAAGATCCCTTTTGTTGGGGGATCGGGAGCCGGGAATAGGGGCGCGACGGAATGTTTTAAAATGGGAGGCCAGGACTTAAGTAGCCTTCGTGTCGGTGGAAATTAGTATCACTCACAATGGCCCGGCGCGGTCCCTCGCCATTGACTTAATTGGCAGAAACAAAAGGCGGAAAATTCAATTTATGGAGGAGGCGTCCACACAAAACTTTTGTTAGTACTCCCCAACTACATAGTTGGGTCGGAAGAGGAGGGGACAGCAGCTGGTCGGAACCGGGCCGCGAAAGTTAATTGAAAATTAATTTTAAATGGCATTGTTAAAAGAATCCAACTTAAGGCTGGCAGATCCGAATGCGCGGAGCAACAGACACCGTCTGCAAAACGAAATGTTCCATTTTGCATAATTGTAATGGTCACCTGTGCTGCCCATTCGAGTTTCAAAAATTAGATTAGAATAACGTCTAAGCTTAACGAAACTCTCCACTTTTATCGATAGGTGGTAGCAATTTTTTTTGTTTTAGTCATTCCTAATTTGCATACTAGGCGTTCGTACTTACCTTGACATTAGCCCCAGCAGCTTATTAGGTGGCTGCAAAAGTCTTTTTCTTTTTTGAGCTGTCAAGCTAAGCAACTCACACCTTAGAACCAGCTAAAACATATATATAAAACAAGTGGGTGAAACACGTGCAAATTGATCAAAAAAATAAAACAAATTAAATCTGAAAAATCTCAACACATCATTGGGCAAAGAAGTCAAGCAAAGACATCATTAAAGTCGCAAACAAACCTAGCCTGGGATCAGGTAATGATTTTCAAGCTCGCCAGCCAAATTCTTATCTCAACCTTGTTTCCATAAGGCGTCTTCTATGGCCGAGAATCCACGAGAGTCCCACCCGCACCACCTGGATTCCACACCTGGATCATTACAAATATTTTTTTGATCAGGATGAGTAACCCTAACAAAAATAAAAACACCCACTGAGTCCATCCCGTCTCCATTTATCCGCAAATCAATAATTGATACGCAGGATAGGAGCAAATTCGGATATCATCTATAATTCTAAACTATATCAAAGTGTAAAATAGCGACCGAGAGTCGCCTTCCAATCGTTTAATACCTTTCTGTTGTTGTTCACAAACACAAAATTAATTACGAAAATATTATGAACTTATACTGAACTAGAAAGCAAAAAAAAAAAATAGATTGAAAAGAAATTAATAAGAAAGATATTATATATATAGAAAAATAATAGTAATAATTATATTAAATTACATTAAAATTCTACGAACTTATATTGGACTAGAAATTAAAAAATATATTGAACAAGAAATTAATCATGATATTAAATTAAATTAAATTCTACGAACTCGTATTGAACTAACGAAAGAAATCAAAACAAAAACAAACAAAAAAAAAAAAAAAAAAAAAAAAAAATGTAAATAAGGAAAGGCATGCAAAAATAGAAATAATGTAGTTGTAAAATATATTTAAGAAATTCAACCTCTCACCTAATCAGCCCAACCTCTACCAGACTCCAACATGAAGGCCTTCATCGAGGATCATCAAATTGGGGTGAGTGAACAAAAAAAAATAAAACCTAAAATATAACTAAATATCTAAAAGAGAAAATTTTAAAAGATCAAAATGTGGAGGAGGTTAAAATTCTAAGAACTAATTTGTAAGATTTAAAAAAAAAAAAAAAAAAAAAAAAAAATGTATAAAAACAAATTACCTATCAATCGGGCAATTATGCTATTCTGCCATATAAATAACCGCTAATAATCTCTGCCAAGCAGATAAGCTTGCAGACAGCAGGTGCTTGTTTGTTTTGCTTTCGTCATTTGTTTTTTTTTTGCTAGCCTAAACCTTCAAGTGCATTCGAAATCGAATAGAGGAATATATATAATTAAAAGTAAGATGAGTTTTAGCCCAAAATGGTAATTAACAAAAATTCTAAGATCATACCTGAATTGAACATGAAATTACTTCTCTTTTATTATTGTAAGACCCTAGAGTTAAGCTATATTTTGTGAAAATATATTACTTTAAAAATAGAAGTATGAGTGAGTAAGTAATTATTTCCGTGACCTTGGAAATGTGAGTAGCAATTATAATTGGGGTCTTAACAAAACTTTTCTTAAGACTAAGGTAGGGTGGGTAGTGAAACCGTGTCCGAATTTTAACATCATTGTCGGCACATTTTTTTTTCTTTTTCTCTGTTGTGATTTCTTTCCTCCTTGTTATCATGCAATTCCTAAGCTTATCTTCTCGGGGGCAATGACCCCAAGTTTTCTGGTTTGTTTTTTTTTGTGCGTTCTCCACGATCAAGTGGAAATTTAGTTTCAGTAGGGACTCTTTAATGATTCTTGTAGTGATCAAATTTACTGATATTGGCAAAACCCACCCCATCTCCCGAAAGAGCTACACTTAATAAGGGTCCCGTTGCTAGTATCTAGTAAATTATGCAGTAGCTGTATTTGCCTATTATGGCAGCCCGACAAAAACTTTGATACAGCTAAGCAGGAGGTTACAAAGAAATTTGGCGCCCAAACGTGTGAGGCCCGGTGAAAGGTTTCGTAATAGATTCAATAACCGCCGGCCCGTGGAAGAGTAGAAAGTCAGATTCGAAATAAAAATTTTTTTAGTTAGGATTTCGCATTACCAAGCGGATGCTTATTAATCGCGACCAAAGAAAAAAAATTAAGTTTTGGAACTTTGTATCAGAATATTGTTGAACATCTAATTCTGAGTAATAATCCACAGTAAATAAACATTGCTCGTTTTGCTTTCGTATGAAAATGGGTTGCTAGGATAGAATATCGAAATTGTATACCCTTCTGGAATTTGGGGGGCTTGAATAATCGAACAACCCGACCGAAGAGTAAGGTGTATGATCAGGGATATTTTAAAAGACAGGAGTTGTCGAGCAACAAATATTCATCCAGTGGGTTACAGATTTATAAAGGGAATGAATAGAATTGGTTCTGTTATTATGTTAGTATTGGCTGGAATACAGAAACCTATGCGAGAGCGTATTTTTGTCCGTTAATATAAGCGTAGAAACGAAAGCTTTTTGAAGCATTCTAGTGTAACCTAAGGTAATTGAAATAGACCAAACATATAAATTAAATAGAAAAAAAAAAAAAATAAATTAACCTAAAAATTTAGAGGAGTGACACATAACAATATGCAGAAAAAGAAAATTAACTACTCACATTTCCAAGAAAGGTCAATAAACGGAAACTTTAAATCAATCAATCTATATAAATATAACAAATAATTTAAAATGCCAATCCAACGTACCCCGGAACAAAGTGGTGCAGAGGCAATACCAAACGTATGCGTTATTTGCGAAAATGTCATGGAAAATACGCAGCCATGTGTAATTACCAATTGTAAACATATTTTTCATAAATCTTGTATGGAACTGAGATTTCATCCTGACAAGGAGAATGAATGTCCATCATGCTTAGCTAAAGTATTGCGAAAGGAAAAAAAAAAAAAAAAAAAAAAAAAAAAAAAAAACCTCCCCCCCAAATCCCCCCCCCCCCTTTTTCCTGCTTTCTGCCCTCTCTCTCTCCCCGATTTTTTGAAAAGGAAAGTCATTGAAATCAATGCCAAACAATGTAAAAGTAGTAGTAGGAAACTGTTCTCCTGGTGCAAAGCCTGGAGATGAAAAAGAGCGGCCGTTCAATCGTCCAAACACTAGGTCTGTGGTTAGACAGCTTCAGCTAGAGGAGGGAAACCGAGAAATAGGTACTTCACAGTCCGATCAGCGATTAAACTGGGCCCAAACCAATCCGCAGAGCGAGAGTGAAAGAAGCCTCAATACTAGGCTTGCTAATAATGAGATACCGAGGAATAGTCCACAACGTGGAAGATCACAGCGAGGCAGACCCCAAAGGCAATTTCCAAGAAATAATGATAATTGGGTACGACCAAACATAGAACACCTAGTTAGAGAAACAGTAGACAGAATGCTTTCGTCATTGGTACTGAGAAACGGAGTTGAAAATCCGAGTGGTCAAGAACTAAGTAATTTTGATGTACCAAGCCCTAGAGCTTTTTCCTCAGGGCATTCTAGCAACAAAGTTGCAGATATTATTCAAAAATGGGGAGTTCGGTTCGAAGGAACTGCGGAAGGATTATCAGTTGACGAATTTTTATATCGAGTTAAAGTGTTAACACGAGAACATCTTAATAACGATCTTGAGGAAATGGCCAAAAATGTTCATCAGCTATTAACAGGCAAAGCTAGTTCATGGTTCTGGAGATTTCATAAACGAACAGAAACATTTACTTGGAATCAATTTTGCACAGGGCTACGTGAACAATATAAAGAGAACCGCTCAAAAACAGAATTGCGGGAACAAATTCGAGCTCGGAAACAAAAACCTGGCGAAACATTTGACACATATTACGAAGCTATTTGCAAACTAATGGATAAGCTATCTGTTGAGTTTGAGGAATCAGAATTAATCGAACTAGTTCAGGGAAATTTACTTACTGATATGAAAATAGATTATTATTTGAAGAAATATACTCCATCATCATTTAAGACGGCTAGTACAAAGGAGAGAACACTTTTACAAGAAGCAGGGCGATCTCTTCGCAACGTAACGAAATCAAAAGAGGGAGGACCTTATCGTGTATATGCAGTAGAGGAGATTGAGGAA
The DNA here is from genome assembly GCA_035047585.1 of Drosophila monieri. Taxonomy (NCBI): domain Eukaryota; kingdom Metazoa; phylum Arthropoda; class Insecta; order Diptera; family Drosophilidae; genus Drosophila; species Drosophila monieri. Next base: position 1,431,804 of record JAWNPJ010000087.1, on the reverse strand, counting down.
AATAAATCCGAAAAGAACAGTTTAGACATCTCTGCTATACAAAGAAATCCGGCTAACATAACTTGTTGGAATTGCGGAGTAACTGGACACTTTTGGCAAGATTGTCTAGGGGATAGACGTATATTTTGTTATGGATGTGGGAAGCCTGACATCTATAAGCCCAATTGTATTTACTGTAAAACCAGTTCGGAAAACCGGAAAACCGGGGCATCTCAAAACAATCGGATGTCCCACCAATAAATAACTCGGAGTTTACAAATTTAAATAGATATACAAGTTTAAATAAGAAAATAAAGGAGCGTATCATTACAACTAAAGATAATATACCAGATGCAAAGATAGAAAATGAGGTAGATATTAAGTTTAGGCCATATGAAGAACGTTTGAAAAATTATTATAAAGTTAGAGATAAAATTTTTTCGGAAAATATAATTCCTCGAAAAAGAAATTCGATTCGGATAAAGAAATATTATAAGAACCTTTGTAAGAAACAACATAGATTAATATCTACTATATTTCAAAATAATGCGGATAACCGAAGTTATGCTAGTGTAGAATTTTTAGGTTTTACAGAATGGGGGTTACTAGACACCGGAGCAAATATTAGTTGTATTGGAGCTGAATTAGCAAAACAAGACTTTAGTGGTGTAGGTGGATATAAATCAATAGTATCGCAGGTTAAAACGGCGGATGCTAAACCACATCCAGTTTTAGGCATATTAAAAGTGGCAATGAGATATAAAGGAGAAGAAAAGGAGGTAGAACTCTATGTTATACCAACAATTGCACAGCGTCTTATTCTTGGAATTGATTTCTGGCGAACGTTTCAGTTAGCACCCAGAATAGTGGGATCCCTTGAACCAGCAGATAGTGGGCAGGACCTAAGCACCCCTAAGCCGGACCAATATCCATTGACTAACATGGAACTTCACCAATTGGAAGCAGTGAAAGAAATGTTTCCCAACTTCGAAAAACAGGGTTTGGGGCGAACGTCCTTAATTAAACATCACATAAATACGGGAAACGCGTCTTCTGTTAAACAGAGACACTATCCTATTAGTCCAGCTGTGGAGAAAGTCTTATATACTGAAATTGATCGTATGCTAGAACTTAAAGTGATTGCACCATCTAAAAGTGCATGGAGCTCGCCCATTCGAATGGTTATTGAACCAAATAAAGTCCGAAATTGTCTGGACGCTCGAAAATTAAATGATGTTACTCTGAAAGATGCATACCCACTACAAAGTATTGAGGGAATATTTTCGCGTCTTCCAAAGGCAAATATTATTAGTAAACTGGACCTAAAAGATGCCTATTGGCAAATTGAACTGACCAAGGAAGCTAAACCCTTAACAGCGTTTACCGTGCCAGGTCGAGGATTATTTCAATTCGAAGTAATGCCATTTGGTCTGTGTAATGCACCGTCAACCATGTGTCGTCTGATGGATGATCTTATTCCACCAGATCTACGATACTGTGTTTTTGGATATTTAGATGATTTGTGTATTGTTACCGATGATTTTCAATCCCATTTAGCAGTCCTCATACGAATTGCCCAGCAATTTCGCAAAGCAAACTTAACGTTAAATGTTAAGAAAAGCCATTTTTGTGTAACAAAAGTTAACTACTTAGGTTACATAATTGGAAATGGAGGAATAGCTACGGATCCGGAAAAGGTATCCTGTATTCTAAATTGGCCTGCTCCTCGCAACATGAAACAATTAAGAGGTTTCCTAGGTATTTGTAATTGGTACCGCAGGTTTATTGCTAACTTCGCAGAGTTGTCATTTCCTATGACAGAACTGTTAGGAAAAAGTAGAAAGTTCACCTGGACGACTGACGCGCAGGAAGCTATGGATAAATTGAAAGTCAAACTTACTTCCGCACCCGTTTTGCAAAATGCTGACTTTACAAAGAAGTTCTTTCTTCATTGTGACGCCAGTGACTTCGGCATTGGGTCCGTGTTAGTGCAACTTTCCGACGAAGGAGAAGAAAGACCGATCGCATACATGTAAAAAAATTGTCTAAGGCTCAAAGAAATTATAGTGTAACAGAACGGGAATGTCTAGCAGTTATTGTAGCCATCGAAAGATTTCGGGGTTATTTAGAGATGCAACCATTCGAAGTTGTGACCGATCATTCTAGTCTAACATGGCTTATAAAACAACGAAAAAGTGCCACGGGAAGAGTTGCACGATGGTTCGATAGAATGCAGGGATTTAAATTTACTATTTCTCATCGTAAAGGGAAGGATCATATCGTTCCAGATGCTCTGTCTCGAATGTGTGAGGAATCTATCGACAGTTTAGAGGTGATAGGACCCGAAATTGACTTAGACTCACCAGCCTTTATGCAGTCAGATTACGTCGAGCTTCGATTGAAAGTAGAGCAGAATCTAAGTAAACTTCCAGATTTACGGATACACGACAAATTTGTGTATATCCGAACGGAACATGCGACTGGTAATCCGGATCAAGAAGCCGATAGTTGGAAATTATGGGTTCCAGAACAATTACGAGCCAAGGTTATTTGGCAGGCTCATAATAGTATGGTGTCTGCACATGAAGGGATGCAAAAGACGATAGAACGCTTGCGTCGCAATCTCTTTTGGCCAGGTTTATCCAAAGAAGTTAGAGATTACATTCGGAACTGTGATGTTTGTAAACAAACAAAAAGCCCTAATCAAACCAATGACCGCCAATGGTAGAACAAAGTATTTCCATACGTCCTTTTCAAAGATTATATATTGATATTCTCGGCCCATATCCCCGTAGTAAAAGAGGCTATACTGGATTATTTATAGTGCTTGACCATTTTAGTAGATATCACTGGCTGTGTCCGTTAAAGAAAGCTACAACCGGAAGTATTAACAACTTTTTAGAAGATCGAATTTTTTGTGAGTTTGGCGTTCCAGAGTCTATTGTTAGTGACAACGGCTCACAATTCAAAGCAAAAGAATTTGAAGCGATGTTAACTAAGTTTGGAATTCGACACATTTGTACCGCCCTCTACTCTCCGCAAAGCAATGCAGCTGAACGAGTTAATCGCTCGATAATTACAGCTATCCGTTCATACCTCAAGAATGATCAAACCGACTGGGATGTTAATATAACTTGCATTTCATCTGCTTTGCGATCGGCATTGCATCATGGTCTCGTGGATGTTCTCCTTATATAGATCTTTTTGGGTTTAATATGATTAACCACGCTGAGGATTACCGATTATTAAAGAAATTATCACTTCTAGAAGAATCCCCTACAATGGATTGGCACGAAAAGTTATTTTTGTTACGCCAAAAAGTAAAAACAAATAGTCGAAAAGCCTATGAAGAGAATGCAAAACAGTACAACTTGAGGAGTAAGATTATTTCATTCAAAGAAGGTCAAGAAGTTTTCAAACGAAATTTCCAGTTAAGTAACTTTAGTCAGAACTACAATAAAAAGTTCGGCCCGTTGTTTTCGAAATGTAGAGTGAAGAAGAAATTGGGAAACGCTTATTATTTACTAGAATCCCTGAGTGGAAAAGAGCTTGGAACTTATCATGCCAAAGATATAAAATGCTAATTCCAGCTAATCATGTCTCCGGATTACTCGACAGATTATCTGTGGTTGTAATGGTCACCTGTGCTGCCCATTCGAGTTTCAAAAATTAGATTAGAATAACGTCTAAGCTTAACGAAACTCTCCACTTTTATCGATAGGTGGTAGCAATTTTTTTTGTTTTAGTCATTCCTAATTTGCATACTAGGCGTTCGTACTTACCTTGACATTAGCCCCAGCAGCTTATTAGGTGGCTGCAAAAGTCTTTTTCTTTTTTGAGCTGTCAAGCTAAGCAGACTCACACCTTAGAACCAGCTACAACATATATATAAAACAAGTGGGTGAAACACGTGCAAATTGATCACAAAAAATAAAACAAATTAAATCTGAAAAATCTCAACACATCATTGGGCAAAGAAGTCAAGCAAAGACATCATTAAAGTCGCAAACAAACCTAGCCTGGGATCAGGTAATGATTTTCAAGCTCGCCAGCCAAATTCTTATCTCAACCTTGTTTCCATAAGGCGTCTTCTATGGCCGAGAATCCACGAGAGTCCCACCCGCACCACCTGGATTCCATACCTGGATCATTACAAATATTTTTTTTATCAGGATGAGTAACCCTAACAAAAATAAAAACACCCACTGAGTCCATCCCGTCTCCATTTATCCGCAAATCAATAATTGATACGCAGGATAGGAGCAAATTCGGATATCATCTATAATTCTAAAACTATATCAAAGTGTAAAATAGCGACCGAGAGTCGCCTTCCAATCGTTTAATACCTTTCTGTTGTTGTTCACAAACACCAAATTAATTACGAAAATATTATGAACTTATACTGAACTAGAAAGCAAAAAAAAAAAATAGATTGAAAAGAAATTAATAAGAAAGATATTATATATATAGAAAAATAATAGTAATAATTATATTAAATTACATTAAAATTCTACGAACTTATATTGGACTAGAAATTAAAAAATATATTGAACAAGAAATTAATAATTATATTAAATTAAATTAAATTCTACGAACTCGTATTGAACTAAAGAAAGAAATCAAAACAAAAACAAACAAAAAAAAAAAAAAAAAAAAAAAAATGTAAATAAGGAAAGGCATGCAAAAATAGAAATAATGTAGTTGTAAAATATATTTAAGAAATTCAACCTCTCACCTAATCAGCCCAACCTCTACCAGACTCCAACATGAAGGCCTTCATCGAGGATCATCAAATTGGGGTGAGTGAACAAAAAAAAAAAAATAAATAAAACCTAAAATATAACTAAATATCTAAAAGAGAAAATTTTAAAAGATCAAAATGTGGAGGAGGTTAAAATTCTAAGAACTAATTTGTAAGATTTAACAAAAAAGAAAAAAAAAAATGTATAAAAACAAATTACCTATCAATCGGGCAATTATGCTATTCTGCCATATAAATAACCGTTAATAATCTCTGCCAAGCAGATAAGCTTGCAGACAGCAAGTGCTTGTTTGTTTTGCTTTCGTCATTTGTTTTTTTTTTGCTAGCCTAAACCTTCAAGTGCATTCGAAATCGAATAGAGGAATATATATAATTAAAAGTAAGATGAGTTTTAGCCCAAAATGGTAATTAACAAAAATTCTAAGATCATACCTGAATTGAACATGAAATTACTTCTCTTTTATTATTGTAAGACCCTAGAGTTAAGCTATATTTTGTGAAAATATATTACTTTAAAAATAGAAGTATGAGTGAGTAAGTAATTATTTCCGTGACCTTGGAAATGTGAGTAGCAATTATAATTGGGGTCTTAACAAAACTTTTCTTAAGACTAAGGTAGGGTGGGTAGTGAAACAGTGTCCGAATTTTAACATCATTGTCGGCACATTTTTTTTTCTTTTTCTCTGTTGTGATTTCTTTCCTCCTTGTTATCATGCAATTCCTAAGCTTATCTTCTCGGGGGCAATGACCCCAAGTTTTCTGGTTTGTTTTTTTTTTGTGCGTTCTCCACGATCAAGTGGAAATTTAGTTTCAGTAGGGACTCTTTAATGATTCTTGTAGTGATCAAATTTACTGATATTGGCAAAACCCACCCCATCTCCCGAAAGAGCTACACTTAATAAGGGTCCCGTTGCTAGTATCTAGTAAATTATGCAGTAGCTGTATTTGCCTATTATGGCAGCCCGACAAAAACTTTGATACAGCTAAGCAGGAGGTTACATAATTAGATGATGCCCGAAACGGCGTCCTCCGTTTGTGGAGCGGAAGTGGAAATGAATCCTACACTTTCTGCCTTACTTACGTTTATTAATTGCCAAGTTGATTGCTGGCAGATGAAAAATGAACGAGTCATTTCCCAGCAATGGCCAGTAGGAGCTAAACGATTTGTACACTTCAGCGAAGCTGGGAATTAAGGGGATAATAACACGCAATAACATTAATTAGTTGCTTTGCCAAAAGTGTGCAGTTCGGAAGCTCTGACTTTGTTTGAAATATAAACTACAGTGAAGATTATACGAAAACATGACACTCTTAAAACTAAATATCATTGAAGCGCTTTATATATCAAACACATAACCCAAGTAGTCAGGTTGCTGAGCGGAACTCCCACCTTTCCAGATGAAATTCAACTCACAGCCCCGTTCCGCTTAGCTTCACCTCATAGGAACTTGCCACCCCACAACCTTTCGGTACGCCCCTTGAAACATTCGAAACATAACTCGCCGAAAGTGTTGCCAAACATTTTCACTTGTTCGTGTTTCTGTTTCCGATGTTGTATTTTGCAACCAGCTTCGCCCTTTGCCCTTTCGACAAGCGTCAGAAACTAAAAACTAAACCCACTCCCCAAACAACAAGTTACAAGTGCGACTGCAGCAGCAAAAACAATTAATAAAACCATAAAGAGATGAAGTGGCAGAACCCCCCTTTTGACTTTTGCCTTTTCGAATCTCAACTTTCTGCGTTGCTTGGTGTTTTATTTTGTTTTTCTTGAGGGCGGAGTGACAACTTCCAGCCGAATGCAGGAAACATCAACAAATGCGTTGTGTCAGAAGTTTTAATGAAAGCGATGCTCCATCTACATGTACTCGTTGCTCTCAGCTTCCAGGCAGTTTTCTTGTTCTGGCCGTCGACCACCAAGTTTTCAGAAATCAAACAACTTTTTGGCACCAAAATTATGATAAAAGTAAAAATGCAAAGTTTTTTCGACACTTTGGTGTTTTCAAGAAAATGAAAACTTACTATCTAGCCATAACATTTAATGGGCTTTCTAATAAGTTTCTAATAAGTAGAATCTAATAGTAGAGGTGGAGAATGTATAAGAAACGTATTAAGGAAGCAATTTTTCATTCGAAAGGACTTTTTTCTGCTCCACAGAACGATTAAAAAACTCATTAGAAAGCTCTTTTAATTTCATTTTTTACCCAAACTGGATTCAGCTTGATAAACAGTTGGAATGGAAAAGTGCTTAGGACCTACAATAAAAAATATAGGGCACCTTGGTAAGAAGTGCTTTTTGCAGGACCTCTAATTTCTCCCGCTGTTGTTTGTCATTTGCTTATCTGGCTTTAGTCCTTCCGGTCCCGCCTTATTTTTCCAATTCCTCGCCAGCCAGAAGCATCCTTTCATTGTTCGTCTTTTGTGTAGCGGCATTTACATAACACTCGGTCTTTGTCCGCCTGCTGGTGCAGCTCTTTGGCTTCCTGGTCCTTCGTCCTTGCTTAAGCTCCTATTGTCTCTGGCAGCTTTCTGGGCTGGTGCTGATAAATGTTATCCTTCGGCCTCGGCCACTCATCAATTTAATTGGGAAAAAGGAAAATAAAAGAAGCCGGTGGCGGCGACGACGTTAAAAGCTTTCGCCATGGAGTCGAGCCGACTCCACTTCGCTTACCTTGTTTGCCTTTTTGGGATGACTTCTGCTTTTTTAATTAATTTGCCACTTTCTTGAGCCGACCTGGTAGGCCTGAATTATTGATCGAATGACGGATTGATTGATTTTGTGTGTGCCTCCTGCCTGCGGTTGCATCGCACGGCTATTGCATCCGCGTAATTAAAATAACCGGCCTCTGGACTGTCACATCCTTTGAGGACATTCACTACGCACCTGGAAGCCCTTTGCTGTAAGGGCATCTTGGAAAAGGTCAACGGCTCATTAATAAGGTCCTGGAGCCACAGCCTCAACCCTTTTTCTTGCCATTAGGTTTTTTTTTTAAGTCTTGGGTCGCAAGGGACTCTTAAGTAAAAAAGGTACATTTTTTATGGTCCTTAATTGGTTAACAATCTGACAAGATGTCGGCCACTAAGGTAAGACATTAGATAATGAGGTTCGGTTCTTTTTTAAGCCTAGGAGGGTGTCCTTGGAGTTTCTTTATTTGTGTGTAGCTTAACTTACATACTTAATTCGTTTTATCCCAACATTAGCTGCATCCTTTCTGTTTCCGTGGGAGCTATGCACAGCTGTCATTTTTGCCAAATTGCATTTATAAATTTAACCACGCAGAGTTAAGTAGTTGGAGCAGCAGTGGCTCAACTTTAACCCCATTTGACAAATTTCCCAAATATTTTTTTGCACTTTTCCATGTCGAGGAACTTTGCCACTGCCAGTTGCCGGCTTCCAGGCAAAGTTAAATATTGTTGTAGGTGTGTATGGCGGGTGTACACACACACACACGCACACACACCCATAATGGCAGGCGTATTTGTGTATCTCTTCGGATAAGCACAAGTGTGAGTGTGTGTGTGTGTGGAGGCGTGCGTGTCCTTTGTTCGGATTTCGCGTGCCTGCAAGCCGGATATCGTTGATAAATTTTAAGTCAAAAACTCGGAAAATATTTATGACTTAACTTTTGTTTAGTAACAAAGCAACACACACACCGACCCCCGGCTCTGGCACGCCCCTTCCCCTTGACAGGATCTCACAATTGTCACAAAACTTTGGTCCCTATGCAAATAGCAAAAACTGGATGCTGGCTGTGTAGGAGCAGCAACTTGCAGAACTTTAATCACATGACATGGCGAGTACCAGAAAGTTTACATAATTTTCTGCCTTTACGCCATTGATCCTGGAGGCTTGTCAAACTTTTCTCGGTGCAGTCCGCCTGCACCAGACAGGAGCCCCAGCAGGGGCCTGAGCGACTGCCAGTCCTAATTGAATATGTAAGCCCGCAATGCGATTGAGTGTGAAATGAGCGTGAGCCGAAGGACTCAATACAGATCCTGTGTATCCCAGCACAGCCTCACCTAAGGATAGACGTGTGGCTGCTGAAAGTTTCTCCGCCAACTCGGCGAGCAACATATTTTATTTGTCTGCGTCGAGTGGAATTAAGTTTAGCACTTTTGTGCCGCAAATGAATCAATGATTGAAACCCGGCCAGTGAATGGATGCCGGAATGTCTGTGCCCCGAAACTTTTTGTGCATTTGCCAATGCTGCGGAAAAGTTCGGATGGAGCTAATAAATATTTCGCAATTCATTGCAAACTTTTTGCCAGAAAATTTGCATTGACCTCGACACAATTGTCCTGAAATGGGAACACCCGAATCTATTGATAGCCCGAATCTTGTCCTTAAAGAGCTTATACTTTCCTCAAACATATTCCCTTTCGATGACCTGCCCCACAGGCGTCGAACATTGCCGGTAATGGTGACAACAGCAGGCCGTAAAATTAATTAGCAAAATTTATGGCGCTGGCGCGAGGAGCCATTCGATCGAAATCCTGTTATCGCGGCACTTTTTCATTTTCAGGTAATTGAAATTAGAGCCTCTTTGAGCAGCAGATGTCAGAATAAATATGTTCTATAAAGCATAATTATTATAGATTCAATCATCAACTCCAGAGAGCTTCACTTCATTTGACCCTAAAAATAGTTCTTCTTGACTCTCCTTTTGCAGAGAATTTTTCCATTTTTTGTAGAATATTTAAATGCATATCTTGGGTAGTCCTTTTCCGCTTTCCGGCATTAACAAGAAATCGCCAACAAAACATGAATAACGAGCCGAAGACGCTGCGTAAAAAGTTTTCTAAGCCATTCTCCGGGTTTTCCTCTGTGGTGTTATTTTTAACGCCCAATCGCATCGTGTTTTCTTAGCTTATCTCCTTTTTGGGACGCTGACAGTTTTTTCCGTTGTTATCCTCCGCTGCCTGGTGGAAAAGGGAAAAGCAAAATATTTGTAAATAGGAGTCCTGAATCCGAGGAAGACAAGCGCCAAAGCGGGCGTTTTTCGGGCCCGGCTTAGCCACGCCTCTTACTTAGGCTTTTTGTCCCAGAAATGCTTTTGCGAGTTCGGGAGGTGGCCAGGAGGAGGTGGTCCACGGTTGCTTTATTCCTCCTTTATATTCAGGCAAAAATCATTAGAGAATCGCGCTGTTTCTTTGTCTGGCTGTGGACTTTCAGTGGGCACGCCCCGCTTTTTGTCGACTGATCTCCTCCCCTTTGGTGTTCAGCAATTGGCGCCGCTCGGCCCTCAGTGGAGTGGAAAATTGCTAATGGGCAGCAGACACAAAACACAAAAAAATGCTAAAAGAAAGTATGGAACCACACTGTGACTTCTGGTAAATGGCCGCTGTGATTTTAATTAAAAGTCACTACTCGATGGGGGAGACAGGACCAACAATGTACAATCGTCGTCAAAAGTCAGAGTTGACTTGAGTTTTAGGGGTCGGTTTTAATTGCCCAGGAAAGCGGGCAATAAAAAATGCGCAAAATAAAACGAAGCTCGTAAATTTATACATTGCTCAATCAAGTGTAACGATTGTGTATTGGCCGGCAGTGGCCAGGAGGAGTGCGGCGATGGAGAAAAGTTACAAAATCACTGTAAATATTGCCACAGCATAAATATTGAAAATTTTCCACTCTGTGCAGCTGTACAGCATTCCCAGCACTGCCCGCAGAGCTTAGAGCAAACAAATCGTTAACAATGGCAGTTTGGGGGCGATGACTGCGGATTGGAATCAAATCAACACTTTCTGCTTGATTAGTCCAATATGGAAATTTAATATTTGACCGCCGACCGTTTGAGGGCAATTCAATCATATTTTCATGGCTGCATATTTTGGTTTTCTCCTTTTTAGTTTTTTGCATCAAATAGAAACAAAAGCGCTGACATACTCTGCGTATACGTTATGTGAAATCAAGTATACGCCGCGCTGGCCCTGGCCCGTGGTAAGCGCATGCTTCGTGTAAAATTAAGTATACGCCGCGTAAGCAGGCAACATGTTTAGAAAGAGCTTTTAAATAGATTTTAGACGTGCGAAGCTTTTCCGTGATGTTGAACATATATCCTTAGGCTTGAATGAAAAATAATTCCTTTAGGAATCGATTTTGTTTAGGGTCTTATCGCCATGTGTTTAATTGATGATTGCCACTCTCCCGCCTGTCACAATAAATTATTGATCTAGCTGATGACCTGCCCCACCTGCGTGTGTGTGTGTACCTACCGCCATACACTGCCTGCAATGCCACTTAGCCCGCATGCCAAACGACAATTTGAGTTATTAGAGCCACGTTCATATATCATGGCCGTGTTTGTGGGAATGGATTGGCGTTTTAATTGCCACCGACACATTCAAGTGCCGCTTAGCGAGGGTGTGAGGGCTATGGGCTGATTTAGATGGATTTGTGCTGAAGTATCTGCGAGTGGGAGAAACGAAACATTGCAAGCGTTGTGAGGGGATTACCAGCCGTTATTGCCTGATGAAAAATGCATTTCGTCCTGCACTCTCGGTTTCACTTTTTATACTTTTGATCAACTTGATGGAAACGGTTTCTAGTTGACAGAATAATAAATTTAGCGACGATTATTCCTTTGTAGAGTCAAAAACCCTCTCAGCCCAGCGAGGGGGGGGGGGGGGGGGGCAGTTGCCATTGAATCTTTGTTCTCGTCACGGTTTTTGGCATGCATTCAAAAAGTTCTACACGATACAAAAGCATTTTGTCCCTGGCAAGTGTGCGCGTCTGTATGGGTTTTCCTGTTTTCGTGTGTGTGCAAGGATGTGTGCTTGCTCTGCAGCCTGTTTATTGAACTTGCACGCTGACCTTAGCCTGCATTTTAGTGGCATTTTTGTTCGCTGAATCATTTCGACAGAAAAGCTATAATCCAAAAATAAAATGTGTTGCATAGTTTTAGGCTTCTTCGTCGGCTCCTCTCCCTATGCCTTTCGGTCGATGCAGCCCTCGTTCATGGCCACATCATGGCTTTGGCCAGGACCTTAGCATCAGCATCGGCTTCAAAGTCGCGTTCAACGTCAAGTGGCCCACTCGGCATTCCACTTGAAGCGTAATGAAAGCATTTTCGCCACTAACACATGTGAAGAGTCGAAAGGGAGGGCCCCAGAACAGGAGGCTGTCGCTGAGCGTGTGCGACATCAGATTGACACTTGTCAGAATCATTTCTGTCTGCACCAGAAGAGAACCTGCTGGGGAAAAGGGCAGGAGGCATATTAGCCAAAGGACCAAAATTAAGGCGCTGCGCCTCCCTATGACTGGCTTAGTCCTGGGCTGCGTCGGCTTGATTACACAACGTTCGAGATCCGTAATTCCATTAAGATTTCTGTCTCATTGCGCAGCAGTCAAGTTCATTTATTTGCCCAGACTGTGCAGGTAGTGTGCCACCTGGCTGCCCGAGAACAATAAAACACATTAACACCTATTACGGGGCGCTGGCTCGCTCGGGGCGAAAGGGGCAGACCGAGTCCTGGCTATTGTGCAAATGGGAGCATAAATAAAAGCGACTGTCTGCCAAGTTATGAATAATAATGACAACAATGGGGAAGAAGGAAAGCTAGGCTAAACTGTCTTACTTGCCCACGGTTGTGGCCAAAATAATAGGTAAAGGGCAAATGGTCTAAAATAAAATAGAATAAAATGTACAAACAATGATTACAGTGTCCTTTACCCCAAAGGGTAATTTTAGAAAAAAATCGTGTTGTCCTTAGGCTTGTAGCCACAACTGTTTGTTTACCTACATGTGAGCTGGTGTAATGGTAATTAAGGATTCGGTCCTTGCCGAGGCCAGTCCAGCTAAAACGGCCCGCCGCTTTGGGCCATTTTTATGGTCATTGTGCAATGAAATGGAACGGGCGAGGAAAAAAATTGAATCCGGCCAGACAAACCACACCTGGGCTTAGCCTGGCCCACAGGTGGAGGGGGAAACAGCAAACAGGACGTGGCTAGAGATAAGACCATGTCTCTGTGTGCTTGCTTACAAATCTGTGCGCTAATTAAAAGTCATTAGAGTGTGGTATAATTGCGCAGAAGGCACAGGCTTTACTCCCCCCTTTTTTCGGGCATATAAATCCGGTAGGGCTTTAGTTAGATCCTTAACTATTAATATAACGATATCTAATCAGGCTCTTGTTTTGTCTCCTTCCAGGTAAGCGACTCTAACACGAAACGAGAATTGTCAGTAAGTGAAACGGAAGTCCTGGTTCCTGGTTAAGTATCGGTTTTAATGTAAATCTAACTAAGGAGCCCAAATCCCGACTGAAAGTTCAAAAAGAGCATTTTACTGCCACATGAATATTTCAGCAGCAAGTTTCATTAGCACTTAAGCCGCTTGAGCCCTCTATGTCCTGTGTCTCCTGGTGCTCTGGCGTGCTGCGGTTTCCATAAAATATTAATCGGTTCGAGCCGCATTTCGGATGCAAATGCAAAGCGAATGAATAAATAATAATCGAGTGTGCGAATTATTAGAGCCGAATTCGGGGCACTAAGCACTAAGTGCTTGCCACTGTCCAAAGCACTCGATCGAATCGCGATTGGAGTGGCGCGCAGAGTCCTTACAGGACATTCCCATCGCGTCTTCATAAATTTGCGGCTCATGAAATATGCAAGTGCAAAGCTGGCATGAAAATGGCGGAGCTTCCGCTGCAGCCGTTCATCCTGTCCCGCCCAGTGCTGCTTCATCCTATTATATCCGGCCAAGGTTTAATTTTTTTCGAGATTTCGAGCTCTGGCTGGTCCTCGGTCTCCTTCTGCTATCCTGCTGTTTTGTTTAAATTGTCAGTTTGCACGCAAAACCCCGTACTTCCGGCCAGTGTCCATTTCGCTGACTTGGCCTGCAAATTAGAGCCAACTTTTGCATTCAAGCGTCTTTTTTTTATACCCTTTTCGAAGAACAATACTTTTAAGAACACTTAACACTAAGAATTTTAATATATTTCTCTAAAAATAATTTAAATAATACACAATTTTTAAAATGTATTTCTTTATGACTTAAATCCAGAAAGAGCATACGATTATCTACGTGGAAAAGTCCTTTCTTGTAACGCATTTTCCTTGGCTGAATTTAAATTTCCTGAATATAGCTCTCCTGTCCATACTCCCTGGCAAATATTTTGCAGGCATTTTTTAATAAAGTATTTTTTACTTAACTGGGATAGTTGAGTGGCGATTTGATGGAGTTGGATGGCGCATCTTTTTGTTTATTTTTGCCTTCTCGGCCCTTGCGGGCTTTGGAATTTAATTGACTGACTTTTATTGCTTTCGTTGTATGATTTTTTCGAATAGAATTACGGCTTGTATTTATTGGAAAGGCTCTTATGAAACCTATGAGCCATACAATTTTTCCCCCATTAAAACAGTAATAACATTGACTTTACATTGTCGCCTTGAATATTGCAAAGCTTTGTATTTTTTCGCAGGTCAATATTTATTTAAAGAGTCGTTTATTTGATTGATTGAAATTAAATAAATAATATCAATAATTATAAATGATTCACATAAAAGCAGAGTGGTTTTCCAGGCATTCGAAAATTAGTTCATATATGTAGATATTTAATTTTGACATTCCTTAAAGGAAATATAAACAAGAGCAATAAACCGTATACGCCACGTGCCTGTCATATTCGGGAACCACATTAAAGAGGTTACTTCCCGAATATATGTATGTGCCTACTTCCCACAGAACCAAGACACGCAGAAAACACCCAGCAACACTTTATTATTTATTGCCATAATCATTTTAATGGCGGAAAGTCGGGCAGCGAACACAGCACGATAATCATATTTATTAACATTTTAACTTAATCAGCAGGTGCCGCACACCAGCTTCTTTTGATGTGTGTATGAATGAGCTCGGTCTCCCCGGAGAAAAAGACCTAATCAGTCAGGTGTTGCCACAACGACAAACAAAGAAGCATTTTAATTCCAATCTTATTCGCACAAGGACACAGATAGACACTCACACTCGTCCTTCCACACGGTTAAATGCAACAATTTCGCCCACCGCGCCCTCCGAAAGAGGAAAACATGTGCTCCGAATTCTTTTCTTGTCTTTTTTCCTGGCTCCTCCGACGCCATAATCATGTCCTGTCATTCCGCCTTGACATTTGCTGTTTTGTCTGAGTTTCGTTTTACATTCAGAGATAAGAAGTTTCCACAGTTTGAGGGGAATTTTAGGGGGATTGTGCCGAGCTTCCTTCACAAAGCCATCTATCATTTTGTGTGCCCCAAGCCCCAAACCCACAGCGGACTGCTGCAGCTCTAAGCCGAACGAAGCATTTTCATTTAATTGAAACAAATGCGTGCTGCGTATCAATTGATGCCAAGAGCTGGGTAGAGAGCCACTAAAGAGCAATAAAAACTAAATGAGGCTGATGGCTGGTAGGGAGCTGCGGGTTCTGGTTGCTGGGTTCTGGGTTCTGGCACCATTTTCTAAACGAGCAAGAGAGATGGCAATCGAGTTTCAGGTGCCGCCGTCAATGGGGCAACAAATAATAAAAAACTGACAGCACAAAAACAAACAACAAATGCCCTGCTACCTCCCCCTAGATGAGCGATATTAAAATCCATGTAAATTACACACAATCATCATAATGCTTACGTCTGCACGAGCGCGGGGGCACTGCTGGGTGTGAGTGTGTCGCCATTAAGTGCCACCAAGCACGACCATTCCTTGCCGAGAGACCGTTTATGGCCTGACCACAGCGCTTTGACACACTCGTTACAATAGATATGGCGTATATTGCGCTATATAGATACGATTCAGCAGATAATGCCAGCGACGTGCTCTTTGAGGTGCAAGTGTACCGACCACCGGCGGTAATCGCAGATTAGAGAGGATGCCGTAATGGGGAATAAAGTAAACGAAATGGGATATATATGGTGTGCGATTGGACGGATCGCGTGGTAGATACTATCTCCCGCGACCACATCCTGTAAATACATATAATCAGGCCATAAGAGCTTCGTATTCATCAGAAATAATGTGCCTTTAAAAGACTTCCCTTTCATAGTTAAATCGAACGACCTTTATTAGAACCGCATTAGTTTCTTTGTTAACTCTGGTAGGATGTGGAAAAGGGCTGGGCGTATTGAGGCTTGGAGTTGCTGTTGCCAGTCTGGGTGTACCAAACACTCTGCGGCTTCTGGACTGAGGAGATACCTGGCTCACCTGGAGGTCCTCGCTGGCCGCGCGGACCAGTGGGTCCAGTAGGTCCTCGCATACCAGGCGGCCCAGGGGGACCAGGCGGGCCCGGAGGTCCGGGCACTGGAATGGGAATGTAGGCAGTCGGTGGCAAGGGCTCCTCCTTCTCAGCGGCCGGAGACTCGCCGAGGAATTGGTTCACAATTGGCCAGTTCAGGCCCGACTGGCCCTGGACATTGAAGCCCAGTTGGACCCGGGGAATCACCACGTAGCCGAGTCCATTCTTGGTGTTTCCATTTGGAATGATTGGAGGGCCGTAGACCACCGGCAAGTTGGCCAACTGGGGCACCACATACTTCAAGTTCTGATCATTGACCATGGGAATGGAGTTGGAGTAGAGGTAGTCGGGAACCTTGCGGCTGTCCTTGTCCAGCTCCGACTCCGCCACTTCCTCCCTGATCTGTGGCTCGTGGAAAGTCGGCTCGGAGTCATCTGATCTGGCCGAAGCGATGTCGCCTTGGGAGTAAAGCAGGATCTGAGGACCGCTTGGCTCATCGACATCCAGGTCCACAGCACTGCGTCCCGCTCCAAAGACCCGAACCAGGTTAGGGATACGGGCTAGACTGCCGCAGACCAGGCCCAAGATCACTAGAGGAAATGGGGCTACTTTGGTGTTCAGGGATCTAAAAAACTTTATGTTTCTCACCTAATATTTGCACTCCGCGATTCATGTCTCTACACTAATGAGGCTTTAGCTTTAGCGGCCACTTTTATACCAAGCTTCGTGCCAAGATAAGATCTGAGGAAAGGTTCTGGGGAGTGGCCAAGTTCAGTCAACTCTGGGCGATCTCCGCGGCAATCAATTTCAGTGGCCACATCAAGTAGGTCAACATGCCAAACTGGTTGAGTTTATCCCGAAATCTAAACCATTTAGTCATTGGGTATGAGCCCTTTGCAGATTAGAAGTGATATATTAGAGACAGTTCTTATCTTTTAGAACGTATATTATAGATACAGAATCGATTTAATGGATTTCATGACTATTGTCTTGTTCATTGAAGTATGAAACACTTTTAAAATATTTTTCTCCCAAAAAAAACTAATTTCAGAACCGAATTCCATCCCACAGAGCTCAACCCTTGGCGCAACCCCTGTCGGTTTTTGTTTACCATTTCCTACTTTAAAAAACATTCATTTTCATCAGCCAGACATGGGCAGCAGAGCAGCTCCGAAATAGAGATAAAATGCAATAAAACGAGTGCAGAAACACATATTCAGTGTGGTATGGAGAAATAGTAGGTTTGTCGCGCGAGAACGAAATTGAAAGTTCAACACGAAACGATTTTTGGAATAGAAAACCGGGACAGGGTTTAATTGAATTAAATCAAAAACACAGCGAAGCGCGACCCCTCTGTGCGATCCGATTGAATTGAAGCACCCGCATCCGCATTTGGGGTCGAGCTGGTTGCTGGCTGGCTATTGTTTTCTAGATGTTTAGAATTTAGCTTGGACATCGCCAGATCGCAAAAGTTGAAGCAGTTGAGCCAGTTGCGCCGTGGCGAGCGCTTCGTTGGCGGCTCCCGAGCGCAAAGGATCGCATCTTGGCGGTCCTGAAATCGCGAACGTCGGGTGGAATGGCAATGTTGTTGTGGCCACTTTTCGGTTGGCTGGTGGTGCAGTTGGTGGTGCTGCCGCAGTCCCTCCAACTGGCCCCGCCCTCGGGCAACGGCCAGTTGCGCCGCCTATGGCTGCAGGATCACTGCAGTGCCGGCATCTGCACGAACGTCGAGATCGGTCGCAGTGACTACGTTATCCTGTCGCAGGCGCCCATCGCCGGAACGACAATGCTCACCTTTCTAAATTCGAGCATTGCCAAGATTCCGCACTTGCTGTTCGACACCTTTCCGGACCTGCAAGTGCTGCGCATGGATAACTGTTCTCTGGAGACCTTCGAGAAGCCGCAGTTCGAGGGCGCCAGCAACCTGATGGGCCTCTACCTGGGCCACAATCGCCTGAAGGATATACCCAAGAATATTTTCCTGGGTGCCGACAACCTGGCCACCTTGCATCTCCAGGGCAACCAACTGAAGCAACTGGGCAACCATAGTTTTCACGCCCTGAAGGAGGTGAAGGAGCTGTCGCTGGCGGATAACGAGTTGGAGCAGTTGGCCCTGGGAGTGTTCAGTGGCATGAGGAAGCTGTTGGAGCTGAATCTGGCAGGCAATCGCTTGCAGGCCCTGCCCCGGGGACTGTTCGACAGGAATTTGAATCTGACCAAGCTGAATCTAGGACGGAATTTGTTTAGCGCCTTCGAATCGGAACTTTTGAGGCTACAGCCTCGCCTGACCCAATTGGATATTTCGGGGAACATCATACAGGAGCTGACCCTGAACTTTACTTCGCTGGACACGGCCGTCGCCCACAGTTGCGACTTGCGGCGACTGACGGTCTATGGGGTCGTCCGGGAATTGGACTTGCACAACAACTCGCTGAGGGAGATGCCGCACATCCCGCTGGCCGCAAACGTGAGCAGTTTGGATCTATCGCAGAACCCGCTGGGCAACCTCCAGGGTAACCCTTTGAGGAGGTTCACCTCGCTGCTGCGCCTCAACCTTTCTACCACGAACGCCCACGAGCTACCAGAGGGAGTGTTCAAGAAGCAGAGCCACCTCCAGATGCTGGACATATCCGGAAACTCCATATACTCGCTAAAGATTACCATCTTTGACAGCCTGAAGGCGCTACAGTATTTCTACTTTCAGCAGAATAACTGGAACTGCGACTTCCTGCAGCTGCTGATGAGTTCGTTCGTGAAGCGCAAGGATATCTCCTTCATGGAGGATGTGACGGCCCCCGAACTAGTGGACGACTACGTGGACGGCATTGCCTGCTGGTACGAGAGCGACAAGCAGTCGAAGAAGTGCGATTCTGGAAGCTCCGACGCCGCCATGGAGCTGTCGGTGGTGCGGAACGAAATCAAAGCCTTCACCGAGGTGGTGGAGAAGAAGTTCATCAAGGTCTACCGCATGCTGGAGGAGATGAAAATGAAGCTATAAAAGCATATTTAACCACCATATATTACTCACAACAATATTTAACCCCCACATATTTAACCAACAATATTTAACCGCATTCTTAGACTTAATTGACAAAAACGGGCAACAAAAGATATTTTTAGGTAAATTTAAGTCGATCGAATAAAGTGCAGCTTGGACACTAGGAAACCAGAAGTCTCTTTTATTTAAATCCTGATTGTTCATCTCGAAAGCACAATAAGATACCCTCGCTGGTAAATCTGCTTAACCAGGCTCATCCTAAAAACGGATTTATTGAATTATGTTTTTATTTCGCTGGTGCTTGTGTACGTTTTTGAAATTCCTCTGCGAATAAACGTTAGAACAGTTTATCAGGCCATAAAACAAGCTCGGCGCTTGAGAAAAAACTGGCCAGCGCTCAATTTAATAGCATAAATATTTTATGCAAAACACAAAAAATATTTACGCAATAAACAATTTTTTGCGTCGAGTGAAACTTATCAGCGTAATCGGGCGCAGCGAAAACAGGCGCACTTAAAAACCGACAAAACTTAATTAAATGCAGGCAGCGCACAGATACAGATACAGATGCAGATACAAGTCCAACCGCACAGATACACACTCGGACGCATGAATTAAATTTTTTATTTGGTCGGACGGCAGCGTCAACTACTGAACACTACCATGATAATAATAAATACATTTTGTAAATATTTTTTCTGCCGTCTCTCTAAGAGTGTGTGTATGCTGGGCTGTGGCAGGGCGGTGAACAAAAACAAACAAACGCTCACACACATGGGAATACCATTAAA
Source organism: Drosophila monieri (assembly GCA_035047585.1). NCBI lineage: Eukaryota > Metazoa > Arthropoda > Insecta > Diptera > Drosophilidae > Drosophila > Drosophila monieri. Next base: position 1,412,075 of record JAWNPJ010000087.1, on the reverse strand, counting down.
ATATGGCTTACAGTTGATTGGGCAGAAAAGTGTGGCAGGCAACTTTTTGCAACTGCCACACAGATATCAAGTTGTGGGTATATGTCTGTGGGTATGAGTTGGTTAAGTCAAAGTTAACTGCCAAAGTTTGCTCTGCGGGCCCGGATACACTGTGTGGGAGGGGGCCGGCTCATGATTTATAGACGGCGTAGCCTTAGAGGTCTGGGCCCGATTTCGATAGCAATTCCAATAGGCATCGTTAGCATTTTCAATGCTTTCCGCCAAAGAGACAATTTCTATGCAAAATCATGAAAAGATGAAAGGGCGCGCTGTTCGGCGGCATCCATAAAGTATGCAGCACATTTTAAAGCTTAAGCCATTAAGATACAGTCCTGCCTTCCTGCAGCTTCCTCTCTCTCTCTCTCTCTCTTTCTATTGTATGCTCTATCTCTCTCTCTATAGCTCTAAGAGTCTTACTACGCTTGTAAGCAACTTCCGTTTCCGTTATCCGACGCGTCGTTTGTTCTGCCATTGTTGCCATTGGTGCTGCTCCTGCTGCTGTTGCTCCTGAATTCCTGTAACCTAGGCGGTACACTTTCAGAAAATATGTATAAAATATTAATAATATTAAATAAAAATATATTATTATTATAAAATATTATAGTTTTGCTAAAATATAGCTATTTATTCGAAAGATATCAACAAATTGTTAAAATTTTTCAACTTCTGGAGTTTCCTCTCAGTGTAGCCTCGTTAACTAAGTACTTTGTGCAACATATGCACTAACCTTTTTAAGGCGCTCAGTCTGACTTTGTCTTGTCTTCGGCCCAAATGCTTTTTCGGCCAAGTTTATGAAATTGTTGTTTGCTGGTTGTTGCCGCTCTGCCACTGCCCCGCTAGGATGCCGCAACTCATTAAGAAAACAAAAGCTGCACACACAAAAGTTGCTCGTTAGGAGTAGCTTGCCAGCACCTTGATTTCCTGCTTCGCCACTTTGTTGTAATTAAGTTGACTTTATTACCCAGCAATGTTGTGCCGATGCATTTGGGCTTAGGGTTTAAGTGCCTTCGTTGCTGCCCGCAGTAACCTTAATCGAACTTTTCGAGCTTTCGGAACATTCCTTATTTTATGTAGCCATCTGGTGGGGCAAAAGTTTGCCGAAACTTTTGAGATAATGGGTCAAGGTTGTGGTCGGTTATATTCAGAGGTATTAATGCCCAGCATCCATTCTGTGGCTATGGTTTTCTTTAACTGATTTGCATAATGAGTCGTATCTGTTACTTCACTCCGATAACCATACGTGTTTCACAGTGCAGGGCCTGCTTGCCACGCAAAAGTGCCCCCAGTACATAATCCCTCGCAAATCGTTCATGGATGTTTGCGTACGTCTATATATAGCTTCCCATTATCCATAAACAATGCACACGCTCCACTGCAATTATGGGCGCAATTAGGCGTCCGGGCTAATTTTTATCAAATTTTAGCTTCGCCGCAGAAACAAATATATTCCGGCTGGCCGGCAGCAGGATCATAAATAAAGCTTAATGGCAAAAACAGTTGGTCAGCCGCCGGGCCAGAAAAAAGGAAACCTGGCAAGCTCTTCCCGGAGGGGCGTGGCATTAAATTAAAAATGCGGAAGAGCGGAAGGCGGAAGGGAGAGAGTGTAAAAAATATGTTGCCTACTTTTGTGGGCAGCGCATAATTGGCCAGCATGAATAATATACGAGTATGCGAGAGTTTATGGGTTTGTCTGGCTGTGTGTGTGTGTGTGTGTGTGTGTGTCTGTGCGTGAGTTGCTAGTTTGGCAAACGAGGCGTATGCACAACATGCGTTTGCATAAATTCACGCTTAATTAGCTCCGACTTCTTCCCGCCCTCCGACACTCCTGCTCCTGCTCCCAGAATTTGGGCCTCCGGACCCGATTCCACCAATTCAACAGGCTGCCAAGGAAGCTGTAACGTTTCCAATTAGTGCTTGCCACACGGGTTTAAATCTAATTCAATTTATTGTCTTTGTTTAAATCGAATAGTAATCCTTACATCTTGTTTTTCGTACAAAATTAACAAGAACAAGTACAAGTATCATCAATTTTGAATCAGAAAATATTTTATATCAGACCTATTATGTTAATAGTACCTAAGCACAACTGCACCCGACTAATTGGGAAACAAAAAATACATATTCCCTCTCGAATTCAATTAAACCCGCTGCTCTTTGTTCTTACCGGCTTGTGTTTGCGTTGGCCACCATTATTAACTGGCTTTTTGGCGCAATTAGGCTGCCACGCCCCTCTCGCCTGCACACCTGGTAGCGTGGTAGCGTGGTAGCGTGGCAGCCTGGTAGGGCGTACGTGTCTTTGGCGCAGTTACATTTAATTTGCAGCAGCACCGGAGCACCGGGAACACAGGAGAGCAACAGGAAAGTTGCTCAAGTATTTGACTGCTAATGCACGCACGTTTCATCCTTTACCAGTGGCATTCCTGTTTGTTTGGGTGTGTGGTGTGCATGAGTGTGTGTGTGTGTGTCGGTGGGTGCGTTGTGTTTTCCAACTTTTAACCAAATTGTTTAACTAAGTAGTAAACGCGCATAAAAGCACGTAAGACAAATGTACACAGGACGGGCAAAGAAATAAAACTGCGTCTGGAGGGAAGTAGTTAAAATGAGTGCCGCAAAGTTTCAACAATGAATCATAATTTGTGGCGGATTACGGAGCGAAAACTTTGTGTTTTTTAGGTTTTATGAGCGTAAAGCAATTGAAATATAGATGAGTTCGGAGTTAGATGAGGCGGAATAAATAAGAACCTAATTTAATCTGAACTCCTCAATCAGCTACTCAATGCATCCTTTAAAGCCTCCAGTTTTTCCGCCCAGGAGCACCCATTCCAATTCGAATTTCACATGCAAATAAACCTAGTAATTGAGCACTAAACAAGGAACGATGGCACGGAGGAATGACAGACTCGCCGGAATCCCAACCAGCTATTTAAATCTCCATTTTGCGCTGCATTCAGCTGCATTTCAGCATGGCCAGTCCCCAGCATTTGTCATGGCAAATTGAATCCAGCGGCATGCCGGAGGCGGGGAGGAGCGACCAGCTAACATGACAAATCATTTGCTTATTATTCCCAGGTCGCTACCGGGGGAGATGCTTTGCATTTGACAGGGAAGAACACAGAGAAGGAACAGGAACAGGGACAGAAATCCGAGTCCTGGGGAGAGAGCGAAAGATTAGATAATGGTTCTGCTGGATTTCAGAGTTGGCTGGAAACTCTGCTTAAAGCCACGTAACATGATATTGGCAGTTGACCAAGAGGTGGCTTCCTCCGGTGGAATCTCAGTTGCCAGTACATGCATTCCACTTCAGTGGACAATGTGGCAGCCCCTCCGCCCCTAACCCTCCTGGGGCCAATGCATTGAGCGTTACTCGCATGGAATGCGCAGCTGCACAATTTATAGGATATCTGTGGGATATCTGCAGCAGGGCGGGCGCATTAAGAGAGGGGCGTGTGGGTGCCAGTCCGATAACAAGCTTACACCCCCACATCCCCAGTAAGCACAGCAACAGCACATAAAATCTTATAAATTGCAAATTGAATTTAACGATAAACATCGATGGTGGAGCGGTCGAGAGTTGCTGCTTACGGCATTCAGCATATTGCTAGGAAGTTGGCTTGCACCATTGTTGGCCCACTTGTCCCGGCAATAGATACTGATTGGGTTTGTCTTGTTCTGCTCCCAGATAGTTGATCGACTGCCTAGTTTACAGGAATGGGTTCGAATTGATATTAATTCGAGTAGCTTCCTTACATTAAGTACCACTCTGAACACATTCAAATTCTAATTCATATTCCTTTCCTCTCTTTGCAGGTAAGCTTCATACGTATATCCCACAAGCTGGACTGAATAATGACTTGTAAGAGAGAAGAACATGTAACTATATTTCCCCTTCAATCATCATCTGTCTGCCCGACTTCATCATCTCTGGGCCTCGTGTCTAGACTCCAGACCCACTCGCAACTCATTTGCCACTCAATGTCTGAGGAAGTGAGCATTCCCCCATGCCACGCCTTGCTTGTTCTCTCGCTCTCCTTCTCTGCCCTGTCTCGCTTCCCCTTTGCAATTATGTAGCAGGAAACAGAGCTCACAGTGCCCCACCCCACCCGCAAACTTTCTTCATAATTTATAAGTCACCCAAAAAAATACAAGAACACAACACAAAAGGTCCAAAGACCAGACAGCGTGGCGACGACAATGACGACGGCAAACGTTTTCCAACAGCTGGAAAAAGGGGTAACAACAACAATGGAATTCGGGGAATGTGTAGGGATCCGACTTGGCTGATACCTATTGATAAATGGCACTAATTACTACATAGGTGATCTCTTAGAGACCAGAGCTATCATTTGAAACCATAACATAGAAATACTTACTTATCCTCCTAGTAGCATATCCTTGCTACCCTGGCATGCCGAAAAAAGGCATTCTGGGATACAAAAGTCAAAAACTAACTGCCTTTTGTTGGAGACCAATGCGCCATGTGTCCTTTACGGCAGGAGCTGTCCTCCCTGCCCTCTGCCTTGGTGTGTGTGCTGGTGTGAGGCCAAAATGGCGCGGCTCCACTCTGCTCTCCCTTCTGCCCAAGCTGCTGGGGCTGTCTCATTGCACGCTCTACGATTTAACCTTTTTTCTCCCCCTCGGCCATATTGTTTCTGGCCATTTTCTTGTTCCTGCAGCCTGTTGTTATTGTAACTGTTAGTGTTATTGTTTTTGTCGTGCGGGCATAAATATTTCAGCACATAGGGTTCTTACCCAAGCGTAGAAGTAGTATTTTTGTTGAATGTTTAAAGTTGTAATGTAAATAAGGTATTTTCCATTTTATTTCTAATCACAAGTGTCTATCTCTTACCTACTTTGTTTAAAAGTAAAGAAAGTATAGTCTTTTGTCTGAAGCCTTGTTTTAAATGTTGCTTGTACCGATTCCTGGAAATTAAGCTGCTTTTGGAGGGGTTTAAAATAAAGCAGAATTTCATTTGCACATTTTTGAAATACTCGGCGAATTTCGTCCGAAGTTGCTCTCACAGCAACTTGGCTGCCACATAAATTTCTGGCAGTTTTTCCCCATATGATTTATGTACTGAACGGACCCCCGTCCTCGCATTTCATTCCTGTTCTACATAGCAATTATTTGGAAGCCTGCCCAGCGCCACCCGCTCTGGTGAAAATACTTGCCTAAGCGATTTCTCAATTTGCATATGTTATACACACACACGCGCCCCCGCTCGAGGACCAAGAGGACCTCGAGACTCTTGAGCCGGCCAGGCTGTGGCAGTCAATTTGTTAAATAAATTGAATTATGTTACACTTTCGGTTCTTTTTCGTTATTTGCCTGGTCTCTCGAGTTGACCTCTTGCCCGGCCGGCTAATAGAATTACGCATGTGCGACAAGTTTGATGTCCTGGAATTGGAGTCCCAAGGCGGGATGTATCTCCGGGGTATCACTCATCGGTCTGCTGCGAATTTAATACTAATTAAAAAGTTACTCCTCGAACCGGAAAGAAACAAACAAAAGGGTGAAAATAAACAGAAACGGAAATTCTTATCGTTCAAATAATTTATTTTTGAGAAGAAAAAGCGTCCATAGCCCCAGGGGCGCGCCAGAATAAATACACAGAGATATTAAAATTATGGCAGACCGTTTGTGGGTACAGGGGGATCCGAATCCTTGCCGCGGCTTTTGTTTTGTAAGCCAACACATGCAGAGCATAATTAATAACGGGAGCACAGCAGAAAGCAGAGAGCGGAAATCCAATTAACATTTTTTCGGCTACTTCCGCTTCCTGTCCAAATTTAACGTCGGGATTTTCACAAAACACAGTCGGTATAACAAAATTAATTAAATTCATTTCGTTTTTTTTCTCTTATTACTCGACTCGACGTGGGGCACAACGTGTGGCATACTTAATATGCCTGCGTGCAACTCATTTTGGAGGGATTTCAGTGCAATGGGACGGTCGTAAAATCTATCCCATTCTTGGCTCGACAAAGCCGATTGACAAAGTTGGTCCTCTCGCTGTAGTCCTCCATTTTTTATGGCCACTTCAGGGCCATTAACGGTCCATGGGCCCCCGCCTAAGTAGGGTTTGACTAATTAGATTTGTGTGGGTATCTACTACATAATGTATAGTATGGTGCAGTGAACCCCGCACGTGTGGCTAGTATCCTTGGCTCCCAGTCAAGTGGTGCTCAATTGTTACCATAAAACGTAAGCGTAATAAACCTTCATTTCATTTTTTCTCCATTGCCCCTCTCCGTTTTCTTGGGTTCCAGGAAAGTGAAAGGCATCGCTAATGGAAATTAATGTGGGCGCTAGGAAATCGTCTGGGACAGCAGGGGGGCAGAACTTATAGAAGCCGCCGCCCGAATGTTGAACAATTTCGGCTAACTAGACATATTCGTAAGTTACTTAATTAAGTTTCAGGTAAAGTTGCCGCCGCAGGCTGTGTCGGGTACTGACTTCAGACTGCAAAAGTTTTCTTAATTAAAGATGTTATTAGGTGCATATTTTGGTTTTGAGAGTAAAGGAAACTGTGGTGCTTGTGATGCTAGATACATAAGTGCTTGAACAAACAATTCCTGATAACTGAATGTTATCTTAGTCCCTCAACGGCTAAGCCAGCTCTCGGCTTATTTCAACAGTTGTCAGGAGCATACAGGCCATTTATTCATTTATGTGCTTTTTCTGAGAGCCCTCAGCCTGTAAAACCCAAGCAAAGCTAGCCACACAATCCGCTGATATGTTTACCTTTCGTCGAATGCACCAGAAAATCCACAGACCCGGCCGGGGAGCGAAAAAAACACAAGCAGACCAGGCCGGATCGGGAAATGGGGCAGAGGTTGAGGGCTGTTAAAACCGCTGCTGAAAGGCGACTTTCAATTAATATATACAGTCCGGACGGGGCGAAAAATTCGCAGACATTCTTCGTTTTTTGGCGGCCCGATTCGGTGAACCTTAGCGGGCAATAACGAGCAAAAGCCACAGGCCAAACAGGCACACTGAGAGAAGCTACCATCCATACAGGACACAGAGATGAATACTAGGAACTCAATATTTTTCCCCAGTTCATGTCCTGCCCCATCCCATACTCGTAGTTGCAAACACCCTCTGGCCACTGAATTTTTTTATTAATCCCCTGCAGACATTTTTAAAAATACATTCATTGAATGGCGGAAGGAAGAAAGGACTTTGTCTGGCACTCACACGCACTCCCGACCTGAGGGACTCGTAAATTTTGCAATTTCTTCATTGTTGCTAATTTATATGGCACGCCCGAGTGCCCCGGGCGAGTGTTAAGCAGAGACGGGCTGTGGGGTTTGGGAGCGGGACAGGACGAGCGCTAATCCAAAGCAAATAATGCGTTGCATAGCGCCAAGCATCGCACCAAAATTGTTTCATGGCCAAGAGCCATTCGCAAAAAAGAAAAACACAACTAAGTGTGGGGAGAAATCAGAAAAAGCGAGAAACAAAAAAAAGTGGAATAAACCCAAGCACGTAACTTTTGGTTAACCAAATGGAATATGATGGGTCGGGTCCTCTTGACCCACTCGGCGGGAAGCGGAGAACCAAAGAGAAGGAGAAAGCGCTAGATGGCGGAACAGGAGGGAGATGCCAAGGACCCTTCTCCCCAGACACAGGCTCCGGCGCCCCGACTTGACGCTGTTGTGTTAGTTCAAATTACCTGAAAGTCCTTTTGGGCTTTCGAGTTGCTACAGCTGCATGGAGAAATGGGGAAAGTGTGGGCGGGCTGGGGGCCGCAGACCACTGCAATTTGCTGATTTTGGCCGGAACCAGGAATATGAGTTTCATATACATGTACTAACATAGGGTCTTAAGCGGAATTTGGGACAGGTGGAGAAAGATTTCGCTTTGTTTGGGTTGCATTCACCACCGGACACGGGGTGGCCGACTTAGATGCTATCATAGAACGGAAAAGGATAACTGGGTTGGCTACATATATTTAACGGAACTTAAAGCCCGAACTGTGGAATTCCATTTGCAACAAATACCTTGAACTATCCCCGAAAGTATTTAAACCTACAGTTTCGAAATCCCCCAATGGAGGTATGGAGTCACACACTCCCATTAACTTGAAATGTTATCATTTAACCACAATTATCCAAACCACAGGAGCCCAACCACGTATGAGAAACTAATTAGTAAGTCTGAAAATCTAATAACTTTATGGCATTCGCCGCTGGCAGCTCAGTCGGACAATCCGCTTAGTGAAATTTTGTGCGAATTAAGACATTTTTCATCCAGCTCCAGCTCCAGTATGTCAGATAGGTGAGGGGGCAGCAAAAATATGAAACTCATTTGGCCATTACGTCTCATGTCTGGGTGGGCTGGTGGGTGGGCATTCTGCTCCTAATCCAGGACCAACTTTGTTGCATTACGGAGCAAAGGAAGTTTTAGAATAAAACCAAGTTTTTTCGTTCATCTAGATGATGGAGAATGAGAAAAGGCGGGCACATTGTATGCGAAATATGTGTACTTTGCATGGCGGCCGCCCCTTTCTGCTCGACAGCCGAAAGTTGAAAGAATATTTAGTGCCTGACTATAAACTGAAAAATTTGCTGTCAAATTATGCCTTTGAAAGGCACAAGTTGGGGGGAGTGTCGTAAAAAGCGCATGAAACTGTGGCAAGCACTTGAGGCAACACAGAAGCCCAGAGAAAGTATGCAACATTTTCGGACATTTTTATGGCGGACAAAGAAAGCGAACGACACAGGAGCGGCAGCCTCAGGATGCGAGACGGAGACTGGACACCATGTTGCCAGCTATTTATTGAACAACAGAGGGCGGTGGCTTGTCCGGGCGAAAGGGGCGGGCCTAGATGCACTTAACATGTGTGAAAAATGCGTTCAAGGCAAAGCCAGGGCAGCCTGGTAGCCTGGTCAGGTATTAGAGTGTCCTTCTATGTTTCATTTTACACTTTTAATCCAAACAGGGCTCTGTTCAATGGATAGTATTTAAGCTTAAAAAATAACTAGTTTATTGTTAACTTAATTACCATCTTGTTTGTGGAAGCAATATATTTTTGGACTCAAAACTACAAGCATTTCTTTCAAGTGTAGCTGCCTTTCGTGTTGCCTTGTTTCACCACAACAATGCGTTTTTGTGTGCGAGTGCATTGCTGGTCTTCAGCTCCGTTCGCCTGGCAAATTGCCATTAAAAAATGTTTTCAAGCGCCACAAAATATGCAACACACAATTTGCACATGCAACTGCACGTGTGCTGGTGTGCTTCTGAGTGTGTGCCCCACATAAACTATGTTAAAATGTTGCGCATTGCATTTTCTTCGCATAGTTCGCAGCCACGATGTTCGCGGATGCAACTTTCGGTTTTGAATTAAACAACGCACGTATTTCACACCTGCCAAGCGGCAGTCTTTCTCGCCCAGGTGTATTGTTGCCGAGTTACTCGTTGCGGGGATGCTGGATCAAATGCCTTTTAGCTTGGGGGCCGCCAAGCGCGTTTATCCATATGAGTGACTGACAGTCGGGTGAGATAATTGTGCCACTCGCAGACCACTCTCCACTCGGGGAAGGGAGAAAGCAGTTTAAGCAAGGCCGCGAGAACCCTGAAATTTAATATGAAACGTCAATTGGCCGGGCCAACAGCGGGCTCACCTGTTCATCCCGAAGACTGTTTACGGAGCACTTTAAATTGGAAGGTTTCAAGTGCCGCGTCTTCGGGCTATTAACTGCCATCCTTGCAAATTGAAATCCCTGTAAACACACAAACACAAACTGCAGCATCTTTTGTGGCACGGAATGGATGGAATCGACTCGAGGGGCGGCATGTGGGGGGTGCCTTTCTCCGACCGGGTTTTCCAGACCAGCACACGCACAACTTTCGCCGATTGTTTAGACTGCCAGCGCGTCGCCTTAACTATGCAACAAATTGTTGCTGTCGTTGCCGTGCAGGGAGACCCTCTTTGGCGCACTTTTTTGGCACTTGACTTGACAGGTCGTCCCCTGCTCTCCCCTTTTCACCTCGAGCTCAACTTCTGTTTTAGTTTAGTTTGCGAAACTAGGACTGCATCGGCAAACGCCAAGGAGTGGGTGGCGGTTTTGAGTAGAACAACCGCCAAAACCGAGAGCCGTTAACTCGACGCGGCTCTGTGTTGCTGTTGACAATGTTTTAAGTGCTTGTGTGTGCGGGTGCGAGGGGCAGGCTCCCTCGATTTTTGCTTCATTAAATTCCCCTTAGCGCCCCAGATTTTCCATATGCACTGCTCCGTCCGTCCCTATCTCGCTTTTCCACCCATTTGCCAGCTTTCTCCTTAAGTTTTCCACATCCACATCCTGGCCCTTCGCCTCATGTCTCTTCTTATTTACACGAACATAAATTTCCGCCTTTCCACTGGTGGGATAACTTTTCCCATCATTCACATTCGTTTATTTTCCGCATTCCCAGCCCTTGGCTGTTAAACATTTTTAATATTTTATTATCAAGCTTGAACCAAGCACAGCTGGTTCGTCTAGACTATGGCGAGGATGGTCCACAGGATATGATTACTCATTAACAAATAACAGCGAGCAACTGTAATCCTTTGGTAGACTCCTGTTTCTATAATATACGGCTTCGTTTTGTTCTCCGATATCTGATCTTTCTGCCCCGTTTTCGGAAAGGTGTCCTTGGGTGGGGGTGGCCTTTGTTGGGAAAGCCATTTTAATTAACTCGTAAAAAATAATGGATCTGGATAACAACACGTCGCTTTCATTTATCCATAAATTTTGATGACTCGCCGAGTGGCACAAATTTTGGGTCATATTCCGTTTCAAAGCATAAAATAGATAGAATTATGGATCCCCCGTGGGTTTCCGAAGAGCAAGGCAAACATATTTCCACTAGTCGCGATTCTCCATTAAATATCCGCCCATACCCTGAGGGAAAAACTGATACTTGTGAATCCACCCTCGTCAAACAAATTTATATTTCGCTCTTCGGGCATTGCATTATTGGGTAAAGTTTTCCCCCTGCATGGAACTACCCCAAAAACACACAGAATCGGAAAGAAAGAAACAAAGCACCTCAACAAATTCTGATTAATGCATTTCAATAATAATTTCCAGCGCGCCACCCAACCCCACAGCTGCCAATTCGCAATTTGTTTCGCATTTGCACTTTGATGGTTTCATTTGATGTTACCCCGGGAAAAGGGGATGCGAGGGAGTGTGCCGATGATTTGCAATATGCTAGAAAAAGGAAAAACTTATGCAACCGATGAAAATTTGCCGGGTTGCGGGCTATTTCTGGATACAAAGTTTTTCAATCTTGCCCCGAGATTAAATCATTGATTCCTCTTGACACTTGAGTCAAAGGAATCAAACGCAGTTCGCTTGAGGAAGCTATTTTATTCTTATTTCCCCGTTAATTGCGCCTTTGTCGGCAAAGTTTTTGGCTTTTGCTCTACTAACAATTACTTTCCTACCCACGTATAAGTTAAAAGTAATTTAACTTCTGGCGAGCTCTTGCCTTCGCCGGAACAAGTTCTTCAAAAATTCGCAAAAATTACCAGACTTTATGCAAATTTTCCTTCAGCTTTGTGTTTGTTTTTTCGTTTTAAGCGTTCTAAAATACCGCAGTAAAAATAACCAAAGTTCGGTGGAGTATGAATCGATTCTTCAGAAGGCAACTTTTTCTATAAAACGTTAAAAATATGAATTTAATTATTTAAACTTTTCAAAAAGAATATGTTGTTAGGACTTACTAAAAGCGATTTTATGAAAAGTTTTCAGCCAGAAATTAATTACACTCTTTTGAAACTACTGCGCAGCCTTTCAGGGGCTTGAAGCAAATTGCCTTCTCATTCTTGGGCTACTCAAGATACTTCTTTGAGAAGCGAAACTTATCGTTGCAGCTGGAGGAAGGGAATGCCGTGCAAAGGCCCTCCAAGCCCCATTAGCAATTGTACAAAATCCTAGCTCTGGAAGCGGCGCACATGGAATTCCCACGAGGAAACATCAGAGAGCCAAAAGAGCACTCAGCCTGAAGTGGGGAGTCAAGTAGAAGCCTCAGACCTGGCCTGAACACGCGTGGTTCCCCATAAATACAGCAGGTTGGCTGGAGGACCCATGACCTGCATTGACACGTGCTAGCAAGTCCGCCAGTCAACTCCCCGTATTGTGTATTTATGATTATTGTTATTGGACTTGGATATGTTGGCAATATATATCTTCCACTCAGCGGTGGCTCCTCCCCGCTTTCGCCAGCCGCCCACCCACCTGTGCTGTACCCGATGTTGTTTTTCCCGCTGTCGAAGTCAATTTGTGTCATGGCCTCATCGACAGTGGCTGCGAAAGTAGTGCCAGTAGTCGGAGATACGTGGTGAAAACTGTGAAAACAAGTCAGAAAAGTTTGCCCAGAAACAAGACGAGCCGTTTTAACTCTAGCACATTCTTTAAAGAAGTCTTTGACGTATGAAAATACACCCACAGAGGTGCCCATCTTGGCCAATTTTTATCCGATCATTGAGCGATTGTTTGATGGTCTATCAAACTGCATTAAAACCTTAGATCGTTTTCGGATACATACTTTGTGTATTTTACCCATGGACTCCCTTGAAAATGGAAAAAGCCTGGGACCAGCATATGAGCCCCACAGCGATGACTATATCTTGGCCAATTTTCATCCGATCATCAAGCGGAATGCCTTTATCGTTTTGTACATCGATTCTCTATCAAACTGCATTAAAACCTCGGATTAAATTTTTCGATCCATTTTTTGTGTATTTTTCCCATGGACTCCCTTGAAAATGGGGAAATGCCTGGGGACGACATATGGGCCCCACAGCGATGGCCATATCTTGGACAATTTTCATCCGATCATTAAGCGGAATGCCTTTATCGTTTTGTACATCGATTCTCTATCAAACTGCACTAAAACCTCGAATCAAATTTTTGGATCCATTTTTTGTGCATTTTTCCCATGGACCCCCTTGAAAATGGGGAACTGCCTGGGGACGACATATGGGCCCCACAGCGATGGCCATATCTTGGACAATTTTCATCCGATCATTAAGCGGAATGCCTTTATCGTTTTGTACATCGATTCTCTATCAAACTGCACTAAAACCTCGAATCAAATTTTTGGATCCATTTTTTGTGCATTTTTCCCATGGACCCCCTTGAAAATGGGGAACTGCCTGGGGACGACATATGGGCCCCACAGCGATGGCCATATCTTGGACAATTTTCATCCGATCATCAAGCGGAATGCCTTTATCGTTTTGTACATCGATTCTCTATCAAACTGCACTAAAACCTCGGATCAAATTTTTGGATCCATTTTTTGTGCATTTTTCCCATGGACTCCCTTGAAAATGGGGAAATGCCTGGGAACGGCATATGGGCCCACACCGATGGCCATATATTGGACAATTTTCATCCGATCATGAAGCGGAATGCCTTTATCGTTTTGTACATCGATTCTCTATCAAACTGCATTAAGACCTCGAATCAAATTTTTGGATCCATTTTTTCCATATTTTTCCCATGGACTCCCTTCAAAATGGGGAAATGCCTGGGAACGGCATATGGGCCCCACACCGATGGCCATATCTTGGCCAATTTTCATCCGATCATCAAGCGGAATGCCTTTATCGTTTTGTACATCGATTCTCTATCAAACTGCACCAAAACCTCGAATCAAATTTTTGGATCCATTTTTTCCATATTTTTCCCATGGACTCCCTTGAAAATGGGGAACTACCTAGGAACGGCATATGGGCCCACACCGATAGCCATATCTTGGCCAATTTTCATCCGATCATCAAGCGGAATGCCTTTATCGTTTTGTACATCGATTCTCTATCAAACTGCATTAAAACCTTGACTCAAATTTTTGGATCCATTTTTTGTGCATTTTTCCCATGGACTCCCTTGAAAATGGGGAACTGCCTGGGAACGGCATATGGGCCCCACACCGATGGCCATATCTTGGACAATTTTCATCCGATCATGAAGCGGAATGCCTTTATCGTTTTGTACATCGATTCTCTATCAAACTGCACTAAAACCTCGAATCAAATTTTTGGATCCATTTTTTGTGCATTTTTCCCATGGACCCCCTTGAAAATGGGGAACTGCCTGGGGACTACATATGGGCCCCACAGCGATGGCCATATCTTGGACAATTTTCATCCGATCATTAAGCGGAATGCCTTTATCGTTTTGTACATCGATTCTCTATCAAACTGCACTAAAACCTCGAATCAAATTTTTGGATCCATTTTTTGTGCATTTTTCCCATGGACCCCCTTGAAAATGAGAAACTGCTTGGGGACGACATGTACGCCCCACAGCGATGGGCATATCTTGGCCAATTTTCATCCGATCATCAAGCGGAATGCCTTTATCGTTTTGTACATCGATTCTCTATCAAAATGCACTAAAACCTCGAATCAAATTTTTGGATCCATTTTTTCCATATTTTTCCCATGGACTCCCTTCAAAATGGGGAAATGCCTGGGAACGGCATATGGGCCCCACACCGATGGCCATATCTTGGACAATTTTCATCCGATCATGAAGCGGAATGCCTTTATCGTTTTGTACATCGATTCTCTATCAAACTGCACTAAAACCTCGAATCAAATTTTTGGATCCATTTTTTGTGCATTTTTCCCATGGACCCCCTTGAAAATGGGGAACTGCCTGGGGACGACATATGGGCCCCACAGCGATGGCCATATCTTGGACAATTTTCATCCGATCATTAAGCGGAATGCCTTTATCGTTTTGTACATCGATTCTCTATCAAACTGCACTAAAACCTCGAATCAAATTTTTGGATCCATTTTTTGTGCATTTTTCCCATGGACCCCCTTGAAAATGAGAAACTGCTTGGGGACGACATGTACGCCCCACAGCGATGGGCATATCTTGGCCAATTTTCATCCGATCATCAAGCGGAATGCCTTTATCGTTTTGTACATCGATTCTCTATCAAACTGCACTAAAACCTCGAATCAAATTTTTGGATCCATTTTTTGTGCATTTTTCCCATGGACCCCCTTGAAAATGGGGAACTGCCTGGGAACGGCATATGGGCCCCACAGCGATGGCCATATCTTGGACAATTTTCATCCGATCATTAAGCGGAATGCCTTTATCGTTTTGTACATCGATTCTCTATCAAACTGCACTAAAACCTCGAATCAAATTTTTGGATCCATTTTTTGTGCATTTTTCCCATGGACCCCCTTGAAAATGAGAAACTGCTTGGGGACGACATGTACGCCCCACAGCGATGGGCATATCTTGGCCAATTTTCATCCGATCATCAAGCGGAATGCCTTTATCGTTTTGTACATCGATTCTCTATCAAACTGCACTAAAACCTCGAATCAAATTTTTGGATCCATTTTTTGTGCATTTTTCCCATGGACCCCCTTGAAAATGGGGAACTGCCTGGGAACGGCATATGGGCCCCACAGCGATGGCCATATCTTGGACAATTTTCATCCGATCATTAAGCGGAATGCCTTTATCGTTTTGTACATCGATTCTCTATCAAACTGCACTAAAACCTCGAATCAAATTTTTGGATCCATTTTTTGTGCATTTTTCCCATGGACCCCCTTGAAAATGAGAAACTGCTTGGGGACGACATGTACGCCCCACAGCGATGGGCATATCTTGGCCAATTTTCATCCGATCATCAAGCGGAATGCCTTTATCGTTTTGTACATCGATTCTCTATCAAACTGCACTAAAACCTCGAATCAAATTTTTGGATCCATTTTTTGTGCATTTTTCCCATGGACCCCCTTGAAAATGGGGAACTGCCTGGGAACGGCATATGGGCCCCACAGCGATGGCCATATCTTGGACAATTTTCATCCGATCATTAAGCGGAATGCCTTTATCGTTTTGTACATCGATTCTCTATCAAACTGCACTAAAACCTCGAATCAAATTTTTGGATCCATTTTTTGTGCATTTTTCCCATGGACCCCCTTGAAAATGAGAAACTGCTTGGGGACGACATGTACGCCCCACAGCGATGGGCATATCTTGGCCAATTTTCATCCGATCATCAAGCGGAATGCCTTTATCGTTTTGTACATCGATTCTCTATCAAA
Organism: Drosophila monieri; assembly: GCA_035047585.1. Taxonomy (NCBI): domain Eukaryota; kingdom Metazoa; phylum Arthropoda; class Insecta; order Diptera; family Drosophilidae; genus Drosophila; species Drosophila monieri. The sequence continues at coordinate 1,395,948 of JAWNPJ010000087.1, read as the reverse complement.
CTGCACTAAAACCTCGAATCAAATTTTTGGATCCATTTTTTGTGCATTTTTCCCATGGACCCCCTTGAAAATGGGGAACTGCCTGGGAACGGCATATGGGCCCCACAGCGATGGCCATATCTTGGACAATTTTCATCCGATCATTAAGCGGAATGCCTTTATCGTTTTGTACATCGATTCTCTATCAAACTGCACTAAAACCTCGAATCAAATTTTTGGATCCATTTTTTGTGCATTTTTCCCATGGACCCCCTTGAAAATGAGAAACTGCTTGGGGACGACATGTACGCCCCACAGCGATGGGCATATCTTGGCCAATTTTCATCCGATCATCAAGCGGAATGCCTTTATCGTTTTGTACATCGATTCTCTATCAAACTGCACTAAAACCTCGAATCAAATTTTTGGATCCATTTTTTGTGCATTTTTCCCATGGACCCCCTTGAAAATGGGGAACTGCCTGGGAACGGCATATGGGCCCCACAGCGATGGCCATATCTTGGACAATTTTCATCCGATCATTAAGCGGAATGCCTTTATCGTTTTGTACATCGATTCTCTATCAAACTGCACTAAAACCTCGAATCAAATTTTTGGATCCATTTTTTGTGCATTTTTCCCATGGACCCCCTTGAAAATGAGAAACTGCTTGGGGACGACATGTACGCCCCACAGCGATGGGCATATCTTGGCCAATTTTCATCCGATCATCAAGCGGAATGCCTTTATCGTTTTGTACATCGATTCTCTATCAAACTGCACTAAAACCTCGAATCAAATTTTTGGATCCATTTTTTGTGCATTTTTCCCATGGACCCCCTTGAAAATGGGGAACTGCCTGGGAACGGCATATGGGCCCCACAGCGATGGCCATATCTTGGACAATTTTCATCCGATCATTAAGCGGAATGCCTTTATCGTTTTGTACATCGATTCTCTATCAAACTGCACTAAAACCTCGAATCAAATTTTTGGATCCATTTTTTGTGCATTTTTCCCATGGACCCCCTTGAAAATGAGAAACTGCTTGGGGACGACATGTACGCCCCACAGCGATGGGCATATCTTGGCCAATTTTCATCCGATCATCAAGCGGAATGCCTTTATCGTTTTGTACATCGATTCTCTATCAAACTGCACTAAAACCTCGAATCAAATTTTTGGATCCATTTTTTGTGCATTTTTCCCATGGACCCCCTTGAAAATGGGGAACTGCCTGGGAACGGCATATGGGCCCCACAGCGATGGCCATATCTTGGACAATTTTCATCCGATCATTAAGCGGAATGCCTTTATCGTTTTGTACATCGATTCTCTATCAAACTGCACTAAAACCTCGAATCAAATTTTTGGATCCATTTTTTGTGCATTTTTCCCATGGACCCCCTTGAAAATGAGAAACTGCTTGGGGACGACATGTACGCCCCACAGCGATGGGCATATCTTGGCCAATTTTCATCCGATCATCAAGCGGAATGCCTTTATCGTTTTGTACATCGATTCTCTATCAAACTGCACTAAAACCTCGAATCAAATTTTTGGATCCATTTTTTGAGCATTTTTCCCATGGACCCCCTTGAAAATGGGGAACTACCTGGGAACGGCATATGGGCCCACACCGATAGCCATATCTTGGCCAATTTTCATCCGATCATCAAGCGGAATACCTTAAAAGCTTTATAGATTGTCTTTAAAAATGCATTAAAACCTCCAAACATTTTGGACTCATTTTGTCTAGTTTTCTTTTGGGGCTATTTTGAGTAAAAAGTTGAAGAATTCAATGAAAAAAAAGAAAGCATATTTCTAAGTGATTATTTTTAAATTTCCTAACTGGCATTTGAGTTATTTGTAAAAATATTCATTTTTCTTTATTTACGGACTCGAATGGTATGCTTTTCTACCTGGCAGCTCTGACTCTGAGGTGCATAATGGCCCCCTCGGAATCCCCGCTCTGGTTCATGTGTGGAAGCATTTTAAGAATGCGGAATTTCTCGAATACTCTCGTATTGCATTGCTGCGCCGGTGGGGAGCAGTCACGGCGTATTGCATTCCTCTGGAGCGCCTTAAATGAGTTGGAGAGGGGCTGGGGGAGAAACCAATTACCAAGCTACAAATCCGAGACAAAAACCAGCCCTGGATCGGGCCAGGCAAAACCTAATTTCAATCAATTTGGCCTAACAAGCGACAGATTGCCAACCTAACGAATCAATTTGATTTCCCAAAGAGACAAAAGAAATCGACGAGCGGCAACAAATTTCGCATTTCATTACAAACTAAAAGGCAGCGTCCGGAAGTGGAAATTCGTTTGGATTCGGATTTGGATTGAGAATCGGTTTCGGATGCGGGCACAAAGGGGTTAAGGCGGGCTCACTAAATCGATTCCGGCTGCATTTTCTGGGGAACTGAATGGGCTGATTCCAGGGACTAGAGCAGCAGTAGCAAGTGGCATCATTACTCAAGCAAATGGGGCCCATCATCGGCATCAGGCGGTCGCTGGACGAGCTGTGCGGAATGGAGAGTGGGCCAGGACCAGAGCCGAATCCGGAGCCAGACAACAGACAACAAGTGCAATCCATTCTCAACAAAGGGCAGTGCAATGCCAATGCACCCCTCGCATCCGACCCGTTGGCCCTTAATCCTTTGCGCGTGCTGATGTTGCCAATTGAAATGCAAAAATATTTGGAAATTCCTCGATTGCATTTGGAGCTCCGAGAGCTGTCGATTCGACGAACTCGATGGATGTCTTGATGAGGCAAGCTGTGAATGCAATTCGTGTTCTGTTAATGAGCCTCGGGTGAGTGCTGAGTCCCAAAAATGGAAACTCAAAAACCATAATGCACTCCCTCTGCTGGTTTTTGTGGTCTAGCTTGAAGGAGTCTTCCAGCTTTAAGCTCAAGGGAACGTACTTTTGTCCCTTGAGTTTATATAGATGTGATCCGATAAACATAACATAAGTTTAATAATTTTTTGATCGGAATACTTGGACTGCCTGGCCCTCGAAAGCCAATGTATTCCGACTGTTGGTCAAAGGACATGCACGGCTTATTTCAGAATGCAAATGACCAAGAAGGCTCTGGGTTTTATTTTATTTGCTTATTAAATAGCCCGCTCACGTCACTCCTTTGCCGACGTTGGAAAAAAAAAGGGGACTGTGAAAGTGATTCATCAAATTGCGCCCTGCCATGTATTACGAAAGTACATATTTTAAAAGGCAGAAGTGGGATTCGGATGTCGTTTGTTTGCCCGGCAGCCAGCTGAGCCAGAGCTCTTGTGTTTTGTTCAACAACTTTTCGAGACAAGTGGCCACTCGGTGGCCATCACTACTCGGGAGCGATGCGTCTTTGATGGGTCAAAAAAAGGGACCCGACAGATTGAGAGTCAGATTGAAGGACACTCGCTGGGACTTTGATCGTTTATCAACGAAACGTAATGGCTGTAATTGTTAATTCGTTTGGAATATTAATTTTCATCCATGTCGTCCTGTTTAAGGGGAAATGTGAATCGCGTAAATAGTAAAACGATTCCATTGAATTTAAAACACATTTGTTGCCGTTGGTAAGGGCTCCTGTTGTCAGAGCCATTCATGTTTCACAACCACCCTCGACGCATAATTTAAAATGATTTTTTGTTGTGCTTTCAATTAATTTCGAACAACAGAATCGTTGAATGGGGTATGCGGTGCATAACCATAAAATTGTTTACAATTAAATTACCGCATTCATTCAAGAAAGGTATCGCATGCATCTGAATTGTAAATCACGATTGCAATAAATCAATAAAAGTGCTGGGGATGTCGCTCTTAAATCGAAATTGTGCTCTGTGTCGAAACCCGAAACCTCCAATCTCATCATTTCCCATCAAATACCTTCCTGCTGCATTAAGACATTCTTAGTTTGCCCGGAGGTCCCTGGCAAAGGGTAAGTGCTGGCCTTTTGTCCCGTCCGTTACAACCCCCGTAGGATAAAGATTTGCGAAAAGATGTGTACTGCTCCCCCAAAAGCCATAAAGAACAAGGAGGCCTCGCAGGCAGATCCCAGACGCCAGCTGATCTCTTGCTTTATTTAATTTTCTGCACTACGTGTTTACTACCCTTGGCTTGTATCTGGCATATAGCTACCCCACAGGGGACAGTTTCCGACTGCCGCCGAGGGTTGGCCAAACCCACCTGATTGGAACTGCAAAAATAGGCAAGAAAAAAGGCGAAAAGAAGGGCAGGAAAATATTGACGGTAACTATGTGATGGGCACAATCTCTCCCATGGAAACAATTATGTATTTTGGTGTCTAGGAGATTTCCGGCCGGGGCGAAATGGCTTTTCCTCAGGGCAACCTTTTGTGGAAAACTGCCATATGCAGAAGAGTGCTTTCACAGTTCTGTTTACCCACAAATGGGGCCGGGGGCCACTCTGCCCGCTACCCGTTTCAATCTTAATGCACTAAGATCATGATGAAGTCTGACCTGTGGGTAACATGTTTTTCCCACTTATTGTATGCCCGGGGCAGGCAGGAAAACAAGCACTCCGACCGCAAACATAAAACCATAAATATGCAATGCAAAGTGCGTGAAGCCAAGTGAACAGAAAAAGTTTGCCTCTGACCTGCAATTGGTTGTCGCAAATTGTCGCCATTTTCTATAAATATTTTAACAAAAGCAGCAAGCGGCAGCAACGGCGGGGAAAACTTACAACGATGAAGGCGGCGTGGAAAAACATGCTGGTTTTTATGGCATCGTTGTGGCTGATGAGGGGAACAAAAGGCATCCCATGTATCCAATATCCATATGCAAATGGCAAGCACTCGACACCAAAATGATTGGACAAACGGCTCGACGTGTGGAGGGCGGAGGGGTTTTCACATTCGCAATACCCGTCGGTGGAAGTTTCAGAACCTGGAATAGCCATCCAAGCTATTATAATAATATTATTAGATCGTCTCTTAATTTGTATATTTTATCATTTAAACTGTATTTCACAGTGAAATTGTATCCTGGACCTGTCTTAACTTTCCTTTTTTCAGTGAATAATGTTTATCCTTTTGGGGACATGGGGACTTTTTAAAGCCTCGGCCCCCCGACTTTCCACATTTCCGAAACCTCACTGGCGTTGACATCTTTCACAGCTCGCTGGGTGACAGGGTACTGCTCTTGTGGTATTTTTTGTAGCCGTACCCCAAGAGCTCCAGGCCCTCAACCTGCACCTGTCATCGCTCTTAACACTCTGTAATATTTTCAACCCGGGTCCGGGGAAAACACAACCGTCTTTCTGCTCCCATCCGCCCTCTTAATTGAAAATCCAAACTGCATTTCCTCCTTGCGGGGGAACTAAATTAATTAGCAGCTAATGAAATGGCGCACACATATTTATACAGGACTGTGCATCCTGACTGGCTGTCACCTGGTTCAGATTGTGCCTCTGGTTCTGTTCCGGGTTCAGATCCAGTTTCCAGAGCTCCACTGCTTGGCCCCCCCCGGCCCCACTTGAGATTGTAAAAAATTAACAATTTTCATTGGCAATCAAGTTAGGTTTTCTGCTAAAAGTGAATAAAAATGTGTTGCTTTTGTTGCTTTTCACAAAGTTTAAAACTTTGAAACAATTATAGGCATGCTTTTAATTTTAGACAGTATTTTTATGGACGTATGTTTTTCTTTCCATTTTTCATTTGACGAGCCACGACCCCCAACCCAAGCATCCGGAGCCATGTCACCCCGAGTTGATTAATTAAATTGTTGACAATTTTAAAAGCTGCCATGAGGAGGGCATTATTCACAGCTTAACATATCCCTCTCCTGTCTCAAACCGTGGCTCCCAGCCATGGTGTGAGCGTTGGCTCTGGTTTTAATGCCTTTTTGTGCCACCGCCTCTTCTGTTGTCGGCGACAAATGCACTAGAAAATTAGCTGCTCGCGGCTAAGAACGCTTCAGTTAAGTGACTGCGGATGTTTAACAATTTTTATTAAATGAGGTGTGCTATGTGCACCTCCCAGGTGGTATTCTTTTTATAATTTATTTAAATATATATTCCGCTGCCTACTAAAGTTTATTTCCCCACCACGTTTTAGCACTTACGGTTGATTAAGTGGCGCTGTGGCAAAAGTCAATTTAAATTGAAACCGCAACAAAACAATTAAACTCCAGCCCTCGCAGGACTCTTGCTGATCCTCTTCATATGTGCTTTATATATTTGCTAAAATATAGACACCCAAAGCGAGGCCCTGCGTGCTAGCTTGTGTGGGTCTGCGAGGTATTAACTTAACTTTCCACCCAACTCAATTAAAATGTTGGACAAAATTGCATATGCATAAGAGCAGGCAGCAAGTAAACAAATCCGGGTGAGTGTGCGTGTGTGTATTTGGGTGTGTGTGTGCTGCATAAATTAATAAACTTGATAGTTGGAGGGGCGGGGAGAGGGGACAGCTCTCGACTGTCATAAAAACTAAACGAGCTTTGAGCGCTGGGCGACACGTCCGCAGAGAGTGGCAGCAATTAAAATTTTAGTACTTGCACGGGGGTGGAGGCCCAAAAGGAGGAGACATATGCCTCTTCCACCATCGTCCATTCATATGCTCGAGACCACACACCGCAAAAAAAACACAAAAGCTCTTTCCACCAGGTGGAGCATATTTCGACAAATTCTTTTTGTCGGGAATAGGGGTTTTCAGGATATCACTTTCATATATGCCCAAAGCAGCAGGGCGTGGTTAGAAATTGTGGGCCTTTTCCGCTTTTTCACAGCCAGAGCCCTATCCTGCAACTTGTGCATCAATTTGTTGCAAAGTTTTTCGCTTACCTGGGCCTAGGAATCTTCACGTGCGGCCCCTAATGATGTTTATGGGAGCGATGGGTGTGGGTGTGCTTGGGTGTATACATTCTTCCAATTAAGCAGCAGCCATTTGGAAATTTTTGGGCATCCACAAAACAGTCAATAAACCAAACTGTAACTGGAAGGTGAGCTGGTGCTGGGGAAACACACTGGGGGCACCTTCCAGGATAGCTAGCATTCTGCGGGTGGCCACAAGAGTTTCACAGAGTTTGTGGACCAGCAGTTGCCATAACTAATTCTGTCAGCGCCAACTAAGTGTAGTTGCAGAATAGGCCCCACAAGCAGCCCCTAAATTGCAATTTACCAAAGAATTTGCCAGAATGGAATTCAACCGACAACAAAATACCGGCCCAGAGTACACGCATGGAGTCTGCTGCACTGAACGAGAAAGAGGGGAATAGCCTACGTCATGCGTCAGTAAATCTGAATAATTTTGCATAAATTCCCAAATAATAAATTCCAATTTTAATTACACCAAACGCCGTCGCGCTCGCACCGAAAAGTAATGTAATTCTATACTTTTCAATTATGGAAATTGGAAATTGTTTCAGCTTTGAAATCCAAGCTAGCCACAATGTTTCTCTCCGCGCATCCAAACAGTATCTGCTGTGGTTTAATCCTTTATTATCCTTTTACAAGCAAATGAAATACAGAAGACAGCAGTGGTCGCTTCAACGATCGATCTCGCCAAACACAATGTCGAGGGAACCAATAATGGCCACTATGTCGGCCAGGAAGTGGGAGGGCGCCATTTTTGCCATCACGGCGAGATGAGCGTAGGAGGCCGGCCGAATTTTGCAGCGATAGGGGCGGGAGGTGCCGTCGGAAATCAGATAGACGCCAAACTCACCCTTGGGCGACTCCACAGCCGTGTAGGTCTGCCCGGGCGGCACCACGATGCCCTGCGAGAAGTGCTTGAAGTGATGAATCAGGTCCTCCATTCCCACCTTCATGTGCCGTCGCTGGGGCGGGCAGATCTTCCGGTCGTCCACCTTGATCTCGCCCTCGGGCATCTTGTCCAGGCACTGGTAGATGATGTTCAGGGACTCGCGCATCTCACGCATGCGCACCAGGTAGCGGTCATAGCAGTCGCCGTTGGAGCCTATCATCACCTCGAAGTCCATTTCATCGTAGGCGTCGTAGGGCTGCTGCTTCCGCAGATCCCACTTGATGCCACAAGCCCTCAGCGCGGGCCCAGTGCAGCCCCAGTTGAGGGCGTCGTGGGCCGAGATTTGGCCAATGCCGATGTTGCGCATGCGCCAGATGCGGTTGTCGGTGACCAGGTCCTCCACCTCGTCCAATCGACTACCAAACTGTTTGATAAAGGCGTACAGGTCGTCCGAGAACCCCAGGGGTATGTCCGAGGCCACGCCGCCGGGCCGGAAATAGGCGGCATGCAGGCGGGCCCCCGAGGCCCGTTCCGAGAACTCGTAAAGCTTCTCACGCTCCTCGAAGAGCCAGAAGAGCGGGGTGATTCCGCCGCAGTCCAAAATCGAGGAGGACACCGCCATGGTGTGGTTGGTCAGCCTCATAATCTCAGCGAACAGCGTCCGAATGTATCTGGCCCTCCTGGGCACCTGGATGTTCAGCAGCTTCTCCACGGCCAGGGCGTAGGCCTGCTCGTTGGCCATGCAGGATACATAATCCAGCCGGTCGAAATAGGGCAGAGCCTGGACATAGCTCTTGTACTCGATCAGCTTCTCCGTGCCCCGATGCAGCAGACCAATGTGCGGATCGGCCGCCAGAACTGTTTCGTTGTCCAGCTCGAGGATCATGCGAAGCACTCCGTGGGCCGCCGGATGGGCGGGTCCAAAGTTGATGAACTTGGTGCGGAAGGTGCGATCCACGGGCGGAAACTGCTTGCCGCTGAACTTGGGACGCTGTTTCCACTGATCACCTGTGGGATACATTACCACGCTGGCGTACTCGGCCAGGTGCTCAGGATCCGGGTACCAATAGTGCGTGTCTCGGTACTTGTATGGTGGCCCCGGGGGATGCACCTCCTCCCAGGAGGGATCGCATTTCTTTTCCTCTGGGGCTTCGTAGGGCTCTGCAAGCATTTTCAAGACTTATTGGATTCTACTTAAGTTCCTAAAACTATTACCATCTTTTTTCGAGGAAAACCAACGAAAGCTCAACACTTTTCCAAAGTCTGCTCTTTTGATATTCGACTTAAGGCCTTCCACGGTTAGATACTTCTGACTGAGGCGACTCTTGTAGGCCTGAAAGCGACGGATCTCATTGGGAGTGAAAAGCTTGTCCGCCAACTTGCGGATCCCCTCCATTTCTACTAAATTTAAATATAGCAGTGTAAAAAAAGAGTTTCCTTAGATATACTTATAAGCCCTATAAAGTGAAGTAACTGCTACTTTGTATAGAAAATAAAATCGAGGGTTACTTTAGTCCAGAATTTCTAAAAAGTTATTCAACAGAAAAGAAAAGAAAATAATTAATTTGTTAACCTTCATTTTTAGATCTTCGACGACCACTACCACTTCGCACATCACAAGGTCTCGAAGCGGTCCCTCTCACCCGCCACTCACCACCAGACCCGCCTGGATGAGGACGATCGCGTCCATTGGGCGAAGCAGCAGCGCGCCAAGTCCCGATCCAAACGGGACTACATTCGGATGCGACCCTCCAGGACCTCCTCGCGTGCCATGTCGATGGTGGACGCCATGTCCTTCGACGACGCAAAGTGGCCCCAAATGTGGTATCTGGTAAGTGGTTATCCTTGGTATTCCGAAATGTCCCTTATTATAATCCTAATCCTGCAGAATCGCGGCGGTGGACTGGACATGAATGTGATACCAGCCTGGAAACAAGGCATCACTGGCAAGGGGGTCGTGGTAACCATCCTGGATGATGGCCTAGAATCCGATCATCCGGACATTGAGCAAAACTATGTAAGACTTTTTTTACTTAAAAAATTATACAAGCTATGAATTAAAATATAAATTTGAAACAGGATCGGAAGGCTTCCTATGACGTGAATAGCCACGACGATGATCCCATGCCGCACTATGACATGACGGACTCGAACCGCCATGGAACCCGATGTGCCGGCGAGGTAGCAGCCACCGCAAACAACTCCTTCTGTGCCGTGGGCATCGCCTATGGAGCCAGTGTCGGCGGAGTGCGGATGCTGGACGGAGACGTGACTGACGCCGTGGAGGCACGGTCCCTGTCCTTAAACCCCCAGCATATCGACATCTACAGCGCCTCCTGGGGACCCGACGACGACGGCAAAACTGTGGACGGACCCGGAGAACTGGCCTCGAGGGCCTTCATCGAAGGCACCACCAAGGGCCGCGGCGGCAAGGGCAGCATCTTCATCTGGGCCTCGGGCAACGGAGGCCGGGAGCAGGACAACTGCAACTGCGACGGCTACACAAACTCCATATGGACCCTCTCCATTTCCAGCGCCACCGAGGAGGGCCACGTGCCGTGGTACTCGGAGAAGTGCAGCTCCACGCTGGCCACCACCTACAGCAGCGGCGGGCAGGGCGAGAAGCAGGTGGTCACCACGGACCTGCACCACTCGTGCACGGTCTCCCACACGGGCACCTCGGCGTCGGCCCCGCTCGCCGCCGGCATCGCCGCCCTGGTGCTGCAGTCCAACCAGAACCTCACCTGGCGTGACCTGCAGCACATTGTGGTGCGCACCGCCAAGCCGGCGAACCTCAAGGACCCCAGCTGGTCGCGCAATGGGGTGGGCCGGCGGGTGAGCCACTCCTTCGGTTACGGCCTGATGGACGCTGCCGAAATGGTGCGCGTGGCTCGCTCCTGGAAAACAGTTCCGGAGCAACAGCGCTGTGAGATCAATGCCCCTCATGCGGACAAGTAGGATGAACTACGAGCTCTTATTATGCGGGTCATTAACCGATTCTCTTCTATAGGGTCATACCGCCGCACACACACATCACCCTACAGCTGACTGTCGAACACTGCCTGTCGGTCAATTACCTGGAGCACGTCCAGGCCAAGATCACCCTCACTTCCCAGAGACGCGGAGATATCCAGCTGTATCTCAGGTCTCCAGCCAACACTAGCGTTACCCTGCTCACACCCAGGTGAGTTCTTCTTAGTTCTTGGATCTGAATGCCCTACTAATGACCTCATTTCGCTCCAGACTCCACGACAATTCGCGTTCCGGATTCAACCAGTGGCCATTTATGTCAGTGCACACTTGGGGCGAGTCTCCACGTGGAAAGTGGCAGCTGGAAATCCACAACGAGGGTCGCTACATGGGTAAGTCGTTTATGCTTTGTATGAAAACCAAACCAAGTGCTGTCCAGATCGATGCTTAAACTCGTACCGTTTTACATGCTGCGCTTTTGTGGATCACCGACTCACCCGAACACCTAACACCCATTTCAACCACTAACCCACTAATCTCGACAGGCCATGCTCTGCTCAGGGAATGGTCGCTGATCTTCTACGGCACCACGAACGCCATCGACCCCAACGACCCCATCTCGGTGCCGAAGCCGATTGGCCCGGAGCCGGCCACCACCCCGAACTCCAGCAGCACCACCAGCAATCTGCACCAGGCCTACTCGCCGCAGTATCCCCGCATACCTCCCAACAACTTTGGCAACTCCCCGCCCCTGGGCAAGGTGCCTCCCCAGCCGAACAAGTCCAGTTACGTGACCAACAATCCCCTCCTGAATCCGGGACCGCCCAAACAGGGCTACCAGCAGATATCGGCCACCTACGGCGTAATCTTGGCCAAGCCCAATGCCAATGCCAAGGGCGGGAATAATAGCAATAAGGAGAAGAATCCCAACAAGGGCAACAAAGGCGGCAACAACAACAAGGGAAAGTCCGGAAACCGAAAGGAGCAAGCCAGCCAAAGCACCACCACCACCCAGAGCACCACCAGCAAGAACAAATACTACAGGATCTCCCAGCAACAGCAGCAGAATAGAAACAACAAACAGGATCGAAATAACGTTCAGTCATCGAAGCAAAAAAATAATTCTGGTGAGAAAGCCGTTGATGAGAAACCGCGGAAGGTGGTGGGAGAGATAGGAGGAGGCAGCAGCGGTGGAGGGGCCAATGGATCCACCAAGGCAGCCAAGCAGGTGAAGGAGGGCGACTCCTCGTCGTCAGACTCTCGCATACCGAAGCTCTTTGAGCGCTACGAGAAGATTCAGGCCATCTTCCCCGAACTGGAACCCTTTGAAAGCACCGTGCCGAAGAGCAAGGCCGGAAAACAGGCCAAGCAGGGGAAGCAGTTTGAGGTGGAACTATTCCGTCCCACCACGGGCGGCAATAGCCGGCAGGGAAACACGAAAAAGTCGCCCTCGGTGCCACCACCCTCGCAAACGATAGCAAGTCTACCGATTCTGCCAGCCATGCCCGCGGGAGGAAGCAGTTTCCTGCCCGACCAGAAGATCCTCAAAAAACAGCAACTGCTGATGGCCGCCGCCGGGGTCATGGGTCCGGCCGCCCAGCTGGAGATCCAAATGGAGGACGCGGAGGTGGAGAACGCCACCCCAGAACGCGAGGAGCCGCGGGGTCAACGGAAAGATGGCCCAGGACCAAATGGTAGCCACTATTTTAAAGAAAGCGGATTATTATTGAGAGTGTTATGAGTTCTTCTTAAATTATTTGAATCTGTTTTTTGTAACAAGTTGAAAAAAATAAGGAGTTTATAATTTTAGTTTTTTAAATCCTTTTTCCTTGAGTCTTATATATTTTCATCCATTTCGGAGCTGCCGATTGCAGTTTTCCCAAGCACTGAGTGGCACAATCCTTGTCGCTTTCATCAATCAAAGTGCAACTCCGAATCGCTTTTCCGGCAACACTATTTTTCATTTTATCCTCCGGCCCGATGATGAAAGTTGCGATTAGCTTTCGGCACTTGATATCGCAGATTTATTGGCACTTCACATGGCTTGTTTGTTGTTTGCCTGGCCATGCAATCGGCAATATATCATACATTTTATACCATTTTTCGTTCGCAGTTTGTTTTTATTTTTGATTTTTGAATATTTCGATTTTATTTGGATTATTGAGCACCCCTCCCATCAATCCCTCGGCCAAATAACTACATTTTCTTCTCTGATCTGCGTTGCAGCTCAAATCACACAATGGGGCCTGATATTCTACGGCACGGAAACGCCCGCCCAGCCAGACGACCAGGAGCACCCCCACAAGGCAAACCAGTTCACTATGTACGGCAACGAAGTGGCCCGCAACGACATTGAGTACGATTCCACCGGCCAGTGGCGGAACATGCAGCAGGTGAGTCCAATGCTTCCATTCGCCACCGGTGAACCGGGGGGCGGCCAAACCTCTTACCTGCATGAGTATCCGTTAATCGCTAATGGAAGCAGCTTATATTTGAAATACTTTAGAGTGGTAACTCATTAAAGACGGAAGCCACAATAATCCTGATAAATTCAACAACAATTTATTTTGACAATCCTACTCCACACACGCCCACACACATCGAGTATTCGACTCAACTATTCCGCATCAGTGGCTTTCGTTCTGACCCCCCTGTATATTACTCATTCGCCCCGTTGGACTGCGCTTTCTGTTTATTTCTTGGTCTTGCAGTGCTTCGTAGATGGTTTGGCGGGCGGCGAGGACTCGAGTAGTGTTCAGAGCCCGCATCCGAATCGGAATTTAAATCTCAGCCTGAATCTAAATCGCGGCACAACTCTGGGTGCTTGCATGTGGCTAGCTTGATTGGCAGTGGCTGCCAACTGCTGTGAAAGTGCTTTGCAATCTATATTGCTTTCCATTCGGCAGGTAGCTGAGTTCCAGTTACAGTTCCTTAGTTCAGTTTCAGTTTCAGTTTGTTATGTTTGCCAGCATGTCCTTTTTGTTAATGTACACATTTTCTTGCACGCCCCAATGAACAGGAGGCTGGGGCCAAAATAAGCAAAGGACTCGCCCGATGGCGCTCATAAATTTGCAAATACTTAGCATACACTGTCAGCAGCTATCTTTCGGCCTATTTTCTCTCGCTGTCTCTGGGCCCCCTCTCCAGAGCCTTTCTGCGCCAGCATCTTAATTCCGCTTTTGGCAGCCATAGTCCCCCCGTTGGCAGTGGGCCAAGGCACTGTCTTTGTCAGGGGCAGCAGGACACCGAGAGAATTTCATTTAACTTTAGGCTCCCCACTTGCAAATAAACACTATTATAGTAGTTTTATAGTAGAATTTTTCTCTGCTGTGCACAGAATCAGATTTTTTCGAAAACTTTGCCTACGGTTTCAGATTCGCTGGAAGCCCGGGCTCTATTCAAGTGCACTCCGGCCTCCCGGCGGCAATTTTTAACCTTTTGGCACCTATTGTGCTTTAAAAGCTTGCTTTTTTCCACTGGCCAAGCACAAGGGAATGCGCGGTAATAAAGGCGAGTGCAGTGACCTTAGTTTTTTATGTCGCACCGCTTGCTGCGATGGTTTAAAAAACTTTTTGCATAACAAACACTTTGGAAGCCCCCGAGCCGAGCCAACCCCTTTGCCTGCCACTTTTCCTTCGACGTACTAGCACGCAACGTCATTGCATGTTAGCTACTAGCAGATAGCGAGACAGACGGACTATTTTTTGGAAAGGGGTAACTATAAATAAAGGCAGCCAGACATACCGCCGCACACATAAGTACTTAAAATGCCAGACAGACCGGCAACATGCAATGAACTGTGGCAGGACTAAGGGTATCAGGCGAAGCTGCTCCCTCACTGACCAGCCAAATACTAAAAACTGGCTTTAAACTTGAAACAGAATTACAGAGTTGTAGAATCATTAGAGCATTATAGGCTGTTTTAATATAGTTTTTATCTAATTTTCATCAACTACAAGTACCGGGTACAATTGTTTCTCTTGATTATTAAAGCATACTTTTGTGGGCATTAATGTAGCGTGGCTCGCAATCTCCATGCGTGTTTTGCCGTTCAATACTAATATACTTATAGATCTGTATTACCTAATTACCAAATCTCTTTTTAATCTAATATATTCGTTTGTACTCTTATTATCCTTCGCAGGTGGGCGATGTGGGCAACACCGCCGCGTGCCTTAAGTGGAGCGATCGAAAGTGCTTAGGTTTGTCTTTACTATTTATTTTGATCTTTCAAGCCTTTTTCCTAAACTTAAAACACGCCAACGGCAACAACAACAAGAACAAGAACAAAATTAGATAATTTAGCAACAAATGCAAGAGGAGATTGGCAAAAGCAAAGAAACAAAATTGAACTGTGTAAAAAATGAAACAAGCAAGCAAACAAAGAATTTCCAATTAAAAGTTTTATGGAAACTGAACAAGAATTCAAAAGAGCAGGACGTGAAAGGAACTTAAACGAAACAAAAAGAAATAAAATAAAGCTAAAAACAAAGTATTTTAGACTAGAAGAGAGCGGAAGAAACACTGCAAGTCCAAAAATATAAATACATACTAAACATTTTGTAGTTAAATTCCAAGGTAAGCGTAGATTAACACAGACACCGACGACACACACGTATGTAGGCGTGGCAGGGCTAAAAAATACAAAACAGTTACTTTTATTTGAGCCTCCTTTTATGTTGTGGGAAGAAAACAATGGGATTTGTTTTATTTTAGTCAATATGCAATTATACACACCTATTCGCACAATCCTAAGAACATACACTTATACAAGCCAATACTTTATTCCCTATGTTTAAGAGTTTAGTTCAAATTTATTTTGTGCGATTCGTTTTTGATTGTTTTCGTTCAGTCTCATTGTGTTTTTAAGCCTGTTTAGTTTGATTTGTTTTAATATTGCATTTTTAATTCCGTTTTTTAACCAATGCCTGTGCGCAGTTTCAAGCTGCACAAGCACTGCCGGCTCCCCCGAGTACCACCTGTACTTCCTACTTGTTTATTTTTCTTAAAAATAATGCAATATTTCAGATATTCCCAAGCCAGCCAAGTAGTCACAGGCTTTGCTTTTCACTTTTGCCCATAGCTTGAGTTGCCCCGTTTGATTTTGTTGAGAAATAGGAGAAGCAGAGCCGACAAGACACACATGCAAGATCAACTGCAGTTTAGAGTTCATAGTAAAAGACTGTTTCTTAAAATTAAAACTTAACTTGAATAACGGGCAGGAGGAGGTAATTAACGACGAGAAATCCAAGACGACGTAGAGAAACCAAATTGAAGTGACTAATGGAATGTTTATAGTGTTAAGGAGCCAAAAAAAAAAACAAAAACTTTTGTAACAAAAAAAAATTCAAAACGAAAACATTATCCATAACTCAGAAAAACAATTAAATAATAGGGTAAGGTGTAGGGATAAAGTTTAGCGTATTAAAGGGAAAGTAGGCAGCAACCAATAAAATTTAAATCGTAATTATACTTAACAATTTATACAAAAAGTTCCTGCAGTTTTCAACAAAGTTGCAACATTACACAGAATCTTGAATGGTTGCGTCAATTTGAGCCATCAAATAATTAATTGATTGAGATTTTGATGTATTGCCGAATTGTTTTGTCCACAACGCACACACGCCCATAAGAACATATCTTTGTTAACAATTTGTTGCTTAATTAAATCGTACACTGAAAGAACAAATCAAAAGGAAAATCGAGTGCAATAATTATTATTAATTCCTTCTCTTAAGCAGCATCTGAGACATGAAACTTTTCCGCTCGAGCGGAAAGCACATATCATTTTTTTTTCGAAACTTGGTACAAAATGCTTAATTACTTAAAAATTAAAAATTCAAATCAAATACTTATGTATCTTCGTTTGTGATCTGACATATTATTTGAATTATTTTAATATATATCTCAATGTGTATGCATTTTCTCATATGAATAATCATATCGTAACTGCACAATAATCAATACCAATACAAGTATGAATGTTAATTTATTAGGGAAAAGTTAATGGTGAAAAGGACGGACAGGAGAAAGGACATTTTTTTGTTGTTGTTGTAATTAGCAAACACGCACACAGTCACACACGAAACACAAAACACACACATATTAGCCAGATCATAAGATATAAGCAGAACTAAAGCTAGCATTTCTCTCTGTGCATACAAGAAAATAGTTGAATTAACCCCTAAACCCACAGCATATACTCTATACTTACTAGCAGCGAACAAGCAGCCAATATTAACCAACAGACACACAAGTATTTACCAAAACTTTGTCAAGTACCAACATAAATTATGTTCAACTTTCCAACTAAGTTTCGTCAAGAACACAAAATAACTAAATTCGGTCCGTTTCTGTGTATTCTGTCGTTCAGTTTTTGCAGGGGCGTAGATAGGGGTGTGCCGTGGCTCCATAGGGGGCCTAAGGCTCATTCAATTTTTTATTTTCCTTCACAATTTGAAACTTTCCTTTGGAATTAATATTTTTCCCCCTTTTCTACGCCTCTGATCTTTTGGTACTTACTATCTTCAAGAACCAGAGTACACCTAGAAACAGACATTGGGGAGAAGGACAATTACTTAATCAAGTAATTGAAATAAAAGCCAAATTAATATTTAAGCTTATACTAAATGAACAATTCGATAAAAAAAAGAGAACATAAAAAATGGTACTAGGGCCTGGGGTAGCGATAGTCATTAAAATACATTAACTTTGAAACTACGAAATTGTAAATGAACATTGGAACAAAATCCTAATTTAATGCTTGCAATTACGAAAGAAATTAAACTTTTTTAAGTGTAAAGAACAAAAAAAATGAAATTCTTAGATATGAAGAAAATTGAGGATGCCGCTATTCAAAACTCAATACAACTTTTTATGTATGTTTGTGTATATATCTATAAATATAATAATATCTATACGAGTAATAAATAAATGCATTGAAACCGTAACCGAGTCGTTGAAACGAATTATTTCCTCCAAACAATAACAAAATCAAAGCAGCAGGCAAAATATGCTCGAACATGAAAATTCAGAAAAGAATTTTGAGAATTTTGAATTCTCCATGCAAGCCCGACCTCCGACTGCACTAATTCCGATTGAGATTTTTGAGATTTTGAGAGCCAAAAAGGTGAGTGTGGTCTAAAATGTTCCAATCTACGTTCCATAAGTATTGTTTTGTTTTCCTTTTTGTGTAAAAAGGATATTGCAATTTCCCCTCACTGCTGTGTGACATTAACCACTTTTTTATTTGTTTTTTCTTAACACTATTAAAACCCACACTTTCATTTTCACATTGGTTATCCGGTGGGGTGTTACTATACAGTACAGTGCAGTACAGTACTCACCCATGTAAGCGCACACTTTGGCTTTTTTTGATTTATTCCTATTTCGTTTGATATCGAGCATGTTTTCCTCGCCGTGCTTTGCTTTGTAAATGTATCTTTTGATTTTTATTGGTAATGCGTTTCATGCGATAAGCTTTCTAATCCCCTATTTCAAGCTATGTGTAACCTGCTTTCCTAATGTAATTTTCACACTAATCAGTGCATTTATTTTTAATTTTTCTTAACTTTTGGCTTCCCTAAGAATTGAATGTTAAGGTCTTAGTTTCTTACAAAAAAGTTGTTAGTTTTGTTATTTTTCCTTGCTAGTTACGTAGATGTTGCTTTTAGTTTTCTTCTTAAAGGTTCCTGA
Source organism: Drosophila monieri (assembly GCA_035047585.1). Classification (NCBI taxonomy): domain Eukaryota; kingdom Metazoa; phylum Arthropoda; class Insecta; order Diptera; family Drosophilidae; genus Drosophila; species Drosophila monieri. The sequence continues at coordinate 1,377,577 of JAWNPJ010000087.1, read as the reverse complement.
AGTCAGACATTAATAATTAAGACATAAATTTTAAATAACCTATTGCTCTGGTGTTTTGTTACCAACATCTTAACCTTCTCTAACCAACTCATACTAACTTCTTTCCGCTTCGCACATGCCTGCCAAGGTAACTAAGCTTAGGACCTAAAGACGTGCTTGTCATTGATCTATTGTTAAGTGTCTATGTGTTTGACCTTCTCCAGAGTGCAAGGACCCCACCTACATGTTCGAGGATCTCTGCTACGACGTCTGTCCCCTGCACACCTATCCCTTTGACAAACTGGCTGCCGATGAGCTGATCGAGGAGGATGGAGATGAGCAGGAGGAGTCCGTGAAGTCAGACGCTCCGCCCACAGATCATCCGGCTTCCATTTCGAACTCCCTTGACGGGGAAAAGCTGGATCCTCTGCAGGCGGAGGATCGACGCCGGCGAAGTGCCCTCCTCATCCCGCTGGTGGAGACACCCTCGCGAATCTGCGTCATCTGCGACCGGAGCTGCCTGGCCTGTTACGGACCCATGCCCTCCCAGTGCAGCACCTGCGCTGCCGGAAGCCAGCTCCGGAAGATCCAGAACGAGACCTTCTGCTATGCTTACGTGGTAAGGAGCACCGGAACGGCCACCGTGGTGGAGGTTTCCGAGGTGTCCGACGAGCAGAAGGCCATGGACTACATGACCGGCTCCACAGTGCTTCTGATGCTAGTGGTGGTCTTCACCTTGGTCGGTGTGGTGATCGCGGGCGGGGTCGTCTACCACCGCCGAAGCACTGCCCGCTCCAACGAGCTCTACGCCCGCGTGGCCCTGATTGGCGACGACGGCAGCGGCTCTGATAGCGATGACGAACTGTACCGAGCCCACTTCACGAGGGAAGTCACCGATAAAGTCTCGTTGGAGGAGGAGAGCAGTCACTTGGTGCCTTAGCTAATCTACAATTTACCTAATGATTAATTAGTAAGAACGAGTGCATTTAACCTAACCACATCGAAGACCATGACATAGGAGCGCTCTGGCGGGAACTCTCATGCTGCAGTTGATGGAAAGCCAAACTAGACTAAAAGTATTAGGTGTATCGAGGAGCGAAAATCAAAACCTATTTAACATATATTTTTATGATTTGTGAATAAAGACAATAAACGTATTATTTGAGTTTTAATTTGCCGGTAAGCATAAATACTACATACCCTATAGAGTCTATGTCTTACATCTGTAACTATTTTTTTTACATTATTTATAAAACTAGTTGCAGTAGACACTTAAATTTATATTTCTTCTTTGTTAGAGACTTGAGTAGCGAAGGGTACTCTATTACGGAAGTTTTTGATTTGCTTTTCCTAGAGATATGGACGATTGTCCAATACAAGTGCTTGCAATGTGAACTGGCCCATTGTAGAGCTCTCCTAACTTGAGATGTAATTATTTGTGTTGATTACACGCCGCGGCATTCGATTTGGGTGAAGTGCAATCTCGGCACTCACATCAATTAGAAAATGGGAAATGTGAATTATAGAAACTCGGGTTGTCCGAGTTATCGATCGCCTTATCACGAACACCTAATGTGTTTCCCAGGTGAGCAATGAGTTGACAACGCTCAAGGGTTTTATTTGTATAATTTGCTTTCTGGCCAGGGGCTCTTTAGACGCCCCTTATCTCGACTATATTAGGAGCTCCGCTGGCTAACCGACCACCAGTCGTGTTTGTTATTAGCCCCTGAAAATGCGCTTTTTTGTATTGTCCCTGCTGGTGGCGACAGTGTCCTTTGCCCTCTGGGACGCGGTATCCGCCTGCGCTAGCATCGAGCAGCGCTTCAAGTTTCCCAACAGCAACATCTACGTGAGATTGAGGCGTGGCGATAAGCTCCAGTATGAGCTCATGAAGGGCGAGAGCACAGTGCAATCGGTGACCTTTGACAACTTCGACAGCACCGCCAACCTGGTGGCCGCCACCGACGGCTCCTACTCGCTCACCGATGGCTCTACCACCGTGCAGTTCACCCTGGTCCAAAACGGAGTGGTGTCCGGCACGGGCAGCGACATCACCCACGTCAAGGTCTCCCGAGACCAAGTCCTAAAGGGCACCCAGCCCAGGGACTGTTTCCCCCTCAAGGTTGGCTCCAAGCACTGGTTCAGTGGCCCGGAGCAGAAGCAGCACTACTGGCCGGTGGAACGGCAGCGGCACAGCAACTATTCCTACCTGCCCAAGGAGCTGGACAACTTTGGCGTAGGCGAACGTTACTGGCTGAACAGCGACGGCGTCTTCATCTACGTGGAGAGTAACACTCCGCTCTTCCTTGACCAGAACACGGCCGAGTATCCGGATCAGCTCTGTCTCAGTGCCACCAGCGAGCTGCCCTACGATCCGCGTGTGACCTCCGCCAAGTTCACCTACCACGTGGCAGTGGCCAAGGATGCCAAGGCGGCACACAAGTACGCAGTGAAAACCTTCCTGGGTCTGCCCACTGGCCATCCGGACGAGCGCATGGTCAAGTACCCCGTGTGGTCCACGTGGGCGCTCTACAAGGCCGAGGTGGACGACACAGTGGTGCGAGACTTCGCCAAGCAAATTCTGGACAACGGTTTCGAGAACAGTCAACTGGAGATTGACGACGACTGGGAGGACTGTTATGGCGCCTTGACCTTCCGGAAAAATAAGTTCCCCGACACAAAGACCCTCTCTACCGACCTAAAAGCGCTCGGCTTCCGAGTTACCCTGTGGATTCATCCTTTCATCAACAACAACTGCACTGCCATCTACGAGGAGGCCAAGTCGCTGGGCTACCTGGTGCTGGACCACGAGGGCAGCTCCGACACCAAGTGGTGGAACAGTCAGCCCAAGGACGCCGCGATCCTGGACTTCACCAAGACCGAGGTACAGGAGTGGTTCTCTACGCGTCTGAATCGTCTGCAGGACGAGGAGGGGATCGATAGCTTTAAGTTCGATGCTGGCGAGACCAGCTGGCTGCCCAGCGATCCGGTTCTCCAGGCTAACAGCTCCATGGTAACGCCCCTGCAGGCCGTGGGCGACTATGTGCGAACGGTGGCCAAGTTCGGAGACATGGTGGAAGTGCGCTCCGCCCAGAACACCCAGGACCTGCCCATCTTTGTGCGCATTGTGGACAAGGACTCCGAGTGGGGCTGGAACAACGGTTTGCTTACGCTCATCACCTCGATGCTGCAGATGAATATCAACGGGTATCCTTTCGTGCTTCCGGACATGATTGGCGGAAACGGCTACTACGAGAAGCCGCCCACCAAGGAGCTCTTCCTGCGCTGGCTCCAGGCCAACGTCTTTATGCCCGCCCTGCAGTTCTCCTTTGTGCCGTGGAACTTCGACGAGGAGACCATCGCCATCAGCAAGACATTCACCGCCCTGCACGCCACCTACACGCCGTACATCATGAAGCTGTTCCAGCGGGCAGTAGACTCCGGAGAGCCAGTGAACATGCCGCTTTGGTGGATCGCCCCCACGGACGAGGTGGCCCAGTCCATCTACGATGGTGAGTACTGATAAATATTATGAGACTTAAACCAAACTAAATACCCAACCACTCTTCGCGCAGAGTTCCTCCTAGGAGATGATATCATTGCAGCTCCTGTTGTGGTGGAAGGAGCCACCAAGCGGGACATCTACCTGCCCGAGGGCGAGTGGAAGGACGGCAATGGGGATACGGTGTACAGCGGCCCCATCTGGGTGATGGACTACCCGGCTGCCCTGGACACGCTACCCTACTTTGTGCGCGTGGGCTTTGTACTGGAATGAGGACCAGTTCCGCAAGTCTTCTTAGCCGTCTGAACATTTTTATTTCCTAGATATAACACAAACACAATCAATAAAATTAACTAAATACAAAAATCGACACACAGTTAATTTGGTAAAAGGAATAAGGACGACTTCGTATTGGTTTGAGGCAGCATTCAGTGGCCTCAACTTTTCGGCTTGAAGAGGGGCGCCCGCTTTCCACTGGGCGGGGAGTAGTCACCGGATCCGGACATTGAGTGGACGGGAAATCTGGGTGAGGGGCCCGAGCGGCGAAATGGACCAAATTCGTGCTCAAAGTCCATGGCGTCCTTGGTGAGGATCTGCTTGAGGTCGATGGCACTGCAAAGTAATGGTTGGTGAATGGATTCACTTTCGAATTCTGTGCCTTACCCGATATTCATGCGATCCCGAGCCCTGTCCACACTCCTCTCGTACATGGTCACCTTGAGAGCGTGCACCTTTTTGGCGCACCGGCGCCACTGCTTTTTGTAGCGCTCCTTTTCCCGTGTCAGATCCGTGAACCGGCTGTTCTGGGACCTCAGCTCGCCGAGTACTTGCTTGAGGTCGCCCTCGTCCGTTCCCTGCGTACGGAGCTTTCCAATCTGTTGCTCCATGGTGGCGATGCGGGCCTTCAGCTCCGACTTTTCGATGGCCAGCTGCACGTTCTCCTGCCGAAGCTCCTGACTGCGGCACTCAAACAGCCGCACTTGCTGCTCCATTTCCGCCTTCAGCTTGGATATGTGGTGCTCCAGCTCGTTAAACTTGGCCTCGTAGTCCGCACCGGGTGGTGCCGTAGAAGGGGCCTCTTCCGGCATGCCCAGCTTCAACATCATGGCCTCCTTGCATTCCATCTCTTTCAACTGACTTTTGTAGTGCTGCTCACGACAGGCCAGCTCCTCCTCGAATTGCTTTATCTGCTGGCTGCGCCAGGACTTGAGCTTCTGGACAACGGAATCGTTGGTGGGAGTCAGTTCCACATCAGAGTCTTCCAATTCCCTTCTCATCGATTTCTTTGAGGATACCCTTCTTGTTGCAACCACTTCCTCGTCCAAGGGTTCTTGCGATAGCTTTCTCCCCAATTTCTTCGAGGATACCTTTTTTGTTGGAACCACTTCTTCTTCCAAAGGTTCCTCTTGCGATTCCTTTTTTATCAACATCTTCGAGGATACTTTTCTTGTTGCGACCACTTCCTCTTCCAGAGGCGGTTCGTGGCTTTCCTTTCTCCCCAATTTCCTGGAGGATACCTTTTTTGGTGGAACCACTTCTTCTTCTAAAGTTTCTTCATTGGAATTCTTTCTGACCAATTTCTTCGGAGATACCCTTTTTGTTGGAACCTCAACTTCTTCCCATGATTCTTCTTGGGATTCCTTTCCCACCAATTTCTTCGAAGATACCCTTTTCGTTGAAACCACTTCTTCTTCCATAGGTTCTATTTGGGATCCTTTTCTCGCCAATTTCTTCGAGGATACCTTCCGAGTTGGGACCACATCGTCATCCAAAGGCTCTTCCACCAAACGCTGGGACTTCTTCCTAACAACTTTTTTCTTCACCAACTGAGGCAACTCCATTTCTGGCACAACATTGCTTTCGCATCCCGCCATAGCAGAAGATGTGGATGACTTTTTTTTTACGACTTTTTTCTTCAACGGTTTTCCTAAACTTATTTCCATCTCACTTTCGGGCGGAGCATCGCTTCTGGGCTTCTTTTTAGTCACATGTTCTCGCTCTGCAATACTTTCTGCCGATGTTAAAGTGACTTCAGATATGGATATGTACTCCTCCGAGCTCCGGAAGTCCAGCTGCAATTCAACGTTTTCCTGTTCCACTGCCCGCTTCTTTTTAGGCAGCAGATCTACTTGACACAAGGGGCTATCTTCCTCCATAAATGACCCATCGAGTTCGCTGCCATGGACTACTTTAGGTTTCCTGGCCTTTACCAATTTCTTTTTAGCTTTCGGAGGATTTGCCAGACCGAGCGCCAGCTGATCCTCATAGTGGACCTCGTTGAGCTCGGCCTGGCATGTCTCCTCCAGAAACTTTTCGGTCTCGTCTAAGGCCTGCGCCTGCACTTTGTTCACCTCGACCCATCGGGCATGGAGTCTTAAATCCATCTTAGACTTTTTATTGCGGTTGCTGGGAACATCTCCATCCTTTACGTCGCTGGTATCCAAGTCGCTTGCGACTTGCGAAGCGTTGTCGGGTTTTTCCCTAGAGGAAGCTATCTTATGTGGCTGTGCACTCTCAAAGTCGTCGCATCCGTCCGCTTTCTTTTTGATAGCAGAGCTATTCCTTGTTCTAGTGGGCCTGTCCATACCAGATCCTGCTTGCACTTCGCCGATGTCTCGCTTGGAAACCTTTTTAACTACTTTCCTTCGAACAATTTTCTTTGGGGTAGACTCGCTTGAATGCTCCTCGTAGATAATGTTTAGATGGCTGTCCACATACTCAGTATTCTCGCAGTATAGATCCTCAGCTGCTGCTTTTCTGAGCTTGCTTTCAATGGGCACTATTGCTCCTCCAATTTTGCGAGGTCTTATTCTAATATCTGTTAACAATTCTAACTCCACATCCTTTTTGAACTGCTCTTCCAGTCGCTCAAAACGCTCCAACGATGTGAGGTCGTCCATGAAGTCCGTTACTACCAATGGTGCCTTTCTTTTGGGCAGACCTGTCGATGCAGATCGGTCCCGAAGCAACTCCTTTGATTGTTGGGTACCAATTTTAGGTTTTCCTTTTTGTGAAAGTGGCCGCTCCATGGAACATGACTTTCTCTTTGGTTCCTTACCCTTGGGGGGTTCGTTAATATCTTCTTGACTGGTTTCTGAAACTTCTTGACGGGCCCTTCTGGTATTGTTCAAAGCTACGACCTCAACCTCAGACTCGTCCATTTGAGACTCTATTTCCACATCAGGGGGGACTTCAAGAATTGCTCTCTGTGCCTCGGATGGAAGTGCCTCGCGCACTACCAGCGAGGAGAACTTCATGCCCAGGCCCTGCTCATCCTCGCTCTCCTGAACTGGCAGGACCCCGTCCGTTGTCAGTCGCGTAAACTTCCGGCGAAGACTCTGTGTCTTGCGCACATGCGCTGGGGCTTCGTCGAAGTCATGGTCATCCTCCTGCAGTGATGCTGAGCCGCAAGATCCCACATCCGACAGCTCGGCACCCACATTTAAGCTCGCTACCGAGGCAGTGTCGTGGGACAAGGAAGACGCTTCCGGGTCCTTGCGATCCTTCGGCAGCTCCCTGAAAACTCCGCTGCGAATCGAGGCAGTTGGTTCCGTATCAGCTCCCGTTTCCTGCCGCGAGAAAATGGTCTTAACGTCCACACTGAAGGCGTACTCCATAAGCGGCGGCTTGGACTCCCTGGCACTGTCCATGCGCCCAAACCGGTTGAAGGAAAAGGAGCCATTGCAGGTGAACTTTCTATTGTCCGCGAAATAACTGTCCGGGGGTAGCAAGTTTCCAAAGTCCATACGATAATTGGCTAAAAAAGCAATGGTAAAATGGGGAAGACTTATAAGACAACCTACTTGGAGACGAACCTATTGCGGTGCCATTCATGTACATATTAATGGGTAGGTAGAAGATCCGCTTAAAGTAGAGACGCATGCTGCGCAGGGAGGTCTTGAATCGGAGGCCCAGGACATCGTTCAGGATATAAGAATCGGAGTCATTTAGCTTTAATTCAATGTTGGTCACGTTTCCCACAAAATCGAACACCAAAATCACCGAGCTGGGGTCCTTTCCCGAGTTTAGGGACCTGACTAGCTTGCTCACGTTCCTCAGCTGCTTCAACTGCAACACGACCTCGATGATGTCGCAGTCTACCAGAGGATCATTGCCCACCTGCAGCAGTCCCAGTTGCACCAAGGACTGTACATAGACATTGGCCTAATATTGGGACATAAAAGTTAATCCTCCCGGAGGCCAGAAATGCAGTACTCACCTGCGACTGGAGCATGTTGGAAGTGATTGAGTGACCGGGCGATTGCATTGGCGGTGTGGGCGGTAACTTGCTCTGCGGATATTCATATATTATCTCCTAAAATTACGTAATTAATAGAAGCTGTACTTACGTCGCCAAACTGCATCAGGTGATCGAAGTCCTTCGTGTGCAGGATGGACTTTTTGATGATTGCCAGGATAAGGAACACCTCTGGCTTGTGGGAGCGAAATTCACTACTGATGCAGATGAGCTTATGCCAGAACATCTTCAGATGGGCGGCGTTGTGACTACCCGGGGAACTGAGCACCGTAAGACCCCTTACGGGCAACAGCAGGCTACCAATGGTCTTCCTCTCAGACCCGCCGCCACGGCAGGCGTAGAAGGTGACCTTTACGGGACGGTGATCTGTTTTGATGCGCTTGATGCCGGCCATGTCACACTCCCAAATGCAGTTGCTGTTGAAGATGATGGTCTCGGCAGTGGAGGACTGGGTGCCCTCTACTTCAAAGTCAACGGTATTGAGAGCTGCGTTCATAACTATCTTCTCACGATCCCGTTCGCTTGAATCCCGACCGACAAAGTTAATGGCTGCAAATGGGAAATTGATTAATTATCGAGGCAAAAAAGAAGTAGAATGTTATGTTACCCTCAACTACATGAAGAACCACACAGTACACCTGTTCCGAATCCTTGTAGCTCCCGCTCCCGCCGCTGCAATTATCGCTAGCCGTCAGCGAGCGCGATGCCTTGTACCGCTTGACCATTTTTACCTAGCAGTGTTGAAGCTTTTGCTTTAGTGTGGATTGGACGTTGGCAAAACTGAATAATTTTCGATTCAAGGCGCCAAACTTTCAAAAATAAATTTAAACGCGGGCGCTAGCGATTCTGACCATCTGCTTTCCCGTTCGATCAGCTCTATCTGGATTCCGGTTGCTCGGCTTCTCCTTTTCTGTCGTGACACTTGGGTTGAGCGTAGTTTATTCATAGTTTCTCGCTCGGAGCGAGGACTCTAAGGCGACTTGGATAGGTTGCCAAAGTAACCGAGCGGTAGGTGTGGAAAACAGGTGTCGCTACCGATTTTCTGTGCATAATAAAAAAACAACCCCCGGAAATTCCAGCAAACACAAGCTGACCATAATTTGATCATTGAGTATATATTTATATCTTTTATTGAGTTTAATTACCACCTTCACGATATTTTTTTACTACATACATTTTTACAAAAAGTTTCTGACTTTGTGGTGGTCTCAAATCTGTTTCTAAAAGTGTTCTGCGTGCTTTAATTTCAATTCAAATTCAAATGTGCCGGTAATACTAAACGAAAAACCATTAAATACCAAATCAGAACCAGTTCCGATTATTCTGCGCTAGAGGCCCGATACTACCACCTCTGTCGAGTTTTCCCATCTCTAACTAAGCTTCTCACCTCTAAGTCCTGTTTGAATTGGTTAAACACGTGCTTTTTTTGCAAGATAGTTTTGATTTCGGCAATTTAAAGTGTAGGTAAGTGAATGCATTGTCAATTATGGCTCAGGAAAAGATTGGGCTGAACTTATTTGGGATACTATCTATTCTCCGCAGCATACATGTTCCTAATTGAGTTTGGGACACAAGGCGTCGGAACGCCATTGCAAATCTTTGGAGTGACGCGTTCTGTTTTCTTCGTCCTACAACCCAAAGGAAATGTAACAATGCAGATTTCAGATGTGTTGCCGGGGATTTTGGCCATCTTTAATTTCTCTTCAGATTTCAATGTTAATATGGTGGCCCGCCAGCGGTGGTCTTCACCGGGAAAGCTGCAGCCCCGATATTCTACCTGCGTCGGGGAAAACATTCCTGCCACCTCTAAGGGTCCCATTTCTATGTCTGGATTAAATAGGACAAACATGGACATGTCGTCGGTTATTCAACCAGCAGGTACATATATTCATATTATCTTAATTTTTGAAAATATTTATTTTGATTTAATTGATTCTATGCGGATCAGAAGTTGCAAAGTCAAGCTGAGAAGCTGCAAAGCGAGTGCTGGCATTTGATAACGACTTGTTAAAAATTGTCTTTCGCATGAAGAATACGAATATCTGCGGGCGCATCTCTCGCGCCTTCAGAGATTTACATTATTTGTCTTCTCGAGGCGGCCAACAGAATAATGCAGATTTTGGATGTGCTGGAACTTGAGCTGGTTTCGACCAATGGTAATTTAAAATTTCCATAAACTTTTGCGTGTAATCGCTATTCTATTGTTTCTCCACAGTTACAAGTCTCAAAGCAATAATAAAGAAATCCTGATATCGGGTTTGGATGGAAGTATCCGGGGACTTTATCCCATACAGTCCCGCGACCTGGATGTTATCAATAATACAGCATTAGCAGACATCTGACGATCGTATACCCAACAAGTTACATATGATTGTTTTTGTATTTATTTTTGACCCGTAAAAGCGGTCAGCATTGTTGGACCCATAAAAGCGGTCAGACATAGGCAGGTGGATATTGAATGCCGCGTATTAGGTGTTTTAAAATTTTATTAGTGTGGCCGTACTGGTCGAAAGTTTCCAAATTGCGTATTTGTGCTTTACGCTTTTTGTAATTTTTTTTTTTTAAATAAAATTTTCGACTGACAGTCTGGGTCCACGCCGATTTTTTTTTTTTACCTTTTCAGAGGTAAAAATAGTGTGACCAGGTCTACATAACAAAAAAGTATGACCGTATTTTTTCCCATCAAGGGACAATCACGTCAAGAATACGGTCATACTTTTTTGTTATGTAGACCTGGTCACACTATTTTTACCTCTGAAAAAGCAAAAAAAAATTGGCGTGGACCCAAACTGTCAGTTGAAAATTTTATTCGAAAATTTGAGCTACAAAATTCGTAACTGCAAAATACATAACTAAAGGACTTACTATAAGTTTATCGTTTGACCCCAACTTTTCTTCTAATTCAGTGTAACCACACTTCAGCTTTTTTGAATGTACAATATAAAAGCCGCTTGGCAATGAAACATGGCCACACTTCTTCCTCAAACTTAACTAAACAATGTGACCAGGCACGTGCCTGGCCAGTCTTCGAGACTGTATTTAAATATTCACCTGCGGGAGAATAATATAACAAAAAAAGCTTATAACTAATTTACAAAAATAAAGTTTTTAAAAAAGAAATATGAAGATAATCCGATGAGTGATCATGGCAAGATCCTTTTTCTTCGCTCCCTTTTTAAGCAGCAAACTTTTCTAGGACCGTACGCCTTGCTGTTTCTCCTGGTACCGAGCCCGGGACAGTGGCGCTATCCTCGTGGTGGCCATGCTGGAGGCGATGATTTTTTAAAGCGGTACCCTGGATGAAGCGATCCCCACAGACGCCGCACTGGTACGGGCGTTCACCCGTGTGCCGCCGGATGTGGAGGGTCAAATCGTTGGACTGCGTAAAGCTCTTCTCGCAGTAGGTGCACTTATAGGGCCTCTCCCCGCTGTGGATACGCATATGCTGCTGCAGTTTGTAGGATCGGGCGAATCCTTTTTGGCAAACTGTGCACACGTGCGGCCTCTCGCCAGTATGCGTCCTTCGATGGCACTGGAGATCTGAGGATCGGGGGAAAGCCATATCGCAATAGTCGCACTTGAAGGGCTTCTCACCGGTATGGCGCCTCATATGGATGATTAGGTTTGAGGACGAGCTAACGGCCTTGCCACAAAATGCGCATAAAAATCGTTTCGGCTCCTTGGGCTCTGAGATCGGTGGCCGGATGGGTGTCATCTCCACATTGGGTCCATGAAACTTTTTAACGTGCGCCGTCAGTCGATCCTTGCGGTTGTACTTTCGGGGACAGAGACCACATTGAAATACTTGACATGTAGCTTTGTACGGCTCATCAGGCGATTCCGGGATGGCAGTGTCCTGCTCTACATCTTCTTTTTTGTCGTGTTGCAGTTGCATGTGAAGCAACAGATTGGATTCCCACATGAACTTATATCCACATCGCGTGCAGGTAAAATGTTTTTGCTGGTTGCCACACTGCGTCCTCACGTGGTGGGCAATCAGTTCTGGGCACACACTCTTGAAGATGCAGTTGTCGCAGCCGTCAGGAATCTTCTCAATCCGGTGCATGGCCTGCTGATGTTGTTGAAGCTCGAATTTCCGAACACACCGCAGTTGGCACATGCCGCACGTATAAAAGGCCGGAGCTCCTGGTGGTTTACAGCCCTCCTCATCTGTCTCAGAATCCTCCAGTGTTAGCTCGTAGCCCATCTGATTTGTTATAGAGTAGTTCTGGAGCGACGTGAACTCATGGTGACTGCCCACCGGGCTGGTTTCAAGATGCAGGCGCAGGGCAGCGATTGTAGGGTAACTCACACAGCAAACGCGGCATTCGATGATCTTGTTACCTCCGGGATGTCCATATGAGTCAAGAAGAGCCTCAGCATAGGGCAGTTGGTTGGCCCGGATCCCGTGCCGGACTATATGCTGAAGCAGATTAGCCCAACGGTAGAAGCGGCGGGCACACCACCGACACCGATATATATTCGATTCTTGGTTATGCATCAAATTGTGCCGCGTAAGATCCTTCTGCATCTTGAAGCTTCGCTGGCATTGTCCGCAGTGCAGATCGCCGACGTCTGGGGGGGAAACTGCTAGTCCTTCAGATGGAGTCTCATCCTGCTGGTGGCCCACATTGCTGTGTAGTTTTAAGTTCTCTCGCCAACGAAATCGAAGCGGACACTTGCGGCACTGGAATCGTTTCTGGGAGTTTCGGCAAAGAGTTCGAGAGTGGTGTTCTAGAAGAGCCTTATCAAGGAACCTTGTCTGGCAATTTGAGCAAAACAGATGACTCTTTTCTCCCTTGTGCCTCTCCAAGTGGTGGGCATACATCTGGTATTTTCGATGAGCCTGCATTCCACAGATATGACAGGTATAGGTATGAGTGGAATGATTCTCTTCTTGATCGGACTCAGTATCAGTCTCGCTGCTATCTAGAGTCAACTCTAATCCGGCTTCGTTGGCGATGGAAACAAATCTGTCCAGGTTGCACCCTTTATCCACATCAGCCATTATTCTCTCCGCCAATTGGGGCCTGTCTAATGGGGCGGGTATTTCTGGATACATAGACTTTGAGGCGCTGGCAATATCCCGATAGTCGGAGAAGGTCACTGAGTACTTGTGCGATGCGAGGTGTGTCCGAAGATCTGAAATTTTGGAGTGACGGGAGAGGCAGATCATGCATTGGATCTGCTTGCAGCCATGTGGCCGACATAGCTGGTCCAAAATGGAAGGAGCAGCATCTGCACCATTCCAAGTGTGCTCTGCCGATTGATCCGACTGATGCTCTGTCGAATGTACCCGCAAGTGAGACTTGAGGTTATCCTTGCGGTGGAACTTGCGATCGCAGTGAGTGCACTTATACTTCACCTCCGTCTGATGCATTCGCTTGTGGCGGGTAAGGTCCTTGTGCCAAATAAAAGTCTAAAGGATAAAATCAATTAATTGGGTGACGATATTTTGAAGCAAACTAACCTTTTCGCACTCATCGCACTGCAGCTTGGATGCCGAGGAGCATGGTCGCGACGAACGACTATCTTCCATCTCCGGACTCGCCTCCTGGTCATGATGCGCTTTTAAGTGCCGCTCGTAGTTGCTCTGCCACAAAAAGTGTTGATTGCAGTCTGGGCAGTGGAACCTTGAATGCCTCTTTGAACTGCATCGCCTGCGATGCCTTTGAAGCAGTGCGTCGCAAACAAATCCTTCTTCACAGTCTTCACAAGAGAAGGGCAAGGCACTTAATTTCTCAGAATGAAAACTCTTCTGGTGCTGAAGTAGGACCAATAGCCTCTGTGACGTTTTTCCGCAAAGAACGCATGCATGGTGGGGTACTTCGCCATCTTCTGCTTCAGATTCCTCAGTTTCTGAATCAAAGATATCCAACTCCCGCCCACTGGAGGTAGCTGCGTTGTAATAGCGGTCAAAATCTTGGACTTCAAAGTCCTCAATAATGCGAGCACCCAGTTCTGAGGGCGAGCATTCCAAGCCACTGGGATAGAAGGATTGAAAGAACATGGACTGGAGATCAGGATTGAAGTCTTTCAAATCTTTTTGATGGCCAACGAGGTGGATTCGTAGCTTCGCTAGATTGGGCATTTGAGCGTCGCACAAAGTACAGAAGATCTGACGTTCCAGGTTCGACCGATGAGAGCAGGCGTGTCTTTCTAGGTTGTCCAGCCACATAAATTTTCCAGGACACTTTCGACAGTTATACTTCTTCAGCTTGTTGTGGCACTGGTACTGCAAATGCTGATTGTAGACAGTCGAGCACAGAAAACTGACTTTGCAGAAACTGCAACGTTGCCAAGGAAGCTCCTCTGTCGATGTCTGTGCGTGCTCCTCCAGCGTGTGCCTCACTAGCCGGTGCTTGCGCGAAAAGCCCACATTGCACATGTCGCAAACGTATTTGTCATCCCCCAGAGGGCTTTCCTCGTCGGAGTCATTGATGTCCAGCTCATAACCATGGAAATTGGTCACCGATGCGAACTTCTCTAGAATCCCCTTGGCTATATCTGCTACGATCATTTGCTTGACTCCCTCCAAGTCGCCAGACTGGGTTTGGTAATGCTCTCGAACCACGTCGCTATCCGGCAATAAGGCGTCAAGACTGTCCGTGCTTATGTGAGTGTCCAAATGACACCTGAGATCCTCGATTCGCTCGTACTTATTGTTGCATAGTTTGCATTCGATTTTCTTAAGGTTGCTGGAGGAGTATAAGCGCTCGGCGAAGAGCCACTCGCTGCCCAGCTTTAAGGATTCCGACTCCTGCTTAGCCACTTTCTTGTCGTGGCTGCGCAGATGAAACACATAATTGTCCTTACGCAGGAATCCCTTGCCGCATGTTCTGCACACGAAGCTGTTTTTATCGAAATGGCTCCGTGAATGGCGCTGCATGTCGCGGTACCACGAGAAACTTTTTCCGCACGCATGGCAGGCATACCGACCATCGGCGGTCAACGACTGGCTCTTGGCCTTGCCAGGAGGTCGGCCCCGCCGGCGTTTAACCGGCGATTGCTCGCTGATGTTAACGCTGTAAACAAATAACAGCTTAGTTTCATGGGGGATTGGGGATTTCTTTTAACATACTCCTCATTTTCACTTTCTGTCGGTTGCCTGACTTTCCGGGCACTCCTCCGGAGTTGATACGGCTTTTCATCGACTGCCTCCCTAAAAATGAAGTTTTTTTTAGTAAATTTAAACTTGAAATTGTACGATCGTCTCACGTTTCGCTGGCAGTGACGGGATTTGCCCTTATATCGGTGTCACTTTCCGCATCCCACTTGCATTCCACCGCTGGAATGTCCAGGCCTTCCTCATCCTCGTTTCCTGCCTCGGGATCAGCTGCAAGTTCCGTTTTTATTTTTTGTTCCTGAGGTATGTCTATGGGCGTTTCATCAAGGCATTCCCTCAACCGAAACAACAGTTCTCCGTTAACCTTTCTGGCCTGCTGCACAAAAGAGTATGCATTTTCCAATCTGTTCAAGCAGTCGGTGCACAAATGCTGAGGTAGGCTGGAGTCCAAGCTTTCCTGGAGGGGCTGCAAAAGAATAACAACTATAGAGCCAAACTGGTTACCAGACGCAGTGCGATGGAACTTTTTGAATAGAAACTGCAAGAAGACATGATTACTCTTCAGGAGTGAAGATTCTTATCAGGGCACTCCCTCAACCGTACCAAGTCATCGCTGTCAACTTTTCTGGTTTGCTGCACAAAAATGGTAGCATTCTCCAATCTTGTCAAGCAATCGCTGGTGCTGGCTGCCAGATGCTATGGAATCTCTTCTATAAGAACATCGATCACCCTATATCTTTTACTCCCACGGGAAATTGTACCGTTTTTCGCATCGCACCGCTTTACAAGTCTACAGAAGTCTCCCCATGTACTTACATCGATTTGCGTTAGCTCGTGGAGCACCTCGTAGAAACTCTTATTGGCGTCTTTTTCCAAGCAAGCGGACAGCGGCTGCAAATCGGGGTTTTGCAGAGCGCAAGTTCGGCAGGTGTTTGGTGGTAGCATGTTGCTACTATTTCAAACACTTACTTTTTTTTTCAAACATTCAAGAATACAAAATATATTCACAAAAACCGAGGAGAAAGAACTTCTGGCCGTTAAGAAGAAGACTAATGCCATTCACGGCAAAGGAACTAGTATTGCACAACGCCGAAAACTTATCCCCAATAGGTGCCCCTATCTGAATGCTGGTCACTCTTAGTTTTGGGGAATCAGCTGTTTGGGTGCCTATTTTTGTTAGCGATTTATTTGTTTACGTATTTATTTATTGGATCGCAGTGGATGTGGTGAAACATGACCAGGACATGCAGGATCTGTGGCGGAGACGAGGGGCGGTACTGGATCGAAACGCCCGTGGAGAAGTACGCCGGGAAGACTTTCGTCCAGTTACTGACAGAACTGACCAACATTGAGGTGGCTAGATTGGTTCTTTGGTTCAATCGCTCAATTTAGATTCCCTTGACAGGTGTCTGCGCTTTTGAGCGCGAAGCTTCCGCAGTGGCTCTGTGCTGAGTGTGCCCGCAAGCTGGAAACGTCCTATGAATTAGTGATGCAAGCCAAAGAGACGCACAATCTGTGGATGCGGAAGCTAGACGACGAAACGAAGGATCGGGATGCGGAGTCGCAAGGCCTTGAAGCATTGGAGTGTCTCAAGGAGACACCTATCCACCTCTTTGATATCGAAGGTGTAACGATAAAAACAGAGGAACTAGACCAAACGCCTTCAGTAGCGAGAAAAGACCCTCTCGTCCGTCCGCGCATTGTGAAGAAGAGTATTACACATTACAGTGACGATGACGACGACCAAGACGATGTACCCCTTCGCCAGACCCGCAAGCACTTGGCCTTTTCTGTTCAAAAGCTGCATATTTGCAGTATCTGCAACAAGGCGTTCCGATATGTAACCAATCTGTATCGTCACAGGCAAAGGGATCATGGTGCGCCCGGCAAACCAGGAACTGAGTGGGTGATGATCCTTTTTATTGATCTAGATGTTACCTAAACGATTATAATTTCTTAATAGCCTGGACGAAGACGAAAACTACTATAAGTGTGATCAGTGCGACAACTCATTCAAGTATGTTATGGATTTGGTAAAGCACAACAAAAGTGAACACGATACTAGTCTGCTGCCCTCCAAAATTTACCTCCAGAGCTGTAAAATGCCTCGCCGAGCAACACCAACGCAGGAGGAAGTAACCCGTTCGAGTCCCGCATCTACAGCAGGTACTTCGACGCAGCGAAAAGCAAGCAACAGCGACACCTTAGTGCACAGCTTCATCAAGACCGTCGTGTAAGCAAATACATATATACTCTTGATACATTATGTTGAGATCATTTGTTGCAGTCTCTCGGATGAAGATGAAAACAGCAGCTCAGAGAACTACTATAAATGCGAGGACTGCACCAAGTCCTTCAAATACGTCATTAGCCTAATCAAGCACAAGCATAGCGAGCACTCTGGCCAAGACAGGCAGCTAGGACTACAGGAGGTGGAGGAAGATCAGCGCATTGGTGCTTCTACGTCAACTGCAGCGGTACTGCCGAAACCATCAAGGATCAACCGGCGCGTCAATGGATTTGACCTTCATCGATGCGAACCCAATGGGGCTAAGGAAATTAAGTGCATGATTTGCTTGAAACGGTTTACAAAGCTTCGCCAGTTAAGAGATCACCTAGAAGCGCATCCCACTGACTTCGATTTTAATGCACATGGGGAACCAATCGAAAGAATTGCCGAGGGATTCTTCAAGACCGCTGTAGAGTCGACGCCGGAGGGCTTAAAGCGGCGGATATTAAGAGATTTGAGAATACGGGCTTATGGGCGCTATTATTCCATCACAAATCAAGCTCGTTACGAAATGAGTCTGGATAGTTCGGATACGGACAGTGATGGTGATGGTGAGGATGTTGTGGTGAGACGTAGCTATGTGTGCGATCTGTGCGATGATCCAGATGCTAGGTGGCCGCGAAAATATCAAATTCACAAGCACCATCTTCAGGAGCACAACTGGCTAGACGCTCCCCACGTCTGCCTGCGCTGCGATTCCAGGTTCTTGAATGCCGATCTTCTGGATCACCATACCAGCCAACTGTGTCAAAATACGCTTAAGCGATTCATGTGTGACAAGTGTCCGCAGCGCTTTTTTTGGCGAAGAAATCTTCGCGCCCATCTTGTGGAGCATAAGAGCAAGGTACGAATATCCCCCTTAATAAACTATACATTTATGATCCGAATCCATTTAAATTATTATCGCATTTAATGCTATGTCATGCTTCTACCCTTCAGCAAGACGTATACCATTGCGATCAGTGCTCCCGCAGCTATCAGGACAAGAGTGCCGTAACCAAGCACAAGCTAATGGTACACCGGGATAGTAGCACGCAACTATTTCCCTGCCGGTGGTGCACTCGCACCTTTTACCGCCCCTCCTTGTTGCACAAGCACCTCAAACGCCATGGATTTAGTGGTGATGAGCTGCCGTTGGCAGAAACTCTCTTGGCTGATGCCGCTAAGGCGACTAGGCCGAAAACCATCCAGTGCAAGCTGTGCGAAATCCAGTTCATCAGCGTGGTGGATCTACGTCGGCACATATCCATGCAGGGCCACAGTGACCAGCCGTCGGCCTACATGATAAGCACGGAAGCTGGCTTTGAAATGCTAATAGATGACACCGATGACAGTGATGAGGAGAGCTCCTCCCGGAGGTGCTACTCCTGTGATATGTGCCAGCTGAGTTTCCGGCGCAGGAAAGATATAAACGAACATCAGTACTCCCTGCACAGCTTCGATAAGCTGCCCTTTGCCTGCGAACACTGCATTTTTAAAACGGTGGATAAGGTAAGAGCGAAGCCTTGCGTCCAAAAGGTTATAATCTGGGATCCGTCTTTCTTTCAGGGTATCCTGGAACAGCATTTAATCACTCAGTGTCGAAACAACGAAAAGAAATTTATCTGCCCGCGCTGCGGATACAAATTTATGTGGGAAGAGAATCTGACCCAGCACCTAGCCACTCAGCATCAGGCCAAAAATCAGACCCTTCCGGAACAACAGACACCACTGCGACGCAAGAGAAGGTTTCGCTACCAGTGCCCACATTGTTGGCGATCCTTTGTGGCTCAGCCTAGTCTGGACAAACACATCCGAGACATGCATGTGGCCAAGCGGAACCTCGGAAAGAAGTATCTTTGCTCTCTGTGCGGCTTGGAAGCGCAAACTCCCAACAAACTTAACATCCATATGCGGCGGCACATGGGTGAGAAACCATTTAAGTGCGATCTCTGTGACATGCGCTTTACGGTTTTCTACGAGCTGAAGGTCCACCGCCGGAAGCATACGGGCGAAAGACCCTACCAGTGCACCTTCTGCTCCAAGGAGTTTGCCCGCCCAGATAAGTTGCGGCGACATGTCTTTATCCACAACGTAAAACCGTAATGAGGCTTTCCCGACAATGATTTCATTTTTTGTCAAAGAAAAATAAAGGTTTTTTTTACAAAATATATATTTGGAGTCAAAAGATGGCTCCGAAATCATATATATGAGAGGAATTCTCTTTCGTATGGAATGCCTAATGATTCATTTTAATGAAGTCTCTCTTAAGTATCTGAGAAATGCACATTGAGGTCATGCGATTTAAGAGAGAGATACTCAGAGCTTTTCATTCAGGATTGTATCTATAAATATATACCCAGTTTCTGTGTTGCCGTCATTCAAATGCAAAATCAAAACAATGACGGACCAGTCAACTCCGGAGTGGGTAAACGAACAACTTTTCCACGGGTTGTTGATGCAGTACATCGACAACTTCAAGGCTATCGTTAGCTTTGTCGTTAAGTCGGCAACCGCCCAGGGCGAGAACTACCTTACAATCGTGCTCCGGGTCCAAATAACTATGCAGCTTAAGGGTACGTTTTAGTGCAGATCTCTTGAAAAAACTGTAAGCTTCCAATTTAGATGACAGCACTGAAGAAGTCAGTTATATTCTGAAAATTCCCCTGGGAGGCGAGGAAGATAATGGAGATCATTCGTTCCACGACATGTTCATTGCCGAATTGGATATGTACGATCGACTGATACCAGAGCTGGAGAATCAGTATAGGAGTACATCGATATCGCCGAAGTTCAAACCTTTGCACTTGAAGTTTCCCGAAATGCCTGTTAAATGTGACTATATCCTGCTGGAGGATCTAAAGCAGAGGGGATACAAGAATGCCGAGAGAACGCATGGATTGGAGCAGTTTGAGGTGGAGGCTGTGCTCAAAAAGTTGGCCCAGTGGCATGCGGCCTCGGCCAAGAGAGTGGTGGATGTGGGGGAGTACGAACAGAGCATACGGGAAAGCTACTTTACGGCCGAACACCAAAAATTGCTGGAGGAGTTTAATATAAACTTCTCTGTCCCCTTTTTGGAATGTATGAAGCAGTATGATCTAGATCCTTCGCAAATGGTTTTAATAGTAAGTTTCAGGGAGTTTTGATAATCACTTATGTATATGATTCTGTAACATTTTTCATCCCCAGAGCAATTACACATCTCTTTTGACGGATTTGAATATAGAGTTTGGTCGAAACGACCCCTTGGAGTTGAGTGTTTTGAATCATGGCGATTTCTGGTGCAACAACTTTATGTTCAAGTACAACGACTTGGGCGAAGTGGAGGATGTTTGCTTGGTGGACTTTCAACTGCCAAAATATGGTAGAGCTTGTTGGTTGCCCCAGCAATTGGTTTCTACATTACTTTCCCTTTCTAGGTACTCCTGCTCAGGATCTATTCTGCCTCCTAATAACCTCACCAAAATTTGGCATCAAGTTGGAAAAGTTTGACCACTTCATTGAGTATTATCATCGGCAGCTCGTGGAACACCTGGCTATCCTCAGCTTTAATCAAAGCGCCCCCTCACTGTCTCAGCTGCACCTCCATCTCAAAAGATATAGTCTCTGGGGTGAGGGTTCCCCGCCTCTTTCTCTTCTAAGTCTCTTCTAATTGTCTTGGGTAATTCCAGCATTTATATGCGCTCAACGAATGCTGCCTATAGTGCTGCTCCCGCCGGCGCTGGACTCAAATATAGCCAACGTAATGGGAAACTCGGAGGAGGCGACGGCGTTCAAGCGGAAGATGTTTCTCCAACCGGCTTACGTGCATCAAATAAAACAGATACTGCCGTGGCTCATTGAACGGGGTTACATAAGGTGAATCCGAATGCAGTTCCATAGCAGGTTTCAATCAAGTTCATTATATTTCAAGTATTGTAGTATTCGTTTTGTTCTTTTTTTTTTTAAATTATAGAACTGAAATTATCTAAGCTTTATGAAATTGAATAAGA
The DNA here is from genome assembly GCA_035047585.1 of Drosophila monieri. Lineage (NCBI taxonomy): Eukaryota > Metazoa > Arthropoda > Insecta > Diptera > Drosophilidae > Drosophila > Drosophila monieri. The sequence continues at coordinate 1,356,511 of JAWNPJ010000087.1, read as the reverse complement.
GATATTTTAAGAGAAAATATATAACACTCTTAGTAAATCAACTCTGTAAAATATAATATACAAACGCATTCTATCGTCATATTGTGATCTGAAACAATATTCTCCCTTAAAAGAGTATTTAAAATTAGAATTCGGTAAAGTATAACTACCAATAGCGGTCAATCGTCCCAAAAAATATATACTTAGCTACCATATATGGGAAAAACTTTATGAAGTATTTGAATCTGGGAGAGCGGTTTGTTAAACAAGAGTGTTATCAGGTAATCAAAGCTTGATAGAGAGAGGGTCTTCATATTCAAAAAGCTTTTTGGCCAAATAAAAAGACCGCTTCACCAGTTTCTTTAGACCAAAGAATTGCAACCCGCAGTTGTATTTCACAAGTGAACATCACAAGTTTCCTAATTGTAAAGTTAATATTCGCCAACAGCCCATTCAATAATAATGACTGATAAAGTTCCCGAGTGACTAACCGCAGAAGTGTTTGAGGATGTGCTTAGGAGGAATGGGTTTTGTGAAGGTCAGGAGTTTTAAACCTGAACTGGGATCGGGAGCTGGTGATAACTATGCCACTATTATGTTGAGAGTTAGAGTCGAAGTCGAGCTAACAGGTGAGCTCTCTTATCTCCTTCGATAGTAAAACAGATTATAAATTTTGTTAGGTTGTTCTCAAACGACAAAGTCGAGAAGGTGTCTTTTATGGTAAAGTTGCCCCATCAGCTGGATATTTACAAGGAAATGATAAAGAACTCAAACATCTTCGAGACTGAGCGAATTATGTACAACGACATAGTTCCTGAAATGTGGATATAACATTCGGCGCTAAATCCTACGATCTTAAGAATGCACAGTCTGACTTTGTGGCCCTGGAGGATTTAGGCCAGAAAGGTTTTAAAAATGCCAACCGCTTGGAGGGATTCGATCAAATCCACACCGAACGTGTCCTTAGGAGTCAGAGGCCACAAAAGGACCTTATCCGCGAGCCCATACAAAGGGAATGTTCAACCCAAATAACCAGGCGATGATGAAGGATATTTCAAAGGGCATGGGTGAAAAATTTCTTAAGTGCTGCCAAAGTTTTGAGGGTAAAGGCCTACATAGAAAAAGTGGTACGTAGCAGTAATAAAAGGTTTCAACATTCCAATTTAATGGAAATGTATAATTCATTCTATTTAGAAAGCACTGCAGCCAGAAGTGGTGGACAGGGTGTTTGATTTGTTTTCCAATGTTAAGGATACAGAATTTAACGTCCTGAACCATGGTGTCTTTTGGTGTAATAATATCATGTTTCAATACGATGATCAAGGCCAGATAAAGGAGGTTAATATGATCGACTTTCAGTTTCCCAATTACGGAACTGTTGCCCAGGATCTAACCAATTTTTTGATCTCATCCACCAAGCTGGAGGATAAGCACAACCTTGTGGAGCACCTGAAGATCCTTCAGTACCCTAAGGCACTTCCCAGTTTGCGGGATATTCATAAATCGCTCTTCCGGAATGGCGTCTCTGGTAAGATTCACTGCAGATTCGGGATTTTCATTGGCTAACGAGATTATGGACGATTTTTCAGGCTTTGCTGTGGCTTCCGGAGGAATGGCCGCTGTTCTCATGGAGCCCACGGAAGACGCCAGCTTGGAGAACTTTATGGGGAATGGCTCCGAGGGGGTCGACTTCCAATTGCAGATGTTTGAAAATCCCCGCTATAGGAAGCACTTAGAGGTAGTCCTGCCTTGGCTGCTCCATCGAGGCGCATTGGAGATTGATTAAGTTTGAACTATTACATAAGCATCACAGCTTTTTAAATTAATTTTATTAAACAAGAAAGGAAAGCTAACTTCGGGTTATCGTGTCGGGCTAAGCTTATTTTATTATGTATATATCGGATCGTATATAGTTGGACGATCCTTATTAGAATTTCACCATCAAATAAATGTAATAAAAATAATAAATGTTGGAAACAGCTCCAAGCATCCAAGCATTTGGCAGATCGGATAAAATTGCCCTAAATGGAATGCATTGAAATGTGATGGCATATCCGATCAATCAGTTATATGGCACCTATATACTGCCCGTAAAGGAAAGAAGGCTGTGTGCAAAGTTTGAAGTCGATAGCTTTAAAACTGAGAGACTTTGCGTAGAAACAGACGGACAGACGGACATGCTTATATCGATTCAGGAGGTGATTCTGATCAAGAATATATATGTACTTTGTAGGGTGGGAGATGTTCTCTTCACTGCGTTGAACACTTTTGACCAAAATTATAATACACTCTGCAAGGGTATAATAAATTGTAACAGATGAGCGCGTAATCGGTTTCAATGAGCGGTGACAAACATTAGATAATTTTGCATTCACAAAATAAAGGAATCAGAAATTAGTCCGATACTTCCGTAATTAGTCCTGTACTTCCACAAGTGTTCCCTTCAACAGGCAAGCGCCACACCATATATGGTGAGACTAGTTAGAGTATTAAAAGACTGCTTCCATTTATGAACAAAAAAGTCAAAATAAAATCTCTCTGAAAGCTTTGTTAAAGAGAAAAAGTTTTAATGAAATTAAAGAAGCTCGTGAGAGGATCGAGAGAAGCCTCGGTATCGAATACGATTCAAAAGCTTCTCCGGCTATAAAACGGAGGGAATCCTCCTCGCTTGTTTACTTTACTGCAGAGAGCAACGGGGCGTATACGTGATAAATTCAAATTGCATCTATCTATTTGGATTCTAATACAATGGCGGAAAATAATATACCCGACTGGATCACAGCGGAACTGTTCGAAGATGTGCTGAAGGCAAACATCGAGGGGTACTCCAAAGTCCGTAACTTCAAGGCGGACAGGGGATCGGCGGCGGGTGAGAACTACGCCACGATCATGTTGAGGGTGCACGTTGAAGTGGAGCTGAAGGGTGAGTTACATACCTAGCGGTAGGAACTTTGTGATTCTTATTTTTCCCCCCCCAGATGGCAAAACGAAACAGGTGTCGTATATGGTCAAGCTTCCCCATCAACTTGAAGCCTTCAAAGAGATGATGAAGACCACGAACATATTTGAAATTGAACGGTCTATGTACAATGACGTGGTTCCCGAAATGGAATCCATGTACAAGGATGCAGGAGTGGACATAGTGTTTGGCGCCAAAAGCTTTGATCTCAAGAACGCCCAGAGTGACTACGTCGCCTTGGAAGATCTTGGTATTAAGGGCTTCAAGAACGCCAACCGCCTCGATGGACTCGACCAAGCTCACACCGAAAGGGTTCTGCAAAAGTTGGCCCAATGGCATGCCGCATCTGCCGCGCGCGTTGCAACCCGAGGCCCTTACCCCCAAATCCTATTGACAGGCTTTTTTAAGGAGGAAAACCGACCAATGATGGAGGAAATGATGAAGGGGATGGGCGGGAGGTTCGTCCGCTCGTGTGCCACCTACGATGGTAACGAGGCCTACTTAGAAAAGGTGGTAAGTACTCAAAAAGATTAAAAAAATAGGTGAAGAGCATGATATGAGATTCCTCTATTTTTATTTTAGAAAGCAATTCAACCTATTTTCGTAGACAAAATGATGCAATTTTCTAAAGTAGACCCCACGGAGTTCAATGTGCTTAATCATGGCGATTCCTGGTCCAATAATATCATGTTTCAGTATGATGCGTTTGGCAAAGTTAAAGAGGTTTATCTTGTGGATTACCAGCTTCCTAAATATGGAACAGTAGCGCAGGACCTGCTCTACTTTTTGATCTCCTCTACCAAGTTGGAGGACAAGCTGAGCAAGTTCGACTACTATATCAAAGTATACCACGATTATCTAGTTGAGCACCTAAAAATCCTGAAATATTCCAAGCCCATTCCCACTCTACGTGACATACACCTGGCGTTGTTTAAATACGGATTCTTCGGTAAATTTCTTTTTTTCTTCTTTGCAAAGCGAGTGTTACCATAACATGTGTGCTTTTAACTTTACAGCCTACACCGTTGCCACTGGCGTTATGGCAGCCGTTCTTTTGGATCCCACCGATAAAGCTAGTTTTGAAAACTTCCTGGGAAATACTGCCGATGGGGTCGATTTCCAGATGCAAATGTATAACAATGCCCGCTACAGGAAACACATACAGCTGATCCTTCCTTGGTTGATCAATCGCGGCTCTTTGGAATAGAAAATGCACATTAATTACGCCACGAATCAACCGATTGAGTAAGAATTTAGTGGGACCTGCGATTGATAAGGCTATCTTTTTCTGTATGCGATAATTTTTAAAGGTATTAATAAACGTTAGGCGTCGAACGATAAAGGAGTTCGCATGATTGGTTTTTTTTAAGGGATCCATACTATGAATCATAGGGTAAAACTTATTAAGCTTATAGCGGTACAACCACCAGCAAGCACAACAAAAAAGCGCCATATACGCTTGTTAATGATTAAATGATTATGCCAAACATGTTTATGAAAACAAAAAGCTGTTCAGATTAGTGTAACTTGAGAAAAGCTTGTATCAAGGAGCTTTTGATTCGCCGCATCAACTATCTATATCTTGAAAGGGGACTACACAAACTGACGAATTGACTTCGCAGCTTACATTAAAAAAAGCTCTCCAATGAAATTCTAAGGTGGTATTTATTTGGCTAAATTAATATTAAGTGGCTTCCTTCTATGAAGAAAAATAGACTTTAAATACTCAAAACATGAGAAATTGGAGTCCATAATTAATGGACCCATTTTAAAAATGTTTGGTTTAAATTTACAGGCATGTTTTGTTATTTTATAACTGATCCTATACCTTCTCTGTTAGAAAATATTATTAAAAATGTATTCCATTCCTAATCGAAGATCCAAACATGTTGGGTATTACCCAATGGGTAATTTGCTGTGTCATTTTGGCACAAACGAGCCCAAATAAACAAATCTCAAACAAACAGATAGTAGTCTTTTAACTATCTTTTTAGTCTTTAATTAGTCTCTGGCGGGACTATTTAAGAGATGAGTATCGTAGTACATTTTCCAGTACTTTTTCTAAACTACGTAGGGTCCAACAAAATGCCGCCACAAACAAAGGATGAAGAGGTTAATGGGAGGGATATCCTGATTCCAGAGTGGGTCAAGCCGAACGCATTTGAAGATCTGTTGAAAAAGGAGGTCAAGGACTTCAAGCAGACTAAGTCTCTAAGGGCAGAGGCCGGAGTTGCAGCTGGAGAGAACTATGCCACCGTAATGCTTAGAGTTGAGCTGGATGTGGAAACAAAAGGTTGATTCCCTAACTGAGACAAAATACAACTCTTTAAGGTATATAACTAGAAATTTCACTCCAGACAAAGCCCTGCTAACTAAAGCCTTTATGCTGAAGACTCCCCACCAATCCGAAGCCTATCGCAAAATCATAGATAGAAGCGATATATTTGATGTGGAGCGTGGAATGTACCTGGAGGTGGTCCCCGAGCTGGAGAAGCTGTACCGCGATGTAGGTCTCGAAGTCACGTTTGGAGCAAAGGCCTACGAAATACCAGCAACCGACTATTATGTCCTACTGGAGGACCTCAAGCCACGGGGCTTCCGAAACGCAGATCGTCTTCAAGGCTTAGACCAAACTCACACCGAGAATGTCCTGCGGAAATTCGCCCAGTGGCATGCTGCCTCTGCGGTAATGGTGGAAACCAAAGGACCTTTTGCACCCAAATACACAGCTGGCCTCTTTAAAACTAAGGAAATCGTGGATGCTTTGTGCAACACTAGTACCAAATGTCTGCTAAAGCACGTAGATAAGTATGAAGGCCATGATGCCTATTTGGAGGATTTGGTAAGTTGATTTGGCAGTCTCCATAAGGAGATATGAGTCGTAATCTTATCTTTGTACCATCTGCTATAGACCAGCGTATCAGAAAAGTTACTTGAGGTGGTTGATGATGTGAAGACCCTGAAATCGGACGAGTTTAATGCCCTCAACCATGGCGATTGTTGGTCGAATAACATAATGTTTCAGTATAATGACAAAAATGAGATACTAAACACGTATTTCGTGGATCTTCAAATTCCCAAATACGGAACTGTTGCGCAGGACTTGTACTACTTTCTGCTCTCCTCAACTCACTTGGACATCAAGACGTCCAAGTTCGACTATTTCATTTGGTTCTATCACACGGAATTAGTGAAGCATTTGAAACTACTTAATTATTCCAAGCCATTGCCAAGTTTAAGGAGCATTCATGATTCCCTGAATAGATACAGTGGTTGGGGTAAGCTTAATTGTCTCTCCCTTGGGCATAAATGTATTAAAACGTATCTGTATTTCAGCCTTTATATGCTGCGCCGGCGTTATGGGATATGTATTGCTGGATCCTACTGACGCGGCTGATTTTGATCAAATAATCGCCCAAGAAGACCCCACCTTCAAACAGTCCATCTTCACCAACCCCAGGTACATAAAGCATATGGAAGTCCTTTTGCCCTGGCTGCAACATCGAGGCGCCTTGTCATAAATTTTACATAATTAAATTAAAGAATCAATAAATCAAAAAGTAGCTCATTATTTCAATTATTTATGTATGTATGGAATGCGCTTTAAAATCAATTCCAGATTCTGACAACATGGTGCATCTGTGTTGCGTCATTTGGCCCAGCAATTGTTAAGCAATCAAGTGTCTGTTTATCTAGTGATAAGGCTTATCACTCAGTAAAAATCGCTTCTCCGAGGGTATTTAAGCGAAACAAAATTTTAAGAGTTAGTAATTTTAGCAGTAATTGTGCATTGAGCAACGTTTATTAGGATGCCATCGCAAAGTAACAGTAATGAGGATGTCCGAAGGGATGTTTTAGTCCCTGAATGGGTGAAACCGGCCGTATTTGAAGATTTACTCAAAAACCAGGTGCCGGATTTTAAAGAGACAAAGGCCCTGAGGGCCAAGGCCGCTCTTTCTGCTGGGGAGAACTATGCCACTGTAATGCTGCGAGTGGAACTAGATGTAGAAACTAAAGGTGAAGCTAATTATGACCTTCAAAAATCATTAATTAACTTTTGCGTCCAGATAATTCGATGCAGACCAGAGCCTTCATGTTGAAAGCCCCACACCAATCGGAGGCGTATAGACAGATCCTAGAAGAAAGGGACATATTCGCAATAGAGCGCGGAATGTATTTGGAAGTGGTTCCCGAAATGGAGCAAATGTATCATAATGTTGGATTAGAGGTTAAGTTCGGAGCAGAGGCTTATGAGATACCCGCGTGCGACTACTATGTCCTGCTGGAGGACCTCAGGCCCCGAGGCTTCCGAAACGCAGATCGCCTTAGGGGCTTGGATCTGACCCACACTGAGAGTGTCCTGCGAAAATTTGCCCAGTGGCACGCTGCCTCTGCAGTTCGGGTAGATACCAAAGGGCCCTATCAGGACAAATACACGATGGGATTCGCAAAAAACAAGCATTTTTCGGATGTATTCCTCAACGGCAGCGTCAAGTCATTGCAGCAATACGTTCATAATTACGAAGGACAAGAAACTTACATAAATGATTTGGTAAGGAATCGGCTCTCAATGATTTTCATTTAAACTCCTTTCTTGATATGTTTCCTACAGAAAAAGGTATCTCAAAAAGTAATTGAAATTGTGGACAACCTCAATGACCCAAAGCCGGACGAGTTTAATGCCCTGAACCACGGCGATGGTTGGTCGAATAACATAATGTTTCAGTATAATGATAAGAATGAGCCCGTAAACACATATTTCGTTGACCTGCAGGTCCCCAAATGGGGAACCGTGGCCCAAGACCTGTACTACTTCTTGATATCCTCAACCAGCTTGGATGTCAAACTCTCAAAGTTCGACTATTTCATTTGGTTCTACCACTCCGAATTGGTAAAACACTTGATCCTTTTACACTATTCCAAGCCATTGCCGACTTTGAGGAGTATTCACGATGCCCTTAACAAATACAGTGGTTGGGGTGAGTATCCTTGTGAAGTATTGTTATGGACGAAACGTCAATTATCCCGATCTTCCAGCCTTTGTATGTTCTGCAAGCATATTGGGGTTTGTATTGCTGGACCCCTCAGATGACGCTAGTTTGGATAATGTCATGGCAGAGGATGCCAGCTTCAAAAAGTCGATCTTCACCAATCCCAGGTACAGAAAGCACATGGAAGTTATTCTACCATGGTTAAAACACCGGGGAGCTCTAGAATGAATATCATGAAATAAAATTTTATAACTTATACTTAGTTTGTGATGAAATATATATTTTAAAAATAGAATATTATATGGCCGCTCTGTTTAAAACTCCATATACACATGATATATTTCCAGGATTTTATTATATTATTATTTTATAAATCCATTTCTTGTGACGTCCAAACACACCATAAGCCTATTAAAAGCTTATATAACTATTACGATACGAGTAACGATAGTTGAAAGAAATGATAAGCTGTGTCATGCTTAGAATTAAAATTGCTTTACACAACCGCACCCCATCAAAGTTGGGATAAAGTGCTGTCTCATCAATCCCATTTTCATACAATGAATAAAAAACAATCTGGGCGTCTGTTAAGCCAGATAAGGATTATCATTCTTATCACAATTTGGATTTCCCACACCTAGATGTATTTAAGAGATACTTTATGCGGACGTAATTTCCAGTTCCAGTTCTGAATTCAACCAGATAGTGCCACAATGGGAACAAAGGATGATCAAAAGGAAATCCACATTCCGGAGTGGCTGACATCAGAAGTTTTCAAAGATCTACTCAAACATGAGGTGAAGGACTTCAAAAAGATCAAGTCCTTGAGGGCTAAATCAGGAGTGCCCAGTGGCGAAAACTATGCCACCATTATGCTAAGAGTCGAGCTAGACATTGAAACCAAAGGTAAATTCTTTTTCCAAAGGTAAAGGGGGTACGGCGTTGTTCTATTTAAATTATATTTTTGAATACATAGATAACTCCCAGGTAACAAAGACCTTTATGTTGAAACTGCCACATGCGTCGGAGGCTTATCGGAAAATAATTGAGAAAACAGACATGTTCGATGTGGAGCGCGGCATGTATGTAGAGGTGGTTCCCGAGCTGGAGCAGCTATACCGGGATGTAGGTGTCGAGGTCAAGTTCGGAGCAAGAGCCTACGAAATACCAGCCAGCGATTACTACGTCCTGCTGGAAGACCTCAAGCCACGAGGTTTTCAGAACGCGAATCGCCTCGAAGGCCTAGACCAGGCCCACACCGAAAGTGCCCTGCGTAAATTTGCCCAGTGGCATGCGGCCTCTGCCGTTAGGGTGGAACTAAAGGGACCTTATCCTGAAAAGTATACTAAGGGTTTCCTGAACAACGATGACATCGTAGAGGCATTCTGCAATCGCAGTGTCAAAATCTTTTTGGACCACGTTCATTTGGTAGAAGGATACGAGCCGTACGTTAATGATTTGGTGAGTACGAACGATTAATGGGCATTCACGTTCCTAATAAATCCTTCCCGCAGCGACTTATATCCGAGAAGTTACTGGATATCGTAAAACATATAAACGATGTCAAGCCCGATGACTTCAATGCCCTGAACCACGGGGATGGATGGGCCAACAATATAATGTTCCAGTACAACAAGTCGAAGGGAATCGCCGAGACCTACTTTGTGGATCTTCAACTTCCCAAATGGGGGACCGTCACCCAGGACTTGTACTACTTCCTGTTGTCCTCCGCACAGTTGGATATCAAAACGTCGAAATTTGACTATTTTATTTGGTTTTACCATTCGGAGTTGGTCAAGCACCTAAAACTCCTGAAGTACTCCAAGCCCTTGCCCACCTTGAGAAGCATTCGAGATGACCTAGCCAAATATAATGGCTGGGGTAAGTAGCCTTGGTCTACATTGTACTTGAAAACCCATTTATTATATTTTTACAGCTTATGTCTGCGCTTCAACCATAATGCCATATGTTCTGCTCGACCCCTCTGATGGGTCTGATTTTGATAAGGTATTGGCTGACAAGGACTCATCGTTTAATAAATTGCTGTTTCTTAATCCTCGATTTCACAAGCATATGGCAGTCCTCTTGCCTTGGTTGTTGCATAGAGGAGCGTTGGAATCTACTTATTGAAACCCCTTAACGGACTAGAAACTATAGTCAATAATGAAAACTTTCTTGATAAGATAAGAAGGCTTCAGATAAGTTTTGTGTAAAATTGCAGTCCAAATTGCAATCGAAGTAAAAATGTTCTCATTGAATAACCCTTCAAGAAAGTTGTTAAAAAGATTGATATGGGATTTAACACGGGAAAATAACTAAGTGATCCTGATCAAGAGTTTTTAATTATTTCATTACAATGTGTCCTTCATGAATTGTAAAACTTTTGTCAAAATTTAATATAACCCTCTACAAGAGTATGAGAAAAACAATTTTATATTTCTTCCATGGGAAGCTATTTAGTATTTCTGGCAAAATTAGTCTCTATAATTGCTTTTGCGTTGTTATTCTTTACAAATAGTATGTCTAAGTCAAATATGGTTATGTACTTTTAGTAAACACAATGCCCACATAGGTTTGTTTGGTCGGAACAAGTGTATTAACATATAATATATATATAATTCTATATACAGCTTTGGGGGCTCTCTCTTTGGACGCCAAACAACGCCGTTTTCTCTTAAAAACACCTAAGCTTTTAGACAGAAATCAAAATCTCGCTGCTTATAAGGGAACCGACCGGCAATTTTGTATTTATTTATTAACAATGTCTGAGGAGTCCGGAAATGTTCCGCTGCCGTCCTGGTTAAAAGCGGATCTCTTTGAGAATCTGCTAAGTAAGCGGATCGGGGATGAGTTTCTGGCAATAATGAGCTTCAAGCCGGTCGCTGGTCTCCAGCCCGGCGAAAACTACTCCACCATAATGCTCCGCCTACACTTCGAAGTGGAACTGAAAGGTGAGTCATCGCCACAAAATGTAAGCAGAAGAGATCAAATAATTATTTCTGCCAGATCACTCCACCGAAAATGTAAGTTATATGTTGAAAACTCCCCACGACTTCGAGATGTACTGAGAGATCTTGAAGAAGAACAATATGTTTGTAGTGGAGCGGGATATTTTCCTGCAGGTGATACCAGAGCTGGAGAAGATGTACAAGGATGTCGGCGTGGACATCAAGTTTGGCGCAAGAGCTTTTGAAATCGATGCCCCCGATGACTACGTACTGCGGCAGGACCTGAAGCCATTTGGCTTCAAGAACGTCGATCGTCTGGAGGGTGTAGATATGGCCCATACCAAGTGTGTGTGCAAAAATACTTGCAGCCCACCTACTCTGACAGCATGAAGGATACTATGGAGCAGGTGGCAAAAACTTTGGGCAAGTACCTCCTGAAATGATTGCCACTTTATGAGGGCTTCGAAGAGTACAGTGAAGCTGTGGTAAGTGTTTCATAGGTTCACATTGTGGGTTAGAAATGTAGCCGCGTGCTCTGTTTTTAGCACAAGATCCAGCCCAAAATTGTGGACCTCATGTACTCCATGAACACCCCAGATCCGGACGACTTCATTGCTATCAATCACGGCGATTGCTGGACCAATAACATTATGTTCCGCTACGAGAAAGAATCCGCTGAGCCTGTAGAGACCTTCCTGGTGGACCTTCAGTTGCCAAAGTTGTCCAGTGTGGCCTACGATCTGATGTATTTTCAGCTTGGTTCGACGAAATTCGAAATTCAGCTGAGTAAGTTCGATTACTTCATCAAGTACTACCACGATCAGCTGATCGAACACCTGGAGGTGTTGCAGTACCCAGCGGAGAAGACGCCCTCTCTGAGGTTCCTGCACTCGCAGTTGCTCAAATACGGATGTGTGGGTAGGTGAAAGCTCTCTCTGACTACCCTCTGAAAAGCTCAAACCAGATAATTATATTTGCTTCCCCAAGGCTATCACACTGTTTTGGTTCTGTGCCCTCCGGTTTTGTTGGATCGCACCGACGCAGCTAATGCCAAGGATTTTGTCACGGAGTCGGAAAATGGCGATGGCCTAAAAATGGCCATGTATTCCAATGCGCGTTACAAGAAACATGTTAGCACCCTCCAAACCTGGCTAAACAACCGTGGAGCTCTGCAGTAACTCACACTTTCAAAATATCGCATCAAAACCTTTATGAGAAATATACTATTACCGAAAAACCTCAGCAATATTTTATATAAAAACAAGCCTACAGTTTTTTGATTTTGGTTACATTCCCCTTTTTTGGTATAATGGTTGGGAAGGTTGAGATATGAATATCAAATGAAGATAAAAAAGAAAATTAAATGTTTCCGCTAGACTCTAACTCCTAGAGTAGGGAGTATTGTTTACTTACGTACTTATAATTGGAATGAACTATCAATACTTGTTGAGTTAAACTATCAAATTTGACTTGAAAAGCCTTCTACTTATGTGCTATATGTGGTATTAAAAATGGGAGTCAATTATGATTTGTTGAGTGCGCGGGAATTCAACAAACCCCCTACCCCAGGGATCTCTATCTCCTCCACCTATCACATGTCCTAACCAAACAGTAATTACGAGGAATCACATTATAATTAGAGCGAATGGCGAGCCCAAAGCGGAATACGTGACACTGATAAAGAATGGGAATCAGAAGTGGAAACAAGAAACACGAAACAGTTGTTCGTTATCAATCAAACAATAGACGCTTCATATCACTTATATTGATATACACCTCTCGTTCTGGCCAACTGCTCCGCTCTCGCTCCCTCCACCGCAAATTGCCTCTATTTTTGCCGGCTTTGGCAAACCGAACTGAATTACAAAATAAACTTCAATCGAAGGCACGAGATAAGGCCATTTTTCTTCACTTATAGCCAAATCGGGGCATAGACGACAGTTTGCAGAATGGCGGTTCCGTATTTCCCGCTCGTCAGTCGTCCGGACCACTGCAGTCGATCCATCAGCCGGATACCTCTCCACTTCCAATTAAGGAAAAAGGTTGGACAAGGGTTTGGTGAATCACCATTTCGGGACCTATGATAGGTAGCGCCATGGATTACTATAAAAGGCGGTAACAAATGGCACTTAACTTTATTATTCACTCCAATTTTTGGTAGAAAACATTCGAGTCCTTAACCTCTTGACGCAGAATTTATAAAAAAAAAGGAAACGGTGTGGTGATTTTGAGGATTTCAAAATCAAAGAGTTTTCCTTATCAGTTACTTAATCTTCATTCCGTAATACAAAAATCCCAAATCGAAAAGCAGTCGCGTTTATTAACTGACATGTGACCTGATTTATGGTGTTTCCCCATTAAGTGCCGATCGCCCTAATAAATTTCGCAATCAACGAAAGTTTGGTAATTATCATTACTACAAGTAAGCTACTCATTAGTTAGTATTATTATACTAACTATTTAGTGGCGATGGTTACCGTTTGTAAATAGATAATAATAAGTACCCAAGAAGAGCACATTATCTATGGTCCTTTGAGAAAAGTCTATGAGTCACATTAGCTTCTGCAATTCTATAATTTGTATCTCTATACATTGTATATTTAAAATTCTAATCTTTAAATTGAATTCTCTAATTGATTTATAATCGTATTGCCGCCATTCGACTCCTTATAAAAGTACTTCAAGGTGGGGTGAACTTTTACTGAAGAATTAATCTCCAGACACTTGATCGTTCAAATAAAGTTATTGTGGTCCTATAATGCAATTTTTGCATGGCAATTATTGTCAGAGTTTTATATAGAGGAATAATGGGTGTGGCGCGGCGGCCATTGTCGGCAACTCCATTCATAAAGTGGCGCACCTTTAGAGGCGCCACCTATATTTGACAATAGCGATGTTTGACATTATGTATACGACTCGTTGGTTTTAATTACTTGCCAGGTTTAACATGTCTGACGCCACAAACGGACACAATGGGATTCCCGCCGAAAACCTGCCCGCCTGGCTGCCCAACATAACCCTGGAAAAGGCAGTCCAGGCTCAGGTCGGAGATTTTGAAAAGATCCTTTCGGTTACTCCGCAGAAGGGTAGCGGTGAAGGCGAGAACTACTCCTCACTTTTCCTGCGTCTTTTAGTGGAAGTGGAGCTGCTTGGTAGGGTTTCTCATTACATTTGATCCTGTCTTTCAATTAAAAAAAGTTATTGCACAGACCACAGCACCAAGAGCCTCTCCTTCGTCCTAAAGGCCCAGCACAACAACGAAGTAATGGCCGCCATCTTGGCAAGACTGCAACTATTTCATAAGGAGGACCAGATGTACCACAGTATTCTGCCAAAGTTCGAGCAGCTCTATGCCGACGCCGGAAAAACAATTCAATTCGCCCCGCGGGCTTTCAAAGTCGATCGTGATCTGGGGGTGGACTACATCCTGCTGGAGGACCTGCACCGGAAAAGCTTCAAGAACGAGAATCGTCTGACCGGCCTTGATCTGGACCACATGCACAAGGTTCTGGAGAAGCTGGCGGCCTTTCATGCCGCATCCGCCTGTTACGTTGAGCATAACGGGCTGTTCGGGGAAGAGTTCACCGTGGGTGTTTTTAGCGAGGCCAACCGCCAGCTCCTGCAGGAGTTCAATGCCTCCGGAGCGTTTCTAGCTCAGTTGAAGAAGTGGAAGAATGCTCAGAAGATTTATGAGAAGCTGGTATATATCCATGTGGCAACTGACTTTGTCATAAATAAATCCAAATTATTTATATAGGCTGACAGTGACGATTACTTGGTGGATCGCCTTCTGCAGGATCAGCAATACAATGCCAGGGAGTTCAACGTACTCAACCACGGCGACTGCTGGGCCAACAACATCATGTTTCAGCACGATGCCTTTGGCACAATCAAGGAGGTCCTGTTCGTCGACTTCCAAGTGGGAAAATATGGAAGTCCGGTGGGTGAAAAAGTAATGGATTAATGTAACGCCAAATGAATCAACATTTTTGTGTTATAGGCCAACGATCTGTACTATTTGATTCTGTCCTCGGCAGCTCCAGAGTTGAAAACTGCCAAGTTTGATTACCTGGTGCGTTACTACTTTGACAACCTAGTGGAGAATCTAAAGCTTTTGCAATATCACCGACCCCTACCCAAGTTGAAGAATTTGCACGCCGCCCTGTTCCGCAATGGATTGGCAGGTGAGATCAAATTCGGGACATAAATGAATGCAAATTCAAATTCTAATTCATCAACAGCTTATATGGTCGTCTCCAAGGTGCTCCCAGTCGTTATGCTGGACAAGACGAACAATGCGAATCTGGAGAGCTACATGAACGATGAGTCCAAAATGAAGACCGCCATGTTCACCAACCCCAAGTACGTTCAGGTGATGACGGAGGTGCTGCCATGGTTGGACAATCGCGGCTTGCTCGACTGGAAATAATTAGACCCCAAAATTTAGGGTGTTAGACTCTAATTAGGCATTTTACTGCCATATTCCGCAAATTGTTGATGAACAAATGTTAAATAAATATTTGTCTTGGACGCCTAATTCGTGAAGTATAATACATAACCTATTGTATAAGTATACTATACATAAGCTTTAAAATGCATACAAAAAACTACCTACATATATGCAGCTTTTGGAAACTTTAAGAAAATGAAGTGGTCTGTTCTAGTATATTTTTAAAGAAATGAAGTAAATTTCTCACAGTCGCGTGCATAAAAATAGGAACCTTGCCTACGGATCTCAATCACTTCGAAATTTACATCACCTTTATTTTATTGTTCTCCCAAAATTCAGTAATACAAATTGTCCTAGTGATTTTTATCTGTCGGTTGTGACCATGAAAGTACCGCGAACCCCAGAGTGGGTGACCTCCCTCTCCGTAGACCAGGCCGTCCAGTCCATGCTCGAGAGTGGAGACCGCATCCTGGCCGTTCTGCCCAGTGTCCACCTCATCCAATTCCGCAATTGCACGGTCCTCCTGCCAATTCGCGTCAAGGTCCAGCTAAAGGACTTCTCATTGAAGAAGTTTTCCTTCATTTTAAAAGCCCAGCACGGCAGCAACTTCCAAGCCAAAATAATGAGCCAGCTAAAGCTGTTCCCGCGGGAGCATCACATGTACCACACCGTCTTGCCCAAGTTTGAACAGCTTTACAAAAACGCTGGCGCGAATATACGCTTTGCCCCCAGGGCCTTTAAGCTAGACCACCCTATCGGGGAGAACTACATGCTGCTGGAGGATCTGAAAGCCGATGGATACAAGAACGCAGTGCGGTCCGATGGCTTTAACCTGAAGTGCCTGAAGCAGGTCCTCAAGAAGCTGGCCCAGTTCCATGCCGCTTCGGTGGTCTACGTAGAGAAACATGGCGTGTTCAGCAGACTGCTGACGCACGGAGTCTACACGAAGGCCAACCGACCCATCCTGCGCGAGCTGTCCGATCCGAACACCTTTCTGACGCAGCTGCGCAGGTTGCGCGTAGGCGAGAAGTTCCACAAGCGACTGGCAGACAAGGAGCAGGACCTCGTGGACGAAGTACTGAAGCTGCACACTCCCAACCCCATGCAGTTCAATGTGCTCAACCACGGCGACTGCTGGGTCAACAATGCCATGTTCCGGTTCGACGATGTGGGAAATGTTGAGGACACTGTTCTGCTGGATTACCAAATGGTCAAATACGGGTCACCAGTGAGATTTGCAAATATCATCATTATGTAAATTATATTTCTTAATCCGTAACCTTTTCAGGCCAATGACCTGTACTACACTATTCTCTCCTCCGCCGAACGGGACATTAGATTGGCCAAGTTCGATAACATGGTGCAATATTATTTCTACCACTTGCTAGATAATCTCAAGCTTCTCAACTACCAGAATCCCCAACCAAAGCTCGAAGAAATTCAGGATGGTCTCAGCAAGAACGGTCTAGCAGGTGGGTACATCCCAGAGTTACTTGTACAAAAATAATGCCACAAACTCATATAGCCTATGTTGTTGTGTCACGGGTAATGCCCATTTCGTTGATGAACCAATTCGAAGACGAGGTCAATGATGACTATGCCTCGAAAATGAAGTGCTCCATGTACACCAATCGAAAGTATATACAGGCGGTTAAAGAGATCCTGCCCTGGATGGAGGAGCGGTCACTGTTGGGTTAGGTTCGCAGAGGTGGACTTCAATTATTGCAGCTATCAGGAGCTTATTTTAAACAATAAAGTTATATACTTTATTTATATATATAAATTTTTTTACATATAAGAGTTTCCAAAATATGTTGACTGATTTAATAAAATCACGATAAATACCTTTTTTTAAAGCATCATCCTAACGCTTTACTATTTTTTGCCAAACCATTCTGTTTGCGGGTCAATGTTTTTATAGTGCTGAACCCCTGCCTTACCAATAAACTAATCTTATCATTTATTGTGGTTTCACCTGAAGACCTAACTATTTCGTCGTTTTAATTTTTCCTAATTTCGCGAGCTTTGCCTATTGTTACGTTTGAATGGATTCGGCACTACTTACTTCCCAAAAATAAAGTCAGCTCGTTCCAACAGTCTATCAGAGTTTCTAACTGATATTTTTAATTATCAGACCAAGCGACGACAATCGTCACGATTGGCACACGCCTCGAACTTGCCCCTCTAATATTTCCCGATGTCGGATGATGAAGCGTTTTCAATTGGCATTGCTCAGTTTGCCAGAGAGGAATATTTATACATACAAGTATCGCGACACAACTGCGGATGGCTGGTTGGAATTTTAATTAATTTGTTGAGCCACAATTGGTTTCTATTATTCGACTATGTCAACATTGGGTCTATTGATGTTCATAGATATCGGAGATGTCGAATATTGCACATGGAGGTTGATCTTGAATTTTAATTAATGGTTATTACCGGTTAGCTTTCGGTAATAAATAGCTTGAGCTTCAATTTTTGGATTTTTGAAGAGTGCAGTACTTTTGATAATAATATCTACAAACCCTAATAAACAAGTCCCCTAATCTCTAATGTTCTTCAGTGTTCAGGCACGACCTAAAAAATTATCTTTCTGCTAGTAATCATTAGTAGAATATTGACCAGATTCAAGAATATATATTCCTGCCAAACATGGCCATAACTTCAGTCAGCGTTCCGCGTTTTCTACTACGAGATCCCACTATTCAAGAGGAGGAAAATTTCATATTTTTGTATCTCATAATCAACATGCTGTCTAAGCTCGTAAATCCAAACGAATTTCTGCTTATACCGAAGTGGATAAACGAGGACTACTTTATACCTATTCTTGAAAAGGATGTGGCCAACTTTGTAAAAATTCTTAGCTTTTTGCCGATTGCCGCCACGGCTCCTGGAGAGAATTATACCTCTATTATGGTCCGGGTTGAGATTGAATACCTCTCAAAAGATGGTTCTAAGGAGGAAGTATCTTATATACTGAAGACCGTACTCGACCTCAATAAAGGTGGTGCCATGGTCGAACAAAGTGGAATGTTTCCCAGGGAAAAGGGGATGTACCAGCAACTCATCCCGCAATTCCAGAAGCTCTACAAGGAGGCTGGAATCAAGGTCGAATTGGCCCCCAAGTGTGTCCACACCGAAGAAACCCCCGAAAGGATTACAATTGTTTTCGAGGACCTGAGGAGGAAGAACTTCCTCAACATTGACCGGCTGAAGGGACTCGATTTGCCACACATGCGATGCGTCCTAAGGAAACTGGCCGAACTCCACGCTGCATCGGCGGTTTACCGCCATATTAATGGGCCCTTCGATACCAGATATAGCAAAAACATGTTCTGTGAGGAAAACAGGGAACTCTTTACAAAATTAAGGGAATTCCGAGAACCGCAGTATCAGAAGGCAATGCAGGAATGGGGCATCCCCGATATTGAAATATACATAAAGAAGTCTCCTTCAGCCTCAAAATTTTTCGAGGAGACACTGAAGCTGAATAAGATCGATGAGAAATCCTTCAACGTTCTCAACCATGGCGATTCCTGGTGCAACAATATTATGTTCAAACACAAGGAGAACGGCGAGGTCGAGAGCACCCTCTTTGTGGACTTGCAGCTCTGTAACTGGGGCAGTCCCGCGCAGGACCTCTGGTACGTTATTGTGTCCTCGGCTTCGCTGGACATCAAGGTCAAGGAGTTCGACCATTTCATTAAAATCTACCATGAACGACTATCGGAGTGCCTAAACCTACTTAACTATTCGAAACCTGTGCCCACTCTGAAGGATATGCATGTAATGATGATCAAGGGCGGCTCCTGGGGTAACTGATCGAGTCCTAATTTCTAACAAAATCAACAAACTAATCTTTTTCCTGAAGGATACGTTACTGCCACCGGGGTGATGGTGGCCGTGCTGATGCCCTCCGACAAGGACTCCAACATGGACAAGATGTTGTCTGTAGGACCCGAATCCGATGCCTTCAGGCACAAAACTTTTACGAACCCCCTTTATGTCAAAGCAATGAAACAACTACTTCCCTTCTTCGATCAGAGGGGCGTACTTGATTTCGACTAGTCTAGCTGATCCAGCTTAATGTGTAAAAATAAATTTCCTATTTATTTAAATGCATTTTTATACCCTTGCAGAGGGTATTATAATTTTGGTCAAAAGTGTGCAACGCAGTGAAGGAGACATCTCCGACCCTATAAAGTATATATATTCTTGATCAGGATCACCTCCTGAGTCGATATAAGCATGTCCGTCTGTCCGTCTGTCCGTCTGTCTGTCTGTTTCTACGCAAACTAGTCTCTCAGTTTTAAAGCTATCGACTTCAAACTTTGCACACATCCTTCTTTCCTTTGCAGGCAGTATATAAGTCGGAACGGCCGGGATCGGTCAACTATATCCTATAGCTGCCATATAACTGATTGATCGGAAATGCCATAACTTTGTTGTTTTTAAAGTTAGAAGGATGGGACTTGCTGTGGACTCCTCTTTTAGCAGACTTATTCGATCTGCCAAATTTCATAAGGATCGGCCGACTATATCCTATAGCTGCCATATAACTGATTGATCCGAAATGCCATAACTTCGTTGTTTTTAAAGTTAGAAGGATGGGACTTGCTGTGGACTCCTCTTTTAGCAGACTTATTCGATCTGTCAAATTTCATAAGGATCGGCCGACTATATCCTATAGCTGCCATATAACTGATTGATCGGAAATGCCATAACTTCGTTGTTTTTAAAGTTAGAAGGATGGGACTTGCTGTGGACTCCTCTTTTAGCAGACTTATTCGATCTGTCAAATTTCATAAGGATCGGCCGACTATATCCTATAGCTGCCATATAACTGATTGATCCGAAATGCCATAACTTCGTTGTTTTTAAAGTTAGAAGGATGGGACTTGCTGTGGACTCCTCTTTTAGCAGACTTATTCGATCTGTCAAATTTCATAAGGATCGGCCGACTATATCCTATAGCTGCCATATAACTGATTGATCGGAAATGCCATAACTTCGTTGATTTTTAAGTTAGGAGGATGGGACTTGCTGTGGATTCTACTTTGGGCAAACTAATTTGATCTGCCGAGTTTTATAAGGATCGGCCGACTATATAAGATCCGAAATATATCTAATAATATAAGCTGCCACATATCTGCAAGGGTATATCAACTTCGGCTCCGCCCGAAGTTAGCTTTCCATTCTTGTTTTTTATTAATTTTCATGTATCGTTAGTTTTAAAACAGTCATCATGATAATGATAATAGCGTCTAATTTCATATAACAAATACATTCCGATAGCAGCAGTGCCCGGAATTCTATTGAACGGCTATTTAAACGCGTCGACCAAAAAATAAGGCATCGATTATACGGATCTATTGTTTCTTTGGTGTTTGTGTGAGTTCAAACAAAACTTGTTTGCTTTATCAGGTCGGAACGCAGCTCTATTCGGGTAAATATAACGAGCCCGCCAAATGGGCAGAGAGCTCAGTATTTATACGTCGTCAGAAACCGTCGGACGCGACCCCATCTACTCTTCCTCCAAACGGGAATTCAAATCTAAAATTTTCAAAGTCGGTCAGTAATGAATGGCAATTGAGGCAAATTCGAATGAAAATAGGCTTTGAATTGATGCGGATGTGTGACGTTTTAATGAAAAATGCAAAGCAAATATGTGAATAGAAATACTATGTGTGTGCTAAAACAAATTTAAAAAAATTAGTTTGGAAGTCAACGAAGCTTTCCGATAAAATGACTTGGAACTCATTTGTCAGAATGACACGGCAACAATTCAAGAATACACATAGTATCGACGCATTGAGGAAACGAATACTAAATAAAACTATTTCCTCTAGTCACACCCAATGTAGAGACATGTTAAGGTTTTCCGATTGCAATTTTCTCAATTCAAAGTGTTCGGGGTAGAATAAGATAAATGTGCATTGAAGTTGTGTAATTACTCTGAACTTTAACCTCTAATCACTTCGTCATGTGATCAATTAATTTCTCTATTAATTATAGGGTCAGTGAAAATGTCGCCAAACAACAAAAGCGAAGATAAACCCGTAAACCCCAACGAGGGGCTTCACATTCCAAAATGGGTGAACGAGGACTTCTTCCTGCCCATCCTGGAACAGGACGTGGACAAATTTGATAAGATAGTG
Source organism: Drosophila monieri (assembly GCA_035047585.1). Lineage (NCBI taxonomy): Eukaryota > Metazoa > Arthropoda > Insecta > Diptera > Drosophilidae > Drosophila > Drosophila monieri. Next base: position 1,335,026 of record JAWNPJ010000087.1, on the reverse strand, counting down.
AGCTTCGCGCCTATTGCCGCCACAAGTCCAGGAGAGAACTATACGTCTATTATGATCAGGGTTATTGTGGACATTTTGCTAAAGGGTTGGTTGAAATTTAAATACAATAAATAAAATACATTTTAATAATATGATATTTTTACTCTCAGACGGCAGCGAGGAGAAGGTCTCCTACATCCTGAAAACCATGTTGGAAGCCGACAGTGGAGCTGATGTCATCGATAGCATGGGCCTCTTCCCCAAGGAGCGTATGATGTACGAGGTGCACATCCCCCACTTCGTGAAACTGTACAAGGAAGCCGGCGTGGATGTGGAACTAGCTCCGAAGTGTCTCCACGTGACATCCAACAACGACTGCATCACCCTGGTCTTCGAAGACCTGCAGCGACAGAAGTTCAAGAACGTGGACCGCCTGAAAGGATTCGACCTACCGCACATGCGGCGAGTCCTGCGGAAACTGGCCGAACTCCATGCCGCCTCCGCGGTAGCCAGAGAGGTGAATGGACCATTCGATCCTCTCTACTGCGTCTCCATGTACTCCGAGGCGAGTCGGCCGCTTTTCGAAAGTCTCGGAGAGATGCGACAAGTGCAGTTTCTGAAGGCCATGAGGACCTGGGGCCTGGACAATATTGAAAAATACATCTCCGCCATCGGCAGTCCTACGGACTTTTTCAACGCGGCCATGAAGGTCAATCAAGTGGACGAGAACGAGTTCAATGTCCTCAACCATGGCGACTGCTGGGCCAACAATATCATGTTGAACTACAAGGAAAATGGGGAGATCGACAGGACTCTCTTTGTGGACCTGCAGATCGGCAAGTGGGGCACGCCCGCCCAGGATCTTTGGTATCTGATCACCACATCAGCATCTCTGGACATCAAGGTCAAGGAGTTCGATCACTTCATATATATCTACCACGAACGCTTAGCGGAATGTCTGAAATTGCTGAACTACTCGAAGCCCATTCCCACACTGAGGGACTTGCATATTTTGATGCTAAAGTATGGATACTGGGGTGAGTGGATTTTACGTTATTAAAAATGCAATCATGAACTGTATCTATTTTAATTAATAGGATTTTTGACCTCCATGGGCGTGTTGGTAGCAATTCTTCTGCCCACCGACAAGGATGCCAATATGAAAATGATGATGGCCCCAGGACCCGAAGCGGATGCCTTGCGCTACAAAACCTTTGTAAACCCCTACTTTGTGACAGCCATGAAGCAGCTGTTCCCATTCTTCGAAAACAAGGGCATATTGAGCCCCTAGATCCTTTAAGTTCATTTTCAGAATTGTTTAGTGTTTGGCCAATGTAATGTGATATCATGAATGTATATAATAGGAATGAGCAATAAATAACACTTTTTATTTATTAAAATCTTGATTTAAATGCTAGTGGGTTACAAATTGGTTTCCTAACCTTTGCCTATAGACCGGATTTGCGTGTAGTCACAGTGACTTGCAAAAAATGTGTTATATAAACAAGCAACAAAATCGGAATGGGGCTTTCTTAACCCACAAACGAGAAGCCGGAGATGCGACTTTATTGATGTGTGATTTCCCTCGGCTTGAAGTTTGGGCCCATGAAGTTGTGCCAAAACATTTTTATAATAAAACTAGAATGGAAAGATAACTTCGGGCGGAGCCGAAGTTGATATACCCTTGCAGATATGTGGCAGCGTATATTATTAGGCCAATCCTAATAAAACTCGGCAGATCAAATTAGTTTGAAGAAGGATGTGTGCCAAGTTGGAAGTCGATAGCTTTAAAACTGAGAGACTAGGTTGCGTAGAAACTGACAGACGGACATGTTTATATCGACTCAGGAGGTGATCCTGATCAAGAATATATATACTTTATAGGGTCGGAGATGTCTCCTTCACTGCGTTGCACACTTTTAACCAAAATTATAATACCCTCTGCAAGGGTATAAAAATGCTTAACAACCATGAGTATCTATCAAAGATATTTCGATTTTAGCCAAATAACAGGTGGTTGAGAGAGTCGTCAACCACAAACTTTGTTTTTTGTTTGTATTTAATCAGTCGAAAACATTTCAAAAGATAATTATACACCACGGGAAATGGCACTGAGCTATATATGTATGACAGGTAATATATGTCATAGATGGGACTTTAATTGCTGATGCCAGTCATTCTATAATTAGGAACACGCAAATAATTCTCGTTTATGATTCTTCCAGTTGGGCGACCTGCGCCAAGCCAGATGGAAATTAGCGATGCAAATCAGGTACTTTGTTTGTTTTTAAAATTATCTATTTCCAGCCGATTCAAACTATTCTTTGTGTGTATACACTGAGAGAAACAAAAATTTCTAAATAAATTCGGACAGAAGCGATGTTTATAAAACTTCAACGCTGGAACCTATTCTTTACAGAAGTTGAAAATCATGTACTATTTTATAACGGTATTTCAAAATTGTCTCACATGACCCACTGCGATGTCCATATTATTGACACTTTCAATCCGACCAATAAGCGGAATACCTTTAACGATTTGGGACCAATTCTCTTTTCCCAATATTTTTTCAATTTTTCCCCTGGACTTCCTTGAAAAATGGGGGAAGGCATGGGAGCAGCATGTGGGCCCACAGCGATGCCTATATTTTTTCTAAATTATTTATAAATAAAAAATAAAAGTATAGATCTTAAGATTTGTAAGGAATCCCTTTTTATTTATTATTTAAAATGCTCCAATGTATTAAGTCGAAGATAAATCCATTTATGTCTCTTTAAAATAACCCAACTTGTCCATTCGTTCTAGTATTATTTTAAGGTCGTTTATATAGCCCTTCGAAAATGAACACATTCTACGCTTTTCTTCGTTCTGCAAAATGTCACCAAAGTCCTCGGAGTTGTCTTTGAGGGCCCACATAAAAGGCACGAACGTGCTAAGAAGGTAGAACTCTACAGAACAAAATGATAATAATAGTTTTTTGACAAATATAAAAAGTGCTCACCATAGTATTTATGCTGATGCATCCGCTGCCAAAGCCCAGCCCGGGTTGGCATTACCCCTCTATAACCAATTTTCCCCAAAGTTTCCTCGAAAACCGAGTAATAATAGTTGATAAGGTCCTCCCAGTGGTTCCAACGGAATTCGGGCTCCATAAGCATATAAATGGAATACACCAGATCGATTGTCAAGGGAAAGACATTGCTGATTTGAAAGTCCAATAGCATTACGTCCTCGAAGGATTCATTCTCGTACTTGAACATCATATTGCGAAGGTGAAAGTCTCCATGGCACAGCGTCGTGTATGGATCAGTATTTGGGTTGTTACGGAACTGCTTCCACTCAACTACCAGTCTCTCCAGAAAATTTTTCCCAATACTTTCAAAGTAAGGTTTATATTTGTTTAGTTCCGGTTCACTGCCCAGAACTTCCACAAAGAACACCATTCCTGTTTTTGAGAAAGACTCTTTCAGTATGTGAGGCATTTCAAACAACCCATGGGTAAAGCTTTTCAGCATCTGAGGGCTCTAAAAATGTTCAACCTTTATAAAGCGTTTTATTTGTCATATTCTGTGACTTGCCTCATTCTGTACTTTAAGACTGGCCGCATGCAATTTGGCCAATTTAAAATATGCGCGGCGAATCTCAGTCTCTGTGACACCCCGGTCTCTTGGAACAAAGTAGCCCATATCAACGAGATCCTTGAAGATCAGCACTTGGTGTGGTTCCATGCTGTGATAAATGCAGTCAACGTAAAGCTTCGTGTGGTCCCCCGCCTGGAGGAGAATTCTTTCGAGCTCGGGTAGTACCTTGTTGTACATTCCCACCTCGGTTTCAAAAATGGGAGACCCTGCAATCATGTCTTTTTTGTGGCCCTCCGCCTCCGGCATAGTTTTGATAATCAGTGATGTAGTCAGATCTCCATCCCGAGGTGTGGTGTACCTAACCTTGGCCCGGAACATGATACTGGCATAGTGGTCGCCCTTGGCTGTGGCCGGGGAAAAGAACACCTCGATTACCTTTAACTCGGGCTCTGCCCGGTAATCCTTAAGGGCCTCAGTGATGAACACTTTATCTAGCCACACAGGGGGCACCAATTCGTCATCATTGTAATCGCTATTTTGATTATTTTCGGGCACGGACATATCTTTATAGGGCTCTGCGTCGAGTTTGGAAAGAGAGGGAACTGAGAAATCCGGTTTTCCCACTGGGGTATCTAATAGAGAAAGCTCAACCAAAGTTTAGAAATTGATAAATAAATGAGCTTTTGGTTTTTTGTGAACTAAACATTGGTTCTCTTTCAAAGAGAGAATTTTCAAAGAGAAAATTGGTTGCTACAGCAACAATCTCTGTGTTCTACTGAAGATCTACAACAAACACCAAAACAAATATAGTCTGGTCTGATATGAACAACCTACTTAATTTATACAAAACTATATAGTTTAGCATTAAGTTAGAAAAATATATATTATGGTCAAATAAAATTTATTTTTCTCTATTGTATTTTTCTTACAAAATATAACGATCTTCTAAAGATCCTCAAAGTAGCCAGCCCTTTCGAATCTTTGCAGCATGTTTCTGGCATCTTTAACATATTCCGGTAGGTTATAGCACAAGCGACGAGTTTCATCATTATGGAGGAGATCTCCTATGTCTAAACCCTTGGATCTCAGACCCACCGAAATCGGCAGGAAAGTGCTTAACAACAGGAACTCTGAAATTCTAAGCTTTATAATAAATGCGTTTTAAGTCAAAAGTCACTAGGCTCACCATAATATCTGTGCCTTTTCATCGCTGTCCAAAAGCCCAAAGGACACGGCATTTTTCCCCGATAGTCTATCTTCCGAAGCGTTTCCAGTAAAATGGAGAAGTAGTACTTCAACAGGTGCTCCAGTTCTTCAGCCCTTTGTTCAGGCCCCATCAACATATAAATGGAGTACATGAGGTCGACAGGTAGTGGCACCACATTGCCACCTTGGTAGTCAAGGAGCATGACATCCTCGTAGCACCCCGTCTCTTTATTGTGCTTGAACATCATGTTCCTTGAGTGAAAATCTCCATGGCAAAGCACGTAGTATGCATCGAGCTGGGGGTTCTTTCGGTACTCCTGCATTGTCTCGCAGAAACGCTCCTTGAACTCCAAGTGGATCTTTTCAAAGTATGGTTTGTACTTTGCCAAGTCGTCGTGCTTGGAGAGCATTTCTTTGAAGGGTGCCATGCCGGCATTCATGATAGGACTGTCCAGCATGCCGGGCATTTCAGATATTCCGAACTTGAACTCGTTCAGATAATCCGGCCGCTAAAAAAGAACACTATTTAGTCTATCATGGGTATAGATGGTTCTTGCGTACCTCGTTGATCATTTTCATGCTGATGGCATGGATCTTGGCCAGTTTCGAGTAGGCATTGCTAATCTCCTCTTGCGAAAGCCAGCGCTTCCTGATCACCTCGTAGCCCATCTCGACCAGATCCTCGAAGATCATCACCTGCCTGGGTTCCAAGCTGTGGTATATGCATTCCGCAAAGAGCTTGGTTGTGTCGCCCACCTGGCGAAGAATCCTCTCCATTTCGGGTAGGACCTTGCTGTACATTCCAATCTCCGTCGGGAAAAGAGGCGAACCTTCGAACATATCCTTTTTAAGCCCCTCCTCTACGGGCATTGTTTTGATGATCAGGGACTTTGAGAACTCTCCCTTCTGGCTGGCATACCGTACTCTTGCCCGAAACATTATGCTGGCATAGTGATCTCCTTTGGCGCTGGCAGGTGTGAACTTGATATCAGTCACCTGGAGCTCAGGGGAGTTCTCATAGCTTCTCAGAACTTGGGTAATAAATTGCTCGTTGAGCCATTCGGGGGGAGCCAATTCATCGGCATTGAAACCACTTGTTTCCTCCTCGGACATGTTATAGCTCATGACAATTTCGACAAACTGACTCCTACTTGCAACTATTTAGTTCTCGAGCTTTCGAGTGGATCGAGCTTTCCTTTGTAAGCGTGTAATAAATTGTGAAATTATTCCCAATTTTGAAGAGGAGCAGGCGCCCAATATGAACCTAATCGGTAATTAGAAAGCCCCAACTATAAGCTTTTTTATAAAGAAATATTTTGTTTTGACCATTTTATGTTTGGTTGGCTCAAAAGCTCATACTTTATTTTCTCTTAAGTTTTTGTTGGGTTAAGAGACAACTGTTAAATCACATATTGAAATAAAAAAAAAATATATGCTTCTGGACTCTTAATTTCCTCAACCTAAACCCCTTCGTAAAAAAACTGAGTTTTTTATAAAAGCGGCTACCGACCTCATACAATATTCATTGCAAGATAAACATTCAAGAAGTGTCAAGATCAAATCTACGGAAAGTCTCAATGGCTGGTGAAGATATATTTAATCCAAACGAGCATTTGGAAATACCAAATTGGGTAACTGCGGAGTATTTCGAAAAAATTCTGAAGAAAGACGAACCTGAATATGAGAAGATATTGAGTTTCACGCCAGTGGCTGCCATTCCGCCCGGCGAGAATTTCACCTCGACTATGCTTAGAATTTACATTGATTTTCGGATGAAAGGTAAGCTTGAATGATGGATTGCATTCCATTACCAGAAATGAATAGCTTAAACTGTAATTATTAAAGCTTCCACTGTAATTGGCTTCGCGTGAAAAATGTCGTAAAGTTTTAGATTTTTGAAGCTATGGAAGCACTGGCAATAACTTACATTCTTCATTTATCCCCAGATGGCAGTTCCAAGCACAAAACCTACGTTTTCAAAACAATGCTGGCGGAGGAGCGAGGGGGCAAGGAAATCCGAGAGGCAGGCATCTTCCAGAAGGAGCTAATGATGTACCAAACGTATATCCCCGCCTTTGAGGAGCTCTACAGAGCCGCCGGCCAGGAAATTCAGTTGGCTCCCAAGTGTCTGCACACAGAGGAGAGAAATAATGACAATCACTTTGTGTTTGAGGACCTGGCAGTGAAGAAGTTCAAGAATGTCGATCGCATCAAGGGCCTGGATAGGAAGCATATGGACAGATTCTTCCAGAAGCTCGCAGAGTTCCATGCGGTGGCTGCCGTGTATGCGGAACGGAAGGGACCCTTCCCCGAAGAGTTTGAAGAGGGCTTTATTGGAAAAAATAACGTCAAGGAAAACGAGGAGGGCTTTCTTGTGAAGGCCAGGACCTACCACAAAGCTATGGCTGGTTGGGGTATGGAAGATGCGGAGAAGTACATAAAAAGTTTTGTAAGTCTGCTGTAAACCCTCTCCGCTTTAAAAACAAATCGTGATATTATCCTTTTCCTCCTTAGCCAACAGTCAAACAGTATTCAAAAATGTGTCAGAGTAATTTAGAAGTGGATCCTTTAGCCTTTAACACCCTCACCCACGGAGATTTCTGGTCCAGCAATCTGATGAGCAGTTACCTTCCCAATGGCGAAATCGATGAGGTCATTATGCTGGACTTCCAACTATGCAAGTGGGGTAGTCCTGCTCAGGACTTGCTGTTCTTCATCACCCTCTCCGCTGCCAAGGACATACAACTGAAGGAGTTCGACCAGTTCGTAAGAGTTTACTGGGAAAGGCTGGTCGCGTGCCTTAAGTTGCTGAACTACCAGCAGCCTCTGCCCAAGTTGCGGGATTTGCATACTTCCTTATACAAAGAGAACAACACTGTCTACCGTGAGTCAAATCTGAAGAATGAAATTGAACCAATATTTATTTTTTTTTCTTCCTACAGCCTTTATAGCCGTATTCAACCATCTGCCTGCGATCCAGTTTCCAACCGACAAGGACTCCAATATTCACTCCTTGATGAGGGACGACGAGGAGGGCGATAAGTTGAGACTTCGCATGTTTACAAATCGCAGTTTTACGGAAATAATGAAGGAGCTATATCCCTTTTACTATAATCGCGGAATCTTTAACTTTAGTGACTTCCAGTAAAAATATTGAATAGTGATAGTGAATAGAGATTAGTTATTAGTGGTTGTCTGTATCGTTTAATTTAATAATGAATCTTATGTAATCGGTGTCCTTTCTAAAAATTTGCTTTTTCTCTATGAAATGTGAATCCATCAACCTTAAAAAAAGAGGAAATGCTTATAAAGATTAAGGAGGTGTCAAAAAAATACTTCTCTGTTTTGCAAACCTTTGATCAACATTTTAACACCCGCTTTTAGGGTGTTATAATTTCAGTATAAAGAAGTAGAAGTAGTTTCAGTAGAAGAAGTATAATTTCATTCATGATGACGATTGTGTGATCAACCCAAACTGTAAGCATGACTGGCATTTCCCACAAAACTAGAATAATCTTAAGGAAAGCCCGCGCGTATCATCACAAGAATATTATACAATTCAACAACTTGATAGACTGAAGGCGTTCAATCGCCGAAGTATGACGTATGTCGTAGTATGTATGTAGTAAGTGTTTGTTATACAAGTAGTTAAAAATAAACACCCCAAGAATATCAGGCGTAACTTTGATTATACGCTACGATGAACTCGCTCATTGCAGAGTTTCATATCACACAGAAAGCCATTGCCGAGCCTTCTGCTAATTATTGATAATGGCAAGGTTAGAAAAGCCTTATTAGAAATTTTCATACAGAAAACCGCTGGTAATAATACCCTATCAAAAGAGCTGATTGTTAAATTAGCAAACCTTTCGATTCGCAAGTCATAGTGACAGAAAAAATTGTGTTAAACTCATTAAGATTAGGACGAGTATAAAAAGTTTATTGTTTTAGGTGTCTGTCTATGCATTCTAACCTATACTAAAATAAATCACGAATAATCAAGTGGGCACCCTCCAATAAGGAGGAAATAATCATGATTACTCATAAAAAGAGTACACCTAGACACAGGCAATTATCAAGTCCTGATAAGATTAACTGATAGTTTTTTCATTAAAAACTTTTCCCGCTTATAAGGTGTAGAAACTCAACAAAAAACCTATTAAAGCAAAAAAGCACCGCTGTTTCAGCTTAGTTCTCAAAAAGCTGTTGCAGGAAAACACTAAATTGAGAGAGAATTTCATAATTTCTTAATATGGCTGACGAAATAGTGAATCCCAACAAGCACCTAATGATCCCAGGCTGGATCAATGAAAAATACTTTGCCGGCGTTCTGGCCAAGGACGAGCCAGATCATGTAAAGGTTCTGAAATTCACGCCAGTGGCTGCCATTCCTCCGGGCGAAAATTTCACCTCGACCATGCTGAGGATCCACATTAAATTAGAGATGAAAGGTAAGACTTCCTGTACCAAAAAGCTCGTTTTTCTGTAGGAAGCTGGAAAAGAAACTTTAGAAAATAAGTACTTAAGGGACGGAGTGATACCTTAGTGAATATATTTTGATATTCACAAAAAATAAAGCGGAGACTAAGCCAAAACCTTTTATTTTTCAGATGGCAGTGCCAAGGATAAAACATACATTTTTAAAACGATGCTGCCCGAGGAGCGGGGTGGCAAGGACATCGCCGATTTCGGCCTGTTCCCCAAAGAGGCCAAGATGTACGAAACATACCTTCCGGCTTTCGAAGCCCTTTACAAGAAGGCTGGCTGGGACATTCAACTGGCGCCAAAATGCCTGCATACCGAGGAGCGGAATGGAGACATTCACTTCATCTTCGAGGACTTGCGCGAGGAAGGATTTGGGAACCTGGACCGCACGAAGGGGCTCGACATGACGCACATGACGGCGTCATTGCGAAAACTGGCGGAATATCATGCAGTCAGTGCTGTTTACGAGGAACAAAATGGACGATATCCCGAGGAGTTTTACGAGGGCTTCGTCACTCGGTCGGTCAAAAAGTTCCACATAGACGGCTTTAACATCAAGGAAAAGGCCTACAAGAAAGCCATGCTCAGCTGGGGAATGCCAGACGCCAAGAAATATGTTGATAAGTTTGTAGGTTTGGAAACTACTATGCTTGCTGAATAGATTAATAAGCTTGATAATTTGCAGCCAAACGCAGAGCAGTATTGGGCCCAGTGCCTGGCCACTTTAAGCTATGAACCAAATGAGTTTTACGTTCTCAACCATGGAGACTTTTGGTCCAGCAATCTCATGACGAGCTATCTGCCCGACGGGAGCCTGGATAAACTCATTTTGCTAGACTTCCAGATATGCAAGTGGGGCAGTCCTTCCGAGGACTTGCTCTTCTTTTTGATTCTCTCACCTCGAAACGACTTGCGAATTAAGGAGTTTGACAACTTTGTGAGGATCTACTGGGAGCGCCTCGTCGAGTGCCTAAAGGTCCTGCAATACAAGAAGCCTTTACCTGCACTCCGGGAAATCCAAAGGTCCATGTACCACAAGAACTCCTCTTTCTACGGTAATTGCAATAATCCATCATCTTTTTATTATTATTGCTTATGTCGGAAATCTGTTTTGTAGCTTTCTTCAGCATATTAAATCACCTGCCAATAATCCTGTTCCCCAGCGACAAGGACAGTAATATCCACAACATGTCTGCGGAAACGCCAGAGGGTGAGAACCTTAGAGAACGCCTACTTGCGAATCCTGCCTTCGGCACCGTTATGAAGGATCTGTATCCCTTCCTCTACAACAGGGGGATCTTGAACTTCGAAGATTACGACGAATGATCCATAAGAATTATATTTTACCAAATAAATGTACTAAAAATGTTAAGTCAGCTGGTTTATGATAAAACTTGTATCATTATATTTTGAGTAGAGCTATCTAATCAGACGACTTTTAAGAGTTTAAGGTTTATGGTCAGTCAGTAAAACTGATAACGAAGGGTCTTTTGTTGACAGTATTTCTTGAAAGAGTTTTTCAGAAACTTTATTGTTAAATAGTTTTTTATACCCTTGCAGAGGGTATTATAATTTTGGTCAAAAGTGTGCAACGCAGCGATGGAGCCATCTCCGACCCTATAAAGTATATATATTCTTGATCAGGATCACCTCCTGAGTCGATATAAGCATGTCCGTCTGTCTGTATCTACGCAAACTAGTCTCTCAGTTTTAAAGCTATCGATTACAAACTTTGCACACATCCTTCTTTCCTTTGCAGGCAGTATATAAGTCGGAACGGCCGGGATCGGTCGCTATCCTATAGCTGCCATATAACTGATTGATCGGAAATGTCATAACTTTGTTGTTTTTTAAGTTAGAACCATGAGACTTGGTATAGATTCTACATTTGGCAAATTTATTCGATCTGCCAAATTTCATATGGATCGGCAAACTATATTAGATCCGATATATATCAAATAATATAAGCTGCCACATATCTGCAAGGGTATATCAACATCGGCTCCGCCCGAAGTTAGCATTCCATTCTTGTTTTTTACTAAAAAATTACGTATACGACTCCCCACCCAAATACAATCACAAACAAGAATGGAAAGCTAACTTCGGGCGGAGCCGAAGTTGATATACCCTTGCAGATATGTGGCAGCTTATATTATTAGATATATATCGGATCTTATATAGTCGGCCGATCCTTATTAAACTCGGCAGATCAAATTAGTTTGCCGAAAGTAGAATCCATACAAAGTCCCAGTCTTCTAACTTAAAAAACAACAGAGATATGGCATTTCCGATCAATCAGTTATATGGCAGCTATAGGATATAGTCGGCCGATCCTTATGAAATTTGGCAGATCGAATAAGTTTGCTAAAAGAGGAGTTCACTGCAAGTCCCATCCTTCTAACTTAAAAAACAACAAAGTTATGGCATTTCCGATCAATCAGTTATATGGCAGCTATAGGATATAGTCGGCCGATCCTTATGAAACTCGGCAGATCAAATTAGTTTGCCGAAAGTAGAATCCACACAAAGTCCCAGTTTTCTAACTTAAAAAACAACAGAGATATGGTATTTCCGATCAATCAGTTATATGGCAGCTATAGGATATAGTCGGCCGATCCTTATGAAATTTGACAGATCGAATAAGTCTGCTAAAAGAGGAGTCCACAGCAAGTCCCATCTTTCTAACTTTAAAAACAACAAAGTTATGGCATTTCCGATCAATCAGTTATATGGCAGCTATAGGATATAGTTGACCGATCCCGGCCGTTCCGACTTATATACTGCCTGCAAAGGAAAGAAGGATGTGTGCAAAGTTTGAAGTCGATAGCTTTAAAACTGAGAGACTAGTTTGCGTAGAAACAGACAGACAGACGGACAGACGGACAGACGGACAGACGGACAGACGGACAGACGGACAGACGGACAGACGGACATGCTTATATCGACTCAGGAGGTGATCCTGATCAAGAATATATATACTTTATAGGGTCGGAGATGTCTCCTTCACTGCGTTGCACACTTTTGACCAAAATTATAATACCCTCTGCAAGGGTATAAAAATACTGTTAGCACCTGATTTATATATATAAGATTTAATCATCTAAGTAAATAATAAACTATTGCACTAGAAATTACATAACAGACTATACCTTTCTCACTAATATTAGTGGCAAGGGAGCCCCGAAAATCTTGTGAGTTAATATTCTCTAGAGAAAATCGAAAAAACTTCGACGAAGCCAAATAACCTTGCAGGTAGGTGGCAGCTTATATCATAAGATGGGATCTGCACCTATCTTCAATTCTACTAGCAAAGGAATTATTGACAGTATTTGTAATCAATGGTTTATCTTGAACGAACATTGATTTAGTCTAAGTTTAATAAATGCCTTATCAATATCAAAAAAAAAAATGATCTGAAACGTTTACTAACCACCTTAAAGCTTCTAGAAGATGTATTGCCTGCCTAAACGAAATATGCAATAAAAAAAGCTAAAAGCTCGGCGCCGACCGAAATCTGCTTCAGTTCTAAAACAGCTCTTGCCAGATTAGGTTCGGTTTTCAAGCCAGAAAATGACGGACGAAATTGAAAACCCAAATAAAGACCTAATCATTCCCGACTGGATCAATGAAAAGTACTTTACAGACGTCTTGGCCAAGGACGAGCCGGATCATGTCAAAATCCTTAAGTTCACTCCCGTGGCGGCGATTCCTCCGGGAGAGAATTTTACTTCCACTATGCTTCGAATATTTATTAAATTGGAGATGAAGGGTGAGTGTTGAGAAATAGATGCATTTATATGTAGCTTCGATTAAGTGACCAATTAAGGGCAATTAAAACAATAGCGAAAAATTTATCTATGCCATACATTCAATTTTAATTCTCTCACAGATGGCAGTATCAAAAACAAGACATACATCTTGAAGATAATGTTGCCGGAAGATCGCGGCGGCAAGGACTTTGGCGACTTTGGTCTGTTCCCCAAGGAGGCCAAGATGTACGACACGTTCATTCCGGCCTTCGAAGCTCTCTACAAAGAAGCTGGCTGGGACATTCACCTGGCCCCGAAATGCCTAAAAACTGAGGAGCGGAACGGGGAGATCCATTTTATCTTCGAGGATCTGCGCGTAAAGGGATTCGGAAACATGGACCGAACCAAGGGACTGGACATGGAACACATGACGGCTTCGCTGCACAAGTTGGCTGAGTACCATGCAGCCAGTGCGGTTTTCGAGGAGAAAAACGGACGGTATCCTGAGGAGTTCTACGAAGGATTCGTGAATCGATCTTGCAAGAAGTTCCACATAGATGGGTTTCGTTTGAAGGAGAACTCCTTCAAGAAGGCTATGCTCACCTGGGGCATGAAAGATGCTGAGAAATATGTAGATAAGTTTGTAAGTCACAGTGCTAAATCTTTTCTTGATGAATATTGTGTTTTAAAAATCATAAAAAATTGCAGCCAACTGAGGAACAATATTGGGCCCAGTGCCTGGCAACTTTGGACTACAGAAACGATGAATTTTACGTCCTTAGCCACGGAGACTTCTGGTCCAGCAACCTAATGGCGAGCTACTTGCCCGATGGAGGCCTTAAAAATCTAATTCTCATAGACTTCCAGCTATCGAAGTGGAGCCATCCGGCCGAAGACTTGCTTTTCTTTCTGATTCTCTCCCCGAAGCACGAGTTGCGCCTGAAGGAGTTTGATAACTTTGTCAGGATATACTGGGAGCGCCTCATTGAGTGCCTGAAAGTCCTCAAGTACCAAAAACGCCTGCCAGCTCTTCGTGATATCCAGAGGTCGATGTATCATAAGAACAACTCATTTTGTGGTATGTGAAACTGGAAGATACTGATTTGTATTTATAATTATTTACTCTTCATATTCTCACAGTTTTCTTTAGCTTGTTCGTCCACATGCCGATAATCCTGTTCCCCACCGACAAGGACAGTAATTTCCACAGCATAATGGCACAAACAGAAGAAGGTGAAAATATGAGGCTGCGCATGTTATCGAATCCTGCTTTTGGCAGAGTGATGAAGGATCTATATCCCTTCCTCTACAATCGAGGGGTATTTAATTACGAAGATTACGATATATGATGATATAATAAATAGGAAAATAGGAAAATTTCTTCCACAGAAGAAGGAAGAAAGGAAGGCAGTTTCTTTAGGTGTCAAGTGGGTGAACTTGTTATTCAATAAAAGTTTTCAAAATAAAACTTAGTCACTTACAATCGGCTTAATAACAAACTTGCTTCATCACGCTTTATCACTTCTAACTTTGCATAAAATGGTGACAACAATAATCTCCAGAAACCTTATCTAAACTTATATTGTGATAAGCTTCCTCTTAGGTACAGTGTGAGTTCTTGTTCAGTTTGAATTATGTCACAGTCCGAGTCAATTGAAAACCCCAACAAACACCTCGTCATACCACAATGGTTGAACGAGAGCAAGTTTCAGGTCGTGGTGGCAAAGGATGAGCCTGAAGCCAGCAGGATTCTCACGTTTACCCCAGTGGCTGCTGTGCCACCAGGCGGAAACTTTACCTCTGTCATGATACGAGTATTCTTGGATTTGGAGCTTAAAGGTGAGAACAACATAGCTTCGGGCCAACAAATCTTTTCATCCTGGTACCCCAGATGGCAGGCAAAAGAGGAAATCCTATGTGGTCAAGACCACACTGGATGCGGATAAAGGTGGCAAGGCGGTGGAAGAATTCCGCTACTTTTACAAGGAGCAGCTGATGTACTCCACTTACCTGCCGGCATTTGAGAAACTCTATAGAGACGCTGGGCAGCCGATAGAGCTTGTGCCGAAGTGTCTGGAAATCGGTGAAATAGAGGGAAACCTGTACTTCATTTTCGAGGACCTGGACACCCAAGGATACCTAAGTGCGGACCGAACCAAGGGACTAGACATGACTCACATGAGGCTTTCTCTCCAGAAACTGGCTGAGCTCCATGCAGCCAGTGTGGTCTACCAGGACCGCCATGGACCCTACCCCGCTGACTTTGAACATGGCTTCATCAAAAAGGACCACATTGACTATAGTCTGCGTGGATTTAATACCAAATATCCGGAACTCCATGCAGGCATGAAATCTTGGGGCTTAGATGAGAGCTATCTAAAAAAATTTGTAGGTTTTCCGTGTTCTCAGTGGGACTTGTATCTCAACAGTTTATCTTTCAGCCCACATCTAAGCAGTACAGGGCGGTCGGCTTGGAATCTCTTAACGTCGATCCGAAAGACTTCAATGTCCTCACCCATGGAGATTTTTCTGCTAACAATCTCTTGTACAAGTATGATCCAAATGGAGACCTTCAGAATGCTTTTCTGTTGGACTTTCAGCTCTGCAAGTGGGGCAGTCCAGCCCAGGATCTTTTATTCCTAATAACCATATCAGCTTCAAAAGAGTTGCGCATCCGAGAATTTGACAACTTTGTAAGGATCTACTGGGAGTATCTTATCGAGTGCCTGGGCATTCTGAAGTACTCGAAACCGATGCCTAAGCTAAGGGATCTCCATGGCGCCATCACCAAGAAAAATAACACCTTCTATGGTAGGAACTGCCAACGTCATTATAATAAAAACATAACGCGTGCTTTTCCGTCTCGTAGCTTTTTTCCCTGTCGTAAATCATCTGCCAGCCTGCCTCTTACCAAGTACCAAGGAAAGTAACCTACACAGTATCATGTCCCAGGACGAAGTGGGCAAGAACTTCCGAACCAGGATGTACACCAACCCCGCGTATGTGGAGGCCATCAGAGAGTTATATCCCCTTTTCTGCAACCGTGGGCTGTTCAACTTTGACGATTTTGGAGAATAGTAAAGTCGGCTGGAAATAGTAAATGGAATGGTGAAACTGGTTTCTTCAACTGGTTTCTTTCACAACGAATGTCGGGGTCTTTTTGGAGGTTCTCAGAACCTTGGCATACTATAAAAAGATTGTTTAAGATACTGAAAAGTGAGGGCCACTTTATAACTCTCTTAGGCAAAAGAGGTTAGATGTTATCAGAGAATCTTTGAAGTATCAGGGAAACAAGATCGCCTCTACTGTTCATGAAGTTCTACATCATTTTGATGTAATTAAATAAATGACTTCAAATATGTATAAAAAAAATATATTAGTCTGAACATTATCAAAAAAGAAAAGTATATTTTTAGCAATTAAAATTCAAGCAGCGTTTATTTCTCGCTCTCCTGGACCTCCCCGTCGGGCTATCAAGTATTCCGACCACAACACACCTGATAAGCCCGGCGCCTACTGCATCGCTTGACCATCCCCGATCGTGCACATACTTTTATATTTGTATATTAACTATATATGTAGTCGGGTATAGGGAAAAGCTCTGGCAATTATCACCCAAGAGAGGGGCTGCGAATCACTTACGATGCCCAGTGTCCGAGCTGTTGACGAACCAGTTAGACGGGCAATTGGCATTGCCGAGACTTTGATAAGTCCCACTGCGCACCTCACTCGCACACCTCGCCCACCTCGACGCCGCTTTGAGTTTTGTTGTGCGTGCAGTTAGCCAAAAATAAAAAACACGATAGAGGCATTCGCGAAGCTCGGGCAAGAAAAACACACTCGATAAGGAAGGCGGGCAGTAAAAACAGTTGCGCCGCATACTTCGACCGGAGAACAACGCCACACAGCGGCCCGGGGTGAGCTCACTCCGGCGGAATCCCAGAAGCCTCACAGCCAGCCACAATGCCCGATAACAGCAACAAGTTCTCCGTCTCTAATGACTCCGTTGGCATTCCAGACTGGATCAATGCGGCGTACTTTAAGCGAGTGCTCAAGCGGGAGCTGCGCGAGTTCCGGCGCATCCTGAACCTCGCGATCATCCCGGCCACACCTCCCGGAGAGTCCTACACCTCCCTGCTAATGCGCGTCGTCATTGACATCGAACTGAAAGGTGAGGAGGGCGTATTATTTAAAAAACAATTAAGATAGCACCTTTGAATTCTCAGAATTCCGAATTCTGTATATTAGACCTTTAGAAAGTAATAGATGGAAAGCAATGGCTATTCTATTCTAAAGGCTATTTGAATAAGTAGTGACCGGACAACGCGTTGCTTGTTCCCAGGGCATTCCAATATACATTGTATTTATGTAGATATGAACTAAAAACTTTCCTTGATGAATATATATTTCATAAAGAATCTTTTTCACAATCTTGGACACAAGACAATTGAATAACATCCAAGTCTTAAACAACAGATAGTAACAACAACAGATAGATAGTAAGTGGCGATTGTTTCGCCAAGGGGCGAATCTCTAAACACCTGAAATTCTAGTCTTCAAGTACTAGAACTAAGCGCGTCTTTATACTTTCGCGACCATAGTTGGCTAGGACCAAACCGCTTACACCACTACAAATTTTAACAATTTTGATTCTCTCAGATGGATTCTCGCAGCAACGATCCTACATTGTTAAGACCATGTTGAACGACGCCCAAGGCAATGGCGGCTTTGTGAATACCCTGAATATTTTCCCCAAGGAGAAGATGATGTATGACTCGATCATACCCCAACTGGAGGACCTCTACGAGAATGTGGGCCTGTCCGTGAAGTTCGCACCCAAGTGCCTGTGGGCGGAGAATCTAAAAGGACGCATCTGTCTGGTGCAAGAAGATTTGCGAACAAAAAAGTACAAGAATATCAGCCGTCTCAAGGGCTTCGATATGGAACAAATGGAAAGGGTCCTGGAGAAACTAGCAGAGTTTCATGCAGCCAGTGCCGTATGGCGCCAGAAGCACGGTCCCTTTCCAGAGGATTTTCAGCGCATCTACCTGCCTGCCAACTACAACAAATCAAAGTCCTATCAGGCTCGGGTTCAGAGCTATAAAGCCGCTATGGCCAGCTGGGGTCTGGCCGATCATGAGCAATACGTGAATCGCATAGTAAGTGCTCCGACAAAATATCAAAAGTTTTAAACTCATATTGTGTCTCCCATTTACAGCCCACAGCCGATCAGTTTGTGCAGTCCTACGCCCGCTGTTTCAACAACAATCCCCAGGAGTTCAAGGTTCTTAATCACGGCGACTTCTGGTCCAGCAACATAATGCTAAGCTATACCCAATCTGGCGAGATAAACCAGCTACGTTTCGTGGACTTCCAACTGTGCAAGTGGGGCAGTCCGGCGCAGGACCTTTGGGAGCTTATCATTTGTTCCGCGAAGCATAGTATACGCATCGAGTGCTTCGACTCCTTCATCAGAATATACCACACCCACCTGGTAAGGTGTTTAAAGACTCTGAACTATAGCGATCGACTGCCAATGCTGAGGGATCTACACATGTCCATGATCAAGTATGGATTTTGGGGTAGGTATCACCAAGAGAAATAGTAAATTTATTATACCATGCATAATTAATCCCCAGGTTACTTCACAACATTTACACACCTGGTGTTGATCCTTCTTCCCGTGGATACCGAGGCCAGCCTAGTGAAGCTGACACAGCCCGGAGAAGAGGGGGACCGCTTCCGGGCCAAGGTCTACACGAACCCCCTTTATGTCCGGGCAGTTCTCAGTATATTGCCCTTTCTCTACAGGCGGGGCATTCTAGACTTTTAGCCTGTCTAAGGCTCGAGCTGATTTTCATATTTGTTTCGAAAAACCCCACGGAACCGAAAATCGAAACAGAGCCGTATCTTTTCCTGACTGTATCTCATGCGAAGGTGTCATGCCTCGCTTCACCTATCTGAAAGATTTATCTTTTGTTTAGCTGCGACAAAGTCTGTTAAATATTTTTGCAAGAAAACAAGACAATGAAACGACGTTTGTTTTATTTTAGTGTCGGTTGAATGCGGGTTTAATCACATCTGAAAAATACTCTTGCCTAATTCTGTTTGCCCAAAACAAGAACGACCCAAAATAATTATAATTACGCTCTCAATTTATCTGCTCAGTTAGTTCGAGGTGTTAATTATTAAATCAAATTGAATCAATAGTCGTCAGCCTTCAAGGTTGCGGCTTATCGTAACAGGTGCTTCAGTTCAGCTCACGTTTTATTTATCTCAGTTCATAGTACAGTAAATATATAGTACAACTGCCAGATACTACTTTCTTGCTGCTTTCTTCCCATATTTTAATAAATTATATTTAAAAAATGTTAATTATTATTCCCCTTTTTAATTATTTTTAAGGTTTTAATTGGAATTGAGAAAATTATAACTTTCGAATGTTTTCCAATATTTTCCAAGATGGCGGCCATTCGCTTACTTTTCCGAGCAATGGAAGTACACATTTTTTTTACCACATACTCTCCATTATTTCTGTTGTCGGCTGTAAGAAAATGATTTTATTTACCATTGTAATGAAAATAATGAATTTATAAATCTAACATTACAATTCACAATTTTCCTTTAAATACTAAATTCTAAATACTAAATACTATTTTGAGAATTTACTGTTATCGACAATATTAATATCAGAATCCCGATTACTACGCCCACGAATTGCGTTCCACACGAACGGGTTGCACGACCTTACAACATGTTCTCATTCAGCACCCACATTTACTTAACACGAATGTTTGTTGTTGGATTACCAGTTGATAAGCCACAGAAAGACAACAGAGAGAGCTTTCCGTGTGATGAGAGTAAAGCTGCTTCCACTTGGCGGCCGTCACATGCTTAGCCCCACATTCCCCATAATTTTGTTGGTAGGCCAGTTGATAAGCCGCTGAAAAGCCAACAACAGAGAGAGCTTTTCCGTTGGATAAAAGCAAACCCGCTCCCATTTGGGGGTCGTCACATGGTCGGTCCCACATTCCCCATTCGAAAGCCCCGCCGGTTGCAACTCTCAGCTGTTCTGTTTTCGGTTCATTTTTTTCCAGTCAGGTGACTTGAAAATCTAATACAAAACTCGCTATGGGAACTGGCAAGAAGAACTACCAGGCACCGGAGTGGCTCACCGCCGACTTCCTGCAGGACGTGCTCAAGGAGCACTTCAAGGAGGAGCAACTGGCGGTGACTGAACTGATAGTGAAGTCAGCCCAGGTGGGCGACCAGGCAGTCGGATTCGCCAGCGAAATGCACCGGGCCAGTTTCAATTTGCAGAGGGGATCGGCGGCCAAGAGCAAGTTCTCGGTGATTGTAAAGGACCATCCCAAAGGACAAACCGGGGCAGTAGCTCAGCGGAGTAAGCTTTTCAAGCGTGAGATCCTGGCCTACAAGGAGGTGCTGCCCAGGGTCCAAGAGCTGCTTCAGTCGATTGGAGATTCAACAAAAATTGCGCCTGCCTGCTACTACACCACCGAAACACCCGAACCCTTTCTGATTCTCGAGGATATGCAACAGTCCGGATTCGAGAATTTTGAGCGAGGTCGCCTCCTTAATCTGGACTACGTGCTGCCCACCATCGCAAAGGTGGCCAAGCTGCATGCCTGCAGCGCCGTCATCGCCGAGCAAAATCCCCAAGTGCTGGAGTTTTTCGACGAGGCGCCGATCTCCAGAAATCCAGACCGACGCGACTTCCTCACCTTCTTCCCCGTAAACATCCGCTGCGTGGCCGAGGAAGTGGCCCACTGGAAAGGCTATGAGGAGATCACCGAAAAAATGTTCAAGCTGGCCGAGAACGTACTCCAGAATGCCATAAACATGTTCGAGTCCACCAGTTCAGGTTTCCGTGTATTCAATGTGACAGATTTGTGGATCAACAATCTGATGTTCCACATCAACAATGAGACCAAGGAACCAGACGATGTTGTTACGGTAAGTTATGAACAATGAGAAAGTGTCCTGAGCTGAAATTTAAATGATGAATATTTTAAGTTGGACTACCAATTGGCTTATGTGGGATCCCCGGCCATAGACCTAAACTATTTCCTCTTCGGTTCGATGAATGAATGTGTTCGGAAAGTCCACTACAAATTCGTTGTCCGAGAATATCAACGCGTGCTCCAGGAAACTTTGGAGAAGCTAAACTACCAGGGACACATTCCAAGCCTTAAGGAGATACACATAGACCTTATTAACACCAGTCTAATGGGTGAGTTAACCGATATAACTTTCAGGAACTTCCAAGTAAAAGAGTCCTTGTTCCAGGTGTTATTGGAGCCACTTGCCTGACGCCTCTGATTTTCCGGGAGGGCGCCGGTTTCGAGAACCTCGAGGATCTGAACTCTCGTACTGAAAGTGGTGATCAGTTCCGCAGGGAGAACGTGGAGAATCCCAAGTACCGGGCCTTCCTGCAACGTACAGTGAAGGAGTTTGAGCTATCAGGATTCTTGGATTTTTAGACTTTTAACATTTTTGAAGCGATCACAAGTATTCGGGCTTCCAAAATAGAGTAAGCTAGATTCCATGAGTATTTTCCATCACAAGCTCAATATAAATCACCAAAAATGTTTATAATTAAAAAAAAAGACAATTAAAAAAACAAACGAAAGATATTTTTTTCAAGACCAATGTATTTAAAATGTTCTTAAGCTAACTTTTGAAGAACTATATTTTTTACTTAAATATCGTTAAAGTAACCCAGCTCCTCAAATCTCGGTAAGATCTTTTTGATTTCTTCCTTGTATCCGTCTAGGAGATATGCTTTCTTCCTACTGTCGTTGTTCTTGACGAGGTCGTCCATCTTAAAGGCATTTGACTTATCTGCTAAGATCATGGGCAGGAAAATGGACATCAGGAAAAAGTCTAAAAGAATACAAAGTCAAATATTGGTCGCACAACCTTAAGTTAAGCACTAACCATAGTTTTTATAGCGATGAATTCTTTGCCATAGAGCGTCCTGCGTAGGAAACTCCCCCTTATAGCCAACTTTCTTTAACGTGTCCACCAAAACGGAGAAATAAGAATATATCTCATCCTTTCCCAGTTCGCAACGATGCTCCGGCTCCAGCAGCCTGTAAATTGAGCATAAAAGGTCGACTGATGACGGACATACAGTGGAGCACTGGAAGTCCACAAACAAGACATCCTCGAAGGCCCTCGAGATCTTATTGCTCCTGAACATCATATTCCGGAGGTGGAAGTCTCCATGACTGAGAACGTAGTGACCATCAGGCTGCCGATTATTGTGGAACTCCTTTATTTCTTCAACCATCTGCGACAAGAAGGTGTCCTGTATTTTACTGAAGTATGTCTTGTACTTTGTGAGCTCAGGTTCTACAGATAACATTTCGATAAAGTTTCCCATTCCTGTAGTCACCAAATCACCAGTCATGAAGTTAGGCATATCGATCAGGCCATATTGGAAGTCTCCAAGAAAATCCGGACTCTTTAATTATAAAGGCATTTGCTTAGAAGTGCCACTGAGATAACAATCAATTCTTACCTCATTAATAACTTTCATGCTTACTGCATGCCACTTGGCCAACTTGGTGTATACGGCTGTTTTTTCCTCTGGTGTCATTGGGCGATCCCGAATGACGGCATATCCTTGCGCCACAAGATCCTCGAATATCAGCACTTGCCGTGGCTCCAAACTGTGATACACACAAGGCACACATAACTTTGTACCATCGCCCGCTTCTCGGAGAATTCTCTCAAACTCCGGCAGAGCCTTGGTGTACATCCCAATCTCCGTCGAAAACAAATGTGAATTACTCAGCATGTCCTTCTTATGTCCGTCCTGATCGGGAATAGTCTTTACGATGAGGGGCTTGGTGAATTTTCCCTTCATGGTGGTATACTCCGTCGTAGTCCGGAACATCACGCTGGCATAGTGATCGCCGTGGGCACTCGCTGGGGTGATTTTGAGATCATTTACTTTCAGTTCTGGGGCTCTTTCATGCGATCTCAAGACTCCCTCTATGAACTCGGTGTTCAGACAACTTGGTGCCACCAACTCATCTTCATAAAAATGCTCTGCACTAGTGTTTTCTGACATTTTTTTTAGAGATTTGAGATCTATTTGATTTGAAGTTATTACTGCTGGTTTCGGTCTGTTTGTATTAAAACCGCCTGGGACTGGGTCCAATATAAGTACTTTAAAAATAAGCTTTCCGCAAGCTTTTCTGAGCTTTATCCGATGACATATTTCAACTATCATTGAAATTCTTTTTATCCAGGGTTCAGTCAAGAATCAGTCCAATAGACACTTATTTTACCCTTGTAGAGGGTATCATAATTTTGGTCAAAAGTGTGCCTCGCAGTGCAGGAGACATCTCCGACCCTATAATCACCTTCTAAGGATCACCTTCTAAGTCGATATAAGCGTCTGTCTGTCTGTTTTTACGCAAATTCTTGAGAGACTTCTCAGTTTTAAAGCTATTGACGTCGAACTTTGCACACATCCTTTTTATATTTGCCGGCAAGTCGGAACATCCGGGATCGGTCGAATATATCCTATAATTATCATATAACTGAATGATCGAAAATGGCCTTACTTTGTTGTTTTTTAAGCTAGAAGGATGGGACTTTCTTCAGATTCCATTTTAGGCAATATCGTTACAGTAATTACTTCGAGCTTTATTTGAGGAACTTCGTTTATTTCATGAACAACAATAATATTCTGCTTACTATGTATCCATTTCCTCTTATTGACAAACTTATGGATAAAATGTTCTTACGGGAATTATAAAATTACTATTATTATATTAATAATTAATTTTATAACTAATAAGAAGCCGAAGTTCATATACCCTTGCAGGTAGGTAGCTGCTTATTTAGTAAGGCGATCGTTATGAGAATTTCACTATCAAAGAATGGTGAAAAGTTTCAAGTCGACAGCTTTAAAACTGAGAGACTAGTTTTCTTAGAAACAGACAGTTAGACGGACATGCTTTGAGTCAGGAGGTGATCCTGACCAAGCTTTTGACCAAAATTATAATACCCTCTGCAAGGGTATAAAAAAGGAAGTTCAATTTAAATAAAAACGAGAGATACATATAATTTTCAAAAGCAATGTATTTCAAATTATGCTTAACTAACTTTTAAAAAACTATATTTTTTACTTAAATATCGTTAAAGTAACCCAGATTCTCGAATTTCGGTAGAAGCTTTTTGATTTCTTCTTTGTAACTGTCTAGGAAATGTACTTTCTTTCTAATATCGTTCTTCTGAATAAGGTCGGCCATCTTGAAAGCATTTGACTTGATTGCTAAGATCATAGGCATAAGAGTGGACATCAGGAAAAAGTCTAAAATAAAATAAAGTTAAATTGGGTCGAAACAATCTTTAGTATTATACTAACCATAGTATTTATGGCGATGAATTCCTTGCCATAGACCGTCCTGCGTAGGAAACTCCCCCTTATAGCCAACTTTTTTTAACGTATCCACCAAAACGGTGAAATAATAATTTATCACATCCTTTCCAAGTTCACAACGCTGCTCCGGCTCCAGCAGCATGTATATTGAGTATATCAGGTCGACTGATGACGGACATATATTGGAGATCTGGAAGTCCACAAACATGACATCATCAAAAGCCCCCGTGCTCGTATTGCTTCTGAACATCATATTCCGGAGGTGGAAGTCTCCATGGCAGAGTACGTAATGACCATCAGGCTGCCGATTCTTGCGGAACTCCTGCATCACTTCAGCCATCCGAGACAAGTAGGTGTCCTGGATTTTACTGAAGTATGTCTTGTACTTTGTGAGCTCAGGTTCTACAGATAACATTTCGATAAAGTTTCCCATTCCTGTGGTCACCATAGGATCGGCCATCACAGTGGGCATTTCGATCAGGCCATATCGAAAGTCTCTTAGAAAATCCGGTTGCTGTAATTATAAAGCTATTGTTTAGTATTGGCACTCAGATAACAAACAAAAGCTTACCTCATTAATAACCTTCATGCTAACTGCGTGCCACTTGGCCAACTTGGTGAATACGGCTGTTTGTTCCTCTGGGGTCACCGGACGATCCCGAATGACGGCATATCCTTGCGGCACAAGATCCTCGAATATCAGCACTTGCCGTGGCTCCAAGCTGTAATACACACAAGGCACATACAACTTGGTACTATCGCCCGCTTCACGGAGAATTCTCTCAAACTCCGGCAGAACCTTGGTGTACATCCCAATCTCCGTCGAAAACAAATGGGAATTACTCAGCATGTCCTTCTTATGTCCCTCCTGATCGGGCATAGTCTTTATGATGAGGGGCTTGGTGAACTTTCCCTTCATGGTGGTATATTCCGTCGTAGTCCGGAACATCACGCTAGCATAGTGATCGCCTTGGGCACTCGCTGGGGTGATTTTAAGTTCAGTTACTTTCAGTTCTGGGGCTTTTTCATGCGATCTCAAGACCCCTTCCATGAACTCGGTGTTCAGCCAGCTTGGCGCCACCAACTCGTCTTCATTGAAATGCTCCGCACCTGCGTTTTCGGACATTTTTTCAGAAATTCGAAATCGTTATGTTGTTTCTGCTGGTTTCGGTCTTGTTATGTTGAACCCGCCTGGGACTGGGTCTAATATAAGCACTTTAAAAATAAGCTCTCCGAAAGCTTTTGTGAGCTTTTTGATTAAATTGTTCAACTATCATCGAAATACTTCTTATCAAAAGCGCAGTCAAGAATCAGCCCAATAGATACTTTTTAGTTTTAAAATTAACAATATTAATATTAGTAATAATAATGTTTTAATTCACGTAAAAACATCTTATCTAAAAGTTTAAACATAGATTGCAGAGTATTATTTTTATTTATGAAATTACGATGCTCTCAAATAAAGCAAACTTTTGCAGCTTTATTCGAGGGATTCGTTGATTTCATAAAGAACACTAATATTCTGTAGTCTATGTTTCCATTTTCTTTCATAGAAATGCTTTTAGATTAGATAGATAGCTA
Source organism: Drosophila monieri (assembly GCA_035047585.1). Classification (NCBI taxonomy): domain Eukaryota; kingdom Metazoa; phylum Arthropoda; class Insecta; order Diptera; family Drosophilidae; genus Drosophila; species Drosophila monieri. The sequence goes on along the minus strand of JAWNPJ010000087.1, from coordinate 1,309,026 downwards.
ATAAGCCAGTCATGCTGAAAATAAGCATTATAGTAAGAATTACTATCTTAAGTTCTAACCATTAGTGCAATTCAAAATGACCAGCTTGTTTTTAGTTTAAAACTTATATATAGAAGAAAGCTTTTTATTTTTTAAAGCATTTTTTATTGGTTTGTAACAAAATAAAAAATAAAATCATATAAATAACAAAAATGTTATCGTTCTATAAATCATTAAAATACCCCAGTTCTTCATATTTTGCCAAAATCCTTCTGGCATCATTCAAATATATGTCCAATTGATATGACTTCTTTCGAATATCGGCATCTGGGAGTAGGTCGTTAATTTTCAGACTATTTGATTTAATGGCCACCATCAATGGAAGTAAAGTACTTATCAAGAAGAAATCTGAAAATAAAAAGGATATTTTTACGAAGCCAAGCCACAAGCAAAGGGTACCCCAACTTACGATAGTACTTTGCCCTATGAATTCGTGCCAAAGCTTGTCTTGGGTCGGCATCTGACCTCGGAAGCCGATCTTCTGGAGAGTGTCTACCAAATTAGTAAAGTAATAGTTGATCAAATCGTGGCCCATGGACGCACGCTGTTCGGCTTCCATAACCATGTATATAGAGTAGGTTAGGTCAACATAAATGGGAGTCAAATTGCATAACTGGAAGTCCACGAGCATGACATCCTTCAAAGTGCCAGAGTCCTTAAACATGAAATTTCGCAGGTGAAAGTCGCTATGGCAAAGGACATAGTAGGCATCGCATTGCCTATTTTTTGAATATTCCTTCAATTCATCATCAGTTTTCATTAGATAATAATCCGAGATCTTTTCGAAATGAGGCTTATACACTTTAAGATCGGGAGTCGCGTCCAACGGTGGAAATGAAGGGATCACTTTCAAATGTTGGCATGTCGAATACTCCATACTTAAACTCCTTTAGAAAGTCGGGGCCCGGAATGGAATAATTTCATTAGAAAAATGTGTTTTTTCTAATGAAAAAGTCATATTTTTAAACATACTTCATTTATTAACTTCATGCTTACTGCATGCCATTTTGCCAGCTTCGCAAGGACCAGTTTTATTTCGTCCTCAGTGACTGGTCGATTCCGGACAATCGCATATCCTTGCGGTGCAGATCCTCGAAAACCACTACCGCCCGCGGTTCCAAGCTGTAATAGATACAAAGTGCGTTGAGCTTGGTATTATCGCCTGCTTCCCGAAGAACCCTTTCGAATTCCGGCAGAACATGGCAGTACATTCCGATTTCGGTTGAAAACATGTGAGAATCGCTCAACATGTCCTTCTTGTGACCTTCCTGCTCCGGCATCGCCTTCACAATGAGCGGTTTCGTGTGCTTTCCCTTGGAGGTCGAGTACTCGACTTGGGTGCGGAACATAATGCTTGCATAGTGATCTCCTAGGGCAGTCGCAGGTGTGATTTTTAAATCGGTCACTTTAAGGTCCGGAGACTTCTCGTACTCCCGTAGAATATCACCAATAAAATCGGCGTTTAGCCAACTCGGAGGTTGTAGTTCATCAGCGTTGAACTGATCGAGGTCCTAAAAATTCCAAGCTTTTCCAAAGCTTAGTTAAGCTTTTAATTGGTCTAAGTATCCTCACCGTTAGGGTATTTCATTGGTTATAGTTCTTTGAAGCGTTAAGCTTTCTACGCAAAACATTTCAAATTATTATTTAAATAAATATATGTTACATCAACCCAGGGGCGTAGCTACCGCCGTATCTCCCGTATCAATTATACGTACCTAAGCCCCCCTTAAGGAAGGGCCCCTTAAAATATTTTATACAGAGCCCCGCCAAGACACGCTACGCTTCTGCATCAACCGTTCATATAAGGAATTATGTAACTTCATTCTAATTAGAATCAAGAACTGAATACAAAAACATGTACATATATTACACATATATATAGCCTGACTCACATTCTTATCTATTAGATAGAACTTTTAATTTTAAAAATTTAATCAAGCACTTCATTCAAGTAACAATTGCAGATCCAAATCTCACAATATGACCACATGATCATCACTCACAAGCCCTTAAAATACCCCAACTTTTCGAACTTGGGCAGCAGCTTTTCAACATCCTTTACAAAAGTGTCCAGGAAGTAGGCCTTTTTCTGCGTTTCGGGATCCTGGATGAGCTCATCCATTTTGAAACTGTTTGATTTGACGGCCAAAATCAAGGGGAAGAAGGTGCTGATCAGAAAGAAATCTGCAAACATGCAATAAGATTATTAATGTGGCTGGAACTTTCCTTTTCCAAACTCACCATAGTACTTGTTCCGATGTATCTGCTCCCAGAGCTTGGCCTGCGTGGGCATCGTACCTTTGTATCCTATTTTCTGAAGAGTGGCCAGCAGAACGGAGAAGTAGTAATTAATCAATTCCCTCCCCATTTCCCGGCGCTGCTCTGGCTCCATCAGCATGTAGATTGAATATATGAGGTCTGTCGAAATAGGACTCAGGTTGCTGGTCTGAAAGTCCACCAACATGACGTCTTCCAAAGCGCCTGTTTTCAGGTCGTTCTTAAACATCATATTGCGCAAATGAAAGTCACCGTGACACAGAACGTAGTAGGCATCAGATCGTCTATTCTGGTGATATTCCTGCAATTCGCATTGCATACGCTTGAGATAGTTTTCCTTTATCTTCACAAAGTGCGGCTGGTACTTTTTCAAATTGGGAAGTTTATCCAACATTTCGATAAAATTATCGATGCCAGACGTAACCATGGGATCCGTCACGAAGTGGGGCAAGTCGAACAGGCCGTATTTGCACTCCTTTAGGAAATCAGGTTGCTGCATGAACAATAAAGTTAACAATACAACAATAAAGTTCAAGGATTAGGTATCTACCTCATTTATAATTTTCATGCTCACTGCATGCCACTTAGCCAGCTTGGAGAATACGGCTTTGAGCTCCTCCTGGCTTACAGGCCGATCCCGGACGACGGAATATCCCAGCGGCACCAAGTCCTCAAAGATCATGACTTGCCGCGGTTCCAGGCTGTGATAGAGGCAGGGTGCAAACAGCTTGGTCGTGTCCCCCGCTTGCACCAGGATCCTCTCGAATTCCGGCAGGACCTGGCAGTACATGCCGATCTCAGTCTCAAAAAGGTGAGACTCGGCCAGCATGTCCTTTTTGTGGCCCTCCTGCTCAGGCATCGTCTTGATGATCAGGGGCTTTGAGAACTTACCCTTAGAGGTGGAGTACTCCGCGGTGGCCCGGAACATCACGCTAGCGTAATGATCCCCTTGGGCTGTGGCTGGGGTAATTTTCAAATCTGTCACCTTAAGCTCCGAGCAATTTTCATACGCCGCCAGGATGCCGCCGAGGAACTGCGCATTCAGCCAGGACGGGGCCTCCAACTCGTCTTCATTGAATTGGGTTTTGTCCACCTTATCAGACATTTTTACGGCGATGAAGAATTATTTTTAACTTTCAGCAAGTATCCCGATTGCTAGCTGATTTCACAGTGAGCGTGTCGTTCGTGGGTTGGAATCAGCTTACACAAAAGCGTCGAGCTTTTATAAGTGCTTTGTACATATCACACATTTTAAAAATTTGTAAATAAATAAATAACACACTAGTTCTCACAATCCTGTTACCCAATAAAGAGATAGTCTTTCAGGAACCAAATTAAATTTAGAACCAAAGTCAAGAATTGTTTTTAAAATTTAAACTTTTTTCGGATTTTATTATAAGGAATTTACACGATTCGTACTTTAGATAGTAATATTGACAATAAAATTTAGTAGAAGCTTTATCAAGACACTTGTAGAGTCAATTAAGGTACTAAAGTTTTCCCTCTGTCTCGATAAGTTTTTTTCATTTTTACCACTCTAATGAAAGTTATATCACTAAATTCTATCGCCTACAAAATAGTTTACACTGGGTATTTGTATAGTATATATATTTATTTATTATAGAGATATAAACCATGCAATACATGAATGCAATGGTATATAAAAAATATGTTTATGACTTCCTAGTTGAAATTTATCTGATGAAGGGTCAGTGATGTTAATATGGAAACTCTTTATAACTGATTATTATAATCACTATATTCAGAGAAAAGGAAATATTTTAAATGGGATGTACAGATGTGAACCTAACCTGATCTAATAAGAATTTACTAGTGGGACTATCATATTTTTGACTATAATTGTGCGGCATAAATAAGTTTGATTAGGCATTACTGATCTGCGTCCAGCAAGCCCTCGGCCTCATATATAGGAAGAAGCTCCCGCAGGACCCTTGAGGTAATCGGGTTCTGATAGCAGGCATTCTTGAAGTTAATTGATCGCTGATTGGTCTCCATCAGAGCATTGAAATCTGCGTTTTCAGTTTCCACATTGCGATGAATTCCAAACACGGACATCGATATGTGAGCAGCTGTAATATAGAAACCATTTAAAAGTTAATCTCAAAAGAGACACACTAATAACCTTGAAACTAACCATAGAACTTTTTCTCATGGAGCTGCTGATGGAACTTGTGCAAGCTGGGAATGGGCCCCTGATATTGCAGCCTCCTCAAGGTGTCCGAAAATATGCCGAAGTAGAACGCTATCAACTGTTCTTGCTGATTGCGATGGAGCTCGAATTCCAAGGAGGAGTTCATGAAGTAAAAGAGGTCGATAGCGGGAGATCCCCAGGCAGTGTACTGGAAATCAATAATGATCACATCTTCTGGCTCCCCTGAGTCCTTGTCGTATTTGACCAAAACGTTGTTGGTCCAGAGATCGCCGTGGGCCAGGACATTAATATGGCCTGGGCTGATGTCAAAGATCCGTTTACCAAGCTCCATGTAGATGGGAACAAGGGACTTCATCTTTTCAGCAGTAGCCTCGAATCCAGGCCACTGGGCCACCCGCCGAATGGCGGCCTCAAACATTCCCACAAAGGCTGGAGCGTAGTTTTCTGTGTAGCGATTGAAGAAGCCCCGATCGTAGGTCTCCAGACAATGGTTCTCTCTTTGGTTGAGGACCGCCGAAGTAGCATGCATTTTGGCCATTTTACGGAGCACTATGTGAGCCAGTTTAAGGTTGAGCCCAACGAGGCGATCGGGCATCACGAAACCCCTAGCATTCAGATCTTCGAATATCAGGGCCGAGTTTGGCATATCTACAGCCATGGTTTCAGCGAAGATCTGCTCGGTGTCACCAATCTCCAGAAGGAGAGCCTTTTGCTTGGGGAGGACTTTCTCATAGATTTCCATCTCCCGGTTGAAAATGTCGTACGGCTCCATAGCGTTCTGGGCGAATTCGTTTCCCTCAAAGGTGGATTTTACGATATAGTGGCCCAGTTGGGAAGTTCCATCGCTCCTGGTGAACTGAGCCTTGACCCGGGTCAGGACACCACCGTAGTTTTCACCCTTACCCAGGGCTGGATTCACCTGCACCCAGTCGATCCTTAGCCGCTGATCGCTGTAGTACTTTTGCAAGGTATCCTGAAGATAACCTTCTGTGAGCCACTCAGGGGCATCCAGGAAAACCGAAGCAGGAGCTTCGGGAGTAACGGCTTGGATCTTGGGAATAGCATCTAAGGCACTGATTAGATCGGAAACCGACATAGTGAGAAAAACTGATCTGGAAGACTCTTCAACCGCAATTGTGCTCGAAATTCGAGAGGCTGCCGCTTTTATGCGAATTGCTGGGCAAGCTCAACAGTTCCCATCTGAGAAGGTGATTTATATTACCATAAAATCGCAGATACTACAACTGTGAACGAGTGCTGGAAATGCAAATACGGCGGAAGAAACCTCAGATTACCCCCCTCTTTATGAGCCTTACGTTCTAAGAGGCCCCCCGAAATCTTTACCTCTCCAGAGGCTACCGCCTAAATTGCGATTTGTTTGAGTTTGTCGAAAGCCACCAGCCCTCATTAATCTATATAGCACTTGTTGTGGGTTTAGGGCTGCACAAGTGTTTATTTTTCATTTTTTTTTTTTTTTTAGTAATTATACATTCAGTATACACCGGCTCTTAAATGGGTTCAAAGCTAAATCATCCCTACGGGGTGTGATATGTCAGAATGTCTGCTAACGTCAAACGCTGTGAAAAATCTGAGGGATATACGAAAAATATACAGTTTTTGAGTGATAAGTTCGGTCTTTTTTTTAAATAATATTTAGAACGTAGGAGATCTTCACGAAGTCTGAAAACTTTTGGAATATTTAAAAAATAAATAAATACACAAAATTATCAAACTATATTGTATCTTCCTTTCTACTGTATTGTTAATATTATAACCAAGAAAAACGTTATAATTTAATTAAATATAAGTTCAATATAAAAAAAAACTGATATTTCTCATTACAAGACTAACCAGAATCAAACTGCTTGCTTGAATATTTTTATGGTATTTAACCACTAAACATGGTCCGTTATTAACTGATAAAATTAGTTTACTTTGTCTAGGTAAATATGAATATTTAAACTATTTTCTCAATGGTTTAAACATAAACGTCATTTTATAGGTCCTTAAAACAAAAAGTAAAAGTTTCCCATTAACAAAACGGCTGACTTTTAAAGCTAGCAGTATACGTCTATCGTACTCCTAAAAAATAGTACTAAACTGACAATTGATGATAGGATCCAGTAAAGAAAAAAGGCTTAGGAGCTCTTCTAAAATAAAAAATTTCCACGCTAGTTGTTACTAGTTACAAATTAGCAAAATGTAATGCATGCCCTAAATAATTGATATCGTAAATCTGCGACTTTTAGGGCAAACATTGTCAAGGAGAAATGTCTCAATGGTTTACAGCCTGGGTAAATATTGAAAGAGTTACTAAGGAAGTCTGGGCAAACAGTCCAGGGAAGTAACTGGGTAACAGTGCAATCCTGAGACTCTGAGATAAAGTGCACTGGATTGGGGTGATGATAAATAAGCAGAAGCCTCAATTGTTTGCTTTAGACTACGAGCGCTGTCAATCATTAAAATTATGGCAGTGGATAAGATGCCGCGTGATAGATCGCCTCCCAGAATCACTTCCCAGTAGCTAATATTTCCTATGCCTCTTAATTTCCAGTTTGTTTTGCTTAAATTTAAATAATATTTATAAATCTTAGAAATCTCTGTACTTACCTTCTCGCTGCTTGGCACACGTTACCCTCTTTTTCGACCTGTTGCCAAATGGAGCTCAGCTAATCCGCGGGCAAATAGTTGGAGAGTGCTATCTCTCAAAAGCGTCATTCGAGGTCTAGATAGGGACATATGATGCCTACAGTTGCATATAGGTACACATGGAAAATCCAATATGATCCAAATTAAACTAAGTCGCTAATGTTAATTTTTCAAAAATGTTAATTTTTGCCATCATCCTCAAGAATTAGTTTGAAAGCATGCCGTTCTGCATCCTCTATTTGCCATGAAAATTCGATTTGATTCGTTGCCCTCACATCATTTTCTCCAAGTGCATCAACACTGCATATTTAAACGGTTACTTAACCAATATTAGTATAAAAACGACCGCGCAAATAGAGTGAAGTAGTATTCGCTTCGAAAAATTCAAGTAAAATTGCCAAATATGGCTGCAGCTCCCGAGTGGCTCACCCACGCTTATATCGAGCACGCCCTGCGCTGCCACTTCCAGGATGATGGACTGAGGATAGCCAACCTGGAAATAAATCCTGCTCTGGGACCCGGCGAAAACTATGGAGGAGTGCTGACCCGGGCCCGAGTGACCTTTTCGCTTTCCAATCGAAACAAAACCGAGCAGCTTATAAACCTCATTGTTAAGACGGAAATCGATGATGATGAGCTGACCCAGGAACTAATGGCCCCCTACGACATTTACAATCGAGAAATGACCATCTACCAGGAAGTGCTTCCCAAAATCAAGAACCTTCTGGACGAGATCGGCGATGCAGAGAGGATTTTTCCCACTGCCATATATGTGGATCGGGAGCGAATGGCAATTATTTTCGAGGACTTGTCGGTGGAGGGGTACGTCATGGCGGATCGAGTGCGTCGACTTAACATAGAGCACACCCACCTAATACTGCGAAAGTTGGCCAAGTTCCATGCAGCTTCGGCGGTTTTGAACGAGCGCCAAAAGGGCAGTTTGGAAGGTTTTGATCGGGGCTTCTTCAACCGCCATACAAATGCGTACAAGGGTTACTTTGTGGGAGGCCTTCTGGCGGCTGCCAGATGGATGAGCCAGGTGCCCCAGCTCGCGGAATACAGCAAGAAGCTGTTCGCCCTGGCCCCCCACTATATGGACATCGGTCGCGAGTGCTTCGCCCCTCAAGTTGGTCAGGTAAATGTCCTGGCCCACGGAGATGTATGGACCAACAACGTGATGTTCAAGTACAACCCTGAAACAGGACGCCCCGTGGACGTACTGCTGATTGACTTTCAGTACTCCTTCTGGGGATCACCCTGCATCGATTTGCACCATCTCTTCAACACCTCCCTCAAGGAGCCCTTGCGCCGCGAGCAACAGAGTAACCTGTTCCAGTTCTACCACAGTATCTTCAGTGAAACGCTGGAGAAGCTGGCCTATCAACAGAATCCCATTCCCAGTCTGCATTATTTTAAGCTTCAAGTGGAGCAGAAACGATTTTTTGGTGAGTATCTTTATCCTGTGTTCATGTATCCTAACCTGTGAAAATATTTGTTTTCCAACATCAGCCATGCACTCCGCAGTTGTGGTGCAACCCGTGATGATCAGCCAAGATCCCACTGATGCCTGTTTCAATGCTCTAATGAATGACGACGAAAGGGGCATTCGATTCAAGAACCGCTTGTACCACAACCCCACCGTGCAACAAAACCTGCATGCTCTGGTACCGTACTTTGACCAGAAGGGCTTGTTGGAAGTGGACCAGGCCTGTTGAGAGCGATCCCTGGGATGCCCCCCTAGCCTTAACAGTCATATTGTACATAATTAGTTAGATCATAATGCAATTAAATGTTTTGTTGTCAGCATAAGGTATCTTTGTGGAAATAAACTACAATATATAATACAATACACAGCGTACATGTGTATTGTTTGGTGTTTAGGGTCAAGATTCAGCATTAAATAACAGCAATGAGAAGCCGTTTTAACAGAACAGAGCAAACACGGTTGTCTTTGAAAAAAACCTATGTCTGGACCGAAAGATTTCATTTTATTGTAGAATATAGTAGGCCCAAAAGTAGGCCAAAAATCGGGTTTGGTTGGTTTTCTTCCTCAGAAATCTGTTAAAATAAACTCTCTGAATACCACGTAATATGCCCAAATGTATGCTATGCTTAAAAGCTACTAATTTTTAATTATATTTATAAAGTAAGAGGTAAATGTTTGCTAATTTTAAATAAAATTTAATCTGGCATCTTAATCGTTATCACGCCTTTGATGGGCTTGAAGATTTTCATCTTCTGGCACTTTCCGAAGTGTAGAATCCATGTGAAATGGAACAATGCATTTGAATATTGAAAGAAAAGTAGAAACTGTCAAAGCGCACAAGTGAACAACAGTGAGTTCTATTAATGTCCCTCGTTTATTATGCAAACGAACAGATGGATTTATGGGTGGGGAGGCTTATTACTTAAAGGCGGGAAGCTGAGAGCAATCTTTCAGAGCCACGTCAGCGAGAGGCGGAAGATTTACGACGGGCACGCTTACATACACTCAAGATACACTCTTGATATATGCACACACCTACAATATAGTGGACCGTACCTCGATCTTGCTGATTAAACGTAGTCCGAGAATCCCCTGTTATCTCACACCCCCGAGCTCTGAGCTGAATTCCTTTATCTATCCGGCTTTAGATACCCGCCACTCTCCGGCGGAGTCCCACGTAGCTACTACGTAATTTTCTGAGTCGGCTTGCTTTACGGCTGCCATAATGTGGGAAATGGCAGCGTCACCGAGATTGCGCTTATCCCAGATGTATAAATTGAGCGCTCCCAGGGAAAATTCATCCAGAAACAGAACCGAAACACATCTCGCATCATGGTGGAGCAGGGTAACGTAGATTCCTCGAAAGACTTTCATCCGGCCCCCGTTTGGCTCGATGAGGCCTACCTGGAGCTCCTCTTGAGGGACCAGAAAAAGGACCCGGGACTTAGGATCACGGAGCTGGAGATTAAGCCGGCGACGGCCAAGGGCGAGAACTACGCAAGTGTAATGACCCGGGTAAAGGTTCTATACTTGAATACCGGAGCCAAGACGCCCGAAGTAGAGTACTTCATTGTGAAAACCACCTACGAGAATGATCCGTTCTCTTCGGAGATTTTCTCCGGCTACCAAGTCAGCACCACCGAGATGCTCATGTACGACAAGATCCTGCCCCAGCTGAGTGCCCTAATTCAGGAAACCCGCCAGCCGGAGCAGATCTTTGCCAAGACTCTGCACGTGGACTACGAGCATGAGGCCATTATCTTCGAAGACCTGGCGGTAACCAACTACGTCTTGGCCGATCGCCTGGCTGGACTCGACTTGGAGCACGCCCGGCTCAGCCTGCGCAAGTTGGCCAAGATGCACGCATCGGCTGCCGTTCTGAACGAGCGTCAGCCCGGTCTCCTTACAAAGCTGGATCATGGCATTTTCAACCGGCACACTAAGGGCTTCGCCCCTTTCTTCGAGAACTTGGTCGGTGTGGCGGCTGATTTTGCTGCAGAGACTCCAGAGCTAGGTGAGAACTACGCCCGGAAGCTTAGGGCTCTGCGGGAGAAAGTAATGGAGTATTCGACCCGGGTCTATGATCCCCAGCCGGAGGGGTTCAACACCCTCATGCACGGTGACTTATGGGTGAACAACATGATGCTAGTGTACGGAGAGAACAAGAAACCCCTGGACCTAAAACTGATCGATTTCCAGTTCTGCACCTGGTCCCCTCCGGCGGTGGATCTGCACTACTTCTTCAATACGTCGCTGCAAAGTAAAGTGCGTTTCGAGCAGCAAGATGCCCTGATTCAGTATTATCACACGGTACTCGTTGAGACCCTCAAGGATCTTAAATTTGGAGGCTACACTCCCACTCTAAAGGAGTTCGAGTTGCAGCTGGAGAAGGGAAAGTTCTTTGGTGAGTGCATAGCTTTAAGATCAGTTTTTAAGCTTCGAAAGTATGCAGTAGACTATTAAATATTCAATGCATTGTTAGTTTAGTTGTACTTTGTTAGTTTGTTTAACTTACATTTCTCGCCTATATCCTCACAGCCGTGACTGTCTCATTGACCTGTGCCGCTATATTGACTAATGATGAGACCGCTGATGCAGATTTCCATGCCCTGATGAAGGAGGATGAACGGGGAAGACGGTTCCGAAAGCTGATTTACACCAACAAGTCGCTGCGGGAGAATTTGAAATACTTGTTGCCACGTTTCGATCGAAGCGGCCTGCTGGAAGTCACTGACTGACAGGACAGACGGTGGATCTCGCAAATTGTTATCTTGTTATAAAATATTTTAAAAAAATTGTTAATATAAAACGCCTTAAATGCATGTTAAACAGTGTTTTCAATCCCTTTTTTAAAGATATACTGCAAATTACTAGTAAATTATGTAATGTACATATATATTTACTTTCAAATATTGATTTGAAATGAGTTATTTCAATCATTCATCTTAAAAGCAAAAAAGTCTAAAAGTAATTTCGCACGTGTTCCTAAATATGGACTGCCAAGTACTTAAATTTAGCTCTAAGATTGAAAAAAATAGTTTTTTGGCGCTTATCAAAAAAATACTTAAACAAATCTGTTTTAAGGTTCTACTTTTTATAGCTTTACCTAATGTGCGCGATTTTTCCACGTGTTATCTTCCCCGACGAATATTGTCTCCTCTATTCTGATTTCACAATAGAAGAGGACCTGTTGTAAGTGTTATCAGCTGGGATTTAGTGGTATTTGCTTAAAAATAAACAACTTGGCACTGTTAATTAAGCAATTAACTGATACACCTAGTTATCAGGTGGGAACAATACCGTCTTCATTAAATGGTCAGTTATGGCAATAATCAATTAGCGATAGCGAAAGCCAACAAAATCAACTGTTATGAATGCTATTTTGTTGATTTTAAGTTGAAGAGCAAATCACTAAGAACACAAAACTCATTTATTCACTTGAGCTACAGACTTTATTTATACTTGCATAAAATTACTTAAAATATATATAAAATATTATGAACATCACATTTCATCGAGCAGTCCGAGGTGGTCTAGGAAGGGAAGAGTAACGCGCAGTTTTCTTTTTACAGCCTCTGATTCATAGACCGAATCCTTAAAGCGCATTCCGCTCTCGGAATTGGATAGGCACTGCTCCAGAGAAGGCTCCTCCGCACCTTCGTACTGCATCACAGGCTCGAATATCAGGGAACAGAAAACGGCTGGCAATTATAAAATTAATTTCTCAATCTGTAGCTTTGTAAAAAATAAAAAAAAACTTACCATAGAAACCTTTTGTGCGAAACTGAAGCTGGAACTCAAATAGGCTGGGAATATGACCCGAGAACTTGAGTTTCCTTAAGGCCTCCACCAGCCTGTAGTAGTAAAACTGTACCAGTTCTGGCTGGTTTTCCAGGCGGAGGTTGTCCTGCACAGAGGTGGAGAAGAAGTAGTGCAGATCAATGGCCGGGGAGTTCCAGACACTGAACTGGAAGTCGATAAGGACCGCGTTGGTGGGATGACCCATTTCGTCGTACTGGAACATGAAATTGTTGATCCATAAGTCGCCATGCGCCAGGGTCACGAAGTCCCCTGGACTAATGGAGGTGCTGCGCTCGCCATAGTCCATCAGATGCTTCACCAGCCGATCGATCTTGGCCTGGTACTTCTCGCGCATCTCCTCGTCATCGTTGAGAGATCGGGACAGGGCCTCCATCAAGTTGGTCATGATGGGTCCGTATGCCCTGGTATGTGGATTAAAGAATCCTCGGTCGTAGTTCCGCTCGAAGATTCCGGGCTGGCGCTCGGCGAGAACCGCCCCGGCGGCATGAAAACTGGCCATTTTTTCCAGCATCAGGTGGGTGTGCTCCAAGTCCAGTTTCTTCATTCGAGAAGCCATCTTGTAGTGCTCCAGTGCCAAATCCTCAAAGATTATGGAGTTCCTTGATCTGTCCACGTTGATAGTACCAGCGAAGAATTTCCTAGAATCCTTTAGCTCATTCCTGAGCAGATCCGTCATCTGTGGCAGCACCTTCTCGTACATATCCATCTCACGTGTATAGACACCGTAGTGCTTCAAGACATCTGCGGCCGGATCCTTGTTGGCGATCGTCGTCTTCACCAGGAAGGTGGTGGCCTTCTTCTCCTCGGCTTGCTTCGAGCCCTCCTTGGTGGCATACTCCACATTGATGCGAGTCAGAACGCTGCCAAAGTTCTCACCCTTGCCAAGGGCTGGGCTGCTGTTCAGTTTCTCCAGACGAAGAGACTTGTTCTGAAAGAAGGAGCGCAGCTTATCCTGGACGCAGTCCGTGGTGAGCCAAGCTGGCGCTGGGTGGGTTTTGTGGCTGCTCTCCTTAGGCATGGTGATTAGTTTCTGTGGCTTGTTCCCCTGATGGCTCAGTTTTTATAGGTCCCAGAGTTCGTATAGTATAGCATATAGTATAATATATCGCGTCTGGCTCCGTCGTTTGTTTGCCAATCGCCAACACTCGAACTACTTGCCGGTCTAGCCGCGAATCCACGTGTTTATTGCGTTGCACTTCCTATTTTATGACTTGACCTAGTCCAATACTGCGAATGTTAAATACTGCGTATTTGACAAGCCCAGCAACCAGGATTCTTTGGGGCAGAGCAGCGGTAAGTTGTTGTTTTATTCTAACACATTCAAATCTCAAAATAGACTAGCTGCCAGTATTTAGAATCAAATGAAAGCAACTCATGTCCGAATCCCCTTCCATACCCCAACGAAACACAGCCCATTTAGATAGTGTTAAGGGCCTTTTCTCAGAACTGGCGGCTTTCTTATTTGTTAAATATAAATATTTACCAAAGATTGCGAAAACAATTGAACCATTTTCGTAAGAATGTGAATACTATACTACAGCAATTAACACGTTAAAAAGAATAAGCTTAAATAGTATAAATACTAGTATTTGAAAGTAGGGAATCTTTGGTAAACTTCTGGTTTAAATACAGCTCGATTATTCGAACTATACTTCGCGGCACAGCCATTTACATTGTATCTTTCAATGGCATATATTCTTGAAATAAAGGATTATGACTTTCGCATCCTCCAACTATTAAAGTATATAGTCTCTAAGGGTGGACGGTAAAAAAAAATAGGCTAAAAGGTAATTAAAACACACAACTAGGGAGTATAACACATCGTTAGGTGGCATTCATTGAAGCGACAGGCTCGTTGGTTGTGCTTCGAGAACTAATTCTGAATGGCTTAACTTTCGTAAACGTATGTTCCTTAAGTCCCTAGTATCCACCCAATAAATGCAAGTACGGTAATAATGTAATTCTTCCTGTACGATAGCCAGTAATAGTTTGCTCAGGTTTTTAACGGAATTAGATTTGCTTTTGGGGCCAAACTCGTTTAATAGGTTTATTTCATTTAATGAAACACTTCAAGAAATTTTACATTTCATCCAGCAAGCCCAATTGATCCAAAAACGGCAGGACGAGAGGCAACTTTTCCTGAATGTGCTGTGCTTCGTATACAGAGTTTCGGAAACGTAGACCACTTTCGGAATCCGATAAACCCTGTTCGATGGAAGCCTTCTCCTTGCCAGTATACAACATGCAAGGCTCGAAAATCAGCGATGAAAATACGGCTAAAATCATAAAGTTATAATTATAATTTCAAGATTTAGAAATTTTGCAAACCATAAAACGCCCTATTCCGGAATTGCTGTTGGAAGTCAAACAAACTCGGTATTTTGCCGGAATAGTTGAGAATATTGAGGTAGTCCTTCAGCTTGTAGTAATAAAACTGGACCAACCCCGGCTGCAGTTTCCAGCGAAGATTTTCCTGAATGGAAGTGGAGAACAAGTAGTGCAGATCAATTGCTGGAGAATTCCAGACGCTGAATTGAAAGTCAATTAGGATGACGTTGTTGGGATGTCCTTGTTCGTCATACTGGAACATCACATTCGTAGTCCAAAGATCACCATGACATAGAGTAATGAAGTCATTTGGGTGTACTGAAGTCGATTTCTCCCCGTAATCCATTATATGTTCTATCAGGTGGTTAATCTTAGCCTGGTATCGTTGCTTCAGGTCCGGATTAAGCTCCAGGGAGCGGGACAGAGCCTGCAGGAGATTTTTCATTGTGGTTTCATAGCCCCGGGTGTGTTTATTGAAAAACCCACGATCGTAGTTCCTCTCAAAGATCCCTGGTCTGCGCTCGGCCAATACGGCAGCTGCTGCATGGAAGGTGGCCAGCCTGTCCAGGAGAAGGTGCGTGTGCTCCAAATCCAACTTGTCCAGCCGAGAGACCACCTTGTACTGTTCCAGCGACAGGTCCTCAAAGATGATACAGTCCTTTTCCCGATCCACACTGACAGTCCCGGCAAACAACTTCTTGGAGTCGCCAAGTTCCTTTTGCACCAATTCCGCCAGATAGGGCAGTATCTGCTCATACATATCCATTTCCCTGGTGTAGATTCCATAGTTGGAGAGCAGATCTGCAGCAGGATCTTTGTCGGAGAATGTGGATTTTGCCAGAAATGTAGTGGTGTTCTTCTTCGGCGACTCCTTGGTGGAGAACTCAACCTTGATGCGGTTCATCACACTGGCATAGTTCTCACCCTTGGGCACTGCTGGTCTGATCTCCAGTTTATCCAGTTTGAGGGACTCATCTTTGAAATAAACACGCAGCTTTTGTTCCAGCCAGTTTTCTGTAAGCCACTGTGGCTCTGACGATGCTTCCCCTGACATTTTCACCTCCTATCTGACGCTAATATGCCTTTTTTGTGAATATTTTTCATGCAGCGTGAAGCTTTTATAAAACTGTGAGAGGTTTTTACAATCAAAATAAATTAAACTAGCACTAGCGCTGCCTTAAACTGCACCAAATCTAAGGCTAATATCTGATGCACCGAGTCAACAGCCCCAGACTGCCTTGACTTTTATAAAGCCACTACTCTTCTTACTAATTAATCTAGTAATCATCGTTTAGACTCACTACCTCTTAAAATTATCTTTTTTAGTATGTCCCTGATTAAGAGAATAACAGTTCTAGATAAAAATTGTAATATACTGCGGAAATTAAGTTTAATATGGAATTACAACTACGCAAACTTCTTTAAGCTTGTTATTATCTCTTTTATTACATTTTTGTGTGTTTAAAAACAAATTTAAATTAAGATAATGGATCCGCTCCCCCCAAGCGGGTAAAAACAAGTGATATAGTTATTTTTCAAAAGATAACATATATATAATATAATATACATATTATCTATATACTTAAAAAATCACAAATCAATTTAAACTAGTTAGGAAACAGATTTCACATTTCATCTAATAGGCCCAACTGATCGAGGAAGGGAAGCGTATCTTTCATTTTCTCCAGAATCTCCTTTGCCTGAAAAACCGAATCCTTTAACCTAATTCCCTTTTCCGAAGTAGACAGTATCTGCTCCATGGACGCCTCCTCCTTGCCAATATACACCATGATTGGCTCGAAAATCAGCGATGAAAAAACGGCTGAAAAGTAAAGCTTATTAAAGCCTGAGATACCATATAAGTGGAAAGGGCTTTACTCACCATAGAAGGCTCTGGCTCTGAATTGTTGCTGGAACTCAAACAAACTGGGAACTTGACCTGAGTACTTGACCTTGTTCAAGGCCTCCACCAGCTTGTAGTAGTAGAATTGAACCAACTCGGCCTGTTTCTCCAGGCGCAGGTTGTCATATATCGACGTGGAAAAGAAGTAGTGAAGATCGACGACTGGGGAGTTCCAGACACTAAACTGAAAGTCGATAAAGATGGAGTTTGTTGGATGTCCTTGGTCGTCGTGCTGGAACATCAAATTAGTGGTCCAAAGGTCACCGTGGCAAAGGGTTACAAAATCCCCTGGGTTTATAGAAGTGGACCGTTCCCCGTAATCCATTACGAACTCCACCAGCCGATCAATTTTAGCCTGGTAACGCTCCTTTAGATCGCGATCTAACTCCAGAGACCGGGAAAGAGCCTGCAACATGTTCCTCATTATGGGCTGATAGCCTCGCACGGATTTATTGAAGAAACCACGATCGAAGTTCTTTTCAAAGATTCCCGGTTGTCGACTTGCAAGCGAGGCAGCCGCCGCATGGAAACTAGCCAGTTTTTCCAGCGCCAGGTGAGTGTGCACCAGGTCCAGTTTTTTAACACGGCAGGCTACCTTGTAGTTCTCCAGCGACAGATCCTCAAACATAATCGAGTCTCTCTCGCGATCCACGCTGACAGTGTCGGCGAAAAGTTTTCTGGGATCGTTGAGATCCGACTTAATAATTTGCGCCAGCTGAGGCAGTATCTTCTCGTACATGTCCATCTCGCGGGTGTAGATGCCATAGTGAACCAGTACCTGGGCGGCTGGATCCTTTTCGGCAAACGTAGTCTTCAACAGGAAGTTGGTAGCAAGCTTGCCCTTCGAACCCTTTGTGGTGTACTCCACATTGATTCGAGTCATCACACTGGCATAGTTCTCACCATTGGGAATGGCTGGCTTGACCTCCAAATTCTCTACGTCAAGCGACTGGTCCTTAAAGTAGGCGCGCAGCTTCTCTTTGACGTAATCACGGGTGAGCCATTTCGGCGCCGGGTGGGAGCTCTCATCTGGCATGGCGATCTTGGTCTGCTAGGTGTTTCTGATTATGATATCTGTTAGTCAGAGGCGCTGCTCTTATATATGAATTGCCCAGCGGTACGTGGTGATAATAATGATCTCGCGTCAAGTTGCTTCGTCATGGACGGCAATTGAATAAATATCATTATAGGGTAAAATTCTCAAGATAATAATTCCCGGCATCTATCTCAGTTACTTAACCTAGGAAAATTAATCTTGGTGGGGCCAAGATTTCATAAGTTTGAGTTACTTTTCATTTGTATTTCATTAGTTCTCATAAAAAAATGTGATGCGTGCAAAGATTCACCATAGTGACCATAAGGGACCTGTGCCTTTTGTATTACAATATCTTTTTCGATTTTTATTGTTTTTATTTAAAAGATACATATCACTACGTTGAATTCGCTCTAGAAATCCCAACCGGCATACTCCTTTACCACATCCTTATTATCCTTGCGATGGCGATGCACAGCACTGGCTTCTCCCTTCGCCACGCACTTCTTGCGTTGCTCCCTTTTCTCCTTAATGTCCATATTGCGCCTTATACGGTCGGTGATCACGGATTGAGCAATTGTGCTTGTTGTGGTGGAGTAAGAACGTTGGCTCCGGGCATCATTCAACAGCTGCTCGACCATTTTGAGGCGATACATGCTAGAATTTGGGTCCACGTCCACCAATTCGGGAACTTCGTCCGTATCCAGATCGTTGGAACTTATAGATTTGGATTCATCCAAAATAGCGGAGTCAGACGGAAGTGGTTCCCCCGCCTCTGGGATTGATTTCTTTTCTGTACTTTCGCTTTCTTGAGGTGATGTCTGATCTGTTTCTTCGGTCTTTGGAGGTAATGTCTGATCGGGTACCTCGGGACCCACTGCAAGATTGCCCAAATACTGAGTGCACGATTCTATATAGCGACGCACTGCATCATCAGATTTCTGTGTCCGCTTGTTCTCGCTGTAAAAGACTTCATTTTCCACCTGACGGCGGCACTCGTCTATTTCTGCATCAGCAGCAGAGGGAACAAGTACGGGCGGCTCCTGTGCCTCATCAGCCTCTTCATCTTCGTTCTCGTTCTGTTCGACCATGCCATACTCTTGCAGTAGATCTTGCTCCATTTCCTTTGTAAAACCGTAGCCAGTGCAATGGACTTCAGCATCCAGATCATCTTCGCGCACCAGGTCACTAAACTTAGGGTAGTCTTCGCTTTCGTAGCCAAACTTTCGGCGGAACATTTCTCGCACACAAGTGACATCTCGTTCAAAGAAGCTAATGGTAAGAAAACAGAGACTTAAAAATAATATTTTAAAGATACCGACAACACCTACAATTCAGCATTTTCATGCGAGGTAGACATCATTTGTGGAAAATCAATCAAGATGGGTTTTCCGGCATCCGTAAGCATTAGATTGAACTCATTGAAATCGCCGTGAATGACGCCTGAATTCCCCAGGCGGACAATTAGATTCATAAGGTCGTCGTAGACCTGTGGAGCGTCTAAAACCTCGTGAACTTGGGTCCTTTCGAAGAATTATAACATAAGATAAGTAATTAGGCCCAAATATAACACATCTTACATGGGCCATCCGTTAACAAGTTCCATAAGGACGCAGTGCCGGTTGAAATCGATGGGCTTGGGAACTGGGAATCCGCGGTCATACAGTGCGGACATGTAGGCAAACTCACGGGTGGCCGAGATGCGAGATAAATACAACCAGGAAGCTTTGTGGCGACGACCATGGTAATCACGCTTGGACTTCACATTCCTGAAGCAAGTTCGCCCCAGACGATGAAGTTTTAGGCAAATGGGAGTGCCCTCCTCATCGGCCACCACGTAGATGTTGGATTCCTTACCAATGCCAATCTGGTTGCCAAAGGAACTGACCGATCCCCTCAAGGTGAGCGATTTAAGTGCCAAATAATCGTAGCCGGTGTTGGTCAGCCGGTAGCCATCATCTGTGTCAGAATTAACTTAATTTACTGGGATCGTTTCATGGCTAGGCTACTTACATTTTTTGCCCCTCTCGTAGGAAAGAAGTTTGTGTTTACACAGTTCCTTGAGCAGCTTGTGGACTCCACCGGTCTTAAGATTGGCTATGGCAGCCGCAAGCGGGCCTGGCACCAATTCGTGGTTCTTCATGCCCATCTCGATGGCTGTAAGGACCCGAAAATCCTCCTTGGAAAGGTATCTGAGCACCGTCACGTTGAGTTTTCCCATTTTGTAGCTGTTTCTGCGTTTTGGGAAATGTTTTCGTTTTACACGTGCGGAAGAAAGAGAGATGAAACAAAACAAAGGTGTTATCGATAGGTTTTTTCATTGGCCGATGCCCATTCGGGATTCCTGAATTTATCGAAGGCAGTCCCACTGGATTGCTCATCATCTGGATTGACTAAAAAACGAGGACATGGCAGGCGAGGATTTGATAGCCCGGTTCCAGGAGCTCGGCATGAGCGAGCAGAAGGCCAAGGAGACCCTTAAGAATGTCAATGTGACGAAAAATCTTCAGCTGGCGCTGGCGGAAGCGGGTGCGGGGACAGCCTTAGGAGATGGGACCGGCATGCTTATTTACCACCTGGCTTCGAAGTTGAAGCCACAGACAGCGGAGCACCTGCCTCTTCTGGTCCGCTACATTGTGGAGCGCAAGCTAGACAACACACAGCGAGTCGACGCCGCCCTAGAGTACGTGCTTAAATGCGGACAAAAGCTTAAGGCAAGCATTGACCTACAGGAGCTGGACAAGGAGTGCGGAGTGGGTGTAGTCGTCACCTCTGAGGAGATCGAACGCGCCGTGCAGTCCAAGATCAAGGCCAGCTACAAGGAGGTTCTTTTGCAACAGCGGTACCATTTCAACTCCTTCAAGATTCTGCAGGACGTAAGAAGCGAGTTGAAGTGGGCAGATGCGAAGTCCGTCAAGGCAGCTATAGATGTGGAGATATTCGACTTGTTGGGTCCCAAAACGGAGGCGGATCTCAAGCCTCCGCCCAAGCAAAACGAGAAGCCCAAGGCGCAAGCCAAGCCAAAGCAGGAGGCCGCCCAACCCTCTTCAACGGCTGAAGCTACCTCCGATGGGGCCACCACGATTGCGGAACTAATGAAAACCAAGGTTCACTTTCATGCGCCTGGGGAGAACTTCAAAACTGATGGCTACGTGGTCACCGAGCACACGGAGAAACTGCTCAAGGAGCACCTCAAGAGAACTGGTGGTCAAGTGCACACCCGCTTTCCCCCGGAGCCCAATGGAATCTTGCACATTGGGCACGCCAAGGCGATTAATATCAATTTTGGCTACGCAGCTGCTCACGACGGCGTCTGTTATTTGCGCTACGACGACACTAATCCAGAGAAAGAGGAGGAAAAGTTCTTTGTCGCGATTCGGGAGATGGTCGAGTGGCTGGGCTACAAGCCCTATAAGATAACTTACTCGTCAGACAACTTCCAGCAGCTGTACGAATGGGCTGTACTTCTCATTAAGAAAGGACTGGCTTACGTCTGCCACCAGAAGGCCGAAGAACTCAAGGGCTTCAACCCTCCACCCAGCCCTTGGCGCGAACGTCCCATTGCCGAGTCCCTTCAACTGTTCGAAGATATGAAGCGGGGAAAGATTGACGAGGGAGCGGCTACCTTGCGACTCAAGCTGACTCTTGAGGAGGGAAAAGTAGATCCGGTGGCCTATCGCATCAAGTTCATCCCGCATCACCGTACCGGTACTGCCTGGTGCATTTATCCCACCTATGACTACACGCATTGTCTGTGCGACTCCCTGGAGGACATCACCCATTCTCTGTGCACCAAGGAGTTCCAGTCCCGGAGGTCGTCCTACTACTGGCTTTGCAATGCCCTGGGTATCTACTGCCCTGTGCAGTGGGAATACGGTCGACTGAACATGAACTACGCCCTGGTGTCGAAGAGAAAGATAGCAAAGTTAATTACGGAACAGATCGTTCACGACTGGGACGACCCCAGGCTCTTTACTCTGACGTCTCTGAGGAGAAGGGGCTTTCCTCCGGAGGCTATCAATAACTTCTGTGCCCAGATGGGAGTCACTGGGGCCCAAATAGCCGTAGACCCAGCTATGCTCGAGGCAGCAGTTCGAGATGTGCTCAACATCACGGCGCCACGCCGCCTAGTTGTGCTAGAACCCCTGAAAGTCACCATCAAGAACTTCCCGCACAAGTCGCCCGTGCAGCTGGATGTGCCTGATTTCCCACAGAACCCGCAGCAAGGCTCACACAAGATTACTCTGGACAAGGTGGTGTACATCGAGCGTGGAGACTTCAAACTGGAACCCGAAAAAGGCTACCGGCGGCTGGCCCCCAAGCAGTCCGTGGGCCTTCGACACGCAGGCCTGGTAATCTCTGTGGCCGAAATCGTAACGGATCCTGCAACCGGTGATGTCGTGGAACTCATCTGCTCAAGCCAATCCGCCGAACTGGCGGATAAACCAAAAGCATTTGTGCAATGGGTGTCGCAACCAATTCCGCTGGAAGTCCGACTTTACGACCAGCTGTTCAAGCACAAGAATCCGGAGGACCCCAATGAGGTGCCCGGCGGCTTCCTCAGCGACATCAGCGACCAGTCCATGACTGTAGTCAGAGCGTTCGCAGATCAATCGCTAAGGCAGGCGAAGGTCTACGACAAGTTCCAGTTCGAAAGGATCGGATTTTTCTCCGTGGACCCAGACACCACTAAGGAGCGCATAGTCTTCAACCGCACTGTCGGTCTTAAGGAAGACGCCGGAAAAAAATGATTGCTGGGCACTCCAAGAATGTCCAGGAATCCACTCATAAACAAAACGAAATCGCGTTATATCGCATTAAAAATTGGTTTATAAAATCAGATCTATTTCTTTCCCTCTACCATGATGATGTGGTAGCCAAACTTAGTCTTGATCGGAGGGTCTGTGTACACGGGGTTGTTGACGGTAGAGATGGGCAAGGCGAAAGCTGCGTCCTGAAATGGGCCCACCATAGCCCCACGAATCTGCCAGCCGAGGTCGCCCCCCTGTCGAGCCTTATCCTCGCTGTAGGCAGCGGCCACTTCCGGGAACTTCTGGCCCGCCTTAAGCTTCTCCATTGCTTCGGTAATCTTGCCCTGCTTCTCGCACAGGATGTGGCGCACCTTCACGGCGTTGCCTCCCTTTTTTTCCTTGCCGGCAGCTGGACCAACAAATAGCTTTGTTTAGTTTTGGCGTGGACTGCTTTCATCCAAAACTTACATTTGTCCTCCGCGGCGGGCTTTTTGCCGCCTTTGCCCGCATCTTTGCCGCCCTTGGCATCTTTCTTAGGTGGCATTTTTATAAATAATTTAAATAAACAATAAAGTCGGAGCTGCTTTAGGACACATGTGTTGGTCGAGAGATGCCAACCTGTCCATGGAATGCTCAGCTATTTGGTATTACTCTTCACTTGCCGACTGGTTACACTGTTGCTGCACTTTCTAATCAGTTCGGACAGGTAACCGCCCACCACCCCCAACAGATTAAAGGCTGCCCATTGGAATTATCGCACTCTCCTAGTTTACCCATGGAAATCAGCTGGGAAGTAGTTCTATGCGTGGCAGTCGCCGGACTGGTTCACTACTTGGTCTACGTATTCGTGATGGGCAAGCGGCCGAAGAGCATTGTGGGACGCCATGTAGTGGTCACCGGCGGATCGAAGGGAATTGGCCTCTGCCTGGCGGTGGAGTGTGCCATGAAGGGTGCCAATGTGACGGTGATAGCCCGGGATGAGAAAATGTTGAGTGAGTCATTTCTGTTTTTCGAGTAAGGAAGCCCAACCTTAAAAATTTTCGAATATGCACTTGTTATCGGTATACCTATATGTACATGGTTTTTCCGCCAAGGGTGCTTCCTACTCTAAAAAAAAGTTCAAATACATTACTCATTCACTAATCCTTTCTTGTTTGATAAGGTGGAGCAGTGGCTCTGATGGAGGTGATTCGACAGAGACCGGATCAAAAGTTCCAATACCGAAGTCTTGACATAGGAGGCGACTATGATCGAGTAGCCCAAGTGCTGGAGGAGATCGAGGAAGGCTTCGGACCCATCTATGCTCTAATCAACTGTGCCGGCATGGCCATTTGCGGAGTGTTCGAGGAGGTGTCCGTGCAGGATGTGCACAAGCTAATGAACGTTAACTTCTTCGGCACCTACAACTGCACTCGGCATGTCCTGCCCAAGATGAAAAAGGCGGGAGAGGGAATCATTGTGATCACAGCTTCACAAGCTGCCATGTTTGGCATCTTTGGCTACGGCCCATATTCTGCCACAAAGTATGCACTTCGTGCTATGGCCGAGACGATAGCCATGGAGTCAAGGGAACACGGAGTCAGCGTGACACTGGCCATGCCCTGCGACACGAACACGCCAGGATTCGAGGAGGAAGAGAAATCAAAGCCGCGGGAAACGAAAATCATTTCTGGTGGAGGCGGTCTAATTGAGCCAGAAGTCATGGCCAGAGCCATTCTCAAGGATGCTTTGGTAAGGGATTGTTGTGCCTTTTCCATTTCAGTGGTTTAAATATTGTATTCGATTGTAGAAAGGGAATTTCACCTCGACTGTGGGAGCCGAGAGCTGGTTAATCACCACAATAGGCGGCGGTTTGTTGCCGTGGGATGGCTTTTTCACAAATCTTCTGCACTCCATCGCCATTGGTCCACTGCGCCTCTTCAGCTACGGCTTGCACAAATATTTTAACAGCATAATCCGCAAGTGCGCCCGCGAGGATAAAACCAAGTCGACATCGGAATAGGAGTGTTTAAAACGCTGCGTGCCTTATTAATCCATATGTTGATTGTCACATAATTCCACGTTTTAACGCGCATTTATTATTGATTACATTTTTTAATAATTCATGTCCCCATGTTGAACCCCCATGCCCCTATGTCCATGTCCTCATCTTGTACTGCTTAATTTAAATAAAAAACGTTTTCTTTTGTTAATCAATTCGTTAAAAGATTAAACTTGACGATTTTGTTTCTGTTATCAAAAGTGGCTCTAAAGTCATATCTAAAAGTTCTCCAATGACTTCTGTTGGCTTGTGAGAGCTAATTCCCGATTAGATAGAAGAAACACCAGATTACGTGTCCATTGCACAGAAATGGGTCAAACTTCAATAATTACGGATTGCTTGGTTTTGTTTCTGTCTCCTTTATTCATAAGACGCACCCAGTATACACTTCCTATAGTTTCAGTTTTCTTTCGCCTTTTTAACATTTTGTATAGTTAACGCTAACAAAAATTTGTATAATTATAATGCAAAATATACAATTCTGTATATTTATTCAGACATATTCTGTTATAGCATCTAATCAAAAATTATTGGTCTTCAATACAGTAAATAATCCTAACTTTTTGGATAAAGAATTGTAAAATTATGATAGGTTTAGGATGACGTTTAAATTAGAGCTGATCTTCTAACCTTTAGTATCGTTTGGGATTCACAATAGACGTAAGGCATTGTAAATAAATATATAATATGGTTAAACAAGCATTAAGTTTTATACGTAAACAAGGTATTTTGCACAAGACGCCGTACGACAACACAACAGTGAAAAGAAAAATGCTACACAAACCGAAAACTAAAATAATATGCGATTTCAAGCTAAAATGGTGGACTCGCTTGGATCTGTTTCTGGTTCAATTTGGGGGTTTTCGGTAGCAGCATTCCCTAGTAGTCCTCGATTGCTATTATTTGCGGTGGTTTGATGGACGACGAAGCTCCTCCACCCACTGTTGGCGACCCCACATCCTTGGTCGCTGCGCTATCGTTAGTTGCGGTAGGAGGAGCCGGTGCTGCAGCCTCCACCTCCTTTTCCGGCGTCTGTGCGGCTAATTGTCACTTTGGCACGGCACCCGCAGATCCCACCGATCCGGGCGCCAGGTCATTTACCCGCTGATAACGCGGCTTGTTGCGCGTAAAGGGCAAGTACTTGTACTTGATCATATGCTTAATTTGACGCTTCATCGTGATGCAGAACAGCGTAATGAAGTACATCACTAGAATGGGCCAGAAGACAGGCACATTGAAGAAGTCGAAAAACGTGCAAATCAACCCAATGGCCGTACTCTTGGTCACCGATAACCAAAATTTAAACTCGGGCAGGCGGCGGATGAAGGGTCGGAATTCCTCGTTGCTACGCGTTGGTAGATTGGGACCTTCGTCTTCATCATCCTGCGCATAGGGATCGAATTCTGGATCGATCTTCGGCGTTAGAAAAGCGATGAACAGGTTTAGGTGGTAAATGCCCAGAGCATAGCACACAATATACCAGCCCTGGTACACGAAGATGCGCAGAACGAAGAGCAGGAGCAGGAAGCCGGCAAAGACCCAGCGCAGTCTCGTGTGCGGTGTACTGCGATCTAGGGTTGATTGGTAGGTCTGTAATGAAGGTTACACATTGGATTAGTCGTTCGGACTTTGGCGAACTGATAATTCCCACCTGTGATAGCCGCTGAAAAAACTTCTTGACTCCGCCTCCGCTGGCGGAACTGCTGTCCTCGTTCATCATATTTGCAGCTTTGCTAGCGCCTCATCAAAAGGTAAAAACTGTAAGACACACAAAATGTATTCAATTTCAATGAAAGATATTCAATCCCAAAATGCCTATGCTGCAAACTTAGAACGTGTCATACCTCCCAAATGCTGGTGTTGACTTTGACGTTGTCTGTCCTCCAGTTCCTCTGTTCGCTGGCCTTGCTTGCTGCCCACCGAGCACGTGTATTGATTTCAAGTTTTCAGATATAGGACAAGGCAGCCAGAACGGTCTAACAAAACAAAAACCAGCCAACTAGCCCTCCGCTAATTATTTTTCATAGTCTTCTTCGCTTGCGTCTTGCTCTTCTTCTTCCTCCTGGTTGAATGTAAGTTTTGCCCTTTGCAGTATTAGGAAATAACTGTTCTCGGCGCCTGCTTGTCCCCCTTTTGTCTAATATGGTGTAACTTCTCTGTGGAAGTCCTTGTTTGATTTTAATGCGGCAATTCGAATTAATTTGATTACAATTGTTCTTTTTCCGTTCACCACGTCATTATCGAATGCAGATCAGTGTTGGCAAACGCGCTGTCGGCATAAGTATTGTAAAGCGCAAAACAAATCTTCGTGCTGAAAGACCCCTTCATGATTTTATTGTAACTGCTGCACAGCACTACTAAATGACAGAAAACGCCGCATTTTTGATGCCCTTTCTATAGTTTAATAAAATCTTTTAATTAATTTAAAATATTAAATACTTTATTTATATAATATAAATATTTAAGAAATGATTATTTTATTTAAAAACTTCAAAGTTTATCGAGCTTACATAATATACTTAAATATACACATAAGAACATAGTTAACTATACATGAATATTGTTTTTTACTTAATGAATTCAATGTAATATAAAAATATTTTGACAGACGTCGCCGATTTTTTTACGCTACATACTATTAGCATGATTGGACATGAAAGTTGCGCATTTTATTTAACAATTTCCGATACTTATAGAAGTTTATCTTTATCTCGATTATAATCATGCTATACATATACTACGTTTTCCTTACGCCCTAACCGTTATTTAAATTAAAAGTTATTTTTAATTTAAACCTTCTACTCGGCGTTAATGACTTCTCCGGCGTCTTCGGCCAATTTCGTGGCACGCTGAATGCACGAGTTTACCTGTGCGAGGAACTCGTCGGCCACCTCCAGCTTCTGGAAACGCACGGCCAGTCGCTCACACACGCCTTCGGTGGCCATCTTGCCTTCCGCGTCCACCGCATAGTTGTAGCCTGCCCACAAGAAGCTCTTCTTCTGCTCGTTCATGTAGTCAAGATGCATATCGTGGGAGATCTTCATGTTGAGGACCAGCTTGTGGATCTGCTCCTGCCGCATCAGTAAGCGGAATTTCTTTAGCTCCGGATGCTCCAGCACCTTAATCTCACCAGAACCTGGTGAAGAAATTTCAAACATTATACAAAATGGTTATTTTTTAGCTATGTCCCTAGCACTTACCACGCTCCTTCCACTGCTTAGTTTCAGAATCATAGCGATAAAGCTTCGCCCGCTCGCCGAACAGCTTCGTCTCGTTCTCCTCTCCAGTGGTGACCACTATCTCGTCCGGCAGCTCCACGATCGGGTCATAGTGTGGATCATAGTTGTCGTCGTTTGTTGCGTCGCCGTCCTCATCGCCATCGCCAGCATCCTTGCCAGACTCGTTAAGTGGGGACTGGAAATTTTTAAACGCGTTCTGATGGGTTAGGTTGTAAAAACCGCCACCCGCCGACTTCTTAAATCCCACTGCCTCTGCGCCCGGATTCTTCGCAGATATATCGGCGAATGTAGTTCCCGATTTTGCTGCCAAGTCGGCGAAAGTGCCTCCGGACTTGGCTGCGAGATCAGCAAACGTGTTTCCAGTAGTGGCTGCCAAATCAGCAAAAGTTGTGGCCCCTGGAGTATTTTTATCCTTCGTGTCCCCTCCTCCAAATGCAAAGACAGGTGCCTTGTCATGTTCCTTCGTATTATCCTTTTGCTCCTTGCTCTCGGTACTCTTCTCTCCCTCCTTCGGCTTCTCGCCATCAGTCGGCTTGGCGATATTTGAGAACAAGTTGGTCTTCTGTTCAAAAATAGACCCTGGAGCTTTTCCACTGGTGCCAAACACGAAGCCACCAGCACCGCCTACGCTGGAGGCACCTCCGGCCCCAAAAGTGGACTTTGAGTCTTCAAGCTTTTGTTGCAAGCCGCCAAAAATGGGCTTCGAACCGTCACTCTTTTGTGGTACGCCGCCAAACAACAACTTCGGCTCGTCGCTCTTTTGCTGCACTCCGCCGAAAATGGACTTGGAAGAATCAACCGTCGAGTTTTGTTGGTCCAAGCCACCGAAAATGGACTTGGAATCCTCACTCTTTTGCTGCCCGCCACCAAATATTGACTTGGAACCGTCGCTCTTCTCCTGCACTCCGCCGAAAATGGATTTTGTGGAATCAGAAGCCAAGCGTTGACTATCCGAGGCACCTCCTCCGAAAATCGAACCCAAAACATTGCCTTGTGGTCCGGAGCCAAAACTAGATTGCTTCATTCCGAAAGAGGGAGTTGCAGGTGCAGGTTTACCTAAACCAGGAAGAGTTAGCCATTGTTCACGATGATATTCGCACTTGGTACTTACCCACGCTTCCAAAGAGAAAGTCGGAACTGGGCGGCTTGTTTTCTTCAGACACCGACAAGTTGCCGAATCCAGAGAATGGCGCTGGGTTGGACGTGCCCAGCGAACTGGCCTTGAAAAGAGGACTTGTCGTGTTCGCTGCGAAGCCTGGTGGAGGAAGCTTCAAAGCTGGCTGGTACATCGGAAGCGTGGCAGATGCATCCTCCTCGGTGGGAATATTTGCAATCACTCCCACTGGTGTGGGGAACGAAAAGGCATCCGAGTCGCAGCCACGGCATCCGGGACACTCTTTTTGTTCTGGCCTGGCCTGCGTCGAATCACCCACGACTTGGGCGTCCTCGGGGCCAGCGACTGCATTCCTTATGGCAGCGTAGAACTCCTGGGCGATCTCCGCATTCTTGAATCTCAAAGTGAATCTGTCAAGAACACTCTCGCCCTCGCTGAAATCGTGAGCCGCAAACATCCAGGACCTCTCATCCTTCACTTTATACGTGGGGGTATACTCGTTGAGCACATGATTCAGGCAGATCTTGAACACCTGCTCGCGCCGCATCACCACACGGAGCTTCTTGGTTGCCTTGTGGCGGAGGATCTTTACGTCGCCCAACCCGCGCTCCTTCCACTCGCTATTTTCCCAAAGGCGGTACAGCTTGGCCCGATGCGAATACAGCACTTCCTCGTCCTCCTCCCCAGTCTTTACGTCAACCTGAAAATGTTGGTCTCGGTTGTAGATCAAATAATCTCACGTGGAAAGGACGCTTACCTTATCCGGCAATGGGATGACTGGCGCGAAGTAGGCGTTGTTTTCCTCCTCCTCGTGGTACTCGTTGTCCTCGCCCTCGTTGCCAACGGCTGCAGTGGGGCTCTTTGGCTGCAGTTGGGCAGGCTTGGGCATCGAGAAGTTGAAGTTGGTTGATCCAATCGAGGCGGCAGGGGCAACGACTTGGGCTGAGCCGGCGGAAGGAGAGGCTGACTGCGAAGGCGTGAAATTAAATGATGCTGATCCCAACAGACCGCCGACCGGTTTCGGGGCCTGCTCGGGGGCTGAAGACGGTTCCTTGCTAGCAGGCTGTGGTTGGAAGCCGAAGGAGAATTTAGATGTGGCGGGCAAGCTGATTCCAGAGCCCAGAGTCTCCTTTTTGGGCTCCGTGCCATCTTTCGGAGTTTCGCAAGCACTGCACTTGGAAGCCTCCGCCGAATTACTCAAGTAGCAGCCGGAGCAGGACCAACTGCCTGCCTTTGGCTTGAAGGCGTCTCCGAAACCGACCGTCCCAGCACTCTTCGATGCAGTGACGGAAGGCGAGTCGGACCTGCCCGTACTAGACCCGAATGTGAATCCTCCCGAGCCCGATTTGGCGCTATCGGGAGCAAATCCGAAAGAGAACTGGCCAGTGGTGCTAGTTGACAAGTTCAAGGCATTACTCTGTTCCATGCCACCAGATGGCTTGGCAGTCTTGTCCTTGGGCTCCTGGCAGGCCACACACTTCGGCTGGTCCTTGTCGTTGCTGGTATAGCAGGAATCGCACGACCAGCTCCCAGTCTTGGGCTTGAAGGCATCGCCAAATCCCTTCACTGGCTTTTCTTCCTCCTTTTTCTTTGCTGGCTCCTCCTTCTTGCCTGATGCCATTCCGTCCTGAGCCTCCTTTATCGCGTCAAGGAATTGCTGGCAGAGCTCCGGCGTCTTGAAGCGAACGCACATCAGCTCGGTGGTTAGCTCTGCCTCCGAGTAGTCCTGGCCAGCCCAGGTGACCGCCGCCTTGAGATTCAAGGCGAACGAGAACTTGGTGTCGGGCAGGAGGCGCTGATTGCAGCACAGTTTATGGACCTGCTCGCGACGCATCAGCAGGCGCACCTGGTGCGGATCGCCGCGATCCCGCAACACCTTCATGTTACCCAGCCCACGCTCCTTCCACTCGTTGGCATCCTTGTCGAAGCGGAGCAGTTTGGCCCGGTGCTCGAAGAGCACTTCCTCATTCTCCTCCCCAGTGACCACCTCCACCAGCTCTGGAAGCTGTATAACAGGCACAAACTGGGCCGTGGGAACATACTCATCTTCGGCATCGGAAGCAGACGATTTATTCAGTTGCTGCTGCTGCTGAGGCTGCTGCTGCAGGGTGTTATCTTTGACGAGAGCTGTTGTAAAAAGGGTGGTGTTGCTGTTGGTTCCCACGGCTGAGACACTTCCAAAGGAGAGATTGCCGAAGGGCGACACTCCCGCGCCAAGGCCAGCGGATGTCCCACTGCCAGTGCTGAAGCTGAAATTGGCGAACGGAGAGGGGGCGGCAGACGACGACGGGGTGGATGTTGGAACGGTGGCGGAACGGGTTGAGAGGCCGCCAAATAGAGACTTGGCTACCTCTGGAGCGGAGCTCGGTTCGCTCTGCTTAGGCTTGGCCTGGACCAGCGGTTTGCTGAAGAGGCTGGGCGCCGGCGTACTGGTCACAAAGCTCTTCGGCTGGTTGAAAATAGCTGAAGAGGTAGCTGAAGCTACGGCTGCGACTGGAGCCGCTGAGGTCTCCTTGGGCTTCTCCACTGGCTTCGTGTTGGCACTTTGCTCAGCCGCGTTGGTAAACGCAACTCTGAACTCCTCTGCAGTTTCCGGCGTCTTGAACCGCACCAGGAACTTCTCCAAGGTCAGCTGCTCGTCAGCAAAGTCGTTAGCAGCCCACATCAACGTTTTATTGCCCTTATCCTGACTGGAGTAGGATATGGTCATGTCGCCGTTGATCGTATGGTTTGCACAAATCTTGTGCGTCTGTTCGCGTCTCATTAGGACGCGCGACACGCCAGTACCGCTGTTGTAGAGGATCTTGATGAGCCCGGTGCCCCGCTCCTTCCACTCCTTGTCCGCATGTCGGAAAAGCTTGGCGCGGTGACTGAACTTGATCTGCTCGTCCTCCTCGCCAGTCTTCACCTCCACCTCGTCAGGCAGCGGGATGATGGGCTGGAAATCGGGCCTAGGATCGTAGTCCTCCGCCGAAGAGTTGTCCGCTGCTCCACTTTTGTTGGCGTCGCTGGCTGCACTCTGGTTCTGATCGGACGCCTCCTGTTCCTTCTCCTTCTGCTTCTCGGCGGCTGCTTTGGCTACCTGAGACTTGAACGAAAAAGGGCTTTGTGTGACGCTCGATCCGAAGCTGAAGTTGAATGGTCCCGTGGCTGCTTGTAGTGGCACTTGCGGTGGCTCCGCCGCGGCCTGCACTAGACTGGGTTTGATGTGCTGGGCGGGAATAGTCACACTGAGGGGGGGCTGGACACTAGTGACAGTCGGTTTCGGCAGCGGATCCGAGCTAGTGATGACCACATTGGCTGGCGGCTCCTTTTCTACGGGTTGGTTGTTCAGAGCACGATTGAATATCGGCGGAGCAGTGACTGGAGCGGCTTGAGGAGCTACAGAAACTGGAGGGGCAGCGGCAGCTGCCGGTAGGGTAGCAAGAGCAGCAGGAGCGGCTGGTGCAGGAGCAGGAACCGAAGGAGTTGTCAATGGCTTGGTTTGTTGAGCAAAAGCTGGCGACGACGTGTTAAAGAATCCGCCTCCAGGGGCCCCTTTGGATTCCACTAAGTTAAGAGGGCCCGGAGCAGGAACTGGCACCGGACCAGGAGCCGGCTGGGGCGCTGGCGGAAGAAGACTCGGGGGCGGTTGACTGAAATTGCCCATGGGATCAATGTAGGGTGCTCCTTGCCCACCGGGCGGAGGTGGAAACATGCTCGGCAAACCAAAGTTCTGATTACGGGGACCTTCAACGAAACAGAAGGGCGGATTAGGCCACAATGCGTCACAAACTTAATAGCAATGAACTTACCAAACATGTTGGTCGGGGGAATCCCGGCTCCCGGAGCTGGTGGAGTTCGCATAAACTGTGCCTGAGCCTGGGCCTGAGCCTGCGCTTGCGCGGCATAGTAGTTGTACATCTGATTCTGGTTATAAATCGGGCTGGCGTAGGCGCCCTGCAGGAATCGTTCCTGTGCGGAAGGTGTACTGGGCACGCCATTATAGTAGCCGGGTGTAGGTCCTCCATAGGCCGGCTGGACCACTTGATGAGCTGCGGCCTGCTGCTGCTGCTGCTCCGCCAGGGCGTCCTCAATGATGAACAAGTCGTCCAACCCCAACGCGGCAGCCGGATCGACGTCGCGCGTCGGAGTTTCTCTGGCGCCAATCTTCAGTTTCTTAAGCAGCTCTTCCAGTCCATTGAATCGTTCATTGAGGTTCTTGATCTCTTGCAGCATGCCATCCAGCCCCACGCTCACATCGTCCTTCAGCAGGCATAGGGACTTGCTGATCTGCTTGACAGTCTGCTCCAGCTCCTGACTCGGAGGAGCGGTGGTCACCACCACCTGCTGAGGTGTCGCTGGGGCTGTAGTAGAGTTCAGGTGGCGGCGGGACCGGTTGGCGGCCACCGTGTAGAAATCATCCTCGGCGTCCTCGTAAGTGGAAGAGTTGTTGTGTAACTCGGGTGTCCCGAAGCTGTCGTCGCCTCCAGCTTGGAAGCTCCGATTCTGCTGGCACCGCCGCAGCTCGCGCTGGATGACGGAGCTCAGGGGATGCTGGACATCGTTCCGGAGGAGATCGTTGGTCTGCTGCAGGCACTCCCGACGCCGCTCAGAGTACCGGGCTCGTGAAACGCGCGCCGTCTTGCCAGAGTCCTCTAGCTGGCGGTACGCCTCGGCCTGCAGGTAACTGGCCATGGGGAGGTTCAGGCCGCGAACTTCGTCCACGAACTGCTCGTACTGGCCGGCCTTAAACATCCTCCCGCTGAAGTAGGAGACGGCGTGCTCTGCCAGGGACTGCAACTCCTGCCAGGCGGACGTTGAGCCGGAAGATCCATACTTGAAGACGCGCGTGAAGGGATCCAGTTGTTGCTGTTGCTGGCGGCGCATCATGGTGAAGCCATGCCGGTAGAGGGTTTCTATGCGCGACTCCAACCCAGAACGATCCGCGCGGGACTGCAGGATCTTTCCAAGCCGGAAAACGATGATAGCATCGGCTTTTGGCCCGTTCACCCCTCGTACGGCCTCCAAGCCCAACTGGAGCTGGGCGCGCTGCTCCACACGATTTCCCTCGGTGCTTAATTGGTTTCGGTGCAGCCGCAGCACAAGATCCCACCAGTGACTTTGCTCGGGGGCTGCCAGTTGGGACACAATATTCGAGTACGGCATCATGAGCGGACGGGCGTTGGCACTACGGTTGCCCAGGTTGGAGCTCTCGTAGGTTTCCCGATGGATTTGCAAGCGACGCTGGGTCTGGATGACCGTGGCATACAAATAGACATCCACGTCCAACTGGCAAATGGACTCGTAGCCGCAGTAACTCAGATTCTGCTTCACATCGCGGGGGAATCCCTCATAGAACACCACCCGAGGGGCATCGCCCAAGTTATTGGCATCCGAGCCCAAGGCCAGGTAGACGTGCATGTTCAGAGAATGCGGCGGCAGGTTCAGGGCTTCCAGCTCGTACCCCTCAATCTCGGCCAAGTCGGGCCACTCTGCAACCGGCGACTGTAGACGCGGGTGTCGGACCAGGTGCGAAGACTGCTCCTTCAACTTGTGTTCCGCGTGGGTGAAGAGCTGCTGGTAGAGCTGCCGGCGCCAGTTTTTATCGTTGCACTGCTGGCGCAGACACGAGAAGAGGTCCTCCGTGTTCGAGAAGAGCCCAGAGTAGGACGCCTGCTGGGGGTTGTGGTTCTCCTTCTGGTTTTCCGGCTCCAGGCAGCCCCACAATGTGCGTCCCAGCTGAGCACAGCGGAAAGAGCCGTGCTGGCGCCAAATTCTTAGCAGGTTCTTCTGCTCGGCGTCGCAGTGCTTCACCCACAAGTTCTCCAGTCCCTCCGCCTTTGGCGGACTCAGCTGATATCCCAGGAACAGAATGGGCAGCGCTCCTCGCAAGGTGACCATCCATTTGTTTTTGTTGCCCAGGAGTTCCCGCTTGAAAATCAGCGCCACAGCATGCAGCAGTAGCTGGCCCCCGTAGTGGTCCACGCAGGTCTGCTGCAGCTCCCTTTGTGAAGGTTCGCCGGATCGGTCCAGCACATTGCTGAACTTGTACAGATACTGATCCAAACGGAAGAGCTGGCTGCTGCTGTCGGCTAGACAGTTGCCCGTCTCCAGACTGAGCTGCATCAGTCGGTCGAGGCAGTGCAGGGCCAGGTACCAGAAGCGCACATTCTTCTTCAAATCCTTGGCCTGCTCCATTTTGGCGAGCAGCATCCATATCACCTCGTACCACTGGCTGGACTGGCTGGTGCAACCCGTTGCCTCCTCCAGCTCCACTTTGTAGACATAGTTGAAGGCCTGGTCCAAGTTCTTCTTTTCCACATAGCTCCTCAGGAGCCTGATCCGCACATTGACGTCGTGAGGACGTGCCTGCAGCTCCTTGTGCATCAACAACTCCAAGTTGTTGTCGTCGTCTATCGTGGCTCCGATTTTGCCGTTGCTCTCCCTGTGCTCCACTCGCATTTTGAGAGCGAAGACGAGCTCGCTCTCGGAAAGATCTTCTCCGGCGGCCAAGTCCAGCCAGTACTTGGCCCGCTCCGCGTTGAACAAGCCCTTCTCGTCGAGCAGCAACTGGCAGGCTTCCTTGATCACCTCCGGCTGGCGGGGACTCAGCTGGATGCACCTCTGGAGGTGCTGCAGCGCCTTTTGCAGATCGGGGGTTTTGAGGTTCTTGTAGCAGTGCGCAATGAGCTTGTGGGCCACCGCCTCGTCCTTGGCGCGAAGGTAGCTGTTCAAATACTCAATGGCCTTCGGGTACTCGTTGATCCTGTTGTAAAGCCGCGCCACCGCCAGACCCTTGAAATCGCGCTGCAATTGAAAAAGGTTTCGGTGGATAAATCATAACTTGTATTAGTCTGGTTCTATTGATTTCCGACTTTTCGTAGACTTTTTTACTTTAAATGTCAGTTATCAATTCTAACCACTGAAAAATAAATAATATAATGTCAGTTTCCTAAATTATAGG
Organism: Drosophila monieri; assembly: GCA_035047585.1. NCBI lineage: Eukaryota > Metazoa > Arthropoda > Insecta > Diptera > Drosophilidae > Drosophila > Drosophila monieri. The sequence goes on along the minus strand of JAWNPJ010000087.1, from coordinate 1,273,225 downwards.
GCTTTCCCACTTAGGAAGTGTCCACTGCACCCAGGAGTCAAGGACGCACTCTGCAAGCCGCTACTAACATAACCTCACTTTCCTATTCTCATTTTCCGAATGCAGAACTGCCGTCGGAGTAGCGGTTGAGTGCATTTTCAAAAATAAACATTCGCTGTGTTTTGGGCAGCCAGAAAGCGCGCATTTTTTCTTTTTGGATTACCGCGTCGCCAGTGACGCCGCCTCACACACACACACACACACGGCAAGGGGGCGCCTCAAACAAACACATGCGCGCGCTTTCAATGGCGGCGCCGACGATTTCGCAATTATGGTTATTTCACCAAATTCCGATGCATTCTTTACCTCTTTGCCCGGGGGCATCTTGCCCAGGAGCTTGTGGACCTGCTCGTCCACTTCCTTCCTCGTAGAAAGCATTGTTTGGCGCTTGAAGACTCCGCAGACGGTTTAATTATTTATTCTCGCAAAAATGTGCTTTGCGGTCCTCTCTTCTTCACCTCAGATATCGCGTCATCCGATCGACGAAGATACCGCAAACTGTGTCTCCGGCTTGGCAATAGCTCTCGGCGTATGAACTTCCAAAAGTTGGAACAAATCAACCCGTAAATTTAGTAAAATACTTCTTCAAAATCAAGGGTCGCATGCACGCAAACCACCAAAAAAATCTGCAAAACCGGGAACGATGGCTAAGTGTGGCCGTAGATACACTTTCAAGAAAGCCTAAAATTCCAGTATTTTTTTTTAACAGATTCTTAAAAAAGATTTAAATTCTAAACAAATAATAATTAAATATTACTTTATAATATAATCTTAATAAATATTTTGCTTAAATTTCAAACGGACAATATCTGAAATTTCATGTATACACAGAGATTATGAACTCAAAGACTTATATTCTTATATTAATTTCATTTAATTATTTTTTTAAATTAAAAAAGTTAACTTTTTTTCTCGACTTAAAGGTCGACTTATTTTTTTTTTTTAATTAATAAAAATAACATTATAACATTCAGTATACCCACATGCATATATAAACGGAATAAAACATTTTAAATTTAACCTGAAACTTATAGAATTATACTGTTTGAAAAAATGATGGAAATAAATTTGAGAAGTTATATATTAAATTTAACTTCATTGAATTAACATTTTGTTTAAGTCATCTTATTCATGCATTTAAAATGTTTATTCCCAATTAACAAACAAAGAATTTATATTATGAAATCAAAATTTATTTCAACTTTACTTCATCGGCACCTTCCAGAAGTGCAGTTTTCGATCGGAGACCGCAGTGACATATGGCAACCGCTGATGCCATGCCAGGCCGGCAAAAGTCTTCAGAGATGCTTCGATCAAAGGAACCGTAGACTTGGCTGCAAATACTTTGAGAGTCAAGTCAGGCCTTCCAATGCTTGCTATAACCATCTCAGAGCTTCCGGGGGCAAAGCGCACAACTCTCCCTCCGTCTTCGTGCACTTGTTTGACATCGGCTGGAACGAAGGGCCTGTTCAAGTCCCAGGTGACAATATCCCCACCGGCTAGGGCCGTGATAAAGAGTCGGTTACTGTTCGCCCAATCGGCCGACAATAGCGGAAACTTGGGGGACTCCACAGAAACAACAGTTTGCTTGCTGCGCACATTATACAAATGGATGATACCCTTCTTCTCGGCCACAAGTACCTTGTTAGGATCCTCGGGGTGGCTCTTTATCGACATGCCTGCTGACGAGAGGCCGAAGGTGATGACATTCTCCGGAGTAGCGCCTGGGGTCCAGAATCGGCAGCTGAAGTCATCGGACACGGTGGCCAGCAGCTCACCTTCGCATACCCAGGAGACGTCGTTGATGTAGTCGCTGTGGGCTTGGAACGGCTGGAGCGTATTAAACTGTCCGAGGTCTGTGCGGATTATGGTTAAATCGGAACCCAAGGCGGCACAGAGGGTCACGTTGTTCGGCGAGCAGTTCATGGAGGTTTCTGGCGAAAACGCTATAGCCGTCACGCGCCTCTGGTCTTTGTCCCCCAATTCAAGGTCCTGAAGATGGTTCCATCCGAACTCTCCGTTCTCCTCCTGCAGAATATAGCGCAAGTTAAAAATATTTCATTAAAGATAGTGGACTATGTTGTTGTCACTTGCAGGCAATCCCACGAGAATAAGACACAAATGATTCTTGAGCGCCACAGCGATCAGATTATACGCAAAGTCTGTCGTGCATATGGCATAACACTCTATGGTCTCATTTAACTGTATCGAAAAGTCAGGCTCTGTTACAGTCCGCATTTTGGCTATTTATTCTATAATTTTTTGTGCCAAAATTGCCCGGCGCCAAAACTGTTTACATGAGTGTGACCATAACTTCCATCCACAATTTTACCAAATAACATACATATAATAATAAGTAAATAAACTAAGTAGCAAATACAATTTTAGTTGATTTATAAATAAAAATAAATAGTTCAATATAATAAGAATAATAAAGCTTAACAAATATTGCAAAAAGATTGGGTTCAGGGAAGTCAATATTTTGCACAGGTAGAGGTAACAGGTTGGAAATCATGGGCTCTTCTGGGAAATTAAATTTTCTAATCAATTTAATTTTAACAATGAAATAAAAGAATAAAAAAGAATAAATGAAACGTACTTTTAAACCAAATAAAAAAAACCCGCTTTTGAAAATATTCAGTGCTGAAAAATGCAGTAAAGCTGGTGTTATTTAGTGTATTTTTGCTGAAGTGAAGTTGGCTGCGATTTATACCACTTCCTTTTCCGTGTTAGCTGTGAGAGAAAAAACATGCCGGTGGGTCCCAAATTGCGTTAAAATTCGTTTTAAACACAGAAAACTTGACGAGACATGAGAAAAAATGGCTCTGAATACTTCCGCAAAGTGTCCTCAATGTCTGAAATGTGTATTTTCCGAGGAAAATGCGTTCATACACCCTTAAATCAATGTGTGTCTGAGTGATCCCACGAGCCACGCATGGCATGGTGATTAGATTTCAAACTGTTGTGAAACAGTAATAAGCTTTTCAAAGGAAAGGTGGTAAATAAAGTGAATTCGAGTGCAATGCGAATATGAGTTCGCCAAAGTTATCAACCATAACCTGCAATTCGCGTTGGCGGTTTTGTGTTGTTGTTCTTGATACCTTTCAGCTTGGATTTGTTGATGCCCTGTCTCGAATGATAGCAGTTCCTTAAAATTGCAAAGAAATGTTAATCATCATGTTCTTGGAATTTGTCGGCACATTTGGTGTGAATTTGGCGAAATATCTTATCTGCACACCATTTTGTGGAAACCATAACAAAATCTTTGGCTTAAAATTATATTTTAAAACGTTTTAAAATATTTATTGTATTATTGTGCTCTAATTATCCTTTCATCATTTACAGCTAGCAAAAGATCTTCTGCACCCTCTGCCCGCTGAGGAGAAGCGCAAGCACAAGCTGAAGCGCCTGGTCCAGCACCCCAACTCGTACTTCATGGACGTGAAGTGCCCCGGCTGCTACAGGATCACCACCGTCTTCAGCCACGCCCAGGGCGTTGTGGTCTGCGCCGGTTGCGCCACCATTCTGTGCCAGCCTACTGGAGGACGCGCTAAGCTGACAGAAGGTAAATAATTCATTTTAATCCCGATCCTTCAAAAGCTAATTCCCTATTTACTTTCCCTCATTATAGGCTGCTCGTTCCGCAGGAAGCCGCAGTAAAATGGGACTCGCGATGAACCACAAATTATTAATTTTTTAATAAAATCTAAAACGTAAAGATACCACAGAACCCATCCGATTGAAGCTTGTAATTCTATTGCGGCGGTCCTTTGGTCCATTGTGTGCTTTGGAATTAAAGAATTAACGATCTTGTGGTCGGCTACGTGAAAAAAACACCTTGTCGTATTTGTTTAAATGAGAGACGTAATTTGTGCTATGGTTTTCGGAACACCGAACTAAATTCATTGTGTTCACTCATTGCATGAGTCGAAACAAAACTTCAGGGATTTTTTTCACTCATTATGCTTAGACCTACAGTTTTAGTGACTACAATAAAGAATGTTTCATAGGCTTTAAAAGTCAATTTGGATGCAACGGAGGGAAATTGTTTCCATTAAATGTTCCATTAAAACGAAAGTTATTTCACAACCACTGAAACATCCGCCGCGTAAAGCTTTATGTGGAGCTTTAAAGGTGGCGAAATTCTTAGTTTGTGTACTGCAATTTAAACATTTCACATCTGCACCGAAATCTATATCTAAGAGAATTTTATATTCGCCAGAATACAGTTTTGCAATAATTTCCAAATTGGATTGGATTCTCTAGTGGTCGGTATATCCTGAATCAACCTTTAGTACGCCTATATACGTCCAATCGTTCAGCGAATATCCTAACAAAAAAGGTATGCCCTATATGGCTCACAGCGATGTCTATAGCTCAGCCAATATGCATCCGATCCTTGAGAGGAATACCTTAATCGATTTGTACATCAATTCCCTTTCAATCTGCATCAAAACCCGCGATCGAATTTTTTTCTTCGATTTTTTGTCAAGATTCCTGGTGAGGCCCCTTCCGAAATGCGAGGTATGGCCTATATGGCCCCCTGCGATGTCTATATCTCAGCCAATACACATCCGATCCTTGAGAGGTATACCTTAATCGATTTGTACATCAATTCCCTTTCAATCTGCATCAAAACCCGCGATCGAATTTTTTTTTCGATTTTTTGTCAAGATTCCTGGTGAGACCACTTCCAAAATGCGAGGTATGGCCTATATGGCTCATTGCGATGTCTATATCTCAGCCAATATACATCCGATCCTTGAGATGAATACCTTAATCGCTTTGTACATCAATTCCCTTTCAATCTGCATCAAAACCTGCGATCGAAATATTTTTTCGATTTTTTGTCAAGATTCCTGGTGAGACCCCTTCCAAAATGCGAGGTATGGCCTATATGGCTCATTGCGATGTCTATATCTCAGCCAATACACATCCGACCCTCAAGAGGAATACCTTAATCGATTTGTACATCAATTCCCTTTCAATCTGCATCAAAACCCGCGATCGAAATTTTTTTTCGATTTTTTGTCAAGATTCCTGGTGGGACCCCTTCCGAAATGCGAGGTATGGCCCATATGGCTCATAGCGATGTCTATATCTCAGCCAATATACATCCGATCCTTGAGAGGAATACCTTAATCGATTTGTACATCAATTCCCTTTCAATCTCTATCAAAACCTGTGATCGAAATATTTGTTCGATTTTTTGTCAAGATTCCTGGTGAGACCCCTTCCGAAATGCGAGGTATGGCTTATAGGGCTCACTGCGATGTCTATATCTCAGCCAATACACATCCGATCCTTGAGAAGAATACCTTAATCGATTTGTACATCAATTCCCTTTCAATCTCCATCAAAACCTGTGATCGAAATATTTGTTCGATTTTTTGTCAAGATTCCTGGTGAGACCCCTTCCGAAATGCGAGGTATGGCCTATATGGCTCATTGCGATGTCTATATCTCAGCCAATACACATCCGATCCTCAAGAGGAATACCTTAATCGATTTGTACATCAATTCCCCTTCAATCTGCATCAAAACCCGCGATCGAAATATTTTTTTGATTTTTTGTCAAGATTCCTGGTGGGACCCCTTCCGAAATGCGAGGTATGGCCCATATGGCTCATAGCGATGTCTATATCTCAGCCAATATACATCCGATCCTTGAGAGGAATACCTTAATCGATTTGTACATCAATTCCCTTTCAATCTGCACCAAAACCCGCGATCTAATTTTTTATAGATTTTTTGTCAAGATTCCTGGTGAGACCCCTTCCGAAATGCGAGGTATGGCCTATATGGCTCATTGCGATGTCAATATCTCAGCCAATATGCATCCGATCCTCGAGAGAAATACCTTTATCGATTTGTACATCAATTCCCTTTCAATCTGCATCAAAACCCGCGATCGAATTTTTTTTTAGATTTTTTGTCAAGATTCCTGGTGGGACCCCTTCCGAAATGCGAGGTATGGCCCATATGGCTCATAGCGATGTCTATATCTCAGCTAATATACATCCGATCCTTGAGAGGAATACCTTAATCGATTTGAACATCAATTCCCTTTCAATCTCTATCAAAACCTGTGATCGAAATATTTGTTCGATTTTTTGTCAAGATTCCTGGTGAGACCCCTTCCGAAATGCGAGGTATGGCTTATAGGGCTCACTGCGATGTCTATATCTCAGCCAATACACATCCGATCCTTGAGAGGTATACCTTAATCGATTTGTACATCAATTCCCTTTCAATCTCCATCAAAACCTGTGATCGAAATATTTGTTCGATTTTTTGTCAAGATTCCTGGTGAGACCCCTTCCGAAATGCGAGGTCTGGCCTATATGGCTCATTGCGATGTCTATATCTCAGCCAATACACATCCGATCCTCAAGAGGAATACCTTAATCGATTTGTACATCAATTCCCTTTTAATCTGCATCAAAACCCGCGATCGAATTTTTTATAGATTTTTTGTCAAGATTCCTGGTGAGACCCCTTCCGAAATGCGAGGTATGGCCTATATGGCTCATTGCGATGTCAATATCTCAGCCAATATGCATCCGATTCTCGAGAGAAATACCTTTATCGATTTGTACATCAATTCCCTTTCAATCTGCATCAAAACCCGCGATCGAATTTTTTTTTAGATTTTTTGTCAAGATTCCTGGTGGGACCCCTTCCGAAATGCGAGGTATGGCCCATATGGCTCATAGCGATGTCTATATCTCAGCTAATATACATCCGATCCTTGAGAGGAATACCTTAATCGATTTGAACATCAATTCCCTTTCAATCTCTATCAAAACCTGTGATCGAAATATTTGTTCGATTTTTTGTCAAGATTCCTGGTGAGACCCCTTCCGAAATGCGAGGTATGGCTTATAGGGCTCACTGCGATGTCTATATCTCAGCCAATACACATCCGATCCTTGAGAGGTATACCTTAATCGATTTGTACATCAATTCCCTTTCAATCTCCATCAAAACCTGTGATCGAAATATTTGTTCGATTTTTTGTCAAGATTCCTGGTGAGACCCCTTCCGAAATGCGAGGTCTGGCCTATATGGCTCATTGCGATGTCTATATCTCAGCCAATACACATCCGATCCTCAAGAGGAATACCTTAATCGATTTGTACATCAATTCCCTTTTAATCTGCATCAAAACCCGCGATCGAATTTTTTATAGATTTTTTGTCAAGATTCCTGGTGAGACCCCTTCCGAAATGCGAGGTATGGCCTATATGGCTCATAGCGATGTCTATATCTCAGCCAATATACATCCGATCCTTGAGAGGAATACCTTAATCGATTTGTACATCAATTCCCTTTCAATCTGCATCAAAACCTGTGATCGAAATATTTTTTCGATTTTTTGTCAAGATTTCTGGTGAGACCCCTTCCGAAATGCGACGTATGGCCTTTATGGCTCATAGCGATGTCTATATCTCAGCCAATATACATCCGATCCTGGAGAGGAATACCTTAATCGATTTGTACATCAATTCCCTTTCAATCTGCATCAAAACCTGTGATCGAAATATTTTTTCGATTTTTTGTCAAGATTCCAGGGTCCCCACCCTTCCGAAATGCGAGGTATGACCCACTGCGATGTCTGTATCTCTGCCAATTTTTAGCCGGTCCTTGAGAGGAATACCTCAAAAAAGTTGTACATTTATTCTCCATAAATCTGCATTATATTCTCCGATCGATTTTTTATTCGATGTTTTGTCATTTTTTCCCTTGGGCTCCCTTGTAAGTGGAAACATATATGGGAATTAAATGGTTACAGAATAATAGCGTTAGCGAAAACAGGAGTTTGTAGCTTCTAACAAGTTCCAAAATTATTAGAGGTTGGAAATTTAAATTAGTTGGCTTTTGTGTCACGAGCTGTCACGAGCTTTGTTTCACTTCTTATTATGTAATCGGTATCGTCGATCTTTTTCCATCTCTAGGGACGCAAAGCCCAGAAAATCGCAGACAGCTTGACGCCGCTTGGCTGGAAAAAAAAAAGTGTTTATGCGAAAAATGTTGAATCCCCAGTCAGAAGAATTAGAATTGGACCGCAATATTGAGGAGGTGCAGGCTCAGCTAGCCTGCCTAATGGATTCCAACTGGAACGGATCGCAAGCGAATCTCTCTACGGCGTCAGGTCTGGAAACTGTACCTGGGAAAGCCCCCGACGCCGAAAGTAGTGCTCAAAACGTGCTTGCGGAAGTGCAGCGCAACTTTTCGGCGCTCCACTTGGACCAAGCTCCTCGTTTTGAGTTCCACGGATTGGGATGCCACCAGATGCATGCCAAGAGATTGCGCCAGAATACCGGGTTCGAGAATTTGCCGCAGGGAGCAGGTGTGCAGAAGAAGCGCAAGTCAGATGGTGAAGGCGTCTTAGTTTCGGACGTAAAGCAGCAACAGTTGCGGAAGGAGACCCTGTGGAATTTGCAGAATAGGAACCTAACAGGAAATATGTCTGCGGATAGTTTGTGTTTTCTGGGATTTCAAGGAGATTTGTAAGTACTACACGATATTTGTATTCACGTACATGTTTCTGGAACATGTTTCAACATGAAAAAAGTTACAAAAACACACATGTCTATTATAAAAAGAGTTTTTCTTATTTTTCAGCAAAGAACCCAATATTGTTTCTCGTTTGATGGATCTGTTTAGGTCCTTGTATGATATTCTTGCCGCTGATTTAAATCTTTCAACAGACGATGTGCTTCAGACGCAAATTAAGAATAAAATGCCCAAGAGCGTGAGTGTGCGCTATCAGGTGCAGGTTTTGTATACCAAGGTTGAGAAATTTTTGGGAGGACTGCGCCGCACCCTCGAGGCTAATCGTCTTTTCAGCTTTGAAAAGTACGACGAGTGCGACAAATTGCTTAAAGGGTCTACCTCCTACTTGCAGTCCCTCAACCCTTTCCTGACAGCCGAACTGCGCCATCGCAACTTTCGCTTTTATTCGAATGTGTCCAAAAGTAGGTTTATAGTCATATTTTATTTATTAGGATTTAATTTTATGTTTTGACAGACAATTTTCAACGACTAGAAGCATTACTGTTGGGATTCCGTGAATGGCTCAAAGCATCGCACATCAGCGTGCACGTTTTTAACTGGGAAATGGATCTGGAGCATCACTACACTAATGACATGAAGCGATATCACGAGGAGCTAAAAGAGCGAGCATTGCTCAAGGCCTCTGCCGAGTTGGAGGCGGCTAACCCGGGACACCTTTGCCCTGAGGAAGAGTTTATTGCCACGCATTACCAATTGGAAAACTTGATTCGATGCGCCAAACAACATGACAAGTTTCTATCCGCTCTGCTTGTCAATCCGGAGGATTATTTCCCGCCGCACATCGTTGCCATGTGTGCCCGTCCAAAGAATGCATTACCCGGAGCTGTTCAACTGCAAGCTGCTGCAGAGGCAGCCGCAGATTTCGATTGGAGGTTGATGGGCGATATGGTAGAGCCCTCATCACCTCCAAGGCAAACACATCGCCCTGTCCATCCCGTTCGCTTTAGAAGTTAAATCAAGGTTTCTACGAACCCTAAGGAAGCTTAGATAAGTGAAGGCAATCCAACGTTTTAAAGATTCCGAGCTTATTTACATTCACAATTAAAAAGTAATTATTAAAGTTACACTTATATTTATTTAATCTCATAATCAATGAATGATTACAGTTTGAACCCATAACTATTTTAAGAGCCAACTACTACGAACAATTAATATTACTGTATCTAACCATCATACTATACTGCAACCCAAAATCAAATTAAGAATAATGATAAAACTTATGTGCTTTTTATTTCACTTTGTTAATATAAATGAAAACTGCCTGAATTTATTTTTTAATTATATATCATATTTATTAAGGAACTTTTTAATCAATGTTTGCTTTGCATTTGAATTTATAAAGTCAATAAATGTTCACAAAATCATACATTCTATAACTTTTTTTACCATTAGTTAGCTTGAAACAATGAAGAGCTCCTCAAGTGGGTGTTTGCCAAAAACTTTGCTGAGCACTGCTTTGGTAATAAGACCGAAGGCTTCTCCAATACCCGGCTTAAGTTCGTTGAATATCTCCTGCCAGTTTTCGTTGATCAGAGCATGCATGTTATCACTGAGTTCCTTCTGTCCGTTAAAGAGGCCCTCCAAGTGGTAGGTGACATGCGATGGAATGACATCTACCTTGACGTCGACCACCTCGGCAAATGTTTGGTGCTCACTCTTGGAAACGGGTTTGAATTTTATCACTGCATGGATTTTGCTGTTCCCTGAAGAGGAGGGCAAGTAATCATTTCAGCTTCAATTACTAATCATTTGAATTCACTTACTTAGTGTAATTTTGGCATTGCCCTTGCCAACAATGGGCAAAATGAGCACCCTGCCGTCCACGGAGTAGGGTCCTTTTACAGCCAGTTCGGGCACATCCATTACCAGCTCCACAGAGTGTCCCAGGTTTAGGGAGAATCCACTGAAAAAAGTTAAACAGATAAGTTAAATGTATTATTTTATAACGCTTTAGCTTGTTCTTACCCCACTCTCTTGGGGATCGCCTCGCTCAGACCCAGAAGATCAACATCGCGAAAACTAAGATCTATGTTGACTGGACTGTGAGGGTTCCTGCCGATTTGGAACTTATTGATGTGCAGCGGATCCAGAGGGATCAGTCCAAGCTCTTTGATGCCGCTCTTGGCGTAGTTTTTTAAAACAAACTCCACTCCTCTGAGCAGGCAGCTATCGTCCATGAGTTCGCATCTTTGAACGCCTGATGCTGAAATTCGCGAAATTTGAAACTGAATAATATCAGTTAGGTGTTGAAGGGGCGGAACTCACGTAATTGAAGGGCGTGTCCATGGGCGTAGCCGAAAGCACAGCCGGACAGCAGGACGAGGGCAAGTGGTAGCTCCATAATCGACGCCGAAACACTGATCCCCTTAGCGGCGAATAATTCCACTTATATAGTCACTAAAGTCAATTGAACATTCGCAAGTGTGAGCTTAAATGTATCATGTTTTTGTTGTTTTTTAACGCAAACCGCTTTTGCGCTTCAGGTTGACAGATTTTGACTTTAGACCGTACCCCCCTGAGTCAGTTAAATGTAAAATAAGCCTAACCGTCAATGCATTCGAGCAGGTGAAGTGCGCTGTTATTGCCGGCGAATTTATTTTACGATTCCCTTTAATGAACCCCCTTTGAACTTGCACTGCGGGTTCCAGGCACCGTTCGGAAGCCATTGACATCGCCCGAATTCTAATTGATTCAAACCAATTCAATCTCATCTAATCACGTTTTGCTGTAATTTGTTCGATATATGCAAATGGACTCGGCCTTCCAGCAGTATTCGATCGTAAGTCCTGTTTCAAGCGCCTCCGACACATTTCAAACGCGTTTAATTAATTGCTGAGAACACGGCATCGAGATTATATTTTGTTGTTTTATAATGGGGTTAAGCTAAAAGCCCTGCCATATTTCCTCATCAAAAACTGTCAATGCCGAGTCCTTGTCGAAGTGCAGCTACCTTGTTTTTTGTCGGAGTTGAGAACAACAGTTTTGATTGGAAAACGTGTCACGGTTTATTTGAAGTGACTAAAGCAGATCTTAATTAAATTAAAATTAACTACAATGTGGAGAATTAGAGTAGCAATTATCGACTTAAAATGGTAACCAACTTTTCCGGTTCTAAGAATATAATTGGACGCCATTAGGAGCTCCATCAAAGTTAATCACATAGAAAGCTTTGTATAGGTTTCTGGCCGTTAAAAGGTAACAATCACGAGGTTCATATTAATAGACATGTAATTTATACCTAATGTGTTTGTGAATCCCATTTGGTTACCTACTCCTGGGCAAACAACTTGGCATACGGATGCTTGGCAAATACGTCCTTAATAATTTCCAGGAACTTGTCCCCAAACGCTTTTTCAATGGCCGGAGCTGTTTCCTTGAAGATGGCTTGCGAATTTTCGTTCAAGAAAACGTTCATGTTGTCACCCAGGGCCTTGTCTCCGTTGAAAAGATTTCCAAAGTAGAAGTGTACCGTTTCCGGCTTGAGGGAAAGCTTTAGATCATCGACATTTAGGTAAGTTTCTCCGTTTTTCTCCACTGCTTTGCCGGAGAATCTGATAATGGATTTCAGGTTGCCTAGACAGATGTATGCTTATTTTATTCCGCTGTTCAAATGTTTGAAAATTAGCCTCCCTGGCTTACCCAGCGTTATGTTACTTTGTCCAGTTCCGCTTATTGGCAGGATCAGTACTTTGCCATTGATGGTGTAAGGACCTACCATGGAGAACACTTTGTCGACGCCCTTGATTTCATGCACAGCGGTAAGATCCTTGTCAAAGCCCCTTAAATAAATTAGTAAAATTTATTCTCTCAAGTCAACACTGGCGGTTAATTCGCAATTCTTTACTCACTTAACCTTGGTGAACTTTAAATCCTTGATGCCATACAATAAGTTATCCGTAAACTTCAAATTGATGGCTACTGGACTTTTTTCTTCTCCTTGGCTTATGGTCATTGTGTCGATCTTTAAGGGTTCTAATTGCTTCAGATTCAGGCTGGGATCAGCCACTGAGGAACGCTCCGCGAACATTGTGTTTACCAGTTTTACGATGCAGTCGCCATCGCCATACTTGCATGGCTTGGGATCATCGGCTAGGGAAAGCCAAAATAGTCTTTATAAGTACTTAACCCCTCAATTTAATCCAGTGCTCTAGTTCATGTCAAAATCATATGCTCACGAAATTCAGCCTTTGTTGCCACGGAGAGGCATAGCACGATAGCGACGAGGATAACTCCGGTCATGTTTGCACTTCAAATACTATTATTGACTATGCTCGTCATGAATTCGACTCAGTATTTATAGAGCTCCACAAATGCGGCCTATCTAAAGTCTACTGACCGCCTGACACAAACCTGTTTTGGATGCACTTGCTATAATTGCAATTCAATTGAAATAATGCAATCTGTATCAATCTAATCAAATTAAATAATCTCTATCCATGATCTCTACCTGACAAGGCAGACTTCTAACTAATAACTTTTTGCTTAATAGATGTTCAGAAATAGTTTTTGGCTTCAAAATATTGAAATATTTTTATAAACTTGCTTCTTATCACACAATATGTGTGTTTTCTAGATCTCAATCAATGAATTTCAGAACTTTCAGCCCTACAATCAAACTTGGCTTAGTTGCAGAAAAAGTTCTAACTTAGCTTGATATTCAAACAGTTAATTTTCTTGTCTTGTTAATTAAATAATGAAAGTAGAAGTAATTGAGAATAAGAACACTCAATATAATCAAAATGTATATTCCGATAACAACAGTAGCTTTACCATATAGGCATGGTATTGAATAAATCTTTGAATTTATGGTATTTTTGAGCTGTGATTGATCCAAAACTGGTTTGGAAGACTGATTAAATGGCACATCAATAATAACCAAGCTTGTACTGGTGCAATTAAAAACCAAACCAAATAAACTTTTCGGTTAACTGCCGCCCAGTGTGCAGCCCAAGTCTAGGGCCAGTTCCAAATATAGCCGAAACGGTGAGCCACAAAAAAATCAAAATCACAGTGACTGGCAGTAATTCAAAGAACACATGGAGTTACTAGAACAGGTCCTAGAACTTAATTTATCTTGGTAATTAAGTCGCTGCCTCTTCCTTGCAGCCCAGCCTCCGAGGAGAACAACAGCAACTTGTCTGACTTGCAGTTGACTGACTTGGGGGCTGGCGTGGAAGATTTTCATGCACTGCCCAAGGTCGACTGGGATTGCAAGTTTACCGTTCGATACTCTTGAACTTTCCAAGGGAAACTGGATAGAAGTGAAGCTGGATCTGAGGCTGCTAAATATGATGGACAGCTCCTCAAGATAGAACTGAGTTGCCTCTCAATAAAAACTTAGTAATATGAGTGACTATGATCATAATTCAAAGCCTAATTAATTAACATAGTACATTGTAGCAAACACTATGCATAAAGAGCATTTAATATCAATGTATTTATCGTAAATTATAGTATGCTACAACCTACAACCAGAAACTAAATGATACTCCCTAATCGTAGCTTAATTCGTACATAAAATAAAACTAGTATGAAAAATGTAAAATGATCGTAACCAATTTTATTGGCGTTACATTTTGCGCTTTTGTCAATCGAAGCCATCCTAATTAAGTTATCAGGCAGTTCTAATGCAAATTGCCAATCCAAATGTTTAATCACGTGAGCTGCTTGCTGATTTCCGAAGGCTTGGCAAAACCGAATAAATAAAGCGATAGTTGTGCGGAAATGTTAGACCTACGTTGGTTAAACAATAGCCACAACCGGTTTTCTGTTCGAATCATTTTTGTTTATTCTACATGTCTAATGCTTAGCGGATAAGGAATGATATGTCAATGGCCGGAATGCAACGCTCAAAGTTGGCTCGAATGCGGGTGAGGAAATACTCGTACACTTAAATCTAATGCATATCATAACAGCGACTAGTCCTCCAGGAAGAGATCCTCGTAGGCGAAGCGCTTGAAGAGTTGCGTCAACACACTCTTCATGATTTCGGCGATGGCCACATGGATCGAGGGATGCAGCTCGCTCCAGACATCCACCCAGTTGTCATTAAGGAACTGGTTGAGATTGGTGCCCAGGGCTTGGTCGCCATTGAAGAGGTTTGCCAACTTGATGTTCATCCTGCGAAAATAAACATTTTTTAATATTTTCCTCAAATGTCCCTCAGCTCGGCACTTACTTTTGGGGCTCCACCAGCACCTTGAGCTTGTCCACACTGAGGAAGGTGCGACCGTTGCGCTGCTGCGTGCCTGGCTTGAACTTCACGGAGAACTTGGGGCTGTGCAGGACAATCTCTGCATCGCCATCACCGCGAATGGGCAGGATAAGGATGCGGCCATCGGCAGTGTACTTGCCACGGAGAACAATTTTGGGAAACGAGCCGTACATCTCAAACTTGCTTGTGGCAGGATCAGGTCCAAAGCCCCTGTAGTAAAGGAAGAAATGACTAAGGTTTGAACTAAAAATGTAACTTTAATACTTACACAGCTCTATCGAATTTCACCCCCGACAGACCTTCCACGTTCACATCCCTAAAGTTCAACTTGAGATTGAGCGAGCCAGTGCGTCCATCGGATATGTCGAATCTCTTGACCAGGAAAGGTTCCACCTGGGGGAATCCTGCCGCCGGGTAGCCAGTCCTGGCGTACTTGCTGATTAGCATGTGGGAGACATTGATGATGCAGCTGGTATCTCCCTTGTGGCAACGAGGCAGTTCAGGAGCTGCAAGGATTGGCGAATTCGGCTTACATCCCGAAGGCTAAAGAGATTAGGGACACTCACGGAAATTGGAGGCGCCGCTGGTCAAGCCAGCGAGCAGGACCATGAAGCACAGCCGGAGGAGCAGCATAGCAGTAGATAGTTTGGGAATATCAGATACCGTGAAATCTGCGACGCGTTCTTCGAGTTTTTGGCGAACACCCGACCAAGTTCAATGGCAAACTGTAAATTGGCTCGGGACCACTACAGACGCCAGCATTTATAAATTTTTAAGACCGCCGATCGGCTATCGACTGAGCTCGGAGTCGGAATCGCCGGAATCGGATCGGCAGCCCAACCAGTACTCTTAATAGTTTATTCATTCCTGACTTGTCTTGCCTGTCTGCCTGCCTGATTGGCTGCTATTTTTATTAATTCTTATTTCTGTCGTTATGTGCTTCTCACCATCATTATGATCATAGGCCACCCTAGCCAGAAATCGCGGCTGAACAACAATATTATTAATTAATATTATTAGCATGTCCCTCGTTTTCGCCAATATAACAATAAACAATAACAACGACAGACGTACAAAAAATCAAAAGTGATTCTATAAATTTTAATGCTCGACCTGCCAACGAGTTTTTCGGGCACGACACTACTCCGAAATACTTTTTTTTACAATGCATTATTACTCGACTATTCCTACGGGTACTTTTTATAGATCTTTCGCGTTATATTCCCTCTTGTATGATGAAGTGCAAATAATAATAATATAATCATATAAGTATGTCTGTATAATATATATAGTGTTTGCTTTGAGATCAGCTTTAGAACTTTTGGGGATTTCCAAGTCGTACGTCTTCAAAGTACGATGTGTTAAATGGTTCCAAGTGCATTGCAACAAAATGTGAATATTTAACTGAAACTTGAGATCCTTTTCACTTTTCGGCTTCTCAAGGTGAAAAGCTAAGGAATTTCCGTTTTGTCGCTATATGATTGATCTGTCCAAACACAAATCAATTAGCCATCTTCTGGGAGAACGTACGCCACGGAACTGGTTTTCAACGGCGTTCTTTATGGATTCACCAGATTTTTGTCCGCAGGTGAAGCTAATTCGCCAAAAGGCTAGTTAAATTTTAAAGGCTTTCGGCATTCGTCATCGGCAATTAGCATATTCGGTATGTGATTACTTTATATACTACCACATTAAGAACAACATGAAACCGGCATTTTGTTTATTTACTCATCCAATTGGCGCCAGGTGAGTCCACACATATTTGGGGCTATTGTTTGCAGATCTAATTCCTAGACGTTGTCGTAGACATCGGGATTTCGTCTTATTGGACTACCTGAAAGAAATGTTGAAAATTATGCTGTTAATATATGCAAACACGAGCTGATTTAAATTCATTAATACATTTACATTTTATTGTGCAAAGTTATGCATTTACAAAATTGGAAACTTCTGACGTAAACATGAAACGGCGAAAACTTTACAGTTTGTAAATTCTTCAACTTGTTATTCCGATTTTAAAATTTGTGGAAAGGTTCTGTCTTTTTCCATTTCTGAAATTTATGGGATGATTTGGAAACTTTTTGAATTAATTGTGTTTAGTTTTGATGTTTAGTCATTCTGTTTTTCAACTTAATGTCAAAGTCCAAGCTATTTAAATATAAACAATACAATCAATACTACGCGGTTTAGCTTCATCTAAAAATTTTCTATATCGTATTGAATAAGATATATCGAGTTCATTAATACAGATCCGAGCATGGCAGATGTAGAGTTGCGATTGATGGGAAATATATTCATCACAGCGATTTTGAATGGGTTTCGAATCAGCTGAAGCTGGAGTTTTTCAAACTATAATAAAATGTATGAAAATTATTTAAATAAGTATTCATTATCAATAGTTAATTACGGCTTCATTTAGTCGGATATCTAGCAACGAAGAAAGCAGTGTTCGCCTTTGAAGTAAGTGCATCATCTGCTGGTGATCATCTTGGATATTAAGCAGAACGCAGAGAGTTACCACTGCATCCAGGTAGAAGAAAAACGTCCAAGCAAAGGTAAGAATGGCCGCGTTTAGAGTTATTTGAAGGTTTTCCGGTCCATTTTTGATGATACTATAGCTTAGATAGACAATGATAACTGATACGATATAGTAGGTGCTGTAAACAATTAACCCCTCGATGCCGAAAATCTGCCCCAATTTGAGGACAATTGACTGGAGTCTGTCCTGGCGTGTACCAATATTGTCTAACTGATTTGCCAAGGAGCAACACCTATCCTTAAGAGTAACATTTCCCGGTGGTGGGTAGCTTAGATCTTGGCACTCTCCGACCACTTGTTTCAACTCCGTATTTATCAAATGATAATTGGCCAATATGATTAGCATAAGCAAATAGTGCTGTTGTAAGGAAAGATTCAGGATGACAGACATGAAGAATTGCAAAGACATTCCCAACAGCTGAAATGAATCAATGCGTTCCGAAGCCTCGACCATGAAAATGAATTGTAAAAAAACAATGATATAGGCCGTGAAAGCTTTGGTAAGAACTGCCCACCGAATCATTCTTTTCACCTGCGGCCTAGCCACAAAGACACGCATCACCATCCTGGCCAAGTCCATAATTTGGCGTCGTTGGCGCCATCGGTTGAGCAGCGTTAGAAGTCCTATAAAGAAAGGACAGTTTACGAAATGTAGTATATGTGTATTGTGTCTGTAAATACCTGCCGCGGTCCACAATCCAATCATTACTCTAAACGCAAACTGGTGTAGTTTGTTTGCATTTCCGAGCAACCCATTAAGATTAATTTGACCGCTGAAGTTGTAGCCCATCAGAAGAACAGTAAAGATGTTTATTAGAATTGCGTAGAAGGTACGTCTTTGAGATTTAAACACATGTCCAGACGTCCAATCGCATTCAAAATTGCTTAGTCCAATGACGAAGCTAACCATGGAATTTGCCTTCACCAACCAGCCGACCCAGTCAAACATTTTCCTAAACTAAATTCAACTGGCTGGCCATAATTGATTTGTGGCGCTGACTCGCAAAATCCTAGATAGATCCTAGACAGATTTAATGATTAGATTGCTCCTTAAGGCGCGACAGGCGACAGCTTTTTATGATAGGGCGGACGAAAAAGCAATAAAATTTACATGTATGTAAGACGGCATAAGAGATTTGTTCAAATAGTTTTACTTATATTTAAATTTATTCATTAACTTAAAAGATTTGAAAAGTGTATATTCACAGCAGTGAATACCGTTACTTCGTGACTTTCTGTGACGCTCACGCAACCACCTCTTGCGCCATATCGCCCATCTCTAGCTACGTGTGCTTTACAATACTGCACTATTTTTGTTGAAATGTTTCCGAGCCCCAGACATTTCCCTTGATTTTTTCGAGTGGTTGAGGTCTTTAACAGCTACGACCAAAGATATTTATTATTTTGAAGCAGTGTTCTGCCTTTATAAAAGCTGGAATCGTTACATTGCCGCTATAGGGTCAGCAGACAACGTTCGGACACTTGGGAAGCATGCGTGGCCGGTATTTCCTGGTCAGCCTTGTAGCAATCCTGGTATTGGGTAGTCTTAAAACGGCCGCGGCAACGGAGACGGACAATAAAACAGGAGAATTCGTTGCTACCAAAGAATGGCAGGTGATTCAGGAAGGTAAGGAATTGTCGATAGCCTTGTACTCCTTAGATGACGTGTACTAAGATGAATTAATTTCCCGCAGGTCAGGCCATCCCCAAAGGCCTGCATGTGCGGATCAACATGCAGACTGGCCTCAAAGAGGCAAAGCTCCTGGACGAGGATGAACGTGGTACGGCTTTACAAAGCCAACCAGGAGACAACAACCATGAAAACGAACCTCTTTCATTGGACTACAAGCCGGATTTAATCGAGGAGTCCCTGCGAATAGTCAAAGAAAAAAAGAAAAGCTATGCAGAGCTGAGAAAAGCCTACAAAGAGTTCCAAAAGAACTTTCGTACAGACGGAGAGCTGATTGTCCAACTGATTGATCAGTACCGGAACTTCAGCAAGACGCCTCAAGAGTCGGAACTGCGCTCCAAACTGGAGTGCCTGGAGAACCTTGAGTATCTTCTACATCAGATAGACAATGCGCTGCTGTTCATCGACAACTCAGGTTTAGATGACGTGTTACTTCCCATTGTGGTCAACGATACTAACACCGCTCTGAGAGTTTCAGCCCTGCGGGTTCTCGGATCTCTCGCGAGCAACAACCCCAAGGCGCAGATTAAGGTGTTTGAGAAGAACTTTGGCTCGCATCTAGCGCAAATTCTTATTAGCTCAGGGAACGCTGGAGAGATCTCCGCAGCTCTTCACGCGTTTGGTGCGTTGCTCAGGAAGTTCCCCCTGGCCCAGCAACGTGTGCTCTCCACATCTGGGACACAAGCAATGATTAGGGTGCTCCAGAGCCCCGAGGTGGAGCTGCGTAGCAAATCCAAAGTGGTCACCCTTATTAGCGACCTGATTCTTGAGAAGCGTTCGGTGCTGGAGACGAGCAAAGATGCGCCAGATGCTGCTTCAACAATTGCACAATATGTACTCTTGGAGTTGGAGTCATGGCTGCAGTCGCAGGGTTTTTGCTCTGCGGTGGACAGTGTCCTCTCCAAGGACTTTTTGCACCTCCTGGAGCAACCGGAATTAGTTGAGCAGTTCGCTACAGCCCTGGAAACCACAGAGTCGCTGTGTGCCGCCTCCTGGTCTCAAAATTCAGGACTTCGGCATGCCCTTTTAACGATTCGTAATAGGTATGCCAACAGTCAGGATGAGTACCGGTTAGAGGTCTCTCAAGTCCTGGTCAAATTGTGTGAGCGATTGTTTAGCAAGCCCAAGCATACTGAACTGTAAGGTTTAAAATTTGACCTCCCCTACTTTTAAATTATTTGAATTTAATTCATAGCCAAACCCATAGTCGCAAGATGTCCAGGTTAAGATTAGTGAATATGCGATGATGCCAAGTACTTGTGATGTAAAAAGAATGCTCCTTTTGCATAAAATATATTATGTGATTATGTTTAGTATTTAGTGTTTTCCTTTGATTAGATTTTGATTTGTCAAAAGAGGCTTTATTGACTAATTTCTTGTTTGCATAAGCTACCTAGTGATTTTGAAAAAAATTAAAATGTTTTAATGTATCATTGCCCCTGATTTCGTCAGAAATCTTACTTACTTATAGCTGGAATGGTGAAACCAAAAATACCCCTGTATATGTACGAATTCCAACCCTCTGTTACTCCAAAGACCCATTTAAAGCCTGATAAGAAAAGCATAATCGACCTGGCCATAAAGTAAGTCAAAAGTGTCGGAAAGAAAGCAAAAACTATTGAAGCAATGCCCCAAAAACTACTTGAAAGCCGAAGGATAAAAAGGAGCAGGCTGGCACGGAACTGTACAGGAAAAGAAAGGAACAATGGGGGAATGCAATTATGTGCCGGCGGCGTCCAGCTCAAAAAATTACAGCAATTAACGGCAACCACATGCAAATGCAATGTCACCCAAGCTGACTCACGATAGCCAAACAGGTGGAGGGCAGCGTGTGGAGTAAAGAGCCAGGAGGAGAACGAGCCCTCGGTAAACCGGCTAGGACGCCGCCTTCGTTGCCATGACAGTACCGCACAATGTAAACAGAGAGAGTCTCCCCATAAAAAGAAAGGCCGGTCGAGTGAGCGATAGGGGTGGCAAGCCGGCTCAGTGGAGTATAACAAGCGTACAAGTGGCGAGAGCGCGAGCGGAAGAGCACAGCTCATGTGGGGACTACTCATCAATTTGAGCTGGGGCGCGTGCGCAGTGGCGAGTATTTGTTGTTGTCATGGTGCTGCCACCGCCGCTTTCCGTTTCTTTTTGCTTCCTATGCTGAGCGGCAATGGTGAGGGGATAGACGGGCCTGAGCCAGAGTAGAGAGGAGCTTCAATCGAAACGCTTGACGAGTGATGTGGAAACATTTTCAACACAAGTAAAAGCTGGCGTCCAGAGAGGCTTCCATTTACCCAGTGCACTTGAAAAAATAAAGCCGTGGTCTTCAATTTTGAATTTATTTGGTATCTTCTCCCTGCAATACTTAAGTAGTTACAAATCATTGATCCTCAGGGTGATTTTTGATTGGGAGTACAGGTCGTATGAGTAATTTTTGACTATTTTGAAATAATGCCTCTTGTAATAACCCATTAGAGTACTTTTCTTGAGGTGTACGCGGGTATGCATACATACATATGTGTGCTTGCATGTTGATAGGGAGCTCAAGTCCGACGCACACCGGCTTTACAGGCTGTTGCTGCTGTTGTTATTGCTTTCCATGTTGTTGCTTGGACGGTTGTTAAGGGGCACGGCAACATTGGCAACATTATGGAAAATCAGTTTGGGTTTTGAACGCGATGCGAGGAGTTCGCTCAGTGCGACAAAGTAGTGGCTTAAACGCTTCGGACTCGGATTCGGGCAGCTTGGTTTTGGTGCAACGGCAGTGATAATTATTTGAAACGGCTAAACCATTTTGCAGTGAAATAATCCCTAAAAATATAAGGAGAACGCGGGCTATAGACTTAACTCAAGTGTATGTTTTAATTACTGCGGATAGTGAGTCATGCTAAAAGGCATAAATCCGTGCTAAAGTGGTATTAAGTTTAAATGTTTTAACGGTTAACTTCATATATTGAAAACGATCCGTATATGTCAATATTTTAAATCTTGTGTAGAGTATATACACAAGGTTAGGATCAGGAGAGCTTTCCAAAAAAGGTCATTAAAATATCATAAATCTTCGCATGTTTTTATGGCGCCTTTTTTATTCCCGGAATTCAATCATGAACCTCAATTAAACTTCTCCTAAACCATAAATCAGTTTATGCTTTTAAAAAAAAGTCGCAAGAAAAACTTGTTCGCAGTTCGCGAATATTGGAAAATGTAACCATTTTTTACACAGGTGAATGACTTTTTTGTGCGCTTCCACGAGTTTCCGGTCAAAATAGCGTTTTCATTTTCGCCATCGGACATCGGCCAGTGCCTGATTTGTATGCAAATGTTTGTCAGTCCCCCCTATTACCTGCCGCCCTTGCAACACGCCTCACTTTCCCCACTGCCACCCACCACCAGCCTGATATGGCATGCCATAAATCCTGGCAGAGGGCAGAAGGAAGCGCCTTCAAGCACTGGGGCTTAAAATTCTTCCACTAGTAGTCCTAGAGTTCCGGAACCAAGGAAACAACAACAAAAACTTCTCAACCGCCTTTAGTGGTTGTTGTCGTTCTTTATACCCTTTGAGAGAGAAGTTCCCTAGTTCTGAAATATATCCTTAGACAAGGCACAAGATATTTATTCTAAAAGATTAAAAAAAAAATCTTGTTCGTTTATAAAGTAAATCTTATACCCTTTAACCTTTATTTTTCTTCATTAACAAAAAGGGTATTGCTAAAAGGGTTCTGCAGAACTAGAATTGCTTTCTTGCTTGTGTTATTCTTGGCGTTGCTGGTGGAATAAAATGCCGCCAATTCCAACGGTGACAACCGAGCAACTAAGGCAATGTGGCAACCGACCAAGCGGCCCACCTCCCAGCTCCGCAGGTGACATGTGTGCGACATTTGCCCCACAACCAGAAGACACCGAGGCATATGCTAAAGATGAAGAACAACTTTCGGCTGGGGGCCTGCGAGGTGGGGCGGAGTAGCTAATGTTCCAGTTGCTTTGGTTTCTGTGCCAAAGCGTTTTGTCTCTCTAATAATCTTGTAATAATCTAGACTTCAGAAGACTGCAACAGTCTCTTTAGCATTATCCATTTCAACTTCCCACCAACAAGGGAAAAGTTGCACATAAATTCTATTTGAATGTTTTTTTTAGTACATCGCAGATATAGGGAAATTTATGGCCAAAGGAGAGAAAAGTGAGATCTAGATTTCAATAACCATGCAACATTTACAGGACACCTTCCAGTGCAACCAAAAGCAATAAAATAATATGAATTGAGCTGAAACTACGAATAGTTTTTAATACCCGGGAATGTTGTATAATGCTCTAAGAAGCTGAGTATAATTAAACTGAAAGTATAAGCTAAAATGTGGACAAAACTTCATTGGATATGCTATATAATCTGGTCTCTTGGCTGGCTGAATCATGGTAAGTGTCAAAGGAAATCTGCTTTAGATTTATGTTTCTGACTGTCGTATAGCATCTAAGAGCATAACTATCAGTGTCAATGACTACTTGATAGAAAACTTAAGTAACTGCGTCTCAAAACCATGTCTTCAATAATCGAAAACAAACAAAGTAATTAACCGCATGTAACCCCCCGGAAAGTAAAAACTGCTAGCTAAAAAATAGTGAAATTCCGAGCCAGACTTGATAAATGAAACACAGGAGAGAAAAGTCCGCCAAGAAAGACAAACGGAGACGTCAACGTCGTTCTGGTCCAACGATTTATGACGGATAAAAGTTTTACGTGAGTTTCTTCGGCTGTAAAGCCCCGACCAGCCAGCCCCATCCGTTGCCTCCTGGAGTGGAGCGGCGGCTTGCCTTTTCTGGACTAGGAATACTGTGGTCTTGAGGTTGCTCCAGTTTTGAGTCCATTGAGTGCATTAATTTCGGGTCATTACATTGTCATACTCGAACGAGTTCCCTGATATTATTACTCCACTTTGTAAAGAATCTGACTGCCTTTAATGGCTTTGTCACAGTTCAAGTTCTTCGCTAACGGGGCTTACTGTACTGACACGGCTTGACCTGTGCCTGTGTGCCACAAAAATTGATTGCGAAATAGTTATCCGATGTTTACGATGTTTAACCAGCGGAGCCACAAGTTGCTGGCAGGCCCTACCCAATCGGATTCGAAAAATATAGAAGCCCCCTCTATATATCCCAAAGTCAGTGGCCCAGACAGCGGTGTTTGTCGTTTTCGTGGAAATCACCAAGCTGAACGGCTCTTTTTTCCTCCTTTTCGGTTGTTTTATCAAAAGAAACCAAAACAAACCGAATGAAAATTTGTTTTTTGAACTTTTGATTGTTCAAAAACTTTTCCCCACCACATTCATATGTGTATCTGAACAATTTGTTCAGCCGCCTCACTCACTTTCATTTGTCTTACAGTCTCCCGGCTTGCAAAAATAAAAATTCAAATAAAACTTAAACCGAAAATAAAAGTAGAACTTATGTAATCGGTAGGTGGCTTTGGGGTTTAGTCTTTAATCTAAAATTTTGTGTGTGCGAAGCGTCGCGGATTTACGCTTCAGGTATTTGCACCTTATGGATGGGTTTTGGAACCCGCTTTGTTATTCGATGACTCTAATTAGTTGGGGGCCTGCTTTTACATAAAAGGGGATTGCACAAATGCACATTCCACTAATTAGGAGTGGGCAGATTGGGTAATAAGCTGTGTATGACTTTTGAGCTACGCACTGGAGTATTTGCGATTTGAAAAGTAATCAAAACTTTCCATTTTGCGCGGAAAGTTGTGCTACATGGTACGTGAGGTATCAGTACACATCTGAGAGATTTGGTAATAAATCCCCAGCAATTAGACTAATTTCAAAAGCAACCGAAATGCCAAAGAAAGTGCACGGACAGAGATCTTCATTGCCATGTGTGGATTGCTCAATGTCACAACAATTAACCCACAACGGAGATCTTGAAAACGTGTAGAAGATTTCTCTTCGTCGTCATATCTCAATTGAGTGGTGCGAGGAGAAAACTCCGCCGGAGATGACTGCCTCCGACCCTCGGCGGGGTCATTGCAAAACCGTTTACCAGAACGGTTGGCGGCAAAAAAATAAAAAATAAAAACAAACTTTAATTATTCTGTTAGCACATATGATCGAGAACTTGTTTCCAGGTGGCCGAGGGGTTGGCGATAAGAACTGGAACCTTTGATGGGAAATACCTGTCGGAGAATAAGCACCAAGGGCCACAAAAACTGTTATGTCATGTTCCCATGGAGCAGGTCCCCAGAGAATTTGACCGACTCTTTTGAGGTTTGAGGAGTTAGGGCTCAAAAATGTATGTTTGGAGCAAGGAAAACTGCAGCACTTATCTCCACTTTCTATGCGGAGGATGGATGCATTAATGGTGATTTGCATGACCGTCCAGAGTTAACCCATTGCACACTAACACAATTAGATATCAGAGCTTGTCCGGAAACGCAAATCAGCTGCACAGCGACCAAGCCAAGAAGAGAGTGTAGCCCAGCCTTGTGGGATCTTTCAGACCCATGGTGGTGGTCTTCGGACTCTGGCTTTGGGTTTGGGTTTTGGTTTGTAGCGAAAATTGCAGCAGGTGAATGAAAGAAAACGGAAGCTTAGTAGAGCGTATCCGAGGAACGAGCAAACATGTCTGGCGATTCGGACAGCTGGGCTCACTGGAACACAAACACTGGACCGGGCCAATCACCACTGGAACACTCTCTGTGGTGGCTTCCTCTGCTTGTCGCTGCAATTTACTTTAAACTCGCAATTGGCGGGATGAACCGAAAGTAGGTCCGAAAGAGAGACCGATCCGAAAGACCGAAAGATGCAGGGCTCCTCTATTTAGGGAAAAGCTTCAAACAAATTAGCGAATTTTTTACTTTAGAAAGCTCGTCTTTAATGGCTATTTTTAATTATGTTTTCTCATTCAAGCCACTTTGGGAGCCATACTCGATTCAAGATGTTATTTGGAAGGCGGTGGATCAGCAGAGAGCTTTCTGGCGACCGAGGACTTGGCGGTAGGATCCATAATCGGGAAACTGCGCATCAACGGCGACCCCACTGCTGAAACGGGCGACATCAACCTATCGCTTCGGGAAAAGAATGCACCCGTCGAGATTGTGGCTGGAAGCAAGGAGTTGGCTCTGTCGGTGGAATTGGACAAGGAGGGCGTGCGAGGTCCTTCGTCCATCTACGTAAATGTGATTTGTATCAGACGGCACTCAACGGATCCAGTGAGTAAAACCAATACAACATAAATCTATATTAATAAAATGAAGGTTGAGCAGTATTTGAGGCAACACGAAAATGAAACACACTTTTATTTCCATGAAAACGTGAATCAAAATAACACCACCCAGGCCCTAAGCACTTGTCGATCAAGTTAACGTCGCAATTAATCGTCCTGGCTAGCCGCCACATCGACCGCATTTCCTACAAGTTCTTCCTGTGGGGCAACCGACCAACCAACCACATTCCACACCTGCCATCCCAGAAGTTTCGTGCAATGCTCAACCAATTAACCTATATTGAGCTAAGGTTCCACCTCCACCCCTTAAAGTCCATTCCCTCAATAGAATAAAAAAGTCGATGCGTGTCCCGGGGGCAGCTTAGCTTGTTAAATTTCGGTTAACACGATTCCCTGCGCCTGTTCCAAGAACTATATAAACAATTGAAAACTTTTGCCAGACAATGAACACCGCCTATTTCAATTTTAGAATCAACAAAACGCGGCAGGACTGCAGCTGAAAGTAAAGAGGATTTGAAGCAGCTCCCAGTCCCTTGCGGCGTCTGCGGTTAGCTCCAACTTGGTGGCCATAAATTAGCCATTAAGGCTTCCGCTTTTGGCTAGAAATCGCGGGAATGGCGTTTGGGGGTTGCCCCGGAATCGGGAAGGAGCTGGACTGGGGCGAGAGGTCCGCTAAACATGCAAATATATGCAGGACACTCGCGACTGGGCTTGGGCTTTGAACTCTCCATAGGTCAGTGACCTGGAGCTGTGGCTTGCAAGAAGGTGTTTGTCTTGGGAAGTACACAGTTAAAATTACATTTGAGGGATCCACATACACATTTTTGGAGTAAAAACCCTAGCATTTCTAATACTAAAATATGTTTGCTGTTTTCTTAGAGCTTCGTCATTCCTGTAAATGTGAGGGTAACGGATGTCAATGACAATGCGCCCCAGTGGATCGGAACACCCTACACGCTAACCCTTTCGGAGGTGACAGTACCTGGAACCCGAATTCTTCAAGGCGCCCGTGCCGAGGATGCGGATCAACCTGGACCCTTCTCCACGGTGGAATATCAGGTTCTTCCTGGTCCTTATTCAGAGTTTGTGCAATTCCTCAATCCCCTCGAGGGAACACTAGTATTAAAGAAAGCCTTGGATTACGAGCAGTTGCAGAACTTTACCGTGAAGCTAAGGGCACAGGATCAGGGCACTCCGCCCCGTTACTCGGACACGTTACTTCGTGTAGTCATCACTGACGCGGATGACCAGAACCCCAAATTTCAAAGAGAATCCTACAGCGCCGAGCTTCCAGCGGACGGTCGGCCAGGCGAGCTGCGCATGCGTCCGGAACCCTTGAAAGCAGTGGATCAGGATGAAGGCATTTGTGCGCCCATCCAGTACACTATAGTCCAGTCCCAGGACGCGAAGTACTTCCGTATTCATCCGCACAATGGAGCGATTAGTTTGCTGACGCCGATTGGCTATGCAGATGTGGCCAATGGCGCTACCTTGGTGGTGAAGGCCACCCAGATTGACAATCCCGACCGTTATGCCCTGACAACAGTTCAGCTCACCCGACCTGGCAGCCACAGTGACCTTAGCACCTTGGCCTTTGTCCAAAAAAGATTTGTGATGCGGATTCGCGAGGATACGGCGGTGGGAAACAGAATCTTGGCACTGCCCACCAACAAGCCCGGGAAGCACCTGAAGTACACCATACCCGATCCCGTCAACTCTCAGTTTTTCAGCGTGGGTTCACTGGGAGAACTGGTACTGGCTAAGCCGTTGGACTACGAAAAGATGACCAAGCACGAGTTCCAGGTGCAAGCCACCGATGGGATGACTAACAGCACAGCGGAACTCACACTGGAAGTCATCGACGTGAACGACTGGGAGCCACGTTTCCGGGAGACGCATTACGAATTCATGGTGCCCAAAAGCGTAAGTATTTTTGGACTATTAAGAGCATCTAGAGAAGTTTCACCCAACTACTTCAACTTCGTATCCTTTACAGCAGTCACTGCAATCCCGCGTTGACTCCTTTGATGGCGTTTTGGTCGGGAAAGTGGAGGCGGCAGATGGTGATCGCAATGACAAGCTAGAACTGTCCCTTCGAGGCCAGCACGCCGGGCTCTTTGAGATCGACTCCACCGGAAACATCTACATGCGTCCGGAACAGCTTCAAAGCCTCAATGAGTCTACGGTACACCTGATAGCCATAGCTACCGACACTGGAGTGCCGCCGAGAAGCACCTCCGTGCCTGTGAGCGTGACAATGGAGGGCCTAACGTTGGCCCGATCTGGCTGGAATAGTAATATGCTGGGAATGTTTGGCATGATAGTGGGTCTCTTCCTGATGATCATTGTGGCACTAAGCTGCTACATTGTACGTTCCAAGAAGAAGGGAAAAAGTGCCTCCAGCGGTCTAGGTCTCGGACGGAACAGGGTCCACAGCCAAGCCCACAGCAGCGTATCCTCGGCGAATCTAGTGACCCATGAGAAGCTGGCGAGCAATCAGATCGGAAACGGCGGGCACAACGGAGTCAACGTGACCAGCGGTGGTGTTTCCGTTCTCCATATGAAACACGGCGGAAACATAACCATGGCCAATCCCATGAACAATGGCCTGCATCATGTGGCCAGTGGAGCCAGTAGTAGCATGGCCCTAGGAGGCTCAGCTGCTTTGCTGGAACGGGAACGAGAAAGGGAAAGAGATAGAGAACGTCAGCGGGAGAGCTATGCGGCCACAGTGCGCAGTAAGTTGGAGTCAATATTAGTCTAAAAAGTTCCCCAAAGAGCCCCGATCTTACCCGAAACACTCATTATCAATAGTCTTCTTGCCAGGCATCGTGTCGCGTGCCTCCGCCAATGGGCAGCTCTTCGAGGAGGACGACGAGATCGAGCATGACTCGCTGCAGACGGACAACAACAACAGGAAGGCGGTGACCACCTGCAATGCTCCAGTGGCAAGTGGCGGGGTCACAACCATCACCACCACCACAAACAGCGGTTCGGTCAATGGGTCTTCAAACCTTCTGGCTGCCACCGATGCCATGGGCTCCTCGGAGAACAACTTGACGGTCTACTTCTAATGCTCCACAGAGGCAGGCTTGTTGTAAATATCGCTGCTAAGTCACTTAAGGATTAGTTTAAGCCCGCGCACATGTATTGTAAATTGAGTAGACCAAATATAGGATTGTAAACAGACCCAGCACACGATTTTTAAGATAGGAGTCCAGGTCCGAGCGATTTCCATTGTAAAGTTTCTGCTTCCCGGATTAAATAAAGTTTACGTCCCCTTCCATGAAAAAGACACATGTTTACGAATCTCATTACTTTGTAATATTGATTGCTTAACTTCTACTTCGATTCAGCGCGTCCTTCACAACTTTGGCTTAAACAAAAAACAAACGAAAATTAAAACATGGAACGTTGACTTAGAACAAATACTTGGTAGGATTTTAAACTTTACTTGGAGTACATTAAGAAGTTGTATCAAATATTTCTATTGTGGAAAGAGTAGAACTACAAGTTCCAAATAATTTTAGCCAACTTTGACTTTTTTGTAGAGACGTTTAATGGAACTCTTTGGTTTTGCTGAAAAACTGAAAAATGCTAAAAGTTCACTGGTTTTTCTAGAGAGCCAGACCAGATCAGATCAGTGCTTCGATCTGGGTCAGCCTTCACCTGCCGTTGCGTTTCGGCTTCCTTTTTAGCAGGTTGAAGTTACCATACTGAATGTGATTGTCAGTGAGGAATGGCACGTAAAAGGCACGGAACACCTTATGAGACTTCTCTGGTATGAGGAACGGCAAGCTCTTCATCACAGACCAATCCTTGGACCGCTTCGAGTAGTTGGGCTCCAAGGTCGTGTATTTACCGTCATCGAAGTCCACAAGGAAGTCACAGTGATCGTAATCGAAGTACATATGCTCGTTTTCTTGGTTGAGATCGTTGAAGTATGGATGCACCAGCTTGGTGGCATTCGCTCCATTCACATAATACGCCGGAAGCATTCCACGGAACTCGGATTTGAGGAAACGCAATCGGAAATTGTGTGCTGGAAAGAAAAAGCTGCCTGGATATCGATACCAGTCTTTGCCAATGCAGAAATTGTAAATAATATCCGGGTTATACTGCGGAGTGGCCTTGAATTGATGAAGCTCCAGCATCAGGTCCATGGGTGCATGATAGTTCCTGTACAAGGAAAAGACCCGTGATAGGCCGAGAAGCGTGCTCGTCACCATTACCAAAATGGCAATGAACATACTTTGGTCGAGGTAATGCACCCCAGACTTGATTTTGAAAATGAGCGATTTTAAGCGGAAAAAGATGCGCTGGTACACATCTACGGTGATGGCGCCACAGAGAGAGATCAGGGGGTAAACCGGGAATAAGAACCGCTCCTCCTTATGGGGCTGCGCAAAGAATACCAACAGCCAAAGATAGAGCGGAGCTAGCGATATGTAGTGGGGAAAGTTGAGCGTAGACTTTGACTTCGCCGGCACAATCAGGTAGTCCATTACCAGCATGATGGGCAGTTGGAGAGCTAAAAGCTAGAATTCAAATATTTCATATTAATATTTCAAGTGGGTGTAACAAAGTCATCGGCTTACCCATATTATGTTAAAGTTAAGAAACCCATTGACGATGTAGTAGCTCAGTGGTTCGGTGCCAAATATATTTGGTCCGTGGCTAGTGAAAACATTGTACCACACAATGTTGAAGGGAGCGAAGGTAAGCTTGCCAAAGTAGCTCGTGTCAATGGCAATCATGGGCAGGGCCACCACGGCGCCCGAAATCAGAGTCCATTGCACGAACGTCTTCCACTCCCCTCGTCTAATCACCAGCTCCAGCACCAGGGGCACGCCAATCAGGGCGGCAAACGGCCAGCCTAACAAGGCGGATATTGCAGTCAAGAAAATTGCCAATTCGTAGTGGGTCTGCCACCAGGCGGCCAGAGCAGCGCACCCGAAGTACATGGAGAACGAGGACGGCAAGAGTGCGGTGCTGGACACGAACATTCCCACACTGAAGAGCTGGAAGATTAGCCATAGGCGACCGATATGTATGCCAAACTCCCGGCAAATGGATCTGTTTCGGATGCAGATGGGAGTTTAGTCAATTTCTAACCACAAAATAGGTTCAGGTGGCGCTTACTTATACATGTAACGTTCCATCACGGCACAAGCGAATCCTAGCATGCATCGCACCATGTAGAAAATTAGTATGGGGTTCGGATTGAAAATCTTCTGGTAGAAATAGCCGGGTACACCCTGAAGGAGCAGATAAGTATAGGACCGCAGGCCAAACTGTGGACTGTACTCCCACGTCTGCATCCCGTGGCCGTTGATGATGTAGTGTAGAGGTTCCCAGTAGTTAAAGGTCTCGTCACAGTCCGCGATGTAGGCCCAAATGGCACTACAGAGCCGGACGCTCACAAAAGACTTGAAGGCAGTGTTCACACTTGGCATAATTGGGTTCGGGTTGGCCTTCTCCTGGGTATTACTCCCCGGTTGCTTGCTATTCCTGCAATGGTGACAGAATAAGACATTTTCTGAGAGATATGTTCTGTACTTACCGCTTTTTGGCATCTTTTTCCTTCTTATTGCCGGCCTCCTTGTCGCTCTTGCCGTTTAGGCCCAACCGCTTGGGCGGCTTCTTGGTGAGCACCTGGTTATCTGCTTTGTTGGCTATATAGCGAGCCCGCGCTGCTGGAGGCGCCATGACACGGGTCCTGGATGAGGAAGTCGCGATGTCTTAGGATTTTTGAAATCTTTGGTAATTTGTGGATGTGTAAATTTCATAGAAAAGAGCGAACCCACAGTGCTGCCAGAGTGCGCCAGCCTGACCGCCAGGTGGCAATGTGATTTTTTATCGATACTTTGTTTACCATTCACTAATATTTAATATTGTGGCTGTGGAGGCTTAATTATTTTAAACTGGTTAGAAAGCAATACAATATGTCTAAGGACGAAAAGGACAAGGTGCAAATCATCGACAAGGACCTGGACCTATCGAACGCTGGCCGAGGCGTGTGGCTGGTGAAGGTGCCCAAGTACATCGCCCAAAAATGGGAAAAGGCGCCCTCGAACATGGACGTGGGCAAGCTTAGGATCAGCAAGACACCTGGCCAGAAGGCCCAGGTATCGCTCTCCCTCACCCCCGCAGTGCTGGCCCTAGATCCAGAGGAGAAGATTCCCACAGAACACGTACTCGACGTGTCCCAGGTCACCAAGCAGACATTGGGTGTCTTTTCGCACATGTCCCAGGCCGAGATGGCTGCCAACAATGGCAAGGAGAATTCGACGGCACCGGCTCTGTCGGACAACGAGAAGCTATACATGGAGGGCCGTATCGTCCAAAAGTTGGAGTGCCGCCCCATTGCCGACAACTGCTATATGAAGCTCAAGCTGGAGTCCATACGCAAAGCATCTGAGCCTCAGCGCCGGGTGCAGCCCATCGACAAGATCGTCCAAAACTTTAAGCCTGTTAAGGATCATGCACACAATGTAAGTTCCCTTAAGGGTCCCTATATTTCTTTCATATTTTATTTCATCATATTGGTCTATTTAGATCGAGTATCGGGAACGAAAGAAGGCAGAGGGCAAGAAGGCCCGAGATGACAAGAACGCGGTGATGGACATGCTGTTCCATGCGTTCGAGAAGCACCAGTACTACAACATCAAAGATCTCGTCAAGATAACGAACCAGCCCATTAGCTACTTGAAAGAAATCCTCAAGGACGTGTGCGACTACAACATGAAGAACCCCCACAAGAACATGTGGGAGCTCAAGAAGGAATATCGTCACTACAAGGTTGAGGAGAAAAAGGAGGAGGAGAACAAATCGGGTAGCAGTGATTCCGACTAACATTAGGTTGTCCATACCGCCACATTTTTTATTAAAAGATTTTTAAGTAATTTGAATAGTTTTGTTTTATTTCTTAACGCTGTCATACTAAGCCTACGAAAAAAAAACTTTGTTTCTTGCACAGTTGTAAATAGACATTCGCTTGCACTCAGGTAAGTATATACATATATGCTAATGCTTATTTTCACCCAGGAATGGGCGGTGTAAAGTTAGGTGATGTTCTCATATGCACATTGGATTTGGTTTAGATTATAATTAATTTTGTACACTACAAGAGATCAGGTACTTGATGTTAGTACTATCAGCTCGTGTGGATTCCAAAACACTACAAACCAAAGTTGTTTGCTTTCAGTTCCAAACTGCGAAATTAAAAATTGAATCAAAAAAGTAAAAAGAAAAAAAATTAAGCTTCAAAAATGTAAACAAAGTATTAAAAAGGTAATTTATAAAATTAAAAAATAAAGTGAAAGAAAAAGAAAATGTGAAAAAATTACTTAAAAAAGGTAACGAAAATAAGGAATAAATTTGACTGCAGGATGAACCACTTGGTGTTTCCAGAAAATACAGGAGCTTACATAATACTGATGGACTATTCTAATGTTAGGCTTATATATAATAAGATTAGGCTTATACACAAATTAGACGATTGCAAGTTAATTGAAAATAATCCTAGCAAGATTTGTACAAAATTATTAAAAATGTAAAAGTAATGCATAATTGGGGAAAAATTGCAGAGTGGCGAAAAAGAAGAGGGCCCCTCGTCTATTGCAGCCTCTTGATCGTGCAATACATCTGGGAAAAGTGAATTGTTTGCGGGTTCTGCAAGGGACACAATATCATTTGTTAAATGCTATGGAATCTACAGGGGAGCGGGTAATTACACATGGATCGCGCTAGAAAACAAAGACTGTTAGGTAGGACGGGACGAGGAGGCTACTGGGGAAGACATTGAAGAAATTCCAGAGTCAGTCTCGGAGGGCGACTGGTACACTTTCGGAATGGGCTGTATCAATCGCACCGTTTTGCTAAACACCTGCGGACCATCGATTTCTGTGGACTTTCGTTTCGCCTTCGCAGGTTTGGTGGGTTTGAGCAGCACTGGTTTGATGTTGCCCACATCATCCTCGGGATGAATTTCCATACGTTTCGTGCTCTTAAGCTCCATACAAAACTGGGAGATTTCCAAGGGTTCCGACTTTCGTTTAGAACCGCCAAAGCTTAGGGCCACATTTCCATGATTCGTCTGAAAAAATAGATTCATAAGACTAAAGCTTTGGAACACAATTGTTTAATCTTTCGCCTACCAGGACAAGGGAAGCCAACATATAGCGGCACATGATGCTAGGATCCTTGTCCTTCATTACATCTTTTAACGTGGCTGTGCCGCCGCCCATTTGACACACTTCCAGGATCTCCGTTCCCAGATCTTTAATGTTAAAATTCTGTCTTTCATGGGCAGCTTCTAAAGCTGGAGCTAGTCGCTGATGCCAGTCTCGAATCTGTAATACGCAAAGTTTACATAGGATGCTTAAAACAAATATAAAAATATTCACTTACCGATGAACCCATTACGGGGACATCAATCTCACAATCCTCTGACTCCGACGGTGAATTACTTCGTAGGGACCCATTACACTCGACCAAGTCTTCCCTGTCAACTGTCTTATCCGCACCCGACTTGGTTGCTGGTGCTTCGTCAATTATGGTTGATTCGTCTAGCAAAGTGGTTGTTTCAGATGCCATCTGGTCAAGTTGCGAGTCATTGAGAGAGCTGCGCCTCCGAGTTAGATCTGCTGCGCTGTCCTCCATTGTTGAGCTTAGCTCAGAGTTCAGGGACACTCCTAAGCCGCTGTCCATTCCAACACCTGTAGCTTCCATTGTCGTAGTTTCCAACTGTGACTCTTCCATACTATTTTCTCCGGCGACCGAAGTATTGAGCCCAACGCCGCAGGACTCAGCAGCAGCATCTATGGCTTGATCCGCGGTATCTGGAACCAATGGCACATCTTCCTGGGCTCCCGGAGCATTTTCAACATCGATGGGCGCTTCTCCTATCGTTGAAACGGTCGCGGACCATTCTCTTATGGTATCAACGTCGAACCCAGAGTCCAAAGTGTGTCTTCGGAACCCCAGAAAGTCTGTAAAGCACGCAATTGGGAGATGAATACATCGAAGCCCGTCTTCTTTGCTTACTCATATCGTAGTCGAACTCGAGGCTGAGAGGAGAGCCGGGAATTTCTTCGTCTGATGCGGGATTTTCCTCCTGTTCTATCCGTAAGTTCAGCAGCCTAGGGGCGGTGGGAGGCTTAGGAGCTGCTTCTCTCTTACTTGGCAGGCGCTGACATAAGAAACAAGGTAAAAGTTTAGCAAATAAAACTCAATATTGGCTTGTTAGCTTACCGATTGCTTAAACAGTTCATACCCCTGTGGGAGTTTGAACAGGATCCTTTTTCGCAAGTGTTTCTGCGGAATTCCCAAAATATTCCGTTCAATTGGATAGCACACTTCCCTTGGCACATTCACCGCCTCCTCCGCATTTACGGTGATTATATCCACACCGTCAGCTTGGCCCCTGATGTTGCTGATTTCCGTCACGTCGTCGCCGACGACGACACTTATGTTCTCCTTGTTTGGCACGTCGCGCATAATATCCTTTAGCAAGATCCTCGGCGAGAGCAGGCGCTGGTCTTCGAAATCTGAAAGAACAACACCCTCATCGTCAAAACATTGTCCGGCTGAGACAAATGCAATGCCAAAAGATCCAAGAGCGGGATCAAGTACCAAAATAAAAAGAACAAAAAGGAAGTGTGAGTATAACCAAATTCTACAACACAAAAGATTAACAAAAAACTTATCCTTAGATCGCATGGCGGGTGCATGGTTGCATTGAATTACCTGCCGGAAGGTGGGTATCGCAGTTGACTTCGTCCATATCTATCCCGGAATCGATTTGAATCAGGTCCTCGAAAGAACCCTCTTTTGCCGGCGGTAGATCGATCCGCGTGCTTTCGAGAACACTCGACTCGTTGATGGCCAGAGTGCTACTGAGTGCTGGACTTTCCAACTGACTTTCGCTTAAGGTAGAGCTCTCTACTTGGCTTTCGTCCTGCGTGGTGTTTATGGCACTGTCCTCTTGACTGCAGTTCAGGGATTCGCCTAAGCCGGAGTCGACGGAGATTTGATTCTGCAACAATTCTGCGGTGTCCAGAGATTGATCTACTAGGTCTCCTTCATTTCTCGCCGCTCCATCTGTGACAGATTCATCGAGCCGCAACTTTTTGGCGGACTCTGCGTCTGTACTTTCCTTTCGACTTCTCTTTTCCGCTTCAACAGAGCTCTTGTCCATTCTTCTCCTCGTTCTCACCGTGGCGCCATACCGGGACGCCAGCATTTGATTCTCTAAGGCAATGTACTCATTTAAATAGTCTTTGGTCGTTCGGTGCTCGCTGAGGATCTCCGCCGTGTTGACGTTGTTTGTGTGGACGTATTCCTTGATCAGATTTAGCCGCTCGAATGGGATGTCCGGCAGAAGGGTGTTATACCGGTGCTCCACGTGGTAAGTGAACATCTTGTACTGCTTCTTCTCGTCCAGCTCATAGGGATTGTGAGGATCAACCAACGGTGCGTGGCGCCAGAGATTCGGCGGCGTATGGTCTTGATACAGATATTCGATCGTTCGGTTTCGTGAGCACTTCACAAAGCCCGTCGTAGAGAAACGCTTCTCATCCTGCATAACACGGAACTTTTTGGGTTCGACGGTGAGGAGGTATGGATCCACTTCCTTCTTGGTCAGCTTCTTGGCGCGCCGTTTTCGCGGCTCTTCCGGCTTGGGTTCGTTGTTCTCCGGTCTGATAAATATTAAAAGACTCTTCATTAATTGAAACAAGATAAGCTTAAATATAAAGACATGAGTATATCTTTGGGCTTGACCCTTTTATTATAAATATATCCCACGTATATCCCATCAAATTCCGTCTCTTTTTCGGTTAGTATTAGCTTAGGTTAGTGTTACAAGTCTGTTTGGAGCGCAGAAGCGTGTTTAACTGTAAGCAGATAACTAGTGTCGGAAGATGGGGGCGTAAGAGAAGCCCCGATAAGCGGCCTGATAACAGACAACGCCCGATTCAGACAGCACGACGACAATGGCTGAAGCACATGGCTCCGACTTCGGATTCCAGACCTCCTCCACTGACCACTTACCCTTTACTGTCCGAGGACTCCTTCTGTGCCTCTGACGAGAGCAGGGCCTCAATTTGGTGTTCCACCACCTGGTACATGTACTCCACGCGGTCCCCATAGATCTTTCCGCAGTACTGCAGGGCACTTCCAGCAGCCACAATGGCCGATCGGCGTGAAACATTCCGGTTTTTCAGACAGTGCCTCAGCAGCTCATCGATGTACTGGAGAAGAATTAACAATCGTGATTAGAGCCTTTTTACAGTCAATACCAATAGTTTGAAACTAAAAAGACACCCAAGCACTTTAGCTACCTGCCTGCCTTGACCTTTCCACCCTGTATCACAATCTCTTGCACAATGTTTGACCAAGCGTGGCTTGACTGTAGCCACTATCACACTTACATATCCCAGCGATATCCGCAGGTCCGTGGAGTAGTCGGTGTTCTTGGAGAGCTCCTCCAGGAGCAGGATTAGAGCGGCTAGGTCGGACTGCTCGTCATAGGCCTGGATGCACTTGGCCACATGGGTTCCCGGCCGGTTTTTCGCGATCTCCAAGATCTCTCTTCGGGCTTCACTGCCGGAGGCTGTTGGTTCAAGGGGAAATTTGAAATTCAAATCACACATTAATCGCGGGCCCTCTTCATTGTTTATGTTTCCACCAGCCAGCCCCCTCACATGCAAACACACACACACGCAATCATGTATGTATGTGTATGCGTGTGGATCAAAATAGCCTCTGACTTAATCAGGGGAAGATCGCCGGGTCGCTGAAACTAGCGGTGGCGTCACTTACCCGGTTCTTCCGACGAAGCCCAGTCCATGGCTCAATTGAATGAACTATTAAATAAGTTGCCTAAACCATGTATATTGCGTTTAACGCTCATGCTGGGGACAGGTTTCCACTCGGACGAGACTCACACGGACACACACACTGGTTCGTTTTTAGTCAGCACGAGGCGTTCACATTTAAAAATGGAGGATGCACGCTGCCCCTTTTAGTGGGGACTTCACCGACATTTTATCAAAAAACTTGGACTCAAGGATTTAAAGGATTTTGCAAATTGGCGCGAATTTTTGTGGGGATATCTTCCAATTGACCCACGCTATTTTATTTGTATTCGTATTTTGTTTTGTTCTCTCCGAGAGAGCGTCACTGTTGCCAGGTAGAAAAAACCTCAATGTTTCTCCACCTCTACAAAAAACTGTATCTGGTATTTTCGTAGTTCCCTGTTATCGATGTTCCGATATTCCGTTGTAATCGGCTTCCTTCTATCTTTTAAAATAATCAAAAAGTAAATAATTAAACTAAAAAGTATAATTATATCGACTGATTTTTTTTTTATATTTGAAATGTTTATTTACTCGATGCATATTATTCCCCTCAAGCAAAATTTCGCGGCCCTCATTCATACGTCAAACGAACTTGAAGAGTATTATCTGGAGAACCTTCTAAATTACTGCTAGATAAAATTAAATGTAATATTTGAATAATGTAAATAAGTATTTAGATTCCTAATTTGTAAAAATTAAAGCTAATACGGAAAAGCGCACACATTTAAAATTTTAATTTTAAACGGGGCTGCCAACTGCGCTAAATAAAGTGGTCAGTCGAAAAGATATATTTCTGTACCGTGAATAGAAGGTCATACTGATTGGCTAAGTAAGAATTAACAATAATTTTTGTATCAAAAAGTAAACATTTAAATTATGACCTTAAAAAATGAAAATATTGGATATTTTTTATAACCCGCAGATTCCCAATGTCAGTTTCAGAAATAGCTAACGGAGCTTGAGTTAAAGAGTGTGGCACATTTCGAAGGAGCTTTATTGTTTACATTCGCAACTTATAACAATCTAAATCGCCGCCATGTCGAACCAGGAGACCCAGGTATCCAGCCTGCCGATGCCGCCAGAACGCTATATCGCCAACTACACAGAGGAGAACATTCGGCGGAATCGGGCGCCACGGCCTCCTCCGCCGCCCTCACAGCACGAAGTGTACAGCATGTTTGGCATCCAGTACAACAACGACGAGATGATCCGATCCCTAGAGTCCCAGAACATCAAGCG
Source organism: Drosophila monieri (assembly GCA_035047585.1). Taxonomy (NCBI): domain Eukaryota; kingdom Metazoa; phylum Arthropoda; class Insecta; order Diptera; family Drosophilidae; genus Drosophila; species Drosophila monieri. The sequence continues at coordinate 1,233,858 of JAWNPJ010000087.1, read as the reverse complement.
CCTCATACCAATTCACTTCGACCGGCGCAAGGAGCTTAAGAAGCTTAACCACTCGCTACTGGTCAACTTCCTGGACCTTATCGACTTCCTCATCCTGAATCCAGACAGCCCGCGACGCACGGAGAAGGTGAGGTCGCCCTCCTTTATCTATATAGTGTAATCTCACGAATTAACCCATATTTTCAAGATCGACGATCTGAGTCTGCTGTTTGTGAACATGCACCACCTGCTAAACGAGTTCCGGCCGCATCAAGCCCGCGAAACTCTGCGTGTGATGATGGAAATGCAGAAGCGGCAGCGTGTCGAAACGGCCACCCGGTTTCAAAAGCACTTGGACAAAGTCCGTGAAATCGTCAACACCGCCTTCTCCGCCCTGCCTGTTCTGCCGGAGGACGATGACAATGGTGGGGCAAAGATTAAGACGGAAGTAGATCCCTTAGAAGCAAATTCTGCGGCCAAAAACGATCCCAGCTACCAGCATGATCGCATGCTGTGCAAGTTGGTAGACGCCATTGAGTGATCTGGTTGTGGAGAGAATTGAAAAACGGCTCCCTCATATTTATAGTTTCTTCTTTTTAGAATAAGAAATAAACCCCGTATTGTGTGTAATGATGAGAATGTAATATTTCTTATGAGTAATTCATTCATTGTGGCTCATCCAAATGTGTCAAGTCATAATGGTTAAAAGTTAGTAGATAAGATCACCCTTCTGTCGTGTGGCCGAGATAAAGGTAAGCTGTTTGAGCATCTACAAATTTCACCATTGATATGAGGTGGTATCAAGGAAACGTGATTTCTGGCCATAATGTTGCATGGGCATTTGGGATGAAGTTTTATGTAGAGGATTTGATCAGGACTTTTTTTTTATAAATGGATGATAGTTTTTATCCAATTGTTTTACATAAAGAAAGTATGTATGAACTATGTTCGGGCGTTTAAGAGTTCAAATAGCTTGAATACTTTTTTAATAGTCATTGTGGTAACTTCATTCAATTTCGTAACGCACTGTACCACTCCCCTTACAGCAACTTATTCTTTCTGGATAAACAACGTTTATATGTTTATTAGATTCTTTAGACTGTAAATCCAGTGATAAGCAAGATGTGAGTGAGTGAATCTTCAGTTTCCCCCAAGACCAAATCTCCCATAAAAGCAGGTGGCAGTTTCCCTTGGAGATCATTTCTCGCGCAGCATTGCAAGTGCAAGCAATCATCGGTTAAATAAAATAAATATAGAAATATATACAAAGTACTTCGGGGCTGTGCATTTTAATAAAGAGCCTGTACTCAATTCATTAATTGAGCAATCAATTTCAAGAGCAGACAATTAAGAAATATAGTGACAGTTCCCAGTATCCGTTAGGATGTCGAAATCCACTATTGAAGATACTGATCCAAAAAAAATCAAAGGTATAAAGGAGTGTCAGAAAGTTTTAAAAGTGGATTAAAAGTGCATTAGTGAAGAAAAAGTTAAAGTTTATAAATTTCGAGAAGAGTTCTAAAAGTTTTCCGGAATATTAATATTACTTATGAAATAGAAAGCCTGTGCATTGTTTTAGTTTTTCCATAGAAAGCTGTTGAATAAAAACCCACCCGTTTTTAGTCAACCACACTGTTTGTTCTACTAAAGATTAGAAAGTTGTAAAAGCAAACCATCCGCCTTATCACTTTTAGATCTGGAAAACGACGGTCATGGCGGTGAGGAGGATGGCAACTCGGATAGCACCACTGAGGCGGATGCGAAGCCCACCAAGGAGGGGGAGGAGAGTCTTGCTACATTTGACAAGGCCATCGAGGGCGCAGGCTTCGGCCTTTTCAATCTGATCCTGCTGTTTGTGTCCATACCCGCTCAGAGCGCGGCTATCTTTGAGTCCAGCTCCATGTCCTACATCCTGCCGGTTGCCGAGTGCGATCTTCGGCTGACACTTGAGGACAAGGGAGTCCTGAATGCAGTGGCCTACGCCGGCATGACGATTTCGGCCGTCATCTGGGGATACCTCGCAGATACCAAGGGCCGCAAGAAGATCCTATACTGGGGATACCTTATAGATGCGGTGTGTGTCTTCGGGTCAGCCTTGAGCCAGAATTTTATAATGCTAGTGGTTTTCAAGTTCCTCGGTGGCTTGGTGTAAGTTTCCTAAATTCTATAACTGAAAATCCCTCTTGCTTACCTCATTTTACTATTGACTATAGGGTAAATGGCCCAGCGGCAGTTCTCTTCACGTACATCACTGAAATGCACGGACCCAAGCACCGATCGTCGGTTCTAATGATTATAGGAATGGTCACGTCCACGGCCACTGTGTCCCTGCCCCTTCTGGCATGGGGCATCTTTCCACGTGAATGGGACTTTGAAGTCCTGGGATTGAAGAGTAAGTTGCATCTTAAAACCACTTCTCACAGGGTTTTCATATTTATTCTCCTGTTTCAGTCCACAGCTGGCAAATATTTTTGTTTGTTTTGGGCATTCCAAGTTTGGTCAGTGGCCTCATCTTTTGTGCCATGCCGGAGAGTCCTCGCTTCTTGATGGCCCAAGGACGGAACGAGGAGGCGCTGAAGGCATTCAAGCACATCTACTATGTGAATACCAGGAAGCCAAAAGAAACCTATCCAGTAAGATTATCATTAGATTTATTAACTAAATTAAATTATTTTAAATAATAAACATTTTCAGTTCAAAGCCCTGGTCCAGGAGGCACCGAATCGAAAATCTGAAAAGGGTGAGGCCATCTACACTATCGAGGAAAAATCGAAGGAAGTGCCGGCTACCAAAAAGCAATCCCGCACGCTTGCCGAGAGCCTGCGCTCCGGCTTGCAGCAGATGAAGCCGCTGGTTCGGAAGCCCCTTCTCTCGCTGTCTCTGTGCTGCTACATAATGCAGTTCGGCATCTTCCTGGGCATGAACACCATCCGGCTGTGGCTGCCCCAGCTCTTTGCGTCGATGGCCGAGTTCGAGGCTCTGCACTCGGGGCAGGACGTGGACGCCAGCATGTGCACCATCCTGGAGTTTAGTGTGAATCGCACAGCGGAAACTGCCTTGAATTACGCCGATGCCTGCTCCGAGGTGGGTATCCAGATAAGAAATACTGTAGTAGGATCTGCAGATAAGTCTTATCAGCCAGTCAGTTTAGTGCCTCATCATCTTTATAGTGACGTGGCTTTCGCGCAATCTTAGATTTTCTGGGAATGGGAAAAGTATATACGTAATCAGTCATATTTTCTGGATAGTAAATTTCGATTGTGGGATAAAGTTTTCTGTTTTAATTAGTTACTAAATGTATATGTTTTAATTCCATCTCTCCCTTAAATAGCCCAAACACATCTCTATGGACATGTACATAAACAATATTATAGTATCCGCCACAGGATTTGTAGGATACTTCTTTGCTGGAGGAATAATTCGTGCCTTGGGACCCAAGCGCATGATGAGTAAGTCCCATTAAGAGTACTTATGTTGTCACATAATTAACTTAATATATTTTTTTGTTAGCCTATGGACTGTTTCTCTCGGGAACCTTTGGCATCCTGCTGTACTTCTCAGTTAGCAGTCTAATGACCCTCATTATTGCGGCCACTTTCTTGACCATTTGCGGCATTGCTGTCTCTTCGCTTTTGGGAGCTGTTGTGGCTCTGTTCCCTACTCAATTGAGGTAGGAATAAGTCTTATATTTAAATCTTATGTATATTCGATTGTTTGATCCTTTTTAGAACCGTTGTGGTGGCCATTGCCATGATGTGTGGGCGCTTTGGGGCACTCTCCGGAAATCTCCTGTTTCCGGTATTCATTCAGATTGGCTGCTTGCCTCCATTTATAATGGTTTCTTCAGTACTAATACGTAAGTGATATGATGATGAATTCAAATATTTCACACTAACTGCATCTGTTTCGTTTTATTTTTTCAGTGGCGGGTATCCTTTCCATCCTTGTGCCCAATCCTGCAAAGGCCACCTTCTCTTAAACTGATTCTCGGGTGGGAACCTCACTTTAACCGGAAGATCTTGCGACATTAGCTGTACAAATTAGTGATAACGAGATGGATGAGTTGTAGAACTTAGTAACGACAATAGATGTTGGAAAAACTATTTATGTAGCATACACTTAACATACATACTTACATACATAAGCAATCGAACCAAATATATCTCTATGGTTGTACATACATAGCCCTGTTCCACTTGATTCACTTGAGGATGAACAGAATGTATTCTCCTGCCGCCTGATGGGCAAGGACAAAAGTCGTCGGAAGCCACGACATGCAAATCTCATTAACACCAATTAACTGTAACTTGGAGCGCTCAAGTGGGCGGATGGGCTGGGTGGGATGGCTGGGCTGTCTGGGTGTTGGGTGGCTTGTTTGGTTTATTCATTGGCTTCACCTGGTTCGACTGGCAGGTGAGTGATCTTATACAGGATAACATCAATCGGATTTCCATCAGCTGCAGTCGCTCATTGGAAGGAGGTTGAAGTGGAAATTAGTGCTGCCTGAATTGACTACTCCAGGCAGCCTTTAAATAGCAGCGATTATATTGAACGCTTCAATGATTCGAGAACAGAGTAGACCTCGAGACCCAATTTCCAATTAATTTCAATCTGTTGCCATCACCATGACGGATTTGAATTACTAATTATCCATTACTCGATGATTTCGTATTGTAGTTGCAGAATGCAGTTTTCTCATCTTTAAACATTGTATTTTCAATTATTGAAGTATTTTCAAAACAAAAGTAACAAGTTATTACTATTAGTTATTACAAGTACATTACTAATGACTCATTAGTATTGAGTCATGACGTTTTCCAGATTTGTTTGAAGTTCCAGAACATCTATGCCTTTCAAAAAAATCATTCGTATTCAGGTGCCTTTTGTGTAGTTTTCAAAATTTTCATTGCCCTTTCTGTGACAATCCAAACAGAACTTAGTGTTCCCCGTTTCGTATTTCGGCTTTCGGTTTTCCGATTCCCATTTAGCGTTTCATTTTCTCCATGGGGGATCGGGGTAAGATCGAGGAGGGGGCCGACTTCGAGACGGCTATTGCCGAGTGCGGATTCGGGCTCTTCAACGTGTTCATCCTGTTCAGCGCCATGCCCTGCCTGGCGGCGATGGTCTTCTCGGCCTCAGCGCTATCCTACGTGATGCCCTCAGCGGAGTGCGACTTGAACCTGACTCTCGTCCAGAAGGGAATGCTGAACGCGGTCACCTATGGGGGCATGATCCTTTCAGCGGTGCCTTGGGGTTTTATGGCCGACACCTTCGGACGCCGGCCTGTGCTCATTTCCGGCGGCTGGTTAGACGGTTTCTTCATCTTGTGTGCCGCTCTCAGCCAGAACACCTTACAGCTGATGATCTTCAAGTTTTTTGACGGATTAATGTTTGTCTCTTAGTTCCGCTGGGGATAATCCAATCTAATCCTATGCTGCCCCCAGAATATGTGGCCCCTTTGCGGTGGTGGTCAGCTACCTGGCGGAGTTCCACGGCAAGAAGCACCGTCCGTACATAATGCTTTTCGTCGGTCTTGCCGTGTCTATGGGCTCGATGCTGCTGCCCTTTCTGGCTTACATCCTCATGCCGGTGTCCATCTACTTTAAGGTGGGCCCTATGGAGTGTAGGTGAGTCATTGGGGTGGTGGCTTAATTCTGAATTCCTCCTCTCTGCCCAGCAGTTCGAACCTGGCACGTGTTCTTGGCCATTTCGGCAATACCCAGTCTGCTCAGCGGATTCCTGCACATTTTCCTGCCGGAGAGCCCCAAGTTCTTGATGGCCCAGGGAAACTACAACAAGGCCCTGAAGTCTCTGCAGCGGATCTATCAGATCAACAAACGCAAGAGCAGGGACAGCTATCCGGTAGATTTATAATCATATATCTCATCATATAGCTTCCTCATGTGTTCCTCACCCGCAGGTGAAGCACCTAGCCGATGTCGTGCCGGATCGATCCGAACTCCTGGAGGAAAATAGTCGAGCGACCTCCTTCAAGGAGCGCTTCCAAAAGACGAAAGAAAAATTCATTGAGGGGACCCGGCAGATCAAGCCGATGTTTCGGAAGCCATACTTGTCAATATCCATTCAAGTTTACTGTCTGCATTTCTGCCAGATTACCTGGTATGAGCCCACGCCATCTTAATCCGATCTTATCGATTTCCTTCTAATCCTCAGCGTCAACTCTGTCCGCCTGTGGCTGCCACAGATCTTCGCCACGATGCATGTCATGGAGGCCCAGGGATTCAATGACACCAGCATGTGCGCCGTGGTGGAGCACAACAACCTGGCCATGACTCTTAATCAGGAGGAGAAGAAGGTGGAGTGCGATCTAGTAGGTAGGCAGCCATGTTGCCCCTGCTTCAGGCTCTAAAATAATTAATCGACCTCGCAGCGCCACAACCCGGATAGCTACCTGGACAACATAACGGTGTCGGGCATTGGCTTGCTTGGATTCATCCTCATCTTTCCACTGCTGCGCATCCGTCTGGTGGCGCACCACATACTGAGTGAGTACTGTACAGCAGCTTATGGTAGATTATGATTTAATGAAACTTATATTGAAATGAGAGTGTAGTTTACCCTAGAATTAAGATCATTTTTCCAATTCACATTCTTTTGCAAAGAATTTATTTAAGCTTTGTCCTGGCAGAAGTGTTCCTGTTCATCTGCACCTTTCTCGTGGGTGGACTCTACTTTTGCAAGGACACCTTGGTCACAATGCTGGTCTCCGCCGTTTATCTGACGTTGATGGGAATTTGTGCCACAACAATAATCAGCATGTCTGTGGTGATTTTTCCCACTCTAATGAGGTGACTAACCTAATTTCCCAAAACAATATAAAAGCTTTATTTTGTCTTGCAGGACAATGGTGCTAATGCTGATCATGACCTTCGGACGACTGGGATCTTTGAGCGGAAATATTGTGTTGCCAATTTTCATGCAAATCAGCTGTATGGCGCCCTTTCTTTGGCTCTGCTCCTTGATGGCCGGTAAGTGGCTGCCAGGACACTCTAGAGCATATAATTTTAATGGGTCCTTGCTATTTGACAGTTGCCTTCTTCTTTTCGGTGTTCCTGAAGGTGGACGATCAGCAGGCCCTCGTCTGACCCCCATGGACCCCTTGATTAATCACCGCTTGATGCGGTCAACTCAACATAATTACACTTTATTCGCAGTCACAAACACACAACTTTGATTAATTTCTACATCAAGGCAACAAAAAACAAAAACAATAAGCCAGCAAAAAGCTACTCATCTGGGAGGTAATTATGTTTTTGCGGTCGCCAATTAATTTTTGCATGCAAAACTGAATCGCAGCTCTCGCGCTTCGCTGGACCCCAAAGTGATTTTTCTTTGTCCGACTAAAAGTTCGCCATGGCCATCATCTTTCCCCGCGGCAAGAGTCCTGCCTGGCATTGCCACAAACCACACTGCAACCATAAATAAGCTTCTAACCGACACCAGTCGCACGGCGTCCTGGTTGCTTCTGGCGACAGAATCAATAGCATTTTCCCAGGGATGCGTACTCACGGCGTATGCTTGATGCTGACACACATGGAGATTCAGCAGTATCCTATTTCCAGCCACTTTCCCTCACAAACTAACCTATTTCCCCGGATGTCAAAACAAAGTCAAGCGGTAATTGACACATGTTGACTCGGGAGCGGATGTCTTGGGAGTATTGGGACTCGTCCTGGTCATGTCCTGGAGTTTGGTCTGCACTTTCGGCTCAATATATTATACGGGGCTCTCACACCCACGCGGAGTGTTTATTGGACGGATGTGGTGGTCTGACCATGCCCCATCTCTGGTAGGGAAGAACTACAAGGAAGAGCTATGTTTAGGGGACTGTCCTTATTTATATTAGTGGACCCTTTAAATAGATCCTTGAAGGATAAATTAGGTGACTTGAAGGTTTCTTTTAATTTTCATTTCATCACCATATTTAATATTGCTTTAAGCAAATAAAATAGAGTTCTATCAGCCTGACGATGTTTTTTTTAAAATTTGCCTAAAAGCCTGCTTAATGCGTATCTTTATTTGCTCAGGAGGAAGGTCAGGTCCTGTTTCTTCAGAGCTTTCTATTCTGGCTCCGGGCAGCTCCACTCTATAAAAACACAGGAACAACAAATGCGCATAAATTTATCATAATAAACATGCATAAATCGCCGTGAATATAAACACGGAAAACCCCAAAAATGTGCAGAAATATGCTTTGGGCGAAATGGGGGCGGATGTGCGAGAGATTTAGGGGCGGGGCTAAATGTAGGCTATAAACTAAGCGAAACAAGATCGTAAAAAAACCAAAAAACATGGAAATGCATATGTGTGCGTGCTTTGGACCGAAATGAGGTCTATAGTTACATGTGGGTGCCCATCTGGGGGGTTGCTGGATAGACTGGACGGGCGAAGGACCTGCCTGAATGGCTAGTCATAATCATGGGGAGCACGAAATGAAAGTGTGCGAAGGGGAGGGGCGGCTAAATAGAGAGGCAGACATAAACATATCCAGACATTAGCAAACACAAGCGCAACAAACAAACAGGAAAGCAAACAAACAGAAACACACAGGCGAACGCAAAATCACAATCGTTCATTTGAACAGTCCTTGAAGAGGCCATTGTTTGTGTGTGCGAGTGCGTGGGTGGGTCTGGGCATGGGTGAGTGTATGTGGGTGTCCTGTGTCCTCTGCCATCATTTACAGGTCATTCATCATATCAACAGGCCGCCTGAATCTATTCGAGGGAGCAAAGCCAAGGTGAAAGTGATACCAAGTGCATGTGAAATGGAAAACAAAACTGGAGTGAAAATAAAAATAAAAGTTGCTTCAGACGGATCATCTTTGCCGTATTTCCAAGTAAAAATATAGATATCCTGGCTTTTAGACTGGGAGAAAGCTTTCTAGAAAAAGAAACAAAAGAGCTGTCTAGGAGATTCCTTATTAATTATTGGTTGTCTTATATTTTAATTCGAAATTTGGTAAATTATTAAGCTTATTGATTAGTGAAGCGTGCTGATTCTTAATTAGCGCTACCTATTATTAAAATATATTTAAAAACTTCTACAAAGATGCTTGATGTTTCCATAATTCGCGTGACATGTGCAACATGTTGCTAAAGCAGTGTGTTGCCAGCTTTCTCTCAACAGGTTGTGCGTTCGTTGCCAGTGGAAGTAGTCATCATTGTATACGTGTTGCAACATCATATTACCGACCCAGCAGCAGCCCCAGCAGCAGCCCCAGCAGCACAGGACATTGTATTCCTTTCGACATAAAGCGCTCAGTCGGCGGCGGCACTCGCAGCGCTTAAGAACGCGCGCAGAAACGCTTGTTACAAATTGCGTCGGATTTTGAAATCCAGTGTCCTGCCCACTGTTGAACAGGGACTTCGGTTTGGGGCTCGTGTCCTTCCCGAGGAGTGTGTGGGTGCTGTGTTGTCTTTTTAGCCTGCCAAAAGTACAATAGCCAGTAGTTCTATTCAAAAAATACCACCAATGGTATCTGCGACAAAAAATCTCTAAAGTAAACAAAGGGAAGGGAGTGAATTAGTGAATGTGATTTCAATAGCGAATTTAAATGCTCGTTAAGTGATTAAATCGTGTGGCATTTTAATTATCAATTCATTAATCTGGCTTTTGAATTATAATGAATATGGTCTCTAAAAAAAATTTCTTTATTAAAGTTAATGAGAAAAAGTGGGTGAAAAAATTGTAATCAAATCACTAAATTATACAAGTATACATTTTAAGTATACATACATATATACTTAAAAAATAAAAAATAAAATTAAAAAAATCAAAAACTTAATTTAAAAATATCAAACTAATTATACTTCATGTGTATTTAATAAATTCTTTGCTGCTGAAACAGTTTTAGTAACTATAACTGTAACTGTATACTAACTATAACTATAACTATACAATAAATATATAATTGTAACTGAAAATAAAAATTACTCCAACATTGCAAATATATACGTTGTATTGGAAGTGACAGAGAAACGTTGGCCATTTCCCCGAACCCCTAAATGGCGCCAACTTGCCACATGCAGCGGGTAATGCCACTTGTCGCCCATGACTACGCCCCCAAATTAAGCGAGTAGTACGCGTGGCGTGGCTGGCTGCAGTTAAAAATAAAGTAATAAAAACAAATCCTTGAGGAGGAGAGGTCGAAAATCAGGACTCTGCAGGAGCAATTAAGGCATGTGCAACGTCTCCAGGGTCTGGTCGACCGCAAAGGTTTCTATGGCGCTGTGGAATTAAGTGCGCCACAATTGCAGTAACATCAGCTTCAGCGGGATCCGTAGAAAGCAGTTCATTACGCAACACTCCGGGGTGATTTTCTGGGAAAATGTCGGAGACCGTGGACACCGAGTTGCTGGTAAACTGCACAATACTGGCCGTCCGGCGATTCGAGCTGAATAGCATTGTGAACACCACGCTCCTGAGCAGCCTGAACCGGAGCGAGGTGGTCGGCCTCCTCTCGGGCATCATCGAGAATCGGGATAATCTTGAGAGCATCAACGAGGCCAAGTGAGTTGATCCCCAGCCCAGGGGCAGCCCTTTCGCGGGAATCCTTTGTCCCTCTGTCTAATGCAAATTAAGCGGAAGCGCCAACTGTCTATTCGCTGATGAGGGCCAACTGATTATCCCGGCAAGGGGCCAACTGAGTAATGGTTTACAGGGTCTGTAGGGTCGGGTTACTGATTAAACAAAGTGCCTTTTCTAGTCCGGTTCCTAGACTTACTTTTGTTTATGTTAGGATCCTTCATTATCGCAAATTTATTTAGCCAGAAGCTGATTAACTTGAAACAATATTTACAAAGCTCTAATATGGGTTATTGTATAATAAATTAATATAATTTTTAACCCTTATTATGTCAGCTTCAAACAAAACACAAAACGGCTGTGAAGTGCAACTACCATATAGGCTATTTAGTATTACAAGGAGCTGCAATAACCACCCTATAAGAGGTCCATGTCCCTGCAACATTACAAGTGACTCCTGAAATGCAATGATTGCAGTGGTCAGAGCTCATTGGCAGCCACATTCATGTAAATATTTAACCAATAATTTGGTGGCTGTCCGAAAGAGAGACCACGCTTGTAATTGAAGGATAAATTGGTCCTTGGGGCGGCGGGCAAGGCCTTGATTAAGCAGCAGTAAATATTCTTTAATCGCTGTAATTATTTTACAGCTGACCAAGAACTTGAACCCTTTCGGGCCATAAATACTGCCATTTCCATTTCCAGCCGCAAAGTGAAATTAACGAGCTGCCCGCCGCGCCACTATTGAAATAATAACTCAAAAGTTTCGAAACAGCAACCGGAACTAAAGGAAGCGGAAACAGGGAGGCGTCAGTCAGTAAATAAATACTCGGCATAGTATTAATCCGGCAAGTGATGGATCTATTTTGGAACTGTTTGTGCCTGGTTAATTAAGCTCTTAATTTGTTTTTCACTTTCGGATTCAAGGGGCTGCCTGTGGGTGCCAAGTCCTTGAAGATCCTGCCACAGCCTGGCAATTTCAGACTGCGGAATCGAAATTGAATTGTTTTTCAAAGGGAAAATTTGCGAGAGCAAACGGCATTGTTTACGCATTCGATGGATGGGGACTTCTTATTCCCTTTCCCAAAGGATGCAATTATTAAGTTTTTTGGAGTCAACAAGTAGTCAACAATGGATGGAAAAGCACGAAAAATCGCTCTATGCTTCGGACTATTTCTATTTACATTTTTGAAGTCTGTATGAATTGCATTCTGGGTGAAAATAGTTCTTTTTTCAGCGGAAAACTTTTAAAAAATTGCTTTTGAATTCTTGCTTTTGAGAGGTTTTTTCCATGGACTTTAATTGTATGATTTTAAAATTTAAATTGCTGAGAACTCGTTTAAAAAACAGATTCAATTAAATTTAGCTTATCAACCTTGACCCGCTTGCCAAGATAATACTGCGGCCCACACATTTCCACCTGTCCTGCCATGTAATTATTCCCTTTCAATCAAGGATGTCGGGGCTTTTCGTAACACTCACTCTCACTCTCCGAATTCACTAATTGTTTTATCCTGTGTGTAGGTGACAAACTAGGTAAAAATGGGAAAAAGCGAGGAAACAAGAGCGCCGCAAATAATTGAATTCAGGAAAATGCAAAGCCCCCCTCAACCCAAACCGAAACAAATTCCTCGAAAAACTTTGACAAAAACAAAACGCCGAACCATTTTGTTCAATGTTCTATATTTGGGCCCTAAGCTCCGAGGTTTTATGCTCTTTGTGAGTGTCGACAGAAAGTGGCTGTGGGAGTGGGTAGGCGTGAAAGGGAAGGGTACACAGAGAAAATGGAAGGGTTAATTCAATATGTCTGCTTACTTGGAACTTTTTAGAAGAGTTTGTTGATATTGGTGTATGGCAGTATCCAATGATTCAAACCCTGCTCCTTTTATATATAATATTCCTCCATTTAAATCAAAGGAAAATAAAGTAGTAAGTCTAAAAATTCCTAATTTATTCTCTGTGCAGATTATTTTGTATGTTCAGGCATCTGAGCAGGTGAAGCGCCTTCGCTTTTTCCCAACTTAAGCTCATTATGTTTGCTGGTGACTTTGTCCTTCAATCAGGACAAATGCCTCGGATATTTGGCATGGATTATTGATAGAAAAAACTTGCTAGTTGCCCTTCGGCCACGCGTGCGGGCTTGGCACACACTTCAGTGCGAATGAGCAGCCCACGCGGCGTATACGCAATGTCAGAGTTTATTACAAGGCAATGGGATGTCTTCAGCAGATTTAAAGGAAGAGGTCGTCGTATCCTTTCGATTTGATGTTTATGGCATTTCATACGCTTATTGATTTTGATGCTGGCCAATGATAACGGCGTGGCACCCTAACAAAGGACCCCGAACATTAGTCCTTATTGCTGTTAGTCCTGCAGTTGTTGTCGTCGATGTTTTTGTTCTTACTGTTGTTGCCTCTGCTGATGTCCATCGGGGCTCGGCATTTTTATGGCACGACTCAAATCCAATCAGAATGGATGGCCCACATAAAAACAAGAAGCGTCTGCTACTTTTCCAGCATACCGAAGCGGAAATGCCCTGAAAGGAGTCTCCAATAAAAGTTCCAGCTAGTGACTTTAATTTTGAGTGCTTTGTGGCTAAAGTTTTGGTAAAAAGCTATGGAATTTCTAAAAATTTCATCACTCCCTCCGAGTTTATAAATTTCTTAAGGTTAACAGCCCACCACACTCGCCGCAAACCTTTCATAAAGTGAAATTTATCTGGCTATGCCGAATACTCCCTCAACGGCCCCCAAAGTTTATCCAATAGTGCGAGCAGTTAGGAAAGCTAAGAAACCCTTTGAGGCGCCTTCAACTGTAACATTCCGGATGGAAATCTAGGGAAATTGTTTGAATTAGCCAAGGCAAAAGATGGGCCGCAGGAGCCGAAGGAGCATGGTCTGGAACAGCTTGTTTATGCCTGCTCATCGATGGCTGAGCTCCAGGATCAGCAGAAATTGCTGGCGAAGCCGGGCAGAATGGATTGTGCAAACAAGTAATGGCCCTGGAACGAGGAATGTAGCCAGGACATTCGGGTTTCCTGGGTGTGAGTCGAGTAATTTGCATATGACAAATTTTTCAATTAACTTTTTCTCACCGAATATAAAACCAGTCCCCTGTGATGGGGTGGCATTTGGCGAAGAAATGGGCGGAAGCCGGGGGCGGAGGGGATGCCAGTGAAACAGATATTTCGGACATGGGCATGAAAATTTAATGGCCACTCCATGAAAAACAACATGGAAAGTTTCATTTGCGCATTGTCCTGCCCGCCATCACCGCCACTCTCGGTTTCTCTGTCATTAAGTGCGTATGTGTGGGCTGCAGTCATCAGGACGGGGAATCCGAGGGAACACCAACGTACCATGGCCATCTCTCTTCATAAATTCTGAAATTGAAAATGGCCTCATTTGCGGAGCGTATCGAAAATCCACTCCGGGTCCCATTGTTTTTGTCCCGTCAAAAGTGATGTCGATGATTCCGGATATGGGTGTTGGGTCCGGAGTCCTGGTAGCGTTGGGTGCTTCTGACAGAGGAGCTATTTGTCAAGCCCCAAACTTATCTACTGGTGGCGACACCACTTACATGAGTAGACTCGCCAAGATGGGTCTTCTAAAGCCAAAAATTTAAAGCATTTAAAAACTGGCTTTTAAATTGTATGTTTAGATATAGAGAGGAAATGCATACTTTTATGTTAAGTTCACTCATGGATAAAAACCTAATCGTTAGTCAGAATTCCTGGTATTTATTTAACGTGTGCACTTAATTTATTCTTTGTCAGTAATCATACAGTGCGTTCCGTTTAGGCTGCTTAACAGCAGGGGATTAGTAGTGTTCAGTCAGTTTCTTTAGATACCTGAAATAATTATGACCTGAAATAACGCATTTTTAAAAGCACTCAAATCGGCTTTATCGCCCTCTGAAAACAGCACCTCTCGTGACTTTATGCCGTGGAGCACCTTTAAGTTACGTGACCCATAAGTTTTTCAACTTTGGCAACTGCCGTTGGCAGTCAGAAGTTACTGCCTTACTGACTATAAACACGGCGCTGCAACTTTCGTCCTGCGTGCCGCATGCTGCATGCGGCACCTTCAGTGTTGGCATAAATATAAGCCAAGAGTACGGTAATTTAATCTAGATTGTACAAAATATGATTCAAGACTAATATTATACTTCAAAAATAGTTTTTATTGGTTATTTTCCTCATACTTATGTACGTTCTATTAGTGAGTTTTATTAGTGAGTATCAGAGGGGCGCATGTTCCCATGACACAAACCTTAAGGTTGTGCCTTAAGGAGCCCAAGTACCTGACTGCGACCTCTCACTTTGTGCAATGACTGGAAAAGGATATGAAAGGAGAGGGGCAGAGACTGCGAGGAAAATGCGGCAGCCCAAGACCGCCAATTTAGTTGGCATCGCTGGCTTGTCATGCATAAAATATTCAAGAGGAAATAATAACCGAGATGCGAATACGAATGCCAGGCACTGCAGTGTGTTGGCAGGACGAAAGGAAGTGTGCACAACCCACAGGTGCAAAGTGGCGGGGCGGGACGGGGCTGGGTTAGGACCACCCAGTGAGGGCCGTGAACTATTAGCCAGGTTAATGTGAGCGAGTTGCCTTTCTAGCGCGTTTTGAGTGAGTGGCGGCGGTAAACTCTGCTAGATGGAAGTAAATAACTAGTAATTTGGTCGAGCCCCGCAGAACCGGAAATTGCCAAAGGGTGCACTGTAATTGACGATAATTTTCTTTAATGTTCTTAATGGCCTGGCTAACTCATCGAATAATTTGTGAGGGCCGAGCTAGAGGAAATTCGGGCATTTAAAATCGTAATGAAAATAAATCGTAAATCCCAATTTGGTATTTATACAGCCTTATTGAATCGCCTCAATTATGGTAAACAGAACTGAAATTAAGTTAATTGCTCATTGATTTACGATAATTGCCTCGAATTATTAATATTTCGCACCGTATACCGCAAAAGGTCAGCCTTTAAATACACATAAAGGGCAATCATTTGAGCGGAAGACAAAAAGGATATATGCACTTGCGAACATATTTGCGATTATTGTTCGCCACGGCAATGAAAAAATGGAATTCGCTTTCACGAATCAAAGCAACTGACACTTTGGGGTCATTTCAAGGAGAAACCCAATTCCGCTCCTGCTGCCAAACTTGATGGACAATTTCGTTGGAATTTGCGGAATTTTTTCGAATGGTAAAAAATTTGCATATTGAGCCAAGTTGCCAGGAAGTCTCGATGCCAAATGCCAACTTACAGAATGCGCTTGGGGAAAAAGTGCCGACAAACACCCCAGGGACATTAGTTTAATTTCTGGCAAACCGACACACGAATTATTATTATTATTTTTCATCCTGTACTGCGGCCGGCCGGAAGTAATTAGTTCCTTGCTGACGGCGAAACACTTCCGTTCGTGAGTGATTATTGCTATTATAATGCCGGGAACAAACTGAAGCTTGGTAAAGATTTTAAATGGCATCAAACCCAATTATGCTGCCAGCAAAGAAGTCCGCTTCGGGAAAAGAAAAATGAAAAAATACAAATTACGATAATAAAGTTAAATTTGCTTAAATTAGGCTGAAAATGTTAGGCACGACCCAAGGGTGAGTTCTGGCTTTGTCTGGCTTTTAACTCTCCTCCCCGCGATGGCGGGCAGCCATAAATCTGCACCGCCAACTTTCTTCCAGTGCTCTTCCAGTGTCATGAATGAAAAGTTCCCTAGGCAACTGCAATTATCATAATGGGAAGGCCAAAGAAGGCCAAAGTTGTTTGCGTGTTTTGGAAGCTCCGCAAAATAGGCGAAAAGTTTAAACACAAGTGCCGAAATCGGGGGATGGGAGATTGTTCGAATTTCCTACAAATATGCAAATCGAGAATGGTATTTGCAGTTGTCAGTGCAGTTATCCTAATTAAAATGCAACACCTAATAATAAATTCCACTGTCAGTGGAAAATACAATTATCATAAAAACAAGAAGCAAACAAAAATAACTATCAATTAGCACATATTTTTTTGAACATTGTCGTAACAACGCTCTATTTCGGCTATTACAGGGCGTATACTTGATGCTGATTATAGGCCTTTGTTGGGGCCATATCTGCTAATTGAGTTTGCTCGTTTGGCCCTGGCTAAATATCTAATTAAATGCGAAATCGATAGTCCAAAGCAAATAAATGAGGCTGCTGCAAGGCGAAATCAGAGTCGAAAAATCCAATCAGACTCTGGGCTATTGATATCCTCGTGTGTCGAGACACGCAGTCTGGAAACATAAAACTAATAATTGTCGGGCAATGTTTTAGGTTACCAATGCCATTAATTACAACAAAGGTATGCCACATTATAAATGTGGTTGCCAAATAAAATTTCATGCAATTTCATTGCTGTTCCGTCGATTAGTTTTCATGGAAAACACACAATTCGATCAACCATCGCTCTGTTTGGCCACTGAATTCCACTTCGAGTTCATTGGTCTGCAATCAGAGCCATATGTGGCTTGTTGGGGAAAAGGGCTCAAAGTAAACCAATCGAGTAGAGCTTGGGACAAAAACCAAAAATCAAAATGTGCCACTCTCGACACATGCCGCAGTGTTGATAGAATCCGGATGGTAGTTCAATGTTTTCCAGACAAGCTGCAGCTGAATGGGTCCCTCAAATCGCAATTAACTTCAAATTAATTACGGCGGCCGACTAGTCGAATATTTTGTGGTCTCTAACAATACCAATCAATCAAGGCATCAATCATGGCTAGGCTCAAGTACACGTAAGAGAGTTTGATGTCGGATATTTGATGTGTGACTGAACAGAGACAACCGAAAATGTCAATGGAAACGGATGAATGTGAACAATTCGCTTATTGAATTTTCGTCGGAATTGTGTCTGGTGCATTTTGAACAGGGCTGGAGGCCGAAGCAGGCACTGACACGGCTCATTGGTATTGCTCATACGTCATGTGGTGTCAGACAAAAGCGTGTCGGAGCGGCAGATTGGACGGAACGAGCCTCATAACTAGCTCCCAGTGGCAATCATCGTTGAACAATGTTCCCCTAATTAATAGGGTTTGCCATTCAGCCAAAAAGGAAGCCAAAGAACACAAAGCGACCCCTCAAATTAATTAACGACATGTTCCTTCCTCGCATGCCATCAGCTCACAGCTCCTAGCTCCTCGTAGCTGGTAGCTGGGCTCCTCCTGATTACCATAATCTGCTACGAGAGTAATATGCTAATCAGTCATATCCTGGCTCCCAGGAACTATCCTCTCGGGCGGTGTCCTTTGGAGTTGCAGCAGTCCTGCGAGATTGCTGCTCATTTCCGCCGGCCAGTCCAAAGGATGTCAGTTCAATGAAATTACCGCACAATTTTCTGGGAGTGCTGCTGATGCCTTGCCTGCTTCCGGTCCTGCTTCCTGCTGATGCCGGTCCTGCTTCCATTTCGATAAGGACATTTCTTTTGTGGCAAGTTCCTTTAAGGATTTCTCGCCCAGTTTGTGCTTCATTGATTTCCTATTGTTATTGTTGGATGGCTGGCGAAGATGGAGGCGAAAAGGTTTGGCAAATCGGAAAGTTTGGGGCATTCACTGATTGAATTTGCCAAATATTGTTGCCTCTCGGGCTCGTCAGAGAACTTTCTGGGATTAAAGCCGTTTTTTCGTGGAAGAAATTCTTGCCAGTCGCAAAAATATGCCGGCAAGCGTTTTCTTTTCAATCGTATTGGACCTGAAAAAACTTTCATTTTGCTTCTTGAAGAAATAATTTTCCGAAATATCTTTCAAAGTTTTTAGAAATACTTTGCTAAATATCGATGTTTTTTTGTCGGGGAGTTTACAATTTTGGCGACTTAGGCAATGCAATTAAACAAATTTGAAATTCAAAGAAGGCTTAAAAAGTTTATAAATCGATAGACTTTACATATCATTGAGTAACAGATTCATTTGAGCTTTAATCCAAAGTCCTTGAGAATCCTTTGGTCAAATTCAACACTAAATTGCAAATTTTACAATCAATTCTCCCGCAGAGACTTTCTCACCGAGTGCCTATTTCCATCGCCGACCCGGCCGTACGAGTTGCCATGGGAGCAGAAAACGATTTGGGCCATCATTTTCGGGCTGATGATGTTTGTGGCGATTGCCGGCAATGGGATTGTTCTATGGATTGTAACAGGTAAGCTCTTGGCGGCCAATAGGCTTTAAAGCGTTTAACAATCGTAGCTGCAACAAAAAGTAAAGAGAAGCTGAAAATCACGTATACGCCGCATGGGCCTACTGCGCTCTAATATCCGGCAATTTTTGTCTTTTCCATCACGTCTCTGGCTTCCACCTGTCTCTCTTTCTTCTATTTTCTAAATCGGTATTTTTTCACCACTTCTCTCTACACTCTTCTTTCTCCACAGGACATCGCAGCATGAGAACGGTCACAAATTACTTCCTGCTGAACCTGAGCATTGCCGACCTGCTGATGTCGTCGCTGAACTGCGTCTTCAACTTTATATTCATGGTGAATTCGGATTGGCCATTCGGCTCGATTTATTGCACCATCAATAATTTTGTGGCCAACGTTACCGTCTCCACATCGGTCTTTACATTGGTGGCCATCAGCTTTGATAGGTAAGACCCCTCCATTCTCCTCCTCCTCCTCCTCGAGTTCCTTTCAGCGTCATCTAATCTGTGCGTCGGCACATTCGCTTCCTTCTGTCTCTTCCCCCTATCTAATCCGCAGATACATCGCCATTGTGCATCCGCTGAAGCGGCGCACGTCGCGTCGGAAGGTGCGCTTCATCCTGGTTTTGATCTGGGCACTCAGCTGTGTCCTCTCGGCGCCCTGCCTGCTCTACTCCAGCATCATGACCAAGCAGTAAGTGGGCAATTGCCACCGAATCTGAATCCGCGAGGGTTTCACAAAGAGAGGATAGTGGCTGAAAGGATTCCCTTGCCACGAGTCCTGCTCTGATGTTGGGTGTTTCTCTCAGAATGCTAAAAGGAAGAGAAAAGGGGAGAAAATTCTAGCCTCCACTTTTGTTCCACCTCAACGAGACTGAAATCATAAACAAGTTTGTAAGCCAGAGATTAAGAGTTAGCCAGGATCCCTGTAGGGTACGTGCATCCCGCTGCTCCAGTATCGATTTGAGGAGGCAAACAAGTAAATAAATGAAATTCCTTCTACCTTCCAGGAATGTTTCCATATTTTTTCTTATATTACCTCCACCGTTCTCCATTTTTTCGGCCATTTTCGGTGTTGATATAAGCACATCCACATCCATCTAAATCAGCTTCCCGCCTCTGCGCTCCGACGCCTTCATTTGAATTTTACGCAAATTTGCAACATTTGAGAGGAGCCAGGCATCCTGGGGAGCGACTGGGGGCGGGGTGTCTTGTTTAATAGAATTGAAGCATTTTTTATTTAGACTCTCCACAGGCGGAGCTAGGTCGGGATAAAAGGTCTCCCTGGGCAACAGACTTCGGGCATAATAAAGATGGCAAGTTCATATATCAAAATGTGATAAAGAACGACCGGGCCACGACGGCAAATTCAGACAAGGATGTGCGTATTGACGGAGTGTACCAAGTGGATGTCTCTGGAAAATAAAAGCGGTTCGCACGAAATTGAATGAATATTTCGGCAGATACCTCGAAGGTGACAGACAGTTGTAGAACACAATAGGCGGGCTTGAAAGTAAATTACCCAGTCAGGACGCGATTGACTCGAAAAAAGTTTGTAAACTGTTGAAGCTAAGAATATCAATGGGACATTGATTTCTTATTAATTTGCGAGGAACCAAAGGGCCTGCCGACATTCTCATCAACATTTTTGGCGGAGCTCGTTGGTCAAATTATGACCTGTCTGCCTGTTGCCATAGTCCTGTTATTAATGGCCCGAAAAGTGCCGGTAAACAGCCGGGACCTTGGTCCTTTCGGGGGCTCCCCCCATCACCTTAACAGCCCTTTTAAGTGCTCGACTACGCTGGGGCATAAAATATTTCATAATTTGGCAAATTAAGTTTTCAATTTGGATGACGGGCCGAACCTGAAATTTGTCATGCTTGTAAAGGGCCTGTCCTTGCTGCTACCTTCTTGGTCCTTAAAGTCGTTGAGGCGCGAAACTTAACAGCTTTTTACGCGTTCACCAAAAACCTGGGGTGTAATTAATGTTAAAATTTTGATTTGCCAGTTACTGACTGAATGAAAGTGAATATTTTAACCGGGAAAGACTCTTAACTGACTCATTGAAATCAATGGACCATTTGCAGCTATTACAATGGAAAGTCGCGGACAGTTTGCTTTATGATGTGGCCCGATGGACGATATCCCACCTCGATGGCGGACTATGCGTGAGTAGTTAGGATTTTATAGATTCAGTGGCTAATTGATGCATCAAGGACTTACTTTAAATATTTTTTCACATTATCTCTCATAAAAACAGCTACAACCTGATCATTCTGGTGCTGACCTACGGAATCCCCATGATTGTAATGCTCATCTGCTACACATTGATGGGACGGGTGCTATGGGGCAGCCGCTCCATCGGAGAGAACACCGACCGCCAGATGGAGTCCATGAAGTCAAAGAGGAAGGTGGTGCGCATGTTCATCGCCATCGTCTCGATCTTCGCCATTTGCTGGCTACCGTACCACCTGTTTTTCATCTACGCCTACCACAACAACCACGTGGCATCCACGAAGTACGTGCAGCACATGTACCTCGGCTTCTACTGGCTGGCCATGTCTAATGCGATGGTGAATCCGATAATCTATTACTGGATGAACAAGAGGTGGGTTTTCAAGTCAGCACAGCTTTTGAAGGCTTGAGATTTGACATAAACTTATTCCTAACTTTACCCTTTCAGGTTCCGCATGTACTTCCAGCGGATTATATGCTGCTGCTGCATGGGCTTCACCCGCCACCGATTCGACTCCCCGAAGAGCCGGCTGACGAACAAAAATAGCTCCCATCGACACACTCGAGGTGGGTACACCCTTCCCACCTCCTCCCCCAAGACCACTTTGACCAACATCCAGTTGCCATACCCACTGTCTCACCCAAAACCCCCCCAAAAATTCCGCAGCCGAGACCAAGAGTCAATGGAAGCGCAGCACCATGGAGACCCAGATCCTGGCCCCGCCCCTCACCAACACCAATTCGTCTAAGGACAGGGAGCGGGAGCGGCACCTCCAACAGGTCCAGACGGAGCTGCACCACAGGAAGGCGGTGGAGTGCATCATGGAGGGGTCGGGCGGGAACGCGGACGGGAACAGCTCGCCCCTCTGCCTCTCGATCAACAACATCGTGGGCGAGCGGCAGCGCGTGAAAATCCAATACATCTCCTGTGACGAGGACAATAATCCTGTGGAGCACAGTCCCAAGCAGCTGTGATGTTGTCCTCTCCAGGCGGTCGAGGGTACGGAGTGGCAGGGAGTGTGATTTCTACGACCTGATATCCTGGCGCGGGAAATGCAATTTTCCGTGGTGTTGTCCTTCCCCTACTGTATATATGCACACTTTGAAAAAGATGCAAGCAGGATAGGTGGGTCGATTTCAATGGATGCTCATTGCACCAAAAATATTCAAATATTCGAGAAAATCTTTCAGGTTTCAAGTTCAAAAAGGTTTCGCCTCAATTAAAAAATACTTTTTAATCAAAATGATTTCTGCGGAAAACTTTCGCCGTCTTTAGACCTCACCTGGAAGTCCACCCACCCGACTGCATCTCAATGTCGAATTTCCGGTTGTCAAAAGTAAAAAAATCAACGAAAAGATAAATCTATCCAATAAATTGAATTTGTATGTATTTGTATAAAGAATCTAGAGACACTTTCACCATCGAAGAGCTGTAAGTTTTAACTGTTGTAAACATCCTAGCTTAAGCCATGTTTGTAAATACGTCTATATGTAGTATCTATATACACATATGCCAGATAAATATATATATCTCCGTATAGCTTGTGACATTTACTGTTGGGTCTTCCTGGTGGGCGATGGTACTTGACTTAGATTTGTAAATATGTATCGAACTCGATGTGAATTGCAAATTAAGCGAAATTTATTGAAATAAATGTATCCATATGAGTAAAAACAAATTAACAACAAGGCTTAAGCATCCTTAATTGTCGGCTGGGCAGTGGTCCTTCTGGGACCTGGTTCTCACCTCAAGGGCTTGGCAAACATTTTCCTTCCAAATTGATTTATTTGGTTGAATAAATCGTAATTCGCCTGCGAAAAATTTGGCTGCTAATATCATTAGAGATGGCTCCCCAAAGGGATTTCCATCCAGGGTATTATATTGGCACTCGCCCTATTTATGCAAAGCTCCAAACCGATTTATTCATGCACGAGCTAAGTCTTATGCGTCTGAAGTTATTACTCGAAAGGTCTTTTGATGCAAATTCCACAAAGGGGAATCCTTCCAAACGCCCCTAAATAATCTTTTCAGAGCCAGAGTCCGGCACCCGCGCAGCCCCCTCCTCCTCAATGGTTCAATTGTAAGGGATTTTATCCCCTTTCAATCCAAAGCAAATACATTTCAGATTCTCGCATAATGGCAACCGATTACAAAATGTAATTGAAATGCAAACCGAACCCAGCACCGATCACCGAGCCCCGAAACCGACACCCTTGGGCTGCACTCAACTATTTAATGGAATCACGAACAAGTTTTCGGCACACATTTGTTGATTTCCCATTAGGAACAAAAAGACCAAACCGAACCAGCCAAACAAACGCAAACATAAAGCCAACACAAAGGCAGCTACATTTTTATTGGCCTCCAAAAAGTCGCGCTAATGCGTCAAATGGCTTGTCGTAATGGCCTCACAAAGAAATCGATGGACAAGGCATTTATTTGGTGTAATAGGATTTGATGGGTTCATGAGAGACCTCCGTCTCAGGCTCCACTTCTTTCGAGGAATAACAATTTGCATAATAGGTCGATGTTTGTGTCGCTTCCCCCTCCATTGTCATGGCAGCCGCAGAAAGCCTTTAAGGACTCAACAAAAATAAAAAGGCAAACCGAAAGTCAGTTGAAAAGATTCTATTACCGTCTAGAACATATTGTGCCTGCCACATCTGGAAGATACAGGGTTTCCCCGGGCAACGGCCTCAGCTTCTGGGGTCACCGCAAACTGTGAGTGGTCTGGCATCAAATTAGGTCCCTCGGTGCTCAAGGATCGTATCAAATGAAATGGCTAATCAATTTTCATATGTGCCATTCGTCGCGTATGGGCTGTAAAAGTTGGCCCCCAACTGGGGCCATAATAAAGCGATTCGTTCCCGAGTAGTTTAGTCGGCCTAAAGGTGAAGGTTCACTTGCATTGCCAAAACTAACGCGATTTTCGAAATACTAACTGTCACTCTCATTTTGCTGTCGGAATATCCTTCTGACCTTCCACCTACGTGGGTAAAAATTGTCATTTTATTTATTTGTTTTGCCGAGGTTGTGGCCGTAATTGCGGGCCGAAAATAAACACTGCGAAATAGAGTTGGGGATTGCAGAGTAATGGCATTGGCGGGAAAATCGTTTACTAAGTGATTAAATTTGCTGGAATTATATTTTAAACCGATATTGAATTGACTGCTTCAAATTGAGTTTAAGCCAATAAGTCCTGATTGGCCAGAATAGGCTGATGGCATATTTGCGTCATAGCTTAAGTGGACTTAAAAGTTGACAGATGCCAAAAGATTAACGACTATGTAGAACATGATTTAAAATAGGACTTCAAAGCTGCTAACCGAAGCAGTCGACACAATTCCAATCATTCGGCATTCAAATCTCCCTTGGAGTACACACATTGTTTAAACACACCCAATAGTGAGATTTGTTGTCAGGTGTTGAGTTCTGATATTTTCAGAAACACTAAAATCACGACAAAAAAATAGAAAACATATTTTTCGGATTATATTCATCGGGCATGGACACCTTTAAGTTTCTGACAGCCGTTTCGGCCTTCTTGTTCGCGGGCTATTGCATCTATTTTGACCACAAACGGCGCAGTGATCCGGACTTCAAGAAGAAGCTCCACGAGCGCCGCCGCCGCCGCCAGAACAATATGCTTACGCCACCTGGTGTGTCCGTGCACCTGAGCGAAAAGGACATTGAGATGTACTTCATGACGCAGATTCAGAGGGGCGAGGGCCTCATCACGAGCGGCGACATCGAGGGGGGAGTAGACCATCTGATTAATGCGATTCTCGTGTGCAGCCAGCCAGGCAAGCTGCTCCAGGTAAGTGAGAGTGAAATGGGCATTCCACCTCTACTTAGTGTCAATTTTGCTTTGATCTTAAGAATCTTAAGCAGTTCTTAAGATGCTATTCTGTCCCTTTTTCTTGGAGGTCTATTTTGCATCACATGACAGGACTCATGCCCATTTGCCTTTCTGTCCTGCTTTTTCAGGTCCTGCAGTCAACTCTTCCAGTGGAAATCTTCACAATGATGCTCATCAAAATGCACGCCTACGAGTCTGCCGAACGCAATGCCGCCGTCGTTGTGGACGAGGAAGGGATCAACGCTCTTGAATAAGTCGCTGGGTGTAAAAATTAATAGTCTTTTTTCGGTTCGCTGTTTAATAAGCGCCATGGGCGTTACACGTAAATACAAAAATGGTATGGCACATCTCTGGTTTTATTCCATTCAATATTTTGGTTAGTTACCAAAGTGGAATGTTCGCAGCAGTTCCAAGCTAAGTGTGTATGTGGTCGGGGTAAACGGCTTGGGCGGAGAAAGGGCTTAGCCCCCCTTTCCACCTGAAGCTGGTTGACACTTGAGCCTCGCCCAAGGCTGTCACTGTAAATACCAACGTAAACTGTGAATCTAAGTCAAGCAAGAAGGTAGGCAGTTATAATGGTCTTGGGATTCCACGAAGAAGCACTTTGAAGATTTTTAAATTTGCATAAATATTTATATTGTCTGTTTTGGGGACAAACCATAATCAGTTGACTTGATAATTAAATTAAGACTACGCACGGATTTTCGTTAGCCCGTCGAGATTAACATGACAATTGAGCTTTATCTGTGAATCCTGTCGATTCGCATGGGTTCAGTGCTCACAAACAAAACGTCGGACGGGCTTTTTCCGGTTGCGAGTCTGTGTGTTGCGATTGCCATGGCCAACACAATGGCGAATTAACTGTCCTGCGGGGAATGACCTTCGTAGCTCTGCGGCTTTCGTGCATAATTTGCCTGGAAAACAAAGCTAGGACAGGACTCGCCACGGGAATTTATCACCCGGATACGTTTGATTGATGGTCGTGGCTGTACCGATTGGCCAACTTGCAAACTAACCACGAAGGCTGTTTGGGCCGAGTTCCCCGTTCTCCGATGGCTTCAAGCTGTCGTGTCGGCCATTAGGGACATCTTGTTTGGAGCATTAGCCCCTGGAGACCTCTCGCTCGAAAGTTAAACAAAGAAAGATTCTTAGGGTCATTCATCTGCATATAAATTCTAGTTTCAACAAACCCTGTTCCAAGTGTTTACGATGTGTTGAGGTCTTGAGTGGAGTGGCGTTTTTAACGCCATGTGTTGCCAGGATGTGTCGCCATGACTACATGCTGCGTCCAACACGCCAATCAAATATTTACCAGCATACTCTTGTCATACATTTGTTCTAGGGTTAGAATTTACAATTAAATAAACAAGACCATTAAACAGAAAAATCCAGTAGCCAGCCGCAATCCTTTCTAAACATTTTATTGCGCGCTTAAGACCCAGCTGGACAAAGGAAAACAATCTTTTAACGCCTTTGCTGGCAATTAATGAGTGGAAAGTTCAACTGATTCCCATTCTACGCGACTCCTTGGCGAACGTAATTACATAATGACCTTTTGTGGTGTTCGCCCTTGCCCTTGCACCCATTGTCCAGTAATTACCAGATAGACGGACATCCAGACAGACAGATGGAGGGCATCGGACCTTTGTAGTCCGGCACTAATTTCCAACTTGAGCAGCGCTTTTGCTTTGAAAACAGGACCAACAATCCGGCATCAAAGATTCGCCCGGGGAGCGGAAAGGGAGTAGCTAATTTAATGAGATATCCTAGAAGAAAGCCTGCACTAAGAGCTGTGCTGTGCTCAATTATTCCATCTCATTTGGAATATTGGGAAAATAATAGGAGGTAATTGACCTTCAATTAGGCAAGTCGAAGGCATCCCGAAATCTTGAAAAAATTCCATTTAAAGACTGGGCGCCTCTGAGAAATTGATATTAATTATTACTTAAACGAACTGCATGTCAAATGGCTCAGAAATCGATAAAGGATAACTTCATGGGATTCCCTTTTGTTTCTTTTATAAATACGTATTAGTACATAATCATATATTCGTGTTTATGGGTGCTATTATCGACAGATGTTCGTCTGTGGAATTCAGAGCCCTTCAGAGGCCATTACCATAAAGATATTAATTAGTGCCGAAAACTGGGTTATTCGGGGAATACTCTCTGTTGAGGCCTCAACTAGGAATCGAAAATGCCATAGAAGCAGGCTTAAGGCAGCCACTCTGTGTGTGTATGTAACGACATATATGAATGTGGATGCCACATCAAACAGAGCCGACAGACTAATTGGTCGGCGGGGCCACAGCAGCCAGGAATTTGTGGGTCGGGAGATTAATGGGCGGGTAGTGCCATTATCGCTGATGTCGAATCATTTTCAGGCGGGAAAATGTCATTAACCACTGCGAACAATGTATGGGGATTTCATAGCCGGCTCTGAATCAAGAAAACGTTACCTGAAACCTGCGTGGCTGGCATGAGTTAATTACTAATATGAAAATCACATGTGAAATATCACTCATACGCAGGGTGAAGCATGGTTTCTAAAGTGTGGAAAATTCAGTTGTGGTTTCTGGCCACTTCGGGTTGGAATTCCATTTGTGGTCGGGTTCGTAATCCGCTTAGCAATGTTTCTGGGATGCGAGACATATTCCGCAAATACTACGCATACGCCCCGTGGCACCTGCAATCTCAGCTATCCCATCTCAAGCATGACTCCTACAAAACTTTGCGTGTAACTTTGCCCTTTTTTGTGGCATCCCCTTCATTCCTCACGGTTGACTAAACAGAAATTTTTAATAAACCATATCGGGCCGAAAAAAGAATAGCAGGGAGCGGGATGGGACTGGGCCGGGGAGGTGCCATACCGAAATTTGGGCTCACGTCATGGCACTTTCACCATCCGCCCCCCTCTATAAACTACGCACGTAAGTTACACAAACAAACAGTCACACTCACACCCATAGCCCAACAAATACCGGCACACTCGCTCTCACGCATGGAGACTTCCATTTCCTGGCAGCGGAAGTGGTTGTACGGCTGTGTGACTACGGGCGTGTGTGAGCCACGTTTACATATATCTTCCCTGTGCACTTTTTTCACACGTCCTCGACTCCCACCCTCAGCTGTTTTGAATTTCATTTTTATGTTTGTTCAACAATATGCGACTAGAGCACGTTAGGGGCACCGAATGCATATTTCGCACAGGACATGTGTGCTACGGAGCTGAAAGGATCGGCATAAAGAAGAGCGCCTCCAGTCAGTCAGCTAGCCATCTAGCCGGCTTTCCGCCTTTGTTTGCCGGCTCGGTTGACGTTGGCAAACAACGTGGGAATATGAGATTCTCGGCAATCAAGCAGGACTTTCTACAGGCAGTAGCGCTGAACAATAAGGAAGTGCTAAGTGCGGATATTGATTGTCTTGTAGTCCTCGGCTTACGGAAGAGATTATTGCAACTTTCTTGCAATAATGAAAGACTCCACTTAGTACATACAGTCTATTCCTGCTTATAGCTCGTAACAGTGACATGAGAAGTACGAAATACCGCTACTCCAGACGGTTAAAATAAGGATAGCAGGTCCTATGAGATACTTCGAGCCTGTCAAATCTTTGAAGTGACTGTTTTCTAGGCAGATAACAATTATATTAAAAGCTTAAAGCATACCATTAAATATAAAAATAATGTACAAGTTTGTAAATAATATAAACTGACTGCATTGTTGAGTAGAATTACGAACAGGTCTATTTTATTGCAGCAATTTCCCCCTTAAGCCAAAGCCAACATAAGGCGAATATATAAATCCTGCCTGATGCACTGCAGGACTCACACTCACAAGGCGTATACGTGTAAGGGCCAGTACACTGTGTGCGTATTGTTTGGGGTAGACTCTGCAAAGTTTTGCAAATAGAAAATCCGTTGTCTGGCTTTGCTTTTTCATTTTGTAAGTTTTATAAGTACACATGCTTACTGTGTGAGTGTATCCCTTGCAGTCGTAGTCCCCTCCGCATCCTACCAGATGGCGATCCACTATTTCTTCGTGTACTCTAGTCCTGCCATCACACTGCATTCTGTTTGAACAGCCGCCTAGAAACCACTTTCGTGAAAGTCCTTTCCCCACTGCACCGCACAAATTTCGTGCCTGCACACAAACAAAATTCACAATTCTCCTTCTATCCTCTCTCGGACCTGAGTCCTTTGGTCAAATCCTTTTTATGAGCCTTAAAAAATATGGGCTAGTGACTTTTAAAAAAACGTGTCGCTATTATTTCTCTGTGTGTATGTTGTCCTGCTACCAGAACCATGCTGGGAATGTCGTCAAAGGATTTGCGTCACAGCATTCCCAGCGCCGACTGCAACAACCTCCAGCACTATCAGGACACTCACCACCGGCAACAGCTGGGGAAAAGCAATTTGTACTTAGTTTTTTCCACACTTCGATCCGGAGGAGTCACATAGATATTCGGTCGACTGCCGAAAAAGGAAGTGGTTGTTGGCCTAATTGCAGCCGGCCAATCTAAATTCGTCCTGGCGGCAGAGATGGCTGAACCAGAAGTATCCTGTAAAGTTCCGCTGTCGCTTGCACGCTCGCATTTGTATTCGAATCGTCGGAAATGATGTCTGCTAGTCCTGCACCTGAGCCACCCGTGTTGGAGTGCCGGATGATTAATGGCGACCGACTTAAGGCACTGGCAAAAAAATGGTGTTCAGTTCCAAATCAAATTCCAGTGGGTTCCTTAAAATCCTTAAAAATTAGTTTTTTAGGAAAAGGATTTAAGGTACCCTTTGGGACACAAAAAATTTCTCAACATATAGACTGTTTTTCCTGGCAAAGTGTTATTTTTTTAGTGCAACCCAGCATTCTCTTCGGGGGCCTGAGGGTCCTGTCGCTGACAATGAGCCAGCCTGCAGTCGCTGCGGGTGGCAGGGTCAGAGTGTTTAGGGCATCGAGGAGTCCTGAAAAATGTGGCCGCTTGTTTGTGGTGGCTAACAGCGACTTCAGGGACTCAGCCGGTTGAACGAGGAATTACAAAAAGGACATTCAACTCGGGGACTCGGCCAGCGGGTGGCATTCTTAGCGAGTGCTGTAACTTTTATTTAAACTTTGCCGGCCACATTAGAGAAGTAATTGCATTTAAATCTTCTTGTTTTGCTTATAAAAGGCAATAAAGTGCTTGGTCCGTGGCGAAGATGAATTTAAATCAAGTGAGAAAGTTTAATATTCGAGTGTAAGGGTCCATAAAAAACTTTGAGGCAGAAACTTTATTATGCTTAAAAAATGAATGAACAGTGTGACTAATGAGCACCAAAAATAACAATGTTCAGGCAAAAAAAAAAACACAAAAAAATAAGGTGGCTTTAAAATTAAATCACGGCCCCCGAAATCCTGCCTTATCATCATTCACGGCCACACAGAGTCTGGTGCTGTGTGAGAAGTTTAATCAAAATAATAAACTCTGTTTGCTTTCTAATTTTCCATGCAAAAAGTTTCCAAGGACATCGTCGGCAGGGCCCGTCGTTTTGTTGTGTCTAAGTCTATTATCTCCGACTTTGAAACACCCGCACACTCATATACACACACACAATCCTGGCCAGGTTCCAGGACACCTCTGCGGATGTCTAAACAATGTAAGTCGCCTACTGTTACAGTTCATCTGAATGGAACGAATTCATAGGAATTGAAGGCGGAGCGGCATATTAGATTTCCTGGCTGGGAGTAGAGTAGGACTTCGGAAAATTTTAAATGCAAATGAACAGCCAGATGGAAATGATTGCGAATATTTATTCATAATAAACAAGATAACAATAACAATAATGGTGTATGATAAGCCCAGTCAAATGTTGTTCTTTTCAATATTTCTAATTCGAAATGGGATCCATAAATATTTATGAGCAGGCACGCTACACAGGATATGTGGGTAAAAACTTGATTTTTTCCAGGCGCCAGTAAGTCGTTGGCTCATTAAAAGGCATTAAAATGTATTATTTCTGTTTTATGACTCGAATAGCAGACGCTCCAGTCGAACAAATCTGTTTAGCATTTTGTAAGGCTATTAAATACACATTTCCAGCCAGACTATTTTGTTTCGTAGTCAAACCAAATGAATTGTTGTCGAAAGGATTAGACTCGGGAAGCGTTTTAAATATTTAACAGGAAGCTCTGGGGGATTTCGGTGGCAGCCCGTTCTATTTGCATTCTTAACGATCTGGTTGGCTTTGCATCGCATAATTAATCCGAGTGCATATTGAAACGGCCTTTGCCGTTTTACCTAACTAATTTTGCCGGAAATTACCTAAAAAGAAAAAAAGTTCTGGATTCATTCATTAGCTGTGCAATGAGAAAAACACCCCGTTGATTAAAGACGTATTGATTCTGAAAATTACTAGGGTGTGATTATTTATTTATTATCTTGATTGCCAGTAAAAAACAAAATCCTAAAACTGGGGCTGTTTTTTATAGATTGGCTAGAACATTGCGTTAATGAATCATTTTTTCACTGTCCTCTCCAGAAACATATTTTGGTCAGAAATAAATAACAACGCCTTAAATAAATCTGCTTACTGTTTCGTAAGAGTCCCACGGGAACCCCAGCTCCTCTCAGGTCACGTTTAATGTCCGTCGCATGAGGTCAGCACAAGGCCACAAAACGAGGCCAGAGAAATGCACACGCGTTCGAGGAGTTACCTATCCTTTTCAGTGAGAGTCCCATTGACAGAGCTTTAAACTGTTTTAATTAAGCGCATTCTCCGGCACATTGCAGCTCCTTCCGGAGCCCTCCTGCAGATGGCACTGGCATTCATATTTATTATTTACATTCATGCCTGAGTGTCCAGCACCTCCTGCCCACCCATTCTGGCGACACACTGTGTGAATATTGTTTAAATATTGCACATGCCACACGGGTAAAGAAAATAAAGTCAGACTGCGGCCTTTTGGCAAATTAAAAGCACCCCAATGTTTTCAGTTTTCAATTCTTAAAGTGAAAAAAACAGTCCGAGAAGAAAAGGAAAACCCAATTTAAATGACGGTTCACGGGGCGTATACGTCATGTTGGCTGCCAAATAAATCTGCGGCCGCGAAGTGCGCGAGACGGACTTGCGGTTGATTTTATTTCGGTTTCCCGCATTTTTTATTATTCCCAACCGTTTGGCAAATTTATGAACCGCGTATAATGTTGATTTAATATTTATAACAGCAATTGCCATTTGCCGGAGTCTGGAACAGACTGAGACCCGTCAAGTTTTTAATGCGTCTTGTTTCAAATTTATACACATATGTATTTGGCGAATTAAGTTTACTTATTTAGTAAATTTCTCCATCTACCCACATCTCAGTTTTATGAGGTATTTGTGTGGATTTACTTGGCCCGAAACTGAAATTTTTATTTCCGGCTTACGCGCGTTTATGGCCCTTGTCGGAGCATAAAGTTGGCAAAATAATTGAAATGACATGGCTTAAGTGAGTGCGGAAGTTCCATTGGTCCGTTTGTTATTTTTCTGTCGCTCTGTTGTGGTCCGGCGTTGTTTATGATATCAGCTAATAGCTACCACAATGCGATGCGGCCAACTTGGGGACAGTGGAAAACTTTCTTTAACAAAAGTTTCTAAATTGAGCGAGCACATATACCGTTTACGAGCAAGTAGCGGTAACTGACTGTGGTGGAAACTTTCCCTACTTTCACTGCGCTTTTTAAACACTCGAAAAGTGGAAAATGATCCCTTTTCTCTGCTTTGAGCACAAACACTAAGAATTTGTTTAGCAATATTTTTGTGGCTGAGAATTTCAGTATACTAGTTTCTCGCCACAACCGAAATCTAAGTCCAGAATTATCCTATTCATTGAATGTGATTTTCCCCATCGAATCCCATCTTGCTCCAAACAATTTTGTTCGAATTTTCTGACTCTGGCAGACTGACTTACTGCCTGTCACTTTGTCTGTCTATCGCTACATAAAGAAAAACTCAACAAAACGTGAAAAATAATTTCAACGAAATCGAAATCCGAAATGCAATATTCAGCATTCCTGTGAGCATATTCGAGTGTTCTGGTCTGGTCTGGTCTGGTTTGTTGGGCGATTGATGGATGATATGTGGCGTGCAACTCTGCATATTTTAGCTATGACTGCGGTGGACTGGGTTTATCGGGCACATATCTGAAAATCCAACTTAAATCACCACATAGAGAAATTGTCCTTGCCAGAAGAACATGGTGTTTTACATTTTATTTGAATAACCAGCCACAGGGGCAACAAATTTTCACTTGGGACTCTGTCCCCTCTTCCCGACATGTTTTACAGCGTTTTCCGGCACCGAGTTTCGCAACTTTTGCGTAACTTTACCGTTAATGCTTTGCCCCCATTTAAGTTGCTAAGGGGCGTGGCACAAGGAGAGAGAGAGAGTGGCAAGGAGGGGGTATTTATGTTGACACCATGTAAACTTGGAGTCTTTCCCATTAACGATGCTCTTTCCAGCCCCCATCGAGACGGCCATCTCCACCTGCGTCATCAACAACTTTGGCCTAAGCCATTTTGGCCAAAAAGGCAATTAGGTGAGACCTCAATGGGAGTGAGTGTGTGCCGCAGAAACGGGCAGGATTTGGAATATTCTACCCAGATGGGTCTTGGCCCAGGATTCGCTCTCATGTGTATGCAAATTTACGCTGCAAACGTGACAAACCAAAAACAAACTAAAACCTGGCCAACAGAATAATTGACAAAGCACCTGAGATTGCCTCACGTGCAGCTTTCCGCACACAAGTAGGACATCAATGTTCCTCAAGGTTACGGACAATTGCCCTTCAGTACGGCTTTTCCCAATCAATTTTTTCTTTTCGTGGAGAAAATTGCTGCCTGATTTTAATAAACGTTCGTAACTTTGCCAACTTTTGAGACTGGATATTTTTTTCAGCCAACCATGCTGTGACCTCAACAAAGCAAACCTCAATGTGTCCTGCCGGCAGGAGCAGCAGCCTTGAAAGCTCTAAAAGTATGAAAAGGAAACCATTGAGTCGTGAATCCCAAACCAGCTCTTTTACATTATGCACTAGAAAAACATTTTAGGCCATAATTTTGTAGGACAAAATTAAATTTGAGCTTCCTATTTGAAATGTTAGGAATAAAACGGAAATACTCAAGATTCAACTACAATTTTTTCATGCATGCAGACCAGTTTTTGCTTTTATTATTCCCATTTTAGAGCAGTGCAATAGCATCTAAAAAAATTCCATCCAATCCTTCCCACCCAGACGATACACCGTCAAATCGTCGGCAAAGTCGACATAATTCAATTTGTTCAGCCTTCCAAAAGCCTGCTGCTGTTTTACGAGGCTCTTGGAGGAGTGAGGAGGTTTCTGGAGCACCACGGGCATAAATTAAGCGTTTTAAATGCTTTTCCTGGGACACAAAAACAAGGCAGCTCCGAAGCCAAACCAGGGGAAGGAGTTGAAGTGTCGGCCAGGCTTGGTCCCCGTTTTGTTCGACACGCAATTTGCGTTTTTGTGTGATTGAAATGTGAAATGCTTTGTGCCGGGACTGAGTCGTAAACTTAATTTGACAAATTGCGAGCTTAGCAGGCCACCGACTCCGAACAGGCACACCCCATTGGCATTCATATGAGAAGCCCTGTTTTTATTATTTTTTTTCCGGCAGCCTCTTTTTGCAACATAAGCGGCTTAATTGCGCGCCTTTTGATGGGATCATAAAAGGGCAAACGATTCGGATCCGAATGGGGATCGGAGATGTGTCGGCCTTGCCATCAAACATCTAGATGTGGGCGCAGTTTTCAGCCTGTTTTCCACACAGTTTTGCCAGCTCCCGGAAATTCATAAAAGGCATTAATTAAATGAAATAATTCCCCCACATGACAAGCGGAATTGCAAACCCGGCACTTCATATGAATTGCGGCAGAGCGGCACTTGAAAGTAAGATGGCCAATAAAGACGTCCCAGGAAGCTCTGAGTGGAAGGAGAGCCAAATCCTTTTAAAATTTCTCCTGGGCAAAACCGACAGGCGATAAAAATTTGTCACGTGCCTGGAATGGTTCCCCTGGGTGCTTACCCAAAATTGATTATGACTAAAATGCAAATTTTCGCAGTCCTTGTACTCTAAGATAGTGAGATCCTAGGGACTCCGTCGTGAATAATTAGAGCTACTCTGCTCTGGCGCATTTTTCACTTTCTTGATCATTTAGCTGAAGGAGAATGCGGCTTAAAGCGAATGCCCCCCTCACCCACCTTTCCCAAAAATAGTTGAAAAGAGAAGCGTGAAAGTATTAAATGGCCTGAAGCTGCTCCGACCAAGAGTCGGGTTTTCTTACCTTTGCCTTTGCTTAAAAGTCCTCTACTTGTTGCATTAAGGATTTGAAGAGGGCAGATAAAGGCTTGTAGCCACATACCCGTAGGAACTTGGCTACTAAATATGTATATAAACTGAGGTCAGCTGCCCAGAGCAGCTTAAAATAACAAGAATTTGTGCTAGACTAATTAGAAGAACGGCCAAGAGGTCATTCGAGCAATAGAGGAGGGACAGGAAACGAGGGTCCTTAAAACTAAAAGGTTACTGTTGTCCAAACAGAAGCTTTTGCAAATTTAATTAGCCAAAAATGGAGGCCAACTGCAGGCCATGGCAACGACTAAGTACCAGGAGTCGGACAATACCAAAAGTAAGGGAATATTTTTAAAATGTAGAGGTTCTTTAAAAATGGTAGTTGACCTCTTCTCGGATGCAGCTCCAAGCAGGCACTTTAATTGAATTTACTAAGCAATGCTTATCCGACTGTCTTCTGCTCCATTAGAGCCCGATATACCCATGTTACGTGCCGACGTCCGGGCCATAACACTTCAGATGTAATGGCCAGATCGATGGGCCAAAACGCAGATAAATTGACATGGCCAAATGGACTGGTCAATGTCTATCTGAGTGAGCCCAAATGAGCCCTTTTTCTTTTCGCCAGAAAATGTTTCGAAGAAGTGGGAAAGATAAATGACCACTGGAAGAACAACCAAACTTCGCAAAGAGGGGGTGGCTCATGGCAGTTTGGCCAACTTTCATGGGCGAGAGACACAAAACTTGGTCGAAACCGCATGGCAAAAGTCACAGACCATAAAGCCCCCAAATCGACAGTTAATTAAGGCTTCAGCTTTGTCCCCCAAGAGCACTTCTCACATGGCACAACTTGGCCCGAAAGTTTGCATTTTAATTAGCCAAGCAGTTGACACTGACACTGGGATCGGTCACAGGATATTCCTAGGATATTCCATAATCAGATTGCGGCAAAAACAAAAAGGAAAACAGTCGTCCCCAGAACGACTAAAAATAC
Source organism: Drosophila monieri (assembly GCA_035047585.1). Lineage (NCBI taxonomy): Eukaryota > Metazoa > Arthropoda > Insecta > Diptera > Drosophilidae > Drosophila > Drosophila monieri. The sequence goes on along the minus strand of JAWNPJ010000087.1, from coordinate 1,197,756 downwards.
CAAACAAAAGAGATTGCTTCCCAGATTCGTTTTGGATTTCACCAGGATATTCTGACAGTTTATATTTTTGGCCAAAAAAATAACAAGGCTTCCCTCCCCCACCAACTGTCTTCTGGCAGACAAAGGCATGGAGTGAAAAAATTACAAATAATATCAGAAATCGTCCAAAAGCAAACTGCTATTGACGTCACGCAGTCAACATTTAAATGTAAAATACGAGATCGAAACGAAAACAAGAAGCTTAAAAATAAAATAGGACAGAGCTCTGGATTCTTTTGATTTCTTTGATGTGCGTATTTTGGGAGCTTGTTAATGAAGACTAAATTGTATATATTTGTTTATGAAATTGAGAAGAAAAAAGCGGGGAAGGGAGACTAGATGGGAACACGGCTATAAATGTGTCTATTTAGGCTGAAAAAGAACCTGATGAGAAGGTTGGGGGATGTGGATAAAAATGGGATATCATTTAAAAGCTAACCTCCTAGCAACTCTTGAAAGATACAGTTCGATTGAGGATTGAATAACTTGTATTCTATACCTCTTATATTAAAGTTTTGTTTTCCCCTTTAGCCCCTTCTGGTTAATTCTATTTTCCTTTTGCATAAAAGCCGTATTATTTGAAAGCTGTTGAGCTTAATATTTGCATAAATGGATTCGAAGCATTTGAAAGGATTTGCATAAGTTGAGGAACAATAAAAAAAAACAGCACTCCAGAATTCCGAGGATACTCCTCTCCGCTCTGAAAACAAAGTAAAAAGTCTCTAGACTTTTCTTAGGAAACTGCATGTGAAGTTTAATTAAAGGGAAGTCTCATAATGTTGCTGCGACACTTCCTAATTTAGATTCCATAACAGTTGCCATCATTTGCACAGTTAGTTAAGCAAGGCAGGGAGCGAGATTTTGTATTTTTGTAATGCCCCCGCCCCTCGGAGCTTGGCGAGGACATCCCCCGCCGCAAAATCAGAGTCCCTGACCCCCCCTAGTCAGAGCTCCCAGCCTTCAGTCACGCCTCTCCGGCTGGAGATCACGTCGGAATCGCAAACAGAAAAGAAAATTCCTTGGCCGCTTCTGTACGATTTTCCCCTTCGGGTTTTTCCAGGCTTGAAAATCGTAGGGAGTGGAAAATGTTTGTAATTGCGTAGCGATTCAGCATTTAAACGGTATTTGACTCAAATCAAAACCCGAATCTTGGCCGCAGCAGGTGTCGGCCTGATCCGTGATTCGGGAGGCTAATTGGGGAATCAAAATAAATAAAGCGAATTATGTAAATTGCATAACCTTTAGGGCGCTGTGGCATAAACTTGTTACTAGCCTTTAAATCCTTGCGGAAGCACTCGTTTTAATTGTACTCGGCTTTCAGTTTGCTTCCTGCTTTTCGGACATCGGTGCGTATACTTCATCAGCAGGCCGTAAATCAAGCGCTGGCATTAAATGATGTATGGGCATATCCTGTGGCAGCGGAAGATGCTTCGTCCTTTTCGGCCCCAGACGGGAGCTCTGTCAGTTATACTTTCGGGGAAAAGCCATGGGCGAAGATTAATTGGATAACAAATGAAATACAAAGAAATTATGAAGGAACTTTAGATACTCTAGCCATTACGTCATATATTTCATAGATCGAAAGCATGGTTATATAGAGCGCTCTACCACATCGTTCTTTACTCCTTCGAGTGGGCAATCAGTGCAAAAGCCTTGCCATTTTTCAGGCTCCGTATCGGGCCTTTTGCAATTCCCACTTGACATTCGGTGGCCGGCACCCACATACTCATATAAATAAATAATGAGATGGGAAACCGCTGCTCAAAAGGCAATTGAGTGGAAAAAAGGTGGCCAGGACCTTTGCTGATGTCCCAAGTCAAGTGTGTGTGTAAATGTTTGGACATCGGTCAGGTGGCCTTCGACTTCGACTTAACTTGGCCGGCACAGTCACCCTGTTTCGGTTTGTTTGTTTCTCCCCGATTTGAGTAATATTTTCATGTCCGCAGCCCGACAGGCTAATCAGCTACACGTGCTCCCTGAGAAAAAGGACTTGAATTTGTTAAGGTGAAAGCCGAACTTTAAAGCCAATTATACTGAAATATTTGAATTTAATGTGGGCTAAGCCACACTGAGAAAAACTGTCTAATTTGCGGCAACTGGAGGTATTAATTTCTTAAATGATAAACTTATTTACTAATCTTTTGGAGCATAGAAAACTAGTTTCAGACACTAGTATTTACAAACCGAATTTCAAAATCCACGACCCTTGGGTAGCAGCTGACTATTTTAGCCCGGTCAAAAGGGTAAGGAAGAGCAAACACGGGCTGCAGTTAACAGTTTTTCCTGACACAAGAGTTGGCACGTCATCAACACAGACACACATGGATCCTGCATTCTGATGGAGCTGCGTGAGATACTCGGGCGAGAAATCCTGCAGATGCAGCATCAAATTTTCGCAATGGCCAAATTTTGCACGTTTTGTTTGCATTTGATTATGGCGTGTTGGGAAACTTTACTTACTTACTTTTTCGGTAAAAACTGTGTAAGGTTGCTTTCCTTTGACCCAAATAACGCCATTTTAACTCTGCAGCTATGTAGCGGTACATAAAGAACATACCACAGATATTAAGGATCTGGTAAAACTTATTTTAGCAATTTAAGGTATCCAATGAGATCACTGATCCCAATCAAAGGCGGTTTTTTCAAGAGGAGACTTCAGAAGAAAATCAAATTGAAAGTACGACCAACCGGAATCCTTTGTTTTCTGACAATGTTTTAGTTTCTACTACATATTTGTGGCCAAGGGCAGACGTGGGGCGTAGGTGTGGGCGTGGCAATGCAAAAGGATGTTGCAGCCAAGCGAATAAAATGTTTAACAAGCGCAAAATTCGCGCAAAGTGAAGTGAAGACGACAAAGGCCGAAAGATAAAAACTGAGCGTGATGTTTGCTCCCTCCTTGTTGCGTTTTTTTTTACATTGTTCCCTGTCCGTATTTTTATCGCCCTTGGTGATTTATTTTGGGTGGTTTTTTGATACCGAGTGCGTTTTGGGCAAGTTAGAACCGCCAGGACGAAAACTGTCAGCTTAAGCTTTTTCAATTTTCAACAGATATTAGGATGACATAAAGCTATGTCTGTATATTTGTCAATTTTCAACCGATCCTTGAAAGGAGTTACTTAAATTATTTGTGGTTGATTCCATATTAAACTCCATTCAAACCTCCGATAAAATTTTAAATTTGATTTTTTGTTCATTTTTTCCATTCCATTCCAAGGCTTCCCTTGAAAATGCATCGCCTCCCTAGCATCGCCTATATAGCCCACAGCGATGTTTATATCTTTTTCAGTTTTTATCCGATACTTCAGCGGAACACCTTCCTATCAATCTGTTTTAAAACCTACACATACATTTTTGGATAATTTTTTTGTAAATTGTTTCTCTAGGACTCCCTTGAAAATTGGGAGGTACATGAGACCAGCTTTTATAGCCCACGACAATGTCTATATATTTCTTTGTTTTCGTTTGATCCTTGAGTGGAATATTTTAAACGATTTTTAGATCAATTCCCCACCAATCTGCATCAAAATCTACAAACAAATTTTTTTCCTTTGAAAATTGGGATTACATGAGAACGGCATATATTGGCCCACAGCCAGACATCGCTATCTTTGTCATTTTTCAACAGATCCTTGAGTGGAATACATTAATCAAATTGCAGATAGATTCCCCATAAACCTGCATTTTATTTAGATATATTGCCTAATTTTGGCCCAGCATGAATTGTACTGGGTAGCAAACGTTTTCATTTGCCACCAGATTTTTTCTTTTTCTTTTATTTTGGCCGCAGACGGTGGAGAATATTTAATTAAATTTTAGGTCCTAGTTGTTTACAACAGCCGACGTCTCGGTTAATCTTTTGATTAACTCGCAGTCAGACAATGAGAGTGCATGTCCCTGGGACTGACAACTTGATAATCTTTACATCACAGAGAGAAAGAGAGTCGCCGAGCAAGAGAAGCCTGGGAAAGTGAAAGCGGAGAGTTGAAAAGCCCTCATCCGGATGCGACATGTGGCAGCATTTGATGAAATATAAAACTTCAAAACGAGACTGACAGCTGCTGACATTGCTATATCCTCTCTCCATTGTCTCTATAAGAGTTCTGTGAGGGTGTGTGTCCTCTGTATCTGCTTGTGTGTGTCTGCCAGGATTAAGCCAGCGCATCATTAAACAGACGGCTGCACATTGCGTATACGTCACGTGTCCCCACGAAAAAAAATCATGCAGAAAGTCCATTAATACATTCCGTCCATGCTTATAAAGCAGGGTTCTTACGAGATTTGTCATATGTGTCAGGGACTCAACTGTCAACTTATAGGTATTCAAAAAATGATCTACAATTAATCAGTTTATCCTTCTCGCTGAGAGAAATGTGATTGGTTCGCTTGCAATTCTTTTCCTTTCATTCTCCTGCATATCTCAAGAGCAGTGATTAAGCCCTGTCCCTTTTGTCGTTGTCCTTGACTTAAAATAAAATCGCTTGAGACTTGAGGCATTGTTGAGTCCCAAAAATCGAATATTTTTATCGCACTTTCTCAGACAGTCGAGCATGGGTGTTTCGTGTTCCAGGCGCCGTTTCGAGTGAAATGCTGAAGTAGTTTTTGACAATTGGTTCATGTTACACACGTCTCGACAAGGATATTACGAAAGGTATTGAAAGTCCTTTGACTACAAGCTTAAGGCACAATGTTGGCATGGCTTCGGATGTACGAAACTTAACTCAGTATTCACAATGTAGTAGGGATACTCCCTACTACATACAAACTTTCAGGCAATTATTGAGTAATCAATCCCCATAAATGACTTGACTGTCCTCTCGACTGTTATAGCCGTAAACGAAGGCAATTACCAACACCCTTAATGGTAGTTGCCGCACCAACTCGTTCCAAAATTGAAGTAAAATAAACAAAAATCATATCCTGCCACCCGCCGGGGCACGGGTCGTGGCACGTCTAAGCACAATGGACCGCCCGCCGAAGCGTTCCAATATTGGCACACACGGCGGATGGGTTACGTGTGTGGTCATTCCCTTGTGAGAATGTGCAAAAATATATATTTTTATAGGATGTATGGGTCCCAAAATTGAGTATTTCTCACTTATTATGTTGCAATGGGGACAACTGGACGGCGACGCTTAATTGTTATGCATGTGTTTGTAGAGCAAGAAGCAAGCCTGTCTGAAATGGGATCCTGCTATCAGGCAAAGTCCTTCAAATGACTTTGCAGGATGTCACATATGACAAATGCCCCCCACAGCGACAGTGTTGCCAGTAATAAATTTCCCATAAAGACTTATTCCCCAATAAATTTATTTCAAATTTATTATATTTTTTATTTAATATGAAACCTGACTTTATTAAAAGCTCTAAATGTTTTAGAATTTTGTATGCACTTATTGTATGAAAATATTGATAAGGAATGGCTGTGTATATCAGACAGACCAGATACATATTCGATATCTGATATTAATTCCACTTGAAGCGAGAGAACAGTCCATATAATAATGTTATATAAATAATAATGAAATATTTGGCTTGAAAATAATATGATTCTGCTGCTCTGGCAGCTCTGGATTTCACTTGTCTGGCCTTTCATTAAGCCACGCCAAAATGTTGTTTCAAAAGCATAAAACTAAATATTGCCTTGGCGACTCTTCGAATGTCAACAGGCTTGTCGGCGCAGTATGAGCAAAAAGGATCAGGGATCTGGTATGTGGATGTGGAATGCTGGGATCGGGTCCTGGGAGCAACCACAAACAAAGGCCACATTTCATCGCCAAACGGCAGGCCACAATCTCCGTCCGTCAGTGCTTAATTAAATCTCCTCGGACAAGTTTATTTCACTTCGGTTTTCCCGGCCGGCTGGCTGTCAAATTAAGGTTTAACGCCCCTTTCCTTCCTGCCCCGAGGCGAGGCAGGCCGGCGGCAGCTGCGCAACTTACAGCGGCTCTCCATTGCCCAAACTAATTTCGGCTAGATGATGTCAAGTCATTAAGTTATATTTGGTCACATGGGAGTGGTGGGATCCGAAAGCCCCTCTGAAGTAGTTGTGAGCGGTCAAAACGGGGTCAAAGGAGCATCGCAGGCACAAGTCCGGCCAGGAAGCCAGTTGGCCGGACTTGTTGCACACTTTTTGGGGGTCCCTTTGCAACTGATAAAACTAAATTGGTCGTAAACGTCGGGCGTGGAGTGCGTGGATGTGCATTGAAATTTACAAGGACTCTTGAAAGTAAAGTTTGCTAATTGGACTTCATGGGCGGATTAAATTCACGTTAAATATCATTCTCATTTCAGAGAGGCACAACCAATTACGTTTAAGTTGCAAATAACAAAGACTGACGAAGCTTGTACATCTCTTGTCTTGTATCCACATTAAAGGTCATATTTCTAATATAGGACATTAGATCATGAAGGAAAATGCCCATAAAGTAAAGTATATATAGCCCTGATTAGGATTCACATCCAAGTATATCCTTCCTCCTGTTTCTAAGCGATATAGTGTTATGGCAATTTTAAGTCCGTCACCTTCAACCCAAGAATGAAATGTTTGCCTCTGGCTTCATCCAAGTTTGACTCCTATCCTGCCACCCACAAAATAACAACACAAAACACCGCAAACAAATGAAATAACAAAGGAATAAGGGTGACTTCTAAGCCTCTCGGAGACAGTCAGAGAGTTTTAATTTGTCAAACCCACTTTCGAGGCCAATCCTTGGCAAATCTCACCTGCTACCATGTGGCAATCAGGACTGCTGAATCCCTAGCTACAGCTGATTAAGCCCATTTCTCAAAAATCAGGCTTAGTCCTTTTTCCTAAGTCTCTGCCAATTAAAGAGCCAAATTGAAGGCCAAAATCGCCCCGCAGGCACTCGCAACAGACACCAACTTTAAGGCAATGTTGATATTGATGTTGGGGAATACAGAATTTGCCATTTTGCGAAGGAGAGTCCTAGGACAAGGACGGCAGGCCAAGAAATTTGGTATTTGAAAAGTTTCCGCGCGACCATCAATTTGCCAAGACAAACATATAATCGTTAAAGTTTTAATTGTGCTGTGCAAATAATGTTTCAGTTACCATCTAAATTTAGATTGAACAAGTTTAGATATATTAACAAAGTTTGCCGCGGGATGGGGAGGCTAAGGAGTCCAAGCGGTGGAGGCCAGATATCGATTGGCGGAAGAAAATTTCGAAATTTAATAAAATTGTCAAACATGTTGGTATGCAATAAAATTCGAATCATGCGAGGTGGGAAATATTTATTTTCGGAATAGGAATAATTTTTATTTAAACTAGAACCTCAGCATAAACATAGTTGCTTCATAGTAATTGTATATCGCTTTGGGCAGAGGCTAGGGGCTATTAGTCATTAAAATAATTTGTTTTTTCTATTATACCTAAATACTTTAAAAATGGTTTTTCCTCGTCACTTCAAAGGACATGTGTGAAAAGCAAGCAAAGTTTTCTGTGAAATGCAGTCCACGTAAGCCAACTGAACCAGTTTCCCTACAGGCCGCAAAGCCCAGAGGAAAGTGAATTTCAGCTTTCATCTCGTCTCTGCGCCTGTCTCGAGGAATCCTTGTCTGACATTTGTCAAATAGTTGGGAACTAACTTCAGTTCCCCCTGCTTTCAGTCTGCCAGTCTCCTTACCTTTCCACCCTGTGCCAGCCAACTCGGAACTATTGACGTCTTTCACTTTTTTATGGCAGCTATCCCCAGGGACACAAGTTGCTCCTGTATCCTGCCCTGTTCCTTTTCATATCCTTCGTTCGTCGACTATATTGCAAAGTTGATTTCACGGCATCCTTGCGGTGAGTTCACAGCGCTGACAGGCACCAATACAAGGCCAAACCGGGAGCAGCTCTGAAAACAGGATAGACAGGACGCAGGCTGAGTGATTGAGTCCGGCATTTGTAAAACAAATTGCTGCAGATTTCCCCTAAATCCCTCTCTGCCCCAGAGCGCCCCAGCCTGCCTCAAACAAATGAACAATTTTACGAATTAATTTGATGTCTCGGCTGATTCGCTTCTCGTTATTCAAAGATACATTTGTCTGCCTGTCTGCGTCCTGCCACAAAAACAAGACAAAACTCTGCATAATGGTCCGAGGCAAATGGCCTTGTTCTCGGGACTCCTGTCGGGAGTGGCATTTGCAAAAAGAACTTTACGAAATTCCACAGATGTCACATGTGCCCAGGACAAACGGCCGAGACTAAAGGATACGGTGATGCAGCCAATGATTAATATCATTTCATACACCACTTCATATGCAGAGGATGGGCCTTCAAGCCGAGTTATCTGTTGGCCAAATTACCAGGGTCAAATAGAACGATCTAGCTTGATGACTATGAATAAGCCAGTAACGATGCTGATTTATTCTCATGTGCAGAAATTAAGACAAAATGTTGACGAGACACACAGTACTTGTATATAACTTAAGACTTCAGAAAAAATGCTTTTTGGCTTTAAAGAATTCGCTTTCTCATATTTATTTTTCATATCGTGCGCTGCCCTGGTGTCCAAAATCCGGATTCCGGCTATCGACTGCATGTCCAGTTGGATGTTTGCATATGGGTATGTAGTCCTTCCAATGTAGATGCTCTTGGCGACAAGCTCCTTTGTGGCCGTTTTGGGTTTTATCTAAGCCTTCTAGCCGATTACACCGACAAGTCGGACAAAGGGAAACAGAAAGCGACCCGCCGCCAAAATAAAAGTAAATAAATAATTCCCTCGACTTGGAGCCCCTTCGTTTTCCGGTATTTGTCCATTTGCCTGATCCCTTTTTGGCTCTGTAAAAAAATTGTTCCTTGTATATTCCCCGTTTTTGCACTTCAATGAATTTGGAAAAGCTCCAGCTCCAAAAATACGCACTCAAGACTGTAAACTTCGTTTTGGGTTCATCCTATGCTAATTTGATAAATTCCATTCCACTGGAATTACTTTTAATTCCCTAAAAATAGGTTGAAAACTATTCAGCTCCTGGCGAAGAGCACAAAAACAGAAAAAAAGACTAGCAAAAGGCATCCAGCTGCCTTAACGAATGAGCTCATTATTTACTTGGCCGCAAGTAGTTTGTTTTGTGCCAGAAGTGGTTGCGTAATTATGTGTCTGTTCCCACCAGAAACACTACTGAAACAATGCATTTAATGTTCTACATGGTCTACTATTCAAAAATATAACGAAATGAAATGATGGCGTTTGGACCTAGTTCCTAAATTTGATCCACCAAAAACCGACCGAAGCGAACCATTACAATGGAAGCATGACACATATAAACACACAGAAAGGCCAGGATAGTGGCCTGCAGGACGTAGTCGTTCCGGGTCAAAAAATCCACTCGCCGTTGGTGGACCACGGTGACTGTGAACTGGACTATAATGCACGCAAATGCCAGACTGACCATCGAAAAGTACCGCACCATGTAGATGTTGCCATTAAGGTAGACGATAATAAAAATGGTGGCCACAATGATGCTGTAAAGTATGGTTATAGCCAAGACGGACACAGCTCCGGGCTGTAGCTTCAGCGGCAAAAATATTCCCAAGATATGGAGCAAAATGTTGATCCCCACGACAACGCTAATGATGGCTACGCCCCAGGTAAAGGTAATCTTGCTCCAACGGTCGCTGGCTGTGAAGCATACAACAGACTCCACAATGACGGCGGCCAGGAAGTAGTTGATCGGGCACGTGTTGGTCATGTTCACGCAGGCGAGTATCAGGAAGCAGACTAGAGCCATCAACATCCACGTGGAGCTGGCCAGGGCCTTGTTCACCACCTTCCCGATGTCGAAGTCTAGGTAGCGCATGGTCAGAAGCTGGGCGAACGCACTCCCCAGAAGGATGATCAGGATGCCATAGACCATTGTCACGTGGCGGGCCTTCGATGAGATTCTACACTGCCGGCGAAAGCCCCTTTCAGGAGGCTCAATTGAGGTATTTGAGGATTGATGCGAACGGCCCTGAAGGCGAGACGATCCTGGACCAGGATCAGAAGCTTGGCCAGCAAGAGGCATTAATGGGGAAAATGGTGATTGCAAAAACGAATGTCGCGACGCAGGATTGGAGACTTTTGACACGGGTTTTCCCGTCGGCCTTGTCGGTGTAGGATTTACGCCCATTGGCCGCCTCCCAGGACTCCGACTGTTCATTTTCCTTCACGGTTTAGGCGCTGGGTGGTATATGCATGTATATTACATTTTTTTGTTGTTTTTTTTTTTTTGTTTTTTGATTAGCAAGTCAATGTATACACACTGAAACAAATGAAATAAGACAGTACGATATAGTACGCGTATTTCATAGTTTTTGCAATTTCTCATTTCTAAAATAATGCCCGGGAATGTCCTCCCAGTGGGGCTCATGCATATTTAATGGGAATTACGGCGGCTGGGAATCGAGCCAGGAGTGCTAATCAATGACACGTGCTGGACCGTCACCACACTTATTAGGATGGCGGCTCACCTGAGCCTCTGTTTACATATGTACTTGTGTCCGGGTGTCCGTCTGGAGGCGGGATGGCCAACTTTCGAGGTCTTTTTGTGGGCGGCTGGCTTTTATTTAGGCTGAATTTTAATTAGGCTTTGGCGCTGAAAAGCCAACACGTGCAGAAAGATCGGCAAACACCACCGAAAGTCAAGCCAAGAGCAAGTCGGGCATTAAATAAACATGAGTCGGCACAAAAGTCATAAAGTTTGCCCTTCGACGGGACACAGAACGGAACAACGTTGCTTTAGAATATTGCTCGATTGTGTCAGAGATTACCCTGCTTTTGGGAGATTCAATATAATCCCCAATCATCGATTACAACACGACTCCTCGAACAATAAGTCCTGCTTACGCAAACATAGAAGTTACTGCTGTTTGGCCGTATTTGATAATATTTTGTCGCCAGATTACTGACGTAATAAGCTTTGGCATGGAAAGCCCCAAAAATGTCTATCAATCAATGGACATGCCACTTGCGAACAATAAGAAGTTTAAAGAGACTTAATCGAACAGTGAAAATATGAGAACAACTAACAAAAGAAGAGAATAGGATATATGAGGTATCCTTGGGAGTTCCGAGTGATTGACACCCGATTGCGATGGCCAATTCAAAGGTACCTTCCTTACTGCAAATTAAATAGGGGCCTGCGTTATATATAGCTTGTCTTTCGCACAATCCATTTAAATTTTAATTTTTAATATCTTCCATTAGAACATAATGATGCATTGGTCAAAATGTAGATAATTATAAAGCCAATTAAAGCGTTGCCATGGCAGAGATTTCAAATAACTAATCCGACGTCGACAGCAATGACTGACAATTGATTGAATGTTTTTGGGAATACTTGACACATTCGAGTACCGAAAAGGAAAAAGGTAAGCTCTTTATTGAATTAATGCCAAGAATGTTCTAGCCGAAAATGTTACTAATACAACTTGAGCTGCTTTTGTCTTCTGAATAGTCCGGCCTCCCTCCTAATCGGGGGTGTCAACCTATTCAATTATCTCGAAAGGCTAATAATAGGAGCCCACCATAAAATATGCAAAAAAATGACTTAACGGCCGCTGCGAGGCTCACAGGTGCTTGTAATTATAGACCGCAGTCCTCGGGAAAAGTGCTCATGAGTCTAAATTATTGAAAGCAATGGCTAAGAGGCACTGGTTACCTTTCAGTCGAGGTTAAATATAAAGTTGGCCTGATGAGCAACGGTGGCACCAAAATGAACGTTTAATTTAAAAGTCCCGCAGTGGGGCGTTAAAAATAAAATGCTTTAAAGGGCACGTACCCACATCAAAACCGTGCCCTGCCAACCGTGCGACATGCAATTGAACAAATAAATCAGCGGGCTAATAAATTTTTGGCAATGCTGGGAGCTGCCTCAAGCCCACCAGAAAGGAAGAAATCCAAGCTCCGATAAATGCTACCATAAATGCGCCTGAGCCATTAAGGAAGAAGCCAAGTGCACAAGAAGCTGAGGACAATACCAGGTTTTGGAGCGGGGTTCCACTTCGCTGCCTTGGCTTTCAGTTTCGAGTCCTTTTGTCGCCCGCTGTACCCCACGGCGTATACGTGTTAACGTATGCCCCCCAGAATCTCGCTTTAAATCCTGCCACACATCGAACAATATGATTAAAGGCCGTTGTTCGCACCTGTTCAGGCTGTTCATAATGTATCGGGCATTAATTGCAATTTATTTTTTACGCCAACACCCAAGACTCGGTGGTAATTGAATTATTCATGTATGAGGACATAAGCTATTGTAATGCTTATTTCCATGGTGCTCGGGAGCGTGTGATTGAATGAGAAAGAATTTCCGCTAGCAACAAATAAAAAATTTTACGAATCTCAGTCACATTTTTAAATTAATTTTTAATAACAAAATCTGCGCAACAGCTCGTCAAAAATGGTTTTAGTTTTTATCATCTTTGAGCTTCCAATAGTATTAAGTAAGAGTATTTAAAAAGTCGTTTTAAAAGTCCTTTTTTGACCATTAAAGTTCGTTGGGCAAGCCACCAAACTTCGCTTCGGATAATTTTTTGAATCATTCTCCATATTAATTAATTTAAATTGCTGAAAGCATGGCGAATAAATAAGAAAAATGTTCATTTAATATTTTCAATACTTCAATACTTACCTAATTAAATAAGTCACCAATATCGTGTGAAATGTGAATGCAATGTTCATAAATATACAAGCTATTTGTTGGAATATATTTCAATACTGAGCGTAAACTTTACTTCTAAGAAATTTAAAACAGAAGTGTAATAAAGCAAGACTGGCGCAGCTATACCAACCCCTTAATTACAGAATTCCTTCAAAAGACCACTCTAAACTGGGGTTTTCTTTTTCCTTTCGCCTTTCTTAATTATGGCCAACATTTTTCTACCTCTCCTCCGCATAAGACTACCACACATAAAAAAAAGCAGCCGCAAAAGGATTGTCCTCTTTAATTTCCAAGAAACCAGGTCGGGTCTGCAAGTAAACGAAAGCAAAAACAATAAGAGACAAATACTGATAATAAAAACTAAAGAATATTAAACCCATAGATTATAATTCCAGGACTTGGTTTGGGTGTCCTACAGAGAAGTATCCATGAATATTTGTGCAAACAATTCGAGCATAATGTTCCCGGAGGGAACCCGAGTAATTCTGAAACTGCTTCCCGCTTGTTGACAACATGTCCGAGCAGACAACGAAGCCAGGACACTGTTTTTTATTATTCGCTTAAGCTTTCTCATGAGTTCTATTTTTTTTTCATCACTGTCCTTCTCAACGAGTTAAATGCATTTTTAATTGAAGCCATATCACGTTATTTTCCATCTACGAGACTAACTCAATGCTTTTCCAGTTGCTGTTGACTCCCACTCTTGCTGGTTTGAGAAGCGTGGTAACGGGGCGCATACTTGATTTCACCCAAAGCACCAAAAGGGACTTCGGAGAAACAAACTATTGTGGCAACTATTTCTGCGAAATGCACAATTAACCCCAACACCCATTTAACAGATTAACTTTTATTGACTTTGGAATTTGAGAAGCATGAAAATCTTATTAAATTCTCATTAAATGATATTTTGCGCCGATTTGTCAATCAACTTGGGAAAACTTCAAAACGTTGTGTATTTTAATGACAATATAAAATGTTACATAACAACTTAACCTGTCAACGTTGATAGTTTAAAATTCATTCCTCAATTCCTTGAATGAGTAAACAATTAAGACCAACGATTAATAAAACAACACGGAAAATGTATATTTACCCTTTGGGGTCCTTAAAAGGTACATACAAACTTTCAGAATAACAATAACAAAGCCCGCAATTAAAAATACAAGCGTTTCATGAAAGAGTACTTGTATGGTTTTGTCTACAAAGGCTTCACTGTACGCCGCCAACGAGCCGCATGAGTGACTTGGACACCAAGCCGGCGGCAGTTTTTTCTTAGGGAAGTTTTAGGATCTTTTGTTGATTTGGTGGAATAGCTTCCCACATAAATTTGCCGCCAGACGCACATAAATTTTGCCTATTCTGGCATTATGAGTGCGAAACACTGACTAAAATATACAGTGAGTGGGAAAACAAATCATTTCTGGGTAAGATAAAGTCCTGCATCGTGGTTCAATCTTTAAACTTGCTTGGCAGATTAGCTATTAAATTGCCTACCAGGGGACTCCTGGCATACAAAACTCTTCTGCCATTTGATCCATTAAAGTACACAAAGTGTGCTACGAACTAAAAAAATTTATTCAAGTTAAATTGTGGCTCACGTGTTGCCAACAAAAAAGTGACGACTGGCACATGTTGCCCATAAAAAAGCTCTCTCTGTTAACTTTGTTGTCTTCCTCGGCAACTAACTGAGTTTGATTCGAAAATTTAACTATGAATTTCATAGTATGAAATGATTTGATACTTGGCCAACTTTATAAATAGTTGTATATTATTTTATAATAACATGTTTCCAATTTTTTATTTAAGGTGATTTAGCCTTACAGTTTAATTAAACAAATCCTTATTATAAATAATAGTAAGTATAAAAATGTGAATATTAAAAATAAAAACTTTCAACGATAAGTCGAAAAACCACATTATGATCAACCATACGGAATGTTAATTTTTGGCTCTCACTGTGCGGTACGATCCGCCAGCTGATCCGAAGATAAGGCTATCGCCCCGAACTACCAATCGGCCCAATCTACTCAAATTAGTTTTTCAAGAGATCTTGAGCAGTTTGGAGCACTTTCGCGCATTGCCAGGATCCGTCATGTCTGAGCCGCCGTATCGCTACTTCACTCAAATTGGGGATCCAGTCCTCCGGCAAAGAGCCGAGGAGGTTCCGGAGGAGCGCATTGATTCGCCGGAAATCGATCAGATTGTCGATCGCATGGTAAAAGTGTTACGTCACTACGACTGCGTGGGCGTGGCAGCGCCTCAAATTGGAGTACCGCTGCGCATTATCGTCATGGAGTTCCGTGAGGGAAAACGGGAGCAATACAAACCGGAGATTTACGAGGAGCGTAAAATGTCCACACTGCCGTTGGCCGTAAGTTCTATCTGATGGTTATTTTTAATTGCATGAATGCAATTAAGTAATCGCAAGATCTCTCAACTCATTTTGTCAATCTAGAATCTACATCTAAATAATCTAAATAAATGAATAACGTAATAATTTAGATAATCTATGCAGATTCTGGATTCTAGAAGACTATATTTTTTCTTCTAATTTCAACTATTTGGAAATGAAATGATGAAAACGTGAAGTTGTTAGGAAAACTAATAAGAATCAAGCTTGTCACTTTAAAATATATGTATACTATACTAAGGAAAATCAGTTTCCAAATAACAATTTTATTCTAAGTGTAGCGAGTGCATCTGTGTCTATTCTATTTTTTTATATTATCTCCATAAATTATGCGCATGCAGGTCTTTGTTAATCCGGAGCTGGAGATAGTCAGTGGCCAGATAAACAAACATCCCGAAGGCTGCATGAGTGTGCGCGGATACTCAGCGGAGGTGGGAAGATTCGATAAGGTCCGCGTCCGTGGAGTGGGCAAGTTGGGCACCCCCTCAGAATTGGAGCTCGAGGGATGGAATGCCCGGATCGCCCAGCACGAAACGGATCACCTGAACGGGTGCATCTACGTCGACCGCATGGACGTGTCCACATTCCAATGCGTCAACTGGGAGCAAATCAACGCCGCAGAGGGTCGCTCGGCTCTTTGGTTCCACAAGTAAAATATCTAATGTTTCCATTCTAACCCAATTTTATATTTTTCTGCGGCATTTTGACTTACTTAAATAAAGCTTGCTTTTATTAATTATTAAATGTTTATAATTGTTAATAAATCACGAAGGGTTTTATAGATTTCCAGAAAGTTTTCAAACGTACTGGATAAAAGCACTGACGGTTGGGCGGCAAAAATTAAACTTTCAAAAAACTATCGAATTTTCGATTACTTGCGCTGCCATCTCTAGCCGGTCAGCTGGTACTAAAAGGTTACGGCATGGTACAACAAGTATGTACAAAGAAATAAGAATAATAACACGATAAGTACAATAAAATGCTGTACAAGCAAGAAGTAAATCTTGCTAAAAACATCTTGGCTCACCACCGATCTTTCACTACAAGTCCTGCGTCCGCTCAATCCTTTCGGAAATGGTACCAACAGCTGTGGACACCGGAACGGACGAACCTGCCGCCGTACAGTCATTTTACCCAAATTGGCGATCCCGTGCTCCGACAAAAGGCTGCTCCAGTTCCCCAGGAGCACATAAAAAGCCCCGAGATCGAGGCTATTGTTGAAAAGATGGTCCGAGTTCTCCGGAAGTTCAACTGTGTGGGAATAGCAGCACCTCAAATTGGAGTCTCCCTGCGGATTATTGCAATGGAGTTCAAAGGAAGCATCCGAAAGGATCTACCCGAGGCCGTTTATCAGGCGCGACAGATGAGCGAATTGCCGCTTACGGTGGGAAACGAACGTAATTGATTAAAAGCTAATACTAACGTTAAAACAGGTCTTTATCAATCCCGTGCTGACAGTGACGAATTACACCAAGCTCAAGCACCCGGAGGGTTGCATGAGTGTCAGGGGCTTCTCCGCCGAAGTGGAGCGCTTTGAAGGTGTGTCGATTAGTGGGTCAAATGATAAAGGAGTCCAGAATGAATTGGAACTGACAGGATGGAATGCGAGAATCGCTCAGCACGAGATGGACCATCTGGATGGCAAACTCTACACCGACCACATGGACCGATCCACCTTCGCCTGCACCTGCTGGGAAGCAGTAAATACCAAGTCAGGTCGCGTTGAGATACCCTTTTACAAATAAGTTAAGGAGCGGAATCGTTTTTGCACATTGTGTATGTATATACGTTGAAAACTGAATATTAAATTGTTGGCAACCGTCCTGAATCATTGGCTGGGTAAACACACTCGCAGGTTGTGCACGGCCATCCCCAGGGCCGTCTTTGCCTTGAAGTACTCCGGACTGTCCCACAGCTCGCGCTTGTCCATCATGTACGTGAACAGCTGATCGTACTCCCGCTGCAAAAGCCAATGCGAAGCAGCGACCTTTGACTGCAGCGCCTCAATTAGCTGGGCCGGCGTCTGCTGCACATCGCCGACTCCGACGGGAATCAGGATTTTCTTGCTGAGCTTGCGCCAGTCATCCCACTGCTGCTGCAGACACTTGCTCAGATAATTAAGAACGGCGGTGCGAAGAATAAACTGTCGTATCACCGGGTGTGCAATGTTGCGTCGGAACATGTTTGCTGGTTGGCCAGTTCCCGGGAAAGTGGTGGCTGAACTCCACCTCCACCGGCTAGCCAAATTTGATCGGAGACAATCCGAAAAAAGCCACTTGCTTGTGCGTATTGCCTGACAAAAAAATCCATACTACCTTTTGTTGAATCGATTAAAAAGGGACTTTTAGAAAATGGTGTTCAGTAAACAAAATCCAACGACGATATTCAACATGTCCTCATAATATACTTTTTTTTACTTCTTGCGTCTTGTGGAGTTCGTTCTGATCAGACAGGACGAGCTCCGTAAACCAAGAATTTGCGGCTTAATCTTCATTATCAGAATGGCCCCACTTGGTATCCACCTCTAACTATATCGTCATGGGATCTTTGAATTTTGGCACGCCTCTTAATAGGTGAAACTAACAAAATGTCTTTTTCTGATAACTAATGATCCTTATGGACTTGGGATAACCGCTCTTTGATCCAAATCCCTTATCCATATATCCACTTAGTCCCAAATCGTATCAGCTTGGGCCACAATGTCACACGTTCTCATCTAGGCAAGATAAAATTGGGCTAAAAAATACACAAATAATCCAAACTCCGATCCATATACTTCATTAATACAATTTCTACACAAATCTAGACAAAGGAATCGGTGGAAAGATTCCACAACGGTAACAATGAAACGTGTCCACGTGGACAACTATGCCCCCAAATACTACAGTGGCAAGTGGTCGTGGGACCAAAAAAAGGATGCCCTCCACTTTGAGCCGCACAATGATCTGGAGAACGCTAGGGAACGCTTCGTCGTGACCAACGGGTTCAAGTTCCTACGCACTCTGGACCAGGAGGAGGAGCTAATCTTCCGACAGGACTATATGCGAGCCACCAGCACTTTTGACGGCGACACGGTGATCCTCGATGACATACGTGACCTGGTGCTGTACTCCATGCCGTCCGAGTTTATTTCGTACAAATTCATCAAGTTCATGCACACCGAGAAAGTGTACAACCTTGTCCACTCCCTGATTATCTACTTCGAGTACTTCCTGCGCATGGTGGAGTACGTAATGATACGCCGCGACGAGATCGCTGGAAAGATGGCTCAGATCCAGAGCGCCCAGACCAACGAAATGAAGCAGAACTACTCGACCTATCTAAGCCAGTACCGCATGCTGGTGGCCCGGAACTACTGCGAGATCGTCAAGGGCGAAGGCGACATGGCGGAATTCTACCACATGAAGGAAGTCTCGAATATATCGGCCACCATTGCCGACAAGGCTTTCCACGAGCAGTTTCTAGCCTCAGCCATCCAGATGGTGTGGATTTGCATGCACCGGCGGGCCTATTTCATAATCGAGATGGAAATGAATCGTCTGTTTCGATCGGAGCACTTTGTGTTCATCCGGCCTGAGTACCTTAGCTATACTGCCGCGGAGCGCAGTCTCCTCTACGGAAAAAATAAAAAAAACTTGAATTACCGGGCCCAGCTGTCGCCTCTTATTCAGGAGCTGGAACTCGTCTCCGAGGAGGACTTGCCGATTCTGTGGATCGGGCGTAGAATGTATCGCGGCACAAACAACCGTATCGCCGAGATAGAGCTGGAGTACATAGTGCCCGGATCGCAGTTGCGCCTTATTGACGTGGCGCATGGAATTCTGGGGCACCCAAAGGAACTCTACAACACCCTCCTGCAACTGGACTGGCCTGCTGTACGATGGTGGAACTTTTCTGAGAAGTACGATCCCTACCACATCATCCGGCATCCTTACTTAGAGATCCCGAAGATCGGAGCAGCCAACGTACGGAAGATGAGTCAGTACTTGGAGCACTTTTACGAGATCAAAAACGAGTTTGAGACTGCCAGCCACCATCTGATTCTCAAGTGGGTCAAGCGGGACTTAACTATTCAGTTCTACCGCTCCGGCGGCCTACTGACCAACGTGGTGTCCCGCTGCGAGAAGGAGCTGGCCAGCACAAGCCTAGGTCCGTCCGTTGATCAGATTATCGCCCGTTACTTCAGGATTATGGCCAAAATACGCAAAAAGGATAGCCTCACAGAGGAAACATTGTAGGAATATCCAAAACATTGTTTTGGGTGCTATGTAATAATATTTCTATGTGATCTTCTACGATCTTCTACATAGGCATATTTATAAAAATAAAAAAAACTTCTTCATGCCCAGCATTTTCCGGACTTTATTTATCCTTTGTAGCCAATATTACTTTTTAAACCTATGAGAAGGATGTATGCTTTAAAAAATTGTATGAAAATCTATAGTTATGGTTAGTCATTTTTATTGGGAATAAACTCCTTATTGCCTTGCATGTCCTCCAATCCTCTCCAGACCTAGAAAAGGCCCTCGATTTGGCCGGTTTCGGTGTTCAGGTCAATGTCATAAATAGCCGGACGGGTGGGAAGGCCTGGCATTTTGGTGACTTCTCCGCACATGGCCACCACAAACCCGGCTCCGGCTGAAACGTACACATCCTCGATGTCGAGGGTGAAGTCTCGAGGGGCGCCCTTGATTTTAGCGTCGCCCGTGAAAGATCCCGATACCTTCGACATACAGATGGGAAAGTTTCCAAATCCCTTTAAAAATGGAAAACATTAGAGGACTCTCAGAATATAATTTTAGGCCAACTTACCGCCTCCGTCAGCCGTCTGACCTTTTCCGCGGCCGACGGCGAAAGCTTGACTTGCCCAGCACCGTACATCGTCGTGGCTATTTTGTTCATTTTCTCCACCAGCGGCAGCTCCAGCTCGTAGAGCAGTCTGAACTGGTTTTCTAGCGAACTGGCTTTGATTACGGCTTCCGCCAGCTCCAGGGCGCCAGCACCTCCATCCGCCCAGTGAGTGGATACTACTGCTGCAAAGGCGCCCGCCTGTAGAGCCGCTTTCTTCACCAGCTCGTGCTCTGCCGAAGTGTCCGCCCCATGGGCGTTTATGCACACTACTACAGGCATGCCAAAGGCCTTTCCGTTGGATATGTGCTGCAGAAGATTGGGAAGACCTTTCTGCACCAGTTCCAGGTTCTCTTCGGTGTACTGCTTGTTAAGCGGAGCTCCTGCGGTCACAGGAGCACCGCCGCCGTGCATCTTGATGGCTCTCACTGTAGCGACCAGTACCATGGCGTTGGGCTTGCGGCCCGAAGTGCGGCACTTAATGTTACAGAACTTCTCCATGCCGATGTCCGAGCCAAATCCGGCTTCCGTGCAAACGAAGCCATCTTTCCCGACCAACTTCAGACCAATCTCGTCGGCGATGATCGAGTTGCAGCCATGCGCGATGTTGGCAAAGGGACCCGCGTGAACCAGGACAGGCGTGCCTTCAAGGGACTGCATCAGATTTGGTTCCAGTGCGTCCTTCAGAAGCACCGCCAAAGCCCCCGTAACACCAAGATCGTCGGCTGTTACTGGCTGTCCCGATTTGCTGAAAGCCACAACCATGTCAGCCAAACGCAGTTTCATGTCCTCCAGGCAACGGGACAAGGCCAAAACAGCCATTATCTCGCTGGCTACGGAGATGGAGAAGCTGGTGCTTCGCGAAATGCCCTTTTCCGTAGGCGACTGTCCCACGGTGACGCTCCTCAAATACCTGTCATTGATGTCCACCACTCGCTCCCACATGATGGTGTTCGGATCAATGTCGAGACGGGCGAATGCTCCGTACTCCTCTTCTGTCAGCGAGTCTGGATCGGTTTTGGTGATCCCCAACTTCTTCAGTCGCCTGAGCTGGATAGCACTGAACTTACGCTGTCCCTTGACCTTCGGCACTAAACGATCGTACAAGGCCTTGTCCTTTTGGGTGTTCTCGTGAAAGATGCGGGTGTCCAGTTGGGCGGCCAGGAGGTTGTTGGCTGCCGACACGGCATGGATGTCTCCGGTTAAGTGCAGGTTGAACTCCTCCATGGGAATGACCTGGGAGTAGCCACCGCCGGCAGCACCGCCTTTGATTCCAAAGGTCGGACCCTGAGAAGGCTGTCGCAGGGCAGCCATTGTGTTCCGACGTTTGTGGGCTCCGAGGGCCTGTACCAAGCCCATCAGTGTGGTGGTTTTGCCTTCGCCCAAGGGAGTGGGCGTCATTCCAGCAACCACCACATAGTTTCCTACCTCGTTTTCCTTCAGTCTTTCCAGCACAGAAAGCGAAATCTTGGCCTTTTTGTTTCCATACAGGGAGACCTCTCGCGGCTCCAAACCAATCTCCTTGGCAAGCACTGCAATATCCTTGGGTTTCTGCGCACGGGCAATCTCTATGTCGCTGGGCACTGGGCGCTGGGGCTTCAGGGACAGCGGCTGAAGAGACCAAATTGTCCTGGAAAGACGCTCTAACGACCGGGACGCTGAGGATACTGTGTTCTTCATCAGCATGGCCACCGTCATGGGACCCACGCCACCGGGCACGGGTGTGATGTGTCCAGCTACCAAGCGAGCCTGCTCGTAGTCGACGTCTCCCACCAAACGGCTGCCGTTGGCCTTGGTCGAGTCTGGAGGGGATTGGAAGGGATTAAGCTTGTGGTGATGGCTCGGGATCAGGCATTGGGCAGAGAATTCGGATCGGATCGGTTCGCTCCGATCAAGAGATGTTCCCAAACTGACTTTTCAGATTGAAACTCAAAATAGTTTCTTATCTGGAAGAGGGCTGGCAAGTCTCCGGGAGGTCATCCCAAATGATAAGGAATATAGCGATTGGTAAACAAGTGGCATGGCTAATGTGCTGATAGATCTTAGAATCTAATTCGTTATGGACCGAATATCCCAGGAAATCAATATCGGAAATTTGAAGTTTCCAATTTGAAAATGAGTTTTCATTCACATTTTCAGACATTGGAAAATTCCATAATGACACTGATTGGAGTTTCTCAGATGATCAGATGAACTGGAGCTCAATAGGGGCTACCTTTTGCACATACCTGGCTTCACATTGATGCCACAATCAATTACTACAGCTCCGGGCTTAATCCACGATCCCTTCACCATCTCCGCCACGCCGATTCCAACGACCAGGATATCAGCAGTCCGGGTGATCTCCTCCAGGTTGCGGGTTTTCGAGTGGCATACCGTCACCGTGGCATTAGCCCACTTAAGGAGCTCCGCCGCTGGTGTGCCGACGATCTTGCTGCGACCCAGGACCACGGCGCTGGCCCCAGCTATCTCCACGCCTGAGCGTCGAATCAGCTCCAGACAGCCCCAAGGCGTACAGGGCAGGAATCCGCCGAGATCACCGATAGCAAGTCGTCCCTCATTGACTGTGTGCAATCCATCCACATCCTTTTCCGGGGACACTGCGTCCGTGATGCGGTGCGAGTCGATGGAGGC
This sequence comes from Drosophila monieri, assembly GCA_035047585.1. NCBI lineage: Eukaryota > Metazoa > Arthropoda > Insecta > Diptera > Drosophilidae > Drosophila > Drosophila monieri. Next base: position 1,175,180 of record JAWNPJ010000087.1, on the reverse strand, counting down.
TTCGCTATCCAGGGGCATTTGAACGATAATTCCATGCACTCGTGGATCGTCGTTTAGGTCGTTGATCTATGAACAAGTGGAGATGCTTCGTTTTGTAAGAACAGTGATTAAAAACAACATTAGGAAATATATTGCAGCTCCAGATAATACTGCTACTAATATCACAGTTGGGAAACTCAAGACAAATACAAAATTGTATAATTTTAACCCTTTATGTATGCTTGAAATTCTACCTATTATTGCCCTCCCATTGCATAATAATACTCACCTTATCGAGAAGCTCCAGCTCCGTAATGGATCGGGGCAGCTGAACGTGGACGGCATCGATGCCGATCTCGGTGGCCGCCTTGATCTTCATCCGAATGTACACATTGGAGTCCTCGCGGCCGCCCACTTGAACGATCCTCAAGCCTGGTGCGAAACCCTTCGGCATAGCCGCAACCTCGCTGCGCAGGTCCTCCCGGATAGATCTGAGATGGGAAGTCCGGATTAATTTAAGGATAACTTTTGGGTGTTCCCCCACTCACTTGGCTACCGCTGTGCCAGATATGATCTTTGCCTCACTCATCTTGATCGCCGGCTCTTCACTCCGCTTACCGCTGAAAATAGAACCCGTAAAAAACTTAGCTCCAAAGACCCGTAAATTCCTCCGCCTCAATAGCCACGCCAACTCGCTTGGATCGCGCAAGGCAACTGAGCGAACCGCCCCGAGGGAACACCTATCTATAGCCTAGGTGCACCTCTCGGTTCCGTCCCTGCCCGGCCACTTTTTAATCCCACTCTCTTATCAGCGCCGTCTTCCAGATTATCGGTTTCGGATTTCTCGCGGGGGTCACACACATCTTTCGATTGGCAACCGTAAACAACACCGGCTGACGTATGTCAGCCGTGGCTCTAAAAGCCACAACATGATCCATCTCTTTTAGAAGAGAAAATCCAACCACAGATAAAAACACACCATGGTTAGGATTGTAAAAAATTGGTTGTAAAATTTCCATATCAAATCAGTCAAAACTGATAAGCGGAGCAACAAAGTACTCGAAAGTTAATCATTCAGTTAGAAGAACATAAAACTTTTCCATAAATATCTCCTTAGACTCCCTCTAAAAACTAAGAAAGGTAGAATGTGAAAACCTATTCTTATTATTCAAGCTATTCATATTTATTTATTCTTGAGTTTAAAATTTAGACCCACTGTGCCGAGCCACTGCTCTACCTGACAATTAACAGCAATTTCCTAATCTAACTAAACAAAAACTGAGCCGTGCAGCCAAACAATTCTGCACGGAAAACACACAAATAGCTCCGACAAATAGATAAACCAGTCCTTATCAGAAGGTGCCAATTGGTTGGGTAGATAAGAAAAACTCCAAAAAAATGTATAGAGAGGTTGGGGAGAATCTGGACTAGATTGGGTAACTTTATTGACGTGCTCTTTTAGTTTACTTTGACGGCTGCTCTTAGCTTGGCGGAGCGACTCCTGCTGTTGCGGGCTACCTCCTCGGCGTCTGGGACGATGACATGGCGATGCAGCGGCTTCCAGTTTGTTTGTACAAGGGATTCCAGCATTTCCGGGTCGTCGATGATGTCGTGTCCGGAATATTTGAGGGGCAAGGGATTGGCGGCACCGGCCACGACGTTTCCATTGATGTGACGCTTGACAATGGTATCCTCCAACGAGTGAAAAGTAATGGTTACCAGACGGCCATCGCGGCGGAGGATTTCGTTGGCCAAGACCATGCCGTAGTTGATCTCGTTTAACTCATTATTGACAAAGATGCGAAGGGCCTGAAACGTCTTTGTGGCCGAGTGAGAGGGCCTCTGAAGCTTATCCCTCCTCGGACCACTTGACAGGATATCCTCCACCAAGTCCGCCAGCTGTTTTGTGGTCTCAATTTGTACGAGGGCTTTGCGGGCGTCAATCAACCCGCGGGCTATTTTCTTGGCGGCCTTTTCCTCTCCATATATCCGGAGGATTCGCGCCAAGTCGGTTTCTTCTATTTTGGACAACACTTCGGCAGCAGTCACTCCGCCACTGTGGCCACCATCCATGCGCATATCTAACGGACCGTCCTTCGAAATAGAAAAGCCCCTCCCAGCCTCATCAAACTGCATTGAACTGCAGCCAAAATCGAACAAAATGCCATTCAGTGAGTTCCTGGAGAGACCATGTTGCTCGAATAGCTTTGGTATATCCGAAAACTTTCCCAGCAAAGGGATCAGTCTGCCCTTGTACTCTTCCTTTTGGCACAATTCCTTGGCCAGTTGGTGGGCCACTGGATCGCGATCCAAAGCATAGACTTTCGCCTCAGGACACTTCTCAAAAAGACGTCTGGTGTGGCCCCCAGCTCCAAAGGTCATGTCGATGTAGGTACCTCCAGCTATGGGTCGAAGATGTTCAATGGCAGTGTCGCAGAGCACGGGAACATGGGGTGGTTGGGGTGCCGCTGCTGCAGCCGCCTCGGTGTGGTTTCGTCGTGGCATTTGCCTCAGTCTAGTCGGGATTAGTAGTCGTTTCATCTTTGCGCTGCCACTATTTCTTTGAGCCGTCGTTCAGATACTGCAGGAACTCGGAGCTCAAGACCTGGTTGCACTGGGCCGCGGTTAAGCCTGTCGCGGTGGAGTCGAAGGTGCGCGGATACTTCCGAATGTAGACGTTATTTGACAGTCTCTCGAGAGCTCCGATCTGAAGATCCAGCTGCTGATCCGTCGCGCCACCTTCAAGACTGGTCGTCAGCTTTGTCACCTGTTTGCGGATCTGCTCGCCGAGATCCCTTTAAAATTGGATAAGAAAGAAAGAGTTTTAATGCAATCGGCCATGTGGTTCTGTTTGTGTGGCGGATGTTCGTTCCAAACAGAGCAGCTGGGGCGTAATTGCATACATTTCCAGGGAAATACCTCGGTAACTGGATTCCAAGAACCCATCAGTACTGAACAGCCGTCCAACAAAAGACTAACCTCGAGTGGGTGGAGTGAAAAAGTTTTGCTTAGGTTTCTCAGGTTCCCATTTGATATGGGAAAAGGAATTGTACAGGTAGAAAAATATAAATCTCGAAATACCAAAAAGGACGTAGAAAATCCTACATCCTGATGGAAGTTAGCCAACTTACAGTTCTGGGCCATTTCCCAAAATAAATTCTTCTGGCTCTAATTGATACACAAACTTGGAAGCCATGCTGGTGCGAAAAGAAATCTACTGGACGATCGGAAAGCTGCCTATACATTAAGTCCCAATTATTAAAGCCAAGATTGACGGCTGACGTTAAACTCAAGGTCCACAGCCAAGATCCACAACCCAACTCCAGCCTAGTCGGGTGAAGAACCATCCTAACGTACATGTAACGTAAGGGCGCCAGCTGACTTGGCGGGACGAAACCACTTCATAAAGTTAGCTTTACACTAGGACATTTTGATTGCCTACCATCCTAGGAATATTTATTTGGACATCCAAAAGCCTAATCCAAAGAGCACACCTCAATGTTTACTCAAAACCTAGTTTCAAAGCGAATTATACGAAACCGCTGGTTAGATAATCCGAACGCCCAGGAACGAACATTGCCGCCGTGTAGGTGTGTCTTGTAATCTCTTTACTCACCTGCCGGCTTTTGATTTATCCGCTGGCCACTTTTCAAGTACTTTCAAAAACCTCTGGTACTGCGCCGACATACTTATTTTAAAGTTAATAATAATATCACACGTTTTTACGTGTGTTGAGTTACGTAGTGTGGCCGAATAGGTATTCGCCTCTTTGGCAGGCCCTAAAATCCACTATTTAATCCTACCTTTCCCTTAAATTCAAAAGTATGTTAAAATAACAAAAAAAAATTTTAAAATAGTTAATATCCGTGTTTGGAGAGCCATGTCATACATATATATCTTAACAAATGAAATTGCCACCTATTGAATGAGTATACTTTGGATGCGGTGTAACCGTATTTCTGTAACTGCGCGCGCATTTTTGAATTATTGTATGAAGATCCAAATTGAATCAAATTCAAGATATTAAAAAAACTCTTAGTTGAAGGATGACCAAACACATCTACATTAAATAACTTAAAAGGCAGTATTTAACCTGGTCAGTTAAATGACCAGAAATTAATAATTAAATTTTACACTAAATTTTAATAATTAAATTTTACACCCCACACTGACTTTGTTTCTTCCCACCAGAAAACTTAAATATAAAAGATAGCATGGATATATATATTATACATATAGGCAAGAAATTCCCGTATAAAGGCGAAATGTGGACGTCCGGAGGACATGGGAGGGGCTAGGACCAAAGGAAAGCTTACGAAATCCTCGCTACACGCAAAATAGGATTGAAACCGTCAACGTAAATTTTCGCCTTTTCGGAAACAAATGCAACTTTGCATTTAGCGAAAATCTGCTGACTAGGGCGGCTTTTCAGACTGCTTTGCAAACGAAAGAGAAATGGAAACCTTGCAAAAGTTTCCCCTTTTGTTGTACACATTTTCCGAAGTATTTATTGTCCCGGGAATATGAGCACAAATAAATTTATTATTAAAACGTTAGAGTTAGTAGTTTTATTTAATAAAATTTTATTTTTGTGGTATCTATTATATGATTTATTTTATAAAATCAAAGCATTTTAGCTCAATGGATCCACAAAATACTGAAACGAAATCTCGTTTAGCTACGACTGACATCCGGCACTGGAGGACACACAAGCTCTCCACCCACATCGACATCTCGCCTACACCCACATAGGTACATGGATTCGCACTAAGCCGGCATTTCTTAATTCACGACGATGTGTTTCATCGATATGCATGCTCCCGATGCGTAGTATTTTTCCCAGCTGACTTTCCGTCGGCTCATTGCCACTTGCCATCTGCTGTAATGCATATGTATGCCTGGAAAACCCACACGGAGACCCCTATACATATACAAATGCAGGCAGACAACATGGCCTCAAGCAGGCCGCATCGTTTCTGGCCAACAGGATTTCCGGCTCCGCTCAGGACGCTTGCTTGTTCTCTTTTTACCATTCTGTAAATTCTCTACCAGCAACTTAAAGCCCAAAAAAACTTTCAATTCGCCGGAGGAAAGCTTTCAAAAATCTCTGAAACAGAACATTATATATCTCAGGTTCTCAACAATTTTAAGAGATTGGAGCTTCAAGCCAAATCTACTAAGGGCATCCGATATATACTGGTATATATGGATTTGATTGCAATTTTTCGCACTTTTTCAAAGGGACTCTAAAGTTTTCCAGTTTTTTTAAACGAATCCTAGTTTCCTGTAGCTACCCCAGTAGATGTTTTGCCTTCGTGGTAAGCATACAGCTCAGCATCTTTAAGATATCATTATCTGTTTATAAAGTGATATAAAAAAATTATTTTTTCATATTAATACAATTTTTTTTTATTATTTTAAAATAGCGAAACATTTAGGATATTTATACTTATATACCTTGATCCTCGGCGAAAAGGGTACACGAGCTTTAGAGCGAAAACTTGCCAAGAGAAAGAGCTTTCGCCTGGACAAGGTAAAAGCGAACAAGTGTGTATAAAAAGGACATTCGTTCAGTCGTCGACTCTGTTAATTAAGCGAAACTGCGTTGCTGAAAAGCGGAACAAATTTCACAGCTCCAAGTTAGAAACGTTGCGATTTCACGCTCAAAAAATTGTCTAAATTCACAGTCCGACATTGAATTTTCCAATTTTTCTTCAAATTATTGCACATAGTAGTTCTTGGTTATCGTATTGCTGGGTCGCATAACGCAAGGTTGACATTATCGTGTGTGCCTAAATAGAAGCAAAACGGCCAGTCCTGAAATAATTTGCCAGCCTCAACTGCGTAGAATCCTGGAAAAAACTACAAGGGCCTGCTGTTAATCAGTGTTTCCGTCGCACGTCCCAAAGAATCCTCAATTAAAGAAAAATCCGGGGGCGGAGACGCGCTGCTAATTAACCCTGGGACTACCCTAGGAGGCTGCAAATGCATTAACCAGGTTGCCGAAACGCCGCTCGTAAATAATTGAAGGTAGGTGAAGCTGGGCTGTCAACGTCCGTAAAATTAATGGTGGGATTTTGTGTGCACTTCTGGCTGGGACTTTTCAAAATTTTTAATTATTTACGTATTTATTTCTGCTACTCGAAAGCGGCAACGCTTGCCCCACGAGAGTTCCCAGGTACTCGAAACTTTCTGCACAGCGGCACAGTTTTAATGATCAACTTGGCACCTGCATATGTATACCCTCCTTAGGAGCAATGGGGCTAGCCCCCTTGAACTCTCAGGTGGCAGATCTTGGGGGACGAATAGCAAATAGCAACAAAGTAGGTAATTCGTAGAATTTTTATGTAATCTTTAAAGAATTGCCAGCACAGCATAAACTAAATTACTTTACCAGGTAAATAAAGTCTTATTGCCAATCATGGAGCGTTTTTAAACCAGAAGTATTTATTTAGATTTTTCCATCATACTACCATTTTTATATTAAATATATGGAACTGTCTTGCTGCGTGACAATTGCCAACCAGAACGTTTTGTTTCGGGCTCCTCTTGGCTTGTCACCAGGATGTCTTTGAGGCCGAGACGGCGGGCACTCATAAATATTTCAAAATGTCAAAGTTGTGTGTGTTTTTATTCGCAACTTGTTAGCATGTGTGGTGCTTACGCTCGGCTTTCTGTGTCAACCCTTTCTTGTGTAATATATGTACACGCAGCACTGTATGAAGTCTCCTCATCTTAAGCTTGGCTTGGTCCTGGGGCTTTGTGGGTATAATTTTAATTACCACTTGGGCGACTTTTGCGCCAAGAGTGAATGAATGCTGGAAGACAAGCTGGAGCATCTAGTCGGCACAAAAGCCCGTGATGAAGGGTGCTTTGTGCTTTGTACCTATATATGGGTATATAGTATGTATTTCTTTCTATGCACTCTGCATTATTCGCCAACCAAAGCCACGCACTGACAATGCGCACAATTCCCCAGCAAGCCGCATTGTTTGGGTTTTTTCTCATATTGCCACCAATATTGCTCATACGCCGCGTATTGCAGCTCGGCAAAGGAATCTTACTGAGCATAATTGCTTATTTGCCGCTCCGATGGCTATTTAAACCGCACCTGATACAGGAAAGCGGGTATACATATTCTCTATTCCTAAAAGCCGAGTATCGATTGTAATTATAACGAAGCCAATGACCACAACAGCCGCTCGTTGTCTGTCCTTGTATCTCCCCTTTGTAAAGGGAAATTGAGGGTGAAGAAAATTAATATTTCCATAGACGAATTTTTCTCTTCCGACAGTTTTTCTGCCAAACATAAAATATGAGTCTTAAAAAAGTGTAGCATTAAATGGATATTCTAGCAGTAGCAAATATTTTATTCAAACGGGAGCCTAAAAAATGGAAAATTTAGTATTATTACGTATTATAAGTTCTTATTATTCTTTCATTTTAAATATTTTTCGAAAGACGTTCTTGAAAAACTTTGAATGGGCTTATATTTCGATTGGTGTACCCTAAGGATTCGTGTGTGGGTTTCAAACGATGCTGAAAGGAAGCAGAGTTTGGCAGCCACTCAAGGAGCCGGCACCGTAATTGCAACAGAGGCAGCCAACGATAACCACATTTCTGAACGATCATTATAATCGAGCAATTTGGCCAACGTCCTTTGCTAGGACTGGACCCTTATGACTCCCGGAATGGTTATTGCCGTTTGCAAAAAGTCCTTTGGCTGAGCTGCAGCACTACAAACACATATGCTTGAATTTAATTTAAATTCAATCGCTTTTTCAAATAATTCGCCATAAGAAACAATACCATTTTGGTGTACTTAGAATAGTTGCGAGCTTTCAGTTAGTGACATAACCTTTATTATTACTGAAAGTGAACCATTTTTCCCTGTGTCCATTCACGGCTGGGCTCGTCTGTTGTCGGCTCCTAAATTTATTAAAAGGAAAACTCATTAACGGCTCGAACTGTGTCCTAGCCAATGGCAAGGACCTTCGGTTCGGTGGCTTTTGCCTCTCTGGCACTTTTGTTGGCAGGCGACAGGCAGGACCCAAAAGCCGCTACATATTGCATGTTGTTTTGGCTTAAATAAGCCCCAACGGTCCGGCAATTTGGCAAACATTCGAATGTTCCGGCCGGGGAATCGGTATCGCAGTCGCATTTAAGTGTTTGTTATAAATTATTCGCCGCGTTTTGCGAGCTGGACGGCCGAGTTGCAGTACCAGAAATGACTTTTTATGCAATTCTACCGCACTGTGGACTGCCCCATCTGACCCCAAGACCAATACATGCATGCGGACACACTACTGAGTGTGTTTGGCCACATACGAGGCGCACATACATAACTTTCCGGTTCGCTAGCTTTAAATTCAGTTCACCCAAGGGGTTGGAGCTCAAGGGAGGGTAAAGGGAGCCAGGTGAGTGGCCAGGTTTGCGATTGAATTTCGATTTGCCTGTAGACATTTTAATTATGCAAATGAAAATGATTCAAGTATGCCACGGGCCAGTGTTTGCGGTTTCATGGTAGGAAAAGTTTCCCGTCAGATTCTATTTCAAGCCTGGAAATTGTTGCAGCTGTCGCTCTGGGAAACTCTCGAGGACCATAATTGATTGAATTTGAATTTATTCAAGTCAATATCGGATGTCAGATCGGAAGGTATATAATTACCTTATATTTCTAAGTATAGGAGAGCCTTTTATAAGAAAAAGAAGAGTTTGTCAGATAAAACAGATCCTAAACTGCTCTAGATAGTTTCCAACTTTGGATTCAAACCTTTTTATAATTCAAGCTTCTCTGGTGTTAATTGAGCTGCACTAAGATAGTGCCTAAAAATGGACTAAAAGAAGGGAAACAAACTCGCCATGAGAACCATGCCACATGCCGGAGTTGTCTAAAGTAGTTTTTGAAAGCTTTTCCATCGCGCAACATGTTCTTCGCAACCTTGCAAAGTTGTATGGCAGAAATGGCGAAATACACAGATACAAATTCAAAGGATGGAGTTGCGTGACACAACCAGCCAGACAAGTCTGACATTTGGAAATGTCAGAAACGGGAAAGGATCAAACCGATGGGTAAACAAAAGTCGCAGACTGACTGACGGGCTGTTTGCCGATATAGACAGATGACCGGGAGTGTCAGAGACGGCAGCCTAGCAGCCTGGCAGCCCGGCAATTAGAATTCAATGTGATGGCCATAAAAAACAATTAAGGACCATTTGGGGAATAAACAAGCCATGTCAGTTATGGCTATATATACATATTGATTTTGCAGAAGCAAACGAAGACAACTGCAACCAGAGTCGTGGTCTGGCAGTTAAGTAAATCATTCGCCTGTCAGAGCAGTAAAGCAAATTTATCGCCTTTAATGACGGCCCGAGTCCTTGAGCCCTGCGGCTCCTGCGAGTGCATTCGATTATTGAATGTGGCAGAAAGATAGCACACACTCGCTCTCACAGTCCCCCTGATGTCTGCAGATGATGTATAAATAACCGAAAAATTCATTGCATTCCTCGAGGCGTGGTGCATGTCGCTCGCCAATTAAACTGCCGCCAAACTACGCCAACAATTCCACTCATTTTCACTCCTCGCACTTGGCTTTCGCAAGCCGGCAAATGTGTTCGCGTGTCGAGTTGGCCTATTCAACTAGTTGGCCAAAAAGAGACTTGCTCCATCCCCACATTCAGTTTCGCTTTTTTACATTACATTATAAGGGTTGCACTTCAATAAATTTTATTAAAATTTGATCTGTAATGATATACGACCTTTCTTATAGACTTACAAGCTCAGACTAGAATGTTTGTAAAAACTATCCTTTAGAAAATGTTTAAAAATATATTGTTTGAAAGCCTGGCCTATCTGAATTTATCTTCACTTGGTTTGGCATAAAGCAAATGTCTGCAGCGGATGTGAAATTAGCATTTGGCCTTTAACATTTAACGAAGTGACTACACTCCTTGTGCAAAGGACGTAGGTTAGGCAATCCAATTAGGGATATGCATCGCAATCGATGCCCTTGCCGCAGAGTGTAGATGCAATCAATGTTGCAGACCTCCAATTTAGATCCATTGAAATGCTAATTGTTTTAACTTTCCCTTTTCAATCCAGCAAGCTCCAAAAATGTTAAACTGAAGACACAAATTGTGCCATACATTTTCCCAAGATCATGTCAAATGTAAGTGATTGGGCTTCGACTCGGAAAAAGTGCAAAAGAAATAATATTTTTCGAATCATGACAGCTTCTATTCATGGACAAGTCTAACGGCAATGGAGTCTATGCGGTGAAGCCGAATGGAAGTGGCCACACGGACAACGAGGCTGGAATAACTGGAACGGGAGCAGGTGCTGCTACCGGTGCAACGGCAGCCATGGCCGCCACAAACAACATAAGCATAATGAACGAAGCTGCTGCTGCGGCCGCTGCTTCCGTTTCCGGTCTACCCACATCCGCTTCTAGCGAGGATCTCAGCCAGAGCCTTTCGGAATACACGGATGCCGACGAGAGCATATCTGCACCCACAGAATTTTTGGCCGAGGTAAGAAACCACTTAGAAACCATTCGAGCGTTGGATCATCACTACTTCATGGTGGAAGAAAATGTCAACACTTTGAATATTGTTAGTCAACTTATTAGGTATGATTACCCTTTTGTCCGGGGTGGGATCCTTACTTTTATGAGTTAACAGAAACATCAGATAAACGACAAAAGCGGATAAAGGATTTTTGGCGTGCGGACAAAGGCGAAACACAAAACTTATGCAAATGTAAATCGCAACGCCAACGGAGATTGCAGATTTAGTTAAAGTCCTTTCAAAGGGAGGATTGCGCTGCCGAGTGCTTTTGGGGGGATTATTGATTGCTAATAAATTGCTTTCGAGCGAACTCGACTTTCGAGCACAGTCAACTTTTTATTCGTCCTGCTAAGTGGGCCAGTGGATCAGAGGTAGGCGGTAGTGGAGGGGGAGGACATACTCGTCCTTTGTTGTTGAGATATTATGAGAATTTCAAAAGGATTTGATGGCGTTCGTTCGCAACACAAAGTACCTACTGCATTGTGCGTTTCTTGTATCTCCTGCAGTTCCTGTCCGCGGTGATGCTAAAGGATTACAAAAAGGCTTTGAAATACTGCAAATTAAGTGAGTGGCATATAAATCAAGGTGTTCTTAAAGGTCCCCTATTCATTTTGCTATTCATTTTCATTCGCCCAGTTCTCCAGTACGAGCCCAACAACGCCACGGCTAAAGAGTTCTATCCGCTCATCCTGGACAAGCTACGTGGAGGTGAGGTGTGCCCGGGCGCAGCGGAAGATCCCGTTAATTAATCCTTATCCATTTGCCGCAGTGCCCACATCCAGCGACAGCGATGAGAACTACAATAAATCTTCATCGCCAGACCTGGCTTTGGATCTGCATGCCTCTGATGTGGAGGCGGATGCCGACGGTGATGGAGACGGGAACTGCGATGGAGACGGTGAGCCAGATGGCGACGGCAGCGAGAGCTCTGTGGAGGACAACGAGTGGGGCGACGACGAGATTGATAACGTTGATATGATGGATGGCGAGGACGAGCAGGAGAGCAGCAGCAGCGGCGATGACTTTGAGTTGCCCATCGACGACGCTGGGCCGAATCCCATCGCCTTAGCCGTCCACCCGTCTCACTCGCATCCCCACTCCCACAACGATTCCGGATCCTCGCGAAATTCTTCGAGTGGAGGCAGCGGTCGCAGCGACAACACGACGCACTCGTACTCCAGTCTGCTGCTCGAGGAAGAGGATGACATTGTTCCTTCCAGCTTGAACTTTGGTCTCAAGGAGAACCAGGCAGCTGATTTGGACGTGAGCAATGGTAAGATATTCGACAGCTCCCAAAAATATATGAAGCCCAAATAATCCTTTCGTTTCAGGCAACAAAGTGCCCTCTGCCTCGTGCAGTGATTCCGAGTCTCCAACCGAGCCTCTGACCCAGCGTTTGGCGGCCATCCTTCGCTCCAAGTGCGGGGTTGCCGCCGGCGGGACCGAGGAGCCCTACTAGGAACCTATCCGCTCTTAGGGAAGGCTTGCCGACGCCATATACGTAGATCGCAGAGCCTAGACAGAGTTTAGCAGCTGCGCATATATAATAAAATTATATATATTCTTGTATCTCTTTAAAAGAAAACCCGAACCCTGCTCGACTTGTCGACATCCCACATTAGTGCGGTCGATCGCTTAACGAACCTAGAAACCGTCCCAAGCTGCATACTCTCGTATTTCGTATCTCGTACTTGTATTTCTTGTATCTTGTATCTCTGGTTGCAAATGTATTCTTCGAGCGCGAATCTCCCTAGGAAAAACATATCGTACAAAACTCAATAAGTACTTGTATACATCAATACCTATAAATATTATATATTATTATATATATACTCTACACGGGGCTGGATAAGAAGGGCCCCCACTTTGGAAGGACCTTTCTTTTTCGGAGTTGTTTAGATCACCTTTTTGGTTTTCATGAAGGGCCCTGCATATGGGCGAGGAACTCTTCTTTTTTTTCGTGTGAGGACCGTGGCGGGCATTCTTCATCTGCCCCTGACTATATAATGTACATGTTTAGCCTAGAACGCAGTAATACTCAAATCGTAGTCTCGCGTAACAGAATCAGAATATATTTTAGTAAGACACCCATTCAGAACGCACATGACACGGAATGCTTTAGATATTTGCATTTGATAGAGACCGATTTTTGCGAGACATAAAAGGATGCGAAGGATAAGTCTGATAAGTTATGGAACAGCGACCCAGGAGCGATCGAGAGTAGAACTACAATTGAAATGGTCCAAAGTCACAAAACTACTTAGATAAATGTAAATAGAATATTTTTTATCAATACGGTGTGTACTTTAGTTTACTTTCTAACCTGAAATATCCCCTAATACTAAAATTCACATTTGTATTTGTAGCTAAGTATTCCTAATTTTAATGTTAAATTATATATATATATACAATCATAATCCAAATGGTCTATATTTAATACTGAATGTTTCTGAAAGAGAATTGTAATAAAAAACTGAAGAGCATGGAAAGAAAGCTGGAAAAGAAATTTAAGGACCACCTTTTTCATTTAAGGATAAAAAAGGTGGGAACTCTGGTTTTTTGAAACATTTGAATCTTTATTTTTTAAATCCACTATCATAGGGCTTTATTTCAAAAATGTTTTAACATGACTAGCAATCATTTCGTATAATATTCTGTTTCACTTATTGGTTTTTATAAAACGATTATGGTGATATTCCAAAATGGGATGTCTTTTAAAAACATTTTTATGGTTTTCCGTGTTTATATTGATTTATGAAATGCGTAAAAAATATACAAAGTGCTGTGTTGGCCTGTATCTTGTATAATGGTATAAAAAGTTTCGGCAACACACATGCGTATTATTAGTTTCGTTAAAGACTATTCCATCTGATATGTAACAAACTACTTCGATTAAATATACTATTTAATTTTTCTTCGCTCGAAAAGTATGTCTCTCCTTAAACTGTCGTCTTATTCTACTTTTTTTTTATCATTTTGTTCATGATCTTGCAGCACCAATTTAAATTAAGTAGAAATTAAATACAGCGTAACAAAATTCAATCTATTATTATTAATTCGTTTCTTGATGTCGCATAAATTATTCCTTGTTGTATGTTGCTAAAGAAAATCAGGTAATGAAGCTTTGTCTTGTTTTGTTTCGTGTTGCGTATTGTGTGTATTTTAGTAGGTATCTTAATGAGAGTGTTGCGCAAACCAGTTTCAAATCAATTGGAAAGATACATAGATGCTTTTCGAGAATATTTGAATATATGTATGTACGCTGTAACATGGCAAGACTTACTGGCTGAGTAACAATATTTAACATACTTACTCGTAACGTACTTTCTATGCTCTCTCCCATTGCTGGGGGAGTATTCTACATTCGAGTCTGATTCTGATTTTGAGTCCTGTGCACTTTATAATCCTGACTAGTCAGCATGTTCGTGTGGATATTGGTGTGTGAATACATTATGTGTATATGCGCTTAAGTTATATTCTCATTAAAAAGAAACTTTCATTTGAAAACTTCAGGTGTTGCTTGTACTTTCCAGTAGAATTAGAATACATTGTTATAATTACACATTCAGGGTTCTTGGCACTACGAGTATAACCTACTACAACAGGAGGAATTAAAATCAAAAAAAATTAAATTGTTAGGATAGAGTTTAAAGTATTTTTTCTTTTATTTAAAATACAACATTAAAAAAACATGCAAATGTTCTGGAAATTAAAATATTACGACTACGGGGTAAAATTAAAATTTAACGTAAAGATATTTGACAGAAATTAATGTTACTCTTATGCTAGATGGAGACGATCTCGATAACGCACAAAAAATAATTGTTAAAGGCTACAAAAACAGTTATGCAACTGCACAAAAAACTACTGCTGCCGGAGGCTGCAAACAAATTGTACGTCATTTTCCGGATTTTATATATATAGAACTATGTACGGTTATCAGTCAATGAAGTCAATATGGGACGAGTTGCTAACACATATATGCCACTTAGCGCCGCGTCCTATGCTTTTTGTTCTTTTTCGCTTTGGGTATACAGTATAATGCACTTAGCTGCCTCAATGCGTAGCTGCACCGATAAGAATACCATTCGCCTTAAATAATATTGTTTGTTTTGTATTTGTATACAAGCTGCTTGTTGGTCTTTCACTCAAAAAAATATGCTGCCTCCAAATCTCTGGCAATCGACTCGATGCAGTTTAGCGAATTATACTGTATATACCTGCCTAACTCAAAGATGCAAGACCACGGCACATTACATCCGAATTCAAGATGCGGAAAGTATCTACAAATTGTATATCTTACGCTCATCCGATTCTTCACCCCCGACTACTTTTATGAGCGATAGATGCTGATGACATTACTTAAACTATTAAACTACAAACGAATCCTCGACTGATTTTGCTTGAGAGCCACAGCTGAAGTAGCCTGTGGCTTAGTACCGCTTCTATAAGCAATTGGTTGACTCCTTGGCGTCATCGATATTGGTGTGGTTCTTGATCAGTAGCTGGGCCGAGGGGTATTTGTTAAGCTGTGAAAAGCGCTCCATTACACAGGACGAGCTGAGGCGCGCCTCCGCGTCGTGGTCCCAGCACTCCTCCATTGTGTCGCAGAACACATTGAGTCCCTGTTGGGGAAATTCAATTGGTTTACCAAGTTCTAGTATATGCAGATCCAATTTTGGACTCACCGAATGCGTACGCCACGAGCTGAGGAGGCTCGGTCGAAGTTTTTTCATCACCACACTCTCCTGCACCTCGTCCAGGGTGGGTCTTTGGCCCAGCTCCGCCTCGAACGGCAGTTGGAACTCGCCGACAGGTCCGACAATGTCGCAGCGCGACACCATCTCCCACAAAACCAACCCGCAAGCATATACATCAATGCGCAGAAAGGCGTCGCGATTGAAATTAATGGCTCCCTCCAAAACCTCAGGGGCCATGTAGCGACGAGTGCCCACTTGGCCGTGAGTGTCGCCACACGGCTTGCCTGGCTGAAAGATCATGGCCAAGCCAAAGTCCGCAATGCAAGCGGTCAGATCGCCCTTGAGCAAAACGTTCTTCGACTTGAAGTCTCGGTGAGCAATGGAGGGCTTTAGTCCGTCGGTTTTCGAGCTGGGAATCTCCTCGTGCAGATGGGCCAGTCCATTCGCCATGGATTCGGCGATGCGACACAGTTCGGGCCATGTGATGGTGTGCGACTTGAGGTAGTCACACAAGGAGCCATTGTGTTGGTACGTTGAGATTAGCCAGTATTCCGGCTTGTCCATGTGTTTTTCCACGCCTAGGAACTCCAGTATGTTCGGATGGCGCATGCGCGGCAGCTTGTAAATCTCGTTCTCTGTGCACCACGACTCTTTCTCCTGCATGCGGAAGATTTTAACGGCCACATCCTGGCCGTGCAGCTTGGCCTGCCACACATCGCCGAAGCGGCCGCTCGCCTTTTGCTCCAGCAGCTGGATGGGGCGATTGCTTAGCAAGGGCGACGAGTTCGTAATCTCCGCCTCGTGCTAGAAAAGTGTTTAATTTCAGTGAAAAAAGTTGCGGAATCGATTTAGAAAAGGTACTCACCGTGGGTATTTCATTGAAGTGGGCCTGCTTTCGCCGACGGTACAAGAACAGAGATGCCCACATGATGACCGTGAGCACTGTGAAGATGGAGGTGCCCACATAGATGTACAGCAGGTTGCTGCCGTCTTGCGTCTTCTCCTTTGGCACTGCAACAAATGCGGTGGAATATTAAAGCGAGCTTTAAATGGTGCCTCTGCTGCCACAGGTGAATAACATCTCGAGTGCCGCCTGCCACTCCTGCACCCGGTGCAAAGGGGTGACTACGGCAAAGGCAAAACGAAGACCAAAAAACGAAAGTTCGCCCCCAATTTCGCATCTCTTTTCCCCCCATTTTGCATCGAGATAAAAGCGAGCTAGGGCCCAAGAACAAAACAACAAAGCGCAGGGCACAAAGACGCTGTGGCATTACAGGGATACCAAGTCAAAGGCAGCAGCAACACCCCAAAAAGAGAAAAACACACAAACAACCTACAAAAAAGTCGAAGGGAGATGACGTGCAAACAATTTTCAAAATGGTAAAGCATTTTTTTTTACCCAACGTTGCTAAAAAAGTAAATTTTAAAATGTCGAAATGAAGTGCGGAATTCGATCACAAATGTGTCTCATCATTATTGGGGAATATAATGGTATAGCCCCTTACGAATCATAGCCCGAATCAGCATACCCTTGCAACCAGAGGTAGCCCTGCTATAAAAATAAAAACTCATCCAGTGAACGTGCACGGGAGAGCAGAAATTGCAACACATGCTGCCAGCGAAAAGGGTTGCTGCCGGGGCTCATAGATGCGAGATGGTTAGGGTGCGGGGCGCCACTTTGCGTCGAGAGTTCGTTAACACGAAACGCGCTGCCTGTGGAAGGCAGGGAGGGAGTTGCATTTTGAAGATGCAATAAAAATGAGTGACAAAATAAACAAAAAATAGATGCGCTTTACAAACGGAACAGTAACGAAATTGGGATAAACACGGGAAAAACAAACACCGTTCGCCGTCCGCTTCTAAACCAACCTTGTGTGGTCGCCTCTGTAGTGGTTCTGATGTACTTGTGGTCGGAGTTGCAGCGAGATCCCATGCAGCAGCAAAAGTAAATGTTTTCCTTCCGCGGCTCCGCGCTGGTCACGCACTCCGTCTGATTGCATTCGTGCAAGAATGTGAAGCATCCCTTCATCTTGAGTTTCATGTCGCCTGCGGAGGAAGAATCGTAATTAATTCAGATGCAAACTATTCTTTGGTGGCGCCTTGTCACTTACCCGTCTCCTCGTTATGGCTCCACAAGACGTAGCAGCTGGGAACCTTTCCATCTTCATCCTTGCAGTGTTCGATTCGCGTCTCGCAGTGTGACGTCTCATTCGCTGACTTGTTGCACCACTTTTCGTCATACTGCTCGCAAACAATATTGTGGTGGGACTCGGGCAGGATAGATCCTTGTGCACCACTGAGGATGGAGGCTGGAAGAGACGATGGGTATTATGTAAGGAACCAATGATTCGCGAATCCGGCCGCATGAACTCAGTCTCGAATCAAAGCTAATACAATTATCGAATGGAAGGGTGGTCCAACGGATGGGCCAGTAAGTCCGGGCCTGTTGAGGCCTATTTGCGGAGGGGGGAGATCGGGTAAGAGCTCTTTGTGGGCGCTATCCTTTGTACACATATCGCATACCCGCAAGAAGAGCCCGGGCCTGAGCTCGCGCCGTTGAAAGCCACCCCTTTCGGGCCACGAATTAGCTCCACTGGCCACACACCAGCCTTTGAGTGGGCATGGCCCCAAAGCACAGTGAGTCAAATGCGGCGATTTTGTCACTTCGGGTCCTGCTGTTACATGAGATCGTTCCGTTCGTCATGGGTTTAATTACTGCTACTAATTCCAATAGTCTATATTCCAATTAGCACTTGGGATTGTCGTCCCAAGAGTTTAACACAATTAGCAGAGACACAGCCGAGTCGGCTCACGTAGGACTCTTTGGGAAGCACATGGATGTGCTTCTGGGTCCCTCTCTCCATCCCATACCGCGACGCTTTGGCCCCACTGTGCCTTGGGGGTAATCGGATCGCAGGCAGTGTGTGTACGTAAGCGAGCATGCTTATAGTAAAGTAGATACATAAGCAGGCACATTATGCAGCCAGAATGGGATGAGTTTAAAGTGGCGCTTGTGGGGAGAAAGGAAACAGCGGCAGCATAGGCAGAAGCAACAACAACCACAGCAGAGAGTGAGAAGCGCCACAGAGCGTGGTGGACAGGGCGGGAGAGGAGAGGAAGGGAGGAAACCAGAACCCGATTTCGTATAAGAATCCGAATCCGAATCCGAGTCCCGAACCCGACCCTACAAGTTTCTAATGCAGTGAAATCCATTCAAAGAAACTCTGCGTACACACACATCCGCGGGCTTCGAGTTTAATGTTGATCATTTGGGGCATACCCTGTACCCGGTTTTGGGGCGAACTAAGGTCGAACGATGAGCTGGAGGTTCCTTTACAGTGATCCCATGACTGCCAAACTAAAATGAATGCCCCTGCGGATCCCAAGCCTCTAGCTGCACTTGGGCGCCAATGTGTCGCTCGAAAATATACACGAATACATACCCAGCACTAGCTGCGCCGTTAGATAAAGCAGCACCTCGTAGTTGGACATGGCTGGCGTTATCACTGGGGCACCTGGTTAACTCGTATACGTAACGCAGCTTCAGCAATTCAGTTTCTGGACACAATTTGTGTTGTTATTTGGCACTTCGTTCTGGCTGGGATCTGGGATGTCGCCTCACTCACTGTGTATACTATATGTGTGGGTGCTTGTGCGGGCGGATTTGCTGCACATGCACATTTTATCGCGATTGCCTTGTGTTTCCCGACGCCAACCATTCACATTAGGCAATTGGCACAAATAACGAACGCACTCGCGCCGACTGGTTTGCCTATTTTCCGAGCCTCTAATCCGAATTTATCTTATTTCTTTTAAAATTCTTTCCTTGCCCTGTGGAGGTTGACTTGATTAAGGTGAGTATTAATTTATTCTGGTATTTATTGAAGGTAGGTATTGAGGTGTGGTATATACTGAAATTCGATAGACAGTTGGCAAGTCTGGCAGCTACATTTGTTACAGTGTTGGTCAACGCAGGTATTGATATTTCTCCATCCCTTTCATTCACAAGCAAGTTAGTGTTTTTTGTTGGTAAAATTAAGTAAATAAAAGTATAAAAAAGACTCAACAGTTGAAAAATAGGGTTTCTAGCCATGATTACTCTTCTCAACCATGGTGTTTGACAAGAACTTCTCAAAAAGGCGCTCTCAAACGGCTAAAACTCCATTTGTCTCTAAACGGTAACATGGCGGCTGGCTAATTGCGTCTCCATATTTTGCAGGGAAAGTCTTAAGCTGAAAAATGACTGGACGCGGAAAAGGAGGCAAAGGACTGGGAAAAGGAGGCGCCAAGCGCCATCGCAAGGTGCTGCGTGATAACATCCAGGGCATCACCAAGCCCGCCATTCGCCGCTTGGCCCGTCGCGGCGGCGTAAAGCGTATCTCGGGATTGATTTACGAGGAAACTCGCGGTGTCCTTAAGGTAGGTTTGGGGCAAATCGGTCCTGCCATTGATGATCTTAATCTGGAGTTTTAAACCCACCACCAGGTATTCCTTGAGAACGTGATTCGCGATGCCGTCACCTATACTGAGCACGCCAAGCGCAAGACCGTGACCGCCATGGACGTCGTTTACGCTCTTAAGCGCCAAGGACGCACCCTCTACGGTTTTGGAGGTTAAGAGGTTCGCAGAGGACCCACTGGGTTCTCCACTTGAACCACATATAACCAATTGGTCGCTTTTCAAATCAATATTAAACATTTATCCAGCAGTATAACCAACATATTCCACTTAAACTCAAATTACGCAAATACATAAATAAAGCAGAAATTATCCAAGTAGAGCACAATAATGATGAAATCTTTAATGGTAATACAATGCTCAATGTATGTTTTTTTACATTTTTGGGCAGCTTTTGAAATCGCAGAAGGTAGCAGAACACTTGCAAAGAGTTTCCCCGCGTGTACTTCCTGAGAGTACAACTTGAAATTTAGCTCTCCAAGTTGGGTGACCCTATGGAACGTTCGTTTGCACTGTTGGAGTTTTCGGTATTCATGTTGGGCAGAGGTGTCGTTGCTCCTCCTGCTGCTGCGAATGAAAATTGGCTGCTTGGTTGAAATTTTTGAGGAATTCAAAAAACTAGACAACTACGAGCTCTGCTCCCGCTTCTTGCGCTGCAATGCCAGGTAGACTTCTCGCGGCGAAAGGAGCTTTTCGCCCCCAGTATCGCCTCCCCCCCCGCCATCTCCATCGCCGTCGCCTCCGTCTCCTTGATACTCAATAGCTTCATCGTTTTCGTCGGCGCAGTCTTCCTCCAAGGACAAAGACTCTACATGCTTGCGCCTCATAAATACCTGCATGGATGAATAGTTGCTTGCCCCCCGCCCACTGCTACTGCCCCGCAACGTGGACTCTGTATTTTCCGCCTCAGAGTCTGAGTTGTCCACGGTGGTCTCGTCCGTGGAGGAGAACTCGTCGCAGCTGGCCATAAACGATTCCACGTGGAGCTCCTCTTGCTTGGCTTTGTGGCGCTGTCTTCCCGATTTATTGCCGCTGTTGCCGGCCTTGCGCTCCAGGTTGCTAACATATTGGGCCACATGGCCGTCTCCGGATCCCCCTCCTGCGCCGCTACGCTTCAGAGCCTCACCTAAGCTCATGGGCTTCCGGCAGCCGTCACCCACGTAGCCGTTCTCGTAGCCCCGATCTCGTTTTACCGGCTGATGCTCCTGCTCGTAGTTGTACCCAGGGTAATCAGGGTTGCCCGCGCCATCGTAACGCTTGCCGGGATTAACCTTTACACTGTCACCAATGTCTGTTTCGAACTTCAAAGCAGGATTAAGCTTGAACTGGGAGAAAAAGAGGTTTAAACTTGGAGAAGCCTATTCAAGCATCATTAACTTACATCACGCTCGTTGGCGAACTCGTGGTCCGACTTGGATTCGCGGTTCTTGGCTTGATCCTTTTGATTGGCCTCCACATACTTCATCTCGCTGCGCACCTTGCGCACCTTCAGCGGCTTGCGTTGTTGTATTTCGGGCAACTGGTCCAGCTCGGACTGGCTATCTTCCAGTTGTTCGATTTCCTCCTCTTCCTCCCTCAGTGTTCTTAAAGGCTGCTCCTTTGGAGAATTCGGCATCTGTTGGTGATGGGATTGCTGTTGCTGCAGCTGCAATTGATGTTGCTGCATCTGTTGCTGCTGCTGCCATTGATGTTGCTGCTGCTGCAATTGATGTTGCTGCATCTGTTGCTGCTGCTGCAATTGCAATTGCAATTGCTGTTGCTGCATCTGTTGCAGTTGCTGCTCCTTGCGCAGCGTGGCCATTTCACTGCGTGGCGAGTTCTCCGGACTAGTGACGGTGCTGTTAACTAGCCTGTTGAAGTGCGTCTGGCGGTAGCTCTGGGAACTGGACAAAAATGTTAGTTTTCCCGTCGGGAATGCCCCAAATTCACTCACTCCTTGACGACCACTTCGTTCCTGGCTCCGTAGTTGCTCTGCTGCTGGAGTGATCCGCTATCCGAGATCTTCTCCTGCGACATATTGCCAGCGTCGGAGGAGCTCATCAGCGAATGCAGAAGCTTCTCGTTCAGTTTCTCCGCCTTCTTGCGCAGAGTTCGCTCGAAGGATAGCTGCTCCTCGAGGGCCTTGGTGTGGCTCAACAGTTGCGACAGCGTAACCTTCTTGTTCTTGGGTAAGCTCTGCAGCCCATTCGCAAAGCTGAGGTCGAATTTCGGCTCCTGCTTCTCCTCGACGGGCTCTCCGAAATGGTCCCGGATGCTGCGCTGCAAAAATTTGCTAATGCCCTCGTTGTTGCGGGTATTAAACTCCATTATGGCCGTGTTCAGCTCCAGACAGTCTAGGATCAGGTTGGCCCCGATGTCCGTAAGGCCGCAGTTCTCCATGTCAACAGCTGCAAGAGATATCCCATAAAAATGTTTATTATTCTCAAGCTCAAGCATGCTTACTTTTAATCCAGGCATCCTCCTTTAAGACTTCTGCAATCAGGCGAATGCCGTCGTCTCCCATCTCCGGATTATTGGACAGAAGGATTACACGCAACCCGCCTATAGTGTTAACATCCACGCTGCGGTAGCGCAGGGACTTCTCCCATCCTTCGGTGAATCGTGTGATCTTTTGCATCTAAAAAGGATTTGAAAATTAGAATCGAAGACAGCTTTTTGGAGTGTCCTCCTACCTTAATCATATCGGCCACGTGCTCAGCTCCCTTCGAGGTCAAACCACACTCGGAAAGATCAAAGGTCTCGATGCGGTTCAGATACTTGGCCGTGTTGCAGACCACCTCGCATCCTCGATCGCCGATATTGGACTTGCGGAAACTCACAGTCTCTAGACACTCGTTGTCGGCCAAGGACTGAAAAGGAAATTGTCTTACTAGATTTTGCTTAGACTATCATACTCGTTTGGACTTACCTTGGCTATTGTGTCGATATAGCCGTCCTGCAGTGGCAGGCCCTCCAGCTTCAGGACACTCAAATTCTTGTTGCTGGAAACGCAGTTTGCAATGGCTTGAACTAAGCTATAAAAGATGAATTTTGTGTAAATCACGGGGCGCTGGCGGAAGAGCCGAGCTCGTTTCTCGGTGTCAATAGGGTCGATGTTAGCTGGCGGAAAGAGGAAACATGAGTATCTAGTCTCGAATACATCCCCTTCTATTGTGGACTCACTCTGGGGATAGGTGCGTCGCAGGCGCACCGTCAGTTGCTGGAGCACCAGGTCGTATTGCAGCGCCTCGGTTAGCAGCAGCCAGTCGCTGACTCCCAACTTGTCGCCGCAAAGCTCAAGAAAAGTGGTTGCATTGGATTTGCTCCGGATCTCCGGAACTGGCGTCAAATTCTTCGCCCGGCAGAGTTCCATGTAGCGAAAGTGAAAAGAGCGACTCTTGCTGGACTTCTTGACCACGGGCGGTAGGTTGACCACAACGCCGTTGGGCTTGCGCGGCAGGTCGCCGGTGCTTCCCTTTCTCATCGCCATGACTCTACCTAGGGACATACTCCGGGTGCCAGTTGCAGATGAAATCAAATTCTGAAACGTGGATAATAGCAAGTAAATATTACAGTTGATCTATACCGTCCGAACATCCCCCCATTGTTGAGTGGAGTAACCTTCAAAGTTGCATAAGCCCTACTTCCGGGGCAGACCAGCCACCACCGGCTATCGAATGGGTACTCCCTCCCTTCCAGTACATTCTTCCAGTGAGCGGATCAGCTATGTGCTTGCAAATTGTAAACAAACAGAGCTCCCCCGCCTGTGGAACGCTTGCCGGTGGAATTTACGCTCGGCTAATTACTCGCGTGCCTGCACTGCCGCTCTCTGTTGGCCAACACGCGTTGCCATGGCTTTCGGCGACAACTCGAGTCTCCCGCAGAGCTTCCACCGGCCCATTGCCAGTTGCCAGTCGACAATCGGCTCTTGGGGAAGACAGTTCGACTGCGGTCTGAAGAACTCTGGCTTACCCGTGTTTAAGATTTCGAAAGTGCCAAATCGGGATTGATATCTTTGCCAGAACTACGAGCGACGATCGTGTTTTGGAGGCACGTTTCTCCAGCGGGTAAAAGTGTCATCAGAGCTAAGTGAATTCCTACCGACCTCCCTCCACTTGTAAGTCGAGTTCCGGTCCGTGCATTGCCCAATTTCGAAGCGTGCGACACGTTTATTTTACGCGGCTCCATTCTGTACTTGTGCGCCATATGGAGTTCATTCTATATTATAATGACAATATGTGTTCCGCGGGGTTCTTGACTCATGCCTAATTACCAGTGACGTTGTTGTCGCAGCCTTTGGAAAATGTGTCAGCCACGAAGTTTGTCAGTTCTTTGATAGTTCTGGTGGTTGAGAGACGCTCGAGTGTGACACTCGAAATAATCAACTCAAAAGTAAGCCAAAGGATATTCGAAGCAGTCGACTTTAACGAAAGAATAACTGCAACTGCTAAGCGCATTGCATCGGGGTAAGTACGCAACCGGTTTTCAGGACATTTCTGTCCCGGCATGTGAGCTCTAACTGGGCTTACTTAGGGGGTTTCCTTGCCTGGGAGACTTGAGGGTGAAAACGAAGCTCTATGATTAAGCTGCAAGTCATATGCTGCTACAGTTTCGAGGAGTACTTCAAGTACCCCTCTTCGCTGTTCCACAAAGAAGGTCACAGCCCACTTCAAGGACTTCTTCGCTCTTCCAAGACCCCGAGCCGAACTGTTTAATTGCTCCATATGTAGAAACAATTGAAGCCAAATAGAAAAATGCAAAATTCAAGCCAGAAAAGGAGACGAAGTGTAACGGACAAATTGCTGAAGCCAAGATTCAGGGCTCTTTGGCTCCACTGGAGAAGTGAGACGGATGCGGGCGTCGCTTGAACCCGGGCTATGACTCAAAACCAAGCTACCGCAACGGCCAACACCAAAGCACTGCCTCCCCGACTGGTCCCCAGCCCCGGTCTCCGGCCTGGTCTTTTGTTTGTTGTCGCTGGCTGCTGCTGGCGTTGAACTTGACTGTATATCGGAATCGATGGGCATGACAAAAGGGCCCTAATACGGGGGAGGAAGTGTTCAAATTGGAGTACTCGAAACGCCAGGCCAGGGGCCCCGATTGTTTGCCCAGCCCGCGGGCCGGAAACTGGAGGCAACATTGGTCACAATACAACACGATCCGCGGCAATCTCAATCTGCATTGCCATCGCGATCTGTGCACTAAGAAAAAAGTGTAGCATTTTTCCCAACTGATTCAACATAAATTGGGAGCGGAGGAATGGAATGCCTATACCATTGTAATGAATTACCTAAAAGTATCATTTTTTAATTTCATAAAATTGATGTCAGTTTCTCCGCATGCACCGCATGTATGTGGCCGCCACTTTTCGACGGGCTTAACATTTTTAATATAATTAAGTAAGTCTCTGCCTGGCGTGGAAAGTCATGAACCGGCGATTATAGAAGAGCCGGGGAACTTGTCGCCACGAACAGCAGCAAACAAATCAAAATTGTTTATTGGGATTTTCATTTCTGTAGTTTTGCATTGCGCGAGATTACCTTGGAGCTGTTTGTTTTGCGGTTGCCCAGAAAGCCACAAGAGTGGTATCCATTGGAGACTCGCAATCCGCTGGACGTTTAAGTGCAGGATTTCACTTTGGGCCAAGTCGGACAGCAGGTCAGAGCTCGCCAAGCGTGAACCCTGGAACCAGAGTCATTAGCACCCAAGTTCGCCCGGATTCACGATACATGTATATCTCATAGGTTGAGATGTATCACAGTCGCGGAAAGGCGCCGTCGTCATGGTGGCTTGGCCAAATGTTTCGTTAGACTTTTCGGCGCAGCCGCTTCTGCCACACTTTCCACTTACGTAAATCGGGGGAAATGGCAGACCCCGACTGACTTTGCCGATCTTTGGCGGCGTAACTTATTAATTTGGCTTAATTCAGTGGGTTTTCGCCGTGTGGAAAATTGCCAGTAAGAAAGCGCCGCCAATAGGAGTGGCAGTGCGTTAGCTACTAATGGACTTAATTAAACCCATATGCGATTTTGAATGGACCAATTTAGGGAGTGATACCTTGGCTATACAGTTATAGCTATACAACCCTTTAACCACATTTTCGATAATTTTTTTTAATTGGTACAATTTTATATCCTAAGTTACTTTCGAATCGCAATTTTTACAGTTTTCCTAATCAAGAAAGTTGAAGAATTAACAGAAAAATATTTGGCTAAAAGTATTTAAAGATTGATAGTGATTGATACTAATCATGGCACAAATGGGCTTCTGCCCATTCTGCCCATATAGACATAACAGGGGGCCATATAGGCCATACCTCGAATTTCGGAAGGGGTCTCACCAGGAAATTGGACAAGAAATCGAAAAAATATTTCGATCACAGGTTTTGATGCAGATTGGAAGGGAATCGATGTACAAATCGATTAAGGTATTCCACTCAAGGATCGGATGTATACTGGCTGAGATATAGACATCGCAGGGGGCCATATAGGCCATACCTCGCATTTCGGAAGGGGTCTCACCACGAAATTTGAAAAGAAATCGAGAAAATATTTCGATCGCAGGTTTTGATGCAGATTGGAAGGGAATCGATGTACAAATCGATTAAGGTATTCCACCCAAGGATCGGATGTATACTGGTTGAGATATAGACATCGCAGGGGGCCATATAGGCCATACCTCGAATTTCGGAAGGGGTCTCACCAGGAAATTTGACAAGAAATCGAAAAAATATTTCGATCGCAGGTTTTGATGCAGATTGGAAGGGAATCGATGTACAAATCGATTAAGGTATTCCCCTCAAGGATCAGATGTGTATTGGCAGAGATATAGACATCGCAGGGGGCCATATAGGCCATACCTCGCATTTCGGAAGGGGTCTCACCAGGAAATTTGAAATCGAGAAAAATATTTCGATCGCAGGTTTTGATGCAGATTGGAAGGGAATCGATGTACAAATCGATTAAGGTATTCCACTCAAGGATCGGATGTATACTGGCTAAGATATAGACATCGCAGGGGGCCATATAGGCCATATCTCGCATTTCGGAGGGGTCCCACCAGGAAATTTTACAAGAAATCGGAAAAATATTTCGATCGCAGGTTTTGATGCAGATTGGAAGGGACTCGATGTACAAATCGATTAAGGTATTCCACCCAAGGATCGGATGTATACTGGCTAAGATATAGACATCGCAGGGGGCCATATAGGCCATATCTCGCATTTCGGAGGGGTCCCACCAGGAAATTTTACAAGAAATCGGAAAAATATTTCGATCGCAGGTTTTGATGCAGATTGGAAGGGAATCGATGTACAAATCGATTAAGGTATTCCACCCAAGGATCGGATGTATACTGGCTGAGATATAGACATCGCAGGGGGCCATATAGGCCATACCTCGAATTTCGGAAGGGGTCTCACCAGGAAATTTGACAAGAAATCGAAAAAATATTTCGATCGCAGGTTTTGATGCAGATTGGAAGGGAATCGATGTACAAATCGATTAAGGTATTCCCCTCAAGGATCAGATGTGTATTGGCAGAGATATAGACATCGCAGGGGGCCATATAGGCCATACCTCGAATTTCGGAAGGGGTCTCACCAGGAAATTTGACAAGAAATCGAAAAAATATTTCGATGGCAGGTTTTTAAGCAGATTGGAAGGGAATCGATGTACAAATCGATTAAGGTATTCCACCCAAGGATCGGATGTATACTGGCTGAGATATAGACATCGCAGGGGGCCATATAGGCCATACCTCGAATTTCGGAAGGGGTCTTATTAGGAATCTTGACAAAAAATCGAAAAAATATTTCGATCACAGGTTTTGATGGAGATTGAAAGGGAATTGATGTACAAATCGATTAAGGTATTCCTCTTTAACATCGTATGCAAATTGGCACAGATATAGACATCGTGGTGGAGCACAAGGGCCACGCAATTTGGAAGAACGAGAATTAGGAGAGTTTGAAGATCACCGATGTTGGGGCCGATATTGAAGAATTCGAATAGTCGTACTTACTTTTTTCACAAAATCTTCGTGTTTAAAAGGGTTACGAATTATACATGAACAATTTCTGAAAGTATAGAAAAAAAAACAAAGCATTAGCTGGCTGCGGTATGACTTGTGATGCACTAAAAATAGTTTTGATAACCCGGATTTCGGCAAGTACCATTTCTATGCCATCCACCCGAGCCAGTGCAGCATGAAATTGCCTGAAATGGCCAGCAGAGCATCCACGTCCCTCGGAAAACCGAACCAACTGACCAAACAACCCAATTGGCGTCGTTACACAAATGCGCTGGCCACGGATGCATGGATAATTATCGTAGAGAGAAGCTGCCGCCGAAAAGCAGAAGCTGGGGCAGAAGATACATAATGTACCTACGAGATACTCTGTTGCATGCGGCGCGTGTTGAAAGCGAAATCGGGCGCGGACCGCGATGGCTTTTGAATCACTTAACCGTGATCAGATCAGGCGACTCTCTAACGACCTTGTCTGCTGATTTTCCCGCCACTTGCAGAGATAAATCCGAAGCCGATTAGCCCAGAGGTTGATGCAACCTGGCTGGTAATGAGCTATCTGGGAGACAAATCAATTACCTTGTTGCGGTGGCATTTACGATCTGCTTGCAATCAAGAAATAGCCGCTTAATTGCGAAATCAATGACCCACGATTTTGAGCTAGCTCTCCAATTTGCTCCGAATGTAAAACCAAACAAACCGCGTTGAACCCTCGAACAATGGCAATGTCTGGCATTAATAATGCATGTGTTTCTGCATCTGACAGATGCTGTCATCACAACTGCAGCGATACAGATACATTTTTCGCACGCCGGCTTTGGGAAAAGATAGTATGATTTGCCACCAAAAGTGAGGCAACGTCGTGGGTTGGGTTTTCCCACATTTCAGTATCTGCAACTTTCGATTTTCACTCCGCCTGAGTGAGAACTTATCTGCAATTAGCCGGACAATTCGCCATGAGACAAATGTGGAACATCTGAATAAGCCAATGAAATAATTGGCGGGCAGTTTGCAAAACGTTCCGGTCGTTAAACCGCCAAGAGAAACAATAACAAACCGAAGCATTTCTTCAACCAGATTCCAGGTTGGCGCTGAGCAAGCTCTAAAAGTGGAATGTAAAGCAAACTAAATGGAAGTAAAGCCAATAAAAAGTCGACGCTTAATTAATTTGCGCATTAAACTTTCGCAAAGATCTTCACGCAGAACATACGGACATAAGAACAAACGGACAGACGGACACTAGATCGGACACTAGACAGGCATGTGTTACAATATACCATATGTGGCGAGTCCATTGAGATTTCTTAACGTGCGACCTAATTGAGTTCTCTGTGGCAACAGCAGAACGGGTTGTACAATTTTCATTTCGGAGCTTGGAGCTGGCTCTTCTCAAGCGAAACTGGCCGGGGTCACAGAGCACCGCCCATAAAACGGCGACACATGAGGGAAAATGGGTCATCACTTCTTTC
Organism: Drosophila monieri; assembly: GCA_035047585.1. Taxonomy (NCBI): domain Eukaryota; kingdom Metazoa; phylum Arthropoda; class Insecta; order Diptera; family Drosophilidae; genus Drosophila; species Drosophila monieri. The sequence continues at coordinate 1,146,002 of JAWNPJ010000087.1, read as the reverse complement.
GTAACACTCTACCTTTTTCTAGGTGTCGTGGCCCAAGAATACCCTGTCATGTGGTAGTCGTTCTCGACTCCAAAGCAACACACACACCACAATGCACAACGAACCGCCGTCAGATATGGAGTACAAGAAGGTCCGCTTAAAACGGAACCCCCACCGAAAGACCCCTAGTGTCGTAAGCAGCCACCTTTATCAAGTCATCCAAATCATAATACTCACCACACTTGTGGGTTTTGTCTCCTGCAATCGCCCGCCGCGGTTCGCAATCGATGGGCAGTCCGAGATTGTACTGCGTCTAAAGGAGAGTCCTGAAACGAAAGTTGGTAAGTTAGAATATAAATGAGCATATTTTTCTCTACTATTTTGGTAACTCATTATTATTATTTTCCCCACTTAAGGAACCCTGATATATACGTTAAAAGGCTATGACCCGGAAAACGATCCGCTCACCTTCGGGAAGCGAAACTCCCATGACAGCGAAATAATTCGGATAGAAAATACTGGAGGCAACGAAGCGAAGGTCTATCTGGCCAAGGAACTGGATCGAGAGGTGCAGGACGAGTATGCCATAGTACTGACACTGACCGACAGCCACTACAACGACCAAAACTATGTGACACAGAGCTTTTTGCTCCTGGTGGAGGACATCAACGACAATGTTCCGACATTTCTTCCCTACCAAAATGCCATCGAAATTCCGGAGGGAAGTCCGCCAGGTGTGCTCACCACCTTGGAGGCCACGGACGAGGATGAGGGAGCCTACGGGCAGGTTGTGTACTACCTGCAGGAGCTGGATGGCGACAACGAAGTCTTCTCCATAGCCACAAACCAGGGAAAGGGTGTCCTGAGGCTGGAAAAGGAGCTCGATTACGAAAGGAAAAGCCTCTACCAACTAAGGATCCTGGCCATCGATCGAGCCAACCAGGGTCCCGTGAACACGGGAACTGCTGCTATTCTGGTAAAGGTAAAGGATCTGGAGGACCAGCCCCCAGAGTTCGTAGAAGTCCAGGCAGTGGCCAGGATAGCAGAGGATGCTCCAGTCGGCACAAGGGTACTAAGAGTCAGGGCTATCGACGGAGATCGGGGGATCAATAATCCCATTGCCTATTCCCTGGAGGCCAATGACCTGTTCGACATAAATCCCCACACGGGCGTAGTGCACACTCTGACCGAACTGGACCGCGAAGAGCAGAGCGACCAGGTGAACGGAGCCCACATCCTGCGGATCACGGCCACGGAGCTCTCGAAGACCAACTCCCAGGTAGCCTCTATGACGGTCCGGACCGAAGTCACCATCATTGTGAGCGATGTAAACGACGAGATCCCCACGTTCGGGGAGACAGTGTACCGTTGCGAAGTCAACGAGAACGCCCAGACGAATACTCCATTGAATTTCATAGACCAGGACGTCCAAAACGTGGTCTTTGATCACGACGAGGGAAACAATGGTACTTTTCGGCTGTTCCTCGATCCGCCGAATGATCTCTTCGAAATCGTCCCCGAGCTGGCGGTGAACGAGGCGAACTTTATGCTGAGGGTCAAGAACTCCAAGTCGCTGGACTTTGAGCAGTTCACGGAGGTCAACTTCACGATATTTGCCAGGGAGGTCGACGAGCCCAGTAGATGGAGGTTGGTTTCTAAGTTACCCTAGCCTCTACTGATTCTCTAATCCCTAATACATCCTACAGCTCCGCCCATATTCAAATATTCATTCGCGACCAGAACGACAACTTCCCCGAATTCAGTCAAAGCATCTACAATGCCAACGTCCTTGAGAACAGCGAACAGGGCACGATGATTGCTCACGTTCAAGCGGTGGATGTGGACTCAGGCGACTTTGGCACCACCGGGATAAGGTACACCAATCTCAGAGGGGGCATAGCGCACTTGTAAGTAATCGATTTTGAAGCCAGAACTGAAGTATTGGTTTCTATTCCCAATACATTCAACACCAATGTATTTTCAGACTCCAACTGAACTCCATTACGGGAAGCATTTCGATCAGACAGCCAGGCGGATCTGCATTCGACCGAGAGATCGTCTCCCGTCACTACCTCACCGTGGAAGCCATCGATAACGTTGGCCAAGGCAATAGGAACACGGCCCAGATAATAATTGACATCCAGGACGTGAACGACAATGCGCCCACCTTCCCGCAAAGGCAGTACGAAACCAAGCTACTCGAAAACCAGCCAGAATTCGAGACTCCTCTCCAGCTGGAGGCCAGGGACGCGGATCTCAACGGCACGGAGAACAGCCAGGTGACCTACGAAATAGTGGAGGGCATGTACCGAGCCAATTTCAGCATTGATCCGCAGAGCGGGTTGTTGCGACCGCTGCACCGCTTTGATTTTGAAGATCTTGTCGAGCGCAGCTCCCAAAGAGAAGCCATTTCCCAGGCAGGAGGCATCTCCTCCAGCATCCGGGAGATCGATCTGTTAGTGCGAGCCCGCGACTCGGGAATACCCATGCTATCGACTGTGGTTCCTGTGTTGATTTACGTACAGGATGTGAACGACAATCCGCCTATATTCCAGCGTAGCTTCTATGCGAAGGCAGTGCCTGAGGACCTGCCCGGGAGCAGTTCAGTGCTCCAGGTGACAGCCGTAGACAGGGATGGATCGGCACCCAACAATGCTGTGGTATATCGTATCCAGACTGGCGCCAGTGACAAGTTTATAATTAACTCGGAAACGGGGGTAATATCGGTGGCCCAGGGCGCGAATCTTGATCCGGACTTGACCGACAACAAAAGGACGCTTTATACTTTGACGGTGGTGAGTAGTCCTTTCTTTACATAAAACATTTTCTTCAGGATTATAAGCTATTATTCATATTTATTATTTCCCGACAGCTCGCTCTGGACGGCGGCTTAGGCAACTCTCAGTTGATGACCACCGCCACCGTGAACATCAGCATACAGGATGTGAACAACAAGCCCCCGGTGCTGGGAGAAATGCCCACCCTGAAGGTCCTGGAAAACACTGTGGTGGGGACTCAGGTGTACCGCCTCCATGCCTCGGACCCAGATCAAAACTCCATACTGCGGTATAAACTGAACCCAGAGCACAGCGAGGCTCGCAATGAGGAGGGGGCTCTGGTAAAGAGTAGCGAGTACGACTTCCTGGGCGCCTTTGACGTGGACGCCATTGAAGGCTCTCTCAAGGTGATCAAACTACTCGATCGGGAGAGGGTGGAGCACATAAAGCTGGCCGTAATAGTGGAGGATTTGGCAGCCGCGAAGGGCAGGCAGATGACAGAAGGTATTTACTCACGAGTTGATTTTTTTTTGGGAGTAGGTATTTACTCATTTTGAAAACATCCTGTCGGCAGGATTCCTTAACATCCATGTTTTGGACGAAAACGACAACAACCCCAAGTTCCGGCAGCCTTTCTACCGGCAATCCATCACCGAAAACAGCATCAACGGGGCCATGATCGTAAATGTGTTGGCCTCCGACGTGGACAAGAACCGCACGATTACCTACGCGCTGGAGGGGAATCCGATTTTCCGATCCCTGATGCATTTAGATACCCAAACTGGGGAGATCGTGGTAGCTAGTAAGATTGACCACGAGCAGCACCAATGGCTGAACTTTAGTGTGCGCGCCACCGATTCGGGTCTACCCCCGCGATCCTCTCTAGTGGACGTCTATGTGACAGTTCTGGATGAAAACGACAACAACCCGTACTTTGTGGGAGGCGCCAAGAACTACACAATTAGCGAGAATGCCCCACCCGGCACGAGGATTGCCACCTTGCAGGCAGCCGACGCAGACTCTGGAGACTTTGGCAAGATCACTTTCCTAATGGATCGGATCAGTTCCCAGGGAAAGTTCACGATAGATGCGGACACCGGGGTGCTGGCTGTGGCCGATCGTCTTGACAGGGAATCGAAGGACTCCTACAACCTCGTCATAGAGGCCTGGGACAACTACCAGTTTGGCTTCCTGGCTGGCGAGAGCCGCAATGCCTTCAAGCAGGTTTTGTAAGTAGATTTTAGACCAAAGAGAATCCATTTGAATCCCTATATTAACCCTCCTCTTTCAGTATCTCCGTCCTTGACGAGAACGATAATCCTCCGGAGGTAAGTCTGCCCGGCAGCTGTGTACTCATTACAGAGTACCACGAGTTGCATGAGCGAGTGGCTAGCATATCGGGCAAGGATGCAGACGACCCCACAACACCCAATGGACGTTTGGATTTTTCCATCACGCAAGGAAACAAGGATGGTAGGTGAACTCTTCGAGGAATAGCGAAACAGAAGGTTAAGTTCTTTCTCCCTCAGGCGTTTTTGAGCTCCGGCAAGTAGACGCTTGGAATGCGCACATCTTCGCCAGTCAAAGCCTTCGCAACCGGTATGGAAACTACAGTCTCACCATAACCACACGGGATCTGGGTTCGCCACCCAACATTGTGCACAGCACTCTGGACATATGCGTGTCGGACTTCAACGACCATGCTCCGGTGTTTGTGAAGCCTCTGCACAACACCACAGTGCGCATCCCGGAAAACGCCACTGTGGGCACCTTGATACTACAAGCTTATGCCAGCGATGCCGACATGGGTCAAAATGCCCTGGTTAGGTACCGACTGAAGCCCGATCCTTTGGGCAGCTACAAAATGTTTCAGGTTAATGCCGACACAGGCGAGCTATTCCTGAGGGAACCTCTCAACCGAGAAAAGCAAAAAATTCATGAGGTATTAACAGGATTAAATAGATTCCGCCCAAGATCATTTACTAAACAGAAGTCTTTCCTTCCAGATCCGCATAGAGGCTTATGATCAGGGGCTGCCCACTTCCTTGAGCTCCGATCTGGATCTAAGCATCTACGTGCGCAACGTGAACGACTACGAACCGCAGTTTATAGTCAACGAGATATCCGTAAACTTTACGGAGCACTCGGATCCAGGAGCGGAGAGAATAAAGCTTCCGGACACAATAGACAAGGATCAGCTGGATCTGGATGACCCGAACGAAGCACCCAGCCAAGTGTGTTACTTTATAGTGAGTGGGAACGAAGCTGGTTACTTCCACCTAGATACCGACACCCACGTCTTGAGTGTCCGTCGCGAGTTGGATCGCGAGGTGGTGGGAAACTTTACTCTTTATGTGAGGGCCACGGAAAACTGTGGAAATGATTCCCTAACCTCTCTGGAGAAACGCCGCCACATGGGAATAGAGATAAGTAGCCGATTGAACAGCCCCTTGCATCAACGCGAAAGTGGAATCGATCGCTTCAAGCTCTCCCGACAACTGAGATCCGCTGAGAGCGGCGAGTACCAACTAGAAGAGCATCGTGATGGAGAGCTGGTGTCCTACGAGAGCTACGATGGCAGCCAGGAGGAGCGTTCCCAAGAGCCTAACCCCGAAAAGGACAGCACCGTTGTTAAGATTAAAGTAAGAGTTTTGGATATAAACGACAATCCGCCGCGTTTCCGGTCGAAAATCTTCACCGGCGGCATCACCACAAACGCGGATTTCGGCCTCAAATTCATGCGTGTCGAGGCCACGGATGCGGATGAAGGGAAAAATGCCAAGATTGGATACTACCAGGTGGGGGAAATCCGGCAGACACTGTCGGAGGGCCTGGAGAATGTCAAGAAGGCACCCTTTCTCCTTGACCCTGAGACCGGAGAAGTGCAACTCAACTTCGACCCACAGAAGGGCATGAAGGGCTACTTTGACTTTATGGTTCTGGCCAATGACACTCTGGGCATGAAGGATGTGGCGCACGTATTTATCTATTTGCTCAGAGAGGATCAGAAGGTGCGGTTCGTGTTCCGACTGCAGCCGGACGAACTGCGATCCAGGGTGGACACTTTCAGAGAGTAAGTTATAAAGGCATTCTTTACGACCTTCAGTTAATCTTTCCGTTCCAGCACACTGGGCAACATAACCGATTCCATTGTCAACATCGACGAGATCAAGGTGCACGAGAACAAAGACGGATCGGTGGACAAGACCAAGACGGATCTGTACATGCACCTCGTAGAGCGCGAGGACAACTCCATCTACGAGGTCTCCGAGGTGCTGAAGCTGATAGACTCGCACATCGAGAGCTTGGACGGGCTATTCAAGGACCTCAACGTGCTGGACACGCAGCCGGCGGAGGCGCAGCTGTTGACTGCAGGACCGGTGCGGGGTCCACTGTTCGTATGGCTGGTCTTCACCAATATGTTTCTGGCCACCCTTCTGGTGGTCACTCTAGCCTTATGCGCCTCCCAGCGGAACGGCTACCGGAGGCAGCTGCGAGCCGCCAAAGTGAATATATTCCGTAAGAAATGGGCCTTAAAACTGAAAAACATTTTATAATCCTTGTGATACTCTTCAGGTGGACACTCATCACTGTCCTTGCACCACGCCCAAGAGCCAGCCACCCGCGTTCCAAATACCAACAAGCACAGCGTCCAAGGATCAAATCCAATATGGCTCAAGGGCTACGAGAACGAGTGGTTTAAAACGGAGGAGAGTGGCAGGTAAAATAGGAAACTCTAAAATATATTCGAAACATCTAACCGGTTCCTTTAAACCAACTCCAGCATTGGCGGCCAGGACTCTCTAGACGATAACTTTCTGGCGGTCGCCACACAGGATATGCAGGAAACCCTAAAAGGAACTGCCAAGCTCTTTGGCAACGGCAACGACTTGAACCGCACCTTCAATCTGTATAACCAAATCGACAAGCTAACGAACAACGCTCAGATTTTGGCCAGGAAACTGGAAACTACGGAGCTATAGCGTGGAACAGTCTCTTCTATTTATTGTACCTTCTAAGTGCTAGTCTAAGCTCAGGTTAAGCCTACATTCTAAACCGCAGTGTAAATATATGGTAGCGTATGAGAAGAAGTTTAGTTTTTAATAAATAGACCATCTAAATGGATGCGACTTCTTATGGAAACCTCGGATGCGGGGATCGTAAAACACGGGAGGGAGGAGTAAATAGTAAACAGCAACTTACCAGGCACGCTTCGATCCTTGGATAGAAAATAGTGGGCAGGCGTTCGTTTTTCAGGAAGGATAACATAAAAAATATACTCAGGCAGCTCAACTGGGGGAGGAGAGGTTAGTGGTGGATAAGGATTAAGGAGACGCTTACAACTCACCACGCTTGGGATCCCCCTGGCGCCGCTCTTAAAACTGGCGGCAGCTTACAAACGTAAAAAAAAGTGACTAATCGGGGATTCGGCTGCTCTGATAGACATTTGTAAGCATGACACAACCGAAGGCAATTGACTGACACGCCTGCTGAGAACTACGTTCCACTACGTTCAGGGATCGGAAGCGGAACCGGAATCAGTTTCGCTTGCTCCAACTCCCAGCTACCACTCACCTTGGAGACCACCAGGTGACCTCGGCAGGACACGCGACTCCCGATCTCAATAATCCCGTCAGAGGTATTGTAGGTGAATGAAGCAATGAAAAATAGAAACAATTTTCAAGATAACCTCTGAATTTGAACTTCGACTACACGTCGATAGAAACGCACTGGAACGGTACCTAGACGGATTTCCGGGTTGTGGTTTCTTGATCGGCGATCGGCAGTCCCGCGGCTATTTTAGTATTTTGGTTTACGGGAGTTGTCTGGAGTGTGTCAATGCAAACGAACTGATTCCTAGGAAAATGATATTGTGAAATCGCTCTGAGGCTTGGAGTGTCTAGTCGGCGCCTGCCAAGACCGAACAACCAGTCCGCATCCTAGATCCCATTTGACAAAAAGAACGACAATGCTTGCATGCTTTTGTTTTTTGTTTTTTTTACTAAAAATATTGCATTATATTTTCAGGGTAAAGTATTCAGTTGCCATAAAATCAATACAATTCTGTTTCTTTGCTTTGTTTGGTTTTTATTGTTTTTTTGTTTTCATTTCTTAAAATATTTTGTTGTTTTTTTTGTTTTTTCGTTTAAAGTAGTTACACAAATTAGATCACAAAAATGCACGTAAATTACAAAATGAAATCGTACCTCATACCGCGAAAACAAATAAAAAAAATAAGTCGAATGGAAACGAGGCTTCTGCTGCTGGAGGGATACGTGGGCTCAGTGGTTTCATCTCTGCAGTTTCTTACAAAGTAAAGTGGTATAAAAAATAGGGTTTAAAGCATAAAGTCGAATACATTTTAGTTTCAAAACACAAATTTTGTTCGCGAGTAGATCTGAGTGGGCGCAGGCCAGAAAACTTAGGTGTAATCAAGTCAGTAATCGGTAACCAAAACTAGCTCGATCGAATACATTATATTCTAGAAGGGGTTCCATTTTTTTGTTTTTTTTTTTAGAGATAGAGAGTGAGACTGTAGGGGAGAGTTAATAGTATATCATATATTACAGAGTTCCGCTATTATGTGTAGAGTCGTTTCCTTCCCTTGATTTTCCCAAATGAAAATCCCAATGAGAGATGCCTGTGCGATGTGCGATGGGGGTTGTGGGTTGTGGGTTTTGGGTTTTGGGTGGCTTCAACACAAATCGAAGGACATGATACATTTACAATACATAGTTTCGTTAAATAAGGTTCTAAACCGTCAATTCTTCCGTTTAATACTTGGCGACAGATGAGAAATGAAAACTTACAATGGACTTTGATCGATCTTATGAATGGGATGGAATGGCTTGGTTTTGTTTGGTTTGGGCGTGACTTGGGATCGGGCTAAAGTGAGTGGGCATATATGTATAATCGTATTTAAAGCGTAACAGTTTTCTTGCATGTTTTGTGTTGTGTATATATATATATATCTCGATTCTATATATGCTTACTTCGTCTACAGATTAAAGAAAATTACATCTCATTAAGATCTATTTAGATTTATGTTATTTTTACAAAATTTAGAAGACGTAACGCAAGGTAATAGAATAGCTTTAAAATTCTCGCTCAGCCTAAGCCCGCATTTAAAATTTGTTAGGCTTAACAAAAAACTGAAATCAAGGTGGTCGGCCAAAGCGCTCAATGGCTCAATAAAAAGCTTACAAAATTAAGATTTTTTTGTTGATTTTTCTTTGTTTTAGGTGTTTGTGGGGGGGTTCGTTTAAATTAAAGCTTATACTTAAATGTGATATATTTCATATATATATAAGTATATAGTTGTATATTTAGTAATACGATTCGCGGTTTCAAACTAGACCCTTGTACATTGTATGTGTGTATGGGGTGGGGGTGTGGAAGGTGTGTTTGTGTGGGTGTGTAAGTGTCTCAGTGTGTCTGTGTGCAAGCCAAAAGGTAAACCAAACTGTAACTCAGACGCTGCTTCTCCTGATCTAACAGAATGGAGTTTTCGTTTAAAGGATTAGGCGGATTCTCAAAAATGGTTCAGTAGAAGTCGGGGCTTACTTGGATGGTAATTCAAAATCAAGATTCTATCTACGGTTCCTATTTGCTGCTGCTGCTGTTTTTAATTCAATTTGTTGATTGTTTTTAAGTATTTAATAAAGCTGCTCGCTACAATCCTTTCTTGGCTCACTAACAAATTAGTTTACGTTTACGTTTTAATTATAATGCTATTTCTATTTATGTGTTTAAGTTTTTAAGTTGAACTAAACCTTTTTTTGGACATTTCTGATTTTTTTTCTTTTTTTTTGAAGTCAGTGCTATTTTTAGCTCTTTTATATTTTATACATTAACGAATAAATATATATTTATATTTATATATTTGAATGTATATATTTCCTAGCGTATGCTTTCATATTTAGGCAGCCTACAGAAAGGTGAAAACGGGCCGAGAAAGTTGCCAAACGGAAGTGTGGGACCGAAACTGAAGCTGCCCAGAAGTGCTCAAAGGTAAGTTTAGTTTATTGGCGGGTGTTCCTCTAAATTAAGTCTGCACCAATCGCGAAGTGTCGGAGCCGCCGTTACTGCTGCTGTTGCCGCCGCCGCTGCTGCTGTCCACGAACAACGTGGATGCATCGATACCGGAGGTATTCGGCGAATGCATCACGGCACCCGCTAACAGATCATCGCCCACGTCGAGGAAGTCATTGAGGAAGGCGCTATCTGCCGAGCCACCAATCGTCTGCTGCAGACACTTGAGGTTCTTGTCGGCAATCTCGAGCGCCCGGTCCATAGCTTCGCACTCGGCTTGTTGCACTGCAGCAGCATCATGGATTCCAAGCGAAGGCGAAGGCGAAGGCGACAGCAGCGGAGGCACACATGGATTAGTACAATGAAAAGCAGAACAATTAAAATTGCGGTTATATACACACCAGATTCGAACAACTCGTTGAAAGCATCGTCCGGCAGCGTGTCGAACACATTGACCAGATCGTGCTCCTCCAGCAAGTGGGCACCATTTGCTACCAATGCTATGTCATCTGCAAACGATTTAGATCAAGATTAGTTTGGGTTTGATGGATAAATACAAGATATTCGACCCACTCACCAGCATCGTTAGCGCCAATCAGTTCGGACTCGCTCAACCCTCCCAATCCAGTGTCCTCTGAACTGGCGTACGCCGAGCTATTCTCGCAAATACTAAGCATTTCCTGGCCCAGAATATCCGCCGTGTTGGCCAGACCCCCTGTTGCATGCCCGTTTTGCGCGATGATCGGCTGGCCCATAGCACTTCCAAAAGCCGTACTGAATGACGGGAAGCTGTGTTGCTGCTGGCTGTTGCTGTTGGTGAAGTTCATGTTGTTGTTGTTGTTGTTGAAATGCACGCTATTGTTGTTCTGGTTGCTAATATTGTTGTTATTATTGTTGTTATGATGGTGCAACTCGCCACCAGCTGCTGCCAGTTGAGCCACAATCTGGCTAATCTCTTCGGCCTTTATGTTGGCGTTTGCCAGCAAGTTGAGGCCACTGTCCACTTGGACTCCAGAACTCAATTGGTTTTGGTCTACGAACTTGAACACGGGATCAAAGATCTCCAATTTGGGCACCACCTGCTGCTCTTGTTGTTGCGACTGCGGCTGCTGCTGTTGCTTCGCATGGAAGTCGCCGCTGAGCGGTACCAGGGCCGGCGGTATGGAAAGCTGTGGCATATTCTGAACTGATGCCACTGTGGAGTGCGAGGAGTGCGAGTTGCTAGCAATAGATTCCAGCGAAGTGGTGCTGCTCTTGCGCTGCATTCCTGAGGATGGAATCAGAGGCAGAGTGTTGGCTTGGAGTGTGTGGGTTTGGAGTTGCGGCACGAACTGCTCCGCCAGCGGTTTCCTGCCACGTTTCTGAGGACGTGTGACGGGACTCGAGTTGGCCTTACGCTTGCGCTGCGTAGCGCCGACACTCCCACCACCACTACCGGCTACTCCAACTCCAGCGGGAGGTACACTGTGTCTCGGAGCTGGTCGGGCCGCGTCCAGGCCCGTCCGCAGGTGGCTGTGCACCTTGCACAAGGCCAGCGTGTGCAGGACATCGAAGACAGGAGCCTGACAAGCAGTTCCATCCACTCGCCAGGCCACACAGGGCTGGAACAACTGCTGGGTGTCGTTGTTGACGATGTGGCGTTCGCAGTGTGCTGCCATGCTCAAAGTGGGAAGCTTGCAGTTGGCCACTAGACATCGATTCCCAATGCCACTAAAAAGAGAAATAAAATTAGTGAACGTTCACGATTCAAACCCGATTTATGCTTACATTCCCTGCTGCTGTGCGGCGTGATCCTGGTATTTAACCAGCAGATTCTGGACACTCTGCAGCCGCTGCTTGGCGGCACGCAGCGGCAGCTCCTGCAGCGAACGGGTGGAAAGCAGCTGCAGAGCCTGCCGCCGCAGTAGACCTTTCTTCACTGCAATCCTCTCCTCCCGCTTGTTACTAGGCGAGAGCGGCGTGTCCGCGGACACATCTTTGGAGTAGTTTAGGCCGGAAGAGTGCATCCAGTACTGTTGCAGGCAGTAGGGCGAGTCCCCCGGAAAGTTCTGATTTTCATTCAGAGCCACGGACCCGCGCTTCGAACCGGATGTGGGGCGTCGCTGTCGAGTCGTCGGCTCATCCGTCTTGCTTATAAGAGATGTCGCCGGTTCCTGGGGTGGTGGCATTACTTTCTTGGCGGCTAAGTTGTTTCGGTTGTTGTTGGTATTTGAGTTGCCTTTTTTGTTGGCGACTTTGGAAGACATTTGTTCAGTTTTCTTGGCTGAAGTGGGGGTTATGGCCGGTGCGAGTGGGATGGAGACTGATGTTTTCTGCAGTGGGCTGGGAGCACTGGCTGGAGGCGGTATCTGAGGGTGCAGTTGGGCCAGCAACGGTGGTGGAGTTTTGATCTCCGGCGTAGGCGGAGTAGGCGGCGTCAAAGGGGTAACCAGCTTGACTCCCCCCACAGACACTTCCGCATCGGCTGTTCCTGCCACTTTCGGCTTCCGGAATATAACATTAACGGGTATGTCACTGAGATCGCTCTCCTCAACATTTTTGCCGGCGGAATGTTTCTGTGATGGGACGGCAGTCTGCGTCGGAGCAGAGGCTTTGAAAACCGTCAGAGGGGGCGGCTGGGTGTAGTTGTAGGTAACCGATTTGTTCAGTGACTCTCCAATGCTGTTGTTGTTCTGGATCTTGATGTTGTTGTTATTGTTTATTTGGCATACCAACGGCAGGGACTTCTTCTTTTTCAGGCACTCCACCTTCTGCAGGTGCTGCGCCAGGGTAGTGTGATGGAACTTCGAGGGCGGCAACGGTAGACCGGTGCCCTTGGGCGACACCGATATCGGGGCCACCATGGCGGTCACTGCTCCGTTGGCCGGCGGCAGAGTTGGCGAGGGTAGTGAGGCGGGCGATGTGGGCGGGCTGACCAGCGCAACCGCAACAGTCTGCTGCTGCTGCGGCGGCTGCTGCTGCGGGTGAATGAGCTGCACCGGTTGCTGCTGCTTCTGACTGTTGTCCAGCAGCAGCGGCGTCTGCCAGAGCGACGGTGTATGGGAATACAGCGGCGGTGGTGGGGCAGTCAGCTGCTGGCAGGGCTCGGAAGGCTCAGACTTCTCTGGCTGCTGCTGCTGCGGGCGGACTATGCACACATTGGCCCGCTTCGGGGACGCCTGCGACTGCGACTGCAGCTGCGGCGTTTGCTGCGACAAGTGCAGCTGCAGATGCACTGGCGGAAGGACTGGTTGTCTCTGAGATTGCGTGGCATAATGGAAATTCGTTGTTGTTGCTGTGCTGGCTGGGGTTGCTAAAGACGCCTGCGCCTTTGCGGGTGCTGCCTGCGGGACTGCTGCTACTGCGGAACTGCGTTGGGCCACCAGGCCCACCTTCCTGCCGCTCGTGGCAGCTCCAGCTGCTATTTGCCTCTTGTTGCCGATGCAACTCCGGTTGCTGGTGCTGTCGCTTAAGCGGGCTCGAGATTTCTGGAGAAACACAAATCATAAGTTCAGAAATACAAAGAAGTCGCTACACCCTCCTACCTGTGCATTGAATAAAATGGGGGGTGCAACTGCCACGGCCTCTGTGAAGGCATAGGGATCCGCGTCCTCGGACGTCGTCTTGCTGGCTATGCTCTCCACTGGCGTCAGCGTTACTGCTGTTCCTGCCTTTGCTGAGACACTGATTGTAGCTGCTGCTGACGAGGCTGGTGCGGCGAGGCTCCTGTTTCTGCTGGCGGGATTCCTAGGTATCGTGGCTGTGGCGGCGGCTGAATGGAGTCTGTACACTTGCTGACATGACATGTCCAATGTGGAGCCGATGCTGTTCCTCCGCTAGCTTCTGCTCTTCGGGCTCTGCTGTTGCTGCTGTCGTGTGGCTCTGCGTTCTGCGTTCTGGGTTCTGGGTTGGTTGGGTGTGTGTGTGCTCTGCGCTCGACTCTCTCTACTTGATCTGCAATGGCATTTGGGGGGAAAAAATCGATAAGCTGAAGTTCAGAAGGAAGACGTCATAAATGGGCGTTGTCACGTGCTCTCGGCCGAATTGCATTCGCGCACTCGCTTCCACATCTGGACACACAGGCACACAGCCCCATACAGACCCCGTCCCCGTCGCCCGTCGCCCGTCGCCCGTCACCCGTCTCCCGAAGCCGAGCAAACGAATGCGATAATAAAAACAAACTACAATCAAAATAAATAAATCTGCTCGCCGAAAACCAGTTCAAGTGAATCGTTCGGCGGTTCGTTGCTTTCTTTCTGCACCGCCGCCTGCTCCTTTCCCCGCCATTTCTCTTTCGTGTGCCTGCTGGCCCCCATCCTCGCTCCCTCTGTTCTCTTTTTCGCCGCTGGCCCCGTCGCGCTAATAGCAAATGCTGATAGCGCAGCAAAATCGCAATAATTAAAAATAATAAACCCAGACACCCCATCGCCAGGCGACAGTGGCGGCCGTGAGAATAGTACCACTCTGAGTTCTGACTAGGAGGAGCTCCTTTCTATCAATTAAGTGAGAACTAAGACCCATGTTACTATCCATCTTCCCGCTGCCGTGGCACACAGATCTGCATATCGAACAAATCGAAAACAACTGCGTTGGAATATTATTATTGAACTTAGCCATTCTCGGGGAGAGGGAGAAATGGTAATTCCAGCAGATAAGCACAGAAGGGGAAGGGGACACATCTCGCACTGAAGACTAAAGAAAAAGTTGGGGGAAAACACTTTTCTGGTGCGAAGAAAGCGCGCTTCCGCTCCCTGTCTTCGTGCTCCGGCCGCTTATGATTAGTTTCGCACATTTCGATTCTCGCTGGTGATTGCCAGCCCAGGAACGAGTTATCCCACTTGGCTGCGAGTGGAATGCGCCTTTGTTTGTTTATGCTTCCTCACATTTCCCGAGAACGAAGAAAATGAATTTCCAGCGGCCCCCATTGACTTCATAGACCCCAACAGACCCCAACGGAAGAGACCACAAGCTTTATTGTACAAGTACGAGTATTAAAAACAGCTTTAAACTTTATTTTTTCAGATCCTTCGGGCACAAAGAAGCCATCTGGCCATCACCTGCTCCAATCCACTCCCACTAACTCCCACCTCGTGCGTTCGAGTACGTGACTGTTTTGTTTATGATTTTTATGCTTTTTCATTTATTCCTCAGCCGCTGGGTTGCTGGGGACAGACATTGAAAGATCTTAAGGTTAAAACACAGCACACACGCACGCACAGGGGAAGTGCGAGTAAATCAGTAAGCCAACAGCAGAGGTTTTTGATCCTAAGCCCGCAGACGAGACGAAGTCCAAGATTTTAGCGAACAAACAAAAGACAGGCGGAGATGAAGGAAACCGCACGAAAGCGAACTGTCGATAATTGCAAATAATGACGATGCTGGGAATTTGTTATTGTTTGCCTTTGTTGTTGCAGCGTCAGCCTGGCACTGGCCGTAGTATTTGTGGTTCTGTCGAGCGATCGCCATCCGAGGCAAAGCCAGCCAGTCGCCGCTTTTGGCCGTTTTAGGTCTGAAATGTTAACCCGTTTTTGGAGCCGTCCAACTTGGAAACACGCTCCAATGATAAGAAGAACCGAGACCAGCCAGCGACCAAACGAGAAGAGCCGAGACAAAAGAAGCCAGAGCCGCAAGACAGCCGCCATCGGACCTGAACAAAAAGTCGAGTCAACTGGTGGTGCTGGTGGTGGAAGCCTTACAAATCGCCGCTGGATGTTCGGAAGATCACTGATCTCTAGATAGTTATTGCTGAAGTTTGGACTCTAAACCGGACGAGTGGTGGCTAGGAAAATGGCATTATGCTGCAACACAATCGCAGTACCTATCACAGAATACTGGAGACTATAGCTTCCGATCTTGCTAGCTTGTATCTTTCTTAGAGAACAATGTTGAAGAAACACAAATGAGGCAAACGCATGTCGGTGGAACAACACACGAAGGTTGATGGCTCGCAAAGGTCTGCTGGTCGGGCTTCGCCCGGTGGGCCAGGTATCGCTGTCGCTCAGGTAGGCCCCAGAGGCAGGCAGGCAGAGACAGCCGGTCGAGAGGTTAATTACGAGAGCAAATCGCTTGCAGCGTTACGCTTACTGGGCTGGAGCTATTGCTTCGGCAACAACTACCCGAGAACAGCTACCAGCTGGGCGCTTTTCGAAATCTACATGTTTTCCTCCTCAGACCCGGGCTGCTAGCTGATATGAGCAATCAATTCCAGAAACCAGACATCAAACAGATCTGCCATGAGTTCGGTGTTTCCGTGCCGGAATACCTGTTTTCATTTTTTCACACGAGAGATGGCCATAAACACATCGCCTTCGCCCATCCAGGAGCTTTTAATTTATCAGCCCGATGCTCGTCATAGGTATTTTTGGCATAACCACAGCCATATCTCCATCAAGCAGGGACTTCGGGCAGCTCTGTGCTAGGGGCTGATAAGGTGTTCTGTTTTGCTGCAAGAATCGTGTTGCAGCGGCATTGACGCACCACTTGGATTGCATTCAACTGCACGCTGCAGCCCCAGAGGGGCACAGACCGACCGACCGACCGAGCAAAACCCGTTTGCCGCTTCCTTCATAACCGGAAACTGAAGGCTAAATTTTGCAAAGCAGAAAAGGAGAAAAACAATCCAACACAATGACGACACGGCGAGGGGCCACCAGGCCAGGGAAAAGGGGCGCAGCGGCAGCTGGAGATTGGGATGGAAATTATGGAGATGGAGATGGAGAGCCAGACATGCGGTTCGGCCAACGAGCTCAAACTCCATCTGCAGCTTGGCCACTTTTGAGCGGTTAGTGCCGTTTCTTCTGTTTACACCACATTTACGTGGGCTCGTCGTCGTCGTCCACTTCCCTTCCCAGCAGAGCCCCACCGAGTACACTTTGCCTCGAAATCACAGACACTTCTTCCTCATCCGCTTGGATTTTATTTTATTTGATATTTTGAACGCCCGATCCGTGGGAGAGTGGCCGGAATACACAAACAGTTTCCTGTCCTTCTCTTGGCAGAAGCTGAGCTTTGAAATAGATTCGAGGCAGCGATGACTCCGCTGATCACTGATTCCACCACTCGCTGCATTTTGACATTTTTTCAAGTTGTAGTTTCGAGTAGACGATTTTTTCAGTGACGGGCGGGCGGGCAGCTGTTATTGCCACAACACACACACACACACATCTGTTCCGTTAAAGCCAGGCCAACGATTGTCTCGGTTTCTCACGGACTTGTTTCCACACTGGAAGATTTTTGGCAAAACAAACACCAACACACATGCACGCGATCGTCACGGTGATTAAGAGGGGGCGGGCAAGGTTATAGAGCTCCCACACATCTGTCGCTCACACACACACACACACACACGCACACGTACCAATGCGCCCATAAACAAATCCAAAAAACTAAAAACAAATTACGAATTCCGTGTAAATGAACTTTGGTGGGGAGCGCGCTTTGAGTTTCTTTTGCGTTCTGCTTCGCATGCGGGGCGTTTGGGCGGATTGTGGGTGGAGGGGACTCGAGAACCGCTGTTGCCGGCGTTTTTATGATTTCTCTCCTTCCTGTTTCGTATACTTTTTTTTTTAAGGCGGTGGCGGTGCGCCGCCCTCGCCCTTTTTCTCTTCGCTTTTGCGCTCCTTCGCTTTCTTCCCCACGGGCCCCCTTCCAAACACAAACACACACACACACTCACACTCACTCAGACTCACACAGACACTACACTTGCGCATAGAGTTGCACTTGCACCGTCGAGGGTTTTCCATTAACTGCTTTTACTTCGGAGCAGAATCAATGCTGCTTTTGTTTTCGGCTTGACAAGCTTTTTTCGTTTTCGTTTTTGCTTTTCCGTTTCTGCTTTGGGGCTTTGATGCAAAACAAGAATGCGTCACGGGCAGTACACACACACACAGTACACACTCTCACACCCACAGTGGGGCTCACTCACACAGGCACACAGAAAACCGAATACAGCCGCGAGAGCCAAAACCAACCGTCTGATGGGAGTCGCACGTCAAAGTGGCGCCGCAGCTTTTTTGTTGTTTGAGACACCCTTCGTGTGCCAGGGTTGTCGGCTCGCCGTCAATCGAAGAGAGAACTGAACACTACACCGATTCGAGACCGAACACATCCACTCTGTTTGCAGGCAATTAAATAAGCTTTCTTATCCCAAACTGGCTAAAATTTGACTTAATTAACTCGGCAGGAATACTTTTAATCCCAATTCAGCAGAAACGTCGACAACTCTGAGCCTCCTCTCTCTCTCAGCACGCACACATGCACATGTTCGATACACAGACCTGGGAATTTTCTGCTGCAAAATTTTCTTCTCAAAGTCCACTTTCAAATGCAAATTGTACCATGTAAACTGTTGTTTGCGAACTCAAGAACACTCCATTGCTTTGGGTGGATGTTTATTGCAGCCCATTCAGGTCTCTCTGTCAAGGGGGCGTTGCTTTAAATGCGTTTTTCGAATAAATTTGTTAAATCGCTTTGCAATCGGGCGACACGCAACTCGATGGTACACCAACACACACACACTTGTTCCTGGGTGTGTGTTCGTGAGAGAGAGAGGTCTTCGGTATTCTTTGGAGGTTCGTGAAACGGGCACCTTTTCTGGTATTTTTTGTGTCAGCCGATTTCTTCGGAGTTTTAACCAAAAACATCGATAGAAAATCGATGTTTTCAAAAATAAAATATTTTTAAATTTATTTGATATGTAAACTTTAAATTTATTCCAAACTTGTATTTACTAAAGCTCCAAAAAATATATTGAAACAAGAGGAATATTCATAATTCGTGAATTTTATTGTTAAACATAAGTTTAATGTTCGGTTTGAGATGAGTCGGCATTGTTTCGGACGGTAAACCCCTGTTTTCTTTTAACCCCGATAGTTTTTCTTGTGTTTTAAAACATTATAGCAAGCTGCTTAATTCACAGCTAAGGTAAATCCATTCCTAGGGAAATCATCAGGGACTCGTCTAGAAATTTCCCTCTGTAACGAATCACCTGTGAAATGTGCTGGAAAATTTCAATTCTTTGAAAATTCATAAAGTCTTGAAAATGTAATGGTTAAAGAAACCTGGTTAAAGAAACCCTCAACTAGAAGGTCGTCCGGAACCAAAGCTCATATACCCTGCAGGTAAACCCCATAGGATCAATTGTACACTATTAATTTTTTGATTTCTTGTCCCTGAACATTGTTTGATAGAGTCGGACAACTCTGGAAGTCGTCTTTTGTTTTCTATAGTCTGAGCTACAGGACACGGAGGATGTGATAGGGTGCTTTTTTTTATTGATTAGTGCCTTAGAAAGTGATTATACACTCTGCAAGAGTATAAAAGCCCCGATTGCTCAACTACGATTACGTTATCTGGACCCGGCTCCACTCGCACCAGAGTATAAACACGACGCTACTCTCCGGTAATCCACAATCTGAGACCCCTGCTCGAAATTAGTCTCATTCGGCCGTTCAGCTGTTCGCTACCCACATCGTCTGAAAGCTGAAGCTGTATATCTGATCGATCCGGTCCGGCATGGGAAGTTTTCCAATTCTACTTGTCGCAGCCGTTGTTGTTGTTGGCCTTGCGAGTGGTGAGTGTACGGAATCATAAACAAGTCCCGCTGGAACGCGGCTAAACCTCCCAACCACCTATCTCCAATCTCCGATCTTCCAGCTCAGTTAGCCCTCAACTGCGTGTCTAAAATTCAGAACCGCAGGGTCACAGGTCACTGCATTTCAATTTGGGACTGTGACTACTTCATGCGTCTCCTGGCCTCTGGCGATCCCTCCCAGAGCGATCGAAATCTTCTGCGGGAGAATCAGTGTGGCACAAAGGACAACGTCGTTCAGGTATTTCGCTGTGGATGGGAAGTCCGCTTCCGCTGGATTTGGGGGTTCAAACCGAAAGAAGATAACCGAAAAATGTGATAATTAGACGTATTACTTGCTGTTTTCAGGTTTGTTGCCCCAGCACCGCAGGTCTGGGCGCCTTGACCCATCCATTGCTGCCTCAAAAATGTGGGAGGGTCCGGTGGCAACGATCAAATGAGACGGCAACAAGCATCCGGGAGTTTCCCTGGCTGGCCTTGATAGAGTACACAAGGGGTGAGGTCTTCGAGTACTACAAAAAATCCCGTCTGACCTTTCTCAAATCCCAGCTAACCAAGAGAAGTTCCACGGTTGTGGGGGAGTCCTGATCAGTGAACGGTACATCCTGACGGCTGCCCACTGTCTGTCCCAGGCTGCGGCTCTGGATCTACACATCACAGCGGTTCGTCTGGGCGAATGGGACACAAGCACCAATCCGGACTGTCAGTACCACGAGGACTCAAAGCAGGCGGAATGCGCCCCACCATACCAGGACATCGCTGTGGAGCAGCAGGTCCCACATCCTCAGTACAACCCCGCTAACCTTAGTCAAGTATTCGATATTGCTCTAATTCGTTTGACTGCTCCCGCGCAGCTCAATGAGTTTGTGGAACCGATCTGCCTTCCTAACAAGCAGCTCCGAGCCGACGAGCTGGAGGGTCTGGTCACCGAGCTCGCTGGTTGGCAGGCGAAGAGCAGTCCGCGAATGCAGAAGAGCACCGTCACCATATCCTCGATTGACGAGTGCCAACAGAAGTACTCCGCCCAAAGCTTGAACATTCAGTCCTCCCAGCTCTGTGGGTTGGCCAATGCGAAGGAGTGTCACGGCAACTCAGGCGGACCCCTGATGCTCTTCAAAAACGATGCCTACCTGTTGGGAGGACTTGTGTCCTTTGGACCCGTACCATGCCCGACGACCGGTTGGCCGGACGTCTACACCCGGGTAGCCTCCTACATCGACTGGATACATGATAATTTAAGGGCTTAAAAAAGGACTGTTGCTTGCATGAGTTTTCAAAAACAATCAATAAAAAATGTTGTTCAATAAAGATTTTGTCGCGAAACGGAATACTTATTGATACTCAGTCATTTCGAATTACGCGCCACTAAGAAATGTCAAAACTTGGAAAGTTCAAAGCCTTTGGGACTTTATAATAAAGGCAGATAAAAACTAAGATAAAATAAGGCAGATAAAATTATTTTGAACTAAATTGACACAAGTTAACATCACTTATTTCTGTTTTCCATAACAATAAAAAAAGGAATCTCTTATGAATGTCTAATATACAAATATTTGTTTAAAAATTATGCTTCTTCTAAACCAGTATTTAAATTCGAATTCCCTCTTCTCTTGCGAACTGGAAGGATCCACCCACACTAATTTCCCTCTTTCGCGAACCGGGTGGGTATTTTTGAACCAGGAGGAATAAAAGAACGGCGTCTGGGCACACTAATCTGACAAAAAAGTCCCACAGTATCAATACAGTGGGCACAAGCAAAAAAAAAACACCAAACAAAAGGAAAACTAATTGCCACTGTGCGGACGTGTGTTGAGTTTCGGAGATTTGGTTCCGTTTGGTTTGGATTCCGGTTTAGAATGTTTTGAAGAATCTAAATTTTCGCAAGCTCGATTATTTGCAAAAGTACGAACCATCAACTACCAATTAAAGTGAACTCCGAGGGCGACGCATCTGGACTTCGGGACAGTATCATGGCAGAATCGGTGAAGACAGGTAATAATTTGCGGAAAAAAAGGAAACCCAAAGGCGATTGGCTCATTAGGCTGATGTCTTGACTTCTATTGCTGGTTTTTGATTGGAGGCGGTCGATTTTATCAATTTGTTTCCCCCTTTTCAGATAGCACCAGTCAGCAAAGGCCTCTGGATGGTGGCGGCGGAGGAGGAAGTGGAGCGGGCAGCGGCGGAGGGGGCGGAGGAATCCCAAAGCGCAAGCATCGTCGCGGGAAAAAGTCCAAAATGCTGCCCAAGAAGACCAAGAATCAGTATCCGCAGTGGAAGCTGGACATGCCAGCCAAGGGTGCGGGAGGCGGCCATGTGGAGGGAAATCCCCGTCAGAGTTCCAGTCGGACCAAGCTGGTCCGCTCCAGGTCGCTGCTCGTGCCCTACAATACCAATCGCTTCTTGATGGAGGAGCATATGTCGGAGCTACCCAAAGAAGACTTCGACGACAATTGCTTCAGCTCACAGACGGAGGACCAGGTGCTCTTCCTCTCCAAGGAGTTCTCCAATGTCTACGAGAGGGCCCGTCTTGAGCGTTTGGAGACGATGAGCAAGCAGGACTTGATCCAGGAGTGCCTGGCAATCGAGGACCGCTACTCCAAGGCCCAGAACGTGTCCAAGGAGTTTGGAGCTAAGATTCGAGCATTGGAAGAGAAGATACGCCAGCTGAGCCGGGAGAATCAATGTGAGAGTTTTTGAAAGTTGACTCTTCAATTGGTTCATTTTAATATTCTTTCAGTGATCCGCTCCTATTATCTGCGATCGTGCCCGACTTCAGCCGGACCGGCAGCAGCAGCTGCGGCCGCCGCCTCACCACCATCTGCGGTGGCACCCACCCCCAGCTCCGCTCGTGAACTGCAAGCCAGGCAGCAACCACCGCAGCAGCCACAAGAGCTGCTCCAGCCCACGCCCATGGACTCCTCGAGCGAGGACAGCGAGAGCGACAGCAGCAGTTCTACGTCCAGCACGTCCAGCAACTCCTCTTCGTCGAGCAGCGATGGGCACGAAATGGGCGTGGCAGGCTTGAACATAGCCAACGGGCATGCCGAACGGCACGACAAAAGCCGCTCTCGCTCTCGCTCCAGATCCCGTTCCCCCATCCACCTAAACGGCCACGCCAATGAGGAGGAGCGCCAGGCTCTGTTGGACAGCAACCAAATGGATGAGGACGACAACTCCAGCGACGGCATAAAGCAGGGCGACGCTGATGTGAAATAAGGCGGAAATGGCCCTCCGACAGTGTATATAAACGAGAAGAAGTTTTGGCATCCTCGGACCATGTCCCTGATGTCCAACCTTGTTTAGTCTTAAGTCATCATCATCCGCATTTTGTCCAAAACATTCATTAGCATTACGAGCCCCCCAATGTATTTTGTTGACATTCAATCTGTAACATACTTCAAAGTTTAAAGACGTTGCCTCGATTTTAATGGAATTTTTTTAATGAATCCGATTTGTAGGAAAATAAAACGTTTCGATTGCGAAGTACGAGAGTATTTTACTTTTAATTCATCATTTTAAATTCACAGATTTAACTATAAAATGTTAACTTATATTAAATACAAACATTAAATGATCTTAGCCCTAGTACTTTGGCCCGAATCTTTCATTTTGTCGGCGATGAGCTTTACCATAGATTTGTATTCAGTCGCATAGAGGCTCTTGGAAATGGCCGCATATCTAACACCCAGGAGGTTCTGTTCCTCCAAGCTTGCATTGGCTTTGACTTGTACCTTCTGAGGTCCTCGCACTGGTATCCAGCCACTGACCGGCTCTTTGTTGGCCAGCATAGCCCCGCGAATAGCCAGGTTAAGCCCCATTACAGAAAGGTTATCATCTCGGTACTCGTTTAGCATGCAATCCGCCAAACCCATGTCGTGAATGGCGTCCACAATGTCCTCAATATCCTTAAAGTGGGGTAGGTAGTTGGCGTGGATAAAATTCACAAAGTTTCGCGGCTCGGTGCAAAAGGATTCGGTTATGACCTCTGGACTATGTTGCAGGCGCTTCGAATCGTTAACTGAAAGCATTCAGGATAAGGAAAGATAGAGGACGCATTCCTTCCAGAACTTACTCTTGGGATTCATCACCCTGCCCATGGCGTGCATTAGGGTGATGGACTCATCCCGTCCAATTGACCTTAAGGTGCTCTGAGTTTTCGTTTTGCGACCCTTGGTGGTTGCCGCTACACTCGCATCGAGCTGTTTGGTGGGCATACTCGGCACTCCCAGCAGGGAGCTGAGATGCAAGTTGATTAACGCGTTTCGGATGTCGCCCTGTGCCCCCACCACAATTGACTCCAGTACCGTTTGCGCCGGCACCTTGTAGATGGTCTTGTTGTGGGGTTTTTGCATCACGGAGCAGAAAGACTTCATGGACTTTTGCATGATGGTTGATGCAATAGGATTGAAAGTGATGTGCTCAATGCGATGCTTGGCCTTTAGTTGCTCCGGAAATAAACGATAGCTGATGTTTAGCCCCCGGGACTTGGAATCCGCCACTATGAATATCAACGGTGACTTCCCATAGGAGGAGTAATCGCTTTACAAAGAGATTCTTGTAAACAACAAAGTGCTTTCAAAAAACGGTGTTACTTACTCCAGCAATTCTTCGAAGGAAGCCTCTCCTTCACCCAGGAAGATATTGGGAAAGTCCTCGACCAGAAGCAACCGCTTCTCCTGCGATACCAGCAGGGACTTGTAACGCGAAGCTCTCAGCAGGAAACTCTTGAAAGCCTCCAAGTGAGAGCCCACATAGCCGCTGCCACTTGGCTGGTCTCCCAGCACCGTGACTACCTCGCAATCCACTGGGTTAATCCACTCCTGGACCTGGTAGCCCATTTCCTTGGCCAGGACCCGTAGGGTAGCAGTTTTCCCCGCCCCTGTAGGTCCCGTCAGCAGGCATATTTGTGCGGGAAACTTCTTTCGGACTGCTTCGCAGTGCAGCAGCCAGCTGCGAACCTCGCCGACCTTCTTGGGATGCACGGCCAGTTCCTCGCTAGAGCCGGGAGCAAAGCCCTCAATCCAGTTCTCGCTGATGGCAGGTGGGGGCGCCTCATCATTTTCCAACGACGTGAGATCCACCACATCTTGGCTAATCGATGTATTCTCGCTCGTAGTCCTTGAAAGGTGGGAAAAGCTGCCGGCTCGTCGACTTCTCTTCGCTGGAGTGACGCCGGAGGAAGCTGGGCTTGAGGTGAGGTTCATCTCGCTGAAGGCACATTTTACCCATTTTGCCTACGCAGTTCCCAATATTATAAATTGTTTTAAATGCTAAAGAAATTTAAAAGATGTTTACCTTTCGTGCGCTCATGCTTCTTCTTACTTATAGTGTTGCCAGACTATATAAAAATTGCGGGAATCGTGGAAGTAGCTGTTACTTTTTAAATTCTCAAATATGATTTCCCTGATCTGTTCTTATTCAAATATTCAATTAGCGTTTTAATCAAAAAAATTAAAATAATAAAACAAATAAAAATCTTAATAAAATACATATCTTATTTTTTTTTATGTACCACAAAAGAAAGTGTAACTTCTTTGCTTTCTTCCAAAGTTAACAAAATAAATATGTCTTTTTTTTGCCTTGAATGAAAAATAGAATCAAACACAATTTTGTAATTTAGGTGAACATATATTTTATAACATAACTTCGGTTCTATACACGTTTGATATCTTCGAGGCTGCCGTTTTATGCTAAATACATAATTTAATTTCAATTTCAACGTAATTCGCAACATTGAGACAGTAAAATTCACTACAAAAGGTTCGTTTCTTATGTTTTATGTTTTCATATTTTTCGCCTCATTTCTTTACTTTTCAATATCCCAGCTGTACATCTTGTTAATTGATTACTTCGAGGCGGCGCTTTGTTGTGACAATTGAACTTCTTTGGTTTCTATTTACAAAAGCATTCTTCTTACTGCGTACAAACATGTTACATAAATACAAGGTATCTGCGAAGAGCACACAGACACGGTTAGGGCTAAACTAAACTTAACAAGCGGCGCTTAAACTTTAACCATTGAGATACATAACTTAGCACATGAGTCAAGCGATGCCTATGTCTAAATAGTGGGTCGATCGGTTCAGGAATGAATATCAGAGTCGAGTCGGGCTTAGTTGCAGTCAGGGTCAAATAAAATTTGATTGTATCTTAACTAAAGCTTAAAAGTCGAGTCCACAAGGGCGGGAGCCTGCTTGTCCTCGGGGCTGAGGCGATACCTACTCTGACTTTTTAGTTTTTTCCAAAATAAACTCTCTCTCAATCTCTTTAAACTTAGTTTTTTACATTAAATATACATAGGTAATTCATTAGATATAAACTCAAAATTCAGATTTCGTAGGAATAGGTTTAAGCCTAAAAACAAAAAACAATTTCTCAGATTATTTACATTTAAATAAAAAAGTATTCTGCACTCATAAATAAGGACTTTTCAAAGTATTATCAAAATGAGTTTTGAAAAATATTTCACATACATGGTGTTCTTAAAAAACTAGCCGTAAGCAACGGAATCATCTTCAACATAAACCTAAAAAATCTGTAAGGAACTGTGTCCTGTCTCACGTCCTAGAACCCTACTCCTTGCCCCCGCCCAGTGCACGGTCTTAGTCTACTTGTTCTGCTCGAATCGTTGCGCCAGCGACGCTATGCTGGATTTCGGCGCCGTTGTAGTCTTCACGGTGGGCGGAGTGGGGGCCGTCGTCCCGTTCAGCCGCTTTCCCGGAATGCCGCCAGCGGCTCCGCCGCTAAGCGACGGCTTGGCCGAGAGCGGCTTGGGCTTCTGGATAGTGGCCGAGGGCGCGGATGTCGCCCCCATTCCGTTGGGCAGTGTTTTGCTTGTGCTTTTCACAAAAGACTTGGGACGGGAGGCCGTGTTGTTTCCTCCTCCTGCAATGCTACCGCCGCTGCTGCGCTTGAGCTGGTGGAGAGCCACTGGGGCCACAGGCTGACCGCCGGTTCCCGCCGGCGGCTTGAAGCTTGACATGCTGGGAGGCGGCGCAGACTTGTCCGTCACTGTGGGCTTTACCCGGGCCACTGGGGCGTTTACAGCCGCCGGCCGATGATATGTGCTGGCTGCCACTGCTGCCTTCTCCTCCAGGACACTGCTAGCCGGCTTGGGCGGGGCAGGTCGTTGGGGACTCTTGGGAGCATCGGCTGGAGGTGCCGCGGCTCCCACCGCCACTGGCTTGCCCGAGTATACTGACTCTCCGTTGATCTTCTCCAGCTCGTTGACGATCTCATTCAGCAGCCCCATGTCACTGCCATTGCTTGTCCGGTTGGCCACCAGATCGCTTCTCTTCAGAGTTTGGGCCGCCGGCGGAATCTCGTCAATTACCGAGTAGATGTCGTCGTTGGAGGCGCGGGTTTCCCGCTCGACAAACTCGCAGTCGTCGTAGGTGTTCTCCACCGACCGCTGGGCCGTGGAAACGGGTCGTTGGTAGCCCGAGGCGGATGTGATCGAGTTCGTCTTCTTGACCACCACTGGTGGAGGCCTGGGAGGGGGCGATTTTGGTCTGGAGGTTCCACTGGAGTTATTCACCTGACCACTCTTGGGACGCGGCAGCCCAGGTGGAGAGCGCATTGAGCCGAAGGACTGCAGGGGGACCTTCTTGGTAGGAGATCTCATTGATTGGGCCCGTTTCACCAGATTTTGGGTTTCCTCCTCGCGGGGAGTGGTCTCCGAGTCGGAGTTGGAGGACTCCGTCTGTGGGGCAGCCGGCACTGGCATAGGAGCCGATATCTCCAAGGTCCTCAACCGCTCCCTGTCAATGTAGGTCTTCTCCTTCAGCGGAGGTTTCTCGTCCTTTTTCAAAAAGGAGGTCAACCGGCGAATGGTGCCATCTCGTTTCATATTCAACTTGGGGTCAGCGTGAAGGGGCACTGGCGGAGGTGGAACAGTGCCCGAGCGGGGAGATAAATCATCGGTGCTGCCCTTCAGGGGTACCATGGTCAAGGTGCTGGAATCCAGTTTCGGCGGCGAAATGATTGGCCTGGCTGTGGATCCCGGATTGGGAGGGGGCAGTGCCGGTGCCGGGCGCACCCACGCGGTTTCCGGCTTAGGACTGGAAGGTGTCTTGGTGGCCGGCGGAGGAGGAGCAGCTCGCTGGGGCGCACCTGCGTCTTGCTGCACGGTGGGCTGCACGAAGGCCACGTTCGGCCCACTGTAGTTCGATGAAGGCGTCGTGGCGTCATTCAAGGGCCGCAGGGTGAAGCCATCGAATTTTCCAAACATTCCAGCGGATGCAGGTGCTGACTCGGTCGGCGACTTCAGTAGGGCGGAGTCCATGTCGTCCGTGCTGCTCGGCGTCGACTTGAGTAGTCCGTTGCCCGGCGGGGGACCAGTGCCGTTTTGGTTGCTTCTGGTGGTGACGGGCTTGCTCACCCCCGAGGACTTTAGGCTGCAAGGACACGAACCAATGTGGATTAGAAATGGGCTCAAGGCAGGACTCTAAAAGTTCAAGTGTTGCGTGTAACATACCAAACGTAAAGCGTGCAAGAACCAAACACCAGTGATGGATCACCGAAAGATAGCTTAGGGGGAGGTGAGTTATAGCTTATAGAAACATTCAAGCAAGAAACATCCAAGTACAAATAAAGTCAACACCAAAACAATTAACACTAAGGGTTTATTTCAAAAACACACACAAAATCAAATAAGCTCTAAAACTAAAAACGACACAAAACTCAGACTGTGAGGTTGGTATATGGTTAAAGGCGTAAGGGGCGTGGCGGGTTAACATGAAAGGATAATCTGATTTCGGTAAACCGAAGTCGGAGTGTATCCCTGCAGATCCTTTGCATTAAATAAATTCGAGTTCTTTTCGTAATTGTTTTTTTTTTTTAGAAATATCACAACATTAGTCCACATCTTGTGATTAATCTTAGGAATGAAAAACGGAATTAAATTCAAATTAAAACTTAATTACTCCTTTGTATCTAGTTCTGGTAATGAATAGAATGTGTATCGGATATACATAGTTCCCTACAGCTCTGCAAGGACACTATAAGCTCGGGCCAAGTCATTCAAGAGTGCGATTAACAAATTGTACAAGAAATCTTATATAGAGTGGCCAAGCGCAGTCATGCATTGTTGCAACAGTTTGTGGCAGTGTAAGCGGCAGTGTAGTGGCCCTGGGGGCTATTGTTGGGTGGGGGCACACCTCGCGGGGCCGCTCTGTATGAACTGGGCGCCCTCGGTGAGCGCCAGCGGATTCGTGGTGGCATGCAACCGCGGAGCCGTGATGTCCAGCTTCCGTCTCAGTGTGCTGTTGTCTGTGATCTGGGGTTCAGTGTCGATGTTTTTAGAATTGGAATGGGAGCTGGACGCGGGGAGAGTGGAGAGCTTGCGCGGCGGCATCTCGTAGCTCTTGCTCTTCGGCACTTGGGGCGGCTGTATGTGCACATGATGCACTGCGTCCGGATTCGACTTGTGACGCGACAGGGTGTGAGTGTTAGTGATGGTGGCCGGGGCCTTGTTAATAACCAATGCCGGGTGTGCTGGGAGGGGGAGGGGGAGGGTTTTAGTGGGGGGTGCAAGAGGTGCAGGACGATTTACGGGGGGTGAGGAAGTAATAGTGCTGCTGTCGGGGCTGCTGCTCCCCTGAGAGGCGCTGCTGCTGATGGAGGTGGTCGTCGATACATACATATTGTCCTTCAGCTTGCCGCTGGTGAAGAATCCGTTCTTGTGGCATTGGTAGAGCAACCAACAGATTACCACGGCCGGCAGGACAAAGAAGAAGAGCACGCACAGGAAGCGCTTCAGGCCCGGGGATCCTGGAAAATATGTAACATTCATTGAAAAAAGGATTGCGAGGATTTGGCGAGTACGAACCATTTGGATCTGTGGCCGGTCCACTGTCCGGAGATCCTCCTGATCCCGCCTTGCCGCAGGACTCCCCTCCGAAGCCGACGTCGCAATGGCAGTGTCCCATACTGTTGCATATGCCGTTTCCGTTGCAGTCGTCCGGACAGGCCTTGCCCATGCCCGTGGAGCGAACGGTGGACACGGGAAGGCATTTCTGGTTCACACACATCTTGTCCTCGCCGCACTTGGCTCCGTTGGGCGTCAGGCCCGGATCTGTGGTTTGCAGGCCCAGGTCCACCACGGCGGTGCGACAGGCCACAATCTTGCGATCGTGACTGACGTAGGAGTGCGAGAGCACCGCCGCTGACTCCATCCCGAACTCGAGACGCTCGTTCAGGTGGATGCAGTGCAGCATTCCGCACTTGACGTGCTCCGCTTCACAGCGCAGGAAGCTGTTTTTGAGGCGGTTGTAGCCACAATTGCCCATCCTGGTGCCGGCCGTGTTTTGGTCGTAGCAGTGCTCCGAGTTCTCTCCCGTCGATCCCCACAAGGTGCGACACTGGTTGGAGTGGGAGCGGCAGTTTCCGTGGAAGCAGTAGGCCTGGCCCCCGTCGCAGGGCTCCGTGTCACGGCGGAAAACATCAGCCGGGCAGTATTCCGATTCGCCCGTACAGTACTCGGGGAGGTCGCACTCGTTCTCCGCCTCGCGACAGGCACTGCCCGCCATCTTCGGCCGACAGGTGGCCAGGTCACAGCACTCTCCGGTGGCGCAGGAGGCGTTCGAGTGCATCATGCAGGTGTGTGCATTGCAGCAGGCATTCTGGCAGTGCTGCGGCAGTCCGCAGTCACACTGCTCCCCCGGTTCCACGAATCCGTTGCCGCACGTTGGCGACTCAAAGAGCCGCTCCGGCTTGTTCCTGAGGCAGTAGTTCATTCCCCGGGAAAAGGCTATGGTCAGCTGGTCGATGCTGCAGCTGCTCCAGCTCACGGGAACCACCGAGGTGCTCGAGGCAGCCATCACGCACTTCTCGTCCGGGCAGTGGCAGTCCGGCGAGTCGTGCTCCATGCCGAAGTTATGCCCCATCTCGTGGGCCATCGTGGTGGCCACCATCGCTGTGTTGGGACTGTGCTGCTTGCTCACGCCGCCGGAGAACTCGTAGGTGCAGATGGGGCCCTTCAGCGCCTTGCCCACCACGCCGCCCTCGAAGGTCTCCTTGGTCAACAGTTGGGCGTTGTCGTTGGGGTGCTCCACCACAAGCTTGGTGCTCCTGTAGTTCAGGAAGCTGCGCAGGGTCACGTCGCCGTCGCTGGAGAACTCGATTTCGTTCGACTCGTTCCAGATCACCACGCCCACCAGCGCCACGAAGATGTTAAGGGGCACGTAGAGCTGAAATACAAGGAGAATCAGGACTTGTCTCGGATTTGGACTGATCTTTTCCTCACTCACCGCGTTGACGATGTTGGCCAGGTTCTTGCAGTGCTGATGCACCTTCTTGGCGCTCTCCTGGAAATGCTTGTACACCTTGTTGTCCACCACGATCACCAGCTCCACGTAGCTGGAGTACTTATTGGCGTTGTAGGGTCCCCGGATCAGCTGACTGCCGCGGTCCGTGCTGCGGCGCCTCCGCAGCACAGTGTGCTGGAACTCCCCCCCGTCCAGGTGGTGGAGAGGTGGCAGTAGCGGATTCCCTCGCACTGTGTTGTCATCCGTAGCCTCGCCGTGGCTGTGGTTATCCCTGTGGCTGTCGTAGCCACAGGTGGCGTTCGTTGGGAGCCTGTCCGCCTGTCTGTTGGGAGAACAAATCGAAGGTAATTTGATATTTCCGTGGCTGCCAAAAGAAATTAGTGGCGGAAGTGACCGGCAACGGCGTAAAACACCAATATAATGAATAGGCGGCGTTCGGCCACGGGTGGGGATACTCTGGAGCAGGCGTTGGGCAAACACGCCCCTGTCAACCCAAAACCCGCAAATATTTGTGGCCCGCGGAAAGGCAAACATTTGCGCAGCCCCTTTGCCGACCCTAGGTTGTATATCTAAAGTGGAGTGGGCGAGCAGTAATTCCAGCACAGAGGGACACGACTCGATAAGCCAAGGGAGCCTCAATCTTGGTCGATATCATTCAACGCACAAATCGATCAGGATCTCTGGACAACTCACCTAAACAGGTAGTGGTGGTCCTGCAGGCGGCCCGTGCTCTCCTCGTGGGGGTGGATGAAGTACGTCTCCCGTCCATCGAAGACGATGCCATCCAGGACGCCGCCGCAGGTGGAGAGCGCCACTATGGAGTCGGGTTGCCCACGAACATGACCCTGGTGGAGCAAAGAAATACATTATGGAGGGAACAGTACACTAGACCCAGGAGCATACCTGATAGTGACACAAATCAACCTCAGTCTTGGTGAAGTTGCGCACCACGTGGCCGCTGTTGGAGGCGGCTCTGGAGGTGGAGTTCTGGTAGCGCAGGAAATGCTTGTCCGGGAGCAGGCCGTCATTCCTGTGCAGGTCGATGATGGTCCGCTTGCCCCCGTGTGTGAAGCTCAGGCTGAAGTGTGGCGTGTGAAGGCCGTCCTGGAAGGGAGAAGGGAGAGATGAGGTGCGATAGAAGCCACGTTAACGAGATTAAGCCATTCCACTCCAGGCCCCGCGGCCAGCCCCGTTTATTTCATTTTCACATGCAAATTGCGGGCGTGTCGATGTGCAAACGTGTAGTGTCCTTTCCACCGTGGTGTTAAAAGGGAATACCGCCCTGCCTGCCCCATGTCCTGCGCACATGATTCGGGTGGATGCTTGTTGAAACTAATTAAAAAGGGCTTGGCTGTTTGTGAGCTGTGTTTCCACGAGTTTTCCTTTAAGGATCATTGTTCCAGGAAGCTTTATAACCTTTTTTTGTAACTGTGTGGAGGCTTATCTTATAAGACCCTGTTCTGGCTACTTACGGTGGCATCCAGGGTGGAGAGCAGGCTGCGCTTGGTGCGCCCATGTTGCACCTGGGGTCGTATCACAGTGTGAGCTGAGAACTCGTGAGTGGCAGGAAAATAGTCAGCTGGAAGGAAGAGAGGAGGAGAAGCCATAATTAGATGTAAGTTCTGTTAATTACAAGCCACTTATTCCATGTTTCGGAAGGTGAACAGAGATCTCTGCGGTAGCTGGGGGAGTATCTGAGCTGTGGTGTATCTAATAGGCTTAGAGTCGCGCTGCCTGGCCTTCGCACCCAAAACGCTGACAACTTGAGCCCCCAAATTAAGGCGCGGCGAATGGCTGGCTCTGGCAATCATTTAACATGTTGCCGGCATGTTGAGATGCTCGTGATAAGCAGAACCTACGTATCTCGGAGCAGGGCCAGAGCTAAAATTAGCAAGTGCATAAATAATATTGCAGGGGCACGGGGCCAGACTTTCGGATAAGTATTGCCCAGAAAGGCGTCTAATTAAGGCAGCTGCCAAGCAGCAGAACACGCAGATGTCTGAGTGTCTCGCAGATACAGATGCGATTCGCATCTCCACTTACCAGTGGACGACGCGCCCGCCTCCTGGGCCAGACCGGCCCGCAGCATCCTCCGAGACAGCATTTCAAAGGAGCTGCCCTTTCTCCAAGAGCCGCTCTCCAGCGCCAAATGTCACACGCGTCAGGGCTTTTTGTTTTACACGATGCCCCAGCGCCCCACCATGCCACAAAGTGGTGCAAGTACCCCAGAAAACAAGATTTTCGAATTTATTTTTACCACGCCCGCCGTTTAACGCGGCGTCATGAAGAGGCCGTCAACTTGTGCGGAGCGTGTTGTTTATGAAAATATATTTATTTTGAGACTCGCCTTTCTTTTGTGAATTGCCCGCCCACAGCTTTTGGTTTCTGGCGAAAAAACTCCTGGGGGTCGAATCTGGGCATTGGGGGTCATGGTGGCCGTTATGATGGCCTAAAGCATATTCAGTTTTTGATTTAAAAGGCAAGATCCGTGCGCATCCATCCATTTCTGCCACTTGGTTGGGAAATGTAGGTTCTGTGGGGATTATTACTGACGGATTACCACCTGAACTTTGGCCCACGCAGAACGGTCAGGCATCTTTAGTATAATTCGGAATCAAAGATGAATGGGCTCGTTCTATAAGCAGAAGTAAACAGTCTGTTTTTGGCAAAGAGAGGAAGGAGTGTGTTGGCTCGCCTGCCTCGCCACGCCAATCGAAAATGAAACGAAATTCCAAGGAAGGCCATTAGACGGGGCTATGAATAGGCCTGCCGAGGGGCGGCCAACACCTCTTAAGGGGTGAGACATCATAAAACACAGCTAATGACGGGCAGACTAATGAAAATTCCCTTCGACCCATATTCCTATGCCATCTGTTGGCCTGGAAAGGGGAGAGGGCGGCTCTCGGTACTTCTGACTTATTGTTTAGGGAAAACAATTAACACAAAGCAAGCTTGAGTGATTGATTGGCCGACATGACTAATGGGACGATCGGCCCAGCCCCAATAACTTGCCGCCCATGGCTGAAACTTTCTTCAAAGGTTCGTCTGCGAGAAGGTGTTGGATTTCTCACAAGATAAGCAGCTGCTAGACACAACCTGCTCGTCCTGCATCCAGGACGCGTACAATAGCGACACCAGATTGTCGGGCAACAGGCGCCAGGAGGCGCCTCAAGGACTGTTGTCCTGAAGCCTCCGTCGAGTGGAAACTCATTAAAACTAGAACACAACAGAAACGCCCACGCAGATAGCACTCGACATGGGGAAATTATCACTCGCGCGACACTCGGAGAAAGGCTTGGGTTTTCCACACGTCTGTTGCAGAAATATCTCAAGAACCTATCCCTCACTACCCGTGTAGTTTCTTGCAGTGCCGCCCTCGGAAAATGGGAAATTATCACAGCTAAGACCTCCGGATCGGGCTGGGTCTTGAGCCGGAGGCGACCATATGGTTCGGCGAATGGGTTTCCACCCGTCCGTCATCGGCCGGGTCATAAGCGAGTGTTGATGGATTCCTCGCGGCAGAAATAGGACAAACGACACCCAGACGCTGCTACATATTTGAACAAATCTTGTTTGATGTTTCCGCCTGCCATTTCCGAGGATGTCGCGGCAAAGGATGCGTCTGGGCCGCGTTCTTGTTGCCATTGAAGGCATTTGTTTGTTTTCGTAGAGGAAATCCCTATCTGGATTTGTCAACCCCCAGTCGAGCCAATAAAGACTTGCGCTCCCCTCCTCCGGACCACGCCGCTCGTATAACAATCAGCGAAGGCATCGAACAATTTATTAATAACTGCTGGCGGGTCATAAAAAATAGAATGGCTTGGGGGTTTCCAAGTGAACTTGAAATGGAACATAGAGGACTATACAGCAGAATGGGTTCTCCAGCTTGAATCATGAGAAATGGCCAACCTTTTCAAGTGGTCGCCCCATCCCGGTCCGCTCCTCAATCATGGCTGGGAGGCATTTAAATATTTTGAATTATGACTGCCGGGCCGCGAGATATGCCAAACTCAATTTGGGCACTAGATCCCGGGTGATGGGACCATAAAACTTCCAACACTTTTGGGGAAACATATTAATAGAACCTCGCAGCCATAAACAGATTAGTGCCGAGCTCCCCTTTCCGGGGGGAGGAGATAAGGGCGTGGCTGCCGCTTCTGGGAGGGGAAATGCCTTCCACTCCCCCGGCTCCCGATCCCCGAAAACAGAAATCGAATCGAATGTGTGGCTAATTGATAAACAAGGCGAGGAGACGATGACGTCGGAGTCGGGCCATCGATTCTGAATACAAATTCGAAATGCATACGTAAGTCCTCCTCCTCCTCCGCCACCGTCTCACAATGCATTTGCGGCTCCACCACTCTCGAGGGTAATTGAATAATAAAAATAAAAAACTTGAATTGAAAACGCTGGAGAAATTCAAAACAAGAAACGAGACCAACCCCGCAGCACATACGCACTCATCGCAGTTTAATTAAATTGTTTTGGGTGCCCCACAGTTGGGAAGAGCATTTTCGAAAATGTTTCAAAAAGGAAACTGGAATTATTTATATACGAGCTCCTCTGACATGTTTATGGGAATGGGAACTATAAAGCATGCACAGAACTCATCGATATGGGTGTTGGAGGCAAGGAAAGTGGTCTGCAGACTGCAACTTAAACGCCGCCTAATAAGATGGATAGAAAGTTTGAGGCAACATCAGCTGGCAAGGGTACTTGCGGCATACAAATCGTCTTTATCGGCCATCTCCCAAATGGGCGAAATCGGGTGGCCAGATCGCTGCCTCCGCTGGAAACAGTAGCCCGCCTTTCACCTCAATTTTCACCTGACAAACCGAGTCTGCGGTGCCCAGTCAGCTGTGCAACACGCCACGCCACGCCAAGATCGAGAGCCAGACACGAACATTGCCGCCGATCTGGGTTAGGTCTGAAAGCAGGCGCAACTCTGCAGCGGCAAGACTAGTATTCCATAAGACAAGTCTTTAAGGTCCTCATTTGCATAAGCCTTGTACATTTTATGAAACTTAAATCTCAGAGCCTACTCGAATATGTTCCTCACGTCCCGGCTGATGGGTGCCAGGCCAGGCTTCCTTTAAATTTATTTCCACTGCAAGAAGTGCTTCCACATCTTCCAAAACTCAAATAAAATGTCCTTCCAATCGTTTATTTAAATCACACTTGATACAATGTTTCAATAGAAGTCTGCTTTGGCCAAGATCCTGTCAAAGGTCACTCCTGGGGCATCGTTTGAATTATTTATAAGCTACCCTCGCTCTCCACACACACCGCCCCCCAGCACCTGGGTTTATGTATAAACTTTGGCCAGGGCACGGAACCCCAACCGAAACGAAAACCACAAACTGCAGAGAAACGGAATCAGGAATCAAATTGTAACTCGAGAGCCCCGCGACTCCTCGACTCCACGACTCGGAGAAGGACAAAGGAGCTGTTGCAGCACTTGTGGGAGTGGAGTGGGACAATGGGGCTGCCAGGCCACAAAGCCGCTTTGTTCCGTACGCCACTCCGGGGCGTGAAAAGCACTTGGAAAGCGGGGGCTTGGCACTCAACAAATGAAGTTGGGAATCCTTTGCGGGGCGTCTGCTGTCGGCTTTGAAAACAAAGAATCATGCCAGAGAAGCAGCCAAGGCGCCAGCCAGCCAGGTAACTCTAGACCTTGCATCCGATCGAATCAAGCAATCGTTTTCGAGATCATCCCCGTGACTTTCAGTTTCTCCAGTGTGTGTGGGGTCCCCTCGAAAACCGGACACCTGTCTGTTTAAAAAGGGATAAGCTGCCTTCGTTAGGCGGCCATAAAGCGGACGCTGATCTGTCCATAAAATGCCGAGACATCTAAATAGTCACTCTCCCCAGAACTCTATGGGACTGGTCGCCTCTATAAATAGGCCTGGGCCCATCCCCACTGCATTTCTATTCCAGATCCGTCCGCCTCATTTTCGTTGCACTTCCATTGAGTATTTTTTACGGGTTTCCTGTTGATGTTCCCCCCACTTGGCGGAAATTAATTGCCTACACGGTTTGGCTGGCGTTGTGCATAAATTGTGCTCTCGAAGCGGCCATTTCTATAAATCAATAGTGTCTGTGCCGACAGGGATGCAGGCTGGAGGATGTACAGATGGAGGAGCCGTGACCCGATTCCGCTCTGGGTTACAAGGCTGTGTCTTGAGACTTTTGCATTCAAATCGAAATTTTTAGGGAAATCTTTTGTGTTTCATGTTTTCTTTTTTTAGTCTCCTGTATTCCTCCGATTGGAAGCCATCCCTCTCTCCTGTCAATCAATGCTCAGCCAATTATTTCCGCACATCGCTTAGCCAGATCGGTCGAACCCTGCTCTGGGAATATCCCTCCTGCAGACAAAGGACCAACAATCGCAACTCACTGCCAATAGTTCATTGTGGAGATTGTGAAAGCATCTCTCCGATCTGCAGATTCATAATCTCTCTGCTGCACCTGCCCGCTGGCCTCTAGGTACTTCAGGGTCCTCACAATAGCCCGGCGGGTGACCAGGTGGCCGAGAGATTTGCCGGCCAGGTCCTCACAAGAATCGACAACAAAGCGCTTCGCGTTTAGCATTCGAGTGCGAAACAGCAGCCGTAGGAGGGCGGCCACTGCGGACCCCCGGGCCGAGTCCGGAGTCTGGTCCATGGCACTTCAATGACAAGGACCTTGCAGTTGTCCGCTGCCTTCCGCTTTTCCGAGAGTGCCAAGGTCAAGTGCCTGTGCAATTAACACCCTGGGTACTCCCACCACTCACACATTTTTCACAGCCCGGAAGACCTGGCAAGTGTCTGCCAAGGTGAGGACCACCCGTGGTAGGAATGCTTCCCTCTTTGACGTGGCAGGTGCTCCTGGGCGAGGTGATCCGGGGAAATGCCCAAAGGACAAGTGCGGAGGCCACAAATCTAGCAGCAAGTACTACTATTTCTGCAAGTGTAGTTCCAGGCAGCATAACAAATCAATTTCGGGTAGACCCTCACCGATAATCCGTGAAATTTCACACCCGCTGTGGTTAATTTTAATCAGGAGTGTAGGTAGGTAGGTGAGGGTCCTACCTGCCCACCAGTTCCCAGTATTTGCCAAAGGATTTCGGTGCCTAAGACTGCTCTCTGTTTTTTTTCCTCCCAGTTCCAAGTCCTTTGTTTATTCTGGCATTAGACTTGTCAACCTTGCTATCTGGGCAGTGTTGTTTCTGTGCCAGGCCGGCTCACAAAAAGCCAACAACCTGAGTCAGCCATTGACGGTTAGCGCTGATAAGGCACTTGCACTACAACTCGTAGTTGTTGGTTAATTGCGCAGATATCGCCAGCAGCTGCCCCGCCTCCTCCTCCTCCTCCTCCTCGTCACTAGCTCGTAAAAGTCCAGAAAGAAATGGGCGGCAATTAAAGCTCTACGAGCAAAAGGTCAACAGGTGATTAAGAGGCAGGCTTTATGGCTTGCTGGCCTTCGATTGGGGGTTCTGTCTGGAAGACGTTTAGTAAACATGAATGGGCCTTAAAGGCCTTATAACATGTTTACCCCCTAATTGGGGCACCTGATAAAGGCGTCTTCTTTGTTCACCAATCTCCGTAAAAAAATCGTTCAATAAAAACGCACTTACAGATGCTTTATAGACACGTTGGCGACTTCCCGGTTGCACCTCTTTGTCCTACATCTGATTTATCCCATCAGACTGCGCTCGAATCCTTATCTCGCACTCAGACCATGGAACTCGCATTCCGACTGTCGTCAGCTGGACGGCAGTATATAGGAAGTGCATCGAATGCAAATCCATACAGCCACCATCCATACAGTGCGGCGGAGTGGGGACAAGGCAGCAGCCCGAGATCATTATGATGTTGCTGACCGACTGACTGACAGGCTGATTGGTTGCTGAAATAAATCTCAATTGAGCCGGGCGCTGTTTCGCCAGTCCACCACACTCTCGCCAGCAATCAACAATAGTGGACAGATTGATTTATGTCCCCCGGCGCCAAGTCGGGTGACAGCTTTTAGGAACTATGGCTCTCTGTTGAAGGGCTGTTGATGAAAGGTGAACATAAAGGAGGGCATTCCACGCCAGACTTCTTCCATGAATCAGACTTCTGGATACATTCTTCGCTTTTCTTCTCCAAGTACACATCTCGTTCTGGCCATTTTTAGCTCCAACTTTACGCGCGATGCGAGGAGAGCAGATTGCACATAAACATTGTTTTGGCCATTTCGGGACTGCAATATTGTAGGAGTTGTGGCAGCCGCCCTTCGCAGCCACATAAAAGAACTTGCCTTGGCTTCTCCCTCTGCCAATGCAGTTGGGACCAAAAAAGGAAGTAAAGCTTCCTTCTTGCTCTGCGGCCATAACGGACTTTTATGTGGTCATTGATCCTGGGGCGTCGCACTCGCTTCCCAGGAACGGTCTTTGTTTGCGAGGAACTCGAAGTGTTTGCATAAAAAGCGGTGGGAGAGACATATGAGACAAAGGGATAGCTTAACATTTTTGGCCAGCTCGGCTACTGGACTCCTACCAGAAATAACTATCGAATTATAAGCTGGGCCACACAACTAGGTCACATCCGCAGCCCTAGCCTTGGACAGGCGTCTCTATATTATGGGTTTTAAGGCAGATTTAAAGGGAATAGGAGGTATTCCATTCGATGATGCAGATCTGCTAGGACAGATACTCTTCCAGACTGGTTTTCTTCAATCTCTCTTTATGGCTTCCATTGCCAGTTTGTTTGAAGCCGGCCCAGAGCTTATGGCCAAGAGCGGGCGCATGTCTGTCCATTTTGGGCCTTTGCGATGTGTCAAACATTCCAGTTCATTAGCATTTCGCCAACGTCTCTGAGCTATTAGCTCATGCCCGGCCTTGACCATTTCTGGCGCAAGCATTTTCTCATCCAAGAACCGCTTTCCTGCCTCCATAAACCGAATCTAATGTGTGGAGTGGAACAAGTTTGGAACTCGTGAGCACACTCATGATTATACAGTCTACAGAACCAAAGAGTCAAAGAACTGGCGACACTTGGGGACAAGGCCAAACTTCCTCCACCCCTAAAAGGTCCTCGCATGCGCCCATATTCCTGCAGAGCCGCACATATACAGCGAATACTTGTTTATCGATTTTTTCGGTTGTCAAAGTTGGTTTATTCGGCACAGCCACGAAGAAAGTGGTCTCTGGAAAGGGCCTGGAAGAGAGACACACAATGATCACATGCCGTACCATGACTGACAGCTGTTTGGCCAAAACAATGGGCAATAATGCCAAATGACAGGCAGAAGTGCAGCCACAACTGGCACGAGAACAACAGCCACCAAGAACGGCATATGGAAGTCCAACAATGGTTATGGCCCTGATGACGACGCAACGAGATAGATTTCAGGAGGAAAGCTAAACCTTATAGATAAGATTTAGCTGTTATTTTGCATTCTTCTGTCTCTGATAAAGACATGCGATTACTCTCTTCGGCCCGTTAGCTAACCCAGAATCTCTGGGCTCAACCCACAGACTTGGCAGAAGTTCTCAGTCACTAAAACCTGACTAAACAATGTTGGAGACTGCCAACTGGCGTGGGTGAGTCAGTCGGCTGCTTCCACTCCTCCTCCAGACAGGAAACGCAGTATTATGTCCCACGGCTTACCTGAAAGGAAGAGGAGAAGTCATTATTGAATTAGCGCCGAGGAAAAGGATTAAACGAAGGCAGACAGAGGGCAGTTAGGGTGATTAATAGCCATTTTCCATGAATAGCCATTCAGAGACAAAGAGTGTTTGAAACTTTCCCAAGATCCGTCAAAATCGAACGCACACGCGCCTCAAATAAATCATAAAGACCGAGTACGCACTCTCTCCATATTTCAGCTTGGAGGCCCCCCCTTTTCCACAAAACAACAAATGTGAGAAACAAGTTTGGACCAAAATGGGCAGCGGGATAGACCTCTAGTAGATCTACTCATTTTTATTTGCAGTGCAGCTGCGCTCACTTGTCGCCAAAGCAATTAAGGCCCCCTTGCCACATCACTTGTTCAGCTTGGAGTGAAATCGATAGCGCGGCGGAAAAACGGTTTCGGTTCGAGGCGAGTTTGGCGGCATTTGATGCAGGTTTCCAATGCAGGCACTTCCCGCCCCCAGAGCAGGCCACTTTCAAGGTCGACCGCGGTCAGAATTCCGTCAATTAACTCTGCCAGAGTTCCCACCGAGACAGAGGCATCCGAATTGGAAGAGCAAACGGCTCTCTTCCATTGGAGAGCAGAGGGAAAGGCGCGAAATGAAAGCAAATTTATTTTAATGATTTTATTTATTTTCGCGGAGCCCACATGCGAATGAAATAGCAAACTCGTATGGAAGGTTTTCTCGGGTGGGATGGCTCGGAAGCTCCAGTACTGGCAGAGCCAGAGGTGGAGGCGGCACTTGCTGAGGTGCCCCTCTATAGAAATTCAGCGAAAATCGCTTCAACCTGGAACCCATTGTGTCTCGCCCCTATCAGAGCCGAACAAACAAACGAAAACTACAAAAACCGGCCAGATGGGCGAGCTGAAAATTTGCGAAATTTCTTTTTTTGTCCAGGTGGCAAGCCATCGGGCCTGGTAGGAAAAGAGCCAATTAATTGTCATCACGGTGGTTGGCTTTTATGTTTTGCAAAAATATGTATTTGGGCATCGCCGGTTCACTGGAGTTTGTCCGGTTGGGCGGCTGCCGCAAAAGGCAGTCGGAGGAACGGGGTGAGTGGCCGGATTTAAT
This sequence comes from Drosophila monieri, assembly GCA_035047585.1. NCBI lineage: Eukaryota > Metazoa > Arthropoda > Insecta > Diptera > Drosophilidae > Drosophila > Drosophila monieri. Next base: position 1,104,647 of record JAWNPJ010000087.1, on the reverse strand, counting down.
TGATTGGCAGCCTCTGAGATGCGTTTTCGGTCTGCTCGACAAACTCGAATCGCGACAGTCAAGCGGCCAACTAATTGCTCCGGACGGTTCACTGGAATCCGCCTCAATTAAGGGGCCAGACCGAAGTCCTCCCACTGCAAGGGCAGTAGAGGCGTCTCTAAAATAAATCCAAATGCAAGAAGTATGGCGGGAAATGCAATAAGCCAGGGGGCGTGGGCGCGGCACAAACTTGTACTTAGTGCAACAAACAAAAGAGGAAATGCCTCGCAAGGAACCAGACCCACCGCTCTTACATGGAAATGTGGCTCTCCTGACGAAATTTCCTCGGCGAATCGCAACAAGAACAATGGGTCATGCCGGGCATGTCAGGGACATAGCCACCAAGCTCGGGCCCCACCCACTCGCCCCAAGGCCAGCCATTAAAGGCTTAGAAGCGAGGCCGCAGCCAGGACCCGAGAGTGCGTCGCAGTAGTATCTTGCATGTGGCGTGTGGGTTGTAGGATGTCTCAAGGACGCATAAATTAACACTCGTTATCGGCTCTCAGTTTCTGTTGTGACGCAATCGATGGCCGGGGATCTGGCTGGAAATTAATTGCGGGCACAGAGAAGGACCAGTTCTTCCCAGAACTCGTGAAAGATTAGGATTCTTCCCAATTCTCAGAGACAGGGACAGCTGAAGAAGGTCCTAAGGGTGAGAGGAGCTCCCTTGCCAAGGACCTCCCAGGTGAGTGTTTCTAGAAGGGTTGACCCAGTTTGTGCAACAAATCACAGATGTTTGCCCAACTTTTGTGGCAATCAAGCCTCCAAAGTCACGCCATTAAGCATTGAAGAATCTATTTGGGGGCCCGAAAGTGAAACCCACGAGACCAATGCCACTTTCTTCGGGTAATGGCTGTAATGGCTGATGAAAGCGGAGAATCTGCTGTTCGGAGAATCAAAAACCTTTCAAAGAGCAGCCGGATTGCATGACCAGCACATTGAGGGCCGGAAGCGGGGGCCTAAGAAAGAGATGATGCATCTCTCTCTTGGACGCAATTGAAGCTAATTGGGTTAACCTTACATTTCTGCTTAATTAATCCCGCCGAAAGGCCCCGGAACATGCACGATCACTTGAATCTCACTTGAAAATGTGGACCGACCAGTTCGGGGACTGGTGCTATGATTCTGCGAGCATCGCACCAGAGGTGATTCACCAGCCAGTTCTGCGAAGCGGCCCATTCGCTGTCAGGCTAATTAGATGACTATGCCCCTAAGGTACAGAAGCGCCTTCTCCCGGGGGCAGAAGATGCTCCCTCCCGCCACCTCGCTGACCCAATTGAGCAATTTCAGTCGCCGTTTATTAGATTTCGTGCTGGGCAGCGCAATTGTATCTGTCAGATTCTCCATCCATCTCTGGCCCGACAATTTGCATCTGACTGCGGCTCACGCACTCGCCAGATACTTCAGCCCGAGCCGATCGTGTAACTGAGACGCTGTTCTAGGCTGTCGGCAATTAAAGCGATTATCTCGATGGAGGTATTCGAGCGATGAGCTTGCTTACAGGAAGCTTGGCCCACATCCCGAGCCAGTGAGACGGATTTACGACGGTGGTGGCTCTGGATTAGTGGATCGGCTGCTCAAACAGCAGAGCCTCTTGGACGGGGCATCCATAAGGCGAGTAGAATGCCATCGTCTGTCAAGCAGAGCCTGCCGAAGGCGGCCAGAAGTGCAAACAACAAACATTGTGCAACCCAGACTGACACTTTGTCAGCCCCCCGGGTGGCTGCCGCAAATATTCAAACACAGAGGAGCGCTTATTCGCCAATTCCAGAGGCCGAGACAGCTTGTCGTGGCTGAGCAATGTTTGTTTGAACGCGACTGCCGGTTAACGGAATCGATGTTAGAAACTGGAGCGGCCGGGCGGGAAATTGGAGCGGATCAGAGGAGCTTCTAGCGCGAGAAGTCTTCCAAGTGGACCCATCGGCATGCTCCAGTTGCTCGAACGAGGCGTTGATGGAATTGCAACGCGTAATTGGCCTCTCACGTAATTCCCCATTAATTGTGCGGCGCAACTAATCGAATCGGCTGCGAAAATGTCAGCAGAGCCAAGCCAGAGTCGGAGCCACCAAAGGCCACCAGAAACAAAACAATGCCCAGGTCGGCTACCCGTGTGAATCACTGGCTTTCCGTTGAATGAGCTTCCGAATAGACACTGCCAGCTGACTCAGGCCACGTGTTCGAAATCGTTGCCATTAAGCTTCAATAGATTCTATAATTCCTGCGAATGGAGGAGGTGGAGGAGGGCCTCCCACTGGCGGGGCTAGCACTGCAAGATGGCGTGCTCAAGGTGCGGGCTTTTGGCCAGTGGTTAGTTGAATGAGTCACCGAGAGTGCAGTGTTCCAGCACGAGTGCTCTTAACAACGACACATGTTAGCGCCATTCCACCAGGTTAGGTGGTCCACCCACCACCCATCGGAGACTTTCTCCGGGAGTAGCTCGGGAATAACTTATAGAATAAGCTCCGATGGCAAGCAGTGGTTTATCAGCCCGCCGAGCGCTGAGTGCGTACAAGTACATCCGCCGGATATTCCGTGCCGAAGGGAGCTTTAATAAAATAAAGTTTTATGGCAGCAGTTCCGTGGCCGGAGAAGCGTCGGGGAAGCGCGCTCGATAAAGAGTCAGGCCCTCGAATAGAGACGCATAACAGCCATTAACTAATGCCAGAAGGGTCTTAGTAGTTAGTTAGTATTTCTAACTCTGGTAGCCCTCTCCCCACACTGCCACTCTTTGACTTGCGAATGGGGCATCTTGAGATCTCATTGAAAACTCTCGATTCTGCTCCACCGCCCTCCTCCCTCCACTGTTTCCTCGTTTATTAATTAATAATCCCGAACAATGGCGTCCACTCAGCCCCGAGGAGAGCCGCTGCGGCTCTAATCTCTGGGCTTTTGTCTGGTCCGTATCTCAGCTCTTCGGCTTCCAGATACTCCGCGGTTCGTTGGCTCTGCTCTCCGGGCGCTCCAGTCTCTACAGGCTTATCACTCCGAGATAAATCGACGAGGGCATCCCAGCGAGCCCGAGTGGGCAATTAAATAAAACAAAATAAATGAGGCAGCAACCAAGAGTAGAGCACACGGAGGAGGGACCTCGGAAAATTAACGCCGGAATGTTAATTCAATAAGCACTTTCCTGGCGCTGAAGCCACAGCTCTCCAGTCGCTACTCTGAGGTCTGCCTTGGTCATTAGGCATTTCCCAAACCTACAGCGACAGATAGTGCCCTCCCGACCTAACACAACTTTTTGAGGGAGCTGCTCTCGACCCAAATACTTTTCGTTTGATTCAATTCCAACGCCTCTCCGGCCAACACCTCCGGAAAAGCCTCTCATTCGGTTAGCTTCTGCCTGCAACTCGTTGTTGTGTAAATAATTAGCTCCGAAGCACAAGGCCCAAAAACTTTTGTGTAAAAAGTGGATACATATCTGTTTGCAGTGGAACGTAAACAGAAATGGGCTTCACAGTTCAGTGATCCCCGAATGTCGCCGCTTCCTCGGCTCTCTGTTTAAAGCACGCGGCAGGGGCGGCGCTGGGGAAAGTGTCCCGCCCGAAATGCATGAGCGGTTCTCGGTGCGTGGGGGCCTCCCCCGCCCCGCCAGATGCCTCAAATCGCAACTGCAGCACTCGCAGAGCTGGCCAATGCCTCGCAATGAAGGTGAATTAGCAACTGTCCAGGCACGGAACAAACCCCAACCCAATCTGAGTCGGCACTTTCGGCCAAACCCACTGACCATAACCAGGAAGCGCTTTCCGATTGCGAACTCCGGTGCATACACTGCAAGTAATACAAATATTTATTATTTAAGTATTTTTTTTATTATTATTAATGCGGAGAAGTTAACAAAACTAAACTAACTTAGTGGGTATCTAGTCTAGCTTTGGAGGCCCTCTGTAGAGTCACTCCTCCAGAGCAGAGATTAGAATAGGAAGATCTTCCAGTCATGTTTTTTTCCGAGTGCCTAGCTCACTCCCGGACTCAGCCTTCCGTGCTGTCGCATTTCCGTTGCGAAAACAGTGAGGTTCTGCGTGGTGCTGCTGCTGCATCCCATTACCCAGGCTGGTGCCAGTCAGCGAATGCCAATAGCTCCATGCATAAATTAAGCAAAGCCCTGAGAGAGGCAGAGATTCCACTGAGATCCCCCCAGCCAGCTGGGCTGTCCTCCGGCTTTATGATTATTTATTCAGTTGATTGCTCTCGGCCTGTCCCTGTCCTCTGAACCGCATCTCAGGCACTTCGCGTTGGGTCTCTTATTTTGATTAATCATCGAGAGGGCTTACCTTGTGCCAGCTCCACTGCCTCCGCTCCCAATCGAGCGCTGCCTTGGCAGGCCAGAGGCGATAACAGCGGCGGAAAGAAAACAATTGATGTCTGGAAAAGCCTAAGTGCACCTCAATCGCCTCCCAAATAGGTTGGGATTTGTTTTTCTTCCTGTACAGTGGCCTGCATTTCGTCTCCCGCGGCACAGGCACGGCTCTGTCGGTTGTTTAGAGGAAACTGCTGCTGCTGCTGGTGCAAACAAACGTGATTTCCTCTGGCTGCTGGCTGCTGGCTGGCGTAAACAAAGTTGTTCAAGTGCTTTCTTTCCCGGGCACTCTTTCCCCGTCCTGCTGTCTCTAGACTACAGGAAAAATGACTAATCCAGACTGCGCCTTCTCCTTGGGGTTGCCAGGCGGCGGACTCACCCCGACTAGTCGGTACTAGTGGAGATGGAGTCATAAATGACACAAAGTTGTGCTTCAGTTTCGGTCTCCAGAGTGGCCCACCCTCCCCCGACCTAATCCGCACCATGACTGATGCACACACGCAACCCGCCACCACCCCGTGCTCAGGGTTGATAATCGGGGGAATCCCGCACACGCGGCCAGGTCAAGAGCGACTCAGCACGTGTCCTTTTCTGCCACAATTATAAAGTAATGACCCACTCAGAGGCGAATCAATGTCCATCGATTTCTATTTAATTATTCGCCAAAACTCAGTTCGAAGCACGTCGGGACTTAAATGACCTTTGCAGGAATCTCTAAATGTTGGAGATTAATTCCGCACACTTTTGCGCCACTCATTGTCTAGTTCCAGGCTGGGACAGGCCTTTGTCTGGCCTCTCCAGCTACTTTGATGTATTGACATTCTGCCTTATTCGTCTATTATTTCTTAATTGCTGGAGGGGCTGTCTGCCAAGCAGCCGTAGATTTCCTGGCTTCCTGGAGCAGCTCCAAACACGTTCTATGGGGCGACGCAATTTATGCAAATGTCGTCCAATTCAGATCCACGGCCGGACCACTAATATATGCATGCTCAGAGGCGGCTTCCGCGGAGCACTGGAGAACCGAGAGACAGAGGAGCAGTCTCGTTCCATTTAAATTCTTTTGACCTGACTCAATCAAGACTTGAAGCTATCGGGGAAGAGCTTCTGTAAGTTGGATCGGCCAACCACTCGGCTGTCACATTTGTAGCCGGACTTGGCGAGCTGCATTCTGGCGCAGTGGCTGGCTCCTGGCCGGCTCCCACGCTCTGGGCCAAGCCCGTCTGAGCCATTAGCGCTACTACGCCGCGCATTAATGATCCTCCACCGACTGCCGGCAATGATAATTGTGGATGGCCAGCTTGCCACATGAGTAAACAAGGGGCGGGATAAGGCAAGCAACTGGGGGGCGTGTCTCGGAAAGTATATCCAAGGCATGAGAGTTTCAACAAGAAGATTGTTGGAGGAAGTAATCTTAAAAAAGAAGCAATAGGCGGTTAGCGAAAACAGAAATGAAGAACAATTACCCAACTTTATGGCCACCAGTTTCGAGGCGGCTTTCAGTTTTTTGACAATTACCTGGCGAACCTCCTACTCACTTATGAGCCACGAAGTTACCTCACCGGCTGCGGCTAGTTGGTCGGTATCTGCTGTTGCTGCTTTGCCACACAATTGCGCAAACGACGAAAAAAAAGTAAATACTGCTGCAAATCGGCGGCCGTCGGCAGTCGATCGAACCAGTTGCCAAAAGCGGAGTTGGCGGCCGGATTGGAAAGGCCCGAAGCGCACACTCGGGCTCTGACCTTTTGCGGCCAGAACGGCGACAATGAAATTAATGGAGAATGGCCCAGCAATCAGAAGGCAGAAAGTAGCAGCCAATTGTGGCAGAAGAAAGTTTCTACGTGTCGGATGAATCTGGCACCGTGGCGAGCGAGAGTGGCCACTGCATTGAAAATCGATTTTTGTGGCGACTCCGCTTTTTTGTGGCAAAGGGACAAACAAACGAACGCTACGTGAATTTGCAGCCAAATCAAGCCCCTAGGGCGGCACAGTATCTCGGAAATACGTGAGGCTTTGATAAAAGCAGCTCTCTCAGATAAGCTAAACGCCCGACCTGCCAATGGCCAAACACCTCACTGCCGAGTGCCACTCACCGCAAAGTGGACAAGACAAAGCGAGACTACTTTGGCGATAACCAAGTGGCCTCCGGATGCAGGAGGAGGCGGCCGACTGGGCTGGAGGACGTCGCAGTCTGTGTATCTCTATGTTTCTATTTCCCAGCCCCTGCCAGCCGGCCAGCCTGCCAGCCTCCGACGAAAGCAACAAAGTACAAGCTGGTTTTTCAAGGTTGTCCAAACCGGCGAGAGTTAACCGAAAGCTCCGAGCCCACTGGTTGCACAGTGGTTCAAAATCGATTCCAGTTGTACAATTAATGTGAAAAATATATTTTGCAGCTACTGTAAGCCGTTCACCCCCTAATGAATCATTACATAGAATTATGAATAATTTTTTAGCTGACTCCTTCTTGATAAAATAACAACTAACTTGATAACAATAACTGTGAGTCTTCTAATGATTAATTATGAATAATAATATGAACAAATTAGTATTAGGCTGACTCGCTGATGATTCATTATCTCAAATATTTTTGGAAAACCAAAATTTTTATCTTTTGCGGCGAAGTAAAGCTCCGGCACTGGGTGACCCAAATTTGAGTATTTCTTCCACAGTGATTCCGAGTCACTGATTGTGATTGGGCACAGTGATTGGGCAACCAACTCTTGTCGTTGGGAGCCCCAAGAACATGCTTTTCAGACTTTTATCGAGAAAATGCACATCCCATGCGGATCGGATGCGGAGTTTTCCCATTTTCCGTTGACTCACCTTTTGGCTTTCCTCCGCCGCCCTCCGCGGCAGCTTCCGCTGGCAGCCAGCATGTGCTCTGCAGCACCAGCAGGAGCACCAGAGGCAGATGCAGATGCGAGTGCGACCTCCGTGACATCTTCGGCGTCTGGGCCGCGCGGTTGTTGCAGTTAGTATTGGGGATCGGGATGTTTGCTTTGGCTGACGGTTGCGGGATCCGTGGGGACATCACATCATTGCGCTCCTCACACTTCCTGCTGCACTCCATCTGCTGGCCCCGAAGGCGGGGCTGGGGCTTCGAAGCAGGTCGCGGGCGGGGGTCGGACGTTACAGGTTCTGGTGCACCATTCGCGAATCAGCACTGTACACAACGAGAAGTCGGAGACACTCGCTTTTGACGCGTAAACAAACAGGGGGACCAAAACAAAGGCAACGCCAACAGCTCAGAAGCTCTCTATTGGATTTCGTGGCGTCCTCGCTCCAGATCTTCCAACCCCACACTCTTATATTTAATATCTGCGGGCTTTTATCCAATTTATTGAGCAGCACATACACCACAAGCACAGAATAACCCGAAACTCCCGACTAGACTCGCGCTGGGCAAAGACTTCCGTGGCGTTCGAACGACGAGTCTTGCAAAATGAATAAACTCTATCTACTGGATGCACTGGTGGGGGAGGCGGGCGCTTTTATGTTCCGGCACTGCCTTCAGGAAAATAATGAAAATCCCAAACAGACGAGCGCTACCGTTCGTTCGCGTCGCGGCCTGGAGATAGACTGACAGCGGGTGAAGAAGTTTTCCGTTAGTAACTTATGCACTTTTGGTATTTTCATGTTTTGGTATTTTGCCGTTGCCAGACCTCATAAAATATATAAAATGGCCAGACTTTCAAATTAAATTTAAATTATGAAAAATTAACTCAATTATTAGAGATTTCGGTCAATTATTCCAAAAATTGCACTAAATGGTGATCCTGATTATATGAAAGTCATTAAAGTGATTTTATGACATATTAGTGTAGTAGTTCTGCTCAATTTTAAATAATTTTTTCTCAATTATTCTTCAAATAATTCTTTCTCTATTAATGAGCCTGCTGCATGGGTATAGATCCGAGCATTGTCGAATGCTCGTGATTGCCTGAATTGTGATTGCCTCACTTTTCTCTCTACACCGCGAGAAATTGTAATACAGAAACATTTTATTAGTCATGTAAACGATAGTTTACTCTGTAAACTTAACAGTATAAAAATTTTAAAATGATATTTTTGTATTATGGGAAAATATCGTAGGAACGCTGGAAAACACTTCTAGTTCACTTTTAGGAAACCACATTCTACTCATATCTAAACATAATTGAACATTTGATTGCTGGTATGGTATGCTGGTATTTTCTGTACAATCAATGAATTAAAGTGCTGTAAATTTCGAACGTTTTCCAACACTTGTACTTTCTTCGTCCATCAAACAAAATATTTGTTTATGTTTGCACAACTTATAATTTAAGGGCTTGCAACTCGCCGAGATAAGGAAATGGCGTTGCTATGCCGAACCTGTGGCACCGAGGTGTACCACACCAGTACCACGTACCTGTATGGGACCGAAAGCGCCAAACTGTTGCTAAATTTGGAACTAATTTCGGGTACAACGGTGAATACGAATTGTTCCAGAAATCACGAATGCCGGGAACATTAAAAAAATGACTCTTCTACCTATTCTATTTCAGCTGCCAAATGAGCCGGAACTGCCCAGTCACATCTGCGCCTGCTGCCTCCTGGAATTGAAGCAAGCGGTGGCTTTCAGGGACCGCTGTCTCCAAACGCAGAGGGATCTACAGCCCATGCGATGTCCGAATACGCCGGACCTCATATCAGGTCCCGAGGAGTCCCTGGATGTCAAGATAGAGTGCAACGACGACGCGCTGCACGATTTCATAATGGAAACGTCATTCGTTGAGCCTCAGCTTGGGGAGGCAACCCAAGATGGGGTCTCCAGCGAAGAATCGGAAAGCAGAGTGGTGGAAGACACATCCGAATACGATCCATTAAAGCAACAAGGTGAGCTCCATCCAGAGTATCAACTGCCTGTCTTGCCTAAAAGGCCCCGAGGTCGACCGCGAAAATACCCACCTAAGCCCGCACCCAAAGAGAAGAGGCCTGTGGTTTCGTGGAAGAACCTGACCAAGGAGGAGATTGCGGAGAGGAGACGACAGTATCAGTACTGCAACGATGTGTGCGAATTGTGCGGCAGGAAGTTCAAGTACAAGAGCAACTTTAAGATTCACATGTTGACTCACACGGGCGACAAACAGTTCCCCTGCGAGGAATGCGACAAACGCTTCTACACCGAGCACTTGAAAGTAAAGCACCACCGCGTCGTCCACCAGGGCCTAAAACCCTACCCGTGCCGCTATTGTGAAAGATTTTTCGGTACCACTGGCCACCGAACCAAGCACGAGAGGTAAGTGTAAGCGTATTCAGGTCGGATCCCTTAACTAAAATTTTTTAAAATTTATTTTAGAGCTCACACCAATACCCGGCCATACAAGTGCAACGAGTGCGGCAAATCTTTCATCGCGGGGGACAAACTCAAGCGCCACCAACTCATCCACTCCGGCATAAGGGATTTTGCGTGAGTACAATCGCAAAGCGTTTTGATCGCAATATATAAGTGTCTTTGTTTCAGCTGCACCACTTGCAACCAGACTTTCCAGCGCAATACTCATCTTAAGCAACATCTGCGGTCCAAAACTCATAGGGCCAGAGAGGAGTCGTTAAAAGGTGTGGTCGAGCGGAAGCCCAAAGTATCCCGATACGATGGAGCGCTGGCAGGTTTCGTCGATTGAATTACACATTCCTTTCTCAATGCAAATTAGGCTCAAGTTATTAGAAATAAATCGGAATTAATAGGATCGTATCTCGGTTCATGTTGTAGCTGTTCTTTAAATGTCATAATTTGGTCTTTTTATAAACATAATCATAATTTAATAATTTTCAAATAGTGGCGGTTTTCAGATTAACAGAATGTTAATGTTTAACAGCGGGTGAGGCCGCAGCTGATTTCACATTGAGTAGACCGTTATATTAATATAATAAAATACAAGAATTGTACATTTTCTTTAAATAAAATATTATTAAAATTGCAAGCAGCTTTAAGGACTTACTGTAATGTTTAGAAATTATTTTTTAGCTGTGGATATTAACTTGGTAATTCAAGTATATATGTATTTTTCGGAGTTTCAGGCTTTGGTCACACTGAACCAAGGTACAATGGGCATCGCGCTCGTTGTGGAGCAGCCCCCCTTTCAAAGCTTAAGTTTTAACAGCTGAGCGCGGACGTTTCGTTGCTCCCCGGAAAACGCGAAAAGGCATTCAGCGCAAGTTTGAAACAAATCGTTGAAGTGGTTGGCTGGGGAGTTGGTACCGCGCGTCACCAGCGACTGTGTTTTGTGTTTTCGTCCGCCGCTGGTTATCCACCCCCATTTGCCACCCCGTCCGGGAGTGTTTTTGGGACTTCTTGAATGAAAATCCTGTGCCCTGGGTAGTGCTGTAGCGGAGAACGCGGCTAGGTGCCTGGAAGCCCACAGAATGCACTCGCTGCACGGACAGTTCATGAGAATTTGACATTTAGGCGAGTGTGCCGCTGCAGAAACCACAACAAAAACTGGCTGCAGAGCGGCGGCTGAGTTTTGTGCTTTTATATTTTGGCGTGGGCTAGGATTGGAGGACGGACACACCCACCCGAAAGCCGAAAAGCAACAAAGTGGTCCACAGCCGTGCAGAAGTGTGTTTTGCAAGCCCGAGTGCCAGTGTGTGTGTGTTTGCGAGGAAGGGACTCGGAGCCGGTTTCGCAACTTAATTGACAAACCAAACAAAGCAAACAAACATCCAGCAATCATAAACGCAAGCAGCCAGCGAGCGCGAATGATACGATACACATCCCATGAATACGGCCCAGCTGCTATAGCCCGGATGGCACAGAGATGCTGCTATAATTAGCTCTCCGGATTCCCGTGCAGTCCCACGCACCCAGCAACATGGTCGTCGTCCGTGCCCCTGCCCGCCGCCTCAGCCCTCCAAGAGTGGCCCAGCTCCTGCCCCTGGCCCTGGGCCTGTGCTCCTGGTTTCTAATCTCGGCCGCCACTGCCCACAACTGTCAACACCAGCATCCGAAGGCCCATGAGGTGAGTGCTCCCTGCTCGAATGGATCCTCGTTCGAATCCGCATCAAGCGTCAATGCGAAAGTGTGTTGTTGTGGTTTCCTGGCAACCAGAACCCTTCATCCCCGCAGATATCCAAAACAGGGAAACAGCTTCAAAAATCGATACTGTGATTGCGAATGACACTCTGTTTTGTTGGCTCCAAAAACTATTCTGTGTGATGCAATAAACTAATTAAAATAATTAATTAATTTAATCAGTAGACTCTAAACAGGATTCTTAAATTCCTGGAAAAATTATGGCTTTGTGGCGGTGGAAAGTTTGGAGGAAAATCATTACGAAAATGTCTTTCGGTTCTCGAATTTCCTGCTGGCTCTTTTTGCTTCGTCCTGTGTCCTTTGTGCTCATTAGAGCAGGCTCCTAATTGGTCCTGGCTTCGCGGGAAATTCATAATTGATTGGAGCCCTCGCGGAACGGCGCAATTAGAGGCCCCAGTTCGCCCCACTGGCATTGCCATTCCACGATTCCCACACGGCTCCGGGCAAGAGCCAAGAAGCGAGAAACAGAAGTGGAAACTGATTCTGAAACAGCCATAGAAACAATAACAGCATTGGCAACCACAACTTATTGACTAATTCCGAAAGATAATCGTATGCGCATTCGCGATCCAGATCATGCCGTGTGGTGGGGCTCAGGTGGTGCCCGTGGCGGTGCATTTCAATCCGGCTATTGGCGGTTACCCAACCGCCTCCACCTGCCTCGCCCAAGAGCGGCCTGCTTAGGGTTTAATGTCAGAGGCTGTCCGCCAACTTGTTGCTTTGCAATAATTTTGATTCAGGCCCCGGGGTTTCTCGTTGTTTTTGTTTTAAGGTTCAGCTTGTATCTGTCTGCTTTCCAATCAACGGCGTTTTTTTAATTGGCGCGTCGTCGCCGCAAACGGAGGTCGCCGTCAATTGCGCAAAGGGGGGAATTTACATGACTAGCCTGCCCGGACAGCTCTGGTTGCTCTCCATTCCCATAAAAACGGCACAGTTGACGATATATAATAGTGTTCTGGTCTGTACAGTTTCAGGCAGTCTTTAATGCCTAATCCATAGTCAAAGACTACATTAAATGGGAAGAGTATTTCAGGCAGCCTTCCTGAAATCCCTGAAGTTTTCCCGCCCAATGGAGCTCAGGCGACGGAAAATTAATTCAGCCACTGTCTAACGATGCTGGCGAGGTCGCCCGGCGGGTAATTAATGGAATTATCTGTAACTGGAGCTGTTGTGAACTCCCTTTAAACCCAATCGCGCGTCCGGATTGAAATTCATCCTGTCATGAACAGAGATTGGACGACAAGTAGACGTATTAAGTAAATAAATGCGGGCTGAGTCCACTGATCCCCCCAAACCGGTCCGATTCGAGCGAAGCACTCAATTCTAATTGGGCTTTTATAAATTGAGGGGAGCAGGGACGGCGGCAACAAGGGCCCATCAACAATGGGTAAAGAGTCCCAAATTGAATCGTTTGTCACGTTGCCTGTGCGGTTGGTTCTGGGCTGGCAGTGACACTACGGACTGTACTGACCGGATAAGCGGATAAGCTTTACTTGCACTTTCAGCAGATTGTATGAGTTCTTCAGACAACAAGTCAGGTGTCTTTTAATTCCGTTCTACTCTTATTGGAGTAGTACTTGGCCCATGCCTCTGTAAGCCAAACGATTTTAAATGCAAATGCATGTGCACTAACAATTTGCTCTACCAGCCAGGGCTCCCATTTGCATTTTGAGTGGATAGCCGTCTGTCCGGACCTGCACCCCCATCCACTCCTCACGATTAAATATTTATCAACCCGTCGAAACCAATGGCAAACAATTGCAGAGAGATACCTGCCACGAGGAAGCTAAAAGTTGCGACAGAGGCGAGGCCATTCACGAAACTTTAAAGCGGGACTCATAGAACGGGGGGTTGCTGTACTGATGGGTGGGTGAAAACGCTTCTGACTCGCAGCCTCATTGATTGGATTGCCAGCCTAATTGGCGAATTACGTGTTCGAGTTACGCAGTCCGACTGCTGCTCGAGTACAGGTGTGCTTCGCGAAGTCGACTCTCCCTCAGAGTGGAGCAGTTAGCTGGAATCAGTAAAGTGACTAATCAGTAGTAAAGGGGTCTCCATGGCTGCCTTCTAGGGTCATCAGACAAATTGTGCTGCTGGGGTTGCCGACTCGCGAGTGCCAACTGTAGGGCTCCGCTGGAAAGTGAGAAATGCGACGAGCGCGCTCGCAACTGTAACAGTAGCATTTATTTTCCGTTTCATTCAATTAAAACTTTGAAAGCAACAGCCACTATTAGCATCTGTAGAGGAGTAGTTGCCACGGCAGTCCCAGGCGCAGTAATCGCCGCAAATAGACCCACTAAAAATCTGGAATTTATCTCCGTCGTGCGGGGAAACACGTTTCTGAAGCGAATGCCAAACGCAAACGGAGCGGCGGCCTGACGAATGTTCGCGCTGATGCCGCTTCAGGGCCATTAAACGAAAACTGTTTTGAAACAAAACCCCCGCCAACTGGCAACAAGTAATTCCAGGCAAGTGCCAGGCAAGCGGGAAAACAACAGCTTCTCCACAGCTTCCTACCCGGAGTGCGTACATATCGGAGAGCCCCAGGGTCGACGGGCAGTCGAGTCCTTGTCTAAGCTTGTGCAGGTGTGGGTCTGGAGTAAGACGAACGGGCATCCAATTTCAGTTCCATTCATTCTGAGCAACGTGCCATTTGCTGACTTTCGGTGTCCATGGCCCGGAGTAGACGTGCCTCCTCCTAATTTAATGGCAACCTAATTGGGCCTTTTCGAGCTTCTCGATTATGATGCTTGTTTATGGAAAGGACTGGGCGATCTTACGCTTTAAAGATTAATTAAGTAGATGGACTATTTATTCCATAACTAATAGATTCCCTTGCCATACTGGCCCCACCAGACCCCAATTAGCGGCGCAAATAGTGCCACTCAACGAGCTGCTGATTTTCAAAGGCAATGCAGCTGAGTGTTACTAGATTAGCCGCTCCACGGTTTTCGTTTTCAATCTTAATTGAGTAACCCACAGCCGGTCGACACCTTTACTTTTGCGGTCAAGCTGTGAGGTAACGCGCGAGCGAAAATTGAGCAAAAATAATCAGCACGCGGCTACGGATGAGTCAGAAAGAGGCAAAAGCGGGCGAAAGAGCCCCACAAGCGGCATGCAAATGGCCATCGGCGAAACCCGGCTCAAAAATGCTACAACACGAAGACAAATTAAAAACCAGAGAGTGGAGCGAGCTGAGTCCGAGAGGGAGAGTGCCTGCCCAACGAAAGTGAAAGCCCAAACAAAACATTCAATCGAAAGCCCCGCTCCGATTGATCTGCCGAACTTGAGCGAGCGTTGAACGCCAGGTGACAGTCATTGGGTACGGAACGGGTGGCACATGACACTGGGGGAAAATGTTTCGACAAATGGTCTCAGCGCAGATTGGAAGGGAATCGATGTACAAATTCATTAAGGTATTCCGCTTGACAATCGGATGTATATTGGCAGAGATATAGAGATCTCAGAGGACCATATAAGCTATACCTAGCATTTCGGAAGGTGTCCAACCAGGAAATTTGACAAAAAATCAAACAAATATTTTAATCACAGGTTTTGATGCAGATTGGAAGGGAATCGATCTACGAATCGATTAAGGTATGCTACTCGAGGATCGGATATATTATGACTAAGATATAGACATCGCATGGGCCTTAAAGCCATACCTCGCATTTCGGAAGAGGTCCCATCAGGAAATTTGACAAAAAATCAAAAAAATATTTTGATCACAGGTTTTAATGCAGTTTAATAGAGAATCGATGAACAAAACGATAACGGCATTCCGCTTGATGATCGGATAAAAATTGGCCAAGATATGGCCATCGTTGGGGGGTCCATGCGCCGTTCTCAGGCATTTCCCCATTTTTGAGGGAGTCGATGCGAAAAATTCGCAAAAAATGGATCCAAAAATTTCATCCAAGGTTTTGATGCAGATTGGAAGGGAATCGATGTACAAATCGATTAAGGTATTCCTCTCAAGGATCGGATGCATATTGGCTGAGATATAGACATCGCATGGGCCTTAAAGCCATACCTCGCATTTCGGAAGAGGTCCCATCAGGAAATTTGACAAAAAATCTACAAAACATTTCAATCACAGGTTTTAATACAGTTTAATAGAGAATCGATGGACAAAACGATAACGGCATTCCGCTTGATGATCGGATAAAAATCGGCCAAGATATGGCCATCGTTGGGGGGCCCATACGCCGATCCCAGGCATTTCCCCATTTTCGAGGGAGTCGATGGGAAAAATTCACAAAAAATGGATCCAAAAATTTCATCCGAGGTTTTGATGCAGATTGGAAGGGAATCGATGTACAAATCGCCTAAGGTATTCCGCTCCAGGATCGGAAATATAATGGCAAAGATATAGACATCTCAGTGGGCCATATAGGCCATACCTCGCATTTCGCACCTCGCACTACAAAACTTGACCAAAAATCTTAAAAATATTTCAATCACACTTTTTGATGCTGATTGAAAGGGAATCGATGTAAGAATCGATTAAGGTATTCCTTTTAAGGATCTGATGAATCTTAAGGAAGATATAGCCATACGAGCCATCAATGCAGGCAGCCTTCTCACCTGCCCAACTAACTAGCTACAAGTATCTAGCGCGTCCCTTTTTCAAGGGAATCAACCAAATCAACCTACTTTCCTACCAAAAATTAAAAATGGAAACAGGTCTTTGGATATTATCTCAAAGAAACAAAAGCTTGATAGACATGGAATTTATAATGTATCTTGGGTTTATCGAAATTTTGAATATTTATTCGCATTTCTTTGCATTTTTAATGCAATTGTTTTGTTTTTTTGCTGGTTTCTGGTGGATTTATTGATTTTGTAATGTTGGCAATGACCTTTTGGGTAAATGTTTAAAAGGTTCAAATTTGTTAGTCAAACTATACTATCTAAGACTCGACGCATTTCTTCTGGCTTCCCCACTTCCGATTTAACAATTTGGTTAGCCCGGCCCGTAAAATAGTTACGATTATTTCTCTCTGTGGCCGAAACTCTGCGGAAGAGAGTGTAGAGTGAGTGAGAGATGAAGACGCAGAAACGCTGTCAGCCAGCCCCGGGTGGGGGGACATTGACAGACATTATGACTGCCCCGGCCGACAGACGTAAATAATTACCCAACCGCCGTCGATGATCGATTCCCGCGCCCAAATTAGCATGCGCATGCGCAACTCTCCGGACTTCATAATCCAGTCCCGTCCCCCGAACCCTGGCTGCCCTGCTCGCTTCAAGCCACAAAGCGACTGTGCGTGGCTTGCAGTTTGGCTATTTGTGGCACCTCGCCCATTTGTTTGGCTGGAAAAGTAAATACGGGAGGCAATCAGGCGGCTCGGGCGCCGGCGCAGCCAACTGTGGCAAATCCGAATCTCTCTTCTTGGCCGGGCTGTTTGCTTTTTCTGCTGTTCGCCTTCTGCCTTTTCAAATTGTTACCGTTTCTGCCGTAAACGTGAGTCGCATGGCCAAAAGCTGCGACTGGACACGCTTGAAAGTGGCCCACAAACCGAAAAAATTTGCTTGCCATCTCGAATGTGTGTTAGTATGCAAGCCGGTTGGGGATTACGTCTTATCACCGATTGGGTAAGTCCATCTGCCTTCGGGCCGTGCTTAGAAAGTGTGGCCAAAACGGTTGCGCCTCGGATGAAATCCTGGCCATCCCATCTATCTATGTTGAGGAAGTGTCCTATGTCCTTCTGTCCTAACTGCCCATGGTTGATGCAGTCGGAATGCCACCTAATTATGCGCACACCTGATTTATTGTAAATCTTCAACGAATTCAATCAATCCCCCACCTCCGACATATCAGAATGTGTGTCTTTGGGGCTCGGCTATTATGAAAACAGCACAGCCATTAGTGGCTGCCACTCGTCTGTTAGCGGTTCGCATCACAATGCATTTGGGTTGCAGTTGCATGTTGCATTAATGCCGCAAGCTATTGACACCGCTATAGCTGCCAATAGCCCCCGCTCCTCCCCTCAGCCAATGCCTGTCCAATGTATTTTGTGCGTCATCATCTTTCACCTGCCAAACGCTTCGCAGATGATTCGTCGTTGGTGCGGTTGGTTTCCTAAACGACTTTTCAATGCACTCGACCGCAGAAGGGCGGGGGATGGTGCTCCCAGCTCTGGGCACGATCAATGTGAAGATCGAACATTATGTAGCTTTATTTTTTCGAGGGTCGTTGTCACGATTAGTGCCGGCTTCGGAGATACATCTCTGTGACGGCTTAAGCTCGGTTTACTTCATCTCCACAGCAGATGGCACTGGCAGGGCGGAGTCCGAGAGGGGGCTGTCATCGGGAGTGGAGTGGCACATTATCCAGGCACGTGACAGGAAGTCTAATAGCTATTTGAGATAGGATTGATCCTAAAGATATGTAGGAACAAGCTATATGTATGTAAAATAAGACTTATCTAGTATTATTTCTGTAGCTCCTATTTTTTGATAAATTTTCGTTTTTGATATAATCATTTTTGTAAACAATGATGTTGGCAAACTAAGCCAACAATGACAAACAGATAATGTCACGTTTCATTGTGGCTCCAAGAGCAGCTGATCCCAAGTCATTAGAGCTTCGACGGGAGCCGATTGGATCTCCGCTTCGTGTCGAACCCCGCCACTGGGACCACGCCACTGGTTGCTTAGCTCATTGCCTCGATTCAATGCCAAACTCTTTTGTCAGATCGCCATTGCCACAACTATTGTTGTTCTTTGGCCATCGGGGAAGGTGCTGAGCCGGGCTCGTGCAGGTGTCTCGAGCTTGGCATTTAGCCGACGGGGCGCACTCCCCAGTGAGAACTCCTCGCCAATCTTTTCCCACCAGGGGACTCTGCACTCTGCCGTCTGCATTCTGCGGCTCCAATTAAGGCGGCTAAGCTGTCTGCCGACGCAGGCGGCACCATATGTGCAAATTAGCTTTATTATAATTTCAATTGGCATTGTCGATGGTGGTGCTTTTGAAGCCACTGCCTTTCACTCGCTGGCTCTGTCTGGCTTTTGATGCCTGCTCTTTGTTTTCGAAGATGAAAGTCCTCCCCAACCAAGGGGAAAGCCTTCTTGGAAGGCAAGAACACTTCCAGCCCGCCATTAGCCGTTCTGGAGGAGCTCCTAAATGGGCCCTTGACAGATAAGCTGGCTCAAAATTAGGAAAATGTTTATTTTGGAGCTTTCGGTGGAAGCAACAAGCCAGCAAATTGCGGGAATCAAACAAAACGATACAAAAACCGACTAACCCGAGCCCACTCCCACTCCCACTCCCACTTGAGTGTATTTTTGGCCGCACTCGAGCACATCGCCGAGTTGTCGGCGACAAATTTATGCTGATGAGTGTCAAGTGCTTTGTCTATCTGCCTGCCAGCCTGCCTGCCAGCAGATTATCTCCGTCCATGTGGGGTCGGGCATGCATATTCAACGAAGACATCTAATTTATTCCTAATAATTGGCACAGATTGCACAATGGGGCCAAAATAATTGGCACACCAGCAGTACGTTAACTGAAACAGAAACGGCCGAAACGGCAAAAGGGAAAAATAGCCCAAACAAGCCCCACAAACCATTGACATTTCGATGTGGCAATCGTTCGACATTTTGGCGGGCAATTTAAAATTAATTTCCCTGCAATTTGCAGAGCCCAATTACCGCGACGGAGCTGCCTTTTGTGCGGCCTTTGTCTGCCACCATGTCGTCATTTAAGAGTTAACAACAAATTTCGCTTTCGTTTAGCTCCGCTGGCTGATTTCTTACTCTGGATCTCCAGCTCCCTGCCTACCCCCACTCTCACTTTCCGCCACCAATTTTGATATCGCTCTCCATCTCGTTTATAGGTCGTCCATGGCGTGCGCATCCAACTGGCTGATGACTTCGACGAGGACTCCGGCGGAGAGGCGCGGGATCCAGCCAGGCATAGCGTGCGGCGGCGCAGCGTGGCCGCCGAGCAGCCGCTGCGGATTCTGCTCGTATACGATGACTCCGTCTACAGGTGAGTGCTCCAGCCCGGAGCTGTGCACTGAGAAACTTGAATCTCAACTCGTCCGATTAATCTCTTAAAACCTATTTATAATAATTAGTCCCATAAGGGTATACTAAAGCAATGCATACTAATTTTCTTCAAGTGCATGGCTCCGCTCCAGCTCAAAAGATTGCCTCTAATTGCACTTTAATGGCAGCCAGCCAAGCAGACAAACACGAAAAAGCAACAACTCGGCTCACAATCTGACTTGGCCGAATGTCAAGTTAACATAAAAGCGAAAATAACTCACTAACGTTTTGCTCTGGCCATGCACCGTTACCGTTACTGCCACACTCGCTGGGTTGAGTAACAGTTCGGGCCGGGTCCAAAATTGGTTAGCCGAGTGTGCTGTGGTGTGAGCGCAATTTGTCCAAATCAACGCAGTGGGCCACTTGGCTCGGAGGTGTCTCCTAAGGTTAGCCCCATCGATTGCTCCATCCGGCACCAGGCAGTTGGCACCGAGGTTGGCTCCGATCGGATCGATTGATCGGCGGAGGACAAGGTCGGCAGGAAAGTGGCAACAGCCCCACTTGACTTTAATTTCGGTTTTTTGCTTTCGATTAATAAGTCAGTAGCGGAAAGGTGACTCTAACAGGTGCCAACAGGCACACAATTAGCCCGATGCCTAGGCCAGCCACCAGGTAGTGTGTTTGGGTTGTGACCTTCGTGTAAAAGTAGCTTGGAGTGGGAGTGGGAAGTGGGGACTTTGGATGTTGAACCTCGCGATGATTTTTAAATGAAAATCAATAGCTCACAGACCAGTTGAATGCTAATAATGCTGAGCAATGTAATTGCCGCATTCCTGGTAATAGGAAATTGGTTTTCCATGGAAATCACAATTTGTTGTTCGAGGACTCCCGAAGGGCTGAGGCTAGGATTGCCCTAAAATCTCACCTTCTAACAATGCTAATAACGTAGGAGGTGCTTGAAAGCGGAATTATTTGCTGAGGTAAAGGCATCAACAATGCAATTTTCCAGAAGATTTTCCTGGAATTTACGATTTATTCCATATCAAAATACCTTACTCTGGTTCCCCCGCACTCCTTCCTGCAGGATGCTTCAGGACGAGCTTCCATTCTGACACGGAAAACTAATACACAAAACCATTATTACTTTCAGGTTGGAGGAGGAGAAATTTAATTTAATAAATGTGAGTAAACACCTTGGCTTATTGTGCTACCGAACTAAGGAATTTAATTAAATCCCTTCTCCAGGATACTGTGCTACCGGAAGCCGTGCAGTTTTGGGAGCAGGCGCTGATGGTCCGCGAGACAAAGGGAGTCATCCGGCTCAATAGGTGAGTTCCCATGCTAAAGTTTAATAATGCAAGACTGCAATTTTCTTTGGCCTGCGACTTTTTAGGAAGTGCGACAGCACCCAGGTGTACGTGAAGAATGGCCATACCCACTGCATCGACCACTGCAAGGCCACGACCATGTGCGGAGAGGTCCAGGTTCCCAACGAGCACTTGGATGTGAGTATAGCCGCCCTGCTTAGTGACGCTTAGGCGCCCCTTGAACTTAAACGGGCTTGCTACCGTTCGAGCCACAAGAGCAAGAACGTTTCTCGTAAAAAACAGTGACCTTGGCTAAAGTAAATGTTGTCCAACAAAAAGTTCTTAAAATTGAAACTGGTTTCCATCAAAAGCAATGGCTTATTGCCGCTTTGATTTTCAGTTAACCACGGCTTAGAAAAACTGGTTCACATTTTAAAATAGTTGGCTTTTCTTTACAAAGTTGTACAACTATTGGCTCAAAAATACCATACTTTACCCTATTTCATAACTGAATTTTCACAGGTCTGCAGAGTCTGCAATGCCACGGGCCAGAACTGTCGGGTCGACAGCAGCACACAACCGGGGGATGGAATCGAAAACGCCGACTTCGTTTTCTACGTCTCGGCCCGTCAGACCCAGCGGTGCTTCAAGGGGCTGACGGTTGCCTATGCGGCGCACTGCCAGCAGGAGGCCCTGCTGGACCGTCCCATTGCCGGACACGCCAATCTCTGCCCGGACAGCATCAGCACAAAGCCGCAGGAGCTGCAAACGCTGATCTCCACCGTTAAGCACGAGATTCTGCACGCCCTGGGCTTCTCCGTCAGCTTGTACGCCTTTTTCCGGGACGATGAAGGCAAGCCCCGGACTCCCCGCAAGTCGGACACTGGCAAGCCGTACCTGAACGAGAAGTAAGTAGCTTTAAGGCCTTTTTCAATCAACAGTCTCATGGGGAAATTCTCTACCAGGCTGCAGATTCATCAATGGAGCAACCAGACCATCCGCAAGGTGGTACGAGAGAACTGGTCCGTGCGCGGAGGCCACGTCCACAAGGTGGTGGACATGATGGTCACTCCGCGAGTGGTGGCCGAGGTGCGCAACCACTTTGGCTGCGACAAGCTCGAGGGCGCTGAGCTGGAGGATCAAGGTGGCGAAGGCACCGCCCTCACCCACTGGGAGAAGCGCATCCTCGAGAACGAGGCTATGACGGGCACGCACACCCAGTCGCCCGTTTTTTCGAGAATCACATTGGCCCTGATGGAGGACTCTGGGTGGTATCGCGCCAACTACTCCATGGCCACACCCCTCTCCTGGGGCAAAGGGCTGGGATGTGCATTTGCGATGCGAAGCTGTAAGGACTGGATACAGATGAATCACGCTAGAGGTCGTTCCATACACCCCTTTTGCTCCAAGGTGAAGCAGGATCCCTTGCAAACCGAGTGCACGGATGACCGTAACTCGGTGGCCTTGTGCAACCTCATTCGACATGAATTTGAGCTGCCCAAGGGATACCAAAACTTCGACAGCCTCAATCATGTAAAGGATGGCGACGAGGGCTTCTACGGGGGATCTGTTTCCCTGGCTGACCATTGTCCCTACATCCAGGAATTCACCTGGCGCAGCAAAAACGTGATAGTGCGCGGATCTCACTGTCGTTTCATGGAGAACATCCCTAGTAAGTATTTTCGGACATCTACGATCCATCTTAGCTACTATTCCACCCCCTTCCAGAGCCCGAAAAGAACTTCGCATTGGAGAGCTACGGTGAAGGTGCCAAGTGCTTCGACCACAGCGAGTCCATGTGGGAGGAGCGCTCCTGCCACCAGACCCGTGAGTGGCAGCACTGGGGAAGTGGCTGCTACAAGTACGACTGCTTCGACGGCAGGCTGCACATCCTGGTCGGGAACTACAGCTACAAATGCTCCTTCCCCGGGCAGAAGCTTTCCATACGGATCGCTGCAAACGGATGGCTGCACAAGGGGGCGATCATGTGTCCTCCGTGTCACGAGCTATGTGCGGAGCAGTTCGCTGCCGAGGGAAAGCAGTGTCGTCCTGGCGAAGAACCCGATCCACTCAACAAGTACCCGCGCGACAATCTCGCCTGCGGAGCAGGCACCGAGCTCAAGCGATCCATGGCCATAATCAGTGCCGCCCTTTTCTGTCTGGGCCTCAGATGGGGAATCAGTTAAATCGATCCCTCAGGTCCTGCGGGGCGGTTTTAATGCTGTATGTGTATTTTAGAGAAATTTGTACATTTTAGCTGTAGGATATAAGCTCAATTCTTCTAAGTTTCTGTAGTTTGTGTAAGTCAGATATTCTCCAGTGTGGTGTGGGTCGACTTTGGGCGAGTAAGCGTTAAGGAAGAGCGTAATCCAAAAAGTATTGGCGCAAACTTTAGTTAATAATAATCTGCTCAAATTATTGAACTATTACAATCTCGTACAAGATCGACCTGAGTACCTAATAATTATTATTAGCAATTGTAATTCCTAATTATAATTTGTCCATCCCAAAAATGTGATCTTTGCTAAGTATGTCTGCGGATTTTGTCCAAAATCTTAGGGCCATATTGAAATGCAGCACCTAAGGACAGTTCTGAGTTCTCTAATACTGATCTGAACATTCCAAAGCCTATTGCAAACAATACTTGATATTAGGGGATGCGTCTGCATCCCCCTTGCGAATTGTTAAAAATCTTTGTTATTTATTACGACTAATGTTTTCCGAATTGTTTAGTTTCCTAATTTTTTGTATGCTCCATTAAATTCTTTTCCCTTTCAGCTGCCTATCAAGCATTTACAAAGTTTTCTAAACATAGCCCTCACACAATAAAGTATAGCTCCTAAGATTTTAAAACATTGTGAATATACCGAGTAACCCATGTAAGTGTGAAACGTGTTGTTTTTATTGCGATGTCTTGGAATACTTAGGAAAAGGCCAACTCCTGCACAAGCTCGTAGACGATAACTTCGTCAGAGTTTTTCGAAGGGGGTTGAGTGGTCAGCACTGGACTTTTGCTGGCAATTTTCTTCGCTTTGCTGCGTTTGGCTGGGGTCTTAATGAGCTTGGATCTGAAATGGAAGGTTTCATTTAATAAAAATAGTAGAAGATTGCGTTGGCCACGTACGCCTTGGTCAGTTCGTCCATCAGGGGCAGGAGAGTGGATCGGGATATTCCCCTCGCCTCCTCTTCGGCCAGCTCCGTGGGATGAGTCTGTCGCTTGTGCGATCGACAGTTGGATCCATTCGAGAAGTCTTTGCCACAGAAATTACACTTGTACGGTCGAATACCAGTGTGCAAAATGAGGTGAGACTTCAGAGTCTTGCTCCTTTTGAACGAGGCATCGCAGACATCGCACTTGTACTGCCGTTCGTCGGAATGGACCAACTTATGTTTGTTGAATGTTCTCTTCGTCTTGAGCTTCATTCCACAGATATTGCACTCGTAGATGTTGGCGCTATGAATGTCGGAATGGATCTGGAAAATATGTAGTATTGTCAAATGAATTCCTATTAACCAGAGCTTGTACCACCTTTAATCTCGCCTTGTTCTTGAAGCGCCGGAGGCACACCGGGCACTCGAAGGGGCAGTCGTCGGTGTGTACGAGCTTGTGCTCCTTGAGTCCGGTTAGATACTTGAAGCCCTTGCCGCAAAGAGCGCATTCATACGGCTTGATCTGTTTGTGAACACCCTCTATGTGCCTCTTCAGCGTGCCTACCGTGGTGAAATTCTTATTGCAGTGCGGGCAGCAGTTTTCCTGTTTATCTTTGCTAGATTGGTGGGTGCGGTAGTGAGAATTTAACTGGGAAGCCCTACTAAAACTCAAGCCGCACTGATCACATTCCAGCTGCGGCGAATCCGTCGGTGGCGTGTGATGGATCTCTTCCATGTGGCGCTGGAAGGCCTGATAAAAAAAAATTGTCATTAATTTCAATATTTTTATTATTTATCTGCGGGTGTACTTTATGTTTCTTGTAGGTTTTACTACAAATATTGCACTTATATGTGGTTGGTTCATACAATGGCTCTTCCTCATCTTCATCCTCGTCCTCATCTTCCTCTATGATTAGATCTTCCTGGCCTAGATCTTCTAAAAATTCGTCCTCATCCGAAGTACTCGCGTTTGGTTTCATTGCCACCTGACCCCCTTCCTTAATATTCTCCTCCAAATCAATAATATCCGACTCCTTGAAGTCGTCCTCATCATCGTAATGGGGCTGCTCGTCGTCCTCTATGTAGTCCAGTGTTCCCATCTCCTCAGAGGCCTCCACCTCCAGCTCGGCAACAAGATCCTCTAGTTTTCGAGCCCCCTCGCTGCTCTTTAATGGCTCCGATTCCTCCACCGCCCGGGACATAACATGCTTCCACTCGCTGCAGACCAAGCCGCAATCCGTTCGCAGCTCCTCGAAATTCGTTGGAGTTTCAGGATTCAGGTTTGACAGCCTGTTGAAAAGCGTCTGAACACGGCGCACTCTGTCCGAGAATTCAATAAGGCGCTCTATCAAGGTGAAGCACTCGTTGCACAGATGATTGCTCAGCTCATCCTCTTGTTTAATCTGAAAGTATGTAGTCCAAGTGAGAGGGGAAATAGCCAAATATTAAGGATTATGTACATACATCCACCCAAAAGTACTTTCCAATGGCCATTGCCAGTGTATTCGTCCACGACTCTCCCCCGTTCTTCGGAAAGTAAGCGTTCCTGTTCGTGGGATGATCCTTTGCGCATAGGCGGCACCAACGGCGCCAACTTGTAGCATCACTAGAATGCGACTCGGTTCCTGGTAGACTGGACATTTCCTGAACTCATTTAAATCTGTTTTGTTTTGTTAAATAGCAAGCGTACGTAACCAGGGCTGCAATAGTTATTGATTGCAGTATTTTTACAAGAACAGCTTAAATAAAAATAAATACAATTTTATATTTATTATAAATTGTCTTTTATATAATCTAGCTGATAGTTTACATCCCAAGTATCCTATTTTGTGAAAATGTGTATATTTTAGGTTATTAGCTTTATTTGAACTAGTTTCCTTAGTATTATTTGGAACTATCGATAAGTCGCAAATATGGGTTCTCTCATCTCTATTAAAATAAAAACATGGCGCCTTTTTTCGAAAAGACAGACACTAGGTGCTCAAAAAATTCGCTCTGTACATTTTTGTACAGTATTTATGTGATCTGCCCGCTTTTGATATTTACATGAATTTGTAAAAGTGTATATTTTTTATTTTTCTGTGGCATACTTTAGGGGATTCATTTTTTGAAAGCAAATATCGCATGCTATAATTTGATTTATTTGGGGAACCCCAATTAACATTTCAAAAAGGAAAAATAACATTTTCATTTGACTTTTAAATAACATTATTTATTTTAGCCATTTACAAAAAAACTTATGTCTATAAAATGTAAATCACTTTCTACTTATACATTAGTATTTGTTATTAACTGCGTTAATTTGTGTCCACTCTCACTTAAGCTCAAGCTCGTTTCGAACGTCTAGTTTATGAGCATTCTTGTAAATGTCCGTAAATCTGCATATCCTCAATTTCAGCGGCATATACTATATCGTATAGGTATTTAGCTTATCAGCTTATGTAGTTAAATAATGCACTAATGACTTAAGCTATGAAACAGAATACTAGGCGTCACTTCAACTGCCATTAACGGCATCCTCCGACTTCATCGTCGAACTAGGCACGAGTTCTCCGCCAGCCAGGAGATCGGCACTGGAGGGGATTTCTGGTAGATTCGCTTGAGGCATTGGAACAGCCACTGGGATAACCGGAACTAAGGGCACGGCCGAAGCATCCACTCCTGGGGCCGTGCTTATAGTCCTGGCCAGATTTTTTTGTTGGCGTAGCAGCTTCTCTTTTTCGCGGGCAGCCTTCAGCTTCTCGAAATCATCCCCTTCGTCCACTTCCGGTTCGGCGGCTGCCGCCTTGGCCAGATCTTGCGAGGCCCTCAGATCCATATTCTCCACTGAAAAGTTATAAGATTATTATTAGAAAACCACTAATGAAGTAAAGTTAGTAGATACATGAGAAGGACGCAACGTGCAGGGTCTAATGCTAGGCGGGTTAAGGATATTAATATAATTTTTGGAGTCACGGGGTTTACGGCTAACTACTCAGCCATCCAGAAACCTCTACGAAGTACAAAAATTCAGGACTGGTAGGCTAAGCTGGGGTTAGTAATCCATATAGTGGGCAGCGCCAAAACACATGCCAGTTTTAAAATTAGAACCAATCAACGCAATAATGTTCAGGTATTTTAAAATTACCAATTAATGTTGAAATTTCACAATCCCAAATGGGAGGAAATGGAAATTCAAAGTCAACGAAAGCAACTTTAGAAAACTAAAAGATGCAGAATAGTAGATTACGAGAGAGTTACTCTAAGATGAAAATAGGTTTTTAACAAAACCCTAAAAAAGAATTTTTGAAATAGAAATAGTAAAACACCTGCTGGAAAACAGAATAAAGGCATCAACAAAAAAAAAAAAAAACAACAGCAACGAGTACAGAGTGAGCAAGCTAAAGAATTCAACAATGTTAATGGGCCAATTGATGAGAACTTGGAACTTTACCGGGCGTGATGTACCACCTGAAAACCTGCGGGGCATCGGGCCTCTCTTTAAAAAATTCCCGAATTGAAAAATGTTGAAAATGAAGATAATTGTTAAAATGAGTTCTTAAGAAGCGTGGGTGGAGGCACTCCAACCGGAGCAAAATCTTCGACTTACCTGTCTCGCGGCTGGCAGCATTCTGGGGATCGTAGAGGGACTTGGAGCTATCTCCCACAGGGGAACTGGGCGCCGTGGCGGCTGTGGAGAGCATAGACGGACTTCCTCCAGCGGGAGCGGAAGTGCTGAGCAGGGCGTCCACCCCACCGGGCGGGAAAAGAGTGGGCTCGTACTGGGATTGGGCTCGACTGTAGGATGGAGGCCTCTGGGGTATGTCGACTGGTTCGGAGTGGGCAGGCGGCGGCTGCAGGGGGGCAGTTCCCGCGGACGTAGACGTCGGAGCAAAGATGTTCATAACATTCGGGCGCGGCTCGCTGGCTCGCATGGACGTAATGGTGGCCTGTTCGTCCACCTCCTCGATGACTTGCTGGGTAATTCTCAAGCTGCCCGGCGGCTTGCCTGCCGATGTCGCTGATCCCACGTTCCCGGTTAGGCTAGCTGAGCTGGCGCTGGCTGGGAAGCGGTATGGTTTCTGGTCTTCACTGGGTGTGGCCGATCCCGGCCTGCTATCATCGCGACTCAGGAATCGTTTAAGCGCCGAGGCCACAGTGTTCACCCGGGAGAGGGTCCCCGAAACACTGACCAGCGACGGCGAGGAGCCAAGGCGCATTTTTCCGTTGCCTGCCGAGAAGTGTATGCCACTGGCATCATCCGCCTGTTGGGGGAAGGGATGTGAGTTAGCAAACAGCATTACAATTAGGGATAGTAGGGTGTTTTCTTAGTTCCGCTGTGCTCGGATTACCGGATACCCATTTAAGAGTGTGCTCTGTCATTGCAGCAGAAAGCGTTTGAAATTCGTGCAGTGCAGGGTGCAGTTAGAGACTTAATAGGCTGTAGGCAGACAGTTAGAATCAAAAGTTAGTAGGCAGTTTCTTAAGCAGAGAGATACACAACACAGTTCTTAGATTAAGGTTACAGAGGGGAAGGGCCCAGTGATAGTTCAGAAAAAATAGATTAAGAGGACGGTACACAAGTTCTAAAGACATAGGTTAATTTTTAGTCGGCTATTTTGATTTCTTTCTGAGCTTCCACCAAGCCAGTTCCCCGTATCTTAATTAATAATCAACACCTTTACATTTACAATTAGGTTTATATCTACCAAGCACCGCTGTGATTCGGAATGCCAATATGAGCGAAGTGGTATTCCACAAATAAAATGTCAGAGAAAAAGAGGTTAGAAGCTTTTGATTTCGAATTAGATTTTGGATTAGTCTCGACAGGGTCGAGAGATGATGATCGATTTGGTAGGACCAATTGAGAGTTGTCAGGTGCCAATGCTTCGTAACGCTAGGAAATGCGACCAACGTTCTGATTCTAACCTCCTCATCTGGCGAGCCCTTTGGGAAATCATAGGTTACGGACTGCACGCCTTGCGGCAGCTCGGATTGCCCCGAGACCTGAACCGGAGTCGTACCCGGCGGTTTTACATCCGGAGCGGCGGCGGGGTTGCCGCCGTTAGTATTACCAACCATTTCATCGATGCGAACACTGGACATGGTCGAGGGCATTGCCGCGTTCTTAGGCACCTCGATCTTGGCAGTGGACGGCTCTGGGTGATTTTCACGGAACTTCTCGGCGGCAATGGTGTAGGGCAGCTCGTTGGGGAACACCTCGTCCCAGTACTGATCCTTCAGCAGCTCCGGATGGTCGTGGTGCATCTCGTCGACTATCAGATAGGACACTTGGAGATTCCGGTCCACCATCCAGTTCACCTGCAAGGGTAAGCTAGTTAGTCTAATGCTTTTAATCGCATAGTGGGATACCGACCTCAAAATCGTCATCGTCCTCGCCAAAGGGGTTGATCAGAGACTCGGCCACCTTGAGCCATCCCATGTAGAAGAAAAACTGCAGTGTGGTGAACACCGGGAAGTACAGATCCACCTTGTTCAAGGTGGAGGTGTTGGCCACCATCTTGCCGTCGGTCCACTGCTTGCCCATGCAACACGTCAGGAAGTAGGAGTACACAGCTAGGGTGACCACCTGGGTGTATACCAGGGGCACGCTGATTGTGTCGTAGCTGATGAGCAAGCCGCACTGTCCGCGGAACTTGTTCAGCTCGTCGATGATCGTCTTCACGGCGAAGTCGTCTCGGATGCGACCCTCTTTCCTGGCTCTTGTGATGATGCTGGCGGCCCAGACGATGGGCAGCCAGTGCTTCGAAGGTCTCGGGAAGGCCTTGTTCATGGTCTCGATGATGTCCCGCTCGTTGTCGTTGAGCAGACCGGCTTCTACAAGGTTGCTTAGCCCGGGGAAGCGCTTCTTCACCCTCGGCGACACATTGGCCAGGACCATGGTGAGGCAGAGGCAGACGTAGCGCATGATTGTGCGGCGCATCACGCGGCCTCGTTCGTCCTGGCCGTGGACATTGGAGCTGACAAACACTGCGATGGGGTCTGGCCAGGGAATGGAGGTGTACTGGTTCCACCATCGGGTCATCACGATGGACACGTAGAAGCCCAGAACGAAGGACAGGGGGATCAGGTCACTGTAGCTGTCGCAGTACAGCACAATGGCTTCAAATGTACTGCAAGAGGACTATTTTGTTAAGCATCCAGATCAATATTAATATTAGGCTTACGTTTTTTGGGCGTCGTTGAGAGCGAAGCGATACACCATGTTGATCGCATAGTAAATAGTCAGGAAGGCCAGGAGATCGAGCCACACTAGTTTGTAAATGCTTCCTCTCCATCTGCAGTAAAACCATTAGGATTAGAAACTTAAAAATTAGCAGGCCCATTAATAAACACTCGTCTGATACTTCAGATACTCGTACATCAGACCGTATAAATAGACTCCTACGTCAACTAATCAGCATATGATTGGCCCTTATCAGTAATAATTATAGGCATTATACTCCGCGTAAAGCTGCGATCCAGATTCGGCACTTGACTCGCTTTGCCCTCGACAGTGTATGCTTCCCCATATTTCCTCCAGCGGAACCTGTCCGAATTTTCGGCCACTTGTTGTTGACACGGAAACGTCATAAAAATAAAATATATATTTTTGGTTACTTGCAGAAATACCTGCCGGCTTTGGCGTGACGTCCAGACAGTATTTATAAACCTTATAAAATTATATATTATATATATATATAAACCAGATGAATAATGCGCGATATAATGAAACAATCGCCCGATATCTTGGAACTACATAGGAGTAGATCCACAACAATAGCAGGGTTTATGATTTTTGACTTGTGAGGCAGCCCCTTAGGGAGAATTACTACTGAATCATGATGGGAGATTCCCCAGCTAATTCTGGCTAGCTAGTTAGTGGCTATCCGATATCGACATCGGGTTTATTGGATCATCAAACTGGCAGCCCACTGATTAGTTTTGGGGCATAACCATGTTCATTATCAGGAAAGCGCGTGGGGGAGAGTTGTGCTCCCCGAGGGGCTCATTACTCTTTCATTAAATTATAATTCAGACAACAAGCCGTGACAGATGTCGGGCGTATGACTACACGGGTCTAGATTACTGGCCGGGGAGGGTGGGAGGAGCAGTCGCAATTGCAGTGGGCTTTTGCGAAGGAAAGTGGAAAAGTTCTATAATTTGCATTTGGTGCAATTGAGTCTCCGGACTGGCTGTCCTCACCAATTGCCCGGAGTGTGTCAATGCTCTATAATTAGCAAGGGGCTAACCATTTCTCACAGGGCTCACAACAAGCACATATATCTGTGAAGTACATAAGCGTCTAACTCGAACTCACCTGAGCAGCAGCTTGAGAAAACAGCCGAAGCCCCGGCAAGTGGCCACTTCACCTGTGTACGTAATTGTCATTTTTAGCCTTTATTTTGGGTTCCTCCTCCAAATTAGATTGTTTGCTGCTCTGCTTCGTACATGAGATTATTTTTATCGCATCTGGCTCATTCCGGGCGGAGCTGAAAAGAAGAGAGTGTAGATCGGAAAGGTTATGCAATTGCCAAGGGCAGTTTCCAGGAATCGGCGACAAGGTAACAAGGTACACAGTGGTAATGCAATTTGAAATTCTAAAATCGATATTTTCCTACAATTAGACATGCAACGAGCGAAGTGAAGGAAGCCTGTCGGGCGGATACAATTGAAGTGCATTTAACATTTAGCAGAAATGCAACAGTAGTTCCCCGATTATATTAATTGCCGCAATTTATACAGAGCTCAGCTGGTGCATGCTCGGATACAAATGTATCTGTAGCTGCGACACTCAGATCGTTTCGCGTGTGGGAGACGTCAAAGTCAAGAGGGAGTGGCTCTCGGGCGGTCTCCATTTGATTCGGAGAGGTGACGCCGGGGGTCAGCCTCCAGCCGATTAGATACCAATTAGCGAAACAAACACAGCTCGAGAATCGAATGCCACCTCCAAGGGAGCCACATTATGTACTGATGCCGACAAGATGAGCTCACTGAGCGGGGAAATGTATGTGAAGAGGCGTCCAGTTCTGCGAACCCGCTCAGCTAATGATCAAAAATCACACCACGAACTCGGCTCCGAGTACCGGAATTATACTACCAAGAGCGCGCCGAGTCTGGCCCATGTGATCCCGGGCTCCACCGTTTGGGAAGTCATGACATCATTTATTGGCTTTACTGGGCTTGCTAGGTATGCTCAGCTCAGAAGTGATCGTTCATCTGAGTATATATTTGGTTTGGTTTAGTTTTGGAATGGCTCATAAAACACATTCGTATGTAAAGTGACGTAGTGCTCCGACTGGGGTCTGCCAAGGTTGCTCATCGGGTTGCAGGGTCTGTCAGTGATTATTTTTCCATGATTTCAATGAAAATTTGTTAGAAAAGCCTGCTGGCTTATCGCTCCCTTTTTGTTCTCGAATAGCAGCCGCATGAGCGTTTTAAATGTTGGGTAAACAAACTGAGAGTGCGATAAGAGCGAGACTTTCAACTGGATATATAGAGGGCATAAAAAAAAGTTAATTATCAGCCCGACAGAAAGAATGGAGCATGTGACAAATCCAAGATTTTGTTTTAAACAAAGTGACTAATGAAGACTGGCAGTCCCTACAGTCCTTAAAGGGTACCCCTGCTCCTTTTCCAATAACGGAGAGTGGCACTTGAAGATAAATCAACTGGCTGTCTCCTTTGTCGCATGTGTTTGTTGATTAAAAAACCATATCAATGAGCTGGATTCGGAAGAACTGACCTCTTCCCTTGTTTGCTTGAATGCATTTCGTTTATGTATCGTTTCGTTTTCGTATTTGCCGAGCAAGCATGGAAACTTTCAGCGACAACATTGTTGACCCATAAAGGCAAATAATTCGGCCAGTGTGTAGCTGGAATGCGATTGCTTGGTCGTTACTCCCCGCATTAGCATAATATTCGATATTCCTTACACCGAATGAAACTTGACGGCAAAACATTCGAATTCAAATGGCCGAGGTTAATGACTTTCTTGAGTGCGAGAGTTGTCAGTGGGCCAGAAGGCGCGTGGCTAAATTTAAATTATTCTCGGCGGAGACTCATTGCACTTTATGAAGATTCTCGAATTGTAGCCTGAGAAGAGGGAAGCGTCAGATAACTTCTGTAATAAATTCTAGTGCGATTTGCAAATTAGTATGAAAATTATTACACATTTTATTTATAATACTGAGTCGCGTTGGGATGATAGCCCAACCGAGAAGATATCGCCATTTCGGAGGGATTTGTACTCTCATTTGTACTTATGACACCAAATCATAAATTGTTTGGATTCTCATTCCGTTGCGTTGCAACTGCAGAGCCGGATGAGTCACTGGGATACAACACAATATAGTACATATATCATATCTGCACAGTACATATATACTTTGCGGACATTGTTTTGACTCTCGGCTATTTCGGAAGTTCCAATCGATTTTGAAGTCCCCAGTCACGCGGTTTCAAACTGCTCTGTGTAGTTGCTGGCTTTTCAGTGATTTTAGTCGTTCACTGTTATTAAATCGCGCCACGGTCACTTACACTTACATCTGTGTTTACGTACCACTATTTTTGCATGTTGTTGCTTCAACCCACGGCACGCAAGGCGTCACAACAACAGAGTTAACGAATTCACAGGTAGCCCGGAGGTAGAAGGGCTACCAACACAGTCGCAGAAACAGAAGCAAGAACGTCGACGGCTCTCTTTATGTAGTTTCTTCACTTGGCCTTTATGCTCCAGTGTTTTAGTTTGTCGCCGAACTTCTTTCGCGCTCACACCTAACACACACAGACAGACACTAGCGTGGGGCGGCCATTCAGGAAAATGGCATCTCTCGCCGGAGGAGCGGACTTTTAGCTTCCTTGCTCGACGACCGACTCTTTGAAATTGAAACTGCTTCGCGAAAATCATTCAACGACAGCTGTGCTGAAATCGAGTGCGAATTGTAGGAGAGCCGGAGCGGGCTGAGAGCGCGAGAGCCGTCCAAACTAGTTTCCGGAGAGAGCAGAAGATAAGCCGAGGCCAGGTGGGGATTCTGGCAAAACGGGTGGCCGGCTGAAAAGGAGTTTTCTTTTCCAGTTCTTCGAGGGGCGTATACTTAATAAATTTGTGATTTAATAAATTAACAATTTTTGAATTAGAAATTATATTTAATATATTTTTAACCAACAGTACGTATTTATGTACAGTTATTATTAGTATTTATCCAGGTGCGCCTGACTGCACACCTACAAACCGCAATGCCCAGGTAAGAGAAGTTACAAAAATAATAGCATACTTTTAGCCGTCGATGTATGGTGTTCTGCGAACATTCAGCTTATTCATGTAAAGATTCAACATAAAGAAAGTTTGGTTTTATTATTTCATTATACTTAAAAATATATAGAAACTCATCTCATATAGACTCATAATTCTATATCATATTAAGGAATATAGAAGAGAACCACCAATATTAAGTATCCGCCCCATTGAATGATGCACAGTCAAATCAATTTTTAGTCATTTTATTAAATTAAATTTAAAAATTTTAAATTAATTACAATTCGTACGTTTAACGCATTTGCCAAAGGATTCTTAACATTTTAGACTATAATGTAGTTGCATATTTATTTAAAATTAATTTTGTTGGCCTGCTTTTGTTTATTTTTACATGTAGTTGAAACATTTCGCTAATACACATTCGTTCGCACTTATAAACGACTAATGACTTATGTTAGATGATTTTTCATTAAAATTAGGCAAAGAGAACTTTAGTACTTTTAGTTTAGTGTAGTATTTTACAGCGGCATCATCTCATCTCTCTGGAAAATTTGGAAAACTGAAGGGCCAGAATTTTCGCTTAGTTATTTACATTTGAGACGCAGAAGGGGGAGTCTTAGGCTAATCTTACAGATAAACTATTTCTCATGTGTCGCGATCGGGTCGGTTGGGATCTGTGTTCAAATATTACTGGGTGGTCCCCGATGGGCGCGCTGTCCGTGTAAGGTGGAATGTCTAGAGCCGGGTCGCGAGTGCACGATTGCATAATCGTTATCGTTATCGATCGGCATCGACCTTCGGAAGTACGTTGAATAAGTTTGGATTTAATACATTGAAATACCTTTTAATTGTTTAAGAAGGGAAATCTTCAAGGCAGTTAGTTAGTTCAACTCTTTGAAATTGGCGGTTAGTCATTCGATATTCTCTCTGTTTTTTGTTTTGTTTGTTTTTTTTTTTTTGTGGGAGGAGGGAATAGTTAGTTAGTTATTACCGGTAGACAAATGCAAATTACTATTCGGTTAATTACAGTTGCAGTATTACTAAGGCACGAAATGTTTTCATTCTAGGTTTTTGATTTTCGGACTGTTTTGTTGTGAACTGGTGTGTTGTTGCTGTCCAGCAGGGCTAACAAGAGATACGAG
This sequence comes from Drosophila monieri, assembly GCA_035047585.1. Lineage (NCBI taxonomy): Eukaryota > Metazoa > Arthropoda > Insecta > Diptera > Drosophilidae > Drosophila > Drosophila monieri. Next base: position 1,069,423 of record JAWNPJ010000087.1, on the reverse strand, counting down.
CATACGGTACAGAGATACAGATACGTAGATACGCAGATACAGATACTTTGTTGGCATGCTTTTGTTTGATAGTTGTATTGTTGTTTTGTATTGTGTTTGTGTGGCTCCACAGCTACCAGAAAAAATTAACGAGAGCAGAGCAGATGCATATTGAAGTGTGGAATAGAGGGGTGTGGTGTAAAGTGTGGATGTGTCTCTGTTTTTGTGGCTACTGCTTAATATCTATCAGACCTATTTGAGTGTATCGTGGAGCCACCGCTGGTGTATCCCTTGTGAGCATCCCTGCCGTGGAGCGAGTAACGGGATCCGTACTGGCTGCCATGCCAGCTGCGGTAAGGATCGTACTCCTCGATGATCGACGGCTCCTTTTCGATAATCTGCAAGCGTTCGAATTTGGCGGGATTTATTGAAGATGAAAGTACTATTATTTGGATTTATTACCTCTGTGTTGGCACAGCTGCAGCTCATGGCCGTGCACAGGAAGATGTTCATCAGCAGCATTATCAGGAAGAGCACGCCCAGGGTGATGGTCAGCCAGAGCAGCCAGCTGGGTCGTATGCCGTCATCGCAGCTCCCCGATACCACTGCTCGAATAAAAATAAAACAGTGACTACCATAAATAATCCGGAAGGACAGGCGCAAACTCACATCTGGCCTCGGCGGGATCCAGAACGAAGACTGTGGTTCCGGCCACGCTGGAGCCCTCCTCGTTCGGCCCGAACTTCCTGGGACCGTTGGTGCCCTTGCCGAAGCCAGCCAGGGCAACGTCGTTGCAGTCATCGATCTCCACACACCGTCCGTAGCACTGGATCACATCGCACTGCAGATGCACCTCGGAGCCTAAAAGGAGATCAATAGAAAGTTACACTGAATCTGCCTCGGGATGAAGTGGCATGAAGTGCATACCCTCGGGGAACTTGAACATCGAGGAGAGCACCGCCTCAGCAGCTCGCCCATCGGCTGTGGGCATAAAGCGACTGATGATCTTCGAGTCGTAGGGGCAGCTGGGGAGGAAGATGATAATGTAGGGTCTTAGTATTCAGTCTTTTGACCCTGTTAGAACTGTTTCAACTCACCCACTGTCATCGGTGAGCTTCTGGGTCCTGTTCTTCTTGTCGAAGGCAAAGCAGTTGCCCACACGCAGGCCGTATGTATCTGATAGTGGTAATAGCAGAGCATAACGTTAAAGTGTGGTTTAGAAACAGAGGCCTCCGGGGTCAAATAACTCACCATTAGGCTTGGAAAACTCGGCGCGGATCTTGTACTCATGCCCGTAGACCGTTTCACGCACTCGGTGATCGTTCTCCAGAAACTTGAGCACCACATGGGCATTGTCATCGCTGCAGGGAAATAGTTGTTGGCAAGTGGGGGTTAAATAAATGAACAAGGGCGGAGGCTAACGGTAGACGGTAGACTGCTGCAACTGGTCCGTGTGGCAGGGGCTAATTAAAAGCCTGGCCAATTGGGCGAATCTGGGCAAAGCAATTGTAAATTCTGCAATTATGCAACTGCAACTGCAACAGCAACTGCTACTGCAACCGAACTGTGCAGTTGCATCGCCAATTGCTGGTCATTGAGCTGCAGAGAATGAGTTGCATTTGCGGGCCAGATAAGCGAAGATATAAATACTATATGTGTGGCTTGAGCAGAAGAGCCCGTAGAAACATCCGAAACTATTTGTTGCTTGGCTTGCACGATTTTTATGTTTTTATGTTGGCGCTGTTAACAATTTCTTTGCCTTTTTCCGGGCTTAACAGAGCGCAACGTTTTCGGAGAACCGTTTTTTAATGCCATCTTCATTTCTCAGCTTTGGTTAGTGGGGATGTGGTTTTGGATCGGAGAGATAGTTGCGTAAGTTGGAGTCGCGAGCAAAGTCATTGGCATTATGCAAATGAGCCGCAAGGCGAGAAGGTAAATTAAATTGTTTCTCATTCGGCTCGAAGATGATTATCGCTGGCTGTGTACCGTTAATTGAACTGCTGCCAAACTAAGCACTCTGGATTTTATTGATTATTCTGCCAGTTTTGGGAATGGTTGATTGAGTGAAGTGAAGTGAATAGAAGTGAAGTGAAAGAACGTATTGAATTCTGGCCCAGAGCTCAATGGCCTTGAGTTCCAATTCCGCACACAGAGTGCCAAGAGAAATTCGAACAATGGCCAAATGCCAAATGCTTAAAGCCTAATGGGTAATGGGTAATGGCCAGTTGAGAGCAACACCTACACGGAACAATTTGCTGTATGGGTCTGCGAAGATTGGCGAGCAACCGCTTTGATCGTCCACTGACGGAAGCTTGACCAAATCCAAGCAATCACAGCACACAACGGAGAAGGACCGAGTCCTAAGTGCAGTTGTCTAGACAGCTTAGCCTAAGCATCTTGGCCCAACTTACCGCGCGAAGCCCGATTTGCCACAGGTAATCACATAAAACTTATCGTCCGCCAATTCCAGAGTCTTGTGCACACGCACGGCCAGCTGTATGGAACGCTCCTCGGTCCGCTGCGGGGGATCAAAGGTGGTAAGGGGGTGGGGTGGAGGGAGAGAGAAGAGTTCATTTAATTGCCGGTTATTAAAAGTTTATGCCCATGACGTTAATGTTGATTGGTTGGAAAAGCCGAGTTAGGTCCCAATTTATGCGAAGCCAAGTAAGCTTCGACCATAAAACAGGGGCATAGGCAGCAAGGCACTCGGAAAAATGAATATGCATCAGTTTAAGAAATGTAAATAAGTGAATATACCTTCTGTTGTTTAGCTTAAATCTATACCTATGCCATCCGTGGGTTAAGGCTCAGATCTGAAGCGCTTTGGCTGAGTGTAAGTGGCTGCAACTTGCACTTGTGGCATGTTAATTGTCACATGATGCAATCTCACAACTAGGAAATGCAAAATGCCGCCAAGTGTGACGCATTTTCCAGTTGTTTATTTTCTCTTGGGCTGGCGCTGCATTTTCCCCTAGCACTTGAGCTTTTCCAGAGCCAGCCAGCTATCATGGTTTTCGGTAGTTATTTTAAATTAATTTTGAATACCTCTGCAGACTGAGCTCTGCAGCTGCTGGGTTGTGCAGCCGAATGTGACTGCAGATGGAACTCTTTTCCGAGAATCTCAGAAACCGTGATAGCTTGGCTGAGGAATGGGGCAAGTCCGTAGTAATTGCTGCAGCGATTAACTAACTGTTGCTCAGAATATTTTATAATGTTTTCCTTATGGCCGTAAGGCCTGGCCTTGACCTGCTTGGATGGCGAATGCAATCGAGCAGCTTTCCATAAAGAGATGTGCAAAAAGCAGTGCCACTTCTGTGTCACAGCTGCCTGCCAAACTGGTTTTCATTACAAAAAAGTGTAAATAAATGTGTAGGTAAGCATTAGGAATTAAAGTTGCATGTTTGGTCGGATGAATATTTTTAATATTTTTAACGACGCCTCCACAGGCTTATGGCGGTTAATTCTTGATTAGGGCTTAGTCAGGGTGGTTAGCAAAAACATATCGCAGTGCAAATAAATACCTCGCAACCAGTGATGTCACAATCTGCCGGCCAACTCATGCGTCACGCAGTTGCATGCCGCAGCGGATGAGCTCATTATCAGGTTGTTATTAGAGAAGTCGAGAAAATGGCAAAAGTTCTCTCCTTAGATTACGGCACTAAACGTGCTGAAATTGCCCGAGAGGCAATTGCATTTGCAATTAACATTTAAATGTACATAATGGGTGCTAGACAAAGAACTGCCAGTGCTAGTGTAGCAATGTAATGTAATGGCAACCCACTCAAAAATAATAACAATAATGGTCGCCATAATAAGAAATAAGTTCAAGTACGCCAGTCAGCCAGCCAACCAGCAGCCATCCAGCCACCACAACAGTCTTGAACTTTATGTAAAAATAGCTGGGCGTCTTGGCCATTGTCAGCGGCAATTTCATGCTCCAGAGCGGATTCGAAGATCCAAAGATACAGATACAGATACCTGGCCTTAAGGGGGAGGCAGAGGGCGAAAGTGGCGATCGGCATTCTGCAGTTTACCTTTCAAGGTCAGCGACGACCGAAGGCATTTCGCCAGCAATTAAAGCTCCACACAAATATTTGCACAGAGGAATAAAATCAGCGATTGCGTCGCCGCACAAAAACATTCTTTTGACACAAATTCCACGCACTCGCAGCAACAATAGCAACTACATGCATCGAAATAAGCCACAACAGCGGCTTGGAATGCTGTCAAAGTCGAGCTCAGACCCGAAGCGTGGAAAGCCGTTTCTGTGTCTGGGCATGTGAAGTCCGCAGTCTGAAGCTAAAACACCAGACGCCGGCGCAAGCTGCCACGGCACTCCCAGGGACTGCCTACATTAAACATTAAAGTACAGTAAAGGATTGAAAGCCAGAACTGGAAAAGTTTTCAACAAATAACCAGCCAAAAAAAAAACTAAAAAGCTTCATCATGAGGGAAAAAGGTAGAAAAATATCCCCTTTATAGTCCATTAAAAAGTATATATAAATGTAATTTAGAAATATTAAAGCTGAAGATATTTTTCACTGTACTTGGGTCTACCTAAGCGGATATATGCGTGTTCGAGTACATATAAAAATAAAATCCAGCCGCAGTGGCGATAAGAATGATTTAATTTTATGGGGGACCTCCCCTTTATGTTCGCAAACCGCAGGGAAACCCAAAGGAAGGTGGGCCTCGCAGCTCGAAAAGTGAGTGCGGGCCCTAGTTTTGTTTTTGACTTTGAGAATACAGGGTGCGGTCGCTACGATTTGACATTGCAATTAATAATGTTGTATGTGCTCGTACTTATAAGCATCTGACAGTGAGCCCTTTGGATAATTTGCGTTTCAGAGCAGCTGTATCTCTACAGGATGGATCGGCTACATCTAATGGGATTTGCTTTTGTCGGGAAATGCCGGACTGAGTCCATGGTCAGACCCACACGGAATTGCTGTCAACGCCTGGGATGCACGTAGGATTAAACTTGATTTTTATTGCCATCGTTACTATATAGACCCGACTGCCGTGGCAGCCTCAGTCGCTGATTTCGAACCAAGTGCAATACTTTCCGATAGGCGGGCTCAAATTTATGGGCATGCGTGCCCTTTTTAGCCACACAAGACCTCGAACTCTGATAATCTGGTCTCTTCTAGAGAAGGCTAAGGCTTTACGGGTCGTCAGTTTTCTAGTTGCCCACTATTGCCTCACAATTCACAATGGCTGGTTTCTTTGTTTGAAGTGCTGAATTTTGGTAGCAATTTGCAAATTATATTTGGCCGCTGACAAAATTAATTTGTCTTTGTCGGTTGAGGGAGGAGTAATCGAAAGACTTGAGACACGAACTTTTTGACTGCCGGGACTAAGAGCCTCTTCAATTAAATGAGTGTTTGAATCGAATAAAATGTGGCTTGTCTTGTTTTCTTAATTTCAAAAAATACCAAAATTCCTCCAAACATTGAGCTTTATTATGAAACCTGAATAGAATAATTTTAAAATCCCACAAATTGTCGACTCCACTTAAAACTCGTTGATGCTTAGTGATTAATATTGTTAAAGAAGCTGTGGGGTTATGCTTACATTGCTTCCACTCACGTTGCTGACCAGGATGCCGCAGTAGTCACTGGCACCCTGCTTGGCCCAGAGATTGAGGCTGAAAGCCACCGAGTCGCTGCCATCGCCCATGGCCATGCAGCCAGGCGTGCGGTAGTCCCGGACGTGCACCGCTCCCGTATAGCCGGAGTTCAGTTTCACCTTGATGTTCATCGTGCCCGCCTTGCAAGTGGCCGTCACATGGGGAGCGAATTCTCCGGGCGCCCCGGACGCCGGTTCCTGTGTGGTGACCTGCAATGAATACGAAAAATACGCATAGTGTTAGCCGCTTCTCCGGTTAATAACTTTGACCCGATTCCGGTACCCTGGGAACTAACACGGCCGGCCAGTTAATGCCGACTCATTGGACAAACTCCAGAAAAAACAGCAGCAACAGCAAACGAGGAAAATTCAAATTAATTTAAAATGGTTAACCGAAAGAGCCGGCAAGCCGTGGTCGCAATTAATTGCAAAAAGGCAAAGCCAGCGGACCCGGAGTCAGAAAACCTCAAAGAACTCTGGGCCAGAACAGCAAGCTGCCAAAGTTCTGCACGTTTTGGGTCAGTTCGGTTTCAGCTTACAGCTTATAGCCGCGCACTGTCAAAGCCATTTGGCTCGGAGATAATTTATTGGCGTGCCCGACTATTGGGCTGCTGTCGCTCCGTCGTGATAATTGAATTTGTGCTCCAGCTTTTGAGCCCACAGAACTGCCTCTAGGAACTGGCAATCGCAATGAAATGGAGCCAATACACTTTGGAAAAGTTAAAAACAATACTATAGGATACAACAATAATTATGACGGGTGACTAATTTTCTTAAAATTCTTGCACATTTTTTTTTAATAAATCGAATGACTTAAGACACGAACTTTCAACAGAAATTTTTATTATATATGTAAATAAACTATTATTTAAAATAGCAGTGCAGCTGCTGGATCAGAAGTAACAAAGTTAAGTAAGTCATGTCATGACAATCGCCCAGACGCCGCCTCTGTGGTCCGGCAGCTGAGCTCACGTTTCTCGGACCTCGGGCGGTGGACTTTTTTGTTGCAAAGAGCCTGCCACGCCGGGAAAGGCGAAAGGCTGGCCTTTGATTTATATTTACTTTCGAAAGGCTGCCGCAACCGTCCGCCCTTCGGCGCGTCAAAAAAATGTATGAAATTTCGTTCAGTCATCGAAGCAATTAATTTTCTACTCCGAGTTCCGATGCTACTGTACGTCAGTCAGGTGAAATGAAATGCAGCCAGGCGACCCAGTTCTGTGGCAGGCCGAATGCCAAAAACATGTTGGCCAGCGTCCCACTTTCTATGGCAACTAGAACAACCACTTTGCATGCCATCAGCAATTTATTGCATCTCAATAAGCCAGGCTTAGTAATCCCCCAGCGGAGCTACCACCTCCGCCTATACGGACTCTGCCGCCCCCACCGATTGGGGTTCAATGCGCCATGAGGGTCATATGAGATGGAGCTGGATGCTCAGTCCCTGGGTCCCCGAGCCGCTGCAGCAACTCCCATGACAATTTGTCGTTGGCTGGCAAAAAAGCCAATTGTTTCGCCAGGGCTTTTGCATTTTTTCTGCTGGCTGGCTGTGCTGGCAGTCAATTAAAATAGTTTTTGCATGCCCGTTTCACTATCGTTTCGTTTTCGAGTGTGCGGCGGCTTGTTAAAATAACAAACAAACAAAAAATCGCACGTTAAGCATTGCCTTTGTATTATGCAACACGCTCTGATTGTGGTCTCAAAATGGAAATGGGAATTAGACACCAAAAATACAATTAGACACTTGCGCTGCCAGTCACGAAGCCAACAGCCAGTGAGCTGAAAAATTTTCCACTCTGATGGATATTCCCCGCAGGACACCCGGTCTAATGTCGGGTGATTTTTCAAAAATTTCTGCATGCAAATTGTATCACAGAAATAAAAATCGAAACACAGCTGGAGCCCTGACTCGGCCAGGATCATTAGCCCAGGATGAAGGTGATTTATATGGCCATAAACTCAAAGTGTTTGGCCCGCCGAGTTTAAGCATTTAAGCCGTTTTAGAGCCAACTAACCAACTGACGTGGGCAATTAGTACACAGGAAAGCCTGCCTTGTTGGGCCGGAGCAATTATCCGTTTAGGAATGACAAAACTGCAGACGAGGCTAAGTGAAAAATGAAGTTTTGTTAAGAGCAAATAAATGAGGCAACAGCGCTCGTGGGAAACTGGGTAGGAACTATTTTATGGCTCGTCTTTCAAAAAAGGTTTTTATTGAGCTCTATTTTTGAAGAATGGGGACTCGAATTTGAATTTTATGTGTCGAAATTGCAGGTTTTTTTTTCTAAATTTTTTTTCAATTTTTTGTCCGGATTCTTGGTGAGACCCCTTCCGAAATGCGAGGTATGACCTATATGGCTCACTGCGATGCCTATATCTCAGCCAATACACCTCCGATCCTTGAGAGGAATACCTTAATCGATTTGTACATCAATTCCCTTTCAATCTACATCAAAACCTGTGATCGAAATTTTTTTTCAATTTTTTGTCTGGATTCTTGGTGAGACCCCTTCCGAAATGCGAGGTATGGGCTATGTAGCCTACTGCGATGTCTATATCTCAGCCAATATGCATCCGATCCTTGAGAGGAATATCTTAATCGATTTGTACATTAATTTCCTTTCAATCTACATCAAAACCTGTGATCGAAATTTTTTAGATTTTTTGTCAGGATTCCTGGTGAGACCCCTTCCGAAATGCGAGGTATCGGCTATGTAGCCCACTGCGATGTCTATATCTCAGCCAATTCACATCCGATCCTTGAGAGGAATACCTTAATCGATTTGTACATCAATTCCCTTTCAATCTACATCAAAACCTGTGATCGAAATTTTTTTTAGATTTTTTGTCAGGATTCCTGGTGAGACCCCTTCCGAAATGCGAGGTATCGGCTATATAGCCCACTGCGATGTCTATATCTCTGTCAATTCACATCCGATCCTTGAGAGGAATACCTTAATCGATTTGTACATCAATTCCCTTTCAATCTACATCAAAACCTGTGATCGAAATTTTTTTTCAATTTTTTGTCTGGATTCTTGGTGAGACCCCTTCCGAAATGCGAGGTATGGCCTATATGGCTCACTGCGATGCCTATATCTCAGCCAATACACCTCCGATCCTTGAGAGGAATACCTTAATCGATTTGTACATCAATTCCCTTTCAATCTACATCAAAACCTGTGATCGAAATTTTTTTTCAATTTTTTGTCTGGATTCTTGGTGAGACCCCTTCCGAAATGCGAGGTATGGGCTATGTAGCCTACTGCGATGTCTATATCTCAGCCAATATGCATCCGATCCTTGAGAGGAATATCTTAATCGATTTGTACATTAATTTCCTTTCAATCTACATCAAAACCTGTGATCGAAATTTTTTAGATTTTTTGTCAGGATTCCTGGTGAGACCCCTTCCGAAATGCGAGGTATCGGCTATGTAGCCCACTGCGATGTCTATATCTCAGCCAATTCACATCCGATCCTTGAGAGGAATACCTTAATCGATTTGTACATCAATTCCCTTTCAATCTACATCAAAACCTGTGATCGAAATTTTTTTTAGATTTTTTGTCAGGATTCCTGGTGAGACCCCTTCCGAAATGCGAGGTATCGGCTATGTAGCCCACTGCGATGCCTATATCTCAGCCAATACACACCCGATCCTTGAGAGGAATACCTTAATCGATTTGTACATTAATTCCCTTTAAATCTACATCAAACCCTGTGATCGAAATTTTTTTTCGATTTTTTGTCAGGATTCCTGGTGAGACCCCTTCCGAAATGCGAGGTATGGGCTATGTAGCCCACTGCGATGTCTATATCTCAGCCAATATGCATCCGATCCTTGAGAGGAATATCTTAATCGATTTGTACATTAATTTCCTTTCAATCTACATCAAAACCTGTGATCGAAATTTTTTTTAGATTTTTTGTCAGGATTCCTGGTGAGACCCCTTCCGAAATGCGAGGTATCGGCTATGTAGCCCACTGCGATGTCTATATCTCTGTCAATTCACATCCGATCCTTGAGAGGAATACCTTAATCGATTTGTACATCAATTCCCTTTCAATCTACATCAAAACCTGTGATCGAAATTTTTTTTAGATTTTTTGTCAGGATTCCTGGTGAGACCCCTTCCGAAATGCGAGGTATGGGCTATGTAGCCCACTGCGATGTCTATATCTCAGCCAATATGCATCCGATCCTTGAGAGGAATACCTTAACCGATTTGTACATCGATTCCTTTTTAAATTGCATTAAAACCTGTGATCGTAATATTTTTTATTATTTTTTAAAATTGACTTAACTATGGGATCGGAGGTAATATACTCTCCTAGGGGATATTTTTGGAGTCATAGGTTTCCACATCGAATTCGGGTTCTGAAACATGATCACCTCCTTTTTTTGGCCGCCAATTAAATGTGATTGTGATTTATGAGTGCGGCTAATTCCACTCAATTTACCTGGCTAGCCGGTTGGTTAGCGGGGTGTGTTTCCTTTATGCCCGCTTGGGCCCATTTAATATTTCGTAAGAGCCACAGCTGTTTTGTTTTTAAAGCAATCGATAAAATCGCCAGAGTGCCTAGTGCAGCTGGGCGCATAGTTGGCCAACATAGATTGGCAAAAACATTGAAAACATGTGCAACAAGTTTGGATTAGAAGCGAAAACAAAACTCGTGCATAACAAAAGCCGATTGGTGGTGGGAGATGGGAGGGGGGCCGCTCTTAACATATTTCGTGTGCATTTGAATTTCCGCTATATGGCGCTCGGCAATAAAGCTCAGCTCGAGGTAAATTATAACATAAAGCCGGGCCAAGCCTCGGACTCTGGCTCTGGCTCCGACTGCGACTTGGCCGGGGCAAGACTCCGGAGCGACTTGAGCTGCAACTTGGACTGTGGCTGATTGCAAATTGTCACGGTATTTTCACTGGCAGCGCATAAATTGCCGTTTAACTCGCATTGCAGTGCACTTGTCAAAATTTTTCAAATAATTTTACCCAAGTTACTAGCCATGATACAAAATATTAAAGGGATATCGTGATACAGACATTATATTTTACGAAAGGAGATGTTTTATACTTTTTTCAAAGCTTTTTTTGGAGCCTAGTCTTATTTTTTGCTAGTGTAGCTTCAGCTGGACGGAAAAGTATTTATGTGCAGAGCTGGCTTTTCGGGCAGAGCTTCGTAGTTGCTGCCCAGTCCGGACCTGACCAAAAGCTTAATGAAGCTGACATCGCCGAAAACCCGTTCCGATTGCAAGCTTTGGCCTGGCTGATTATATAATGCAAACGGCGTCGCCAACTGACAGCTGAAAGGGTTTTCCAACGGTTTTATCATCCCGAGGAGATCCCCGGTCCAGGGCCCAGAGATAAACACCCAAAGTCTCAGGAAGAAAGAAAAGCAGTCGGCAATTAATGTCGCCGCGGCTTCAATTAAATTTCAATTGTCGGAGCGCTTTCCATTGATGTTCTGACGCGCTAATTCCAAGGCTTGTCTTTGGGGAAGAGCCCGGTCCCTATTCTACCGAGTACCGAGTTACCTATTACCTGTTAGCTGTGCTGCTTTTTCAAGCCCCACCTTTTGACTCGACTCTGTCTGCACGTTCCACCACTCGGTGGGTCAATTGTGTGGCTCATAATGAAACGCTGTCGTACCACTAATATAATAATAAGCACTTGTCCGACCCCGCGACCTCTTTCCCTCTGTCCACTAAATTCTACGTCTGGCTTTGTGGTCGGCCGTTGAAAAGCAATCAATAGAAGCGCTTTGTAACTTCTTCAAAATATTTCTGAACAACATTCCAAACGGTCTTCTCCATGGGTTATTTATGTTTGCTGAGGAATTCTGTTCTCCAGTAGCTGCATGTTTTAATGGTTTTTGACCAGCTGGGAAATTATGTTAAGTACTATCTGCTTACAAGGGCTGGTCGTGTTTTGAAAGTTTTCTTTAATTGAATTAGCCATCTGTGGCAGCCAAAAATGGGCAGGTTCCGATGGGCATTATGCATACAGACCAGATTAGGTAAAGAAGGCTAATTCCTTGCTGGAAAAGTCTGTGGGGAAATGAAAATCTATCTTGCCTTTGATAAGTAGAGAAATTTAATTGCATTTGTGTGTTCTAACCACTACTTTTCTTTACGAAAATATTTTCAGAATTGGGTAAATTCGGGTGCATTAACACGGATTTGAAGTCAAAGCTTTCGTTTCACATTTAGCCCTTAGTCATCATTTAGTTGATTCAAACAATTGGCCGTCGTGATTTAAAAGTTGTCACACTTTCTTTGACCATTTGCCTTAATTGCTGTCAAAAAAAGAACCACGCTGCACGAAAAAGCCATTCCAAAGACGAGTTGTGTTCCCAGCAGCCCTCAGTATGTCTGCAATTTTCATAAATGTGCACTTTCCATGCGCATCATCGCGGACAGAATCTGAAAGCAGACCCCATACTGAGTTGAAAATTACCCGAAAGCCATGAGCCTCAATGACAGTCGTCGGTGCAGCGATACAGCGATACTGGGGAAACAGAAACAGTTTTTCCCATTAGTTTCGAATAAAACCTACTTTTACCGACGTGGCCCGAAGCTGGAGCAGAAAAACAAAGGTAAAAACAATTGCTAAATTGTTTTTGTTTACTGACTGACGGGGGCTAGAGTTGGGGGCAGAGAAGTAAATAGAAATAGAAACAGAAACAGAGAAGCAGGGCAGGCTGCAGGTGAACAATGCAAGTTAATCAAATAATGAAATGTACTAACCGAGTCAGAAAAGTCTGACAAAGAAAGAACTTTCTCCGCCCCGACTGGCGGATGGCGACCAGAGGATGACCCAATATGCCAAACACTTTTGCATACATTTTCATGAATTTCACGCTACAGAGCACAAAGTAAAAAATAAAATAATTCGCACTGAGCGATCGGAGCGGCGTTAAATTGCGCAGGCTGTGCCAGCTGGATTGGTTTGATCTCATGGCTTAATAGACATAATAGTGATTCCATCAATCTACAGAGAAAACACGATAAATTGGGACAGAACTTTACATAATACGGGAACAATTTTTATTCATTTCAACGCGCCATAGCCATACCCATAAAATAGAGTCATATCTGCCCATGCCAAAGCTCTCCATGTGCGAATGTTTCGGTGTTGACATAAACATGCCATTTTGTTGGCGCTCCCCGGGAGCTATGCCCAGGTAGTCCATGTAGTTGGGAATTCTAACTGCGCACTCTCGATCTAATGGCCCAGTCGCGCCACTAGACATCTCAGCTAGCATCTAAGCCGTCGAGAATGGAAACGGCTTCCTGTCCAGGGGCCAGACTTCTGCCATCAGACGCGATACTACTAACCCAGTGCGGAGCTTGAGTTGCGTGCAGTGACCAAACTGGTTGCTCTTCTAATTGCCCCGGCCTTCGGTTCAAGTCTCTCAGCCCGCTTATGGACAGCCCGACCGAGTGCACTTCATTGCACCCGGCATTTGTGGTCAATATGCAGCCAGTCAGTGGTCATATTTTCTGTTAATTAGAGCATAATGGCCCGGGCCAGGCATTCTGCGGTTATCAGTGGCAGACAAAGAATAAATCCTAGCTCGTTTTGATAAAACGCCAAACTGTATCTTCGGCAAACCGTTAGCACTCAGAAATAAAAACCAAATAGGTATTCACAAACAAGAACCTAAAGAATTTCAATAAAGTGCCAAGACAATCAACGAGTTTGTTGTCTAAGTCTTTTGTTTCTACCCGAAAAATTGCCGTTGCCGCTGTCTTGACTGGCTCATCGGAAGTTCTAAGAATCATGCGCCCGACTTATCGTTAGTCAGAGAGTGAGCTGTGAATCATATTTTCGAGTACACTCATACTCATACGCAGCATATCAAATATTGTTATTTTTATTGCCACCGCAGCAGTTATTCTGAAGACCGGAGGGCCGGTGGGGACTAAAACCACTTCAATTGGCTTTTGGCAGGGTTGGGAAGCACGTGCTTGTCAGTCGAGAATGGTTTTGCGGTTTAGTTCTGATACCCTCTGATGGGGGCACCATAAGTGGGTAGCCAAGTTGCTCTGCTCTAGGCAAGAGCGTTTCGAATCATTTCCAAAGTGTTTTCTGATTTTTCTGTCATAAAAAGAGTTCGGTCATCAATCACTTGCAAATGGCCGAGAAGACTTTAAAAACAGAATGCTGACTTGAATATTTCTTCATATCTTTCATACTTTAAATAAATAAATGGTAAAGTAAATTATACAAAAAATCAATACCCTATCGAGAAATGAGGTTTTATTCTCACAGAAATTAATAAGGGTCTGAGAGCAATTAAACTTTGTATGGCTTTAATAATAACGATTAAGATTGTTTAATTTTTTGTTCGGGACCATATCGAATTTATGAGGTACTGTATCGTATATCACCAGTATGCTTGGCTTCTACACATAAAAGTAACTGCTCTTAACGGAGAACTTTGTTTAATCCCCAGGAAAACAGAAACCACAGGCCGACACAAGCTACCTGTGGTCGCATTCAACGCGTCATTTCTGGCCAAAAACACCAGATTCTTGCTGGTTGTTTTGGTTTTATTCAACTTTTTCGAGTCGCTGGCTGCTGGTGGGTTGTTGCTGGCTTATATGGCGGCTGGCAGGCCAGAGCCATGACGACAGACTGGCTCATTGTATGCGCATATATATACTCTGCTGGATCGCCATATATTCATATATTAAATTGGAATTGGATGGCTTCGAGAATTAGCATATTTCGTTCGCTTTCAGCTTATGTCTGTGCCGGTGTGTGCGTTGACATTGAAACTGATTTTAATGGCCCGTAACAACAAAAACAACCACGGTAGTGACAACAAGTACACCGAAACACGCTAATATGCAAGTCAATATTTAGGCGTCAATTAAAATGAGTTATTTGTCGGCCAAGTTTGGGCATCTCGATGTCAGACCGAGTGTGTGCGGGAACTACTAATCCTTAGCCAGAGTCTTCTGGGCTCTGTGTGTTAACAACCTTTTTGGCCGAATAAGGCTTTAGTTCGGTTATTGTTTAATGAGTGTGAAAAGCGGGTAAGAAATGAAGAGCCGACGAGTACCGTAAGTTTCAAGCCAAGTTTCAATTTTAACACACACTTAACACGCACACTTTCGCACAAAGCGGTTGTTTACACATGTATTTCTGTCTGGCAGCCTCCTACCTGTCCCACCTTCCCCTCCTCCTACCACTTATATCATTATCACTGCCATCCTCATCATCGCCATCACCAACACACTGATAATTAACCGAGAGACTGCGTTTTGTTTGCCGTTGCTTTTACGATTTGCTTCAAGGTTTTGTGAGTTTTGCATTTAACCAAAAGCCAACTAACCTGGCCGGGTGTCGGATGCCGCCGTACTTGAGGTCCCCGAGGCCTGTGGGCCGCCAGTCTCTGTTTGCCAAGCCCAGAGAGCGAATTCGACGCCCACGCCCTCGCCCCTGCCGGCCACTTTATGATGTCATTCCCCGACGGCCGCTGACTTCGACGGGTAATAGTTCAACATACCCGTTATCAATTTTGAGTTTTGGTATTTCGGCTTTCAGAGGAGTGGGCGGCAGTCACAAGGGCGGGCCGTCTCTGATTTTTTATAGAAGTCTGAGAAGTACTGAGACTTTATTAAAATATCCAAGCTGGGAAACAATGCTCGGTGTCAAGGTGTACTCCCAACTAAATTAAACTAAACGAGTAAGCTTATTTAAGGCTAAGCCTTTATGGATTTAACAAAATCTGTGCAAGTAGAAGTCATTCTACAACATAGCTAATACTTTCTCTAATATTATTTCTAGTGCAAGCGACCAAGAAAACTCCAGAAAACCCCCGATTGGTTCAATCCAGACTTGAACCAATTTCAATTGATGCCAAGCCCTGCTGCCAAGTCGCTCTCACCGCGATGGATTTGTGCCATTTAATAGGAAACCCGAATCGAAGCAAGCCAAATCAAAAGTCAAAAACCAAAACCGACAACCGAAAACCTAAAACCAAAAGCATTCCTGAGGCGCGGACGAACAATGGCATCGTAGAACCAGAAGGGCCAAGTGGGGGCACTCGGTTGGGTAAAAGTTAAGATATCGGTCAGTAGTACATCTGGGGTAGAACGGGAGGGGAAGGGGACTTAAGCCTGCCCGCTGAGTTATAGTTATAGTTACAGTTGTAGTTGTAGTTGTAGTTGTAGTATGGCCATGGTCATTGCTATTGATAAACTGGCCCAACTGCACGGCCCAATGCTGGCGAGTTCATTAATTTGTTTGGCCTGGAAAACTGCCGTGGAAAATTCTCAGAGTCGCCGTGAAAATGGTATAGAAGGAGTTGGAAAAGAGGAAAGAGTGGAAGGGCTGACGGCCCCGTTTTCAGAACATTATTGTATGCAAATGAAAAGTGAAATGCCCAAGAAAGGGGCCTAATTATCTTTCACTTACCTGTCCGACCAGCACGAGGAGTGGCAGGAGCCATAGGACTGGGCTTTCCTTCGCCATTATTCTTCTGCGCCTGTGTCCGGGTGGAGTATTCCTTTTGGCCAACTGAAATTACCCACTTTGTTATCGGCCAATTGAGCAATTGTGCAATTGTCTCTGACTCTGATTATAGCCCACTTCATGCAGCTCACGCAGTTGTCAAGTCGCAACTGGCAGCTGGCTTATTGGCCTTTATTTGTTGCCTTTAAATTACTCATCCCAGTGTTTATTCTCTGGTGACTCAAAAACTAGGCCCAGCTGGACTCGGCTCTACCCGGACTCAGTATCTTCTGAGTTTCATCTACTCAGCTGCATTTTTAAGATTCCGGATTGTGCGAGGGCATAACTTTCTAGGAAACTTTAAGCACTTGAACGTGAGGCCAGTGCATTGGTTTTCTAATTTTCGGATCTTCTAATATGCTCTCATTATCTGATCAAGCTCGGATCCTCACGTCTGGCTTTCGTTTTCAAGACGACCCCGACCTTACTGAAACTCCAGATGAAATACTCCGAAAAGGGTTTCGCAAATCGAAACAATGACTTTGAATGCCTCGGAATGAAACGAGTTTGCTTGAAATATATATATTTTTGTGTTTGCCGGACAAAGCTAAAAAACTGTCTTACGTCATTAGCTGAAAATGCCATGAAAAAAGCTAAAACGCCAAAGCAAATAATTGCACGAAAAGGCGACACTTTTGTGAATAATTTATGGCTTATGTTTAGAGATCGATGCTTGGAATGGGCAATTAATGCGTCTAATTTGTACTGGCCAGAAGTCTTTTGGAGCAGCCAGGCGGAAATGGCCCTCACACCTACACAGACACCTATCGGATCTGAGAGCGCAATTTCATTAGCACTTAGATAAGTGCTCAGCTCATAGACGAGATATTTCGAGTGCAACCCAGTAGCCATACCGGGTTAAAGCTCTAAGCCAAAATAGTTAGTCATTTTTTCTCTAGAGTTAACAAAAAAAACTAAGCAGTATGAAAAAGAGATGTTTGCACCATCTAAGAGAACAGCAAAAGAGCTAAGAGCCAAAAGGAGTGGGAAGATTAATCTTCTGAGCCAGCAAGAGTGAGCGCAAAAATACGCTTAAATATTTACTACAAATTCGCGCAAAATCCAGGCACTAGCTTATGAGTTTAAGAACCCCTTGATATTTGCATGAAGTGGACCATAATCAGTAGCAATATTAGTAGAGTTTATGGTTAATTCAACAGATTGTGTTCACTTTGAGAGTTGGCAACAATTTTCAGCTCTTTTTCGATCACACGTCGCTCTGCAACACGTGAAAACGAGTTTTATGCAACAGCTCGTTGTTTACTTATTGTTGGTCGAGGCTTCTGTTTATCGTTTGGTTGTTTATTAATTAATCGTTTACTCAGCTACCTGCACTTAACACAAAAACCAACACGGACTTTAGCTTTCAGAACGCGCAACACACAGAGTTCGGACTTGGATTTTGAATCTTGTATCTCAGCAATCCGCTGACACGTTGACGGCTCGAGAGTTGGTTGGAAACTAAAACTGAATCTCGCAGAGACGGAAATCGCTCTAAGCCAAGCTTTGCTGTTTTGTTTTCCATCTTCCCCCATCGCTCTCGCGCTCTGACTCTTTTCTGGCCCCCCTTTTTGGCCACATCTTCGTTTGTTTTGGCCGTTCGTGCTTTGTGGCTTGTTCGTCGCTGGGTTGCCACATTGCCAGAAAAATATGTTTAAGCCATCACTTTTGGCGCTTTCGAGTGTACTCTATACGGCCCATAGCTCAGCGATTCTCTATTTTTATCAATAGCATAGGTCTAAGGGCCTGGGGAAAAGGCCCAGCAGGTGCACTGATAGAAATACTTTAAATTTATTTTGGGCTTTGGAGGTTTGTAAGCTGCTGTTATCAATAGGAGGTATAAATAATCAGAACTAGATAATAACCAGTCATAAGTATCAAAACATAGATAACAAATTATTTCTCTTTGTGTACCTCTCGAGGTGGTTGGAGGAATAGTAGCGTAAAGTGCAACTCAATGAATCGATACGCCCGCAGGTTCCCCATCTTGCACCTGCGCACTATTTGGGGTTGCAACTCTCTCTGGAGAAAGACCAGTGTTGGTAAGTTCCATAAAAATAACGGTTCATTCGTACATTTTAGAATATTTATTAATAAAGCGCGATATTTAATTGAAATTCTTCACCAGAAGCTCTATAGAAATAAACTATCCTATCTTTAATTCAAAAAGGAAAGGTCCATACTATAGTTCAGCTTATAAACACCTAAGTATTTATCTCTCTCTCCTAATCTCCTGCTAACAGTCTACTCTCCAGCTCTCTTTTGGCACTCACATGCCTTTGGACTCGCGTTCCGTTTTGGTGGGAAACTCGTGTTCGGGAAAAGCCCACTCGCTCAGTGAAAATTTCATCACCGTCGTTGACAGTTCAGCCAGAAAAAGTCCTCTAGCTTTGCATTCTGTATCGAAATCTCAAAATTATCTAAACTCATTTTGTGTTCACTTTTTGATCATCCAAAGGCATCATTCCAACGTTCATTTGTTTATCAGCGACAAGATAGCGCGGATTCCAGTGGATTTCTAGCAATTTTGGTAACACAGCCAAGTGCAATTGCCGAAAAATCGAAACACGGCTAAGAAAAAATATATACGAAATTTCTGTATCAGCTAGTCCGAGTGTTTGTATCTGTGTGTGAGAGTGTGAGTGTGTCTGTGTGGGTACGTGATAAGCGTAGACGACGCCGTAACAACAAAACGGAGGCCCGAGGATAGCGAGGCACTGTGGCATCGCATCGCATCGCTTTATTGAATTACAAGTAAAACAAAGAGCGCGACTTAGCTGGCGATTAAGGCGTTCCCCCCGCCGGAAAGAAGGGGCGCTGCGAGGGGAAAGGAGTGGCTCAGGGGCGGGGTGGTAACCTGCTAACCCACAAACCCACTGCCAGCGGGGTGCCAAACAGCAAACAATCCTGAGTGGTGGTTTAGCAACTGCTAATTGGTTGGAAAAAATTAATTAAAAATCATAGAGCTTTTAAAAATAAAGAGTATACAGTTGAAACTTTCCGTAGGTAGACACACTCAGGACTCTTCTTTAGGAGGCTAGCCCCCCAAGTCTTTGACCTCCCGGGCGGAAATAGCTGCCACAATTTGCGTGCGGCAGCTCCGCAGGTCTGGATAGACTCAAATGGTTGGCATTTTTAATTACCATCGAAAAGACATTAAGCCCTATTTTATGACAAGCCAGGTCTCAGGAAGGAAAATTCCGTTTTTCCGCTGGAAAATGGGTTAGGTACGACTCCTCCTCCTTGGATGCCCCCGAGAGTTTCCTGCGATTTTGCTGCAGTTTATATAACGCACGGTTGACAGTAAATGCAACTGCTTATGCTGCCACAGAAAGAACCCGAACTTTAATTTTCCCCTGACGTTGATGGATTGTGGTGGGCAGACCGAGCTGAACTTAGGGGCTAAAAGCAGGGAGCAGGGTTAAGCCTGGCTATAAACTTTTTCCTGCCACAGAGCGAGCACAGATTTCGGAGTTCAGAGCTCTGGCATGCCCAGACAGGCGAGACCCTCAACACGTTACTGTGATTATTAATTCAGAAACTTTTCACACAGCCTGCCAGACAACCGAGTATGAAAGTTTTCGGCCAAATTAGACACAAAATACCATGCCGACTGCATGAATTATGTAAGCAAGGCCAAAAATTTAATGGGCCCGACCGACTTAATTTTCCCAACTAACAAGGCCCAACCTGAAGAGTAATTCAATATGGCTGAGCTTCGGGCAACCAAATAGGCTTACCATTGCTATTTTGGTTGGCAAAACAAACAATCGGGGCCATAAATAATGAAATCGATTACCAGCACTCTGTTGAGTCCTGGCGGGCTGTGTGCTACAATTGTTACACGTTTTTTCCGGCCTCTGCCGGCGAACTTTGACATTTCGGGCCACGACTGCTCGTGGAAAATGTCAGGTCTGTCTCTTGGGAGACCCAGCAGCTTCGTGGGTGGCGGATGTCCTCAGCTGCTCGCTAAAAGTAATCCTCAGACAGCGAGGCGTCCGCTGCGTATACGTAATATGCTTCACTCACACAGACTCATAATTGAAGCTTATGTCATGAATCCGGGATTAGGAACGGGAGGGTCCTGAAAGCTAGAGCGTTTTGTCCACAAAAAGTTATTGGTTTGACTATGTAATGAACTTTAAATTATATGTGCATCTCATTGCGTCAGAAAGGACCAAAAGTTAGAAGGAAGATTAAAATGCAAACTATTTTATTTGCATTTTCAGAAATTGCCTATTACATCGCCTCTCCAGTAAATGTTTTGGTTATGATTTTGTGAATCAGAACTTCGTATGCCCTGGGTCTCGGGGGATCCATTAACGCAATTTTCCCGCACTCGGCAGGGAGCACAGTCTGCCGATTTGTAAAGGTGTTGTTTACCCGGCGCCTGGGGAGGCCAGTTCGGGTTATTTACATACAAAATTCCGGTGGCGAATGTTTGGGGCTTGCTTCGGTGTGAGTGCTTCGGCCCAGTTAGCGGCCACTGCCAGTGCAACGAACCAAAAACAATGTTTGGCCGGCCAGAAGGCAGGATAACAGGAAAGCGGCCACAAAGGCGAAAGCCAGTTGTCCCAAGGGAGGGCCTCCTGTCCGTCAGTCAGTCAGTTTTCATTCGTTGGTTCAATCACTCGACTGGACATCCTCGAACTGATGGCTGTCTGAGTTGGTTGAGCGCTTTGTGGGCTCTTGTTTTTTTTCATTTTTCGTAAAAGTTTTGGCGGATACTTCTGCCAGTTTGAATAAGAGAGAATTATAATGCCTTGTCTATTGATTATTTTGCAGATTCTCAGAGCAAAGGATAGCAAAGGACACTGCTCCCAGGACCCAAAAGAAGGAACGAAAGCTAGGACCCACTGTTCGACTTAATTGTCGACCACTGTCAATATTAGCGCCATTGCAACTGCTGGGTGTGGGCGAATCTGCGCCCCGCCACCGGTAAGAATGTTCCGAGGCCTCGGACACCACTCTCAGTTCACTTTACTCCACCTCGGCTTGGCTTTGGCACTCACCAAATAAGAAAAATAAAATAACCCAAATGCCACACACACGTACTGCTTGCTTCGCCTTCATCAACAAATTGCTTTCGGTTTTCCATTTTCATCTTTTTTGTTTCCCGAGCTGGCTGCCTCACAGAACCTTTTCCGCATAAAACCGCACAAATTGCGCCGCAGGCGGAGATCAACATTATACACACACAGCTGAAAAGTTTCGAGTGGCTGTAGGCCTCCGGGCCGAACAATAAACACAAAACGTTCTGCGTCTTGGCCACAAGTGTTTGACATTGTTGACATGGCCCAGTCCTCACCATCCGCTTCCCCCATTGATTTCTGGGCCACACAGCCCCTTGGATTATAATAGCCACTTTGCGTTGCCAGCTGAATGCAATTCCCCCGAAACTAGCCATTGTCCTCGGCGGGCCACGTCCTTGCACCTGTTGCCACCTCAGTTACCTCAGCCAGCTAAGCTTCACCGCCATTCCATTTAATGCGCTGCTCGTGTGCTTTACTTAATTTAATTTCAGTTCGAGCTATTTTCAACCTTAATTGCAACTCTTAATGGAATTTCAGTTTTCACGTAACTTGACTCCTTCCGTCCTTCCGTTTTCAAACACACACTCACCATATTTTCCTATCAGCAAAATGCATTTTCCACCTCTACTCCGGCAGCTCAGTAAGTGAAGAGTTCTGTAAAACGTTAAATCCGAAATGTACTAATCCTTTCAACCAGCTGACATATGAAATTTGAAATGAGCTTTCCTCCGACTTCAGCACATTACACCTCCTCGCAGAGGGTAGTGTTTTTTACGATTTTTACCATCTTTCACTGTGAAAATTCCCATTCGAAGTGACTATGTTAAGCATACGCCACAGTGGTGGTGCTGAAACTCAATTAACTCAATTAGGTTACTCGTATATTTATTTACCTATAAGTTTTGCGATGCTTTTACTGTATGCCTTAATGTTCAATGTCAATGTGCACCATCAATAATCAAAGATCGACTACCAGAAACCAGAAACCAGTGAATGCCCAAAATTTAAAGCACTCTATACTCTCCAAATAATTATATAAAAGCTCTCGAGAAGAATATCAACTCTATTGGTGTTTTCTGTACTCTTTTTTACTCAAAGGAACCAAAAAGCAGCACCCTGAATTTCTCGTCGTTCAAATCAAGCTTCACTTCCAATGTTAATTTCCTGAAGAGAAGGTAAAGACCTTAAAAATGGAAGTGCCCCCTGGGAAAAGGGGGCTCAGTTGAATGAAACTAATTTGAAATTTCATATGCTCTCCGTCTATTTCTCTCTCTCTGTCTCTCTTTCTCCGGCGTATCCTGTCCCCTGTTTTCCCCACACCTCCCTCTCAATCACTCTGCACCGACAACCTCACAACACCACCGAACCACTAACAGATTCAGCTCGGGAGACTTGTCTTCCGAGGTCGACGATGTCGATCCCAATAGCCTGCCGCCGGCGGCCCGTCCCATCCAGGATCAGCCGACCAAGCCGCCGGCCGTCGGTGGCGGTGGCGGCGGAAGCGGAGGCGGTCCACCGAACATGCCGCCTCCGCCGGCACCGGGCCAGCCAGCCGGCGCCGCTCCGGAGCTCTCACTGAGCTTTGGCGCCGGCAAGGCTCCGCCCTCCACCGCCGCCCCCGGGCCGCTGCGTGGCGTGAGTGCGCCTACCAGTCCGGCCAAGTCGCGGGAAAGCCTGCTCCAGCGGGTGCAGAGCCTGACAGGCGCCGCCCGGGATCAGGGAGCTTCCATCTTAGGTACGGCTTCAATCATACCGCGCCCTACACTCAGAGAAACAACGTCATCCAGACATATCGCATAAGATCTCCATAAACGCAGAGTGTTTTTCAGTAGATTGTAGTGCTCCAACTAAAATCGATTCCTTTCAGAGAACATTATCAGAAATTACTCAATTCTTTCTCCATGAATTAATAAACATAATTGCAAATGGAATTTTCTTTCAGGATTACTTTACTGACTTTGTAATTATGAGTACTTAACTTTTGAGTCCACCATTCAGAGTTTTTCTAGCACGGGTTCTAAATATTTCAAAACGAAAAGTATAAATAAACGACTCTCAAATGTTAAAGAGTCGCTTGTGACTTTGTATTCTGAGTGTAGGGTCTTGTTTTTGCTTTTCGGACGTGGTCCACAATGTATCCCCTAATCTGTTCCACAACAGGAGCTGCTGTCCAGAGCGCCACCCAACGGGCGCCGACCTTCAACAAGGACAAGTACTTTACGCTCCTCGTTCTGGATGACCAGAACACGGACTGGTCCAAGTACTTCCGCGGCCGCCGGCTGCACGGCGACTTCGACATCCGCGTGGAGCAGGCCGAGTTCAGGGTGAGTAGTGGCCATTGTAAGGATCCTGCATAGACGATAATCGTGCTAATTACTGGTCCCTCTGCAGGACATTACGGTGGTGTCCAGCGCCGACACCGGACCGGTTGTCACTATGGCGGCCTATCGCAGTGGAACCCGGGTGAGTTGTATAATGCACTTAGAAAAATGTTTTAGTTTGTTGTATTTTAAATATTTCCCTAAAAGGATTCATTGGCAACTAAGCACAACTACTTTTGTTTCTTGGGAAATGAATTCCGGAATTTCAAGTACAATCCATCTACATGTATTTCCAAGTGCCTTTGTGTTTGCCTTTAATTAGTGCCATTGGTCGTAGTTCCGACCCAAGTATCTGTCCGAGCTTTTATTATACTGAAGCCTGCACTCTAAAGCGTAATAGAGGCATTGGGAGTGACTGGCCAAGGACGTGGAACAATCCAATGTCCAGGGAACCCTTAAGAGCTGCCATTTGTCCGTGTCCCGTATTCTGTATTCAGTATGTACGTAGCTTTCAGTCGGACACTCTGACACTCCGGCGCTCTATTTCCACTTGTTTATTTCAAGTCGTTTGCTCAATTTACGGAGCTGCTGTTGCAGTCTCCTGTGTCAGTGGCCATAAAGGACACTTGTAGCTCAAGGAAAATAAAAAATTTAAATAGAATGACAGAAAGCCAGATGACAGATGTGTCAGACTTGTTTTTCTCTGGTAATGACTTAAAATTTTAAGGAGAGATAAAAGTATTATGTTATGTCATAATTATGTCAATAAACAGTAACCTCAAAGTACTCGAATATAATAGATATAATGAATGAAAAAAGAAGATGTACAATGTACATTGTACATTGCATATGTATTCTTTAGAAGCGTGAAACAAAAGAACAATTATAGCATACTTATGGGAGGCATCTTACAGTTTTAGGGCCACTGGGAAGTATTACACCTTTTCCTCTACGGCTTGGTCTTTAATCATTTTTATAAGCTTTAACTAATTTAATTTATTTTAATCCACTAAATTTATTACCCAAATAAACTTGAACTCTTTTTTAAAATCGTATATTTTTCGGTCTAAAAAACTAAAAGAAAATGCTTTGCCAGAGTTAAGAATTCTTAAATCTAGAGAATCCTCTCGTCTTAACATTTATCCTTTTCAACGCACAATTCAGGTGGCGCGCTCCTTCCGGCCGGACTTTGTGTTGATTCGCCAGCCACCTCGCGACGGGTCCAGCGACTTCCGCTCTACAATCCTGGGCCTGAAGTACGGCGGAGTGCCCAGCATAAACTCGCTGCACTCGATCTACCAGTTCCAGGTGAGATTCCGATCCTTTCCGGGATGCACACGTTTCTTATATGTATTTTTCTCCCTACTATTTTTTTAAGGACAAACCCTGGGTATTCTCGCACTTGTTGCAGCTGCAACGTCGCCTGGGACGTGACGGCTTCCCGCTGATCGAGCAGACCTTCTTCCCCAATCCGCGGGATCTGGTAAGCTCTACGTTAAGAATTAAGATCTAGACACTAATTAAGTAGCTGCTCGAGCCGGTTACATTTTCGTCAAAAAGCATCAATTAATAAATAACACATTAAGCATAACGTACGTATTAAAGCTCTAGATACAGATAGAGAAACGATAGCATATAACAAGGAGAGGGATGCGAAGGAGTACCCCGGACAGGACCTCCCGTTTACGGCTCGCTCATGCACTTTCTGTAGAGCTGCGTGCGCCTCCAGCGGCAGCGGGAGATGCTACCGTTCGCAGTCTGCACGACGTGGGGCATGCAGGCACTGTAGTTCGTCTCGCACTTTCCGAAGGGCGACCACTGGCACATGTCCGCGTAGCGACGGCGGTTCAGGCAGTTGTTTTTGAAGCAGGGCTTGGCCTGGAAATGAAATGGTTAAAAATGGACTTTTATATTATATTTATGAGGTTCAAAGCCCACCTCGCAGCTACAGCTCTTGGCGTAGCCACCGCTAAAGCCGTGACGCTCCGTGATGGTCATTTTGGTGTACTCCTTGTAGTAGTGGCACACGTTCAGGGCCGGCATGCGTCCCGCCACTATATACACCCTTCCGATGTCCAGGCTAATGCCGCACATGCCGTCATCCCGGGGCGTGGCCAGTCGGCCATCTCGCAGCATTCGCCGTGCCTCCGGAGTTGCCTTAAATAATCGTTATACTTTAGCAGAATTCTCAAAGGAATATAAACTATATACCAGCTCACCTTGTAGGTCCTCTTGATGTGCACCTTGTATGTGGTCTTGCCCGGCTCGATGGTGTTTGATTTGCGCAGGACTCGCAGTTGCACAACTGTTTGTGGTATATGGCAGCGATTTTTTTATTGAATTCCCCGAAGTCTGAACCCCATATCCCATACTACTCACCGTAGTCTGCCTGGCAGAAGTGCGTCTGTGGGTGGGAGGGCATGCAGGAGCAGGCGTCTGCCGGGCGCCCGTACAGAGCCAGGATGGCGGCCAGGACCAGCGTCCATAAACCCAAATGCTTTCTAAAATCCATGGCTGTGCTCTCTGCAGGAGCAGATAAAATGTCCGGAGTCACTGAAAGAAGAATGGTCCGTATAAGTAAGAGAGTGTGCGCG
Organism: Drosophila monieri; assembly: GCA_035047585.1. Taxonomy (NCBI): domain Eukaryota; kingdom Metazoa; phylum Arthropoda; class Insecta; order Diptera; family Drosophilidae; genus Drosophila; species Drosophila monieri. The sequence goes on along the minus strand of JAWNPJ010000087.1, from coordinate 1,043,342 downwards.
GAAAAGTGAGATTACTTTTTTACGGCGACGACAATGATTTTATGGGGAAACGCGAATAATGGGCTATCACGGGGGCTGAAGGTCACTGAAAGCTTAATTATCTCTATCTCACTTATGTCATTCCCGACGCGGCTTATCAATGGAGGACAACAGAAAGCAGCCAGGCGGCAGCCTTCCGTCAATCCAGCCATCAATCCTCTGCTCAATTATGCATTTAATATATTACGCATACGCCGTGTGTGACGGCAATTAATCTGTCACAAACACGCCCAAGACGGGCTCGTCATTATCGCGCTCTCTCCTGAGCCATAAATTGAGGACTCTTCGGTGCTTTCATCGAAATATTTTCCGATTCGGCAGTCAATTTGGAATGCATAAATCTAGAAAAGTAGTTCAATTGCCGGAGAATTTCAATTGAAAATTGTTTATGGGGGAAAATTCATAGAAAAACTTGAGACGCGCACGAATCGAAATCCATTACAGAACGGCGGCCGTATCCCCCACACACGTTGCTATATTTCAGCGCAGAAATATTGTATAATATGGAGCGTGGCCAGGCCGAGGCGGGCAATCAGCTTCGAACTGCACTGGCTCATCGAACTGATCGGCGCAGATAGGCGACCGAGTCCATATATACTCGAACGCACAGCTCGTCTACGGCTATCTATCCGTCCATCCTCCCCCCGAGAGTCCCAGTTCCCGCTCCGCCGGCTCGCCAGCTCGCCAGAAACCCGGCAGCAATGTGGCAATTAAATCGAAATAAAATTGAATTAAAAGCATTTTGCGGAAAAGCCACTACAGAAACATACGCACACAGAGGCCTGGGTTGCGGGGGCAAGACTGCATGTGGGAATAGGGAAAGGGGGGGGCAGGCTAGGGGCAGGGCTATTGATTGAATGCAAGCTAGCAGGCAGGAGTAATGCATCAAACTATTTATTAAGTGGCAGCCCAAGTGGCGGCGAGACGAGCAGACGCGCTGACTAATGGGATAAACTGGAGCACACACTGCGAGAAATTGGGTAATGGCTGGTAATTAGCCTCTATCATGGGCTAGACTCAATAGCAGGCTTTCGGACCGCATTTCCCCTCGGTCCGAGTGAAGACAAATATAGACACCCGAAGCATAGTGTTGGTGTCGTAATGTCATGGGAGAATTGTTCGGCGCTGAAGGAAAGCTCCCTTCATGTTTGCACGGCTTTTCTTTTCCTGACGGCTGTGACACTTTGCCCGGCAATTAACGGCTCGGATTTGTTTAACAAACAGGCCGACAACAACTAGCACCAGCAGAAAAAAAAAACTAAAGAATCAACAAACAAACAAGCGAGGCAGCCAGCCGGCCAAGGAGCAACAAAAAGTGGCACACACATTTATCGGCGTTTCGCAGATAAATCAACTCGAGAGCAAGAAAAGCGTTTCAGAGGCGATGAAAATTCGCACGATTCGGTGCACGGTGTCTGGTGCCTGGTGCACAGTCCCCTGTCATGGCCTATTCGTATATCCATTTAGATATATGCACCCGTGGCTGAATGCACAATTAGCGTGGCCATATATCAAGGCGCATATCAAGGCATAGTTTAGAGCCGGCCGGAGCGACTTTTCCGGGGGAACACGCTCCCCGTGTTAGTTGACAAGCTTAACACATGTCAATTATTTGTTATATATTATGGCACACGGCGGCACAGTGGCAGAGTGCCGTTCGTGCCGCATTTGACGTCACTTCACGCCTCGGCCAATTGACACACTTGCCTGCCCTCCTCTCCGGCTCGCCGGCTCTTGGGCCTCCGCCTGTGTCGTCATCATCGTGTCATCGATGTTGACATTTGACACTGGGTCACTCACTGGCTGATCAGTCGCTCGGTTTCAATTTTCAGCCAATTATGCGGGCCACCACCAGCAACATCAACAAGTAAACAATTTCGAAACATATTGAGTCAAATATCGGCTCGAGACTCGAGTTCAATTAGCATTGATTTCCACTTAGCCCTTCGGCCACTTAAGTTTCTTAAAAAAGGCTGTTACGGGCATCAAACCCGCCTGATACAATGTGGAATACACTACAGAAGATAGATATTACAGAAGGGAACTAGTGACTATAGTAGTGACACCACCTCCTGAGTCAGAAGTTCTGACATGGGATCGCATTGCTTACAAGTGTAGTCAAGTAAGCAAATAATGAAATGAAACCGAATACCCCAAATAAACAAATTTAAGCTATACCCCCGCATTCCAATTTCAGTGACAATGTCCGCCGCTTACAAGTTTCGTGGCCGAGCTGCGGCTACTGCTCCATGAAATTTAAATCGCCGCCGAGAGCAGCTACAATTTAAAACGATGCAAATTTTATGATTAACACTTTAGGCGGAAAGGCAGAAAACCAGACAGAAGGCGAGGAGACTAAGCCGAAAAAAGAGAGATTGCCCAGGTGAATTGAAAGGGATTTCGTGGGGTCAGACTTCAAAAAGGCCACAAAGCCCACAGTTGAAAAGCGGCAAGAGCGGATGAGCTGGGGCTTCTTGGTGTTTTAGCCCAGCCGCATAATTAATGCGATTTTGGTTACTGTTTTTTCAGAGCTTTCCCAAAGAGAGTAGCAAATCTGGAAATGGCTACAGCCTGTTTTCCGCCAGAAGCAATGAGTTTGGTTTTGGTTTACGAGCACTTAATTGGGGCCATTAATATCGGCCTAATGTGGGGTAATATGTGGGGTTCCTCCAAAGTGTGGCCCGACTCCACTTTAGCTCAACAATGGGGCGAATGCAGCGTCATAAAAGCCTATTTATAGCTCTCGGATCGGCGCACTCTCCAATTTACGAGGTTTGATATTTTGCGCCTCCGAAAGAGCCGTAAAGCCATTTCCAATTGGCTGGGATCGCTTGTCTGCGGATCAGTTTCCAGTGTCCTTGTCTACTTAGTGATTTATGATATCAGCTGAAAGGATTTTTAGGTCACCTCGTATCTGATTTCGCTCATTTTTGTGTATAATCTTTAAAATTCCCGCACTATTCCTTCAAATATATATCTAACCATTTTCGATTTGTTTCTCTGTCTGCTGACGGGCCTTTAGCGGTCATTTACTTTTCGATATTGTGCTTTGTGGCACTTCGTTTCTGATATTGTTTGCTTGAGTTTGCTGATTGACTTTCTAAACAGTCGGGATGGGGTTCGCTGGGAACCTAAACTGCGCAGTTTTGCATTGGAATTTTCGAACTGGGAACGATATTACACCGAGATGATGTCACTTTTTGCACAACCTATCAGTAGAGTCCCCGATAACAAACAACCAACAAACTGTCTGGACTCTGCCTGGCATCTGGGAAAGTTACTGCTTGCAGGCACTGCATTTTTGCAAATTTTCATAACGATGCTGGCCAACTTTCTTTGGCCAGCGGCATCCGCTGACTTTGTCGGCACAGGTCTGCAACAATGAGGGAAAATTAAAGGGGAAATATCAAAGTCACGATCTATGGAGAGTCACAGACCCATAGAGAGCCCCAATCAGGGGAACAAAGGAGGCCGGCGCTGAGTATTTTGATTAATGCCGCTTGATCTCTGACCGGACAATGACTTTCAAATGCATCTCAGAGCCCGAGATAAGATCCATCTATTGGCACTTACACGGCACTAGACGACACCTAGCACCAGAGACTGCTTCGCAATCCGAGTGCTGAGCTGATAAGACGCGGGTCTAGAAGCGTTTGCACTGCTAATTGAGTCGCCACGAGATGACAGCTCCACTCAGGTGTGTCGAAACCCAGACCCGGCCGGGGCCCAACTATGCCCGGAATGTTTATTGCCTCTTATGCATCATTAATTCATGCACAAGTATGCCAGCCGGTCGATGGCAGTCGTACAGTACAACGATGGCATCATTGCGCCCAAAATAAGTCTCTCCTCAGTGCAGTCAGGGGGGTCGCCTCCGGCGAAGGGGTCTTCGTCCTCGACTGAAAAACAAACAGAATTTGCAAAACACCGAAACAGTTTCTGCCCAAATTCGTCATCTTGGTGGTTTCTCTTTAAGGCGAAATCAAAAAGCGAAACAGACACAGTTCCGATTTTTGACACAAGTCTTGCAAGAGAATAAACAAAAATGTCATCCAGGATTCAATTAAAAAGGCTAATGTTTCGAGAGGGTAAACAAATTCCTATATGGGGTCTCAGATTGCATTGGCAGGCCATAAAAATATAAATTTTTAATGAGAAAAACCCAAGGATGTTACTATAAAAAATACTAAACAAATCTTAAAAATATACGAAATAAGAATACATGATTCATAGTTATTCCTAAAACTTAAGGCCTATAATGGGTGATCCACTCGTTCAATAATATAAACTTTTTCTATTGCCAAAATCCACAAAACACTGCTTATTTTTTCAAGTGTTTAATGTCCGCAAAGTAAGCATTTGTGTGTTTGCCTTTGTGCAGCAAATAATAATTGCAACTCATAACGAATGCAGTCCAAACCCGACCCCGAACACAATGGACTCCAGTGTGGGCTCACGTTTCATTATCAAATTGCTGCATTAGCATAAAAATCAATAAGCCAAATCGACTGACAGCTAAATTAAATATTAAAGCCGACTTTTCGACGAGCAGGCTGATTTATTCCTGCCATCAGAACTCGAGCCCTTGGCGGATCTCGTTTGGAGAAATTAATGAAGGGACTAGAAGGTCCGACACAGCCCAAGCCGGGTGACAGACTCCGGGACTCAAAAGGCCAAAATCATCGCCGATAAATTGCCGGCTGACTTGTGAATTTTACGCAATAACCTCAGACGAGGACGCAGAATTATTAATGGAGGGAACACTAAAGGCTCTTTGTCGCGCCTCGTGCATTTCTTCTTAATTGTACAATAATATTTAATTGCAATATTTGCCCAGCGAGGTTATTAATGGCGAACATGAGTGTTTCGGGAGGATAAGCCAAACCGGGCCGAAAGCGGGCAGTGTGTAGTGGGTGTGTCCGCAAAAACCCAGGCAAGTGTGAACGAATAAATAATCTCTGGATCTGTACCGGCAGCCGAATATGGCAAGAGTCTGCCGGACTTTTTTGGAGCCCATATCTTTGAGGCTGCGGCATATAAGGCGAATTGAACGATGTGCCAGCGAAACGTCGAATGGCTTGACAATATTATTCGAAATGTGAATTGATTTGCGAAGTCTTATTGGAGCATTACATTCTCGGAGCTGCTGAAATAGGCTGAGTAGGTAACTGGGTTGTCTTTTTTACACAACTGGCTGACAAAAGTGAGTCTGCAGTTGCGGTTGAGGTGGTTTCCGAGGCGCCATATGGTGATCGAAGCCGGGTAGGCACAACCTGGCAACACAATAAAATAGGTTGAGGAAAGCAACAATAGCTCCTCATTATCTGTCTGTCACGATGCAATATGGGTTACTCAAATATGTAGGTGCATTTCTTTCGGGTCAGTTCCCGGTGGAATTCCGTAGGATATGCCGCCGATTGCTAATAAAACAAAGTCAAAATGCTAAATATGGCGAGTGCCTGGAGGCACGTTTGAGATCTGCCAATATATGTACATCAGAGCCAAAGTCAAATGAAGGAAAAATTATTATGAAGAGGCAGGCGATGTCGGTGTCGTGTCCATGTCCGTGTCATAAGAGAAAAGACAATGGCATCGCCATGGGGGAAATGGAAAAGCACTTGAAGTGCATTTTCACCCCGTTCTCCCCCCGGGGGAGGAGATCTTCATATAAACTTTATGGCTTGTTTGTGGCCGGACCCGAATATTTTGATGGCCCCAGCATATTTTTAGACATCAAATGGCCAATGCCAAAATACAAAACACACATGACGTATACGTGATATGGGAAAACCAGAGCTTTCCTTGACATCCAGCAGACTTTTATTTAGATCGCAGAGGTGCCCAGCCGATCGGACGACATTGCACAACAAACACACAACGTGTATATTTTTTAATGGCTGCAGTTTGTTTACAAATTGGCGACATTAAAAACTATTAAGACGAGGACCAAGTGGCGAGCGGGTAGGGGCGGCCGAGGCGCGGAGGGCAGATAAAAAATAAAAACAAATTATAAATAAACGCAAATAAATAGACGGGAATGCAGCTGTGTGTGTGGTGTGGATGGAAAACTGTGTCGCCGTGTCAGCGTCGCGCGATTTAAATAGCCCGAAAAACGCGCGTTTTGCATGCCTTTCAGAAGCATTTCAGTTCCACATGCAAAATCGAAAGATTTGCATTCGAAGTCGGTTCCAGGGGTTTTTACCTTGGCAGCACTTGAACTCGAAAAACGGTGTTCCGCAAACAGTGGAAATGCGGAAATCTTCAGGAATGTGTTTTCACTAGCGAATCGCAAGGCACTCGCACTGGATCTCACAAATACTTTTCAGCCCGGGCCGCGCGTTTCTCCGTTCTGGCGGCTTTTGTATCTTCGCGTGCCGTTCTGCACTGAATCGCCTTAGAGCTTAGAGCTTCCAAGAAATACAAATTCCTCAAGAGACCTCAAACATGTTGGATACAACATCAAACATGTCGATGATCGCCAGAGCTTCCCGGGCCCCCAAGTCTCCGAGCGAATTCTCCAGCTCTTGAGTGAAAAGTCGAGGGGAAGAGTGCAGTGCAGCCTGCTATCGAGTAGATTGCATTATTTTACCTTGGCAGCTTTATTAATTGCGTGCAGGGGTCTTGTTTATGCTCTCGGGCTGCGGAATAAATATGGGATATAGCGTAGCATAGCCAGCCATACGGATCCACATCCATGGGTACTTGGCGCCGCTGCAGAGGGGATCGCAGCCGGGCAGCAATGCAGCGCCACACGAAACCGCACAGAAAATAGCGCATCTGTCAGGCCGCAAATCAACTAATAACCCGGCTATTCATATACGTACTGGGTATTCATTTTGTTAGTGGCTGTGGCGATCCACTTCCACTTCCTATCTCTGGCCATGTGGCGCACACACGTGCTGCAACTGCTGCTGGTGCTGGTCTGGTCATGCTTCATGCTTCATAGTTCATGCTCCACCTACAGCACGTTGCCATAATCTGCATACCGACCAGCTAACGCCACCGCGCCGTGGATGTGCACTTGGGGAAAAGTTTGGATTTGTGTTTTTTTTTAAATAGTCGGTTTAAATACCTCTGGTACTCTACTAACTGAGCTGAAAGATCACAAATGATCCATGGAATCTACAATACCGTGTACTATTGACACACTTGGCCCTTTTTATTCAAATATTCACATTTTAGTGTATTTGGGCCGACTCACAAGCTGTTTATAGTTCCCTAAATCGGAAAATAAGTGCAAATTAATGTAATGTTTGTCTAGCCCATGTTTGTGGAAATTTTCCTTCAGTGTATACTGATATGGCCACTCAAGCAAATCACCCCCCGCGATACTGTTCCCCCTTGAGGGCGTTGCGGATGCGTCACAGTGCATATTTTAGGTCCGCTGATATAACCAAGCATCGAGAAGATACATTTTTCCGCCGAGTGAAGGGGGGACTATGGAGGTGGAGGTGGGAGGGCGGATCAGACGACTGCCACTCGGGCGGAAAACGTAGCAGCTTCCAAGAACTCCCGCCATGTGGGGGTGTGACGTCGGCGATTCATGATCGCATATCTGCACATATAGACCATATAGTATAGTACCCACATCCATCGCCGATCCATTCATTGAGAAACACTTTCACGACCGCTCCTCACTCGTCGCAGCAATTGTGACAATTCTTTCAGCTGCGTCATAGTTTGTTGTGCTTTTCTTCCTCCGAGCTTATTCTTATTTTTTATTTTTATTCATGAGCCAAATTAAGCCCATGTGTTTACTTATGATTTATCAGCTGCTTAAATGGGGCTCCGGTCGGGATGATTAACAAGGGTGATCTGTTATCGATTTACAAAGTGTAAATATATTGCCATGAGCAATGCTTAAGAATTATTATTTATTAACAATCAAATGTTGGCGGGCAGATCCTCACATATTTAATAACAGTTTGCATACCGAGAGGAATTTTAAATAGGCACATAGCCTGACGAATGATTCAGTGATTCTGGGAAATCGTTCAGCATTTCCACGGTCAGGTTCCCAATCGGAAATCGACCAAGAACAACAGAGGAAACTGAATTTGGCATTTATCCAACGGACTAATAAGCAACGCCCGTGATTTGTGCAGCAAATAAGAAGGAAAAAGCTAAAAGTGTTTCTCGAGTGCCCCCATCGACAATATATTAATTTATAGAATATAGCCTTGGATTGCCTGCTCAACTCACCCCAAGAGAAACGGCTAATTTCAGTTAGACTCTAGTCAGGACTAAAATCTAGAATTATCCATATTCTATCACTTAGTTTTCTACAGAAATCTACAGAAAATAACCATATACAATCCACTGTGCCATTTCAGTTCCAGTTCACCAAGTTCCCCAGCGTTTTGAAGGCTGGACACTGCCACGGCGGAGTGGCCACCGCCCGACTGGAGAACCAGAGCGCCCTGCAAGACGCCGCCGGTCTGGTGAGCGGCGCCGGGAACGATTCCCACTGCTACTGCACCATTGAGCCCTACATCGACGCCAAGTTCAGCGTGCACATCCAGAAGATTGGCAACAACTACAAGGCATTTATGTAAGTGACCGCACCGACCGCAGACGGGCCTGTATTGCCCACAATGCGGATGGTCGAGTGGAGCTGTGGCGTCTCCGACCTTGAGCCCTCGACTGCAACTGTCAGCAGACAAAAGCCGCCGCTTGGCTTTCAATTGGCAATTGTTCCGGCGCGGCGGCGGGTTCATTGTTTGCCAACCGAAATGCAACGGGTTCAAAGATCTCCCGACCTCTGTCCTCCACCTTCCGCAGGGGTATCCCCATTATCTACGCTTTTTTAGCGGCTTAATTTATTGCCCTCTGCTCTGCTTTGCTTTCAACAGGCGCAAATCCATCACCGGCAATTGGAAGACCAATCAGGGCTCCGCCATGCTGGAGCAAATCACCTTAACCGAGAAGTACAAAAGCTGGGTGGACGAGGTAAGTGCTCTTAAGTCTGGATTCGGGGCCACTAAATCAAAGGGGGCCGATTTCAATTAATAAGCCGCCTGTGGCGACTTGCGACTATTTTATGCAAACGAAACCATGAATACTCGTTTGTGAGTGAAATTAATTCAATGTGAAGCTTTTTAGATTGGTTAAATATAGCTACAGATTTATCTTCACCATAAAACTAAGGGAATTTTTCATTCTGAGCCCCAAAATCCAGAGCACACATTACCGTTAAGGCCCGAAACTTTAAGCCAGAGCATGGAAATCAGGTCTGCCTCGCTTAGCCCAGTTCAGTTCACATTTATCAAATTTGGCCAATCAATATGGCTAAGGAAAATCGCTTTAAATTACGTGCGGCATTTTGGGTGCACAATTTTGATTTCTGCCGCAGGGGCGACAAGGCAAAGGCAAAGGCCCAGGCTCAGCCTCAGACCCAGACATAGGCCGGGCTACAGAAATCATAATAGCTGACGTCAATCGGAGGTGGTTGAGTTTCCCTCCAGCGTCGGCTTTGCTTTAATTAGAGCTCATGAATATGCAAATCCGGCTAAACGGCAAGTACAGTTAAACAGTCAATCGGATTTGGCCGCCAATAAGTTGACTAAATCGGCAGTTGGCGTAGGAAACAATTAAACAATTTCAGGCAGCCGTCTCATAATAGCCAGATGATGGGAAGGCCTTTTCCGATACATGAGAACTCCATCAGTAGTGGCATTCCGTCAGCCGGGGTTCCTTCGACTCGCGACTGAGTCACTCCGCATTCGAGGCGGCGGCGTATGTGCATTAATTAATTGTTGATTTACTGAAGCAAATATTTCTCATTTATTCGATAAGGTGGCAGCAGTTTCCCTCAACAGTGCAGAGGAAGAAATCGCTCAGCAAATGGTATGCCATTTCAAAAGGCAACTAGTCTAGTTCCTTCCAAGCTAGCACCTTAAGGTTGTATAAACCACTTGCTGACCAAACGAAATCATTCATAACTCAATCATACTTTGTCTCGGTGCACTTGTAAGTGGGTGGGACTTCGACGACGACGACGTCAGCGCTTTTCTAGGCAATTGCGAATCAGCCTCCATATCAACATCGGCATTAGCGTTAGCGTTAGCTTGAGCTTTAATCAAAACAAACTGTGTAATTAAAACCGGCACTGCTACTGGAGGAAGCCCACACAGAAATGTTTCATTGCGAATCTAACCCCCTTGGGCCCTCTGACGCCTTGGGAATGCGCTTGAATCAAAAACACATTTTGGGGACATGACTCAATCGCAATTCTAATCGCCGCCATCCGGGAAATTTTTCAGATATCGGAGCTCTTTGGCGGCATGGAAGTGTGCGGCCTGTCCGTGGTGGTGGCCAAGGATGGACGCGAATACATCATCAGCGCCTGTGACAGCACCTTCGCCCTCATCGGGGACTCCCAGGAGGAGGATCGCAGGCAGATCGCTGACTTGGTCTCGGGACGGATGCAGGTGAGCCGGGACTCCTGTGACTCATAGGGTCTTGTAGAACTATATCCTTATCATACCCTTTTTAGAACGTTTGCCGACCTAGCATGGCCCAGACAGGACCCGGCAAGCTGCCCTCCCGCTCTTCGGTGTCCTCGCGCGCGGAGAGCCCCACTGACGAGGGCATAGCCCCCACTCCGCCTCTTCCGGCTGGTCCCCGCCCGGCGCCCATGGGTGGCCCACCGCCAATTCCCGAGCGCACCTCACCAGCCGTGGGCTCCATCGGCCGGCTGAGCAGCCGCAGCAGCATCTCGGAACTGCCGGAGGAGCCCTCCTCCTCGGGCCCCAGCACCGTGGGCGGAGTGCGCCGCGACTCGCAGACCTCGCAGGCCTCGAGCATCTCCTCGGCTTCGCGGGTGGGCCAGAGGCCGCCCCAGAGTCAGACCTCGGTGGTGGAGGACGCCGAGGACACCATGAAGAACCTGAGGAAGACCTTTGCAGGCATATTCGGGGACATGTAGGAAATCGCTAACAAGAAGCGCGGCAGGACGGCGAGCGAGACTAGCAGCGGCCCGGGCAGCGTGCCCGGAAGCGCCGGACCGGGGACTGGGGGATTCAGTGGCTCCTTCCTCGGCAAGCAGTTCTCGTTCGCCAGCAAGACAGGTGCGGGCGCTGGTCCGGGTGAGGGGGTGATATCCACCCAGCCAACCCGTCCCAGCGAGGAACCGCCTGCCGTGCCCGGAGAGGCTCAGCCGGGCAGCAGCGTTTCGGATAGCGGTTTAAAAAATACGGATACGGACAGAGCCGGCTACCAGCCAGTGACCAACTTTGAACCCCAGGAAAGGGTCAACCCATTCGACAAGGACCCGCACAAGTCGCAGAGTGCGGCCAGCATCAACACCACCACCTCGTCATCCTCCTCGATGTCATCCTCGTCTATCTCGTCGAGAGTCAATCGGAACGGCAATGCGATGAAGTCGCCGCCACCCCCGACAGGACCTCCACCGCCGCCGCCTACCAATAGCAGTGGCTACAGGAACAGCTTCAGCAGCTCCCTGAGCAAGGACAAGACCAGCTACGGCAACTACGGGAGCAACACCTCGGTGGAGACCATAACCAGAATGGACACCACCAACACGGGCGCCACAACGATCACAGACGCCAGTGCCGGAGGAGCCAGTGGGGTCACAGCCATAACAAATATCAGCAATAGCGGTGTGGGATCGGTCATCGGACCAGGACCAGGGGGAGAGGCTGCTCCGAACCCTGGAACCATTACCACATCGGTCACCACCAACGACTGGAGATCGGCCATTGGAATGCGATCGGCCAGCGTCTACAGTGCCCCGGCAGCAGTGACCATGACCGGAGCTCTGCCAGGAGACACTTCCGGGTACGACTCGAACTCCATAGCCTCCCAGGGCGCTGGATACAACAACCCCAGCGACCTGCCGTCGTACACCCGGCCCTCGTACTCCCGCTCCGAGAGCAATGGTAATTATCTAGCCGTGGGCGTCCTCCTCGTCAGCCTGACGCTCCGAAAGACCTAAGCGCTCCACCTCCATCTACCAAATATATATATCTCATGCCATTTAATCTCATATATCGTACTAATCAGCTACACCCCATTAAATACGTACTTATACGAGTGTAAGAGATCGATTTTAGCCTAGCAACCTAACCAACCTAGCCAAGTAGGCAGCCGTGTCAAAAGCCGTGTTAGCCAAATTAGTTACTTAGCCAATAACGTTTTAATTTTCCAACTCAAGCCAAGCTCAAAGAGTAAGCCAAATGTTACGTATACGACAAGTCAGCCGCTCGAGTGTTTGTAAGTCTCCTTGAAAAAAAAAAAACAAATCGCTTGCCTGCACACACTCCACCCAACAGACATGTCAGTTCCAGTACAGTACAGCTACAGTACACACTCGCTAGAGTGCACCGCCACCTGAGTTTAGTTCTGGCTTCTGGGCACGCAACGATAAACCAAAGGAAAACGAATGATACCCCATGATACCCTACATACACACCACAAGAGTAACAACAGCTTTTAGATAAACAAAATTCGTTAGTAATTTATAAGTGCAACCCTTTAATTTCTAGTCTGTGTGTGTGTACGCGTTAACGGAATAAAATGCAGAGTTATCAAAATGCGAGCCACGGAAAACCCCTATCGAATAGATCCCCGATCCTAGCATTTCAAAATTAGTCATCATCATCCACTCATGGAAAAAGCCTGATTTTGGTAACGCTCATTTTGCTCATTCCTCATCACTCCAGTCGCCATACTAAAATAGACACAAACACGGTTGAAGGAGGAACCCAGTTATTAGATAGTATTAGAAAGCTTCAATCAAAAATTCGAGTCCATGGACCTCTTTCAACCGTCTCTTTCATAAAAGCTCCATTGGCCCACGTAGTGCTAACAACAAGTGCTCCTATCTGCACCCACGCCAAATTGATGTGCACTTTAAATAGTTTTCTGAATAATAGAGTTATTAAAGTTCGAACCCATTCGCTCTTTCAGCCTCCAAGCAATCCGATCTCGATGTCATCTTCGGCGACTCCAAAACCACCCCGATCTCCTACGGAAACGGCAAGTACACCCGGGCAGCTGGATCCCTCTCGGACGCGGACATGATCTTCGGGGGACCGCCATCGAACTACAAGAGCGACCGCTTTGGGGCCGCCAAGAGCATGAGCATGAGCTCCAGCGGAGTGGGCGGATCCGGAAACGGATCGAGCAGCTACAAGATCTATGACGGTATCCAGAACGCGGCATTCAGCGATTTCAGCGACACCGGAAGTGTGAGCAGCATGGGATCGAACAGCAAGCGCTGGAGCAGCCACAACAAGGAGGAGGACGACGAGCTGGACTTGAAGTAGAATCATCAGACCCATAATCACATTCAACTATAAACATTCGCGAGAATCTATCTGTTTTCTGCCTCTGAAGTTTCCTGGTTTCATGGGACTCACTCATTTGAAGCATCAACCTTACGTTACTATCTATGTATTCATCTATCTATGTATCTATCGAATATATCGACTAAACTCATTCTTGCAACTTCATTTGCCACACAAGGAGAAGCGAAAGCAGAAGATGCTATCTAGGACACACTGTAGTACTGTACACTACTAATATATAATTATAACCACCAATGCCACAACAATAATGCAAAAGCCCCTATTTGTGTAGTGCCATGTGCGAAATGACTTGACTGGTTTTGCAGCATGACAAAAAATGAAGAATGAATTAAAAAAGAGGAACTATTTAATTACCACTCTTGAAAATTTTGAACGAAGGTATATATATATTAAATATATTATTGAGACAGATATTGATATTATATAGCAGCATATATTAAACCAAACCAACGTTGACGTAAAGAATTCATTTTTATGAGAAGAACTTTTAAATAAATCGAATTATTAATGAATCTGTTATATACCAACATGAGACACATATGAAATCCTAAAACTATAAAATAAAAGACAATATAAGCAAAAGTTTAAAAGAAAGCAAGCGTTTAACACTAATATATATGCGATATTAATGTATTTCGAAATTACTATGAGCAAATGTTACATACCAAACACACGACACAGCTACTCACACAAATTGAATGTTTACCACAAATATTATGATTATTATTACGTATTAGCGTTAATGTTTGCGGCAGATATGCGGCAGGAAGATATATATGGATGAGGACGAGGAGAGTAGAAGGCAGTACCGGGCACCATGACAAGCAATGTTAATCTAGGAAGAACCATAACGAACCAAACATATTCGAGGATCCTGCGGGGTCTCTGTAAGGCGGCTTAGTCGGTACAGAAATGCTGGAGAGGAAAGTTTAGATAATTGCATAAATAAATATTTATAATTGTTGCGAGCGCCAACAACGAAGTCATATTAATTAACTAAAGGTATTATTTAGCAAAATGATCGTTTTGTTACGCACATGTAAGAGCATTATTTAGAGAAATAGCCAATTTTTGAAACGTTAATAGACACGATTCTTGAATGAAATCATTTCCACTGGGTTGTATTCCTCTTCGATTTTATCCAATAACGGCATGAGGATTTTAAAGATAATTGTTAATTTTTACTTTTACTAACTCCCTTCGATTTTAGTAGTGTTTTACCTAAAAACAAATTTACAATTACTTATTCAAGACATTGCTGTTTTCGGTTAGTCACTTTGTCATCCTATCATCTATATACAAATATACATACATATATATGAAATATTGTAATTGTAAGGAATCTCTTTGGCTACATGTACTTTTCGTCAACGTATCATCATCATTTGAACCCAACTGGCACATATTCACCCAAAGTTTTATAAACATATACATTTATAGCGACAAGTTAGAACGGAAAGTACACAAATAAATACAGGCATCACTCCACATACATATATCTCGACGAAGAACAGTCTACACCCCATAACGATATCATGCATCAAAGTGCTGAAAAAATACTCGTAAATTGAAATTCAAACGAAATACTCAAGCATAAAGCGTATAACTTACACACGACTTCTAATCTGTTACAAAATAAATACCGAAATAAATACTCGTATTATTGTGAAAGTATAGCAAATATGTATTTATATGTTGTCTGCAATTGATTCAGAGGGTGGGCTGATTCAGAGGGTGGGAGCACTCTTAACTTCTTCCAATGAAACCCAAAATAACAAATGAGCTGACGAACAATTCAAGAGCAGAGACACTCAATTGCTTTCCACTCTTCCACGCACAATTTCGCGTGCGTTTACCTGCCGAGTGGAGTTAGCATTGACATTAGCCAATTTGGCCTGCTCTAATCCTTCGGCCGGAAAAACGCCGTCTGCCAATTTCCAGGCTAATGACACCAGGAAAAACACTCTCGCTCGCGGAAAGCGAATCTCTACCTGCCAAGGCGGAACCCTCGGTGACAGACATAAAAGACGGTACTTTTCGCAGCACTGAACTAGTCTTCAGTCACGACACCTACACCGCGGATCGTAAACCATGTCGCAACCGAGCTGGAATTATCTAATCTTCTTCGGGACGACTCTCCTTTGCTGCTCAGGCCTCTCGCAGGCAGCCAGCTACCAGCTGCAGACCTACGACGTGGAGGCTAACGCGGGCATAGAAAGTACGACGAACTCTACGGAAGGATATCCCCAAGGAACGGTGACTTATCTGGAGAGGCCATTTTCCTGGCTGCGAAATGCCCAGAATATGTTCGGGAGTCCTGCCGGGCACGTCGTCATACAGGTCGCCAAGGAACTGATCCACAGGTCAGCGGGAAACAGCCAGGTTGGTGGCGTCAAGTACTCCATAATATTTTCCCATGATTCTCTGAGTATTTCCATAGGTTCTGAGTCTCAACCTCACGAATCTGCTCATCATAGTCCTCCTCAAGGTCCTGATATTCTCCGCCGGAATGCTTGGCGCTGGTCACTGGAGTACCCACGGCTATGGTTACGGTCGCGGCTCCACCGGACGCAGTGACAGTGACTTTGGTCTTAAACTGAACTCTGGAGATGATTACATGATAACAGGGTTCCTGGCCGCCCAGGGAGCGGGTAGGGATGAGTGTCTGTATGCGGCAAGCTGCGCCTGCCCGACGGCGGCCTACGAATATGCCAAAGCAGGAAGAGCTCTTTTAGGAGCCATCGAGGTGTTCGAAGGGTAAGGTTTGGACAGAAGCTTTAACCACCTAATACTCATATAATCATCCATCACAGGACCCCTCTGGAAAAGCCCCGCTACAACGACCTGATTGTTCTAATGGAGAAGGCCGCCTACGATGGCTTCCGGGGAATGCCCTGCAAAACCATAGAGGCCTGCGACGGGCTGCTTTGAATTTCTGCAGTTTTACATTTTGGCCCTCCTTGATTAAGTTTGACAAGTACAATATTTTCATTGCACTTCTTAGAGAATTCAGATCAAATGTCTATCCGAAGTAAAGATTGTTTGACTGTTTGCGAGTACTATGCGAGTATTATTTCTCACTTCGTACTTTCAAGGGAGCTCTCCTTAAGTAAAACTAATGTTTATGTATCTTTTAAATGTATATTAAATTAGATTGTAGTACAAACAAATTGCAGCCTAATGATAGTTTTATTCTGCTCGTGGTGTGTACAGTCTCAAATGGTTCAGCTGGAAATCAGATTAGTTGCTAAATATTTATCTACGCTATTTATCTAGTATTGTGTCTACTGCGACTGTCGGGTGATCAAGGTGCCGGTAAAGCGCCTGGGTGGGATTAGCGCAGCATGTTCCTGTCCACACTGATCTGCTCCTTGCCTCCAGTGATGGCCTTTACGAACTCGGGATAGTGCAGCAGACCGTCGTTATTGTCGTCGGCAATCAGCAGAAACTTGTCAATTGCCTCTGCATAAAGAAATACATAAAGTCAGTGTGATTCTCTGCTTTGAATTGTTTGGTTCGAACCTATGAAGTGCTCCAGCTCATCTGTGGCATTCTGCAGATACTCGTCCCTCTCGCTGTTCTTGAAGTAATCATAGTTGTGATGCATGGCGGACTGAATCATCTCCAGGCCATCTAAGGCATTATTGTTATCATTGTCGTGTGCCTGTTTTTGAGAAAGAATAAATTAAGCTTAGAGTTTTAGGAATTAATTCATCGTCGGCTACTTACCTTAAACATGTAGAAGATTTTCTCCTCCTCGGTCATGTCGTCCAGATTCGCCTGCACGCCCATGTCTCGCAGGTCGTCATCGATGCGACTGAAGGAAGTGAGATTTAAAAATTGTATTGTATATACTAACGCCCTCTTCTTACTGCTCTTCGTGGGTGAGATGTTGGTCCACCCTTCGCGTCTCCCCTCTGGGGTGGTGCGGTCCCCTCTTCACGGCCAATGTGGCGTCGAAGTTTTGGCTAAAACTTGCTACGCAGATGATGAAGTTGAGTAGGTTGGACAGATTGCACATTTTGTACATCGGATAGAAAATTTGTTTTTGGCTAAGGACTGTTCGTGACTTGTTTGGGGGTATGCGAGCGTGTGTGTGTTGGCCACAACTGTCACGGAACTGTCAAAGCGGTTCCCCCAGGCGCAGGCGCCGGATTCCCCCGCCACGACTGTCAGAATTCAAACATAGCAACCTCACTGGCAGCTGTCCAGAATGTGTTGTTTGTTCAATAGGTAACAGGCACTATCTATCGGCTTGTAGACCTATATACACACGTAGAGTTAAACAATTCTTAAATTATTCTGCCTCTTGTGAAAATGTGCGAGCAGTATTGTGACAAGTTCGAGACCTTCAACCCGGAGGTTGAGTTTGCAAAGTTTCAGAAGCGCAAGCCGGTGGTGAGAACCGCTGAACTCTACCAGAATCTTCACAAACGCGAGGACATTAAGTGTCCCTGTGAGTTGCTGTCATGAGAGTTTCCCCTGCTCCATCCTGCTAATTTCGATCCTCTCCTCAGACAGCTTCAAGGGCTATGGCGTGGAAACAGACTCGAACACCATGTACCGCACCTGCAACTCTGAGTACGGCTACTATGCCCCCAACGTCTACACCATTCCGAAGCGCTTCTATCCACTGCCCCAGAAGTTCTCCAACGAAGTGGTTCGTTTCGGAATGTATCGCAATTTCTCCCTGAACACGCACATGGATCGCACTTTCTATTGAAGTTTCTACCCCGTTTTATCAGTTTCAAATAGATTTTCAAATTTTACGCTGGTCAACAAGTGATAAATCCTCCTTAAGCATTTCAGATCTAAGTCCTTACAAATTTTAACACTAAAAACAGAATGTAAAAGTTCGAATACAAAAAAAATAAAGTTGAAAGGCACTTTGCCGTAAAATGTCAGTTGCTTTGATTATTATGTTAATTTGAAATGTTCTTCTGTATTTTGTACAAAATAAATTAAATTGAAAAAAAAAACAAAAAAGAAAAGAAAGCAAGTGAAGAACCGTAACCAAAGCCCTGGGACCAATGCAACCGTTTAAATTAAAAGTGAACCACCGACCACTGAGCCTTATCTTTCAGCCAACAAAATGAGGTGAGCATTTGCATAGACCCATGGGTGTCTAAGTTTTAGACTGAAGCTCCCCCAGCGAAACCAAGAAGCTACTCGACGCATTGCTGTGCGACATCTATGGCCAGCAGGAGCAACTGGCTCGCCGCATGCGCCGCTGCTGCAAGAATCCCGTCTTCCGCAACAGTTCCCCGAAAGACTCGAAAGGTCAGCTCGCTCGTCTGGCCAGCGGTATGACCGGCAACCGCTCCACACTGGAGCACCTGGACGTGCTCAAGCTCATCGACGTTTGCGCCATCCTCAAGGTGGAGATCCTGATGCTGGGGTACCTGCTGGAGCAGGTCCTTATCGGGCGGGACCGCTTGCTCCGGCACCAAGAGGTCCTCTGTGAGTTTGTCACTGCCGTGTTGGTTGTGGAGAGTGGTAAGTTGAATGAGGTTTCAAGTATATATTTTTGGGAAAAGGATACTTTACCTTTTTGGAAAAAAAGATTTCTTAAAGCCTAAGCGGTGGAATATTAGCAGATTAAATTCAATTGAATTTCAAAGAACAGCCCGAAGTTCTTTGCAGTGCAGTAGCTGTCAGTATGTGAGGGTAGGGGGTTGGCCAGGACGCAGTGCGCCGACTCCGCAATGACAGCTGGGGGCTCGGTTTCTACTGCTCCGAGTCCAAGTCCTCAGTCAAGTGCGGAACTCTCAGCTGTGTGCCTCGCGAAGTGCGGATCGGAGAAGCCAGAAAGTCGCAGAACGCTGAAAATCCTCGCCAGCGTCACGCAACGTGCATGTATGTGTATGTCCGTGTGCGTGGCTTTGTTGAATGAACTCTACTGTCCAGTGGGTGTGCGTGTGTGTAGGAGTGGATGTGGATGTGTGGGAGAGCAGGTGGGAAAGCGAGTGTGTGAAGGAAGAGGTTGGGTTGATGACGACACAGAGCACAGCACTGAGACTGTCTGACGGTTCACCAACACACACACACACTCGCCGCTCTACGCTCTACTATGTGTAAGTGTATGCATGCAAGTGTAAGTGTAGTGTGTGGGGGGAAAGGTTATGAGGAAGAAGAAGCGTGTGCGGATGTCGCTGATGGCTGCTGACTGGCCTCCAAAAGCATTTTTGCCTGTCTTATCTATGTTTCAGTGCCCCTCCTCGCCCTCTCTGGACCGCTCTCTTTGGCACTTCCATCTCTCGTCCTGCGAGCGTGTCAGCTTGCAAGAGTATGAGTGTTACCCTTGATATCGCTCGAAGAAATTCCACAGCCACAACAGGAGCCATAAAAGCTAGCGCGTGCAAAATGTTGCGTGCTACCATAACAGTGTACTTATTTATTATTTAATTCGCGCAAACAGCGAGAGAGGTCGCGAGGAAGACCACATTTTAATTGAATCTCCAGCAACGACATCCACGTGATGAAATAATGCAATTGTATCGATCGATAAATGCAATTAAACTGTGCACTCGCCTAAACGTAGGCAATGGAAAATAGGCGGCCGTTTTAATTCGCTTTCCTGTCGGGAAAGCCGTGGCGCTGTCGGTTTATTTTCCGGGTTACAGCAGGACACACAAGCCACCCCACCCACCCATCGTTATGGTCGTGTTTTGGATGTGCAGAGGTGCCACTTTTTGCTTCCATTGTTGTTTAAGTATGATTCATGTCACGCTCGCCAGCACTCGCCCTGCTAAAAGGCCTCCGAACTGGCTGGCTTTGTTTGGCAAAAAATAGCTGCCTGTGGATTGCATAACTATGTACATGCACATATACTACGACCACCACAGAAGAATGCCCCACAAAAGCAGGCAGCCAAAGAGTTGAAGGTTAATCCGTCTATCTGGGCCAAACCAAGTCGAAATCCATTGAATGAGAACTCTTGCCACTTCCCATATAAATAGAAAACTCAATAAAGCGAAAGCTTCCCGTTCTTGAAGCTGCCTTCCCAATTTACATATATACCACGTGGCTTAAAGCCTTGTTTACGGTTCTGCCCGAAAACAATCCCGGGCTTTAGGTCTTATTATTAGACCGACTTACCTGTCCAGGACGCAGCTCGTGCGGAATTATACATTTAAAAGGCATAAAATTTTCAAAACGAATTCCGGCTCACTGGTAATTACTTGGCCAGAAAGGTTAGCCGTAAATGTAGCCCCGAAAGTGGGTCAAGACAGTGGCTGGTGGGAGGCAGTAAGGGGAATCGATGAATGCACCACCAGTAGTACAATGGCACGGCTACACTCAACAAAATATTTTAGCGATGGCTCTAATGTGGAAAACTGAAAATTTTGGGTTGCAGAAGGGTCACATATTAGCCGCAGGAAACCTTATATTGGCTGTGTACATTTACTTGTTAAGTTTGTTAAGTACTTGTTAAGTACTTGTTTATAAAAAGCTTTATATTTTTAAAGCTTTTTGTTGGAGTGTGGAATTAAGTCACCGTTCTGCGGCCAACGGTTCCCCCAAGTCACCTAAACAAGCGCTGGCGAACTGGGTCTGCAACTGCTTGGTTTTCAAGGTTTTCCCTAAAATACTGCGAGTGTGTGCGAGTTGAATGCTTTGGGTTCTCTTGCAAGGCAAAAAAATATACTTTTCAATGACGTTTGGGCCACGGCGTTTGTTTTTCTGTTTGTGCCAGTCTGCAGTCCAAGTCTTCATCGGCCAAGTTATATAACCAACTTCAGCATGCCACAACTACCCAAGTCTATATAGTATCTATATAAATATCTCTATGTGCATGATATGTGTAAGTGTATCCGTGTATTTATGTAAATCTTGTGTAAATAATACCATAGGCCACAGCTACAGCAACAACAACAACAACATCTAATACTACAACGACAACAAGTACAACGTAAATGCAAAAATGTAAAACCATAAATAGAGAATCCCCACAACAATAACAACTACTACTACTAACGACAACTACAAAGGCAGTGGCAGAAATCATAGCACACCGTCAGGCGCACGTTAACTTAACATGGGTAACTATTCCCCAAGCCATGTCGCACCGCCAAAACAGAAACACTCATACCGCATCGTTGTGAATACAATTCATACAATTACTGTTCATACAAAGATATTTCAATACTATCCCTAAGCCTGCTAATATCTGTATCTGTCGATCGATGTATTACCACTTTCTCAATGTTTTCTAGCGCCTCGCAGAGCCAAACAAGCAGTTTGCTTTGCCAGTTTCGATATTTTGCTCGTTTTAAGACAAATACTTACCTGTTCTTCTCTCTCTTTTTTCCGTGTGTCTTTCTCTTTCGTTTGCCATTAATTATTAACCAACTACGAAAACAAAAATACCGACAAAATACAACCAAAAGGTAATTTATGCGCAAGAAGTTGGAAAGAAACGCTGATGCATATTTCATACCATACTGTTTAAGCACGCTTACATCGCGATTAGGGCGGACCTCTTACAGAGCCAGTAAAATATTCATTTTGTCGTAAAAGTGACCAATGCTGCTTATGAGTGATATGAAATACGTTACGTATACGCCAAGTATGCATGTGGTCAGAGTTTAAGATTCACAAGAAGATGCTCAATATATAGAACAACAATTTGTAGATCTTAAAGTTGCCTCATTTAAAACTGGGTCCGCTCTAATACGACATCCTCTTACCCATCCCCACAGTCGTGGCATATTACTCATGCTAAGCGCGCACCATTCTAATTTTGGCGGCCTCTTGTAATTAACATATGCATTTGTCGCGGGGAAAGGGCTTTCCCTGCCTTCGCTCCTGCATAAATTTCCATTACTTTGCTGTTCGGAGGAGGCGTTCGACACCATTTAACCCGTTTAATCCATACCTTCGGGCAGCGTTCACTTCCCTTTTCCCTTTCAAACGTGTACGAGTTTCGCATTTTTCCAATCTACTGCCACACTTTTCAATAATAGCTGTATTGTCACTTTTTACACCCACACCCGCTTCAGCATACACACACATTTGTAAATATGTACACACATACATCTGTTGCATGTTGGCCGAGTTGTTGTTGTTGCCTAACCATTTCCCGTTATTCTCACCTTTTCAGCCATCACTTTACGCTCTGGTGATTTTTCTAAACACACGTGGGTAGCTTGTACACCTCGGTGTTCCCGCTTTGGTTTTGGCATTTTTGACATGTATTTGTTTTCCTCCAGCAATTTTGAACCAGCACCTCTCACATTTCGCCATTAAGCTGTAATTACTGCGTCGCAGTTTATTCTACACCCGCTGAACGGTTAGTTTATGACGGTGCAGGTTGACACAAGGTATCCTGGGTAGGTTTTAGACGTGTTTATTAGACGTGTTCAGACTTCAGAGAGTACCAACGTAAACAGGTTAAGCCCAAATCTCGCCCCAAACATAACGATGCCCTCCATATATTGTATAACAGTTTATACAGTGAAATTTAACCAGCAGCTTGATGGCAAGAAAACTCATCTTCTGCAAAAGTTTTGAAATAAAGCCAACTCGCCTGTCACTGGCACAGATCCCCCATCAAACTTATTTCACTGCAGCGGAAAAATTTATCGAAAAAAGGAAAAAATTGAGGGACATACTGTGCACTTAAGTTTTGAGAACCAGGCTTATTGGAATTGACAGGCAGCTTCCAGTCCTTGTAATGCAAATTGATTGGCTTTTATTCGGGCCATCCCATCCGCCGTATGCGTGATGTTGCTCTTGGGTGATGCCAAAATTCAATCAAAGTTAAGCTGAAGATTGAGGAAATTGCAGCAGAGGCCCCCGGAGGGCAATAATGTAAGCCATCAAAAGCGGGATGTATTATGCGCCAGTCGTCCTTTCACCCCGTTTTCCCGTTATTCTTTTGCATAATCGCCTGCTGAAGTGCTTTTGTCTGGAAACTGCAATCGCTAAGCCGCTGCGCTTAGGGACTAAGCCCTGCAATAGTTTAATGAACCATTATGGCTGGAATACATCTCACCCGGAGAATTCATTAGCAGATATAGTCGCTCAAATTGGCACTAATGGGTGCCAACGTGCCTGCGCATCGGAGACTTCAACTGCAGTCAAGATTGGAGGGGACAGCCCGCACCCTCCCTCATTTTTGGGTCATGCCATCCCGAGGGATAAATACGGTTTAAGTACGTGGCTTTGGCTGTCCGTTTTAACGGAGCATGGCCTTTATATAAATTCCAAGAAAATCTCTTTTGAACTGCCTGGTTTGTTTGTTTGAAGAGAAGTAAAATTTAAGCTGACTTTTACTCTGTTTTTAGTGAAGTTTTTATTAGAAACACACTGAAATAGTTAGTACCGATAGTTATATACTAAGAGAAGTAGCTGACAGGAGCCATTTTTTGCAGCTCAGTAAGTCAGCATTTGAAATGCCACACATGGCCAGTAAGCACGTGACTTTGGCTACAGAATAGATATAGATTCTGGTCAAGGCCCAAGCAGTTGGCGAGATTTTTCACAACAGCAGCAGCCTTGACGAAACCAAAACGGAATCTGCAGGAGCCCGTGTCCTTGGCCAGGCGAATTTAAAATAATTACGCTCACATGCGGACAATACAGAAGTGTCACTATTCGCACATAAATCTCTCATGCAAAATGCATTGCCCAGAGCCGGGGCTGACGAAAAAAATATGAGCCCCCGTGGCTAAATGTCTATCCTCGTCGGCCGTAAAGCATTCTTTACGTCCGGCGCCTAATTGGTGCGGAGTTGGAGAGCCCATTACATAAGAGTCGGCGCAATTATTATTTCATTAGCCAGGGTCTGGGTCTCCTTAGTTAGGGAACGAGACGAAAAAAGCTCGGCGCACAATCATCCAGCTCCTTGTGCGAGGATACAGCTCTCCCATTCGCTGAGCAAGTAAACAAGCCGATGTTTGCCAAGCTTTAACTTTGGCAATTTCTAACTGCCTCTTCATTATACAAATGCCTTCCTTCGAAGGAGTAAACATCTCGGGACAGCATCCCATATATGTGGATTTGCATAAGTATGTAAATAAGTGATGGCAGGCGCGGTGATGGCAGGCAATCAGGACGAAAAACAGTTTATCATATCTAACGAAAGTTTTTCCAGTTAAGGTTATTTCAGCTTATTAGGACGAAGACACTGTACAATACAATAATATTATATTAAAATCCAGTGTTATATTTAATCACAAGCTTACATTTTATTTTAGACAAGCACCACCGTACTTAAATCCAAGTGAGCTTTGGTTAAGACCATTTTTTTGCAAAAAATTTTAGTGCCTTTTCCGTCCATATCCACAAAGCATGCTTTCAAGGCAAACAATTGCTGCAATTTCCCTAGGAATTCTTCAAACGGAAATTTATTTCCACGCATTCCAATCCCCGGTTTTATTCACCGACATAAGCTCGCGAGAGCAAAACAGATTTTGGCCTTAAAATTAAACTCACGTCCCGCCCGAGCTGCTCGAGCCTGATAAGCCCGAAAACACGCAACAGAAGTAAAAAATAAAACGGAAATCAAATTATCAGCCGTAAAAAGCGGGCTTCTATCGCCCACACGAGGCCATTTAAATGCGCAGCCTGCAAAAAATATTGATTAGGAAAAAAAACTGAAATCAAGCGCAACCTGAATTTATTTCCCTCAGCCGGGAACATAACCTGAATACCCTGCACATAGATATAATAATTTATACCAGACCTGTAGTATATAAGCTGTTTAGAAAGCAAATGTGAGTAGCTTTGGCCTAATAAATATATTTATTCTAAGGGTTTGGAGCAGGGTATGAGAGGGTCGTTTTAAGCTCATTTGCTCTCACTCGTTTTTTATTAACTTGACCTTTAGTGTTGAGTATCTCATGTGTGCGGAGGAGATGTCTGATGCCAAGGAGGCGATAAAGTTGAGCCGGGGGATATTGTTCTCGTGTCAGAATGTCAGCATGGCGCATGGATCTCCGGCAAGCAGCTAACTATGTTGTACGACACACGACAGGACACATCCTCACCCACCACATCCTCCATCCCACACGTCAAGCGAAATAAATGTCATGGTCAATTTAACACATAGACACTTGCTCGGGTGTGTCTTTCGGATTTCACAGAGATTTCTCGCAAGGATGAAGCACAGATTGCATCCTCGAACCGCATGCTTCATTTCGTTTCGCTTCGCTCCCAAGAACCATCTCCCATTCGGATCAGAGCACCGATTGATTAAGTGTCTACATAGCTGAATATTATACTCGAACCTAAATATATAAATCTTTTGTATTCTTTCTTCTTTTCTCTTTTCGCGCTCGCCTACTAACTCTATATCGAATCTAATGTTTGTAACGAATAACTATAACATTTTTGTAAAGTTTGCATACTGCACGGATATTGTAAGTGCCGAGGATGCGGGCCAACCGCGAGTGGAGAGATCCTTTTTACCTAAAGAGAATAGTGCTGTTAGCCAAAGACGCAGACAAATGCTATATCTTTTTTACCATTCATTTTTGCAGACGATGCACAGCCTAAAATGCGTTTTAGCCTCTCACCACCGCCACAGAAAGCCATTAGCAGCGCCCGCATAACCTCGCCCACCAGCAGCACCACCAACCGCAGCACCACCATCGCCAGCAGCACCTCCTTCCCCGGCAGCAAGCAGAAAAGCAGCAGCATGCTGACCCGCAATGGTGGAGGACCCGGGAGCACTCCCACTGCCCCCACTGCCGGAGGCACAGCCCAAGCCACCGACGATGACGCCGCCTCGGACTACAACCAGTGGCTCCATGCCATGAAGCTGGTGGCTCGGCTGCCCGGAGGAACGCCTCCCGAATTTCGACGCAAGGTGAGCTTAAAATTGACATTGGAAAGCCAAAAAGTGAAAAACATCGACTTTGGTCGATGAAATGTTCTTTACCTGATCTGTGATATCTATTGCAAGATTTCTACACTGCAATATTGAATAATAAATAAATAATTCCGAAATTACATTTAGACTCTATTATACTCTCTATTATAGTTTCTATTATACTAATATTTATTATTAAATTAAATTAAATTTACAAACAAACGCGCAAGCTCACTTTCCTTCTTCACGTTTGCAAGATTTTTACAATAATTTTTAATTTGTATTCCAGTTGTGGCTCTCTTTGGCGGACAAGTACCTCAAGTCTAAGAACGTGGACTGGGCAGAGCAGCGGGAGAAGTGCTTTTGCGAGGAGTGGCGCGAGGACGACGAGGAGTTGGGAATCCAAATTGTCAAGGTGAGACCGGGAACTCCCAGGGAAACACCGACAGTAAAGATTTTTTCCCTTTTCCAGGACCTCCATCGCACGGGGTCGAATCTGTGCACCGGTCCCGCGGGCTCCATCAACCAGGCCAAGCTTAAGCGCATCCTCCTCGGCTATGCACGCTACAACCCCGAGGTGGGCTACTGCCAGGTGAGTAGATAGAATAGGGTACCTTGTTGGCGACGTACTTGAGACCATGTGCTTGCTTTCCCCCTCAGGGCTTCAACATGCTGGGCGCCCTCATTCTCCAAGTTATGGACAAGGAAGAGGAAGAGTCCATGAAGGTCATGATCTACCTGGTAGAGGGCGTTCTGCCCACGGGCTACTTCTACGGGTCGATGGGCGGCCTTCAGGCGGATATGGGTGTGTTCCGGGAGCTGATGCAAACCAGATTGCCCCGCCTGGCCAAGCACCTTCAAAGGCTGCAGGGTCCCGTGGAGAACGCCTTCGAGCCGCCGCTGACGAACGTTTTCACCATGCAGTGGTTTCTCACCATGTTCTGTACCTGCCTGCCCATGTCCTGCGTCCTGCGCGTGTGGGACCTGGTGCTTATCGAAGGCAGCGACGTACTTCTGCGCACCGCCCTCGTCCTCTGGAGTTTGCTCGAAGAGTAAGTGTAATATAAATGGGAGAAAAGCTTTAGAAAAGAGAAAGGCCATATAAGGATACTTAATCTTTAGGATATGAAATGAGATATGCCCCCGCTTAAACCTATTATTTTCTTCGAGTGCAGTCAGTCTGCTTTTGGTTTTCTAAACAGGATTTTGCTGGGTGTGAGTGGGTGGTTGCCCCAACAATCGCAATGGTGCCGCAATGCAAGGCGAGAATTCGTGTCAAGGCTGCTGGAATTTGGCAAGAGTTTTCGCGCTTTTTGCGAATGCAATTTAGCAACTTCTGGGGGAAAGAATTTTATTTGTGTCGCTGTTGTGAAAACTTCTTTGGGGGTCTGTGGAAAACAAGTTTTGCTAAATAGTGTTATCCACATGCTTTGGAATTCAAAAAGACATTGGACCATGGGAACTATAGATGAGAAATGGGGTTGTCAAGGATATTGGGGTCAGTACTTCTCAACTATAATAAATTGCTTTATTGTCCTTTTTCTAGACGTGTTCTCAGCGTCCGCTCAGCCGATGAGTTCTACGGCAAGATGGGCTCCTATTCGAGCGAACTTCTCAACGGCCACCTCGTAGATTCCAATGGCCTCATTGAACGTGTGGTTAAGCTAGGACCCATCGAGGATCTTCGGAAGCTCAGGGATAAGCATCTCTACAACATAGCCCCATTGCGTCATAAACAGGGATTGCAGTGAGTATTTTCGAAATAATCTTACACTAATAATCTGATTGGGAATTCTCTTGAAGGCTCTACTACGACGAGGACGACACTCACTCGGACGAGGAGCGCATGGCGGTGGCTACAGTTTGGGGCTTGAACTGGGGCAGACGCGGATCTATGGGTCCCGCGGCGCCGGCAATGGCAACGGCAAGCAAACAGCAAGCGGAGCAGAAGGACCGGCTGGCCTTGGACATTTCTCTGCTGAAGAAGCAGTACGATCGGCTGCGGGAACGCCAGAAGCAGGCTCACGTCATCCTAACCGCGGCCTGCTCCACGGCAGCGCGGCAAGGATCAGGGCCGACTCCAACCTCCGCACAATCTGCGGCAGTGCCAGTAAATCAACTGCTCCTCGGTCGCCCAGCCATTGTTACCAACAAAGGCAAACGGGTCAGTGCCCCCCTGGGCGCCATTCCTCCAGCGCGGAAGCCTTCTCTACCAGCAGTGCTCCACAATACGAAGCCGGCGGAGAAACAGCTGCGCCGCGGAGAAACCCTGCTCTGGAGGGATACGGACACCAGCAGGAGAAGGCGGGACAGTCTTACCTGGAAGGAGATCAAGGCGGACCGGGCAGCCATGATGCGCGAGGGCGTTGACTTGGCCTCCGTGAAGACCCAAAAACTCCGCACTAGGTTTGGAAAGAGCGACAGTTCCTCCTACAGCGAGGACAGTGATGGTGAGCAGGAGCCTGCCAGAAACGGAGGAGGAGCTGCCGGCGGTGGATCCAGCACCGACACAAGTCTCTGCGACGATGATGACCCCAAGTCTATTGAAAAGAGTCCTAAGCACAAAGCTAAGCTAGCGCGAAAGGTTCTTAAAGAGCAGTCCAGGGAGTCCAGTCTGGAACGCCAGAGACCCAAATCTTGGGCACCCAGCAGCCACGAGATTCCTTTCATGCTAATGGGGGCGGATAGTGGTGATGAAAAGGAGAAGGACATGGGACAGGATGCAGCGGACATGGCAGAAGACAGTGCCACTGAGAGCGGTCGCTTCGCCTTCGACAAGGATTTGGATTCAGTCAGCTATAAGTTGGAACCATTGAAACCCTACCGCGAAGATAGCGAAGTGCCCGGCATGACCTCCATTAGTCCTTTGCCACTGACCCCCATAGAAAAAGAAACAGCAGCAGAAAGCCTACTAGATGGTGGAGTAACCAATCAGTATTTCGAGAGGATCAATAGTGTGGAGCGTCCCAATCGCCTAGAGCTATCATATTCCCTCAACGAAGAGGAAACGGACACGAGCTCGGTCTTCTTGGAGCAAAGGGCGAATGTGGAGGGCCAGAGTGGGGATAGTTTGGAGTACAAAGCTCTGCCGCCACATCCTATGACAGATGACGGTAAAGTGCCTCAAATTCGAGACGACAACATTCCCGGCGAGAATAAGGACGACTACAAGGAGCTTCTCAGCATGACGATAGGGGAGAAAGCCGAAGAGTATAAGCCTCCTCCTCCCAGTGTGAGTAGCTTGACCAGCGCCCAACGGAAGAGACGAGATCCGCGACGACGGACTTTAACTCGCTCCTCCACCATTGAAATCGAGGAGCGCTACCAAGCGTTGGAGCGGAGAATCAGCCAGGAGCAGGTCTTTGGGGATAATCGGGTCCAATCCAAGTACATTCCCACCACAGCTACTCTGGAGGAACGCTTCCATACCCTGGAGAAACAGCTGAGTGCCGAGAAGCAACGCAGTAAGGATCCCTCAGATATGGAGGCTGGCTCTCAGGAGAAGGCCCAACGCATTCCCTCTACCGCAGATCTCGAAACTCGATTCAATGCCCTAACCAAACAACTAAGCTCCAGTGAGTCCTCTTCGAAAGCCCCAATCGATCTCAAGGACGATGAGCCGTCCCAAGGCAGTGACTCCAAAGAGCAAAAGGATAGCGAAAAGACCAGCAAATTGCAAAAGTCACAAGATATCGAAGCGGAGGGAAAGGAATCAACAGCCAAGAGCGAATCCAGTGAAGGAGAAGAAAAGATAAAGGATGAGAATAAAGAGGAAACACCTCGTCTTAAAAAGCTTCCATCCACTGCCGAGCTGGAGGACCGATTCAACGCCCTCGAGAGAAAGATGAGTGTTCAAAAGAGTAGTCCGGCCAAGACAAAAAAAGAGCCACCTGATGAGAACGAAGGTTCCAAGGACACCAGTGCCTCAAAAGAGCAGGATGAAACTGAAAGGCCTGTTAAAAAAGTACCTGAGGCAAAAGATTCCAAAGCAGCTCCCGATAATTCTTCCAAAGAGAAAAAGCTGGCGCCGAAAGAAAAGAATGCTAGCGGTAATGAATCAAGGATATCATCTCCGGATAATCCCCAAAAAGGCAGACCCTCTAAGAAACCTAGTCCTGATGAATCAGAAAAAAAGGAATTTACAAAGCCGGAAGTGGCAGACTCTGAGGAAACCTCTTCAACTGCAGAAAGGCCGAAAACTGTTTCCACCAAGAAAGTAAGCCCTAACGAAAAGGACTCTGAAGAATCACAATCCTTAAAGAAATCCGATGAAGAACCCACGGAGAAGTCTCAAGCCTCCAATGAGCCTGCACAGACTACAAGAAAGCCTCCGCCATCCACGGAGGAGCTGGAGAAGCGGTTCAATGCCTTGGAGAAACAATTGAGCACCACCCACCTGGAAACAAACAAAGAGCCGGAGCAAACAAAGTCAGATGGGGAACCTAAACCTTCTAAGAAAGTAAAAAACTTAAAAAAGTTTGCCGATGAAAAGTCCGTCAAGTCCTTTGAAAACAAAATCAATGAAGTCAATTCTGCTTTGGTAACAGGGCCAACCAATAATAAGGTAAAATATCAGACTCAAGAGGAGGTAGTCCCCGTCGATGTGAACAACGGCCAGGCAACCTCCGAAAAGAACCTCAAAAACGACGTGGGCAAGCGAAGAGCTTCCGAACCACCTTCCACAGAAGATCTAGAGAAGCGTTACGAAAGCCTGAAACGTCGTATGAGCAGCAAAAACCACTTTGGAGCCCCTGGCGAAACTGTGATAGAAGCCCTGGAAAGGATTGAGCAGGAGGTGATCTCCGAGTCTGGCGAGGAGTCAAAGAAGGCACCACCGTCCACAGAGGACCTGGAAAGTCGATTTGAAGCCTTGCAAGGTGGCGGAAAGTCAAAGGACGTGGCGATCGAAGCACATATTCCAGAGCCACCTCCGCCTCCACCACCTCCTCCCGCATTATCCGAGCCCGTTCTCCACCACCAGCAGGCACTGATCGCCGAGCTGCAGAGGAAGATGGGAGGCAAATCACCGGGCGAGGAGAACCTCCGCCCCAGCCAGATCAATCCACAGAAAAAACAGAGGAAGATACTGCAACGACCCCCGCCCATGGGCGATGAGACCTCGGAAGCACCTGCAAACACGGCTTACTACCTGCCCTGTCAGCAGCAGCGCATGGTGCGCCGGTTCTCCGACCTGCCCTCTAGGGCCGATCTGGAGAACCGGTTGCAGTTCCTGGAGAGGCAGCTGTACAAGAAGTTCTACAAGCAGCGCTGTGCAAGTGATTCCGAAGTTGCATCGAAGGTCAGGATGATCTACGACGACGACAAGCCTAGCACCTCCCGCCACGCCAAGGATCAGCTGGAGCAGCGGGTTCTTGCGCTGGAGAAGCAGCTGAGCGAGAACAGCTTGAAGCTCCTCGAGGCAATGCGGGAGCGGGAAAAGGCAGAAGCTGCGCCCAAGAGCGATGACAGCGATTCCCCACGCAGGCTGAGTACCGAAACCATCGATGCCACCGGCAAGGAGCTGGTGCGGTACACCCAGAACATTGGAGACCTAGAGGAGGTCGATGCCCACAAGCCAATTAACATCAGCATTAACATCAAGATGCTACTGAACAAGGATGGGGAATCCAAACTGCCCAAGAGCGAGCCCAAGCCCACGACGGATGATTTGAGGAAACGCTTGGAGGTACTGGAGCAACAGCTTTTGGAAGAGCGGGCCAAGAATGGCACTGTAATCCCAGAGCCTGAGCGACCGCCACAGGGTAATCCAGAAAAGCCGGAGGAGACCGATTCACTGAAGAAAATAGATAAGAATTCCCACAACCAACACTTAAAAAGCGACGAAATCGAAAAGGTGATCGAACCTGTTAAGGACAAAACTTTGGAGCCCGCTGCTGCCAAGGAAACCAAGACTTTGAAGAACGAAGAAAAGGCTCAGGCCAGACAAAAGGAAGTCGCTGTAAAAGAACCATCAAAGTCCGAAAAAGAAGCTACTATTAAAGCGGAGTCCTGTCCAGGAAAATCCAAAGAGATTTCGGAAAAACCCGCGCAAAAATCAGAAGAAGCTGCCAAAAAGGATGAATCGCAAGCGACAACTGAAAACCCCGTTCAAAAATCAGATGTTTTAAAAAAAGATGAATCGAAAGCGACAATTGAAAAACCCGTTCAAAAATCAGAACCCAAAAAAGAGTCTGTTGCTCCGAAAACTGAAACTGCCAAAGAACCCTCCATTGAGAGCAAAGTCACAGCAGGAAACAAAAAATCATTCCCAGAGGAGGCAAAATCGAAAGCGAATGAACAGCCAAAGATTATTCAAAGCTCACCCTCAAGATCTGAAAAGCTTAAAACAGAGGAGTCTTCGAATGAAAACAAACCTGAAATTACTAAAGAGGAAGCCACCGCTTCCGCTGATGAAAAGGATAATTCCAAGGCAGAAGTAGGGAACTCTTCCAAAGAGCAGGAAAAAAAATGTGAAACAATCGGAGCTAAAGAAAGCCAAGCTAGCAACGAGTACTGCGACTTGGGTTCCATGGATGCCAACAACAAGACCGTAGTTCTTCTCATGGACAACGAACCACGGGCGTCGAGGGTACGCCGACTCACCAGGGCCAACACCGAGGAACTCGAAGGTCTGTTCCAAGCACTGGAGAAGCAGCTGCAGGACAGAAACCTGATTAAATCCGAAGACGGGCGATTGATAAGAGCAGACAATAAGCCCAGTGCGGAGCAGACCGAACAGGCCCAGGCAATCACCGATCTTACCAAGGAAATCGAGGACTTTACCAGCGGTAAGCCAGAAGAGAAGGAAAAGCCTCAAACCTCTAAGGACGAAAAAATTGAAGAGCCCAAGGAGACTGCAGAAGACTATGATTGGGGACCGAATCCCGTGAAGCATCATCTCAAAAGGAAAACTGTTTATCTGCCCTCCACAAAGGAACTAGAGGCTCGATTCCGCTCCCTCGAACGTCAAATAAAATTGCTAGAAGATGTGGAGAAGATCGATGTCGAGCAGCGCTTGAACGAGATTGAGCGAAAGATCAAACTGCAGTACTCACTTTCCCACGAAAAAGACCTTAACAAGTATCTAGAGCTCTGCGAAGGAAAGGGCTTGGACGACGAGGAACCCCCGATGCCGGAGGAAGTTCCTGTCGAAACGGAGGAGAAACGGAATCCCAGAGATCGCTCACGTAGTCCTGCCCGGAACGTGGCCAGCAAATCGCCCTACACCTCTCCCTCGCGGAGCAAGTCCACAAAGTCACCTTATACATCACCATCTCGGCAGCGTAAGAAGACTCCTCACTCCTCCCCTATCCGGACGCCAGAACCAAAGACTCCGGCAAAGAGCCCTTTTACGTCCCCAGCACGACGCCAGCCCCATCCCAATGATCTGCCCATCTCCGACGACCTGGAGTACAAGTACAGGGTGCTTGATCTGGTGCGATCCAAGTCGAAGGAAAATCTGGCCAAACGCATGAACGATCCCAACCGAAAACCGGCCGTGCATCCGCTTGAATTGCTACTGTCCCCCAGTCCAGACGAGAGCAAGATTCCCACAACTGGTGAGCTCGAGCACAGAATACGAGTTCTGGACGAAAAGCTGAAATCGCCTTCCAGATCCCGGCCGAAGTCTCGATCCAGGTCTCCTACCATCGAGGATATGAAAAGGCAAAAGATGCGTGATAATCAGAAGCCCAGGACACCTGTTCACAACCTGGAGCGGCTGGTCGGGTCGCCCGGTCGGCCGGAGCCGCCCACTGCCGAGGAGCTCGAGGAGCGCATCCGCCTGCTGGAACAGGAGCACAAGTTCGATTTTAAGACCCAAAAGGATTATAAAGCATTCAATCAAAAGCTGAAGGATGTTATCTCTCCCTCGCTCTCCTTCGAAGAGTTCAGGGCCGCCAAGTCCCGGGAGCAGAGTCCACGCCGCCACGGCGCCACCACTCCCAAGTCAGCCCTGCGCCGAGACGATTTCGATGACGGCAGCACCACCCACTATCACCGCCCCACCAGCCCGAAGGTCATCCGCTTTCGAGACGAGGACGAAGACGAGGACCGATTCGAGGAGTCTCCGCCCCGGAAGCAGCGTACATCCAGCGATCGAATGGTTAGCTTCAACAATGTAGTTTTGCATTGTTTAAGGGAGAATACTAAAATCCTTCAACGTATTCTTAAGAAGACTCTTGCAGATCAGCCGTCGGCCATACGCAGCTACGCCAACAGCTCGGAGGGTTTGGATGCTCTGGGGAGTCGCCTCATGAGGGTAAGTTTTGCAGGGTATAGATCCATATTGCCTCTAAATTATAAGGCTCTTCTAAAAACCCAACTCTTTAGGAGACCTCCCCCATAACCCGAACTGGAACCCACACGGGCGTACCACTGCGAACCGGAGAGAACATCAACGACCGCTTGAGTTCCATCAAGAACACCATCAAGTCCATAGACACGCTGTGCGAGGAGAAACCCTACCAGAAGGAGAAGTGCCAGCGCTACATCGACTCCCTCTTCTCGGACTCGCTTCACTTTTCCAGCAAGAAGAGCTCTCTGGAGGACTTGAGGACCCAAAGTAGAAGCGAGAGCAGGGGCAGGAGCCGAGACTACGCGCCCTCCATAAGAGTCACCTCCGAGCACCGGTCACTGGGATCGGAAGAGGACTCGCGAAAGAGTCCGCTGCGGGCACGGGATCAGAGCCCACTGTATCATCGATCACACAGGGAGCTCAGCAGGGAGGTATCGCCGAGGCGAAGGCGCCAAGAGGAGGAGGAGGAGGCGGCGCAGCGTAGGGAGCGGGAGAGCAGTAGGGTAAGACGTGATAACTTGTTGCCAAATTATTTAACGGATAATCGTAGCGAACTAAGTGGAGGGAG
Source organism: Drosophila monieri (assembly GCA_035047585.1). NCBI lineage: Eukaryota > Metazoa > Arthropoda > Insecta > Diptera > Drosophilidae > Drosophila > Drosophila monieri. The sequence goes on along the minus strand of JAWNPJ010000087.1, from coordinate 1,008,291 downwards.
TAGTTTAACCGGGTTTAACCACCACAAAGTAGATAGACAACTAGAAGAGACCTGCGCCAAGTACGCGGAGGACGCCCGACGCTCGGCCTGTCGCACACCGCTCAGCCACCCGTACGAGACACGATCCACCGCAGTTAAAGCCACACCACGTCACTACACAGATCCTGATCCGGCAGGGACAGCAGGGACGGGAATAGGAGCGGGAGCAGGAGCAGGAACCTCGACAGATAGCTTCCCCCGGCCCGTATCGCCCTACCGCCAGCCATATGACCCATACCGACCCATTGGTGGTGCAGGCGCCAGTGCCACCCCCGTATATCAACCCGCCAAGCTGGAGATCCGCCACACCACCGTGACCTCCACCTTCTATGACCGGTTTCTCACGGAAAAAAAGATTGAGCGCTCCCGTCCGCCCAGCCGCTCGCCCGTGGTTTCGCCCTCGGTGCCGACCAAGAGCTACGGGTCAGAGATAGAGTTCCCTAGCAGTAGCACCACCACCTCAGTTCCATCCTGCACCACCACAATTACTGCCTTTAGCACCGCCTCATTTATGTCCCGCAGCTATGGGGGCACCTCTTTTTCGCTGCCCTCCAGCAGCAACTACTCCTACTTGAATGCCGGTTCTGGGATCTCGGGCTCCGCCACTTCTCCCCGGGCTAGTTGCTCGGACCTTCGTTCCTCGCCAGCCACATCCTTTCTCAGCACCACCTCATCCTCTGCCGCCCCCGCTTCATCCTATGTGCCCTACTGCTTCAGCAGCTCGTTCTCCACTCGACTGAGTGATCCCATTACCAGCACCCCAGTGACCACATCCAGCTCCCTGACCCATTCCACGGGCGTCTACAATCCCATGATGTCCTTCACTCTGAGGGAGCCACTTGGCAGCAACACTACTCTGGGTGGGTCCAGTGCCTCCCCCCTGGGCCAGTATCAGTTCAAGAGCGTTTTCACCTCAAACTTCGGCAAAGACGCGGAAAAGCCATAGGGAATCACACACATCAGTCGTTAACCAAGGTTGTCCATACACATAGCATTAACCTCTCGAAAGATCTTTAAAAATAATGTCGAACCCTATTGAAGCTCAAATGGATGACGCTGGACATGAAAATCATCTAAAATCAGGAATCAGAATAGAACAATTCAAAGAGCAGAGGCCTTAAATACTTAGTTTTTTGAGCAGTGTTCTTGGCGTTAGATAATCTTCTTTCCCAGCGACTGTACCAGCTCTTGCTAAGCAATATATATACAGTTAATATTACCTACGTTTATCAACAGTTTTAGGGCACGTCCCTACTGATATTATATAGTAAAGTATCTCTATAATGTAACGAAACCTTGCGAATCGGAAACTTACTTTCAAGCTACTCTTGCACTAAACCATTCGGCTTCTTGCAACTTACCTCATCTACATCCGACAGCACCAGCTCGACTCTGATCACACACTCAGATCTGAAAAGATTTTTATACAATCTATATATATATATAAATATATACATATATCTACTATGATAGCTAACGAAACTGTAAACTGTAACCAGGTGCGAAGCGGTCGAAATGTTATTCCAACTTTTTTCAGCGTTAACTTAGACACTTGAACTCTCCTTCAAATTTAATATATTAATTACACGATCTGGAGAACGGATCACTACACTATATTACCAATATCTCTCAGTGCATTTTTGGGCCCAGTTGGTCGGGGACGCGAAACATCAAGTTATGCTACTGACTGACACGAGCCGTAAATTAGTTCACCAATATTGTCTCGTTTAGAAAATGAAATCATGTATTGAACGATATATAATTATACTGACTTATATACCGATTGCAGTTGTTGAATTTCAATTATGCAAAAGCCCCGATAAAGTTACCAAATAAGCAGACTAGCCCGAATGCAAATGCCTATAGAAACAATTATCACGCCAGGCAGCGGACTCGACAATTAATCAAAACGATTCGAAAAATTTTATGAGGAGCATGTGGCGGATTGGGATCCAAGAGGAGCAGAAGAGCCACTGGGTCCTCCCGACAATGCTATTGTTAAGTAGGCAGAAAGAACGATACCGGCTTCAGTTAATACAACATATACACTAAATTTAATATTGATATTGTTCTCTTTGGAATTTCGTTACCCGATTGTGTTTCAAAGTCCTTGCTTGTTTTCTTGTTGAGACTTTTGTAAAGCATTTCTGTTAACATTCGAAAAAACTAACAAATTGGTAAAACAAAACACACAAATAGCAAACATATTTTTATTAAAAATTGTTGAATGGTTTTAAGTTTTGAAATAAATCGAAAATATTGAAGAAACCCAAACCGAGTGTTAAATTTTCCATCGGCGAGCGCGTCTAGCTGATAAGCCGAGATCAGTAGCCGGCTTATCAGCCGAGTGGGAAGATGCTCCCCAATTCTCGGGCCTGAGATCAGTCACTGATTGAAATCCGCGTGGTGTGGACGTCCGTTGGAAACCTACTCTCTTCAGCCATGCAGCGATTCTTGGTAAGAAGCAGTCACAGTCTGCTGGTGAGGTGTGGCCATCGCTACCTGGCCACCACCCCCGTGGAGGAGGTGCTGTTCCCCACCAAGTCTGACTTCCCCAGTCGTCACATTGGGCCTCGTAAGACGGATGTGGTGGCTATGCTGGACACATTGGGTTATAAGGTAAGACCCGATTAGAACGTCATCATTTCATCTAAAAAGGATTTTGTCCTCGCTAGTCCTTGGCTGAGCTCACCGAGAAGGCCGTGCCCCAGAGCATCCAGCTGAAGCGCGATCTCGACCTGGACAAACCCTTGAGTAAGTAGAGATGTTATTTGCTAATCCCGAAATAAACGACGTGGTGAGGCAACTGGACCCCCTGGCGTGTTAGCGGCCGCTGATAGTGCCGCGATAAGCCCGGGTTCACAAGACCCCGGCTTATCGCTGTGCTGCCCGCCTCCGACCACGTCTGGGTGACAACAACTTCTCCTTCTTCTCTCCCCCCCAGACGAGCACGAGCTGATCCGTCGAATCCGCGACATCTCGCTGAAGAACCAGCTGTGGCGGTCCTACATCGGCATGGGCTACCACAACTGCCATGTGCCCCACACCATTATCCGGAACATGTTCGAGAATCCCGGATGGACAACTCAATACACACCCTACCAGCCGGAAATAGCGCAAGGCCGTCTGGAGTCGCTGCTGAACTACCAGACCCTGGTCTCCGACCTCACCGGCTTAGATGTCGCCAACGCGTCGCTCCTGGACGAAGGAACCGCCGCTGCTGAGGCTATGTGCCTGGCCACCCGGCACAACAAGCGGAAGAAGCTGTATCTGTCGAACCGGGTCCACCCGCAGACACTTTCCGTGGTTAGGACTCGTGCCGAGGCTCTGGAGCTGGAGGTTGTGGTGGGTCCTATTGAGCAGGCCGATTTGCCCAGCCGGGAGCTGGCTGGCATTCTTCTCCAATATCCGGATACCTACGGAGATGTGAAGGACTTCGAGGACATTGCAGCTTTGGCAAAGAAAAATGGGGTACGTTGCAAAGTCCTAAAAAGATTATTAGATTTAGATGTGATTACCTTTTCCCATTTCAGACCCTCGTTGTGGTGGCCACTGATCTTCTCTCCCTGACGTTGCTTCGTCCCCCCGCAGAGTTTGGGGCCGATATCGCCGTGGGCACCTCCCAGCGTCTAGGAGTGCCTCTGGGATACGGCGGACCCCACGCGGGATTCTTTGCCTGCAAGCAGAGCTTGGTCCGGTTGATGCCGGGTCGCATGATAGGCGTTACACGCGACATGGACGGCAACGACGCCTACCGCCTGGCCTTGCAAACCCGCGAGCAGCACATCCGCCGGGATAAGGCCACGAGCAACATCTGTACGGCCCAGGCTCTGCTGGCCAACATGTCGGCCATGTACGCCATCTACCACGGCCCGGAGGGCCTCAAAGCCATGGCCAATCGCATCCACCACTTCGCCCTTACGCTGCAGACAGGAGTTCTGGGAGCGGGGCACGAAGTCGTCAACAAAAATTTCTTTGACACGCTTAACATCAGACTCTCCGGAGACTTGAAAATCGAGGATCTAAAAGAGCGCTCAGAGCACAAGCGGATCAACCTCCGCTACCTGGAAGACGGTACTGTAGGAGTGGCTTTGGACGAAACGGTGAGCGTGGCGGATGTGGACGATCTTCTGTGGGTCTTCAAGGCAGACACCAGTGTGGAGCAGCTTCTGGCGCGTCGCGATGTCTTGAAGAATTCGATTGAGAACTCCAAGTTCCTGCGTACCTCGCCGTTCTTGCAGCATCCCATCTTCCAGAGCTATCACAGCGAGTCTCGCATGGTGCGCTATATGAAGAAACTGGAGAACAAGGACATCTCGCTGGTACACTCCATGATCCCCCTCGGATCCTGCACCATGAAACTGAATTCCACCACGGAGATGATGCCTTGCTCCTTCCGTCACTTCACTGACATTCACCCCTTTGCTCCGGTGGAGCAGGCTCAGGGCTTCCATCAGATGTTCAACGAACTAGAGCGAGATCTTTGTGAGATTACTGGCTACGACAAGATTTCCTTCCAGCCCAATTCCGGTGCTCAAGGAGAGTACGCTGGCTTGAGGGCCATACGGAGCTATCACGAGCACCGCAACGAGGGACATAGAAACATCTGCCTCATTCCGATCTCGGCGCACGGAACTAATCCCGCCTCTGCCCAGATGGCGGGCATGAAGGTGGAGCCCATTCGGATTTTGTCCAACGGATCTATCGACATGGCCCACTTGAGGGCCAAAGCAGAGGAGCACTCCCGCGAGCTGTCCTGCCTGATGATAACATATCCCTCCACCATGGGAGTTTTCGAGGAGACCGTGGCAGATATCTGTACCCTGATTCACAAGCACGGCGGCCAAGTGTACCTGGACGGCGCGAACATGAACGCCCAAGTGGGGCTCTGTCGTCCTGGAGACTACGGTAGCGATGTCTCGCATTTGAACCTCCATAAGACCTTCTGCATACCCCACGGTGGTGGCGGTCCTGGCATGGGTCCCATTGGCGTCAAAGCCCACCTGGCGCCGTACCTGCCGGGGCACCCTGTCATCAGCCCTTTGAGTAGCGAGGAGCTCAGCTTCGGAGTCGTTTCCGCCGCTCCCTTCGGCAGCTCCGCCATCCTACCCATTTCCTGGTCGTACATCAAACTGATGGGCAGTCGAGGCCTGAAGAGAGCAACCCAGGTGGCCATCCTGAACGCCAACTACATGTCCAAGCGACTGGAGCAGCACTACAAGACCCTCTATAAGGCGCCCAACTCCCAGCTGGTGGCCCACGAATTCATCCTGGACATCCGGGATCTGAAGAAGACCGCCAACATCGAGGCGGTTGATGTGGCCAAGCGGCTGATGGACTACGGGTTCCATGCCCCGACTATGTCCTGGCCAGTGGCGGGAACTTTGATGATCGAGCCCACAGAATCGGAGGATAAGGAGGAGCTGGACCGATTCTGTGATGCCATGATTTCCATTCGTGAGGAAATTGCCGAAGTTGAGGCGGGGCGCATGGATAAGGCGGTGAATCCCCTCAAGATGTCCCCGCACACCCAGGCCCAGGTTATATCCGACAAGTGGGATCGTCCCTACACTCGGGAGCAAGCTGCGTTCCCAGCTGTAAGTTTTTCTCCTTGTGCTACCTATTCCAAGATTCTCCAAAAACATTGTTTTTTCCAGATTTTTGTGAAGCCCGATGCTAAGATCTGGCCCACCGTGGGCAGGATCGACGATGCCTACGGCGACAAGCACCTGGTGTGCACCTGCCCACCCATTCTACCTGATTTATAAGAAACTCTAGTACTTAGAAACCCAATGCCCTGATAATTACTTTTTAATAAAAATTTCCGTATAAAAAATGCTCAAGTTAATATATCAATTATTTACATGTCAAATGCGGACTTGCGATCGGTCTGGGCAAGAACTCTTGAAGTTATAGTCTTATGCCTTTCCAGGTAACTGGTGATAATTTATTCTGATGCACCCACCTGATAAAAACTCATCAACAGTGCTGTATTTGGAGGAACTGTAATTAAATCACTGTACGGTTTTTATCTAGTGCTAGGCAAACGATGGATGGTTGAGAATCCCCCGGAGCCACGCGAGCGTGGGTGAGTCATGGATGTACATGGACATGCGATTCCATCGATATGCAATCGATCAATACTTAACGGCTTAATGGGCAGCCGTACCCCCGCAGATAAGGGCGCCCTATAAAAGCGAGTTCTCCTCGATCGTTGACCATTCACCTTCAGTTCGGCAAGCAGTCCAGCATTGAAATGGCTTCCTTCTCCCAAGTCCTCCTTGTGGCCATCGTAGGCCTGGCAGTTACCTCCGCCACTCCGGTGGTGCAGCAACCAGGCAGTGCGCAGTTCACCTCGTCCATGACCCGATTCCTGGAGGCCTTCAGGAGCATCATGCCCTGCGGCTATGACGGCATCCCGGCGCTGGCCCCCTTAGTGACTCCCTTCTACGAGTTCGAGTACACCAGCGACGACTACACTGTGGTGGGAAATGTGTCCAACATGCGCATTGAGGGACTGGACAGCTTCCAGGTACTGAGTGCCAGCGACTACGGAAAGACGGGCAAAGCCGCCTACGACCTAATCTTCCCTAAGATCCAAATCCTCGGCTTCTCCGATGTGGAGGGGTTCATCAACATTGGCGGCTTCAAGGTGCCCATTCGCCAGAAGGACGTGATCAACGAAGCCCTCATCGACCTCCGCTTCGTGGGAAGCTACACCTTCGCCAATAGTCTGACCAACTCGTCCGGCCTCCGCATCGTCGACTTCCAGCAGTCGGTCTACCTGGCGGGCGTGCAGATGGACGACTGGAACACCCTCTGGAACATCTCCACCAACAACTTCTGGAACCGTTTGATAAACGCATATGTGCCTTTGATTCTCCAGGAGATGCAGCCCAATCTCACCAACTTCTTGTACCAGAACTTTATGATTCCCAAGATTAACGACTTGCTGGCCAACGTGAGCATGGCCGAGTTGGTGGAATACTACCAGACCCTGGCTCAGGATTTCGAGAATGCCAACTGCAAGGCTTAAGATTTAATATTTCATTGCAAGCAAGCAATGATATTTCATTGCAAGCAAGTTTCGCATATAAAAACCTAAAAAAAAAAGTATAAAAATGTCTTAAAAAGATAGCAGTATTGTATTACATCTTGTATCTTGTGAACTAAATCTTATCAAATCTTTTGTCAACTTAAAAATAAATTATTTCAAATCAGAGCAGCTCAGTTTTGCAGTCTTTTGTTTTGAAGAAGGTTACAAGCTTTTAGTTTTTTTAATAAAAATACACAGGGAAGTTAATTATGTTCTACAAAATTTTCTTCTAAAATGAGATTACTTTCAAAACTTAACTGTAATAGTTACTTAACCATATTTCCTAACTATTACATCATTTCTGACCTAAAAATGGATTGTACTTTTTAATTAGCATACTGGTATTTAGTTTTCTTAGCCTTGGGTTCGTTTTTGGCTTCTATTTTAGAGTCCTTGACCCTCGCCCTATACTCCTTGTGGAAGCTATTCACATGTTTCATAGCAATAGTCCACTCGGCGGGATTCGGCTGCTTGGTGGGATCGGAAGACTCGGAATACTCGGGAATCTCCACGCCCAATAATTTGCAGACCTTCGACAAGACCACGTCCACATAGCTACAAACTATGAGATTTGCTTTTTTATTGTGCTTCGTAGGCTGGAGATTACATATGACTAGTTTTCCGCCGAGCTTGAGGTTTTTCAATGTCAGATCCCCGATGGGGACGATTTGCAGGATGGCGCCCAGGGCGATGTTCAGGTCGGCCACGGAAGAGTGCATCACAGCCATGTCACAGCTTCTGTGGGTCTTCAAGGCAGACACCAGTGTGGAGTAGCTTCTGGTGCGTCGCGATGTCTTGAAGAATTAGATTGAGAACTCCAAGTTCCTGCGTACCTCGCCGTTCTTGCAGCATCCCATCTTCCAGAGCTACCACAGCGAATCCCGCATGGTGCGCTATATGAAGAAACTGGAGAACAAGGACATCTCGCTGGTGCACTCTATGATCCCCCTCGGATCCTGCACGATGAAACTGAATTCCACCACGGAGATGATGCCGTGCTCTTTCCGTCACTTCACTGACATCCACCATCAGATGTTCAACGAACTAGAGCGAGATCTTTGTGAGATTACTGGATTACTACGACAAGATTTCCTTCCAGCCCAATTCCGGTGCCCAAGGAGAGTACGCTGGCCTGAGGGCCATACGGAGCTATCACGAGCACCGCAACGAGGGACACAGAAACATCTGTCTCATTCCGATCTCGGCGCACGGAACTAATCCCGCCTCTGCCCAGATCGCGGGCATGAAGGTGGAGCCCATTCGGATTTTGTCCAATGGATCTATCGACATGGCCCACTTGAGGGCCAAAGCAGAGGAGCACTCCCGCGAGCTGTCCTGCCTGATGATAACATATCCCTCCACCATGGGAGTTTCCGAGGAGGACGTGGCAGATATCTGTACCCTGATTCACAAGCACGGCGGCCAAGTCTACCTGGACGGCGCGAACATTAACGCCCAAGTGGGGCTCTGTCGTCCTGGAGACTACGGTAGCGATGTCTCGCATTTGAACCTCCATAAGACCTTCTGCATACCCCACGGTGGTGGCGGTCCTGGCATGGGTCCCATTGGCGTCAAAGCCCACCTGGCGCCGTACCTGCCGGGGCACCCTGTCATCAGCCCTTTGAGTAGCGAGGAGCACAGCTTCGGAGTCGTTTCCGCCGCTCCCTTCGGCAGCTCCGCCATCCTACCCATTTCCTGGTCGTACATCAAACTGATGGGCAGTCGAGGCCTGAAGAGAGCAACCCAGGTGGCCATCCTGAACGCCAACTACATGTCCAAGCGACTGGAGCAGCACTACAAGACCCTCTATAAGGCGCCCAACTCCCAGCTGGTGGCCCACGAATTCATCCTGGACATCCGGGATCTGAAGAAGACCGCCAACATCGAGGCGGTTGATGTGGCCAAGCGGCTGATGGACTACGGGTTCCATGCCCCGACTATGTCCTGGCCAGTGGCGGGAACTTTGATGATCGAGCCCACAGAATCGGAGGATAAGGAGGAGCTGGACCGATTCTGTGATGTCATGATTTCCATTCGTGAGGAAATTGCCATTTTTTGTGAAGCCCGATGCCAAGATCTGGCCCACCGTGGGCAGGATCGACGATGCCTACGGCGACAAGCACCTGGTGTGCACCTGCCCACCCATTCTACCTGATTTATAAGAAACTCTAGTACTTAGAAACCCAATGCCCTGATAATTACTTTTTAATAAAAATTTCCGTATAAAAAATGCTCAAGTTAATATATCAATTATTTACATGTCAAATGCGGACTTGCGATCGTTCTGGGCGGGCACTCTTGAAGTTATAGTCTTATGCCTTTCCAGGTAACTGGTGATAATTTATTCTGATGCACCCACCTGATAAAAACTCATCAACAGTGCTGTATTTGGAGGAACTGTAATTAAATCACTGTACGGTTTTTATCTAGTGCTAGGCAAACGATGGATGGTTGAGAATCCCCCGGAGCCACGCGAGCGTGGGTGAGTCATGGATGTACATGGACATGCGATTCCATCGATATGCAATCGATCAATACTTAACGGCTTAATGGGCAGCCGTACCCCCGCAGATAAGGGCGCCCTATAAAAGCGAGTTCTCCTCGATCGTTGACCATTCACCTTCAGTTCGGCAAGCAGTCCAGCATTGAAATGGCTTCCTTCTCCCAAGTCCTCCTTGTGGCCATCGTAGGCCTGGCAGTTACCTCCGCCACTCCGGTGGTGCAGCAACCAGGCAGTGCGCAGTTCACCTCGTCCATGACCCGATTCCTGGAGGCCTTCAGGAGCATCATGCCCTGCGGCTATGACGGCATCCCGGCGCTGGCCCCCTTAGTGACTCCCTTCTACGAGTTCGAGTACACCAGCGACGACTACACTGTGGTGGGAAATGTGTCCAACATGCGCATTGAGGGACTGGACAGCTTCCAGGTACTGAGTGCCAGCGACTACGGAAAGACGGGCAAAGCCGCCTACGACCTAATCTTCCCTAAGATCCAAATCCTCGGCTTCTCCGATGTGGAGGGGTTCATCAACATTGGCGGCTTCAAGGTGCCCATTCGCCAGAAGGACGTGATCAACGAAGCCCTCATCGACCTCCGCTTCGTGGGAAGCTACACCTTCGCCAATAGTCTGACCAACTCGTCCGGCCTCCGCATCGTCGACTTCCAGCAGTCGGTCTACCTGGCGGGCGTGCAGATGGAAGACTGGAACACCCTCTGGAACATCTCCACCAACAACTTCTGGAACCGTTTGATAAACGCATATGTGCCTTTGATTCTCCAGGAGATGCAGCCCAATCTCACCAACTTCTTGTACCAGAACTTTATGATTCCCAAGATTAACGACTTGCTGGCCAACGTGAGCATGGCCGAGTTGGTGGAATACTACCAGACCCTGGCTCAGGATTTCGAGAATGCCAACTGCAAGGCTTAAGATTTAATATTTCATTGCAAGCAAGCAATTTCGCAAATAAAAACCTAAAAAAAAAGTATAAAAATGTCTTAAAAAGATTGCAGTATTGTATTACATCTTGTATCTTGTGAACTAAATCTTATCAAATCTTTTGTCAACTTAAAAATAAATTATTTCAAATCAGAGCAGCTCAGTTTTGCAGTCTTTTGTTTTGAAGAAGGTTACAAGCTTTTAGTTTTTTTAATAAAAATACACAGGGAAGTTAATTATGTTCTACAAAATTTTCTTCTAAAATGAGATTACTTTCAAAACTTAACTGTAATAGTTACTTAACCATATTTCCTAACTATTACATCATTTCTGACCTAAAAATGGATTGTACTTTTTAATTAGCATACTGGTATTTAGTTTTCTTAGCCTTGGGTTCGTTTTTGGCTTCTATTTTAGAGTCCTTGACCCTCGCCCTATACTCCTTGTGGAAGCTATTCACATGTTTCATAGCAATAGTCCACTCGGCGGGATTCGGCTGCTTGGTGGGATCGGAAGACTCGGAATACTCGGGAATCTCCACGCCCAATAATTTGCAGACCTTCGACAAGACCACGTCCACATAGCTACAAACTATGAGATTTGCTTTTTTATTGTGCTTCGTAGGCTGGAGATTACATATGGCTAGTTTACCGCCGAGCTTGAGGTTTTTCAAAGGCAGATCCCCGCTGGGGACGATTTGCAGGGTGGTGCCCAGGGCGATGTTCAGGTCGGCCACGGAAGAGTGCATCACAGCCATTTCGAGGTCTTTCTCGGGCAGATCGTGTTCCCAGTCTAATACGTTGTCGTGCAGGATTCCCGCTCGACAGCTTCGCCCCTGGGCGTCTGTGGATGATTTGCAGGACCGTTTCAGGGATTTCTGACCGACTGTTTCCACCGCCGAGGACCTAACAAATTGGCGCCGGCACTTCTTGCACTGCTCGATGTATATGTTGCCGTGCAGCTCGGAGAGATTCCGCCTATCCAGACCCGACTTAAGGTGCAGTCCGTCGATATTTTGCGAGACAACGTACTGGACGTGGCCACTTGCCACCAGGGCGAGAATAGCCATGTGGGTCTTGGTCGGTTTCGCCTCGTCGAAGGAAACGTTAAAGTCTGGTTTTTCGCCCTTCTCCTCTAGGGTCCATACGCCCCGGGGTCCCCTGAAGTCGGGTATTCCCGCTGACGTACTGATTCCCGCTCCTGTGTGCAGAACCACATGACCCGATTGCCTTATCCAGTCGGCCAGTTGCCGGCATTTGGAGGACACCTCCTCGTCCGAGTCGAAGGTCTCGGGGGCTCCCAGGATTCCCTTGTCGTCATACGCAGAAAGGCCCTCCGCGTAGTTACAACTCATGATGGAAAATTATATGTATTTTATTTATGTTTTCTTCCAGTTTGTTTTGTTTATTTTGAAAAATATGACCAGTCCGTGGAAGACCAAAATAGGGAAATTCTTTAGGGAATTTCTTCATACATTTTACAACACTGAAATCAAAGATTGTAGAACAACATATCGATATTTTTTAAACCATCCCCAATATCGAATCAAAGTGTGCTTCTGTTCCAATTTCAACTTGCCGGCAAACAAAATACAAACTTTTGTCACTTGGTTACAAAAACTGTTTGCTTGATCGATTGAACCCCGGACCTCAACCCCTTCATTGAGTGAAAAGCAGCCGCGTCAGGAGGACATACAGAGGCATGAAGATCGAGGAAGTCAAGAGCACCGTGCGCACCCAGCGCATCGCAGCCCACAGCCACGTGAAGGGACTGGGATTGGACGAGAATGGAGCTGCCCTCCAGAGCGCCGCAGGACTGGTGGGTCAGAAGGCGGCCCGCGAGGCGGCCGGCATTGTGGTGGACTTGATCAAGTCGAAGAAAATGGCAGGGCGGGCTCTGCTTCTCGCCGGTCCGCCCGGAACCGGGAAAACAGCCATTGCCCTGGCAATCGCGCAGGAGCTGGGCAACAAAGTGCCCTTCTGTCCGATGGTCGGCTCGGAGGTGTTCAGCAACGAGATCAAGAAGACAGAGGTCCTCATGGAGAACTTCCGCCGCTCCATCGGCTTGCGCATCCGCGAGACAAAGGAAGTGTACGAGGGCGAAGTGACCGAGCTGACCCCCGTGGAATCCGAAAACCCCATGGGCGGCTATGGGAAGACGATTAGCAACGTGGTCATTGGCCTGAAGACCGCCAAGGGAACCAAACAACTCAAGCTGGACCCCAGCATCTTCGATGCTCTGCAAAAGGAAAAGGTCGATGTGGGCGACGTCATCTACATAGAAGCAAACAGTGGTGCAGTGAAGCGCCAGGGACGCAGTGACACCTTTGCCACCGAGTTCGACCTGGAGACGGAGGAGTACGTGCCCCTGCCGAAGGGAGATGTACACAAGAAGAAGGAGGTTATCCAGGACGTGACTCTGCACGATCTGGACGTGGCCAACGCTCGTCCGCAGGGCGGGCAGGACGTGCTCTCCATGATGGGCCAGCTGATGAAGCCCAAGAAGACCGAGATTACCGACAAGTTGCGCATGGAGATCAACAAGGTGGTGAACAAGTACATCGACCAGGGCATAGCAGAGCTCGTGCCTGGCGTTCTGTTCATAGACGAGATACACATGCTGGACCTGGAGACCTTCACCTATCTCCACAAGTCTCTGGAGTCGCCCATAGCTCCCATTGTTATATTTGCCACCAATCGCGGCCGCTGTGTCATTCGGTAAGTGCCCCACTTACTCCTGTTCGGGCTTTGAGTTTCAATAACATGGCGTTTGTTTCAGTGGCACCACCGACATAGTGTCGCCTCACGGCATTCCTCTGGATCTGCTCGACCGTCTGCTCATCATCCGCACTTTGCTGTACTCCACGGCCGACATGGAGCAGATCATCAAGCTACGCGCCCAGACCGAGGGCCTGCAGCTGGAGGAGACTGCCTTCGGGCGCCTCAGCGAGATCGGGACCAGCTCCACGCTGCGCTACGCCGTCCAGCTGCTGACCCCCGCCCACCAGATGTGCAAGGTCAATGGGCGCAACCAGATCACGAAGGACGACATCGAGGACGTGCACTCGCTGTTCCTCGACGCCAAGCGCTCCTCGAAGCACCTCTCCGAGAAGAACAATAAGTTTATGTTGTAAGGTTTTCACGTTCCCCCATATTATAGTTCCATTCGCACCGATTTCAAATAAAGAATAAAGAATATGAATATCAGCGGTATTTATTTCAAAATGTCTTACATTTCGGTACCGGTTATAATAAGTGTTATAAAAAGTATAATTAACGAAATCGTTCGTAGCTTTAGCTTACCCGTTACCGGTTCGCTCTCTTGTTCGACGCAACATGTTGCGTGTGCCGGGACAGGGTCGGAGTGTCGGATCTCTCGTTCTGGCGCAGCTTTACCCAACGAAACATGACGCGTGGAGCGAGAGGCCAATAGCAAATCCCATAGTCGCCTCTCACTCGGGCGCAACTGCAACCGGGCTCGATTCGAGCCAAAACACTTGAAAAAACGCGAGTGGCGAAGGAACACTTGGGGGAAAATGTTTTTTCTCGCCCACCGCCGACGCGAACGCACGTGAAGCGCTTGGTCGCCGTTTGGATTTTGGGATTGCCTCGAAAAGCGTTGTCCCTGAAAGTGGCGTCGGGAAGTGGAAGCGCCTGCCCCGCCCACAGAGTGCATGAAGTGGATATCCGCGAGATACCAGTTGGCTTTCTTCGCGGCGTAGGCGTGCGGCGCGTCACGCGTACAAAAACAACGCTTGCCGGTCGCAGCTGCGTCGGTGTGCGTGCCAGAGTGCCAGAGTGCCAGTGTTCCAGTGTTCCAGTGTGTGTGTGTGAGTGCTTTCCTCAGTTCCCAGCCCAGCACTCCTCCTCGCAGAGTAATATGAAATCATAACAAAGTGCCGCTCGGCCCGCCAGTTACTCGTTAGTGCCCCCTTCAGCAGGCTCGTGCTCGGAGCGCGGGGCGGCGCTCCTGACGGCAGGATCAATGGAAAAGGGAAGCATGTGGGATGAATGAGCCCCCTCGGCAGCAGCGACAATAGCCCACCACATCCCGGAGAGCGGAACAACAACAGCGAGAAGCACAGAAGGTGAGTCGTGCCTGTATGCGTGGGGGCCGCACCTCCCAGTCATTCAGCCAGCGCTGTGTGGGAGCTACACTCTTTTTTTTTGTGCATTAACTGTTATTATTGTTTAAGTAGCACGAACTCGGGAATTACATAATTTCTCCTCTCTCTCTTTAAAGGAGGGGGCCCGACGCGCCCGCGGAGGAAAGCGAAAGTCGAGCCATTCTCATTGGAGTTCCATCTGTGTTTGTTTTATTTATGAATGGCCTGCGGCTGGGGCTGCGAGAACTAATTGCCAGCAGACGCTGATTTGATTTCTGTGCGTAACCAGTTGCCGCGCCCTGTCCCGCTCGCACGCACGCCCTGGCCGAGAGAGCCAGCCAGAGCGGGCCATAAATCAGGCGAGAAATTCCCCCAAAAACAACAAACAAAGCCAAGCGATGGACTCCCTCGCGAGCTGCAGGCGATCGCTTTTGGCCACTGTCGTTGGCCGTACGGGACGCTGCAGCAGATCCTCCCACTCGCCTCGCTCTCTGCCATCTGCCGATCGCTGCCAAGTTTATTTCTGGCCCGCAGTTTCGGCCTCAATCTCAGCCCCCACACAACGCAACTTCTCATTTCTTGTTCAAAATCCTCCTTGAATAAATCCCAAATAAATGAGTGTTCGAGTTGGAAAATGCTTGTATTTCATGTTTTGGCCAAAACGACTTGACCCAGGCGCTGTTGACGTTAATGAACTACAACAACAAATGCCGTCAGCGGCGCAGCTCCTTTGTTTTATTTCAATTTGATTTTTTTCAGCTACCGGCTCTGCCTGGCCATTTGCTTGCAATTAGCCCCACGGAGTCAACTGGGCGCTGACACAGTCGTACTTGCTCGCCCAGCTTTTCCCTTAGAACGCTAAGCTACTTAACGTCGCGGCTCGCAGTTATTTATTGTCCGTTATGGGGCAGCTTCCACTTCCAGTACAGTGGCAGCCCCTGATGGAGGACCATCTGCACTACATTCCATTTGCATCGTGTTGGGCCCTCCCAGCTACAAGAGTGATTCCCCGTCTTGAGGTTTCTGTTTGCCCTTCGCAAGGTTGCGCCCACTGTGCGTGTGGGTGGGGAGCTTAGTGGCTGGGCTGGCGAACAAAAGCAACAGCTGCGTTCTGGCGCTGCCTTCGGGCTTTGTGAATGTGCAGCGGCAGCGGCAACAGCAAGCAGCCTTGTAAGCGCCACCCACACAAAGCCCGGACCACACAAAAATTTCTATGGCCGAGCCACCAACACACGGCCCATGGCCTGCCCGCACTGGTGGTGGTGCCGCAGAGAACTATGACGTGAGCAGCCCCAGCGTCGCAGCTCGTCAAAGCCGCCCACGCCTCAAGTCGCGCTTTAGAAGCGTCATGTGCTCAGCTGAGCGCGTCCCGCTCTTGGATGGAGCTCCACTCCGGAGCCAGTAACTGCAAAAGGGAGTGCGCAGTGCAAGACACTGCGAGAAATGGAACTAAACACAAGAAAAACAAAGAAACTTAGTATTTCCTATGGATCAGTAATGTGGCAGCTGTGGGATATAGTCGGCCGATCCTATGAAACTTGTTAGATCGGATTATTTAGCCCAAGGTGGGATCTGTATTAGCTCCGAACTCAATGTGGGTGAATGTGTCGAAAGACATGTGCTTTTAGTGAAGTTTTCTAAGGGTTCCCCTTCAAAATTCTGGAAAAGGCATTGGAGGACAATATGGCCCCCAACGATGGTTATACCTTGGCCAATATCTATCCGATTCCTAAGCGGAATACCTTTAACGATTTGTAGATAGATTCTCCATCATTCTGCATTAAAATCTAGAAATTCTGAAAAAGGCATGGGCATTGGACATTCGTACGCATTTCAACTGAAAAATGGCAACTTCTTAGACTGTTTTTTATTTTTTTAAAAAGTGAATCTTATAGCTCTTGACAAGCACTCTAATTGGTGCAACTAAGCATTTTGGATGACTATTTGGTTTTAAAATATTTAAACGAAACTAGGGCTGTCGCAGGCGACTTAGAGAGAAGTTACTTTTTCAAAAACCATTTCCGACGCTGATTTCAGAGTTTATTTAAAAATGTTATTTATTTATTGATCTTAGTAACTCTTTTTGTTTCACTTGAAAATATTTGGTATTTTTTTCCACATTTTCTTCTATCAATCTTTTTAAGTTTTTTAATTTTTAAATAATTAATCATGAATTGGATATTAAATATTAATTAAACATTAACTTAGAGCTAAACAAAATAAGTTTTCAAGCTTAACAAATGAGGTTTGTTTATTATTATTATCTGATAAGAGCGTCTGATAATCTGATAAGAAATTCTCAACAACCAGCAATTGCATCGTTTCCGTTACATCTATGTTTTAATCTTTGGTTATAAGCCGATATTTAAAATATATATTTACGAAATATATTTAAATCGAATGGTGCCACTGCACAGTGGTCCAGATGCTGCCATCCATCTTCAATATTCCTGGACTTAAAAATTTCTAATGATCATCAATTCTTGAATATTTTAACTATAATTCCCCAAAGTATAAGCTTCAATTCCGTTTACATAAAAATGTTTAACCTTGAAAGTGGCAAGTAGCGAAAATCCTACAAAAATAAAATGTAATTTGTTTTCTTAATTACAAAAATCTTTACTACAATACCCAACTTAAAACTTTTCGAAATCTAGTAGAAGGACTGGAAACAGTCGTCCTCTACTCCTTAGCCTCTGTAGCTCTCTTATGGCAGCTATAGGATAAGGCAGCTATCCTGGCCATTTCTGTGAAAAGAAAGGAAGGATATAGCAAAGTTGAAAGTCAAAAGATTTATAACTGAGAGACTTGGCGGAGCAGAGGTGATCCTGATCAGAAATACATCTACTCCAAAGGGTGCTAGAGGTCACCCCCTCTGCCATGCTACTTGCAAGGGTATGGAGATACATGAGCTGCCTTCCCAGAAAGGTGGAGATGGAATGCAATTTAAACCAAGTGTCCATGAGGAGCAAGTTACATTTCGCCCGAAGCAGAGACTTAATTCGTTTTCCCTTCGTGTCATTGCACTTCGGGCCACCCACTGAACTACCTCCATGTGGTGGTGGTGGCAGCAGAATCGCCATGGCATCGTAAACTTTGCCATTTGCGCCTCATCTTCGCTCCTCCTCTGTCCGTCTCCTCGTCTCTTCCAACCTTGTGCCAATAAACCGAAAAACAACACAAGATGTGCACCGCCACGCCAAACGAGAAACTAGAAATGGTTCCAACACAGTTTTCTACTTGCCCCGTCTACTTGGCGGGGAGCGGTGGCAGGGGCGGCCCCAACTGAGCACGGTGAGCAGCGTTGGTTGCGCTTCAGCGGCGCAGCTAGGTGGCGCCCGCCAGCAGCACGCTCCCAATTAATCTCTCACTTGGTCTTTATCTCTCCGACTGGCCGGCTATCAGGCGGCCCGCAGCTCCGATCAACACCTTCGCCCATCGGCGGGGCGAGTGTGGGCCGTGCGAGTGGGCAGCGCCAGGTGAGTGGGCCCGCTGAAAGCACCAGGTGACTCAGCCGCTCGCTCCACTCGGCTCTCCGCGCATCTGACAGAGAGAGAGAGAGAGAGAGAGAGAAGCGGACGGCCGATCGGCGAAAGTCAACGGCATTATTCACCTTCTGAGGAATGGATTCCTCAGGTGACACGTTTATCGAAAGTGTAACTTTCGTACGTGCCAGCCGACAAGGCTCTAGCACCCCCCACAAGGTGCTCTCCACTTTCCCACTCGCCTGCCCCTGTTTGTCGCTGCGGTGCGGGGGGAGAGCTGCCCAAAAGTCTGCGCTTATCAACGGTGGGCGGTGGGTGGTTCAATTCACTTACTGCCGCACCTTACCGCCGAAGCCGAATGGAGGTGGGAGGAAGAGCGCCCTGGCAGAGGCGAAAAATGCATGATTCATGCGCTCGGCATGCCGCAGTTTCTGAAGCTTTCTTGCGCTGCTCTGCACTTGAAAAAATATATTAGTTAGTTTCGTGAATCGTTGAACTTAATGAAAGTGGCTTTAAAGAGAATATTCCATCGCTTTCCAACACTTTTTGGCTTCGTGTAGGGCGGTGGTCGTGGCAGCTTGTTAATTTTAATTGATTTTAATTTGATTTGGCCAAAGTGAGTTCGGTGTTAGCGCCCCTCCGCCTCCGCCACTGCCCTCGTCCGCGCCGTTAAGCAAATTGAATTTGCGAAATTGCGGTGGGAGGCCCTGGGCTGCCCCTCCCCGGGCACGAGTGCCACGCTGCACTGGAAGAAGCACTTGGCATGCCCAGCACCGGCTCGGGCCCAAACAGAAGAGGAAAAGCAAACAAAACGAGCTGTCTTCCACTTCTCTACGCGCCTCTCCAGAGGATCTCCCACCTGGCCGCCTTTGGTGGCTCGTTGAGGTGCCGCCGGGACTCGCTTTCGACTCGAGTAGCTCCTCCAGCCGCAGCTCTTCCCGGGCCACCTACTTGCGCTCCTAATGAAAGTCTCCCAATCTCTGAGGCGCTCTCTAGGGGTGCTTCACTCACCAGATATCATTTGGGATGTGGGTCAACTCCACCACTAGAAGCCACTGATCACGGCTGATAGCTTACCTGTTTCATTCCTTCTCGACTGCCATTTAATCTTCAGCTGGAGTATCTGAAGACTGGGAACTGGGGCTTACTGCCAGGCTGCCAGTCGGACGAGTTGTTTGCTTGGCGGTTGGCGGTGGGCGGCGGAGTGTGTGTGGCTCGAGGGGCTGTGGCAGCCAGCCATCGACATCCCTTTGTTGGCCCTTGTCTGCTGCTGCCTTTATCCTGGCCGTAAAGTTCAAGGAGCCTTGTGTCCGCCTCTTCCTGGCTGCACACATTTGTTGGCGACTTGGAGGAAACTGTGCAGGGAGGGAGGTCCTCTTGCGGAATGCATTTTTATGCAAGTTATGGAGTTGTGGCTTGGACCAAGGACCTTAAAGGCATCTACGGTGGATTCCTCCAGTGGTTTCTGCCAACTGAGGGGCAGAAAACGCTGCCATTGAAGTCGGTGCTAAATGAAAGGATAAGAGGATCCAAGACTTGCATTGTTAAGACTTGGATATTGATTGATTCTTGGGCAAGACTGGATGGTCTCATGCCACATTGTCAGGTTGCAAGGACCTGCAGAACTAGCTGGAGAGACCAAAAAGCGCAACGCTACCAGGACAGGAATCTGGCTGAAGTCAGCCACTTGGCGGGCAGGCTCATCAAAAAGAGATGCGAAGCACCGCCGACCTGCATGCCACGCACCAACACATGCAACTAGCTGCGTATGCATCTGTCATCCACCTATGTACTCCATACATGGCCTGTACATGGTGGGCTGGCTGGGCGGAGGTCGGAGGGTGAAGGGCGGAAAAGAATAAATAAAATAATGCAAAAAGGACAACCCATTCGGAAGGGGGGCAGAGTTTGCATGTGCCCCGGCCACACCCCGCCCCCCTCCCCGGATTCGGGCAGCAAATATGCAAAGCACACACACACTGCAGACTTTTGGCATTGCCTTGCGGCTTTCGGGCGGCAAGGGGCGGGAAGCTGTGTCGCCGAATCCTAAAATGCTTAGCGTGGCAAAATCAATTTGATGCCATTTGCTAAAACGCTTTATACCTCTGAGAGTGTGCGAGTGTATGCGAGTGTGCCTCAAGTATGTAGAGTGTAGTATTTCGGGAGAGAGACTCTTCGGCCAAGTGCAGCCAGCAGCTTGCCATATTCCTGCCTGGTTTATGAGAACATTTCATTGTGCAGTGCCACTGAGTTTCGTCCTTTAATCCACTTCTATTTCCAGCATCGCAGGATTTCCGCTTGAAATTTTTATCAACCCACTCTGGGGCTCTTCCCTGGAAATCTTTGGCTATTTCGCTTCCCAACTGGCGGCAGAAGGAGCTGAAATTTTTTAAAGGAGCTACCCCACTACCAGAGCACTGTCATGGGTCGTCATCGCTGCCAGCCTTTGCCGAATATCGGTCAAGGCTGGCAACGCTGGCAACGCTGGCAACTGGCGCACATTTAGGCGACGTTTAGTGCCGCCCGCCTCAAGTCCGCCTTCTGCCACTGCCTCGGCACCTCATTTCTGGCAAATATGCCACTAAATCAACACGTTCGACGCAGCAGCTACTGCACTGGGAGAAATTTTTAAAAAAGTGCCAACAATTCGAGCCAAACACAACTACCTTCAGTTTCAATGCCTGCTTTTTCGCTCAGTGTGGCAGAAGGCATCCCACGCCGCTGCTGCGACACGTCTGTTGGCAGCTCACCTGCGCGATCTCGCTGCCAACGTTAATGACATTTCAACACAGCCCCCGTCGTCTCCCCTCTTGCCCACCTTCCCACCTGCCCATGTACATGACATTCATGACCCCCCGGGCACTCCGCTGGCACTCCAAACGGAAAAAGTGGGCTAATAAGGTCAAGGATATTTTTTCAGCCCCAGTGCCCGAGCCTGCACGCCAACCGAGACTCAACCCAGACCCAATTTTCTGGAATGTTCCCATTGCGCCTCTCCCGAGGGCGTGGCCGTATTTAGCGTTGATTAAGTGCCCCCAGCCCCAGTCCCAGTCCCAGCCCCCGCCCCAATGTCCGCGGCGGTGGCGTGTTTGTTGTTTGGGCTGCACCGGAATTGCATTTGTTTTTGGGACTGGCGGCCGTCATTTTTGAGCCGGAACTTTGCGTGAGCATAAGGGGGAGGTGGAGGGCTTTCCCCGAGGCGTGGCTGGTGGGTAGTTTGTGATAAACGGGGAGGCGGTTCTGTTTTTGGCCAAAAACAACGTCAATTGGCCTGCGGGACGGGCGGTGGGCTTACAACGAAAGTTTAGTGTTTTATCCCCTTTTTTCTGTGAAAGGGCAAGGATTTTCTTCTGTTTTTAAATCTGTTATTCCTGTTTTGAAAAATAGGTATACGGCTACACTTAGAGAGGTATTTCGCTCAAGAAGCGCATAATTTTGACCAAGATGTAGCCCACCGCTTGTGGCCATGTACCGATGTTCTCATTTTTGAAAGGAGTTCCCTCAGGAAAACTGACAGAAAATATTAAAAATACTTTGCTTCGAGATTTTGATGAGGAATCGCCGGGAATCGTTTCACATCTGATTTAAGGTATTCCGCTTGAGAATCGGCTGCTTATTGGCCAAGATATAGCCATTGATAATGCCCATATAACCATATTTCCATTTTTTAGAGGAGTTCTTAAAGGAAGATGGACGAAAAATCTAAAAAATACTGTGCTTCGGGATTTTGATGCATATTGATGGGGAATGGGCGTAGAATGGCTTTGAGGTATTCCGTTCAAAAATCGGGTGCATGTTGGCTAAAATATAGCCATCGCTTGGGGCCACATTCCCATTTTTTAGAGGAGTTCCCACAAGAAATAGACAATAAATCAGAAAAATATTTTACCTGCAGATTTTGATGCATTTAAGGTATTCCGCTTGAGAATCGGCTGTTTGTTCGGAAAGATAGACGTGGTCCATATGGGCCATCCCTTGACTTTTTGATGGAGGAGCCTATATACTTCGCACATATATTTTGATGCAGATTGATGGGGAATCGATCTACAATTGTTTTATGGTATTGCGCTCTAGAATCTAATAAATATTGGCCAAGATATAGCCCATCGCTTGTGGCCTAGTACCGATGTTCGCATTTTTGAAAGGAGTTCCCTCAGGAAAATTGAGAAAAAATATAGAAAATTTTTTACTTGCAGATTTTGATGTAGGTTGATGGAGATTCGCTCTACAATTGTTTTAAGGTATTCCGCTTGAGAATCGGATGCTTATTGGGAAAGATATCACCCATCGCAGAGGCCATGTACCGATATTCCCATTTTTCAGAGTAGTCCCCACAGGAAAATGGAAAAAAATCTGAAAAAAATTCTACCTGCAGGTTATGATGTACATAGATGCGTGGCGAGTCACTCTACCAATCATTTAAGGCATTCCGCTGTAGAATCAAATGTTTATTGGAAAAAATAGAGCTTTCGCCGTGGGCTTATGGGTCCTTAAATGAATTTATGAGAATTTCAGGCAAATTAAAAAAGTCTAATAAATACTTCGCTCCGATATTTTGATAAAGATGTATCGGGAATCTTTTCACAAGTGTTTAAAAGTATTCCGCTCAAGAATCGGGTGTAAATTGGCCAGGATATAGCCAAGGATTATAGCTATATGCTTATACTCACACTTCTCAAAGGAGTTCCCAAAGGAAAAAGAACAAAAAAATTTAAAAAATATTTTGCTTCGGGATTTTGATGCAGTTTAATGGGAAATCGATTTGCTATTATTTTTTGGTATTCCGCTCTAGAATCGGATAATTATTGGCCAAGATATAGCCATGGCTTGTAGCCACATACTCCTATTCCCATTTTTTAAAAGAGTCCCCACAGTAATTTCGCCCAAGAATCGCATGCAAGTACATTGAACAAGACATCACTTTCGATGGAAATAAACATGCCCCCATGCCCCATGCCTCCACTTTGGTGCATCTCACTGCCACTCTTATTAGAGGGCTTTCATTAATTACACGACCTGTTTGTTTTGTAGACACCCGTGCCGGTGGCTTTTGTAGAATTAATTAGTCCGTAATGAAGCTATCCAGAACCTATGATTGCAAGAGAAGGATGTGACTCTGTCCGGGTGCTAATATTGCCCAGAGACCCAATCCGCAAAATTTTACGAATCTGGAGTCTTCTCCGCCGCCATTCCGTCAAGTCTGGCCATTGCGACAAATGGCAATCAGCCTTGGAAGTTGCTCCGCAAGTGCAACCATCAAGGCGCCATTGAAAAGCGTTCGATTCGGGTGGTGCGGGTGGCGGTGGGCTGGCTGGCAGCCCGGAAAAGGCAAACCACAGGATTCGGTGTAATCCCATTTAGGCAAGCTGCTTTTCAGCAGTTGATTTGGTTCGGCTTGGGGCGTGCTCGAGTCTGCTATCAACACTTGTTTATGGAGCTCCCTGCCCGCCGCCTGCGATCCAAGGCTTATGCGTTTGTCGTCTTAGCTGCAGTTCTGCGAGTTTGTTGCTCTTAATCCGGTTGCTGGTGGGGTGGTGGGAGCAGCAGCAACCGCCCTGGCAATAAAACTTGTACTCTGGTTCATCCTCGAGGCCCTAACTCGGCTAAGAGCACATCGTCGATGAGTGCTTCTCCAGGCTAGGAGCGTTGACAGAAGCTCTCCTCGCCGTAATTGCAACTGGGACTCGTAGGGCTGGGCTTGTTAGAGTTCCAACCAAAAGCACCATGTCCCTCCCTGTTTACGCCATTCTGTTTGAATTTGCTTCTCGAATTTATTTTCGGACTGACCTACATTGGCCGCCGCCTTGGCCGCGGGAACTCTTTCTGGCCATCCACCCGGACAGCCGCCCAGAAACGTCATATGATTTTTGATAATAACGTCAATGGGCGACATAAAGCCATAAAGCCCGCAGCTGCCGTCGATGATGCCGCTGTTTGTCTTCTCTGAAGCGCCATTTCTTGTCTTAAAAATAGGAATAGTGCGAGTGGGTACTGAATGTTGGACAGCTGGGAGAGCGGAAGAAAGACAAACAGAGGAGCTTCTTCAGTTGACTTTTTAATACACTGCTGGAGTGCCATTTCTGCTGGAGTGCATCACTCCTATTGTTTTTCAAAATGTCACAACCTCCATGGGCGAAACACGAACTAGTCCCACTCCAGGCAGAGAGCCCTCGAGTGTCGCAAACTACGAGTCCCCGGGGATACCGGGTTACAAGGCTATATGAAAATTGTCGAATAATGTTGTCGGGCGACAGACCAGTCCCTCGACTGTCACCCGAAACTCCGTGCTGCCAACCAGTCTGCCACTTTTTCCCGCCACGGGCAATGGCTTCTCGTCCTTTGTTCCCTGCCTTCAGCCTGGCTCCCCGCCCCAGCCGCATCCTGCGCTCCTTTGCGCCAAAATATGAAAATTGCTTGCTGTTTGTGGGTCTCTACTTCTCGGTCTTGTTTTCCCCCCAAGCTCCGCCACTTTTTGTCAAGCAGAGAAAAAACTGGTAATTAGAAAGTCCAGCAACAGTCCTTATTGAGCTTTGTCCGCTTTTCGTAAGCCTTTCCAAACCACGAACTAACTTTAACATTTACATTTGAAGCACAAACTCATTATTTCTTCGAGTGTTTCCCCCCAGCAGGCCACCCCATCAATTGTGATTTCAGCCTTTGCTGGCTCTTCTGCGCTAAATGTCGTACATTCGGGTGTTTGTTGGCACTGCTCCTCCTTGTTGTTATTGCGACTGCGAGTCTCGGAATAGTTCTGTCAGCTCTGGCGCTCAGAGAGCCAGCAGGACTGTTTCCGAGATTGATCCAATTTGGCATAAATTGTAACATTCCATTATGAAAGGACGGCTTTGGTCGAGTCTCCCGACTATATGATACCCGGTACTCCCTTTTGTGTGTTTCTACAGAAACAAAGTCAAACTCTTCTAAAAATTGGATTGAAAACAAACTTGATCTTCATGTTAGTCCCTAAAGGGATGTATGTTCAAGTCTCTCTTCTCTCCATCGTAACATTATCTGCCAACATTATCATGGCATACCATGACTTCCATTCTCACACACTGGGGGGTGGAAGAATTCCAGATAACAATTCCTCCATGATAGCTACAGTCAATGATATGATAGCCAACTCACGATTTTATCAGCTTGACGGCCAAGACACTTTTTAAACAATCTCTCGACAAATGGGAATAGAAAGCATTCCAAGTGGAGTGTTCAAGCACTGCTCCCTCTTGCAGCCGCAGTCCTACAGGAAGTGCAACCTGCATCCTGAAACCTCATCCACTGCGAAGACTGGGCGCCATCGGGAGTGTGTGGCATATTTTAATCATAATTTACTGGGCCGGCGGCCACAGCTGCTGGCAGTTCCCGCTCCCCGGCGCCAGTCAATTAATAATGCGTCGCATATTAAATTTATGCAAAGGCACTAAGTGCATTAATAGCCCCAGCCCGATTCGGCGGCCGCAGAGAGCGCCACAGGACTGCGGGCGGACCACAGGCCCTTTGAACCAAAGCCCTGCATCGGCTGTATATTTTCAGGAATAATCTGAAGTCTGATACCTGAATAATTGTGTTTTGCGGTGGTCGGATTACCCAATTAGCGTTTCGTATAAACTGTGTGAGAATTATAGTGCCTGCTAATGAATCATAATTATTTCATGCCAGTTCACATGAGATTGTGTGAGTACTTGTTCGGGCAGCACTTGACGCGAACAAAAATAATAAAAATAATTCAAAAAGAGCTTCGAATCGACGAGGATGGGATTCGAACCCACGCGTGCAGAGCACATTGGATTAGCAGTCCAACGCCTTAACCTCTCGGCCACCTCGTCCTGTGAGTGCACCTCCGCTGAGGTCGCCCCTCGAATGTTGCAACGTATCAGTTGAGGACCTGCCCGGAAGCAGCAGTTATTTTAGCCACAAAACATCGGCAAATTGTTAGAACAAAAGTCAGAGACCGACAATTTGTTGGCAGTGCCTGCGCCTTAGTTTTTAGACCCACTAGTGGGGCAAGGGCTTGGGGCTTGGCAGAACCAACGCCCACACGCACTGCAAATGGCAACGCTTCTCTGCCACTTGGCTGTCTAATTTATTTGCGAGCATTCGAGCGGGTTTTTACTTAAATGTGTACGTCTTTAATACGTCTTTAATTATTGTTTACTCGTCCGAGCGAAATGCAAATTTCGTTTCGGAGAACTGCAGATCAATGGCAGAGTAAGCAAAATAATCAGTGGCACTTGGTGGGGGAATAATGAAAATATTTGCCAGCAGACGCTAAGCTTGTTCCAGAATATTATTCAGCTTTATGCAGGGCTGCTCTCCTTTTTGCAAAAATAAATGGCAACAACAGTTGCTGAACTGCCTGCCAGGAGTCCTTCCCAGAAACGAGCTGAAAACAAAAGCTGAAAATGCATTTTAATTACACGCGTCTCAGTGGCATGTCCCGGCCCACAGCCCACTCTCCCACTCGCCCCACACTTTAATTGAACGGGCCAAGTGGCTTAAAGCGCCGAGCCCAGGCCGGCAAAAAATAAGCAATTAAATTATTTATTTTATTTATTTATTTATTGGATATGATAGTACAGTTTACAAAACTATGACTAACAGTTTAGGGGTGTAGTGCTAGCTACGAGGCCTTCGACTACGTATTTTAATTATTTGTTTATTTTTATAATTAGCTAAGTTAACAGTATATTAATTTAAATTTTAAATTTCGTTATATAAATTGGTTTCTTTTAGGAATTGGATGATTACTTTAATATTTTCTGCTGTTGGATTCTTAAGATACTCAGTGGCTGACCGGTTTTTTAGTAGATTTTGCTTTCCCTGAGAGATGGCTGGGCAGGAATCTAAGATGTGTTCCATGTTTGTGGGGGTTGATGATCGACAGCGATGGCAGTTGCGTTGGGTGTTGGGGTCGAGGAGGTGCTTGTGTGTTAAGCTTGTATGTCCTAGCCGAAGTCTTATAAATTTAATTTGGTCAATTCTGCTGATTTCTTCTTGTTGTATTTTAGAAAATGCTGAAATGTGAGTGTTATTAGTGTTAATGTTTTTGTACCATGTGTTGCATTTATTTATTAAAGTTTCTTTTTCTTGTATAAGTATATTTTTTAGCATTTTATTAATGTCCGTTATGTTTTCATTAGGCGTGTATATAAGTGGCATTTTTGTTGCCTCTCTTGCAGTTCTATCTGCAAGATCATTTCCTTTAATATTGGAGTGTCCTGGGATCCATAATATTTTTATTTTTGGGTGTTTAGTTTGAAGTAGTGATCGAATATATGTAGGGTATTTGTTTAAGTTTAGTGGGTTTTGGATGGCTTCGATCGCTCCAAGGGAGTCAGAGCAGATTACCGATTTCCCTCTTTTGGTGGTTGAGATCTTGATGGCTTCGAGGATTCCGATCATTTCTCCTGTTAGGATGGATGAGGAGGGCGGTAGAATTCCGTACCGCAAAACATCTGTTTCAGTTGTTACAGCGAAGGAAGTGTTTAAATTTATTTTGGATCCGTCCGTGTAGATAAATGTGTGGTTTTTGTAAGTTTCTTTGATTTCATAGAAAAGTTTCTGGAATGTATCAGAAGACGTGTTTGTTTTTTTGTAGTTGTGCAGAGAGGTGTTGATTATGTTTTGTGGTAGTTGCCATGGTGGTTTGGTCTTGTATAGTTTCGTAGGTTTGAATGGGATGTTATGGAGTTGACAGTTCTTTATAGTTCGTTCTAGTGTTGAGGTCCATTTTTTGTTGTTGGTTTTTGGTTGTATGTGCTTGTGTAATGGTGTATCTTTGGAGCGTGTAAGGTTTGTGAACAGTTTGGTTGTGAGGTGGTCGCGTTGTTGCTCGATTGTTGGAATATTGGCCTCATAGAGTAGGTTGTGTGTTGGTGTGGTGCGAAAGGCGCCTAGCAATTAAATTATTTTTGGGCTTCGGTCTGGGAAGGGCGTAGTCGGTTTCGAAAAAAGCGCGACAATTAAAAAAGTGTGCCAGTATGCGCTGCGACAAGTGAGAAGTGAAATGAGCAACCAGAGTGCCAGCGACCTTCGACTGACAGGCCCAAGGAGAGTGGGCGGTGGGGTGGCTTTTCGGGGGATAAGCACTCAGACAGTTTGTCATTTCTGCGCACATTCGTTTAAATGTCGAAATTAATGAACAAACGCAGCGGGGCATGGCCAAGAATTTCGAAAACAAACGCTGCTGCAGCCCTGGGACACATGCAAACTACGCACCTAATTGGCTCAAAGGCGGCGGATTCCGGAGCTCCTCGGAGCTAATGAGCAATTTCATCAATGGTGCGTCCAAAATCAATTCCTAGCTCCGGCAAACTTTTCCAATTAACCATGCCCCCTTGGGAGCATCCTTGGGAGCTAGAGGCGGGCTGCATCTCAAAAATTAAATCAATACTCCGCTCCACGACTCAATAAAAGTTTGCAGGAAGCAGCTGAACAGAAAACAGAGTTATTTTCGGTTCGGGAGCAAACTTTTTACGAATGTTTGTCGCACTTCTCGGCCGGACATGCGGCGCCTGGGAAGCAATTTATGTTTTTGCCATTCTGGCCATTCTGGCCGAAATAAACACATTTTTATTGCCAGATATTTGTATTGCGCAACGGTTGACTCTAAATCAAAAGCTTTTTGCCCCGACTTGAATTATTTGGCAGGAAAAAGTGCAACATCTATATAACGCCATGGCAGAGTCTGGTTATGGGTTAATCGTATTTTATTGCGAATAGGATGCATGGTTTAAAGGATAATGAGTTTTATAAATCACAACCAAGTCTAGTTCTCCTGAAATTGCATAATCGATTAAATCGCTCCACCCTTGAAGCGAATTGAAGCTTAATCGCCGCTCCACAGTCTCGTTGCTGGTTAACCCACTAATGGCCCTGGCTATCGATTGCAATTAGGCTAAAAATGCCAAATCTGTGCCAAATTCAAGTGGCCAGGACAGGCTGCACCCAGAGCTGCACCCAGAGAGCCCTTCAACGAACATTACGTATACGCCGTGCTGTCCCTTGTCTTGGCCGAAAGGAGTGCGAAAGGCTGCTGATTAAGTGCTTGCCGCAAGCAATTTGCGTCAAGTGAAGCGCGTGACTTGCAACATGTGTCGCGGCACAGGGCGGAGAACAAAAAGCAGGCACGGAGGCAGAAACAAAAACAGTCCTCGTTGTGCGACAATTGCAACCGTTGCTTGTTGCTTGAATTATGCCACAAGCAACCAACCAGCCGAGCGCCCACGTCGGCCGTTGTTTTGGCCTGGTCCGCAGAACTTGGCCACAAAAGAAACAAGCCCAACGCAAACGCAACAAAATGGGGCACCAAAAAGCAACAGCAACAGCAACAGCCACCGCGACGACAACTCAATTAAGTAAATGAGTGAAAAGCAAGATGTTGTTGCAGATGGATGGGCCGGGATGTTGCTCTTGGCGGAGTGGCTTACTTATGTAATTAACTGCGCAAATCGCACAATAATTGTCCGCCGGGGGCAGAAAAGCTTGTCGCCGGCAAGTAGGAGACCCACTTGAGGGCCCAATCGCCGTGATAGCCAAAGACCATCATCCCGCCTAGTGTGCCGCTTCGGAGAGGCAATTTAATTATCGCTAGTTTTTCGCCCGGCAATTAGCCCTGAGTGAGGACTGACAGCTCATAAGCAGCGCTCTCTCCCCGGCGCCATGCAAAGTCAATTACGCACAGCACCAGGCGTGTAAATGGCTCATGCACACGAGATGGCCAACACACACACACTGGCATGAGAGGTGCTGGCTCTCCCACTCGCATCAAAGCTGCAGTCTGCAGGCTGTTTGGTGCCATCGCCCCTGGCCGACTGGCCACCTTTCCACGTGAATGCAGGCATGGGGAGCCATGCAATGAACTGCAAAAAGGTGTCCTCTGAGCTGCGGCTCCAAGCCAAACTAAGCCAATAACCCGCAGCCATTCAGAAAATGCTAGCAAGTTAGCGGGGCTTTCATTAAAATGGTTTGACATTCATGCAAATTATGGTAATAATCGAGATGACGGCTTCTCGTCATTAATCAAGAAGAGATCGAACTTAGTCAGTGTCCTGTGAGCAAGGATCTGTCATTACAAGACTCTTCAGGTCAGGTGGGAGGGCCAGGCTGAAACTTTTCTAATTCACACAAGCCGAGTGTTCAATCATCGCCGCGCACTTTTATGGCAAACTATCCCAAGTACGCGCCGCCGATCCAAGCGAAAGTTGGCGATTTATGAGGACCGAGCCTGCCATCACGTCTGCCAGCGTAGCATGGCGGAGGGCGTAGAAAGCTCCCCACGCCACGGCATTATTGAACCAACAAGAGCTGAGCAGGCAGCGAAAATGGCATTTCCGGTCGGAGTTGGCACACAAACAAAATTCCAGCAATGTCGCGTTTATTTTTGAGGCACGCACACATGGCAGCACCTCCTACACTTTGATTTCGCTGCTCTCGCGTTGTTTTTTTCAGCTTTGGCGACGTTTTTGGCATGCAAGTTTGCACTTTCCTTTTTTCTCGCTTGCGCTTTTCCACTTTTCTCCTTCGGTTTGAGTGACTTTTGGCGTTGCATGCCCCAAGTGCGGGCCGGGGGGCCTGCGAAACGGGGCGAGGCGGCTCCCAACTAGGTCGATCATTTGATGCCGCACGCACACACGTGCGGAGGCTTGGGGCTCACACGGAATGTGTGCCAGCAGCGGGGCAACTCGACCATTATCGCCTTTTTCGAACCTATTCCAAGCCTGATCTCGTTGGACAATTTTTCTCAGTGGCCTCCTTGGGCGTGCGGAAATTATATAAGCTCACTTTATGCCATTAGGTTTGACTTTCTGCCTGCCTCCTCTCTGTCCCAGTGGCAGTCCCAGTCCCAGTCCCCGTCCCAGTCCCGCCGTAGCCTTCCAATTACATTACCCGGCGCTCCATTTCTCGGCGCTTCCTCACCGGAAACTGGGAGCGGGCGGCCAATATTGGCTCTGCCCTCGCCTAAAAGGTGATAAACTCGGCAGAATGCAATATTTAATGTTTGCCGAGGCATTCGCAAGGTTATGTAATGCAGATGTGCTCCGGCACCCCACCATCGAGGGCCCAGTCAGCGTTATCATCCGAATGGGCAATCCATTTGCATTCGAGTGCTCCCGCCCGCTGTTTGCACAGCTCCGATAAGCCCTCAAATAATTCGGAGGTCCCGGCAGAAGCTACCAACTGGGTACTGGGAGAAACTGAAGCCCACCACCAGCTCCCACTCATGTACCTCTAGTTCGGGCTGAGAGCCAGAAAGGCAAAGCCAGTGCCTTGAGCAGTGTCGGGGGACCCTGGATGGGTGGATGGAACACACATAGTTGCTGGGGCGACCCAGTGTTTGCATGCTTTCGACTCTGTTGATTAATGTGGCTGGCCACCCGGCTGAGCGTTGAGTAATGCGGAGCAACTAGGCTCTGGATTAGGGCCAAAGAATGTTGCTCTGGGCCCGAAGTGTGTCTGGGACATGCAAACAAAATTACCTGCCGGTATCCTTGGAGAACCCTGAAGTGGGCCATGGAGGTTAGTTGAATATGGAACTAGAAAAGACTCGTTCCTACAACCTCTACCTCTTTCGTTTTGGCTCAGGAGCTCATGCAGTTGCGGTTGCCGCTGTGACCTTTGCACATGTGCTCTCCATAGAGGGCCGAGTGGAAGCGGCAGAAGATACAGAAATGAGGAAATAGTGTCTAAATAAATCAATGGCTCATTGGCCAGGGGAGGAGCTGCCATCCGCACCCTCGAGCAGCTGTTTGCGGAGGACACACAGAGGCAGGCACGCAGATACAGATACACAGACACAGATGCCAGGCGCCCATTATAGACACCCCTGTATCCGAACGATCGGTTCGCACATAATGCGGCTGCTCCATCGTGGCACGCGCCGCGCTCCCAAAAACCCCCAGAATCTCCGACGCACGTGAACGGGAGAGTCATCCGCGAGATACAGATACATAGAGGCTGAGATTGAGATGCCGCGATCGAGAGATTTGTTTTTCGGGGAGAGAATAGTGCATTTATTTTTAGGATAACAATGGGCGCCCCGACGAGCACCGGCTACCGTCGGCGGTATTCAGCGGATTTCTTTTGGGGAAAATCGAGGGAAATCGGAAAAGTTTTTCAGCTCTGTGTCAGTCGAGCGCATAGAGCCATCGCGAGCAAGGCGTCGAAAGGCCAGTGCGCGAATTACAGTATATACTCTGCTATATATACTCACACGCCCGAGCCTATAGATACAGATCTGTCTATATATGTGCGGAGATAGCCCATGGTATAAGATATATATACGGCGGATCGCACTACACATTCGATTTGACGGAAAAGCAAAGTCTGAAATGTGAAATGTGAAATTATTGCGGCCGGTTAGCCAGAAAGTTAGTGCCAGAGCAGAGAGTGCGCTGGGCGTCGTGAAAAGTTGCAATTAAAGTGAACCGGAGACACCGAATACCTCTCGGTGTGTGTATCCATAAGAGCATTATCCCGAAGAAAGTCAGACTCTTGCGCCTGCCGCTGCGTTCTTTCAGATACGTATTTCGAATTTGGATACGGATTCGGTGTAGTTTTGTGCGGCGACTGCTTCCTCGTTCCCATCCCAGCGTCTTGGCATCTCAGCAGCCCATCTATGCTTTTAGTTTCGGGGTATGTTTCTAGTCGCTTTGCTAGCTGGCTGGCTCTCTTCGGCTGCTTTTACTTTCCACTGATGCTTTTCTGGTCTTTGCCTCGAATAAAAATTCCTCTTGCGTGTTAGCTAAAAGTTATTTTTAAATATTTCTTTTAATTTTGTTTTCTCATTTACGCGGAGATACGAGAATTGAAATACGGACAGCAGCACCAGCGTCAGCATCAGCATCAGCACCAGCATCGCACTGAAGACTCAGTCTGGGGGCTCTCAAGGAATTTTCAGCTCTTCAGGCGATGCAGCCCGAAACCGAAAATATAGAAAATATTACAAGTTTCCGCATCTCGTTAGATGAAAGAAACAGAAACTGATACACAAATAAGACGAAATGGGCATTCGCTGCATGTCCGCAGCAATTAATTCGGCATCCATCTCAGTATGCTTCTCTGTTCCGGCGAATTGGAAGAAGGCACTCGAGGATTAGATAGGAGCTGGAATCAACCTGTCGAGCAGTAATCAGACCTGCCCAGCGCCTCCCAGCTGGCAATTAAGGCATTTATTTCTGCCGTTTGTCAAATGCAATATCCCACAAAGTGGCCAGCGGAGGGAGGCCAGGCGGGACTAACGAGGCTGCCAGTGGGAGCACCGCGGCAATGGCAACAATGTCACAACTCAAGTGTCAAGCAAAAGGCAACGACTTTGGCAATGGCGATATTCTCGGCAGGCCTTGCCAAGCGAACTATCACAGTTTATAGACAATTCTGTCTTCAGAACCAGGCAATGAGGTTCTTGCATCTTCGATCTGAGAAGTCCTCTTGAGGAGCTTGTCCAATGCAGAGGAAGCTCAGTTTCCGGAGCGGAGCTCTGGCAAATAATGATTTATGCCACCGAAACTTTTCTCGCATTCGGTTTCAATTTGCAAATATTAGTTCGTCCTTCGGGGACACTCGCTCTGCCGGATCCATCACGAGGTACGACAATGTCCTGGCAATGGGGAGCGGTGCGAGTAAATGAAAAGTTTCGCCCGCCGGCGCTTTCCGGCACCGCATACCACCGGCACAAAGCGTTAAATTCGTGTTTCCCCACCGCCACCCACCCAGTGTGGTTGGACTCAGCGCTAGAAAGTTTCGTGGTGGGTGCTCTCCGTTCTGGGCCTGGCTGGATGTGTGTGTCGGCCAACTCTTGTGCAAGCAAAGGAAGTGCTTGACATGTCTTGTTCCTTTTGCCGGCTCGCTTATTTTATTTAACATTTTTTGCGAGCTGTTTGCTGTTGCCTGGAAAGCAGAAGGCAGAAAGCAGAAAGCAAGTCCTCCTGCTGTTTGCTTAATTTTCCCTTTTCCTCTCGCCAGATTCTAATTATTTGCCTCAGATTGTTTTTGTTTGCTGTATCCGCTTGCGACCCCAGACCCAGACCTTCGTGGACCTGCAGCCCCCTTGTATTCAAAGACGGTCGGAGCTGTCTCTGAATAAAATTGATAAATTGCATAAATACTTTGGTGTCGCCCGAGAAAAACCATAAATTGTCCGATTTATTCGGCGAACAAGTGCAGATCGCCGGCTGGGGGTGGCTGTCTGGGCCTACGAAGCTCTTCTGACTTATTGACACTTCAAATTGGGCCGACGTTCGCCTTAATTGCCAGAGGAGACAGCCGTGCACATCATTTCGCACACACAGAAGCTCACTGCTTATTATTTATTGGACGGCAGACAGCATAAATTCTTCCGCCGCTTTGTTTTGCTTTAATTACTCGACCCGAGCAGCCAAATGTTTGCTCTAATACAATAAATTAATGTAATTTGTAGGACATCACAGGCGAGAGTCTTTGTTTGTCTGACTTGGCATGTTTTGGGTTTAATTGTGGGGCATTGCTGGCTACTCACCCTGAGGCCTCCTTGAGGTACTTGCTCGGGCGCCAGCTCAGTTTCTGTTGATTCGGCAGCCTTCAATAACTTAACTTGGCGCAATTGCGGTAATCAAATTATTTAATTCGAGCCATAAGCCAAGCGTTGTGTCATCGACGAGGAAATTCGTTTAATTTCGCAAACAATTGCCTCGGAACTGATTTACTCGCATTTGAATATCAATAAACGGCGAGGTCTGTGTGGAATTCCCTGAAAACCAAATAATTTGTCATTTTCGCATGGGATGTCGCTTTGCCGCCGCCGCTGTCCTGCCCCGCAGCTGGAATTCAATTATGTGCAGAAGCAGGACTTTCATCGTCCGCCGATGGCTATAGATTGTGTGCCATTGAGTCCTCCACTGGTACCTTTGCCGCCTCGCCCATAACCTTGCCTGAAACCCAAAAAGTGCAAATTATCATAAAAATAACTTTTGCAGAAAATGTCGCACTTGACTTGACCCAGAAAAACATTCTCATTTGCATGTTTACTCTGCCTATCTGGATGGAATTTATCGTTGCTGCTGTCGCTCCCGTCGAAGCCATAAGCCAGAAGCCAAAAGGAAAACATTTCCCTTACGTAAACGACGGAGAACGGTGCAAGACATTCCAAACTGACGGAAAAGCCAGAGCAGGCATTTCAACAGCCCTGGGGGAGGGGAGCACCGCCCGGGCATAGTTGGTTGGTGGTTCTCCCAGCCGCCCTGTGATGTGTGCTGTCTGAGTGCCAAAAAATAAAGAAAAGCGGAAAATCGAGAAAATAACAAAGACTGGACGGCTCGCAATGTTATTGTATCTTGCAGATACCCCGAGTCCGAGTTCAGCGCACTTTGAAAACTGTTCGTTGCCCTGATTTTGATTTCGGATCTGGTCCTCGCTCTCCCATCCCATCTTTCTGGGAGGGAGCCGGCGCGTATAATATTATTGCGTGTAAAGATTAATTTATTTGTGTGCACGCGTGCCTCGCGTAATGGCATCTTAAAGATGCCACTGCAACTGCGGTGCCACGTTTGTTATTGTTATTGTTGGTGGCAGTGGCGGTGGCAGTGGCGGTGGCGGTGGCGGTGGCTCGTGCCAAGCACAGCACATGGCTCTTGAAAGTCGACGGTCGACAGTCGGCTGCCTTGGCTTCTGTTGTGGTTACACTTTAATTTACTGGCCATCAAGTGCACATTTGTAATTGGAACGCTGCCAGCCAGCGAAAGGGAGAAGCCGAAGCCCTAGAGAAACAGTATCTGTATCTGTATCTGTATCTTTTCCTCCTCCCATTCTCGAACTCTAGTCCATTTATTGGCTGCTGCCGGTCATAACTGTCAGAGACAAAACACCAAGGAGCTCCTCTCTGGTCTGACAGATTAGTTTCCTAATAGCATTGCAGTCGCCGCTTGGGAAGGACAATAGATGCACCTAGTGGGCACTTTAAGCCATAAACATCCGTGAGATGAACCTCTTACTGTCTAGTGCTCTGGAAATTTGGCTCTCCTGTCAGTGTGGGCCTCGATTTCCATTTCATTAAAAGCAATCCTTTCAATATTTGTATATATTTTGATAAAACATCGCCAAAAGACCAAAATTTAAGACGAACTCGTGGTACGAACACTCCATGCCTCTCGCTGGTAAATATGGGCCCGCTCTCGAGACCGATTGCTCGAGACCACACGAAGCGGGCCTTAAAATTCAATCAAAGTGTAATTAAAATCGGTATCGGGAGGGGACTTTCCCACGCCCACCCACTCGGATGGGGCGGAGCATGGCTGTCCCTTGCTGGTGTCGGATTGTGCGATACGTCAACCCTGATCCAGACTCCAGAGTGCCTCGTGGATAATTAATTGATTGCCCATTTGATTGAACGTTTGATGGATGAGTGCTGCCTCTGCTTGGTATTCTGCCCAGTTTGCTAACGCTCTCCTTTCTCGCTCTCTTGCAGTAATTTGCATCGGCTGTTAGTGGAGCAGCCCCGACGACATCAGACCCAGTCCCAGACCACACAGTCTCCAACAGAGTCGCCACTAGGCCCAACACATCCACACCCACATCCGCAAACATGGTGATAAGCCAGCCCGACGCGGCGCCCAACGGGGGAGCCGCAGCCGCAGCCGCAGCTGCTGCTTCAGTGGGCCTCGACGGCACCGGGAATAGCCTGGCGCATCCGTCGGGAATTCCCCAGGATCAAATAGACAATATCCTGAGCGGCATCGCCAACTCCGGCGACGTCAAAATGAACAATCACCGCAAGAAGCTGCGACAGAGGTGAGTCCTTTCCGACGATTCGCATCGACTTTAGTCCTTGACGTGCTGCGTTCTCTCCTGCAGATTTGATATTATTAAGAAACTAGGTCAAGGCACCTACGGAAAGGTGCAGTTAGGTATTAATAAGGAGA
This sequence comes from Drosophila monieri, assembly GCA_035047585.1. Lineage (NCBI taxonomy): Eukaryota > Metazoa > Arthropoda > Insecta > Diptera > Drosophilidae > Drosophila > Drosophila monieri. The sequence continues at coordinate 971,234 of JAWNPJ010000087.1, read as the reverse complement.
CCGGCCAGGAGGTGGCCATCAAAACCATCAAGAAGTGCAAGATCGAGGCCGAGGCGGACCTGGTTCGCATCCGCCGCGAAGTCCAGATCATGAGCTCAGTGCAGCACCCCAACATCATTCACATTTACGAAGGTAGGAGTCGCCCCACTCGGATGGCTGGTATGCGTCATGGTAATGGTTTCTTGTATCCTTGTATCCTCCAGTTTTCGAGAACCGAGAGAAGATGGTGCTCGTGATGGAGTTCGCCGCTGGCGGCGAGCTCTACGACTACCTGTCCGAGCGGAAGGTCCTGAGTGAGGAGGAGGCGCGTCGCATCTTCCGCCAGGTGGCCACCGCCGTCTACTATTGCCACAAGCACAAGATCTGCCACCGAGATCTGAAGCTGGAGAACATCCTTCTGGACGAGAAGGGCAACGCCAAGGTGAGTGGAAGGTCTTTCAAGTGCCAGAGAACTAAATACCTTGTTTCTGCTCCCAGATCGCCGACTTCGGCCTCTCAAATGTGTTCGACGACCAGCGGCTTTTGGCCACGTTCTGCGGCTCCCCCCTCTACGCCTCCCCAGAAATCGTGGAGGGCACACCCTACCAGGGCCCCGAGGTGGACTGCTGGTCGTTGGGCGTGCTCCTCTACACCCTGGTGTACGGGTCCATGCCCTTCGACGGTTCCAACTTCAAGCGGCTGGTGAAGCAGATCAGCCAGGGCGACTACTACGAGCCGAGGAAGCCCTCCAGGGCCTCGACCCTCATCCGCGACATGCTGACCGTGTGCCCGAGGAAGCGGGCCACCATCGAGCAGATCTGCTCGCACTGGTGGGTGAACGAGAACGACAACGTGTCCTGCCTGGACCTGGCCGAGGACTTGGCCAACCAGACCCCCGTGCGACTAGATGTGCTGCTGTCCCTGACCCCGGCGGCCATTACGGCGGACCAGTTGGTTGTGCCATCGGCGGAAGGAGTCGCCGCAGCAGCCAAGGCGGCGGCGAACGAGCGGGTTCCTCGCTCCCACTCCGTGGGCTCCATCCGGGACATGGGACCGCCGAACACGGAGGCAGAGCGCCGCATCCTCGACATGGTTGCCGGTAAGTGGATGTCCGTGGGCGTGCTTCGAAGCTTCTCTCCCCACTTTTCAAATCGAAGATCTCCCTCGCAGCAACCCGCGAAGAGAATACCAATTCTCGAATAGGTTGGGTCGATTTGAAGAGGCGACTACGTTGATTGGAGTTCGTTTCTCTGGACGGACTTCTTAGATATTTGAAAGCCTGAGACGATTCTCAAATCAATCCAACCTATTGTGTATATAAATAGAGACTAACTGGCCGACCCCACACCGACACCGACACCGACCACTAACGGATCCACGTCCAAACGAAACCTAACCACTCACCCGACATCACTCGCGAGTGTACTAAACCCTTATGGACTAAAGTCATTTAACCAAGCTCATTAAACACCGCCACCCTTTCCCCTTCTCTCTCGATCTGATCTTGCAGCTGGCGGAGAGGCAGCCCTGATGCCCTCGCCCACCAGGACCATCACTCCCGCCCAGAGCCCGGTGCAGACCAAGAGGAAGCTCCAGCCCACCGTGTCCACGGAGAACGCCGCTGGGACGACGGCCAAGAAGAAGGAGAAGCCGGCGAACAGCTCCTTTGTGATCAGCAGCGAGGGAGGAGCGCCATCCCTGGCACCACTGACTGAGGCACCACCGACCATCGCACCACCAACCACAGCCCCACCCAAAGATACGCTCATGGAGACGGAAAGCTCTATTCCGGAAGTAGAGAAGACGCCCGCACCCAGTTTTTCCCAGAAAGACATGCAAGCGGTGGGGGATCTCTGCGAGCAGTTGATGGGAGAGAGTTCCGCGCCTGTGCCTGCACCCGTATCCGTTCCTGGACCGGCCCCCACTCCGGTTGCCGTCGCCCGACAGGCCACCAGGGGCAAACTGGACGCCGTGGCGGAGTCGCCCGAGGAGAAGGACGCCACCAAGGTTATTAAGAAGTTCGTTAACAAGCACAAGACCGCGGATCTGGTGAATGCCATCAACGAGAGCGCCTCCAAGGTAGCGCCACCTGCCCCGGCCGCCGCTGCGCCCGCCTTCGTGCGAAAGTGCAGCCTACAGGACGAGTCCACGTTGAACAAGTTCAATGCCGAGCGGAGGAAGTCGCGCATCCTAGAAACGGCGGAGAAGTTCCAGCCTCCGCCGGCGGCAGCCACGCCAACAGCCGCACCTGAGAAGCCCAAGAAACTCAGCATACCGGGCGTCAGTGTGGGCAGCTTCAAGAAGGAGTTCGAGCGCAAGGCCACCAACCCGCCCACCACGAGCGGCCCTACGCCCGGCGAGCTGAGGGCCCAGGAGCAAGTGGCGGCCGCAGCGGCAGCTGCACAGGAGGCAGAGGCTCTGGCCACGCCGCCCGCATCACCGCCCGAGGCTGGGCCGCCAAATCTAGAGGCCAGTGATTCTAAGAACTCGGTTGCCTCGATTTCGCTGGACGAGGCACGTCGCTCCATGGAGAACTCCATAGCCCTGCTGTTGCAGGCCCAGAACGAGTCCAGCAAGGAGGTGGACCAGCTCTGCGCCCAGACGGAGACCATCGGGGTCAGCGATCACCCCCCCAAGACGGAGGAGCGGGAGCGTAAGTTGAAGAATGCCCGCGCCATTATCGGAAACGCCATACAGCCGGGTGAGTGGTCCTGCATGTGCTCGAGACTAAGACCAACCGACCTAGGCTAAGCTAAACCCAACCGCAGCGCTTCCAAGTTGACTACTAGCACCTCTCTATTATAAGTTACTTAGCACTATTATCCGAGATCCGGGCTTTCGTGGTGGAGCTGCAGGTCGCGAGTGCGATGGGCCCGGAGGATCTTCTAGGACCGAGACTGATCTGGTCCTGGGAGCATGCTCCGGAAACATACCTTCGACTTGCGTTCTTGCCTCGGCCGGGATGCCATCGTCTTGTTTCTCTGATTCTTTCCGCATATATATATACTTATTCCTTTCATAGTCAATGTGTATGTGAACGTTTTGCAAGCCGGGTGCCGCATGGATTATATTTGGCTTTAGGAATATAATCTCCTGCCCACACTCACTCACCGAACTCCATCAGCGGCGACTCCCCTCCAGTTTGCAAACTCGCTTGGCCAATTCACAGGATTTGAAACCGTCCTCATCATCCAGCCACTTCATAGAACTCTCATCTGTCTTTGTCTGTCGCCTCCTTTGCTTTCAACCTCACCAGTGGGGTGGATCGATTGTGTCCGACGAGCTGGGACTAGAAACCTTCAGCTCGAAGATCTCTGGCGTTGAAGAGACCATCATGTCGATTCACCCCACCCCCGCACACATGCTCATCATATTCATTGACTCATCATCTTAATTTTAGTGATACGCAGGCCAACCCCGTTACTTGGCATCGGCAACGGCTTTGGCAGTGGCAGTGGCATGGCGGGTGGGGCAGTGGGTGGTGGTGCTGTCGCGGCGCCTAAGCGGGCTCAGAGCGGCACTAGCTTTATGGGTTATCTTGGTGGCACGGTCGTGAGTCCGACTTCGCCCCCGATCGCGGGACCACAGACAGCTCCTCCCGTGCTGATTTCGCCCAACGCTCTGGAAGCCGCCAAGCAGACCATTCAACAGAGGATCTTTGGCGGAGGACCCAACCACCCAGGAGGCGGAGGTTTGAGCCGGAGACCCGCTACGTGGCAGCCCCAGAACTCCTACAGCACTGCCAGCATTTTCCAGCCCCCGCAGAGTGCTGGCACTTCGCCCTTCAAGATGCTCCAGCAGCAGTACCAGCAGAGGTGCCTGGATCAGGACCAGATCCCGAATCCCAACCAGAGGGCTAGCTTCATATTCACGCCCCCGCCATCACCCCAGTACTCCCCCGGCCACGCCTTCGCCAACGCCAACGCCAACAGCAGCAACAGAAACAGCGGTACCAGCAACAGCAACAGCAGCAGCGGCAACAGCAACAGAAGCACCAACAGCAACAGCAACAGCAACAGCATTAGCAACAATGCCAATTACAATTACAATATCAATTCGCGCTCGAGACCATTCAATCATAATCAAGCTCAAGACACACCCAATACCAATGCCAGTGCTGCACGCGCCGCCCCTACGGCTGTGTGGCTCAAATGTAAGTCTTGGCGGCGGCTCAAAAAAGTACAGAGAAACCCCACCCGAACCCAACCTCCACAAACATGTGCTTTGTGCTATGTGTGCCTGCAACAGACCCGACAAAAAGCAATCCTCTCGCTCCGTTTCCGTTTCCGTTTCCTGTTGCGTTTCTCGATTGCTCCACTTCTGCGGTTAATCAGTGACGAAATATCCTTGCTTGGTATTCCTTCTTTCGGGGCGATAAAGGAGCAAATATGGGCGGCACAGTTTCCCGGCTATCGGGCTATGTAGTTCTCCTGGAAACCGTGCCGCGGCATATAAGTTTATTTGGCCCCAACCGCTTTTCAATCTTTACCTTTTTCGATCTCCTATCTGAGCACTTCCTACAGCTTTTTTGGATGTCTGGTTGTTCTTGTTGTTCTCGTTGGCATTACTGCTGTTGTTGTTATTGTTGTTTGTGCTCGTTGTTGTTGTTGTTCTGAGTTCCGTACTTGATAGTGATTAGTATTAGCATCACTAGCTGCCGCTCTTAACCCCCAAACCGCGAGAGTGCTCTAACCCCCGTTCCGTTGGCCCCGTTCGTAGTGTTACTTAGTGTTATTGTTACTCACGCTTTAATTGCTTACTTGTTCCTCCTGCACTGTGTGGCTCTCGAAGGACAACCGACTAACATTGCCGTTGCTCTGCTCTAATCCGCAGCCTCGCCGGGTGCCGAAGGTCCTCCGACCCCGCCGGGATCCGTTAAGACCTCCACTGCTTCAATTACCCTGAAGTCGGCCACCTTGCCGCGCCGCAAAATCAACGCCAAGGCGGAGGTTCAACTGGACATCAAACCGCCCATCCCGGAGCCCCCACAGCCGGCCATGCGCTTCAGCACTGAGATGCAGCACCCGGTGGCGGACCTGCGGAGCGCACCGCCCCGCGAGGGTCCGATACCCTACAGCCCCATCAAGACAACTGTCCAGGCCAGGGCCACCAGCCTGGAGCCCAAGGAGCACGTCATCACCATCCAGCGTCCGCCCGCTCAGCACGTCTACGGGCGCACCGGCTCCAACACGACTACGCGGTGAGTCTCGTCAGGAACTGCTTCCCACCCAAAGAAAAACAACAAGCTGTTTCCTTGTATATACATTCGATTCCCTCCCCGTCACAGAATCTGTAAATATTTTTTTCCGGAAATGCTTATAATAAACATGCTTTTTCCCCTGACCTTTTCGCAGTTCCGGCTCACTGTCACGCCAGTCGACGGTGGAATCCGAGTCGGATGCCACCACCACGGCCACAAACATGTCGCAGGCCACCATCACCAGCCAAGGAACCTCGCAGCCCATCAAGAAGAGCCCGCGGGAGTTCATCATCCCGATTGCCGTGGAGGGCGGTGGCTTCATCACGCCGCGGGAGCGCAGCGTGGAGCCCTCCGAATCGAGTCACACGACCAGTAGTCGCTCCACGTTTGGCCGCCTGCGTCCATCGCGCCGCATCGGGTGAGTTGGTCCTTCCCTCCTCCTGAAGTCCTTTCTGCTAAAACTTACTCTATTAATACTATTTCGCGCTCAGCTCACTGCTAAGCGAGGCCGGCTTCGACGAGGGCTCGCCATTCCAAAACATGCGCACCACTTCGATCAGCCGGGAAGGCGGCAGCGGAGGAGCCGAGGACGAGGCCCGCTTCACCCCGCACAGACTCAGGTAAGAGCAGATCCTTGTTTCCGAGTCCTTCCGTTTATCCGTATCAGTGTTCAGGCTGAAACAAAGTCGTTGCACTTCAAAAAACTTCGCACGAGTTCTATTCTTTAAACTACTTTAAATATTTTTTTATTTTTAATATAAAAACCAAGTCTTGAGGAAGAAACTTGTTAAACTGTAGTATCTTATGGCTCAAAAAAAAAATGTCAAATTATATATTTTTTGTGAGTGTATTTACTGAATCGCTAAATTGAATCTGGTTTGCACATTTTCCACCTATCCGTCTGCCCCGCGGGACTGCCATTTGATTTGATTATACTCATCATCTTGAATATCCTTTTTCCATTCGGGACACCCACTTCCACGCCCACAGAAGCTCCAGACCTGTCAAGAAAATTAGTCAAGACAACGATTCGCAGAGTTCCAACGAGGAGGACGACGACGACGACGATGGCTTTGAGATACTCACGGCGGAGAACCTTTTCTCGACACTGCTGCAGCGGGTAAGTCCTCCACCCATCTGTCCAGTAAGTGGCTCCTTCGACGCGGAAACTTATGCTCCATTCTGGAACTTTTCAGGTGCGCGCTCTGACGAATCGCCTGAATGTCAACAGTGACCTCACGGTCGGATTCCCCAGCCATTCTAGTCGCCTACTGACGGACATTTCGCGGCAGGCCCAAAGTCACAGCCCCTTCTGGGGCCAGGGCAGCCCCTTTGCCAGGTGAGTGGCATTGCCCCCTGCCCTGCCCCGTCCCTCACCGAATGGAGTGGCGAGTGGTGAGTGGAGTCTGGAGTGGCAACCAGAGTTGATTGCCAGCCAGTTAGTCCACTCGTCAGCTTATGCAAACGTGACTCTAGTTAATAATTTCATTAAATTCCGTCGGAGTTGATTTGATTACGAGGCAGCCGCTCCTGCCTCGGCCCTTGTGAGTTGAAGAGAATGCCCTGCCGTGTGCTTATCGCATCCTCTTCAGCTTCTACCGACGCTTCCACCCGAACATTAACTGCAAACTTGTTGTTGTCCATTTACTTACATGCTGCCCCACTGCTTCCATCTAACTCCATCCAAAAAACCAATCTAAAATGCACTCTGCGCTTAACTAATCGTATGCCCAGTGGGCCTAGGTCCCAAGTTAGTTATACGTATAGCGAAACGGTTGAGAAGAAGAAAGTGTAAGTACCTGGCTCCGAAAGGACTCCCAAACCGTCCCAGAACTGCTGCAGGCAGCGCGTTCCATAAGAGGACAGTTGGGGCTTAGACTTCATCCCCATAATTGTCTTTTAGAACGCACTGCGGCCGTCAAGAAGCTTGCCGCCCCGCACAATCCATCAGAACTATCAGACCACAACCCATCCCGAATAGCTCTCCCCCACGCTTTCTTGACTGCTTCCAGGTGCAGGGATCGCTGCCTGAGGGCCTTGAACATTACGGAGCAGCTGCGGAGGTGGCTGGGCCCCGGCCACTGTTGCCTGTAAGTCTGCAGTGCCGTAAACGTGTAATGTGCAAGTCCCTCGGCTGTCCCCGCAGTACCCCACAATACCGAGACTCACCAGATCCACTCTCTTCCCCGCTCTCTCCCACAGTCGCCTGAACAGCAGCAGCAACCACAGCGGCGGAATGGGCGCTCCCTGGAGGCACAGCATGTCCCGAGACCTGGGCAGCGACATGGAGTCGATGTTCTCCCGCACCGGGGCCACCCTGCCAAGAGGTGAATATCACAGATTAAAGAGTAAATTCCTAGATCAGTAGTGTGTGTGAGGTCGCGCCGAAGGATTAGATCCGAAGGTCCTGTGACTGAATCCGAGGCGGGCTGCTGAACCGAAGGAGACGCCGCTACAGACACACAGAAACCAAGTAGACATAAAGAGCTGCATCGTATGCTATTCGTAAATAAGAACAATGATTATTGCAATACGCCTATACCATATATCTACACTATCCGTATACTTAAATCTACTATTTACTTTCGAAGTAGTTTTGATGTCTGCTAAAAACAATGAACAGATCTACTTAGTCTGATCCCGATTATTGATCCCCAACCAGAAAACAGCAACACACAATAATTAATCGTTTAGTGTCTACTGTAATTATCAAGTGAAAATGCAAATTAATACTTTAAACAATTTAAACAATGAGAAAACACTTTTGCGTTGAGAACTTATTATATTTAATTTTGAATTTTGTGTTTTGTGTGCGCGCACAGTTCTTAATAGCATAATTTTTGAATCTCTCTCTATATTCACTCTATAAATTGTCTATCTATATCTGTAATCAACGTGTATCTAGAGCACAACTCTTTCGTTATTAACCCCAATGCCGCTGAAGCTTCACCCAGATCTTACCTATTTATTGCTCAACCGAACCCCGCACTAGAGACCTCCCCACCCCTGCCTAACTTACGCCTATTTATTTGCCATAATATTATATTTACCCCTCTACCCCTTATGATTTGCCTTTCAATTTTTGTTCTGCACTCCATGCAATGATGATGAATTATGTGAAAATAAAGTTTTATACAAAATAAACCCGAAGTAGTAAAGAAGAAGCCAAGCTCAAGAAGCTCATGAAGTTTGTTAAGTCAATAAAAGCGTTACGAATCGTATTCAAAGTTCTGTATACCGGCGCCGTTATATAGCTCAAGGAATATTTATATTTATTATGTATGACATACCAGAATCAGACAGAACCAGAAACAGAAAAACACAAAAAGAACCCCGACCCAAATGTTATATCGATAATCGCTAAGTTGATGCCCCAAGGAAATAAATTGTACTTAATGTTAATCAAACGATACAATATCAAGCAGTGAAATAAACTAAAGCGAATGATACCAACCCAACACCTAATCAATTTAATACATTTTGCAGTGAGATGACAATAAAAGAATCAGTCCCAGAAACAGGGCAGGAAGACAAACAAACATTTTATTTTATTTGTGGGCGACCACCAAGAATTTTTGTTTTCGCAACCAAAAGAATCGTTTCAACTACTGTTCCGTTTTGGTAAATTGATTGTTGTACAGTTTTATGCAAATGGCCCCGCTACCTTAAATTTGTTTTAGTTTTACCGAATCGTTAAATAAATCGTTAAACCAACATATATATATATATCTGAATATATATCCCTCACACACAAGCAACAACAAGCTAACCCTAAAAACAAACAAAAACTTTTATGAAGTTGTTCAAGTTGAGTTTCCCAGTTCTTCTACTTTTTTATGTTTTTTAATTAGTTACAAACAAAATTAAAACCGAGCAAACAACTGCTAAATTAAAACCCGATCTGTGTTGTACAAGAATTAATTTGTTAACACCACTAAGCCACACGCACACCCATACACCTGCAGATACAACTACATGCGCACCCACCACCCCAAAACACTCGAAGCTTTTCTATGTAGCTTACTCTGTTCACATGCCGTTTAAAAGATAAACGAAAAAGCTAAACAAAAGAAACCCACTAACTTGGCACTAAAACTATGTTTATTACCATTAAAAAGTTCAAACAGCAAAACAAATTTCTGAGTTCTGGGCTTTTTTTGAAGAATCGCATCTTGAACAGAGCAAATTGTGAGCAATTTCTTTGAAAATGTTTGAAAACAAGTGGAGCCTCAAAAAAAAAAATGTCCAAAACTTTGAATACGATATTGTACAGAAGTGAAAAATTCTCTTAGCTACTAATCTACGGAGTACGGAACGTTCATCATCATTACGTAGAACCCTAACCCACCAAAACCAACAAAAAACCTCGAAATCGTAGTTATATTGCGTCGCACCACCACATCATCCTCGAGTGCTCGGGTTTCGAACTCGTTGTGTTTTTGAAAAAAATACTAGATATTATTTTGAATTATTATTGGCCGTTTTACACACACTTTTCCCACTTACTTTCGTTTACAGTTGGTTTAATTACTTTAACTACTACTACCACGCCCACAAAGCATGCCATAACCATTAACCAGAGTCCGTTCAGACAACCCACCGTCTCTACCAACACCACTACCACCATCGCCACCCGCAGTCCGCATCCGGCCGTAATCGCCACGACGAAAACGGCCAAAACGGTGGCCGTCAATGTAGGCGGCGTTCCAAAGCAGCTAACAATAACCACCACTACCAAAACCACCTCCGCCTCTGGCCCCACCAGCAACAGAACCAGAAACGGCAACCAAACAAGCAACAGCAGCGGGAGCAGCCATAGCGACAGCAGCAAAGTCCCGGCCTTATCATCCGCATCCGCAACCACGCCTGCAATCTGTAGTGGCAGCACCACCGCCGCCCCTAAGAACCCACAGAAGCACTGAGGTGGCACAGTGTGGTTCAGCGGAGCTGTATCTCTGTTTTGGGCTGGTATTCTTTGATTTTCCTTTATAATTTGTCAAAATTTAATGTAAATTTATTATTTTCTCTTACTCCGAGAAAAGGAAAAATTAATTGAAATACTTTTTAATTGCCAGCTGCAACTGGTCTATAAATTTTATTATGTTTTCGCCACTTTCTGTGGCAGCAACAAGAACGAAACATTTCCATATGCAATTGAGAATATTGTATTATTGTGATTTTGATTTTAAAATTAATTATTAAGAGAAACGTATCAAGTCATTCAACTCGAACTCCATACGCAAGTTCGAGCTCCATACGTCAAGAATTCCATTAGCGCAAAGCTTCAAGCATATTAATTAAGCAATACTATTAATTTAAAAACTAAAAATTGAATCCTAATACTGAAAACTAAAAACTGAAACTAAAAACATATAAAACTACTGACTAAAACATTTCACATGAATCAACTATTTTTATACACCAATCGATGAATAAAACATAAATCAAAGTTGTACCCGTACCTGTATCCTGCACGTGTTTTATCCCAATTGTGTTTTAATTTGATAACTTTTGTTGGATTGCTTGTAATCCTTCGTCCTGCAAGTTTGTTAAGTGTTCGATTTGAGAAGCTTGCGCTTTTATTGCCTTTCCTCGAAAAAGAATTCTTTTGGTTGCCAAAACGAAAGCGAAATTTCAAGATCTCCGGGGCGTTCTTTCCAGCAGTCATGTAAGTAAGTCCAGAAGAGTGATTTCGCGATTTTCAAGTAAGTCCTAATTACTTTCATTGTGCTAAACCTTGTTGTCAATCCTGGAGAAGCTCCTCAAGATGTTTTCGCTTTTCTCCCTTCTACCTTCTTCAGGTCACCATCAAGGCAAAAGCAAACCCAGCTCAGCGCCAGCTCACACGGACAAGATCTCTGGATCAGGTGGATCCACAACAGCCTCCACGAACAGCGAGGAGCCCTTGGACCTAGCCGACTTGGACCTCTCGCGCCTGCGACTGAGCAAGAAGGACTTGGAGACCTTATCCAGCATCACGCCCGGGCTGCCGAAATGCTTTCAGGAGCAGCTTCTAGCCAAGTTACCGCCGACGCAGGCAAGAAAGCTCTCCCGGACACTGAGTGTGCAGACCAGCAGTGCACCCTGCTCGGCGTCCACGCCCAAGGTGTACAAGCGCAGCCAGAGCAGCGGAAGGGGATACGCGCCGGAAGAGAAGCACCCACCGGAGGAGCTGCAGTTTCCCAAGTCCGCGCTGATGGATGCACCGAAGACTACCTCCGCCAGCACCGCCATTTACAGAAGGAGTCTCAGCCGCAGTCAAGCACATGGCGCGGAGGGTCAACATGGCCAGAACATCCAGCATGGACAACTTGCAACGGCAGGACAGTCGGAAGCCAAGATCAAGAGTCGCAGCAGCAGCGTCTGCCGGGACGACTATGGAAAGTCTTCGCTCTGCAGCAGTAGCACCTACACCAGTGACATCAGCGACAAGTACAAATATTACTCACCCTACCTGAGCAAGTCCAACAACGCGAGTCCTTCGATCGCACCCAAGGAGGCGGCAGAGAAGCGCTACAGCAGCAACGGTGTCCAGGCGGGCCGACCTCCGAGCGGTTGCATGTCGCCTCCACCTTCTGGCCCAATATCCGTGACAGAGGGATCCAGCTCCTTGAGGATTGGACGCTCCTCACAGCGACGTATCTCCCGCTTTCTGCGACCGGACTTCTTCGATGATCCCCGAGATCGGGAATCTCAGAGCATGCTAAGGGAGATCAGGGAAAAATCGGTGGATCGTCAACCGGAAGAGCCCCTGCAAGATCTCAGGCGTCGAAAGCACAGTTTGCCTAATGTGGAGCAGGTAGCAGAGCAGGCTCCTTTGGAAACAGGGCCCTCAAGATCATCCATGCGACACTCCAGAAACAAGAGCATGGAGCTCCTTGTGGATGCTGAAACGAACCAGGAACCTGCCAAGCCTGCCAGTTCCCGCCAACGAAGCGTTTCCCGAGCCAGAGACTTCGATACGGATCTAGACAAACATCAGCTGGCGGACAAGATCCTCCAAGAACTGCAGCTCCTTTCCGCCGTAAGATCACAGAAGGAGCTAGAAACGGAAAAGTTGGAGGACACCTCCACAATGCGAAAGGTGAAGAAGCTTAAGCCCAAAGAGACGATCACGAATGACCCGGAGGGAGTCAAAATATCAAGCACCTCGTCAACTTCCACCTTGGTGAGAAAGGTCAAGAAAGTGACCAAAAAGTCAGACGACCCTAAACAAGGTACTGATACTCTGCCTGATGATTTAGCCGCCTCTAAGGAAACTAAACTAAAACGTCCCAAATCCTACCCCATGAAGGATCTTGGCTTGAGCTTGAAATCTTCTGAACTACCCGAACCCATTCCGAATCCGAGCCGTTCCAGCAAACTTCCCAGCAAGCTGCCCTTGGGAGGAGGGGCTCCCAACGACCCATCGGTAGAAACTGCTCCCCGAGAGAGTCGTCTGATGAGGCCAAAAAGTTATCCGGCCACCAAGCTGGCCACCCCCAAGGAGCTGCGCAAGGTCACTCGCAGTGGGGTAGCTATACCCACGATTACCGAAGCAACTGCAACGAAAACCACTCCTGTTAGTTCCAAATCTACGTCGGAGGAAAAGTCGCTCTCGAACACGCCCACCGGCACCATGACTACTGTATCGGAAATCAAGGACACTGGCTCATCATCCAGCGATTCACGACCCGCGACTATTAAAAAGATTATTAAGGTCTCTAAGAAGTCTAAGCTCGTGCCGCCCACACCTATGACGCCAAGCACGCCTCCAACGACCACGACGACGACAGCCAACACCACGGCGACCAGCACGCCCATGGACAGCTCGAAAGAGTCCAGTCCAGTGATCAAGGCCAAGGATAAGTCTCCAGAAAAGAAAACAAGCAAAGGTCTGCTCTACGCGTTGGGCCAGAAGTTTGAAAAGCTGAGAGACTCGGCCATGAGCAAGGAGAAAAAAGGAACATCCTTAGGAGCCGCAGCCTCTCTGGCCTGCAGTCAGAAGCAAGGATCTCCCGAGGAGCAGCGCAGCTCTCCAGAGAAGGTAAACAGAAACGAAGAGAAGGCCTTGGATCCTGGAAGCCTTGGATCAGATGACCGACGCGTGGACAAGCGCTCGCGGTTCGACAGTGTCCTCAGGTCTTTGAGGGAGAGGTCCGTACCCAGGTCGCAGCCGAGTGGCAGAGTGAGTCCCAAACGAGCTGCGAGCGTGGAGGACCTTTGTGTGGAAAATCAGGGAAAACAGGGAGGAGCTGTAAACAAGATGTTGGGAGGGCTGCTGCGTCGGTTCGACCGGGAGAACAACGAGCAGAGGCGTGTGCGGAGCACTCGCTCCACCAGCAACATTGAGCGACAAGTACGCGAGGAGCAGGGGCAGCGCCTGGAGGCTTCCTTACCCACCTCACCCATTTACCAGAACGTGGTAAAGAAGGCGAAGGCTCCTCCGTCTGGGGAGGAGAACTGCAACTGCGACACCGCCTGTCCAGAATGTAAGCAGAACAACCCTCCGGCGCCGAACGCCTCCTCCGCTAGCAACAAGGAGAAGAGAAAGGGTCTAATGCTGGATCTGGCCAGTACCAGCGCAAGTGCTGCTCCGAGTAGCGGCCCCACCACCACAACAACCACCACCGGCAGTGGAAGCAGCTACCGCGGAAGCAAAACTAACCCCGCTCTAATAAATGGAAACGGCGGACTGAACATATACTCAAACCTCCCGCCCTACCCCGGAGCCATGAAAAGCACTAGCTCCAATAACAGCTCCAGTCAGCAATCGGTGGAGAACGCCACCAACAACAACTCTACGAATACAAACAACAACTGCAGCTCCCAGACCTCTGGCTACAGAACATCCTCCGCCCATGAGATCAACCGGAATAATCCACTGCTGACCCCCTCCTTCGAGAACATTGCCAACTACTCCTCGGACTCGCGCAGCTACCAGGACGATTGTGCCTCCACATCGACCTTTCTGTCTCCCACAGAGGAGCCCGAGCTGTATTTCGACAACTGGTCCATTTGCTCCGAGGACAACTATATGCTGCATGCCACGCCATCGCCGACGGTGTCAAGACTGTCGCGAGCGTCTTTGTCCTCTCCGACGCGCTGCTCCGAGAGCTCTGATCCCAACGAGAGTGTGATCGACAGAATCAAAAGGCGCAGCTTTTACAGCCGCTTCAACGAGCAGAAGAAACCGAGGCGGACCAGCAGCATAGTAGGTCCCTCGGCGGTAAGGGACTATTACCGGGAGCAGCAGTCCACCCGTTCCAGACATGTCCCAGACGTAGAGCCGGCCCGGGCGCACTCTCCCGACATAGCCCAGCAGTTCTTCAGGCCGCTGAAACTGAGTCCAGTGGGCACTGAACTGAAGCCTCCTGTATACCGCTCCACCTTGGACTACTCCTCTTCTTCCGCCAGCAAGCCCAGGAAGAGCTTGAACGACATCCGGAACACGTCGCCCTCGTTCCTCAGCAAGCGCTACGAAACAACGCCGCACGATTACAGCCTTTCCAGTGTGCCGATGCGCTACAAAAGCTCCTCCAGCTCTAGTCCCAGCAATGGAGCCGGAGCCATTGCCAGTGGCTACTACAATACGTATAACCCTAAGCGAAGGTCCTCTTACACCCTGAACGGCACTCTGCCCTCTGGTTCCGCCAGCGGAAGCAGTGCCGCAGGGAGCAGCCACTTGGATGGCTACGCAACTCTGGGGAGACGATCCATTAGGCCATACGACCACCGGACCATGTCGCTGCTGGAACCGCCCACTACGAGCAGTAGCAGCAGAAGGAGCGACGAGGATAGGTCCTACCAAAGGCGCGAGGCGCGCACTCCAGTCAGGGATTACACTTCCAGCATTTCACGGTGAGTGTTGGGAGCTTTTGTTGGTCATAAGATGCCAATCTCTTTTTACCCCCAGGTCCGGCTCCCGTTACCGCACTTCCTCGGCCACACGCAGTCCGACCAACATTTGATGTACCACTCCGCAGAACGGCTTTTGCATCTTCTGCTATTACACGAAACGGAAAAAGCACCACCAGCTGCAATTGAAATCTGCCCCCATCCAGATCCAGCCCGGACATCAGCACCACCATGCCGAACAGCACAAGTTCTAGACTGTTCCGGGATCACACCTCTTAGATTTAGGCGATTTTGGATACTTTTTGTATGAAACTAGCCAAAGTTAGGTACTCTGCCCCTCTAGTTGTAGGATTGTTGTAGTTCCGATATAGTGGATACGTAGCGTTTATAGCGATTATAACGATAGTAGCGTAGTGTCGCCGTATAGCTCCTTATAAAGAGGCCCCACCAAAGGCTACTCTGTGAGCACGCGATGTCGACACACAAGAATGCGCCACAAATGCATACATACGATTTTCAAATAATTGTGCCTTGGTTCCTCCGGCGGTTATAGATTTAGCCAAAATATCCGTAAAACGTTGGTTTTTAAACTTTAAGTATGTAAGAGGGTAATGGAAGGAAGAAAATTCGAAAGAGCGGGAGGCAGAAAGAGCTCCAGAGAATACAGATATGTGTTTCACAGAGATATGGTATATACGAGTATATGAATATGTATTTTCTAGCTATTTTTGTGCTCCTCAGGAGACCTCGCGCCGAAAATGCGTTAAAATTTCTAATAATAATAATTTTAACAATTTTTTGCATTATACAAAGAACTGAATGAATGATTGTTTTCGAGTTTAGAGCTAGTAGGTAGAAGTTTCGTTTGCTAGGACTATTGATGTTATTGCGAAATAATAGAAAATATGCGAATTGTGAGCGAAAGGTTAGGAAGGACTTATAGTCATCGTAGCACAACAATAAGCGAATTTAAAAGGTACTAAAATGGAACGGAAACCATAAAACACAACACGGAACATAAGTAGTATGTTAAAGTTTTTGGGTAGATACACAAATCGTGGTTAAAATGTAACTAGACGGGAAGAACGTGAAGCGTTTTCTGAAAATAAATACAAAATTGAATCACAATTTATTCTGCTTCTGATTTTCCTTTCCCATGATTAGCTCTGTTTCTGGAGCTTGTAGGTGGGCATGAACGGCACGTAGTAGGTCCACTTCCAGCGCCGAATAGTCTCCATTCCATAGGGGAAGTCAAAGTCGGTGGCTGTGCCATCGTTGACGTTGTCATCGCCCAACGGCATCTCCTTCGCCCACTGAATGAGACCTCGTTCCTCCGGCGTTCCAGGAATCAGGTTGTCCAGCAAACAGCCTAGGACTCCGCCCACAAGAATAGTGGTTCCCAGTAGCACCGACAATGTGGAGTCCACGGTTTTGTTACCAGTATCTATGGCTCCCGGGTTTTGCTGCATCCAGCGGCACAGCACCATGGGGAAGAAGATGGACAGTCCCAGGATGTAAAGGTTCCTGGCGGATCGCAAGTCCACATATTGCAGGGTAGACAGGCCGAAGGCTATAATCATCCCGAACATTACGCAGAATATGCCGCCCACTACCGAGTCCGGAATTAGGATAAAAATAGCTCCAAACTTTCCGATCACGCCCTGCAGAACCATGATAAGGGCGGCCCACTGTATAACGCGACGAGATCCAATCTGTAAAAAATTACCATTAGTTTTCTAATGTTAACTCCAAACTAAATATAGATACCCACCAGGAAGTCTGTTCCCAATCGATGGAATGAATAATGAGTCGGCGATAAGTAATGCAGCTAAGATTACATCTTACCTTGGTCACACCAATGGCGCCCACGTTCTCTCCAAAAGTATTGGTCCCGTTGCCCGCTCCCCACAGCCCAGCCAGGACTGTGCCCAATCCCTCGGTGCCAATCCCGCGATTGATCGCATGCAGTGGGGGCGAATGGGCGCCGGACATCTGAGATACTGTGGGATAATAACTCAGAGACTCCACGGTGCAGGCCAGCACTCCGGCCAACATGCCGAGCACTCCGGAAAGCGTGACCGACGGCCATCCAAACTGACCCGGATACGGAATGTAGAACCACTTGGCACTGGTGAGGACATTAAGGCGCACATCTGTTCGAGAGGGATGAGACGGAGGGAAGACGTCGGTAGCCGTAAGTATGCCGCACAAGCCCCACATTATCATGATGGTCAGCAGGACAGGAAACAGGCGGAACAGCTGGAACTGGCGTACCTCCAGTCCGTGGCCTTTGCGGTAAGCCGGAACCGGGACCGAAACATTGGACATGATCTGCGAGAAAAGCGTCAGCATGCCAGTGGTGCTGTGTGGATGGGGAAAGCAAATTCAGTCTCTTTAAACTTTTCTCTGCCCAAAAGATCTTACCCGACAGCAATGCCCCAATGCTTCGAGGCAGTGTCCGCAGCGTGCTCGAACAAGGTGAGACCCACCAGCGAAACTGTAGGCACGATGGTCAGCGGGGTCACATACTTGAGAATCTTGCCCACCAGTCCGGTATATCCTAGGATCACCTGCACCATGGCGGATACGGCAATGGCTCCGGACAGCTCCCGCATGCGCACCTGCCACAGTTCCTCGCGCTCCACGTCATCCATGGCGTCCATAACAGCCTGGTCAGGGCACTTCCACTGAGGAAGGGACAAAATGGCCAGGGTGGGAACCAGAAACGATATGGTACCGCCCTGGACAATGGGCAATCGGACACCCCAGGTGGCCTGAAAGTAGGTCACGATCCCGGTGACGAAGATCATGGTGGATATAATGATGCCCCGATTGGCATCCTCGTCTGACATGCACAGCGCCGGCGTCAGAATAAACGGGATGGAGACAATGGCCCCGATCATGGTTAGGTAGTGCTGAAAGGCCAGAAAGATGCTCAGGTACCATGGCGGATTGTCGTTGATGGCGTAGAGCAGTTGGGGGTTGGACTTCTCCTTCGGTTGAGTGTTGGTTTTTGATGCATCGACCTGGTAATCGGAGCAAAATTGCTCATTAAACTTCATCCAGCATAAATGCAACATGTATTGTTCTATAAAATCCAAATACTTATTAATCTCCAGAGGATTAATTAACTATCCTAAGGTTGCAAATTAGAACCTCTATAACGATGGCTGCGTAGTGTAATTATTTTTTTATTAATGCTAATTTTTATTTACTTATGTTAATGAGTAAGTTTTTAGTATCAGGCGTATAAAGATATTCCGACTTTATATTGTACAATTGTGGTGTGCGGGAAATTCATTGTTTTATTTATGAGACTTGCAATTACATTTTGAATTAATCTGCATAACTTTATGGCCGAGCAGGAGGGCTTAGCCTAAGCCCAGTTTGAGTGACGGCTCGGATCGCCAATCGTGATTAATTGAGCGTGAGTATCAGTGCTACAATCGACGAAAGCCGGGCTCTCAGCAATTTTAATCAGACCATAAATTAGTATCTGATTAGCTGGACAGTTACTAAATCATTGTGCTGCCGATGTCCAGCATTGTTGACTGAAAGGTTTGGCGCGCATAATGCATATAACAAATTGCAGTCGCAGGCAACTACCCACTGCCTTGATACATGGCAATATATTTGAGATTGAACTGTTAATTGGGGGGTGTTATCTTTCCGGATTCCTCCGTCGAATGTGAAAAGAAATTTAATTGGCAAATAAACATCAATTGAGCTTTAAGTGCAGTTGATAGAAGATAAAAAAATACAAAGAAAATAGAAAGAACACCGAAAGACCAAAATTATGCTAGAACTTTGAACGCAGTCCTCTTACATAAACCTGCGCGGATTTATGAAACCCCTAATATTAGATGTGTGTGGAGCCCCAAAACTTACGCCCTCCTCCAAGGTAACACTGTTTAGCTCCATGATCAGACCAGCTCCCAGTTTATATCCCCCATAAAACAATTTAGGCAACTGAACGATAAAACTCTCGAGGAATACCACCCGACACGACAACCGATCTCACCAAAGTCCCGCGACTCAATGGCAAGATGTACATATATCACCCAGCTGTCGAATTTCCCTCGACTCGCTAGCAGTTAAATCGGAAAGCTCTTGGAGAGTGCCAATGCCTTTTAATGAAGAACAACAAACAGCATCAATTTAATTTATGGGTTCTCTCAATAAAAGCTGCATCTGTATTTCATTTCTGGGTTTCCTTTAATAAAATGTTACCCCATTTTAATTCCATGATTTTAAAAAAGAGGCAAACACATTTCAGGCTTATCTGAAATACTTTGGCTGAAGGCTAAAGGGTTAACTTATTATTTTACAGTTGTACTTCAAATTCAAAATAAAATCCCGCGAAAAATACCAACCGGGTATCAGTGAACCAGTACATATGTACTAGTTCCAAATGGAACTAGTTTCAGAAACTTTGGCGGATTCTTCCCAGATTCTTTTAAAGTATGCCAGATACGAATCCGATAACTGGTATTAATAATATCAAACTATTAATAAAATCAATAAAGACCTCGCAAGGTTTACAAAAACTTAAAAATTCATTTTTTACCAATTTTTGAATGCTGACAAACAATTTAGCGGAATTTTGGAGAAAAGTGTTGATGGGGATTATTAGAGAAAGGTTTCCTTATTTTTTAAGGTATCCAAGATGATATTCTGGTGACTGTTAATAAAACTATAGTCATCGCAAGGCTCACAAATCCTTAAAAATACATTTTTACCATCTTTTGAATGCTGCCAAAAAATTTATCGAAAGTTTGGTGAAAAAGTGCTAATGGGGTGCGATGGAGAAAGGTTTCTAGATTCTTGAAAGGTATCCAAGTCGAGAATCCGATGACAGCTTATAAAAATAAAGCCTTCGCAAGAGACATAAAACCTTAAAAATTCATTTTTACAATCTTTTGAATGCTGCCAAAAAATGTATCGAAACTTCGGAGAAAAGGTGTTGAAGGGGATCGATAGGGAAAAGTTTGGTGGAAACTTTTGTGGAAAATTGTTAAGGGGATCGATGGAGAAAGGTTTCAAGATTCTTTCAAGGTATCCAAGTCTAGAATCAAATGACTGTTTATAAAAATATAGCCTTCGCAAGAGACATAAAACCTTAAAAATTCATTTTTACCATCTTTTGAATGCTGCCAAAAAATGTATCGAAACTTCGGAGAAAAGGTGTTGAAGGGGATCGATAGGGAAAAGTTTGGTGGAAACTTTTGTGAAAAATTGTTAAAGGGATCGATGGAGAAAGGTTTCAAGATTCTTTCAAGGTATCCAAGTCTAGAATCAAATGACTGTTTATAAAAATATAGCCTTCGCAAGAGACATAAAACCTTAAAAATTCATTTTTACCATCTTTTGAATGCTGCCAAAAAATGTATCGAAACTTCGGTGAAAAGGTGTTGAAGGGGATCGATAGGGAAAAGATTGGTGGAAACTTTTGTGGAAAATTGTTAATGGGGATCGATGGAGAAAGGTTTCAAGATTCTTTCAAGGTATCCAAGTCGAGAATCAAATGACTGTTTATAAAAATATAGCCTTCGCAAGAGACATAAAACCTTAAAAATTCATTTTTACCATCTTTTGAATGCTGCCAAAAAATGTATCGAAACTTTGTACGGAAAAGTTTCCTTATTCTTTTAAGGTATCCAAGTTGATAATCTGATGACCGTTTTGTAAAAATATAGCCCTCGCAATCGACACAAAACCTAAAAATTAATTTTTACCATCTTTTGAATGCTGCCAAAAAATTTATCGAAACTTCGGAGAAAAAGTGTTGAAGGGGAAACTTTGGTTGAAAAGTGCTAATAGGGTTCGATGGACAAAGGTTTTGTATATTCTCGAAAGGTATCCAAGTCGAGAATCCGATGACTGCTTATAAAAATATAGCCTTCGCAATGGACACAAAACCTTAAAAATTCATTTTTACCATCTTTTGAATGCTGCCAAAAATGTATCGAAACTTCGGAGAAAAGGTGTTGGAGGGGATCGATAGGGAAAAGTTTGGTGGAAACTTTTGTGGAAAATTGTTAATGGAAACTTCGGAGAAAAGGTGTTAAAGGGAATCGATAGGGAAAAGTTTGGTGGAAATTTTGTGGAAAATTGTTAATTGGGATCGATGGAAAATGGTTTCAAAATTCTTTCAAGGTATCCAAGTCGAGAATCAAATGACTGTTTATAAAAATATAGCCTTCGCAAGAGACATAAAACCTTTAAAATGCATTTTTACCATCTTTTGAATGCTGCCTAAAAATGTATCAAAACTTCGGAGAAAAAGTGTTGAAGGGGATCGATAGGGAAAAGTTTCCTCATTCTTTTAAGGTATCCAAGTTGATAATCTGATGACTTTTTGTAAAAATATAGCCCTCGCAATCGACACAAAACCTTAAAAATTCATTTTTACCATCTTTTGAATGCTGCCAAAAAATTTATCAAAACTTCGGAGAAAAAGTGTAGAGTGGGGGTCGATGGAGAAAGGTTTCTAGATTCTTGCAAGATATCCAAGTCGAGAATCCGATGTCTGTTTATAAATATATAGCCCTCGCAATCGACACAAAACTTTAAAAATTCATTTTTACCATCTTTTCACTGCTTCCAAAAAATGTATCGGAACATCGGGGGCAAAGTGTTGATAAGGATCGAATGCACTATGGTTCCCAGATTCGTTTAAGGTAATACGATGACTTTTTATGAAAATATAGCCCTCGCAAGGGACAAAAAACCAGAAAAACTCATTTTTACCATCTTTTAAATGCAGCCAAAAAATGTTTCCAGGATTATAGGAATACCTGGAAGATTCACAGGAACCTGAGAGCGAATGGCAATCCGCCGCAATATTTTAAACTTATGTAAGTCGCATCATTTTTAAAGGTTTTTATTACATTTGTATACATTTATAAAATATTTTAAACAGTAACATAGTCGTATATTAACAATACCGTACAGTAAACCATAGTATACATTAATAAGAGCCAATAAAACATCAATATTAATCTTTGTGCCAACTTTTAGTTTTAGCCACAACGAAGCTTAGTCTACTAGAACACGAATCCTTCACGGATTTAAGTGCCCATTAAGAAACAGGTGGAAACAGTAGTGATAGATGATTAATTTAATTTTTTCGATTAACAAAAACACAAAGAAACAATCAACTTAGGTGTTAGGCAGTTAATAATATATTATAATAATAATAGAAATCAGTTATACCTAAATTGGGGACCGTATTTCGAGAATGAAACGTGGTGCTTTTTTATAAGAATGGGGTTTGGTAATTGTTTTTCTTCTCTTGCTCCTATGAATAGTTTTTAATGCGTTAACCAACAAACTTAAGATAATTTGTCACTAGAATACAAACTTAAACAGATGGCATTGGCTCACTAATAGTATTTACACATAGAATTTAAAATATTTTTTTTTTGATTTGTTTCACGATTTCACGTTTTTGTTTTTACGTCTTCGTACAAGTTCGCTGACTAGTGGTTTACTATATATACCTTTACTTATATATTTTTGTTTACACGTTAATATGTATGGGAGTCACTTGGCTAAAGACTACCTGATTTGAAACCACAACACTTATTTAAATTGCAAAAACGTTAAACCTCTAAAAATACATTCAATTCACATTTAGTTTTGTTTTTAAAATCCATCAGATTATTTACGTGGGGCTGACTCTTGGCATCTTGTATTTGTTGCTATTCATTTAACAACGAATTACACAATTTTCTATATTCATTTAGTTTATAATAGACAATTATGCTTTGTTGAAAATAGTTATCGACTGGAAACATATAATTATAGGCGCTTGGCCTTTAAGGCGGCTCCTGGCTGTCTCTGTTTTCTAGATTATTTAAAATGTTTTGGTTGAGAAACTTTTGGAATCCCCCGGCATTTTCAACACAATCAAGGTGCCAATAGTTATCAAAACTTAAATGCCGAATAACAAAAAAAACGTGTTTTTGATTACAAGGTCTTGCCCTTGTAGGTTTAGGTTTAGATTTTCATTATTTTTAAATCCACTTGGATCCTAACCATCAGATCTATGTTCACCAAAAATTACTTTAAAATGTAATAATAACTTGGACGCAGAACACCCTAAATATATTTTTAAAAACTGCCTTGAGCTTCCACAAGGACATTCCACGATCATTTTTCTAGTGTTCTTGTTTTGAGATTAATCATTTGATGATTATTCACAGAAGTACTGAGGTAGAGTTGTTCCATCTGGTAACGCCTTCGCTCCACTTCACCATCCCTGGTTGATGGCCTGCTCTAGTTTGGCCTTAGCCACTGCGGCGGCGGCTGCCGCGGCTGCCTGAGCAGCGGCCGAGTTCGTGGAGAGTGGGACACCAGCTCCTCCAGCGGCCACCACCGCCTGCTGCTTTCCGGCTGCTACGGCGGCGGCAGCGGCTGCGGCAGCCAGCAAGGCCGACGGGGTGCTGGGCATGAAGTTCACATTGATGTTGATCGGGTGCACCACTGGCATGCTGGTGTAGCTCTTCTCCAGCAGATCCATCCCGTTAAGGAAGGGCACCAGAGCATTGTAGTCAACGTTCAGGGGCACATAGTAGTTGCCCTGCCCGTGAAGCGCGAAGATGGGCACCGTAAAGGAGTGTCGCGGAGGCAGGCTCGCCGTAGTGCTGCTCGGCGTGCTCAGCTGTGCTCCGGCAGCCAACTTGGCCATGAGGGGACTTGAGTTGGAGTTTCCGTTGTGTATCTCCGACTTGATGTCCTTGAGGTCGCTAAAGTTGAAGGAGGACGGCGAGGGCTTGTCCATTCTAGGAGCGGCGTTGCTCGAGTCGGTGTGGACTTCTAGGGGGATCTCCCCGTTGGCCGCCGCTGCTGCCTCCGCCAGCTTCCTTTTCTTGGCCATGATGGGTGCGATCTCCGGCTCCGTTCCATCCTTGGAGTGCTCAGACAGAGCCTGCATATGGGAATGGTCGCTTTGCAGGTGTGGCGCCACCGGACAGTGCTCGCTGCTGGTTTCCTCGTCATGCAACTCGTGCACGAACCGCTCCTTGATGTGGTTTTTGTACTTGTAGTTGTTGTTGTGCTCCACCTCGTGCGAGGACTCCGAGTAGTTGCGCATCCTCACCGACAGCAGGCTGTCCTGGGTGTGGTGGCTGTGGGCCAGGTGGGGATGCTGTTGCAGGAGTAGGTCCCGCGGGGGCGGTGAGTGCATGTTGGAGGTGTCTGTGTGCAGAATGGGCTCTCGCGAGGACTCAAAGTCGTGGTGGCTGCTGTCCTGGGTGTGGAGGTGGTGGTGATGCGGTGCCGTCGACGTGATAACCGGGGCCTGGTGGGGTTGCTGCTGGTGGGCGGCCAGAGGCGTGGCCTTAGAAGTGGGAACTTGAGCTGCTGGGGTGGTGGAACTGGCGGCGTTGCTGCTGCTGCTGCTGCCACTACTCCCGTTGCTATTACCATTGGGGGCCCCAGGAGCCCCGGTAGCCGTGGAGTTGCTCGGCAGATTATCGGCTGGTCCTCCACTGGAAGAGCCTCCGTTAGTCATTGGCATTTTGTCCAATCCCCCGCTCGCCACTGGGGAGCCCCCGTTGGCCGTGGCAGCAACTACGGCTGCTGCGGCCACAGCTGCCGCCGCCTGACTCCTCTGCAGCTGGTTAAGGTGGTTGCGGAAGCTCAGGTCCTTGACGTCGTTGTGGTCCTGACTATGTTCCACATCCGAGGCCGAGGCGGCTCCGAGCATGTCACGCAGGTGGCACAGCGGCGGGTGGTACGCCTGATGGGGGCTTCCGCTGGAGGCGCTCACATTGTCCGGCATATGGCAGCTGCGCGTCGACTTGTAGCAGTCCGCTGCGGATGGAAAAAGGAGGTAGTTAATAAGATATTTTTGAGGATCTCCTTATGAGCGGATCGGTTTGGGGGACTAGAGGAAACCTTCGCAATCGGCACAGACCCTGTGCACCTGCGACAGGTGCTTCTTCAGGTTGTACGACCTCTCTCTCTTCAGATTTCGGCCGCATGCCTTGCACTGCACATAGACCTCGTCTATGGCATCGAAATACTTAAGGAGATTGAACTTTCCCTTTCTTGTGAAAACATTCATTGTATTTCTGGGATAGGATGGGAGGAAAACTCTCCGGAAACTCCGAAAATGTTTGAAAATGAACTAAGAAACAAGGCTACTGTAGCAACTACAGCAGCGGGTGCTGCCTCTAAACAAATCAAAATATTTATACTTCCCCTCCCAAAAATTGATCCGCCCACTTGAAGCAGCACACTCACTCTTGAACATCTCGTCGATGTGCTCCTGGAGCCGGCCCAGCAGGCGATGGCAAAAGTCCTGCATGTGGATGTCGTAGAGGAACTTGGCCGCCTCCTTCATGCAGTCCATGTAGCCGCTGCGGTAGTCGCTCTCCTTCTGCTGGCACTCGCTCTGCAGGTGCTTCAGGTGCCGGATGGCCATCTCGATGATCTCGGTCTTCTCGATGCGGCCACGCCCCTTGCGCTGGTACTGCGGCGGGATGAGTCGGGACAGGTCCGCCAGGCAGGAGTTCATGCGGTCGCGGCGCCTCTTCTCGATGATGCGGTGGGAGAGTGGATCTTGCTGTGGAGTCGAAACATACTCGTAATTAGTGACACGAAACACAATAGCACGGGCTTTGATCAGAGCTAGGGTTATAGAGTGGGCAGACCCCTGACCTAAGTGATTGTTCCATATTATTTTTCAGTTTTATTTATTTTTTCTAATTTTGGTTTTATTTTTTATTTTTTATTCGATTCTTTTGCTAACAATAAAAAAGGGTCAAAAGTGGCGGCTGCGTCGATGGCGGCGGCTATCAGCCTCAAGGTCGTATTGCCCGTGTTTCTTGTGGGTGGTGATTTTTGGTTGTGGTTTTTGGTGGTGGTGGCGGGTGAGTAACAGACAATTGTGTGATAATCCAGGCGCTGCTCTAAAGCTCTTTTGATCCTTTGATCTTGTCTCAGTAAAACTGCCTTTACTGCTTTCGATTTTTTCGAATTTTCAGAGTTCAGAAATGTGATTTCGCGAGTTTTGAGTCGCTCTAAAATTTTAATATTTACCCTCGATGTTTTATTACGTCTTCCGGTGGCATATTCAGCATCGTCCTCGCTGTATGCCGTGGCGGATGTTGAAAAATTTAAACTAGATTCTGTGCAATAAGGAAAACTGGAGACAGCTGCTTCGCTATAATTCGTTTCGATATGCAAAAAGAAGTGAGAAGGAAGGATAAAGAAACACGATAAGTCCAAATCTTGTTCAAAATGTTTGTATATTATTTGTATATTTTTTTATTTTGCTTCTAATTTGTTCTTCAGATTTTTGTTTGTTTTAGTAATGCATTTATTAGGCGCATCATAACTTAACCTTACTTAGGCGTAGTGACTAAAACTACTTAATGGCTAGTATTAATAGGTAAGTGTTATTAAGTAATGTATATTCAGACACGATGGCTGAAATGGTAGAGAGAAAACAAAAAGGATTAAATGATGTTGAGCCAATTCGATTAGAGTTCAATGACGTCGCCGCCTCGGTTAGTAGCTCTCCCCAAAGGTGGCCGGCCGATTCGCTGGCTAAAATCAAACGAGCGGTTTTGTTTGGTTTTTGTTGTAATAAAAACGGGTGAAAATGCCTTAAAGTACAGTCCTTAAGAGCTACGTCCTTGTCCAGGCTGGCGATCTCTCACAGTGACACCCACGCACGTTTACAAACTAAAGCTTCAGGATAGGGTGTGGATCTTGAAAGGGTCGCCTCGCCTACTGCTCATTATTGAGCATCGCCAGATGCTTCTACCAGCACATCCCCACACGTTTTCAGCCACATTCTCCATATGTGAGGGCATCTAATTTTAGAATACACGTTTTTATAGCCATGTGCCGAAAAAAATATATTAAAATCAAATAATAACGAGCACGGCAAACAAGTGGGGGGAAAATATTGGTTGCCAAGCGCCACAGAGGCAGACATCGTCCCACACGGACTTCGAAACCCATTGAATGCCAATTTCTCTAACCAAAACAAACCACTGGTCCGCGGGGGCACAGTCAGTGGCATCACGAAGACGCCCAGGGATCGGGCCAGAAAGCGCTAGAAGACCAAAACCAAAATAACAGCACAACGAAATAGAAACAATAATAAGTGCCATGGTTTTGGGGCGATAAGCGGCGACAACAAACAAGCTGCACGCACACACAAACCATATACTACATAGCGGAGTGTTTATCCGCTGGTATATGGCCAGCGATACCAGAAAGCACCAGTCCCTGGCGCCTAGAACTTGTTTATCGGATCGACCCCTCCCCCTCGACCGAAAAGGCGTCAGCAACTTGTTTTCATCTCGGCGGTTAGCACAATTTGCTGAATTCGATTTGTAAACCATGGCCAATTATCGCCGCGGCCAACACTGCGTATGAGTAATGCAAACAAGGTGCCTGGCTTGGAATTCAGATCGTGACTTCAAAAGTGAAAACTACAGGGCAGGTAGCCTTATTCTGGGTTCAGAGAAGAGCTACCGCTTGGAACATAGTTCTATCGGCAGAAAAACATTTCCGCGTTCCCGTGAACAGGGCATGTTCTCAGTTTACAAAACGGTTCACAGAGCAAAGTGCACAGTGCACAGTGCACATAAATAACGACAGGCAGGGAATTCAAGAATCACTCGCTTGATTCATGAGAAAATCGGACCAACTACCATGTTGGCAAGATGCCGCCCCTCGGACGGCTTACGTTTGTGTTTACGTTTCTGCTTTTTGTTTGTCGTCGCACTATTAAGTAATTGGCACACAAATGGCGAATCTACAGGTAGTCTGCGCCACCAACCCTGCGATGACGACAGTTCCGCCGATCAGTCGCCACTGGGCTGCCAAAGGCATGGACAGCGCTCCCAGTACATTTCCCTAAATGCGCTCCTAGCACGTTTGAGTACGCATGAATCGGCGATAATTAGCCCATGTGCTGGCCGAGGTTGAGCCGTAATTTATGATATTTGTTTGCACACGCTCTCCATAAATAAAATGTACATTCTACGCCCTCCGGTTGGAGTATTCCAGTTTTCTGTCCAACCATTTCCTGTACTTATCGGAGGTGGTTAAACCTTAAGATTAGATTGCGGCCACACGTGACGAGTTTTCTGGTCACTTCGAGTGCCAATAATAGTGAAACAACCCATTGATATAGCCGAATACAACTAGTTCTGGGCTGGACTTGTTCATCTAATCGCGACAGGGAAAACCCACCGACCACTCTCCCAAACAAAGAATTGCCTTACACAACCCTAGACGACGTCAGTGGATCTGGCAATTATAATGTAAGATCTGAGCACTCGTATCTCACCGAAAATCGAAACTCAATCAACGAAAAGTGTCGCTCTCTGTTGACTCACACTCGGCGGTGATTCATGGAAACTTTGACGATGCTAAGAGCATAACAATGCCCGCAGAAAGACAAATTTATTGTGCACAGAAAGAAAAAGCACATCAAGTTCCAATTGCTCACAACTACGGGAGACAGGAAATCTCTGAAAATATTCCTACTGTTTAGTGGAAAACCACCCGACTGATGGCCCAGTTTATGGCCGTTTTTCTCCGTGTATTGATTTACACAATTCAGATGCTCACTGCGGACAATCGAGTCACTCAATGCCACAAGATCTGTGTCACAAAAATTTCCATATCGACATTGGGCAATGGAAATCCGCGTCTAGAATTGTGAAATCTCCGAGGGCGACGCAGATGCCGGCGATGCCGTTGAGCTAATGTGAGAGCGAGGGAAGTAAATCAGAACAAGTGGAATGACTAGCGGAGATGCCGTCTAATTAGCGAAGTGGGTGTGGCTGCTCTCGCCTGGTGGGACGACCTTGGGCGCTAACCGCTAACCGCTTCGCTGATAAGATAAATCACGAATATGGGAGGCTAGATTAGCGCCAATTACGCGGGGCAACTGCAGTGGGGCGCATCTGATGCTCGGATGCGAGGAGCAGGTGATCTGGCTCACGTGATGGCCAGCTTTCCGGGCCGTCAGCTCTCTCCGACTAACTGGCACGTGATATAATCGGTTTTGGCCAAAGTGCAAAGACCAGAAAGTTCAGCCCACAAAGTGCTGCATAGGCGCAATTCGACCCGACCCGACTCAGTTCGATGAAATGTTTATGCCAGCACCACTACAAACGTGTGCACGTGCCGGATGGCTTGCTTGGCAACAGATTGTGGGTTTGGACTTGGAAGCGAACATGGAACATGGAATGAAATTGGGGCTGGCCTCATAGCGAGGGCAACAATCCCCGACAAATTGCTCTCTGGCGTGCTGTCTAAGCGAAAAACCACGCAATTCGACTATAAACAGACACACACGCGTTACACATTCGCAGATATAGATACAGATACAGAATATCTGAATTACTGATACAGATACTGTTGCACGAATCAGATGCGAAAAGGCAATCGGGGGTCTTTGAGGGATTATACGCCCAGTGCCGCCAGAATCAAAAGGAAGGAAGGTCTGTTTCCGAACTGAGAACTTCTCAAATATTCCCCCGCGTCTGCTCTGGATTCCAACGCGAATCTGGCATCCCACATCTATGGAGCTCGACTGAAATAATGACCGCACTCGCCACTCGCCATAACTGGGTCAAAAGACACTCACATCCATCTATTTAAATCGTTTAGCGGCAATCAAATGCACTGTGTCATGAGTCACAGGCCAAAAAAAAAGCAGCCAGTGCATTAATCACGGCAATCGCAAACATTCGAGTGTACTGTGCGAGTTTCACAAGATCTGCGGCACGTTTGTGCCCCGTGAGCGAATAAGAGGGGTCTGGGAACTTGCAAGGGGCAGGATGGGGGTCAGTCAGCCCCCGTCGACCGGAGAAGTAACCTCAAGGAAACGTGAACGTGTCTACGTGCCCGTACCTCGAATGCCAATGGACGACGTGGAATCGGACGATGGAAAACGACGATAAGATCGACGGAGGAACAAAACGGATCGAGATCGAGAACGGTGTTTATTGGTAGGACCGTCAACAGAACCGTCGCGCGCAGAGGCCGATATATATCCGTCCGTATAATTTATAACATTTCCCGACGCTATTTATACCGCGTAGCATGCGTTTGTTTTGACGATAAACAAGATACACTTTACCTCTTTCGAAAAATATAATTATATCTATATTGGTTTGTTATTTGTCCGTTGTTTGAATTGGAAACACTTTAGTGTAGAAGTTGTCCTGCTGTTTGCTTTGACGTGTTGTCTTGCTGAACATCAGTGGTTTGCTAAGCCTACAGGGAGGCCCCCGTAGAGGACCTCCATGTAACACTGACGTAGCCAGCAAACAAACACACTTTCTCAGAGTTCTCATGCTGCTCCAGATTCAGCTTCAGATTCAGATCCAGATCCAGATCCTGGGTGGCCTCGCGATGGATGATGCGCCGTTGACAAGATCCCGAAATCGAAAACAACGAGAGACAGCTGCGTATTATAGTATGGCTGGAAGTGGGGTGTTTGTGTGCCCCTGGAGGGTTTAGCAACTGTCTCGTCGTGCAACAAACCCGAGATCTCACTGGCGCTGGACACTGGCACTATCTTGTGGATACAGATTGAAGGTACACATGTGTGTTTTAGATACATTTTGTGCGTCACGCCCGCTCGCCACTTTATCGCGTGTTTGCTTATCTCTATTTGTTTCTCTCTGGCTCTTTTTGTATTTTGTTTTTCGCCTTTACGATGGCTGATGGCTGCCTCTGGAGCTGATTAAGATGGCAGCGCGTAATGCAAATTATAAACACTTCAGGCAAGACGAAGACGCGTGTTTACCCGCGAGTGGCACTTGATAAGAAATTCACCGCAGGAGCACCCGAATTCTGTTATTTATTATGATTGTTTTTTCCTATCACGCGTGCAGAGATTACAATTGGTGGCCGGCAGACAAAGCCAAACGATTTTTACACTTTTCTCAGTTCATTAGCGCGGCTAGACGTATAATTAAAGCGGAACACGTGACGTATGCGTAATCATATCCACTCAATCGCTGTAACTTTCCCCACAAAAAACAATCCGAGCCGAGAGCCCACATCCAAAGCCAACTGGAAAAAACCCGAAACGAAATGAAAACCATGCTAAGGCCAATCAAATGGGGCTGCATATTTGATGAGCGGTTCATTCGATTAGCCCTTGTGTATTTATAGAGGAAAACGCTCCCAGGAGCTCGGGTGTTGGTCACCGAATACCGAAATAGCCAAATAT
The DNA here is from genome assembly GCA_035047585.1 of Drosophila monieri. Taxonomy (NCBI): domain Eukaryota; kingdom Metazoa; phylum Arthropoda; class Insecta; order Diptera; family Drosophilidae; genus Drosophila; species Drosophila monieri. The sequence continues at coordinate 939,996 of JAWNPJ010000087.1, read as the reverse complement.
AATGCTCAATCAAAAAGCACAGAAACGGAAACAACATTGGCGAAGGCAGTAGGCGGTGGGCGGTGGGTGGTGGGTGGTGGGTGGTGGGCGAAGCACAACACAGAACTTGTTGACCTTCAAAAGGACACCGAGCGCCACCCACTCCTCCCCCTCGAAGCAGCGACACAGACACGTGAAATACGGTCGTGGAGCACTCCCCTCCAGCCAGCCGCTGCTGTTAACTGATATTTATAGCCACGTTTTGGCCGTTGACATTTAGGAATGCTTATTAGGACTGGAGTAAGCAATCGGCTCAAGTTATTTATCTCAACTCTGGCCACACTAACACAGACCATAAACGAAATTCAAGTTCAAAAAATAAATCCATTGCGGGCTTCAGGGAGGGGGGAGCCCAGGAAGATCACGTTTTTGTTTTGGTTGAGGTTCTGGCGTGGGCTCTGGCTTTGCCAAAAAAACAAAAAATAAAGATGAAAAATACTGCTGAGTGACTATAGCATCTATATTCCGGCTAAGAATAGCGAGTGGCGGACAGTGGACGGCGGACTGCCCACGTTTTCTGCGCCCGATTTTCGCGTTTGTTTGGCAAATGCAGGACGGCTATCTAGCTCGGCGGCTAAAAATACGCGGCCCACACATGATCCAAAAGAGATCCACACCCGATCCTGGCCAGCACGCATACAGAACAGTTACAGAAAGGCTTACGATATCTACGTACTTCTACACTAGAAACCACTAACTAACAGAGAGAAGACATCACAAAGATGATCAGCTTTGGATCAACATTGAAGTCCCTCGACACTTTATGATCTCATTTTGTAATATTTTCTCTCCGTGTGCTTAACCTAAACGCGCACAGGTGAAAGTGAGTCTGAGTTTTGGCTTCGATTTTGACTTTGTTTTCTGGGCATTGGCATTTTTGCCTGCAGTCGGCCTGCGACTTGGGCCCTCTTTATACCTACCTCTCATACTTAACCGGATGTGCGGCATGGCCGTTGGCCTCGCTCCAATAGGGCTCCATTTTGATGGTGCTCCTGGTCCCGCTCCTCGATCCGCTCCCACTCCCACTCCCACACCCACTCCTCTCCCCGCTCCCGGTGGCGCCCTGGAATCCGCTTTGGGGGACCGTGACTTGGGGGAACTGTGACTGGGTCGACGTCGTCGCTGGCTGCAGCAGTTGCAATTGCGGTGGAATGGTGGAAGTGGTTCGCTCCTCACGTCACGGCAGAAAATTCAGGAAGACAAACGCCGGGGCGAATTATGGCTGATATGGCTGAGCAAACAGGTTGGTTGTCCGACACGGCGAATTGGTTCCGGCGAAATACGCTTCTGGCTCTGTCTCTGGCTCTGGCTCTGGCTCTGGCTCTGGCTCCTCTTCCAGCTGAATTGTAGGTACTTGGTATGTCGTGGTATCACACTTGGTTGTTGCACGTCCCGGACTTTAGTTTCAAAATTAGAATGGCATTTCGGAGGGTGTTTATATTTATGTTGGAACGAGTGGAATTATACTGATAGCTCTGGCTGTTTACTCTTTTCGCTTATCAGCCTGTCTTTGTATGTGTGTGTGTTTTTCGCGTGTGCCTGTGTGAGTGCGGCGATAACGATAGCGATAACAACGGGCGACGACTACGACGGCGACGAGTTATTTTCTCCTTGGCTTGTTTTTTTTTTATTTAATAGCTAGCAGCAGCCACAAATCTATTTTGGGACATCAATTAAAGTGCACTTGTTGGAGCGAGCGAGAGCGAGTGCGAGTGCGAAAATAATGCACGAAAAACAAAGAAAACAAATAATGTCGAAAAACGTGATGGCGCGGCACTTCTTTTTCGCCTTTATTTTTGGTTTGCTGGCCTTTTTATTCGGCTGTTTACACGTTTTCAGCTTTTATGAAATTTATTTGTTTTAATAATACACAGAAACAGAAACAGAAACAGCAACAATAACTTCCTTTCGTCTCACAGTGGAATTTTACCAGCAGCACCACCACACAGATACATATGAGAGATGGGCGAACGTGCGAACGTTTTCGACTGCGTGCATGTGTGTGCGTATGCGTGTTTCACTATTAAAGCACCTGGAGGGGCCAGCTGGAGGGGCCAGCTAATTTTGCTGTTTTTTATATTTGCTCTCCCCTTTTTTTTTTTAGCCAAAAGCAGTTTGGATCACTCCGCTCGAAACACGCCTGCTCGCCACAAAAGACAGAAACGAAATGAATGAACGGAGCCTCGGCCCGCCGCACGAGACCCCAAAGAGAGAGGTTTTGCAACGCTCTTGTATCTGTTTGTGTTTGTATCTGTGTTTGTATAGGTGGGCTGCGAACGTGATTGGCACAGTGGGACGAAATCCCCAGGCCCCAGCAAATTTTACACAGGGGACTTTGGGGCAATTGGCTTAATCTATTTAAACGCTTGTTTGCTTTTTTAATTTTGAAAGAAGTATAAGAAACAGTGTTGGAAAACAGAGCGAGATCGCGAGTCAACGTGGTAAACGGTGCGTATGAGCAATTAGTGTTTATATTACGCATTCGCCATGTGAACTACTGCAAATAATGACTACTGCTACTTGAATTCCTCTTGACACCACTGTGCCTCTGATAGTTGGGGGCTGGATGACTAGACTACTTGTACAATTCACGGCACTTACACAACCGAGAGCCACACTGGCTGGCCCATTGTCTGTTGTTGCAGGCATAAATTAGTTGCGTGCGAATTATATTAATGGGCATTTGGTCAACCTAAACTGACTAAAATAATAGTAAAATAAATAAAATAATAGTAACTAAAATATCAGAAGAAGTCGACTATCAGAAGCTCAAGGCGAACCGCAGCAACAATAACACAAAAAACAGTCAGCGGCATACAATAAAACACGTGAACGTGACAAATTCCAAAGCGAAATGGGCGGCGGCTGAGAGCGAAATGTAAGCGAGAGAGAGAAGAAGAGAGCCTGGCTGATAAGCAGCACTTGGCAACAACAATCGGCACGCACACAGGCACACAGGTTCGCTCAGCGCGCAACAGTGGCGGCTGCACTATGGGGAAAAAGTTTGTTTTTTTCCATAATTTACTAATACAAATGTTAAAATAGTTGCTAATTTACAAAAGTAATACTTGGATTCTTCAGATCAACTACTTTCGAACCTAGTTTTAAAGATAGAAGGATAGAAGTTGATAAAGATAGAATGCTTCCCAAAGAAATTAAAAATATCCAATTAAATATCTTTCAAACTAGAGTTTATGACAAAAGAAAATTGCTTTTTTCCCATAGTGGGCTGTAGTTTAATAAACGAAATAATAATCATACGCTACGTTGGCCCGTCTATCCACAGCTTAGGTTTTTAATCGAGACACGTTGAGGCGAACCGAAAAAAAACAACTCAAAAAATTCGTAGCATGACGTAATTTCTCACGCGAGTCGAGCATGTCAGCTATTCCTCGATGTGGCATTCAGTTTGTTGTTGGTCACGTGTTGTTGAAATGTTTTCGCATTAACGAAACGCTGCTTTTCAAGTCGCTTTGGAGCATTCCAAAGCTCAACTAATATTTTTACAAATAGTAAAAATATTGTTGGTATAATCTATTAATAAGCCACAGTCCCAGAAACATGTCCGACTCGGCGCCATTGTACAAATTATATTATAAATTTAAAGCTTATCCAGCTAAATAAATACGAACTCTCAAAGGAATTTCCACTGTATTTCTTTGTGCTGGGCTTTTCAGTACTTTGATTGTATTTAAATGGCTCTTGTGGCTATTTTTAGCCGCCCTAAAGGTCACACTAACACACTGTCATGCACGCCGTAAGCCGCAGCCGTAATCCGTAATCCGAGATCGCTGATCCGCGATGACGAATGACATAAACGTGTCCAATTGGGCACTGGAAGCTTGCATAAGAGGTGGGGCTGTTTTTTGTTTTGGTTTCGGCATTTGCCGATCTGTCAGTTTAACTACAAGGGGCACGTGTATCGGGCATCGCATTGCACGTTACGTATACGCCCCGATTCAAGCGGAAATTACACATACGCCCCATGGGCCCAGTGGAGGGCACGTGAAATGGCACAGAGGCTCGAAAACTACCTCTACTCTTCGAGTTACTCATGTGAGGCTCATGTACTCTTATCGAAGTTGTAATATATTGACTCACTCACATGTCCGAACGTTTTTACGGTCACGTGTTGCTAATCGAGAAGCGTTACGAGGGCCGGTGAATTTCCACGAAACCTCATACATCAGTGCCATCAACGCCGGGTTGCAGTCCGTGGCAAGGGAAAGTTTACCTTCAACAATGCAGTGCAAACAGCGCCGAGCTGGAGTCGAAGACACAGCATGACAGGCCCCACTTACTGACGGTGCTGTTTTCAGTGCCGTCATTTTCCAGTAGCTTTCTGCACCCTCCCATTGGGCTTATCGGCGCTTCTTCTGGGCTTTTGTTTATGGATTACCGGCCCCACCCCCTGGGCTGCACGGCTGGAATGCAATCACGAAAGTAGCTGCTGGAGTCCGCCAACTATTTGGAGCTAACCCTTTTCAGAAATCCTAAGAGTGCCATATGCAAGAAGCGATTGAATGTAAACAAACACTAAACATATACAGTTTTATAGATAGTTCTGGGTTTTATTCGAGTAGATATTATTGAATCACTTAGGGATATCATAAAATTAACTACGACTTCCATTCTACATGGATATATATGGCAAGAAAGTCAATAACTTGATTTAATATCGATTTAAAAACTTATCAACCAATAATGAATCAGGGTTTATGAATCAGAAAATTGAGTAAGATTTTATTTTGGAGGTTTTGATTGGGAAGGGTAGTAATCGAAAAGCCAAGGGCGTGACAAAGATATGGGTTAGATCAGTGATTTTTCAGGTAGATTCTAAAAATATTTTCAAATAAAATAAGCTATAATATGTCCATGACAAAAAAATGAGTATGGTTTAGAAATACGCAAAACTTGGGAACTCATAAAAGGTCAACCATTTCACATATTTTTAGCCCCAAACGCTGATGAGTACCACAAATATATAGTCGTGAGGCAACTTTATTTTCTCCCTAGGCTCCACAAACTTTTGGCAGTACGCAAGCACTCACACCAGCTTATGAATTGGCACCTTTAGTTCACTTCAATTCAATTAGGAAGACGCATTGGCATTGACTGGATCAGCAGACCGGCAAAGGGCTAATCGAAATGAGAAAGGGCGTGCGCCGGATAATCCTTATTTATCGTAAGTGCTGGGGGAAAAGAAAGCCGACTTGCACAACAGAAGTAATACGAAAATAGTACCAGGAACTCGAACAATATAAATTAGATAGCTTACAGTAGAAATGGGCTTATCGGCTGGCGAAATTTCAATTTCAAAGTCGAGGTGAAATCAAAAATAATAAAGTGAGAAATAACAATACTGGTAATAAGTACACACATCATCGACTGATAAGAAGTGAACAAGCTCAATAAAAAATAGAAATAAAAACGAAAATAATCTGAAATTAAACCGAAACAGCAGATTCGAGTGGAACGGGTCTGAGAGCCATTATATATACTATATTGGAACACAAATTGCGATTGTTGGCGCTGCTGCTGATATTTCTATCTCGATGTTGTTGCTTCGGTTGTTAGGTTGTTGTTATGTAGATTAGAAATCTCGAGAAATGTTTATAAAAAGCCCCATAGCCCAGGGACAGGGACAGGGGCAACGACACGTGCGCTCCCAGCTGGACAAATAAAAAACAAAAAGAAACGACTATATAGAGACATATATACAGAGACACACTCCCATATAGACATTTTGTTTGTAGACGAATGGCCGGCGAGTCATGGAATAAATGCATGTACGGTGTACAGCGCCTGCATTAATTAGTCGCGAATGGGTACACTCGCGCATGAAAGTGATACTCTATCAGAAAATTCCCTAGCCCCAGTCCCCCCAGGCCCGGTGAGAGCCCCAAATGGGGCAAGTCGAGAACAACAATTGGATTTAGATATAAAATGTAATAAAAGTCAGACTAAACATAAAAATAATCTCCCACAAACAGAAGCTTAAGTTACGTGAATAATAAAGTAATAGTATATTATTAGAACCAATAAGACGAGTAATGAGGTAATTATTAAAACAACTTTTTTTTTGAGAATTACTCATTTTTTATGGACTCCTACCATGGACTGATAATCCATATATGTGGGTAGATCGGTGTAAAAGTCAATCAGAATATCAGAACCCCAATATCTGGCAATGAGTTGTAATCGTATTTTTATTAAGCCAACCTCTCCCTGGGAGTCATAATCCACGTGCATGTATGTATGCATTCAGATTGGAGCCCCCTTTTTAACTCACCCAAGCAGCTTTCGATGAATTCCATTTACCTTTAATTGATTTCGCGTTTGTTTACGGTTTCGGTTACAAGTTCTATTTCTGCCCAGCGCGCTTATGTAAAGCCGACAAATTGTAACACGTTTTGCATGCGAGCACTGCCGTTTCTGCTGTTGCTGATAAATCAAGCAGAGGCGGGTTTTGAATTTCCTATTGGACTCCCAGTCGAACGAAAATGCAAATAGCAGCAGCGACAAGGTGACGCCGCCTGTAACTTCGCGGACTCTGAGACTACAGTAAATCACCAGGTACTCGTTTACTATAATAGAGGAAACAAGCTGAAAAGTAAGCCCTACCGCCTTAAACTGGATAGAAATGAAATAAAGGCCGCTTGCATTGTTGCCAAGTCGCGCTAATGATATGCGCACCACACCGCCAGAGATATGTGCACAATTGCCGGCTTTAATGGAATTGCATTAATTGAATTTGTATGTGATACATACCCGGGGCCTCCCCAGGGAGGTGGCTTGGCGGTTACGCAGGCGTTTTGGTGGAAGGGACAAGTCAACCCCAGCCTGCCTTTTGTCAAATCGTGTGTGCTAAAAATTGGAATAAGCCAATGTCTCGCCATCCAGTCTGCTGCGCCAGTCATGCTTTCCGCTCCCGGCTTCCACGCTAGTCCTCCCACGCCTTCTGTGATGAAACGACGAGAGGCTTAGCACGTTACGCATACGCCGTGGAGGCCGTTTCGCGGCTGATAAGTCCCAAAGAACAAAGACACCAGGCATGCAATAGATGCTTCAGTTACCCTGTGTGGGCTGTCTCTGCCTCAGTCCGGTTGCAGGCGAGTGTGCTTGCGAGGTGGTTACATGCACGTGGGTGGCTAAAATGCCATTGAAAACTGACTTTGACGCAGTTCTCGGCTCTCGCCCTCCGGCAAACGGCTGTCAGCCACGTAACAAACGTGCTGGGCGCCTGTCTCTGTCTGCTTATCCCACCTCCGGCCCGCCCCCTCTATATCTGCCGTATCCGCCCGGTGTGGGTCACCACAAGGCAATTGTATGGGTACGCGTGTTCGAGCCCGCCTCACTCGGAAAAATATTTGTGGTTTTTCGATCCCACTGCTGAATATCAATCTTGACATTAGAAATAATAAAACAATTTCAGATAAATATTATCTGCCCATAGGGAGATCGATCCTTTGATCGACACCTGTCGAGGAAATCCTGTCAAGGAATCCCCGAAATTCAACACTATCTTTTGAAGAATTCATAATCTCAGGATTAAGTTGTCCGCCGGAAATACATATTTTTCGGGAAATTAAAAGAAAAGGAATGTGCTATTATGGGCAATGACTTTTTTTTGATAGTGTATGGGGGGAGTGGGGAGACCAGCTGCTTGATGACTTGAATTTCATGGTCTTGAAAGGCACTGGACTTGACACATGTATGGGAAAATCATGAACAGCTTCCCCCCTGCTACTCTGCGACGCAGAAAGGCAAAACAAAACTTAAATAGAATCACAAAGGAAAACCAAAACAAAACCCAATCCGAGTGCAGTGCAATAAGTTCCAGGTTATGGCTAGCTGACTGCTAGCTGCGCTAATGTGCAACACGTGTGCACTTCGCTCACCTGAGCTACCCGAGTGCCTTGCCCAGGTAATTAAACCGAGCAAATGCAGGAAAAAACGAGAAAAATAGTAAACAAGCAGCGTAAGAGGCAGCCAGCCACTTTTATTGCTTCATTCCTGTCAATATATTGTTGTAATTATGGCAAAGTGTTAAAATGCAATTCGCAACAAATTAATTAGCAGGGAATGCGCAACAAATTGGTCACGTTTTCGACGAAAGCGGAAAAATGCAAGGCGAATCTATTAGCCATAACTGACAATGAGCGTGAAGTACGTGAAAGTTGTTCTTAATAAGCGGAAAACTAATAAACATCTTGGGTCAGCAATTTGAATTTACCGCCATTATAATTGACAATGGCCTAAACAAACTGCGGCCATTTACCAGCACTAATCCAGCATCAGCTGTTGGTGTTGCCAACCTCGAACACTTGTGGCCATATACAACACTGTGGCCAGCTGCTGGCTGCAACGAATTATTATTTTTTTGTTTTTACCATTTAAAGTGGAGTTTTTAACAGGGAAATCAAGAGGATTCCGGTCTGGGAGTGTTCCAAAGGAGAGCTGTGAGCCAGGAGCAAGAGGAGGCTCGCGAGGAGTGTGCATCGGTAAAGGCAGTCCCTATATTTTGGGGCCGGAAAATGTCAGCGAACCGATTGGTTGCCAGGCAACGAAAAAAAGCCCAAACACAACAGCCAGTTACGTTACGTTTCCTTACACTTCCTTCCGGTCCCGTTACTGCGCCGTAATCTCCAGTTGAAAAACCCCACCATTGTCATCAGGAAAATAGGAATACCTCTCCCATCGCAGGAACCCCAGCTGCGGAAACAAACCAAAGAAGAGGCTCTGCTTTCGATTCCGGAAAATGCGCCGCTAACCGGGGGATTTCCAGGAGCCGTGCTCCTTCACTCTAATGGTAAGTTCTAGATTCCAAGATTACATGCTTCTAGAATCTAGCTTAAAAGCCTGCCACCACCCCCTTTGGCCAGCCAATTACCAGCTACAAATAAACTTTTAAAAAGCAAAGTCAAAAGATCAAAAGCGTACGAAAGTTTTCTCATTTTCAGCCAGCCAGAATTTTCATTGAACGAGAAAATGAGAAAATTACCCAACCAGCTCGTCAGCCAGCGAGCCAGTCAGGCAGCGGGGTTTCCGCATTTTCATTTGCGCCTTTTCCCAGGCTCTTGGGCCTCGTCCTCGGCCTCGGAGTTGTGTTTCCATTTAAAGACAATTAAGTCGAGTCCTTGCGGCGGCCGAGCAATCCGTCGAATCTGCCAACCAGCCCGGCTGTCAGTCATCCCCTTGATCCTGCACCCTCGCCAGTTGTCCTTGCCCCCGCCTCCGCCGGCTCACCAGTCCATATGGAGTGTGCCATGGCCGGTTGCACATTACAGCGAGTCCTAGCGCCAGGTGTAAACCGTCCATCTACAACTCCAGCTGCACTGAGAAAATTAAATCGAACTTATAAACAGAAATGCTATGGTGCATTATTAACCATAAATAAGTTTTATTTTTATTTAGATTTTAAGGCGAAGTTTTTAAGACTAGGCCTTTTGAAAACTTTTCCAATCGAAGAACAAATTATTAGAAGAAATAAAAAATAAAAAAAGGAAGAGCAAATTATTTTCAAATTTAAAAAATTCGAATTCAGTGTACAACCATCCTCCCGTGCATTTCCGCTTTGCTGCCTCGCAATGTGTCCTGCTTCACTGCCGTCGTCTTCGTCTCGAAAATAGACGTGGGATGGGTATGGGAAGCGGGAAGGGAGAGGGAGAAGGGCAAGGACGCGGGCGCGGTGGGAGGGCGGGGCAGGACACACAGGCACATGCCGCACGCCCAGTGAGCGAGTGCCATATTACATTCATCATCTTCATTTGATGAGTCCTGTCCCGTCTAATGAATGTCAATTTGGCCATCAGTTCCAAACTGGAACAGGAAAGGCGGAATTTTTCCATTGCAAAAGGTGGAAATCGAGCAACAAAAGTGGCAATAATTTGTTAGTAAGATGTGAGGAAGTTTAGGGAATCTATAATATGTTTAGGGATTGCTGTTCCCATAAAGGTGAAAGGCATTCAACTCTATAAGTAAACATCATTAATAAACCTCCCTGGTTAACCAACAAAAAATGCATAATGTTTGAACCAAGGATCAGGGATCAGGGCATCTGCACCTCCGCTGTAATTTGTGTGTCCTGGCACCACTTGTGAGTCCTGTGCCGCACACATGTTGTGGCCAAGGGCGGACCTGCTGCAGCTATTAGGTGCATTTTCAGAATAGGAAAAGAAAGCGTCACGCTGTCTGAGCTTGGGTCGCCCACCTCAGCCCTCACTTTCCACGGTCCCTATGCCAACGCAGCTGCCGCCGGGCGGGTTGGCATTAAAAGGGGGTCAATGGCATAAGTTGGCCGAAAGTGCAGCGCCCACACTCCTACCCCTTTCACGTTGAATAATTTACTTTGGAACGATATATTTTTGGAGGGGTACAGTCGGATTTAATGTTGTCACAAACCCAACTACTTGCAGGCCAAATGAAGAATATGGTTTGTGGTTAGCAGAGCTAACATATACAATAAAAACAGAGATAAAACCATTCCAATATTGAATACAACCAAGCCGTGAATATAATATTAAACTCTACAGAAGACAAGAGCTAAAGAGCCAGTTTCAGAAATCGTATTGCATCTGTTACTGAGTAAAAAGTCCTGGGAACATGGGCTATAGCACGCACCAAATGCGATTGGTATTCAAATGAGCCACTCTCCTGCCATAGGGTCCTTGCAACGGCAAGTGGCTGCAGCCTGCAGGCTACAGGCCAAAACAACTCTGCAGCCATTCGGAGTGCATTTGGCCAACATCCTATTACCAAACTATAAACTATCAACCCCCTGTTGGCCATTGTCATTGCCAGCCTGTTCAGTGTTCAGTTGATTTTGGTTCGAGCTGCTGCTTCGGCTCAAAACTGCTTCCAGCGTTCCCAGTTCACAGTTCACAGTTCACAGTTCACAGTGTTTCCTGGCCGCGGATGGCTAAAAAGTTTTCCCCGCTTTGGTAGTTGCATGTTCACGCTCGAACAAAACAGACCGCAGTTGGAATAGCAAGCAGGACTCCCAGTGCATACATAACGGTAACTACATTATGGAAAATCCTCACCTAGAGAGAGAGAGTGAAAAGTCGGTGAAAAGCTATGAAAAGCCAAGAGAGAGCTGGCGAAAATATCCCGAAAATTTATTTGATCGATAATTCGGCGTTGCGCGTCCTTAGTGATTTATTTCCCTTTGAGGGCGGGCGGGGAGTGTGGGTGGGTGCTGTGCAGGTGCATACTGTACAGGTGTAAACAGTAAACAAGAACAGTGCCGTGTGGGTGTCGTGACTAGGAAACTTCCCTCGACTGGCGACTACGAGACTGCACTTTTCACGCGTCAAATTTATGAGCTCGCTCACCCGCTCGGCGATTCGTTTCGATTCGTTTGGTTTGATTTGTGCACTGAAAGTCCCGGCGCAGGCACTTTGAGTTTCCGTCCGGGCAACGCATTACCGTCCTTTCCCGGCCCCTGCCTTGCCACTACTTGCCACGCCCCCGACTCCCCAGTCTCGGCGTCGTTTATTGTTTATAAACAAAACTTTGAAGCGCAACTCCAGACTAGGAGTGACGTACGCCGGGTCGTTGCTTCTGTCCACGCTTTCACAGGGGTACCTGCTCCTCTCCTGCTGCGCCCACCCCCCGGCCAGTATCCTGTTCGATTCCTCTGTGGTCCCGTCTGGCACTCCAGGACTCCATAACTTATTTACCTCTAGCCGGTTGCCCTGAGAACAAGTGCATGTGGCAAGTGCAGAAGTGCCACGAAAGGCCCAGGAAGTGTGAAAGTTAGAGGCAGTGAATCTTAAACAAACCTTGAAGGAAGGCTTGATTGAATTAATTTTGAGACTGGTTGTGGGAGACTGTGTCTCACATCAATAACTTCCATTTTGGGCCCAATCTTGGACCGTTTAAGTGCAATTATAATCATAAATATTCAGACAACAAGGCTGACATTCAATTGATGATGGAGTTGTGCCAATGATGAAAGTCCTTTGAAAGTCCTCGAATGTGCCTTACTTGGAAAAAAACAACAAACTTTAAATTAAATGGGCAGAGGCGTGATAGCCGCTGGCCGAAAACTCAGGAATGTTGTGGGATTATGTAAGTAATGGAAAATCTGCATTCGCGAACACTTCCCCCAAGCTCTAAGCTCTCACTAAGGATAATTAAACTTCAATAGTATCAGCCTCAGGCCAGGATTTGGGCATCCTGCTAGCATTTTCTTTTCCATCAGTTGTGTTATGGTAATTGAAGGTCCATTTCCATCAAATATTCACTTTAGAGAGTTGAGTTCAAGCCTTTTTACTCTGTTAGTCAAACTCTGTCTTCCGAGCAGTCTTCTGTACTTTGTGCCCCCAAGATGCCCGCCCAGGAGTGCCGCGGCACTTGGGGCAAATACAAAATGGCCGCCCGAAAAAATACGTCGCAGTACACAATAGACATCCTCCGCATACAATTCCTCATGTATATGTATGCTATATAGATATTTTTATGCTTCTGCTGCTGCGAGGAGAACAAAGCAATGAGGAAATCAAAGCAAGAAGAAATACCTGCGAAAAGTTTAATTTCATAGCAACGCCCTAGCGGAAGCAGCAGAAATCAACCACCACCACCGGCGCCGCCACCGCACCACCTGGGAGCGACAAAGGAGCCGGAGGAGGGTGGGGGTGGTTTGCGGGGAGGGGGCGCAGGTGGAATGGGCGTCCAAGCGCCTCCCTATTATTGAAGACCTGCTCTTTGATTGCCGACATGCCTTGGTGAATTTTTGAGAAATTTCACTTTCCTTTGCAGCATTCCTCAGATGGAGGAATATTGCATTTTATTGGAGAGTTCGTTATCCTTCCATATATGTGTGCTAACTGAAAATGGCAAGTCTACCCTAAGTAGGCAGGTACTTTAATTCCCAAAAAATATTCCAATCAACACAATACCAATACGTTAATTGAACCAACTAATTAGATCCCTACTTTTTTCCAGCTACCGGAAGTAGAGTCCTCGGACCAGAAGAAAACCTAAACACCGCCATTGCCTTATCTCTTGAAAGAGAGACAGAAACTTAGGGATTAGGGGATAGGAGTAGGGACAGCGAGCTTACTAGTCATCGAATTTAGAGCACCGAAGGTGCAGAACGACCTGAAAGGGATTTCCTCCTCCACGCACCCAACCACAACACAAACCAATGACCACACGCCTGGCCCCGCAGCGCCAATTTATCATCTCGACGCGCTCCGCCATAGTGGATGCCACCTCTCCGCCTGAGGACCCTGCGGAGGAGCAGCTGACTGTCGAGGTGGAGAGCGCCTCCGCCGCGAACACCTCCGACTCGCCGGCGCCCACCGAGGAGTTTGAGTTTTGCACGGAAGATGGAGTCGTTGTCTCGGCCACCCTGGAGGATGTTATGACGCAGGTGAGGCTTCGTGGGGCTTGCTTCGATTGCTTTAATGATTTCCCTAATGAATGGCTCACCCATCTTCTATTCCCGTTAAGAACTGTCAGCTCCTGCAGAAGAAACTAGGGGACGACGACGACACGGGAGCGGGAACGGGCAACGGCAGCGATCAGCTGGAGGTGATCCGCGTGGTCCTGCCCATGGATGCAGGGGACTCCAGCAGCGAGGCCCACCTCCACGGACATGTGGTAAACAGCACCAGTGACGCCATCGGAACGATAACCACCACGGAGCCCAACGGCACCACGGTGACCCATTCGATCCCCATCCACAGCATGGCCGATCTGAGTGCCCTGAAGGACGGAGTGGATCTGGCCCAGCAGGTGGCCAGTGGTCAGGTGACCGTGGTGCAGGCCACCGAGGACGATGATGGAACGCCCTTCATCACAGTAACTGGTGAGTGTCGTAGCCATCTATTTTATCTCCAAAGCTTTCGGAAATTAAAAGTTAGGACTCATCAGTCTCGTTTAAATTGTTAAAAATCCTTGAAAAAAAACAAGCGTAATCCGTTATCCGGATATCCGTAGTCAGCATAAATCGGATACTGGTGCTTACCTATCGGCTCCGTTTGTTTTCGAAATCAAAACCTTGATGTGCGAAAGCAGATGGATAAAAATCAATCTCGACTCTCGGATGTTACTTTTTTAATGAGCGAAAAAACTGCAGAGCCGCAAAAAAGCGTATGTCGCGCATTTATTCCGGGTGATAGCGACGAGCGGGAAATCCTGCGGGGAATCCTGTTTGCAGGAGCGGCGGTTGTGAAAATCAAAGTGGAAACCGGTGCCGAGGAGAAAGGGGAACGCGGAAAACAACAAACTGCAAACAGCAAAAGTCGCGGCTTTGTAAACAAACATAATGACAGGATCAACATGTCCCTGAGCTGAGGGAGGGCGGGGGTAGGCAGGAGCTGACTGGAAACAGGACCAAAATCCGGGCCCGGACCAGCTTAAAATCCGGCGCGTTTTAAACGTTTGCCTGATATCACAATTAAAGCGACTTAATTGGGAAAACGAACTGGGCGGAGTTGCAGGATGAATGAATGGATGGGTGGACGGATGGGTGGTTAGGCAGATGGATGGGCTTGCACCCTGCGGAGGATAATAGATACAAGATACCTGTCCACAGGATACACGACACGGCGCGACGAGGCACGTGCTAAACAAAAAGCAACAAAGAGGCAAAGTGCAGCTGGGAGAGATTGGGAGTGATATCCTTCCTTCGGAAGTGGTAGGTAGGTACATGATTATTATATTCCACTCGAGCGCCGCACAATGAATTAATCGAGATTACACTTCCCGCACAACTATCTCAACAGAATCGGAAAAGGGTCGGCTGGCGGCGCATGTTTGCCGACGTACTTGATTTTATTAGCACAAATTACCACCACCAAGCCGGAGCGGAGGACAGAGGACACGCAGCAGGGCAAATATCCTGCGTCCTGTCCGAATAGCAACTTCGGGTAATCACAACAAATTGAGAGGGCTTCACACGGGAAGGGGGCATGATCCTTGAGGGGGTGGGGTGAGGTTCGCTGCCCACGTGGATGAGTCGACGACTCGCTAATAACCGCCCGCTGTCAGCTAATATCTCCTCGCCTGATACAGGGCTTACGAGCTCTCCTTACTGGGAGAAACGGAAATAACGAGCCCACAACTCATCTCCATGATTCGCTACATCCTTTGGCGGATTTCTCGCAGTGCATTGATTACCGATTGCAATTGATGCGGAATCCCTTTCATATCGCCGTGTTATCTGACAGAGTTGGAAAGGGGCAGGAGCAAAAGGACTCTGTGCGTATCCCACCTTCCTCGAATATGTTGTATTGTATTTTTCAATTGATACGGATTTGTGCCGGGTGCTCATCGAGTCGACGAGGCAGAAGACGACGAGCTTAACATTTAATAACGACAGAAACTAAAAATAGAAAGTACAAAAGCGCACGGGAATCCGTACCAGTTGGAGTGGCTGGATGATTGGGAAGGAGCTGGATGGTGGGAGGAGCTCCTGGAGATCCTGGACTGAGTTAGTTAGGGAACTGCCGCACATGCTGGGCTTCTCTTTTAATTGTGCCAGCACAAAAAGTTTATTATTTTGATTTCCACGGGGGCAATCTAGATAAGCAGAAATTTATTCCTCAAAGCGAAGCGCATGCTATCTGGCAGTGGAAATCACGGCATGAAGCTCTACAAGGGACTCACCTCTGGCTGAACTCTGACCCCTGCTCGCCCCTTCCTGAGTGTCCGGCTTTCCCTCATAGGTTAATTGTTTGTTGACGTTTTAGTAGATGCAGGATAAGCCTGTTGTGCCACCTCCTCCCTCCGCTTATCCCGCACTCAGCTGCTGTCGTTATCCTGGCAATTTGTGCTTTGCTCCTTTTGCTCCTGTGCATGTGGAGTGGAGCTGAGAATTTAGACAAGTGGCGCAGATTGCGCCAGAGTGGATGTTGCAATAAACCTTTTCAACTTTTCAATATATTGAGTGAACATCTAAAGCGTTTACTCCATCAAGATGGTGCGCCACTTCATTGGTTCCTTTATATTGGAAGGAGTAGTTGAGGTCCTTTAGAGAAGCTTTACCTTAACATTATAAGCTTCACCTTAAAAAGGTATAGAAAGTAATCCTTTTCAAACTTAAATCCGTAATCTCTGTTGAAGTGGAGCTATATAATTGTTCTCACTTAAGTAATCTTATGGGAAATCCCCGTTTGATTAATTTATACGCCATCTTCAATCTTAATATCTGAAATATGTCCATCTTCAATCCGTCAAGCCAAGTCTGATGCATTCCATTGGCTTTTCATTTGCCAAACTAAACACATTTGGAAAAGCCAAAGCCATCGAGAGCCAAAATGTTTTGGCGAAAGTGCGGTCCACTTAGGCGGACCTCAAAAGATCTCTGACTAAAACTTTAGAGGACAAATGTCAGGACCTCTTCCAGCTCCCCCATGCACTTTGCCTCCTGCCCGCTCACCACTTGCCTCTGGCAAATTGCTGCGTTTTGGCCCAAGGGGCACCTGTTAATATTTACAGTTAGCAGCGTCAAAGGGACAAGTTTGGGACGAGGGTCGCGGAGCGGTGTGGGGCGTGGGCTGTGCGGTGGGAGTTGTATCCCACAGAGCTGACCGCAGAGACTCCAGGACACACACGCGCACCGGAGGTCCTCGGCAAAGGGGCAGAATTAATATCTGAAATATGTCATGTCAGCAAGAACGGTAGAAAGGCACCAGGACAGTGCCTGAAAGCCCCGAAAAAAGTAAGAGAAATGCGGGTCCTGACCACGAGGACGAATATGGAAAAATTCCATGCATGGCACGCCATTCCTGGTGGGTCCTGCCCCTGCTCCAAGTCCTACCCCACCTCCCCGCCAAATCACCCCAAATCCGCCCCTGGAAACTCCCACATTGCCATTCTGTTTTTTGAAGGACTCCCAGCAAGCGATTTGGTTGGCCAGGATACAGAGCCAGCACCCAGCATCCTGCAGGGCCACAGGGTTGCTGGGCCAGAGCGAGAGAGCAACAGGCAGAGCGCAGAGCGGGGCTGCGAGAGAAGCCAGAGCAAGAGAGAGAGGCTGCCTAGCAACCGGAAGTGGAGCGGGATTGGCTGAGCGGCGTCGCCTTGACACCCTGCGTCGCCCTGTTGCCGTCCCGCTCCGGCCCGGCATCGTCAGGCATCGCCAGCATCCCCCTGGCATCCTTCTCGGGCGACTCTCAAGCCCGACACCACCACCACTTGTGCAGATCCCAGAAAATGCGACTTTGAGCCCGGAATTAGCCAGGGCCTCCACACCGCCCGAAGAACACAAACGGAAAAAAAGATTCCTGTGTTCAAGGGTCTGGGTTGGATTACTCGCTACGGGCACACACGGATCATAATAGCAACCACCCACAGCAGAGCCATCCAGCCATCCAGCCACCCACCAAACCCACCCACCTGAAACCCAACCCAGCAACCACCGAGTCACCGTTGTTGTAATTTAATTCGTTGCTGCGCCGCCGTCGTCGTCGTTTCGCAGAGTTTTCGCCATCATCGCCATCATCATCATTATTTTCGGAGGCATATTGCTAGGATAACATTTGATTTTGGATTCAGTTGTAATTCTACCGTTCGCACGCACACAGGTTGCTCCACCGCCATCGTTACCACTACCGGTGCCGCTATCTTTACCGTTACTACTACCGTTACCGTTACGGTTACCGTTACCATTGCCATCCAGAATCCATTCGGTCGATCCATCGATTCCATCCGCAGCACACCAAACTCGCCAACCAAACACCACCCGGGCCGGAAGAAGAGGTCAGGTGGAAAAGAAAACGAGGACTTCACTTTCGATTTCCGACTAAAAGGACTCAGTTACTGGACGCAGTTGCCACAACAACCGGAAGGAGGCAGTTCCGCATCTCCTCTGGATTAGAAGGATTGTGGGAAACAGGACAACCAAATTTGAATATTGCCATTGACGGACTCTAATTTATTATTGGGGAATCTCAAAACTACCGGGATTGGAAATTCACTTCGGAGGACCTTCGGAAATGGTCTCAGATCGTGGAGAAGAACTTGGATCACGATTACCTTATTTGAAGTACCTTTGATTTTGGCCAATTTCCGAAATATTCCGGCAAGCCCCAGCAACAAGTCCTTAACAAAAACCATCCAAAGGATATGATTTCTTGACCTCCGAAGTTTTGACTCAACTATAATATCTGGACGGTGCGGTTTTGGGTTTTCCCTTCTGGACACCTTTTTTAGTGCAATGCTGAATTATATTTAATCGGAAAACCCCCAAGCGGATCCTACCACCTAACATGCTCTGTTATTTGAGGGACAGTGCCAGTTCTTGCCCGAATCTCCACCGCCCCCTGCTCGGAGTACTTTACAATAAGACCTGTTGAGCAGCTGCCCCGGTTCAGGTGCCACCAATGCATTCGCGGTACGGCTTTGACTGCCAGACGCGCCACCACTACCATCCGCAACAGTCGCAGCAGCACCACCACCAGATCCAGCAAATCCAGCAACTGGAGTCGCCGCCGCCAGTGCCCGTGATCAGCCCAGGAACCGCCGCGGCCGTGGCCTACTCGAATCTCCTGGAGAAGTGTCGCTGCAAGCAATCGTCTGGAGCCTCCAACCCGTCCTCCGCGCCGCCACCGCCCCCTGCCCAGCTCCAGCTGCAGCTGCACCACCACCATCACCACCACCACCACCAGACCTTCGTGGCCACGGCCAGTGCCGCCTCTTACAGCAACTGCTCCGGGAGCGGTATCAGTAGTGGAGGAGCCAGTGCGGCAGCGGGCTCCACCTCCTCGTGCGCCGCGGGAGCCACTAACTCGGTGCTATCCGGGGGATCGGCCACCAGCACAATGTACCACCATCACCACCGACGTCACAATAACCTGTCCTATTGCGGTGGTAAATATTCTCTTCCATTTCCGAGTCCCATCGGTTATCAGAGTAGCTGAGGCTGAGTCTCCTGGTGTTTGACTGTTTGTGTTTATATTAGCATTCCCAGCACTCGGCGGAGTGTCCTTCTCAATAGATTGTGAACAGGTGAAGGACTCGAGACTCCAAGCGTTATTAGATCTTTGGTAGCTCAGTTCATCAAATGCTTTTCCCCTAAAATGTCAAGACTTCACTTCAACATATAAGCATTTTCAAGGTCTTAAGAGCCAGTGCATATTTTGAAAAACGTTTTGAAACATATTTCAGATTTTTAGTTAAGACCAACATTATTCAGTTAATACCGACGGAAACTTGCAACAAAAGGTTGAGCACAAGTATTCAAAAACTTATTTCATCTTTCAGTTTCCGGCCAGGAACAGAACTACCAAGTGCAATATGTGGACTCAGAGCTGTATCACAGCAACTCCAGTCAGACGCAAATGTGAGTAGGCAATCGGGTACGCAGAGACCTCAGCTTCACCATCCTCCTTGTGTATCCTCTCCCAGGACCTATCCGTTCTGCCCGGTGGGCGATTACCAGGGCACCGGCCAGACGGCCTACTACTCGACCACGGGCCAGTATGGGACCGGCTCCTCCGCCGGGGGCGGAGGCGGCTCCTCGAACGGGGCCCACTCCACCACGACGCTGCCGTACCTAGTTCCCGTGGAGGAGAGCCTGCTGCTGAACAGCACCGCCCATTCGCTGACCCAGGCACAGTCGCAGCAGTCGCAGTCGCAGGGGCAGGTCACAGGACGCGGCGACTCGCCGCACAGCCT
Source organism: Drosophila monieri (assembly GCA_035047585.1). Taxonomy (NCBI): domain Eukaryota; kingdom Metazoa; phylum Arthropoda; class Insecta; order Diptera; family Drosophilidae; genus Drosophila; species Drosophila monieri. Next base: position 920,325 of record JAWNPJ010000087.1, on the reverse strand, counting down.
GACGGTGAGTAGGAGTCGGGAGTGGGAGGATGCGGTAATCACTAATCGGAGCCACTGGGTGCAGGAGGTCGCGTACATCCAGGAGGCGCAGAGCACTCCCCAGACGCCCACCTCTACCACGACCACACACTCGGCCAGCGGCGGCAGCCTGGGCACCGGAGGCGGGGGCAACTCCCCGGCAGACTCGGAGCAGAGTGCGCTCGGCAGCAGCAACAAGATTGCCTCAGCAACGGTGAGTGCAACGGCAGTGCCGCCATGGCAACAGCATCCCTGCCCGTCCAATTGGAAGTGGACCTACATGTATCCTGTTCCCTCTCTCGCAGATCAAGTGGCTGTCACGCAACTACGAGACGGCCGACGGGGTGAGCCTGCCCAGGAGCACGCTGTACAACCACTACATGCAGCACTGCAGCGAACAGAAGTTGGAGCCGGTGAATGCGGCCAGCTTCGGCAAGCTAATACGCTCCGTGTTCTCCGGCCTGCGCACACGTCGCCTGGGCACGCGCGGCAACTCCAAGTACCACTACTATGGAATCCGCATCAAGCCTGGCTCCCTGCTGAATCACCAGTCGATGGACGACAAGAGTATGCTCGGCTCTGGTTACGGGCCGTCATCCGGCGGATCTGGCTCCAGTTCCGCCGGCGGCACATTGGCTAGCGTGAGTAGCAGCACCGCCGGACAAATGGGCCCCAATGGCCTGGGTGGTCCGGGACACCGTCACAGTGGAGTCACCAAAAAGCACACCTTCAAGCCAGAAGCCTACGAGGCCTGCATTCAGGTAAGAATCTAAAAGATGGAATTGCTTTAACTTGTTTACTTTCTATTAAAAATTGTAACTCGAGTAATTTTTAGAAAGGTGGAATTCAATTAGAATTGTTCATAGACTCATCATATATTTTGTCCATCCATTCCCAGTACATCGGCGATGGGAGCAGTGCCCTGCCCTCGTTTCCGGCCATTGAACTGAACCACAGCTTCAACAGCGAACTGACACTGGAGGACGTGGACACATTCCGTGCGCTGTATCGGGAGCACTGCGAATCCTTCCTGGACGCCGTTCTCAATCTGGAATTCAACACCGTGGAGTTCCTGCTGCGCGACTTCTGGCGGGCCAGCGACAACAACAACCTGGACGAGTGCGAGGAGGAGAAGTACTTGAGCAAGTCGAAGCTCTACCTGCTCTGCCACTGCGCAGAAGTGCAGAAGTTTGTGCGCGAGGTGGGTGGAGACGGACGGAGCCTGAAAGCAAAGAAAGGGGGATGGAGCGGTTGAGCCTTAGTTCCCGAATTCGCAAACTATTAAATTTCAAAACAAAGGGTTCGGCAAGAGACCCGTTTAGAGCGAATCATAAACAGATTATTTAATTTAACGGACACACTTTGTAGCAACAGTAAATAATACTAGGTATCGTATGGTTTTCTTCAGGTTGACTATCAGTTCTATCAGAACACTGTCGACGTCATCATTCCGGACGTGCTGCGCTCCATTCCCAATGCCCTGACCCAGGCCATCCGGAACTTCGCAAAGAACTTGGAGATCTGGCTGTGCGAGAGCTTGATGGGTGTGCCGGAGCAACTGGTCCAGATCAAGAGCAGTGCCGTCTCGGCCTTCTGCCAAACCCTGAGGCGCTACACTTCGCTGAATCACCTGGCGCAGGCCGCCAGAGCCGTCCTCCAGAACGGAGCCCAAATCTCCCAAATGCTCAACGATCTGAATCGCGTGGATTTCCATAATGTGCAGGTGGGTAGAGTGGGCTTGGTAAAAATTAGTGTCAAGCTAATCGATTATTTTTCTCGCTGAAGGAGCAAGCTGCTTGGGTGAGCCAGTGTGCTCCGGATGTGGTCCAGCGGCTGGAGAATGATTTCAAAGCCGCCCTGCAGCAGCAGAGCTCTCTAGAACAGTGGGCCAGCTGGCTGCAGTGTGTGGTGGAGTCAGCCATGGAGGAGTATACTGGGAAGCCGAGCTACGCCCGAGCTGCCCGCCAGTTTCTGCTTAAGTGGAGCTTCTATAGCTCCATGATCATCCGGGACCTGACGCTGCGCTCCGCCTCCAGCTTCGGCAGTTTCCACCTGATCCGCCTCCTTTTCGACGAGTACATGTTCTACCTAGTGGAGCACAAAATAGCCGAGGCCCAGCACAAGACAGCAATCGCTGTTATATGCGAAAGAATGGTAGGACTTGGACTTCCTACCCCATTTGGAACTCCAGATCTCAATACCCGTTGCATATTCTTCCAGAAAAAAGACATGGACTTTGAGTTCGAGTGCCAGTTCGCCTACATCACCAGCGACACGGAGCAGCAGACAACTCCGAGTTCGGCAAGCAGTGGTGGCAACGATGTGGTGGGCAACGAGGCGAAGCGGCTGAAGCAGGAATGAGGCGTCTCGAGGCCTTGGAACGGAGTGCTCTTAGTGTTAACCAGTAATCAGTAACCAATCACCAGTCAGTCAGTCACAGACCTTCAGATCTGCATTTAATAGTCGAACCGTGTTGTATAATCGTATCCGTACTCGTACCCTATCCATGTGTGTTAGTTTGTAGCCCTAAGTTTCCAACACTCACATCGTAGTCAGTCGAAATTTTAGTGGTTAGTTTTAGGCAAGCTCTGGAGCTCGTAGGCGTTGAAAACACTCTGGGTGGATCTATGTTGGTGTTTATTAGAGACTGTAATCCAAGTTAGGACAAGGTCAAGTGGGTAATAAGTTGATCAAGAGTGTTCTTCGGCAATCCACGAGCCTGGACTGCCCCCGCATCGAAGTGAAGAGCCGTCCAGCAAGCAGCAAGCAGGAAGCCAGCAGCTGTCCGAATCGGCTCCTGGCCCACCTTGCCTGCCCTGATCTGTATTCGTAGGATACGTTTAAGTTTAAGTACATGTGCATTAGTAATTGTAATTTATGAGTACGCCTACTCAGCTGTCTACTGTCTACTGTCCACTACGGTGACGATAATTTAACGATAGGTTCGGGAGATGGCATCAGTTTTGTCTGGTTTCAACAAAAACGACATTGTACATCATAGAGCGCACGGCGCACTTAGACGCATGAGAATCACTCGGCACACACTCGTGCACTCGGAGGACCTTAGTCAGGTGTGGGGAGTATAGCATATAGGATATACATATAGCGAGAGGAACACGCAAAACATAGCTCACATCGAAACAGCTTGCTCAACTAACGATAAGATGGAACACGCTGCTCAAACTCAAACTAAGCTAAGTGAACAACAGGCCTTAAATGTGCAAAGATCAACACTCAATTTTGAAACAATACAATTTACCAATACCTATATAGATTAAATATATAAGTGGAGCATGAATGTATATGTATATTTTAACTGTAAGTGAGGAATCATTTTATTACCAGGGGCAACTATTTTAACAGAGGCGCTTATCAGAGTATTTTACACCATTTTGGGTGGGAGTTCACAGCAGCTAGCGTAGCTGTTTTTAAGTCGACTACATAGATTTAGCCAACTGTCTAGTCCCTAAAACAAACACATCTGACCTAAATATACATCCAATATGCTCTGTCCGGCACAAGAATTCGTCGATGAGGGGCCCCTATTCCCCATTATGGGATGCTAGTCCTGCAAATCGCAAATTGCTTAAGTATCATCTAAGTTCCATTGGTTGTTAAAAATAAAAATTTTAAAACGTCAAAACTATTTATGTATGTGAAATAAAGATTTGTCTACGAAAAACTGTATTTTCAATCATTCAACGTACAAAGTATTTAATGCATTGACTAAAGTCTCTAAAATCAGCCGAATATTGACAAAGATATAGGCATCACTATGGGCCATACAGACCTCATGAAGTTTGACAAATAATTTTAAAAATATTTCGATCAAAGCTTTTGATGTATATTGAATGGAAATCAATATACAAATCGTTTAAGGAAGAGTATTCCTCTCAAGGATCGGATGTATATTGGCTGAAATATAGACATCGCAGTGAGCCAAATAGGCCATACCCGCATTTCGGAAGGGGTCCCACCAGGAATCATGACAAAAAATCCAAAAAATATTTCGATTACAGCTTTTAATGCAAATTGATAGGGAATCGATGTACAAATCGATTAAGGTATTCCTCTCAAGGATCGGATGAATATTGGCTGAGATATAGACATCGCAGTGAGCCAAATAGGCCATACCTCGCATTTCGGAAGGGGTCTATCCAGGATTCCTGACAAAAAATCGAAAAAAAATTTCGATCACAGGTTTTGATGCAGATTGATAGGGAATCGATGTACAAATCGATTAAGGTATTCCTCTCAAGGACCGGCTGAGTATTGTCTGAGATATAGACATCGCAGTGAGCCATATAGGCCATACCCGCATTTCGGAAGGGGTCCCACCAGGAATCATGACAAAAAATCCAAAAAATATTTCGATTACAGCTTTTAATGCAAATTGATAGGGAATCGATGTACAAATCGATTAAGGTATTCCTCTCAAGGATCGGATGAATATTGGCTGAGATATGGACATCGCAGTGAGCCAAATAGGCCATACCTCGCATTTCGGAAGGGGTCTATCCAGGAATCATGACAAAAAATCGAAAAAATATTTCGATTACAGCTTTTAATGCAAATTGATAGGGAATCGATGTACAAATCGATTAAGGTATACCTCTCAAGGATCGGATGTATATTGGCTGAGATATAGACATCGCAGTGGTCCATATAGGCCATACATCGCATTTCGGAAGGGGTCCAACCAGGAATCATGACAAAAAATCCAAAAAATATTTCGATCACAGATTTTGATGCAGATTGATAGGGAATCGATGTACAAATCGATTAAGGTATTGCTCTCAAGGATCGGATGAATATTGGCTGAGATATAGACATCGCAGTGAGCCATATAGGCCATACCTCGCATTTCGGAAGGGGTCCAACCAGGAATCATGACAAAAAATCCAAAAAATATTTCGATCACAGATTTTGATGCAGATTGATAGGGAATCGATGTACAAATCGATTAAGGTATTGCTCTCAAGGATCGGATGAATATTGGCTGAGATATAGACATCGCAGTGAGCCATATAGGCCATACCCGCATTTCGGAAGGGGTCCCACCAGGAATCATGACAAAAAATCCAAAAAATATTTCGATCACAGATTTTGATGCAGATTAATAGGGAATCGATGTACAAATCGATTAAGGTATTCCTCTCAAGGATCGGATGTATACTGGCTAAAATATAGACATCGCAGTGAGCCATATAGGCCATACCCGCATTTCGGAAGGGGTCCCACCAGGAATCATGACAAAAAATCCAAAAAATATTTCGATTACAGCTTTTAATGCAAATTGATAGGGAATCGATGTACAAATCGAATAAGGTATTCCTCTCAAGGACCGGCTGAGTATTGGCTGAGATATTCGCAGTGGGCTATATAGGCTATACCCGCATTTCGGAAGGGGTCTCACCAGGAATCCTGGCAAAAAGGATGACAGATTGAAAGGAAATCGATGTAAAAATCGACTAAGAATCGATTCTTAAGATCCTCTTAAGAATCGCCAATGAATATTGGCCTAGATATTGACATCGCAGTGGGCCATATAGGTCATACAACTTCGAAGTGACCCAAGAGAAAATATGTCTAAAAATCTAAAAAGAATTGCAATCAGAGCTTTTAATGCGGATTGATCAGAAGGCTATTAATAAATCGATTAAGGTATTCCACCCAAGGACTGCTGTATATTGCCAAAAAATATTGATATTGCAGTGGACCATATGAAATGAGTGGCTTTTCGTAAGGATTTCCTAAAATGTTTAAATTCAAACAAGACTCTTTATACCATATATTAATTTAAATATTTTAGCAAAAAGTCAAATCCATTAATTTATAGTAGTAATACTATTTGGATTATTACTAATTTATACCAAGTCTGAAAGAACTACAGATATGTTGTCTTTAAAATTGTTTATTTTATTAATTTTTTTTGGTTTCAATTTTTCCTTGCCATTTAATTTTTAACAATTCTATACAAAAATTGTCCCTTCTTAGCTTAGTCATTTACATTAGTATTCCTTAGCCAAATCAATAGAATTCCAAAATGCCACTTATTCTGTAGTTGCAGGAAAAATCCATTCGTGTACTGTTTAAAATTAAATTGTTAAATGCTGAGGCGGATTTAAAACACCAAGTGTGCAAGGCCTTCGTCGTCCTCGTAAAATGCGTTGCTCTCGATCGCCAGTAGCCAGTAGCTAGGCTCTTTGTACTATTTTAAATCTGAGGTTTATTCAACTGTTCGGTACCTTCTCTGTCTCTATCATTTATTGAAGTCTTTTCGGTTTTCGGATCTGTTCATTTGGATTTCGAATATATATATATCACTTAGGGCTAAGCACATAGTATACAGGTGATTCGTTGCGTGTAAAACTATTTACATACGGAATCATCGCCTTAGATGGTAATTGAGTTTATAATTAATTGACTGTAACTTCCAACAATAGTTGTTGTGGCCGTAACATACGTTTATTATATATAGTTATAGTACAATACATACAAAGTCGTCATAAAAATCCGCATTTTACCTCGAATACTGGACCGGCAAGTATATTGTGTTCGTTTCCGTTTTAAAACGTTCTTACTTCTAAGGACAGGGCGCGGAAAATGTCTGCTAGAATATAATGGAATTAATGGTAAAAACATAAACCTAATGTTCACGTTTCATGGTCAGGTGTTTGATTAATTTTAAAGGAAAATTTCATTTGTCAGGAGATCAAATCATCAAAAGCTACAAACAAAAATAATCAACATGCTTCGTGCATCGTCACAAATGATCCCTTTTGAATTTTGTGGTCAAGCGTCAAATCAGAGCAAAACTTTCGGTTTCGGGTGAGCTCATTGGCAATGGTTTATTCCGAGAGATTTAGAAACATAAGAAACATGTAGGAGAGCACGCTCTTCCCCTTTCCCAAGCTCGAATACCAAGCTCGAATGGACCGACTTCTCAGCGCAGAGTGAAGAGCTTGGTTCTTCAACGTCCCTTAACTTCAAATTGAGAAACCGCCCCCGGAATCCGATTCCGAACTACATATTAAATGAAAAATTATAATGAATGGGGAAACCTAAATAAACATTCCAGCTGAACACATCGGAAACTTTGAGAAACTAAAAACTGATATTCGAAAATGCGGAGCCCGCTCAAGCGCAGCCGGGATTCCTTAATGATATAAGACCTATGTGTAAGTGATTAAATGGTAGTGTGTCGCATTTAGATTTTAGTGGGGTCGGACAGTGCTCCACGTCAGATGATTCGGTTGACCAGCGGCATCTTGCGCCTGTTGTAGTTGGGCGGGTGCTGCTGCTGGCTCTGGAGCTGCAGGGACGCCGGCTGGGTGACCTGTTGCACCTTCACCTTTTGGCCGTACTGCTGCTCCAGTTCGCCAGCCGGGCCGATGGCGTAGTTGATGTCCACTCGTGCTCTCTTGGAGGGCGGCTGCTGGTAGCCGTCGTTGGCGTTCAGGTCAGCGGGATTCAGCTCGATGATGTTCGGGGCTTGGGTGTTGGCGATCAGACGCCGGACTGACTCCTTGTCGTCCTCGATGTCGATTGCATCGTACAGTTCGTCCACCTGAAGCAGAAAGGGGAAACTTAGCCATCTCCACTCCGATTTTTGTGCAAAAAGAGCTTACCTCGATTTCGAAGTCTCCGCCCCTCTGAACGAGCAGCTCGTGGTTAATGGGGAGCCGATTCGCCTTGGACTCGCTCACGGATTGGAATTCGTTCAGCATGTGCTCTTCGTCGTCGTCCTCCTCCTCGACCTCTTCTTCGTCCTCTTCCACCAGCATGGCGTCCACCAGGGTGTCCTCGAACTCGTGCTCCTCCAAATCGGACGACTCTTCGATCTCCGATTGGGAATCCATTTCCACGTCCGAGTCAGCCGAGCCGTGCTTCATCTCACCCCTCTCCAACGACTCCAGATGCTGGGGATAGACCATGGCCACCCGAATGGCTGCCGGGTCCTTGCGCGACCACTTCTGCACCTCCTCGTCCATTTTCGAAATGCGCTCGGGATTCATGGCCCAGCGACACCCTTTCCTTTGGTTGCCGTTGGTGACGGGCCTCTCGATCTTCTCGAAGCACTTATTCAGCGACAAGTTGTGGCGCACGCTGTTCTTCCAGCCACTGGGGGCGTTCTCGAAGTACGGGAAGTGCTGGCACAGGAAGCTGTAGATCTCCGAGACCGGCAGTGACCCGGCCCGGGAGTTCTTCAGGGCCAAAGCAATCAGGCAGGAGTAGGAGTAAGCGGGCTTGGGGAAGGCGCTGCCCACGGGCGGCAGCTTGACCTTCTGCTGCAGTGGCTTCACCAGGCCACCTCCTCCCGATCCGCTGCAGTTGTTATTCGCTATGTTGACCAGGTTGCTGACGTTTCCGAGCGGGGATGCGGCCGAGGAGGAGGTCGAGGACAGAGACGACGGGGATCCCAGGCTGTAGCTCTGCATTTGGTGATGCGGCGAGTTAGCCGCCGAAGCAATGCTCTTTGGTGTTGTGGTGCCCATCTGCTGCAGTCCCCCACGTTTGGCCGCTTCTTTGAGATTCGCCGTCGAAGACGTAGAGGAGCTGTTGCCACCTCCGGGCGACTTCGCGCAAGAGGTCTGCTTGAGCTTCTGGTAGGCGGCACTGTTGGCGAAGGTGAGACCCCCGATTCCAGGCGCCAGCTTGATGGTGTTGGTGCCTCCGTTGGCCGAGGTGAGCAGTGAGGAAGGGGCCTTGGCGTCCACGCTGGTGGGCACTGGACTAGACTGAACCTTGCGCAGTTCGCCGGCCAGGTCCTTGCGAACGGCATCCACTGCCGACGAGTTGCGGCGCTGCAGCACGGAATTGGTGGCCATGGTGGCCGGAGCCGTGCTGCCCGTTCCCGTAATGACGGATATCTGCTTGGGGATGTGGGCCATCACCTGTTCGCGCCGCAGGGAGCCGGCGCTGACCTTCATCTGGGCAGGCGAGAAGGTCAGGTGCGACTTGGGCTGATCCCGCTCGGCGGAAGGCGAAGAAGGCACACCCATCCCGGCCCGTCCCTGGGACGATGTGGAGGATTTGTTGCGCTTCGGCGATCCCAGCCCCGATCCGCAGGCGGAGGTTATCAGGGGCATCACCGATATGGGGTTGACGCAGGCGCCCAGGTCGGCGTAGTAGTCTGTGTTGGACCAGAAACTGGCCGAGGAGCCCATCCATTTGGCAGTGGGGGAGGCGTGGAGGGCGCTGCTGGTGAGGAAGTTGGCGTTGGCGTTGTAGGAGACGCCGGTCGCGCTGCTGCTGTTGTTGTTGATGGCCGATATGGCCTCCAGGGCGTGGTCCAGGGACGAGGTGAGGTCGCTGCTGGAAGTGCCCACCACGTTGGCGATCTCGGCGCGGATGTCCACGTTCAGCATTTCCTGCATCGAGTCGGAGACGTAAAAGTCCAGCGAGGGTCCAGCGCAGTCCTGCAAACAAGAGGAGCCCATATTTAATAATTCTTAAGGAATTCTCAAGGATATTTGTTAGAAGATTTGCTAGGAGAGTGTTTTGAGGGAGAGTAAGGAATCCCGAATAGCTCGCATCCTATTTGGTATACAGAAAGGCGGAACAACAAAACAATCCAAAAGTAAACAAACATGTTTCTGAATCCAAAATTTTCCCGCTTCCAGATCTTTCCGAGGAAATCCCGGAGAAGGATGGCATTCCCCAGCATTTTGTATAGAAACCCTACAGTTATGCGAGTGCATATGTATGTGTGATAGTGATTAAATCTGTAACATAAGTCGCTCGCATCTGAATCCGAATCTGATATCCCCGTGCAGGCAGATACGTAAATATGTATCCATGGGATACGATGTGGTGTGCCTGTGTGCGGGGATCGTCGTATAGGTTTTCATTTTCTATACGAGACAGCTACGCCAACAACAAGAACCACAACAACAGGAGGCCCGAGAAAAACAACAATAATAAATGAGGGACCACAGGAGCAGGAGAGCCACGGAGCCGAGGTCGAAACCTGTTTTTGCGCGCCAAGGCAGGCAGGCAGAAAAAACCGACCAGCAGACGGCCAAGGATAGGAAAAGGGAAAGCAGGGCATGAGGGAATGGACACTTTCTGGTTGCAGCCCAACAAAAACAACTTATGTTGCAAGTTGCAGCCACAGAACCGCCAACAATAAACAAACTTTACGAACTAAAAGCGAAAGCACATTTTTTTTTAATATTTTTCATTTTTTATCATCGAGTATCACTAACTTTAGATAAGAGTATCATTTTAGAAGGACTTGTTTGTGGACTCCCAACTAGATTAAGACTTGAGTCTAAGCCGCATAAGCGAAACCGAAAAATGGGCAGAAGGCCAAGCCACAAATGGCAGCAGCAGCCAAACCGGATATCAGGAAAACTGAAAGTTTTACGCAATGAGTCCGAGGACCCAGTCTGGGTGGCAGTGCGCTGAAAGGGGAGCAACAACTGGCATGATTCACTGAGTTCCCATCCACCCATTGGTATCAGAGTCCACTACGATTAACTTTTTTTGCAATGAATACTTTTTTTATGACAAAAATAAATATATATTAAAATGTAAAATACAATTTTATTTAAAGATCCCCTAGGGACGCTAAATTTAATCCATATTTCCTTTACAGGGTATCTGATGGGCGATCTGCTGAGAACTTCTGTTAATTTCAAAAATAAGGCAGGCTCAACGGAAAAGGGGAATCGTGTACAGACTAGTACGAGTACACACTAACATCTGTACCATTTACAGAAGTGAGAGAGCGAGACGGCACTGGGAGAGTGGGAGAGCGGGAGAGAAGTAGAGAGAGAGAGAGCCAAAGAGGGGTGGCGAACATAGAACGCGGCACATAACAGAGCTGGCGCAGCGAAGTTTCGGCCCGTACAGTAGGCAACAAAACACGCGGCGAGTTCGCCGGCTGAGAACAGAAAATAAAGTGATGAAGCAGCAACAGTGGGCAAAAACGGCAAAAACAAAAGCAACCACAGCCGCACTCGCACTGACTCGGGCCTGTTGTTGTGTTCCGCTTGCTGCCTAGCCTATGTTTGCCGCAAATCGCAGTAGGCTGAAAAAGTAGTAGTTAGTAGTAGCTCCTGTAGGACTTTCAGGACTTGGGCGCGTTAAAAAAGGCGCGTACTGTTAGATACATGACGGAGCGAGACGGGAGATAGTCCCAATGTCAAGGTGTCCTTGAAGCGGCGGAGCTCAAAACAGCGACTGAACTGACCTGACCCCGAAAGGGGGAGGGGGGGGCGACCGAGGCGGGTGGTAGGGCTACCCCACAGGACTTTTTCATGTTTTTATTATGCGGCGACGCCGAAAAATCGATAGCCAGGAGCATATACACACAAAGGACGATATAAGCCCGCTACACGAGAATGATAAGTTGCATAATTCAGCAGGATACCATAAATTGGTGCAGGCGCATACCCAAGGGGTGTCCTTTGTCGCAATGGGAGCTGGGGGAGCTCCCCAAGGCCCCTTCCCTGTGTCTGGGCCAGTTCCGAAAGGGGTACACACCATGCTCTTGTGCCGCAAGAGTGGAATGTGGAGGATGATGGGGAATCTGTGTTTTGTCATTCGGCGGCTGAAGTGCTTCCCCCAGTGCCCCTCCCTTGCCACTTACCTCCATCAATGCATGGGGAAAACAATTGCCTAACAATGATGGGTTTCTATCGACAGACAGGAAGTTGCCTTCATTCCTGAATCAGTTTCCTCCTCCTAATCGATGGCCATTCTGTTTGTTTCTGAATCGAACATTTTTCCCAGTGCATCTGCCCCGACAGGACGGCTCCTGGCCCAACACTATCCACGGCAGGTGGCTGGCCGATAAGACCTGTAATTGTTGCGCTTCGAATGCAGCCAGCAGGCAGCCAGCTGGCAATCTGCTGGATGCGGAGGAGCCGCTGCATCCGAGTCCTCAGAGGCGGCAGCTGGCTCTCTGCCAAGAGGAGTGTCTACCCATCGATCTGTCTATTAAGTTGCCATATTGCCTCATCCACTTCACCATTTTCTAGCCCAACCGGCAATTGTTGATTCAACTTCGCGGGGATTTCATGGCTGTTGTGTTATGTTTTCGCCCTTTAACCCTTTGCCCTTGCCGGCCCACCCACCCCGCCACCATTAATTGAGCATTAGACCCGAAATGGGACGACACATATCATCCGTCAGAGAGAACCACTCACTGCGGCAGGGTTTCGCTCCAGCTCCTACTTAGCACATAGCTCCTCGGAGTCGCCCTCTGTGCGATAACCTTTTGTGAGCCCTCAGCGGCGAGTTTCCAGTCGAAATTGAAATTGGAAGGGGCTGTGGCACAGGAAGAAGGCAGCTGCAACTCGGGGGTTGATAGTACTGACTGTTGCTGCTCGGCCACGATACAGTGAAGCATCGCACTGTGCAACTTGCACTGCTCGACAGGTTTTCAGAAATAATATAATATAGCTTTTTTGGTCATCCATCAAAGGGAAACCCAACATGTTTCAAGTGCTTCGTAGAACAAGCCCCACTCTCCACTGTACTTGTGGCATGTTTAGTTGCGATTGCATTTTCCACACTTCCTGCCTCACTTCCTGGCTCTAATTGGTTTGCTGAGGGACCTCCGATGCCAGCAGTTTCCCTTTTCGCACCTTTTCCCTTCTCCTCGGACGGCAGTTTCCAGATCCTTAAAAAATCAGACAGTTTTTCATGCGGCGCTCAGAAGAAAAAGGACGAAGATCCATAACAAGAAAAGGGCCTCATTGAGCCCCCCAGTCCCCATTGAGAATTGCCTCAAAAAAATGTGGAAAAATGTTGCCGAAATAAAAATGCATCGAACAGGCAAGCAAAGTTTACAGCAAGCGCTCGTCCTGGCCGTCAGGGATTAAAGCCAAGGCCAGGACATGTTGGCAAAAGTTCGACACGGCCTATGGAGCGGAGCGCCCCCCGCCCTGCTCTGTCCTGCCGCCTCCTGGCTGCTCAGCTGCAGCTGCGCCTATTGCCCTTTTTAAGTTGTGCAACGAAGCAAGGAGTTTGCAGGACGGCCAGGAGGGGAATTAAGGCTCTCGGCAGGATTCGTCCCTGGCAATTGTGTTCCAGCAAATCATTCATTCTTCGCCAGCTACATCTGCTCCTTTCTTTGCGATGTAAGGCCGCTGCTTTCACCCGAAGATGACACACAAAAAGCAGAGACCCGGGATTCAAGACGAAGACAAAGGAGGAGGAAACCCTCGGAGCCAGGTAGACGCATTTCAGCTCCTTGAGGTCATGAGCGCCCGTTTGTAAATTACTTTATGGTGCAATAAAAGTCGTTGCACGCATACCCTGGCCTGGGCCAAACCCACACTCTACCAGTCCCGATATCCCGGCCAATGTATCCTCGTAAATCGCCTTTAAGTCTCTGGTTAGCGAGAAATCCCTGGCTTACCTTATCCACCAAGGCGGATCTGCTCTACAAGAACCACCAGAGACCAGCAACCACAAGTTTAAACTTAGCCTGAAATTACGCTTTTCGTTAAGTGGCGATTTCTGGACTAATTAGTGTGAATTCTTAATCGATTCTCCTGGAAACCAATGCATTATCTTTACAGTTACTCGCCGTATGTGCTAGGCAACAGTGGGTGTCTGTGCGACGGGGCCGTGAGAAAATCTGTGCGGCATACAGCTGGGCGCTCAGAAAGCCAGGCAAGTGGCCACCCCTCCTCAGTCTCGCTTTGGGTGCACTTTGGGGTAGGTGAGGGTGTAATCCGAAATCCGGCCCGAAAACGCCAGCCCTGGCCCTGTCCCATGAACTTCGGAGTGGTTCTTTGTTGGATTTTGCTTGGCTCTGGCTTTATTTTCGTCCGAATGCCCCTCTGAAAGCTGTGCGGGGAAGCTTTCGATGCGCAGTTGCCATCTTCGAGATAAACGTTCATTGCTTTGCTCGTTTGTTTCGTTTCGGTTTCTTTGTTCCCCTGCCGGCACACACACTCACACACACACACCCCAGTGGAGCTGTGTGTGCGCGGAGTTGGCGTGTTGCAGCTATCAGGCGCCCATGCTTTCGGGGCAGAGGCTTCCAACCAACTCCTGAGGCCCAGGCCCCGGCTCCTGGCCAAAAACATGAATATGTTGCGACGGCCTGGCCGAAAAGATCCAATGGTTCGAGGTGAACGCTTGGCCTTCAACAAGTTTAAAACGCAAAAGCCGCAGCAGAGGCCCCAAGAGTCGTCGTGAGACAGTGGTGGCCGCAATAGTAGTACTGCCAGTACTGCCAGGACAAATAGAAGTTTTTGGAGGCCCAAAACCCTCGATCCACTCTCTAGAATAGTCTTGCCTCAAGCCTTACTTAATTAATAAATAATTTCAAATAATTCGCAACTTTAGGACAAACTGCAGCGGGCTAACAGCTCCAGGCTAACAGCGAGCCGGCCTGTTAAAGCCAAGTTATAACCCGGCGCCCACTATAAACCCGGCCAGCAAGGCTGTCGAGAAGGAAGTACCCATGCCGGAGAATCATTATTGTCTTTGTTCCGGTTGTTGGCCCGCCGCCCCACCCCCGGCCGACTCTCGGCCACCATTAATCATTGAGCGAAAAGGCAATTTCAAAGCTTAACGATCAAAAGTAAACACAGACGCACCAGCACCAGCAGCGCGGCGAAGGCGAATTCGAGATTCAAAATTTTACGTTAGCTCCAGCGCGGCGAAGAGCGGGACAGCACGAGGTTCCCCGGTTTTCGCCGCACGTATGGGGAGCAGTGGAGAGTATGGGGACAGTGGGGACTTGGGGGAAATGGAAATACTAGGAAAAGAGAACCGAGCTGCTTTGTCGACGCGAAGCGAACGTTAAAATTTGAAATCCGCCGATAAAGAGTGAGTCTGTGTGCGTGTGTGTGTGAGCGCATGCGATGGTGTGCACGTGTATGTGTGCCGGCAAATGTGCAAAATGTTATTAAGCTGTTGCCTCCTCTCGTCCGCCGTCCGCCGACAACCGTCAACCGTTCGCGGGTTGAACAAACAGCCCAACTTACCGCATATTTGCTGGATATTCCCTCGTATATGTTACTGGAAAAGTCCTCGAGCTCAAACATTTTGAAATGATTTCTGTTTTCGTCTGGGCCGAACTTTGTTTTGGTCGATTTCGCCTCGCACTCCTTCGCTAAACCGTTGCACAGCTTCAGTGCCAAACAGGAGAACGCTTCTCACGTCGATTCTGAATTGGAGGGCTATCCTGTATCCTGGCGCCTATTTCTGGCAAGACCGGCACATAGTGTCTGGTGTCGCGTAAATGGTTCTCGAGGCGCGAAAATTCAAGGAACAACAATAACAATCGAAATCAAAAACCCGCGACCAACTCTGCTCCGAACCACGACCGTCTGAATTCAATTGTGAATTGAAATTAGGGTTGGCGTATGAGGGTTGCCAGGGACGTCGAAAACAACATTTTTTTTCTGATATTTTTTCGGTATTTTTGTTGCCAATGTCTGGCAAGGCCGTGTCAGACCGCTATGGGGAAAAATATCGAAATCGTTATCGAAATGAAAAAAAAACGTAATTTTGAATTTGAATGGGGAATGTAGGAGAAAATGTTAAACGTTAAAAATCGTTGCTTAACTTCAAGAACAAGGAGCACAAGATATTAAAACGTTTCAATATTTATTGCCCAGCTTAAAATCTAGTAGAACTCGATTTTATTTATCAAAAAAGACAAGAAAGATCTCGAAACCCTATTCACATTTTCCGTATCCTAGTTTCCTGGTTTCCTGGTGGCAGGGCATACCTTGCCCTTCACCTATTCCAAGGATGGCTTAAAAAACAGGAGATAAGAGGACCAAATCCAAAATACATGGGTGAAGAAACCTAAAAACGTTTCTTTTTTCATTGTGTTCTTTTGTTTTTGGTGTCCATCGAAGGATTGTTGGAGCCCTCTTCTAGTTGCAGTTCCGCTCTCACTCCCTTGTTAACAGATCTCTGGTGAATCCCAGCTACTACCAACTGCAGTGATGCACGGCGATCTTCCATTAAATATCAGTCAAATAGGGCCCTCCTAAAATAAGATGGGCCTCTAAAGTGGTGATCTTCTTGATCTCGACTGCGAGCAGCCATCGGTTCTCCCCAATCAATAACACAATCCAAGGGACCCAAATCCTGCTGATCGAGATGCAGAGCATTAATGGAGGGATTGGGGAAGCATGGAGTGGGTCCCATAGGGTAAGGAGGGTATCAGCTCAAAACAACAAAAATGAAGAGTTGGTTTAACAAACATTTTATTTATATACGTAATAATTTCTAATTTGAATGAGTAGTATGAATGGAAATGTCAAAATTGTCGAGGCAACAATGGCAATGAAAAAAAATTAAATTTCAAAAAAAATATTTTCCAAGTAAACGCAATACAAACAAAAATAATTCAACCCTGTTGATAATTTTGGATATCCGAATAAATGCCATGGAACTAAAAGGGGAAAATGGAAATTTAACAGATAACTAGAACAAAAAATGAATCATGCAAAGGATTGGTGTGTGCCTGACTGACTCTTCCGACGAATACTATAAGTGCTTTCTAAATCCGGGAGCTCTAGAACTTGCGGGCAAGGACCCTCTCCTTGAATCGTAGCGCCGACTCCCTCGCGGAGTTGCACTTGTCCTCCCCCGGTTTTGGGGCTTGCTTCCGTCCTGGTTTCTTGCCCTTGTGGTGGAACCCGGAAGATCCTGAAGGCTCCTCGCGGAATCCGCCCTGCAGGTTCCTTGTTTTCTTCTGTTTCGGAGTGCTCGGCTCCACGCGCATTAAGCCCGATTTGGTCCTGATTAGCTCGATGCTGTTCTTAGCCGGAGATCCCTTCAAAACTGTGATGTAGCCGGCGTTGTTTCGGAATCGAGTCACCTTCCGGTTGTGGTTCTCCTCGTCGGAACTGTTGAGCTTGGCCTGCTTTTGCTTTTTGCCGGATTTCTTTGCATCCACCTGCGACTTGGCACCCAACTTGTTGGCCAAGGAGCGTGGCTGTGGAGAGAAGCATGATGGATACAATGCATTGGCTAACAGCATCTAGCACTTACCTCTTTGGCGACCGCCGATCCCGTCAAGAGGTTCACGGCATGGCCCACAGCCTGGCGGGTGGCCTGCAAGCGCTTTATGTCTTTTTTGGCAATGGTTGTCGGCTTAGCTTCCTTTTTGGTTGATAAGATGTCCGTGTTGGTGCTGGTTTTGGGCAACTCCTCAGTGACCCGGTTATCACTACCCACGGGCTCCATCTCCAAGGCTTTAGGAGCGTCATTTCCTGGCTTGGCGCCCGACAACGAGGCTCGTTTAACATTCTTAGGCTTTTTACCGCCGACAGCAATTCGCTGAAAGGGGAAACACGAACCCATTACAGTCTCTGTGCCAAAACGTAAACAAACATGCTATTATCTTACCTGTTTCTTCTGGTTCATGGCTGCCTCGTTGGCGGCCTGGAAGATTTTGTCGCAGTAGTCCATGTAGTAGTCAACAGACTTGGTTTTGAACAGCGACTCCAGTTGCTTGGCCTTCGATTTCAAGGCTTCGCGTGACGTGGACGGCTGCTCATCGGATGCCTCCGAGTCTTCTTTCAGTGGCTGCGCCGACTCCTCCTTTTCCGTTGAGATTACTTCGGTGGAAGGCTCTTTAGCAGCATCTTCCTTCAGCGACACATTCCTGGAGCCGTTTTTGGGAGACTTTCTCGGTATCTCCCCTTCCGACAGCTCTGAATTGTCATCGAGGCTCCCCTCTGAAGACGCGGAAGCTTTCTCCAGATCGGAAGAAACTTTTTTCAAGTCCCCACCATCCTCTGTCTTTTTCTCAGTCTCAGCGGAATCCACAGGCGAGCTCTTCAATCGCTTGCGATCGTGACTTAATTCCAGCTCCTCCAGGTCCTCGGGAGCCCCCGAAAAACTCTTGGAGAGATGCTTTCGCTTCAGGCGCTGCCGCTCGGCCACCATCTCCACGAAGGAGGTCGAGGGACAGAAACTGTCGTTGCCCAGACCTCGATCACTGCGTCGCTTAAGTTTGGGTTCCTTCGCATTGATCTCCGGACTGTTCGTGACAAGGGACTGGCGCCGGGACTTCTGGAGCGGATTGAACATGGTGGCCAGGTGGCGCAGATCACTGGAGGCCAATGTGTCGAGAAGGGCGGCCTCCTCATCAGAGGATCTGGCAGACGTCTTCTTGGAGAGTTCATCGCCGCCGGCCGCCGGTTCATCGCCCTCATCCGACTCTTCCACTTCATAGACGCTCTTGTTGGACTTCGAGATGTCCAGTTTTTTTTCGAGGGGCTCATCCTCTTCATCCGCTTTGGGTTCATCCGCCTCAAACTCGTCGGAGTCCATGATTTCATAAACGCTGGCGCTGCCTTTGAGAGATGCTTTCTTGGCCACCGCCTTACCCTCTGAATCCGTCGAGGAATCGTCAATTTCTGTCACGTCCAAGCGTGGTACTGTCTTGTTCAATCGCTCCGATTTGTTCAGCTCGTTGAGCACCATTCTCCTCGAGTTCTCCAGCTCGGTCTCCGAGGTCTCGGTGGTGGAGTTTTTGCCGCTGTTGTTCATCTTCTGGGCGGCATCGCTGAGACGACTGGCATTCAAGCAGTTGCTCTTATCATGCTTCGTATCGGACAGCATCTCGATGGAGTCCTCACTGGAGTCTGGCACTACAATACGGTTCCGCTTCTTACCTGCCCTGGATTCACGCTTTTCCTCATCCTTCACATCACTCTCGTCTCCCTCATCGTTGGAGAAGCAGAGCGCGCCCAAGTCCTCCTCCTCATCGTTGTCGGAAACCACAAAGGAGTCATCGTCTTGCTCCTCCTCCTCCCCGTTGGACTCTTCTTCGGTGTCCTGACTGCCCACAGACTCGCCGTGGGAGGGAATCTCGTTCTCCTCCATCTCGCGTCGCTCCGAGCTGTCCATGGAGTCACCAGACTGATAATTATCCGGAGCCTCCTCCGCCTGGTTGTCCACGAATTCGCACTCATCCTCCGAATTGTTCTCTTCCTCGCCTTCCTCCTCACTAAACAGCTTAGCAGTTTTGGGCGACTTCGGAGTCTTGGGAGGTGACGCGTCGAGTTCTTCTTTCTTGTCAGATCCCAGCTGATTGAAGGGCTTGATGACATCGATTTCGGGAGGAGCCGGGTTGAACTCCTCTTTGCTGGGCACTTGGTCTTTAGCTATGGGCGTTGAGCTGCTTCGGCCCTTGCTGAGGGCGGCGGGCTTGGGTGTTCGGATGGGGGTCTCCGGATTCAAGGAGCTTGTCCGGTTAATTGTGACTTTGTCACGACCCGGAGTCTTTGGGAATCGTGTTTTTTCATCCTCAGAATCCACGTCACCTCCCATGAAGCCCACCGATTTCTTCAGCGCCAACTTGGGCGATGCCACCTCCTTATCCACATTTTCTCCGTCATCATCAGTAGCCTCATCCACGTCCATTGGCTCCGGTGACTCGACAATTTCGCGAGGAGCTTCGAAAGTAAAATGTTTGGTCGCAGGGAACTCGGCCTGCTGTTTTTCTGCCGGACCAGTCTCATTTTCTGCCTTAGGAGTGGATTTCAGATCTTCCTTCTTCTCCGGCAAGTCCTCGGCATCTAAGAACAACTCATCTCCTGATACATTTTTGTGTGATGTGGCTGAAGGAGATTCAACTTGGACTTTAGTTCTTTCGGAAAGTGTCTCGGAATGTTCCTCCTCCTGGGGTGTTTCTCCAAGATCTTTTTGTAAAATTTCAGTTTCCTTTGCCAGCTCTTCGGAATGTTCATTTTTATTTGGAGTTGTGGCCTTTGATTGGGGAGTTGGGAGAGCCGGTTGCCCATTCAACTTTAATTTCTGAGAAGACGGAGATTCGGACAATTCTTTAGATTTCTCGGCAACAGAGGCCTGCAGCTCCAGGCTCACTGTTTTCCCATCCACTTTCTGGGGTTTCTCCTCTGTGTCCAGAATATCTTTTTCTTCCAGAGACTGCTCGGAAGCAAGTTTCTTGGGGAATGTGGAAGTTTCGTTTAAGGCTCTTATCTTTTCCACTGGCAAGTGACTCTCAACTAGTTGCACTGCTGGCGACTCAGTCTTGACAGACTGGGTGGAGTCTTTGCTCGGTGTATTGGCAGCTCTCCTTCTTAGGGGAGTCTTCTCCAGACGGACAGCCAACTTGTTTGTAAACCGTGCATTCAAGTCCTTCTTAGTCTCTACTGTGGGCTTATTGTCCTTCTCCTCCTTCAGCTCCCCAGACGCTTTCACCAATTCTTTTTCTTCAGAGGAAACCTTGCCATGCGGTTGCGACGGAGGCGTGTTGCTGGTGGAACGATTGACGGATGGGGGCGTCTGCGACATGGAGCGAGTCACCCGTCTCTCGCCGACGGGAGTCCCGGTGCGCTCCAAGGGCTCCTCCTGCTTAGCATCTATCTCCTCTGCAGTTTCCTCTGTGAGAGGCAGCTGCTTCATGACGGACCGGGTGGCTTTGGCCGGAGTACGAGCGGTTCTCTTGACGGACGAGGGAGTAGAGGGCTCTGGGGTCTCGCCGCGGGTCACCGAAGCTCGGGTGGAGCGAGTCGGAGTGCGCACATCCGTAGTGGCAGAGTTCAATCGAGTACGGCGAGTGGGACGCGGCGAGGCAGTTCCTAGAAAACGACAGCGATAAATCCAAAGTTCCTAGTCAGCGGCCACCGTACTTACCCCTCTCGGCTGCTGTGTCCAATAGGGGTGTCCCGGGACGGCTGTCCGTATCCAGCAAGGACATACGACGTGTGCGGGCCCGCGTCACTACCGAATACATGTCGAAAAGTTTTTGTTAGTTTTAAATGATTTTAGAAAGTTTGAGAAAGACGTCGTGTCAGGACGACAGTAGAACTGGAAAGAAAGTTGGGTGCGATGGATTTGACAAGTCGGGAAGTACGGATGACAATGGCGAATATCCGGAACCAGGGCCTACTGATCCCGTTGCCTTTCTTCCGCACTTCCTGGCAACCCGAATCCGCTTTCACTCCCTGGCCCGCCCTGTTACCTCGAGGTCCTTCCGAGCTTTCTGTGTTCTCCTCCATTTGGCTTCCGCTTAATTACTATCACAAAACAAATTTTAATGGGTGTTAATTTAACTGTTAAAAGTTAAACCTCTTCACGAAACTAGAAGGAACAAACTGAATGCACGCCATGTGTAGTTGGAGCACGTTATGCAACACTTGCCTAGCTGTTGCGCTTTTTTGGCGGCTCCATGGGTGGCCGTTAATTTTGAAAATTGTATTTCGAGTTATTTTTGTTTTATGATAGGGACATTGGAAGCCATCAATTTTAACTTTTCGAAAGGTCTTAGGCTATTATTTCACAGTTTAATCGACATTTCATTAAATTTAACGGAAAAGTGAGATCCCTGTTTACGTTTTCCAGCACTGTCAACTTTCAACAAACCGGATTAAATGAACGCGCCTAATTTGAATAAAAACAACGGCTTTGTCGTTTCTCTATTTGCCCCCAGGCAATGATTAATTTGATATTAAGTCATTACTTCCACTATAGCTCTTCGCGAGTAGCCTATTATCTACTGGGGAGATGAAATATTTCCGTTTCTTTCTTTTCTTACATGGCATATTTTATTGTTAGTTTACATTGGATGAATGAATCTTTCCAAGGTAAGACATATAATATACATCTTTGGCAATCTCTTATTCTAAACCTGATTCTGCTTGGCTAGTTCTGGATTAAACTGACTATTATACTTTTGGACTATTTTGGGCGTAGGAGCTGGTGTGGGCGCAACACTAGCTGCTCCAGCGGGTTCCTTGGGAGCGAACAGAGCTTCAGAACGCTGCCGCTCAGCCATCTCCCGTCTCAAGCGTTCCCTTCTTAACCTGTCCAGATTTACGCGCTTCTGGCGTTCAGCAGCCAGGAGTGAGTCTCTCCTGGCCTCCCTTCTGTGGCTCTTGTGTTTTTTGCTTTTCTTGTGTTTCTTTTCCTGCTTCTCCTTTTTCTGCTTCTTCGACTTGGAGTGTGAGGAGCGGGTGGGTGATGACTCCACAGGTGGGATCGTCGGAACACTTTCTCTTTTCCGTTTCGTCGCCTCCTTGGTCCTTTTCTCTGGCGGCAGCAAGGCATTAATCAAGGTTAAAGGATCTTGGGCCAACTTCTGCTTCAGATGAAGTTCCTTAGCGTTAGGATCGCCAACTTCCTCTCTTTTGGGCGCTACTTCGTACCAACTGCGAACTTTCAGCGCCTCATTTGTGTCCTGGCCCAGATATGTGAGGTAGCCGATCTGTTTCTCGTACTTTTCCTGTTCTTCCTTTTTCTCCTTCTCCAGCTCCTTATTAGTGGTCTTTACATGGTTCTGGAAGTCCTCAAAGAGGTTCAACGGCGCTTGTGAGACCGCCTCGATGTCGACGGATGCACTTTGTGCTTGGGAAGCCTTTTCCGGGAGGCCGGATTGGCGCCGCAGGAAGTTTATACGGGCCTCGCTCTCCTATACTCGTATATATACAAAAATCATCTTAGTATTAAAATATAAATCACGTTCGGGGCACGTACCGCTAACTCTAGTTTCTCCTGGCGCTTCTGCTCCTCCACCTGGGCCGCCGCCTCGTCGCGACGCACTCTGGCGATGTTTTCCTTGGTGCGCACATGCCAGCTGTTTGAGAGATTGTTAAGAGTAAAGTTCTTGAAGCAAAGCTGCTAACTTGCCGTTTCTTTGGTAAAATGTTCATCTGAAGAGACTTTTGTTTATTTTGGGTAGAAGTTGTGGTTGTAATTAGAGCTGAACATAGATGCCGATGTTTGTTCCGACCTTCAACACTGAAACTATAAGCCAGATGTGAACTCCCATTGGACAGTATTTTTTGTGGTTCCGATTGCCGTTGGAAAACTTTTTTCTTCGAAATCTCTTATCGATTCTAAGTACAAGATCGTTTTTAATAAATACCCTAATGGTATTTGGAACGTTTCGATAGAAGCTCAAACCTAAATTTTGGTTTATTTGACTTTTAAGAACACATGTTATTTATGCGCCTTAAAATATGCTACTTGCAAATTGTAAGGGTCACCCATTTATTATCGCTCGGTCCCAGATACTTCAACACTCGAACTGCCAAAGCAGGCACAAAAAATATATACAAGTGACAATACACAAAAAATAGGCTCCAAAAAACTTTACTTTTTTGTTAGTTCAGTGTTTGTTTGGCTGGTTTGCGTTGCCGCCCAAGACCCACGCCACGCACCGCGCGGCCAGTTTGAATTGCGCGCCGCTCTTGGATAATTCGGTAATTTGCGGTACGTCAGGTGCGCGCGGGCAAGCCAGTGTGGCACAACGGCACGACACATCAGTCAGCAGTAGAGGGGGCTAAGAGTAACCGGTTCGCACATTCCCGCCCGGTTCGCGAAGAAGAGGAAAGAAAGGAGAGATAGGTAAATAATGTGACCGTAATGAACAAAAAATTTTAATACATTTTTACCCAAATCTGTCAGAAGTAGAAGGGGCAAACGCGAAGTAGAAGAAGAGGAAGAAAAGAAAAGCGCAGCTCTGTCCCGATTCCGAAAAAAGTCTGAAAATAGCGAAATCCGGAACAACCAGGATACAAAGACTGCCAGCAGAGCGCCCGCATCCCGCATGCCACTCCCCGCCGGATCGCGAGCGCCCGGAATGGCCACGGATCCGCAACAGCAGCAGCAACAAATCCAAAATAACCAGCAGCAGCAGCAGCAGCAGCGAGTTCTTAAGCAGGATGGATACTTAGATGTGGGCGAGGGGAATGACGGAGGAGGCGGCGGTGGCGGAGTAGGCGGTGGCGCTGGAGGCGGATCGGGCGGCACCCCCTCCCGTCCGTTCGAGATGCGCAACGTCGTCTACCATCCGCAGCTGAATGTGCTCCTGCTCTTCGGCCAGGGCAACACAGTCAAGGTGCTGGACGCCAACTCCGGAGTGATTCTGCAAACTTATCAGCTCGGCACAAATGGTGAGCAAAGTGGATGAAAATAACCGCACACTGGTGCACGGGCACACACACCGATTAGCTCGCTTGCACGAACACAGAACACGCACACAGTCGCGCCCGAATGTCAATACAGTGGGGAGCTTCAAATTAGAACCCATACAGAGAAAAAAATTCTAGGGGCTAGTGTTCACCAACATCTGATTCGCAATTGTTGGGCCTATTTCACAAGGGATTGCATCCGTGAGATAGTCTTTGGGAATAATTTTCACAATTTCGGATTCATGATGTGTCAGACTGCTCTGCTGGGTTAGATCTTTCAAGTCCTTCTAAAAAAGTCTTCTGATTATGCATCATTCGCCTTTCAACAGTGGGCCAGAATTGCACTTTTCTATGTAATTGCCTTGCAGTCGTCGCTCGACTGTGTACTCGTCAGTCTGAAGGGCTTATGTGTGTATGCGTTTGCAATAATTTTCAGAGAAGCTCTTCTTGGCCGAACCGAGCTCATCCTTGCAGTGCTGAGCCCACTTTGCGCATTTCCCTTCTGGGAACTGCCAAGACTACTGACAACCTGTCGTACCTCGTGCCATGAACGCATCTATTGTTTTTCCTGATTAGCCATCAGCTACACCGACGGGGCAGCACTGCTTCTATTCTGTTATTGTTTTTGTTTTGCTTTGCTTCTATTACGCAGTTGTTCTGTGCGATGACCCTTCCGCCCCCACGCCCAACACTCGTCTGGTGCCCCTACGGAAATGTTTTTTCGGGAATGTTCCGGTCCTTAAACGACAACTTGCTTTGTTTATCCTGGAATTCTCTCGCGAGAAAACTAGGAGATATATTCGACGAAGCGTTAAATATTTCAAAAATTACTAGCGGGCTTTAACAAAATTTTGGTTGGGAAAGGTCAGGTTCGATATGGCTATGACCTTTTTCCTCAAACTGTTTTTTTTCTTAATTTTTGAGAGCACACAGCGTTCTATTCTTCTAACGGCCTCTTCCCTTACGATTCCTTTGAAGGCGACAACATACAGGGTCGCTATATGCCCCTCCAGGACAAAATCTTGTTCTGGGATGGCCATAACCTTGGCCTGCGCGGTGACTACAACGGCGTCCTCCTGCTGGATACCATCCTACAGGCGCCGATTGGCCAGAACGACGACTACATCAAGCTCGAGATCATACTCTCCGAGGCGATTATCTTCCAGAACTGCATCAGTGAGCTGGAAAGTGAAGGACTGGAGTGTCCCTGCGATATCAGCAACGAGCTGACCCAGAAGATCAACCAGGCGCAGTTGAATGCCAAAAAGGGCATAAAAGCACAGAGGGTTTGTTTCTCTTTTGCCCCATTGCTGTAGACCATCCGACTAACTCTATTCCCCCCTGTACAGTGGAATACTATCTGCCTGGAGGTGCCCTACTCAAGTTTGAAGCTGGTGGCCAACAATGTCGTTATCTTGCTAAAGCGGCTGGAGCGCCACATACCCGTTTTGGCCATCGCCTCGGCGATCAACGAGCGTCTCACCGACATGCTGATGGGCTCTCGGGTGCCCGAATTTGGCTTTGGCTACAGCAACTTCCAGCGTGTGCTGATGCACTCAGAGTCGGTGCGGCGCCAGACCTTTGAAAAGTGGCCCCACATGGACTACAAGTGGGCGCTCCCAGATCAGATGGCACAAGCCGGCTTCTACCATCAGCCATCCTCCTCGGGGGAGGACCGTGCCATGTGCTTCACCTGCAACGTGTGCCTCGTCTGCTGGGAGAAGACCGACGAGCCGTGGAGTGAACACGAACGGCACTCGCCCCTCTGCCCGTTTGTCAAGGGCGAGTACACCCAAAACGTTCCACTTTCTATCACCTATGCCACCAATCCTGCGCTCCCTGCGCCGGGTCTTGGATTTGATATCATTTCGAACAGTGATTACGCCAATGTCCTGTGCACCAGTTGCTCCCAAACCGGCGAACTGAGCGTGTGGAGCATCGAACGCCACCTGAAGTTGATGCACAGCATCCATGTGCCTACTCTGCTCAAGGATGTGTTCGAGGAGAGCTTTGAGTGGGCACGGGTGACTGCGATTTGTGTGCTCCCCAACGCCAGGGCACGCACCAAGGTGAATTACGTTTACTCGTCGGCGAATTATGGAGGACCGTCGGGCGGAAACGTGCCGGGCTCTCATTCGGGCTCCACAGCCGGCTCGGGTGGAAAGTTTGGCAACGTGAATGGCCAGAACATAACATCCACTTCCACACTGCGCGCCGGCGTCGTCGGCTCGAAGATTGTGCTCGGGGTCAGTGTGCGTCAGAGCAGCGGCGAACTGGCCCTGCGAATGGTGGTGCTCAATGTGGTGGAAGCGGACCGATCCAGCACCAGCGAGACCTCGGCCAGTGCGAGCAACGACAGCGGCAGCGTGTCCAGTATGGGTGGCCAACTTATGAAGTCCTCGTCGCCGATGGTGAACGGTGAGTTAAAGAAACTAAACAGTGATATGTGTTGGTTCTAACTTGTTTTTATTTCTTCAAGCAACTAACGAAACAAATGCGGCTGTCACCCAGGTGAACATGGAGTCGAAGGACGACGACAACAAGGCTATGACACCCTATGAGAAGTTTACCGACGGATTCGACAGCAATGGCTTCGTCTCGGCTCTCATGACCTACAATAAGAACAACGGGGTTAGCCAGAACACGGATGATGCCTCTGTCCTATACGATTTCGATTTGTGCACCTTGTCCCAAATACTGGACCACAACATGGAGGATCCGCTTAGCGGAATAATGGTTGGAGCGAATACCGTGAATGTCAGCAATCTGGGACTGAGCAACGAGATCGACAAGCTGGTGGAGGACGCCGAGATGGCGCACCAGAACAACAACAATAATAACAATAACAACAACGAGGCCAACTCCCTCGGCGGAAATTCATCAAACAACAATAACATTATGATTAATGGAAGCACCAATGGGAGCAGCAGCAGCGACAAGATGTCAGCCTCCGAGGAGATCGATTGCGTGGTGGAGAGTTGGACGAGCGTGAAGAGAATGAATGCAATGGACGGTAGTGCCTCCAGCAGCAGTGCCAATGGAGTATCCCACCATTCGTTCCAGGAGATAATTGAGATAGCCGAGATTCTGCCTACCACCCCCAAGTGCAATCAGTTGCTGGTAAAACTGCTGCGCACCAAGGCCCCAGACGCGGAGGGCAGCAAAATAATCATGGCGACCGTAGCCAAGGAGGAGGAGGAGGAAATGGAGGATCTCGAGCAGCAGCACGACGAAGCCATGGACACCTACAACAATGCGGACGGAAACGTGGCTGCCCAGCTCCTGGTGTTCGACTATGATGACACACAGATTTCCAACGACTACACGCTGGCCATGACCTTCAGCCGAACCAAGTGCCCCAAGCAGCTCTGTATCTTGCCGCACTTCAATCCCTCCTTGGAGCACAAGGACACCGGCTCCATTTGTGTGGTGTGCGCGGATGGCACCGTGGAGATATACTCATTAGCCGACTTCCAGGGCACTACACTGATTGAGGAGGAGGGCGAGCACTTTGAGTCTGTGGTCTACTGCCGCAACCTGGACAGGTTGTGCTGCTGCTCCCGCCAGGGAGGGCTGTTGTTCTACTCGCTGAGTGAGGGGGAGAACGATTCCGGCGACGAGCTCCTTGAAATGGAGGACGACTGCAGCACCACCCTGACACACGCCGCGGACTTGAGTGTCACTGATGGCGCCCGCAATGGAGGAGGCGTAGCAGATCAGAGGGGCAATCCCTTGGCCGCCAGTGATTCTATTAGCGTAGATGTGGCCAATGAGGCAGCGGCCACTGCCAGCAATCCCAACGGCGTTCAAACGTCTCCCTCGTCGGCCTCGGTGGCCGGAAACGCCAATCTGCTGGCGTACAAGACCACTGATCTTTCCTTGGATGACCTTAAAGTCTTCTACGCCCTCACCCAGTTTGACGACAAGCTAACGGTCTACTCGGCCGAGGTTCCCAGTTGCTGGAACGACCTCGGGCAGGTGCAGAAGCAGCGTAAGCAGTCGCAGAATATGCGTCATGGGGGCGATGATCGGGACTTCACCCGGACATGGCGATTGCACAACGATGCGTAAGTCCTTTGCTAATCTTGAAGCTATATCCCTACATAGTCACTTCTCCGTAGGACCACTTGGGACGAGCACATCATCGAGCTGAACCTGGCCCAGCCAGTCTCCTTGGGGCACATCGACCTGAAGTTCACCGTGTTCCAGCAATGCTCCAATCCCGCAGCCATTCAGGTGACCCTGCTCAAGCAGAACACCAATGGATTCGGGTACCGCATGAAGGGCCCCCACGCCAGCTATAAACCTAATGTCATAGACGACAACATTGATCTCTCGTATAGTAAGTAATCTTGATTTGGTCAGAACTGTAGATCTAAGACTGTCTCTCTTTGCAGTTGCCAATGATAACCCCGTTCTGAGCGAAGAGTACTTACTGGCCCACAACGCAGAAGTTCTGGCCGGGCCCATCGAGCTCTCTTCGTGCATCGACCTCTGCGACCAGGGAGGCACCGCCACGCTTACCTCGCCAAAGCTTTTTAAGACGCGAACCCGCAACTTCTTGCTGCACATCAAGACGGTGTCGGACCCATCGAAGGAGGGCCAGAACAAGACGAGGGGTACGTAAGATCCTGGGACTGGCATAGCGGAGGTAGAGAGTGTAGGCCTAAAAAACGTATTCCCTTTCTACGTGGTTTCTTCCTTTCTACGTCTACACTTCCATTGTGGTTGTTTCCGTTCTTGTAGTGAAAAGTCAATGAAATTTGTGTTGCCATCTGTAGTAGTTGGTGTGCGCGGTTCCATGCATAGGATGTTTGTTTGCTATTAGAACTAACTAAACTGCCGTTCGCTTGGCAACCATGAGATCCAATGTAGAGTTCCCCACCCGCAGCTGCCAGTCACGAAGTTTGTGTTTCTAAATCGCCACATTTTGCAGCTTCACCTCAGCGGCTCAAGCACTCGCATCAAGTAGAGGCCTTGGTGCAGCACAATTGGCCCTCTAAGACCTCCCTTAACCTGGCCAACATGATAAGAGTGGTCAAGAGCTCGGCCCTGAAATTAGCACCCGCCATGAAAAACGCAACTATTAATTACATTAACATGCACAAGCCCAAGTCCGCTGTCGAGGCCCCGATGATTTTAAGCAAGTTCATGAAACCCATGCCCGCGGGCCAGCCCGCCGCAGTTGCTCCGTCAGTGGTGGCGGCGACGGTAGGACGCGCCCAGCAGGAGCAACTGCTACCGCGTAGGGAAGGTACATCGTCGTTGCTTCGTGTAGCATTTGATATTCTAATCCCTGGAGCAACTTGCCAGCTAATGAATTCTATTTTCCACGTCTCCTTGCAGGCTGCGATTGGTTGCACGAGATTTCCATCAGTGTACGGGCCGTGAAGTCTCACAGCCGGATCAGCAACGGGCGCATGCAGCGAATCGCCATGCTGGAGAGCAATAACCTGCTGGAGCAGCTCTTCCGGATCGCTTGTGATGCCTCCGCAAGCCCGTTGACAAAGAACCTCGCGCTCGATGTGCTCAATTGGATTTGTTTCATCCGGTTGAATCGCTACCGCTCTCCAAAATCGGAGCGGTTGAAGGAGCACATCAACAAGCAGACTGCGTCCGGAATTCAGGACCTTTTGGCCCAGCAGTTTGAGTGCATCTCCCTCTGTGAGAAGCACATTGAACAGCTCCTGCGCACCTGCGTCATATACAGCGAACGAAGCACGGCGCACAAGTGTGTTAAGCTGCTCATAATGCTAACAGAGTACGAACCATTGTTGTCCCTACTGATACATAGGAAATGTGTATTAACCCACCATTTTTTAACTTCCAGGGGCACCACCAACCTTCCTGCGGAGCTGCAGCTGCATTCCACTTTGGACAGTAGCTTCAAAGCTGCTATTGCCAATACGTTTCCTGAGCTGCCCAGGGCCCAGTGCGGCAGTGTGGTGCGCTGGTACATGATGCTCACATGTGCCACCTCCACCGCCGAGTCCCACAACAGCATCTCCGAGCAGGCCATCGGCTTGTTGAAGGAAATCGCCGGCGAGATAGACAAGCGCTGGGATCCGTACTGTGCCCTGTTGAGCACCCGGTTCGGACTCTACGGCTATCCCTTCGAACCGGAGATCTTTGACTTTGATTTTCCGAACATTAATCGTCCTGGAAGCAGCTCTTCAGTGGCCCTAACGAATGTGATTCGCAGCAGCGCCACCATTTTGCCTGTGACTGGACTGGACATCAAGCGGTTGAGCTCCATAGGTGGGTGAACGAAACCCTAACGCTTTCCCTTCTTATGCCTTCTCGTGATTTTTAGACGGAGTCGACTTCCGCACTTTCCCGTATCTTATCCGGGGCAAGAGCATAAGCAACCAACTGCGCGGCTTGTTGGAAGTTGTCCAGCTTCACTTCACTTGTGTGCAGACCTCCGAGGCAACTCGTATTGATAACATAGACAGTGTGGCGGGCAGTGCCGCCGCCAGTGTTGTAATCGAGGATGTAATGATGCTGCCAAAGCTGGTCGTGGCCAAGGAGAAGGATGAGGAACTGGTAAGGAAATGCCTGACTCTCAAGGAAGGATCAAATGTAACACCTTTTTAATCTCAGCTCAATGATCTGGTCAACGATGTCGAGTGTTTGGTGGAGGAAATGAAGGAAAAGGAGTCCAAGGTGGACAGCGACACCTTTGGCTTGGTCAACGGCTTCAAGGACAAGACATGTAAGTAACTCCCCTATGTAATGAACGAAGAATGCATTTCTCAAATCAATTATACTCTTTAGCAGTTTCCTCGTTTATGGATCTGGAGTACGCCCTTAAGGAAGAGGTCAAAATCGAGAAGGCTGCCATTATGAACAAAAAGATTTCCAAGTTCCTGCCCACCCTCACTCTGTTCGACAGCTACATCAAGAAAATCAACGAGCAAATCTCGTTCGATGATTTCGGAAAGCTGGACAATTGGGAGCCCAACAAGAGTGGCGCCACGAGCAGCAATTTGATAGCCTCTGACTCCTCCTCGGTAGTTGCTTTGGACGAATCTCCCCGCGAGCTCCAGCAGCAGCCAGAGGCGGCCCAACAAGCCTCGTCGTCCGGCGAGAGTGTCCTGGACGACGCCACAGAGAGTGAGAAGATTTTGGAGCACTTGAGCGCCAATCCCTGCCCGCCCATTGCGTGGCACAAGCTGATCACTCCGCCGCCCAAACAGATGATTGTAATTGATCGCATGCACTCGGGGGCGCGGCGCTTTGTGGTCCTGGACTTTGGCCAACACATTTTGCTCACGGACTTGGTCATTCCCGCATGCGACGAGCTCACCTCCCTGAACATCGACATCTGGTGCTTCGATGAGGAGACGGACTGCACCCGTTTAGCCCAGGTCAACGACATCCAAACCAAGACATTGGTGTTGAGTGACATACAGCCTCCGCCGATATGTCGCTACCTGAAGTTGACCATCATAGGCAGGATTGGCATGTCGTCGACCAAGTGCAAGATCCCCCTGGGACGTTTCTTTGGACATCCAGTTGTTCTGGAGCACGATGGCTATGGGGATCAGCTAATGCGCTACATTAAGCAGCCGGCACAGAGCCTTCAATCGCAGCTAAAGTCCCTGAACGCTCTTTATGAGGATGTCCACTGTCGCTACAGTTTGGCCAGCTGCAAGCTCATGGATTTGCTGGCTCCGATGCGGAATAGCGAGCTCTCGAACGTTGCCCACCTGCAGGCGTTCATCAACAAGCAGAGGGACGAGGAGCTAAGTGGCTTGGACAACAGCAAGGTGGTTACCCTCTATGATGAGTGCATGCTGCTTCAGTACCAGATCAATGTAATCCGGAATGTGGTATTCCGCTTGGAGCGGGCTCTGTCGCCGAATGGTGCCTTGCGAGTCCCTCCTACGCCTGGGGATTCTGTCGAGGAGATTCTGCGAGCCGCTTCGCGAGACAAGCTGCGTGTGCTCTGCCTCAGCTTGGTCGAGGTTCTGCTCCACTTCTCCATCGAGTGGGGAATCAAGAACATTCTGCCGGTGCACCAGAAATTCAATGCAGCTACTGCAAAGGCGTTGTTCAACTCGTTGGTGGTTTACGGCGACGCCCAGTTGCAGCTGGCCACCTGCTCGCTTCTAGTGCGGATGTGCTGCTTCCAGCCGTGGTGGGGCGACTTCCTGGCCGACACTTTCTGCAGCCTCTTCTCGGCTCAGAACTGCAAGGCTTTCCCACAGGATCGGTGAGTCATCGCCCACCCCGATGAAACGAAAATAACTTTTCCATTTTCCCGACTCGCAGTATCTTTTTTCTGCTGACCTACCTGGGCCGTCGCAGCATTGCCATGGGCGCGTGTCGCTCCATTGTGATCGATGCCGTT
Source organism: Drosophila monieri (assembly GCA_035047585.1). Taxonomy (NCBI): domain Eukaryota; kingdom Metazoa; phylum Arthropoda; class Insecta; order Diptera; family Drosophilidae; genus Drosophila; species Drosophila monieri. The sequence goes on along the minus strand of JAWNPJ010000087.1, from coordinate 888,072 downwards.
CTGAAGACTCTCGTCAAGCTACTGGCCCCCATATCGCCGCACTACAAGTTTCAGTCCGAGCAGCCGAGCACATCGGCCAGTGCTGCAGAGCGCGGAGCTGCAATGGGAGCTACCTCCGATCTGCAGCTCATCACCTGGCTGCTCCTGTTCCTCTCGGTGTGTCTGGACGACAACGAGCGGAAGGACAAATGTAAGTTTGGGAAGCAAATAGAACCATTTCGATCAAAGAACATCATTTTCGTCAACTACTTTTTGCAGCAGCCGCTCGCTGGGACTTCATGAGCTGCGAGAGCGACTTCACCAAGACAAGACCAAACAATACTCCAAACAGCAAGCAACTTCGGTGCTTCAAAAAGCGTATTATCCAGCCAAACAAGTACTCGGTGCAGCCGTACACGGATTGGGGCAAAAAGATCTACATGATTCAGAATGAGGTAGGGTTGTGCTGCATGAGATAAATAGGTATAGGATAATAATACACTTCCGTATCATTGAAGCACCCCGGTATTTTCATGGAGCTCTCCAACAAATCCAAGGGAAGTGGAGCCAGCAAGTCTACCTCCACTGGGGGCAAAGTCAATATAGGCTCGTCCGGCTTGTTTGTTTCCGCTGGGAGCTCAGGCTCCAGCAGCGGATCAAAGGGAGTTGCTTCTGGTAGCACCGCTTCGCCGAAGCACCAGGACTCTCCCGTGGGCGACGCCGGGGAGCGGGACAGCAACTTCGACAAGGGACTGAAGACACTGCGCATGGCCAACATAAAGGTGGTGATTCGCGGACTGTTCGCTCTGCTCCTGGAGATGGACTTCGATTGCAACATGGACCAGTTTCTGCTGACCTGCAAGGTCATTGCCCGCCTCGTGGCCGCCTGCCGGCCGTCGGTGCAGCTGTGCAAGATTGTGACAACACCACAGCTGGAGCAACTTATTCGCCTGTCTGTGTGGAACGACCAGCAGCAGCCCTGGGCAGTGCATGCCATCACCTGTCTCCTTCAGGTGAGTGAAATAAACGGCTATTTGGAAGGTTGGTATTTCAAAATCTCGTTCTTCGATAGGATCTCTTGGATGCCGACAAACAGTTCAGGGATAGCGACGCCACGCCCACAAACGATGGGCAGCGATCCATGGAGGCAGCTGTGCAGGACACCCGAGATTTGTTCAGCGATTACACGTGTAAGTATTTGGGTCTCTTGGGAAGGTTGTCACAATAGGACACGGCAGATGTATGCGTGTATATGATTGTTTTCCAAAATAACTAATGTGAGCGCAATGTTTCGGGACAGTACACTGTCAAAAATTGCCTCTAATATTGATGTTTGATTTAAAGAAATGAACAAGAACAAAAGAAATGAACTTTCCATTCTTTTAGCAACTGCTTCCTCGTGCTCCGAGGCACAATTTGAGATGCTGATGCCGACAGCAAGAGAATTTTATCAAGAGGGTAAACATAGATATTTTTTAACGTAGAACCTTTCCCGGCATGGTATCTATACGCAGGTTGCTTGACAATCCCATGGCCAGGTGCTTCCAGGGTCCATAAATGTGGTATTAGATGGGTATACAAAAATTCGCCCCCCGTTAAGAAATGGGGTTTCAGTCACGAGGTCTGTTCGCATGTCCTAAAGCTCCCTTTCGACTGACAATGAAAATTATTATTCCAAAAGCTCCTAACGCTTCGAAATCCATTTGTGGACCCTGGTAGGAAACTGCTTACTCCAACAGCTTTTAGTTACAACTCTGATTTCCTTACCAACTTTGCCCTAAACCCTCGCCGTGGCCTTAATGTTTCCCAATCCCTCTTCTAGCCGTCAAGTACAACTACCTTCCGTCGCTGATCGAATGCGATGACACGGAGTTCGACGAGATGCTCAACGACATCGACATGATAGAGCGCACCAAGCCAGTGACCAAGAAGGAGAGCAACGCGCTCTGCAAGAACACGTTCAACTTCTTCTGCAAGTCCATTTCCATAGCTCTGGATTCCCGCTTGGACGCCGGCCTGGAGCTGCACGTCGAGACGCAGCTGAGGCGGCTGACGAATCGAACCTCGTTGGACCTCTACTCTTCGCTTCCGCAAGTGCTCACCAATGAGTTTGTCTCCCCGCCACCGGAGGCTGCGCCCTGGCCGGAATACCTAACCCAATTGTGGTCGGGTACGGAGTATAACGGCCGCAACACGTATGTGATGTTCAAAACTGTCTTCGATTCCATTCTGGCGGATCTGCACTATGAAGATACGTGGGTCCATCTGGAGCAAGTACTGCAGATGTGGCTCACCTTGAACTGCGAACTGTCGGACAAGCCATATTCCAGTGGGATTACCCACACGGATGTGCCAAAAATTCCATTTGGCGCCAATGCAGTTCAGGGACTGTTGTTGGCCCTGGCCTGGCACAATGACATCAAGCTGCGCACATGGTGCTTGGGATTCCAGTGCTTGTTCCTTGCCTGCAATTCCCAGCCCATTGGCGAGGATGTTGATAGCACCAGGATCAATGAGGTTATAGTAAACGATGAGAACTTCGAGAAGATGCTGTTGCGCTTTTTCTCTGGCTACGGCATGAGCTCGTCCATAATCACAAATCGCTGCGTAAGTTTCCATATGGGTGCCTTTTTCAAATGGGTCACTTTTTTCACTTCAACATCGAATTTCAGGCTGGCCCTACCATCTGCAAGCACTTGCACGAGTTGCTTCTGTGGCTGCACAGCAAGAGCGAAACGAGTGGCCTTCCCTGCAAGCGTCGGCTGAAGGACATACTGCTGCATGTGGTGTTGCAGTTGGTTCAGCCTGGTGGCGCCATTAGCAACCAGCAAGGACCCATAGATGCCCAGAACCAGTTGGTGCGCGATGTGCTTCTGATGCCCAACGACAAGGGTGACCTCAACATAGCTTTGAAGATTATCGAGAGTGTTTGTGAGTATTCCCTGAGAGGACCCTACTCTTTTCACAATATCCGTGTCTCACTTCTTACTTTACTCTTCCAGCCTTCCTGGTCTACAATAACATATCCAATGGCGAGAAGTTGCAGTGTCAGCGGGGCAATGAGAGCAATAATATTGGCAACAACTTCAGCAATTTGTTCGCCAATGTATTGGGCTCGGAGAACCCTGCCAAGCAGAATGCCACGATTTGCGACAACTCGCTGATTATAAACCTGATGAAGTTGTGCGGACATATGGTGCTGACGGAAATGCCTCGGCAACCTAGTGTAAGTCTGCACCATACTGCTGCCTAAAAATGATGCATTATACTGAAGATAAACTTATTTTTTAGGAGGTAACCATTCCCGAAGAGGAGGAGCTGTCCAACCAAAGTCAGACCGACGAAACCAAGGCGGAGCAGCTTAACACTGAGGGGCACCGCAGCAAAGTGCCATGCATAGCGGACTGGGGTTAGTCCTCGTGGATTCTTTTACCCGATGTGGATAGGCTTTAATAGCTTTTTACAAATTTCAGTGCTGCGACATTTTCCCACAATGAAGCGTCTTTTCGGCACGCTGTCTCAGTGTTCCACAAACACCTTCACGATGTCATTGGGATGCTTCTTTTCCCTGAAGTCCAATGTGGTCTTAGATGATCCGCAGACAATAGCGGACAGTGTGTTTAGCCTGATGCTGACTTTGAGTGACAAGGCTTCCAATCCGCGGCTGGTGGTGGCGCCCATTTGCCAATACCTGGAAGAGAGTAAGTGGATGAGCGTGAAATTACCGAATGAAGGGTTTAATATATACTTTTAGCTACCATTCAACGGAACGCCTCCTTGCCGCGGTTGCCCTTGTCGGAGCCCTTCCTTTGGTATGTTTCCAAGATTCTAGAAGTTACGGCAGCAGTGCAAACGTTCACCCAACTGGGAGGCATCATGATTATCTGCCACAACTTGGTGCGACTCAATAAGACAATCATTAACATGCAGCCGGGATTGGTGAGCAACCTTTGGGAGTCTCCCTTTGTGACTCAGAAATAATCACTTCCCCTGTTTTCAGATCTCAATGATCATGCAACACATGACTCGGAACACACGCCTCAAACTGAACACTCACGTAGCAGCAAGCAATGTCTGCAAGAAGTCTACCACTCCGGGCGGCACCACTGTTACTGCCGCAGCCCAGCCACCGAGAAGTGGAGCCCAGTACGATGGCCTGATTAACTTTGCCCCCTTCTCCCACATCGTGTCCGAGAACGATGCTGCCCAGAGTGCCGAGGTGCTCATCTCCAATCCCAACACCACCCACCGGCGGCCGCGGTCCCCAGCCTGGAGCTATATGTTCTACCCCAATGAGACACATGTGGATCTTACCATTACCCTGCCCACTGCGATTCTCTTGAAGGAGGTGCAACTGGTGCCGCACACCTCTAGTTTGGCGTCCTGTCCTTCGGCAGTGGCGTTGGAGCTGTCTAGGGACTACGGAGTGGGGTCCATCCCAGTAGGGGCACCTATGGCTACCACGGGACTGACCTGCATTCGGCTAAAGCTAGCGAAGGCGGAGGTGGCCACAAGCATAGTCCTGCGGTTGTACAAGTAAGTTGAAGAACTGAATCTCGTGAGTTCGGAAATTTACGGATCTCATTTTTTTTTTAGACCCAAGGACTGTGGAAATGTCGGCCTGGTGCAGATCGCTGTCCTCGGGCAGACAATCTTCGGCAATCGGTTGCAGGGTCTGCGGTCTCAGGGTCCCTTCATGGACTCTCTTGCATCCTGTTCTACGCCGCTGCCCTCAGCCGCCTTGGCAGCTATAGATTCGGACACCTTACCCGATGACGACGCTTTTGCCAAGACTAGCATCGGCTGGGTGCGCATCCTGTCGCGCTGTTTCCATGTGGCCGCCCTGCAACCGGACAGTAAGCTCTCGGACTTGATCGCCGCCTATCCAGCCTCTTATCCAGGGTTCCTAGAGGCCTGCTGCTCGCTTCTGAACATCATGCCGATGATCCCGAGTCTGGCACAGCAACACCTCGAGACTATACTGCTCAAGCTGGGGGCCTACAACCACGAGCTCAGTCTGCAGCTGTTAAGAACGCTTCTATGGCACACGACGCCGCAAGGTATGTTTCCAACTCTTCTAAACTCTTGAAGGAAATAAATGTTCATGTCGCTTACCTTCCTGACAGTGTTCAAGCTCTCCAGTGACGCGGTGTGCGATTTAATTCATGAAGTGGTCACCGGTTCGGCGGAACATTTGGTGGACAAGCTTCGCGTGCTCATAGACTGGGTGATGCAGCTGCACGATAACTACTCCAAGCAGGCGCGCTGCAACAACCCCCAGAGTGGTTTTGTTAAAGTCATTGCGTCGATTCTGTGGAGAGTTCACGCACAGCAGCAGTTGCCTGATCTGCCGTTGCTCATCTCTTCCTCACTGTTCGAGACCTGCTTCGAATGGGTGTCGAACCTGGAGCACGACGAGCCACTAAAGAGCAGCTTTGATTCCCTGCTCTGTGCCCTGTGCTACATAAAGCCGGAGCTGTTTAATCAGCTCTTGGCGAAACTGGGGGTGAAGCTTGAGCCACCGGCGAGAGGACAAACAGACGACAGCAAAGTTCAGAGCGGCAGCGCCTGGTTCCGACGCGCGGGCGGTGAAAATCTCACTGTTCTTCTGCAGCGTCCCACATTCCTCAAGACTCTGGCTCTGGCCTGCCAGTCTCCAGCAGCTGTCTATCAGATGTTGGATTCCGGCTTACCCAAACTACTGGCCCACGCGATATTTGAGTACTGCACCCATCTGTTGCCAGGATCAGAGCAAGGAAACGCAGCCGCGGCTGCGACAGGAGATCAAGCTACTTCGTCAGCAGCCAATGAAGAGGATTCCTCGCTTACGGACTTCGACAAAGCCGAGGCGAACACAAGTAATAATGCTCCGCTGCTAAGCAGCACAAATGTACCAAAAGTCCTAGACTTCTTCGCGGAATGCTGTGCGGAAGGACCCATGCGTGATTGGCTGGGTACGATGCAGGGCTCGGTGTTCTGGAAACCACTTCTTCAGCTGTTGTGTAATACCCATGCCGCTCACTTTAGCAAAACCCTGCCCATGCAACAGACTTTCATAAGGCTGGAACGGGCCACCATTAACTTCTTCACAAGAGTGAGCGCCTGCCACCCCGGCAACCAGGAGGTTCTGACCGCTTTGCTGATTGGGGCCATCATTTGCAAGCCCCTGCGCTCCCCGCAAGGAGTCCGGCCCACAATCTCTGGATTCACCCGGCAGTTGGTGCTGCAGCTGCTGCTGGAGAACGAACACATCAACGTGTCGGTGAGGAGCATGCAGCCGCTGCAGCGTCGGGACACCCTTTCCGCCATCATGGGCGGTGCTTCGGGTACGAACGGTGCCAGCACCAGCTTACCCGTAGCGGCGGTTAATAACCACCCAGCAAAGAGGAGCAGTGCCCACCACATGCTCTTCACAGTGACCACCAACACCACGTGCCAGGAGATTATGCAGAATTGCGTCAGCGGTGAGTCGTGGAAATATGTTACTTGCATAATTTCTTATTTTAATTGTTTGAGTTTTGGGTCTTATTTAATCGAATCAAAAAAATTAGGAATTTAGTTGCTTATTATATTTTATGTTTGATGATTTTGATTAATTTATTTTTGTTTCCTTTCCTTGGTTTACTTTTTAGTGTTTAGTAACTTAGTTTACCAACAACCTACAGATCAAAGGGCTGGGGAGCCGACAAGCTCTTCTACTTCCGCCTCGAGCAGTGGCCTGGCCAGTGGAAGTGCCGCCAAGTCCTCTGACGGCAAGATCGACAAGAACAGCTTCATAAACTTCAACAGCATGGAGGCGGGTAGCATGGAGTTCCTTACCGTGGGAGCCGCTGTGGCGGCTAAGGACAAGCGGATAAAGGACGCCAAAAACCAGGCGGCGGTCAACAAGGACAAGGAGACGCAGACCAATAGCCTGAACCTGGCGCCCAGTAAGGATTTTATGCTTCTTTAGAAATGTATTATTTCTAAAACTCGACAATCTTTACAGATATTTTCAACGTGGAAGAGTTCCTCCTACAAACGGCCAATGCTGCCAATGGGAATCAGCTGGTGGTACCCGAGTATCCGGACATATTGCTGGCTGGAGATGCCACCATTTCACAGGTTTTGGCCACCTTACGAGATGCAGGACATTCCTTGTCGACGCCTTGCATCACGTTCAACCTGGTCCCCCAACAGCGGGGGACAGATGAAGCCAGCGAAGCCAAGAAAACCAAAGCCGTCTGCACGGAACCGTTGCCGTCTCCCTTGCAACGGTTCTCGAGTAGTGGTGGTCTCTCTCTGCTAGCTCATTACCTGCCCACCGTTTACCCAGAGCATTCTGGCCGCAAGGCAACCTCGGTGACCAGCGAAAAGGAGAAGAGCCCACCGCTCTCGGACTGGGTCAAGTTGGAGCCCAACGATGAGATTTACGAGGACTTGGAGGACACCATTTGCGAACCGGCAGCCAAGCAGACAACCGTGAGCTCGGTACCGCAGCACTCGCTAGCCGCCTTTGGACTCTTTTTGCGCCTGCCTGCCTACTCGGATGTCCTGCTCAGGGACAAGCTGCGAGCTCAGTGCCTGCTTCGCCTAGTTTTGGGGGTTACTGGGGACGGTGAAGGAAGTGAGTCAACTTAACCTTCAGAGAGTAACTTGTATACTAATCACTATCCCATCCACAGATGACATTTACAGTTTATCCCTAGCGCCTTCGCTGCCCACTTTGCCCTTTGAGGTCTTCCGCCAACTCCTGGACAGTGTCCCGCTCTCTACGGACGATGGAGTTTTGCTTCGACGCGTCGTTATCGAAGTGGGTGCCATGCACCTGGTGCTCAACTGTCTGGGCATTTTCTCGCACCAATCACACAACAGCAGAATCGGAGCCCCAATATCGAATTCGGTAGATCCCTCGCCCAGTGGAGGGAGTAGCGGAAGTAGTGGCAATGGGAATGGCAACGGTGGAAAACCCAGTGCAGCTGCAGATGAGGCTACGCCCAGTGCCACTTCCGATGACAAGAGTCACATGTACTGGGCGAAGGGAACGGGCTTTGGAACGGGTTCCACCACCCAGTCGTGGAATGTGGAGCAGGCCTTGCTGCGTCAGAAGAGCGAGGAGGAGCACGTAACCGTGTTGCTCCTGGTTTTAGCCAGCTATATCAATCCGGGTGATTGCATCCCCAGCGACATGTGCGGTAACGACATCTTGGCGTACCACGATGTACGCGATGTGACGGGCGAACTGCCGCCCATCTTCCAAACGCTTCTGCAGCAGTCTTGTTTGATACCCGCCCTGAGCTCGTACCTGCGCAATGATTCTGTGCTCGACATCACCCGTCACATTCCGCTCTACCGTGCCATTCTAAAATTGCTCAGAGCTCTTTCCCTGTCCAAGATGCTGGTCTCGTTGCTCCAGCCGTCAGTCAGTGGCAGTGGAGACAGCACCCCTCCCATTGCCGAGTTGCTCACCAACATGAAGACCTGCGTGGATACCTACGCTAAGAGGCTGAAGTGAGTAATCAGTAGCCAAGTGATCCACGTCTTATTATAAATGTTTTTGTTTTTCCACAGAGTCAACAAAAAGTCAAATATCAAAGGACAAACCCATCAGTTGACATTCAATATCGACGATGGCGACGATGAGGGGTTAGCCCTGCTCATTCCGGACATTCACGAGACAACTGTGCTCGTCCAGAGGACTACGGACGCTGATGCGTTGGTCAACAAACTGCACTCCAATGAGGACGGCAATGGCCAGGTGGATCGTCCGCTTAGCAAGTCCATCGAACAACGCTACCTTGAGCTTATGAAGAAACGCCAGTTCGACACATACGACATGATTGTGGAGTCGGACAACAACAGCTTCCGCTTTGTAGTAGCGCACCACTTTGAGAAAATGGTCCGACTGGCAGGCGACCGCTATCATCCGTCGCGGGTGAAGCGACTGGCCCAGGAGGCGGTGACCTTATCCACTAGTTTGCCGCTGAGCTTTAGCAGTTCTGTGTTTGTGCGCTGTGATACTGACAGATTGGACATTATGAAGGTATTGTAGACTACGCGTTGCAAGAAACTAATATTTTACCTAATTTTTTTGTTAACCACACTAGGTACTCATCACCGGACCGGCGGACACGCCGTATGCCAACGGTTGTTTTGAGTTTGATGTCTTCTTTCCGCCGGACTACCCCAACCTTCCCATGCTCATCAATTTGGAGACTACGGGCCGGCATTCGGTGCGCTTCAACCCTAACCTCTATAATGACGGAAAAGTATGCCTCTCGGTGCTAAACACCTGGCATGGCCGACCCGAGGAAAAGTGGAATGCCCAGACCTCCAGCTTCCTCCAGGTTCTCGTCTCTATTCAGTCGCTGATCCTAGTTCCGGAGCCGTATTTCAATGAGCCTGGGTTTGAGCGCAGTCGCGGCACTCCCAGTGGTACTAACTCGTCGAGGGAGTATAATAGCAATATATACCAGGCCTGCGTGCGCTGGGCGATGCTGGAGCAGATCCGCAACCCCAGTCCCTGCTTCAGAGATGTGAGTTGTAGTTTTAGATTCCATTAATTAATGGGTTATTAATAATTTTGTATGGCTTAGGTCATTCACAAGCACTTCTGGCTAAAGCGCGAGGAGATCTGCCAGCAGATCGAGGGCTGGATTGAGGAGCTGAGCAAGCCTCAGTACACAGAACGGGCCAGTCGCACCATATCCTTCAATTCCATGGTCCTTCGACGGCACTATCGTCATTTGCGCGAAGAACTGGCCAAGCTGAAGCCGCCGCGTGGCTTGGAGGACTTGGACGCACCCTTTAATCCAGTGGCCACACTACCTCTCATTGATGTTTCTGCAGCGCCGGTAGCTGCTAGTGGGACGACCAATGCCCAGGTGGGAACGGATGACACAATTGTTCCGGAACTTAACCTGCTGAACGAGAATGAGGCCGATGGAGACGGAGATGGTGATGCAGATGCGGATCCGGAAGATGTCGGGACGCCCACATACTTCAAGTTCCCTAAGGAGGAGGAAGCGCTGGAAGAGGTGGTGGAAATACTCAGTGATACTGAGAACGAGAGCACTGTGTGGCAGGAAAAAGAGGAGGAGGAGGAGGAGGAGTCGCCGTGAATTGGGCTTAGCTGCTGAAAAGAGATGAATGTGATCTTGCTGCATCTTAAATGCCCCATATACTTTTATTTATACGATGCTAACAGAAGGAGTACGAGTTCGATGCGTTTTGTTTTACCGCCTTTAACTGTTTTAATTTTTGTAAGAGAGAGACTGCAACAGAACTTGGTGTGCTTTACTTAAATTGAAAATCATAATATTATTAATGCTAAATTAAAAACAAAAAAATTGCTCGTGCAGACATACTGAGATGCCTAAACTAAAAACAGCGAATATGCACTGTCAGAAAATACTTTCCATTCAAAATGAATATCCCACAACTCCATACATATATGTATGATTATTGTATCGAACTTTTTATAAATGCTTATATAAACGAAATCTATCGATTTCTACAAGAATTATAACCCCGTGTGTGTATAGAATAGGCATGCAGCATGCGAGTCATTGAATATATCACAACTACAAAAAACAGTAACGAAACAGAAAACAAAAACCACCAAAACCAAATTAATGTGTATTACAACTATGAATGTACGTAGTAACTTAGTTAAATATTTACAGCAAAATGTGAGAGCAGTTACTTTTTTCAATTGAAATAAAAACGAGAAATATATTGTTTCCTCCAAAATCATAAAATACAATTTTTAAATAAATGAAGTTCTTTTTATTTTTATGGGTCGTTTTGGTAATTATAGAGCCTTGATAATTACTGTGAGAGTAATCGAGCTTTGGTAATTATAGAGTTTTCAAATTATATTTCAAACCCGGCGCGTAACAGCGAGTCGGACGACCAAGACGTACGGCGATGTGCGGAACTGGTTCCACAGCTGACTAGGTCCATCTCTATTTAAACACGTGCTGTTGTTGGCTTCCCAAAAATATCCACATATTTGTTATGGAAACATTTAATAATTGCCCCGGGTTCTGCCCTTCTTGCGGCTCAATTTTGCCAACTCTGCAAGTAAAAGGAAATGTGATGTGCTACAACTGCAAGAAAGAATTCCTTCCTGATGGTAAGTGGAAATTAACATAATATGATGCCCAGAGTCATTATTTTTGTTTTGTTTGCCGCAGTTTATAGCGGGGAGAAATCCGACTTCACCATCCACTTTAACACCTACGATCCCAGCAAGGTTTTTAACAGGACAAAAAAAGAATCGGAATCCTCCGAGGCAGATGGTCCAGTGGTGGAAAGGAAGTGCCCCAAGTGCAACCACGATAAGATGTCGTACGCTACCTTGCAGCTTCGATCCGCGGATGAAGGACAAACGGTTTTCTTCACCTGTCTTAAGTGCAAGTAGGTATTTGCAGCTAATTGTTTTACCCAAACTTAAGTCTTTATTTTCCAATTGCAGATTCAAAGAATCGGAGAACTCTTAGACTTAAAACTTATAGTGTAGCACAGCCTGGATTTCATGTAAAATATATTATCTAAAACTGCATTACTCTGGCTTAAGGCGACTATTGACTGATGTCTAGGAAGATATATTAAATTTACTAGTGCTAGTAAATCGTTCAGCTTTTCGGATCGAAATCATTTTCGGAACCGGTTCCCCAGCAGAATGCTATCGATAGTTTACAATGTGCTATCGAAACAATTTGGGTCTGGAACTACTTCCACTCCGCCTCGTTATCGTTAGCTTATTATTTAGATTTCGAAAAGCAGGACATTTTTTATTCGACTTTCCTGATCTTCAGATGCGGATCTATTAAACTGAAGCCCTAATTCAAAAATGGTACATCGATTGGAAATTAACTGAAAAAAACTTGTAAAAACTTACCAAAAAAAGTAGCTTGTAATCTTACAAATGTTGAAATTTTTTGATTTTCAATCTTTTGCTGCAGTCAGAATATACCTCGAGCTGCTACATAAATGGTATTCTGATCCTAAATCAAAGAAAAACTGACTAAAATGCTTAGACAGACATGCTTATATCGACATAGTAGGGGATCCTGACCAAGATACATAGACTTTATAGGATCGGAAATTAGCAAATTATACGTCATATAAAGCCTATTCTTGGCACTATGTTTCTGAAAGTTTTTTAATGCAGGCTATGCCGGCTACTTCGCCACCATGGCCACCTTTTTGTGACTTTCTGTAACTTGCTTCGTGTACTGGAGAACTTTCTCCAGAATTCTATCAAGCCCCGGAAGAATGATTGGTCTTAACTTCATGATTTTCAACATCGCCGTTTGGACTACAGCCGAAACTATGACAATTTTTACTGTTCTTGTTGATTTTTTCCAGCCATTTCCCGAAGAACTTTTGCCAAACATTATGTTCAACTGTTGGATTTTCAGTATGTATTGTACGTAGGTATAGTTCGGTACGTATTGCTATTCCACAGCTTCAAGTTGGTCGGGATTAATCTACTTATATTATTGTTATTTGCAAGGCTGGGTCAGCGGTATCGAGCTTTCCTAATGAACGTAGACGATCGAGAAATCGTTGTTGCTCATTGTTGCTCTATATTCCAGAATGTCTATTCTTTGTTTCAGATATGGTGTCTAATTGAATCTGTTTTGTGTTATGGTTTTTGAGTTTTTGAAATAATTGCCTTTATGTGTGACAGAGCGAACATGCTAACGGCATTTGTGATCGCGAATGAATACATTAATTCCGGTCAGGGAATCCTCATATTCCTAGTGACCCTATGCAATAAGGAGATTTAAAAGTTCATTCGTGAGCGGTAAGTCATTCCATTGAAAAATGTAGCCCAAGTTCGATTGGATTATTCTTAAAATTCTTTTAGAATGAAATCAGGGCAACCAGACCTGGAAAACAACTCCGTATCAGGGACCCATGCCTATCCTCTTATGACCCAAGTCAGCAAAACTTAAAGCTTGTGGGAAATTGCTTTATTCCTGATATGTTTCATCGAATTACGTCTTTGATAACATATGTATAAATAAATAAGCCCCTTGAGTTGTTCGATAAATTGGAGATTATTTAGTCCTCCAGGGGATTTAAGATTTTCTGTTCGAGGCGTGTGTATTTATTGATAGAAACATGCCCTTCCAACTTAATTATGTTCTGAACACTCGATGGAACAAGTCGACATGGCCAGCAAAAACACTTTTAAAATGTTCCAACTGCTTATCCTTTTTGTGACCGGAGTTCGGGCAATGGATATTTCACACTGTAATTTTTTCGACACGGTTAATATTTCGGGCAGTGTGACGTTCTCGAATGGGTCCTACAGATACGACGGTGTCGTTATTCCCGCTGAGCTGACGGCGTATTACAATTACCAGATCGATCACCGAGGAAGTCGTAGAACTGTGCCGGAGCACATCCGAGGATGTGTTTGCCAATTGAAGACGTGTGTTCGACTTTGCTGCCATCACACCCAGTTTTGGGAGAGAGGCAAGTGCATCGATAAGGACCCCGAAGATGAGTCGCCTTGGGACAACTCAGTAAATGTTACGCTGAAAGATGGAAATGTAAAGAATATGGACTTTGTGACGGATATGACTAAACAACATGACACGCCTCTTTCATGTGTCTCGTACAGTTTAGATGCGAGAAAAAACCCGGGCGACCCCTCATACTCCTGGGCTCTGTACGAGGTTGGTGGAGCCAAAAAATCGGCGTAGAATCCTGAAATCAAGCTAAAAGCCAGAAACTAAATGATCATCTTTCAGAACGGATCCCTATTACGTCACTACGACTCCAAATGGCTGTCGAAGATGGAGTACTGCTTGCAGCCTACCGTCTCTGAGACAAAAAAAGTTTACCTGATGGCCTACAACTGCGCCATTGAAGAGCCTTCTACCACGGTCTACAGTGGGTTTTCAGGTTTCCTTTATAACCCTTAGATATAGCCCTCTCTTTAACCCTATTTGCAGTTAAGGCGGGCTCTGCTTTGTTTTTGGCCATCACCATTGCGGCTTACCTGTGGCTTCCCAAGTTCCACACCCTCCATGGAAGGTGCTGCCTCCTGTACTTCGCCTGCCTGGCCTGCGCCTATGTCCTGAACGTGACGAGCATTTTCGGCGTGTTCGACAAAGCGACCCCCATGTGTCGAATCAATGGTAAAGACATTTCCATTCCACTTCCTGCTCGAAATCAGTAGCATTCTTCCGCAGGCTTTGCCGGCTACTTTATGGTGATATCCACATTCCTGTGGCTCTCGGTCATCAGTTTCGATATCTGGCGGACCTTCGGCCTGCACCGGTGTCCCTCATCCCCCTCAGAGGCACGAATGCGCTTCTGGTACTACAACATCAATGTTTGGAGCACTGCCACACTGCTCACTTTAATTATTTTCTTCGTAACTACATTTATTCCCAAGGATAAGCCCGGCAATGTATTTGTCCCACAAGTGGGCGAAACTGTCTGTTGGATTGATAGTATGTACCAACTGAATTGTAGACTGCGGACTCCAGCTATCTTACCAATATAATCTTAAGAATTGCTCCTTTGCCCGTTGCAGTTTCGGATTATTCCGCCTTGATTTATTTTTACCTTCCCCTGGGCGTTTTGGTAGCCGTGAACGGAATCTTTTTCTTCCTCACCACCCGAAAAATTTACGAGGAGCGCAAAACCATCCGCTCGATTCTGACCCGACACGAAGCACACCGGAGCTTGAGGAACCAGGCCAGGTACGACCGTAAATAGTTCAACTTGTAACTCCTAAAGATGTGGCTTCCAGTTACCGGATGTACCTGCGCCTGTTCATTATAATGGGCTGCAATTGGATTCTCGAATTTGTTGCCTACGTCTGCCAGATAGAAAATGTCGCCTCGGATCTGGTCCGAGTGAATGATGTTATCAACTGCGCTGAAGGGTTCATCATATTCTTGGTAACCCTCTGCAACAGGGAGACTATCCTGGAGGCATTCAATTGGTGGGTACTACACTATATAATAATTAATCCCAAATTCGACTATGGCCCAATGCATTTTCCTTCCAGTACCGTAAAGAAGGACCGCGATGGATCTAGCACGGATTTCAGCAGTCGCCAGGACTCGACTAGAGTGACTAGTCGAAGAAATAACTAAAAATTCAATTGATTTTGGTTTTCATGTATTTGCCATTACATTCATTTTTGAGAATATTTCTGAAATATTTATAGCTTGTCCGATTAAGTTTATTTGTATATTTTTCACCACTAACTAAACTGATACCGAATTACTGGAGTACCGTGTTGCTAACTAACTAATATTAAAGGTAAATAGTTATATTGAAGTCTCGAATATCAAAGGTTGTAAGTATGATGAGGCCTAGAGCTAGTTGTGGATTACTTAAATGACTTCAGTCGAAATTAGGATGAGTTCCAACCGTTTCTGAGAAAGCGTTTCGTTGCACTAATTAAGGTATGGGTTTAACTAAATACTAAATACAGCACACCGTGTTTGTGTTTAGAACTGAACTAGATACGCACGCAACCTCAGCGAGTTTCCTTGCTAAAACTAATGATGATAGATCGAGGGGTCAGATCAAGTGGGTCCCCCTAATCTATTCTGTTCTGACATCTGCAAAACTATTATATGACCACCAACTAAAATAGTTTTCTTTAAATCGAATCCTGGGCCGTGCGCTTCAAGTGGAATTCCACCATGTTGTCCAGGTCGCTGATGTACGCCTTAGACTTCCGCATATCCGAGTGAAGCACCCGCAAATTTGAGGTATAGTCCGGCAAGCAGAGGCTCAGATTTTCCGCCATCTCCTGGCCCATCTTTCTGGCCAGCTGGGTGAACGTGAGTCGGGCCTTGCCCAGCCGCTTTAGCGGATTGAACAGCTCATGGACCTCCCTCAGCTCTCCGTAGTCCAGGATCTGCCACTGTCCGCCCTCCATGTTCCACGTAAACAAGATCCGGCACTCGTATTGCCGATTGTGGAACACGCAGTCCATCCGCCCAGTGCAGTGCAGGCAATTGGACAAGGGCTGATCCCGCGCTGAGAACTGAGCCATCAGCAGGCAGGCGACGGTCTGACTTAGGGGACAGACGTTAACGACCTCGTAGGCCCAGTCATAGAAGACGTTGTAGATCTTCTGGTGCTTCTGGCACAGCAAGCTTATCACGTAGTAGGTGAAGGTCTCCAAGTCGAAAGAGTGTTGGGTAATCACTACACTAGAGCAGCGCAGTCTTTGGTACGAGGCTTGCGAGATCATTTGCATTTCGGAGTAGCAGGAGCCGTGGACCTCCATGGGCAGCGAAGTGTGGTATCCAGGTGATATGCAGTCGTCTTCCTCGCTCGTGATCACCGATGTGGCATCGTCCTCCTCCACATATCGTCTCCGCACTTTCTTGGTGCATACGGGCTTCTCTGGCATCACACCGCCTTGAACTGGCATCTCCACAATGCGAGGCTCCTGCTCCCTTCGTGGCGACAAAAAGGAGAGCCCCGCATTGGGCGACATGGAGCCGCCGATTTCGAAACGCTTAGCCATGGACACCTGCAGGGGCGATAACGCACCCAAAGGACCCACTGGCTTGTAGCTCAGCATCTGCTGGGTCGCCTGTGACAGCGGTGGTGACTTCTGGTTCAAAATCTGTGCCGAATTGGCGGAATTTCGGCTGGGCGATCGCATCAGCATGGAGCTGGATGGTGGCGAACGGAAGCCCAGATGAGGCGGCGTCTGTGCCGGCTGCGAGGAAGGGTGTGGTGATGACGACGGCGATGCGCAGGGCGAGTTGTGAAAGAAGTGGGCCGTGGGTGAGAAGCGATGAAAACTGCGGGTGGTGGATCCTGCACCAATTGTGGCACTAAAAGCACGGCCCGCCGACCGCACCTTGGTAAAGGGTATGATGTTTTCAGAGTTGTCCTCCGAGAACTCGTACTTCTTCTCTGCCAGACGGCGCTTGCGAAAGGTAGAGATTTTCTCACATTTTTCATTGTCCTCTGAGAACTCGTAGGCATTGGACTTGTCCGTCATGGAGCTGGAACTTGGTGTGGCCTAGATGGGGATCGAGTAACTTTTAAGTATTTAAATATTTTTAATGAAAGTAAATCCCACCTGAAGATCTAAAGTGGTAATACCGTTGCGGTACGACTTGGTTACAATACGCTGGGTGCGGCGCCGCGACTGACTAGCATCCCCGGAACCCGTAGAAGCCTGCTTGGGCTCCGGAAGCGCCGAACTGCTGTGCGGAGTGAATATCAATCGTTCATAGGTCTTCGGGGAGCAGCAGATAGGCCCCTTGGGTGACATATCGATGTTGTTGTTGTTGGATCGATGCGTCTGTTCGGTCTCGATGTCACTGAAATCGGCGATGATGCGCGCAACAAGGCTCTGTTCATTTCCCGACTCGGCTTCCGACCCGGAGCCGGTGAAAGCCACCGAAGAGCGGTCCTCCTCACTATTCACCAGATTTCTCGAGGGTAGAAGAAACGACTGCGATGGAATCAGATTCTGCTGCGGGGGGATGGCAACAGGGTAGTAACTATTGCCCGGGGAAGCGGTTGGAGCATCTAGGTCGATACGCAGCATATGCATAAAACCATTGGATATGATCAGGATTCGCTCTGGGCAGAGCAGGTTGATCCTTGGCTCGAAACTCGGGTCCGTTTCAGTCGAAGAATATTTTGTGTGCACCGTCAAATTGCAGTTCAGGCAGTGCGCATTATAAAAGGAATCTGAAATGTATATTCATCGAATTGTTCATTTTTGGACAGTCCTTGTGCCACTTACATGGACCGTCATCGTTGAGCTTCTTGCACTCCAAACAACCTAGCTTAGGAACTTTGACATATGTGATGTAGTTGTCCTCGCCCTCTTCCGTGGCAGCCCCATGGACGACGAGGATCTGGTGCTGCGCGTTCTTCCACTGGGTCATGGTGACAGTCTTGGTGTTGTCCACCACGTGGTCGTCGAAGAGGCGTCGCGAGAAAAAGTAGCGCAGCTTCTTTTGGGGATGGAACAGCCAAAAGTACAATCTGTAGACGATAGTAGAAAAAGTCTATTTTATAGAATGTTGAGGGCTAAATTGGTGTTCATTTTATATTTTTATGAACCGTACACTTACGTGTACTTGTAGCCCATGTTGAAGGAGTAGTGGTTGAGCGAGGAGCTATCATTGCACACCACCCGGTGGCTGAGCATGTACTGGCCACAGGAAGTCAGTCCCATGAAAATGTGCCTGAAAATCGCATGGAGTTGCTAGATTAGGTGATTATCTAGGACTTTCAGTGGCCGATCCTTACCCCTCCATTACGCTGCTGGCCAGCACGTCCTTGAGGTGCAACTTTAATCTATTTGGCACTCTGTCGAATGGAAGCTGCTGCCTTTGGCCGGCACGCGAGGACCCTGAAAAGAAGCCAGTTCGCTGAGGAAAGAATTAGGAGTTGATATTTTTGGGAACATTTCTGTGAAACACACCTCCCTGTCGTAGAGCATTTGCACCAGGTTTCGGGTCCTTGGCAAAGCAAGTGGCACTGTTGTTGGCTCCTCCGTGGACTCGTCGGAGCTGTCTGCTGTGGAGATGTCGTCCTCGTCGGAGGACACGCCCGACAGGGACTCCACATAGTTCTGGTAGTCAGTCTCCATGGCAGATCCTGGCACTCGTGTATCAGACTGTGTTTGGTATGGGGTCCTCCTTCTACTGCCCCCACCTTCTTCTCTATCTTTGGATCCTCTAGAAAGCGGCAGCCCTACGTCCTAGCGCCCAGTCCTCCGCTGGCAAGGGGCGGCTCTTCTCCTCATCGGACTATGGTGTCCTCAATGGCTAAAGAAAGTCTTTAAATAAAATGCATTCCTTATAAGTAAGCCGAATATTTTGCAGTTAAAGTAGGGTTGTTGATAAAGTATCAAAATATCAATATATCGATATTCTTGGTTTGCATATGCCTTTTCAACATTGAAATTTCAACCTTACTTCGACCTTCAACACTGTATGACACAAGGCTGCCAGACCTGTACATTTTGGGGCGGAATGCGGGCATACTAAGAGAGAAAAAAAATAACGGTTTCTTTATAGCGACATTGGAAATATTTACCCACATATGTATTATTTTTATCCTATTCTATGCGAAAATTAATCACAAAACATGACCCCATGAAAACATAAGGACGACCAGTAAAAACGCCGAAGGATAGAATTAGAAATCCCCAGTAAAATATATTTTTCGTTATTTAATAAAGAACAAATCTGAAAGGATTGCGAGCTAACTTTATTTAAAATATATTTAATTTCTAGTTTAAAAACTTATATCAGAGGCATTCAAAGCTATCTTTAAGGATTGGCCTAAAATCTAAAGTCCATTTTAAGAGTCGGCAACGTGACTGGGTGTTCATTGACCCCAAGGCGCTCTTTGTGGGTCAATTCGTTTGCGGAAGCCACCGGAGACTTCACTGCACCTTGCACCCCCGATCTTGGCTGGTCACCGGGTTCAGTGCGCCGAGTGCAGTGGAAAGTGCAGAATAACCAACTAAAAACAAATGAAATGAGTCGAAAGCTTGCTGCGAAATTTTGGTAATTCGGCATAAAAATGTCGAGCACGCCAGAAAGCCAAGAACTGCTAACTGCAGCGATCAGCGATTTCGGCCATGGCAATTCAGAGCGTATCGGATCGGTTCGGGCTGACCGATCGATGGGCAGGAAACTTGATGCGCTGGCAGCGAAGAGGCGGTGGACATCGAACCTTCTGCTTAT
Organism: Drosophila monieri; assembly: GCA_035047585.1. Lineage (NCBI taxonomy): Eukaryota > Metazoa > Arthropoda > Insecta > Diptera > Drosophilidae > Drosophila > Drosophila monieri. Next base: position 868,387 of record JAWNPJ010000087.1, on the reverse strand, counting down.
AAGAGCTGCATGGCCAGATCTCCGGTTTTAGTTTGATTCCGGAGTTACAAGCGGCGCGATCGGTCAGGAAACAAGATTTATATCGAGTTATCTAAGGAAATAGTAGCCGTGATTTTACCCTTGAAGTCTTCCCCATATCACAGTTGCTGTTTCTTTTAGATAGCTCTTTTGTAAGCAGCCTAGATTCCCAAACTCGAGTGCCAGTGTTGAAAGCGTCCTGTATCCTGCATCGTTCTTCCCCAGGGTCCTCCGGTTTCAATTTGTGGGATACACACAGTTCAGTTGTGTCACTTTTGCGAGCATCACTGGGCTTTGTTTATCTCATAAGACTGAAATTTGTTCAACTTTTTTTCAATTGGATTATCTAGTTGGATCATTCAGAAACTAAAATGTACCGTGCGTGAAATACGTAAGTATTCGATTTCCCCAAGACTATGGTATAATCTTAAGACCTCACCAAGGGAGCAGTTTCATTCAATTCTTTCTATAAACTCTCCATTATAGGAAGCAGAAACAATTTATTTTTTATTTGAATATAAAGACAAAGTCAAAATTGGCTCGACCAAGATTAGGGAAGCACCACCACAAGAAAGGAACGGCTTAGGACACTACGGTTTACAGAGTAAAAATGCAACTGGCTTGTGAAATATTAACCTTATCATGGGGATGCGGATGCAGCCTAGGACAGCATCTTGCGGATCATGTAGTTGAGGATGCCGCCGTTTTTGTAGTAAGTAATGTCCACCTCGGTGTCGAAGCGCAGAATGGTCTCAAAGACAGCTCCATCAGCCTGAAAAGATTTAAGAGGTGTTAAAATGGTGACTATGGCCAAATACTCTCGTGTTACCTCGACTTGGATCTTCTGGCCCGGTTTCAGGCCACTCTCCGGCAAGGCTATGTTGTAGACCTCCCGTCCGTTCAGGTTCAAGGTCTCAGCGCTCTGTCCTGGGAGGAATTGCAGGGGAATGATGCCCATGCCCACCAGGTTGGAGCGATGGATGCGCTCGTACGACTCGGCAATAACAGCCTTAACGCCCAGCAGGAAGGGACCCTTGGCGGCCCAGTCCCTGGAACTGCCACTGCCATAGTCCTTGCCCACTACCAGGACTAGGGGTGTGCCCTCCTCCCGATACCTCTCGGCCGCATCAAAGATGTCTAGCTCCTCCTGACTGGGGATGTGCAGAGTCCGGGGGCCTGTCTTCGGAACCAGCTTGTTGACCAAACGGATATTGGCGAAGGTTCCGCGGGACATGATGGCATCATTTCCACGCCTAGATCCGTACGAGTTAAAGTCTCGCGGAGTAATGTTCCTCTCGGAGAGGAAACGAGCCGCTGGCGATGTCCTAGCAATGGATCCCGCAGGGGAGATGTGATCCGTAGTCACGGAGTCGCCCAGGAACAGCAGACAGCGGGCATTCTGGATGCTTTGCTGCTTGGGCAGCTCGCTGGTCATGCCTTCAAAGAAGGGCGGGCGCTTGATGTAGGTAGAGTCGGCGCTCCAAGAGAAGATCTTGCCCTCTGGCACCTGCAACGTCTGCCAATCCTGGGAGCCCAGCTCGATCTTGCCTGGATTTGCGTTTAAATCAGAAACTATTTTTCGGAAGCACCAGAGAGTACTCACTGTAGACCTCCTGGAACATGGCCGGGATCACATGCTTGTTCTCCACCTCCTGGATTTCAGACCGCGTGGGCCAGATGTCACGCAGGAAGATCTTGCTTCCTTGGGCATCCACGCCGAGGGGCTCCTTCTCAAAGTCGATGTCCACTCTTCCGGCGATGGCATAGGCAATTACCAGCAGGGGACTGGCCAAGTAATTAGCTCTGGTGTTCGGATGGATGCGACCCTCGAAGTTACGGTTTCCAGACAGAACTCCCGCACACACCAGACCATTCTTCTCGATTGTGTTGACCACATTCTCGTCCAAAGGTCCCGAGTTACCGATGCAGGTCATGCAGCCATAGCCCACGATGTCGAAACCAAGCTTCTCCAAGTACGGAATCACTCCCGACTCCTTCAGATAGTAGGTAACCACTCCGGATCCAGGCGAGAGAGATGTCTTGATGTAGGGAAGGATGTTGAGGCCCTTCTCCACCGCCTTCTTGGCCAGCAGACCGGCTCCCAGCATTACCGAGGGATTCGAGGTGTTCGTACAGGACGTAATGGCGGCAATAACCACGGATCCATGGCCCAGCTTGTAGGTCTTGCCGTCATCCCACTGGAATTCTCCAAAGGCAGCCTGCGCCTCCGGAGCAATGGCGAAGCCCTTGAAGCCGACCTATACGAAATTTCGATTAAGTATTTCAATTTTGGACAATATTTCAAAGGACACTCACTGGACTGGAAAGGCAGGACTTAAAGTCCTGAGGCATGTCGGAGACAGAAACACGATCGTGGGGACGCTTCGGACCGGAAACAGATGTCACGACTGTGTCAAGATCCAAGGTGATGCTCTGTTGGGTTGAAAGAGTGTTACTCAAAGCTATAGCTCTGCTGGTGGTTAGAGTTCCTCACCTGGGTGAACTGGGGGTCCTGGGACTCATTCGCATAGTCTCGCAGTTGCTGGGTTGCCTTCAGATATTGGCGAATAATATCGATCTTCTTCTCGGAGCGATCTGAGTTCAAATAAATGATAACTTTTTTATTCCGTTTCATTCAGGTGGTACAACTATGGACTCACTCGTCTGCTTCATGTAGCCCAAAGTGTTCTCGTCGATTGGGAAGTAGCCTACAGTGGCGCCGTATTCGGGGCACATGTTACTGATCGTGGCCCTGTCGGCAATGCTGAGCTCCGCCACTCCCGGGCCGTAGAACTCCACGAACTTGCCCACCACTCCCAGCTGCCGGAGGTGCTTGGTGATGGTCAGCACCAGGTCGGTGGAGGTGACCAGGGGACTCAGCTTGCCAACCAGCTTGTAGCCAATCACCTCGGGCAGCAACATGGAAATGGACTGTCCCAGCATCACTGCCTCCGCCTCAATGCCACCTACTCCCCAGCCCAAAACTCCAAGGCCGTTGATCATCGTGGTGTGGGAGTCCGTACCAACGACGCTGTCAGGATACAGGATCTTGGAGCCATCAGTGGCATCGTTTTCGAAGACTACTCGGGCCAAGTACTCTAGATTCACTTGGTGGACGATTCCCGAACCAGGGGGCACGATCAGCATGTTGTTGAAGGCCTTGGCTCCCCACTAGAGCAATGAATCCAAGGTAAGTATCTCTCGGTTGAATAAGGACATGGGACATGGAATTACCTTCAGGAAGGTGAAGCGCTCCTTGTTGCGCTCAAACTCGAGAGTCTGGTTCTTAGTCAGAGCGTCAGGAGCACGGGCGAAGTCCACCTGAACGGAGTGGTCTATGACCAGGTCGGCGGGGCAGATGGGGTTGATTTTCTCCGGGTTTCCGCCAAGCTCCACCACGGCATCGCGCATAGCAGCAAAGTCCACAACGGCAGGGACTCCAGTGAAGTCCTATAAGGGGAAAATGATCTTAGGAATAAAACCCAAACAATAGCATTAGTAAGGAGATGGTCACCTGCAGGATTACTCGTGCTGGCTTGAAGGAGACCTCCACATCGTTGGATCCCTGCTTGAGGGCGGGTGACCAGCCGAGGATGCTCTGCACATCCTTCTCCAGGATGTGGAAGTTGTCGCAGTTGCGCACCGCAGACTCCAATAGCACTCGGATGGAGTACGGAAGCTGGTCTAAAGATTTTTAAGACATAAGGTGTTTGTTTGGTCATTAAGCCTTTTTAATGACTTTTCCCCTTTTTCAAAATAATACAAAAGGGGGAAATTGTTTATTTTCACAACGTTATAAGATTTTGTTTATTTGCATATGTATGGCAGGGAGTGAGAAAGCTCCGATTATAATGATGCGTATGCACTGATATAAAAGGTATGAGTGAGCCCGCCTTAGAACATAGGCAGAGCGAAAGCTCATTAACTTAATGCTAAAGATAAAGCGGCCGAGAAGAGTCGGCTTGCGACCAACAATAGCGATCAGATAAATAGGACAAATATAACTGAGAAACTATAATTGTTGTATTAGTTGTATATTAGTGATAGCTGTGGCTGCTGCCTGACCCGACATTCCCCCCCCAGTTGAGGCCTGTCCTTCAACTTCATCCTAAAGGGGCAGTTAGCGAAAACTTAGTCAGTTCCGCTTGGTAGTTCCAGATTCGGTTCTATTATCGGCCATTTGAGACACTCCATCCAGGCCGGGGGCTAGATCCATACTTCTCCCCAACGGCCACTTCATAATATGAGCTGTGGGCGCGATTGACATTCTCTCCACGTGTGAACCGCCTCCACATACAACCCATCCAAGCCTTGTTTTCTGCAACAACGGTAGGCCAGCTGAAAGCTGGATTTGCGCAGCACACAATAGTTCATAAAATAGACTGGCTCCGATAAGCAAATCGATACGTTGTGGCCGGAAAAACTTTGGATCGGCTAAAGTGAGGTTGGCCGGAATATTCCAGCTGGAGACGTCCAAGCTGAGACTAGGCTGGAGATCCGTGATGCTGGGGGCGATGACAGCGTTGACAAAGGCCGAATATTCGGAGCAACAGGACCGAAGGAGCACATCGACGGATAATTCATCTGTCGCGAAACCAGTGTTGCCAATTCCAGACACTGCCATGTAAGATTTGCGTCTAGGAAGCTGCAGCTGACTAGCCAGTCGGGAAGTTATCACGTGCACTTGCGATCCTGAATCCAAAAGAGCTCGGCATGGAACAAAAACTCCAGTGCGACTCCGAACGAGAATGTTCGCTGTAGCCAATAAGGCTACCTCACTGCTGCGACCTTGGGCAACTAGTGCATTAGCCGCGGATGGTGAAGCGCTTATTGGCTCGGCGCCCTCGGTTGTGGCTGACGTAGATGATACAACAGAAGGCTGGCTACTGGATGACTGTACTTCCAAAAAATGCAGCAGGCTGTGATGCCTCCTCCCACAACTGCGACAATTAGCAGCGAGGCACTCACGCAGGTGATGACCAGGTTGGAGACATTTCCGACACAGACCGAGTCGCCTAGCCTCACCAAGGCGGCTCTCAGGGGCCATTAACAAAAATCTGGGGCATTCAGACACTACGTGGGACCACCCACCACATAATCTACAAGCGGGGGAAGGTGAATTAGTGACGATAAAGGACGATCTATTATTATTGTTCGAGACTCTACGTCTTCCCATCTGAGTGCCTGGCACGTAGGCGGTCATGGCCACATCCATAGCCTCCAGAGTCCTGCACCGCTGCTCCAAAAATTCTGCCATCGACTCCCAGGTAGGGATGAGGTCCAAGTTCGACGCATTTTGACATTCCTCCCACTTGACCTGGGTAGCTGGGTCCAACCGTTGAAGGAGCACTTGGACAATGATACTGCTAGCGATCTGCATGGTCGTCCCCAAATTTTGCAAGGCTCGCATGTGGGCATTGAATTTATCGGAAAGCCCTCGAAGCGATGCCACTGAGCCACCTTCCAATAGGCTGAGGCCCAGAATCCCGTTCACATGAGCCTGAAATATTAACCGGCGGTTATTAAATCGTCTTTCCAGAACACGCAACGCAACATCATAATTCTCCTCGGAGATTTCCAAGGAGCGAACTGCTTCTAAGGCTGAGTCCCGAAGACAAGATCGCAACCTCTGCAGCTTTTCCACCTTACTTATGTGAGGATTGCAGCCCACGATCGTTGAGAAAGCCGAGTGAAACTCAGCCCACTCCGAATATCCTCCGCTAAAAGTAGGAAGAGGAAGAGGAGGCAAGGCTTGAAAACTCCGACTGAGCGCTGAGTCCACCTGAATACTGGAAACTCCGCTGGCCAGGGTGGAATGGGCAGCAATTCGAGCAGAGCGCAACGACGTCTCGTGCTCGATTTCAGCATGCATCGTAGCTACAAGCTCAGACACTGTCCATCGCAAGTCGCTGCTTATCTCAGAAATATCTAACTCTTCAAGCTCCCCGTGGATGGCTTTAAAATCATCGTACATGGCGACCAACTGGCCGTGACGCACATGGAGCATGGCGTCTTCCACCTTTGACATTGGCTGCAGGACGCCTTGGATCCTCTTCAAATCCTGGAGGATACCCTTTGCCTTGCATTTTAAGATCGCACTCCGAGATGGAGTGGGTTCTCCTGTGACGGCGCCGCTGGAGTTCATCGCCACTATGATTGAAATTCGCTCACTTTAAGTAAAAACACGCACAAATTAATTTTGGCGCCAAATTATGGCTCTTGATTATTTTATTATATTTAATTTTATTTGAGCGCAGCGAACACGATTTATCCCACTGTGCGCTCAGAACCGTACGCTGAGTTGTGGAATGTATATATATATGAACGCTTGTGTGAGGCGAATGCACTTGCAAGTGGAACGTATATATGTATGTATGTATGTATGTATGTTGGCGGACCGGATAACAATTGTATTTTATGCGATTATGTATTTTATATGATTTGTGTATAAATACAAAATAATTGTTTCACTGATGCACTGTATGCCGTTTATGTTCAAATGCACATACATATGTTAATACACCGCACAAAACTGAATCATGTATGTTCGCACTGGTTCTGTTTATGATCGTGGAATTGTTAATTTTGTTAATTATATATTATATATTATATATATATTAATTTTATAATTTTATTAATTAGATCACGTCGGGGTCACCAATGTTTGGTCATTAAGCCTTTTTAATGACTTTTCCCCTTTTTCAAAATAATACAAAAGGGGGAAATTGTTTATTTTCACAACGTTATAAGATTTTGTTTATTTGCATATGTATGGCAGGGAGTGAGAAAGCTCCGATTATAATGATGCGTATGCACTGATATAAAAGGTATGAGTGAGCCCGCCTTAGAACATAGGCAGAGCGAAAGCTCATTAACTTAATGCTAAAGATAAAGCGGCCGAGAAGAGTCGGCTTGCGACCAACAATAGCGATCAGATAAATAGGACAAATATAACTGAGAAACTATAATTGTTGTATTAGTTGTATATTAGTGATAGCTGTGGCTGCTGCCTGACCCGACAGTGTTCATTTAGAATCTACATATATGGGAGCTTGTAGTTCAATTATCCCCAATTATTATTTGAATAAATAGCCAAAACAAATAAGATTTGACTTTTTAATTTGTCGCCATGAGTGGGCTCTACTGTAGCTTTGGCTTAGATAACTGTCTGTTATCACGGAGAAGAATGACTGCTGCGTTTGTTCAACACTCGATCCCCGGCTGATAGCAGTTCTAGTGACACTATGTTTTTGGTAGCCCTCACCTCGGACTCTGCGAAACCCCTGTGCCCTCGGACACGCGCCGCTCCTCCAAAAACATTCCACCAGCCTCTCAATTTAGAGTCTAAATACACTTTCGGAAGCATCAGACCACGACCCCAAAAAACATCAGATTTGGCTCGCTTTCCTCGGCTATTGATAAGTGGGCACGTTGTGGAAATTAAACCTGTAGCACGGTTCGTTATCACCGGCAGACGAGCCCCATTATGGTGGCTAATCAGCGGCGATGGCTTTCGCTTTCCTTGTGGGACAAGCTTATATACAAATATATTTATGTGGAGGAACACTACAGAAAATATAAGCCCCACTTGAGCGGCACGGCAGCCACCTTCCCATTGACACTGATCGACTTGCAAATTAAGGCGTTATAGCGCTCACTGCTGCGCCCTCTTTTTCGGGGTCAAACTCCAACTTCAACAGGTGCTACAGGTGGAAGATGGGGAGCCTCCTGCAGCCACAACCTGACTTTACTAAGCCCCACTCACTTTGAATTCAAATTCCCGAACACGTCGACAGCCCGCCCCTATTACGGCTCCCCCACTCGATCTTGCTTCCAGACTCACCATACTTTCCGTCGATGGAGCCGAGGTCAAAGTACTTGTACGTCTGGCCGGCCTGCGAGAACGTCTTCTCGAACTGGGCAAAGGGATTGGCGCCTGTTATGTAAACAAGGGATTAGCGGACATCCAACCACTCCGGAGCAGCCACTTGCCTGACATGTTTGCTTCTTCCAAGACCTTCTTTCACCTCAACTTTACTGAACTTACTCCGGACGAGCAAAGCCACAAAATGATTGGGGCGAACGGTGGGTTTGGAGATTGGAGCTCATCGGTTGGGGAAATCGATTGTCGGTTTCGCGGTGTGTTCCGATAACATTTTGGCGCGCGCTTTCAAATTGCCGAGAAAATCCAAAAAAAAACTGCATTTGGGAAGTTCGATGATATCAAATAGACAGTTAAAAATGTAATTATTATAAATTTTCAAATTTTGTGTTGCCTTTTAGGAAAAATTAATTTTATAAACCTTTTTGCTATAGCCGAAACTCGAACCTGAGAGGCCTAAAATGTATAATGTAAAATATAGTCAAGTTTGCGAAATTGGTATTTCTTCAACTAAATAAACATCACAAATGCATAAGAACTCTTAAATTAGCCACACATTATTTAATAATTCAGGGAAATACTCCTAAGGGATCAGTTTTCGGATCATGTAGTTCAGGCCATGTCGCCATTTTGGTAGTATGCGATGTCCACCTCTGTATCAAAGCGCTAAATGGTCTCAAAATCGGTTTCATCGGCCTAAATCAATTAACAACAGAATATTAAAGATTTTCCCAAGTAAAGGGGTAAAACTATACCCTAACTGGGATCTTCTGGCATGGTTTCAGCCCACTTTTCCTGATGTCCATTTCCTCCAGGCTGGGTATGTGAAGAGTACTGGGGCCTGGCCTAGACTTACTGTACTGGGGTCCGGTCATGTAGACCGGAATAACATGCTTGTTCTCCACCTCCTAAATTTCAGACCGCGTGGGCCAGATTCTTTCCTTGAGCATGTCCAACCGGTTAATACTAGAAATGAAAAAATTTTCTAGAAATGAGTGATATTAAAAAAGTTTTATCAATGCTAAAAACTGATCGCAGAACACCTACCGAGTGCGCGAAATAATTCGATATCGATTCTTGAGCTTAAAAGTATTTTTAAGCTTAGTAATTAATAGAAAAAAATCTATAATAAATAGAAAATAGATTTAAAAAAAAGTAGTATCTAATACATATATCTTCATAATTTCTAAAGAACATTTAGCGATTTTTTAGTGCAAACTTAAGCGGTGTGTTCCCGATAATATGTACCCATGACTTACATTAAGAGCGTATCTTGCAAGATATTTAAAAATTGTAAATGACCCGCCAAGAGTTGATTGGCAACACCACCAGCTGTTTTGTGGTCTAGTTTTAACGTTTGCCAGCACTGTTACATTAGTTTTTAAGATTGTCAACACTGATTGCACAAGAGCGGCACGTTGTTTCGCCGTGTTTGTATTTTTGGAATTTAACAACCATCATGAATGTACCCGTTAAATTGACGGTTGCCAAGGACCAACTACGTCAAATGCACTGCGAATTTAATCCTTTGTCGCGGTGCGACGGTTCTGTGATGTACAGTCAGGGTAAGTTAGAAACGGAGCCATAAAAAACCGCCGGTAACTTTTGGGTACTTGTGCTTTTAGGAGCCTCAGTGGTGATTTCCGCTGTGTTGGGCCCTGTCGAAGTAAAATCGCAGAACTTGAGCATTGACGGCAGCTATCTGGAGTGCAATTACAGGCCCAAAGCTGGTCTGCCACAAGTAAAGGAACGGCTCCGCGAGGCGGCCATAAAGGATATATTGGATTTGACTGTGCTGTCGGAAGCGTATCCACGATCCAAGATGTCGATACAGGTGCAGGAGCTCGAGGATCGTGGAAGCGTAAGTGGAAGTTGTACCTTGGTATATAGCTCTAATATCCTTCCTTTCTAGATGGATGCCTGCGCTGTGAATTCAGCCTGCCTGGCCATGCTTATTGGAGGCTTGCCCCTCAAATGCAGCTTTGCCGCTGTGCACTGCATTATAGACGAGCAGGGCGACTATGTCCTGGACCCGGATCACAGTGAAACTGCCCACCAGCGAGCAAGTTTCACTTTTGCCTTTGATTCCACGGAGGGGAACTTGTTGCTGGTTCAGACGAAAGGGGCTTTCAAAATTGAGCAGTTCAACGATATTGAATGCCTTTGCCGATCGGCTAGCCAAGAAATCTTCGAGTTCTATCGGAGTCAAATAGCCAAATTTCATGGTAAAAGTCAAGACATTAAAGCGAATCATGAAATTATGGAGACTGTTTGATTAAAATGAAGATTTTTAAGGTAAAGTGGATTTTTTATTTTCTTGTCTGCCTATTTCGAGCTGTTTGTGTAGTTCGAGATGCTGGTAATTGCCAATGGCTTGCCTTTGAGCACCTGCGAGTTCGACTCCTCAATGTGAGCTACCACAAAGTCACCAATCTTAATAGGCTGCTCTGATCCGAGGGGCTTGCCTGCGGGGACAATGACCTTAATGTTGGCATCGTTGCGTCCGAACCAATGAGAATCAGACCGCTTGCTCTTGCCCTCTATTAGGATGAGTTGCTCCTGGCCCTCCATTTTTTTGTGTAGTTCTGTGGCACCGGCTCGGAACACCTCCACCATGCGTTTGAGTCTTTCGTTCTTTACTAACAACGGGACGTCGTCTTTAAATCTTCTGTGGGCGGTAGTTTTCTCACGCATACTGTAAGCGAAGAGGTAGGCTACGTTGTACTGGACCTGCTGGATGAGGGAAACGGTGTCCTGGAACTCCTCCTCCGTCTCGCCGCAGAAGCCGCATATGAAGTCGCTGGATAAGCCGACATTGGGCAGGAACGATCGGATGCGGTCGACCAAGTCCAGATAAGCTTCTCGACTGTAGCCTCGCCTCATCCTCTCCAGAACTTTGGTGTTACCCGATTGCGCCGGCAAATGCAGCTGTTTACACACATTTGGATAGTCCCTGATAACTCTGAGGACGTCATCTGAGAAATCCTTGGGATGCGGCGAGGTGAAGCGGATGCGCATTTCGGGAACGGCTTCGGCCACGCTCCGTAGCAATCGAGAAAAAGTTATGCCTCCAGACTTTGGTTTGTAAACTGTTTTAAAGCCAGGAACCGGCATGGAATTGAGATCTTCCTCCAGATTGGCGCCCCCGTCTCGGTAGGAGTTCACGTTCTGCCCCAGGAGAGTTACCTCCTTCACGCCTTGGTCCTGCAGTGCTCGGACCTCTGTTAGGATGGACTCCAAGGGCCTGGATCGCTCGCGGCCGCGGGTGAATGGTACAATGCAGTAAGTACACATGTTGTCGCAGCCACGCATAATGGAAACGTATGCAGTGGGTGATTCGGAATTCAGGCGCACCGGCATCACATCGGCGTACGTTTCGTCCAGCGAGAGCAGCACATTGATGGCAGAGTTGCCATAATGTCGGGAAATGGCTAGGAGGCGAGGCAAATCCTTGTAGCTGTCTGGGCCAGCTATCACATCGACGCACTGCTCCTTCTCCAGCAGCTTCTCCTTCAGCCGTTCCGCCATGCAGCCGAGCACCGAAAGCTGGAGTGGGTGTCTCCTGGGACTCCGTTTGCTCTTCATGGCTCTAAGGTGCTTCAGTCGGTTCCAGATCCTCTGCTCGGCCCCATCCCGCACCGCGCAGGTGACCAGCATGATGATGTCGGCGTCCTCGGGATCCTGGCACCTGGCGTAGCCGTTTTCCGCCAGCACGCTCCACACTACTTCCGTATCGTTGGTGTTCATTTGGCAGCCAAAGACTTCGAAGTGCACCTTCCTGCCCTGACCGTGGAAATCAATGGGCTTCAAGTAGGGAACACTGGTGTCCACGAGCTCTCCCTCCTCTGGGTTGAACCTCGAAACTGGTTTGGCGGCAAAAAAGTCCTGCAAGCCGGGCCCCTGTTGAATTCTTTGCATAAATGGGGTGGCACGTGGTCTGCTGGCAGTCCGCTCTCCATTCCTGTCAGCCTGTGGTGAAGATCTTTGCGTTTGTAGCAAGGATGTTGAAGTGGAGCTCTGCCTCACTTGGCGCAGCAGCGTCCGGCAGCCTCTTTTCATGGCTCCTGGATTCTGGCTAATTGTCTATTTTGAAAATTATGCAACTGCCTGCCGGTCAGCTGTTTACGAAACAGCTGATGTTATCGATATATCGGCTCAGGGCGCTAAAGTAGTGTTGTTATCAATGCCTTTTGCGCCCTTCTGCTGAGAATGGTGAAAGTGGTTCGAAACTCTGCTAGAAATTATGGCGCGCGTTAATGAACTTTCAAATTTTTAAATTTAACGGACCATCTCAGTCAGTATTCAAATGTCCGTGTGACAAATATTTAGTAACAATGCTTGGTTCGGCATTTCAAGATTTAAATGAGCGTCATGGCTGTGTGTTTAAAAACGAGCCATTAACAATATGTACTTTGTATAATACGCCTCATACGATTTTTCATCCATTTATTTCCGAAATTATTCCTTATATTTTATTGATTAAAATATTTTTAAAATTTTTAGTAAATATTGGCGATCTGCATTAAACTCGAAGATAGAACTATTTTTGGAATTTTTTTTTCAATTTTCCTGATGGAAAAACGTTGATTGAAATCGGTGCACTTGACCCACGAATTGACTTTATCGATTCGTGCTGACATTCTAAATTTAAATCACTCCAGTAGAGGAGAGAGTATCTGAAAATAAAGCGTGATTAATTATATTTATGTTTAATGTTGTTCAAACGAAGCGAGAATGCATATGGCAACGGTCGCACATAAACCTGTCTGGCCGCACATTTGAGGGCGGATGGACAAACTCGGATCAGCCGTAAGAAAATTAGCCCGGCCTCATTATGAGCTTATCGTGGTCGTGTTAATAATGCACAGGTGAAGACAATGCAATGGAAGGATAACAAATGCAATTGCTTTGTAGCTGTTCTGCAGCTCGGCCGACACTTTGCGGCTTTGTGGCCCAATAACTGAATAATTGCTTTGCCACTGAGTGTGGCTCATTAATATGGACGATTGCAGAACAACTGCCTTTCGAGGCATCAAGATAATTTATAATATTGTGGAGTATTTTTCCTCGTTCTTGTTAATTTTTGGTGCAATACTTCCGAGGACGCACTATTTTGGGTCTGGAGACAGGATAGTGGGATGCTCAAGTCTGAAGCACACATATTTTGTAAACAGTTACAAGCAGAAATATTTTAATGAAAATGAAACGAAAATTCCACTTTCGGCCAAAAGAATTTCGTAATTACAGCGAAAAAATTCGTAATTAAATTCATGAAGTTGCCCCAGTCCGGAGGGAGCTACTTGGGGGGCTCGTGTCCCACTCGTATCCTGGAGCTCGCATCGTTGTGATTGGCCTGGCTCTCCGCGTTCGGATGGTTAAGAATTTTCTTGTATTTTGTCGGCACTTTTGCGCCAAAGTTATTCTCCCAAGAGTTTTCCTTCTAGTCCGTTGCTATAAATCTTTCGGGCCGGGATTGAGGGAGTGGGGCTGGGTCCTTGGAGCAGGAGGGGCCAGCAGTTGTAAGGGAGAGCATTTTGTGGCTTCTGCATTCGTTGAGCGGCTTAAGCGGAGAGTTAGTGAAGTAGGACACTCGCATATCTCAATGAAACTGTCAATAAACAATAAATAATTCAATCGCACAAATGCGTTCTATATTTAGTTGGAGCAATTAATCCGACGTTTCGGTCGTGGAACACGCTCCTCGCTCCGGCCCAGTTGACAGTTCGTGAAGCTTTTTAATTGAATAGAGTCCATGGGGGCGGGGATTACGAGCGGATGCTCTCCGAATGTAATTATTCCAATTCTATTGCCTCGAATTTGTGCAATTGATCCTGCAACTCTTCCCAGCTTAAATTTCCGAAAATCCCGCTTACCTTCAAGACCAATTCGAGCTCCATTCGACCCTCAGCCCGACGACACTTGAGGCCCATAACGCGGGCACACGCATAATGATCCTGCAAATGGCTCAATGCGTGTCCTGGCTCCACCCGGAAAAGTTTACTTACAGCTTACAGCTGGGTATTTCTATTTTTCGGAAAGCCATTCTCTACCCCGCCCACTTGGGGCCACCCTTGGGGCGCATTCCGGCTGCAAGTAGCTGCGCGGGTGGAAACGGGGAAGCGGTGCTAACGGCACTGCTGAGAGTACTTCTCCCCACGCAGGAAAGACAAAAAGGCGAAAGCGGAAAACAAAGACGGGAAAGTCAATGTTAATAGAAAACGGCTCCTTGTCGTCGTCTTGGTTTCCCTCAAATTGAAATTGTCGCGGAAATAAAAATTTGCATATTTCAGCATTGATTTCTCCACCCGCAAGGACCCTCCCGTGCGCCCCTGGGATCCCTGTCGTATGCGTAGTGCTGAAATAGATTTAGCGCTAAAGTTTTTTCCTTTATAATTGATTTGGATGGAACAAGGACAATTTTAATCAACAGAGATGCATTAGAGCTCAAGAGATCTGTTTCCTTTAAAGCACTGACTTTGTACTCGTAGACTTTGTCTTCAAAAAGAGTTGGTTTTAAATATTTCTCGGCCAGTGCATAAACTAAACGAAAACCCAATAATAGGACAGTGGAACGGCAAAGAATCCCAAGCGAGGTCCTTGGTCCTGTGTTTCTCATTACTGGCTGCCAGTTCCAGTTGCAATTTCTAGTAAATCCTGACGCTGTCACAATAAAATCCACTCAAGCTAAACATACGTCAGCAGTGACGAGAGCCTTGGTGCTGGCCCCCCGACCTTCGCTTCCAGCTTGAGTCCGAGCTGGAGCTGGAGGTGGAGCCGGAGAGTCCTGGCCAAGTCGCACAAATTTATACCCCAGAAAAAACGGACATCTCCTCGTTGCCGTTGGCAGGACTTGAAGGCGCAGGATATAATAGCAAACTACTCATTGATTTATTTACGAGCGCCACTGATGGGCCGGCAGCTGGCTCTGAACGCAAGAGATGCAGCCGGCCTGGAAATCGTCCATTCTCTTTTGATACTTTGCATACAGTCATGCCTGGGAAAAAGGACCCTCCACAAAGCTATTATAAATTTGTTATAAGGGTGTTAGGAATGTTTATTATAAATGTGAAAGAAAGCTTAGATTCGCAAAAGGAATGGTGTTCTTAGAGGCTCCACTGTGTCTAAATATTTGTCGATCTTCTGCCCTTCTTTTCAAACCCTGCCCCACAAATTGCAGCTAAATTCTCGCTCGGACTCACTGCCATCGCCCATGGCCTGACCATCCTGCCCCGCCGCTCCATCGTCTTTGTAGAGGGTCCTGTGTGCTGTGACTTACATAAAGTGTCCTCGACTTGGCCAAGTCGAGTCATTTAAGCGCAGGTCGTAGATCTTCCAAAGCAATGGCTTTTGACACCCAATGTGGGCCCTGTCCCTGATGCCCTTCGCTTAAATATTTACGCCGTCAGGCCATAGATGGCTTTAAGGTTGCCGGGACTGCTCGCCAGTCTGCCTGCGGTGTCGGCTGGTAATTTTCATTGTCACGTGGCGGTAATTACCGGTGTTGCAGACACAAACACAGACCCGTGCACAGACACAGATACAGCTACAGATACAGATGCAAAGTCCAAATGCAGCATCGCGGCCAGACGCAGACATCGGTGGCTTTGAAATCCACACACTCGTACACTGAAAAATTTAGATTCATAAAGTGTTTTTATTTATTTCCATTTTACATTTAAAATCAGCCTTTCAATGACTTAGAGTTGCGTTTATTTTGTTATTCATTAATGATCAGTTGACCATCAATGGGCTCTGACTAGGGCTCTGACCTGGCTTTGGCTCAGTGTCCCTTTCGATTTCCCTCTGCCTGTATTTGTTTATTTGTAAGGATGCGTGTAGTTGTGTGTGTGCGTGCCATATCCTGTGGCGTCGCGGCGCGCTTTACAATTTCAATTCATTGAATTTTAACAGCGCCGGTGCTGCGTCTGTGAATGTCCTTGTGCCAGCGAGCCCAGTTAACCGAAAGTTTGTAAAACGTTATGTGCAAC
This sequence comes from Drosophila monieri, assembly GCA_035047585.1. Classification (NCBI taxonomy): domain Eukaryota; kingdom Metazoa; phylum Arthropoda; class Insecta; order Diptera; family Drosophilidae; genus Drosophila; species Drosophila monieri. Next base: position 852,499 of record JAWNPJ010000087.1, on the reverse strand, counting down.
ATTTTGCGGGAGCAGCCTCCTCTAGACCTCCATATAGACCGCTGCAGCAGGAGCGTGTCCTGATCCCGGGCCGAGTCAGTACCCATTGTCAGTGTCCTTCGTGCAGGTCGCCCGCCGCTGATATTAAAACGTGTTTTATCACCCGCCGCCATTTCGCGGCCGGGTATTCATTCCAATTGCGGCCAGATTGCACTTTTCAAGTGCGTGTTAATGCACACAATGTGTGTGGGTGGTTCCTTTGGGGGCTTCCTTTGGCGGGGTGGTGACCGGAACTTAAAGCTGACTCAGCCCCAAGCGGATGGCTATTCAAATTAGAGGAACGAGCTGGCAAATGTCACAGCAGCCATCTAAACAAAAAACAGAGTCGAGCCGGAGCGAAAGGGGTTGATGCTTCAAGGAAAAAACAGGAATTTTGATGGGGACTGGGACTGGAAGGACATACACTTAAATAAATGGTTTACACTTGAAAGAATCAAAGTCAAAACTTCTCCTTCAAGTTCTTACATACATGTATTTATTTTTAGTTAAAAAAACAACACTCTGTATATACTAGTTCCTTACAAATATCCCCAATTTAATGGCTCGCGTTTCCCTTAGTGCAGGCACTTTGTGGGGTATCCTAGCAGCAGCTGTTGTTTGTCCTTTGCCGCCATTTTGTGCCAGTGTGCTTGTGTGTGGGTGTGCGAGCGGCATCCCTTTCTCTCCGAGCCGAGTTTGTTACATTTTCGTTTTGCAATTTCATTAAATTCCAACATCCGCCATAAATCTTCCACTCTTCAGCACGGCTTCTGTGCTTTGAAGCGATAAAGGTATGTCTGCTGTGTATCTGTGTCTATGTTTGTGGGGGTCTGTGTTAGTGTGTGAGTGTGTTTGGGGATCCTTTCCCCTCACTCCCACACACACGGACAAACACACAAGCACATCCCCCACCACCACCACACACACAGTCATTCATAGCGTAACGTAACCCAAAATGGCCGTTGAAGTGGTTGAAAGCGATTACGCTGACTGCCAAAGGTTGACATGCCTGTGCGGCTTCGGTTTAAATGTTGTATGAATGAGCTTCGGGGGGACACTCTGGGAATTCAGAGTTATGTGGGGTCCTTGGCAGGACTAGGACTTTAAGCTGCCCGCTATAAACTTGCCGCCCAGCTACGCCCGGCAGCTCCTCTATTAAAATGTCTCTGCGTCCCCCTGGACCAAACTCTGCCCCTGACATTGACAAGTCATTGGCCATGTTTATGTGGGACTCTCTAGAATTCGTGCCGTGCCGGAAAACATAACTTAACAACAGATTAAAAGGCCATAGAGCGTGTTCCAGTTTCGGATACTATTTTGGATTTATCATTGCTTGAATTTTGTGTTTTTTACCATGGTATAGGCTGCTTTAAATTTTATCAGGCTTTTAGCAAAAGAGTTTCAAGAAGAATGCATTTTGGGGACATTATATTAGCGGGGGAATGTACAAAATTATAGATTTATTTGAAAAACATATCATTTACATAAACGATTAAAGATGTCTTTATTTCCCTCCATTTGTTAACTTACAAATTTTGTCTTTTTCAGATTAATTTTTTAATGTATCTGTCATTTGTGCTCTCACAAGTCATTTGTCATTAAAATCTTTTAGTTTTCTAAGATTGTTAAGTTAAATTGTTCATTTGTTAGTAAATAGCCTAATTAATAGTTAAGAGAAAAATAAGTGTAAAAATTATAAAATAATATTAACATTTTGGCTGAAGCATTATTTGAAAGAGATGTGACATACTATCAGTGCTTTTTAAAGAAAACTGAGCTGCACGGAAGCCGTCGATTGGCAACGATTGAAAATGGGAAATTCATTTATAAAGAAACTGAGACGCAGGGCATCCCACGATTAATATTTCGAAATATACTAGAATTTTAAATTGGAATAATATTTGGATTAAAAAATAAATGCACGAAATTAAAATGGAATGGAAAGTGCGGAAAGTCAAAATACATTTTACATATTCTATTATATTTTAAATATTATTTTAGATATCTTATATTTCATTCATTATATTTCATATATGTATATATATCATTATATAAAAATATATATTTTATTTCTCATTACGAACTGTAATTCTCAAATTACATCACATATCACTACTCTAATTTATTACCACAAGCCCTTTTTAAATATTTTGTCAACTTAATATTTGATTCTGATATTTGATACCTGATTTTTCGTAATGTTTATGTTGTTTCTTATCATACATTGCATATTCTATCATATTTTTATCAATTTTTGTATCGTTATTGAAGTTCTTCGTTAAACTGTGTTGAAATTAGAGAGGAATTATAGAGAATGAAAAGGAGTAAATGGTGTTTTTTTGCATACCATGTTTGCTTACTTGGGGGGTTTGCTTACTATCCAAAAAAATATGTTTTTCTCCTATTGCTGTCTCTACAATTCCTCACCCTTGGGTTCGTTTCCTTTTCTGGGAAAAGGCTGACGACCCAGCTGGTCGGGCTTGTCTGGCGCTTATTAAACTGAAATCCCCGCCTCAAGTGGCTCCCATTGCCACTGCAGTTAACAATTTTGCTAACCACCCAGGAAAATATTATTGTTTTTATTTTTGAAAGTGTCCTGGTCGGGTGTTTGCCTTTCAACTCAGTGTTGACTAGTGGGTACCCTGAAATCCCACTAAAATATTTAAAATCAAACGTTTTGCACAATCTTTGATTTAATTTATGTTCTATAGTTCTCTTTGTTCAATATTACATTACTTATATAACTTATATATTTTTTAATTATTTAATCTGAGTTTCTGACTGAGTTTTTTATTTTTTATTTTCCTATATGTGTCTATATATTATGTAACTTTTGAAGGTATCTTTAAACCAAGAATATGGGGACTCTTTGGTGCTGTAACTTCTTGGTTACTTTTCCGCTGTTTTTCCGACGGGGCTTTTCCAGCTCCTGCTTATTTGCCGTCTTTTTTGCAGCCCCCTTTCCCCTCCCTCGTCATTTTCCAGTCAGCCAGCAGTGGGCGCCGCGCGTGGCGATATAATTGAATGTCTCAGGTGTTTTGTCAGACATCGCTTAAGCCTTTGCCGGGGATTTTCTACTGATGTCCTTTTCCAGGGAGTCCTTTGCCTTTAAAAAGTCCTTAAAGTGTTGCATGACCGCTAGGGGGCTGGTTGGGTGGCTCGGTTGTTTGTGTGACATTCAAATCCGCGTCGTTTCATTCCGCACCCTCTCGGCTTCCACCTGCCCGGCGCCTAATTAAAACATTCATCTTCATTTTCACCTTTTGCCTAATTAATTCACACAAAAATCAACTAAATTAATATGAAAACCAAGCCAAGAAGCTGACAGGCAGCTGACCAACCCACCCACCCAAGGACCTTCCACCCTCCTTCCCCGATGTTATTGCCTTTTGTTCCTGGTGTTGTTGTTCTGCTTTTCGGACGCTAACGAGAATTAATGGTTTGCAGTGTGGCGACACAATTACGGCGACCAAATCTTAGGTAAGCAGCAAAATTGTCACCGGGACACAGCCGAAGCCCGCAAAAAGAGAAAACCCAAATAGCAGGAAATACAGCTCCACATAATTGGCTTGTCGGGGGCGGACGGTGTCAAAAACTGCTCAATTTACGCGTCGTGAAATTAATTTATGCCCAATGCAATAACCTGGGCCACGTCAATAAAATACATTAGAGCCAGGAGCCCTCGGCTGGGATTCGACTCGATTTCGGTGGGGTTTCCAGGGTCGAGGCGCGGTGCGATACAGATGGTTTCCTAATTGCGTTTTCCCAATTTGAAATTAAAATTTCTCCCAGCACATGTGCTTACAAAAGTACACCGCATAGGATCTTAGGATGGGTTGGACTGACTCTCTTTTTCACAAAGTACTCCATCCAAGAAAGGGAATCTCGTGGCTTCCATTCGTTTTTGTCAGTGTGCGGCTATCGGCCCACGAAAGAAATGCGCCTTGCAAAAAATTTCCATAATTCAGCGATCTAAATGCAAGTGGCGCAATTGAAGCGTAATTAGAGTCCGCCAGTCAGTCACCCTGGGCGGAGGTCCTGGAACGGGCGCTAATTGGTTTCTGGTCAGCATCGCCGGCTTTCAGCGGCGCCAATTAAAAACGTGCTCACATTATGCTTTATTGACTTCCCCCGCCCGGCGCTGCAGAATTCTTTTCCAGATATCCTCAATACCCCAAGGACTCGTCGCTACCTGGGAACCAGGGGCGCCGGAGACCTGCTCGGAGGGCGTGCCTCTTAGCAATAATAACGTCCTCTGGTTGGCCATAAAACAAATCATACAAGTTTATGGCCACCTTGCCTACATTGTCCACTATGAAACTTTATCTTTAATATGCGGCATTATTGCCACAGATTAGACACGGGATTTAGTGCGATGTCCTTACATCCCCTCGCAGGTGGAGATGCACGCATATGTGCGTATCTACATGCGAGGACTCCCTTTTTCGATAGCCGGCAGAACGAATTAAATATGACCATTTGTATAATAGCCGGGACTCCAGGCCCAGACTCCCGACCACCGGCGCAATTATGGGGAAACGAGATACTGTTTGTGGTTACCGGACCATTCGAATGCAAAATGCATGATGTTTGCCGTTTATTTTTCAGCCGGGTAAGTGCTCCGGCTTAGCTCTGGATCAGCTGAATAGCAGCAGGCAGGACACCCTTGGTAGGTTGATATTGGGAGTTCGATGGGTTTATAAGGACATGCATGGATTCTTTTTTTTACCAACTATAGCCTGGAATAGATGGCTAGCCTTTTCAAGCTAGCTTTTCTAACTTTTAGGTTCTTCGAACCACTCCAGCAAGTGCCTTCTAGGTAGATTTTAATTTGATGAAGTTATTTGCACACTGAAATGCCATAAATAACAATTTTTAAGGAAACAAAAAAGCCACAAAAGCTGGCAGGCGGGCGGGAAGGCGGTCGGGAAAATGTAAATTAGAAGCCAACTGCGACTGTCTAGATAAGAATGTACTTACGAGATACATATACACGTATATAGAGGGAGGGCCCGTTAAGAGAGACCCGGAGCACCAGGAGCACGGAGCCTGAGGAATGCGGTTCGTGGGGCACCAGTGTGCGGCATTTTATTTCGCATTAAGAGATTAAGATCAAAATTAAAATTTAAATTACCCCGCGACACGCTGTGCGCGTGTATCTGTGTCTTTGGGAGCGTTGACAACGTTTGCTTTGTTTCTCCACTCAGCTCCACGCTGGGCTCGTTGCCCTTTTTTGATTACCTTAAATTTCTGCAGCGGCTCTGCCCCGTGATCCTGAGCGAATCTCCTGCAAGTATGTAAAAATTCAAAGAGTGTAATTAATTTGTGTGAATAGCTGACAGAAGCAATGAGACTGGCTGCTGATTGACAGACAACTTAATTGGGTTTCTAGGAAATCTTTCGCCGAAACTTGCAATTAGCAAGCTTGAACTGCCTCCTCCTAGTAGCGAGAATAGAAGCTTGCAACTACAGGTGCACTCGAAGAAACTTACAATTATTTAATCTAAACGTGAGGAGTTGTGATACCAAGTAGACAGTATTTTCCCCGAGTGCTGTTGTTCTTTCCAATCGAGCTGTAACCGAAACTTCCCGCAGTGTCAGCTTCAGCTAGAGTCTGCTTCTGAGTCCCACCTGGGCCCCTTCCGGATAGAGGGCTGCAAGTGACACGATGCGAAATCCTTGCCACAAGCTCTAGAAAAATTTATGAGCACTCAAGTTGATTCAATTTAAAATTTGCCCCGCTGCCCTGAACCCTTTTTCCTTTTCGAAAATGTGACGCTGACGTCTCATTTTTATAATTAGGCTAAGCCCGGCCCAAAGCCAATTTGCCAACTGCGCCTGGGCTGGAGTTCTCCTCCGCACTCGCCCGTTTTTATTTTGTTTCGCCAGCTAATTGTGGGGAGGGTTGGGCCGGGCCGGGCCGGGCCAGGCTTCCGTTTCCAAGGCTCTGACCATTCGGGCTCAGCTCGAAAACAATGCAAAACTTTGGCTGTTGTTTGGCTCGGACATTTCGGGGAAATACACAAAAATTAGCAACTAAAATAACTAAAACAAGGAACGGCTCGGCACGGAACGGCAGATGAGGAACTGCAACTTGCAGCAGGCGGAAACTTTTGCGCATTCGGAGTGGCATCAATTTTGACGTTTACCTGCAGCGAGGTGGCAAGCCGAAAGTTGCCAGTTGGCGCTAACAGGGCACCTTTCTCTCTAAGCCGACTTCTACTCATTTCGGGTTGAAATTGTGATTTTAATTTTGCTTTTTTTTTCGAAAAACTTTTGTTGATATCCCCAATCAAGGTGGTGTGCACTACTTAACCCTCTAACACTTCGGGTTTTCATAGGGAACTCTTCAAAAAACAAACATCTTGTATTTACCTTAACCCCTGCAACCTTAGGCGCTTTTAAGATCTCTCCGAGAATCTTTTCCCTCAGAGGGTTAACAATAAAATTCCGAAAAAAGACCTAGATTGCAACTTAGCTCCTGGGGCCTGGAATGTGTCAGGATGTATAAGTCTGTAAAAATTGCAGCCCGGCTTTTGTTGCATCCCCGCCACATTTTTGTTGCTTGTGCTGGCAAAAGTTTTGGCGCAGCGAGTGCGGAAGTTGCAACAGAAAGGGGCACGGGAAGGGGGCAGCAAAGTGCAAATGCTCGTTGAATACGACCTGGGCATTAAAGATGCCATAACTGGGCGAGTGAGTGTTTGTGTTTGTGTTGCGGGTGTGTGGCAGGATGTCAAAAGTTCTGTTAAGTAAAACCTCATGTGCATCTAATTAAAAATATAAAAACTTTATTTTAAAGCCGCCGAAGAAAACTTTGTCTCCTGCGGAAGTGGGTGTGCGAGTGTGGGCGGGAGTGCGGCAATAAAGCGAAGGGATTGTGGCCGCCTCTGTGCCCCTGTTTTGTGTTTAAAAGTTGCCTGGCATGTTTATCAGCCCCAGGATGTGTGTAGGGAGATTTTTCGCAAATGGGCTGCCAAATTGGCGTAACTTGCTGCGTGGAAGGTGACAGGCGGCTAGAGTTTCGGAAGCAAGAAGCAAATGAAAAGTTTTCGAAACCTGCATGCTTAATTAGTTTGCAGAAAGAATCAAACAAGCCCGAATAGTATCCTCGATCTGCTTCCCATTTCCATCCCACCTCCTCCACAACAACCGAAAAAGGGCTGTTTTCGAGCCAAATCAGCCTCTGGCGACAAGTCAAGAGCTTAAAGGTTTGTTTCTGACAACCAAATGTGGCTCAGCAACAACAACAAGGCGGGCAGGATATTGGCTATAGAAGTCAGGCTGTAGAGGGCGGGGAACTCATCAGCATCCCTGACCAGAGCAGACTCGTCCACAGATCCACTGACAGCCACAGCCGCAGAGTCAGTTTGAGTGACTGGCTGTGCCTTCGACTTGCACATGCCATCTGAGCCCGAGCCTGAGCCCGATTTTGGTCCTTTTCCTGGTTGCTGGTCCATTTCGGTGGTTATCCTTCGGTGGAAGTCCAGACCCCACTCTACTCCCCTGTCCCTTCAGCTGATGTCATTAATGCAGCTGGAGGCTCCGGGCCCGTCTTAACCCTTTTTGTCCAGCCATGCTTTGCATTTCTGCTTTGCACTCGGTCGCATGTGTGCGGCGACTTTTCGACCCCCAGCGACGGCAGCAAAAAATAACAAACGAGCACAACATGAGCTGAAAATAAGATTTTTGAGTCGTTTCGTTTTGCTGCGTTTATGTGTGTTTGTCTGTCCAGTCCTGCCTGCTTGGTTGTGTGTCTGTGTGTGAGCACTTGTCCCGGTCTTGGTGACATCGTCTGGCTGACTCTGCGCCTCACTGGCTGATGTATTCATGAAATCGTGTGATTAATGGCTCGCACAACATTTGCACACACTGCTCCGCCTTCAGTTCCAGCTCTTGCTCCTGCTCCTGCTTCTCGTTGGTGGTCCTGGTGGTGCTTCTCATCCTGCTGCTGGCACTGCTTCTTGCATCCTTGCGCTCATCCTCGACAGGCGGCATATCTGTCTGCGTGCAGATAAACATGCCCGACCCATTCCCCTCTTCGAGACACTGGAAAAAGTCACATCAGGTTGGAAAGTCAAGCTATAGATTGCTCTTAGAAGGACACTTTCCACATCTTCCCTATCGGTGTTGCAGGGACTTTCTAAATTGCTACAAATTGTATTTTCCTTTCAGATGTTTTCCGCTGTGTACGTTCATACATATGTATGTCCTGGCTGCTGCCAATCTCCACCAGCAAGTGCTGCGCATGCAAAACGAGCAAAGGATGTGTGGACGGGGTCGAGGACAGAAAGGACACACGGACGAGCAGGACAGCAGCGACATTGGTCACAAAAATTTTCCAACTCTGCGCGCTCGTCTGCCATTTTATCAGAGCCGAGGCCCAGTCGCATGAGGCGTTGAAATTAACAAACATCCTGGCCGTATCCTGGCATCCTGCCCCGAAACAAAAATGCGTCGTAATTAAACCGAATTTAATTGCTTTCGCCAGCTCACCCAGCCCTCTACCGAGCTGGGAAGACCCTGCCCTTATAACTATGCTATAATCTTTGACACTTTTATTGCGGCTCTAAAAGTTATTAACTTGATTTAATAAGCGTCTTGGACGGCAAAGCGGCAAGAGACAGGGCCTCCTGGAATGCCGTTTGAATGCTTACCAGTTTACAATTTTATCTGAGGGCGAAAAGTTTGCCAAATGAATTTGATCGCCTTGGCATTCAGAACGTGGCTTTAATTAACTCATTTTTCATTGGCAGTGCCGGCGGGAGTGTCCTGTGGCAGGACTCGTGGGCGGGCGAGGTAATCTTATCTGCTAGGTGGGCTAAGAAAAGCTCCGCAGCACAGCACAATCCAGGGCTCTAGCTCGCGGGCTTCCAGGCAGAGGCCATCACTCATCCGAGGCCCAAGCCTTTGTTGCCGGTTGTATCCCTTCCGATAAGCCAAGGAACTCCCCTCCCACTCTCCGCTTCCAACCTTTCGTCCTTATCAGCGTGAACAAATTTGAATTAGGAATTTGAATTAGAAATTTTCACGCCGAATTATGCGAGGCTGCGTAGCTTGGCCTTTCTTTACTTTATCTTCCCGCTTCCCAAACGAAACTAAACGGCTTAAAGCTGGACACTCAACTATCAGCAAACTCTTCAAAACAATTGAAAATAATTTGAGGGAAATCTTCCATAATACGTGCTGTGACAGACCGAGACAATGGCTTTGCGGCTTGCACCGCAAAAAGTGCCAGGACTGTCCCCAGTTGTTCCTTTTTTAATCAAGCCAAGTTTTTGCATGGCTGGCCTTTAGGTGGGTCAAAGGTAAGTGCAACTCTCGGCCAGTACAGTCTCAAGAAAGCCAAAGGAAGAGCCAGACGAGGACCAGCACGACACAGATGCAGACACTTTTTATGGGCTATAGAGAAACCTCAAAATTGCAGATTTAATTTTATTTTATTGCACTCCTCCTGGCTGCCAAAGGAAATTGTTTCTTTATGCCGCAAAGTCCAGAGCTGGGTGGCGTAAGTCGAAGTTTAATCAAGAAAATATTTGGGGCTGCAAGACAACTATTTTTGTTGCACTTGGAGCTCGTTCCAGCGTTCCAGGCTGGATGCTCGCCTGCCTCGAACGACAGCTCATTAATAAACATAAGCAACAAATTGCTCGACAAAATCAAAAACCAAAGCCATTTACAGCCCCACTGAGCATTCGGGTTTGAAAAAAGAGCAAAAAGCTGAGGGAGCTTGCTGGGATAATATTTGTAATCAAACGCAGCAGAGTCATAATAATCAAGTCGTAAAAAACAAATCCATTTTCGCGCTTGAATAAACAGCCAAAACACAAACTCGACTCGGGTCGAGTCGAGTCGAGTCTCAAGATTTTCCAGACAGGGGTCGTAAGATGAGCAGTAAAAACAATAATAGTAATGGCGGGAACATTTTTACACCTTCCACGGCACGACCACAAAAGGGATCCGGGGATCAAGGATAACAGTTGGCCGTAAAAGAAGGCGGAGGGAGGAATAGCTCAATGGCAGGGCCTTGGCCGACAACTTTACGATTACAAAAGGACGACAACCTGTAAATTTTGCGCTTTATTTAACAGAGGCCGCAGTGACAAATCTGTGCATCGGTACTCCGGCCATTCAAGGATCGTAAAATCACTCATCAAGCGCTGTAAATTATAATGTAATAGAAAAATAATAAGCGATGCGATGCGATGGATGCATTGAAGATGTTGTCATCGTAAAGTCGTGGCGGGAAGCAGGGGGGAGGTCGTAAAATGAGTCCTTGTGCCTGGAAATCCCGGCGTTAGTTTTCACACCCAGAGAATAGAGCGGATGCAAAGCTCTGGCATCATTACACTTGAGTGTTTTACAACTTCCGTTCGGCAGGGCCATAAAGCGTAATCTTCATGTTTTTATTAGGAGGAGCGCTCCACTCCCAGGCCACAAGGACACTGCTTGTCAATGGGGCATTGAGGACATCAAATTGACAGCTCCTTGGAGTCGTAAAACCCAGCCACTGTCTGTCAGGGCGTACATATGTTGCGGGGTAATGACTGTCACCGGCTAAACAATTAAATCGAGGTTAGAATGGCGCATAAAAGGCGCATAAAAAGGACATAAACACACAGGACCCGCAGACCCTTCCAGCCGAGCATCAGGACGACAATGACGATGTCGTCAACGCATCGTAAACATTTTAAGCCCCTGTTTATTTTCATTTGGAAGGGATAACATCCGCAGTAGATGACCCGGCTCGTAAAACTTTGCTGATAAGACACTCGCCGCCGGCAATGATACTAAAATTATAATTTAGTCCTCACATGCCCCGGATACGTCCCATGGCTCGAGTCACACAAGGAGCGCTGTAAAGTGCGCTAATCAGCATTTAAAATTAACTAAGTGGCCGCCTCTTAAGTTTGCTTCGTAAAACCTGGCCCTGTCCTGGCACATCCTAGATGGGCCATTAGCCGACTTGAAGAAGATGCGTTTTCCATGTTCTAGTTGGGGCATATGGCTGTCCTGCCATTTCGTGAGTGGCTGCAAAGTGGCGTTTGATTGCTCAACTTTCAATTTAATAGCTAATCGGTTGTAGATTAGCGAAGGGATAGACAGCAAGGCTGCTACACTTAATGGCCTAATACTCTACACATATTCTGTGAGAAACCATGCCTCCTAAGTATAGCTATTGAAATAGTAGGCATTCCGTGTCATCCCACCTGTGCTTTAATCATTATCCTGCGGAGCTCACCGGTTCTAATTGATGCCAAGCCAGGGCTGGTAGAACCATAAAGTGCGCCCCACAAAAGGGATGCTGCTTCCGCCATTTTCTATGATGAATTGCTACTTTTCCAGAGAGTAGATGCGCAGAGACAGCAGAAAAGAACGTAGAGTGGAGCTCTGGCTGAGAGATGAGCTGAAGCTGAGTCGAGAACTGCCAGGGACCAGGGGCCAGGACCAGGTAGCGGGGTGGAAGCTCGCATAGATACACATTTATCCGGCTGTCGGCGGCGATGACAGCGGGCGGGCGAAAAAAGGAATGCAGGATGCCGCAAAGGACTCGCACTCGCCGTCCAGCTTCCAAGGCAGGTGAAAGCCCGCAACACTCGCCGAAAAAGGACACGAGAAGTGCACTTTGGACACAGGACACCCACGCATCCAGGGTGCTTTTTGTCGCTTATTTATGTCTGGGAGTCATAACAGAGCGAGAGGGCTATACCAAGAGCGAGAGAGAGAGCAGAAGCGAGTGCAGGTTATGGCATTCTATAACTCAGTAGCCAGGAGTCAGGAGTAAGGACTCAGGATTCGGGGTCTCTTTCTGGCCAACGTCCTGCCTCTGATGTATTCCATACAAATTGCAGGTTCTAGTGTTTTTGTTTCTGGCCTCGAACTCGAGGGTGAACCGATGGTCGAGTCATCCAGGGCAGCCGGGGGGAAGCGGGGCGACTGAGTGGTTAGGTGGGTGGGTGGGCCAGTGGGCAGGCGCATCATCCATCAATGGCATTTGCGGCAAGGACAGCGCCGAATGCTCTCGGTGAGTGCTTTTGACGTTTTTGTGTCGCAGACACAGCAACTGCGCCGAAAGGATGTGTGGGGGCGGATCAGGACTTGAGCAGCATCCCCTGTTTGCGTTTTTTCTGGCCGGAGGCCCAAGGCGAATTTGTTTATTATTTTCTGCGAATCAGAATCTCTTTAAGTCTCTCAGAGATTTTAATTTTAAATGAAAAATATCTTGACATCTGAAAGTGCTTGTTTGCAACTTGTCCTCTCTCTATCTCATCTCCCTTCCCCTTTCCCTTTCCCTCCTCCTAGTGCTATTTGTAAAATAATAACATAAAGTATGGCTGGCCTTGAACAATTTACTTTTATTTTATTTTTATTGCCCAGCCTCCGCGGCACTCGGCCTCAACATGTGGCTTCCCAGCCTCCCCCTCTATGTGCATTGTGTTGCGCCTCGCTCTTAGCTTCATTAAATTTATGTTGCAATTTGCCCCGCCCCCCGCTCACCCCCAATGTCCTGGGCCTAGTTGCACGTGCCGCGCGGGCGTAAAACAGATCGTAAAACTTTATTACTTGCGGCTTTGTTTGTTACTGTTACAGTTACTCTCTCTCGCTGGGGATGTGTGTGTGTGTGTGTGCGCGATGCTTTCTCTTTCTGCGGCCACTCTCTCTCTCTCGCCTTGGAGCCGCCGTCGCCTGTCAGCTGTCAAATTGAATTTGTTTATATTGCCGGCCCAGCTCGCCGCTCCAACAGGTTTCTCTTCCACTCCCACTCCCCCTGCCCGCCACGACCGGAAATCATTGCGTCATGCTGATATTTTGTATTTTAACGCCTAGCCCCACCCCCCGGAAGGGCGGTGTTTGTGTGTAGGCTGCAAAGTCGATTTTTGTTGGTTTAGGTCAGTTTAGGTAGCCTGGCTTTGACAGCTCAAAGTCGAGGTCAACTTTTGTGTGCCCATCATCATCTGCTGTTCCTGTGTGTACTGTCTGTGTGTGTGTGTGGGTGAGGGAGCGTTTATTTATGGGTCCGCGCTGGTCGGCGAGACGGCCGCGTCCCTTGCCAAGCGACGCGTCCTTGTCAGTTGCCAAAAACATAAAAAATCGATTTTATTATAGCCGTCAGGCTGGGCCATCTATATAGATTTTCTGTCACTGGCTGATACTGCCTTTGTCTGGGTGTCTCTGCATGAGTGCCTGAGTGTGTGTGTGTGTGTTTGGAGCGTGGCAGTGACGGGCTTAAAGTGCGGCTCAGGATTTGGTTGGGAAATGGTTTAAATTCTGTCAGCGACCACCACGGCGTATGAGTAATATGAATATGTATTTGGGAATTAGAAAGTGGATGACCCAATTGAGGGAGATCTGAGATATACTACTAAACAGTAGTAGTACTAAGTAAAGCCCTCAAGTCTTAATCACTTTCGCTTTTTTTTGCGCGAACTTATGAACCAAAACAAACCAAAAAACGCAAACAAAACAATAAAAAACGAGTGAGGCGCATAAAAAGCTTGGAAAAGCTCGCCCGAACTTAATTAATGAACAAGTTCTCTAATCAAAGCGAGAGAATATTCAGTCTTCAATATGTTGTCACCGCAGATGAACGCGAGCAGGCAGATCCCCATTAAGACCCGCCAGCTGTATAGATGCCTGGCCACAAAGGTACGTGCGTCAATTCTTTGTCAAGAGTGTTCTTCTAACTTCTGCGTTGTGCGCTAGACCTCTGTGGGTCTCGGGGAGGCCAGACCCTATGCCGACATTCCAGGGCCCAGCAAATTCCAGCTGGCACGAGCTTTCCTGCCGGGCGGTAAGTGGGCGGGCTAAAGCTCTGCGCTCCTCTCTTTAGCAGAGACTTACTCTCCTGATCAGGTCGCTATAGGGGCCTGCCGGTGCACGAAATGTTCCTCGATCTGAATCGGCAGTACGGCGGTATCTTTCGGATGCCCAGTATCGCCGGCGTGGATATGGTGCTCACCATGAACCCCCAGGACTATGAGCTCGTCTTCCGAAACGAGGGTCAGTTCCCCTACCGAAGAAGCTTCGAGGTGATAGACTACTTCAAGAGGGTTCACAGGCGGGATGTGTTCGAGGGCCACGATGGACTGACCTCGGGGTGAATCGGCTTACTTATCCACCTGCACCTTGCCTCAAAAACAATATTAACGAAAAAAACATAACCTTCGTAGAAATGGCCCAGCGTGGGGAAAGATGCGCACTGCCGTGAATCCAATTCTGCTCCAGCCCCGGAATGCCAAGCTCTATATGAGTAATCTCCTCCAGGTCAGTGACGAATTCCTGGAGCGGTGAGTGGCCACAAACGGTGAAAAAAATAATCCTGTCCTCAATTACACTTTTAGCATCCGTTCCGCCCGAGATCCGGCTACCCAGGAGATGCCCGATGACTTCGTCGAGGACATACGGAACTTGGTGATTGAATCCATCTGCTCAGTGGCCTTGAACGCGCACCTCGGCTTGCTGCGAGAAAATAGGGACAACAAGGACATTGTCTCTCTGAAATCCTCCTTGAAGGATGTGGTGGAGCTAGGCTTCCAGCTGGACATGATGCCGGCCCTGTGGAAGTACCTGCCTGTGCCAAGTTTTAGGAAACTTATGGCATCCCTCGACTCCATCACAGACTTTTGTTGCCACCACATTGAGCTGGCTCTTAGGAGGGTCGAGGACGACGCCAAGGCTGGAAGGCAGTCGGAACCTGGTTTGGAAACGAGTATACTGGAGAAGCTGGCCAAGTTCGATCGCCAGACCGCCGTCATCATTGCCATCGACTTGCTTTTTGCTGGGGCGGATCCGGTGGGTGGATACTCTGCACAGCACTGTGAACTTTAAACCTATTTCTCCGGCAGACCTTAGTTTCCCTCGGAGGCACCTTGTTGAGCTTGGCCAAGAACCCCAGCAAGCAGGACCGACTGCTGGAGGAGATCCGGGGCATCATGCCGGACAAGAGCTCGCCCCTGACCATGGAGAACATGAGGAATCTGCCCTACCTCAGGGCCTGCATCAAGGAGGGCATCCGGCTGTACCCCATCGGTCCCGGGACCTTGCGGCGCATGCCCCACGATGTGGTGCTTAGTGGCTACCGAGTGGCGGCGGGAACGGACGTTGGCATCGCCGCCAACTATCAAATGGCCAATATGGAGCAGTTCGTCCCGCAGGTCCGGGAATTCATCCCAGAGCGGTGGCTTCGGGACGAGAATAACTCGCACCTGGTGGGCGAAACAGCCACGCCCTTCATGTACCTGCCCTTCGGCTTCGGGCCGCGCTCCTGTGCCGGGAAGCGCATCGTGGACATGATGATGGAGATCTCCATTGCTCGGCTGGTGAGGAACTTCCGGATCGGATTTGACTATCCCATCGAGAATGCCTTTAAGGCACAGTTCTTTGTTCAGCCGAATATTCCCTTCAAGTTTAAATTTGTGGAGCGAGACGATTGATTTTATTTTTATTGCATTAAAAAAACATCTGCTTGTAAATTATTTATCAAATCTCAATAAAAAAAAAACTGCAAAAATATTATTCTTTAAGTTTATTGGTTTTTATTTCCTTTTCGTTTACTCTCTATAGTTTAAATGGTATTGTCATAAATTCTAGAAACTTAATTATTTAAATAATATACTTTATTACGTTAAGACATTGTCCCAAATTCTGCCACAGATACCGCTTATGATCCCGGATAAAGAGCATTGAGTGTCTCTAGCCGCGTACACATGTCCTGGCTGCTGGAGTGGCCTCTTGAGCTCACTACAGCAACATCCACTTGAGCCAACGTATCTTTACGGCTGTCCCCAAAATAACGATGGCATTTGCCGGCCATCTGAAGAGGTCCTGCTCCACTCCTCTCGAAAGCGAAATTAATGCGTGGCGCTCCAAGTAGGGGGGGTGACATTGCCGAGGTCTGGAGGATTCTAGCAAACAAGGATTCAGCAAGAATATTACTTTGGTTTTCTGTATTATTATTTGTTAATTTTTCTTTATTTTCGTTATATTTAAACGCGATTATATCTCATCAAATTCCTTTTAATGGCAAGCGTTTAAAAAGTAGGCCCTAAAGTATGCAACAATTTCGTTCGAGGTCTTCAAATGACGCCACCTATGTTTGAAACTTTCGTTAAGTGATCTTGAAACATGTTTTTTGTTAAATTTTCCACAGCTTGATCCACTCTATGTGTTATTATTGAGCTTTAAGAAGAGACAACCATTGGACTGGCTTCCTCGCATCCCCACCTCGCCTTCAATTTGCCCCCAACTTTGAATGCTCGTCCTCGTCCTGCGCCATCCTCCGTTATCGGCTGTAGTTGGACAAACAAATGTGCCGACATAAATAATGCAAGAGTATTCATTTTGACATCGAATAGACAAAGTTGCATTGAATTTTCATGTTTGTTCTTCCGCAGCCGCTGTTGTTGGCTCCAGTTCCAGTTCTTTTATTTCTTTCAGATACTTGCGCCGGTCTTATCTGTCCCCCCTCACCCTCGACCCCCACCCCGTCCCGTCCCGTGCTCCTGGAGTGGAGGAGAGTGTCCTCCTCGTATGTCCTGGATTTTATGCTGCCAGACCCTAGTTGCCGGACTCACTCGTTTGGCCATCGTCTTGTGCATTATTAAAACTATT
The DNA here is from genome assembly GCA_035047585.1 of Drosophila monieri. Classification (NCBI taxonomy): domain Eukaryota; kingdom Metazoa; phylum Arthropoda; class Insecta; order Diptera; family Drosophilidae; genus Drosophila; species Drosophila monieri. The sequence continues at coordinate 835,873 of JAWNPJ010000087.1, read as the reverse complement.
CTGATGGCGATTCCGAGGAAGGAGGTCCACTTGAAATGTCAATGCTGGTCCTAGAATGGCTTGCTCCTTTTGCCCTCCATACCCCTCTCCGGCCCCCGCGTCCCTGCCTGGTAGTGCATAAAGTTTTATCGTTCCCAGGGAGGCGGTCGAGCTCCCCCCTCGTCTCGTTACGTTTCCTTTCCAAGGACCCGGAGTGAATGCATTTGCAATTGCATAAATGAACAGCAAGGAGCAGCAGGAGCTGCTGCAGACAAAACGAATGGAATTCATTATTGGCCAGGAGATGTCCTGGAACCGGAGTGGGAATCGGAACCGAATCGGAGCGAGGGCGTGGCCGAGGTGCTGGCCTTTAAATTGAAAATGCATGTCAAGCCATCGGCTGCGCACACAAATCACAGTTTCAGCGCGTATTTCGCAATTTTCGATGCTCGAATTTCAGGGGCGGGGCTGGCAGGAGGCGCATTTACACTTTATGACATGGCACCACCCCCTGGACGCACTCTGCCCCCGCCTGACCCCCGGCATACCCATAAAGTGAGCAATTAGACAATGTTCCATTCCAGCATCTCTACCTCCGGCTTCGGCCAGTTGCAGCACATCTTGGCAATTGGAAATTCGGCTTTTCGCATTGAACTTTGACTTGACATCAGCATGGGGATGGCACTTGCAAAAAATGCTTCGCAATCCTTAAAAAATATAATACTTATGGTATCCTGATGACAGCAAACTATATCATTTGTGAGATACCTTCAACAGGAAAAGGTTCTTCAACAACTATATCCCCTTAATAGGCTACTTGTTTCTCTCTCTGTTGAATATCTACTGGTGCCACCCGCTCCTTCGCCAGTCCTGGCACATCTTGTGACATGACATGATGTCCTGCCTGCCGGCCTGTCCATTGCCTGAGCTGCCAATTTGCAACAGCACGGGCGTGGCAAACGGACCACGTCTAATGATGGCACGGCATACATATAACCTGACTACCCCGAGTGCCGCAGACTGAGCCCAAGAACAGGCACACGCCCACGCCCACGCCAGGTCCTTGGTACTTGCTACTGTGTCTGCTCCTGGTCCTTGGCAAGTGTCATGTCACACAACGCACTCGGGCCGGGGCCGGCTTGTCAATTTCGCAGCTGGGCGTGTCCTGGAGGCCGGAGGAGCATGACTTGAGCCCTGGTGGCAGGCATTAGCATGTTCCGACTTTAAAAAAGTATCAGCATTTGCAGTGCAGGACAATCGCCCACTCGCCACCCCATTTTCCACCCCCCGAGCCGGCCGCACCGCCCCGCCCCGCCCTGACAGGCGTCCATGATTAATGGTTGTCAATGGCATTCTGCTCCCGCATCGGATCGGATCGGCCCGGTTTAGCTTTCTGTGGAAAGTAATTTTGTTATTTTAAGAAAAGCCCAAGCCCTCCGCCGGCTCTAAGGATTCTGTTTTGCAGGAAATTGATTTCACCCCGCGCTCGCTCCGCGTTCTTTCCGCTTTTCTTTTTTCCTCCAGACCGCTGCCACAGGAATTCCCCAACAAGTCGCAATTTCGCAACCTTTGCACCCCGCCACGAAAAGAAAAATAAACGAATTCAAAATCCAGGGGCTAGATGGTGTTAATGGCAATTGGAAATTCGCGAGGGGTGTGGAGAAATTTAATTTATTATTTCGAAAAGCAAAGCATTCCTAATCGAATTGTGTTCCTAAATATGCGTTGCATGGGAAATTGAAAAATTGAGTCCCCAATTGGGTGGATTTCCTCCTGGAAGGAGCAGATAAAATTTGAATTGTATGGCGATGGAGGGGAGGTTATCGGATTTGTTGACATTAGTGATACAGTGACGATGAATGGCACTTGCGGAAAAATTAATTGAGTTCAAATAGAGCTTCTGAATCAATAAACTATTCTTTTGAGTAGCCCCATGGCCGAAGTAGATGTCCCTTTAAGCCTGGACCCTTAAAGAGCCCGCAGATCCTGGCGGCTGCTGTGTCTGGTGTGGGAGCGGTGTATATATTTTTATTAATTTTCCAAATGAATTCCTGACAACGACAAAAAGGCACTGACAACGACAACAACAGTCGCGACGGCAGCAGACAGAAGCGAGTTATCCTGACCGCCAAAGGATAACAACAAAAAATGGGGGCAGCCATTGTCGGCCAGTAGAAGCCCGCTTCAGTGTCCCCTTTGTCCTGATGCTCCTTTTTTCGGCAACTGTTGGCGACATTATTACGTTACTTACTTTACGCCATAAATGTTGTTACGTCATGGCAGGCATCCTTACACCCGACCACCCAGCCATCCTGCCCCCCATCTACCCATTCACCCACCCACATGTGTGCTAAAAAAAGGCAAAACAATGGGTCCTGCCGAGGGAAGGATGCCATGGCTGCCATCATTGTTATGTGAATGTGACGACTTTTTGACTTCCGCTACGCTGATGTGTTTCCGTTTCCTGTTTTATGCACAACTTTTGTCCACCCGCCGCTCCTTCTGCTCCTGCAGCACCTCCTTGGGCCCGTCCGTGTGTCTTGATTTTTTCAAAAATGTTTGTCGCTGATGAAATGTAGCCAAGGATAACTGCCTGACGATTTTACGCCGCGTTGATTCGCAGGACCCTCGCCCACCCCCCTCGATGTGTGTCTGCATCCTCAATTTCCCTTTTATGTTATTTTAATTTTATGTTATTGTTATGACACAATGAAAATAAAATTGAATTGACACTGATGTCCTGGCTTTCCTCCCCGTATTCTGGGGGACGGCGGAGCGTGAGGACTGAGTCTCCGAAAAAATGTCTGTGCGCCAGTTGCCAGTGACGTTTTTATTGTCCGGACACGGGAGTAGCCCAAGACAGGATCAGGCAGGATATTCAAATGGCCCATAAGTGCGGTTGAAGCATTTCACTCGCTCGACTTAATCCCGATTCCAGTTCGAATCCCAGAATCCCACGAAAACTTGCAATTTTTGACGCTGCCAGCTGCCATCGCGACCCCTGACCCACCCCCACGCTTTCCGACCTCCCCCGATTCGCTGACAATATTATTTGTCGCGCAGGTTCAAAACAATATCATAAAGTAATTTATATGCCTGGCAGCAGGACGAAGGACGCAGGATGCCCGATTGGGGCGGACTGCCGACGGCCGATGATATATGGGCGAAATGGCTTTTTAATGACAACGACGACAACAGCAGCTTGTACAAATTACACGCCAGCACACAGGAGTTACACATCGAGAGTGCAGGGCTCCTGATTGACCAGGTCCTGGTCCAGGATAATGTTGTTGCTGTTGGTTGCGTTAATGTGGAGTGTCTTTGGGCTGCAGCCGGCTGATAAATAGGTCACACGTACGCGAGGGTCCGGGAGGATGATTGGATGATGTGACGCGGCATCATCAAAACTTGTCCCACTAATGGCACTCAAAGATGTCCATAAGGACATTCTATTACCCTGAAATCACGCCCTTTGATTATTTTGAGGATCTATGTGCTTATCCCCATTCGAAGCAAGATGAGTTATATTTTATTTCTAATTAGGGAATTGCTCAAACTTTTCTTTTAAAAATTCATTTAGGCATGTCGCTTTGTTAAGGACATGAATGGCGAACAAAGCCGCCCGAGGACAGGCCCTGGTTTTTTCGCTGCTCCAGATGCGAGAATCCAGGATCTGGTCTGGTTTTCAGGCTGAGTCTGCTTCTGGCCAGAAATATCCCAGCCCGGCCTGACTGGATGGCTGTTGTGTTGGCTTTGCGAAGATAAGAGAATTGTCCTGTCAACCGGAATGATATATGCGCCAGCGCATTCAAATTGGGCTAACAGACGAACCAGCAACCGGCGCGGACTGGCCGTGCGATTGAGGATTTTCCCAGTCTCAGTCCCGACCCAGGACCCGGCCCAGGCCCATTTCCATTTTCATCCGAACTCCATCTCCATCCTGCGAGCATTTCCATCTGCAGGATGTGTTTTTCTCGCACATCAGCGTGCGTTTCCTATGGAATGCTGACGATAGCTGCCGCCCCCCTCCACCCCAAACTTCTTCGGGAGTGTCCTTTTTTCTTTCTCTTATTTTCTGCGCTTTTTTCCCTTTTTTGGGAGCGGGTTTGTCGAGTTGAAAAATTGGTGTGAAAATTCAAAAGGAGCGCGAGTGTGTGAGTTATGTGGCAGAGGCAGTGTGTGTGCGAGGGGTGTTGTGAAATTACTTCGTGTGTAAAATTATGCGAATTGCGTATCTGGGGAGGGAAGTGGCAAGCTTCGGGAAAAGGGAAAAGAACAGAAAAAGGTGAAAGCAAATATTCATGCACGTACATAGTCGGGCGGGAAAGCGGGAGTGGGGAATGGGGAGTGGGTTGAGATGCGGGCTCCTGGCATCTCACTTTTATTGCATTTCAACACTTGAGTATGCGCGCATGCAGAATTTCTCATAATAAATGTAATAAATAAAAATGTAACCTGAAATGTGACAGTTTTCGTTTGAAGGAGTTGGGTGAGTGGAATATAAAATCTCGCTCCTTCTTGCAAAAGTGAGAAATGAAATGGGAATAAAGCAGGTGAACTGAAGCACCCACATGATATTAACCAAACCGGAGACTCTTTCTTCTCAAGACTCGAAATTAACTGAATTACTGACAGCCGGAGTGGATTCTGCTGTTTCTGGGTTTTGGAAACGAGTTGAGTGATGTCATCATTGGAATTAAGCTCTCGGGAAGCACCCTCGATGGATTTCGATTTGAGTGATGTCAGCCTCTGGCTGTTCATTTTCTTAAATTTGCTCAATTATCGTCTATGGCTCAGGGATCTTGCTCATCCTGTTCTTGCTCTCTGCCTCCGAATTTGTCAAAAAATACACAACCACATGCTAGCTCATACCTCTGCAGAAGATGGGCCCAACAACGCATTTTAAATGCCTTTAAATTATATTAAAAGGAAAACTGCCATTTTTACAAAAATAAGATCATCTAAGCAATAATAATGTATTATAATATGTGCGCTTAAGAATCGAAAGCATAGATAGTTGGGTTGTAATTCCAGCAAAGTATTCAGATTATTTTATTACCCTACGACGGAGTGAGGGTATTTAAAGTCTCTGCGATGTCTCCAATTTCATGCCAAATCAGCACAAAATTCTCAACGCCGCAAAGAGCAGCGTCATCAGTTACGAGTGAACTACAACACGACAACAGGACGAATATCGAGGGCCGAGAGGCACCAGGACAATGAAATAATTGACGCCATTGATGCCAGGGCCAAGCTCAAACTCAAACACCAAGCCCCGAAAGCCAGAAATCTGAAACTGAAGCTATGGATAGGCGGGTCGGGGTGTCCGGGGCTGGGGCATACAACATTCTTTGGGAATTGAGCTCATTATGGCATCGACAGCGGCATCAGCAGCATCACGAATGCCGTGCCAGGACCACGCCTCCATTAGTGTAAAAAGCCATGCCCCCGGCCAGGTCCACGCCCACTCCGCCCAGGACAAGAGTCAACTGTGTGGTCAAAATTGGGATTCTAATGGAGAGGGGCGATGTGGGTGGTGCTGGTGAGACGGCTGGCTAACGATTTCAAATGGCGTCAAAGATGAGATACTGTACCGCAGGGGAACAAAGGATTTCAAGGATGGATCCGTACACTACACTATCTATCAACTAGACTTCAGCTTTAGTTTTTTTGCTGATATTTAAGTATGTTTACCAATTCTATTCCTATTCTTAAATTTAAAAGTCTAACATATTCTAACATATATTTGGTTTTCAAAAAGGGTTCCATGTCCTCTTTCTTTATAAAGGCTACCTTTCAATGCATTTGTTGAGTGCGTATCCTTGTTTTCAGGACCTCTTGCTCTCTATTTGGGCCGACAACGAGCGCCGAAAGTGTTCTTGCTTAGCCGGGAGATTGATGCTTGTAGCTGGAAAGCAAGTGCCATGATGACTGCCAGGCTTCCACTAGGTCCTGCTCTATCGAGCGTTGCGAGGATAACCCATTGGCGCCCGAGCAACCCTCTGCGTCCTCCCACCCCCGGAGAGGCAGTGAGGCTGCTCTTTGGGGCGTTCAGGCTGAATAAATGGGTGTAAAGGGCAAACAAAATGATTAATTGCCCTGAGCTTTGATCGCCTGCATGCACAGCAGCAAAGCAATAGCCGAGCAACATCAGCAGGAGTCGGGATGGGGCAGGATGTGCCCAACAAAGGGTGCAGAGGATGTACATAGTTGTGTACTAGGGAGATGGGGAGTGGAGGTTGGGCTGAGGCCTCGGTCTCCGGCGTTGTAACAGAACGACTTTGCTTCCGTTTGAATAAACAAACACGGAAATGTAACCCTTGCGACAGGACTGCGAAGGGAGCAGCAGGGGCAGAAAGGTCCTAAACTAATGCTAGCCAAATGGCCAGAGGCTAGTTCGGAACTCCTCCTACTCGCCAGTCCACTTCCCAAAAAATATAATCTCCGTTCGATTTTTATTATATTTTACTTGAGAATCTATAGCCTCTTTATCAGATTTTCTGGCCATCACTTGAGTTTATAATTCGAATATGAAATCAGACATTCATCCACCCATTTCTCTCTGTGGAAGCCTTGGCCAAGTATCACTCAACAACAAAGCGCATCGCAGCGCGCTTTATCCTTCGAAATCCTCTAATGAGAAGGGTTGAAAATTTGCTGCGGTCGCCGCAGATTTTGCTTCTGCTTTCGCAATAGTATCCTGGCGCTGCTCCGCCTGCTGATAACGTGACCGGCCAACAGCGCTGGTCAGCAGAGGCCGGATAAAAGGATAATGCGGGTTCGGCCGCGCTCTCGTCCTGCCACGGCCCCACTTCGCCTATGTGTGTGTGTGTGGGTAATGTAGCATGGAGGGGCTCTGCCCTCACTCGACCGAGGAGAGTATTTGTTTTAAAATTACATAAAAATGGCTGGGCAAAAAACGGGAAACTGAAGCGCAAAAAGAACTCCTTGCTGGGAGTATGAAAAACACATTTTAGTGCCATAATTTCGCAGGACATCGTAAACTACTTAGAGCTAGGCCTAGGCAGGGAAATTTAATGAAAAACGTTCGCCCGGCCCATAAACATTAAGAATTTTTGCCCAGGATATAATGGGCAGGGGGGGCTGGAGGCAGGCAGGGGCGTGGCTGGTTGTGAGCCGACGATAAGCAGACAAATCGCTGAGAAAAATACGCAATTTAAATGCATAACACACACAGGACATGCCTAATGCCAATAATAGAAAAGGAAATCCCGTCACAAATCCTTCGAGCGTTCCCTGGGCATGCGAAAAAAATTATGTGGCCTACGTTATGGCGCACACACACACTCGAACAGATACACATCCTCATACACATCCACATCCATATGCGGAGAGACGTTGGAAAATATAGAAAGTAATCTTGCGAGGCAAAAAGAACGTGGCCAACCACCTTTGGCGACATTTTGTTGCAGATTAAGTTCTATTCGCACATGGTTGCCTTGAAATACGATACACGCACATGAAGGCGACCCGCAAGGAGCAGAGCAGAGGTGTGTGTGTGGGTGAGTGTGCGCCTCAAAGTAATTGGGACATCCTGCGAGCATATAAAGTGGATATAAAATACCGGGCGAAACCCTAAGGCACAAACATCGCACCGGCTCTCTGGCATTTTTATGCGTTCGAATGTCGTCGTGCCTCATCCGCTTTGCCACCCTCTCCCTCCACCCCTCTCCCTCATCCCGGAAACTCCCTCCAAGAGTTACCCGAGGAAACCCCTATGCCACGCCTGTCGGTTTCCCGGGGAATTATAACAATTTTCATGCTACTTTTCTCTTTTTTATTTGTTGTCGCGCTGAGCTTATGATTTCTGAAATATGACATATGAAGGAGGAAGCGGACGGGGGGTTCTGGGGCTCGGCGAGGCGGTTCAAGCTGCAGATTTTCCCAAAAATGTATTAATAAATTCCCGTGTCTCTTATTGGAAATGTCCAAACTTTAGCTATAACTCAGGTTTTCTATTTAGAAATAAAACAAAAACTTGGGAACGGTTTCTGTTCAAGTTTAATGTTATTGTAAAGGTTTATTATTAGATTGTTTTACGTTAAATGCCCCAGGAGTAACTGCTAGTTCTGACAAAACTAGAGAGCCTGGTTCCGCGGGATTTATCATTTGCCATTGTTGTGGCATCAACATTTTGTGGCCTTTGGTCAGCAGCAGCCACACAATCGGTTGTATCGGCCATCGAGCAATCCGGCAAGGTAAATATAATGCAATAGATGGAATTTTTATCAAATGTAAAAACGACAGACGCGGTCGCCGGATTGCACGTGGAGGAGCCGGAGCAGGGCGAATCCCGGATCCAGAAATCGAATCCCAGATTGGCGGACTGGCAGGCCAGAAGCCATTTGTCAAACGCGGGGGCTATATCGGGAGAGCCGCCACTACATACGTACGTTTAAATGGAAGTGTTGGGGAAAAGGATATGGCAGGAGGTGGAAAATGCGCGACGCTGAGCCGCAGATAAAACCGTTTCGGAAAAGCACAAAACAAACATCAAACGGGCAAACAAAAAGGACGACAACACGGACAAAAACAAAACATGAATATAAAATGCGACACAAGCACACAAACACGGAGAACAAAAGGATGCGTGGCCATATTTTTCACGCATCGCTCACAGGAGCGAGCGGCGGGATGGAGGTTGGAGGCCAGGGTTGGAGAGCAAGTGGGACGGAGAGGACACACATCCTTGCGCCATAATGGGATTATGGCCGATTAATGCATTGACATGTAACGATTTTCGATTGAATTTATCGTTTTTCGGCGGCTCGAGCCATTTTATTCATTTACGCCCACACGTACATGAGTTTTGCAATGATATTTGCACGCACGTATACAAACACTTCCCCCTCGTCCTGGGACCCGTGTCCTGTGCCTCCTCGTCCTTCGGCCTCCCTCGTGTGTGTGGTTGTCGCTGCGGGTGTTAGAAAACAAAAGCGGCTCTGTTCCATAGAACAACAGACCTACAACAGGGTACAATATGCAAAACAAAACCATTATCAAATGGTCTCTGTAGTTCTCTTTTTTTCTAAATAAGTGTAGGCCTTTATGGGTTTACGGGTCTCTCCTGGTCAGTTGAAAAATCTTAAAAAGTAATCTCTGCGCTGTGTGTTGGTCTTAAAATTTTAACTATGAACTTGCCTGACTGTTACTTTTAATTACTAATTTTTTGATTGATCTATGAGGAGTGTGTATTTAGAGAACGATCTTTTCTTCATATCCGTTTAAAGGGTATCTGTTCTTCAATCTAGTTCTCACATTCAGCGGCTGTTGTTACTGCTATTGCTACTGCTACTGAAACTGCTATTGCGATTGCCTGCTCTGGGCTGCCTGGACTGCCAAGTGCATTGTTGTTCGCGCTTTTTAGACAATTAAAACTAACAATGCCAGGATGCTGCCGGCCAGAAGACAAAAGACTCGCAGGAGGACTGCCAGGAGAGCAGGACACCAGTGCCAGTGCCGCCTGTGATTAACACATGTAAAGCGCGGCAGTTGGCGGGGCCAGCGGGGGGCCAGGGGGAAGGATGTGCCAGCACATGGGACTGTGTCCGGGCTTGACTTTATCAATTGAGCATCATAAGCCGGTGGTGGTGGTGGTGGCAGAAAAGTCGCTGTCGTTAAGTCCTCGGCGGTGGTGGTTCCTGGTGGACCGTTCTGGTTCTCCAATCCTAGAGGCTGCTTCATTTTCGCTGCAACTGTCGCCAGTGGCGTCGATTAAGTCGTAATTAGATTTAAGGATATGGCACCAGTGGCCCTGCAAGATGATGAATTTCTCCGCAGGCCCCTGCTGTTGTATCAGGTACACTGGAAAAGACAGTGTAGAGGATTCTGTCATACATTTCTTTATATTTGAAACAGATTAATTTTGTAGACTGCTGGGATGATGGCTTCACCTAACTCTGACAGGTTTAAATGTGAGATCCTGATAGTTTCTGCTTTTTTAACGACTTTTATGTTTTTTGGAAAACATTAATAAATGACCCTACACATTTTTCTCAGTGTAGATATGTTGCTGTTTGGCATTTCGCACCCCAAGGGGCATTGGGAGTGGCACTGGGATTGGAAGCGGTCAAATGAGCAGTCGCTAGTTGGCAATCGGCAGCCGAGCAGCTTATGGCATGTTGTGCGACGTTATCAGCAGGAGCAGGAGCAGGAGCTGGAGCAGGAGAGGGAACAGAATCAGGACCAGAAGCTGCACGGAGTAGAAACAGGAGACGCAGCAGTAGCCACCCCTGCGCGTGTGTTAATCAGCGTAATGGTCCCATTTCCACTCCCATGCCCGAATCCGAATCCCTGGGTGCTCACATGCCGGGCTGGTCTCTCCTGGAAGCCGGCCACGATTCCTTCAACTTTGGCTCAACTTGCGTATTATTAGCGGCAGCCGGAGTATCCTTTTGTCCTTGCTGGTGGGCACTATTAGTGCGCCTTTCTGCAAGCTCGCTCGCCTGTGTGTCTGTCTGTCACAGGATTTATTGCAATCATTAATCTTCTCTGCCGGACCACCCGCCCAACATCCCTGCCCTGCCGTGCACTGCACTTGCAGGACACCCACCCCCCCAGCGAATGGGATTTTATTAAATTTTTGTTGCTTCTGCTTTGATTTTATTAATTTGGCCTTTGGTGCGTGGAATAGTGAAGTAACTATTTCGTGCACTGCTGAAAAAGAGGTGGCTATTCTGGTTAAAAGAACAAATTTAAAAAGGATGAAGGAGTGGACAGTTTATTGTTTCCTTTGGAAGATGTATTATCTGCCTCAATATCAAACTTTTGAAAACTTTTCTTTATTTCTTCGGGTGCCTGGAGTCAGGTTCTTCGCCTGATTGACGTCTGTTGCTCAGTCTCTGCCTTATAATTGTTCGCCACTTGATACAGCAGGGTGGGGGGGGACTCGGAGTAGGGCGAGAGGACGGGGCAGGGCCAGGGAGTGTCTGGTCATTAATCATGGCGATGTTGCATCAACCGAAAGCATCCTGTGGGGTGCGCTTCTAATGCAAGCTGCAGTCGGCGACTGGGACTTTAATTGCTTCCAGGGACTCCACCTTCTCTGATAACCCTTTCTAACCCTTTCTTTTGGCAACAAAGCAGCTTGGCAGCCATTTTTTGTTTTATCTATTTTCCATTTTTGGTCCATATCCTTTATTTAAATTAAACAGTAGAGCCACTTTTTAGGCAGCTTCGATTTCGTCGCTTTAAACCCGCCTGTGTCCTGATAAGGACCTACCTCCCGCAGAGCCAACCAGCGGCGGCTTAAACAGGTTTAATTCGCGGGAGTGAGCCGGGAGAGGGGGAACCGCAGTTATTTATTTATTTACATCTGCGTGTAAACATTTTTTGTTTTTGTGCGGATGCCAAACGTATTTCCAATTGGTTTGTGATTACAAAAGCGTATCGGGCGAGTCATGATGTGTGCAAACATTAAATGGCGTCTCTCCCCAGTAGAGGGGCGGCCGGGGGAGTGGCTGCCATACGCACACGGGATATATGACGCGTATCTGCGAGATACATTCCAATATAAATACAAACAATGAGCAGGGAATGCGTCCGCATTACACGCATCGTCCGTCTTGCTCTCGCTCCGCACAGCAGTGTGTGTGGGTGTGTGCCAAATGTGCGTGTAATTGCAAATTCAATGAATTGTTTACATTTCTTTGCGCTTGTTTGGCATCGCAGCCCCGCCCCACGTGGCCATCATTGTTGGCCATGTTTTGCTGTTCACTTGAAATTTTGTTCCCCCAATGCTCCGATTTTTCTGCACTTTGTGTTCTTTTCTGTCTCGCTGCTGATTTTCATTTATAATTCGTGTGCAAAATTAAATTAAAGCCAGCTGACAGCCCCCAGAGCCCCCCGTCTGTCCCTCCCCGACTGCTGCGCTTTAGCTGGCAATCATATCCATTAGCCACGCGAAAAGGCAGCGAAAATTTCACATAATTCACGACTGGAAAATTGCTGTCAGCCCGTGAAGCCAAGAAATTCGACCGCTTTTCCCCCCTCTTCTCCACAGCCCCCTGCAGGCCCTCCCGGCCCTCATCACGCATGCATCAAAGTGCAACAACAGTCAAGACGGCGCCCAGCAAAAGGCTAATTGCAATTTGACTGCGTTTACAAAACTTTCCCCTCCGCCTTGTCCACCACCTCCATCCCATGCACTTTTTGCTGCAATTGCGCTTTCAAATTGCTTTTTTGCTATGAATAATTTAACTTTTTTGACTTTCGATTTGGAGAAAACACGAGACCCCGAAAAAACCCGCAACTGAAATTCCTCTGACATTGACAGGACGAAACGCAATTTCTGCCCCGTCCTGAAATTCCAAGGCAACTTTTCCACAGGCAGAAAAAATGAGAGTCAAGTGCAGTTTTCACAATTATAAGTTATAATTTAAAACAAAACATTTAAAAATAAATCTATCAGAAACTAAAATGGAACAAGGGGTTACATATTTTGATAAAAAAAAGTCAGGATACATTTTAGGAATTTTCTTTTGGCCAGGTGTAGAACTGAAAGCACCCTGCCTGCCCTCCTGCACTGATATCCTTGTTTTCATAACTGGTGGGAATTGTATATTTCTTGCGTTCTTAATAAGTAAATTGGCGCAATTTGCCACACGCGCCAAATTAAAAAGCAGGCCTGGGAAACAGCCCAGCTGCAGTGCAATAGAAAAGTCAGGACCTGGATTCCGGAAGGACGGTACGGCTGGAAGACACAGAACACCACAGAGAGAAGATCCCAGGGGTCACCCGGGGCAGCGAACCCTTCGCCTTTGCCTTCTCCGCAGCGATTCATTCATCATTCATCATATTAAGTGTTTTATTACAGTCTCCCCCGGATCAAATCCCATTACGGTAATTAAATCACATCCATGTGAAAATTACATAATTACAACTCACACACGCACTCGCACTGATAGTTCATATGCGCAAGTCCATAAACGTATTAAAAATAATTTAGTTAATGTCAGTGGGCTCCGCCAAGGAATTTTTGAAGCGCCGGAAAACGTAATTCAACACTTTGTCAATTAGTGCGTCCCTTGTCTTTTGTGTTGTTCCAGGACCTCGTCCTTCTGCGGCCCTCGAACTTTCCTACTTCTGGGAAACTTTTCGAGAGGCAAACACTCAAAGGGTGACTGATCTGGTCAACCCCTCAAATATTTGCACGCACTCGGCTCGAGATTCGCGTTCCGATAGAATTCTTTGGGGGATTTCGGCCGCATTAACATTGGTAATTAGAAAAGGGGGAACATGAGGAGCTTTGGTTTGTTTGTTGTTGTTCTGCTTGGGGACTCATTACGTGAAGGAACATTTATCAAACTAGAGAGCGGGAAGTGAATCATATTTGATGCGTTTGCATTGATTAGAGACTGTATAGAGTCTAATGTAAGGCTTTAAGCAAATGATCAGTTCTTGCTATCAGAAGGATGTATTGAATCAGTGCCAATTTCAACCCGGTTATGACGCCACAAGCAATCTGGACATCCATATCCAACAACAGGCAATATTCTGCCAACTCCCCAGCATGCAGTTGCCAGGCCCAGGTGAAGTGCAGCGACAATAACCGAAATGAATGCATTTGCGAATCTAATCACGGCAGCCTCCAAGGCATGTCCATAACCAGTAAACGTAAAACAGAAATCGTAAAACGGAAAACGTGAGCAGTGATAACTCAGGATGCACATTACAAAATGCCAATGTCAGGTGCACCGAAAAGCACTCCCCCACATGCTCAGGCTCGGCAGCAGCCCCATCCCGGTTTAAACCAGACCGAAACTGGCCCAAAGCAAGCCGCAAAATTCGAATGTCGTGCGGAGCAGTATCTCTGCGAACTCGGATGCACTGGATGCATTGGCCAAATGACAAAATCATAATTGCTTTTCCACAAACTCTGTGGTGCCACCAACTAACCAGGCTCTGCCCTCCGCCCGCCCAAAGCGGCTCGGCCAGCAACCTGACAATGGTTTAAATGTATTGATAATGGATATTATGCGAGCCAAAATTAACAGCCAGGCATCGGCCAGACAGCTGGCAAATTATACAAAGTGTCCAGCTTCTCTGCAGGATGCGGTTTGGCTTTTGGAGGGACTCGGAATTGGAGTGGGGTCGTATTCGGAATCGGAATCAGAATCGAACCAGCCCGAGCGCAGAGGCGTTTTATAATTAAACCACAGTCAATTACAGACAAAAGCGTCACTCAGGCCAGTCGTGATAATTGGGTTTTCATATTGAAATTGGCCGGCAAAGGCAAGCCAACCCATTTAGCCTTGGGGCGACTCCTTTCGTAACTGCTACTACAGCTACGGCTACTGCTACTGCTGCTGATTTGTAATTGCATTTCTCGATTTAGCGACAGCCGGCGAGGCCTCAGATCCCAACCGCCATCACCAGGGCCATCTCACTTTTTGCCAGTCGGCGCGGTTGACAATAATGCCGCGAATAATATGACGAAATGTAGAACATCACGGCGGACAAAACAATGTCGACTGTAGTCCCTAAACGAGAGCCAAATCGAATTGCAAACCGAAATCGAAAACGAGACATTGAAGGTCCCGTCCCGTCCCGTTCCGTCAAACATAAAAATTGACGACAAAAATTGTCGGGAAAACACATGCTCCACATATTTGCCGGACATTTATTGAAGTTAAGTTCGCTTTGCGGGACATAAATAAAACATAATCCCTCGGAGCAGCCAGGTCGGCTCGATCGGGCCAGGAATGAATAAAGGCTAGAGCCTTCGGAGGAGAATGAAATTCGGGATACCCTTTCCTCCGGCTTGTGATCAGAGCAGGTTTATTTTCTCAGAACCGTCTTAGCCTTTGCAAGAGTACAAACATGGCGGTCTAGTCGGCGGAATAAGCTCGAGGCAAACCTGTGCGCATGTGCAATTGATCGAACAAGACTGATGGAGCAACTGGGATTACGTATGCCCCCTTCCCTGAAGTCCTCCCTGAAATCTGAAAGCCACTCGGCTGTTCCCAGGTTACAATTGAGTTTGCAACTTTTTGCAACCGCCGCTCGAGACTGGATGTGGCGGTGGTGCTGCTAAGATTAAGCTGGTTCGGGTCTGGTTTTGGCCCGGCTGCCAGAATTTATTTAATCTGCTGCGGCGTCGCCGTCGTCGGCGGCTGCTCAAAGCCAAGCGGGATCGGCGCATAATAATTTTTCACATTTGCGGATCGGGCTGGAAGCAGAGGAGGACCCCGGCTACCGGCTACCGGCTACTGACTTACATACCCGAAAAGCGCATTTATCAAAGTGGGCTCCATGAATGAAAGTCTCGGACTCGATGCGGGACGGAAGTCGCCTGTCCGCGACGCATTTTTAGGCAAAGTTGAAACATCTTCGGGGACAGATTGAAAGGTCATTAAGCGAAGTGCGGGGCAGGATCTAAGCACAGTCCGAGAAAGGAAAAAATTATAAAGAAGATATCTCGGGAACAGTCCTGGGGTATGACCCACATCCACCTTAAGCCGGGCAATGATAAATTGGGCGAAAGAAAAGGAAATTAAAAGCCATACGGCCTGGAAACTAGATTAGGAAGCAAAATAAAAGGAAACGAAACCAGAGTACAAAAAAAAAACAAAAAACAAAAGGAAAACTCGTGCCGGCGGAAATGTCAAAATGGGAAAAACACACACCGAGTGTACCGAGAAGACAAAAAAGGCAGAAAGGATAAAAGTAATTAAAGCCAGTAACCAAAGAAGCCAGCCGGAGGAGACAAAAGCCAGAGAACCTGAAGATGAAGGCCTGACAGCCCGAAAGTATGCAGGGAAAGCCAAGGAGCCTTGTAACAGGACAGGACACTAAGTAACCGAATTCCACGAGCCGCATTTTTAATTATAAATTATTCAAATTCGCCAACATAAATCATTGGGCTGCACGCACCCAGAAACGCAGAAACAAAAAAAGAACGCCAAGAAACAAAACCCAATCCTCTGATTTCCCTTTGTTTGGGTTGCGGGGTGGGAAAAGTGTTGGGAAAAGTGGGCACGCCCGCCAGGACTTCCCGGCCTCGCACGCATCCCACTGCCTGGCATCGCATCGCATCGCACCGCAGCGCACCACATTCGCAATAATCCTGATTTATTGCCGTTTTGTAGTGATTGCACAAGATTACGCGACAACAAATAGATCCTTCATTCCGCCGCTCAGTCAGTCACGAAATGCTAAATTGTAATCAAACAATGGCAAGCCCAAGACCGGGCGAGGCAGGACACAAAAAAATAAGGACTCGCTGCGCTTAATTTACAAAACAACAACAGCAGAGGCAACACGAGGGAGAGGGAGATGCAGAGGGGCTTAGGGGTTCGAATGCCAGAAAATGAGATTTGAATTTAAAGATTAGGCCCTTCGGCGGCAGGACGAACGAACGCCAGCAGTCCTGTGTATCCTCTGCTGTTCTGCGCTGAGCTGTTCTGGTCAAATGTGGCTGCAACTTTTTGTCGTTTACCTTTTTGCGCTTCGATGGCTGTTTAGGACACTGAAAGAAAATCAATCCTTTTTTAATTGGCCATATGGATATATGGCAGCTAATCACACCACAGCTATATAAAAGAGTTACTTATAGAAATCTTTTAACTAAATAACTATATCAATACCATCCAAAAATAGAACCACTAGGATGTTTTCTTCTGTGGAGCACAGGCGGGGGAGTGGCATAGCTGGTGGGACAAACACACGCAGAGCAAAAAGATAATGCCAGACAATGGCAAAAGTTGCTCGACACCAGCCCCCTCCTTCCACCTCTCGCATCCTGATCCCCCCGCTCCCCGCCCCGTCCTCCGACCATCCTGCCGCCAGATAAGCGCACAGAAATCATTAATTATCCTTGTTTCTTGTTTTGCTGCCTGCCCTGACTTTTGAATCGCTCTCACTTTCCTGCCCTGGGCTCTGGCAAACGAAAATGGAAAAAAATATTGATTTGTTTCTAATTTTAATGAAAAATTTTTGTTTTTTTTCGGCGACGCCATGGCTTTGCCTTAATTTAACTTTTTTGATGAGCACTCGGCGATAGTAGCTCGCTTTCCCGCTTCCCCGCTTTTCTTTCGTTTCGACCGTCTCTTGTTTTCCTGGCGGGTTATCGCAGTTTTGTGCTTGGCTGCAACGGCGCTGCCCTCAAAGTGTCACGCAGAACCATTTTCCGAAACTAATGATGGAAGGTATTTTAATTATATTCCATTCCCAGCCCCGCCCTTGGGGAGCGAGTTCCATTATGCCCGTTTTTCTCTGTGCACTGCTGCAGAAATTTCTTATCATTTTCATTACCAACTGTCTTGGCTTTTGCTTGACTGATTCTGATTCGGATTCTGTTTTTGTTTCCCCGTTTTTTCCTTGCAATTTGCTGGCCAGCATCATTAGTAAGATTAATGAGCGAGTGGCAAGAAACGGCAACATTTTAAAGACCCACATACCCATGGCTGGGGTCTTGGGGCTGTGTGGGATTGGAGGGAAACCTCTGCGGTGAGGGCACCAGATCCAGTACTACTAAAAAGTGTCCTTGCTTCCATGTTGATTACAGTCGCACCACGTGCGAATTTATATGCAATAAGAATTTGAAAATATATGTGGGACTATGTGATGTCGGGATACCCCCGCCACAGTATCTCTCGGATACGCTCTGTGAATGGTTCGAAAACATTTTGAGCATTCGCCTCGCCGCACAACAAATTTGGCGTCGGGCACATTTCATGCATACCAAAGAGCTAAGAGCCCACACGGTGAAAAATATAACACTTTCAACTAAGTTTCCATTTCACGAATAATGATATTTGAAGAAATATAAAATTGAACCATATTCTTAAAAAATAGTAGAGGTTCAAAATGAGGCTATAGAGAGCACATATTCATAATCCAATTCTGAACTAATAGAATCAGGAATCAGGCAAAATTGTCAAATAATACTATCGGCAGCTATGGGGCTAAACAATCTTCCACTTATTAATACTGATCTCAATATCAAAGCAACCATCTATTTATTACGCCATCAACTTTCTCCAAGTGCTGCAGCGCGCAGCATCCCGAGAATCCTGGGAAAGGGTCTGAAAGCCAGAGCAGGTGCCTCGAAGGATAACACGCAGCTTGCAGCTCAAGTTCTGGCCTCACGGATCGGGCCTGGGCCCTCCTCCCCCTGTCGCTTGTTTATCTATTTTACTCGTCTTCGTTTTCCCAAGAAATCCGCAAGATTAAAGCAGAATCCTGTGCAGCCAGCTAGCGAAGGAGCTCAGCTGAAATATTTCGCTTTGCACAAATTGAAATCCAAAGTGCTTTCAGGCTGGCGAACTGCGGTGCCGCCGGCACCTTGCCATCCTACCATTAGCCCCCCACCACCCTGGTAGCCTCCTCACGAGCCGCTCTCTGACAGAAATATTAGCATTTGCGGTTTTTCCTTTCGGGCCGGAGGGGGAGAAAGCTCGGAGGCGACTACCTGCGAATGCGGCAGGTGTTGCAGCCATAAGGTACATTGAGATACAAAGATACATATTTCACGGAGGAGTATCTCAAAGCTGCGACAGATTAAGAGGCAGTTTTTCAAAGCGCTTCCACTAACTCAAAATGCTAACTTGGCTAATAATACTGGAAATATTATTAAACAACAGGAAAGTTCTGATTTTTGACTTTCGAGAAGACACGTGCGCCAACTGCAAGACTCCGAGTTCCAGGCTCTGGGGCTGGGAGCAGGGATCCCCTTTGATGTCACTTCGGAGCGGCTGTCATAATTACCAAAGTGAAAATTATTAATTGGGACGTTTAAAGCAAAATGTGCATAATTGCGTCTATGAACTACTGCGAGCGCAGAGTGTCCAAGGAGATTTATGCCAGAGCGGTAGAAAAAGTTGTCTAAACCGACGGTCGGCATCGGAATCGGCGGCATCCACCGAATTACGCGGAAAAAGCGGCAGCATTTTGCCATTTGCCACACTAATTGCGCATGCGATAAATCTTGTCAATTAAATTATAATGTTTGCATGTGGAAGATGCAGCGGCAGCAAAACGATCTCGGCGATTATCGAATGTTTTATCACCTCTGCCACTGCAGCCTCTGCCTCTCGCCCAGCCACGCGGCGTGGCATACTCCATATATATAATTAAAATGTTCACAAGTGCCACAACGCATTGGCCGATGGAGGCGAACGGAGATGCTGACAGCGGCCCGTGGCTGGAATTTTGAGGCGCATTAGTCGCGCTGCATTTGCTGCTCATAAGAGCTGCTGCAGCAGACCCAGTCCCAGTTACAGTCCCAATCCCAGCGGCAGTCTCCTGCAATCCACAATGGTTGCAGCACCAAATTGTATTGGCAGCGGCGCCGGCTCCCGACTCTCGATTCTCCATTCCCAGATGCTCGGATGCCCAGAAACTCGGATGCCGAATGCTCCCGTTTCAGGTTGTGCGAACCAGTTGGGCGCATAAATTTCCAGCTTGTCAGCTTTTGATATATTTTCATAAATTGCCAGAGTGCATTAATTAATTAAGCGAGAGCTGCATTTTCGGAAACTCTGCGAGGTCCTTGTTCGGCAGGCGCCCTGAAAGTAGGCAGTGTTTTTTTTATCCACTCTACTGACATGTTGGCATTGAAAGGATGTCTTTCTGGAAAAAAATAAAGAACATCTCGAACTATCAGAGCAGGGATTTGAAACTCTTCTTGAAATTATAAAAAAAATAAACAATTTATTTTAATAAAAAAATGGAAGCCCCGACAAGCAATCCGAAACTAATTACTGGCCAGATAATTACCCGCTTTATACAACAATTTAAATAATTTGCCCGACTCACACACACACCAGAGCGAGAAAACAGAGAACGAAAATAATAGTTCCATGGCTGAACGGCGAGATACAGGTAAGAAAAGCCAGAACAATTTGCTGCACGCCATGGCCAAATAATATCAAAACAACAACAGCCAGCGGTGCGAGCTCAGAGAATTCCTCTAAAGTCGTCAGCTGACACTCGAGTGTAATTTTCGAAACTGATTTTACATCGAAACCAGTTAAATTGTCAGAAAAATCAACTGTCAACATGTCAAAAAATCGTTGACTATGCAAATGTGGAAAACACGGTTTGGCTGGAAAGCCCCTGTCAGGGGGCGAGTGGAAAATGCGTTACATTCAGTCGGCAGTCTGCAGTCTGCAGACTGCGTGTGGGTCTCCGGGACACATACTAGATACTCCGATAGGAATCTAATAGGAGCAGATAAATGTGATTTCCTAAACCGAAATTAAATTTCTTGAAAGCAATTTGGAAGAGGGCTACCCCGTGGCAGCCGGGCTGCTGGAACTGATCGCTCTAATTGGCTGACATGGCCGCAACCGCTCAAATTACCTAATTATGAACCGAATATGTGTAGAAAATGTTTCCAATCGATGGCGAGGGAAGTGTAGCCGAGTCCCTTTGTGCTTGCCACACAATGATGCCACTCGGACCGCAAAACGGAGCCACTCATGCAACTGTCAAGACAATGGGACGCTCGTTGAAAAGCTGAGCAGCCATAGAGACACTGACCCTGAGCCCCTATCCTTCAGTTATTCAAATCGTGTGTGAGTGCTAGCTGTCAACAGTGTTTAATTTCGGGGGTTTCTCTCTTACCTCTGCCGTGCCACATGCAACATCCAAGTCGCCGAGAATCGAAAACCACAATGCACTTTGACCAGCCGCATTTCCATTCCCATTCCCATAACTATAAGGTGGGCCATCCTGTCCCTCATGGATTCCAGGTCCCGTATCCTGGTTAGCAACTCAACAAGCTAACAAATTAACATGCCGCCTGTGTTTTGGTCACTCGCCGGAATGTCACGCAAACGGGAAAGGGCAACGAGAAAGGGTCAAAAGTAACCAGCACAGAGAAACGGCGAACGCCGAATGCGACGTCCTGCGGCGGTGTCCTTCCGCATGCAAATGCATGTCCCAGGCCCAGTATGTCCAGTATCCAGTGTTGCAGTTCCGTTGCGGCTGCTTAATGGCCACACCTGTTCAATTAGTCAATGTAACCACAAATTCTGGTTAAATTATCGCATTAAAATGTTCGTGCCTAACCTCAGAAATGTGCGTGTTTCGGTGCTTGGTTATCGGTTTCCGAGCTCAGCGTCTCTTCCAGTCCAGGACGGTATGAGACAGAAACTCTTCTGCACCTGAAACCCACCGGCTTGACCTCAAAGGAGCCAACCTCAAACAGTCTTGATTCTAACTTTGGAAAGTGTTTAGCATTAATAAGGAGTACTTTTTCCCATTTGTATGTTTTTGCTTAATTATTTATCGCTAATTATCAGCAACTAGTGACACTTACACCGGCAACGACTTACGCATGCGTGTCGGTGTCCTGATCACTTCCATTCGGCATGGAGTCGATTCTTCTTCCCCGAAGTCGGGCTTATGAGCAGTGCATGTTGTCATCATTGAGGAGGGACTAAAAACAGAATTATGAGACAAGAATGCCAGAGGGGAATTCCAGATGCCCTTATTTTGGGACCAAAAGGTTTCTTGAAAATGCTCAATGCTCTGCACATCATATACATGGTGGTCGTCTTGACCCGACTGAGAAGCTCTCGAAAAAGGACATCGGGCAAGAAAACGAGTTTAGGACTCATCCGCTGCGGTGACTGGACTCTCTGTGGCTTTGACAAATTATCAACTGTCACTGCTTAATTTTTGGCGCACTCGGGGCAGAGTATTTTTTGTGGTTCCTGCTCCTTGGGCCCCGAGGCCCCTGCGTTCCGGGGAGTAGTAGGCATATCTGCCTCCGACCCAGGTAGCACACTCAGGTAGATCGGCAGTCCTGTTTTCGCTTTAAGGTGCTTTTTTGCATTTTTATCTGGCGAACTGTGGCGACTCACAAGTGATACTGATATCGGGGCTTCATTAATTGAGAATTGTTGTTCGGCCCGAGCCTGTTTTCCGGTTCGCGTTTTTCCATTTACATAATTTATGATAAGCAGGCGCGCGGCTGGGCAAACAATAATTTTGAAGAAATACATTAATGCAATCAATGGAATGGCAATGGGATGTTGTGTCTGTTGTCTGGAATGCGCCTTGCAACGAGTTCGGCTTTCGGACTTTGATGATGACGATCCGCTCGCCCTGGCGGCTTAATTAAGTTGTGCCCACCGCCGACGGGCACAGGTGGGTTAAAAGGTGGGGGTGGGCTCAGGGGGTACTGCCACAAGCAGTTGATGAACTCTACGTGTGAATGTAAATTATTTTGCACGCAGCGGGAGAGCGACACTTGCCAAAGTCTTGGTCGTTCGATAACTGAAAAAAGAAGGAAAATGTTCTAATCAGAAAGGATATACTAAACCTGATCTTGATCTTAAATTTTCCCAATTAAAGTCAGATAATGTATACTGATTTATAATAATTTGTTGTACCAAGGGGCGAAAAGGTTGCATCCTATTAGAACATTTTCTGCCAGTGCCTATGGTTCCTCCGCCCTCGCACGAATCCGGTACGAATTCCTCCTTCTGGCCAGGCTCTCTCCTTGTTTGGTGTGTTCGGTGCGATTGAGTGCTTTTAAGTCATTTGTGTCACGACATGCTAATTTCACATGAAATCTCTCGCCGACTGCTCCGGTCGCTCCGTTCCGTTGCCTGTTGGTTGTTAGCTGTTGGCTGTTCCTAGTTCTGTGGCCCGGTCTCCGGGCTCTGGTTTGGGCCATGTCTGGTGGTTTTTCGGCCTCGGTCTTGACAATAACACACACATACACTGGCCCCGCATGCCTCGATGCCGGGCACTCTAGACGCAGACACTCTAGACCGGCTAGTAGACATCAACAACGTCGTGCATGTCCCGGCCACGTTCGCATCCACATTATGAGAGCAGGACCCCCCGTTCCCTGGTTGGTGGGGGGAACTAGCTGGTGGGGGAGGTCTGGGAGGAGGCGGAGCAACAACGGCACCTGGAGTGCAGCACTCAAGTGTACTTGCGGTTTTTGCGTCCACTGCTGCCAATGACATTTTGGCTAGCTAAAGTGCAAAATTTACCGGTGCCAGGACGGAGCGGTCAGGACGGGGGGAGGTCAGGTAGGGACTGGGGTAGGGGCAGAGGGCAAGGGGCTGAAGGGGCGAGATGAATGGTCGGCCGCAGAGTCAACGCCTTTGCCTCGAGAGAGAGAACAATGCCTGCTGACTGACCAACTGCTGCTGCAAGTGGCTTTGCTTTGGGCATTTCAACCCCTGGAGGCCCCGCTCCTGGCCGCCCCCGCCCATGATTAGATGCCCGTCGTCGAGGTTGTCGTCTGAGCCTGCTGGCCTGCTGCAGTTATTAGGTTGTTAGTGGCATAGTCCCTGCCATTCTCATCGATTTATGCACTTCGCAGCATCTCGTAATGTGGGTTTTTTCGCACTCCCTCCATCCCGTATTCCCTGGGCACTCCGACTTCAGTTCTTGTGTCCTGTGTGTTCTCCTACTGGCCACAGGCACCCTTTCGAGTATCGGGAGCTGGGAGTCGTCCGCCTAATGGTCCGAACCAGTAATCAGGCTTCGAATTGGGCTTTGTGTTGGTCAGTGGCTGCTTCATAAGCCGGCAGATTTTCGGTTGATAGACTTCTGAAAAGAGATGCTATAAGAAGGTTGGGAATGTGATCCTCTTCTCAGCAAAATACCTTACCCGATTCCGAGATCGATTCCCTATTATTCTCGATTGAAATCTAGCAACGAAATATTTTTTCGATATTACGTCCTTTTTTCCCGAAGGCATCCCTTGAAGATGCGATAATCCCACATATGGTTCACGGGGATCCCTATATCTTCCCCAATTTTGGTCGGATCCTCCAGCGGAATACCTTAATCGATTCCTAGGTCTATTTCCTATTATTCTCGATTAAAATCTAGCATCGAAATATTTTTTCGATTTTTTCCATTTTTTCTGAAGGGATCGCTTGAAGCTGCGATATTCCCCCATATGGCTCACGGGGATCCCTATATCTTCCCCAATTTTGGTCGGATCCTCCAGCGGAATACCTTAATCGATTCCTAGGTCTATTCCCTATTATTCTCTATTAAAATCTAGCATCGAAATATTTTTTCGATTTTCCGTCTTTTTTTTGTGAGGATTCCTGAAGGGATCCCTTCAAGCTGCGATATTCCCCCATATGACTCACGGGGATGCCTATGTCTTTCCCAATTGTGGTCCAATCCTCAAGCAGAATACCTTAATCGATTCCTAGGTCTATTCCCTATTATTCTCGATTTAAATCTAGCATCGAAATATTTTTTCGATTTTCCGTCCATTTTCCTGAAGGGATCGCTTGAAGCTGCTATATTCCCCCATATGGTTCACGGGGATGCCTATATATTCCACAATTGTGGTCCGATCCTCAAGCGGAATACCTCAATCGATTCCTAGGTCGATTCCCTATGATTATCGATTAAAATCTAGCAGCGAAATATTTTTTCGATTTTCCGTCCATTATTCCTGAAGATCCCTTGAAGACGCGATTTTTTCAAAAAGTCAGCCCTTTCTAGATAAGAAATGCTTTCTAAAATTTAATAACAGGAAAAAGCAGTATAAGATCTAACGAAAGCCAAACCCCAAACGGAGTCGGAGTCAGTGCACCTGTGATGGGGCATCTTGTGTTGTGGTTTTGGGTTGCTGTCCTGTGTTCCCAGAGCTGGCGGAGCTCGCAGAGATGGGCCCACAGCCCATGGCCATAAACAATCTGAGTTTGGAGCAGTCGTCTATGCCGGCGGCAGTGTCTCTTTGAAGTACGCCAACTATCAAGATCTAAACGCAGTCATTAAGAACAAACAAAACGACTTTATGGACAGCAAAAAGTACGAAAACAGAACTGAACTGAACTGAGGAGGCCGAAGTGAACCCAAGCCTTTCGCTCTTTGGCAATCGATTGTGAGGATTGCGAGCTGCGAGTCTGGGCGATCTTTATCGAACTGCAGACAACTAATGATCTAATAAAACCGAAACCAAGCCAGCCTGAGCCGGGCCGCAGATACAGATACAGATGCTTGGCGTGGATTACCCGGCCGAAACGGAGCCTGACTGAACGGAAAATCGAGCTGGAGACGACCGAGTTCAGGAGCTCCCGATTGCGATTTCGAAAAGCAAAGAGCAAAAAGCAAGAAGCAAGCGACATGAAAAAACAAACGCTCGGCAGCTCCAAACGAGCCGACAAGTGGAACCGGGGAGGCCTCAACGGGCGGGCAGGTAGCTGGGGGCGGAGGAGATGGCACAGAATCTGAAGCGTTTATCTATGATCTTATATCATGTACTTTCGACATTACAATTGCGGTAAATGCTTCTAGTTTTTAGTTACAGCGCGTACACGAGGCAGCCGACGCTTTATCAATG
The DNA here is from genome assembly GCA_035047585.1 of Drosophila monieri. Lineage (NCBI taxonomy): Eukaryota > Metazoa > Arthropoda > Insecta > Diptera > Drosophilidae > Drosophila > Drosophila monieri. The sequence goes on along the minus strand of JAWNPJ010000087.1, from coordinate 810,594 downwards.
GCCAGCCATCATCGGCAACTCGGGGCAATGGCAAAGGCGACGGCAAAGGCTCAAGCTCCTCGAGATCCTCGAGTTCCCTTACTTTTGCGCTGATCCGGCACTGGGCAAAATTTTGTGTCGAAAAGTTACTTATTAAAATGTGACCTTCTTTAGTTTTCCATTTTGGCGTTTAGCTGCCGAAGGGGTCTCCCGATTTTTGCCAAGTGTGCTGCTGCTCTTGGCGGGAGTCTTCCAGCGTCGTCTTTGGGTCTGGGCTTTGAGGCCGAATCTGAATCTCGTTGAAATCGAGCCTCTAGCCCTGGGCGACTCCTGTTTTCGGATTCCGCATGCAAATGCAGCCCGGTGGCTCTCGGCAGAGCTGCCGATCTGCATACCAAAAAAAGAAGAAAGAAGCCCCCTATCCTCCTTTCCCAGCGGCAGATCGTTGGCGGCGATTGTTTGTAGCTGTTTCGGCAGACACAATCATATCCCGATCCGGCCGCGGCTCCCCCGATCGCCGCGAGGAGTCGGGTACGCAAATGCTGCTGCCGACCCAATGGTCGCCGATCATTTTGATATGGTTTGGATAACAATGAGGCTGGCGGAGCATCCCGAGCGGTCCCACCGACCGACCACTAACAAGCCGGGCTTGGCATCTCCAGGCCGGAACCAGCCGTTCGGCTTTAGTTTAAGTTTCAGTCTTCGATTGAATTCGATTCGTTTGTTTGCCGCCGCCACTGAAGCTCCTCTGCCTCCTCATTTTTTGCTTTACTTGTTGGATGTGACTGCATTTGGCCAGGAACTTGGAACCGTTTTTATGGCCATGGGATGCCCGGGCATATTATCATAAATATGTATCAAATTGACGTTGCATCTTCTTGAATTTTCATCTCCCGGCTACTTGTCATTGTCTTTGATTTTTCCTCAAGTCGGACTCATTGTCCGTGGCCATTGAACTGGATGTGGGACAGTACAGTGGACCCTGGGCAGCGACATGAGCTAAGCTTGCCTTTGATAAGCCGACATTTTATCCTGGACCTGGGACTGGGTTTTGTGAGAGTTCCCCTCTCCCTACCTGTCGAGCAGTGCCTTATAGGAATCGCAACATGGTTTTTGTTTGCCTGCGCAAAAGGTTACAAGAACAAATCAAGAACTTTTAGGATCTCTGTCCCTGAATAAAACGAAAAAGTTTACAGATATTTAAAAAGGTAGAAACCATTACAAAGAAACTTAAATTAGTAACCGGTTAGGATCTCGCACCTTCCTGAGGTCCACGCCAATCATCCTACGACAACTCTTACCACTTAATTCCCAGCTCCGACTACCGGGTTCTGGGCTCATTTGTTGTCCGTCCTGTCTTCCCCGCCAACAGCTGCTTCCGAGACGAGAAAAGAGCAGAGAAATGCCCACGGCCATTGGCAGTGGCTTCTGTTGCCTGTCGCTTTTCCAAGAAAATTAACTAACCCACCAGGCGCCCCCCATTCTCATTCGCATTCGCGTTTTACATTCACTTCACTTGCTCGATACAGCTGCACTTCAGTTTAAGTTGCAGTTCCCAGTTCTGAGTGCCCACTTCCCTGTTCCCAGTTTTGAGCCAACTAGCGATGATAAATGTTCACTTAATCAGCATTTAGCGTAATTTCAGCTTTTACAATTTCTGGCTCTGGCCAAAGCCAAGTCGCGTCTGAGTTCCTTTATCTTGGGCTCTGAAGCCCGTAGTTGCTCCGTTCCTTTTGGAGCAGATCCCAAAGGTCTGGACTGGCGACTCCAACTGCGAGTTAGCGACCAATTATTTATGACATGAAATTACAAATTCATTTTGTTTAATTTTTCACAAATGCTATCGTTTTCTCGATTCTGCTGCTTCCTCTCGCTCTATCCGCCTGCCCTGCTGGCACCTGTTGCCTAAGCCCCCACTGTGCGAAAAACTGCATACCTGGACGAGTGCGAAAAGGGGGAAAAGTGCATTTTTGATTGGGCCGTCTCAGGTCTCCTGCTTTTCCGAGTGTATGCGGTCTCTATGGCCGGCCTGCAGAGGTGTGGTCCTGCGGGCAGTAGTCGGATCGAAAGGATCGGCAAATATGCACCCCGCCGTAATTAACTCGGCCTGGAATCGTAAGTTAGTCACCATTAAACAATTTAAAATTCTCAACGCTGGGCCGGCCGCTGGGCGCGCTGATGCCATTCGGGAGGGAGGGATCCGGCGAAGGCAGAAGGTAAATTGCAATTAGGCTTCTGGCTTCTGCAAATGCAACAGCAACATCAGCCAAGGAAACGTCGTAGGCCATTTGGTTGGTGTATTTTATGGCCTGGGGGGCAGTAGGACTGGTCAATGTCTGGGCTGGTCTGGCGTGGCTTTCCATACATACATATATATGTATGTATATAGTTATATGTGGAGGGGATGACGATAATTTCATAATAGCCGTGAGTAAGCGGGACGGCTTAGCCCGGGAGGGGGCGTGGTGCATGCAAAAGAGCGAGTCAGCAAGAAAGCCATCCACTTCGGCGTGGAGCAACCTCGAACCCATCAGCTTTTGTACAACTGCATTAGAGAGGCACGACACGGGGCCCATCAATTAAAAAACCCGCCTCACGGCATTCGCAAAAATGTTAATAACAATAATAAACGCTGCTAGTTGCTCGTGCTGTTAATTATTAAATTGCGTTTTTGTTGCCACAAAGTTTATTGAGTTGTGGCAGCATAGCAGCAAAGGCAACTGCTCCCAGCAGTCTTAGAAGAAGTCGGGGTGTTTTTATCATTAAACTGTCGTCTTTTGCAATTCGCATGAAATGCTGGCCACTTGCCACACCATTCTGGAGGAAGTGCTGCTTCCAGAAGAGATGGTGCCACTTTTATGGGCATTAGTGCGACTTATGCCGTTTTCCCCCAGCCGCATCGAGCCGGGCTCTAGTGGCAACATCAGGGTCCTTCGGGCGAGGTGTTCATGCGTGCGACACGCCGAGCAGGTTGCAAGGCGGCTCAGACAGTGGGTGGACGAGATGGTGGCTATAGGAGATTCGGGCACGAATCCAGGTGGTGCTGTCACTGCACCACATTTGAATTTCAAAGTTCCGGGCCCTCTCGGCAGTCACACGCAGAAATTTCGTATGAAAATCCACTTTTTCAGTTTATGAATTTCTCAAAAAGCTCAAAATGACAGTCCCTCTCGTTGCTAGACCGGGCGGGGGAGGGGGCTTACCCAAACCCTTAAGCCCCCTGCAGCCCCTTGCCCAGCATATGCAAATGTACATCGCATTTCGTTAGAAGTTTTGTGCCAAGTGGCACTTTGTTCAACATATCAAAAGGATTGCCGGGCTGCAGCCTTCTTTTTGGGCTTTCTGTTTTCGTTTTCCGCCAGGGGTTGTCTCGGGCTGTCGGTTTGTCCAAAACCGTATAGCAAAGTGTGCGGATTACAGGAATAACCTCAAGTTTGGCAATAATGGGATAACCCAGAGTCCCAGGTTGGGTTTTGATTTTGATGGTAATGTTGCCAGTTTGTTGCGAGTGCTTCGAATAATTCAATCAACTCTGAAACCTCTTGCCGCCAAGTGGTAATATGTTCTTGAGGTTTATGATTCCGGGCCTTTATGCATATTTTTTGGAAAGGACTCACCAGGATCTCTAAGGGAGCTGTCAAGAGACTAATATTCAATTACCTTACTAGTGCTTTGGTTAGTGGGATGTTTATGGGAAACTACCAGACCATTGGATGGGAATCCTATTCAAGTTCGAGTTAGTTTCTCGCAAATATCCATGATTCTATTTAATTCTCTTCAAGGGAAAGGCATCCCAAAGCGAATGGAAAATACGGTAATGTGAACTTTGAATGACTAAGAGTCAAATTTTTGCGACAAACACGACTATATATTTTGTGCTGTGGGCAGTGACTGACGTCTGACTGTTTGGGGGATGGGGTGTGGGCCACGAGGAGCATCGCTGCCACAGCAACTGGAAGCGAGCGCTTATGAGCATTTTGTGTGCTAAATGGCGGGAGATCCTGGGAGCCCGGAGGATCCAGGAGGGGCAGCGACAGGGACTTGATATTCCACGGCAACGACAGTTGCCACATGCTGTGTATGGGTATGTGTGCTGGTGTGCATAATGCGGGAGGGCCATAAATTACATTTGTAGGCGTTGGCAGGTGTCGCCAGAACTGTCTGGAATCGCGATAAATCTTCATGTGAAATAAATTTCATAGAAATTGCTCCACTGAATTTTGTGGGTCTGCCTTTCGGCCGAGTTCTTATTGTTGTTGCTTTTGTTGCGGCAACCGGCTTGTCAGCGGATGTGAGGCGAGAAAGGTCCTGCAGGACTCTCTGTTCCCTGCTCCTAATAAAGTGCCTGCTGCTGGTATCTCTGGCTAAATACCAGAGTCGGTTTTCCCTACAAGCTGTTGCATTTTTTTCGGTTTCCCATTCGGGTGCGGACTGCTTTTTTCCCCAACTGGCTAGCAAAAGCCGTCGGAGCGAACTCGAAAGTCAAGTCTCGAAATTCCGGCGGAAGTGCGCATGGAAATCTCTCGTAGCTGCAGTTGCACTCGGCGACAAACACAGCCACAGATGCATCAGCAGGACCAACAGCAGGCCCATAAATCATACGCACTGTCAAACAGAAGTGCTCCAATTGTGGCCTAAAACATTTGTACCACTCTCGACATGACAGGCTCCATTTGGCCCCAGAGCTTGGCTTTCAAACGCAACCGCTCCCACTTCCATGGAACTGCAGCGATCTGGCGACTACAACTTGTACCTACATACTGCGCTCACATGTAGCTCATTTTTTATGATCGATCAGTCCATTAAATAATGACCCAGCCCGGCCTGGTCAGAGTCGCGGCACCAGCTCAGCTCCTACTCCGCCGCAGACTCCTCAGACTCATATACAAGCCCCGGCTAAGAGTCCCCAGCACAAGTCTCCGCCGACTGCCATTTATCGCTCCCTAGGCTCCGCTTGGACCAGCTCCCGACTCCATTTTCCAGCCGACTTCCACTTCGACACGGTTCGGTTTGAATTCCATCGTGATTTGTAACGACATTTATTTGCTCCAGCGAAATTAGAGAGAGGACGGGCAGGAGGTGCTTGTATCTGTCCCATTGCCTCTGCCTCACAGTCCTTTTATTGCACAGCGAGAAAAGAAGCTGCACATCCTACTTAATAACTTATATCAGCCTTCCTTCTAGTCCAGATAACTGCGAAAATAATATAATATCTTGGCTTCGCAAGCAAATAGTCCTTAGTGTTAAAAGCTAATATCTTTTTTACTGTGTTCTCTGGTGGATGTGCTGGCTCATCCTACATGGGCCTGAGCTCCATTTTCTTCATCCGCTGGTGCATTCCCAGATCCTCAGATTCCCAGCTGCGGCCTACGCATCTTCCTTCCCGCCAGCCTTCCTGCCCCCTTGATGGCTATCGCCGATGATGAAGTCGGGCTAGGACGGGCCATCATAGCCACTCACTTGCTCCCTGTTCTGGTTCTGGCAACAGCAGATGAGGATGGGGATGGAAGGGATAGAAGGGCATTGAGACGGCTTACCTGGCCGCTTCGCTGATTAGCCGGTTAATTCGGTTAGGCAGGCATTTTCGCCCTATCATTGGCCCGGCTCTCTGGGTGTGGCTCAACGTTTATTGTTAGCTGATCGAGGAGGCTAGTTCTGCGATTGTAAACGGATGGAATTCAAATTGTGGATGGGGAGCCACTAAGACATGCACCTAAAGAAATGGTATTGCTTGTAAATGGGATAAGGATATTAAATATACTTTAGAATGGTATTTAAAACATGGCTTGATATTATGATTCTGGCGTTTCTTTAAAGAAGCCAATACGAATAAGCTCCTGGCTTCTGTGTTGTTTTTTTGTGTGCGTGAATAAATTCCTAGATCACGATCGATATTTGTAGAATCCAACCCATCCACCGCAATGTCGAAGGCATTTCCTGTACATTCATCACAGGAACAAAGAAAATTCAAGTCGGCGCACTTGTCATCGATTCCGATTCCTGCAAACCCTCGAAGGAAGCAAACGACTCAATAAGATGAAATATATGGCGAGCAATAAAAATCGGTTATAATACGTTGGGAAAACTGCCGCTTGCAATGTTCCTGGAGCTGTTGCAGTTGCTGCAAGGTAGCTGCTGGGCTTCTGCGACAAACGCCGACAAAGCGGCACAAACAGGCGCCGATCGGAGGGACCTCGGCTGGGGCGACCAACTTGCCAACTTGGCAACCCGGCCGTCATTAAGAATGCCATTTGTACCAATAAAATCGAATGGATTCGCATTGGAGCCGCCGTTGCTGTTGCGGCTCCTCTCTTCTGAGCGATCGATATGGCTATTAAATTTAACAATTAGAATTTATCAATGCGCCGAGGCGATCTCTCAGATTTAATTGTGTCAGCTGGAGCCGGGAAGTTATAATTTTGAGGCCAGAACGCGGTCGAGCGACAAATTAGATGCAGCAGCCGCAGACCCAAATTCGAATCCAACATGGCAATTTCCAAAATTACATCGTGATCTGAAAACTGCGAGTTTCCAAAGTGCAGCCAAAGTTCAGAGCAATTTGGTTCCGCGGCAGCCAAACAGCTTACAGCCAACGAGCAACAAAACGGCAACAAGCGCCCGCCGACAACAGCAACATGGACACCAGCAACATCTACAAGAGCAACAGCAATAGCATCGGCATCAGCAGCAACACGAAGGAATTCCTCCGCAGATCTCGGTGCGCCTGCACAGCGAATTCAAATTGCTTCGTGTGCAAGAAAATTAGTCTTGGCTCTGGCTCTTTGGCTGTTGGCTCTTGGCTCTTGGATCACCGATCCCGATCCCAATCCCAATCCCGAACCCGATCCCGTCCGGAGCCAAAGGCAACAGCAACATTGCAACAAGAGCCACCAATGAGCGGGCCTGTATGCAGGCAGATATATAATAATAAGAGCAGCTTGGCGGCATCCTTAGCTCCTCGGCGCAAAACTAATCAAGGGCTAAAGCTAAACCCAATCCGATTGTGCCAGCAAAAAACAGCAGGCTCTCTTAGCCTGGCTTAAAAGCGAAAAAAACTGGCTCGCAGCGATAAGCGCGGAGGGTGCACTTCAAGAAAAGGTATTCTGCGTTGGGAAGGTGTTCCGCACCATTATAGCTTGCCTTTCAAAGATGTTCAGAGTTAATTGTCAACAATCTAAATCATAACAGCGTTTCTTTCAGTGGAGCAGCCATGTCTCTGCCTGTCTGCCCGCCAGCTATGGGTATCAATGGGTTTTTGGCCAGGTCCAGGGATCCCTCTGCCATGTTGGTCAGTTTTGAGTTGACTGCAGTTTCTGGCCCGGGCAACTGTTGATGTTTTTAGGCGGTCGCACGTCGGCAGCAGCAGCAGCAGCAGCAGCAATAACAACGGCAACAGGAAGAGCAAGAGCCACAGCAGCACTACTTGCGATTCGTGAAGTAATTACTATAATTACCTTCAAGGTAGATTTTCCAAAACGATGAGAGGGCTCGCGAGGAACAGGGACCAGTGGTGCAGCGCTGGGGACTGTGGACTGTTACCGGCCATTGGTAGATTGGCCAAAAAGCCGTTTGGCCGGCCTGCCCCTTCTGGCTTTTTGTAATAATTCGGTTCGGTTCAGTTCTGTTGTTGTTGGTGTTGCTGGCGTTGGCCTGTTCCTCTGGTTGTTATTATTATTATATGATACACCATTGCAATGGCCGTTTCAGACGGCTTGTTGGCTGCCAATTTCTTATGTTGCTACAGTTTGTTCTTGGCCTTTCTCAGCCATCCCCCCCGAACCGGGCTTAATCGGAAATTAAAGCTGCCACGACTTTAATTTTCGCTTCAGTTGCTGGTCTCCATTTTCCAGTTCCTGTAGGTTTTGTCTAATACGGGTACGAGTAGCAGTACGAGTACTCTTTACCTGGGAACATCTTTTGCCACGTAATTGTTTGGCTCATAAATCATACCAAATTTCTTCTGCAATTTCATGAAGAAACCGGGGGGTTGCAGCTCACATTTTCACAGACTGCAAATTACTTGCCAGAACTGACATGATAAAAATTATACTCGAACCGTCGAATCTTAAGTTCGGGGCTTGAGCTTGGGGTTTCGTTTTGAGGCTTGGCAGGCCACTGGCTCTTCATTAGCAAACTTTCCGGAGGGAAGTCGAACCCGTAACCCTAAAAAACCAGCCACAGAAACTTTTACATCATTTTCAAATGGCCCGGGCAGCAGAAAAAATATCAGCATTTGGGAAAGTTCTCCGGCTCAGTCGAGTGCAGCTCCCGGAGTTGCCGAATTCGAACTAACTACTCTTTAATGTAATTCATACAATTTCCATTTGTCTAACCGACCATTAATCATTTGCACGCTGCTGAGCACGTTGCTAGCCAAAGGGGGAGAGGAAGAGGGTCGGGGCTGGGAGCCAGACCCGGACCTGGCCAAATTTTGAAGCTTTGTTTACGTGTGACAATCCGAGCGACAAGCTGGAAATCAAAAGCATCTATGGTATCTCTCCCACTCCCCCGCCCCATACCGGGAAAAGTTGCCTTCGAAATTTATTCATTTGGCCTGACAACTTTTCTGGGGACCCTCTCGGATTGGAAAGAATCCAATGGCGGTGCGGTTGGCAAAACTTATTAGGCGCAGTGAAGCATGGCCTGCAAATTGGTACACCTTGACGCTTCAGTGACTTACCAGAAAGACAAAAGGCGGCCAAAAGCCAAGGCCGATGGGGTGAGATACTTCGGGCAGATACAGATACTTAGCGGCGATAAAGACAGCGCTTGATTATTATGAGAGAAGCCAACCCAGGGCGGCTGTAGAATTTATTTGTGTTGTATATTTATTTATGAGCTTGTTCCGAGCAAAAACAAAAGAAGCCAAAGCCGAAACAGGAGCAGGGGCAGACACAGAATCCGAATCCGAATCCGAATCAGAATCTGAATCGAAATCAGTGAAGTGCGAACGGAAACGGGTGCCCAGAACTTGGTCCTGCCAGCGGGCAGGAAATCAGCGATTAAGCAACCAACTAACCAGTAAGCAGTATCCAGTGCAAGTCGTTAGTTCGAAAACACTTCAAAAAAATAGAGGCACTTCAAATGCCTGCCCCTAAGCCTTCCATCGCCCATGGATCTGTGCAACTTCACGTTTCATTTTCAAGACTTTTCGCCGTTCAGTGAATCTCTGCGCCAAGATATAATAACAATGCCCGGAGCCCCAGGAAGGTGAAGAGTTGGTTCCAATCGGGGATTGGGATATAATTGTAGTATCGTCTTGTAATTTGCTTGCAGCAGCTGGACACGCCTTCGCTGGCAATTGGCAGGGCGACTGCCTCAATCCGCCCTACCCTTCAATCCGAGTGCAAAGGCTTCCAGGGTATGGAGAGGGGCACCCCGACATATGGACTGCATGACCTTTTGGCGTTTGCTGTTTACTGTTGCTGCTTTCTGTTTGGCTCGAAATTTATGCTCACATGGCGCCTCCGATAAGATCGCGAACTCCTTGCTGGCTGAAAGTAAATTTCTAGCCTTGTGCCGACGTGCTGAGAGCAGGAGCAGCCACAAAGCAAAAGCAAAGCAAGAACAAGGACATGTCGCTGAAAGCATTATCAAATATTATGCATATTTTGTGAGCTCCAATATACATTTTTTCGCCAGCGTGCGGGAAGCAGAGGGGAAGTTGCTTTAGAATGTCTACAAAGTTTGCTTTATCTCATGCATAAATCAGTTGCTAAAATAAACAAAAATTGTATATGAGAGTTGACAGGCGGCGGCAGGAGATGGGTGGCTGGGGAATCCAGTGATTGCTCCTGGGAGGGGGAAAGGATAAATTGCAAAGTGTGCGGGTAAGAGTGCGAAAATAGAGCTAGCAGTAGGACTCGAATAGAAAGTCAGAAAGTAATGCTGTGATTACTGAACGCCATCCAAGGAGTGGCTCTTTCGCCTCCGCCGTGGTATGACAGATGAGTCAGACCATCATTATTGTCAAGTGATTTAACCAATCTGCACTGGAAATAATCAAGTTATATTCCATACTCACTATCGATGTTGAGGCACATAATTCCTTTGAAAAAGAAGAGCTGTTTGGTTTGTCATTTGAAAACATTTTTGAACCACTCCTCCGGAGGATGTACACTGTTGTACATCCTCGCGATAAAGGCCATGCTGGTTAATCCCAGCTGTCCTGATTCTCGTCCACTTTGACCCTCCACTGCCTCCGGACTCATTCTTCTCACAAAAGCCCTTCTCCGAGGACCTCTGATGCTCTTTCACGTCCGATTCTTTTGACGGGCCAGCCTGTCTCTAATGACGCCTCCCACACAAATTAAGCTAATGCGATGGCACCAGCTGCTTTCCTCCTTTTTCGGAATTTGCACTGCAACTGCAAAATGCACTTGTGCTCCTGTCATTCGGCTGCGGACCAGGACCAGGATCAGGACAAGGATGAGGATGCGGATGCGGATGGGGATGCGGATGAGATTGCCTGCCGGCGGAGCCTAAGAGAAATGGGCCGAAGCCGAAAACCAACAATCAAAGCGAGTGGGGGGTGGTTCTGACCAAGCCAAAGGAAAATGGAGGTTCCTAACATACACACACAGAGGGTACACGTAGAAAAATCCAAGTTCTTATAAGATTTATTTACTTATTAGTCAAAACTAGAGAGCTCCTTAATTCTGAGCTTTTATCCATTTAATTTTGGCATTTGTGTTTCATACTTTTATATATTTCTCGGTTTCAAATATTATTTCCAAGTGCACTTGCAGTTCTGGGCTTACTCCGGCTAGGCCGTTCATTTCGTGTCGTTTGGTTCTTGTCGTTGTCGTTTGTCCCTTCATTTTGACACGATAACGCGCACGGCTCCTATGCCTGCTCCGGCAGCTCCCTGCCACCCCCACCTCCCTCGCAACCATCTTTGGCATTGCGCTGGCGCTCGACATCTCATAAAGTACATGACAGGACATTAGAAAACACAAGAGCCCCGACGAAGCCGACGCCTCCACATGTTCCAAAATGGAGAGGAAGGTGGTCGAAATAGTACGGGTCGGGGGAATGGTGAGGCGTGGCTCATGCAAATTTTGCCCCACCACCACCACCACCGGAGCCACCACTTCTAGTAGGCACCACCACATTGTCGTCATCATCTGCATTTCGGGCAGCAGGCGAGCGTTTCTCGTAAACATGAAATGGGTTTATATCGTTGCTAAAATTATTTGACATTTCTTGGACTTTGTGCATTTTTACGAGCACCAGTTGACATTGTTGAGGGATCCGCTTCGTTCCGATCCGTTCCGTCCGCCCTCTTCTTGAGGCGGCTCCCCAATCCCTCAGAATGGATGTTTTTTTCTGGAGCAGCAGTCGTCAAGTAGGGAATACTCTAACAAATGAGGTCGTTGGAAGGCCAAGAAGTTGAAATATTTATACTCCAAAAGAATCTTAAAAGTTACTTAATAATTTTTATAATTCTATTTCCCATAACTCTTTCATAACTTCATGGAATTATTCCAAACCCTAAGTCATCCCTCCTTCGTTCAGAGTGGAAAAGAGTACATTTCCCTTGTTTGCTTGTTCATTTGACTTATTGTTTGGGAGCTTGGCGTTTGTTGTGACATGGACGTGGAGCCAGGGTGTTGAGCGGGGCCGTGCGGGCAGCTGAGCTCGTGGGCGTGACATTCGCTGCTGTGACTCTTTCTGCTGCCTTTGCTGTTTCTGGCTGTGCTGCTGCTGCTCTAACCCTGAGTACGAGACTGAGGCTGGCAGACGTTGACAAGAAAACGCCATTTTCTGATTGAATGTCACACAAAGGCAGCCCCCAGAAATGGCTGCCATGGGTTAGGGGTCAAGTTGGGAAGAGGGAGATTAGGGGTCTACTTGGGTTATCAACATGCACACGAAAATGGCCAAAAGGGCAGGCGGCCAGCTCCACCAATCGCAAAACGCAACTGCTGCATCAGGCGAAAGGCTACGAAAAAGGGGCCAGACTAGCGGAGTGGTGGGAGGCAGGAGGGCAGGGGCAGAGGCAGAGGGCTGGTGGCACCACTCGTAGCTAAGAGCAACTGCAACAACAAACAACGGCAACGACGTAGACGACGACGCCACTCTGGACATGCGCGCGCGCCCAATCTTGCATGCAAATGTAGGCAGCCCCTCCCCACCCACCGCCGGCACCCTTTGGAAGCCCCCCTGCCACACAGGCCTCTGGTGCCCCTCTGGCGGCTGAGGCAGCGGCGGCGGAGGTGGTGCAGAATGTTTGCGTGGCACGCAACATGCAAACATTTTTGAGTTAACTTCGACTCCTCTCCCACTCCTTTTGGAGGCCCAGGCCCAGGCCCAGGCTCCAGCGCCGCGGACGCCACCACCCATACACTACGCACTTTTGACTCTTGATAGTGTTAAATGCCACACACACACACGCAACATCAGCCCTGCAACAGCGACGAGGCAACAATGCAGCGCATGTCAAGCGGCAATGCCAAAACAAGCGAAATTTCTTTTTAGCCACGTCCGCTACTTGGCCTTTTGGATGGAAGTGCACATGCAGATGTGGCTGTGGAAATGGGGACTCGGTTGGGCGAGGAGGCAGATGTGGAGCTGGAGGAGGGGGCCAGATACCAGGGCAGAGTTATTAGGGGATCTTGGCGTAGTGGGCGGATGCTGGACAAACGGCAAGCGGGGCAAATGGGAAGAGGCATATGCCTTTGCTCGCAGCATCTTCATTATGTGGTAATTTATGTTTAATTTTTGTTATTTATCATGCGATCGCTCCTGTCATCCGTCTCCATCAAATCCCGAGGCGCCACTCCAAAATTCCAAAGTTAGCGGATGCCTCGAGTACTTTTCACTTTACAGAGGATACTTCTATTTCGCGTAGTACTTGATATTTTATAGTTTTTCAGAATCTTTGCCTATGTTATAATTATATTGATTTTAGTATTGAGGTTTTTGGAATGTTTTGAAGGAAACTGCCTTAGGTAATTGGAAAATGAAATAGAACTCCTTCTATGGCCCACAACAATTCCTAAATAAAAGGACTTCCTGTTTCAAAAAAGCCATTATTATTTTTTTATTGCAAATTTCAGAAGAAAGCGAAGGATCAAAATGACAGATTCTTTAAAATCTAGTTTTAGTTTTCCTTCAAAATCAGTTTCTTTAAACTTGTGATTATCCTGGTGTCCTTATATTCTTGCTTTCGCGGGTGCTCCTCAGGCTTTCGCGGGTGCTCCTCAGGCTTTCGCGTTCATATAAGTAGAAGTACAGGCAGTGCCACTAAGATGTATCCCCAATACATTCTTATTATGAAAGACAGACCCACGTTCTTAATAGTGTATAATATAAGGTATTTTTAATATGGACTCTTTTCTGACCGTTCCTTTAGCCTTCACCTTTGCTCCTTAAATTTTGGCAGAACTCTTTATTTTCTTGAAATTAATTATATTTGCCCAGCACTTATCTATTGAGCTCCCTGTCACTTTACCCCTCGCCCATCTACAACACATATTAATTTCCGAAAATCGTAGATCGACTTTCCATTAATCTGAATCAAAATTTTGAAACTAATTATTTGTAAGGTCTTTCTGTCGATTTTCGAATTATTTTTTGCCCTTCAAAAAGCTTGGGAGGAACAATATGGACCTCAGAAGTCTGTATCTATGCCGATCGATTCTCCACCAATCTGCATAAAAATCTGGAAGAGAAATATTTTTGTAGATTTTTCGTCAATTTTCTGGGCCTGGTAGGGCTGTGTCTTAGAATCATAAGATCTATCATTAGAAGTTTGTTATTTCCTATCGATGTTATGTCGCCGATATTATACCAGAATTTTTCTCTTAAAGACCCATGACCAATGACAATGTATCTGAAGACCCTTGGAGACTGGGAGAATTATTTTTCACAAGTGACAATAACGTTTTCATCTTACTGTGGAGAATGAATTACTAATTCACGAATCAATATCTGCGACCGGCTGAAGCCACATTTTAATTAGTTCATTTTGTGAAAGGACATCAGGGATAACTCCAGGTGGCCAGAGGATAGGCAATTAAAGGTTAATGAAGAATTGCCTTTTAATTTGTCACTCGGCTGTCGGACAGCGCACTGGGCTGCTGAATTTGAATTCAGGCCAAGGCAGAGCTTAATTCTGGGAAAAGCAGAGTCGAGCCGAGCAGGAATAATTATTAATTTAACAAACGTCGCATGTTGCACAAAATAATTGACAAATTTTCATATTTAATTGAGGAGCGGAGCGCAGCTGCTGCACTTTCGGTCTGTCACCAGGGGCTGAAATTCATAAACAATGCGATGTGTCAATGTATCTGTGTGGCCGTGTCAGTTCGGGCCCCACATGCACTTGCGATTCTCGCACACAGCTGCACGGGATGTGTCAGACAGACAGGGGGCCGGATGGTGATCCAGAGGGGCTGGGGCGGCACTGACCGCCGAAAGGAGTACTCTGCTTTGTGGGTAAAAATTGCGAAATTAAGCAGAAAAAATGTTAAAACGCTGACTTGTCTGATTTGCGAGGAATTCCGACTCGGAATCCGAGAGCGCATCGAAAGCGGCGGCAAATGCAACATTATTATGCATTATGGCTATTTGGCGCGCCCGATAATGCAGCTGCAAGTGCTGTGTGCAAATGAAATGCACACACAAATAAATAAAAATTGAAAAATTATGTACATTATATTAAAAAGGCCAAATAAACGACAAGCGGAAGCGCAGCCATTTAAGTGGAAGTTAACATCCGTCCGACAATGGCAGTGCCCACTGCCCCCTGCCCACCGCCCACTGTGGCCCCCTCGCTCTTTCGTTTATCCTTTGTTTAAAATAAAATAAAATTGCATATTATTTGCCGTATCGGACATTTCAGTTGTCATTTCATTGTCGTGTTTGTTGCTGTTAATGCAAAAATAAAAAGCCCCCGTACTGCCCACACCAGCAGTGGCCTTCCAACCACCCACTACCCGGCCGGCGAACCACAGTTGCGCCACTGCCGCATCGGTGTCCTGTGTCAGTGCCACACCACACGGCTGCAGCCTTTTCTATCTCTAATGCAACCATCCAGCCATCCAGATTGCTGGCCCGACCCGACCCCCGTTCCCGACCACTAACATTTTAATAGCGCTCATGATTTCCGAAAATTGAAAATAAATTAGTTGTATATCATTTTCGGTCAGTTGTGCATCTTCCTCCGGCCCACCTCCCTGCAGCTTCGCTCCGTCTCTGACTGCATAATTAAACTTTGGCGTAAATCCTGTCCCTAAATTGACATTTCAAGAACTCCAAACGTCCACTGAGCAGAGGCCTAAAATTTTCCAAATAAATAGAAGACTCTTTGTCGGAATACCCTCACGGAAGGGTTCTTATAACTGATATTAGATAAGTGATTAAAGCTTTGTGTGAGAACTAGTGGTGCTTGCAGATCGGCTTATCCCAAAATGGCGAACATATTTCATCAACACAAAAATCAGATACACTGTTCGATAGTCCAGCGCTTTCCCCAAAATTGGCAGGGAAACTTGTCCAGTGCCTAATTAGCTGCGCATATTTAAATAATTTTCAATTCGATAAGCAGACATTTTTAACTTGAGCTGTCAGTTAGCGTTAAAACGCCATTTTGTTTGCCAGCCCGCCCACCCCGCCGGCCCGCCCGGGTCAGATAAATGCCGAGAAGTGCTAAATTATTGTCAATTCGGTTTTTAATTTGTGCAGTTTGTTGGAATTTTCGCAAATAAATGCAAAAGTCAATTCTTTTTGGCGATGCTGCTGGGTTAATTGACTGGCGGTGGAGTACCAGCTGCTGTCCCCTGCCCCGGAATCGGTGGGGCTCTTCGAATTGTCAATTAAGTTTTATTTAATGCCACTTTGCAGCCCCGCTCGTTGAGGTTATGTACAGGTCCCTCGGAAGTATGCAATGCTAATTGTAATTGCGTTTTCCGGTGGCCATTTTGAAAAGTGGACGAGGTCGATGAGGCTTCCGCTGAAGGGGGAGGTCTCCCCAAGCCCTCTTCTCCAGCCATCTTCGCTAATTAAAAATTAGCGTAGGCATAAGAAGTACTCCTTTGCCACCTGGCTGGCCTAAGAGCCGCTGTTCAATTTTAATTAAACTTTGGACTCTGGGCTAATTAGAAAATGTGTGTTGGCCGCAAACAGATGCCCGGGGAGGAGGAGCTCCTAAGCAGCGCGCAAGATCCCCTTCAAAAGCCCCATAAACAAATTCCCTGACATGTTTAACACTTTCCGCAGGATACACAAAAATTAAGGACCATTCTCTGGCCTTTGTCGAGAAAGCTGCTTCGGGGAAGGGGTGTCCGGGCGGCCTAAGAACTTTGTATAAATTTCATTTCCTCGGCGATTAGTGTCGCCTCGCAGGGTGGCTGCCTTTGTTAGAATTGTTATGAGACCATTAAGACATTTTATAATTCCTTATGGGGAGGCTTAGGATGTTCCTCCACAAAGTGAAATTCAACTAATGGCAAAACGAAGCAGGGCCCCCGCGGAGCTTCTGAAAGGATGTTTCTGGAAATTAGCATTGATTGAACAAGCCTGCGCTCCTCGTGGCTAAAATTATTTGTTTCTCATGGAAATGATTGCAAAAAGATTGCTGGAAGAACTCTGGGAGACATACATATTTCTGTGCTTTGACGGGCAGATCCTTATGTGCACATCCCTGCGAACACCTTCACAACTCAATTATCGCACACCCACGCACCACACCTTGCGCCCAAGGACTGCGGCACTAGGAGAGGGCCACCCCTTTCTCCAGCTGCTGGTGGTGAGGTTGATTTACGACACCCAGGCGGCGTCACCTGAGATTAAAAAAGTAAAAAGCTTGTCGAAAGTGGAAAGTGGAAAAAAAGGAGCAACGCGAACGGGGTCGGGGACTGGAACCCAGAAGAAAGGGCGACAGGCTGAAAGGACGCAAAAGAAACGCCGGAGAAATAAAGGCATTAAAATCACTGACAGCCAAAAGGATTGTGCCGCAATCACACACAGATACACACCCTCACCTACACGGATGCGGGTCCGTCGTCAAAAAGGGCAACATCATTGGCACCATATGTTGCGTAATTTGTGTTATTGCCACACCAACTCGTATGCATATGTGTGTGTGTGTTAACTTGTATTCGTGTGGGGGTGTACGGGTGGGAGTGTGGCGCACTTTCTTTTAACCCTTAACCCTCCTCCCACACTCCTGCGGTTGTCCTTTTCGCAATCGATAGCTAGTTTTTAATTTTAATTCCAATTGCGGCATAAAATACGGCACTGCACTCCATTTTAATTGAATTCGCACATACTGCCAGGAATTTAAATACAAATGTGTATGTTCGCGCCCTGCCGCGCCCGCCCTGTGGAGACCCACAGAATCGAACACAGACACGGTTGCATGTATAAATTACCTCATCGCCGATAATTGCAGGCCATCAATCTTGAGCACATCACACAGGAAAATTGTCAACGCGCGCAAAAAGTCATCAGACACGGGCGCTTTTCCAGCTTAATGGCCGAAGGAGTTGTCTACCTGTGTGTGGCTTCCGGCAGGGGAGGTGCCACATAGGTGGGCTTCATTAGGGCGCCACAAGGGCACACCAGGCGCCGCTGGAAGGCAGCTCTTGGCAGCAAAATACCTCCACTCGAGTCTTGTTTTATAAATGTTTGGATTTTATTAAGTTTCAATAAGGAGAGTGCTGTAGTTGAGACAAAGAAATAATAAGCCTGAAAGGCTGAGATGAGGTTTCTCCTCCACTCAGATTCTTTATTGGTTTCTTGCCAGCAGAGTGGCTGACATGGCGCTCCATGTTGTGGCCCGCAGCTGTCTCGGACTGGCAATTACTCCGGCATCTGCAGAAATCTTATCACGCATCCTCCGCCCACTGCCTCCACCGCCGCCCACACGCACATCATTAACAAGACAGAGCTCCCTCGGCCACATTACTCATTAGAAAATGCTTCCATCCAGCGAAGATGGAGCAGCATCTGGGTGGGTGGCCACCAGCCTCGACTAACAGTAAACACTGGCTACGCGGCACACAGGCCGCTCCAGCAGGCAGTCGGTTTGCGCCAAAAGTCAAATTTTCCAGATTGCAATAAATCAAATGGCAATTACACGAAATTAGGCATGTTTTCTCAATTTCGCACACACACACAGCCCCGGCCAGGGGGTGGCTGGGAGGACGTGTGTGGGCCAGGTCCTTGGTGCCCCCTCTCGCGGGCGGCATTAATTGCAGCAGCTGGGCTACAGCCCCGGTGAAGTGGCGAGAGTTTATGAAATTGGCAAAAAGGGTTCACAACGGCCAACTTGAACTTGTCTGGCGGCGACTCTCTGAAGGTCCTGGGGCGAAGGGCCTTGGCGGCGTGGTGTGGGTGCGGCAGCATATGCGCCGGCTTTCTAATTACGTAAACTTCGCCATGTTGTTGCCAATGTTGCTGTGGATGTGGATGTGGATGTGGATGTGGCTGCTGCAGCTGCAACCCTGCCGGGAAGAAGCGCCGCCGGGAAACCAAACACCGACGACAGCCAGACAACGAACTATAACGCACAACATGCACCAGTAGATGCTCCTCTGGGACCGGGCCCCTCCCCACCCTGGATCCCAGGCTGCATAGGAATTCCTGTTCCATGATCTGCTACAGCCCGCGGAGTGCGTGCTTCGAGCATATTTATCTTGCGGCTGCAACGTTTTGGATTTTTATTACAAATCAATTGAAGCATCATTAGCATAATTTATACAAAGCGGGTCGCTTAATGAAGCTGCCGGGCGCAGGGCTGCGGGGCAAGGGTCTTAAATGTAAAGCTTAAATTTAAAACTAAACTTCTTAATTTTCAATATCTTAGTTTTTAAAATAGCATCTTACGAATACAAGATTTCCTTTCCGCTTACCTTTTCTAGCTTTTCCCAGCAAAAATATATTAGTCACTCTTATAGTTTCCAAACCAAACCCTTCTTTTTCATGGTGTAGTATCTGGTTCAGCTCTATAGCTATGGTTCTTGGGCCTGATCCGCTCCTAATCACGATCATCAGTCAAACGGCAAATCCGCAGGCCGCTCCAACGGCGCCCTGACACTTTGACTTAAACCTTTTCTTGCGGCTGTCGCGGCTGCCTGTCCGTCTTCCTGGAGTCCCCGGCTCCGAAATAGTCGCCTGGGATCGGTATCTCGAACGGCGATCGGTCACGTAGCTGGAGTGGATCTAGAGGAGGAGGTGCAGCAGGAGGAGGGCGGGAGCTGGAGGAGATCCGTGGCCAAATGTAGCGCCAATTGCTACGCATTTGCGAGCAAAAGGCGCCTATAACAAATGCCAATCGTGTCGTGGCGACGCCAGCGATATTTAATTGTTTCTGCGGCGACAACGACTTATCGGGGAATTCCGATCGGAATTTTTAATTTCTGCCCGGCCTGTGCAGTTTGTTGGCTCGGCTCTGTTCTCTGCGAGTTCCAACTAAAAAAATGCATAAGGCGGTGATTTCTCTTCCTCTGGTACTGGTGCTCCGGCTACTACCGCTACTACCGCTTCTGCTTCTGCTTTATGCAAATACAAGGCAGTCGCGGACCGAAAGACAGGCCAGCTTCTGAAAAGTTGGCCAACTGTAATTACCGGACCCTGGCCCCGGCTTCTGCCGCCCGCCCCGCCAGCTGACAACTTTTTCACACCTGTTCAAACAAGTTAATTAACAGCTCGCAAAACTACTTATTAAAAATTTAAAAAAAAAAAGCAGCAGAAGAGAAAAGCAGGGGCACAAGAACGGAAAACTGAAACAACAGACGAACGGCGAGCCCAGCCTATGGGAAAGTTTCTAATTAAATGATTGTCATCTCTTCTGCGCCAAGTGGACAAATGGATAGTGACCACCAGGAGGAGCTTTGAGCTTGGAGCCTGGAGCTCGGGGCTCGGAGCTGCGAGATTGTAGTGGAAACTTTTGTCATTATGCAGGCGCAGAATAAGCGAAACAAAACAAAAAGTTTGCATCAAAACGAAAAAATGGAAAACATAGAAACAAACAGCTGAAATTATTAGCCAAGATGGGGGGCAGATGGCCAGGGTCCAGTAGTCCAGGTTTTGCATAATCCCCGCCAATGAGGTCATCAGCACCACACATACCATACATCATCTGCAATGGAGCGATTTCCCCAGCTCCCCGAGAGCGCAAAAAGTGGATTTGCCATTTTGGCGACAAAAAATTAACAGATTTTTTTATATGGCATGGCTGGTATGGGGCTGTGTGTTTGCCATTCAATTAATATAACTAATGAAAGAGCTGCTAACTTTGGCCGGGCGACTGGTAACTGGCGACTGCATCTCTCAATTAAGCCGCAGAATCTGAAAAATTGAATCTCGCGGGTAATGAAGTTGCTCCGCCGGCCATGTGTGGAACGGCAGCGACTGCTCTTTAAGGATTGGCAATTTATGATGGAGCCCCGAGTGCAGAGCCGGCAAAAAATGTCAATCTTGTAGATGTAGATTAGCCAGCTCCAGCTGGAAGCCTTGACCAATCGGTGGCACTTGCAACTGGCTTCGACAAATGCCAGACAGCAAATAATGCCCAGTCCAAAATGTCAGCTTAATGGTATTGGCCGAAAAACACTCCAAGCTAAGGTCAAAGCCATTTATAATACTTGTTTCGGGTCTTGTAGCAGAAACTTAAAGACCGAATTCACTTTCTTTCCATTAGGCTGAAAGCGGAAGCCCGAAAATCGATGCATTTCGAATGAACTTCGTGGCGACTTCATTAGCCCTCCGCCCGAATGCAGGCAATACGCAACTGCGAGCTGTTCCAGAGGCCCTAGTGGGTGGTTCGGTTTCATTTCATTACCGAGAAAAAAATGGAGCGGCATAGACACACAAAAAAGGGTTAAAAAAGCAATAAATAAAACAAGTGGCAGCCACGGCGACAGCAACGATATTTGGTGAGCTAGGAGCCGGGGAGGCCGGAGAGGACTCCGAATGGGAATGGGCTCTGGGACTCTGTGACAGGCAAATCGCCAAACGAATACCATGGGGGATGCTGGCCCGCCCCTCTTCCGTGCGGCATTTTCATTTTGTAAATTTGTTTTGCTTGTTCCGTTTGGCTTCATTTCCGTTTCCTCTGGCGGGCTTCTCTCCTTCCCTCTCGACATTTGCCAGAAAGTGAATGTCCTGCCAGTCCTCCAGCTTCCCCGCCGCCGCCTGTCGATAAGAAAGTGCGTGTGAAAAGGGTTCCTTCTTGGCTGCTGGCTGCATAAATTTGAATTATAATATTGCAAGGTCCTGTAACTGTCCAGGCGACTCCTTGCTGGCTGCAATTTGTGTGCGGAATATGTTCCGGCATATATTATGGAGATTTCTGGATCCACCGATCCTAGCCCGGCCAATCCAACTCAACTCCAAAGCCAATGCCAATGCCAATGCCGATGCATGATATCCAGCTCCTCCTCCCAGCCGCCAGCCGGCTGCTCACATATCCAAGTGGGGATTTGCCTAAATCAAAAGTGCGTGCTCTTGAATTTATCAAAGGTGGATGGACCAGCGTCCTTCGTCCTTACCGCATGCTCCTTTGTGTGGTTTTTTCAGACCTCAGTCCTCCTCAGTGTTTTTTTCCTTTTGGCTTGTTTGCCCGTCTGCGGTTCTGAGCTTGTTTGTTTGGCAAAAGCCGTGATTTATGGCTCAAAGTTGCCAGAGCGCGTGCCAAGTCCCTCGGATTTGGAAACTGCCCTGGAACGGCCATTAGATTTTGCAAAAATAATACACACAAAAAAAAAGAAGAAGGAAGGATAGTGCTGGGAGAGTGCAAAACATGACACTTGGCGTTTATGTTAATCACCTGCCTGAAAGCCCAAACAGCTGCATCTCCAAGTCTCGCAGTCTCCCAGTCACCCAGACTCAGTCTCTGTTCTCCCAGAGTGTGTTCCACAGCCATGTTGACAATGACAAATACGCACACGAGTCCGCAGAAACCACTCAGCATTTACCAAGTACACATATCCAGGAGACACATTTGCACTTTTTGGCCAGCAGGAAAGTGCGGCTAATGAGTCGAATTGAACATTGCTCGGGAACTCATTAAACCAGCCGGTTGTAGCTGCAACTGCAGCGGCGAGATAATGATGAATTTCCATAAGTCGCCGCAGAACAGAACGCAACTCGCCCATTAATCTTGCCCAGGGACATGAGATGAGAACGAGAAGAGGCTGGGCTGGGGCTGGATGGCTTCGACTTAGATGGGTTGGGCACGGAGGAGTCTGTCTGGGCTGCAGCGTCTCCTTGGGTCTGGGCAGGGGACTGGGACGCCACTTGGACTGCCCGATGTTGTGTTGACATGCGTATGCGTTGTTAATTGCGAAAAAAAGGATTACCAGCAGACGACTGCGAGGGATTACATGTCAGCGTTTAGAAAGTTTAATTTGGCCAATAGCTCTCCAGATTTGCATGCCAGATGCCCGATCGGTGGGAAAACCAATAGTGGGAAATTTAATTAAGACTTGCTGAGCGATTCCACGAAATCTTGCATATTTTCAGAGATAAGTCTGCACTGGCCATTAACTCCGTATAGAGTATCCCGCAGACCCACCAACTGACGGCCAATCAAAGATCGAACCAGCACCCTCGCAGCACCACTTTGGGCTTTGCTTTAATTAGAGCCAATATGAATGGGATTATCGACAGTTTCCCAGCCCCGCAGTCGACCCACCCCGGCAGGCAGCCCACGCAATCCGCTTCGTTTTGGCCACAACGAATGTAATCAGGTTTCGGTAACTCTAGCCACTTCCATCGATAACACTCCACTGGACTTTTGTGGTAATCCCCTTACCCTTATCCCAGCTGCTGGCGATGGGTTTAAATTTCCTTCAGTCGGTCTGAAAACCTTTCTATTTTTTCTCCTGCCCAGACAGTCGCACAATGCACGCCCAGCGATAATTAGTAGACATGCCCATTTGCCCATTTTTGGAGTAGGAGGAGGCAGTACTACTAGGGAGGAAGTGGCCGGTAGTAGATGGGATAGTACTACCATTTCGGTCACGACATAAATCCTCCGCCGGAGCGGAGCGGAGCGTCGTTTGCAATTAGCAGCCGTTACGTTGTCGAACTCTTAATCAAAAGTATTGAGAACCCGAAACACTGTCCTGTGGTCCTTTTATGGCGCACACCAACACCCCCACCCACACACACCGACACATACAAACAATCCGAGACCCTCACAATTGCGGCGGGGCAACAACAAACATGCGGATGTCCTCTGACACTTCCTGTTTTTCTTATTCACTGATTTTTATTCGCTGTTTGAGGATACGCAAATGACCCATTTGGGGGATGTTATTACAGCAGCGCCACGACGACAAAGTCGTTGACGTTGCTCCTTGCCACCACGCCCCTTTTTGCACCCCCTGGCCGGGCTTGGCATAACGGCACATGCCAAATGGGAACATAAAAAGGATAAAGAAATTATTTTCACATTGAGTCCCGGCCGATAAGAAAGAGAGCGCACTAGAGATAAGGAGTGAGAGGGCCGTACAGCGGGGATCTCGGCTAAGTCCATTGATGTAATTTTTACAGCGACTTCCTCGGGATTCGGTGGCGCCGCAGCGAGATAGCTTTTTTGATATTCCTTAATAGTTTGTTTGGATCTTGGGCTTGTATTGTTATTGTCCTGCCATTGTTGTGGCTCGGGAGGTTGCTCATACGCCACGTGGCGCCTGCGAAAAATTGCAACGCGTGCCAATAATTAAGTCATCTTCAGCCGACTCTTCGACTTGGGTTTCGCAAATCACCAGAAGTAGCACCGGGCAGCAGCCCTTTCTTCGTCTTTCAGGGCATCTCAAATTGCAGCCTGCAGCCTGCAGTTGGTGTCCTTTTGTTAGCAGCCAGGTTATTCACAGAGAGTCCTTCCCCTCTCCACCGCCTTCCACTTCCATTGTGAATTTACGAGCATTGTTGTGTGGATTGTGGGTGATGCTGTTGCCTTAAATTTTGGATACGCCCTTTGTTGTTGCCTGCGCTTTTGTCTGGGGCATTCTAAAAATTAAATGCACAAAAGGCGGATTTTATTTCATCAACAAAACGGGAAACGGCAGCTTCTGTTGTTTGTTAAAGCACTCGCCCACGCAACAGCAGCAGCAACCAACAACAATAACCCAACCGGTGGGGACATTTTTTCATGCTCACTGCTCAGTGAGCAGAACGCCTCTTCGTCCCCTCGCTGCCACTTCTATGTCCTTTGGTACAGAGAGGAATAAAATGGTTAAAAATTAATTCAATACCTTTTTTGTTGATTTAAGAGCCTAATTATTCCTTCTTTTATAACTCAGATTTGCCCAGAATCAAGTTATTTTTCGGAAAGCATTTTTTTCCAGTGATCCAGTCTTGCCGGCAGCCGCCAGAGGCAGATCCGCAAACCCTGAGCCTCCGCTAGTCACAACAACAATTCTAGAAACAGACGTTCCACTCAACGCAGCTGAGCCGTCGCTCCCCCCGCGCAGCCCTCCAGCCAGCTCTCGTCCTTGCATCCTTAAACGAGGTACAGAGGTAGAGCCAAAAACTGAAAAACAGAAAACTGCTGCGCTTTGCATTGTTTTCATTTCGGACTTCTGGGCCAGGGTAGGGCGATTTTCCAGTGGGTTTATTTATTTTTCCTACGTCCTCGCATCCTTTGGCTCCTTCCGCCCTTGGTGCTGTGAGTTCTTTTGTGTCCTCTTGTAGGGGAATATGAATTCGGTTCAGTTTTCATTTGTTTTCATTTGGACGAAGAGCATACGCTAAATGTGCTGCTCCGGTGATAAATCGCTGCTTATGCAATCGAGTGTTGGCAGATTGGCTTGCAAGGACGTGGCTCCTGTGGTTGCACTTCCTTGAGGACTGTACTTCCGGCACCTGGTGGCAAGTCACTACGTAGCATGGCCAAAACTATATCCTTCTTCCATCGGCTCTTCCCTCCTGAATCCACTTATCCTTCCTCGAAAAGGCAGCTCCCTCCAAATCCGAAACTTTCGGCTGCCAGGAGCACTTAAGTAATTGTAACTACTTGGCCTGACTGATATTGCCTATTTCACAAATTATTATGATGCCCATTTGGAGGCACATTCCCCCCACTTCAGCCCAGTGCTTCCAGGGGTACTCCCCAGAGTGGCTGATGTTCCGCCTGTTGTTTAACGGCTTGATGCCAAAAAACGACGCCAACGACAACGACGACTACGGCCACGGCCATGAGCCTCATCGCATTCAATTATTTCGGCATTGTGTGCCATCTCCGTTTCTCCGTCTGTCTGTCTGACTGTTATCCTCCTGCTTGCGAACAAAAAAAGCCTGCCGGCGGATAGTGGGTGGTGGTGCGGGTGGGTGGTTCAAAGGTCGAATTGGTGTTGGAACTGTGTCTGGTGCGTATGCCGGAGTTTAATCTTATCGGCTGGCTAAGATCGCTCCGCATACCCGGGTCCAGAACTACTTCATTTGCCTCCTCGGGGGGAGGCCACCCCACCCCCACCTCTTCTCCGTGCGAGAGCGTATTGCATAATTTCACAATTTTCCATTTTGATGCTCGTTTTGCGCCGCCACCGCCACTGCCACAGCCGCCGTCGAGATGTTTGTCTAATCAACTGTCATTTGTTTGACGTTTCCCTCAGGGAAGTCGACAACGACAACTCCGGAGAGAGGCTGCGGCTGCGAAATCAGACTGGGAATGGCAATGCGAATGGGTATGAATACACTGAACAAAATGGACTTAAGCCTCTGAAATTCTTGGAACACATTTCTTCCCATGTCAGTTGAGAGTCTATTGCTAACAGTTTGCCTTTGAAATCCCAGCCAAGAATACACTTCTCTCAGTGCTTGGCGTGGGGATGACAATCGGATCCAAAACGCACCAGGACACGGTACGCCGTGCACTGCTTCGTAGGCCTCGGCACTCTTGATGATTACTGCGGGGTGCGGGGATACGTGTGCTGCTCTGCGAATTTCGAGGGTGAAGGGGTGCTGTGATGTCCTGGCTACAAAAAAGTTAAAAGCCAAGTGTGTGCCTGTCTCCCAGCAACTCCGTCCCCCTGCCACGCCGCAGTCCCACCATCGACAATGACAGCCAAAACGTAAACGCAAAGCCAAATGTTGTTTTCAGTGAATTTGATGACTTTTATGGGCGTTGAGACAAGAGATCAGGCGTTTAAGATGTCCATGGGGTTGCCCATTTCCCATTGTCGTTGTTTCTACCGCTCTGCTGTTTCCCGTTCTATGGCTTTTGGTCGTTTGTTGGCCAGGCAATTGGCCTAAGGCGCTTAAAATGATTTCTAATTAGCCATAACACGAATAAGAAATATCTTCCCAATTTTTTGATGCGGCTTATTGGAAATACACATTTTTAAAATGTGTCTTGAAATATACATTTTCTAGATTTAATCGCATTTTGAAAGGAAAGCGTTTATCTAATCTTTTAAAATGTTCTGTTCAATGATGCATGATTCGGATGAGTATTGGGAAAGATATGCATTTTTAAGGGATCCCTCAGGAAAAAAGGTACAAAATATCTAAAAAATATTTCGGTTTTGGTTTTAGCAGTAGAATGATGGGGAATCAATCTAGAAATCGATCAAGGTATTCAGCTTGAGGATCCGATCAAAATTGGGGAAGAAATAGGCATCCCCGTGAGCCATATGGGGGAATATCGGATCTTTAAGGGATCCCTTCAGGAAAAATGGACGGAAAATCGAAAAAATATTTCGTTGCTAGATTTTAATCGAGAATAATAGGGAATCCATCTAGAAATCGGTCAAGGTATTCCGCTTGAGGATCGGACCAAAATTGGGGATGATATATGCATACCCGTGGGCCATATGGGGGAAAACCTCTTTTTCAAGGGAACCCTTCATGAAAACCGGACAAAAAATATTAAAATTATTTCACATTTAGATTTTAATGCAGAATGCAGTATTCTGCTCGGAGATGAGATGAATTTTGACCAAGATATACGCATCGCAGAGTGCCATAAAGGCCATGTTTCGGATTTCGGAAGGGGTTCGGAGGATGAGAAAGTGAAAATTTGTGAAGTGAAAAAGGAATTCGTCGCAGGATTCAGGTAATTTTCGATCGAAATATAGTTTCGATACGAAATTGAGGGGCATTTGTCTCTGCCATTTGCATGCCCTGTTTGTGAGTCGCGATGAGATCTGCGCTCGTCCCATAAATTCCAATTATGTCAAATGTAATATTTTAATAAACACTTTCGCGAAGGCCGAGTCGCAAACAAAGAAAGAGGAGAAAAGCAGGGACAGGGCGAGAAAAGTGGTGGAGCAGCATAAATCTCGGTGATGTCAGAACTGGCGAATGGCGCAATTAATTAACGTCTCATTAAGCGAGCCCGGGCTGGCTAAAAACAAAACCGAGTGTGTGGGAAAATTTTGAACCAGGTCGGACCGGAGGAGCTTTGTTTGCCAGCCAAACGGGAACTATCTCTTTTCACCTGTCCGTTTGAGCTCCGATTCTGGCCAGACGTCGGACGGACTTATCGATGGCTCAATCAACCCGGCCGACTGGCTCACATAATGGCTTGATAAAGAGTTGTCTGGCAGGGGGCAGGGGATCGGGGAGCGGCGCTGGCTCCCTGGGTTAACTCCCAGTTGTAACATTGAAAATCAGCTCAAATTGCCATTAAGATTTTCGGCCGGGCGAAAGGTAGATAGCGCAGGAGGAGTGCACTGCCGGCAGGATAATGCAAAATGAAGTCGTCCTGTTGGCCGGGATTGGTGGCTCAGTGGTTCGTTTCAAAGGGTTGCTGCTGATTCCTACGGATTCCCAAGGGCGACATTTTGCGTTTTGGTTTATGCGTCAGATGGGCTAAAGTCAAAGCCAAAGGAGCCGTCATTGTCTTGAGTTTCCATTCCCCAGAAGTCCTTTCCCCTTTTATTTCTCTTTTTTCTGCGATTTTTATGTATAAAAAATTGCATTTTTAATTATCAGCTACGCGCCCGCAGGTTAGAAAACTAATTCCAAAGCAACCCCAAGATGACGTCGTCGAGCTGTCTTTCGGTTTGAATTATGGCCGATGCCCGGGGAGGGGTGTATAGCATCCCGACACGGACCCAGGGATGTCTGGTTGCTGCTCCTTAATGGGGTCTGTTCTGCGTTACCTGCCGCCATTGATTTGCCTTGTAGAACATCGGCAATTATTGAACTTTCAACGGGAAAATTTGCATAAAAAGGTGCTCTAATTGAATCCGCCCCGGCGAAAGGATTTTCTCTTATCCCTCCCCGCGACCCCGCCAAGGCAGTTAAAAGGAAAGGCAGGAAAATTAAAAAAAAATACGAAAACAGAAAATAGAAAAGCAGCTTTCCCGCTAGCTCCCTCGCTAGCAGCAAAGCAGCAGAGGGTCTGGGTAGCACCACCATAATAAGAAATTCAAATAAACCGCGCGCTGTCATCTTAAGCTATGCCACGCCTCCTACTAAAGCACGCCCCAAAGAGCCAGCCCCCGCCCATGCCCGGCCCCTTCCAATCGGCATTCGTTCCTCCCTCCCCCCAGCACAGTGGGCTTGGCTAAACTCGAGCTTAGCTGCTGGCCCAAGGATACACTGAAAAAACGCCACTCGTCTATGCGGTGATCTAAGAACTAAGAAGAGGCTAGTTTTTCAAACGGAAGACTCTCATTTTAACAGGCTTTCGAAAGAAGAATTTAACTGTATCCTTATTTTGCTCCGATGATGGAATATTTCTCTCACTGTGACCCGCATTGGTCCTGTCTCCTGTCTCCTGTCTTTGTCCTCGTTTTCGTCCTGACTCGGCTGCTGCTGCTTTAGCTCCGGCTTCTGGTCCTGCTCTCGTCGTCCTTGCGCACTTTCCAGTCGACAGGATTTCTCAAAGATAAGGGAATTGCTCTGTCAAGTAAAGTGATATATGGTCCGAAAGGACTTCAATTTATACAATTTCTCTTATTTTTTCGCTACTTTTTGCGTTTGCTTTTTCTCGCTCGCCCCTCCCCTGTGCTCCTGCTCCGGCTCCTGTTTGTTGCCCTTTTCCGCAGTGTTGATATTGGGTTCAGCTCCAGGATGAGGATGCTGAGGATACTGAATGGAATTGGGAAGTTGGATATGCCAGAGCCGGAGCGGGGCACCGCTCAGCTTCCACATCCGCTTTTTGGGGTCTGCTGCGTGCTCGACAAAAATGCGAATTTGCGAGTTTAGTTTATTTTTCTGCTTTTAGACAATTTTCATTTATTTGTTGTTGCCTTCGGAGGGGGGGATGGTGGAGGGGGACGTAAAAGCAATACGTAAAATGGGAAAATAGGGATTCATGACCTTCGGTGTGTGCTATAATTTAATACACTGCGTCCAGGACAGCCAAAGGATATTTTGCTTCAGAGCCTCGCCCGATGTGGCGGATTAACTGAAGAAGCCGGCAGGAAAGAAAGCCCGAAAAGTCATTAGCCAGGAAGAGTTACTAGGCGGAGTTAAGAATTAGTATACTTCCATTGGCGTAATAACTCCATGAACCTTCCTACAAAAACCAAAAATAAAGGTCAGGTCCTTCGCAATGCTCTAAACTAAAGGACTCTGGCAACTGTCGGGCAAGTCATGGCCATGTTCACGATATATATATTTTAATTTTAATAAATAAGCAAAATGGCGACTCGCAGATTTATGCGCCTGAGCCGCCGACGCCAATAAATGGAGTAGACGACAATAACGACTAGATCCTGTGGCGGGGTGGAGTGTGGCGGAAGGGCCCGGGACCAGAACCAGGACCAAGGGGTACGAAACCAATTTACGAAACGAGGCATTCACAGCAAACGCGAAAAAATAAAAACAGCACACAGTCGCGACTCGCCAGCGAAGATGAACTTCGAACCGGGCGCAAAAATGAATAACTAGCTGCGTGAGTGGAAGGGACTCAGGATGAAGCTGAGGAGTAGCACCCTGAAATCTCCGCTTATCCTGCGCACATCCTGGCCGGCTTGGTGGAAAGGCAAGGATCTGTCAACTGCAGGCGAACGAGAGGCGAGCCTGCAATTGACGGACGCATTGTGCGGCGGACTGTTTTAGGACTCAGCCAACAAAGGCGTTTGTGCCGGCGCAACAGGGGACGCTCTACCCGCCGCCTCTGCCCTCCGCCCCGGCCACCCCTGCCACCCTGCCACCCCCCAGCCTCACCCGATCGCCCTGGGGTGGCTGCGAAATTCGACCAAAGCCTCAGAACCGTCGATGGCTTTAAAGGCAAAAATAAACCAGTCAGCCATAAAGACAGGCCTGCACTGGAAGAAGTGTAATTATGTCGTTCTTTTGGCTTCAAGTCCTCCACTCCTTGGTCCTCCACTTTTTCTCCCTGTGCACACATACTTGTGGGTCTGTAAATATGCTGCAAAGTATATCGTCGATGGCACAGACAACGAATTTGCGTTAAATTATAATTAGAATTTCTTTTTTATAGGCAATCATCTCCTGCCAGAGTGTGTGTTCGTGTGTGTGTGTGGCTGTGTCTGTGTTCCTTTTGTTGCTGTTGCTGTAATGTGTCCTTGGGGCGTCGTTTAATTGCTTTTACCAATTTGATTTTCAAGTGCCATTAAGCCAGGCACGCCCCACATGCGGGCGGGAAAACGAAAGCGAATCCGAGCAGGCGGGACAGGAGCAGGAGCAGAAACAGGAGCAGCAGTGAAAGTATCGCGCGTGCTTCAATTAATTGGAAAATGAATGAAGCTCGCCAGCGCTTCATACAGGACCACAATGCCACACGCTACTACCGCATTCATTGTCTATTTTCGGGGCAGCTCGCAAAATCGAAGAATGACAGTTGCAGGGCCCGGCCGACGCCGCGGAATTCCTCTAGCCGGCATAATTAATGGCTGGTGCTCAGGGCGGCCGAGGGAAAAATTATTAATTGCCACAACTGGGAACTGTCGCCATGTTCGTACCGCCGTGTTGTACTGCAGCAACCTGACGCTGTCGTCGCATTTTCTGTGTATTCAACTGAAATCTGACAGAAGTCTGGGCAGCAGAGTACGTGTGTGTGTGCTCCCGATTCCGATTCCAATTCCGAGCCCATGCCATGTCATAAGTCGTATGCAACACAGCGGCTAATTGTTAGCAGCTTCCTTTGCCGCTTATTAATAGAAAATTAAAGCAATTATCAGCAGAGGCGAATATGGCAAAGAGATCGACTTCACTCGGCATGAGTAATTCCGCACAGCCACATGGGCACCTCGCAACTGGCAACTGGCAAACATGCAACATGAAACAAAAATGACAAAAACACAGCGGCAACATCGAGGGGCGATTCGGCGTCGCTCTGTTGCATTTCGCATGAAATTAATTACTTTTGGCACTTTTCATTGAGCAAACACATTTTTTTGCCTTTGGCTGTTCCTGCTCCTGCTCCTGGTTGTTCCATTCAGTTCTCTGCGTTCAGTCTCGAAATGAAAAATTGTCTTGAGAATTAATTACGCGCCAAACGCAGGAACAATACCTAAAAACAAGAAACAAGAACAGAAATAAAATTGGAATAAGAGCAGGATCCTGAGCAACTGCAGTCAGAAGTCGGAAAACAAATCATCGTTCAGCACTCAGGGATTCATTCATTCATACACTGGCACATCCATCGATATCCACAGACATGTAGCCTTTTAACGTCGATCACTGTAAACAAATACTATAGTATAGAATAAAATAATATTGATGAAAGAGGTACTATGGTATATTACAGAAGAGGTACTATTGAGATACTATACTGTCACTGAAAGTATCAGTGAGATTTGCATTCTAAGAGATGAAGTCCCATCCTGTCATCCATCAAGTCCCATCTGAAAAGAGAAACTAGTTGTGTCCAGTGTAGGGAACTCGCTCCTCGGGTCGGCACTTTCAATGCCGTCTCGAGCGCAGGCTAATTAAAGTGGTGTCCACCCACTGGAAGCTCCAGCCCAGCCTCGAACTGGACCAACTGCAACAACTTGGTCAGGAGAAGGCCTTTTCCGAAGGTCTGTCCATCCGTCTGTCAGCGCCTGACACTAACCCTCTGGAGCTGGAGCTGCAGATGGACTTGGAGATGGAGCTGCAGTTGAAGAATTGGCGAGTGAAGCCTTTAAGGCGGCACTTTTGTGGGGACTCCTTTCAATTTGCCATTTTTATGCGATTTTTGTTGCGCCTTCGAAGAGTCCACTCCAAGAGCATCTCATTTTACGACGCATCTCCGCATATATTTATTAAGACTTAGGGCCGCTCTGCAAGACACCCCTGACAACCCGAAGCACCCCTGGGATAGTCCCAGGCGATGGGCCATCAGAAGTGCAAACCCTCGTCATAATTATATTTTTGGTTTATGGCCTGCAAAAGTGACCAGCCCACCGAAAGCCGAAAACATCTTGAGCTCTGCGCCGTAAAACAGAAACTGTTGCATAAATGACACCTAGCCAGGACGGTCAGGAGTTTATTAAAAGCGTTTTCCGTTTTGCCGCCGCGGAGGGGCGTGGGGGCCGGGACGAAGGGTGGGTGCTTTGGGGCTTGGGCTCGGAAATAATTCAAATAAATTGACAGCCGCCCATTACGCAATGGCCACGCTGCAGCAGCCGCAGCAGCAGTCGAATTGCAACGTTGCACTTTTGCGAATGGCCACAAAAACACGAACCCAATAGCAACAGCAACTTGCAACACGGATGGGAGCGGCGGGTTTGGGGGGAACGAGAGCAACATGCAACTGAGAAT
This sequence comes from Drosophila monieri, assembly GCA_035047585.1. Lineage (NCBI taxonomy): Eukaryota > Metazoa > Arthropoda > Insecta > Diptera > Drosophilidae > Drosophila > Drosophila monieri. Next base: position 777,993 of record JAWNPJ010000087.1, on the reverse strand, counting down.
GCAGGGACAAATCTAATTGCCGAATGCAGTCGATGCGAAAGTGCAAAATCATGTCAACAGCAATTTTCCATTGTTAACTGTGCTGGCGACACTAAGGGAGAGAGATGGATATAGTGGAGAAAGAGGATAGCAGATAGAAAATAGGGAGAGGGAGGGGAAGGTGGAGGCGGAGGAGTAGAGGGGCGGCTAAGTGCAGTGTGCGTATACTTGATTATGGCTGTACTATTATCGGGGAGAGCGAGTGCTGGCAGACATTCCATTTCTTTGGCTAATTTCGTAGAAAATCCCAGGCACTTAAATTTCAAAAACTAAACCCAATCCCCCAGGCGCCCATCGCCCATCCCGGCTGGCATCCTCGACGGCTCCTGCTGCTGTAGCACAGATTGCCACGTACAACTTAATGCGGTCTAAGTGCAATAATATTACTTTACTTCATTTATTTTGCGCAAAAATATAACAAAGATGTGACAAGGCCCCGCAGAATGAGTTTATCGGAGGACGGAGCACGAAGACAACAGCTCTCCGGCACAAGAACAAGGAAGTGGCTGATGGTGAGCTGAAAAAGGAGCTCAAGGAGCTGGCTGCTGGATGCTGAAGCAGAGCACGCAATAATGATGATGTCATTGTCAATGGCAGCAGAAACAACAACAGCAGGAACAATGTCAAGCCGGAGCAGAGCAGCTGTAACTGAATTAAGCATTAAGTGCGGATATATAAACAACCCCACCGAAAAATCCATCCATGTGTGCTCTGGCGGGCTGTGTGGGTTCAAGATTTGAGGACGTACAATACCAGAGGGGGTCGGGATCTCCGGCAGCAGAGGAAGCATTATATAAAATAAAATGCAAGAAACTTGATTATCGTCTTTAGTTGCAGCAGTCAACGAGGCAGCCAAAAATATGCAAACATTTTATGAAATTATTATTGTGACTTTTATAAGAAAGGGGAGGGAATGTGTTGGTTGACATGCGCAGCACGGAACACAATCTGCAATTGTTGTAAAGTGTCTTGTTCCGAGGCGACTGCAACATTTTCCTTAGTTTTCAATACGAGTTTTATTGTGCTACATCTGCAATGGGATTGGAGCCCACTATTGCGCTGAGTCTTGCACTCGAAAAACATTCTTACAGAACTCAACTACTTTTCTTCAAGAAGCCAGCTTGAAAAATATTCTTAGCTATATTGTACTCTTAAGTATGAAGATTTCCTCATCAAACAGGTCCTTGCATTTATTTCAGTTTCCTTTCCATTTTTTTGACTGTAATTTTATTCAAATGTACTTTCCGCTCTGGCAGATACCGACAGTGGGCGTGGCGGGGCGGCCTGCATTGACAGAATTTATATAAATTCTGTTGAAAGGCCTTTCCCAGGGAGAAGTGAGTTGGAAGTTGCAAGGTTGCAAAGTTGCAAAGAACAGCCATTTTTGATTGCAGTTAAATGCATTAAATTTGATTGGCTGTACACTTCAGTACATAAACACACACATATATGTGCATCGCCACATAAGTAGACTGCCTTAACGACTAATTCAAAATTAAATTGCTTTTTGTTTGCGAGTGGATGGGGTGGGGCACAGTTTTAAATAATTGAATTGCTTGCCAAAGTAATAGACGTCTAAATTATGAATAGAAAATAATTGAAATCGTTGGACAGGCGGTTCTTTAAGACGTTCTTAAGACAACCCTCCTTCAACCCGATCCAAGACTACACCCAATTCAGTCGCACCGCAAGCACACTTCACTCCAGATACCCAGAGCCTCGGGACTCCAGAGATCTCTCGAGCTGCTCGAGTGGCCCATAATCTGATCATTTAATCTGCATTGGAAATCATTATACGCATTAAAGTCAAGCAGCCGGCGAGCCCGCAGAGGGAAGCCACCGAAAACTCTGCGGGGCGAACCACAGAAGCGACCGCGTCATCCAGAAACAGTACCACCAGCCACCGTCGCCACACCACGTACGGCACATACATACGTATATGGACCATAATTTATGCCCGCCGATTGTTTCAAGCACATTCGCACACTTCACAATCTGTTCGAGTTACATTTTTATTGACAAATTGCGTTGATTTTTGCGCTGCCTACGGGCTACAGGCTACAGGCTGTGGGCTGCCGGCGGATGAGGGCTCTTCCCAGATTCTGTATCTGTAGCTGCGCGGCATCGATGGCACTTCAAACTGCAAACGACCGGAACTAGCAATTGTCAATTTTGATGATGCTGCCGCCACTCCCGCACTGAAACGAACCATCGACAGCTCGACAATCAAGCAAACAAATTCAATTATGTAAATGCAGACATCAGCACGGAACGGCTGCGGCTTCACAGTAGCTACAAATATCTGAGAGATACAGATACACGGGTAGTAGTACGGGTACGGTGGTACAGGGGTACGGGTGTGGGGCAAATAATGCCAGTAAGTGGGACAAGTACACACGACATGCGGCTATGCTGTACTACTATGTTGCGATGAAAGTGCAAAGCCAATCGAGGCAAAAGTCAACCTCATGACATATTGAAGCTGTCCGCTTGTCCACCCACGCGGATTCCACGGCCTAGGGACGAGCGGACAGGCGGACAACGGGCAACGAGCAGCATCCAGTGGAGAATGTGCACTAAATTTTTCATTGAATCAATTGTCAAAACAAAGTTTTTGGATTGTCGCCACTCAGATCTCGCGGCGGCCTGGTGTTACTTTCAATTGCGCTTAATTAAATTTGTAAGTGAATCCAGTGCGGGATGCTGTCTGGGCCTCGGAGTGCCAGACCCCATCCTGCCCCACCGGACCAGCCCCTGGAGTGCATTCGGCATTCGCCATTGTCTGGGGCGACAATTTACATAATTTAAGTCATTTAAATTATCCGAAAACATTTCAATTCGAGTCTCACTTGCTCGCCCCCGCAAAGTACATCGCCTTTGTCTGCGTTGGCGTCTGAATGATTTTGCGATTATGCAAAGTGCATTAATGAGCCTCGGACTCGGAATCCGGACCCTTGCTCCAGGCCATGAGTGAGTGAGCCAGTGGAATAATGAATGGCTTGACAAACTCATTGAAAAGATAGCCCCTTGGATATCACATTACAGTCTACAGACCATAGACAAAGCTAATTCTTTAAACAGAATTCGGCACGCAGCGAAGCTATACTGCCGCTCGGAAAAGGAGCTTTAATACACTTCGTGGGAGTGGTTACCCATTCAATAGATGATACTCTCCATGTGGGCCCAGCTCCCTACTCCCTAATGAAAAAATACAGACCACCTATCCGACCCACATCGGATATTAATACTAAAGAAATAAGAACAGTCCGCGACCCTTTAACGGCCCATCCTCCACCCAAATCGAACCAAATAGACGTCGGAAGGGAATCCCCTCGAAAAACGCTCATAATACGCTCGCACCTGCTTTGATCTGGTGGCTGGCATTTAACCCAATGCCGATGCTGATCCCACTTAAGACCCCGGCTAGAGCGAGTGAACCCCCGGCTCACTGAACCACCAGGACCTGGAACTGCGGAGAGGCGGCGGCTGTGACGTCGACGATGATGCCATAAAGGAGATAAACCCGTCGCATAAAATGGTGTCACATATGCGCAACATTAATCTGTTTTGAAATTATAAAAGTGGAGTGGAAAGTGCGCAACAAAGTCAGGCCGGGGAGGACAGAAAAAATACAAAATTAAAATAGCAACCACCGCGCGGGGCGAGGGCAAGGGTGGCTGGGAACTGAGAGCTGGAAGGGCTGTGCCGTGTGGCTTTGTAAGCGCAGTTTACAATGTTTTCGCTCCCAAATCATATTCATATGCAAAGTGAGAGTCGCACAATAGCAAAAGTAATGATGCCAACACCAACCGTGACATTATAACAAGGCACAGGAACAGGAACAGGCCAGGGGCGGGGGCCGACAGCAGTCAGCAGAGGAACAGGAGGCAACAATAACGAGGGAATTACGAGCATCAAAATGCGCAATGAAAATAAATTAAAGTTTTAAAACACAACAAACAGCGCTGAAGGGGATGTCCTCCTCGCAAACGTATCACGACAACTTCAGGAACTTGAGTAGGTGGACACAGAAATTACAGAAACTTTTTCCGTTTTGCTGCCGTTTGGGGGAAATAAGAAATTTGCATAAATTGACAGCAGAAATTTTTATACGCCACCGCATAATGACCACTCGGAGCAGCTGTAAACAGCTCGTAAAAGTAATTACAGCTGCCGACAGACAAAATTACGGGGAATGTCCGTGGAGTAGGGGTACTCCGGCCAGTGGGAAGGGGGTGCTCTACTAATTATGGCCACCTTAAACGCAACTAATTTTCACACTTGGAAAATGATTAAAACTCCATTTATCTGGGTGCGTGTGTTGTATGTCTCCCAGCGAGAGCCGGGAGAGCGGAGTGGGATCCAGCGGGAGAGCTGCTCTGTTTTAGCCACCAGCTCCTCGACACCTTGGCTAATTAATATTAATTGAATTCCTTGGCCGGGCCAGGGCTAGAGTGCGTGGAAATCCACGCAGCTGTTGTCGGGTGCCACTCGAGTGGCATTAGCAGCGCCTGCCAAAAAATAACGAACCAATGAAGTGGAGAATATCCTGGTCTTCGGCGATGCACTGCGAAGAAATTGTATGAAAAGAGGGCTGTCTGCTGCAGAGTCCTGAAAAAGAACCTCACCGTTTCTCCCAGTGCCCGAGAACTTTGTTGCGGTGCAGTTAGTTCACACCACACCACGTCACAGAAGTTTCGAAACGCAGCTAATGCTGGTCTAAACGATCACGAAGCCCCGGCGGAAGTGGAGCAGATGAAGCGTGCTTTAAACACGAACATTTCGGGGCAATTATAGTTCAATTATATCGGTCGCCGGAGCGCCGGACTGCTGCGGAAAGATATATGTTGACCATCGGACTGCCGACAGAGGGTTTTGGCCGGGGCCGGGTCGATGGCTGGGTCAGACTGCGATGACCGACCGGCTGACAGCTGGCAAATTGCGAGCGGACCCACGTCAGATGTCAGAATGGCGGCTTCGGACCCGAATCCCCGTACCGCACCACGGGATTTGGGACAGCTAGGATTTCCCAGGATACTCCGGCATCGACCGGAGGGTCAAGCGATGCAATGAACCCGTTGCCATGTGTGGCACGCCATTAAAAGGGACACACAATTTTTTTTATAATCTTTTATTTCATAATTTATTACAATTGAAAATTATGTTCAATATTTGATCTCAATTCTGGTTGCTCGCCGCCGCATCTCGCCGTCCGGATTATCTTTCGATGTCCGGCCGCAACGACAAGTAGCTCAGAGTTCGACAATTGGTTGGTTTTTAGTTCTTTACATAGAAGCTTCAATTAGTTAATTAATTTAATGATACTGTCCTTCAATATATTTATATTAATTCAATCTGGCCTTTAAGTCTAGCAATTTAGTTAAAGTTAATTTTTACACGCACAAACATTTATTTAATCCGATTTCACATAAATATATTTATAGTTTTTATCCAATGCTTAGAGTGCTTTTTGTTCCTCCCCCTTAACATCTGGGTGCTCCTGCTCGCTCGCTCGCTGGCTCTCCCTCCCCTGCAGTGTCTCTGCAGGGACCTCTGACCCCTCATTATCATGGGTTCGCTGATGCTGTCACGTGGGCTGTTTAAATTGTTTATTTGGTTTATCTCTCATTTAGGGTTTCTTGTTGTGCATTAAGTCTATGCTCAGGGTTGACTCTATCCTTTACCTTTACGACCTAGCATTAGATTAGAACTATGTTAGATGTATGTATGACGTACTTAGGTGTCGTGATCTATGCAATGGTTGATTCGTATTTACAGTGTTTGTCTAGACTGGAGTTATCAAAATGTACAATATTTGTTACATACATTACACTCGGATTCGAATATGTAAATTTATAATCGCATTACCGCGATCGTAATAATCATAATAGTAATAATAATGTCATTTCTGCAGCACTTAATAATCATATTCATAATATTTACGGCGTATACATTAAAGTTTCGAGAAAATCACATTTTAATTTAAATTCTGACACGAAAATGATCTCAAACATAAAAGCTGTCTTCCATATACAAGCGCTCCATAAATCGTGTTTGCCTATTGCATAGTCCCTCTTCAATTTACAAGCTTTTCGAGTCGGGAGGAAGTATGTCTCTTGGACTCTCAGATACCGATGCTATAGAGTGTCAATGTCAAAATGGCCTACAAAAAAGAAGCTCCTAGAAAATACTTGAAAACCCGTCAGGAATGTGAGCCATCTTCGAGATACTCCGCGCCCTGTCCACTCCGACTGCGATTGGTTCCTTTTTCTTAGGTGTATCTGTGTGTATGATATACATATGTATATATATATATATACTATTCAAGAATTATTAAAATTTCGTTAGGTATAACTATGTATAGTTTATGTTCTGTATATAGACTCGTATACATCATTCATTCATTCAATGCGATCCACTTTGGTTTTCTCATTTAAGGCGTTCTGTACAATTTGCGTTTAGACTTTAAACGTTTCTCAAGTCAATTTTGTTCTGTTTTCGATTAATTAACTATTCTATATATATAAATTACTAGCGATGCGTACTCGTACTCGTATATCGTATAGTTTTGTTGTATAATTGTGAAAATGTTCAATTTGGATATCGATTTTCCAATCAAATGCTTTCAAATTTTGTAAATAAATCTATCGCTTCGCTCGCTGGTAGGGTGCAAAAAATTCGCATAAGGTTTTTCGATGAGGGTTCTTAGAGAAGTTCGTATACAATTGAGTGATTGTTTCAAGTGTAGTCAGTGAGTGTGTGTTTACAAAGAAATGCTAGAGTTCGGTTTCTATGCAAAAGAAGCTCAAGTTCCGTTCAAAGAGCAGGCTAAACAATCGTCCTATCGCTTTGTAATTTTCAAAAAAGGTACTCGCTTTCCACACACCTTGATCTGCTTAATATCCGATACATTTTAAATGAAATACTTAATTTTCGATTTGTTGCCTCTGCGTTTACGTATATTCGTTACCATTTTAAGATTAATCTGACTCACACGCAATGTAAATTCAATTCAGTTCTTTAGCATCCAAAGAAAGTAAAAGTCGTAAGTCCAAAACAAAAGAAGGTGGCGGCCACCAACTCTCAGAGATAGTGGTCCCCAAAGCAAAAGAGTAAGTGTCTGTGCAGCTGGAATGGGAAATCATAATCCGAACCAAAATCAAATAAGAACACAAAGTCAACTTATTTTTTCAAATATTTTTTCATGTATGCATTTTTTCATCAATGAACGTCTCGCGTACAATCTATCCTCTTCTCAGTGTTTTTTGAATTAGTTAAGTTTAAGTCATTAATTAAGTAAATTTAATAATAATAATAATATAATAATAATTATAATAATAGTTAACTAAGGATTAACGCATACGCATAAATAAAATTAGAGTGTAACCGTAATCATAATTTATCATTAATATTACGTATACATATTCAGAGCTATGTATAGATCTATGCCATTATTTGTATCGTATTGTTTGTATCTTGCAAAATCTTGTATCTTGTATATATATATATTCAAATCGGTCCTCTGCCCGTGTGCTCCGGTTGGATTGGAAAATAATACTACGAATTCGCACACAACAAAAACTAACTCTCAAAGCAAATTCCATTCAAATCGTAGTCTCCTCCTTCCGCATCCGTTTTTTAAAATTAAATTCCGTTTTATCTTAAGTGGTTCAAGGCATAAAATTAGAAAACAATTCAATTTAAACTAATCGTCTAAACGTAGGATATATGGTAGGGCCCTATCGTAGGTGTAGGGGGTATTATGTAGTTCATAATCGATTTGTTTTGCATATATATGTACATTATAGAAAACAAACTGACTCGTTACGCAACTAAAACGAAACTAAGAGACAGCAAAGAACGCTCCTGTTACCGCCAACTATGTATATTTTCAACTTTTCGGTGATTTCTGGCGGGTCTTTTGCTAAATTCAAACTAAAATTTCTCTTTTAAAGGACAAAATACTATTCCACTGCCGCACTGCGCCTAAATTCATGCTTTAAAAAGTATCCTTCTGTTTCTTGTTTTTAATTTTGGCTTTTGCATTTTTAGCTTCAAACATAAAAATTTGAATTTTAAATTGTTGCCTGTGCCTGTGCCTGTGTGAGTGTCTGACTTGTGGGCTTTTATTTTGTTTATTTAACTTATAGCTAAGCGTTTCATTTTTTGTTTATGCATAAATATCTGCTCTTGTTTTATTTCCTTTCCTTTTTTTTTGCTTTGTTATTTATGTTTAAAGGTATACACAAATGGTTTCTTGAAAACTTCTTGTTGGTTTTTGTTGTTTGATGTTGGTTCTGCCTACGCTGTTGATGTTGTTTCTGGTGTTTATTGGTTGTGTTTTGCTGGTGTTGTTGCTTAGCTAATATCATTTAGTTTTGTTTTTTGTTAGATTTCACTACGGTTGTTCTTTGCTTCTTTACTTGACTGATATTGCCACTCGGTATGCTAGTTTTGGGTTGGATCGGACTGCGCTGGTTCCTCCCTCTGCTCCTCTGCTCCTCGGCTCCTCTGCTTCTCTGCTCGGCTCCTCCTTCTCCGGGTGTTGTAATTTAAGCTATGATTTTGGCTTGATCGCTTCCGCTTCCGCTGCTCCTGCTAGTGGGACCTCATAAATGGGATCACCCTACGCGGATTACAAGTGCTGGCCGTAGTATTCGGCAGGCGGGTAGTGCGGGTAGCCCTGATGGAATCCAGGATCACCCGGCGGACGGTGCATCATATGCGCCTGGCTGTCCATCATGTAGCCCATGGCGTCGTGGCCATATCCGGAAGGACCTGGGTGCGGTGTATAGACTGTAGTTCACAGAGAAAATAGAAGAAAAAATGCGCATAATTAGAAATTGCGTTTCAAGTGCAAAAACAAGTGGGGGGAGCAGCTCTCCCCGCTTAATTCTCAACTTTGAACTAAGCGCCATTTCATAGTTATGGATATTTTTCGGGTCTAGAACGATAGTTACCTGCACGATTCGATTGATCGATCATTGGCTGGACGATTCTCCGCCTCGCATTGATGAACCTGTAAGCCGGAAGACAGAAAAGATATGCTGGGGTTAGTTTCATTTCGTTCCTCTAATTAAAAACACAAACAACCGAAAACGTCCAATGAATAATGCATGATGCGGCCGGGGATTTCTTTATGTGCCCAACTTAGCCATAAACCAAAGCAAATCTCCGCCAGAGTCACACTTTTTGCTGGCAGGCCAGAGAAGAGCAGGTCGCGCAGATCAATGGGCTCGCCGACTTTGGTTATGATTGTCGTTTAATAAATGCAATAAGAAATAATAAGCAGCAGTGCGCGGTTGATCCGCAGGATCAGTGGCGACACACAAAAAGTGAAAAATGATTAAAGCAGAAAGCCGCCAGCAGGAAGGCCGGCCAGCCGGAGTGACAGTCACTTGGCTTTGACAGAAAAAATAACAGCCAAACAACGCCAATCCGCACAGTAAAAAGGCCCAAACACGGCAGAGAAAAACAATCCGAGGAACAAGTTACAAAGTTGCACTTGGAAAACTACCTTTAGGAATGTTCCGATCCCTGTTTGTCTCGAGAAGAATCCGAAAATAATTCTCGTGCTTTCTCCCAGTGCACGGCTAAAGATACAAGATACATTAGCCAAAAACCAAGTTAGCGGAGGGGTTAATGCACTCGGGACGGATACGGAGACAGAGACTCCTCCTCAGACGAATCGAAGAAGGGAACATTTCTACACTCGCCCCCTTTTTTGACTTTTCAATTTGCAGTTCGTTTGGTGCGGTGGCCCCCAATTGCTGCCTCATTTTGGGGCGGAAATTGTTGCAACGCCCTGAAATCGTTTATCAAAACGACAAAATGGAATCGAGTTCCGTTCCACCATGCACAGATATCGCGAGGAGCCTCATCTTCAGATTCGAAGGAAAAAAGTGAGGCTTGTAAAGGCAAATCGATTTGCCCGCTGGCCGTGCTGGCAGATTGGAATAATTCCGCAGAAAACAGAGTCGGAGCGGAGAGATAGGTTAACTCGGGAGGACATCTGGCCAGATATCGGATGTGTGAGCAAACATTTGGCGAGTTATTTATGTACTTAGGCCATAATTATAACTTTTCTCTCTGGAGCTGTAACTAAGCGTTAATATTTAAAACTTGTTCGGGATGGAAAAAAACGAAACTTTTTCGATTACCAAAGTTACTTTTGCTGTCTGGGCCATCTTATTGGGTGTTAATGGACTTTCTCGGCCATTTCTCCGCATTCTCCGCTGGTCATTTGAATGGCTTCTTATGCAGTGTTTGTATTTTTTCCGGCTGCCTCAAATTGCGCAAAATAAATACACATTTACGCAGTTAGCAGCCGGGCCTCGGGCCGGGGCAGTCCAATTCCCTCAGGATTAGTGTCCTGCCTTGGTCGGCAAAAGGTGTCTCCCGTCCGCCACCGCTTCATCCCATAAATAACCAAAAGTGTCAACATTTTATTTTGCTATTTTCTGCTGGGGTTTTCTGCCCCTCCTTCCACTTCCACATCCACCTCCATCGCCACCACATCCCAGGATTCTTCCTTTATCCATCTCGCTACGCAGTGTTGCGTGCCTAAGCGAATCGGAAAGGGCAGGACAGCACGGAACAGGACAGCCGAGTCCTTTAGCTACTATTTGTTAATTTGCAGTGTGCTTCGGTGAGCGCGAAATTCAATTTAATTGAGCTGAGTGCCTGCCTGCCTGCCTGACTGCCTGCTGAACTGCCAGGCGGAGAAGCTCTCACACATTTCTCGCCCGATTTTATTATGGCCTGTCCCAGCTTAAAAGCATTCCATGGCACACGAACCGAACTGCATAAAAGATTCAGCAGGCGCTTTTAACTTGCTCTCGGGCCCTCACTCCTCACCATGGCCTAGAGTCTCCTATTTTCGTATTTCGTATTCCTGTATTTTGTATCTTGCATCTTGTATTTTGTGTTTGCAGTCGCTTAGGCGACCAGTCCCGCAGAGTGTCAAGTTCTGCAGCCTGTCGCATAATGTGCAAAATTTGATGAAGTTGCCTGCCCGGCCATGCCCGTGTCTCTTCTTTTCCGTTTTCCGTCTTTGAGCCTAATGCACTCCGGGATCTTGCTAGGATTTGGACATGCCTCTCGTTTCAGACTTAGGCCAGGCAAGGCCAGGTAACAAGGCTCATAATTTCGTTAGCCGCATTCTTTCCACCTCGGGCAGGTTCTGTTTCCATTTCCTCCTCGGCGTGGGCTGCCTTATAAATTGCCCGTCCCCCCTTGTAACTCTAGTGTGCTCTGGTTTTTGGTTTCGGGTTTAGTTTGCGAATAAAGTGTGTAAGTAATGGCCGACCCAGGGCATTATTTGCATTCGGAGGTGTTCGCTGTATTATGATGTTTGAGGAGATATCGAATCGAGTGGAGGTACTCACCAATTATTCACTTGCAGTATCGTTAGGCCGGTGTCCTGGGCCAACTGTTTCTTCTGGTCCTCGGATGGGTAGGGATGCTGAAAGGGCGGAAAAATAAGAGTGTGATTAGAGCTGGCATAAAATTATTAACTCCAGAATTAGATTAGGGAAAAGCATAAGGAGAGCACTTAACTCCCGACAAGGCACTTCGCACCTCGGCATATCGCTGCCCTGGTGCACTGCACGAAAATTTACAATCTATCTATCGGCGAACTGGCCAAACAATCGATCAATCATGACCGCAATAAACCCAAATGGGAACCTGTCAACCCACTCGGAGGGCTGCACTTGAATCGCAACCACTTCGGTTCTCGATTCGGCGACCGCCCTGCAAGTGCCTCCTCCTTATCAGCAGTGCCACTCAGAGTGTCCTCAATCGGTGGCCCGGGGCGGGGGCCCTGGGAGGAGCTGGGGCGGTGCAGTGGCAGCGCGTGTCTAGCGCCAAATGGGCAAACAAAGGCCCCGAGAGTGTGGCTCGCTTCCCATAAATCTTGCAGTCGGTCGCCGACACAGTGGCGTCAGTGAGCAAATAGTTCCAAAAAGTGAAAGTGTCCGCCCCTCGGGCTGCCCACCGGCAGCACCGGCAGCTAATCTAATCGGCCCGGCCTGGCGCTTATTACAATTTGTTTTATTTGCCTAGTTGTTGTGCACTTTCTGTTGATTTAATGATTCCGATCGAACTTACTTTATTAGTGTTCCACTAACTAATGGAGCAAGAATGTTATCGGCATGCCCCGCCTAATAGCACTAAGGACTGGAGATCCCCCTAAGAAAGATACTGTTCAGTATCACCTGGCCTCTTGCGAAAATGATTCAAAGAATACCCCTTCTCTAGCGGAAGTTTATGTCAAAAGTACTCGGCTTTGTTTCGCCCTCTGAATCCGAATTCCCGCGTTCTTTTTGATTTGTTTTGTATTTCTGTGCGCGTGCTCGGAGGACGAAGAGTCCTTTGTGCCTAACCCTCGGCCGGCCGCAGGCGCTTCCGGCAGCTGTGGGCGGTTCCAGCTTTCTGGCTTGGCACTCGTCACCCGTCGTCCTTCGATAATTGTGATTCGGGGGAGGAGCACACAGCAGCACACAGGACAGAGCAGTGCCGTCTGCAAATGCAATTTGAAAATAACGAGGCTCCTGCGAGGGGGGATCTTAGAAATGTAGAAATGTCGGAATATTTACGGTGTCCCCAAAAATATATGAACTGTCCGCTTGCACACACACGCTTATATAAGGCGGGGCAATTCCAATCGAAATGTGCAACGCTGCACATCCTTGTCTGCGTCTCCGCCTCGGTCTCCGTCTGTCCGGCCCGTGTGGATATCCTGGCATGTCTGTAATGCAATTTAGTTGCCGTTGTTGTCCTGCCGTTGCAAGGCTTGGCTAGGACGACTCCTTGGCTTGGTAGCTCCTTAAATGCATTTGCCTTATTGTTTGTGTTTAATAAATTTTACGTGTTGTCTTGCTGTTGCTGCTCTGCTGTGTCCTCTGTCCAGTGTCCAGTGTCCTGTGGCCGGCAGCAATATTTGTTTGCTGTCCTGTCGAGGCCAGGACTTTCAGCCTGACACGCCCGCACTTTGGACAACAACACGAATACCAAATACCAAATACTATATGAAATTTGCGTATTGACAAATAAACGTAGGAGCCATGTAAATACAATGGACATGCCAATGGCAATGTTCCCCACTCCCCACTGTATGCATTATATATATATATGTATATACCCAGATATATATGTGCGGAAAATGTTCAAGAAGTCAGAAGGCATAAATTACATGCAGGTAAATTAAAACGGAATTTATAGCATACTTTGTGGCGCACATCTATTTACAGAGATGGTTTTGCTCTCCTGCTCCTAGATGGTGGGGGCGGGATGAGGTGGCTCAGATGCAGGTGGAGCCTTGTTATTGATTTGATGTTGCGGCCAAAACCGAGCTGAGACAGCTGGCAATAGCAGGGACAAGTTTGTGGTTGTCAAAGGAAGAGGAATGGGCTTTGAAGATGAAGCAGGGACTCTTGCGATTGGAAGAGTTTTTGGAACTTGTATAGCATACACCTACTATACTACTATACTTTGTTAACTATATCATTTAAATATGGAATATATCTTATTAAGCAGCCAAGTCGGGTCAAGTTCGTTGACTCTTTGAACCCTCAGGGGCTAAGAGCTGCAGTCGCTTCATTTTCCAGAGCTTCTCTTTCAACGCCTACTAAGGCGACTCCCAGGAGCTTTGGCATTCCCCCCTCTTCTGGCTTTTCTCTGCTTAAGCGTTTTTCTTTCAGCTGCACTTTGTTGCACCAATTAGACTAATGAAAGCAATTATGCATTTCACACACACACACAGCAGCAGCACACACATGCATGCAACATGTCAAGTAGAAACAAAGTCCATTTGGTTTATTAATTTACCATACGACAAAATAATTAATTACTGTCACGCCTTTAAGTTGCTTTTGCCATGTCGCCCCAGCCCCCAGCCCCAGTCCCAGCCCCCAGCCCCCAGCCCAGTCTTGTGTCTGTCTCTTTCTCGGGCTGCCGCAGTCCCTCGCGCCCCCCTCCTCTGATTTCTGTCTCTGTGGCAGTCTCGTCCCTGTGGCAACTTAACCCGCTCCACTTTTTCGCCAACATATTTTCACTTTGTTGTGTGTTTATTTAAACTTGGCAAATGAATTTAAAACAATCATCGCACACACACTGCTGGGGCATGGGTGTGCTGGGGTGGGGGCGGCTTGGTAGGAGCCGGAGGGCGCGGTGGCCGCCCCTCTTCTGCTGACAAGTGGCGATGTGTGCCCGCCCAAGGCCCCAAAGAGAGGCCCCTTTCATTGGGCCTGGGTCCACTGATGTCAACATGACTGCAACGCCGTGACACATGGCACAACAAGCCCAAGAAGGCTGCCCCCCGACGCATGCCCCTGTGCTTTCCACAACAAGCAACCGAGCGATGCCAGCGATGCCGACGCCATTAACAACGCCAAATGCGACGCCATTTGTGAAACAAGCCAACGGCAACAGCAACAGCAACTGAAACAGCAACTGCAACAGCAACAACCGCTGCAACCAATGCAACAGCAACAGCAAATTGCACCAGCAGGGGCAGTGGAAGGGGCAGGGGTAGCAGCGTTGGCGGCGCAATGTGAAAATTGCATTGCCACATCCAAGAAATCGGCGACCGTTGGGCCATTATGAAGATTTTTTCCAGTTGCCCCGGCACGTCTAAACAAAGCCAAATGGGTGTTCTCCCCCCTCCCCGGACGTCGCATTTTTTCCAGTGATAAGGTGAGCCGGAGGAGTGGGAGGCCCGGCACTAATCGCGAACCTCGTGGGGCTGGGGGGCGACCATAATAATTCGCAGCGTTGCGGAACTGAGGGTGAAATAGTCGGAGGATGCCCTACACTTTGCAGGTCGCTCTCGGGGTTAGAAAAGAAGTTATTCCAACGGATGGGTTTATTTTTTCTCTACTCCCATTTTTAATTGAAAAGAGCCTGGGGCAGGAAAAGTATCTTGAAAATATGCATTTCTTTACAAGAATTACTTGTTCCCCTTCCGAAGGGCAGCGCATCACGGGTTCGTCTTGGGCCGGCAACTTGGAACATGCCACACACTAAGCGCCGTTGCAACATGACTCGCTGACAACAATGCAACTCTTTCACCGTGGCTGCACCTACATGTGCCCCCACCCACCTCCATGGCTTCCTTTGGCCATTTTGCCGTGGCTTAACATTTCGCGCTTTGCACACTTTTTTCGGGGGTTGCAACTTGCAACAGCAACACGAAAACGTAGGCCCGCAACAGAAACGACGGCGGCCGGAAGAAAATTGCCAGAGAGGGGGCTGGCAGCAGGGCGGGGAAAGCACAGAAGGGTAAATGAGAATGGGAACGGACCTGGGGCATATGGGCCGCATACACACATGTGGCTGGCGGGCCGAGTAGGCGGAGCACGCGAAATGGGAATTTTTGTTGGTGTTGCTGCGTTGCTGTTGCCTTGGTGGCTGTTGTTGCAGCTCCGCTGGTGCTGGCTGTCTGCAGTGCGCGCCAAATGTAAACAAAATATTCGCGCGCCTGCCATAATTATGGCAACCGGCAGCAACAACAACCGAAGTCGGCAAGCAGCCATGCAATGCCCCCGATATGGCTGTTGTTGCTGTCGTCTGTGTCTGCAGCCTTTTGTTTTTTGGTTGGCCAGTCAGTTAACCCAGCCCCTTCTGCTCCCTCGTCGTCGCCCTCCGTCTCGCCCCCGCCTGCCACGGCTTTCAGAATGCAATGCACTTCATTAGCACCGTCATTGCGGTCTTATTTGGGGTCTCTCCGGCTCGGAGTCCCTGTATTTGTGGGGAGTTTGTAGTGACACATCGCTGTCACTGGCAAGTGATTTCGGGCGGATTATCTCAATCAATGTAACCGAATTCGCACTAAAATGTGACTTCTATAAGGGCTGGGCAAGTTAGTTCCCCGTGGACTGGATCAGTCATCAGTACTTTCCCTGCCAGTTAATTATTCCGATTGCTATCCCTCGGCCTCGGCCTGGCCCAGTCGATAAATCAAATTGACAAACATTGCATTACCCTCGGATCGAAGGCTTTGAATGCGAAATTAAAGTTTCGAACGCATGCCGAGGAAAAGAAAACAATTTCCCTAATGCGTTGAAAAACTGTTAATGGCATTAGGCCGGGACGGGGCCAAGGATGCCGATGCCGATGCCGAGGAGTGCAGGCTCTGAAAGCCGAGACGCGTTTTCTGCCGCTGGGCAAACATGAGTGATGCGCTGATTTAAACGGCAATTCATCAATGTCATGGGGGAGTACGGGGTGGTGGTTGGGCTAATGCTTCTTCCGTTTACTTTACTTTCTTTCCACGAGGGTGGCGACTTGGCGTTTTAAAACGAAGATGCTCCAGCCAGCCGCTCCGCGCCAGACCTCAACTTTAATTTCCGATTTCGCAGCTTATCGGACTGGTCAGCCGCTGGTCGTTAGGTTTCGGCCACACACACACACATTGAGTCCTCTGCCGAAATTCCATTAAGATTTCTATCACTGCCATCCATACGCACAAAAAATCTCCCATTTAATGGCCAAAAAACGTAGTTGCAGCTTCCTTGACCCGTCCGGCATAAAAGCTTATAGTGCTGTTTGGTTCAACCCCTTGGTCTGGTCCCTGCTTAACATAAAGTGGCGCATAACAAATCTGTTTATTTGTATTCGACATCCGGCGGACCAAACTGGCCTGGACTTCCGCTCGGCATCTCCAGGATGAGGAACTTTGAACTGCAGTTTGCTGGCTTTGAATAGCCACTGCCATTGCCTCTGGCAATTTGTTTTTAGTGCCTCAAATGCGGCATTTCGAGGCCGTTTAGCCGGAGCTCTTTGATGGCCCCGAAAATGGAAATCTAATTGGACGCGATGGCCGTCCAAAGAACTAGCCCTGAAGAAGGTCCGAAAGGGTACATTGCCAAATGGCCGAGTGGCCGGAATGGATGCTTAGGCCGAGTGAATGGTCTTCCCTTATTTGGGAGACTCTCGAGAACGAAGAACACAAACTTGTTTGCATTTCCCACCCTAATGGTCATATAATCAGGGTTCAATGGCGCCTCCCCGGGCTGCTATCGTTTACATCATCAGGCGAACCGCTCCCCCACTGCTTCCCCCCACATCGCCACTCCACGCCGCCCACTGACGCAGGCCATTCATTGGGAGCCCATGCGGTAATCTTATCTACCTGCCACACGATGGAAAAACAACGAAAATAAAACAAAATAGGTGCACTGGGAGAAGAGCAGTCTTCCCGCTAGGCGCGCACTAGTCATCGAGTAGCTGGGCCGCCCTTCTGTTTCTCGCAGTGTGCCTAGACCCGGCCTTATCACTCGGAACGGGCAGACTGGGCTGGTTTAGCTTCTAGTTTCTAGTGGGTGGGGCCAGCCCCCAGCCAGTCAGAGATCCCCATTGAGATCCCGATAACATCTCTGACGTGCCGGAAAGCCATTGGCCAGAGTATGAGTTTCGGGCTTGCAAGTTTCGGGTTCAGGTGGAAAGCGTAAACGGGGCTACGTAATAATGCTACTTACCGTTAAATGCTGAAACAGCCACGCTCTCAATATGTTGGTTGCTACTTTTGGGAAAATGCCACGTTTCTTTTGGTTCTTTTTGCCACTCGCATCGTCGTCCTCCTCGCCGGTGCCCTCTCCGCTTCCTATGCTGGCGTTGCTGGCATCACCTGGAAAACAAGGAGAAAAGTGAGCAAGTTAGAAATCTTCTTCGGGCCAGGCCTATGTCAATATTGTCTCAGTTCCACACACTCCATAACTCCATTCCCCCGAAAACCCCAACAACAACCCGAGTACTAGGCTCCTCGCCAGACAACTTCTGTGTTTGCTGTTCTGGTTTATGGCTGTTTGTCAAGTGGGCATAAAATTACTTGGCCCGGCCGTAACGATAATCATATGGATGACATTGTTTGTGACTGCAGGTCAGTAGAGACACTGGAGTCGGGGATCTCGGGAAACCGAAACCGAAACCAAAACCCAACCCAAGACTATGTTTATAAACAAAATTAATATTTGTCAGAGCTGCTGTGGGTGCTGCTCCTCCGGATTCTCCGGCTTCTGATGCTGCTTTAGCCTTTGGTAATGTCCGTGCATAATTTTTGGTTAATTTAAATTCCCCAGGCTTTTATCTTTTGTTTGTCTCGGGGGCGGCTCTCCATTTCCGCCTTTTGGGGACTGCTCTGTGTGTTTTCCTTTTCATCATCATCACCAGAGATCTCTCTCCCTTGGACTTGTATATTTTTGTTTAATATTAAGTATGTTATTTGTGTGTTTACTTAAAGTTTTAGTTACACTTAAGTAACTCAAATGCCTCCGCCTCCACCTCCAAACAGGAAGCCCGAATCGCTGCGCACATGCAAACAAAATAAAGCAGACCCTGGCCAAACTCCCTAGCAGATTGCATAATTTCACGCTCCTTTCCTTCCCAGCCACGATGATCATCAGATTTGGGCCAAAACAAATATTGCCCAACGCCAAATAGCCGAATAGCCAAACACAGTGCGTCGTCGTTGAATGTCTAACTTGGTAGTTCGTTCGCTTTAATTCCTTCATAAATTTTCCATGCTTTATCTCTATTTTTTGCACAACACCTTCGGCATTTGCTTTCGCTCCACCTTCACTCTCGGCTGCTTTTCATTAATTTTTCAGTTAACTCATTCATTAATTTTCACACTCACGGGCTCAGGCACAGCCACAGCCACGGACAGTGTGTGTATATTTCAAAGCACAATCAAGTGGCAGACTTCACGCCATTTTGCGTAAACCGGAAGTTCGTTTTGATTAATTTAGTCGCCGATGGAGACGCTCACTTGGCGAGTGGTCAGTGGAAAGGGACTGGGGTGGGGAGGCCTCCCAAAACAGCCCGGCCCATAAAACAAGGCCCGATGGCAGCCAAACAAAGAATTTTTGAGTGAGAACCGACAGACAATGTTGGGCCCTCGCTGATAAAAAAAAAGTAGATTACCATTTTGGTTTTTGGGCTAATGCACAAAATGGGAAAGTTCCTAAAAATTGGGGGATTGCTAAGGTTTCTTATCGAATATGGTTTATGAACAAATCCAAGCTGAGGTTGGCCCTAAATGAAGAAATAAAAAACATTTCAAACCAAACGTTTGAATCAGCGTCGAGCCTCACCGGAAAAGTTGTAAAATTAATTTACCAGAAAGAAGCAACGAAAACCAACAGAAAACAAAAGAAGCTCCCAAAACAATCACTTGTTGGAGCGCTGAGAGCTTTCTAGCGCCTCGCCCCCGACTTCTGGGCCTCGATTTAGCATAATTTAGCAATTATGGAAATGCGTCGGGATTGCACAGAGTGTGTGCTCGAATGGGATTGGGAATAGAATGGGAGTTCTCGAGGCTTCCATTATCCCGAACTTATCGGCCAATGCCAGCCGCATTTCGGCCAGAAGAGAGCCAGCAGAACCGCGAGCCGGCCAACTAGCTGCTGGCACTTAACAACTTCATTAAAAGTTGTTTATGATCCTCGAAATTGATTATTCCACTCATATGAGGATCCCCCCCGAAAAAGGGTGGGCAGCGGGGCAGAAGGCACTCAAATCGCGACGGGCGCGCGCTTAAGAAAACATGAAATTGATTAATGCATTTGCCAGAAACATGGCCAGGAGTGGATATATGTGGCTGTTGCTGTGGCGGGGACTGGGGATGCGGCAGATGCAGATGCAGATGGGTTTCGAGTTTGAGTTCGGGCTCTCGTAGTCGCGTATCTTCTGGTGATATGTAAATTCTTCAAGTGGATTGCACTTTGCGCCGACTCCGAGTCACTTCTTGCCTCTCGGATCGACGTGGTGTATGGAGTGTGGTGTGGTGTGGTGTGTGCTCCCATTTCCATCCGCTTTTCGTTGTCTTCCGAAGCACAATTAATCTTTTGGCCAGAGCCGCTTCTCCTGGCCAGAGCCCGCTTATTATTGTTATAATAACGATGTGCAAAAGCACTTGTGCCACTCGAAAGGGCACTCGAGGTTTTTGGGGGGAAATGATTGGAGAGGGAGGGGCGCCGATTAGGAGACGGTGCGTTCTCGTCTTCGTAGCTTTTTCCAAAGTGCTTTTCGCTGTACGCGCGATAAAGGCGCTTGCATTTTGCTTTTAATTGAATTGTTAAGCGCAGCGCAAAACTTAATTAATTTTCACTATAACTTTGTGGACTTTATGGAGCCCGCTCGATTCCCAATAAGTGGGGGAGTCGGAGGGGGAAATAAATTTGATGCCATGGCATTTTTCGTGGGTGGCTCTCCGCACCCACCCACATACACACACACACACAGAGCGACACACACAAGCTGATTGTGGCAAGAAGCATTTTTATTTATTATTGGCTTAAAGGACGAAGAATGCAGAAGCCAGAAGACGCAGACTCAGACCTAGACAGACATGTACACACAAAGTACACAAGTATATATGCGGAGTGTTGTTATTATTGCAAGCCTCTACTACCCCCAGAAAGTACAGTTGCTGGTCTGGCATGCTTGCCACATTTTCATGTTTGTTTTCTGCAAGTTCGTTTTGCTCCCATTTTTTGCTGCTGCCTTCTACAATTGCGCAAAATTCCAATTTGCAGTAAATTTTGCGATTTTCCTTTATACGGACATACAAAACATTTTTAGTTTCCTGCTGGCTTTCCTTCCAGGCTGGCTGCCCGAAGGAGGGAGCTTCCACCCGAATGCAATTATAGAGCAAAGCTGACAAAAACCCGAAAGTTGCTCCGATTGATTAAGATTTCTGCAGCTCCGAAGGATGCGAATAAATTCTCAAGGAGACCCTGGCGGCTCCAATTAGTTCTGATGGCGCATTCTCAATAATACGATATCCCATTTGAGGGAGACACAATCCAAAAAAATCCAGGCATATATTTGTATTCTGTTCGGTCTGTGGTGTGGATGCATAAAATTCAATAACAAAATGCACTTTTCCACCCGTCAAGTCGCAGGCAGCAGCAAAAACAAACAAAATTGCTTTTCCAATGGAGAACGCTTGCTCCTCCCCATGCCGGCTCCCGGCTCCTTGGCCGGCAAAATATTTCCAAACTACTTGACTGGAATGAGGGGCAGCATAGCAGTTTTCAATTAGTTTTTAAATAAACTTTTCTCCGCACCAAATGAGAAACGCCAGTCCGCCCCACAGCCTCTGCCGCTCCTCCGCAAAAGAAAACTTTCCATTTTCCGTGCGGCTTTTCTTCCCAGTTTTGTTTACCCAAATCCATGCCAATCGTCTGTCAATCATTTTCCAATGGGAACGCACCGCGCACTGAACGAACTGAACATGGCGGAAGTCTGCTTAAGCTCATCGGCTGAGTATCTTTCAGATACCAGGTTTCTTGCCTAACTAATTGAGTTTTTTTTGCCTGAAATGATAATAAACAGGCAGCCAGGCATTCTGGCATCCAGGCATTCAGCCGGGCGGTGGCGGTCTAGGCAGCGTAATTGAATTCAAAACATGTCAAAAGAAAGCTCCCTGGGTGGGCAGCACAGGCACACAGCGTTTGTCAGCTGCAGCTTGGCAAACACTTCAGCCGCCGTGGCTGTGGCTTCGGCCTCAAGTGCCGGCCAAGAAGCTGTACTTGAGCAGAAATACCAGCGGAGAGGCCGAGAGCCCAGAAGCTGGCACAACAGCACAAACGCCTGACAAAAGCCCCAGAAAAGGGCGTCTCATCACGCTCATCATGCCAGAGCTTGTCAAGTGGGTGGCTGCTGTACAGTAAACACTCGAGCGGGACCTCCGAGGTGTTAGCCCGCTTATTAGCCAGCCAGTCTTCCGTCTGATTTATGGCGCGGCATTTGTTGTTTATGAAACGTGGAGCTGAGTCCCCAGAGCAATTCGTTTCTGTTGGTGCCGCGACCAGTCAAGTGATATGCATACGATCGGCAAATTAATAAAGCTTAAGTGGCATTGGCAAACGACTTGATTAAGCATTCGAATACAGAATACCGAATACAGAGTAGAGTCAAGGCCTCAGGTAGATGGTAGTTTTAATTACCACAACAATGGAGCAAATAGAACCAGTTTCCCGGGAAATACTAGCCTTCGAAGGACCCCCCTTTGGCGCGAGGTTTTCCATCCGTTTTCCTCGCAGTTTTCATGTGCGAGCCCGAAAGAAAAATGTGAATAAACTGCAAATTATCGCAGGCCGCAAAATGATGATGGATCACCCAATCGGCCATCGCCATAAAACGGCAACAAGTCAATAAGAACCGCAGCTCCGGCATATGCCGGGCCAGAGCCGGAGCACCAAAGTCAATAGCAATTTTTGTGGCCATTTTTTTAGTTAGTTGTATTCTTTTTTCTGGCCGTTCCCAGCCCGGGCAGAGGAGCAGCTCAGAGGAGGGAGGAGCACACACAAAAACAGTTTCAAGTATTAACACAAAAGCCGCTTTAGCTCTCGGCTCAGACACACAAACACACGTCCATAGAACACAAATATATTTGCACATATCGGAGAGGAGGCTTTTTATGGAGGATTTGTGTGATCCGCTGCAATATTTTGAGCCACAACGGCAACAGCAAAAGCAACAGCACCAGCAACATTGCAGGCAACGACCATCAGCATCATTGTTTTTGGCCAGCAGGAAAAAATGGGGAATAATAATAAAAA
The DNA here is from genome assembly GCA_035047585.1 of Drosophila monieri. Classification (NCBI taxonomy): domain Eukaryota; kingdom Metazoa; phylum Arthropoda; class Insecta; order Diptera; family Drosophilidae; genus Drosophila; species Drosophila monieri. The sequence continues at coordinate 755,386 of JAWNPJ010000087.1, read as the reverse complement.
TAATAATAATAATGTTGAAAACTGAGGAAAAAACTGTTGCTGTTGTGTGGAGGCTCGGATGCTTCTGCAACATGTTCATGCCTCATTATTTTCGTACGGATTTTGCGGTTCGCCTTGGACTCTTTGGGACTTTTCGGTTCTCATGGATGCTGCTGGAGCGTCGCATCGGCGTGTTTCATTCATTCAATAGGCCGGCGAGCGAAAAGCAAAAAGTTTATTAACATTCCAGGCCCACAAAAAATGAGAGACAGACCTACCAAACAGCAAACAGAAAACAGAAATCGGCAAACCAGCCAACACATGTTTTCACGCCTACGAAAAAAAAGCGTCCGAAGAAAGAAAAAGCTGACAGAACGGATCGGGGCAACCGCCTTATATGCAGATTAGCCATATGGAGTCGGATCCGGGGCTCTGTCTCCGAGACTCTCCCTCTCCCAATATGCAAAATCAAATTATTCAAATTCAATTATTGTCAATTTTATTTATTATTAATGCGCATAATTGTCAAATTTGCCAAATTTATGAACGCCGCCGCTCGCACATGTCCCCCTGTCCACCTTTTTTGTATCTGAGGCTTTTTTCAAGCTTTATGCAAATGGAGGCAGAGTCGTCCGGACAAGGTTTCCGCGAGCTCAATCCGTTTGAATTTATGAGACATGTCGAAATGCATCTCACCTTGCATCCAATCCGAAGACAGGAACTCTCGGTTCTGCCACCAAGGGAGTTGCCGCAGCCCCGAGATTAATGGCATTGGGTTTAATTTGTTTTCGGATGCTTATTCAGGCATCGCATTGGCACCTTTTCGGCCCCAGAAGGCGTCCACCCCGATAAGGTGACTTTCTCAGCGTCATTTCCTCACATGATATTGAGCAATTCATAAGCGTGTAATTTAAGTTAACACACCAGTAAAAAAACAAAATGGAACAAGGCTGTGTCTGCAGTGGAGTCTTTTCGACATCAAAATTGCAATCGCGCAAAAAATTCAAGGCGGTCCCAGACATGTTGGGGATGTTCTGCTCCTTCTCCAGTGCCCCCGCCCCGGGACTCTTATAATAACACTGAAAATGCTGTTTTAAAAGCATGGAAAGTATAACGCATCAGTCACGAACACACGAAGACAAGGAACTTTTGAGTTGTTAAGTTTTTACTTTTTTTTTACAGGAAGTACGATTTTCCCCTTTCCCGCTCACCTGAGAAGAACTGCCGGCACCGGCAACGGCACCCTTGCCATTTTTTCTCTCCGTGTGCCAGCGCTTACCCCATTTTGTGCAGCTTTGTCGGCCATGTTGGAGGGGAAAAGTCTGGCCAGAAAGAGAGAGGCGCTCGAAGAAAGGAAAACGGGCAGCCAAGTATAAAAATCAAGCAAAAAATTCAGCACTGCGCTAACAAACAAAATGAAAAGTGAGGAGGACGAAAACACACTCGGACAGCTCCCATGGTTCCCCCCCAGCTTAAGAATATGCAAATCAGGTTAAATACGGGCAGCATAAATTAAAAAATAGAAAAACACGAGAGTATCTGGATGGGAGATCTGAGATGGAGGGGATCTTTGAGATTCTCGGCGACTGTCCCATAATAATGAAATATTTCAAACACAGGCCCGCCGGATAAATAGACAAGAACTTCAGAAGTGAGTTGTTCTTGTTATTTATGTTGCCCCCACTAATTTCGAGTTTGAATCTTTTTCTTGGCTCTGTGACCTTTGGGGCCTCCGTCGGAATATCTGCTTGGTGGATGTATTTTTGTTAATTTTGAAAGCGTATTAAATTACGAAATGATCCGAAGGCCCCCGACCAACCGAATTGAAACAAGAATTTCAAGTATGTTTAACCCAAAACAACCCAAAAACCGAAACAGAATTGAAATCAGAATCGGAGAACCAAAAACCGAAACCGAAACTGAAACATTGAGGAGGGACGAGTGGAGTGGGACATGGGGATGTGGGGATGGGGATGGGGATGGGCATGGAGTTGGAGGCTCTGGGCTTAAAGTATTTCACAGGAAATCTTCGGAAACGCAACCCAACAGCAACAATATGTTCTACACATTTCTTTTGGCCCCCAATCCCCGTCCCCGACCGCCCCCCGCCCGCGCTGCCTGTGTGAGAAATCGAAATCCCAAAAACTAAATCCTATAATGCCTGCGAGGGGCGCACACATCGAAAATCGAAAAGCGAATGAAAAAAAAAACCAAAACCGACCCGCACTCACGCACGGCTACATTTTGAAATATCTCATCGTGTGTGAGTGTTCGGTTCGGTATTTCTTTTCTTTAATTTTTCGATTTTTTCTGTATTTTTTGTTCCACATCCCCACCCAGATCCCAGATCCCAGGTCCCCCACTCCAGCGCACAACGCACATCCCAAGTCACAGGGCAGGCAACCCGAACAGGAGAGCGTGCGCTCACTCTATAATAATGATAAGATGGCTCTTAATCACAAAATTTATATGCCCCGGCATTTAGTTGTTCCAAGGGATCTGAAAACTGAAAAAACTGAACACTGAACACTGAGGACTGAGGACTGGAAACCATAGGCTGAAGCATGAAGACTGATCCGAACTGATGATGGGTTATGCGCGTTTATAATTATGGGTCCTGTCATTCCGCGTCCCAACTCTACAATTTTCAGTTTAGTGGGAAAAAGAGATGGCGCAGCGATGCCTTTCTCTCCCTCTCGGGCTCGGGCCTCCATTTTGGCCAAAAGCCTCTCCATTTCGGGGGGCGTGGTATTGGCAGGCCACATCGGTTTCATTGGTAATTATAAGAGATATAAACGTAAAGAGAAAGCTTACCGCTTGCACTCGTTCCGAAGTTGTCTGAAAAGAGAGTTAAAATACAGAAATTAGTCAATTATTTGTTTAGCTCGAAAGACAACAGCAACCTGTCTAAGCCCCGAAATGTTTCTCAACCCAAACTCCAATAAATCTTCTCATAACCCAAAAACTTCAAACTCCGGGCCCATAACCAAACAATGAAAAAATTGAAAAATTTCGTGCAGTCTTCTGACCGCAAATTGTTCCTTTTTTTAGGATTTCGCAGGCTATAAAATATGAAATATATATTCACACGGAGCTGGACTGGGGCTGGAGCTGGGCGAGGGCTCTGGGAGGCTCGGGGCGGCTATCAATCAAAACTATGTAAGCCCTTGGAATCAGAGTCAAGTGTGAACCGAAAATATTTGGAGCAGATCAAATGCAGTCTCAAAGAAAACAAAAGATGGGCCCGCGTTCCGGTTCCAACTTTTTATTTTATTTTGTTTTTATAGGCAATATTCTGTTTTGTTCTCCGACTTTAGTTTTGGCTTTTCGCACGCAAATCAAATTTTTTAGGCGGATGGTGCTTTTGTTTATGATTTTCTTGATGAGTTTTACGATTTGCTGGAGGCATTATGCAAATATTTTCATTGGCCACAGCGTAAGGGGCTATAATGTAGGGACAGGACCCGTTTCAGCTCGATTGGAAGTCTTAGTGACGGCGAGGAAGATCATCTCTGGGATTTAGAGATCCGAAATACCTTCTCTGCGGTGTGCTGGAAATTCCAGATTTTTTGTTCGTGATTTTCTCCCTTTTCCGCACATCTCCTTGGTGTCATTTAGTCAGTTTGTAATGACATGGCTAAGAGTATTTTGTGAACTCGCCTTTCGATGCAGGCCGGGCTCAATTGCAGCCTTGGCATCTCCGCAATGGACGCGTTTCTCTTGTCATTTAAGTCATCGAACACGCATTGGAACATTGTACACACGGTGTCGGTGTCGGGTTTGTTGTCGAGGCCCGTCCCTTTTCCCTCTGGCCTGCTTCTCTTTCTTCACTGACTGGATGTCAGTGTCCTGGAACGGCCATCAGCAGTCCAGGTTCTCGGTTCTCAGTCGCAGTTCCCAGTTCCCGGTTTCGAGACCCGTCTTGGAGCCCCAACCCCCGAGCAGTTCATAAATAATCGTCTTAAGTTGATGGCAATGCGGTGACTGTCGACGATTGCTGGGTGGCACTCGATGCAGTTGATGATTCACGGCAAAAAATACTTTGTCCTAAAGATCCTACTACAGGTTAATTTTGAAAAATACTTTTCCAAAACTAACTAATTCATGTCAAGCCCTGAAGCTCAAATTCAACCAAAAAAATACTCTTTTCAATATGCTGGAAGTTTTTCTCTCCCTGCAGCTTTTCGGCTTGGCTTTCGGGGCTTAAGCCGGAGTGCTTAACATTGCAGTTCAGAAACGAAAAGACCCGGGAATTTATCAGCGCAGAGCTGCAGAAAGAAAGCAAATGCGGCTGGGAATCGTTCAGATATTCCGAAAACGTTTCAATGAATGTCAGCCAACGCACTGCTTCAGTTTGTCTCGCCCCGCAGCCGTACTTAGTGTCGTGTCTGATCCCATTTTAATATTCTAGATACTTAAATAAAATACGTGTCTGGCCTGGCCAACAAACGTTTATTGTTTGTTAATTGATTTCGCAGCCAAAGTTCTCCTCTGTCCTCTGGTTAAAATGCAAAGTGCAGCTCTCGGGAGGGAGCAGCGCAGCGAAGACGAAACTTTGCACAGGCTGGCATTTGGTATGCAAAATTTGTTTGTCTTTCGGCCGGTCCAAGATCGCTTTCAGCCAGCCTCCCTTCTGCACCTCCAGTCCCCCCTGGGGACTCCTCTTCGCATTACTTTTGGGCGCAATTAATTTGCAGACGGCGAATCAGCCTTGAGGCTTTAAAACAGTTGACAATTGTCAAGGACTGCCGACAACTTGGCGGCAGAAGTCTTGGCTCGTCCCAGTGCGAGGCTGTTGCTGTTCCACTTGGCTAGAACCTGACAGCTGACAGTTGGGAGAGGGACTTTGTCTCGGCCAGGCCTCGGACTTGGGTCATTTAACGGTAATTACCAAAACGCTGGCCAGCAAACAGCAAACGGCAAACGGCAAAAGGCAAAAGCTTTCCGTGAACGCTGCAAACGATTCTTTTTTGTTTAGTTTAGCCGGCTGAGGCTTTCCGAAGCTGGCTGGAAGAGCAGATCAAGTGCCGACAAAGCCGAAGCGGCCAAGTGAAGCATAAAAATGAAGCACCCAAAACGAAGAAAAACCTCAAAAATGGCAGAGCCACAAATAGAAGTAGAAGTTGGTGGAGGCACTGGAAAAAAAACCAGTTAATGCTACACGGGATTTGAAATTGAAAGCGGAAGGCTGACAAACTATCAGTAGGAGATGCTTCCATGATTCTAATATTTCATTTAAACTCCATACTTTTATTTCTGAGTGCAGGAGGCCAGGCACACGATTTTCCATTTGGCCAGAGACTCTCGAGCGCGACTCACAGTCTATTTATGTGACTATTGAAGTGGGCTTTCTGTTCTGTTCGCTTTCTGGGGCCTCCTCTTCAGAGGAGTCGGAGATTCGGCGTCGGAGTCAGAGTCGGAGATGGAAGCGGAGTCCCATGCTCGGAACTCTATAATACTCCAAGACCTGAAGAGACGGCGGCGGCTGGGCTTTGATTTTTGCTTGATTTCTTTCAAAATCGAGCGCCCCGAACGGGCTGTGCAGCAAAATAGAGATGCAGGGACCGGCCGGGAACCTCGTCGAGTGGAGTCGAAGTCTGGCTGATTTTATTTTAGCCTTTTCTTGTTTTTGTTGCATGTGCAGTGACTGTGACGCCATTTTCAGGCCAAAGAAGCGTATGCAAAAGAGAGAGAGAAGGCCGGAGAACTTGTCCAAAGGCAAACCGCCAAAAGGATAATCAGCAACAATTTAGTATTATTACACCACGTTTCGAAGCCATCGAAAAAACTGTGGACTTGGGCGAGACTCGAGACTGGGCGACTGGGGGACTGGGAAGGTGGAGCCCACAAAGTTGTCTGTCAGAGGCTTGGGGCCCTCTTTTAAGCCTGGCTGAGCTCTCGAGTATGCATTTCAAAGAAAATCATTATTATTGAAGCGGCAAGAGGAGGACGGAGGCTGGAGCCGAGTCAGAGTCTCAGCCTGAGTCTGAGGCTGAGGCTGAGCAAGAACCTGAGGCATCGGGTCTCTGTTGCCTTTTGGTATTTTCACGTAGTTCGTAGATTGAGTTTCAATGGAAAAATGATTTGCAAATTGACTTTAACGAATTGTCTGGCCAGAAGGGGGAAGCAAAGGAGAGGAGGACCGGTTGGGGCTTTTGGGCATGTTATGGAATTTTGATTACAGCATTTGCTATTAGAAGAAAGCTGCGCTCGCATGTAATTGGCACGCATTTTGGCGTCCCGGCTACAAAGGAGGAAAAATGCCTCCTCCAGCCACTCAGAAGACAATCGAAGACGAAGCCGAAGCCATGTCGATGCCGTTTTGATGGCCATTTCATTGGCCAGGCCCGAAGTCGCGGACGGAGCTCAGAGACTCACAGATACTGGGGGCCGCGGGCGGGATGTCTGATCCATGGCCGCCGATCAGGAGCACTCTTCGAGGCTCACTCCTAAAAAATCGGGGACTCATAATCCCGTGTAGAGACTGCTCTCCGAGGAGCTATCCCATCCCATTCTCGCAGTGTACGGCGATCGGGGCTCGACTGCAGAACGGAGCCCGTGGCCGTTGGGCGATGCCAGTTCGTATATCATTATAGAAATTACCTACTCTCGCGGCGGCAGCAGCCATTGTTAGTATTCTGCCATTAACGTTAACTCTCTGGCGCAATCTGAGCCGCTGGATCTCGCGCTGGCGAGCCAGCAGAAATTAAAAGCCAATCCGATCAGCCGGAAAGTCGAAGGCCGATGTTGTAAATTATTGAAATCTAATGGAAAGACGTCAGAGGGTCTTGTGATGATAGCTCAACCCGGTCGATAAGCGCGAATCCCTATCTGATGGAAGCTCACATAATTGGGGGAATACTTACCAGGACTACCGAGGAAGACTGAGGAGTACAATCGCCGGGAGGCGTCTGCGTTGCGAGCATCGGCAGGTGAGGACCATTCTCTTCGACACCATCGTCCTGGAAAAGATGGAAAAGCCGCTCATTAGGAAGGGGTTTAAGTGAGATTCTTATTTAAAGCCTTAATCCAGATATTGATTGGAAAGTGTGTTACCACGCATTACCTTAACACTGGCGCTTAGTGCGCCGCTACTGATTACAACAAAAACTGTTCAAACAATGCTTAAAGCCCGAGTCGGGCAATAAATTATCGATGCACTGCCCAGAAGACAATTATTAAAGCCTTTCGGCAAACGCGCCGAGCCCCGGCTGAAACTGAAACGGAAACTACAACCGACTCATTTCCAGGCAAGCACTAAGATCTTAAGATCTTGAGCCACTCTAAGCCACCGCCTGACTGACACAATTCGCAACACTTGTCAACTTAATGCTCTTCGACCGATATTGACAGCGCGCTGAATATGTTAAGCCATACACAGCGAGGTGTGTGTGAGCAGTGAGCAGTGGGGGTGGGGGCGGAGATGTCTTCGCTTTCGTCAAAATTCCCCAACCGACTGACAGGTGCGTCGGTTCCTCCCGCCCCAGGTACTCCCAGGTAATCCCTGCGAGGAAGACGCCCCCGAATATAAACACAAGACCTCAATGGACGATTTAAGCGCATAAAACTTTAAATGAAATACGCAGTGCGGAGAGGAATGAAAATGGCGCTAATAATAATTAGGTTTATTGGCTTTAAAGCACAATGAGGGCGGCAAGTGGAGGGGCGTGGCAAGCAGGGCTAGCCCGTAGCAGGGCCAGAAGCAACAACCACCCTGTCCAATCTTCCGGGCAATTTCTATTATTTTTTTAAGCACTTTCTTGAGCTGAACGGCGGGCAGACGCACCTTTATTTAAATTTCTTTTCTTTTTTTCGTTCGGGCTTCTTCGGTGCTGGCCAGTTTGAAAGGAGGGTGCTTTGGGGGTCGGAGAGTGCTCCGTTTGCCTCTTAATGGGCAATTTTCTTGGTAGTAAATGGGCACGTTTTATGAACGCTTTGTGGGGTGTTTATGGGGTGGTGCGAGGCCATGCGAACCACCCACCTTGGTCACGCCTCCTCTGCGAATGCAAGTCGGTCTCGCTTTTAAATGGAATATTAAATTTCCACTGACACTGCACCTGTCCAATTAAAACGAAACATAATCCGGCTAAAAAAAAGTTCCTAAAACGAACTGTAGATCTAATGCGCATTGAATACTAGCCGAATTATTTAACAATATTTTTTAATGCCAATAATTAATTAGAGTGGGCCGTTTTAAGCTAATAAATCATTTAGACTTTTCGCGACTTTATGCAGCGAACCGAAATCAATAATAAAATTAATAGAGTTTTCTGGGTGCCAACAGCAACAACATCAACCACAACAACAAACAAGTCTACAAGCGAAAAAAACTGTTCGCACATAAATCTTTGCACTAAAAAATTTTATTGTCGTTTTTATTGTAAAGAAATAAAATAAAAAGCCAAGCCAAAGCAAAACAAACAGCGACAAACACACAAAGCCCAGAGACAGAGCCAAACAGTCTGCGCCGCAACTCGCTCTCCCAGAGTGAGACGCGGGCACACTCTTTCTCTTTTGCGTACACTTCCCCTGTCAGATTATCGTATCGTAAGTTAGCTGCTTAAATATCGTAAGAAGGCAGCGCCATTTGCTCGCATCTGGCATCCCGCTCCCGCCGCCCATGGCCGGGGCAGGAGCAAGCGGGATGAAGCTAGTGAAGAGCTGCGGCGAATTGAGTTGCCACTCAATGGGCGAATTATTTTTAATTTTTATTTTGCTTGCGCTCCAAGTTAATGATTTTCGTTCAGACTTGACTTTGATTCTTGAGTCACGTCTTTCTTCTTCCCCCGTATTATTTTTTGCAATTTTTTAAGAACAAAGACAATTCGCCACGCTACAAAAATAGCATTAGCTAGCAGCAATATTTAAAAAAATGTGTGCTTTTTCGACTTGTCGAGATTCTTTGTTTATGGCGCTCTTAAATGTCACAATTCCCACCCCCACCCACCAATGCGCTAAAGCATTTATTGCGGGCTGTTTCGAAAATGTCTGCCAAATTAACTGTTTGGCTTGCTTCTAAAATGTGTTTTAAATGATCTTCAGCGTGTTCTTTATTTTTTCGGCTCCTTGGTTTATTTTTGTTCCGAGTTTCCTCTGTTTTCGTGCTTGATTTGCTTTTTGGCCTTTTGTCGGTGAAACGCACCAAAGCTGTTTCTATTTTGGGAGGCACTATTTCGGCGGCGACCCCATTCGCTTTTCAGAATCCACAGTTCTAAAGTGTGTTCTTTCTCCAATTCTCCGATCCGATCCAATCCGATCCGATTTCCCCGCACTTCGTGAAGTGCCGTGCCCGGGGCCTGATAAATGGCGCTTAGGCATTGATTAGATGCCCCACAGCTACGAAATGCATTTCCCTTATCGTCCGTGCACCGCCGGGCCACTCGCACACACACTACACACATTATAACTGACACCCATTATCCCCCATAACCTCAGCCCATCACTGCTCCCCCACTCGGAGCCGGCCAGGCCGAAAAAAGAAAAACAACGAAACGAATTTTCCATTTTCCATAGAGTTCACTTCACCCCATTGCCAAAGTGTCTTCGGAGAAAAGGAGAAAAGTATTAGAAAAGTATTAGAAATGTTCAAAAATAGTTTTTTTTAGTTAAATATGCGACTTTGAACTGTGACTCTCATTCCGCAGAGAGACTTAAAGGATTCTAACAATTACCAAAATAGTTAGCTTAGAACTAGGCCTTTCTTTTCTCTCTCTGTAGATGTTTCTGTCGCCTTTCGTCTGTGTGTTTTGTCTCTGTGTCTGCGTTTAGATAAAATTGTGTTTCGAAAGTGACAGTTGAAATGATTTATCACTTGCCAGCGACTGCAAGGCGCAAACGCCAACGCCGCCCCCGCTGTTCTGCCGCCCTCCTCGGCTGTCGTCAAAGTTTTTAGCACAAGCTCCCGGGGAAGCCCCGCGCTGCTCGCCCTCCGCCTTGGCCCGGCATGTTTGGCATTTTGTGTAGAAAAATTGAAAATTGCTTTTTTCGTCAGCAGAGCCCCTCGCCCGCTACCGCCACCGCCACCCCAGGTCCTTGCTATCTCAGGCAACTTCATCTTTCCAATTTTCTACTATTTGGCTTTGTTCCCTTTCTCTGGCCCCTGTTGTCGTTGTTGTTGTTATCTGCGAGTTTTTCATATGAAAATTTAATTCCACTCGCCCCTAGCCCCACGCCCCACGCCCCTCCACCACCTCCCCCCCACCCCACTCACCCATTTCCCATGCGAGCTAATTTAAAAATTTTTGTAATTTTTTCGCTTTGCTCTTTTGGAATTTTTGCAATGCGCGACAAAATGATTTATGTCGCTGCCTGGGCGAAATTAAAAATATTACAAAAAGCCAACACCAAAAACAACAATGCGAACACATTTAAATAACATAAAAAGTGTATACACACAGCACAGCACAGAAAAGGAGGCAGGGGCGAGGGGGCTCACATTTGTGTATGGGGTGTCACTCGAAGCTTTAAAATGGAATTGTTGCCGTGTGGAAATTTACGCTGGCTTTCCTCAATTTTTATGCCCAACCATTTCGGGCGACATTCCAATTCCAGCCAACAGCGGCAGCAACAATTGCAGCAGCAGCAGCAGCCAGCACCAGGCGCAAAAAATATTAAAATAAAATACATAAACCGCAACAATTTTTCAACATTTTGCACGTGTAAATTTTCCAATTGGTTGAACGCGCCAAATGAACGAACGAAGGGGGAAAAATTCGCAATATAGTACATGGGCGGGGTGGGAAAATGGTGGCGGGGGCTGATCTACGGGGCGGGTGGTTTTCGGGCTGCGGCTCTGCTATTAAAAGCTATCTGATGGATTCATTTAGTCAGGTCTTGAGGCAGGCTCCTGGGCAGGGCGCATAATGGCGGAATGTTGCATTTGCATACACCTTGTGGAACGATGGGGGTGTTCTGGAAACGGGTAACTGAACTGGGAAAGTCTCTAGCAACAGAGCGGTTCATTTCTGTTGTTTCTTGCACTGCCGACGGCATTTGAACATGGGTCTTGCAGCTAAAAATACTCTACAATTGATAAGACTAATGGCAGCATTTCACAAGAAATGGTCTCATGAAAAATCCCAAGTTCTCATGAATGAATCTTTCAACTGACCCTCAAAGGAGATAAGCCACAGGCCGATTAGATTCGGACGGCATTGATTACGGAGCAATCTCGAGAGCACTTTCGAGGCCTATAAGCCACTTCGACTGAGCTTCCGTCCGCCCAAATCTATTTTCAAAATTAAAGCCAACCAAAGCCAGAGAAACAAGCGAAAAAAGAGCAGTGCATTGTTAACCCAAATTGCATCGGCATTTCATCTCTGCAATCTTTCATTGGGGCCTGCCCCTTTTTTCTTCGCTTTTTGTGTAATTATTCACATGCACCGACTGCAGAGATGCATTTCTGCGCTTTTTTAGTTGGCCATGATGGCCGGAAGGTGGCGCTGCTGCAGCTGCTTTACGAGCAAAAAATAAAAATGCAGAGCAGTTATCTATTTTGTTGCAAAGGCCTTCATTTGTTGTTGCTGTTCGGCTGTGTGGCTGGCTGGCTGGCATTTTCCGTCGCCGTTTTCACAGCATTTCCAGTTTTATTATTTTTCTGCTGTTCTGTTGAGGAATTTTGTTTGGCTGGCTTTTGTTTTAATTTAAATGAAAAAGCTTTTCGCGCATAGTTATGGAAATAATGGCTGCGACGAGGGGCACGTGTTGTTCCCGCTTCTAATGCATTTAAGCCAACTAAGTGGTTTAGTTTGGCTTTAAAGAATTCAAGGCCTTAAAGCGATTTGCTCGTTGCCTGTTTCTCTGTTGCTGCTTGGCTGTTCTTTTGTTTTTTTGGCGTGGCCACAAAAATTCAATAAAAATAAAAGGCCACACCTCGGCGACACACGAACATGACTTGTAACTTAAGCTACGAAACTGCGCTCCTTTGAGCCTGTGTCATCGGTTTTTGGCGACATCCTTTGGGCCCCTCCAGGCATATCGCTTTACACTTGAAGCGAATTTGAAAGTCTGGATCGAGATGCTCGTAACTCTTATCCCCGCCCCTCCGCCCCTCCGCCCCTGTCCTTCGCTGCCCACACAAGCTCTCCTCTCATTGGCTTTATTTTTATTTTTTATCTGGCCCGCGACTAATATAAACGTACAATGGACCAACTTAAGCTGAAATGACAGTTGCGACATGTTTGCGTAGGCGTGTGCGATCTCCCGGGCAGGCGGACGGACAAACGGACACACGGACGGAAGGACAGACGGACAACGACCCAAGACAGTCAGCCAGCAAATGTTTCGGTATTAATTTTTCTTGCTGTTCCTCTGGAAACCTCCGAGCTGGCTGCCCTGACAATAAACTTTATCGCATTCATGTGAATGCACTTTATGACACCTAACCAGGCAACGGCCGAAGTTGATTCAGAATCTGTATCTGTATCTGTATCTGGAGGTGGAGGTGGAGAAACTTGTTTACCTGTAGCTCTGCGAAGAGGCATTCTTTGCGGATTTGGAGGGCACTTTTTGCACGACTGATTTGAATTGAAAGACTTTGATGAGGTCTCTACATGGGGAGTTCATTTTCTGCACGCAAAAAAATATTTATTAGTATCGAGCCCATCAAATGGCGGTTTAAGCTACAATTTGCATCGTTTTATGATTTTTTTCTCGGTGTGGAAATGGTTATTTTGTGGTCGTCTGGCCGACTCGTGATTCGTGCAATTTCAGCCGTCCGTTTGACGGTCACGTGACCCTAATAAATCACAGAATTAATGTTACGTAAAATGGAGTTGGCTCGGCCACGGAGTGTCCTGGCAGGACGACGACTCCTCTGGACTGGAAAGCCACCACCGTTGAGTGGTTAAACTATGCCGGCCGGAAATTGAAAAACGTTTGTGGCATTTCTGATAAGATGGAAAGAACTCGAACTTAAAGATCAACTGGTGCGGAGTTGTATTTGGTTAACAAAGTGTAGTCGATTTTAAATTTTTATATACTATAGCTACAAGTATGTATGCCTCTCCCGATTTCACCTCTGGGGCAAGTGCGAAGAGAGACAGAAGGAAAGCGAGTTGCGCCGACATTATGGCCATTAAAAATACCCAAAACGACAACGACAATTTCCTCATTATCGTAAAATTTATTCAAGCAAAATAAATTCATTGGTCGTTAACCTTGACACTGGTTTTCCTTTTATTTTCCCTGCGAGTGTGTGTGCCGTTGTGCAAGTGTATTGGTGTCTTTTGTGCGCGCATAAAATTCATGCTATGACGCGTGTTAAATAGTCGCTTGTCAACTGGGGAAAACTTTTGGCCCGCCGGCTGTAAAATGATTTTCCCAGACAGACAGCGGCTCGGCTCGGCTCGACTCCCGCTCCAAACAAATTGCGATTACTGGCCCCAAAAAAGCCTAAAAGGGGGGAAAAAAATCAAGAATCTGTAAGCCTGCTGTAAGCATGACTTTCATTATTTTCTTTGTCTGGTTTTGGTAACCAAACTACCGAGCCAAAAATAAATAAACCCCAAACGACGCCCGTAAGTATGCTACAATAATCGATAACTTCGTGTGTGTGCGCGTGTGTGTGTGTGTGGGCTTCTGTTGTTTTTCCAGGACGATTTGTCATGGGCTTTTGCCGCGAGTTTTTCGGGAGTTGCAGACCCGTCCCCTGGGCTGTTTTGGTGGCTCAACGTGTTAATGTATCTCCCATTGTTTCCCAGAGTTATGCACTCGTCCTAGGAACTTGTTGAATCCTGCAGGATTTATGGCTCTGCCCAGAGGTCGTGGCAAGGTGGCAAATTAAAGACTTGCATTTAAAATAAGCCTGATTGTCACTCTGAGTGCTAGACTCCGCATAGAGCACCTACCCCCGCTGCATAAGCTGGTAGTCTCCTAAAAAACAAGGACTAAAGGAGCTACATGGAATGAAGAAAAGCTTTTTCATCCCAAAAGCTAGCCAGCTAGTGTATCAGTGTGTCCTCTGTATGTGTGTGTGGCAGCTGTCTGTATGCGTATTGGCGAGGACTCCGACCCTATTCCCAGCCCCCCACTAGTCCTTTTCCTTTCTTTATATAAAGCCCCCAGCCCGAGAGCACAAAGCCCCAGCCACAGCCAAGGAGAGTGCTCACTCACACATCCACATTATATTTTCCGCTTTTTTCACGTTCCTTTCTAGTATTTTTCTACATTTCTTTTATTTGCAGTCAGCAGAAAGCAGAAAAAATTCTTATACACAAGAGCTGCGTTCCTGCTGCTGCGAGTGTGTGCGAGAGCTTTCCCACACACACACACACACTACACACTGTGCACGTGTGTGTGCCGGCGACTGTGTCTGTGAGCTGGAGCAGTCAGCTCAGTTTTCTTTTGAATGATTCGATGATTTTAAGCGCCTGCGTTATATGAAAACCAATCGCATCAAAGCACCCCATTAAATTTCATCGTCAGGCATATATCCTTGCCCCTTGTACTGGCGGAGTGAGGTCCTGCCTGCTGCCATCTGCCAGCAGCTGCTGTTTCTGTTGCTGTGCCAATATCCTTGGCGCTCCTAGCTCCTAGCTCATGGCTCATGGCTCACGGGTCCTGGCTGCTGGCTGCTGGCCACGTCTGCATCCATCCTCGTCGTCTGTCTAAGCCGCCCAAGGCAGCGTTGTCTGCTAGTTTGCTATTTTCTGCCGTTTTCTGTTCAGAAGAGCTCCCTCTATGTGCCGGGAAAATCCGTCAGAAAAGCGCAGCCGCTGCAGCTGCTGCTCCTCCAGCGCCAGCATCCACCTCCTCCGCCACGGAGCTCGGCTTTCCTTCCATCATTATGTGCTGACGGCGTAAATGGCTCTATCAGCACATTGTGCCTTGGTGCCTCTGACATGTGAGCCTGAGCCTTCGAACTTGCGATTCCAGTTTAAAGTTTCGAGTTCGGGCGCTTTCGAGGCTGCTATTTAAAGTGCTGCTAATGGCTCTATATGAGCCACAGAAACGAGAAAAGCAAAATTAAACAGCCAGTCATGGTGGGTAGTGGGGGTACAGTGATGTCTCTAATGGAGTGGCACGTCTTAAGGAGCGTTGGGATAGGTCCTTCTACTCGGGGGCATGGCTTTAGTTGCCGATAAGGGAGGTGTAGTTTGATTCCCGGGGTTAGTGCCTGGCCAGGTAAGACTGTACTCTCTAGACTTTAGCTTCGGATATATAGAAAGTATATAGTCGCACAGTCTATCACTGGCAAGCGCCGCCATCTTCTGGCGCTCGTCGTTTGCTTTATTTGCAGTTCAACTCCGACCCCTGCACCACCCACCCACTTTCCCCCTCCTACTTCTTGCTTTCATTCTTTTATTCCCCCCCCTCTTCTGCTCTGCGATTCTTTTTTTTTGATGGCAAACATTTAATGGGTTTTTCAGAAAATTGCATTTTCTTCTTTGGCACTCTTTAGCCTTTTTGTTTAGCTGCTACTTTGCGGAGGGGCGGAGGAGGGGTGGCTTAAAGGAGCGGAGGAGGGCGACGCCAGTTGTTGTTGCTGCTCATGACCATGGCTGCCATATTAGATTTTGAATGCATTTCCGCTTTTTGCCGCAGCGAGCAAAACTTTTGTTCGCCATGTTGGCTCGGCTCGGCCTGCCCTCTCTCTCTCGCCGCCGTATAGCGCTCCTTGTCTTTGGGCTCTATGTGCCTGGCTGGGAAATATTTTCCACTGACTGACAGCTGTGCAAATGGGCGGCAGCAAGGACGAGGGCGGTGGGTGGTGGGCGGTAGGCGGTGGGGGCGCACTGCAAGTTTGTCTATCTTTCGGATATTTTCGTGTTTGTTGTTTGGTGGGAGGGGATGGGGATAGGGATGTGGATGGCTATGGGGAGGTTGCATTAAAAGTTTGTTTCATTCTCCTCCTCCAACGAGTGTGTGTCTGTGTGTGTTATTTCCCTTTTGCTTTTGTTTGATGAAAAAGTCCAAGTTGTTGCGCAAAAGTTTTTATGCAAGTTTTGCTATTTTGGCAAATGGATATCCTTCTGCTACTCCAAACTCCACCGCCCCCCACTCCGGCTCCGAATCCGACTTCCCCTTCGATTATGTTCTGTGGGTGCGCTATCTATGTTACTTATATGAAACTTGGTCAGACATTATATAGAGATATATACAGAGGCAGAGCCACTGCCATTGGCGAGAAGTTTAATCAAAGTTTCCCCAGAGCCAGGAAAGTTGCCCGGAATTGAACTCGCAATGGCGAAATGAACGAAATAATGAATTAATGCGAGGCGAAATTCTCAGCTCCGGTAGCAACACCTCGCAGCTATGGGGATTACAAAAACATTGCATATTTCAGGGCGCAGGGCACAGGCTGCATATGCAAATGGGGAGACATTCCAAGCATTCCCCTTCGGGGTAAGGGCCCATTAAACGTCAGCCCGCAGACACAAAAAACAACACACACAAAATAAACAAACAACGCCGAATCGAGTGGAGTCGGTGGCGGTGTTTTCCAACCCGTTTTCGTCGTTGACCAAATTAAAAAGCCATTTGGGCCTAGAGACTCTAAGCCAAGTTACCTTTTGGTGGCCGGCGGCAATTATATGGGCAGCAATTTGCTTTGATAACCAAAAAAAAAAAAAAAAGAGAGAACCGGTTGACGGGGAAGACTTTTATGAGTGCCAATCAAGAAGTTCATCGATTATGCGACAGCGGCTCCTCTGGAATTGGAAATCGAACACGGATTTCGGATTCAGATTAACGATTTTCAACGGCACTAAATCTTCAAGGACAGGGAGCTCAGCTCGGCCCAGCTCACCTCAGCTCTGCGCAGTGGACCGAGCGAGTTAATCATGAATGATTTAACGATTCGTAGACCATTTAATTGCCATTCAGCTCGGACATGACAGCCAATGCGGTGATTAAAGCCAAACGAGACAAAAAAGCGACACCAATTTAACGACTTGACAAAGTCATTTAAGGAATTTCTTTTGACAATTTTGACGCACTTAAACTTGTTTTCCTTTTCCTTTTCGTTTTCGTTTTCCCTCCCCATGATCGGGAAATGGATCCGGCACCTGAGAAGAGCACGCGCCATTTCGCTGCAAATTGAAAACGTGTCCAACATCGAGACATCAATTTTTAAACAGAAGTAATCACTTTGTAAACGTTGAGAGACCGTACTGGGAGCCGGGACTGAGACTGGGACTGGGAAAACAAAAATAAATATTCCCGCACATCCTTTGGGGGTTGACTTGGGCTAAGCCGAAATACCAGCGGCCAGGGACAGGGAGTCCTGTTAGTGCTTTGGTCCTTTCATCCTCTCCCCTGCTCCACCCCGGGAAGTATGCCTCAAATTTGCGAGGGTCTCTTGCGCCCGGCTTGATTCCCAAATTTCTTCACGTCGCAACGTAAAGTTGCAGAAATTTTTATACAATTTGTTGCATGCATAATTCAGGAGGACAACAACTGGAGTTTCGGGTGCGACCTCGGGATTTATGTGGGTTGTGCGTCTGGACGAGCAACTTTCCAGAATTATGATGAGGCCGGGCATCAAAGAAAGTGATTTAAACGGTTCGGCAGCTGGTAATCAGCTTGGGGGAGGGCATTACTCATAAGCAGTGTGCCAATGGAGTCAGTGAGTGTTTGCCCTCTTATCGGGGGATTGGGCTCTGCTGGCGTTTTGTCCTGAGCTGGAGTTCTCAGCTAATTGATAGCAAGGCAAACAAAAGCGAAAAGCCCATCAAACAACATTAATGCCCCGTTAATCCATCGAAACGAGCGCCGGCCAGACAACTGCCGGGGCAGCACTATTAATTGCCCCGCACAAGGCGCAGCGCTAAAAACTGAAACTCTGAAAACCAAATAAGCTAAAAATTTATTAAATTCTCATTTATCAAACATCATAAATCACGGACGGCGGAGCGCGCTGTATTTTATTTCAAATGATCTATCAACAGTTGCCATTCTGCTTTTACGACGGGCTAATTTGGTTTGTTTTTGATTTTGATTTGTCAGTTTATTGTCCGTCAATGACTCTGATGGCTCGATGATGATTCTGCCTCGCCGAGAGACTATAAAAAACTAATGTTTCAGCGGCAGCGCCAAACCGAATCCGAAACTGAAACTGAAACTGAAACTGTGTGCAAGTGACAAGTGAATGAAAGCGCCCCGGAATGATGTCAATCTATCAAAAATGGCGCCCAACTTTTACTTTCTGCTTGACCTTTGCTAACTGTCAAAATTCGCTGTCGCTTCGAATGTGTCAAAAATTGTTATTGCTGTGCGGCCGGGCCGGGCCTGCTGCTGTGTTTGTTGTATTTTGCATTTGACAGCTGGTGTCGGACGCTGGCTGCCCTCGCGTTTTTCGCACTTGGGCTGCAGCAGAGGCAGAATCGGCGGCAGACGTCGCAAAACGCGGCTTTGAACTACTAAATCATTTTTGACAGTTGGCAGCGAAGCCGGGGAAAGCCCCACAGTCCGTCCTTCTCGCACACTGCCCCTATCTGTGTGTGTGTGTGTGTGTGTGTAACCGTGACCTTGAGAGCCGTTACACACACATTTTTATTCCACTGGCATAGCCTTTGTTTATGCAATAAATTAAAAGCAATAATTTTTCATCTTAAGGCAGCCGCAGCCGCAGCGCCAGCAGCAACAGTTGAAAGTTCGCCCGCTGCGGCGCAGCAACATTAATTTTACCCATGGTGGAGAGAGACGGGTGTAGGGGGCGGGAAAGAGAGGGCGATAGCGGGTGATAAAGCACCGCCATGGCAATGGCATTGTTTTTAACTCGCTGCGACTGCGCTAACAGCAAAAGCGAGAAACAAAACCGAAAAGCGACGAAAAAAATGCAGAAACAATAATTCAACTTGTGGCTTTGGCACTGTGCTCCACATACAGGACCAGATACAGATACAGATACAGATACGGATACGGATACTCCCCGGCAACACACAGATACAGATACGGTTGCCGGGAGTGCAGGTTCAACGGACGCTGTGCGCCTGCGCAGGGCCAAACAAATTGCAGCTGCCTCGCTCCACCTTGCCCATTCGCCCTCCCTGTCCCCGGGTGTGCGCCATTAATTCTAGCGCTCGCCGGCTTGTTTGACAGTTCTGACAGACGATTATTTAAAGTTGTGCTTAAACGCTTCGGTGTCTCCCTATCGCTGTCGCTGTCTCTCGGCCATGGCCGAGAGGGGCTGTCTGGCAGCCACCCCCGCCTTTTCTCCGCCCACCGCCTGCCGCCCGCCGGTTGCAGCTCGAAGAAAATAATACAAATTACACTTT
Source organism: Drosophila monieri (assembly GCA_035047585.1). Lineage (NCBI taxonomy): Eukaryota > Metazoa > Arthropoda > Insecta > Diptera > Drosophilidae > Drosophila > Drosophila monieri. The sequence goes on along the minus strand of JAWNPJ010000087.1, from coordinate 736,190 downwards.
TGGCATATTGTTTTGGCCCTCTCCGCCGGGCGAGCCTAAAACAAGAGCCCTCAGAGTAGGTTAGTGGGTCTTCGAACTTGAATTCGAGGCAAGAAAGTGGTGGCCCATAAATTGGCATTAAAATTGGGCTTCTTGCAGCGAAGGGCTGTCTTATAACAAGGTTAATAAAGGATTCATATTAGGGTTCTAAGTGCGATTTGCGAAATAGCAGAGAGCACAATCGAATGTACCTACATGGGCTTATTTTTAGCGGCATACACTTGCCTTTTAACGATTTAAATGCCCTGGCACGCCATTCCTCAATTTAACGCATCATAAAGACGGGAAAACTGCACTCTGAGCTGGGGATTTTACGACCCCGAGGAGGCTGCTAAGTCCAGAATACTTGGGCTGGGGCAGACTGATTCGAAAAAAGTGAAGAAAAGAAAACCCCCCACACGGCCAGCCGCTTGCCGATCATAAATCAAATTTCAATTCACGTGCCGGGCGCTCGTCCATTCTTTTTGCCTCTTTTATTTTATTATGTGGCCTCATGTTCATTAATGAAAGCGAAATGCGCTTATATAATGCCGGGGACTTGGGGGGACTATCGGGATCGGGATAGGGACTATCGGCACTCGGACATCATCAAAACTGCCACTGATTTCCGCAGAGCAGGCCTCAAAAATTGGCACAAGTTCATCATCATCATCGTCGGCCCGGCTGTGCCTTCCCGAGGGCGTGGCAGGCATGCACGTTGAAAGCTGCCCGAGACCGCCAATGTTCAATTTATGAGCCGCAGACAGAGCCCCCTCGCCCTTTAATCGATTGTAGTTTTTAATTAAAACTTAACTTTATAATGATTTTTTATCAGCTGTCCCAGAGCGTCCAGTCGCGTCAGGGCCTGCGTCTGTTTAAGTCTAAATTAAAAAGAAATTTCTCATTTTGAGTGGAGGAGCAAGGCGCAGAAACAGGAAGCCGCGGCCGGTGAGCAAAGTGGGCGTGGGCCGGGCCGGCCGGGACGTGATCGGGAGGACAGGATTACCGACTGCCGACCGACTGAGCGGCTGATCCTATCGATCCTAACTTTGATTGATGTGCGAACAGGGGAAGCACGCGTTGTGTCTGATCTGAAATCCCGAACTTAGTCTCTAAGCTACGATGTCTACTCTGCGAGGTATATAGGATGTGTTAAATGACGTAATGCGGAATGTGACTTACCATCATATGTTAGTTCTGAAGGATTGAGTGATGATAAGAACTTACCATCTGCAAGAAAGAAATGGAAAATATGATAATTAGATGCTTATTTAAAGTATAAAGAGTTAAAGTAATATCAGTTATTAAAAAAGATAGATACATAGACACGAAGCCCTCTCCCCCATCTATATTAAAAGCCTTAATTAAACGCGTTTTATTGCTGCTGTTGTTGAACGATGTAGTTTTTATACGCTTTTGTTTGGCTTTTGTTCGGGCCGCCTCTCTGGCCAGAAATTTTGGTTTTCCTGCCACGTTTTCGTTCTACGCACATGACTACTTTTTGCTTTGGGGCTTGATTAATTTTATTATTGTGCAGCATTTAATTTAATACGCATTGCGGCGCATAATGTACAATAATTATTTTAAATTCACTTTGACAAGCCCCCCACACCGCTGCTCCCGCTAACCGCCTCCACTTCCCCGTTAATGTTAATTTAATATTTTACATTGTGTTCTGTGTTTTAATTTTGCCTGCGGTTTTCCATATTTGGTCCTGGAAAAAATGTTGGCTTTTTCGCGCTTATTTATGTGTGTGTGTTTTTTTTTAAATATACTTTTTACTTTTGTTATCGAAAAACAAAAATGCAAATTAACGCAGAATCCTCTCTGCTGCTTCATCTCTTTTTGTATTGTTAATTATTTATGGCTGTCATGGTGGATATTTATTTTTTTGTGCTTAATTTTGCCGTGCTATTTTCGCATTTATTTCAATAAATTATTTTTTTGTCGAACGTTGCAAGTGATTCCTCTGTGACACTTTATGGATATTTTAAGGCCGCAAAGCATTTGCAGTCAGCTGAATTTTTCGAGTTAATCCCCAAAAGCCGGGCCTTATAATGGCTTCTATCCTATTTCCGATTGCTGGAAGGGCCAGGGCCAGGGCCTGGGCTTGGGCTTGAGCTTGGGCTTGGGTCTGGGGAGCACGTTTAATTTTCATTTTACTTTTATGATCCAGCTGGGGACTGCTTGTTGTTGTAAATAAATCAAAGATAATTAACCTTCTGCAGCGCGTAGAAATAATTTTACTGTCAATGTTGTCACCACTGACAGTCGAACATCTTAAATCATTTTGTTGTTGTCGCAGCTCTGTCGCTCCTTCGTGTCGAAAGTTTCTTTTTGCCTGCCTTCTGGTCGTGTTGATCGGAAAACGAAATTAAAAAGCGCAACAGCGACGGACACTAAACACGGCTAAATGATCAACACGCCCCGAAAATGCCAAATGCGCCAAACGAAATGCCAATTCGCACTCAATTCGAGGAGGCAGCATTGTGGCATTGGAGCACTGGCGACAAACACCTTTTTCGCAAGAGTCTACCTTCTTTTTTGCCTCCGGCTCAGTTTCTTTTTCAATTAATGCACAGGAAAAAAGCTTTGAGCGTTGCTGGCTTGGTCTTGGTTGGAGGAGAAAGAAGGCCCCGAATCCATCAACTTTTCTCGCTGTGTGCCCTCCTCTCAGTGTCTTCCTGATGCGTATACGTCAAAATGCAGCGGTGGCAATTAAATGCCTTCGACGCTCATTGCCAACGCCTCAGACTCGGCCCAGGCTCACTTTCTGTCTCTCAGTCTGGCCTGCACTTGGACTTTGAGTCGGGCCCCTGCGGCAGTCGCTCGTCCCAGTTTGAATGGCCTCAGTGTCTCTGCCCAGGGACTGCCCCCAGCCCGACCACCGACCACCGACTACCGACCCTTTCGGCCACAAATAACGCCCAAATATGGCGCAATTTCATTCGCAACGCATCGAATCGATTGCCAATGCCACCGCTGCTGCTGCCGCTGCCGCTTCTGCTGTTGCTTTCAATTCGATGCGTTTCGATTTATTTATCACCTGTCGGTGGAAATTGAAATTGCATTCGCCTCGAGGAGGCAGAGGAGTTGCTTCCCAACTCCGCTTCGTGCCTTAGTCTCGTTTTGTTCCATTCCAGGTAATCATTGTCAACAATTAATGAACAGCCATTGGTGGGCGGGTAGGTCGTTTAATGAAGAAACCCCCGAAGAGGCGGGTCGTACGTCTTCTATTTTCTTCTGGTGTTCCCTCTCCGGGTATTTATAAATTAGCCGAGGCCCTTGCCTATTAGAATGGCCAAAAAACTCATCAGCATAATGTAAGATGTTGTGTGGCTCGGGGCGATAATGAGCCATAATGGAGTAGCTGGAGCAGCGGCGAGGGGGGCGTGGAGGCCGGGAGAGGGGGCCAAGGGTTCGAAAACTGGTTCGCCGCTTTTAAGAGCTCTTAATGTGGCTTACCGGCCCTGTCTGTTTCGTTTCTACCTCTCCTTTTTGCATATTTAAAAGCTCGGTTCGACCCGGGCCGAACACTGATCGACTAATCAGAGAGCGGCGAAGAAAGTGCAGGGGCGGAGGACGGACGGGGTGCCCCGCTTATCAGTGCACTTTGCCGTGCTACACGTAAACTTACTTTAAACGCGCCAAACTTTTCATTGGCGATAAGAGTCGGGGTAAGCAGAGTCCCTGGCGCGGGCTGATAGCCCTACAGTGGGAGAAGCTGAACTCGCCGCTAAATCATACAGAGAATGGGCTCAGGCCTCTCCTGCCAGTGCACCCATTGATTTCCATCATTCTTTATGTGCTTTGCATGCTGCTCGGGCGGGGCTCGGGCTTGATTGGCAGGAGGAGCAGAAGGACTGCTGCGGAGCAGAGTCATTAGAGCGGCAATTGGCCAGGCCAAAAAAGCTGGCTGGCTGAGCGGCGTCGTGTTCGTGCCAGCGGCGCGCGCTTCAACGCTCTGTGCCTGGCCATACTCGCTGCAGTTTCTACCGGATTGGGCCCACAGTTGCAGTCTGGGGGCTCCGTCTGGTCTTGTGGCATGCGGACTTTTGTTGCAGACAAAATTGTCGACAAATAGTTTACACAGGCATGAAATTTTGCTGCCCCAACGAGCAACAAAAGAATGTTGTAGCTCTTGGCGAGCTGGAGAAGTGGAGTTGTTGCCGTTTGGCTCAGTTAGTAGTTTGTAGTTTTTAGCGGCCTGGAATGCCGAGGCAACATGCAGCATGCAACAGAAAGCTATCGGAATCGGTGGAATAGAGACAAGTGCAACATGATAGCCCAGCAGAACACCAGCCACCGCCCACCCACCTGCCGCAAAATGTTTAATTAAATTATGTGAGCCGGCGATATGCAGCCCGGGGATTATGCATTGTATGCGCGGTCATTAATTCATATCAAAAGGGTAATTGAAAACCGCATAAATTAAACAACAGCATATGAAACGCAAATGCAAAAAACAAAAAATAATAGCAGTCCGAGGCAATCAGTTTTTTATTCAAATTTCTTTCTGCAACACGCGTGTTATCCGCTGGGAATGTGGATGCCGCGCGCGGCTTTGACATTTGGCTGCATTATAGTTTAATCTTATTAAAATATTTATTTTATTAAAATATGCATGCAATTTGTTAATTTAACTGCTGCGTTTGCTGTTGCACATACCGCCGCCCCACCTCCCCACCGCCCACTATTTTATTTATGTGGCATATTTCTTTCCGAATACCCTGCCATGGAGAGTACATGTTTGGAGATCCAACTCACTGAAAAATATTAGACTGCATGAGGGTCTATCCAATGCCTATGTCAGAGAGGTTTCAGGACCCAATATATCTAAGTGAACCCCTAGAAGAGTATCCTCCCCTTCGATAACCTATATTCCCCAAAGTTTTTTAGTTTGCATCACTGATTTCGTGCTTTTATTGTGGCAGCCACTGCGCTTAATTGCATTTTGTATATGAATTAATGAATTTTTTATCAGCCACAATGCACCTACACATGCGAGTGTTCCCGGCCATATAAGCCTCTCCACATGCGTGTTTTATTTATTTGTTGCCTCTTTTTTCGAGTATTTTTTTCTTGTCATGGCGCCTGATAATGCAACGAAAACAACAAATGCGCCAACCGCAGAGCCTCACATTTTTTCAATGCCTCTTCGCCGCGAGTCGCTGCGAATATTTAATTTCATTTGTGGTCCGACCAATAAAATCCGACCGGAGATAGACGCACTGGCATTTGAAAGCTGGTTAATCTCTTGCAATGCAGAGCGCCAGTCCTCCGGGGAGTCGACATTTACCATATCATTAACAACTGGGCCCGTATCGGGTAGTTAGGATCTCAGAGATCTAGTTCCTAGATTCCGGACTAGAGAGCCTAGAAAGGGTTCACTCAGCCTGGTGGCCGAGTAGCAGGGGCGGCCGGAAAGTTTCTGTTTCATTAAAATGCAATTAATATAGGCTTTCAGCACATTCTGATGACTTTGGGGACTCCAAATTACTACGCTCGAAGGCAACAAATTAGGGTGCGCCCATAATTAATAACAGTTTCTGTTCGGTCGGCGGAGAGGGGCAAGGGGCGAGGGAGTGAAACATTTCATTAACTTCACATTATATATTACACGAGCTCTGAAGACCCTGCAATTGTCCAAAAACTCTGTGAGAGACACGTGTGAGCCCCACGCCGAAAAACTGCACGCAAAGTGTACAAAATACTGCTGCCCCAAGCACAAACTAGATATTCTATCTACCGCCCTGAAAGGTTTTTTTTCCGGTGCACAAATAGATAGGGAAAGACTTGTATGAGTCAATCCATTAACGTTTTGATAAAAGATCTTTATGACGACACTCGAAGCGACGCCGGCAATCATCATCATCAGCAAAGACCAACAGAAACAGGCACAGAAACCGAAATGGCTTTGGTACGTGTTGGCCCGGCCCGAAGACCCAAACACAAACACAACGGACATTTGGTGAAAAGTAATTGCGTTTAAATGCGTTTACATTAGGCCCGACAAGAACCGGGGAAGTAAGCGGCCCAAACGCAGCGGCCCAGAGAGGTGCAATGACGACCTAATTGCAGCCCATGATGGACTGGCGATGACCAAGGACAATTATTACATTACACTTGTAATGGCATTATTAATGCCCTGCGGCTCGATTGTTTTTACGCCATTTCCCAGGCGATAAGCCAGAAATGAATCTCCATTGGCGACTTTACGACAGCCAAAGGCCGCGCCGTAAAAGCAAACACTCGCCCACAAAGCCCCACGCCCCAAGCCTCAAACCCCAAACACCCCCTTCAAAGTTGCCCAGTTTTTACGACTTTTTAATAGTTCTCACATAGATTTTATAGATCGCGCCCCCCGTTCTTCCGTTCTCCTCGCATTTGTTGCTGTTACTCTGGCCAGAGCGGCATAAAATTGATTTCCTTTCCAGTCTTCCTGGGCCGCTGTCATAAAATTTATGTTTATGTCGTAAAATTTAGTTCGATTTTTTGCCCTTTGAGCAGACAAGCCATCAACGTGCGTTTTTATTTCCCGCCTGTTCTGTTTTCTAGGTTTTCAGTTCAAGCAACAGCCACACACCACACACCAGGTGTCGGCAAAGGGTTTCCTTCGCAGACTCAGTGCGGGCCGCGCAAGGAACTTTCTCCTCCGGTGTCAGTGGGCACTGAAATCGTCGCCCGCCTTGATATAAACAAACGACGGACATTTATTTTTATTACACACCTTTTTGGGTCGCCTTTTTTTTTGCGGAGGGTGACACTTCGGTAGTAGATTCTAGTTATTCTAATGCACATTTCATAGGCAATTCCAAATTAGGCAATGTTTGGCAACGTACTTTCCCCGCCACTGGCACTTGCCACTTGCCACTCGCCACCCACTACCCTCTGCTGGGAGACGCCAAGGTGTGGCTGGCTGTCGGAGGGTGGCTGGGCTTGGGGTTGAGTGCTACGGAGGTTTGCTTATAAAAAAGTAATTTTCTCATTTCTGCCAGCGTTCGAGGCTTTTTATATATTAGAAGAAATGGCTTTATTTATTTCTTATTTCTTCTTGCGTATGTACAAGTGCCCCGAAACGAAATGAGGAAAACTTTTTGCCGGCATTTTGCTGCTTTCACTTCAGCTTGCTCTACTCCACTCCACTTTGCTTTCCCGGTTCGGTTTCGTATGTTTTTTTTTTTTTTTTTCTGGTTGGGCGCCCGTTAAATTGGCAAGTTTGTTGTGCTAAGTTTTTGGGGTCTCTGGCTGCCTGCCTGCCACTCGGAGCCCATAAATTAGACGCACAAATTAGAAATTATGTGCGCATTTAAATGTGAAGAGGAGAGCTCTCCAACTCCAGCTCCAGCTCCAGTTGTGGAGTTCCAGTTCCAGATCCCACTCCCTTCGACTGTCTGCTGCTCCATATGTTTCGGGCTAATGAAATGGCCGGGAAAGTGGGATGCAGGGCGCCTTTTAGTCAAACTCAATGAATATTTGAAGAGTCAGGCCGGGCGAAACGAATGGTTCGCCTCGAGAAAGACGTATGTACGGACACGGACGCGAAAAGCGAAAACGCCAGCCGAAATGGAACTTTTGCGCCAAGGCGCCATTTGGCGCTACAAAAGATATTTTTCCATTGAAAGCATTATATGGGCGTTGTTTAAATTTAGCCCGAGACACATGTGTGTACATCTCCGCCGGCGGTGGGTGTCGGACGGGCTGCGGAATGGGCTGCCTTACAAGCCATTCCGCATTTCGTTCTTTGGGTTCTTTGTGGTGGCTCTTGTCTTCATCTCTCGGAGACAATCTTCAGAGGGAGTGATTCGAAATCACGGACAGGTCATCGTTCCCTGCTTCGAGCCGCTTTCCACCCTTTATCCACCTATTAGTCCTCCCTCCGATGATGTCGTTTATCATTAGTCTAACCCACAATTTCCAGGCCGCTGAGCAGGCAAATGCGTGTATAAATATACACCTATATTTACCACAATTTTCTACACTGTTTTGTGTACCACTCTCTTCCTGTTGACTCAAGATAATTCCTCTACAAAATGTCAAATTTTCCTCACAAAACGCCCACGACGCACTCCAGCCCGGCCGACCAGGCCACGGCGAAGGGGACGTTCCCCGAGATCGTTAGTTAAGTTAGTAGGTGGCATAACGAAGTCGGGCAGGTGAGCAGAACCACCGACCACGCCCACCACTCCGCCCGCCCGCCCGCACGCCGACAAGGCGAACAATTTGTCAATGAATGTTTGGATATCCGAGGGCAGGGGGTTGATTGGGAAGGAGGCCAGTGCCACGCCCAATGCGGCTGGGCACTGTGGAAAAAAAGGACCAATGTCGCAGGACCCTTTCCCAGAAATAGTACTCCAGCCTGGGAAACTTTCTCTCTCTGTAGCGTCTTACGTGTTGCTGGGCTTTCGTTTCGAAACAAAAACAAAACGCAAACAAGGACACGGGCGGGGCGATCGATGGTTCCTGTGGGGGCGTGGCTGCTCAAGAGGTTGCCCAAAACACGAACTGCTTAATTTGGTCGCTCGGGCACTTAAAAAGCATTTAGGGCACAGTGAGGTCTCCCCAAACCAGCCCACTCTGGAGAATATGATTCCATGGAACGCATTCCCAATGTTTTGGGAGAAATGCTTCGAAAATAGTTGCAGGGATCAGCCCCAAGCCCTATCGATCGAGGCTCTGGATCCAGCTCGAGAGGCGAGGTCGTCGGGGCTCACTTGGCACTACACACTGGCAATTTGATTCGCATTCGCGGGGAGAGCCGTATAATTATAATTGCTGATAAATGCCGCTCACTAATAAACACCCCGCAGGAAGGGGATAGGGGATAGGGGATCGGGGATCGGGATGGACTCGGATCGGGACGTGTGACGCTAATGACACTTGGCTCCATCGCCGGGCTTCGCCTGCCCGTCGACGAAAAATGAAATGATTTGTGTGAGAGATTGCATGCCGCGCAGTGATTTGTGATTTGTGTGCTGAGAAATGCAGTTTTAAACGGCGCGGACTGCGAAACTGGCAGCTTGATAAGCCGCCACTGTCATCAGCAGCATACGGCTCGTGATAGCTCTATTAATGGCACGCCACCATCGGCTGGCTGTCCCTCTCCTCCGGCATGCGCTCGCGGGTCCCTTCCGCGGATGCAGAAATGAATGCGAAAATAATGAATAATAAAAGTCGGGAGTACATGGCTTTTAATGTTTCCTTGAGAATATAAAAATGGCACCGAGGTTAACAAAAGCCAGAAATTAAAAAATAACTTATCTCTCCTCTGCTTCTGTTTCTGTCTCTGTCCCGGTCTGCCCCTCGATTGCTGTCTCTATCGCCGGCTTATCACTTGATGGCTTGAATGCCCGTCCGGCTGAGTCTAATTTATGCAACCGCCAGTGTGGCAGATCCATAACTATATTACGACGATAAGTGTAAAGCCAGACAAATTTTAAGTCAAAAGCGACCACCCATGAAACACGATTCCCCAGCGAGAGAGATGGCCATACTGCAGCCGAAAGAAACAGCACCAGCCACAGCGAGGAAGTTTGCACTTCTTGTGGAGTTCGGAAACAACCCTCCTGCTGGAAACCTTTTTGGTGTCGCTTGTTTGTCAACTCCCCGCGACCTTCCGCCTCGTCCTTATTGTCGTCGACTCCCAAAAAAACCCATCCGATGCTGGTGTTGATGATTCCGTTGATTCCGGGGGTTACTGCCGATTCCGAGGGAAATTCGATGCGCATTCTATTCATTGGCGTGTCGGCCCAGAAATATGATAATGCGAAATAAAAAAAGCAACAGTCAGTTCGTAAATTTTCATTGTAAAATAGGAACAAGTTCGCCGCTCTGTTCGTCCTGTTTTTTTTTAGGGGATGAAGATGTATTGCCTTTTGTGCCATTTGACGTAATGTTACATAAGCTCTTCTCTGACGTTACTCCCCTTCTACCTCCTCCCTTCTCTGTCCTCATTATAAAACATCGCATTTCTGTTTCAATTTTTACGAGTGCGAAGTGCGATTCCCAAACGTGCAGCAGCTGGTCCTGGGATTTCGGGGTTCAAGGATTCGGGAGAGATACACCCGAACAGATATGGGCAATTTCTGCCAGCCAGCCCTTCACTTTTTCATTTCGCTCTTGATAATGCGTACAATTTTAATTTCAATCGGCGAGTTCCTGTCAGAGTTGTGACAAAAGAGTTAAAAGTTGTGGGAATGATGGATCTGCAGATGCTGGCGAGGTGTGAATGGAGATCGATCTAAATGGGTTTATCAGGGGCTGCGTTATGAATTCTAATAATTGTCTAATGACTGTCCAAGTTGGGTGTGAGAAAACAACAAGAAAGAGATCTGCTTTTTATTGTCCAAAATATTTTAAAGAATTGTTGAGTTTACATAAACCAGCGCCCGATTCCTCATTTTCCCATACAAAAACCATACAAAATTAAAGAGGGAGGAACGTGGCCTACTACTGGGAACTGGGGAAATGCTTTCACATCACAAAAGACAGGGAAACTCCCAGCAAAGAGAGTCCCTGAGAAAAACTGTCAACGCCGAGGGGCCTGGCCGGAGTAAATGGAAATTGTCTAATTGTGCGTGGTAAGATAACAAACAGAGCCAGAGCTTCCTGTTATTGTTCTTCCTCCGGCACATTTCGTCAATGTAAATAAGCTAGAACAACAACTCCAGCAGATAATCGCCTTAGTTGGCAATACAAAAAGTGCACTTCACACAAGGTCAAGGGACAGGGGACAGGGGACGGGGACAAGGGAGGAGGGCCGGATTTAAATGCCGCAGTGACAAAAACAAGCTGCCACACATCCCTCCCGGCTTGTTGGGAAATGTTTTAAAACTGTAACAATTGGCAATTGTGTGGGTCTTGCGGCTTGACGAACTTCCCGAGCGGAAAGGATAACAGGCCAGGATAACCCCCATGAAAGTTAATTTACGTCACGCAGCATTTTCAATCAATGTCAGCGGAGGAAGGTGGAAGGTGGAGGGCTGAGCGGACTAGGGATAGGAAAAAGCAACCCCTTTCGCCTCGGGCGACCGCCCGCCGCTTCTGTTTATTTTCGTTTCCAATTTTATTTCCCTGACCCGGGGATTGATCTCGATTTGATTTGCATTTAAGCGCGACACTTGACGAGTTGCCGTGTAAATAAACAACAGAATTATGCTCCGGCATCTTCTGGCTCTTTATCGGGGCATTAACATCGGGCATTAGCTCATCATCCTGAAATATGTTTCTGGCCACTTAGGAGTGGCTGGGTTTGATGAGGGTGATTCACAATTAAAGAGTCTGCTCGTCTGCGGCTGTCAGTTGCAGTTTCGTTCCTATTGCTGGGCTAACACCTAGCTCAGAGTTCTTTAATTATGGTTGAAAGAAGTATCTTTAAGGCCCCGACCTCTCCGCACAATTTCGGGACCCGCAAGGATGCAATATTTCGTTTTCGTTCCTTTTCATTGTGCGCTCTCTCGGCATGAAATTCCTGTCAAAATTGATAAAAATCACATTTTCCATTTGAATAACATTTTACGAATTCGTGCATAAAATTACGACAGAAAAATATTCACCCCCTCTCGGCGCTCTTCGGGTCTTCGGGCTCTCCGGGCTGCCAGAGTCCTTTTGCAGTGGAATTCCTGCAGCTCGAGGAAAATTCCTTGGTAACCACATGGTCGGGGCAGGGGCGGTGGCCCTCCCGTTGCCTTGTCTACTTAAAATGTGGAAAATATCTATTTGCTACGCCAGAAAAACGCGACGCAAATTTCCCCCAGAAGTGGCAGGACAGACGAGACAGGGCTTGCCATTTTCTTATCGCAGCAGCCGCCGCAGAAAATGTACAAAATTAACGTCGAAATTATTCGGCCGTAGATAATGTTCGTTGAGTGCGCAACTTGAACTATGCCGAAGTTTAATTTGCCTACAAAGTCAAGCGGCCTTCAGATAAATCAATCAAAAGGGCGCTCGCAAACCACCCATTAAAATAGATACAACGTTCGGCGAGCTTTAAAGTTTTCGGAACGCCCCGTACTTTTTCTCCCAACACCCAGAGGTATTAGCACCCATCCATCTCGCACTTTGTAGTACATTAGTTGGACTTTAGGTAACTTACGCAGCGTCCTGGTTCTCCCAGCACGACGAAACTGCATCATCACCTTGGACTTGGCCGCCTCCTCCTCACCTCTACCCATTTTTGGAGAGCCGGCGACGAGTGCCCCAAAGTGTATTTTTCGAGTACTGTTTTGGCCAGGTCTTTTGTTTTTTTCGCTGCCGCCGCACAAACAAAGGGGAAAACAACGCACTCGCCGCTCGCTTCGAGAAAAAAAAAACACGGAAAACAAAATAATATTTTTGCCTATCACCATAAATAATTCACCTGCGCCCCCCAGCCCCCGCAGCCAGCGCTCTCTCCCCGCTCGAGATCTTCAAAAAGAAGCGCCAAGTGCAAAGTCAATCGCACTCGAGAAAATATTGAAAAGGCAGCAACAAAAATACTAAAAACACACATAAAACTCTCTTCAGGCTGCAGACTGAAGTGGAGTTTGGAGTGGAGTTCGGAGTGGAGTTCGGAGTGGAGTCCACATAGCCCGGGGAGCCCAGATTCGAGAGATCCCCGAGATCAGAGCTCCAAGACAGGCAGTCTAGGGCCCACAGCCGCCACAACCGCCGTCCGAGGGCTGTTCCTATGAAGAGTCATGAGTTGTCGTGGTTGTTGTTGCTGTTGCTGTAACTCTTTTGTCAAGTTGTTGTACGATTACGCGGCAAGCTTTGGCGGCACTCGAAACTGAGGCAAACAACATAATCAGAGAGGGAGACGGCCGCCTCTCGAGGTGTGAAGTGTGTAACACATTCAATAGGGATTAAGGCGATCGGAATCTGGCTAGGATCGGGTTCAGTCACTGTTGTCGATCAGTTAGTTAAAATACGAAACAAAGTCGGCACTTACCAGGGTCTGATGTATCTAGGGCAGGTGGCTGCTGTGAGAGTGGACCGGGAGTACTACCAGCGCCCGGCGATCGGGCGTCGTCGTTCATGGCCCCGCCATAGGACAGCGAAGAACTCGGCGGCCGCTGAAAGTGATAAGAAGAGTATGATATAAGATTTGGCATTCAAATTTCAGAAGAGGGTATTGGGATGTGGCATGCGTTGGCTGTTTGTTAGAATTGATTGCGACTGGGTTATAAACGTCGCTTTAAATTGACACGCCCGGCCTTTAGGAGAGCGGGCCTGGCCAGACATGGCCAATGCCAAAGGCAGACATTGTCAGCAGCGTGTCTTGTCCGGATTCTTCCGCCTCCTGGCCGGGCAACTCCCCCCGACTGTCTGCACGACTGTCAAGTTGTCAAAAGTGCCACGGCCCGGCCATATTGTGGGCAAACAAATGTTCGAGATTGTCGTGGCCTAGGCCTAGAACGAAACACAAACCAAAACCGACAAGCCGGCTAGACAACATCGTGTGCAAAAATAAATATAGATATATGTACATATATACGGAGGTAACTCATATATAAGTTATCAAATTAATATGCAGCGACTGGCTCTGGCGATCTGGCCGTCTTCTAACTAGGAGTACGGCTCTCCAGCTCCAGCTCCAGCTCCATCATCATCAACATCGTCATCGTCATCGCCATGGCCATCGCCATCGCCATCGTCTTTGGCCAAGAAAAACGGGCAACAACAACCTGCGACATCGACGGCATATTAAGCGCTTCTAAAAAAAACTTATGCAGAAACCAAAAATGTCAACGTCCAGGCAGTCCAGTCCGGGCAATCGAAATCGATCGCCGGCAAGAGCAATTTAAATTCTGCTAATAACAAAAATATATACACATTAATTTCGTGCACGTGCACTGAGCGGTGCGGTGAGCGGTGAGCTACAATTTTTAGCCATAAAGTTATTATTTTCCCAAGCTCGTAAAAATTCTTGGCTTTCGAATACAATGAAACACATTTGGGTTTTTGAAGTTCATTTGGCATTCGGGGCACACAAATCATGTGTTTTCGCTAAATATTTGTATAATCGCATATTAATAGCGCCCTGCTATAGACAATTTGTGGCTTGTTGCGTTTAATTGTTATGGCCGCACATTTTTGATTTGTTGGCCGAATAAAATTGACGAGTGGGAGTCCGGGAAGAGGCAATGAACTATGACAGAGAGGGACTCACTAGTGTGGCTTAGTCGGGCTGTCTAGGACTTGCCTGCTTTCCATTTCAAACACACACAAATCTATTAATAATTAGACAACACTGTCTGCATTTTAAACGAAGCCCCGGGCCCTTCCAGATAAGTTTTATGAGCCATAAGGTGTCTCTTGATAGTGGCATAAACAATTTCCAGCCATAAACGGACCTGCAATTGTAGCAATTGTCGTTGCTTTTATGGCAACACTGACAAAGACAAAGCCATGGCTTAGACCGCAGGCTAATTTAATTAGCCATTTAATTAGCCAGTCGAAATCAAATAAAATGGCTATAAAAGGGAGATATGCCGGTGAAATCGGATAGGCTTGACGGTATCTCGGGAAGATCTTCCGAACTTGTTCGCATCTTTCACACTTGCCGCACACTTTGCCCGGTTTTTGTTACCACTCTTGGCCTGTTGGCTGTTTGGCTTAACTTCTTTTTTTGACGGCTTTTGAAGCGTTTGAAAGCGTATTGGGTTACTGGGAGCTGAGAACCGGGATCTGGGAACTGGGAACACGCCCGAGGAGTGTTGGCCGAAATGAGGAGCCATGAGGACGATCCACTGATGCGTGCATTAATTACTTTTTCAATTAGCCAGTGGCCCGCGCTCCACACAAATTAAGCTATCGAATTCCTCTTGCATGTCCTGCGACAATTATTAACAGGATATCGGTTTTATTCAAATGATGAGTCTCCAAGCTGGGGACTGCTTTTAATATTAATGAAAGCGAATCGAGCGCTAAGGCGGGTCGGGGGACTCCCCTGGCCACCTAACCACCTAACCGCCTAACCATCTAACCCCAATTCCATTTCCACGTCACGTAATCGTGAAAACTTTTTCACTTTTTTCGTTATATTCCGGGGGAGCGCCCTGGGCCCGTTGGGTGCATTAAAATGATCAAGAAACAATTTTCGTTTACCTGCCGCAGCTAAATTATTTATTTAATGCCCTCTCCCGGGCCTCCCATCGCCCCAGTCCCAGTCCCATTCCCAGCCCCAGCCCCATCGTCGTCTTGCTAAATTTTTGATGATATCTGGAGCAGAGGAGCGACAATTGGGCGGGCTCAGAATGAGTAGATGGGCGGCCGAGATCCGAGTGCCGGGACAACAACAACCGCAAATTTCTAGGGCCAAGTGAGTCGTAAAAAAGTTACGACCAAAACCATCAAACTTGGCACTGAAAGAAACTCTTTTGAAATTTTACGATAATAACGTATTACATTCAAACGCTCGTTGGGGGTTTTTTTGTCTGTTCTCCAAACACTCTAGCCAAGAACTTCTGCCAATTGTTTTCGAGTCACTTCATTACGACGGCGGCAAGTTGGACTTGCGGTCAGTCCGGAAACTTTCCAAGTGACTAGGCTAAGTCGGCTCAGCCGGGAGATAATTGCTAGTGCTGGGTGGGTGGCTGCTCAAACAGTATCGACGCGTGTCGGTCGGGGTTCCACCCAAAAGTCAAAACATGCAATTTCCACCGAACCCTATAATTTGGCAGCGAAGAGAAATCTTGTCACAGCTCCTGGCAGGGCTAATCACCACAATCAACAAGGCTTCGGCGGCCCTCGAGCGGGCCGGCCTGCTCGCTGCGAAAACTACGGCAAAACAATCAAATTACGGCCGTAACTCGGTTTGCGGCGTGGGAAGATTTCTGCCGGTAGGGGCGTGGCTCTGGCAGGGATTTCTCGCCGCCATCCCCCTTTATCCCTAATTGCCCGGCGGCATAAGTCCTGCGCTTGACATTCGGGAGAGGGTTCTGGGGGTAAGCCTAGCCCGCGGCTCTGATCCGGAGTTTCAGGCCGAATCCGAGTCCGGGATTAGGTCTGGTATTCGGGCTCATCTTTACTTGGTACTTTTGTTTCTCACTGCAGCCTGCCCTATTATTTTCCAGCGCTTGTTTGTTTTCGGAAGGGCCTGGTCCAAGTGGACGTGAAACATATTTTTCTATTTGTCGGCAAACACTCTCCGAACAAATCCTCGCCCTCTAGCCGGCACATCCTTAGAACAAATAATTAAATCCTTTTTACACGGCCCTGCGAATAAAAGTTTTCCGTGCGGTTTCTGGTTTCGCAGGATTTCCAGGCGCTGCGCCTGGATGTGGAAAAGTGAGTGGCAGTGAGTGGAAGTTCTGAACCCCAGTGCTCAGGCCTCAGTTCTGAATCCTCAGGAATCCCCAGTCCCCAGTCGTCAGGCCTCAGTCCTTACAACAATCCCTCCCGGCTGTTTGTTTTGATGGATTTGCTGCTTCACAAAAGCTTTTGTTTGTCTGTTTGTGTCATGTTTGTTGTTTTGGCTTTGGTTCGGATTGGGTTGGTTTGGTTTCGGCTTTGGCTTAGGCTGGGGTTTGGGTTCGGGTTGGGTTGGGTTTCGCTTTTAGCCAAGAATCCTTGGGCGTTGGATTTCTGTTGGCATTCTGCTTAATTAACGGTATATAGCCAGCCACCCCGTCCGCTACTAGTGCCACTTGAGCAGCAGCTGCCTCTGCTGGCTGCTCCACCCTTGCTGGCTGCCACAGGCCGGCTCCCAGTTCGCGGCGAAGCACCCCCTCAGCTGTTGCCACCTTTTGTGTATTTAATTGCGCGCATGGCATTTAATTGTTTTTCAAATTTGCTCGAGTTGTAAAGCGTTCATATGTGTGTCTGAGAGCCATTTTGTCGGTGGATGCGAGGGTTGGATTCTGAATTTTTAATTAAAGCCGCCGGAGGAGGTGCAAACTCCTTGGCGTAAGCCCGAACAATTCAATATGGCTGACTGCCGTCCCCCGACCCCTGGGCGGCCCCCGACTTATGGCAGGCAAATTGCTCGCCTGGAAATATGCACAGACACACGCCCATACATGAGGTATAATTTCAATCAAATGGCAAGTTAATTACACACAATTATTCCCCAAACACCGTCAGACAAAGGGCTTTAAGAGCTCTTTAGTTGTCGCCCGAGGCGAGGAGGAGGCTCAAGTTTTAAGAAATTGGTAAATAAATAGAACTTTAGGCAGGGCTTCGCTAGACTTGTCTTGAAACAGGCCCCAGAATGGCCGTTAAATGAATTTAAACTCTGGCCAAATAGTCCATCGGCTTGTTATCTTGTTGGGAATTTTGGGGAGCGTCATCAGCTATCAGTTTCCAAATTAGACATCAATAATTGGGTTCGACTGGGCTGCTATCATATCTAAAGAATGTCCAGCCGCGACAAGTTAATTTTCGCTTCGTATTCGGGCTCGAGTGGAACCTTTAATTTCATGTCGAAACACTTGACATAATTAAACTAAACCGAATTTGTTGTTCTTTGGATACATTACTCATACGCCGGGTTGCAGCCAGCCGCCTTGTGACCGCCCGGCAAACCATTATCTAACCGCGAGTGCTGAACGGGAAAATCTTGGCTTCCTATCAGCCAGCACCTCAGCCCGCACTTACAGTTCGGTTCAGTTCCAGCAGCAACAATAAAGAATGAACGAATACAGGTCTGTGATTAAATATTTATAATCTGATAAAGGCGCAGGCACCAGCCTGGCAGCGTACGTAAGAAATTTGGAAATCTTAGGCAAACAACGAAATTAGTATTTTGATAATAAAAAGAAATTCACAAGCTACCTGAAGAAACTACTCCAGAATTAGGCAAACACACAGAGTCAGTGAGGTAGAATAATAAATAGATAAGGCTGTGGCTCTATCAACTTATCATTTGTTTGCCTTTGTTATTATGTTACACAAACAAAATAGTGGAAAAAAGCAGGCCTCAGAAACAGGCGGAAGAGCGAAAGCGGTGGGGGACACATCTACGTATAAGCGGGGGGGAAAATGCCCAGAAAGTGGAGCTGTGCGAACGGAAATGGAGCAAATGGAGCTGCACGCGATTTTGCATTCGAGATCGGGTTTATCTGCTCCACAAATCTCGGAGCTATCAATTTGAACTTTTCGCTCACACACTGCCAGTGCCAGAGATTATAGCCGGAGAACTTTGGACTCTAGTTTATATTTTTTCCTTTTAATTTGCACTTGAGTGCATTTCCCGACTGCAGCTATGGCTATGGCTATGGCTATGGCTGCCATGCAAATAAGATAATTATTCAAATGGCATGTTTCACACAATTCCAACACAAATTCCTGAGCCAGCAGGCAAATCACGAAAGGCAATGGAATCATTTTCAGGCGAAGCCCGATTTCCGAGCCCGGCGCGGAGCGGCGAGAGATATCAAGATAGCAACATGCAAATGCTGCGATGATCGCGAGAAATAGATTTGCATAAGAGCTCCTTCCAGAGACGCGCGGACTGCGGCTCTGCAGACTGTAGACTGCAGCTTGCATGTGAGAACATTAATCGTGTAATTAATTTGATGCATGTGTATGCAAAGTAATTTCATGTAAACTGTCACCCCCCTGCCCCAGTCGCAGGCCCTGTCCTTCTCCTCTCGTGGCGTGCTTGAAATCCAGCGGAAAGGAAAGCCAGCCCAAAAAAGAAGAAACACCCCAAAGACCCCAGAGACAGACAGTGTCAAATAGATTCCGCAAGCCGATAGAGACAACAACCTGGGGCCTGGAGATTAGCCAACAAGCCAACAAGACATCGGACTGGGACAGGATCCCGATTCCGATTCCGATCCCAAAGCGGACATTTCGCGGACGTTTCCCTGTCAGCGAAATCCAGCCAAGAGCGAGAGATTTCATAGATTGCACTTCCCGCCAACCGAAGACAAACAACTGAAGGTGTTGGCCAACTTAGTCGGCCGATAAGCTGACAGCTGAAATTAGCCTGGCTAGAGGAAACATGGCCAGAGACGAGGCATTACAAGGATTTGTCGCTGTCTGGCGAGTCATGCCTGGGACTCCAAAAAAAAAAAAATAACTGAAATAGTCGTTGCGGCACCCCGAAAAGCGCCCCGTCACTCCGCCGGGCCGAATAATACGAAGTTCATACAGTATTATTGATATGAGCACACTGATAAATGGCCCAGAGTGACTCAAATGTAGATCAAAGATTCGCGCGAGCTACGCATTCCACACAAGTCCCCCTCCACCTGGGCCCTCCTTCAAAGGGAGGAAAGTACACCGAAAAACGATGTTTAATTTCAAATTTTAAAGAATCATATTCCACGAGTCCGTCCCTCGTGCTATTCCGTATCGACCATCTTTTAAATGTGACGCTGAACAACCAGATACAAAAGTAGTTGCTATTGTGTTTTTCTTGCAGTGTTCTGAACGCTCTCCAAAACAATCTTGTTTCCGAATTACAGCAGCGTCATCTTTGCCGCGAACTTCAGCACGGCGCTTTGAGTTCTCTGTATTATTTCATTCTTTTTCCCTTTCGAGGAGACGGGCGGCCGACTCTTTAAAAGCCTGGCCAAAAAAGTGTCGCATCATGGCCAGTGCGAGCAGCAGACTGGAAGACGTCGCCATGGCCATGACTGGCACAAGTTCCGCCCCTCGACTCTGAACTCTCATTTCCATTCCCCAGTACCCAGTACCCAGTACCAGTCCCATTCCCATTCCCACTACCATTCCGATGGTTTCCCCCGAAAAGCCTCTCCAGAGCAGAGTGCTTAAAGGTTGAATCATTCCGGCCACTGCCAAATCAATTAGACCTGGTCGTGAGCCTCACTTTTCGGCCATTACTCGCCGCTCGCGAGCTGAGGCTCGGCTCCGCTGAGGGCCATAAAAATTAGAAAATTTGATTATTGCAACACGAAACGTTGCCCGAGATTCACTTTACCTCGTTGTTTTGGGGCGTGCTTTTGCGGGTGGGGGTCGGGGTCGGGGTCGGGGTGGGCCAAAGACGTCCCACAGGGCAGGACCATTTGCATATTATCGTGGTTGGCGGGCAAAGATGCGATGCTCTCTACCAAAAATTTCATTACCCTAACCAGAGCCAGGTCAGAGCTGGAAAAAAGGCGCACAAACCGAAGGCAGTAGCGATGAGTTTAAATGAGTTTATTACATCTTTTGGCGCCATTTACAGCATTTAGCCGGGGTGTTCCAAAAACAAAAAACAGTTACCAGAGCCAGGAAAGGGGTGCAGCTGTGCGGTAATGAAATTTCCATAGATTTGCATAAAATGAGCCCCCAGAGCGACTCGAGTCAGTCAGAGCACCAGACTCGCCAGAGTCAGCAGTCAGCAGTCGGCAGTCGGAGATGCCCTAAATTAGATAATGTCTAAATTGGATTTAAAACACGCATTTTGCGGGTTTCCAACGGTAGCACACCATCACCCATCGAAGACCCATCGAGACAACATCAAAATATCATTAGAAGGCTGTGCTTTTTTCCATCTCTCCACCATTCACCATTTGAAGGGTTGCTGGCCGAGTGGGACTCTGATTTTTATGCAAATGCCTCTGCTGGTTGCCGGTTGGCATGAAATTTGATTTCCCATTTACCCATTTTCAGGTTCCAGGGGAACAGGTGCCGGCCTGGGTGCAGTTTTGTCTCTAAGCCGATTATAAATTGTAATTAAATTAGGCTGGAGGAACAGATAGCAGACGGCAGGGCAGACGGTGAAAAAGGCTCCGTTTAGTGCAAGTCCATTAAGTATTTAGTCGGCAACTCGGGCGACATTCTTGGGGTCATTTGGCCAGGCCAATAAATCCTGGTGCTGCCCACGTTGTCACTCCGTCATTTGCATGCAGCGTCATGTTAGCGGCCATTACACAAACACCGCGCCCCCTGACATGCACTGGGACGAGTTCATAAACTTTCGTTCCATTCTGGGCCCTCTCGTGGCTTTTGCCTTTCAGCTTTCAGTGTGTGCGGAGATTGCGTGGCATTTTTCGCATATTTCTGCTGCACATTTCGTGCAAAACTTAATTATATTAACTGAGTTATTTGCGGCATTTGGCGCGCTCGAAAAAAACCCTCATGTGGCCTTTGCAGGTGATGGCTGGCTGGCTGACTGGCTGGTTGCTTGAACGACAAAAATTATGACAACTTAACTTGACTAACTGGTGTGGCGCGGAAAAGAGATGCAGATAGTTGTTCGCACCTAAATGGCCAGAATGACGGACGGAAAGTGTCCAGTCCAGACGGTCGGACGGAGGGAGGCAGACCGGCAAACCGGCAATCAACAACATAATTAAAGACAACAAATGCTCATGTATCTCCTGGCTTCTCCGAAGCGATCCTCGCCTGCTCTGCAGTCTGCTGCGCTTTCTGTGGTATGCAACGAGCTGCAATTAAAAATCAATAAAATGCGTGATTTTTGCAATTTCTGCGCGCTGCCATTGCAATTTGTAATTGCCATAATTAAAATGTTGGCCAGGCCAAAACCAAAAGGCTAACTGATCCCCTTTCTCCGGCTGCGGCTCCGGCTCCGGCTTTTCTCCTAATCAAATTTTCACCTAAAACACAAAACCCTGAAACCACCAGGAGTCACATGGCAATGAGATGCAATTAAATGCGTTTTCAAACAATTTCACTTTGGCGAAACGAGGGTTGTACTCTACATCCACTCCGGGAATCCACCCCGGCGCAGAAATCCTGACAAAATCAGGCAATCAATCACAGGACCTCCGCATAACTCACCCTCGTCTGCGTTTTTTGGGCAAGGGGCGCAACAAATCGGATTAACTCCGCCAGACTGTACCCGAAGTCCACGCAGGCGCAGGGCAGCCTCGAGGATGCGCCCAACATGAGTCCTGATTCCTTAACTCTATATCCTATTGCCCTCCCATTCGCTCCTTCGGCTCTGGTCTCGGTTGCAGGGGTAGCTGGGCTCTGAATCGAACAATTAACTTTTTTGTTGAGGTTTTTTCGTTGTTCTGCGGGGCGTGTCCGCCATCCCTAAAAACCAGAAACCCCGAATCCCGAAAGGAGCAATCACTGCGAGATCGGAATCTCGTCTCCAGCTGCGCTTTCGATCGCTTGCCAACACTGGCATATGCCACAAAAAATGAGAGGGGACTAGGAACGATCACGTGGCCGTGTCACTTTCCTGTCAAAATAATCATTATCGATGGTCCACGATGGCTGATAAGAAGAGATCGCGATGGGAGGACCGCTGTCTGACTGGGCTGGAAATTGAGTTTTCCGGAGGTTGCTAGGCGGAGATGACTTTCGACGGGGATCGAACTAATGAATCACTGAAGGAAATTGGGTTTCTTGACAATACAAAGTGAAAAGCTGCAAGTTCAGGACTCCTGCCGTTTTCGACGAGTGTAGGAGAGTCTTTTGATCACTGCCTTGCCTGCTCGCTCCACTCGCCGCCTCTGCCCACAGTCAATTGAAATTCTACGCATTCCAACAAACAAATGCAGGCGCACCGCCACAGACGCAGCTAGAAAAACCCACGGATACACAGATAGAGGCTCAGATACAGATACAGACAGTTGCATATATAGAATTCTCAATTGCTTTCGCATCATTACGTCTGCGAACAATTTATTTTTATAAAACGAAGCGACCGCCACCAGCCCGAAGTTGGCGTCATCATCATCTGTACTCGCTTTTCCCTGCATTTTCCTGCAACAGCAACAGCAACAGCAACAAAAACAACAATCACGTTCAAAAGTGCTGGGGAAAATTGAAGAAAAATACTGAGGCATGAAAGCGGCGTAAAGAAATCAAATAAATTTTATTGTATAGAAGCGCAACAGCAACACCATCAGCAACAACCAGAAAGCCAAGCAAAACAATCATTGAGCCTGCTAGGCCGTAAATAGTTTACAGTTCTCTGCGGTTGCTCACACTTTCCTTAGCCCGCTGCAATCGATCGCAAAATTTCCCCCGCTTTCCTCGCCTTTCTCTCTTTTTCCTGGCTTTTTTGGTTTTTTTGTTGTATTGTAAACAATTCTGTTGGCGGCTGGCGGCTGGTGGCTGGTGGCTGGTGGCTGGCGGCCACATCATCATCATCATCCTCGAGATCATCAGCAGCCCGGCCTAGCTAAATGGGTGTTGAGTGCAAAGTGTTTGTATTGCCTCCCTGCCCCCTCGACCCTCTCCCGGCCACGATCGAGTGCAATATGGCGCGATCTCAATACTGCATTAGAATTCGAAACAGAATCGGAATAGGAATCTCTGGCCCGACCGTGTTAAACGCTCGATATTTTGGGGTACATGCTTGTGGCACTCGGTTTGGTGACCCAAAAGGATCTGAATTCTTTCTCTAAACTACTCATCAGCTTTCTAGCACAGATCATAGATGGAATAAAGTAGTATCCCTAGAGTGCGGTGGTATTTGGGAGGCTGTAATCCCTTTTTTGTAATTACGGTTTGGTTAAATTATTTCTCTTAATTGTCTTTCTTATAATATGGGTCTGTTGCATCACAAATTTCGTTCATTTGGGGCTCAGGTCTGATTTCTTTTCGGTTCGCAGCGGGAGATGCATCTTTTGTGAGCGGTTGCTGCTGCTGCTTCTCGATCGCTTTGTGTGTCTTTTTAATTTTATGTCTGGCCTTGTGCAAGGGGGGTAGTAATGGTAGTGGCGGTGTGGGGGAAGCCGACTTTTGGAGCTGACACTAAAAATACAATTTTAAAATACGAAAACGAAAGATTCGAAATCAAAGTGAAGCCAAAAAGAAATCATACAAAGGCCATGGTCAACGGACAGAAAAAGCCAAGCAGACTCTCGTTGTCGTTTTTTAAGATTTTTCATAATTTTTGCGCGCCCTGACCACAAAAAGGCTGCAACAACAGCAAGGCCCAGGCAACGACCACCATGTTAACGACTCTGGGCGCAGCTTTAACTCCGGCCCGGCCTGGCCCGGCATCATCATCATCATCGCGGCTCCCCCGCCGCTCCCGGGCGCTGCCCCTCGCACCCGGACTATATAGTACATTGTCTGGCGGATCGTTTTCTCAACTTAACGTAAAAGTTTCATTTTCGATGCCTTTGCAGGCCGGCGAAATGAGACTTTGTCCAGAAAACGAACCTCGCGACGACCTGCAACAAATGGGTTTTTTCCTGGCTTCTTCCGCTCCACCTGCCCTCGCCCACCGCGCCCTCCCTCTCTGATGATTTTTGAATTGATTTGTGTTGTTAAATATTAAATTCTTATAAGTCATTTGCACTCGACTGGGGTCTGGGTTCTGGGGTTTGGGGTTTGGGCTTGGGGCTTGGGGTCTGGGGCCCGGAGCTCTCGAATCTCGAATCGCCGGGCTTGGGAGCTTTGTGTGGCTCCAAAATGACAGACAAGACAGCTCCCCCACCCCCACTCGCACCTCCCCTCGTGCCCACATATATCATTTACACTCCAGCCAGATCGCAGCTCCGAGGAGCACTGGCAATTGGAAACGGAATCGAATTCTCGAATTCGAGCTCAGACATTCAGTCAGTTCACAGCGGTCGGTCGGCCAAAAATGGCAACGGGGCAGCATCGCGTATACCTCAGATACACCACAGACACACACGCTTGTACTCCCTTGCTCATACCCCCGCCGCTGGCTTTCTGGGAGGGGCTGCTAGGTGGGGAGCCCGCTGGCTCAAGCTGAAATTATATTTTCAAGGTGTTCTCTTGCACATCGCTGGGTGCCTTAATTTTGTTCGTATTTTTATAATTTTAATTAACATTGCTGGGGTGCTTGGGCTTGGAACTCGATTTCGGAGCAGATGCATCTAGTATAGCTCAGGCAGACCTGATAGATGCCACTTTGATTGCCTGTTTTATGCTTTTATTGATATTTCTCAGTGTGGAGAATCGAAAGCCTGCCTCCCCCTTTCTTCTGGGAGAAAGGACGCGGAGAAAGAGGCCACAGGGAGGAGGGGGTCTCGAAACATTCAATAAACACTCACGCAGTGCACAAAATGGACTTTAAACAAGTGCCACATGAAGGCTGGAAATTTATATGGGGAGCTTTAAGTAAGTCTCCAGCTGCTGATGTTGCTGTTGCTGTTGCTGTGGCTGCTGCCTTCCGTCTCCTTCTTTCTCCGGCCGTCTTCTCCTTTGCTTTCTTCTGGCTCGTTTCGGTTGCATTCATTACAAGCGAGCCAAAGGTTAACATGCAACGAACGAACCGAGGAGCAACAGCAACAACTGCTGCTAAAAAGCTTAAATTTCACAACACGCTTCGGAACCAGAAACAACACTACAGCAGCAACATCCACAGCACCAGCAAGAGCAACAACAACAACTCAAAAGCGACAGACAGACAAACACACAGCATCAACATCAACGGTCGTTGTCGTTGTCGTTGTCGTCTCCGCCGTCTCTCAACTTTTGCGTTTGAGCATTTAAGTGCCAATTAATAACAATTTTTATGAACCGAAGAAATAGTTGACAACACGGCATGGCCGCCTCGCATCGCATCATTTTTTCACTCCGTCTGCTGATGAGCGTTGCATGCAACAAGCAACATGCAACATGAGTCCGAGTCCGACTCCGGCTCTGGCTCAGGCACTGAGCAGCGGAGAAGCGGAGTCTCGGCCTGGCCAGCCAAGCTTCATTTGGAAACACATAATATTGTGCACTTTATGGACAATTATTATATAAGTTTTATTAGCTAAGCGTCAGAAGTGGGCAGAGCCGGAGGCAGAATCTTAATTAATTTGTGATTTTTCTGCCCCAGCCACTGAGCTTGATGGAGGATCAGCAGAGCTGTGCTTCTTAGCTGCAATCTGCAATCGATTCAGGAAGAACAGGATTAAAGATGGAATACTGCCGTTGCTGGATGGAGAAGTGCTTCCAGCAAATGAGAACCAAATGCCAGAAACCGAAAATGGAACAAAAAGTAAACATCTTGGCATTACTTGGCAAGTTTTAAAAGCCTCCCCAAAGAGGCCGCGGTGCAGTTGAGGCCAATCTGACCCGCTTACTGACGGGAACAAGGCGCAAAAAGCCGCGCAGGAAACCCAATAGGCATAAACAGGACATAGGCTGACTTTGAAACATTTGGCGACATTAATATGATTTAATGCGTTAATTAGCGCCCGCCAGCCCAGGCGTTGCTGAGGGTGCGAAACCAGCTACTCGAGGGCATCTGACGCAGGCCTTCGCTCCGCTCACACCGGGTTGGAAACGGGTCGGCCGTATAGCATACTTCTCCGCGAGAAGCTGCTCCGCTTTCAGGAATTCCCCAAATCCCCGGAGCGGATTAGTAGAGCACGGCGGGAAAAGCTGGTGGCTGACTGGTGGGAGGCAGGGGAAGGAGGGCTGCGCCCCCGTGTGCATTGCGTAATTGACGTCAATTTTGTTTTCGCACCGCGCATACAAAAAATAAGAGCAACAACCAAAGGAGAATAACAACCTTGAGGGTTTCGAGTGGGTGAATTCCTCCCTGTCTTTGCCCCAGTCCCAGTCCCTGGGAAACTCAATACCCGGGCGGGGAGAAAATAATTTGCCAAAATATAGAAATTGTGTCGCCGTGCAGAAATATGCAATGGGAAGAGGAGAGATATTGAAATCTCGAGGCCCAAGCCCAATAAACAGGAGCTACGACAATTCCGACATTGCCGGCGCAAGGGTGGCGGCATCATATTTCATTTATTAGCAGCGAGCGTGGCAAGCATTTTTATTTATGCCCCATAATGCCGGGCATATGTGGCCCAAATGGGAATTGCCTGGCTGCCGGGATAAGCCAACTCGAGGCACTCCTCAGTCTCAGGCTGGGAAATGTTACGAGGGCTGAGTGTCTGGCGAGGAAAAGTAGCTTAGAGATTTATTCCATTGAAATTTTTTGTTAAGCTGCACTTTGGAGCTCTCGAAACTTTTTGTTAATTAAATGGAGGACAAGTCAGTCTGTTTAAAAGTATAAAACTTCAAAACTGTTTTCGAAAATGCAAAAAATGAGCCAAGGCAGTGATCTAGATTCTAGAACGAGGACTATGCCTCCCCGGCACGTGCGCTATTAAATATGCAATAAATTATTTTTGCTAGTTTCTGACCGGCCCAGTGCGGAATTTGCTAAGCTGCCTGCAAATTATAGAAAATCCCCAAAGACGCCAAGATATGTGCGGGGATAAGGAAAAAGCCAATGTAAGCAATAAGCAGGAACACCATTATCTAATGCTCGGCGCGCCATTCAGGCATGAAGGCTGGATGCCCCACCTTCTGATTTCGGATTACGGACTTCCTCGTGGAAAACTTCTCGTGGGGCCCGCAATAGTGCGCAGGAAATAAAGCACAAAAAGGCAATAAAAACGGCCTGGCTCCCCCAAGAACAGCTTCAGACTATTTTGTAGATGTCGGCCGCACAGCTTCCGGGCCAATAGAAATGCCAGCACAACAAAGCCGGGAGAGCCACCCTTCCGAAAGTGCCCAAAACTGAGCCTAATGGCCAAGACAAACACACAGACATCTAGGACGAAGACGTCGCCAGCAGCGGACTTAAGTGCAAGTGATTTATGTCCCCGTGGATGTGGGCGAAAGTCGATGGACTGAGTCGTGAGTCCAGGACGAAAATTAGCCAAAAACAGCCAGGAAAAAAGGGCAAAGTTGCAATTGTGGAACAAGAACTATCTGAAGGCTCGATGCAGCTTGTTGGAACATTGTCCTTTGTAGAAGGAACACTTCAGACTGACAAGAAGTAACCCTTCCGCAACCCCAAACCAAATTCAATTAGCAGCGGTCAGTGGCTGCCCTTTTGATATTTGAATCATAGGAACTAGACGCCCTTCAAGCGGGATTCGATTACCGGTTACAAGTGGTCAATACGGGCTAAGCGGGCTTAAGGCGCTCCTCCTCCACTGCGCCCTGTGGTCAGTTGCGTGTTGGTAATTGAAAAGCACTCAATGGGGTCACCCCAGAGCAGATAGGATCAACTGCTGGCTAATCGAGTTTAAAACAAGCGTAAATTGTCCTGGCCTTTCCTTTTGATATTCGAGCGCCCATCAGTGACATTATTTTGCGGTGCAAGTGCAGCGGGTAATTAATGGTAATTGTTCCGAGCCGAGCTGCCCACATAGGGCTTCCCTCCTCGCTCAGGTGGGGAAATGGGATACAAATATAACAATGTGGCTCGTCGCCTGCATTTGCCTAATGACACAAATGTAAGCCCCTCGTGCCCCATAGTCCTCAGTCCCCAGTCGCCGGTCAGCAGCGGACTTTGTATAATTTCCTTGGCCTTTTTCGCTAAGCTCTTAAACCGATTTTCAGCTTACTTGAATGGCTCCGAGATAGAGGAGCGCATTGCAAATATTTCGCAAAAAAATTACAAATAAAATAAAAATGAAACCGAAACGGGGTTCGTTGGAAAAAATGCCTGAGGTCGAGACAAAGAGTTTGTATTTTTTGTTGTCATTTTTACGGCATAAATTTCCATTGAATTGAATCTTTCGGGCCGAGAAAAAAGGCTTGACACAATCAGGTAGAGTATTGCCTCCTGTCGGCCCTTTGAAACAGTTAAGAGCCTTGCAAATTTCATTAAGATTTCAAAAATGTGTTAATGACTTCCTGGAATTGGATAAAAAGTTAGTAGTTTATAAAATGGTTAAAAATTCAACAATATCAGTATATATACAGGACTAGAAATTAACATTGGCGAGTCAAGTTTTCGATATTATGGTTTTATGTTCTTAATCGTATCGAATTCGACAGCCGCCAGGCGGGATGTCTCTTCACGCGACCGGCAAGGTATCGCATTCAACGCTTTCGAGCAATTCCCCGGGGCAGGACCAAATTCTGACCAAGAATTTCTGCTCCCCAAAAAGTCCCCAAAAACTAACAAAAAACATAAAAGAGACACTTGGACATCAGATCAGCCGCAGACGAAATCTTGCGGCAACTGCATTGAAACATTAGCAGTGATGACATTTTTGCGGTCACCCCTTTTTTAGTGTCGGTACCCCCGAAACTGTCTGCCGATCGTCTGTGGGTTTTGCTGCCTTTCTGCCTACGAATTCCTGCCAACGCGACACTTCATACATAATAACAAGAGATCGCCCGATCGCAGGGAGCAACACGGACAGGTCTTCGGTGCCTTGTGGATACTCTAATAGCAGCTTACATAATTGTTAGTCGTATAACAGTCCATTCCCTTTATTACATTTATCATTTTCTTTGTTTATCTCCATAAAGACCTAATAATCGGACCATTTTTTATAACCAACTCTCAGGGTATCCATGCCTCCGCCCCGAAAAAAGATCAATCTCTTTTCGGGCAGCATTTGTAGGGCTTTCTTGACCTGTTGCTTTATTAATTGTACCCTTGGACTTGGCCAGGCCCGTCTCTGTCTTTGTTTCACAAATGAATGCACAAATTTCGGGACAAGTCTGCGGTTTGTTTGGGCCACAAAACGCAGACAGTATGACGACAGCGAAGCCGAAAGTCACAAGCCCGAAGAACAAACAAAAAGCACATAAAGGTAAATTATAAAAAGAAAGAAATCCTTATGGCTAACTCGGTTTTGGCCCAAAGCAGCTTGAGGTGAGAGTGCGGCTAATGAGCCAGAGAAGCCCGAGACGAGGCCTCTGGGATCCTTTTTATCTCACTTTGTTGGGGCTGGTCTTCGATTTCAGAACCAGTTCAAGATCCGAGAGAAGAGTGGATTGACTTAATGCCTATAAAATTATAGGTTTCTGCCTCCGGGCTGCTTGGAAAACTGTGTGTGTTTGGGGCGTTGCTCGAGAAATTAATACAAAATCCAGCCAGCACGAAAGGGCATTTTCTCCACTGTGCGGGGAAAATGCCTTCCAAATTGGTTCGACTTTGAAGAGCTCGGAAACACGCCCCGAGCAATCACGCAAAATGCCAAATTACTTGTAGCCACCATTAGGCGAACGAACCATCTAACACGCACCCAAAAAACGAAAAAAAATAAAAATAAAAATAAATAAACAGACCCATTTAAGGTGGGTTTCCCCCACTGATGCCCCTCGTGAGCCAGCTGTCCGAGGGATCGGGTGAACCCGTTCTCAAGTTTCAGATCTCCGATGCACTTATCCTGTGTGATCCTTGCGCCTCGCAGACACCCGAGCGTCGGCAGCACCCCCATTCTGGTCTAAGTCAGGATCAGAGGCTCGTGTTCGAAAACCTCCCCGTTCTGCAAAATAAGCGGCTTACACGTGCCGCTGCTTTTTGCCCCTCGCCTGGGTAATTCGAGTCGAGTTCCTATCAGTTTTCACCCGCTGCTAATGGATCAGGACCCAGGACAGTGTCCAGTTGACAAGTTCTTACAGTATTCGAGAATGGGTCAGTACTCAGGAACAGCTGAGTTATTCGAATGGTATATAGTAGCCTTCCTATGAAACGATGAAAGTCACAAATGCTATCACAATTTTCACTCATTAAATAGATATTCATAATATCAAGTATACGAAAACACGTATTCATTCCTAGCAAGGAACACGAGTATCCTTGGGGGTGTTTCTGAAATCAAGATGCTATCGTGATATTCATGAAATCCCAGGGAAAAGGGTTCTCTGCTAGCAAGGAACTTGGTCCGAGCACGGCTGAAATATTAAGATAGTTAGCGGAATAGCTCCAGCTTAAAAGTCCGCAGATGCATGGTCTAGTGGCCTCCATTTCCAGGTCGTCCTTCTTGTGGTGTGCGGATGATCCTCAAAATCCCATGGCAGCGCTCGTCCTCGCTTATCAACTAACAAAGTCAATGAAACATCACTTTAATTTGTTTTATACTTTTCAAATATATTTTGGTTTTTTTTGTCGTTTTTGTTTGTTGTTTGTTTCATATATTTATTGGCTAACTCTTTAAACGTTACTCTGTAGTTTTGTTTTTACTTAATCCATCTGGGTTTTGTTTTCCTTGTTTTAATTATATTATTAGTATACATATAAATAATTAAAAATATTACATTAAAATGTATTCGTATATCGTATAGAAGTTGTTGGTTGGTTTGTTGTTGGATTTATATTTTAGTTTGCTTTTCTCTTAATTTTTGATTGCGTTTCTCTCCTCATTTCTCTCTTATAACATTTAGTTCATTTTACAATTTTGCTAAAAACTAAATAAAATTTTTTATTTGTAAAAAAAACAATAATAATAATAATTGTAAAAAGGTATGCTCAAATTATTATTGTTAATTAGTTTACTTTTATGTTCTCAATTTTTTTATATATACTTTAAAAATAGCAAAAAGCAAAAAAGCGCCTTTCCGTGTTTTTTTTTTTGTTTTTTTTTTTGTTTAAACATAATTACGTATATATATTTTGCATCGTTTCTAAAGTTATTCTGCTCACTATTATTATTTTACTTGTGTTATATTTTTATAAAATATCACCTAAAGCAATTACGTATTTCAGTTTCAGTATTTGTGTTTTAGTTTATTTTTACAATGCAACAACAAAAAGTTTGCTCTTCGTGATTTTCGTAACCTTTTTGGCAGCAAAACATTTAGTAAAAAATAAATGTTTCTAACGAAAGTTGAAAAGCGTACATTAAATTATACAAAACAAGGACCTTCGTCTCTCACGTTTTTGCAACAATGCTCTCGTTATTAACTAAAATTCAGCGAAATATGCCAACAAAAAATTATCAGATAATTACAGCTTTTTTTTTACGTTTTAATTTTATTATTTTTCCTTTCGAATTTAATTTTAGTCCTTACATACAAGATTTAGTTTTTTGAGACAAAGTACAACAACTAGGTTAATTTTTTGTTTGCAAATTTCCTTTAGTTTTGCAAGAAAGTTTAGGTTGAAAAAATAGTACAAAAGCTTTCACGGTTGTTGTCGTTTAGTTAGGTAGCTACATAAGCCGCTGGGAATCGGCCCGACTATGGTCTAAGTATACAAATGACTGCCCATATAGCCGAACTACTGCTCGCAGCTCGAGTTATTAAGTACATTTCGTATTTTGCATTTATTTTGTTTGTTTAGTAGAGGTCTACAACTCAAAGTGGTAGTAGAAACAAGCAGAAGAGTTCTGGTGATTCTGGTAACTAGAGGGAGTCTTAGCGACCTCGAAATCTTCCGCAACTTCTAACTGCAACTGCATCTGCTAAGTTTGGAGTTCGTCGGGACCTGACTAAGAACTATATAACGTACGCTATAGTATACAATTGGGTGAAAGAGGCCTAGGCGAGGGTCCTACGCTCTCCATTAAATTACATTTAGCTTTATCCGTTCGTACTGGTTTAATAATAATAGTATCGCGTAGTTATTTTCGATTTCTTTAGTAAATGCTTAAAGTGTTTAGTTTTGTTTAAGTTGTTGCTTTACGTATATCAATGTTCTCGGCTCATTTAAAATGTCGTTCGTATAGGCGCGTGGCAATCCTCAATTAATTAAATTAACCTTAATTTTTTTTTCTTTTTCTATATTTTTTTTTTTTTGTTGTTAATAAACAATAATGTTTTATTCGTATACTTTGCATTTGAACTCAGGTTTGGGTTTCTTTTCTGGTATCTCTTTTTACGTATATGCGTTGCATGAAGATGAGAGTTAAACAAAAAAGATTTATGAAAACGTTTTCGTTTTTCAATATTTTTTAGTTTCAATTTTTTTCTTCTTATTTGGCAAGTTCTTTCCAGTGTTGTCCAACACGTGAAAGGATAAAGGACGTTTTGTTTTTTGAAAAATCGTATACAAGTTTGCGAAAGTGAAAAATTCCCAAAAACAAAGGATAAAAAACAATAAACTAAGCGAAGAAGTATGAATACAAGTTTCTAGGAATTAACTATTCTCTTAGCGTTCGTCCTCTCGTTTCACATTTGTGATTTATTTTTAAGCGCAGCCTAGACTTGATTTAGTTACAAACTACATGGCTAAGCGTTACGTCTATATAAGATAGGTTTTCTGCGTATATAGGGGGAACAGGGGAAGTCGGGGGCGACTAAAAGTCCGCCTCGTGCTTGATGCGATAGCTCGCATAGGTCTCCTCCAGCGGTGAAAAGTCTTGGGTGCTGGGCTGTGATCATTTCCAAGTAATTGGCACACAGATTCAAATAAGAATTTTTTAGGATAGATAGAGATTTAGAAAATGGGGTTTCTATACATATACATATATGTGTGTGCTGTCAGTGTCTGCTGTTGTTCTTGCTGTATGTGTGTGTTTCTGTTGCTCTCGAAGGGACGGGGGTGTGGATATCAATATTTACAAGTTTACAAACTCAACCGATAACCCGGGTTACCGGTCCCGCTAACTGACCTACTGACTGTACGCCCAGAGAAGTCGGGCAAAGTGTCAGCTCCCCTACGGTATCGTATCCGAAAAACATATAACCTATGCGTCTGTGTGGGTAATATATATAGGTTCTATATAGGGTTCCATATAGAGTTACGTGCATATATAAAATGTTAAAATTGGTTAGTTTGGGGTTAGTAAACGTCGTAATGTAAGTCATTACTTTAAAACTTTGTATACTCTTTTGTAGGGTGTAGGGAAAATAATCAAAAATAGTTGGTTAATGGTGTGTGTGTGAGTTTGTTAATAATATTTAATAATATATTGGCGAGCTATATGGGCCTCTTGCAAAAACGAAGTTCTGGAACATTTCATTCTGTTTCAAGTTCAGTTCTCTTTACTTTAGGTTACGCTTTCTTTTCTTGCTTTTGTTTCTTTAGTTGTTGGTACTTTTTACAAATTAGGCGAAATTGTTTGTTGCTCTAATTATTGTTGCTCAGTTGCTTTTGTTCATTTTGTTGTCTGTTTATCTTTATCATTTACAATATGATTGAGATATAAACGGATGTCTAATGTTTTGTGTGTTCTTCTTGAGAGTGGAAGTGAGATGGGCCGGGCCAGTGCGGCTCGAGGACTCGCACAGCACTGGCTCGGCTGAACTTAAATTTATGGCGTTTACTGTACACAGAGGGGGAGAGCAAAAAAATTTGGCCGCGGTGGCAACAGCAGTGGCAACATGAGTGCGTCGTCGTATCTCACGGATACCCGGCTCGTATCTGGTAGCGCGTATCTCGTATCTCGTCCTCTGTCCACAGTTTCTGTTGTTCGTCCGGTTCGGCCGAAGCCCCTTGGAAGCTCGTTTGTCGGTAGTACGTCGTCACTTTGGTCGGTCACAGGTTGATGTCGGAGTCGCCTCGCCTGGTGTCGGAGGACGTGTTGCTGCGTCCTTCTACCGGCGATATTGCTGCTGCTGATCCTTGGGCGTGGCTGCTGCTGCTGCTGCTCCGGCTAGCAAACTCCTCTGCTCCCCCTAATCGCTTTCATTTAAACTTCAGCGTTAGAATCTATTTCAATTTCGGGCATTTAGACTTGCTCTCAGACTAATTTACAAGGTGTGTGTGTAGGTGTGTGTGTGTGTTTATTGGTTGGTGTGTGTTTGAGTGTTTCTTGTTCATAATGACGTACAACTTCTTCTGCTTTCGATTTCGGATTGGATTTGAATTCATCAATATTAATATTATGGTTTACTTTACTGTTTGCCTTGCACAAAGTTAAATTAATGTGACTTAATTTGCCTATGCAGCGTAGCAACGTTCAGTTAGTTCTCTTTTGCGTGTTGTTATCGATTTCAGATCAGATCGCACTGACCGATTATAATATTATTATTATTGATTCATTTAATCCCAGGGCATTGTGAGCACCCGCTTCGTTTTTGCAAGAAGGTCGTTATCGTACTACGAACATGGGTGCACCACCGCATTGTAGCTCGCCAATATAGGACCATGTGCTCCCGCGAAGGGGGTACTCACAACGTCTGGTGTACTAGCTCCATCGGTGTGCGACGTGGAATCGGCATTGCTCCGGCCCTCCCCGTTCGCCGAACCCAACTCCGGTGGTTTGGTGGTGTCCCGTTCGTCGATCACTAAATCTATTGGCATTTTACCCTTTAAACACGAGATATACCGATGACAGAAGTTATCGCATAATTCGTGTACCTGCAACGAGACGACAACCCCGCGGATCAGGCAAAAAGGTTGGTTGGAGAGAAGAGAGAGAGAAGAGATGATCAGTTTAAGTTGTCTAGGCGGATGACCTCCGCGTTTTTTATATTTTTTTTTTTTAAATTAAGTTTAATCGGGAGGTGTGTGGGTGGTGCTTTTTGGGAGGGGGTGGACTACTCTACGGTGTTCTCAGGGGCGGGGTTTCCTCCGATAATTTACAGACTAAGGGGATCTTAAGACTAACTTAGTAATAGTTCTGCTGCATTCACTTATCAGCTGTATACTAGAAGCCAAGCTTAAACATTGCCATTCGCGCTCATCGTAGCGCCATCGCGTTCTTGCCACATTCGAAAACCGGATCTGCCTCGATCAACCCCCCCAGATCCCCGCCCGAAAATGGCATGCAAATTGCTTTTGATGCGTTGCCCCAGACCTTAGCACTGTGGCTCCAACCGAAAACTGCCGGCCCAGAGACATGGCCACGATGATGCCACTCAAAAATGGCGTAAACAGCGAGCCGAGCAGCATAAATATGCAAGAGCCTCAAAATAATGCACTGCCGTGGCCCAAAAGGAAGTCTGTTGCCACGGAATGGGGCAGGCTGCTTAGCCCCGGGGCACACTTTCAGCCGAGCCAGTCGGGCCACAACATGCAGCACGTGCAACGCTCGCATTAGCCAAACACACCGAGGAGACGCATCCCGGGAAGATTGCTGGCGTCAGCAGGAAAGGGCCGCAGACTGAACAGAACCGACTGCCTTTTAAGCCCTCTCCTGGTCGAGTCTGTTGGCCCTCTGCGAGTGTGTGTGATAAAACAAATGCGATAAGGCCGAGTGAGTGTGAGTCAGGCATATATGCAAATATGCAGCAACAAAGAAAGGAATGTAGCCGCCGCCGCAGCTAAAGAGAAATTAATTGCATTGGGCCAGCAGCAGCAGCAGCAACACCAACAGCAACAGCAACAACGACAACCACAGGGTGCTCCATTTAAGTGGGACCCAGGCATTTAATTTACGAAAAAGTGCGCGTTGGTTATGCAAATTGTTTGTTGTTGCTGCTGCTATTGTTGTTGTTCTTTGCTGCTGCTGCTGCTGCTGGTGCTGTTGCCTTTGCGGCCTGCGAAAGCTGCAACTTGGCCGGCTATTAACTTGTTGCCCATTGCCCAAACTTGTCAAACTCGTTTGCAGGCTGGCTTTCAATGTTATTGTCACCAAAAATACGCAAAAGCAGAAAACAAAAAACAAAATCGATGATTAAAAAAGGCTGCAACTGGTTTATGACAGGACAATGTCAAATTTGTCGTCCCCGATGATAAGCGGCACTGAAAACAGAGCAATAGCGTCCGATCATCAGTGTATCAGTGTCGCATGTGGCACTCCAGTGGAGGCAGTTTATGATTGCCTCTGTAGCTGTCAAAGCGACCATAACAATATCCATAAAGCTTACAATTAGCACGCCAGCAACATGTTGCACAAACCAAATTGATATGTTTATGTTGCTGCTGCTGCTGCTGCTGCTGCTGCCGCTTCTGCTGCTGTTGGCCCTTCAGAGACTCGGTTCGGACTCAGACTCGGCCTTTCGATGCCGGCTGCCTGATAACTTTTTGATTAATTTGTCAGCATTGTATGTGACATTTCGAGCGATATTTATGACTGGCCGTCGGCCGGAGGCCCCCATGTTGCTGTTGCACATTGCCGTTGCTGTTGCTGTTGCCGTTGCACATTGGGTGGGCCCCCAAGCCACAAGGGCGACAAGCGGACGTGGAACGGCAGCACCATCGGCCAGAGGGCGTTGCTTGTAAATGCTGCCGCTCATTTGTACATCCTGTTAAGCAAAACTTTTCACAGCAGCCCCATTCTAGCGGCGTCCTACCTCCCCGGCAGCTTCCCCTCCCCACTCTAATCTCGATGTAAATCGCTCCAATCTGCGCCGCGGTAATTCTCGATTTCCGCTTTTAGATACAGATAGCCCGGACAAAGTCTAAGTAGCTTGCGTGTCGACTGCGCGCTGCGAGCCTCCACACAGCCAGTTTGCTAATCTCGGCCTGACATTTAAATGTTTTGTAATTAAAACTGATAGAATGTGTGGCGATTGATTGAGCCAGGAATGTGGCATGAAGACTACCCTGAACACAGAATATCCTACAGCAAGTATCTCGTGATCGGTTTTTGACATCCCTCAGCTTGCATCATCGAGAGCCAAAAGCGTACAGCTGTCGATGGCGATGATGTTGCTGTTCCAATTGCTGGTGCTGTGTTGCTGTTACTGCTGCCGGTGCCAGTGCCAGTGCCGGTGCGAGATCCCTCGGCGATCTTGGCCAAGCCATCAAAACAAGGCCCCCAAATCGGCCGTTGGCTGGTGGCTCACTGCTGGCTGACTGCTGGCCTGGCTAATGTAGTTTCGTTGCCTGCCCCCATGCCGGCATCTACCCAGCCGATTCTCCGATCCGATCCGATTCTCCAGTACCCTGCCGGAATACCGGAGATACCCCCTGCCGGCGGAGAAGCGTGTGCAACTGACCCGACGTGTTTTGTCTTTTTGTCCCACTGTTGGCTCGATCGTCCCACCGTTCCACCATTCCGTCCACCGTCGCTTTGTCAATTGCAATGCCTTCTGCTTGATTTTTTGCTCCCCTCGGAGTGTTTTTTATTTTTTCCATTTGTATTTTGTTGTATTTTTTGCATGTGACTCTGACGAGAATTGTCCGTTTGCTGGGGAGCTTGGGAGCCGTACACAGAGACGGAGACGGGAATGGAGCGGAGACTGGAGCTACGAGACTGGGAAACCAGTTTTGACAGACACAAGTCTTGAAAACGTCTTTTTAACTGATTCTGTTCACTGTTCGGCAACAAATATGCACAGATACAGCCACATACAGATGTTGTTTTTTTTTTTCCAGCCCGCACATTTCATTTAAGTATATTTTGTGTTTCTTTCATTTATTTGTTGTTCCTGCCTGCCTGGCTGCTTGATTTTGTTTTTTATTTTTCGCTTCATGCTGCCATAGTTTTTGTTCTTGCATTTATATTTATTTTATTCGCCAAAAATCGACCGCTGCATTTTGTTGGCTGCATATAAATGAATGTGTTTTTTATGCTTTATTTTCGATTCGATTTTTTCGCTTTCTGTATTTTTTTGTACAAGTTGCTACAGTTCTTTGTTGGTTTCGTGTGTGTCGCAAGCTGTGTGAGTGACAAATGACAAAACAAAAACCTGTCGTGGTCTGCTGTGATGTTGATAAAGATCTTGAATGTTGTGTGTCTCTGTTTTGTTTTTTGTTGCCTTTTTCTGTTGGCTTTCTACGGCCCAGCAGCAGCACCCTGCAGGCCGTGCAACAAATTGCAGCTGTCTGACTGACTAACTCACTGACTGACTGACTAACTTGGCTTACTGCACTAGTTTTGTTTGTTTAGAAAGCGATGTGCTGCAAGGTAATTAACATTGTCCATCGCACTAATTGCACATTGATTGACTCTCTTTTTCGTTCGATCCCCGATCGCTGATCGCCGTCATTAGCCTATATCTCCCTAGATCTCGGACCTGAGGAGATTTCCCCACTCGCTCCCCACTCGCATTCCACGGCAAATGACTCTGACTCCGACTCCACTATATATTCCCTGAGCGTTTTATCTTGTTGGCCTGCCTGTTTCTTTTTGTTTCGGTTCGAGAATGTTTTGCATAATTTCTTACTTAAGACTTAATTGAAAAAGAGTGAAGAACGCGCAACTTTTGGACGGGTTCGACTTCGGCTCTGGCTTTGACTGTCCGGCTTTGGCTCTCATCCCGGCTTCAGTTTCAGTTTCGGTTTCGGTTTAGCTTCGCTCCACGCTTCGTTGCGCATTTGCCTAATTAATTTTCTCGACACAGCAGCAGCAACAAAATACACAGAGAGAAACACAACCGAGGGGGGTGGGCAGGGTAGCCGGCATTAATTACGACCGCGTTTGAGGAACAACTTCCATTAAGAGGGAGACACGCACCCGAAGCCGCTGCATACTATTTGAAATTAAAACAAATTAGGCAACCTGTAATTTTTCCATTTAGACAATAAAGTGTCTAATAATCAAGTAGGTGTAAGGTCCCTAGTCACCCTCTCAGCGCGAACCTCCCCCAGCATTAGCCGGGAAGTTTAATTTATGTCGGCCTGCCGCTCTTATCGGCCGGAAAATCTGGGAATTCTGTTAGAAAAGCGGAGGTGGAGCTCCGCAGTCATCACACCTCATGTATCAACAACAAAAGGGAGCCGAAAACCGGGCAAGAATGCACTCCATTGTTCCAAAAACATATTACCTTCCTGTTTTATCTTACGCACGAAAGTGTAACCACCTGCTGGCCAAATATTTGAGGCCCAAAACCCACATCCTGTCGGCCAGCTCGGGCCTCGGCCTTACATCTATTTCTCTCCGATCGGCAATTAATTCAATTTTCAGCTGCGGCTTTGCTTTAGTTTTAATTTAGACATTTTGCAAGTGTATTAGACAAGCCAGATATATGGTCGCCTGCTGTGGGACCAACATGCCCGCTCCCGCTCCCGCCCATAGCCCCCCCCCCGGAACACGGCTCAATAAAATGTCAACACAAATGTTGGTAATTGAAATGCGCGCCCGTTGGCAACAACTATTGCCCGGTTTTTTGCCGGGCTTTATTTATGGGCCTGCTGGCCGGAGACTGTGTCTGGGGTCCTCGGTTCCTGGTCGGGCTTTTGGGTGGTCTTTTTCGGGAGCGTGATAAATGATTGCCGGCAACTTGGCCAGGACGCTGGCTGTTTCGCCTTTCGGTTAATTGCAATGACTAAACAAATGCGGCTCTACCCGATGATGTGGCACAAACGCGGGGCAATATTTAAGCTTCAGTAATGCTAATACTACGGGGTAGGGGTTTGCAAGAAGGGCGGCACTTACTTTTTCTAACTCTAAAAGGTGAAACCGAAGTACTTGTATTGCTTGCACCATCTGGAAAGAGAGAGAACAGAGTTCAGAGTTAGTGGCAAATTGGAAAAGATAATTCTTAAATTAGGAGACACTTTCACACTCGTTTAATTCCATCCGAGACCGCTAATTAAAACATCAGCTTGACATTTGACATTTTTACGATGCTGCTAACTGCTGCTGTGTGGCCTGTTTGGTTTTGGTTATTGTTGCTGCCACTACCGCCAGGAATTCCATTTCAGCCCAAGACATGCCATAAACATTTTTATAGCGAGCGACCTCAGCCACTGCCACTGGCACTGGCACTGGCTTTAGCTTTTCGTTTCTCCTCCTTTAAGTGAGTGTTACTAAATGCACTTTTAAATGTTCAAACACGATAGCGGATAAAGGGGAGTGGCGACCACAGAGTGGCATGCCACCAAAATGATTTATGGCCAAAGTACGCAGACGCAAGAGCGTTCGGAGAGATACGACGGCCATGGCCACGCCGATCTAAGATCTACGAGGGCAGTGGCAGTGGCAGGAGCAGGGGCCAGTCAGTGATTTTGTACTACAACTAATAAACTAATCTGCAAGTGCATAAAATTAGGGCCACCAGAGGCACCGGCTCAAGTGAGTGGGTAAGTGAGTGACACATTTACGACTGCCGGCAATTAAAATTAGTTTTGCCCATAATCTCTTTATACTCCGGCAGACTCTGCCTATGCCTCTGCCTCTGCCTCTGCCAGACGCTGCTCATCCTCTGGCCGCGGATATACACACATTTTTTAGCCAACTTGGCTCGCCAGCTACCCAATTGCACGGCTCGTTTTGCACTTTTTTCCTCCCTTTGCACGCGGCATTTCCGTCTTGATTTACATTCTGTTGGATGTTCGGATGCCGGGACGCCTGGGATGCTGGATGTTGGATGCTGGATGCTGGAGTCTGTCTGCCGAAATGATCTCTTTCCACGTCCCTTCGTTAGCCCTGACTCATGGCCATAAAAATGTTATGACTCGGCTGCCTGGAGATTAAAAAAGTGAGGAGTTTCCAAGCGGAATCGGACTCATGCCCTGCGCATCCAAATTAAATGGATTCTCTAATAATTCCCGGACAGTACAGTCCCCTATTCTCTGAATGAGCTCCCCAAAATCATCTCCCACTTCATCCCGATGGGCGATCATGATCATGATCTCCAAAGGCATTTGCCTTGGACTGGATGGTGTTGGGTCCCCCGCCCTCCGGCGATGCCAAGACGCTGGCCCATTGTTGTTTTCTTATTTTCTGCTGCACACCAAGGCTGCCAGCCAGCCCATTTAGAGAGTGCAAAAATGTCATATGCATCATTAAATCGTTCTGCTTCATATTGTCGTTCGCTTGGGTTCGCCCGCCGCTGCTCTGGGGAGACCCCACTCGGCCCCTCCGCCCGTGGCCGGCATGCAAAAGCCGAGAGCGAAAAGTATGGCAACGCCGTCCAATAAAGTGACTAAACAAGTCAGTCCGCGATGGCGATGCGAGCACAAGTGCTCATAAATTGTGTTCGTTGCTGTGGCTTTTGCTAAATTCACAGTGATTTATTCTAAATAAAAGAAAATTATTCAATTGCCGGCGACGATTTGGGTCAAGGTGAACACACAAACACACACACACAGCGTTGAGGCACAGCCATGATCTTTGGCTTGTCAACTTGCTGCCAAGGAAGCTGGGGCAACTTTGTTGCCAGCTCTCGCTTTTCGGTTAGCTGTCTCGGATGGCTTTGCTTGTGGCGGCTGGGACTACTTACCAGTGAGTCGACTTCGGGATCTGCGGTATAGTAGGGTTTCTGTGATCTTATCTGCAAAGAAAGAGGATACAAGAGTTGGTTAGTGCGAGAGTCGAACTATTAGCGAAAAGCATGCATCTGCCCCGTCGAACAAAAAGTAAACAAACTCCTCTTCCCTCTTGTTTTTTTTTTTTGTACTATTTTATGATGCCTGGCAGCCGATAAGCCGCTGCCAAAACCAAAATATTGTACACATTATAAAGCTACAGCGACAGCCATAAGCAAATCGGTTCCACGGCGAGCTTGGGAAACGCAACATTTGTGCTCATCAACGGACCCAAATCCAAACCAAACCAATCCCAAAGCCAGACCCAAGCCCCAGACCCCAGACCCCAGGCAGCAGACCCACAACCGAAGAGGTGACGATGCGACTCGCTGTGACCATAAAAAGAGATTCTCGCTTTTATGGCAGCAACCCAACAACAAAGCCGCAAAACACATAGATACCAAAATAAACCACACACTCAGATAAAGATCACAAAGGCAATATCTGGCTAGATAAAATGCCACACAGACCGAGAAGGTCATCAAATGCTGTGCGAATTATTTGAAGTCTTGTGTCCGTTGGATTTTGCCTTTTCGGCTCTCACGGAACTCCGATCCGAGCCCGGGTCTTCAGTGTTCAGTTTTGCTGCGGAATCTGCGGATAGATAAACACACACCCGCAGCGATATCTTATATAACGGCGAGCGACCTGACCTTGCGAGTGTGTTCGGCTTGTGTGTGGATTTCCGACCACCCAGCAACGTGCAACAAGGTTGCACTGCAGCGGGAGGTCCATAGATGGATTACACATTGTGCCGGGATGAAAGACCGGGATGGCCCTGAAGATACCGTACTGCGGATACTCTGTTTATGGCTGCGAGGGCTTCACAATAGAGGCCTAGAGACTGCCCAATTTTCGAAGTGCTCCACTGATCCCCTAAGAATGCTGATCCGCAGACACACACCCGAGTCCAGCGGCCAAGGCAGCAACGGCAATTTGAAATCAACTGAGGCATGTGCAGCTAATAATTACACACTTCGCACACGACGGCCGGCTGGAAGACGCGTATCTAGATATGTGGGCACTCCGCACACACACCAAGCCACCGCTCAATGGTCGTACGGGAAAAACGCCCCATTGTGAGGCAGCCACACCACAACAACAATAGTAACTACACAAAGCTCGGCCATTGAAGATCGGAGGATGCAGGCGGGGGAATGGGGGCGGCCGGAGCGGCCCAAGTTGCGTGCTGGGTAGTTTGCAAAAGTTGCTGCCTGTTGGCTTTCATGTTGCATTTTCAAATGCTGGTTGGTCGCTGGCGGTGCTGCACACACACACACAGGCGCAGATGGCGCGGGCAAAATGGGAACTCGCCAAACTGGTTTCGCTCTATGCAGGCCCGCTGGAGCCGCGCTTTGGGCCGCGCTGATATGAGAAGCAGTCGTCGGCCAGAAGTTGGCTTATTGCTGCACGCACCGTGCCGGGGGCACAAAAATGGC
The DNA here is from genome assembly GCA_035047585.1 of Drosophila monieri. Taxonomy (NCBI): domain Eukaryota; kingdom Metazoa; phylum Arthropoda; class Insecta; order Diptera; family Drosophilidae; genus Drosophila; species Drosophila monieri. Next base: position 693,131 of record JAWNPJ010000087.1, on the reverse strand, counting down.
TGTCCCGAAAGCGCGGCCGAAACCCTGGGACGAGGGGTCGGTCTTCCCCAAGAAAGTGTCTCTCTCCGAGTTCTAATTGAAGCTCCCTGCCGAAAGACACTGGGGCTGGGGAATGATTTTAAAAATATATAAATCATGTGGCCAACTACTAAAATGCACAGCATGAGACAAGTCTATAAATACAGAACGTTCTTTAGTTGGGGCGTGAAAATGGAAACGAAAACGAAATGGAAATGGGAATGGGAAGGGAATGATTTTCCTCCCTGCATTGCGTGGGCGTCTGCAGCTGACAATTTCATATTTATAGTTGCGTATACATATAGCTACATACATATGTAGATATATCTACCGACGTGTATATATTCTGATTTTGGAAATCTAGTGTGCGGAAATCGTCACGCGCCTCAGCGGAACCTGAGAGCCCGCCCGAACCGTAATTCGTAATCAGTCCCACCTGAGAACCCCATAAATTTCTATTTCTGTGCGGCGTTGTTGCCGTTCTGGTCTCGTTGTTTGATTTTTCGCGACAGCGCTGTGACGACAGGCGAAAAGAAATCACTACTGTTTAGATACTGTTCTTCGGAGAGCCTTTTTTATGATGCCCATAAATGCAATTATACAACCCGGCAAAAGGTTTACAATGTCGCGTCTCCAAATCGCCCGTGGTGGCCCCAAAGATACCCAATACCCACTACCCACAAAATAAACACTAAAACCTCAATGGAAAATAAAATAAAAATCGAAACTCACTGGCTGGCGTAGGTGGCCATAAATTTTGTCCACCTTGCGATTGTGGGGGAATTTTGAAATCAGTTCCATTTCATCAACCACGTGCTATCATCCCCGTCATAAAACAGCACATATACCATAAAACCGGTGGAAAGTGGACAAATTATGATTCAATCAGGAAAATTTCTCAGACAATTATCGAAATAGAAGACGCTGGCGCGGAGGCCTCAAAATCTGGGACCTGGGTTCATAAAAAGACGGAATTATTTCACTCAGCCCGGCGGCCCTAGCCCCAGAGCCGGTCTATATTTTTTACAATGCCAATACACGGTTAGGAATGATTTTATGGCCAGGTCGCGGGAGGCTATAAAATCATTCCGAGCCGGGGCGCGAGGAGATAGCCCCCGAGACTGGGACTAGGGCGGTAGGGGAGGCGGGCAGGCGGACAGGGCACTTGAGTAATGTGGCCATAAAGCCCCAGTCCCAGTCAGCAGGCTAGAACTCCGGTCTGGGCCATAAAGCGATTTATGCACCACAGCACCACCACCACCAGTACCAGCAGCGACTTTTGGAATCAGCGCGAAACAGTAGCAGCTTTTCGAGTCGAGTTGTCGCTGCCGTCAAACGTCGATCGCCGTTGAGCCTCGGCCACTTGAGAAAAGAGTGCAGTGATAACAGTGATAACGCCGCCACCGCGAAAACATCAACAAGAAAGGGGCAGGTAACAGATTCGCTCGTTGATGGGAGTTCCGGGGGGGGCAGACAGTTCTACAATCTGGGTGCTACTATTTTGCTGCGAAATTTCCCCAGACTGGAGGCCGAGCGAGGCGCTCCAGCCCAACTATTGGTTGCTCCATTTCTGGCCAGAGTTCTGGCCAGCGGGGGATGTAAAGAGCGAGGCGCCTAAATTGCCGCACATAGCCACATTATATTATTTTCATTTTCATGTTGCGTGCCACGGCGCCAGCCTCATGCGGGCTTCCACCTCCACCTCCTCCCCGATTCTAATATAAACAAACACAGAGCGGCTGCGTATTTCGGGAAGGAGATGTCGAGCAGCCTTATCAAGATTCGTGGGCCGAGCAGAACTAAAATTGGAATGATAGCACCGTGGCTTGTTTCGACTAAGTGCTGACCGCAGAGGTACAAGGAAGACAAAGCACTCGCTGCTGCTCAGTCACTGCGAAATTGCACTTACCTCAAGCGGCGGAGAGCAGAAACCAAAGCCAGCTCCGGGCCGAGACAAAGCCATATCGGGTTTCTCACACCTACACAATGGGCATGGAACCACGCTTAGGTGCCTAAAAGCTTGCACAATGCCCGAAAGGCAGGGATGTGCGAGTGCCCGATGACGGGTCTTCTGGGGCTCCCTCCCTCAACTGCCTCGCCGGCACCCCTGTCGTGTGCTGTAACCCACTTATGAAAATAACAATAATTTCGTTGTAATACAAAACCGAAATCCAGCAGGAAAGAGCGCTTTATTTGCTTAGCCGATGCCGATGCCGATGACTATGACGATGATGTTGGTATGTTGTGGAGCTTGTTTAATGTTGTTGATTACTTTTGCCCGCGCTTCGACAAACACAAACACAAACAGAACCAAACTACTACCACGGAGAGGCGCAACCAAAGCAAGTGCGCTGTCATTGTTGTTGCTGTTTTTATCTATATCTTTATAATGGGCGCACAATATCGGTAGTAAAACAGCCGCAATTGAGGTGACACAAGCAGAAAGTAGGAACAAAGCCAGAGACTAGACCAGCCACCAGAGACCCCCGCCGACAGTTTCTGTTTATAACCCCACCACGGCCATGTAGCTCCGGAGGGGGACTCCACACCACTCCACTCCTCGCCACATACTTAGATGTTTCGGTTTACGACCCAAAGGCAAACGCTGTACGCAGTTGTGGCAGCTACCGCTCATCGACTGAGAGCTGCATCGGAGAGACGCCTATAGACTTGGGAGACGGGGTCAATATTTGCACTGCCGAGAGATGTCTTGGCCGTCTGCTCGTACCTGCACGACTAGCGCAGATAGCTGCAATGTAGCCATCCAAACATCCGGTGTTTGGCGTCAATCCTGCTATCGTTAGTCCAAACGAGATAAGTTCCTGGCAACAAACACCGCCAGGTTGTGGGCCAAGATCTGCTCCCCCGAAGGACAGCCGACAAGTTCGCCGCCTGTCAATGGTGACACAATTTGTCATTTCAGAGGCGCTCGGCTGTGCTTTGGTTTTTAATTGAGAGCGTTTAGCAGACATCTCGTCGCGAGAGCCGGTGCTCATAAATCATTTTGGGGGTGAGGAGCTGAAGCTGAATTCCCCATAAGTAACGCCACATAAATAAGGCGGCGGAGTGAAGCACATGCGAGTGCCTTCGTTCTCGGCTAGAACAGGGCAGCTCTCCATGGGCCATCTATTGCTGTGGCTCAATTGACGGGTTAGCCTAATGGGTTAACGACGGAACGTTTCTCGCAGACACACACTACTCCCCTGCACTCCACTCCACTCCACCCCGCTCCTCTCCTCTCCTGTGTGTATATAGAGCTGTTAAAAAGGGTCAAACTACTGAACAAATATTGGAAGTCAGCAGCCCGAAAACGGAGCGCTGGCATAATCCAAACACAAACTGGGAAATAGATAGAGCGCGAGCGGACTGGGCCGAGACCGAGATACATTTGCTGCAGGCAGTTAACTAAATAATCACATTTAAAGGCGCCAAGTGGTTCCATAAACAAATATTTGATGGAATTTGGAACGCATCTCTCAGCCTGTCTGCCAGCAGCTAATGGATCGGTGCTCCGCATGCAACTGTTGAGTAAATAGTATGATCCGAACTCCCCTTTCCGAGGGCAGTGCCAAATGGTTTCACGCTGGGCAATTGCAGCTATCGATGGCAAGCGATCCAGCAATGATCGAGAAGTAACTGCCAACCCCCTGCCACTCCTTTGGAAACAGTTGCGCGGCGAGCTGCTCATTTCGCAGGCCAGCATGGCTGGGGAGTGGAGTAAAAAACATAGCAGAGCGAAAGCCCTTTGTTCTACTCAAGAAATTCAAAACCCGCTAAGGGTTGCGATCGCACAAAACCGAAAAAAAGAACAATGCCCCAGCGAGATTAAAAAGGTACCAAGACCAAGACCAAAACCAAATTCCAAATAAAAAGGTAAAGGTTTCTGTATTTTTTATCATTAAAAGAACAAAACAGCCGGAGCCGGAGCCAGGGAAGCAGGGAATATTGCACAAAAGAGATTAAGTTCCTTTTCTTTCTTCTGGGCCCCGAATCGGAGAAACGCCGAGAAACGCAAATGCGTAGAGATATCTCTCCTACAGAGAGATCCCGATCCCTCTCGGCGAAGTGAACATTCCGACGAGGCTGTGCTCCTGCTGGTAATACAAGTAAAGCAACAGCAACATCAGCGGCCCAACAACCACAACAACAGCAGATACAAATGCAGCCATACAGCTACAGATACAGATACAGATGCAGATACGATGCGTAACCTTTCATACCTGATTATGAACCGTCCTCCGCCCCCTCCTCCGTTCGACGCTCGTTTCGGACGAAATCAGAAAATGCAATTTAGGAAACAAAAACCCGGGGAAAGGAGACTGGAAAAGGTAAATTGTCTTTTGTCGAGAATGGAGGGGAGGGGAAACCCGAAATACCCATAGCCATGCCTGCATAGAGCCACAAATCCAGAAATAATATTGATTGGCATTACGGCTTAACCTGTTCGGTCACGGATGCAGTTAGAACCCTCTTTACCTGCTGGTCAGTCTCTGAAATGTTGTGACAGTTGCGAGCCAGCCAGACAAATGTCAAGGCCGGCCGGGACAGAAAGGCACTCCATTAATCTTCGGCCGATCCAACGATCCACCGATCGGAGGGAAGCGGGGCGACTTGCAACACGCTGTCAGCGGGGTGGCAAATCACTTCATCGCATGTCCAAACTATTAGCCAAATGTCAGGCCGCGACGAACAAATTTAAATTACTCGAAATGAAATCATATGCACTTGTCTTGTATCGCCCCTCCTTTGTCTTCAGCGGCACAAAGGAACAATCTTAATAAGCAGACAACGAACTCTTGTGGGGCACAGCGGCACTGCGGCTCTCGTTTATTTTTTGCTCATCATTTGCATCACATGTTGGCTGGTTTTTAAAGAGAAATTATAAAGCGTTTCCGTAGCTGCATCATTAGCAGCGCCAACACCAAAAGTCGCCTAACTATATCTTCAAGATTGGGATCGGTTCAGGGATCGGGATCGGGATTCGAGATCGGGGTGCCAGCCTACTGCCGCCCGCCTTGCGCGGCGTGGCGTGGCGTGGCGTGGCGCATTTTACGCAGTTGCTTAGTCCAAATTAAAGTGAATATATATAGCATAGCGGGAGAGTGAGTGCCAGAGTGCCAGCGAGGAGATATATCTATGCAATCTATCTATATAAAATGCATCGCCACAACGGCCGCAACTACTGCGCCAACAGGCAACTAAAAAAGTGCCAAAGCCTTATATTTTTAGCCCCTCTTCTGGGGCGACGATCGCTGCTCCGATCCGCTCTGCTCTGCTCTTGCTCGTTTGTTAAAATTCGATGGGCGAATGACATTTTTGAGTTATTTTTGTCAGCCCGACAACGTCGAAAACAACCACGAAGACAACGACAGCGACAGCTCACAGAACTCGGGAACCAAAACCAAACTGAGGGAACCCGAAATAAAACCAAATGCAAGCGACAACTTAGTTGTCGCCGTTCGGTTCGGCGGATGATCAACAAATGTCAACGCTGCGAGATGAAATCGTTCGAAGATGTGGCTTTACTGAGACATCGATCGATTTAAAATCCACATTTAACTTTATTTTGATCCAATTACTGCGCTATGAAATCTCTAAGGCCATTTGCTCGGAGGCGGATCTTCGCTGACAATCCGACAAAAGTCCATCAAATCTCGCCCCGCCAGAGCCCAAATGGGCCAAGAGACAAAAAGCAGAAGATACTCTTGCTGCGTGTGAGATACATGTTCTTGCGGGTGTTGGTGCTGGCTTTATTGCCCATAGCAGGAGCCTGTCAAAATTCCAAATGGACCATAAATAAAAACATCATTTTCGTATAATGTAGGGGCTGTAGGAGCGGGGGCGTTGCGAGTGCTGCAGTTGTTGTTTGCCAAAAATGTCGCAGCCCGTCGAATGGAGCCATAAGACTGGCATCATCATGCTCGTCATCATTATAATTATTATTGTGAATCGGGTTCTGCGGCTTCTGTTTCAAATGCACTCCTCAGTGATTCACAAAAATAGCCGAAGTCGAAGCGAAGAAGGGCAGGATGTGAGGCTGCTACTTGCAACATTATAATTTGTATGTTAAAACATCGTAAATTATTTAAATGTCACTGTGGCTTTAATGCCCCTATGTGGTTTTATGAACTCCAAAAAGGGGGCGGCAGGCGTGGCCGAGGAAGTGACAAGTGTGGGCAGAGCCAGGCCGGATTCTGGATACTGGAGTCGGGAGTCTCAAGTCAGATCGCATATTTGTGACATATGGCGGCAAGACAGGGATGTGGCTGTCGTCAGCGGGGACTGTAATTAAGTGCAGACTGCCCCGCTCATTGAGGTTCGGGAAGCCCGATCCGGGGACCGAAGAGGGAGAGCGGGGAGGGGCAGAATCGATCCTCAACGATCCTTGGGTAATGTAATCCGATCATTTAGCGGCTTGCTTCGTTAAGTTCGTGTGCCGCGATTTTGTTTTTATTTATTTAGTGGCCACATGTGGGCCATGTGTTCTTCCCATCGGAGGAAGAGGAAGAGGAGGAGAGGATTCTCTTTCCCAGCGAGCTCCTCTGGAGGAGAATCGTCGTCTCCAATTACCGATGGAAGCGGGGCCGGAGCCATTATTCTTCTTACCTGTTTACTGAACATTGCAATATCCTCGTTGAACGATTCCGACGAACAGACATCGCCACCTTGCACCCCGGGCTCCCTCGGCGTACATGTGGCCAGTTCGCACTTCTCGAAGATCAGCGCCAATAGCGGGAATAGCGGATGTCTGCAATGCAAAATGGCACAATAAATATCATCATAGTTGGTCGGGTTCCAGGACATGCAAACATGCAAATGAGCAGCTGTCCCTCTGCTTCTCCCCCAAAGGATGTCCCCGACGGGGGAGACTAAAGTAAGCCTAAATGTAACTTAAACTCTACTAGTAGTATCTGGAAAAGGAAAATCCTTTTCAACTCCAATTGTCTGGCCCAGACCCTGCCTGATCCTTTGTGCAGGACACTCGCCTGTTTACCGAATGCAAATGAGCAGCTGTTCTTTCCCTTTTTCGTTCTATTGTCCTTGTGTGTGTGTACTCCTCCAGTCCTGTCCAGTATCTACACACAAATAATCCCCCTCCGACTCCGACTCGGACTCGGACTGACGGATTAGTTCAACAGCCAACATGATTTGGCCGTTTTTTGTGCTCTCCAAGGCTGGCCTGGCCGGCCACTAGCTTCCCCTGCGAGACTCCGAATTCATTATTTTTTCACGCACAAATTGCACCTGAACAAAATTAGGCGGAGCTCGCCCGGACGAGAAAGGAACCCATTAGACGGCACAAAAACTGGCCGAGCTGGACGAGGGGGAGTGGACCTGCGCTTAACAAACTATTAATAAGAGGCCAGGGCCGGGTTTACAGTTGAGTGCGTTTCGGCCTGGGATCTGGGATGTGGGACCTGGGATCGGGGATCAGGAACAAAGACCGCCCGAGTTTCTGAGCGGCACTCATTTGCGATGACCAGGCACAAAACGAGCAGCTGAAGTCGCTGTCGCTGGCGCTGCCAAGAAGGTGTTAAGCAGAGGCCCCCTCCCCTTTGTCTTTCAATTTGGGTTTTCAGGAGGTGCCAAAAATAATAATAATCACAATAATAACAGGTGCTCAATGGAGTCATAATCATAATGTGTGCTGAAGACACTCGAGCCGGAGACGGGAAAGTCATCAAACAGCTGATCGATCACTCAAAGAGTCGCTTCCTTTCAGAGCAAATATTAAATGTTCGCCACAAAAAGTGCAGCAGCAAAAAGCAAACAAGCATTCGTCTCAGACAGCTGGCCAGCCAGTTGCAGCACATGGAGAGTGCCAGGACACGCAATGACAAACCCTGGGGATCGGAGCGGCCAGAGCTGGTTAGAAAAAAAAAAAAATAAAGAAAGAAACCACAATTTTGGCAAATTATCACCCGAACCGCAGACTGCAGCTCGCCTTCGATGTAGGGATAGGGTTTTTTGGACTTGGGCCTCCCTAATGCCTAAGCACGTTCATGTTTTGTGTCGGAGTCCGTGTCCGTGTCCGTCACTAAACACCTGACACACCCCCGGCCGATAGAACGGACATTTTGTTTGGGTTTCGGCAAACCCATAATTTGGTGTTTTGCGCAAAACGGCAGATCACGCCCCTTCCTATGGAAGGATCGCTTCTCCAGTGCTGCGGGGCGAGGTACGCGTGCGTTGAAATGGCCTCGACCAGGAGCAGGTGCCTAACTGGGTTTAGGGCGATAAAGGACCATCTGATCTGATTATAATTAATCAATTGATTGCTACTTGTTTCAGACTTCCAGACTAATCTATAAACTGCTCTGCCTTTGGCTGATCTTCAAACGGTCAGGGGCACTCATGCCGCCGATCGTTACACGCTCCTAATCTCGGCTGGAAACTAACAAGATCATCTGGGGTCTGGGGTCATTGGAGCTACAGTTCGGAAGACCAAAGTCCCTCCGCCCGTGGCCGAATACTCACTCATATATCGCATCCTTATCACGTTTGTGTACTTCGGGTATTGCGCCCATTAGGTGATTACCGACCGGCGATACATGACTAGGTGTTCCATGTCCCCCGGCCCCGGAGTGGTAGCCGTGCATGCCCACTGTGGCCGCCGCCGCGGCGGCGTGCGTCATGTGCGGAGAGTGGTGCGAGGGGAGGCCCTGCAGGCCGGGCGGCCTGTGGCCGGCGTGTGGGTCGTACATGGCCGCTGCAGCAGCTCCGGAGTCCATGCCGTAGCCATGTAGGCCATCGTCGTACTGCAAGATCGGGAAAGAGGAGAATATTGGTTAGTTGGAGGATGCAATGGAAAGATTTCAGATCCCTCAGAGTGTTTTTTTTTCGAGTGCCAACGAATCGCTTTGAATGTTTCTCCAAATAGAGACTCAGAACCACCAACCTCAACACGGTCGACCTTGTGATTACTTTGCCGCCGCTCCGACACACACCACACACACACACACACACACACCATTCGCCAGAAACAACAAAACCCATTTAATATCTATACATTTGGCTGTTTGGCGTTTACCTTACTCCGCTGTCTGTCGCTCGCTTGCTCGTCTTTCTTTCGACGCTTTTTGCATATTAATTAAGCGCCAAAAGCAGCAAAGCAAAGCAGACAATTTTGAATATTATCAGTTAATCTGTCCGGCGAACAGTTGTGCTTGTGCTTGTCGATTGTGTTTGGCTCGGCTTGTTCCTATCGCTGGCCATAAGTTGCTCAAAATTCGAAGCCGCGCAATTGCAAACAGGTTTTTGTGCAGCAACTCCGAGCAGCCCCGCAAATAATGACAGCGCGCCAAGCGAGGGAATCATTTGTCCCCTTTCCCCGGCCAGCTAACAAAAGTTCAACTGCTGGTGTATCTGAGTATCTGTGAGATGTTTATCACTCGTACTCGAGTGGCGTCCGTCTTTGAGAAGCTTCTCCTCCGCGTCCCACCGTCCCATCTCCGTTTCACGCTGCATAATTTGGAGGGAGGCTTGGGGGAAGAGGTTGACAAAAAGATTTTTGTGCAGCGACAAGGAGTGATGGCTGCGCCCCTGCCCCTGCGACTGCCACTGAGGGGTATCTGGCAAGTTGAGGTTGATTTTATGTGCCGTCGTTATCAGCCTGGAAAAATCTTTGACGCTAAATGAGCAATTGACTTGGAAGTGCGAAAGGGGGAGCAGCACTTGACTGCGGCTTGAGATTCCTCGGCTGGGGCTGGTCGAAAATGTCAAGGATTTGCACCTGGAGGGAGGGGGAGAGTATGGTAGGAGAAAGATATATGGGAGCTACTGTATCCGTATCTATACGGTGAAATAGTGCAGTGCCACTCATAAAGGCAGCTGCTTGACTCGCTCGCCTCGCAGGTGGCTCGGCTCAAAACTTCTGCTACGATTGTCAACCTCTGCGGCTGGCAATCCTTGAGATACCCACCAGAGATTAGTTTAGTGAGGCGGTCGTGCTGCCTCCGCTTCTGGTGCTGGCCCGCTGGTGTGCACATGCACGAGATACAAGCCGATAGATACAGAAGAGAGCGGCTGCGACTTGGCCGGGTTAGCCAGAGTTCGGTTCAGTTTTTGGTTCAGTTCGGCGGGTTCAGTTCATGGCTGTTAAACTATAAAGTTGTTATGCTAATTTTAGTGTTGCCGTTTTCTTTGTGTCTGTGTCTGTTTTGCTTCGATTTCTGCTCTCTCCGCCGCCTCTCAGCTCGTTTGGAAACAAGGAAATTGCGGAGCAGCGCAGTGGCAACTGCAAACTGCCAACTGCCAACTGGCAACAAAGAGATCTTGAAAATTACCACAATTTGTACTTGTACATAAGTAATGTGGGAACCCGCGCCCCGAAGACGGCTGTGGGCCGAAGAAGAGCGGCCGCCAGACAATGAGGACCAAAAATCAAACTGGCTCATACGCTTCGGCTTGGGAGCTTCGATTTTTGGTTATTTGGCTTCTCCGGCCTTTGTTGTTCGGATAACTCCCATGCCATTTGGGCCAGCTTTGATTGATGATCTCCAGCCAGCGCTCCAGCGCCGCTCTTGCTCCGACTTCCCCGCGCTCGTCGCTTGCTGGCCAAGCCATTGACCTTGTTCAACGGAAAAGCTCCCTCGGCGCGGCTCCGCGAGCGGGGAAAAGGGGGCGTGGCGGATCAATAACCAACCACTGAACCACCGAACCACCGAGTAAACAGCCGAGGAGGCCCGTGGTCTGATTTTGACAAGTTCAGCGTCGAAAATCCTTCAAAAATTTATGACGCCCCCCGTGGAAGTCGGCAACAACAGGGCTAGTGGGAGTGGTGGGCGGCAGTGCTCCAAACTGTCAGTGACAGGCGCTGAAGGAGTTGGTATTTCTGTACATTTTTCGGGGAGCAACGCGCTTCCTGCCCATGTCCTAGTTGCTGTCTGGCTGTGTGTGTGTGTGTGTGTGTGTGGGCCTCTGTTTTTGTCGTGCTCGGGCGACATTAAGTCATTGCTGGAGCCAGCCCACGGCCAACTATCCGGCAACAACTCAATTGTACATTCAGGCAGGGCTTTAAGTAGGCCTCGCAAGTGAAGCTTTAACTTCAAGGACCTGTTCGGGGCCTGTGCGAGTCAGATCCCTTGAAAAACTATTTCATTTTTCGGCTCTCTCTTAAATTCCGAAAACCAGATAGGCGGCAGTTGCATCGAAAATCTGGCTGAACTTGAAACCGAAATTGCTGGCCAAACAAAAAGGGGCCTGCCTGGCCAGGAAGCGGCTGCACAGCAAGGACATTTATGGATCGGGCGGGAGTGGGAGTGGGAGTATGGGAGTGCGACTAGGCGTCGGATTTCTAAAAACGGCGCCCAAAACCGACCGAAAGCCGGGCCGAAAAGAGTTATGAGTGCAGAATGCAACCAGGCCGACATGGGCGAGATAGAGAGAGGCCGTCGTGGGCGTGTGTGTGCGACGGGTGCTGGTGTTTTGGCCAAAATGGTGACAATGGCCGCCATTATACATCGTCATGGCCCGCCACCCCCGCCGTGGCCCACATAAATGCCTCAATATGTTGGCTGTACAGCCGACTTGTGTATCGATTTCTTGCGTTCCTGCCCCGCAACACTTTTGCTTTTCGGCCCGGCCTCTGGGCCTCTGAGTTTATTGTATTTCTGTATTTTTGTGTTTTTGTGTTTCACATCGAGGGAAAAACGACAGAAACGAAGCTCTTAATTGCGCTGGCGCGGTCGAAGGCCTAATCAAAATTAATTGTTTATCATGTTGTATTTGAATTTCTTTCCATTTCTTCGCATTTTCTCCGCTTTTTGGCTTTGGCTTAATTAGCGGACGGGCCGCAGTCGCAGTCGCAGCCCCAGCCGCAGTTGTAGGTGTGTCCCTCTGGCACGCCCCCAACCCCTAGACGAACAAGTCACGCCCAGCTCATCGCTGCCCCGAAAGTTTATTTGGTGTTAGACAATTAATTTCTGTTGCGTGCCTCGGTGTTGTTTTAATTTACAGTTGCAGCTCTGCCGGGCTGGTCCAACTCCAAACACGCTCCTCCGCCCCCCCAAAGCGATATTATTATTAACTTTTATGGCTTATAATAACAATATTATCGAGCAGGCGGACATCAAACGGCGGGCGTTTGACAACGGCCGAGGACTGCCAGTTTTTTCCATTCAATTTATCTCCGAAAACAAATACTTAGCACGGCTAGTGCGAAAAATAGCCCAGGAATATAGATATGCGTGGATCGGGGGCAGAAGTGAGATGCTCGGTAGCCGCCTCGGTGGGGAAAAAACATAAACGAATTCCTTGCCGTTCAACATTTATCAAAAATCAACAACAAATGACGTCAGTCGCGGCATTTATTAAATTAAAATGAGCCCCAACTGCTGGGCAGACGCAAAAACGGCGAGATGATTAACCAAAAAGCCAGCCAGCCAGGCCAGCGAGTGTGTCCAAAAAGGTGAACTCGACGGAATCAGAAATAAATCGAGGCGGAGGAATTTCAAAATGTTTCGGAAACACTTCTGAACTAAGGAGGAAAATCGCTTTAAACTGAAAGTGGGGATGGAAAGTGTCTCTAAAATGTGTTCGAACTGTCTTTATGAGTCGGAACTATCGCCCAAATCCAGCCTGTCGGCTATTTAATTAAATGTCCCTGTCGAGAGGACTTGCCAACTTCCCGACTTCCAAACTTCCAAGGGGCGAAACAAAAGTTTTGGAGGGCCAAAGCGGCAAGCGGCGGCCCCTGCTCCCAGCTCCACTACCTCCGCGCCGGGGCCAAAAGTTACTCAAAAATACGAAAATAAATTGCGTGCTGATGGCTCATTTAATTTAATGAGCGGCGTGCAACTTGTCTAAATGATTTTCCTCTACTTTACAGCACATTTTTGTGCGGATATGTTTTTGTTTGGCCTGCATGGAGGCACTTCTTCATAGATGGGCCGGAGTATCTCTCCAAGCGTCTGCCGACAGAGGATTAGCGGAGCACTTTGGCCTAATGTCGGGGAAATCGCCGGAGAAAAGGGCGCGAATTATTTAAAAAAGTTTACAAGAAGATTTGGGCGCGAATGTGAAAAGAAATGAAACTAATGAAAGCACTTCCAACGGCAGCGACCTCGTCAAACTTGGCAACTATGTGCTGGCTGGCTGGCTGTGTGTTTGGCAGAAAAGTAAAAAATAAAATAAAATACTACAGCTACAGCTACAGCTAGAGCTACAGCTATAGCACCAGCAGGCACCGACCCAAGAATCAGGCACGCAATTCGATCATTAAACATGAAGCTCTTTAGCACACGAAGAACAACATCGGGATGGGAGCTGGGAGCTGGGGAGCTCATGTGGATAGGCCCCATATAGAGCCTTTTGGCTCAAGCCCCCTGCCCCTGCCCCTTTGCAGAAATATGCATATGTAATTTGTTTATAAATATTCCTCTGCCTGCCACTCGGCCCTGAGAAGCGTCTGGCGGACGGATTCTCAACCAGGCCCGGGACATATCAGATGCGACTGCTGGCCAGATAAGCGCGGCTCAGTGACTCACGCGGGAGGCTGGGAAGGCCGGGATCGGCTCACTTAATTAGAGAAGAATGCGCAAGGCTGTGATAAGGCCAATCTATCGCTCCACAAAGCTTCAGCCCGTAATCCTCCAAAGATTGGCCAATACTTTTAATGGTCGCCCCATAAACAAGTTTTCCATCAAAGTTTAAATGTTTTCGGCAAACCGCAACACCGTCTGCGGACTGGTGGCCTTTCCGCCGCTGCTCCACTCTCCTTGATCTTTTCTATTTTGATTTTATTTCTAAACTGAAAACTGAAAACTGAAAAACTGAAAAAGTGAAAAACACGACTGCGAGTGGGAGAGGCAGGCAGCCGAACGAGAGCCGCTCGCACACGATAGACGAATTATATTTTATGCCACAAATTACGCTGCGGTTAACCTTTAAATTAAAATAACACCAAAACAATTTCTGTGCTGCATTCGCAGGCGTTTGAATCGGCACACGAAAAAATAGGGGCGCTGTGGCGCTGGGAGGGGCGCTGGGGAAGTGGCAGCTGCACCGCACATTTTTGTACAAATTGCAGTGCACATTGCTCTTACTGCGGGGCATAAAATAATCAAATTAAACATATACACGCGGAGGGGAGGGAGGAGGAGCCACTGGCACTCGGAATTGCTTCCCGCCATTTTTCGCAGCGCACAAAAGTGCAAATTATAGCCGAGTCATGGAAATGGTGAAAATAAAACTGTAAATAATAAGCCGCGAAGAGCGGGGGGTGGTTGAGGAAATCCAGAACAGCCCAGCCCAGCCCAGCCCTCTGCCTGCTGGCGATGTGCAATAAAATTATATGCATCGAATGCACACAAACGCAGCGGCAGACAGACAACCCGTATGCCGCCGCCCAGACCCGAAAACCCATTTGATGGAATTGAAATGGCGCGGATTCGGATTCGGACTCCGGATCGGGATCGGGATCGGAAAAGCCCCGCAGGAGAATGGCGGACTCGAATCAAACCACAAGCGCGATTTATTCGCCAGCACCACCAAACACAAGCAAGCACTCCCGCGGGCATTTCGCCTTGGCTGTGTTTCGTTTTCGACATTTCGTTTTGATTCCTCCCCTTCCCTGGCCCTTGCCCTTGCCCCAAGTGCCCCAGGAGCGGCCTACCTGCACCACCAGCGCACATGCTAATTAGCACCGCCACCACCACCACCACCAAATAAAAATCAAGTTCACTTCGCAGCTCCACGATAATCAATTGATAAAGTCTAACTGCGATTTGGTAATACCCTATGCCGGCGCAGGGCGGAGACTGCTGGTCACCTGATTAGCATATAATTTATGGTCCAGGTGGACTGTAGGAATTATTGCTCCGCTTAGCCGGACAGGGCGGATTTCCTAATCTGGCACTGGCTCTGGAGGGAAGTGGAGGCGACGAGCATTTCACTCAAAACTTGGCCAGTTTTCGGGGCCTGTGGTCCACTAATTACATAAACTTGTTCGGAAAATGACCCGCATAAATCAGAACGATCTGCACACACACTCGGCTGCCTTAGACCCAACTCCATAGCGGTCTATTAATAAGTTAGAGCCCATGGAATTCCCCACGGAATTAATTAAAGTGGGTGTACTGGGGGACTCTCCGCCCGACGGCTTTTGACTTCTGCCAAGCACTCCCGACCACTTCCCGACGCTAGTTCCGATTCTGGCACTTCGAGGACACTCTGGGATCTCCATCTAGGCAGATCTGCGACTTGGACTTACCCTGGGCTGAGCCATTAATGCTCTGGGAGCGACGTCTAACCCGATTTGTGCCACTTTTGGAGCAGGAACAACAATGGGGGCGCAACACACAAATCGACGTCTGCTCCGCCGCTTCTGCTTCTGCTGTCTCGGGCTCTGCTTCCTTTCGACTGTCTTAAGGAGTCAGCACTGTACTCGGATCAGTTCAGTATTGGATTGGGTTTGTTGGATCTTTGCACTTTACATGGGCTGAAGCTTGAGATTTGTATGCTTTGCTTCTTGCTCTCTTTCTTAACACAGGCACATTTGTTAAATTATTAATATTATTACGTTTGTATACTTGTTGTTGTCACGCGCGCGGTTATCGATATTTATTTTTTTTTTTTTTGCTTAGCGGGAGATCTGTTTTAGTTCTTGAATGTTTTGTTTTGCTTTTGTTTTTGCTTTGCTTTGTTACAATTATTATTTACATATAACTTGTGTTTGGTTTACAAAAATCGTATACAATTTGTTAGTTAGTTGCTGTTGCTGGGCTGTCCTCGGTATACTTGGGTAGGGTTGCTGCTGCAACATATCTTCGGGGAGCAGTGGTCTGTTGTCATAACTCCATGGCTGTAGCTCCTGCGACCGCCTCTATCTCCTCCTCGATGATTAGTAGCTGGTGTTTGTTTGTTTGTTTGTTGCTTTGTCGTATACTCTTTTGCTTCTTCGTATAATATGCGCACTATTTATCACAGCTGCTTCTACATACTACGTTACTAGAGATGAACAAATGAAATTGTTGAAAGTGTTGATGTTTCTTGCTTCTTGGGGGACTACTGTGCTTGCGACGGCAAATGGCCAAATGGGCGAGTGGCGAGTGGCAAGTGGCAAGTGGTGTGTGGTATACTACGAGGGGGATCGACGGGATCCCCTCGGCAAGAAAATCCCCTTCTTCTGCAGTACCTCGGCTTTCATGCACTCTACGATCGGTCGGTTCACGGACGAAATAATTTTGTTATAGTTTTGTTTTTTTTGGATTCAGTGGAGTGCAGTGGAAAGCGGATGCGGATTGCGGATTGCGGATTGCGTAGCACCAACGAAACGCGATGGAAAACGCGCGCGATTCCAATTTATTGCTGCTCCGGCTCCGGCCAGGTGTGCCAGGTAATAATAACAAACTTCGCCGACGGCTCGGCTTCACGCTTCTCTCACGACAACGACAACGACAACGACAACGCAACGCCAACGCAGACACACGCAACACGGAGGAACACGTCGAGCGGCGTTCGAAGATAAATTGAAAATGGACGCCTGAAATACGGATGGTAAAGATACTTTACCTAAAAGATACGAACTACGTTCGCTGGCTTCGAGCTCGCGCTTCGGGCCGCCGCTCTCTCTGCCATACCATCTTCCGTCCCTGTCGCTCTGCCTCCCGTCCGCCTGCCCTGCTGCGCCGTCCTGCACCGGTTCGTGCTTGCCGAACCGATTCGGAGAGCGGCCAAGAGAGAGAGCACGACAACCGAAGGCGAAGCGAAGCTCTGCTCAACACGATCCACCATCCACGTTCCATCTTGTGTCCCGTTCTACCGGTTCGCACCGTTTCGGAGAGAGAGAGGCCAATGGCGTTGCCATTGAGGCGAATTCGGGCAATATAATTTATTTTGTATGGGAAATCGTCTCACTCCAACGGAGTTTGAGATCTGGCAGCGCCAAAATTTCGCCTAGCTTGTCAATCATTTCAATTCGCTGACAGCCGCGCCGCTCTCTGTCGCACACTCACATGCAACAATTGTGCCATTAAGGCGGGCCAGGCCATAACTCAGGCGGAGCAACAGGGATGGATATAGGCCTTCAACCAGGCAGTGTTCGGCGCTCGGTTCTCGGTGCTCGGTGCCCGGTGCTCGGCGCATGTCATGTCATCTTCGCCTCTTTTCGCCGCGCTTTGCTCTCGTTTGAAATTTATTTGGCTTTGGCCAAAAGGAGACGGCTTATAGGTTTTTCGCTGCTGGCGTCGGCTTCGGCTGTGGCGTCTCTGCCCGATGCGTGGCGTTGAAAATCAGCAAAAACCAATCCCATTTGTTATTTTCGCTTGAGTGAGTGGCAGTTGGCATCGGGGCTGTGGGCCGGTGGGCGGTGGGCGGTGGGCGATGGGCGGTCTGGGCGGGCTAGGGGCTGGGGCGGGAGGAGAGAAAGGCTCTTGAGCGCTTTTCAGGTGTCCATCAGCTTTCGCTCAGCACACACTCGCGCTCTCTCGCTCGCTCTTGGGGCCGCCTAGGCAACGCCTTCGAGAAAGGCGTGCGAAGGAGGCGCTGAAATGGGGACTGCTGCTGAAGTGCAGCGCAGGCTTTGTCCCTTTTTCGTGCCGATCTGGCCACTTGGCGGCACAAAGGACATGATCCTGCCATAGGAACAAAAGGGCGCCAACAGCCGCTAGACTCCGACCCTCCTCCGTGCGTCTTTTTGCATGTCCTGCAGGTGGGGCGTGCAAGATCTAACATGTCTACTTCATCCTGATACGATATTGCATATTTTCCGCCATTCTGTGTGCTTTTCAGGTCGAACTGCGGCCTTTGCTGCCAAACCGCCTTGTTTTTGCTTTTTTCGCTGCTGTCGTGTCGTCGTCCTCGTGGCAGTTTAAAAAGCAGTTAACACATATTCCCAGGCAATTTTTCACCAGCGTATTTTTGGCTTGGCGCTGCAGTTGCCATTACGCTGGGAAAGGGTCTGCCAGAGGGGCAGGGCGGCAGAGAGAGAGAGGACGAGAGCTTGGCCGCCGTTTTTAGGAAAATGAAAAATAGCCTTGTTTGTTTTCCGACGCTCGCCAAAAGGAAAAGGATATCCCGTGTCTGTTTCCCTGGTCAGAAAGATGATGTTGCACTTAATCTGGCTGCCATTTCATCTGTGGGCATCTTGGGGCAGGGGCTAGAGGGTGGTGGGGCGTGGCTTTTCGGGGGAGTCTGTGTCTTGTCAACACTTTGACAAATTTATGAGACTTTGATTGATTTGCGGTCGCCGTCGTGTCTTGTTTTGTGCTTTTTTCGGGGCACCGTTTCTTGCGCCCTTGGCTCGCCAATTTGCGAATTTGTGCGGCTTCGCTCGGGTAATTTATGTGAATCGAAAATCAAATAAAATTGAATCAATTAAGTGCAATAAATTAGGGGAAGCGAGAGCTAGGTGTGGGAACTATTTGGGGAGATCCATCGGGTGCAGAGGTCAGGGATGTCAGTGTCTGAGATTTCCACTCTGGGGCTGGAAGATACTTTTAATGTAAAGCTTCGCAGGACAGGGCAGGAATTTAATTTATTATTTGGAAGTTTTTCGAATTGAAGGAATCATGAAATTTAAATTAGTGGAAAAAAATAATCAAGGGAAGGGGTTTGGGTGTGGGAGGGGGAGGGGCCTCCCCCACCTCTCCAAACCAAAAAAGGAGAGCTGGCAAAAAAAGGACTCGGGAAAACCTCAAGGAAAATTGCATTTGGAAACTTCCAATTGGAGACGAGAGTCTGGGTGGCCGGGCAAGGGGGCTAGGGGGGCTGCGAGAAAGCTCACCAACACACTCACACCTTTGGGGCAGCCAATATGATTTAACGCTCCCCCTCACACATACACCTCACGCCGGTATGCAGGCAGCGACGCCGACGTCACCAGAGACGCGAGTGTGTGTGCGAGTGTCGTGTGCATGACAATTCATCTCTTTCTTATAAACGCAATTTATCAAATGGCAAACGACAGCAAAGCAAAAGATGAAGAAGACGACGACACGATATCAACTTGATGTGGCGCCATTTCACTCACTCCCTCTCTCGCTCTCGCTTGCGCTCACTCACTCACTCAAAACGCCGGAGCAAAAAAATGGCACATGAAGGAAATAGGAGTTGCTTCTTCTTCTTCTTCGTCTTCTTTGCCTGGCCCCCATGCTCCAGCAAAACAAAAACAAAAACATAGAAGCAAAGTGAAACCGCCATAATCTTGACAGACAAGTGCAGGCTGCGCTCTCTCTCGTTCTCCGGCTCTCGCCTCTCTTCGCCGCACTTTTAATGGTTTGTTTTTGTCCGAATTCGCCGCGAATGCCAGAGCGGGATGGCCTGCTGCCGCTCAGTCGAGAGAGCGTGTTTTATGGCAACAGCTGTTTTGCCGTTTGGAATTAACCATAAATTTCAAAAACACTGTTTTTGAAAATATATTGCGTTTTAATATTCTTAACGTTTTAATAATGTCACGTTTTGATATTTTTGATTTTGATTAGGCTTCTTGGCTGAATTATTGACCGATTTGAGCGTCTTTTATAGCGGTATTGGAATTGTTTGTTAATTTCGATTGCGCGCATTGCAGGATTTTAGGGTTATAGTTATTATTTTTTTGTTAGCATTGATTTATAAATCCGATTTGAAACATTTTCGATCCGAATCGAGGGCTGACCACCTTACCTGCATAGTTACCTGTTCGCCAGCTTCCTTCCTTGAATCTCCTCCGGGCTTAGTATTGTATCTTTGTGACTTTCAACGCTCTAAGGAGGCCCATAAAAGGCTTAGGACACTTGCCCTAGGCCAGCAATCTACCTGGGATCTGTGGACTCACACCCCCGGAGTGACCCCCGGTCCTTCGATTTTTCCTCGTCATCGCTCATGGCTCTTTAACTGGCCCAGAGGAAAAATCGATGGCGAATTTGCTGCTTAAACAAATGTGCCGGGTCATCCAGGACGATGTCCTTTGGGCTCTGCTGGGCCTGCATGTGACAGCCGCCGACAAAAGTGTCGATTCCATTTCGTCCGGCCGACGGCCCGGCCTGTCAACAAATCTGCGGCCCACACAGTGCCCGCCCACCAGTCGCCCGCTAATCTCAAGGACGCAGGACTCTACTGATACTTGTCTTGTGACTAATTTTCGGGGGATACACAGGGGAGAAGGGGGAGGACCTCTTCTCCACTGCATACAAAATAGTTAGGAACTCCATCATTTCGAAAACTTTGTCGCCAAGTTAATTTCTGTTTTGGTGTCCAACTCACTTACCTGCTCGATGGTGCAATCATACTTTACCTGAAAGAGGAAAGAAAGTTAAGAGTTAGTGGTGATCTGGAAGGCCGGAGGGAAATGCAAATGAGCGGAAGGCGTCGGGGATTAAGATGCACTCGCAGTCGGAGGTGTCCGCTCGTCCGTCTGTCCGCCTGTCCGCTTGTGACCACATGTGTTCAGAGAACCAGCACCCCACAACAGAAATCCCTCCCTTCCGCCGAGCTCCCAAGTGACTCATCCCGCCTGGATTCTGGATTCTGGATCTGATCTTTTCTGGCACATTTGTCGGAAAATGTTTTCCTAGCCAGTTCCTAGCACTTCTCGGCTCGGCTCTGTTCGGGGTTTGATTGATTGCCTTGGAAAACCACTTGAAACTGTCAAGGGCGCGTCGAGGGGTGGGCTGCCAGGTCTGGCAGGGACGCCAGGGGGGAGTGAGGCACCGGGAATGAAGTGAAAATCACTTTTACGCAGATGGAGGAAATCGTTTTCCAATGAAAACTACTTAGGCCGGTGGGCGGGGAGGGGCGGGCGAGAAGACGCATCACGTTAATAACTAAATTAAGGAGCGAGATACTTCAGCTACAGTTTCAGCCCAGTCCTGTCTCAAGTGACTTCGAGGGAAGAACAACAATTGCATTCTGCACTTTGACTTTAAAAAGCCACAACCTGGCTTCTTGAAGGTCTTTTTTGGGAAAAAGTCTTCAGATGCCATCAAAGTTCGACAAAGTCGCTTTCGAAATGTGTCTCTGAAAATATGGTGGAAGGGAAACTTATTCGAGGAGCCAGCTAAGATTCCGGCAGGGAAATCAAAAACAACAACGCACTGAATAAATAAATTTATGTGCATTTCCGCTATTTTCGGGGCTTCTTTTTGTTGTTTTCTCCGCTGGACTTCCTTCCGCCAGAGCAAATAACAAATATTATTATCGCAGGGCCGGCCAAAACAGGGGTTGGGCGGGGGGTGGGGGAGTGGTCAGTGGGCGGGGGCAGAGTTCAATAGGGCGTGGCTGCAGTCCGCAAGTGCCAAAAAGTCGGAAAGGAAGCTCGAGAGAAGAACTTGTCTGGAATATAAATTATTCAACGCTTTTGACAAAACTTAAAGAGCAGTTCCAGTTTTCCAAAATAGAATTTCCACGAAGTGCCTTATTTTTGTTGCTTTTCTCAGGTCAGGTAGTGGGTAGTGGGAGTGGGAGGGTGGCGAGGCTGAGGCGGAAGAACGGAAGCTGTCGAGGCTGGTGGAACAACAAACAGAAACAGAAAGAGAAATTATTAATGGTCAGCACACAGAAGTGCAGCCAGGAGCAGTCCCGAAAGAGGAGCCACTCCCGGCCGACCAGAAAATAAATAAATAAACAAGAAACTCTAATTAAACGCTGCGCCGCTCCCTCCTTCGATAAGCCAACGAAGCCAATTACTCTCGGCAGGTCCCTCCTTGGCCCCCCCTCCTTCAAGTCGCCTTATCCTGTAGGTCACAGCCTGCGGACTTTCGGTCTCGGAGTCCCGGGCCTCGGGCCCTGGGGCCGTGGGGCTTGTTAAAAACTTTTTGCCAAAAATGCAATCTGTTCCTGCGCTGCAGAAGCTGCACAGTTGTTGTTTTTGGAGCTCAAGGTCAGATAAAATCGCAGGGAATTTTCGGTTGAGGCTCTACGAAGAAGGGTGAGAGTCTTCCCCGAAGGGTGATTTGATTTTGAACTAAATCTCCTGCTTGCATTGAAAGGCGATACACACCAGAGATTGGCCAATTTATGATACAAAACTAAGCCATTTCCTTAAATTAGCGGAGTGACCTCATGGTGACCTTTCTGATAAGCGTTTTTGGTTACATTCCGCGGGCAGCTTGATTGGAGAACATCGCGCTCCTAAATCTTGCCAAGCGCCATAAAATACCAAGCAGCGAGGAAATGCTGCCAAACCGGCTGACTAAGCTGGCCAAAAATAAAATATAACATCGATTTGCATAACACAGAAAAAACGAAAAACCGCAGAGATTAAAAGCCGAACGAAACAAATTTTAAATTGATTTTGAGTGCGACTAAAAATAAAATGAAAAGGCGAGCAGAGCGGCGACGGGGCTCTGGAGGAGTCAGAAGTCAGGAATCAGAAATCAGGATTTCGGAGCGAGTGGAGGTGCGCAGGCATTTTTGCTGGTTTCGCAGAATTATTGCATTCTGAATATTGGCATTTGCGTCAAATTAAATTTAATTGTCGGTTCAGCTCTGCCAGTCTCTGAAACAAAAAAAATGTAAAAGCTTGAAGCACCCTTTCCACCGTCAGACCACATTGTTTTCACGTTTCATTTAAGGTTGAAATAATAACAAACTCTATTGGGGTTTGGTTTTGAGCCCAGACTTGTAATGGGATTTATGGGAATTAATGGGAATTTATTTATGGGAACAAAGGGTATTCTGAAAACTGCAAAGGGAAGTGGAGAGTAAAAGAATGTAACCGCCTCAGTATAAGCAAATAACTGTCTTGATGACGTGTTTTCTGGATTTTAATCGAAAGCCATAAACTCCGCCTTATGGTCGATCGAAAGCCCAAGCCCGAAAGAGAGCTCCCTGGCTTCCCCTCGTTCGCAATGCACTCCGGAGTTGCCATAAAAAGAGAGGGGAAAGCTCCGAGCTGGAAAGAGCGCATGCACTGGCGCTGTTTCCCCAGCTCACCTTACAGCCGTGTGAAAAAGAAAATGTCGTGTCGTCCTGCTCTGGCCTGGGAGCTGCGCGCCGAGGGGTGGTCGCCACCATTATGGAAAGTGAAATGGATATAGCGCTAATGCGCCTGCACATAACAAGGTCGGCTATAAATCAAAAGCCCAGAAGCTGCTGGGCCCAAAGGGGGAGGGAGGGGGTGAGAGGATGAGGGCATGAGGGGAAAGGAAACCCGCAGCCGCTTGACAAAAATCAAATCAAAATGCCATAAAATACCCCACCGAGTGGTGCCCTCTCCCTCTGACTCCAGCCTGGCTGCCCGGCAAACAACAAATGAATTATTTGCAATTAATTGAGCGCAAATTTGCAAAATACCTTTGTGTGTCTGCGCCTCCTCCACTCGGCTGTCTGTGTGTGTTGCCCTGTTGCGTGTGTGGGTGGGCGGGTGTTCGGGTGTCTGGGTGGGATGATGGATGGGCGATGTGCCTGCGAAAGAATTGTTTCGATCTCCCCGATTGCGTATACGCCCTGGGTGCGGGCCAGTCCGCCGCCCTCTGCCAAGAAAAAATCGGAAAACTGCCTCGTTTCTGTTCGCTGAGCAATCGAGCGAAAAACAATTTTCCCTGCCATTTCGGGGCCATTTCAGCCACAAAAAAATGCCTGGCTTTTGGCTTTGAGTTACGTTAGTTGGCAATCAAAATAGGTTTTTATTCCCATTCTTAATTCTTGAAACTATAACTTGGCACAGTGTGTCCTAATATGCCATCTTCTTTGAGGTTGAATAATTGACAAAATCGGTTGGGATCGTTCTAAGTGTCTTCCTATGAAATAAAATAGTCTAAATAGTTGCTTAAATGATTTCTTTACTTGCTTCTCTTAAAGAGAGCTAGAATACAAAAAAGTAGGCAAATGCACACCGCTTCCCCCATCGCCTTTCACCCAGTACCGTAGATCGGTTTTTATCATGGGGGGATATAGGGGGATATGACTCATATCCACTTCAAATGGTTTAAGGTTTCTTTTACTGTTCAAGTTTCACATAAATATGAATTAATTTTGAATCAATCCACCTGATCCCCCATCCCCCATCCCCATGCTTCCACCCTCTTTTTCTCGCTCCCAGCGGCGAGTGAGTGGATCCTTGCTCTCCACTTGCAAAACTTCATATGTTTTAGTAATTTAATTCATTTAAAAGTGCTTTGTTTCACGAGTGGGTGGTGTATGTCCTTAAGGCAAGTCCTTAAGAGAGAGATTTCTTCCTAGAATCTAGATATAATCAAAAAATGAAAGTCTCTTAAATCGGAAACAATTGCGATCTCTTGCCGGATAATCAAACCTCAACAAAAAGTTTTTACGACTGATGGAATGGACGCTTAGTGACTCCATGAGGCCGGGGAGGCCCCGGTAGTCTATAAATTGAATGAACTGCGCCAGAAAACGGTCGGGTCTGTCAATTCCTGATGTTTACACGCGCACACAGAGACAACTTTCACATTTTACGAGTTTTATATGGGCGAGGGCTCTGCTCGTAATGATTATGATGACGACTATGATGACGATATTTTCACTTGAGAACTTTACGAGCAACAAATTGCGCTACAAATTACACGATAAATAGAAAATTATGACGGACGGAGGTGCGGAGACAACCCTCCTTAACCCTCTGCCGACCTTTCCGCTCCTCGTAAAACGTCCAACGCTCGCAGGGTCTGTGTCACTCTCCCAGAGACCTCTGGAGCCCTCACCTCCTGCTTTACAAGCTGTCAGAAAGTTGGGTGTTCGGCTCGGTGTAAATTCAATTGCTGCTCCTTTATTGATATTTCGGGCCGTGATTCCTCCGGGACCGCTTTTCTCTGACCATTTCCCATCCCCTGGCAAGGAAAAGTCGTAAAGTGGCGAGTGGCCCGAAACAATGGGAAAGTTTTACGAGCGGAACTGAGACATGGCGGAGATTTTTACCTTTTCGAGAACTAGGAATCGAAAGGGCTATTTGTTGTGAGCTGGCCTTGTGAGCCGGGCCCTCCAAGGACCTTCTGGCCGGCAGTGGCTCGTAAATATTTGGTTAATTGGGCATTTCACACCTACTCCAGGGTGCATGGTGCATGGTGCGACGAGGAAACCCTGCAACCTGTAACGAGGTGCCGCATTAACGAACCTGTCAAAAGTGACAAGTATGCCGCTTAAAGTTGGGCAACTTATCGGCCATTTCGTAGGCAGGGTCTATCTACGGGCCTAGTTTGTGGTCTTAGTCGAGGTCTGGCTCAGTTACTGTCTTTCCGAAGCGCATCCTTGGCCACGTGGCCAAAAAACAACTGACAGCTCCCCGAAAGTGCTCCATAATTGATGGGCTTCTCTCGAAAGGGAGCTGGGGGCTGGGAGCGACAGGTATTTTGTAATTAAGCCACTTGAGCCCCTCCAGTTACCAGTGGAAATGTATTGCAACAGAAAACAAACAAGGCCAGACACACATCCTATCGCCAAGGAAATGCTTTTTTTGACACTGCCTAATGCGAGTTAATGTCTCGTTGCGCGGGCTAGATGCCACAGTGCCAGCCGCAGGTATAAGGCCAGGGAGTACACCTCAAATATGATGACTTTTGTACCGTATAGCAGCATATCACCTTACTGCGCCGACCCGCACTGTCCCTGTTTTATCTTTTTCCACCGCAGCCCACAAATAATCATGGGAATGCCTTTCGCGGAGAGTGGCAATGGAGCACGCAGGTCGCCCCCAAATCCACTCAATCATTCCGCCTCCCCCGGTAAGTAATAAAATGAAATAGAAAGAAACATTTAACTGATCGCTCAATCACTGATATTACACATGAGTCCGCGTATGGAGATATAGTGCCTCCGTCCGCACCCCCACCTCGATCGCCTGAATTGGGTTCATTGTTGGGGCGACTCAGTTACCTCACCCGCTTAGAGGGAGTAGGCTCCTTTTACTTCTTTAAGGGCAGAGGGCAATCAACAGGTGACCTGCTAGCCCGGGGCTAGTATCTGGCTACTGTGGGAAGATTTCGAAATGGTTCCGATTCGCATGCGAATTGCGATGATCGATCGAACTGCTCCTCCAATCAGGGGTCTCTCTTTGGATTAGTAACTGGCAGTGAGTCAGTTTCCTTCGATTATCTGCCATCGGACTCCGGTGCGGCCATAACACTAGCCAGCAATCTAAATGTCCGGCCGAAACTACTGTTAAGGCTAACCAGGCTCAAAGGAAACGCATAAAAGCAGAGCTTGTTCCAAGAGGAGGCAGGAGGCAGGAATTTTATTTTACGATCACTGGGGAATCGAAAAGCGTCTGGGGCTCGGGGTGACCGCGTGCAGATCGTTTAATTTGATTCTGAAATACTGATACTGGTACAGGCACAAGCACTTAAGTCGCATATAAAAGAGGCTTTTATGATTGGCCTTCTATTAGCGAAATAAACTATTACGTGTTAAGTCGCGCGATCGTTAAATCCTGCCAGTGTCCGGGCTGGAAGGAGCTGGGTGCTCCCTCCTGGGGAACGATGTTGTGAGGCACTTGACTAAATCGTAAGGAATTTCCAATAGAAGAGTCTGTAATTAAGTGTTTTAATTAAGGATTGTAACGAAGAGACTTCAAGTCAGAGCCCACTGGACAAGGTGTCGCCTTTCTTGCCGATAAAGATTCTGTTGTAGAGGAAGGACCTCTCCTTTGAAAGGGAAAGTGAGTTTCAGGGTAAACGAAATTAAGAACGCATCCTCGCTGCGCTTCGCTGATTGTTTTGTTTCAATTTCTGGTTGCGCCCCATAATCCAGAAAAGAAGCGAGAGGCAGCCTTAAGGAAAGGGACGGGACGAGAGCCTTAACCTTTCGAATGGTAAGTGCCTCCCTCTGGTTCCCCGAAGCCTTCGGCATTTCGGGGAAACGTGCAGTCGCGTCTACCTGAACACCTCGCTCGGTGGTTGTTTCCTTTCAGTCCATTTCAGCCTACTTTGACGACAAGAAGTCAAAGTCTCGATTTACGACCATTTTGTTTGAGTAATTTCTGTCCTGCGTCCTTCGTTCTCCTCGAGGTGCCTGCTCCCTGCCAGCCCTGCCACATGCTCGGCAATTGTGAGGACGTACAGTTTTACTTTCAGCTGCCGATCTCGGGTCGGCTGGGAGTGTATAACAAGATCTGATCCCACAGAGTGTGACTCAATCCCTAATCCTCGGTCCCTTGGTTCCTTGGTTCCTCAATCCCGGGAACATTTTAATTCCTGCTCATAACACCGCATTATGGGGTGACTTGACTTTTTATTCCCAAATTTAAAAGTTAATGCGCGCCTTTACGACTTGTCGATGTAAATATTTAATGCCGGGCCGATCGTAACCATATTTCCCGGCCCATTGCCAGCTCGTTCCCCAAATCGAACCGAATAGTTAAATCAAAACACAAAAATGCACACAGCGGCCACGATTCAATTAAATAATCGTAAAGTTCTTCTGAATGGCGGAAAATAAAAGCGACAGCCAAACAGAGTTGTTTGCCTCAAAACGATATTGTCGTAAAGTTTCCCCGAATTGTTGTTAGATCATAAAAATCACCTAAACCGGGCAATAAAGTCAATCGAGGAGTGGACTCCCCCACTCGACTATTTTATTCGGTCTGGCGGTCGTTAAGCCATTTCTATCCGATAAAGATAAAGATATTACTAAAGATATGAGACATCTATGTAATGGATGTAGGATGATATAGAACGAAGTTTGGATGAACAAGTCACACCCGATAGATTTTAGTTAGTTGTTCACCCTTTTCAAAGTGCAACAGTTGCTCGCTCCACTCGATGCCCCCAAAAATAAAATTCATTGCCCCAGCCCACACACACGCCCAGAACCACTCTCACAGTCGCAGACAGGCCCTGACAGACTCTAAATGCGGCGAGAACGCGAAAAACCGTTAAGCATCAATTTTGACGCATCATAAAACTGCAATGAAGTGATAAGTGCCGCTGCTGCAACGCAAATATGCAACAGGAATGCGCGGCTGATAGATATTCGGCCGGCACTGTGGCGCAACCAGCGCCAGAATCCGCGAATGGATTGACGAACTTTCCACTGAATGGCACCCGTATCTGCGCGATAACAATGCAAATGCAGTTGCCCCGCCCCGCCCTGCAGTGTCTGTGGCTGTGGGCGAATGTGTGTGGCACGGACATGGGCGTGGGGCAGGCGCAATCAAACAAAACAAGAGTTTTATGAACACCGCGGGAAGTTGACAGCTTGCATCATTGTCGTGATATGCGAAAACTGTGGAGCCTCCCCCGCCGCAGCTCCGGGCCGGCCGATTTTATGGCCTCGCGTGCGCAATTATGTTTATGGATATTGGCGAGGTACAAGTAGGCCAACAAAACTGCTCCGTTCGGTGGGAACAGGCAGTCGGAATTGTAAAAGTTTTAATTTGAGTTTTGTCAGCGTGTTGTATTCTTTTTTATCAACCTCCCTATGCTATGTCCCCCAAAGACCTCCTCGTAAGCTGTGCCCTGAGTCCAAATCAATTGCGTCTTATTGGCCAATCTTATCGGCCCAGAGACCCGACTAATTGACTTATAGCCACGGACATCAGGGCCTAATCATGCGGCCAGAACCGAGACCCGAAAACCGACAGCGGACAACCGCCAATCAGCAGTCCAAGAATCCGGCAATCCAGCAATCCAGCAATCGGCTAACCAGCCACACACACCCATCACACATCGCACTCCGGGATGTACATAAATTATCTTTATTGGCAGGTGGAAGGAGCTATACGGTCTGCAGTCTCCTTCCTGCAACACCTGAGACTGAACCTGAGACGAGGCTCGTTAATTGTTGCTGCTGCCCCTCCGAGGAGCGCGATCGTAAATCACGGGAATCCATCAAAATGCGATCATTGTAGTGAGATTGCAACTAAGCCAGCATAATTTCAATATTTTTGCACTCGAACCGACTGGGGCAGAGGCGGAGAGAACGGGGACAAGGACGAGGGGGAGGCAACCGATTGACAACTTAATCCTGCGACATGTCAGTAAAGGCTCAAATGAGATTTACAGTCGCAGTCAGTTAGCCTGGCCCATTTGTGTTGACTCAGTGAAATGTTGTAGCGATTTTTCAACATGTTGTCTGCCGGCTGTCTGTGTGTGCCAGTATCTGTGTCTGTGGCAGAGTGTGCCAACGTGCCCCGATGCGTGTGTGCGAGTCGTGTTCGGTTTGATTGACAAAGTACAAAGGTGTAATTATTTTTCATAAAATTGTCCGCTGCATGTCGCTCCAAAAACTCTGTTGACTTTGCTGCAAGTTTTCAATCAATTGGCCTACAAGTGGGGGGCGGGGAGGTGCCCCGGGGGGAGGGGCGAGCCGTGCAATTATGTCAACGGTTCGGGCGCATAAATTACGAGAGCCAGCGCTCAGGCCTAGAGCGACGCGCTGAGCGGTGAGATCTGTCGGCGATCGGCGGTGTCGCCATCGCAGGACCCAGTCTCCAGGGCACTGAGAGAAATTTCCTCTTCATAGATGATACACAGTAACTTCAGCACTGTTTCCTTGGGATCTGGTTCAGTCCTTTCACTGTCTCGCAAAGTTTCTCAAGTCCACTAGCCGCCTAATTATTTCGAGTGAACTCTCCCAGTTGGCGGCCCGGTCCCCAGTTCCCAGTCCTCCCAGAGCGTCGGCCCATAAATCTTGGCTCTGGGGCGCGTTACTCATGCGCAGTGTCCTCCGCGAGTCGGGGCCCTGGCTCCGGGCCTGGTCTGGGAAATGCTTTATAATCGCATTGCGACTAATTATCGTATCGGACGAATTATTACGGCGCGATCATGAAGGCGATTTGCAAATTGCGAGCCTGGGATGCCTCGGCCGAGAGATTAGATTCGATTGGGCGTGTCGGTTCTGCAGCAGGAGTGCGACTAAATCATGACTTGTTCGCAGACATCATACTCCGAAATACTTATTTTATTTATTTTCTGGTTAAGAGGTACTTGATAAAATACCACCAACCATCTCTCCAGGGGGAGAATCTATCTATATACAAATTTTTTTATTAGATGGATAGTGTCAAATGGAGAGGACATTTTTTCATACATCGTCTACAAAAGGGAGGTGGTTCTTAAAAATGAATTCTGCTTCAGAAATATACTTTGAAAAATGCCTCAGAAGAGTACTGAGAACATATGATTTTCTCAAGTTGGCAGAGAAAAAGCTGACTCAAGATCAATGCTATCCTTGAAACTCTCTCGCAGTTCGTCCACTTCCTGAGCTCCGAACTAATACGCCCGCTTTGCGGACCTACAGAGTCAATTATCGTGTTTACTGCACTCTTCTCGCATTTACTATTTGATTAACCAGGTGCCCCTGCAGCGGGCAGCCTCCCCGGCCGGGTGTCGCTGCTTTCCAGCCAAATAATAAAAAGCAGAGCCTGAAACCGCAGCCAGCCTGGGTCTGGTGATTTGGCTCGATGTCTTGAGGCATTTTATTTGGCGCCATAAATCTATCAGCGAGCTCGAACGCGTGCGCATGCGCAAACACTGGACCCCTGAGATATCTGCGCCTCTCCCCGCTCCACTCTTCTGGGATGCTGATAGGCCTCGGAGCCGGGCCGGGGAAGATTTACGGCTGGCACAGAGCCAGAGCCAGAGCCAGAGTCGATGTTTGGATGTCGTGGATGGTGGCTAGCAGAGTTCATTCCAAGTTTATGATACGAAAATCAGATTGCTTTATTGTATGCGAAATGAGATCGGCCGGCGATCACGAAATTCATTTATATTTATGATTTGTGAATTGCTTTTTATGATGATGTTACTGTACCAGGGATGTGGGCCGCACAATTACTGTTTACTGCTCCTCGGAGAGTGTGAACTTGCCACTTCATTCGGGCATTGGGCGAGCTTGTAAAGACATAAATTAGTCCCGGGAAGCGGGAGCTGCTGGTTGGGCGCAGTTTTATGGGCATGTGAATGGAGCAAACGAAAGTGTTTTGCTTCGTGGTCGGGCTCTCCGAAAGTCAAATGCCACAATCGACTGAAGAGCAAACAAATATATTAATGACTTATCAAGGATAATTTGACAATGGGCCATAAATCAAATCGCGTAGCGCGCTCGTTGGCCAAAACAAGGCGTGCACCCCGCTGCCCCCGCTGTCCGTTCTGGCCCACACTGGGAGAAGTCGTTGGCAGTCTCTTTGGTGGACAAGTAAGAAGGACCACTATCTTTCTCGCGGTGCATGAAGTGACAAAGGAGGCACCACCCAGAGCCATTGGAATGCCCCTCGCGCACACACGCCAAATGGCAAATGCGAAATGCGATGCTGATGCTTAATTTCTGCCAGCCAGGAGGCGGGGGCGGACAGCCAGGGCCGGCGAGCGGCCTGCGGTGGGCCAAATTGGATGCCCAGCTGTGTGGCGGCAGACTGTGCCATAACTTAACACCTTCGCCGTTGTCTTCGCTGGAGTCTCCGCGGTTGGCCAGCAGGGTGAGTCAAGAATGGGCATACCTGGACTGCAGAATAAAATCATGAAACTATTTCCGACTCGGCGAGTAAACAGTCCTCCAAAGTACACCCAATATGTGTACAATTTATCAGGAATTTACCATTCTAATCCACTTCCTCCTCTATGATGTCTATTATGACATCAGCTGGTAATTGTGATTAATGCCCATCGCCCGCTCCTGAGACACCCTCTGCGAAACGGCCGAACCATCTGCGACCACCAGTCCGATCCAATCCGCAGTCCACAGCGCTCCATCTCCAGTCCTGGCCGTGGCCAGTGGCCACATGTGAGCTCCACTCCGCTCCGGCCGCTGCAGAGCCTCAATTCACTTTATTGTATTTCGCATGTTTTTCGCGCTGATTTCCCTTGTTTGTTTTTTGTCAGGCTCATGCATAAAATATGATTGCGTTTTCATTTGTATCTAGCAGATTGAGTTTCTGTTTGAGGCGCGAGCCCATGAGTTTATGAGCCTGTCAATTTCCCCTCCCGCCTCAGCTTGTTTATTTATTTGCATATCACGCTGGAGAGCTGACCAATAACAATAATACTGGGAGTGCGGCATATAGAGAGGGCCTGGAAGTGTCTTCCAGATCAAAGCCCCACCGAATCGATTGCCGGCCCTAGTTCACCTGGGCTCACCTTCGGCGGTTCGCTGTAATTAAGAACATGTTGGATGTAAAGAGGAGCTTGTCCTGCAGTGCCAGTTGCCAGTTGTTGACCCCACCTTATACGGATGTCGAAGTTGTCCCTGTGGCCCCAACATCACTCGGAATTTAAAGGCTTTGCCGTTTGGCTCCAAATGAGTGTTTTCAACTGAAGGACTTGCCTTGCTCGGAGGACTTTGTCTAAATATTTTGAAGCCAAGCCTGCTCTTCTTCACAATCTGAACTATCTAAGAGCCATAGACTTTTCTTCAAGTGCATCTGACAACCGACTCGTGTCGCGCCGCATTTGCAAATTTGTGGCGGCCGTGTGAAGTCAAGAGGGCGAGCCAAAGTCAATTGCATTCTTAACCCTTTGAGGCTGATCAGCCCGGCAGACGGCAGCAACAACAACCAATAACAGTACAACTCTAATTAAAAATTAACACACGCGCCCGGCACTGCAGAGCCGCTGAGGGGAGCTCAGGGGGCCAACACAAACATTCGTTTAATCAGACAAAAATCAAGTCTATTATGGCCCGGCCTTTTGGCCAAACTGGCCAGATTGGCTGTATCTGCATGAAAAACGTATAAACAGCGTCTCATTTGAAGTCATCATTAAAAACGACTCGACGAGGACAGCGCTCCTCCGATGCCCTCCGATCCTCTAGCCTCGATCGGAATCGCCAATCCGCCATCCCCAGTCCGCCATCCGCAATCCTCTCTTGGAGGCGCACACTTGAGGCCATGTAATCAACGTTTGCTTACTTCATTTAGCGCGCGGCGAAAAGAAAAGCGAAACATGCATACAATCAGCGAGGCTTGCAACTCTGAAAACTGAAAACTGGCACTGGACACTCGGACACGGGGACGTTGGGACATTGGACGGGGAATGCAGATGGAGCTGCTTAAGCTGGACTTCAAGTTGCACCGAAAGAAAAGGTAGTTCGTGTTTAAAGCTTGACCAAACTACACTCTCTTATCCATCTAGAAACTTTTGAACACCTTTTTTCAGTGCCGGGGCCTCTCGAAATCTGAGGCTGTTGCCTCTTCAGCCTTTGCTTGTTGGCAATGATGTATTTTTGATTTCGTATCTTATATTACCAACAACAAGCTGCACCAGCCAGCAAATGCCAAGTGTGAGGCTCCAACTGCCGGCTTCACCTCCCTGGCCAGAACCACAACCTCGAAGCCAAATCCAACAAATCCCACCAGGTCCAGCAGTTGATTTCAGAATTTTTATTTTTGATTGTGATGATTGTGCATTGAAATTTGATACATTTCGACCAGGTCGGGGGGATACGCCGCAGCCTCTGCTGCAGTGGCTTTCCAGTTCCTTTTTTTGCCCTTCGAAAGAGTATTTCAATTCCAACAGGAAGCTCTTCCCAATTTTCAGGGAGATCCAGAAAAATTTCGAAAAAATTTGTTAAAATGTAAAATCTTATTTTCTAACGAATTTTGTTCCACGAATCCACGAATCTTTTGAGGTATTCCGCTTTAAAATCGGATGGGTTTTGCCAAAGATATAGCCTCCCCAAGAGGCCCCATTGACACAATCCTCGTTTCTCCCACCTATTCGAAGAAGACACACCAGAAAAATTTGGAAAACATTTTTCAAATTTTAGAATCCCAGATTTGGGCGTGTTTGGATAGGAAATCGATCCACGAATCTTTTGAGGTATTCCGCTCTAAAATCGGATGTGTTTTGGCAAAGATATAGCCTCCCCAAGAGGCCCCATTGTCACAATCCTCGTTTCTCCCACTTATTTGAAGAAGACACACCAGAAAAAATTGGAAAAATTTTTTCAAATTTTAGAATCCCAGATTTGGGCGTGTTTGGATAGGAAATCGATCCACGAATCTTTTGAGATATTCCGTTAAAGAATCGTTTGTGTTTTGGCAAAGATATAGCCTCCCTAAAGGCACAATTCAAGGCTCTCTAAGCCTTTCGAGCCAAACTCATCGAATCAATGAGACTTTCGAATATGCAAGGGTATTCAAGGCTCGACGCTGGGCAGAGACAGCCTGCTTGTTTTCTTATGTTGCATGCAAAAATGTTGGCTAGTCGACAAGGCATTGGCATGGCCCGAAACTACTAACAACATTAATAAGATTGGCATCTGCTGCTCGCAGTTCAAATGTAATTTCTCATCAGCCAAAGTGGGTTGACTACGGGCTCTGGGGTGTGGTCGGGACTCTTCTCTGTTTGCATTTGCGGCTTAACGATTGCATTCTGGCCATAAAGATAGCTGCCCAGTTGGCTCCCAAGGTGGGAGTGGTTGGTGGTGGTGGGGCCGGGTTTTGTGGTAGCTGGTTGGGTTTGTAAGTTGCCACTGATAAGCGTGGCCTGGCCAAGAGCCTCTAGATGAGGCTGTGCTGGTCAAGTTGATGAAACCGATGTTATATTCCGAAACCGTTTTATTTCTTAAGTAACTCTAAGATGTCCGAATACCTGTAGCAGAGCTCCAATTGCCTTTGAATGTAGGATGGTGGAACCGAGGAAGATCCAACAGCCATAAATCTAGGCCCGAAGAAATGAAATCTCGGGGCTGGGAACTCCGAGCACTAAGAGGCATGCTTAGAAAAACTAAGCCCTCAGATGCTTATGTTAATGCTCACCCCCGAAGCCTCCCCGGGGTAATCCCTGCCCCTAAGAGAAAAAAGACATGTGTAGAATGCCATGCGATATGGAGGAGACAATGCGTTTGAACAATATTTTCAACACAATATGAAAGGGGGGAATAAATCAAATTGATTAAATTCGAACAACGCACAATCTGAGGCTCCAGGGCGGACAAAAGACACAAAACCGAAAGCCAAAGAGCCGAAGAGCGAGCCGGGACTCATTTAAATAATAAACCACTAAAATCTCGAAGAAGACAAACGAATTTAAATAAAAAACCGTTCAGAGCCTCCGCGAACAGAAACCGAAAAGTAAACCATTAAAAATTACTACTAATGTGCACCTTACACACAAAGCCCCAGAAGAAAGATCCCATTGGGCTCTCCGGAAACAAAGGCCACAAAAGTCACGAATCTCTAGCCATAATGCCCGCTGTATTCGAATCGGTTCGACCCACTGAGCGACAGAAGAATCCAAATCCAAAACAAACGAGCGGCGATTCATCTTCGGGAAAACCTCTTTGGTGAGCCGATGCTCAGTGATACTATATGTCCAAGTTTTCCACTTGTCTTTGAGCTGGAACTCCGCCATCCAAGAAGCAAGCTACACGGAACTTAAATTGCAAGGGGGGTGGACCAGGGGGCTGGGACTAAACTAAAACCACTTAACTTAATGAGCATCAAATATCTGACTCCCAGGTATCCCTGGCCATGCTGCTCTGGCCGCAATTCTCGATACAAATCTATTATTTAGGGCCACTCTGCTGCTGTTCTGGCCGCACTAGCGTTTCAATTAATAAGCCGGCACGCAGAACTCCCAGTTCTCAGATGCCAGCTCCCGGGCAGCAGTCGGAACAATAGCCAAGTATAATCACTTTGTTTGCACCTTTGGGAATATGCAGTGACAGACGCTGCCAGCGCACCGAAGGTGGGTCAGCGGGCTGAGAACTAGTTGTAGTAGTGTCTCCGGATAATGGCCACGGATCAGGCGCCTGAGAAGGTTGCATGCCACGTGCAGCAAACAGCAACCTGCGGCCATCAGCGGGCAGCTAGCAGAAGCCAGAAAGAGGGTGTGGCTACCGCAATTGCATTTATGAAAAGTGGCTTCTACTCCCCGGAAGCCAAGCAATTTGGAGACAATTGTGTGCCTCTCATCAGATTTGATTTAGACCATGTTGCAACTAAACTTTCAAAAACTACAAATCAAGCTGCTTCCTAGCCTGCCATTTCTCCCTAATGATACCCCCATCTCAGCACCGGCCTTCCATCCGCAAATGGCATCTTTCAAACCTGGTAATTGGTCCATTTGGGCATCCCCCACACAACGACTCCCTAAACAGGAGCAACTGCAACTGAGTTGCATGCCCATTTACAGCTATTTTGGCGACCTGCCACCGAGGTCCTTTCAAAGGCTCCACAGCGGCTAAAGTCAAAGCCACCAGTGGCGGACAATGCGGCGACCCAATGTGGCACCGCAATAAAAGTGAAACTGCAAACAACGGCTGACATTTCACATGACAGGCTTGTAATGCGATTTAGCAGGATGAAGGACAGCAGCCCATAGTTGGACTGTTCCGTGCCATGTAGGGAGTTGTGAGCGGAGGGCGCCTTGCTTTGTGAAGAGAAAGTTAATTAAAATAATTAGTTTTGCTTACGATGCCTCGTCCTGATCTGCCCTCTCGCCCCAGAGGGTCCCGTCACTCTGCATTCTTAATTAATTAATAAATACATATAATAGAGTTTTAATTGAAAAGATTGTGTGCCTGGGCAGCTGGAAGAGGCATTCCGCATTCAGTTTGGCTTTCTGCAGCATTTGCATAAGTTGGCGTGTCTAGTGCTAGAGACAGCTTTTAACAAGCAAATTGATTTGATATTGTCAGCAGGACCTGTCTAGGACTAGGACTAGTCTGGGAGCTAAAGTGAAACCCGGCTTACCAATCAATTACCAATCGACCGAGTGTGGTCCAGAGTCCCAGCCACGCTGTCCTTTGTATCAGTTTCAGTATCAACTAGGAACCATTAAGTGGGAGGTGTCCATGGAGCTCCTGCATCACATGCTGGTTTTGCGCGCCAGTTCCGCGATTGTGTCCACTGTGCACTGACAGCTCGGGCTGTCAAAATTGGCAACTGAGAGCGCCGCTTGTGGCCAAAACATAAACATGTCACACGCGCGAGAGAGAGTGTGCGGAGAGAGCGGAGCGCGAGAGACTGCTGTGTCGCAGCGGAGAGGCGGAGAGCGAGGGAAAGCGAGCCAGCGAGCGAGCAAGAGCGGAAACTAAAGCACTGGTGGAATTTCCGGGGGGCCGGGGGCTTCCGAAGGGGGCGGGCGGGAGGTTAAAGGATAACGTCTACGTCTAACGGGGCTGTCCTCCGCTGGCGGGTTTTTCTCTTGGCACTTCTCGGGGGGAACTACGGAGCTGGAGCCAGCTCCATCTTAGGACTCTAATCCGGCCACTGAGGACGGCTTCGGGGCTTGGTCCTGGCCAGCGAAGGCGCATCCAGGAGCTGGCAACGTGGCGGCGACACCGACACCAACAACACACACGTCTAACATGGCGACGCGATGTCCTTTCACGCACACCCACACACACTCTCGCACCGATTTCTAATCTCGCGACTCTTTCGATTTTCCAGGTTTCAGGTTGAACAATTGGAGTTGCGGGCAGGATTCCGCCGACACTGGCACTCGCTTGTAAAGTTGATAAAAAATACTGCTTCAGTTCGCGTTTTATTTATTTGTATTTTGTAAAATTTATCTTTTTTTGGGAACAACAAAGTCTACTCGCGTCGCGTCGCGTTGCGTTTGTCAAAGCGCAGAGTCGCAGACTGCGGCAGAGCGCGGGCAGAGCAGCGGCAGAGCGACAAAAGCCAAAATCTCACAGCATCTCCCAGCGAGGACCAAACCAAAATCAAGGACCAAAGCCGTTGCCGCCATCGAAAGCGACGCACACACTCTCACATCCCCGAAAGCATTTCTAAAAGTTCGCCCAAGAAACAGAAAAAGTGGAAAAGTGAAGTGAGCATCAAAGCGCACGGGACAGGATAGTTTCAACCCGACCAGCACTACGGTGCACGGTGGTGTGCTCCGGCGCTGGGGGTGGTGTGGCGCCCCACCCGGCGTCAGCACCACCCCGCCACGGGCCCCACCATCACTCGGAAACACATTCTCTCCTTTGGCAGCGGCTGCTGCGTCTAAGCCGAAAACAATAAAAAGCTCCAAGCGGCCACTGGGTTTCTGCACACCGACTGCCAGGGTACACTTACTGTCCTAAATATTCAACAAAATAGAGTTCAAAGTTTACAAGACTTTATGAGATATTATGAGATATTATATATTAGGTTCTAGAAGTTTTTTTTCTATAACTGTCTGAAAAATATCCTAATTGAAATAAGAGTTTGAAGAAAACTAAACTATAAAAAAGAAAATAAAAAGGCTAAAAGTGGATTAAAAATGTACAGCATCTCCTAATACCCTTCAAAAATTAATAGAATTCCTTACCTTCGAGGTCTGCAATAAAACGTAATGGTAGAATTGCAACCCTCGCTGATAGCGAACCCTTCCTGATAAGGATTCCTGTGCCCCCTGAGGCCCTGCGTGTCCTGGAAGCTGCACCAGATGGGCTTTTTGCATAAATAAAATATTTATACAACTGAGCGTTGCCAATCCGCCCATCGATTGCCATATGCCCGGCTCGAATTGCGGCAGCAATGGGGGAAAACATAAAAAGCCGTCGAAGAATTCCAAAGCACGCGTTGACACTTTGCGCTCAACACTCGCACACTCGCACTCACACACACACGGTCCTGGAGCAGCAAGGACTCTCCTCTCCGGAGAGATGCCATCGGGGCCGTCATCGACGTGTGGCCCGCAGACCCAAAGCAGCAGCCTCTCAGAATGCGGAGTTCTTTCAGCTTCAGTTCATTGTAAACAAAGGACCTGCGAGCTCTCCCGTCTCTCGCCGTTGTCCTTGCTCTCCGGCCGGAGATGCTGAGCGGAAGCTTGCCTTCTCACTGCGCAGACTGGCGAAAGCGGCCCAAAGCTCTCGGGAAGCCAGCTCGCGGAAAGTGGCAACTGGTAGCCCGCCAATCGATTTTGCTCACGGCGCCAGCGCCGCAATTTTGACAGCTGTCAACGCGGCGGATGACACTTTGGGCACACCGGACTCCGGGCACCGGGCTACTGGCTCCGCGTGGTAAACAAATTGAAACGCAACCTGCAGCCGCAATCATTTATCAAATGCCCATCGGCCGATAACCAGGCCCCTGGATAATAAGCCAAGACCAGGAGCCAGCAAGCGTCGGGCCATGAGCTGGCCAGGCAATTAAACAATGTCAGAAAGCATTTAGCCGGCAAATAAATGTCACCAGCGGCCGAAGGATGAGCAACTACTACATGGGAATTAATGAGGTGGGCCTGTTCGGTGCACTTTGAAAAAAGAGTCTTATTAGCTTGGGGAAGAGGTTTCGAAAATATGTTTATGCAGGACATCCTTCTTTTTTTCTTCAATAAATGGAAAGGCTATTTTGTCACAGTGTAGATATGCTCTCAATATAGTATTTTTTACAGTGTATGCCCTTCTCAATACATGGCTATGCCTCTGCTCCTTCGCTTCTCCCCCTCCAGTATGAATTTTTGATAATTTAATTAGAGTGCCGCCGCTCGAAGGGACGAATGGACGACAGGACTGCAGGACAGATGGCTGATGTCCGATGGCTGATGGCTAGGACCACTGGAAACTGCTTGTAAAAATGCGGCTGACCGCGGCCCAGCCCCTTTTCGGTTCAGTTTTTCACTTTTCCGGCCTTCACGCACACGCAGGCGTTACAGGGGGAATTTTCATAATTAAGCAATTACCCATTTGCGGAACAAAGTCGAATTAAGTTGGGTCCTGCGACGTTGTGGGCGTTGTGGTCGCTTAGCTGAAATGGTGCCCTTTTGGCCGCTTCGGCCAAATGTCATAACTGCTTTCCTGGCACTCTGGGAGGTGGCTGGTGGCTGGTCACTGCTAACGAAGATGAATTGGTTTTTTATTCAAATTTAATTTATGCCCGGCACCAGCCAGCCCCACCCTGGCCCACCCCCTACTAGCCCATTTGGCTATTGGCCATCTCGGAGCCCATTAAAATCGCCAAAAACAATTGAGACACGTGATTTCAGAGGCCCCGACGCGTCTCCGCCATGGCCGTGTCTCTGTGCGTGTCTGCCCGTCATAACAAGGCCAAAAGGGCGGCTCACGGCCCAGAGTGGCAGGCTGATGTCAACCAAATATCATCACCTGAGCAGATGGCCCGCACTGATAGCCCGCCTGGCGACATTCTGCGGGGCGTTGGGGATATTTGTTAGGTGCAAAAAGTGATGTTAGAGGGGCGGGGACAGAGACTGGGACAGGGCCACTTCGTCATAACGATGTTGGACATTCGTATCTGTTAACTGATTAGGATCTGGAATAGTTCAGGACAGGAAATTGGGGTCGGGGATATATTTAGAAGCGATGTTTTGGGTGGACATGTTCGGAAAAGCTAACTTTGGAAGCTCAATAGTTAGAATAGTTAAATGGTATCAAGAATGAATGAAAGCGATTCATTTGATGGCTCCCATTAAGGCTACCTAATCGAGTTCCCACGCCCCGCGACGATCCACCTTCCCGCCGGGCCTACCTGGCCCTTCCACCTGTCCCCATGATTTCATCATCTGCGCCAGAAGTGGGTGGCTCCAGTGTGTAATTAGCAGCTAAACAATCACTGCACATTCATGGCGCTGCTGTCGTCATTGACATAATGCGACAACGCGACCCAACGTCATGGGTTTGTGGCTCTTGTGGGGCCCACGGTTTCAGCGATATCTCATAGATAGCGCTGGGCCTCCGTTTCAGTTTCAGTTTCTGTTGCTGTTTCGGAGGCTCAGTCCCATTTTCAGTTCCATGTCCACTCCCCCTGGAGTGTATATATTGTATAAATAGGTGGACGTGTCCGCACACTGGCCTGACAAGATAACAAAATTACTGCCTTCTAAACATTCGAGAGCAGAGATATTGTGATAAAAATTTATAGTGGTGGGGAGTTGGGGGCTAGGGGTGGAGTGGGGGAAAATAGTAAGGCAACCGAGATTTATTGCCCCGCAAATCTGTCAACGCACAGAGCCGTGCGGCAAACACGAAAATATTTGAGTTTCCAGACTGCTGGCTCCCTTGTCGTTATATCTGGAAGGGATCTGTTGTTAGGAGCACATATTTGCATAGTGCCAGAACAGTAGCGATAAAATGTTAACTCGCCGATTAGCGTTGCAGCCATGAGTAGCTCATCGGTATCCGTATCCGTATCTGTTTCTGTGTCTGCTACAGTACGTGTATCTGAGTATCCGAGGTTCTGGGCAAACAATTGCAGTAGTGAGACTGCCGCTTCTTTTTCTGCTGCCTTAGCTTCTGAAACGCGGTTGATAAGATAGCCTTTGGCTGGAGCCGAAAATCATAAATTACAAATCATTACGCAGCCGACTCTCCGACCAGACCGTCGGCATCTTCACTTGACTCGGAACTGCAGTGGTGCAGATTGGGAACTGGTAGCTGGGCACTGGGAACTCTCATAACACAAGACGATTTCTGACATGTACATGAATTAGATCGAAGTCCTCGCGGAAGAGGAGCCCCAAATGAGATGGGGCCATAAAAAGGGTAGTATACCGATTAATTTTTTCCCCGTTGACATTTTGGCTTAATTGCACTTCAATAATCCCGAAAAAACACACAGCCAGCCGAGGGAAAGGGAAAAAATGAAAAAATAAACGGGCAGCTTAAGGAACAAGAACAGCTACAGAGACAGATACAGATACAGCTACGACACGGCTGGAGTAAAATGGCAAAAATGCGTAAAAGGGCATGAAAAGCGGCGGCCGACAGCCCAGATACAATTTTAATCCCACGGACTTTTGCTGCATAAGCACTGGCCAGAGGCGGAGGCCGAGAAAAAACTGGCCAAGCGAAAAATAAAAAAGTATCTGGCGAGTTCCGGAGGGTATCCCGCGGATGCCCAGATCCAAGGTACCTTGTCAGCAGAATCAGCCCGCGTTGCAAGTGGGCTGCCCCCGCCCTTGCTGTCGCTGCTGCGACCCCAAAAGCGGCCAGCAGTACCGCTAACAAAGTTGACAAGAAGTAAAATGTCCGACGGACTAATTGGCTTAAACGCTGGCAAAATTTATTTAAGCACATTAGTGGGATTTGGTTTGCCAGCGTTCTGTATGTGTGTTCTGTCCGAAGGGAGTTGGTATCTTTTGGCGGGCTCTGAAGTATCTTCTGCTCGACTTTGACCAGCTTTTTGCTCTTGGTTTTCGCTAATTTAGGAAACAGTTCTTCAATCTTTCATGAAGATAGATATTTGAGTTTTAAATGCAAACGCCTAGGTTTGAGAATCAAGTCCTAGATCCGCGCTTACCCATTTTAATTAGCCCAGAACATAAATTATGCCAGAATGCGTAAGTCATTCAGGCCAGATACCCCCGAAAAGTGGAACAGATCCTTCCCCCTTCTGCACGCAACTTTTGTCACATGCTCGCAAATCCGGACTACCTTTTTATTTAATTAGCTAATTTCGAGTGACCTTAGTAAGCACTGGCGGCATAAATAATCAATTGCTTGGATGGGGGAGTGCAAAGTGCAAATGTATCTCACGGGTACGCAGCTGGGCCTGATACATTTTTAATAAACTCGAGAAGCTGGAGGGCGGCGAGCATTTGTCGTTCTTCAATTATTCAAAACGCTCTGCCGGAGTGGCTGTGGCCATCCACTTTCCCCCAATTTCCCCCGCAACTGATCCCCAACATATTTTGATCTATTACCAGGATAGCAGGGCCTACCAGGGCCTCCGAAATCAGCCCATCTACGGGAAAAATTAAAAATACACATCTGATTTCTCACGCTTCTTGGATGCCAGCGACTCTGGGATTCCGACTTCGATTTCAGAGATTCGAACTATCTATATCTTGCGACCCCACGACACTTTCTCTCCTTTCCAGTGTAGAGTGTTCAGTGCCTGTGTGTGTGCTGTGTGTATACCCACATTTCACACCCTCGAAAATAGAAATTATCTGTGTGCATTTACGCAAGTTTTTAATGCTATTAGTTCCATCTTAGCCTCTCGGGCCCGAGACAGCGTCCTCCGCCCTTCCTGCCAGCCATTCGAAGTGAACCAAATTGTCTGTTTCTGTTTCTGTATCTGTATCTGTATCTCACAGGGTGTCCTGCTGCCTGGCTTCCTTTTATTTCAATTCTATTTTCTATACGTTGCACTCAACAAGCGCGCTCTCGCAGCTCTGGACGCAATTTTGTTGGCAATAAATCACCCAAAGTCGACATTAAATCTTTTTTCCCTCTTTGGCCTTTTATTTTCTCCTCGGGTTTCGGTTTTTGGTTTTCCTCCTTGGCATTTGCTTTCCCTACTTTGCGTTTGACTTTCACACAAACAGAGCGGACGGTGCACATGTCTCGGGGATTACAATTGGACGAAGTCAGGGTAGCGATGTCCTTTCGATTTGCAGAACATTCACTTTTCTCCTTGGCCTCTTTTCTACACTGAGAAATAGTGTATTGCCCGAGTGGTTTTCCAGAAGAGTTCCCCCGGGTGCTGCCTGAAAGGAGATTGTTTCAATTTGGATTTCGAAATTTGAATCTGAATAGATCTGAATCCGCTGGCAGCCATCAGCCGAGCGGGCCACTGATTAACAATTTGAAATTGGCCACAGAATCCGTTGGGCCAGGCCAGGCAGAAAATGAAACATTTCCGCAGCGCGCCCGGCACATTAGCACTTGCGGAACAATGGGCCAAGTGGCATCCGTCAGATACGAGATGCAAGAGCAGCCGGAGCACTGTCACAGATCTGTCAGCCGGGCGAGACTGTGAACAATCGCAGGAAGTTCGAACAAAAACAGCCTGCGAGCAGCGGAGAGATTTGGAGTCCCAAGCCATTTCTGAGTTGACGAGCAAACACAAACAATTTCGCGCTTGGAAAAACAAACGGTCGGCAGTGAAAGGAACAAGCTGAAAATGCGTTCAACTAATAATTGTCAAAAAGTCAATCCCTTGATCCAATTGGTTGCAGTTCAGGGCAGGCAGTTTGGCTGGATTGAAGCCAAGAAGTATACACTTTTACAGTTCGAGGAGCCTAGGATTTATTTCCATTTC
The DNA here is from genome assembly GCA_035047585.1 of Drosophila monieri. Classification (NCBI taxonomy): domain Eukaryota; kingdom Metazoa; phylum Arthropoda; class Insecta; order Diptera; family Drosophilidae; genus Drosophila; species Drosophila monieri. The sequence continues at coordinate 649,369 of JAWNPJ010000087.1, read as the reverse complement.
TATGGGTTATAATAGAACTTTTGTCATCCTGTTGAGTGCCTGTACTTGTCATTTTAAACTTGTTCTGCTTAGATTGGTGAAAGGTTAGTGGAATAAGGATAGTGTTATCCTTGCACATAAGTTCTTCAAGCCGAAATTGTCATCACTGTGGCCAAAAGTCAGGAAGGGTAAGCGCAGGATAAACCTGAATTTGTGACGAGTTAGGCGGCTCAATGTCAACCACCAACCGCTGGGTATCCCTTTCACATGTCCTCGTAGCTTGTATTTATTCCCTGCTCTCCTGGCTAGCCGGCTGGTTGGCTAGTGATCTCAATCAAAAGTGTTTTGTTGCCCATTGACATTCATGCGCTTTGCCGCTTGTCTGTCAGCAATTAGCACGCTATTCATCACGTCACTCTGCCACTTTCGGATTTGAGGACTTTGGCAGTTCCGGGGAGGCTCGTCTTAGAAAGGGTCAGAAGTCGACAGCGACACTCGCAGCCGCGGCTTGCACCGACCGGCCGACTTGCCAAAGTAAATGTAACTAATCTCTATTCATAGACGCCTTATCGGGCCGCGATTTGCATAATTTATTCGGATCTGCCTCCAGGATCTTGACTAATTTGTCTGTCAATGTCGCAGAGCGATCTCTCGATTCGATCCGATCGCCTAATGGATGAACCCCCCAGTTCAAGTCAATAACCCAAATCGAAGTCGATCCATTCCGGACCAACTTAATACATTAGCTCATTTGGCCGCCTCGGACTGGAAACTTCACCGAATGTCGTCGCAGGCATTTAAAAGTCAAATCGGTCGCCTCTGATTTGGTCGACTTGACTTTCTTACTACGCGGCTGAGAACTGGGCTATTGAGAGGGCATTCGTTACGGATGATAATTCTGACCTTTGTTTCGGCCAGCAGTGGCCTCCATGTTCGCTTTCTGCCATGTTATAATTTTTTAATTAAAATATCTAATTTTTGGCCGTTTTGCGAACGGAGCTTTGCGAAAATGTTGTGTAAACATATGCGTCAGCCCTCGAAAATAGCCCGGATCAGCGTTTTTTCCTTGTTGCTTTCGGATTCATTTGGCAGAATCGACAAAACATTTTAGCTTAGTTTTGAACTCTGCAGCTTCATTTAAATTTTTGATTGGCTTCCCTCCCGCCAAACCAAACAAAATCGAATCAGAAACAGAAACAAATACTACCAGGCGCCCTGGTCGAGCTCGTTTTGCCCAGAAGTTCCGAGAGATCCGTCTCTGGCCGGCTAATGAGCAAATGGCGTTCATTGATCGCTTTAAATTAATCTTTTTTTAATTTTTCGGGGGTTACAGATTAGACGCTGTCGAAGCAAAAGTTCAGCGCAGTTCAGCCGCAGCGACGCAATTAATATGCAAATTATAATCCAACCGCCTCAGTTCCCTCAGAAAGAGTTAGATGGAGATGGACATGGTCCATCCGATGTCCAAATGCGGTTGAGGCACTCCCCGCACCCCGCACCCCGCACCCCGTCCCTCGCTGGCCCCCTCTGCACGTGGTATTTGGGCTGCTGACCAAAATGCTTCGAATAACTAATTGCCGGCTCCCAGGTAGCCGGACCGGGTCGTGTTCGATGCCCGATATGTGCAATCAAATTTGATTTAGCCACCTCGGCCGATACTTATTTATGGCCGCTACTTTGCTCTGATTTTCGGCTGGCGCAGCTCCCTCGTTGGGGATGCACTGAGACAAAATGTAACCCACCTCTTGCACTACAGATAGTGATTGTTCCAGTTCTCGCACCATTTGCTCGCTGTGGAGAGGTGGACCCGCCGCCGCCGCCATCGGCCTCGTAAATAAGTCTGATGGCTGCACTTTTTGTCATGTCGGCAGCCCCATTGCGGAACGCCCCGCATTTGCTAATGAAAATGGATCTGCCTCGGCCGCCACGGCCCAATTGAGTGTGTTTGGATTTATGCTGTGGCGACAGGTGCCCCCGATGCCCTAAGCCCAAGAGGTGCCTTCTCGGCACTCTCCTGCGTAAGCAGCTCCTAAAATTATGGGGATTTATGGGGGGAGTGCCTGGGCGCCTGAGTGGGGCACCTCCTCAGTGGACTGATTCGGTCAGTCAGTAGGAGCAGTCAATAGGACTCCCTCGCAGATGCGTTTTCGGCGCAGATTTATTGGCCCAGTCCTCGGCTGATTTGTTGGTTCTCCTCATCCAGCCAAGCAGCTCGCTTTGTTGCTCATACTTTTCACGAAAATTGTTTTCCAAATAAATTTTCCATCCGCACATGCCCACCGATCCCGAGATGAGTTCGCTTTGGTTTTGAAACGACGGGCCGATCGAGCTCCCGGATCAGTGTTTGTTTATTTAGACGTAATGCGCGAATAGTTTCACTCACTACTATCTGGCCTGGGACTGGAGATCCGAGGACGAGCCCTTTGATCTCCCTGGCCGGAGTGTGTGAAGTATTTCATTGCTGGTGATTAATCAAATGTTTAGAGTCCGAGTGGCAGGAGGGGGGTGGCCAAGGGATGGGGCAGAGCGGGTCGATGCAAAATGGATACAAAAATATAATTAAATATTTATGAAAGTGTGTACGGCATCGTAGCACAATCCGAACACTTGTCGGCGGAGGCATCTCCCGCCCTCCGGGCTGTCAAAAAGTGACATTTCCCACATCAACGGTCAGAGCCCGTTCGGCCCCGGGTCCGGATCTGGATCAGGCTGAGGAATCCTCATTCTCGCTACAACAATTTAACATTAATTCGCAGTCAAATAATGTTGCATTTTTTATGCGCAAATGTCGTCGTTGTCAAGTGCCAGCGAACGGCAGGATGTGGGGTTGACGAGGACGGCACGACGGAAAAGGAGCAAACAGAAAAAAAACAAAAATTAAACTCTGGAAAACAAAATGGAACTCTAACGGATGTATTAACGCATTGAGTGCCTCCATCCCTGCTGCTCGTACATTCATTCGTATTATTAAAAAAACAAACAGGCCCGGCACTCAAGCTGCTCCGGTGGTTGGCAGCCAGTTGCTCATCCAACCAGCCAGCTACCAGGGGCAGGAGCCAGAAGCAGAGCCAAAGCCAGGAGCAGGGTGTGAGGCTGGCAGGATGAAGCGTCGGCGGCGGCGTCAGTCGGCGGGTCTGGCAAAATGTCAAATGTCAGAATTTGACATGCGTGTGACATATCAGTGGCAGCTTTTACATTAATCAAACTCCCTTTTTCTTCGGGCCCACAGAAAACGGCAACTGAAACTGAAACAGCAGAAGCAACAAACCCAGAACCGTTGATACACTGCGGAAAAATGAGTGAAGTGTCGGAAAAGAGATTAGTTTTCTTACTGCACGTCGTATAGGCAGCTTTTAATACAAGTTGCAAGCTGCAAAACTGCAAGTAATCTTAAGCAATTGAAGTAATTTCCGTAGATAGCTGGAGAAAAGGTTTCCTATTTCATATTTCAGCTTTGTTCCAAAATTGTTCCGAGTGCAAGGTGAAAGCCAGAGTCGCAAACCACCGCCAGCGATGACGATGATGCCTCTCCGAGTCGGCTGAGCCACTGAGAACCAGAACGAGACCTAACCGCGACCGAGTCCGGGCACGGAGCTGACGAAGATGCTTCACAATTGACACATTGAATTAGGGACATGACGCCTTCTGTTGCTAAAACACACAATCCCATCCATCCCGGCGTACCACCATCCGCTCAGCCACTCAGCTCCGCGTCCACATTTGTTCCCCGGGCTCTTCATGCATTTCACAGCCATAATCGAGTAATCGAATCATGTGAAACCTATTTTATATTTGGGAAGTGTGGTTTTCGCTCGTTACGCTCTATTATAATTTCGATTATGCTCCGGGGCTAGCTTGAAGACCGTGAAAATGCGTGCCATTGCGGCGAGGAAATTCAAATTCAAAGGATTACAATGGGATTGGGTACTGCGGGGTGGCAAAGGTTGGAGGGAGAAGTAGGCACAGATATTTAATCAAATAGTTTGACGAAAAACGAAGTCTGATGAACTCGCTTTCCAGCCCACACTACCCATTAAGATCTCTCCTCCGAGTTCGATCTCTATTAGACCTGCGCTTTGTCTTCATCAACTGTCCCTCCGGCAATTGAAGTTCATCAAGTGCCATTACAGCAGCTACTCATCTTCCGGCCGAGAGCCAGCAGTTTTCTCAGGGCCGGCCCGCATGCGCTGTCATCAGAGGCGCTGCGGAAGAAAATCCTGGGTGTTACGGGCGGACCTCGCTAATGAAAGCGAAAACGTTTTGCCCATTTGCCTAAATGGAAATGTCAAATCATTTGTCAAGCGTTTTATTAGGCGGCTGACATTGTGCATGCGTGTGTTCCCCGCTCGGGCGAGGCAGCCCCACAGAGGGCCCCTGGATGGGATTGGGCCACGTTTTCTGAATTCGGAGCGGAACGATCCATCTTGAACTCGTCAGGCGGCCAGACGCCATGTACCGCGATCCCCCAGAACGCGTAACGAAATGGCGGGCACTGAGGAATGCGAAGAAAATCAAGCAAACGAGCCTGTTCCAGTGGCTACACTGAGACGGCCAGAATAATGTAACAGCAAGGCCAAGTAAGGGCTTGAATGTCTATAATATGGCCAAGAAATTAGTTAAAGTGTAGCAATTTGTTAACAGGAAGGGCTGAAAAATTAGACCAAGTCGGCGCACATGCGTGAAAGCAACAGGAGGCGCCACAACAAAAACACCAGAAGACAATGGCCAAATCAATAAAAAAGAAATAATAAATAATCGCAGCGACGAGGGAGGCTTCTGGGGCAGCCCAGCCGGGAGAACGAGTCTCTCGATAGACATAAATCATGGGCCGTGGCTCGGATTCAGATTTGGTTCGAGGCTCCTCATCTTTTCGGCCAGCGGCAACCTTCAAATGGAGCCGGCAGACATGTAGAACATGACGTGGGACAACAGCCATCATCCACATCAACCTGAGCAACTTCATCTCGAAAGGCCGACCAGCTCTACTTGAGAATCTTATTTCGACGGCGGCGGAGACGGAGATCGAGGCTTGATCAGGTTGCGTTGGGCGAGTTACGATGAAATTGAAAACACTTTTATAATGCGCCTTGATTTATTATCGTCGCCGTGTGTCTGCGGTTTGTCGGTTTCCCGAGCATTTACCATTTTGGCGGACAAGTGCCGCGGATCAACGTTTATGGGGGCCCACTCGTGCTCGTGAAGGATCTTTCGAAGGAAATTTGGAGTTTTCGGAACGCACATTTTGCCAGTCATCACTCTGGCTCTGGCTGTGACTGTGGCTGTGGCGCGTGTGATGATCATGAGAATTGTAAATTTTGACATATTCATTTTGAGACGACACCCGAAAGGTGTTACATATCCATCCGCCGGGCAGAGCCAGATCCAGGGCCCTCCATCCGAATGCAATGACATGCATTTATGCAGCGTCCTCCCCTGATCCGATCCCCTCGAGAATCGAGAATCCCCAAGCTAATTTGCTATGCCAAGCGGCCATCAAAATATTGTTAAACATTTGTCGGCCGCGCGCCACTCTTGTCTTGAGCAAACATCGGTACTTCGATGCAAAATAAATTTCGGAGCGGAAATATTTAGTTTATTGCCAAGTCGGAGCGATCGGGAGATCAGGTGCAAGGCGAACCGGCCACCATCCACCAGCTGCAGTTGGAAATTATAAAACAATTCGCTCGAAATGCGCATTGGCGGGTGCATTTAATTATAATAATTTTCGCCGGCCTCCTGTCGGGCTGTCCGCTCGTCCGCTTCTGCCGTTCGCTGGTGCATTTAATTATAACGAAAATTGCTCGAAACACAGCCATTTTTTGTTCGGCCAGCCCCGCTTCTTGATTTCGATTTGGAGCGATCCTTTGTTGCCGCCCCAGTGGCTCAGCTCATCCGATCCGATCCGATCTGCGGATCCCAGATCCCCATCTCCACCCGGCTGCTGATCTCGGTGGGGCGCTTCTTGGTTCCCTGGCCGAGATCCAATCCGGCTGTCTTTTAATTTTCAGGCTATTTACATGCAGAAATTATACACAACTCCCGGGCGAGAGAGACAGGAGCGAGAACTGGTTTTGATGAATCATTATTGTGATTAGGCTTAGAAATCCGTGGGCTTCCATTTTTGATTCGCCGAAGAACTGACAGAAGATGTTCAGCGTTTCAAGATGAATCCATTTAAATTCCTATTGTTGTCCTTTTCGCCAGGCTCCCTCCTCTATTCAAACATAATTTGAACGAGGAAAGTTTCCATTTTGCAATTGGCGAGAATGCATGCTGAGCCGCATCGGAGGCCAGCAGCCATGTGGACAGTATATGTTGGCTGATTACAGAGGAAAAAATGTCAGTCAAGTCTTGTGGTTGCCCACTATGCCCGATTATTCAAGCCACTAGACTAGTGGCTTAGAATATAGATATCGCCACTAGATATCAACTATATCCTACCTCCAATCTCAGCCTTATTTTCTCTCCGTGTTGCAGCCAAAACATCTGACTCAGAGCCGGTAGCCATGCAGTTGGGGATGAGCTAGTGGCCAGTAGCCGGGCCTGCCGTCTGGCTGATAAATCACGAATGCATTTGAACGCATATCAATGGGGCGCGGGAAGCGGCCCCCGGGGGGTGCAGTGTTTAGTTTGTAATTATTTTTACGCTCTTTGCGCGAAATTTGAAATTCATTTCATAACTCAATGTAATGGCGACCGCAAAAGCTCAGCTAAGCGCAGCCAGCCAGCTGGCCGTGAGTGATGGGCCAATAAAGTAAATGATTTTATGTCTCCGACTCCGGCGACGCGACAGACCGGGTAATGAAAAATAATTAGAAAAGCGTTTGGACGACCTGCGGCCAGCAGTCAGGCTCGGAAAGATCGCTCCCCGGAGCAGCCCCGCCCGAAAGGAGGCCCCAGGTTGGGTTTTCAAATCAGCACTGCCCGCCGAGCTAATTGCTTGTTAAATGTAGCCGCTAATGTTCGGGGCAGAATGAGAATAGGTCCGCAAATAGAATGCAAATGCCGGGCCAGTGCGCGATGTGCAATCGCCGATGAGCGGGCAGTCGGAATCGATCTCGAAGCATGATCGGGCAAATGACAAACATCAATTGCTTGCGATTTATTCCGAGGAATGCCGATCAGATGCTGATGCCGTGGGACCCCATGCTCAAGTATTTGTTTTAGACCGAAAGTGTCATTTGTCAAACGCTGATTCAATGCTATCCGGTCGGGCCAGCGGAGAGCACAGAGTTATAAAGCATAAGCGCAAAAAATCGTACGAAACGCTTTGGCCAGAGTCCCACTAAACATCTATTAGAGTAATGCCAACAAAAGGGTTCAGAGACAATGGGTAATGGGGTTTGGCAGCCAAGACACCAACAAAAATCAATTACAAAGCGATTTCTCTTTCGATAACATCCAGCTTATGCAAAACTCCAAAGTATTTAATTGAATAGATACACCGGAACAAAATAGGTGTGTTTTAAAGTCACAGAGATCACTATTTTGAACTCACAATTATTGAAAGATCCACACGTTTTTGGTCTCAGTGCCACAGTTGATTTGAATGAGGAGTACTCTCTGGTCGAGATTTCTGGGGATATAACACATTCTGCACATTCATGCCGCAGACGCGGCCACAAAGCCGCAAATAAGAAAGACTCCAAAAGCACCGCCACTGACACGCTGTCTGCCCCTCGCGACCCCAACAAAAGTTACATCAAACATGGGCCAACTAATTGAGTGTCGATCACAATGAGCCATAGAGATCTGCTCCAGGCAGCTAGGCACCTCTGGGCCCAAAAAGAGACCTGCTGTAAGATCGGATTGGACTGGATTGGGCCAGGATTGGATCGATTGGCAGCGGGCTGGGCCTTTAATGTGCGAGCACCTATGACGCTTTTACGGAAAGTATCTCCAGCTCGAATCAATCTTATCAGGGGCACACGGACCAGAGTGTGGTGTGGTGTGGTTCTGGCACACCAACCGCACACACAACAGGCAACACTGGCGGCTGTCACCTAAGCTATTAACCTGATTTTCTAGATTTTCAATCAAGTCCCAAAAAACAGACAAAACCCAAAAATACAAAAACGAAAAGAGACACGCACACAAAGGCGAGGAAGGAGATGGAGGTTCGAGATGGTGGTGGAGGTGGAGATGTAGATGGAAAGAATGGCCACAAAGAGTCGCAGAGCTTCAAGCCGACATCGTTGTATCTACATACCGACAGGCAACAACAACAGCAACAGCAACGGCAACAAGAACAAAACGACAAAGGCACATAATCCGGTATTGTATCTTGTGGATCGCTGCTCGGTCGACTGGATCTGGATATGCTGGCTTAGACATCCCCGGCATTATTATAAAGTCAAATTTTGTTTCGTTTAAATGCGATCTTTACGCCGAAAGCGTGTGTCCCTTTTTCCCAAAAAACAAAAACCCAAAACCGAAAACCAAAAGCCGAGAATCCGTGAAAGAACCTTCGGGGAAAGAGCAAGCAATTCCTATCGGCAAGTGCCAGAGCGAAAGGGACGGACCCACCGAAAATTGAAAACAACAATCCCGAAAACAAAAAGGCACTTTTTTGATTGAAATCAATTTAAATTGTTTTCTAGAAAAGCCGCCTTCAAAGGACGGCCACAACGGGGTAACCCACAGATAGGTTCCATCGCAGCCAGCTACATGTGCGGGTCCCGGCACAGGTACATTGCTGAGGCACTCTCCCGGAGGGGTCGGGGGAGGAGCTGGGGAAATCAATCCTGCGCATCGGACAAATATAGTCGTGCATGTGTCCAAACTGTTGGCAGCTATTTAGATGGATTAACATAAATCCCAATGCTCGAAAATCCATGTGAGAATTATGGCTGCTGGGATCGGCAATTGGATGTGGAAGGGGATAGTGTGTGGGAGATGCCCGGGAAGTGGAAACCCTTTTTCGGGATGCCCTACGAACTGATAGAAGAAAAAATACTACAATAGTTCTATGGTTTTTAAAGGTCCATCCATTTCATCAATTTCATAAATTTTTCCCCCTTCTTAATTGCTTTTTGATTAATAATGAAATAGGGACTGATCCTAAAAGTCGTAAAGTGTAAACTGAATCCATTCTTTGGTCATCTAGTTGTTTTTATAAAACGAATGGCTTAAGAGCGCCCACTCAACCATCTACTATCTTTGAAATCTATCAACATCATCTGTCTAATTATGAATGCCGAGCTCCCACAGTAAATTCAACCAAATTCTTTCAAACTCCAATAAAAGCCAGCGGCCGGGAAAGACAGCCGAGACAATGCTTATGGCTTTTGGCCAAATGCGACGCCCGCGCGTCTCTCGACTTTTTGGGACTTTGTGTCTGCGGCCGCGATGGCCATAACTCGGCCGATTAGTATCTTTGTTGAGAAGTACTGCCATTATAGTGCCAATTCGAAAGAGCTTTCCGTAGAAACAGTCTATAAAACGGGCATAAATGTCGCCGTGACTCAGATCCGTGCGATGGCCGCACATACACTCAAAGGCACGAACTTTCCGGTTGTGTGTGTGCCGGAAACGCAACTTAAATGGCAATTAAAACTATAACCATTAGATAATGGTCACCCGGAATCTGGCTGAGCGGAAACAAGGCGTAATGATGCTTGTAAACCGAGGGTCCCAGCCCATCCCAACTGAACTTTTAACCCGAAACCCGAGCCAGGGGCCACAGGTGCAGGGCCGTAAACTGACAAGTTTCTGGACAAGTGTCAGGGCGTGTGATTTATGCGCGCGCTTCTCCAGAACTCGAGCGACTTCGGTAGGAGGTAATGGCAACGTCTCAGGTGAAACCTCCAGGCCCGGCTAAGACAATGCTAAGAGAGGAAGGCGCATGCGCAACGACCTGCAGGTCGCCCATCGGACATAGAGGACAGTGGATAGTTGACAGTGGGGTGGGATCTGCGGACGGGGAACAAATGTTAATCGTTTTAATCTTTCGAGTGCGCCGAAAACATGCTGCCAAACATCCCATCGAGGAGACACGGCAATGTTTCCGTCACATTGACGCTACTGCCCCACTGAAAGAAATTAAAAGAAGTATTTGCGGAACAAAAAGAGGCCTCGTTCCCTTCGACGTTTGTTTCTTTCAGTGCCCGAGTTTCCGTTGCGCAATTTCGGGCTGGCCAATGGCCATGTGCAGACGCAGTGTGTCACCCCAAGACAGCAGGGAGCTCCAAGAATTGCCGAAAACAGCAGTTGGTTCCCGATTGCTGAGGAATGCCGACATTCCGGGCCCGATAAGCCAATCAAGAAATGCAATATTCGAGTTTTCAGGGCCAACAGATGTGGTAGAATTTTTCCGTCGTGAGTGGGTGGGAGAGCGAGTCGGGGAGAACCGGGTGGGGGAACCCATAACTTATCCCTAGATATGTTTGAAATATTAATGACCTCCTGGCCGGGGGGCCAATCAAAAGTCATCGACAGCCAACACTTAAATCGAAAGCAAAACCACATCCACATCCAGGGAAATGTATTAAAATTCTGGGCGACGAGCGAGGAAAACCCGAACTCAGCGCCCGAAGACTGAAGACTGAAGAGTTATGGACGGACTGAAAAACAGATTGGGGCATTGCACAGGGAGTAGTATCTGATTTAGATGCAAATCAAATCAAGGGCTGCCCCGAACTGGCGAGAACTATGAATGTGGTATTGAATGGCTTATGGATTTCAGATTTCAGTTTTAAATTTAAGACCTTACACTCTGAGTATTTTAATGTGGCGGCCGGCGCACAAACGAAATTCAAATTGGCCGGCCCTGCCGTCCCGAGACTCTGATCGCATTTGGCTTGACCCCACTCCCCGACCTCGTTTTGTGTGGCATTGTGGGGCTCACGGACAGATACGCTGACTCCGCCTCGGACTCTCCCGATACGCATCTGAATTGTGTGTAAGACTATCATCGAACACATTTGTTTCATGTTTATGTTGATATTTTCAAATTTGATAAAAGTAAAAAACAATGCCCGGCTCAAGATCTCGCGTTTCGTTTTCCTTTATTTATGTTAATGTCCGGCAGCGGAGAAATTGCCGCTCATTATCATCGTTCTTCGGGCAGTTAGACTCGTCTTCGCATTGTCTTCGCGCGCCCAGGAATTCCGACTTTGAGTCATTTCTGTCACTCGGCGCACTTTATTGGCAGGAGTGGCGCTTTCTGGCGATAGCTTGCGATTGATGGGCGCTTAGCGATAGTGGGCTGGTATTCCAGAGCTCTGATAGAGCTCCCAAAGCTCAGGTTAGGATTCAAAGATCTCCATATCGATCCCAGCCCCTCGAACATGGCGGGCAATCAACTCACCCAGGTGGGGCGCGCAATACGAGAAACTTATTTAAATCGAAAAGCGCATATGCATAAATATTATTTAAGTTGATTTTGCGCACAATTAAAAAAGGGAAAAGTCAGGAATCCGCTGGAAAGGGGCGTCGGGAATCAGGGATCGGGGGAGCGGGGAGTACACTATTCAAATTAAAAATCGAACGTAAATGCGGCTCACAGCAGGATGCGCGATTTTAAGAGAGCCTCCAGAGCCTCGAAGGGGCAAGGCGACTGATTGTTGCCGGACGGACGGCGGACTGCTGGGGCATATGATAATTTAAGGCTGCACAACGTCATGCTGTTGCTTCATTGCCATTTATACAAAAGAGGAGGCGGGCGGACAAGGGGGCTAAGGGGCAAGGGGGAGCTGAACGATTGGAGCCGCGGGATTGCGTGTTTGTATCTGGCGAGTATGAGTGACTGCTGCCCGCGCCGCATGGGATGGATGCGAGCGATCCGAGGGATCCCAGATCCCAGCTCCCCGAGAGTGCCCCAATCGGGCCTCCATTTGGGGCCGCCGACTGTGCCGAGCATCCTTTGATGTGGCCATCCAGAGGTGCTCCCAAAAGGTGCAGGAACACTGGAGAAAAATGGGATAATCTAATACAATATGGGGGTTGGAGTGAGTGTTTTTGGTAGAATTACTCTACTTAGAGAGTGATTTTTAGAGGGACTCTTAAATATTTGCTTTCCATTCGAAAGTCACTGATTGTTTCTCTCAGTGATGGGCAGCAGAGGCCCCTCCTGAAAACCCCTTCCTTTACGCCTTTGATGCGATAAAAAATTAAGGCGATAATGGAATTGAAGCAAATGAGCTGGCCAACATTTGTAAGATTGCCCTTGCCTCGGACTCGGCCTCGGCCTCGGCCACGGCCCTCCCACTGCCCCCCAACGCCCCTCCGGCTAGCCTGGAACTATGCAGCTGTGCGACAAGCAAAAATTGGACAAGCGACACGCAATTTATGTCAATGTGCGCACCCAGCGCCGGCCCACACGGAAAATTCGATGTAATTAATAAAGAAAACGGATCGCGGCGGCAGAGAGTTATGAGGAGAAAACGGGGGGGTGGAGGCAGGAAAAACTTTCGACGTGTCGCTGCATGTTCAATTTACAAGCCACCTACGTTGCGCTTGACAAACGGGCGGCCATAAAAATTAAAGAAAAATAAAATCGTATATTACGCCTCCCCCTTGGGGCCCCTGGGGGCTGGTCCCCGCCTGCCATAATAATGTTGGCCCGGCTAACAACTTCATTTCGGACAACGCGAGGCGACACTCATAAGGCATAAATTTGCTAGACTTAAGCCTAATTTATGCCGCGTTTTCGAGCCGGGCCAGAAAGGGTCGCCAAGTGCAACACACATGTGCATGCACACTGCAACAAGTATCCGAGAGACTCTCAGGTCCCTCTGCCCTCGGCCACGACTGCATCTGCATTCACAATTAAACAATTTCCACTAAATCTCGTTACTTCCTTGGCAATTTGTTACGCGCGGCAGCAAAGTTATGTGACGCTGTGCCATAAATTCATGCGCCAACCGAGGCTCCCTCGCACCCGGCCCTGCTGCCAGCCCCTGCCAGTGGCCACAGAACTCTGGCTGGCCATCCAGTGGCTGCGAAATCTCCTGCAAGCGGCACTTAAATCGACGGATTTATGTAGCTGGGCACGCCTGCGCAGAAGGAGCTGCATCCGAGTCCGAGTCTGAGCCTGCGAAGCGAAGGACTCAGTGAGCTTCGGGGGAGCATAAACTGCGATTAGACGACACTTGGCAACGGGCCATCTCACCTGGCACGACTGACCCACAGCTCCGAGGCGAGTTGGGCCAATTGCTGCTAATTCGCGCTCAGATTCGGAAAGTGTGCCATCAGATGGCGAGCCCTCCTTGATTTCCACAGTAATGGAAGCTTGGAGGAGCTGCTTGCCAGGCAGTTCTCTGTCTTAATTAATTCACAGCCGTCACAGAAATAGTTTAGTCTGAATTGTTGTTAATCTTGGAAACAAAGCAGTTTCCAAATTCCAAATTTCTGCTGCAAAGTTGGTGGCACCGCTCCCAAAGCGGAAAAGCCGTTCAAACGGCTGGAAAAACAAAAAGGAAAACAACGTTCCATTGGTCAGCGCCACAGCCGGCCGCTGTCTGTGCGACAGTGCATAAAAATATTTCAGAAATTTGTTGCATGCAACACACGCAACAACGGAACGGAGAACGGAGAATTGAAAAACCGGAGCAGCCCCAACGGAGGCATTTCATTTTGTTATCAAATCAAAGCGTCTCAAATGCTTTTTCTGCCATCGAGCCCTGCTGGCTCTGGGGGTAAAAAGTCAGCTGTGATTGGGGGAAAATCTTGCGAAAAATAATTTTAATTTATCACTTCCGCCGGCCATTGTGTCGTTCCGTTCTGCGAGCCCCAGCTCCTCGCCGCCACTCGGCCGATTGCAATCTCTGCATTTCCTATATGCATGCATGCATGCCACTCGCAGTGCCGCCGCAGCTCCATTGCCACTGCGATTAGGCCCGCCATTATCCCCGCAGTCGGGCTCCTCATTTCCATTACCATTACCATTACCATTATGGCGTTATAGCAGGGCCAACTGCCGATTGCTGCAACTGGGTGCAGCGCACTCCGCCAACAAAGTAGAAGTATTATTTCTGCTTTTTGCCGCCCGCCCGTCCCTGCCTTGTTTGGGCCCATATGCAAATGCGATTTTCGCAGCTAACGGTGTGCGCGCTCTTTTGAGTTATGCCAGCGGCACTGGGCCCTAGTCCACCTCCCCGCCCCCAGGGCTTGGCTCTGGGCCCGGTCTGGTCTTCGACTTGGGCCAATGGGCTGCCGCCACGCAACACTGGGCAAAGGCATTGGCCGCAGGAGCGGAAAAGTAACAAAAAATCAACTCTGTTCAGGTATTAGGGCCTAAAGACAGTTAACAATGAATTATTGGCAGTAACTATTGCATAATCTTTCACATTTGGCACCAAAGTAATGCCAGAAATTAATCCGAAGATCATTTGGTTCATATTCACATTCAATGACTGCCTATTTTTGACCAAAAAAGCCAGTGCTAGGCCCTCTTCCTTCGGGGTGGCTACAACCCGGGGCACCTTTGTAAATGGCGTAACATTTTTTGCATGCCCCGACCAGGGCGCAACTCCCTGAGAACGAAAGCCCCTCTTGGACTGCTGGCCCGGTCTTGGCCGTTTTCTGTTGGCCAGCAAGTTAATTTAGACGAAAAACAAAGGCAAAAACCAGCTGCCTGCCATATTCTCGGCCCGCCGGTCTCCCCCAGTCGGGTAATTAATCATCGGGCTGGTAAGCATTCGTGTAAGCGCTCTTATCGCTCGCAACACATCTCAAGTAGTTAATTTTAAAATGCCCCACGTAACAGACTGCAGTTCCAGGGCCCAGGCCAGGAGGAGCGGGCGACTTGTCAACGCTCTTGATTGACAGCACTTAAATATTTTGGCGAGGCATTTCTTCTGGCCACTCCCCCGCACAGAAACCTACACCTATGCACCCACGGAGCCCTGTTTTTTTAATTTTTTGCCCGGGGTTAATGAAGAGCAGCGCCCCCAGCGGCCAGTGGCCGTACTGCCTCCGACCAGCGAAGAAAACTCGTGGAGTTCACCCACTGCACTCGGCGGTGGTGGCTGAGTGCTCTCCGTCTCTCTCGCGGGCAGCCGTCCCTTTTCAAATATGGCGACGGCTGCCATTGGTCGACTCGCCGCACAGGGGCGGGGTCTCAGCGGCCACGTTGGATCCCAGTGCGCAAGCTGGCCAGCGAATGGGGGGGCAGGCAGCGCAATGGGGCTGCCGGCTGTCGGACGCCGGCAACAAGTGGGTATCAATATTCGAATCAAATCGAACGGAATCAAATGTGTTGCATTCGAGTGCCCGGGCACTTTCCGTCAATTTGAACCGCCTTTGACAGTTCTGTGCCAAGGGGGGCCGACCCAGCCAAGTCGAGGCCCCTTGGCCGAAACAAGAGTGCAATGCGATATGGCAATTTGGCTGTCAGGCGGCCGCTCTCCGGCCAATTAACTCGCCTGCGCTGCTCTGCCCACTGTTGTTGCTGCAACTTAGTAGCCCCGAGTAACAACTCGGGTTGATGATTTTGCGGTTTCTCTCTTTCTGGCCGACTGCTGCTGTGTGTGTAAACAGCAATTATCTGATAAATGCCCTGGCGCTGAAAAATTGATAAATTGCTCATATAAACGTTACTGCGATTATGGAATTTCACCAGCGAATCGGGTGAACTGGCCTGGAAACTATTCTGTAGCTTGTGGGTATTCCCAAGTACACCCCTGACAGGCTACTACTGTCAAAAGTGACTCGAGGTGGCCCCAAGCGACCTCAGATGATCTAACTTTGATTGCAACAATTGCAAACTGCATACTTCATGATTTATGGCGTTTAGACTATGCACTTCCCAACTACACGCCTGATTAGCTTCTCTATCATACTAAGGTCTAATATCTCTACTATCACTAGTTGATACTCTGCGGTCTCATGACAAACCGTCCCATCACATCGAAGGCTAAACAGATCTTTCGGAAATACATAGACCTGGAAGTAAACATTGTTTCGACTGGCGAGGCAGCCATCTCGTCAGTTGATCAGCAAATCCATCATTCTCCGAAGGGCCCTGGTCTTTGGCTAATTTGTAGCAGTTGTGGGTTGCATGTTTATGTTTGCCACAAGCCCAGGACTGGGGCGAGGAGGATGGCCAGCAGAACGCCAATAGACGGCGTTCTGTGACGAGGAGCCACAGACGCAGAATTATTTGGGCTTTGTTTATTTATATAATTTCAGTCAAGCTCAATTAGAAACACAAATACACAGTGTGGTGTAAATATCACTCCCCATGCCCGGTCTCGTGGCGTTTGTTTGGCTCGGGCTGGGGTCGGGCGCTTTTGGCTTTATTGATTCAAAAAAATGAAAAATTTATGTTTAAACAAAGCGTATGCGCCTCGCATCCCTCTGGCGGACTGCTGGCGGATACCCTTGGGCGGACTCGCAATCAGAGTCAGAATTAGATTCCCCACCCGCCTTGGCCATTGGCGCCACCACTTAAAATCAACATGGGCCAGAAGAAAACAGCGAGCAAGGAGCTTGGCGGACTTTCAAATGTAAATAAACAAACAACGGCCACCGCCAAATCGAACTACTCGCCCTCGTACTCCGGGCAACGTGCCTACAGTCGGGACATTGGAATATATCTGAGCATTTCGGGATCGATCGATCGGCCTGGCCGGGTGAGTGTGTGTTTTGCATTGTCGGCAAAACGCCTTTTGATGCCACCAGAGTCGGCGGAAATAAGTTCACATAATCAAAAATGCAATTGGCGATGAATGCCAGCAATGCAACAATACAAATAAATTGCAATCATTCATCAAAAACAAAAGGCTTGCCGGCGGACTTGGTCTCGAGATTCGGTCTTGCAGCCCCCAGTTTCGGCTGCAGTTGTTGCAACGGTGGCAGCCGACCGCTGCTGCGGTGGCTGCTGCAATTGTGGCACCTTATTTGGGCAATTGGGTGATGAAGATAGGGGGGAGTATGTAGTACGACCTTAGTGGCAAACTACAGTGGTTGGGAACCCATGTGTTTCCTTAGGATGAGGCGGGGATAATACCATTTTCCACGCTGTTAAGTCCAAGCTTACCACTTTATTTTAATCGGCATGATATCTGACATAGATTTCTGTTACATTGGTTAAGACCAAGGCTGCCTCAGGGCTGCCTAGCCACTGGGACACCTAATGGGACACTGCAACGTCTCAATCTTTTGTTTCTCAATCACACCTCTCCGTAATACTGCCGGACTGTGCCCGTAATCGGCTAATAACGCCCAGTCGACCTGATCTCGTTCTCATTCTATCTTGATGCGGCAACCACTGTGCCGCAACGGACTGCGGCTATTGTGGCCTTTCTACGAATTTCAGGAGCCTCCCCAGCCGCCCGGCAGATCAGCTCATAAAAGGAGGCACTCAACAATCAAGCATGACGAAATGGCCAGCGGCCAAGCGGCTTTCGGCCTTTGCCTCGGCCCGGCCTGGTCGGTTTTCCGTATGCAAATTCAGAACGGACTTCAGGGGAGTGAAATAATGCGCTAAAAGGCCGCTGGACGTCTGTCATTGTCGATGTCGCGCAGTTGTCGCAGCGGATTTGCCTTTGTTCCTCGGCCGCAAAGTCAATTGTGAGGATCTGTCTGGGGATCGCAGCGGATCGGTGTCCTATCTGCGAGGCACTCAAGTCGGCCTCGGCTGCCTCGGATTAGTAGGCTCCTGCTGGGAGGCTCTAAAAATTTGACTACCGCTTTCACTTCGGCCTGCGACCCTGACGATCCGCCTCGCTCTCTCCGCCTTTCTCTAAATATTTTGATAGTCTCGTGCAGATGCATCTGTGTTGTGTTTTCGTGTGTGCGACACATACCACGAGTGCCTGCCTGTGAGGTCCGCATCCAGATCCAAATCCAAATCCGAATCCGAATCCGGAGCCAAAAGTGAAAGCGTTTTCCCGGCCACTTGAGTCAGCCATTAACCTACCGCAGTTTGTATAAAGAACCGGGCAACAAGAACATGCCAGACCCGAATTAATATCATTAAAACCGGAGGGGGAGGCAAGAGCGGGAAACTGTGAGCCGATTTACGACTTCCGCAACATCCTTCCACAAAATCACAGAATGCCAAATCTGAGAGGCCGGAGGAAACTCCCTAGACTGATAGACATCTTGAGAAGGGTTTGAAGGCTTTCCGTCAAATGTCTTTTAATTGATGCGCGGCCGTCGCTATGTTCCCAATGACCACCAACAAATTAGTTCTGGCCGAGAGTCGCTGCCAAGAGTCGCCAAATAATTTAGCCGCTAACTCAGCAGCCCAGCCAAAAAACCGCGAGGCTTCGGGCCCAACAAAGGACAAGAGTCGATGGCAGAGAAACAAAGGCAGCCGATATCAGATTAAGTGCTTATAACATGGACATGACTCCATTGACCGTCCCAGTGCCCACTACGTCGCATCCTGGCCGACCTGCGCGCTGGGGAGGGAGCGAAAGATGGCTGTTGATGATGCCCCAGGTTGCTCCGCCATCAAAGTGCTCCTGTACTTTAGTCGGAAATCGCTGCTTGCACCCTACGTCTCCGAGGGTCTACATAAGTGTTGCAAGCTTTAATGTATTTAAGGATTATGGATTGGGAATCTCAAAAATTATAAGCAAGAGTACGATTCTAAATTGATTCAAGTTGGGGTACATTTTTGTCATTATATGTCGCCATTTAAGCAGCTCATTCTCCGGACCAACAATTACGTAAGGAAAACAGAAAGCTACACACCTGATGAGGACACTTGCAAGAGCAGGAGGAACAAAGGTCCCTGTCGCTCCCCCAATTTCGCGGCAAGACTTGCCTCAATTGGCGGCATGAAACGAGGCCGAAAGCGGGACCAGAGTGGTCGGGGGATCTGGGTAGGGCGATTGTCTTCTCCACATGATGCCTGCCCACTCTGGCACATCTTGGCCATTGTTCTCGCTCTTCCTCTGGAACAACACTGGGAGCCAGCGAATGTAGCGAATGTTCGTCCCGCTGTTGTTGTCGATGTTGAAAAAATGTCAATATTCTGATTCCACGAATAAAAGAACCCGGCGGAGCTCCCCTATCCGATTCCAGATCCCCCGACTCAATCCCTGGAGCTGATGTCCAGGCCTCTGACGTTGAGTCCATCTTGGTGAGCAGCTTAGTTGCATCCACCTTCAGGCCACACTGCAAACTATGACTCGGTTTAATGGTTTTTTCTAGCATTCAATCTCGGGACTACCACTGTTTTAAAAGATCATCCAGATATGGATAAAAAGAGTAATTGTTCCATGGATAGTTAGGAGTCAGGAGCTTAGAGAACCTAAACATATTTTTGGCAGTGCAGTGAGACCCCCGCTCCTGGCCTGATCCATTCTGCGTAATTCAGTTGCAGTTCAGATTGAGCCGCTGCTCCAAGATGGCGGCGGCCAGGACACAAAGGCGGCTACAGGCCGACTGGCAGCCAAAGCTGGCTAAAACTTAAAGCCGGCGGCCTCTTCAAAGGCCGAATCGGCCAGCGTTCAATACGCTTTGTGCTGGGAGCTGGGGGAGACGGGGGACTGCAGTTAAGCCGAGATGCTGACGCTGATGCTGGGAAGTAAGTTGGCAAGCGGCTATAATGCGCTTGGATATGCAAAATTGCATTGAAATTTGAATTCAATTCAGGAAGGGGCCATTGGCCGCGCGGAGCATCGCCTGGCGCAGTTGCCCAGTTTCCGCTCCTACCCACCTGATTGTGAGACGCTGGCCAATTTGAATCAAAAAACTCCGCCGCCACTCTTGAGCAAATTACGCAACTGCCTCCTAGGGGTTAGGGCCTTCGCCAGCCACAGCGATACAGCGCAGCTGTATCGCTTCGCTTCGAATCTGAATCGGAATCGGTAGCCAGTGGGGCATTTGCATGCCCACATAGTGCAGCTTGGGGAAAAATGAGTCTCTTAATAGCCGCCGACAGTTACAAAGTGCCAGGCAATTGTTGCAAATGCCGGGGGCTCCCAGATTCTTACACAGTGGAAATATTAGTATCGAACCACTACGTGCTTTTGATTCAAAGATGCATTTTATAATCATGAGTAAATTGGGCTTTTCTTAACTCTTGAATATGAATTTAGAGGATGAAATGTTTTCATGTGTGGCTTGCAACTGCGCCGCCTCTTTTGGCCGCGTTGCTTGGGGCGTCCTAGCCAGTCACTTTGCTTTTCAATTTTCCACCCATCGGGATACACCTCTGGGCGTTGCAACCAATAACTTCTATCATCAAATCTCTCGAATTCTCGATCATAACCGCTCCCCGAGCAAGTCTTGGGACTTGCGCTCTTCTACTCGAAGAAGCTGTACATGAACTGAAAGGAAATCTAGGAAATATCTAAAGGATATGGGGTGTACTAGTACCGAACCAGGAATCGGGCATGGTGATGGTCCGAAAAGTCACAAACAGAGGCTAAAACTTTTCAACTGTCAGGTGGATTGAAGGACATGCCAATAGCATCCCGCCTCAATCAGACGCGCGGAACTCCATCCGGATGGAAACCCCTTTGGTTTTAGGACTAGGGAAGGCTCGATGCGGCCGCACAAACAAATCTTGGCTGTCACAGGTCTTCAGATGCGGATTGAATGGGAATGTGGACGTGAATATGGATTCCAGTGCGAATCTCGCACGTTAGTGGGCGAGCGTGTTGCGGATATGAAACATATCTCCGGTTAGCAGGCAGGACATTTCCGTTGGCCGCTGCCCACCTCCCCACCTATTGCGGAACTCCATTCAGCTGTCATAAATCCCATGTTTGAGAGTTGGGATTTGCGGCAGGATATTGCCCAAAAGGATACGCGCTGCTCGGTCGACTGTGTAACAACTTGATGGGCATTTGAATGCAGCCTCGTGTCATTTAGTTGCCACAAAGAACTGGGCAGACTCCCGTGCACCTTCCACCCGGCTCCCACACCTTTTCAGTGGCCAGATCTCCGCCCTGCCCTCGCATCATCCGCCAGAACATTTCAATTGAGTGGCCCAAAGTGAGACACCTGACACTTAAGCGCCAGGATCGAGGGCGAGTGAGTTGGGATGATGAGCGGCCAGGCATGGAATGCTCGACCCAAGGCGTTCGTCTGACAAATGAGACAAAGTGACACAAGTCAATCAAGGACACGAAAACGCGCCGCATATAAATTCCATTCGATTGGCTCTCGAGCGGCCCAGTTTAGTGCCCAGTGCACTGAGCGAAACCCAATCTTCCTCCCAGATTTACCTGCCGCTGGTTCAAAAGTTAATGAATTATTGCAATTATAGAAGTGCATCCATCTCCTTTGTTTACCTTTCATCTGACGCCTAGAATGCCTCTAACGCAAATGGACTAATAGAAGCTGTGGGAAGCGTCCTCATGACCCTGTTTTCGAGCAGTGTCCTAAGCCTCTCAAGCAACTCTACGGGCTGTTCCCTGTCTGGTCTCTTGGGGCCGAAATGTATTTAAATGAATTCCGTCAGCGTCAGCCCGGACGGGTCGGCCAAAGTGATGGACGCATTTAAACTGTCAATACGCATCCAGCTCAGCATCGCATCCCAAGGAGGAGACCGCGGCGCGGCGCGTAAGCTTGAAGTCACTGAAGTGGCGGAGACAATGAATCCTGTCAAATCAAGGCTGAGGCAGCCGGGCTGGCGTTGCGTGGCGAGGAAGCGCAAACGGAGCACCATATACCCAGATAGCCGCCAGATACCCCTCCCTGCGAAGTCAAAACCCATTAGAGTTAAATACATTTTGATTTTGGATTTAATTTACGGGTTAACTAGGTGGGAGACGCATTTCGCTTTCCTGCGACTGAAGCTGCCCAGGGGGTGGAACGAAAAGTTATGGGAAAACTAGGAATTGCAAGTCAATAATTGTGTTGATTGAAGTTGAAATGGAAAATTGTATAATTGAGATAGCTGATGTTTCACAGTCAGTATTGGTCAAAACACATCCATTAGATAACCGATTTGAATAAATCCGACTGCTTAAGGATTTTGAAAAACAATGAGGTGGCTACATCCAGAATTTCAATCAAACAACCCTCGTCAGGTATTTCGTGTCCCATTATGTTTAAAATCCAAAAGTTCCAAGGAGTCGCTTCATTTCAGAAGCGTAGAGAATATTCGTATTTTCACAAAAAGGGCTTATCCGGAGTGGGAATTTAATAAAGGTAGTATATACAATTATCAATCAATTTGTGTATGCTCCGGGTGTCTATTAGTTATAGAATCCCTTTTGAAACACCCATGGCTGATAGTCGACGGACGTGGCGGACAGGCGGCGGGCCGGCGACAAGTGATGAGTGAATGCAAAGAATTTGAATATTGTGCCGCGGCGGCAGTTGACATAAATCGTCATTGACAGCAACACCGCCTCCTTCGGGCCTTGAACACGCAACCGAGCCAGAAGGGATTGGCCGGGCGCAGGGTCCTCGATGGGACAGGAAAGGAAAGGCATGGAACGGAGTCCGCGATCCCCGCTATTGTATTCGATTTGCGCAGGATGATTGCTCGCGGGTCGGCTCGGACCTGTCAGCGGCTTTCAAAACCAATTCTAATCGATTTGGGGCACTCTGACAGCGCTTATTGGCAGCAAGCGCGTGGCCGCGATACAGAAACACCTTACCGAATTTCCAGCCAGAAAAGTGTCAACAGCGTTTTGGCTCAGGCGAGTGAATAAAACGTAAGGAAAGGAATACCAGCCGCCCCAGTGCCGAAGCTACTATGCCCTTCTCCAAAAGGCATGTGCATATTCGGGAAATATAAGGCCAGGAAGCTCTCCGGTCGGGCATGTCCTTTCGGCTTGAGTGCCAGTACTGGTCGGAATACATCCTTTCTAGAAAAACTGAAGTACCCTCAGAAAGGGTAGTGTGCTAATGACTTAAACGGAGGCCGCGCCAGATTGCGGAGCAGAAACAAGAACAATAACAAGCTGCAGCAGCACTATCGTTATCTCGTGGAAGCTGATTGGAAACAGATAATTAAAATCTTCTAATTAGGCGGCATGTTCACGCACACACACGGTTGTGTGTGCCGTGTGTGTGAGTGTGTGTCACCTTAACCACTGTCGGCTGTCAGGGGGAACAAGTTCATAAATCTTGCGTCCAACAAATCGTTTTGCAACATGAGAGAACATTACCCAGAGCCAGGGAGCAACAAAACGCGTGGAAAAAGGCTCATGAGGTTGCCGGATAAGATATCCGTCCGATTCGGTGGCCAAAAAAAAACATATATATGAACTGGTACTGCCATATAGTGTTGGAGGAAATAATCCTTCCTAAAGCAGTTTAAACAAGTTGATTTTAATTTTGTATTATCAAGCAGGTGAATCATCCTTTTAACCCTCATCGCTCCCTGCTTTAATTTGTCACTTAACTAAATTGCAGTTGAGGCTACCAGTCTAAGTTCAGTGCAGCTTAAGTGACCTCTAGTTAAAGTAACTAAAATAAAATGAAACTATTGGCTTTACATTCTACCTGCTCGACTGTGGCGACACCTCACGGCGATAGTTGATGGCTTTAGCCTCTCCAAACTGCCACTAGAGGGCGCTTGGTATGTGTTCCGCTAAGAAGAAAGGTTTTAAACCCGATTAAGGAATTAAAGAATCCGATTTTAAATTTTATAGTTTTTTTTCTCTTGATAGCAATTTATGAATGTCTAAAATGGACAGCTTAGGCATTGGCAACATTGCCAATAATCTTGATGTACGTCTCCACCCCCTTCAGGTAGGTTCCTGCGTGAAGATATTCGTCGTGGTCGTGCAGCAGGACTGGAGTATGGTTCATGGGCGAGAATCCCAAGGCCGGAATGCCCACACTGCGGAGGTAGCGACTATCGGTGCCCCCAGGAAATACCTGCAGTTTGATAGAGAGGCCCCTGAAAAGTAGAAAAATTGTCACCTTGACCCATCAGAAACACATTCAATCTCACAGGTCATCCGTTGCCTTTTTGAAAGCCACCCAGAACGGATTGGAGTCGTTCGTGGCCGTGGGCGGCACCCGTGGTGTGCTCCGTGTCGTTCCGAATTCGACATCGATGTCTCCACCCGCCTCCTCAGACCACTTAAGAAGCTGCAAAAGAATACAAGATTTATGAGATGCAAGATCAGAGGACTCCAAGCTGACTCACCGTTGCATGGAACTCCGAGATGTCGATGTCCATCGACAGGCGACAGTCAAAGCAGGCGGTCAGCTCAGGAGGAACCACATTGCTCTGGACTCCGCCGGCCACCGTTGTTAAGTTGATGGTCGTCACGTCGCCGATCTGGAGCTCGGGGTTGTCCTTCAGCCGTCTCACTTGAGCGCTCCGGAACTCCATCATCCTCGCGAGGATGTAGCTAAACTTTTCCCCCGCCGTATTGGGCATTAGAAGTAAGCCGTGACCTGCTGAACCGCCAATCCTGAAAATGACTCCTGCCGAAAGTATTTAAATACGATTAGATGGCCAGCACATAGCATAGCTCATTGATCTTACGTCGTACGGATCGCTCGGCAAAAAAAACGGAATACTCCGAGGTGGGCGAGGCAATGCCTTCATCGAGGCTGAAGCCAATGTTCAGGGATCCGAAGTCCTGCGAGGACACAAAGACGTGCATGCCCAATTTTCCCCCTACTTCTTCATCTGCAGGAGAGGCGGTTAGTGGAATAGCGGAAAGATAGCTCCAACCCTACCTGGTACGAAGGAGATATGGATGGTCCTCTTGAACCGAGCGCCACTTCGCTTCAGGGCCCTAATGGCAGCCAAATACTGCATTCCGACACACTTCATGTCCTGGCTACCCCTGGCGAAGATGCGGCCTTCCTCGTCCATTTCGGCGCCAAATGGAGGGTGCGACCACTTCTCCGGAAAGACTGGAACGACGTCCATGTGGGAGTTGAGCAGGACACTTGGCAGATCCGGCTGGAGCCCCTCCCATGTCAGAACGACCACAGGATTCTTTTCATTGGCAGGATAGAATATCTTAATGGGTAGGTGTAAGCCCGAAGCTTGACTCTTCAGGAACCGCACACAGGGCTCTGTAGTGAGGGATGAGAAACACATTTCCATATATCCTATTGGTATTATCCAGGTACCCACCATAATCCGGATTGGGGTGCATACTGGGGATGCGGAGATATTCACGGAAGAACTGAATCTCCTCGTTATCCTCCCAGATGTTAGAACTCATAGTTGATCTTAACAAACGTCAACTGTAACTGACCCAGGCATCCCAACAAGAAGAGCTGAGTTCTCCATAATCCCCGACTGTTTATCTCTAGACTCTGCTTATCTCAAGGCAGCTCGATAGTAAAGAGTTTCAAAGATACTCTTTATGGAAGGTCGTAACCATTATTCAAAAACCAGATAGCTATATTTATATGCCTATATATATGGTGGCAGGGTTCCTGGTGCACTAACGGAGTTCTATGTTTAAAGAAATATGCCCTTTGGGCCACCCTGTATGTAAAATAATTATATCATGGTCGTCACTAAGTTTATTTATATTATGATAGTAAGCATAAATAGCATATCATTACTATGTGTATGTTATTACTAGACATTGGCAATGTGGCCTATAATATTGGCGTAGATGTCCACGCCCCTGAGGTAGGTGTCTGCCCGGATGAACTCGTCGTGGTCGTGGAGCAGCACGGGCGTGTGGTTCATGGGCGAGAAACCCAGAGCCGGAATTCCCATCTGGCGGATGTATCTGCTGTCAGTTCCTCCCGTGAATATTTGCGGTCTTACGCAGAGCCCCCTGTAAAAGTCTCAGATAAGTAAAGGTTGCAAGGCGCTGGGAGCTCTACTTACAGCTCATCGGTGGCCTCTTTGAACGCCACCCAAAAGGGGTTGCTAGAATCGATGGCCGTGGGCAGGACCCGGGGCTGCTTCTGCTCGTAGGTCAGTTCAATGCCTCCGCCTGCCTCCTCGCACCATTTATGCAACTTTAAAAGGGATCAATCTATTAGTTTCGGAAGCTTTTTTGATAGTTGGGCTCACCTTAGCTTCGAACTCCTCATGGTCCACGTCGAGGGCCAGGCGGCAATCGAAGCAGACTACCATTAAGGGAGGAACAACGTTACTCTGGACTCCACCACTGACGCGCGTCAAGTTAATGGTCGTGACATCGCCTATCACCAGATCTGGGTTGCTTTCCAATCTCTGTACCTGGGACTTCCTCATCTCCATCATCTTGGTGACTATGTAGTCGAGCTTCTCCCCAGCGGTCTTGGGCAGCAGAAGGGATCCGTGGCCGGCAGTGCCACTTATGTTAAAATACACCCCTTTAGGTAAATTGGTCAAGTTACGAATCATTTGTTCAGCTCTAAAGACTTACGCCACACCGCTCTTTCGGCATAGAAGACGGGGAATTCCTCGTCGGGCGAGGCCAAGCCCTCATCCATTCCAAACCCGACGTTGAGGGCCCGGAAGTCGTCCGTGGTCACAAATGGTCTCATTCCCCGTCGGCCTCCCATTTCCTCATCTATGTAAAGAACACGTTGTGTACAGATCTATATATAATAGTATTAGGGTATAATCCGACCTGCCACAAACGATATGTGGATAGTCCGCTTGAAGCGAGCGTCCTCCTTCTTCAGAGCCCTGATGGCTGCCAAGTACTGCATCCCCACACTCTTCATGTCCTGAGCTCCTCTGGCGAAGATGCGGCCTTCCTCGTCCATATCCGCTGCGAAGGGTGGGTGCGTCCAGTTCTCCGGAAAGACTGGCACCACATCCATGTGGGAGTTCAGCAGGACACTGGGCAACTCCGGTTGGCGACCCTCCCAAGTCAAGACGACTATGGGGTTCTGCTCATTTTCTGGATAATAGACCTTGAGGGGAAGCTCTAGATTCTTGGCCTGGCGTTGAAGGAATTCAAGGCATGGATCTGAGGGAGTTAATTAAAATGATAACTATTTAAATGATATAACTAATGGATGTTGAAGAAGAAACTCAAAACTTCAAAATAATTCCATGGCAAAATTTTCCATGGAATTTCCCTTCATTATTTTATTAGTACATTTATGTACGAGAGAGGGAATACGTACTGTAATCGGGATCTGGATGAACGCTCGGAATGCGCAGATACTCGCGGAGGTACTCGATCTCCTCGTTGGCGTTCCACTTCCCGCTGCTGGAACACATTCTGTCAATTCTAATGTTTTCAAATGCGTTCCGCGGCGATCGAGAGCTCGCGGTAGACTGGCTTGTTTTAGCTAGTGTCGGCGTCGAGTTGCAGCGCCACCGTAGAGCTAATGGACTTATCTGACTATCAAAACAATTGCAACGCCAACAGCAAAGTCTATGGAAAAACACGAAACGCGGGTTTACGGACGGAGATAATTCCAAAAAATTTAAAATGTGTGCCATGAACGAGACCGAGAGCTGGCGAGGGGGCATACTAATACTTTTGTTTTGCTATCCGCAGTGAGTATTAGGGGCCCCCCGTGTCCGTATCACAAAATTTCAACACGTTAGACTAATTTGGAATGTTAGACTTACTATCTCTGTCTTATCACTAGGGACCTCGACCCCGATACGCGTTAAAGGTCATCTTTGTCCGTCCACTGCTTTTTTTACACATCGACTGCTTGTCTATAAGTGTTTTCCACCCGCCATGTATTTTACATGAACTGCTTGTTTTGAGTTTAAAATCTTTTAACTATATTTAGTTTACTTTGTATTGTGCGCCTTGGCGTGTAGAACATAGATTAGAATAAAGACTTATATGCGATAATACGAAAATCACGAGCCCGCCTCAGGCCTTGCGCTCGAAGAGCACGGGGAATGGCTTGCCCTCCGGCGCCTGGAGCCAGTTGTCCTCCGAATACTTGACGTTGTTCTCAGTCTCGATTACGTGAAACGTGTAGGCGTGGCGGCTCTTTTGCGAGCGGTTGGGCTCGCTCTTGTGGACCACGTTGCCGTGGATCAGGATGCAGGTGCCTGGAAAAAAAAAGGAATCGGTCAAAAGGATCTTGTCCCACTGCAAAGGACGGCAGCACACTCACCCTTGCTGACCTGCATCGGCGTGAAGCTGGACTGGGGGTAGATGGGCGCCGCCCGGTCATACACCATCAGCTCGCTCGCACTCTGATCCGGGTTCCGCATGTAGCGCCTGTGGACGCCGCTCTTGTGTGAGCCCTTGATGAACTGGAGGCAGCCGTTCTGGAGGGTGCAGTCCTCGAGGGCTAGCCAGAAGCCCACCGCCGAGTTGGGCTCCGTGTGCAAGAACCAGGAGTCCTGGTGCGGCGTCACCTCCCCGCCCACGCCGGGGTTCTTGTAGATGTACATGCTCTGGCAGACGGCCGGGCGGTTGTAGTTCAGCTGCCAGCAGATCTCGCGAACCCGGTTGCTGAAGGTAATCGCGTTGAAGGAGGGGTGCTCCACGTGCAGGGCGTGGCCCACTTTGTTCAGGGCGATCATGGGATCCACCAGCAGCTGGCCCTCCTCGCCCACCGCCCCCTTCTCGAAGAAGTAGCGCACCTTGTCGCCGGATTCCATGAAGTACAGCTCCTTGCCCTGAGCATCCTCCTGCTTGATGGTGCTGAAGATCTTGCGGTTCGTTTGGGGAGCCTCCATGCAGAGGGCCCTGCCCGCCTGAAAGAGGGAGTCCACCTCCTCGGGCGTGAGGAAGTCCTCGATGACGATGTAGCCATTCTCGTTCAGCTGTGAGCGAAAGGAGGTGAAGGTTCCTTATTTAACATTGTAACTAATTTGCGCCGGCCTGTCTGGCGAGTGCCGTAATCGGCCGACTCCTCCCTCCCCAAAGTACAAAGTATGCTCTTATCTATTGGGGGTAAAGTTTCTCGCACTGTACTCGCGATCTCCGTTCACCTTTCGGGCGATTTGCTAATTAACAAATTCCTGCACACGTCAAAACGTTAATGCCGCCTGACACAAGCCCACAGAAGCGAGGTCCGTGCCCATTCATCGAAATCACTCAACGTAAAATTGAAAATTCACACATTCCCGTGTTTTGTTTGTTTGGGTAGTTCGGGCGCTGATGGCTTTCCCATAGAGAAGGCGACCATCTACTGGTCTAGTAGTTCTATCATTCCGAGTCAACGTCAACCTCTCATGCACCAGTATTAGGGCACCCCAATTTCGGGCTGGTCAACATATTCTTTGTGGTGGGTGCTCCCCGGACGCCCACCCTCCCCCACGTCGGTTCCAACACGAGTGGGGCTAAATAAAATAAATTTAAATGGCTTGAGCGAGAAGATCTCGAAGATGAAAAACGAGAGTAAAAATAGTCGCCGTGACTCAAGGCACTGAACACCTGAAGTGATTGAGGAGATGAAAGAGATCGGGTTGGATCGCTTTGGGATCGGGTCAGCTGTCGATTGTGGGCTCCCAAATGCAGCACACCAAACGGTTTTGAAAGGGTAGCGGTGCTTCTGATTCCGTTTGGAAGGCGTGTGCACTGGAAAATTACCCCAGAGGGTCGCACACATATGCTCCTCGTCTGTCAGTCGTAACATGCTTAGCCAGCTGATTTTGTAATCGCAGTCGTTGCTCGGATGTGATAATGGCAAGTGCAGTGGGGCTTGTTTGGCTCCGAGGGGTGTTTTGCATTTTGCACTCGTTTTGTAATCCAATCGTTAAGTCATTGGCAAGCTAGAACTCGTAACAGGCCTTCAGAGAAAGAGAAGCTGCTTTCACTTAATAGCCGTTTGATTTATTTTAAGTCAAACCTTCTCAAACTTTAGAGCTGCTACTAGGTTTACTTCCCCATTAGGTTCCATAAAGTCAGTCTGGAATAGCAATCGCCTACTCTGATAGTGCGCAACTCTGATAGCTCCGAGCCGATAAGAAGTGTTTGGGTGAATAGTGTTTATGATTAAAATGCGGCGTACGGACAAACCAGTTTTCAGCCATCTGAACAAACTATTGCGAACCATAATCAAGACCCGTAACTATTATGTGCTCCACGCTCCGTCTTAGAGAAACGAGTCTGGTAGCTTACTCGTCCCCATTCCGCCATCCAGTAGCCCCGTGAGGCACCCTCCGTCCGTCGCCTTGACCTTTCCGGACTACAGAAGCAGAAGAACGTTCTCTTCCAAATGTTGATTCTCGCAATTATGACGAACGTCGGTGTAAATAAAAGAACAACGCATCCCAGAACGGGATGACTAAGTGAGAGTGCTTCAGTCTAGTATAGATTCCGGAAAATGGAAAACCGAACCCGCCCATCTGAAATGGTGCAGAGTTGACCCACCTCGTCCAACAGTTTACTGTGCATTCTGGCGGATTCGAATGGTTCCTGGTTCGGTGGATGAATAATTGAAGTTCACTTTTGTTTTCGCCTCGGACCTCTGTCTTTTGTTTGGGTTTCCGAACAATTCCGTAGTCGCTTCGCTGCGATCGAGAACGTTTCGCACGGCTTGGCGTTTCTTTTGAAACTAAACTGTAGAGAAATTTTCGAAAACGCTCGAAAATGTCTGGCGGAGGCGCGAAGAGAGGGCGGAAGCGGTCGGCGGCAGCTCCCACGCGGCGCTTACCGTTACATATTCTAAACATATGTCTCTCCCGATCCGGCTCTGTTAAGTAGCAGCGATCGGCGCTGTTAATGTTCGGCCGGAAAGTGTGCCGGCCAGCCATTGACTCTGACAAATGAATAAGACTAGCTCTGTCCGATGGGGGCTTTCTACCTCCGTTTGCGTCTCTCTACTCTACTGCCCTGACGCTCGACCTCTGATCCCCTGGAACACGTGTACTGGCTGTGATCAGCAGTCGGGGGTAGACCTGCCCTCTCACAGTACATTTCCATGTGTTACATGTGCATGGACGTTATGCATCCACATGCGAGGGATTACACGCTCATTCAGGAAATGGAGACGGAGATGCTTTGTGTTTAAAGGCAGAAATAAGATAACTAAGGAGCTCTTAGAAAAATCTATTGGATAGAAACCAATAGTTGGTCATCACTCTCTAGATAAGATGGTTCAGATGGTGGTTGCCTTTGACCAAGACTAGCAGTCTAAATCTTGAAATTATTGATTCCTCCTTGGGAGCTTACAATAGGTCTTTGTAGTATTTGATATAATATGAAAATTATGCAAATGCCAATTTATTATTGAGGGATAAAAAGGCAAAGTCATAATTGGTTCGCTCAGTTTCCGTTGAGTTTGCCTCCATTTTAGTTCCGCTCATTTAATACACGCTGCAGAATAGCTAAGGCCAACTATTTATTTGTTGGACTCGTACATTTCCTTGACAACTCTATGCCGACTGCAAACACAAATATTTGCACCTCCGAGCGCCGTGTGAGTAGCAGTCTGAGCCGAGCACAAACAAAGGCCTAAGAGGCACTCTTCGGCTGCACCTCGACCTGGCCAACACACCCACTGAGCCACCAGCTACAAGCCGCTAAGCCACCTACTAAAACGACCGACCAACTGACTGACTAAGCGAACCAGCGACCAAGCCACGGCAAATGCCATAAGCGTCGCCAGACCCGCCACAAAATGGCAAAATGATAAATAAGCATGCAGGAAAGCAAATGTACTTGTGATGCTGCGCTGGTTGCATTTGTTTGAAGTACATATGTAGCTCTTCAGAGCCGGGCTCGGACACGGACTCGGACTTGGATTCGGATTCGGATTCGCATTTATTGCCACTTCACAGAAGATTAATTACACGAGCGACGGCCATAAATAAGGCAAACAAATGCGAATAGCCGCGCAACAGCATTATTTGCAAATTGGAAGCATAAAAGTAAGTGCATGTTGTAAAATTCAAATTAGAAACCACCATCCCATCAGCGAGTGACCTTGGGGGGCCAAAGAAGTGGGCGGAAGGGGCGGCGGACGGTGTTCGCTCGTCGCAGCTGAACAATCAAGTCATAAACAATGTGCAGCCAAGAGGCTCCCACTCGATGGCCCAACACCACCACCTCCATTCCCCCACTCCCCCTGCTCGCAGCCCATCCCAGCCAAGGTCATCTCTTTTGGTTCTTCTCCACGTCTCGCCGGGACTAATTAAATTAATTAACATTTCAGGCACGCGATTGGCCGCAAAACAAACAAACTGATAACAAGCTCTTCGCTTCTTCGGCTGTTTGGTTTTTTCTCAATTTATTTTTTGGCTTTAGAAGGTGAATGCTATTTTCGCCTCTGCTGATGACTCTCGGGACTGATTAGAATGTGCCCCGTCAGGGGATCATAAATTAAGCTAAGCTGCCTTTCCAATTTGCATACCCTGTAGTGTTATGCGCGAAGACGGGTTGCTCAGTGGCTCAGAGACCTTAATTTTATTCATGGAGTTAGCATTTCATTATGAATGTCCGATATGCGTAGTATTTCCCCAATAGCTGTGCTTAAATATACATAATTACTAATTTTAGTTTGGGTATCAAGCTTCCTCACGCTTTCTTGCTGCGATTATTTTCCAAAGAGGATGTTGGCTTTGGTGCTTCTTTTGGTTCGGGTTTGTTAATAATTCGCATTTGTTTATTTGGGACGGGCCCCCATGTAGATTCGAGCGATTTGAACTTGACCTTAGACCGAGTCGCTTGGCAGCTGGCACCTTGAATTACTTTTGACGTCGATTAAAACTGATGATGCAAGTGAGAGGGATGCTGACGGCGGACGGTAGCTCTCGTTTAGATAACACTGATCTAGATGCGGTTGCCAGAAAGAAACAACTTTCACCCGCCCCGCAGGCGGAGATCAGGCCAATTTTCCCCGAGATGAGCTCAGAGCTCCCACAATTCCACCTCCAACTGCCGGCCATAAATCAATGATGCCACAACATCAAAACCACAAAGAGATATACTGATCAATCGCAAGCCAAGTGGGGAAGATAGGGCGACTTGAAGCCATAAATCTAATGGTCCCAGCCAAGTTGAAATGCAAATGCAAGAGCGGTACCTAAAATATTAGTGCTAGTGTCTCTGTGTAGGTGACCGACTGGCCCAATGTCATTCGAAAAATTAAAAACCAATTTCATGGAAGTGGAAGTTACGCGGGTTGAGGCAGTCCCACACTGGGAAAAAAGTACTTGGCTATTAAATAGGTCACTTGGGCGGATTAGCTCCCCTATCCGAAAATGTAACTAATTGGCCTGCCATCCGCGGAGTATCTTTATACGGTTCGAGGAGCCTTTTTGGCTTAGCGAACTCCCGACGAGCATAGAAGGGGAGTGGTGGGAGTGAGGCGCCTGGGAAGAGGGCTCCACCTTCGCAGCCAGTTGGTTATGAAAGCGTTTACAAAGGCAATATGACTTTTTGTTCGCCCGCTGCTCGGTGCCGCTGCGTCCGTCTGCAGGCCCGAGTCTTCAAAGTGAAAGAAGCATTAAAAGCGACTCGAAACATGATGACTTGACTGTGCCGGTAATTTATACGAAATGTGCGTTTTTGCCTCATT
The DNA here is from genome assembly GCA_035047585.1 of Drosophila monieri. Lineage (NCBI taxonomy): Eukaryota > Metazoa > Arthropoda > Insecta > Diptera > Drosophilidae > Drosophila > Drosophila monieri. The sequence goes on along the minus strand of JAWNPJ010000087.1, from coordinate 616,156 downwards.
TATGTATGTCTGTATGTTTCGTATTTCCAGCATTTCCCTTATAATTACACGCTCCCCATGCATAATCGCCGATCACGTTCGCAGCTGATGGCTTCAAACGCCAAAAGACGAACAGTTGCAGAAACAAGCTCGAAAAACATCGCAGCACTAAGGAAGAAATCTTTTGAAACCATTTTGAATTCGCAAAATCATAACGCGGCTTGGATGTCTTTTAACTCATCACAGCTTGGGGTTATTGATTCGCCTTTGTTGGCCCGGACACAAAGGCGGTGTTAGCTGAATGTGGCTGAAAAAGCTTCAGCTTGAAGACGAGGCCTTGGCCAAGAACAAAGGATGCCCGCCTAGACTCAGAGCTCGCCTTGACTCCGACCAATGTCGCCCCCCGAAAACGACGGGGGCCGCCGAGGCCCTAATTGAATTATGTAAGCGGGAAGCTAGCGGTTAATAAGCGGTTGCAATCCGACCTTTTGGATTCCGTTTTATTTCCCTTACATTTCGCTTTCGGACGCCTCGGGGCGACACGAGCAATCCAGAGCCAGCGGTGAACTTGGACGAGCGGATCACGAATCGCCAGTCTACTTTCTTTCACATTCGAACCGGCGATTTAATCCATCACGGGGAGATAACAGCAGATGGGCGATTATCTAATCCGGTAATTGGGGGAGCAATCGGAAAGCCCACTTCCCGTAAAGTGAGAGTACTTTCGTGTGAATTTCATTGAAGGGATGCTGGCCTGTCCCCTACAGCATCTCTTCTAATACTGTTGTGGGGACAGCGCTTCCTCCCAGCCCCGCTTATAACTTGACTAAAATATATTGCATTGTTCAAGAAACAAGTTCGAAACCCGGCAGAGCGGCTGGCGCCGTAGCTGCAGTCGCCGCCGGCAGAGCGAGAGCGCAGAGCAGAGCCCAGGTAGTCGGCACAGGTGGGAGGGGGCGAGGGGGAGCTGCGCCGGCTGTGGGGCCGAAAGTTTTTCAACTCTTCGCCGACAGCGCAGACGCAGCGATCAGAGCGGTTTTAGAGTTCGTTGCGACCGGTCGCGAGTCCCAGGCACAGTGGAATCCCCTTACAGAGTCCCTGGATCGAGTCCGAATCGCGAGTGATCACCTCATTGTCGCAGTTTGTCGCAGTGCGTGTCGCAGTCCAGGACTAGAAGGTCCTCTGGAAAGAGTACGGAGTACGAGACGCACGCGCAGATACACACAGTTCAGGCACACACAGTCAGATATAGTGAGGCAACCGTTAGCTAGCCATGCTGGCAATGAAGGATAAACCTTGGCTGCTGCTATTTGGCCTATTGGCCGCATTAAGCTGTAAGTACCCCGGGCAGTGATTTATAAGTGCCATTGTGATGCAAATTGAACGGATAGAGATGCAGGCAACACACGGCCAGAGCCGCAGAGGTAACATAGAGACACCTACAGATGCAAAAACAGACACAGTGCGGAGTCGCAGCAGCCGAAACTAGATTAGTGGCCAGTGTTTATGGCTAGAGGGCGGCCAGACAATGAGCCCACATAGAGCTCAATGACACGCCGCGTCCGAGTCCGAGTCCGATCCGAGTGTATATCATCTTTTGTGGCTGTGCGCCAGATGAATATTTATCAGCTTTATGATCGTTTATGCCAAGCTGCTGATTCGCTGGTGACCGTTGAACCGGCTGCTGCCTGGCCGAAAAACAGAGATGACAATTGTCCCACTGACGGACTGCATTAGCATTTCCACCTGAGTTTTGCATAAATTGCTGGCCAGTTTCCTTGATTCCATTTCGAAGACCTCCTAGAAACTGGACCAGCCGATGGGAAAGTAGGTCTCAGTGTTCGGTTGGCTGTGACTGTGTGCGGAGGGGAAGGAGCTGGAAGGAGCTAGACATAAAGTACATTTTGTTTAGCTTCTGATTGTGTTCATCACATAGAATATTGGGTCTTTCCGAGTGCCTCTCAATGTATTTTCCGACCTGCGTTTGCATATGCACTGTGGCTATACTCTCCCTACCGATTTCGCAAGCCGCGTCGCTTTAAGTGACTGGATATTGCCCCCGACTCCGACAAGTTCCTTGGGGTTAAGTTGGCTAATACTCGAACGCCAATAACTAAAAGCTTACACAGAGCTCAGCCTCGATCATCATTGATAAGCCTGACTCGGGGCTTTTAATTGCACCTTTGGCATTTTGCATACCGGGCTGAGAGCTGTGATGGATTCTGGGCCAAGCAGGCGGAAATTGAAATCGGCTGGGCAGAATCATGGCCGACAAATCTGCAAGCCGACAGGCCCGGGTTCTGGCCCCAAACGAGAAAGACTCGTCCGTCTCTGCGAAATATTTGGAGCAGCAACCGCCACAGCCATGGCCGCAGAAAAGTGAGCCAGCCAGGCCGCCAGCGGGTATGAAACCAATCGAGTTGTGTCAAAAATAAAAAATAACTGCAGGCCATGGCGACCGAGTCGCAAACCAAAACCCATTTGATGGCAGTTAAAAAACCAAACGTGTTTTTGGCCCATGAGCAAAGAAATAAATAAAAATTAGATAACAAAGCAACAACGATTGTAATAAAACACAAATAAATTGAATTTGAACAACAACTTTGTGAAGGTGAAGTGGGAATTTTTGAATTTCGAAGCTAAATTCGCCAGAACACAAAGCAAACAAAGTTGCCCCATTAAGTCGGCTTAGAACCATTCATCTCCCCGAGAGCAGTGTTAGTGCCCATCAAGGCCCGCGGCTGTTGTTGTTCTCTTCAGAGGCTTTACACGCCCCGGCAAATTTCGGGCTCTTTTCAAAATTTATTTGCCGTAAATCCGTAAATCCGAAACTTCCTGTGGCCCAAAGCGTTCGAGGTAGAGCTGCGACGCACTCCATTTAGAACGGTGTTTGGGCTGGTTGTTTGGCTCATTTGTTTGGCCTAAAACCCGTTGATATGCAAATGGCGAGCACTGGAAAAAGTGGCCAGCGACTTCGACACCAACACCTACATATTTCCAAATAGTATACGCAATTAGTTTCTCACGGTGTACAGCTAATTAGGTGCTCGTTAAGTGGCTGCAGAGTCGCCGTCTTTGTATTCGTTACCCATTGACTCAGCCCACCCGAGTTTGTTGCCCAAGTCTTTTGTTTTGGTCCCTAATCTCACCTAATCGGACTTTTTTTTGTCGTTTGGCTTGCAGGTTTCGACTTCGGAGATGCCGCCTACCCGTACTACGGCACCAAGATCGGAGCCCTGACCCGCCTGCACCACGGGGTTTCCGGCGACGTGTACGCCGTGGATTCGCGAACCATCTTCATCAAGAAGTTCAACTATGACGGCGAGGCCCCGGCCGCCTACTTCTACGTGGGAAACACGGCGAAGCCGAGCAACGAGGGCGCCGCCCGCCTGAGGGACGAGCGGGGAGGAACCGCCTCGCTGACCCGGCGCTACCGGAACAAAGACATAACCCTGTCGCTGCCCGAAGGCAAGACCCTGCGGGACATCAAGTGGTTCTCCGTTTGGTGCGACGAATTCGCCGTGAACTTTGGCGACGTAGCTATTCCGGCCAACTTGGACTTTCCCCGCCCTCAGAAGATCAGCGCCCTGAGGGGCGTCCACGGAGTGGCCTCCGACAACATTGTGATCGTCGACGCCCAGACCCTGTTGGTGCCCAACTTTAGCTACGACGGAGAGGCGCCAGGTAGGTAGCACCCAAAGTGATATGTTAAACGAGTCAAGTGATTGTCAGAAAAGCGAAAAGTGGCAAGCAACTGTGATAGAATTTCGGAGTTAAAAGAACTCGCAATCAGCTCCCGCCATCTTGTCCTTGCAGATGCCAAGTTCTGGGTGGGCCGTGGCCAGCGCCCCACCCCGGAGGGCCTCCGAATCCCGGACGAGAACGGCAAGGAGAACCCTCTGCGGCGCTACGAGCGTAAAACCATCGTGCTGACCCTGCCCGAGGACCTGACCATCTTCGACATCGGCCACTTCGGCGTCTGGTGCGAGGCCTTCACCGTGGACTTCGGCCACGTCCGCCTCCCAGAGGGCCTCAACGTTCCGCCCTCGCTGAAGATGCTCGGCATCAGTCCACAGGTAAAGAAGAACGCCAGCCAGGTCCTCAGCGAGCTGCAGCGCTGAAAGCTAATGTGGGGATGTGTGTTCGATTCTATTTATGCAATTAACTTATTGTTGTGTATGCAAAACAAAAACAAGAAACAAAAAGAATATTTATCTAAGCAAGCGAATTGCGAATCGCGTCCGGCTCCACGGCACGTGGCCGGAAATTCCTAGACTGTAAGCTGGCATTGCAATAGGCGAGAAGCATATTTTGCGGAAGGCGGAGGAGATGCAAAATATATATATTTATATATACATATACTCGTACATAAGTGTGCAAACACATTCTATAATATACATGTGTCTTTGTTATACTCACCTGCTTGTTATTTGTGTTTTGTTGTCTTGGTCAGCTTTTGCTTGAAATGCGTCTTGTCCGGGAGCGTCTTATACAAAATGAAATCTGTGTGGGACTGAGTCGTATCTGTTCCTTCGCCCCGAACCCACACAACACAACCCACCACTGCCACACCACAACACCACCACACAAGCACACTCTCCCTCCGTCCATACACGCCTGTAACCTACTAACCCCAAGCGAAATCAAAAACATTTTTCATTTTGTATGTTGCTTCATAACGAACTTATTCTGAGAACTTCAAAACCGAATCTATTCAAAAGCAAAAACTTTCGAACACAGCAAAACAAAATTGCAATCATCCCGGGTACGTTCAAAATTCTGACTTTGGCAACGCTTTCCCCTCTTCCCGCTCACACACACCCACACTTCCATGCCCTTACCCTTATTCCATTTCCTCTCTCCACACCCGATATCCCACATCCCATTTCCGATTCCGTATCCTACTCCAATCGAAACCTTCCCTTCCACGAATCTCTTCCAGTCGAAGCTCAACTGCGAGGTGCTCTACGACGACCTGGCCTTCGAGGTTCGCTGGGCAGTGGCCGGCGAAAGCATAGTGGTCCAGTTGGTGGCCAAACTGGGTAAGTTGCTGGACTGACAATCATTATTCCATTTTACCAACTGAAATCTGATTCAATTTGAAGTTGACTAGCCAGAGTTCGGGTTGAGAAGTTCCTCGTACTTATATTACCATGAGCTTCCAATACGATCTGAACCGCGATAGACCTTCAGTCAAAGCCACTATCTGATAGCATCTCCAAGTAAACTATTCAATTTTGATGAGCGCGCTCCGTGTCTTAGGAACTGCTGAGACAAATGCCAATCCCTTTGCCTGACCTATCCCATGAATTACTGAGTTACTGACTGCCGAGGCGAGTGCTGCTGCTGATTTATGATGCTTTGACATTTTATCGAGTACAGTTAGCAGGGAAGGGGCCGTCGGACTTGGATGCTTGGATGGCAACAATAAAATCCAGTTAGCATCCAAATTGACCGATCAGCATCCACGGCAGCAGCATCAGCATCGGCATCGGCGGAATAACAAGTTGCGCATTATGACGACTGGTTTTATTGCGCAACTCGAGTGCTGGCTTTAATGGGTGGACAAACGGACGAGTGGACAAATGAGCACATGGGCAGATGAACAGATGGATAGATCGAGGCATGGGGGTCCAAGAGTCTGCGGAGATTTGTTGCCTCGAGCTCTGCCACTTGTCTTACGCCAAAGCGGTGAGTTGGAGTTGGCAATTTTCAACCGCTAAGAATGCCGAAAGGAATTTCCACTGGGAAGATTCTGCCAGCCTCCGACCGGTTTAGTTCAGTTCAATTCAGATGGGATCAGATCAGATTAGTCTAACTTGGCGGGACTTTCTGCCACTCCTCACTTGGAGCTTGGTAGAATCCCATTACATTGTGCTTTTATTTTAATTATACATTTGTGGCAAGTTAAAAGCTTACTAATTCGTGCTTCTACCTGTTCCTCCAGAGCCCAACCACTACATGTCCTTTGGCATTTCGCCAAACAGGAACATAAGTCAGATGATCGGCGCCGATGCCGTGGTAGCCTGGGTGGACCCACAGACAGGAAACGGATTCGCGCAGGACTACTTCCTGGAGGGCAAGGCCCAGTGCTCGGGTGGGCGTGGTGCCTGTCCGGACACCAAGATTTCGGAGAAAACCAACTCGATCAGACTCCTGAACGCCGCCATGGTGAATGGCTACTCAATCGTCACCTACCAGCGGTCTCTGGCCGCCACCGATCGCCTCGATCTTCCCATTTCCGTGACGGATGCCGAGTCGGTGGTCTGGGCCATTGGCCCGCTGAACGACTACCAGGAGGTGTCGTTCCACTCCTTCTACAACAAGCACCTGCACCAGATTGAGTTCGGCCGTCAGCCGAAGTGGAACTGTCCCTTGCCCGAGGGTGCCCGTCCTGGTAGCAGCTCCTCCGACGAGCCCGATGACTCTGTCTCTGCTCCGGCGCAGAGCTCGACAGGAGGTGCCGGCTACCCGCCGGCCGGTAGGCCCAAGGGAGAGCCCGAGGAGGAGTTTTATGAGAATCGGGCCGAGGCACTGCATCGTCAGCCACCCCAAAGGCGCCAGGAAACGGCGATCGTCACTCAGCGGAGACCAGTACCCACTCCAAAGCCGGTAAATGGCAACGGGGCCTGGGACATCCCAGCTATTCAGTGCCATGAGCCAGAGGATGGAGTGTTCTACGCCCAAATGGGTCCCACTGGCGGAAAGCACGGATATCCGGCCATCACAGGTAAGGAATAATTTGAAGCAAATCGAAATATTTTCCACACAACAGAATGATTTGCAGGTCACGTTGGCTGGGGCATTTCCTGGTACATTAACGGACTTCTGATTCCGGAGATTCACGTTGTGCGCGGTAGGACTTACACCTTCGTGGTGGAAGGCGGCAATAACCCAGACATTCCAGCCAAATACCATCCGTTCTACATCAGCGACGATCCTGTCGGAGGATACGAACACAAACGCGAAGAGGAAAAAAAGGTACGTAACTTGGAAGAACTATTATATAGTTATACTATATAGTATAGTCCAGATCTCTAAACTGTAGGAGAGAAAGAACGAATAACAACACATTTCATTCATTTGGTTACAGGCCGTTCGCATCTTTGCGGGTGTGCACCGCTCCCGCTCCGGTCAGGTGACACCCACGGGAGTGGGTCGCCTCTGCAACTGGACGCCTGACGTGGAGGGTCCTCCGGCGGACGACTACCAGTCCTTTGGCGCCTACCAACGCACCCTCACTCTGAAGTGCGACTCTGGAGAGCCGGGCGTCATCAGCTGGAAACCGGATAGGAACACGCCGGACACCGTGTACTATCACTGCTTCACGCACCGCTACCTGGGATGGAAGATCCATGTCCACGACTCCTGTGACTCGGAAGCGGGCGGACTCAAGGCATCGGCCTCCGAAAGACACGAGATCAGAATTCCAGCCGAGCCCGCTCCCGTGAACGAAGAGCTCGCCGGGGAGACGGCAGCAGCATCACTGAGGCACGAAACAAAGGTCAGCGCCAACGATAATTTTTTATTGAAGCACCAAACCGATTTGATTAAGAACCACAATATGAATGGGACACCGCCCAAACTAAGCTTTGAAATAACGAAATCTTCGGAAATAACTAAACTGATTTCAGATGGCATCCGCGCTGCTGAGGCTCTCGAGGAGAGCCTACTGAGGAGTCAGTCCCCCCAACCGCAACATTTCCACCAGAAACCGATTCCAAAACCGAACTTGTACCCGAACCAGAAACCGAACCCGATTTTCCAACTGAATCCGAACCTGAATCCAAGCGAGAGCAGCTCAAGACCCGAGATTCTGTTGGGCGAGACTCAAAGTCATCAAAAATTTAACGCAGCTCCGTCAGCATCCTCATTTCCATCCGCACCCGCAACTGTATCACCTCCCCAAAACCTAAAGCTGCCTATCCTCGCGGCTGCCCCCCATCTCGTCCATCCGCACCTCCAGCACTTGCATCGCTTGCATCCTCACCACTTGCACCCGCATGCATCTCAGTCCCAAATCCATTTGCATCATCACAATCTAACTGCTAATCTTCCAGCGTTGACCCAGAAAACCATTGGCTTGTCGGAGTTTCTGCGTCCGCCGCAAAACGCTCCGCTCTTTCATCCAGTGAAGCTTCCAGGACGCCGGCCGTTTCCCGCTCCCATAAAAAAGGTTCCAGCCTCCAGACCAGCCGTGCTGCCTCAGCAACACCCGCATCCAGTTATCTTGCAGCAACCTTCCCTAATTGTGAGTCACTACAGGAAGCCAGTGCCGGGTCTGCTCAAGCCCTTCGTCAAGGAAAAGCCATTTCCCCTGCAGCCCCTAGCTGCCTCTGTGCTTCTCCTCGGCCAGCCCACGGAACTGGGAGGTATAGAAGCGGGCTCTAAGCCGAAAAGTAAGCTAAAAATTCCAGTTCCCTATGGCGATTTGGAGCCCCAGGGGTCCATAAAAAGCAACGCCTTCTTGAACCACAACATTAAAGGGAATCAGATGTCGGGGGCGAGCCCTCCGCCAACTTCGAGCCCGGTAGCCATTACTACAAGGGAATCAACAGAGCTGGTGAAACGTATTCCCATCAAAGAACCCTCATTGGAGGAAATCGCCAGCATGAGACCAGCCGTGAATCATGGCTTCAAGCCCGACACCGTAATCGTGGAAAGCGGCTTTCGTCCCATTATGCGGACGGATGGAAGTGGTGTTCAGTTGCCGAAGGAGATTATTGATCAGGTAGCCCATCGACGCGAAGATCCTGGCACCGAAATCGACGAGGTAATGGAAACGGACACCCTCTTCCTGACAGCACAAAACGGCGGCGGTGAGACCCAAAGCTTCGAACCGATGTTCATTCCATCTCCCTTGGACAGCACCAACGCTTCCAAAATGTTGGAGAACACCAAAGGGCAGAGAGTGAGTCCGACGGCTTCAGCTCTAAGGTTGCCCACGGCCGCCCTTGAGCACACTCTGCCCTCCGACTCGCAGTTCAAAAAGCCCACACTAGACGAACCTTTAGACGATGAATTAGACGCACATCTGAAAGAAGAAGTAGAATACGATCCTGAACTTGAGCGATTAGCCGATGTGAAGCTAGAGGGAACGACTACAAATCCAACTACGGACTCGACCAGCACTAGCCGCTCACCGGATGTCGGGTTTTTGACCGATTTGTTCGGGCCGGAAGCAGTCGATGAAGAGATGTACGTGGATGAAATGGAGCAGGAAGCCGACGATCGCATTGCATCTGCTGCAGAACGCATAGACACTTACTACCTACCGCCGGACAACCGGAAGATTCCCCACGCCAGCCTTCCCAGCGGAGCTCTCTACACCTTCGATGGAAAGTCCGTGGTGGACAGCAGTCTCGTGTTACCTCCAAAGCTAGATTCCCCCAATGTACGACACTCGTTTGGGATAACCGCCTTGGAGCAGCTGGTACGAACCACGCCCCAGTTCGGAGCGTATAGGGGGGAGCTTCCGGAAGAGTTCCAAACCACAGACCCACCACAACCAATTACAGATTTTTCCAGGCCGGTGCCCTTCAGTCGAAGCCCTGTCAGCAGCACTACAGGATTCTCTGGCACCTCTATCTACCCCCATTCCTCCTCAGGGGCAGCCACATCCCCATCATCATTGTCGTCATCGCCATTGTCCTCAACATCACTAAGACCCATTTCAACAAAACTGCATCTACTCAAAGCAAACGGCAACAGTGCCAATGCGTAGGAACCGTAATATCAAAATTATAATGAAACTTAGCATTATTCGATTTTGGGCTATAAAACTCATAACCACTATCCATTACATTTATTCGTAATCGTGTATTAGGCTGTAGTTTTCTTTTTATCATTTATGACTCTTAATTTTAAATGAAAACATGAATTTTATTAGCTAAGCTAAACGATTGTTTAAGCCGCATTATAGTCGTTGTGAAATAAACCAAGAAATAATTCAATATATTGAAGTTTGAAAATTTATGTGACCGTATAAGGCGCGCCGGAGAAGTAAGTGTAATTCGAAGCTTTTCAAAGAACCAGTTCCGCGGCTGACTGCCGACAAATGACTATCGATATGACTTCTGACATACTGCAACTTTAAAACAGCAAACAGAAAACTTCCTTTTTATAGAAGTCTGGCGAACGCTATAAAAACGCTGGAAAAAGACACAAACGATAAAAATCGTTAGCGATAAAAACATCTATATTTTTAGAAGCTGAAAACAATAGATAATATTAGATAAAACTAGATAAAATTTAAATTTTTCTTTGCGCTTGCGATTAAAACCGCTAGAAAAGCATCACTATTTTATATCAATGGCACGGGCAATGTTTCTCTATCGATATTTGTCGATTTTTATCGCTACCACAGTGATGTTTTTCTAGCAATTTTAATTGGGAGATGGAGATGCTCTTCTGTCGGCTTTCATTGATATACCGTTTTTAATCGAAAATGCAAGAAAAATTCACATTTTTTCGAACGTGTCGCAGAAACAGTGTTTTTCGAGCGTTTTTAGCCGCTAAAGAAAACGTGTCTTTTTAAAAAAACAGCTAAAAAAAACATGTCTTTTTTAGTGGCTTAAATATTTAAAGCGTATCCTATTGCTAGCTAATAATTAAAACATACACTTGCCTCTGAAATTTCCCAACCGAAAAATGAAGCGATTTTCATTGATTATAAAGCGGAATGTTACATATCGAATCGATTTTCGAATCAGAGAATCGTCATCAAAAACTCTACAAAGGTGGTCAACAAAATTTTGACCCGGTCAGATATCATTCGTAGTTATCATATTACTGCACCATTTAATTGACTTAAATAACCACATTTATTAAAGTTTATATATTAGTATGAGAAAGAAAACTAGTTTTTTTATGCCTTGGAGCATTGCTAGCACTTATAGTCTAATTCTAACGTTATAAGGATCGTTTTTGATTGTTGGTTTCGGCTTAAGTATACTCTTAAAATATCGATATGTTGGTTTGGTTGCTTGCAGAAGTGTTTTAAAATTAAAATACAAAATAAATGGTCAAATTAACGTAAATACATTATAAATATATTACTATTTGTGCTTGCCAAAGCACTTATTTTTAAAATTAGCGTTAACTAGCTCGTACTCATTTTATCTGGCATGCGGTTCTATTTTTACTGACTAAATATTTCCTGGTTGCGATAATTGTATTCCACTTTAAATTACAAATAGTATCGCCAATCGGAAAACTCTATTGGTCGATGCGATGGCCTAGCAGTTCATATAATTGGGCGCCTCTTCTGACACAGTGCTCGTTTGTTCGGTTTTTTTGTCCTTTCCTGGTTGAATATCACCCACGTTCTGGTATACTTCAGCTTTTACTTCGATGCTTTCCGCCCTGGGACATGTCACCGGCACTAGTTTTGGCTTAAACGAGCTGCATCCATTGGCGGAGTGACTCTTTGTCAGCTTCCCGTAGATGATATTCGGCCTCTCGTTCAGTTTGATGGGTTGTAGGGTTACCCCATTATGGTTCTGATAGTGCTGCGTCTCCGCTTGCTCCTTCGTTTCCACGATGGTATTCAGGTAGTTGTTGCTTTGGGAATTGGTCGAAGTGGATGGGCTGCCATATACTGGAATATTCGAGGGAAACATTTGGTAGTGCTCGGATCCTATAGGGCTGGTGGGCGTGTTTAACCGAAGGCAGCTAGACATGGGTGAAGGGAATACTATCTGATGGCGCTCATCACCGGGCGTTGAGCTGGGTGTTAGCACTGGCCTCGGGGGCGGTGGCACTAAGTAGTTGTCCATCATACGGCAGTGCGGCATCCGGCGATCCTCGTGGTCGGAATGGGTTCCCGAATCTCCAAGCGAGGCTCCACTGCAGTTACTACCTGTGCTAAGTCTACCCGACGAAGAACTTGAGCTAGACAAGCTCTGCAGGCTGAGCGAACTTATGGGACGACCTGCAGCGCCCACTACTGATCCCACTGCGCCGCTCGATTTAAAGCTGCAGCTTGTGCCGATCGAGGACTTGGTCTCATCTAAGAGGCTGTCGTTTCCTCCGGGAGCCTGCTGGGGCTTTGTCCGGGAAAAGAACTTCTTGAACCTCTCAAAGGGGGTTTCCCTTTTTAATTGCGACTTGACATGCTCCTGGATACGTTCGTACTCCAACCGTAGCTGGTCAATCTGGTCCTGCTTCTCCCGGAAGCTCTGCTGCACATCGTTGCGATGCTTCCACCGCTCAACTAGCAACTCCACATCCCGAATGGAAAGAACGTTGTTTTTAAAGTCGTGCATGATCTCCGCTAGCTCATCGTCCGCATTAGATCGGGCAGTACTGGCATCACTGGCACTTCGCTTCAGCGTTCCATAGTTGGGCTGCCGGTTCGTGCAGCGGGCCATTCTTAGGTGATCCTCCACCGGGCGGTTTGAGGGCTGGAACAGATAGTTGCCATCGTCTGAAGCCACAGACGCGGTAACAGTTACAGGTACTACTGCAGCGGACTCGGGTACGGATACTGGTACTGGAACGTTTGAAGGCTGTAGCACGTAGTCATTGCCCAGTTGGTTCTCCAGAAGCTGAGAGCACTCGTGGCTAAACTTGTCAGTATGGTACAGTGGAAGGGCATCTACTTCGTCCTTAGATTTCGCCTGCAGACTGTGCTCCTTGGACTGAAAGTAAGGGGGTTCGTTGATTCTCAGCTCATTTGTGGTTTGCTCGGGACCAGGCAGAGTGGGTTCCGGAAGCTTTTTGTCGGAATCCACCTTTTTCTCAGCAACGGATGCTTGGAGGTTATCATCCTCGGTTTCCACGCTTATGTAGTTCAGATTCGAGATGGCCATGGTCTCGGTTTTTGTTCTGACCTCTGGAGTATTCTCTCGTTCAGACCCACTCGACATTTCCATATACTCCGCTGGAGGCAGGTGCTTGGGTGGCTTGCTCGATTTTGCAGCTTTGCCGGCATGAGCCTCGATCACTATGTTAGAATTCGGCTTCGGGCCGCTCTCCTCGCTAGGCGTTACTCCCATGAAGTAATGGTACATGGTAGTCAGTTCGTGGAACTCCGAGAAGCTGACTATGTTCTGGGCCAGCTTGTGATGACCCTCTTGCTCCGCCAATTCGGAGGGAGTCCGGCCGGCGCAGTTCCTCACACCGCAGGCAGTGTCGCCGCCGGGGCACTCCATCAGCTGGATACAGAGTCTGTTGAGACCCCACCGGGCGGCGAAGTGCAGAAGGGTGGGGTACTCCTCCGGACTTGATTCCAGTCGGGTGAAAAAGTGCGGCTGCCGCTCACTGGCACCGCTCAGCAAGTGAAAGTTTGGGGGCATGTTACGTTGAAAGCATTGCAGGAGGTGCTGGTCCAGGGCATCGCGCTCTACGGGCCCAATGCCCAGGGCGTGGCACATAAACTCGATCGGCGAGTCTTCAATGCGCAGGAGCTGCTCCAGTTCCCGCAGCCGACTCTCGCACTTAATGGGCCGGGCACCGAGGCTCTTATTGTTCTTCTCGATGCGAATCTCAATCATAGTGGATATTTCCATGCAAGCTTCCGGAATGGAGAACTGCAGTGTGTACGGATTGCGGCATTTGAAATTACGCAGCTCAATCAGTTCTCCGGACTTCTCCACGAGCAGCTTTAAGGTATCATTCTTTTCGAGCGGTTCTGCTAGCAGGGCGACCACTTTGTTTTGACCCAATTTCACCTTCTTGGGCAGCACTGTGAAGCCCTCCGAGCAGGCGGAGAAGCTTCGCGAAAGGCCACTGCCGCCTCCCGAGCCGAAGTGATCGTGGCAGGGTGGTCGCTGGCACAGGGCGCGTCCCAGGATGTCCGTGGCGATTCCTAGGATGTTGCTGATCTGCACCTGGTCGTTGTCGCGCACCACGCAGCGACGCCACTTGTAGTAGCTGGGCAGAGCGGCCTTGTGCATCTCCTTCACTTTGTCCTCGCCCACGTCCAGGAGGATGGCCAGCACCTTCTCCACGCGGATGATGGCGGAGAGCTGGGTCATCAGGAAGCTATGTGGGAGGGCCAGCAAGGCCGGGCACAGAATCACAATCTGGAGCGCGGTGTTCTGGTACTTCTGGGCGATCTCCTCTCCGAAGGGACCATCATCAATTTTGATGTGCAGAAAACTAGGAGAAAGTGATTAATTTTTTATTCCGAAATGTAGATGAAATGAACTCACTTGAATGGCTTCCGTCCGCGCTGCTTGGTGATCTTGTCGAAATGGTTCTTCAGGAATGTGGCCCGCAGGTAGGCACGTTCGCTGTGCTTGGCTGTGATGATCAGGATGTCGTCCATGTTGTAGCCGGGAGAAGCCAGGCAGCTGGATGCACTCGCTCCACTGTTGTTGACGCCGCCGCAGTTGTCTTTAAAATGAGAACGGGAACTATCAGCGAATTTTTCCAGTTTGCGTTCGACTTCCCTGGTGAGGCATCGCAGATAAGCCACCACTGGCCCACGGCGACCCTCGATCCCTCAACACTCACAATGTGTATGCATATAGACTCTAAAGGAAGCCCCTGATAAATGCGGTCTTTACTTAGGACTTGCCCGCGTGATTTGTGACCTATGCAAATAGTCCGTGTTTTCCCCGGGGATTTTGACTTTTGATACGATTCGAAAGCACTTGTGGGAAAAAGTGTACAATGTAGTCGGAATAGGCTCCCTACTTTATCTGCAGCAAGTACAGGGCAGAATATTTTCGAAAGATACATTTATCACTTTGTGCAAGGACGATGATTTTTGTTTTTTGTGACTTTGTTATTTTTTCTGTTGTGTATTGCCATTGGAGACCAATTCCACTTAAGATGCGATCTAATAAAGAGTGTTCGGGAGTCTAGGGGTTTTCATTAAGTGGAACGAAAACAAAAGATTTTAAAGCCAATTCAAACACCATAAATTTCCAGAACAAAAACTGTTTAGTCAGGCGGAGGGCTGGATCTTGTTTTAGCCAAATACGTTGGACGAACTAATCACGCCAGATATTCCCCAAATTTTCTGTCAGCTCCGGGCTGTCTCATAAATTCGGTCACGTTCGGTGCATTTGAATAAATCTCCTCGGATTCCACCACAAAAGTGTACACACGTATACGACACCGACGGAGGAGCTAGAGAATAAACGATGTTGTCCCCTGGCCAAGCTGAAATCCACTGTCGCATTTTCCCGAATCGGAATTCAGCGGCCCCCGCAAATGGCGTCTGCAGAAGAATCTCTCAGCAGAAGTGTCTTCTCTCTGTGTCTTCTTCCTGCAGCCTGTCTGATGTCGCCTGTCTTCGATCTTGTCTGCAGATGCTGTTCATCTTGAGGAGCACAAGGAAACAGCGAATCTGCCTCTAATTTAGAGTACAATTTTGAGAGATGTGGTTTGAATGAAGCCCGAAAAAATTATGTGCAACATTATCACAAATTACCCAACAGCTTTCTGATGTAAAGTCAAAAGACTAGATAGTCCCTATTTGAATTTGGTGGGAAAGTTATATCAAGCTCCATGTCATCTCTTTAGTGGCGCAATGGCGACTGCATTTAAATTTATTTCTCAATTATACGGCAGACGACAGTTTTGCATCAACGACGTGGCTGCTGAAATCCGCAAACTGAACGGAATGAATCGTGTTTCTGGGATAAATAAAAGGCAGTCTGACACTCGTTCCTGAGATGCTCCCTTAACTGATGCGACCGACTGAGTGGCGGAACATCTGGTAATTGTTAACTCACTCCGCCACTGGGGCACAGGCAAAATGCCCCTCTTTGTTCATTATCTGTGCTGCTGCCTTGTACCCTTTGTTCTGCAGCTTGCAAATTCTTTTTTCGGCTGTGATCGATCACAATTTAATGGATCGCCTTTCGCAGCTGTACTGCACTGTGTCCCCGAGGCCAAAAACTCACTCATCTCCATGTCCACGTACTCCCCCTCGGGCCCAGAGGCGCAGCTGAAGAGACGGCAACTGCCCCTGGCAGGCATTATCACCTTCTCCGCGATAGATCGGCTCGGATAGCGATTTGCGAACTACACTCAAAATCTGAAAGCAAAGGGATTGTCGCGAGCCGAGGAACACGCTGCACTAATTGTCGTCGCGGCCTCCACAGTGCGAATAGAACTGCTGGCCGAGATCCGTGGGGCTCGAGGACCCGCCGCTGTCTGCAGCTGCCTACGATTGCGATTACGGTTTTAATTAATTGATTAAAACTAACGCTCTCCGGCTGCTATTGTGAGTAGGCGGCTGTGGAATTCAGTCTGCCAGATTCGCGGGTTGGATTAACTTAACACATTTTCTGTAGAATTGGGTTCAGAAATTCCGATTCTGGAGGGTATCAGTTCTAACTTCAGTTCTCGTTCACTAAAAAGTATTTCAGTTAATTCAATTCCCCAGCTCGCCACATTGTGTATCCAAAAGAGCAGGCCCCCTATGTCACGCAGTTATTTCCAACATAATTTTTTTATAAAATTCATTTTAGGCTATGCTCGCCTGGTTTTTACGCTGATGAGTAGAATACTCCAGCCCCTAAATTGACATTTTCAGTTATTTTTTGGCAAAAGACATAAATCAGCAAAGGAAGCACCAAACATATTCAGATATTTCTGATTAAAGGGGCTGCGGAACGCTCTGGGCGCTAGGGGGCTGAGGCGACCGGACGAGACCCTAATGAACCCTCCGCCCTTCGAGTGGAACGAACAACGAATCTCACATATGAACACTGAGCGGAATATGCGTGTGCGTTGCTCACAACAATTATCATTTAATTATGTCATCTGTAACTCAATTATGCGCACACACATATCTGAGTTAGGTCCAGCTTGCGATCTGGATTTGGATAATTGTCGACTTCCTTGAGAGATTGCAGCATCGCTCGTCCAATTACGATCCCATTCATTCTTTATGAACAGTTTTAATTGGCCAGCCGATGTGAATCCTTTGGCAGAAAGCTCTGCCCCAGCCCGCCAGAATCGAAGGAGAGCTTTCATGAAACTGGCTGGATTTAAATGGCACTGGGCATAAATCATGAGTAATTGAAACAGTTTTAGTTTCGGCGCTCTTCCCAGCCCCGGTCTGCTGGCAACCCGTACACTGACCACTTCGTTAAATCAAAATCGCTGTTCCCATTATTGTTCCCGCTACCAGCGATGTGTGAGAATTTCAGACAACTGGCCACTGGGAGGTGAGTGAGGGGGATGGGATGGGGGATGGTCAGCAGCAACGATTATAAATGACATTGCATTTGATTTGGTGGCTCTTCGACTTTGAATGAGCCTGCATTGCCTCGACGATTCTGGGGGCAGTGTGTTCTGGGGCTTAGTCAGGGTTCGGGAGGGGTCGGGCCCGAATCGAGCTGCCACTCGAAATCGCAACAGCCTTCCATGCGCAGAGTTTTCTGGGAACACTTGGGGCAGTTCCCTGGGCATGACCCAGTAACTGTGGAAATTTATTTTCTCTTTGGATCGTCTATTAATGAATACATTTAAAACACATCATAAAATGGTGGATCGCAGCTCCCTTATGGAATTTCCCGCTAAAAGCAAACATAAACAACGTTTCGAAACTGTTTCTGCCCTATCGAGAGAAGCTGCAGTCACCCACTGGAAGAGCTGGAAGAAAAATGAGGCATCGGACCGTTTTCCAAGCCATAAACATAAGCAAAACAAATAATAAAGAGGCCGGAATGGGCACGGGGATTTCAAAGCATTTCCCCGCTGCATGCCGCATCATGGAAAACGGAAAGGAGGCAGCCCAGGAATCTGGCCGGGGGAGTTTGGAATCACAGAGCTGTAAAATTTATAGAGAAATGCGAAACAGGCAGCAATCGAGTCCGGCAAGGGCATTCCCTCGAGGGAAGTGAATAAAAAGCAAAACAGTGTATAAACAGCTCCTACAGGCCCAGTTAGAGGGACCACACATTGACAAATGCCAAGTTCAAATATGCATAATGCATTTTAATGCAGTTTCGTTGGATTGTAAACAACTGGCAGGTCCCGCCAGGGATACCAGCGGAGTGGGCTGAGCCCCTGCCTCCGATGTTATTTTTGACGTTTTTGACATTAATGTTTTGTTATTTCTCCGCTGCCGCTGTCGCTTCGGCCGCTGTCTGAAAGGGCTTCTGTCGGGTCCCCGATTCGAATTCAGAAGGGGCGGGATGGATGGGGGCTTCACTCCCACACACATGTTTTTTTATGAAAACAATGCAGCAACTCTTTTCCCAAGTCTATAAATAAAGATCTGCGTAGATGAAGATATTTTTCGGCGCAGTGCCGGAGCGTTGAGTAATTGTGCGGCAGGTGTCAAATGTCTGGGCTCATCCGTCAGGATCCGAGCCCTCGGACTTGAGCAAGAGGAAATAGTCATTTTTCAACGAAAATATTAAAATTCGTGTTAAACTGAGCGTTTGTGGTCTTATAAAGGGGGACTGCCCTCGTGCTTGATTAATGCCAGCCCCAGTTCCAGAACTGGGAGAAGCGACAACTTTGTCAAACACTTCATCAAACACACATCTCGAACGCTCTCCTCCGGCCATTTATTCGGATCCGCCGTGGGAGGGGCGGTGTTTATGTCGCCCCGGTGGCAGCTCCACTGATCTATGCCTGCTGCGTGCCAATAAATGTCTCCATAAATTCCGCTACCAACATTCCGGCCGTCATAAATACATCTCTAGGTGGCACTACCCGATTTTGGGGCCAGGAGCCTTCCAGAAACGCTTTCGTTTAAATCTCGCTTTCGAAAACAAAGAGAGGAGCAAAATAAAAGTGTAAACGGCGGTAACTTGACAATAATCAAGTCAAATTTTTCGTTTCCGTTTAATAAACAACATTGAGGGATCGAGCAGCGGGTGGGAGGGGGCGAGGAGGCGGCATGGAGGTCTGGTCTTCGCATTTGTTTGTGTTTCCTGCATGCAATTTATGCTGCAAGCTTTGAGACAGCCACGCACACTTAAACAGCATATATGAGGGATTTCCGGTGCGTGCGTCGCAGACGCTGCCACTGCCGCTGCCACGGTCGACGTCTCTGTCAACTGCGCCCCAAACGACTGCCACAGCAAGAGGGGCAGCCGACTTTGTCCGGAGTTTTTTTAGAATCTTTAACAATTGTAACTAAAAGTTTAACTTTTCACTCCACATCGCTGATATCCTTCGCCTTACCGATCTTAACCGTTTTTCGCGCCGGAAGAGTTTCTTTTCCAAAAATATAGCACGACTCTTCCTCCAATCCATTTTGAATTCTCCGCCGGACTCGAACATCTCACATGATATTACTTATTTATTTTGTAGTGCGCTTCGTCGGGGAAACTGCTCGTTACTTTGGGCGGACATGCGTTTCGCAGTGGAAGCGTTAATGCTTAGTTCTGCGCTGCATTTATGCTGCCGTGGAGCGGCACCTGCCCCCGCGCGAAGACCCGTCCGTCTTCAGAATCAGAATTACCATCACGCACAGCCCTTCCAATTCAACTTATAATTGCTGCCTGCCTTCGCTATTTTTAAACGCGCACCAGCCAACATCGAACTGCATGCAAAGGATGAACCACGGCAGAAATGTGAGCAGTATTTTCGAAGCCTAGTTGCAGCAGGGCACGCGCTGCCCCCTCCGCTCGGCTGCTCCCCTTTTGGTTGCACATCTGTGTTTTTGGAGAGCAGCTGCCCCAGCATCCTCCGGTTTCCCCCCCGGAGGGATCGCTTTTTACGGCTAGCCCTTCTCCCCTCGTGATTTGAGTTAGAAAACAGGGGAGGCTGAAAAAACGAGACTCTGCACTCTAGAATCTAGACTCGAGAGTCTAGACGGCTTTAAGCGGAAACCCAATCTGAGCTCTATTTTTGTGTCGAGCAGTGCCTTTCATCTTTTTATTTCCAACACGTGCTACAGACGGGATTGCAATAGAGAGGGAAATATGAGTAGATCCCTGCAGCAATTGCACTCTCTGTCTTTTAGAGCCTAAGACAATCTGAATTACATCACAAAAGTGTACACTACTTGAGGAACCCTTCCTCGTCCTTTTTTATGATATTGTCTACATTGTCTACATACTAAGTGCTGTCACTTTGAACTCCCGCTTGATTGTTTCCTTCATAATGCGTTTTAGGGATTCAGAATTTTAAGTAGAACACAGCTCACCGCAGCAGAAGACCTCCATCTCGACACTCTCCACCTTCAGCAACATCTTGTTATTGGGCTTTACAGACTAAAGTTTAGACACAGAACGGGGTTGTGCTCATTATTCGCAGAGTTTGTTAGAAACCAATTTTATTCAACACCGAGTGGGGCTACTTCGCCACTGCTCACGCGCGACTCTTGGACCGTCAACTTGCCACAGTCCTTCAACTTGGACTGGCCGGAGAGCTGGCTGAAGCTCAGGTCTCGACTTGGCTTCTACCGACCTGGCTGGACGTTGGGAATACCAATTAGGTGCCTCTCTCCGGTTCTCGCTCTCTCTCTTCCCCATTCTCCCCCTAGCCCACCCCTCCCCCACCCCATTGCAGCCAAGATTATAAAACAATAAAAGTCAGCCGCGGCCGTTTTTGTTTTTGTACGTGCCCGTGACGTCCAATCAACGCGGTGCCCATTTTAATCAGTAGCCCCTGTAGCGTAGCGCTTGCCAGGCCCGCCACCCCCCCAGGCAGACCATACTCGGCGTTATGGCATTTTAAGCGATCAACAGATCAATTACTAAAGCTTCTCCGCAGCTCCTTTATGGGAAGTCCTAACAGTTATGAGCGGGAGCAGCCAAGCTTGTAATGGAATTCTTATTTACTGCCGTTTAAATGGCAGCAGCGGCCCCTCCAGACAAGGGCAGCGATAAAATAAAAAAGCGTAATAAAATTAAATGGGGAATGTTTTCATAAATGTTTGCAGGAATATCATGGCAGGTTCGGAAAAATCCTCTCAGAGCTGGAGATGCATGTTGAAGGAAGAACTCGCCTACCTAGACTCCAGGGATCAGACTCTAGACTTAGGCGTGAGCGAAATAAAAGAGTTATAATATTCATTTCTTTAGTTGCACGTCGTATTGTCCTTCCAAAATTATGCTAATCAACGTGGACGAGTCCCAAATGTTGGTGGAGTGTTTATGAATGCAGCAAGTGTTGGTCCCCAGATAGGACTGCCTTGATGGGCGACTGCTTGATATGCGCAAAGGCGGACGAACGCGAAGGAGCCCCGAGGTGGAGCCTAGAAGTGTAATGAACCCCTGACGAAGAAGCGAGATTCCCCTCCCCGTAGTCTGATAAACAGATGTTCCGAGAACCGAGCAGAGAAACGGCAACAAAAACCAGAAGTCTGCAAGGGAAATATGCATAAACAAGTGCATGGAATGGCACGCCTCTGGCCTCAAATCACCTGCTGGAGAAAGAGTAGCTGGAAAAGTGCAGCGGCAGCTGGAAGACATAGCTTCTGATTGACTAGCCTTAATGGAGTGGGAAAACCAATCACAGAGGAAGTAAACAGACAAAGTAAACAGTAAGTTTGGATGGACTCCCCGGACTTTGATGTATTCACGCGCTGCGCTGCCAATTTCCGAATACCAAGTGGAGTGCTAGATGCCAAATTTGGCCAATCGCTTGCCTGGCACGCGCCATATGCAAATGTGGCAGCCACTTCACCGGTCGAGCACCACTGCCCTGCCAACTCCCCCTTTTCTCGCTTCCGTGCCATTAACACGTTTGAAGACCGAAGAAGTCTGCCCATCAATTATGCAAAGTTCCGTTTGCCCGCTACCAGTTCGCGCCATTGTGGGTGCATGTGTGCAATTTTTCGATTTGATGTTTATGCTCGTCATGGTGCCACACCCTCTGATGCCCCTTTTCTCTCCTCCTCCGGCCGATTCGTTTATTGACTCTTGTCATCGTCCCATCGTTCATCCGCCCTGTTGGCCGCAACATAATAACAAACTGCAACTGCAACAGCTATGGGTATTGATGCCATTTGGAAAACGGAAACGTGTGTTACTCTGCTGCTCCTCCCCGGGGCAGTCTTCCGACTTGGCGTTGTTTCTACTTTGCCATAAGCTAGGTGCCACAACTCGCCCATTTGTTTTGGTCGTTGGGGGTTAATGGCACGGTCGCTCTCTCCACCTCCCATTTGGTAGAGCTACCTAGTTACCCGATACAGGCAAAGATTCAAACTGTCCGCCTTATTTCGCAGGTACTTTTAGCATTATGCTCAAACGTGTTTATGTCAGCTCCCGGTCATCCATCACAGCCTAACGCTACGCCCCATTTTGAAACCTTGAAATTTTCTGACGAATACGCGCTGATCGTGCAGAGAAGTCCTGAGCGGGTCGTAAACCATAAGCCCTGACACTCTGCAGAGACATATCTGGGCATCCATCACTCGGCGCTCGACAGGAGGACTGTCAAGGCAAGGCCAGTGCCAGGCACTGTGATCGCCTCAAGCCAAAGCCCCCGTGCCAAAGGCGAAAGCAATGCCAAAACAAAAATGGCGCCACGCGGGCGACGACTGGCGGCTACCATTATCACTTGAGTAAACTTGGCAGAGCTGTTAACTGGGCCCAGTCCACAAAAGCGGCAGGTCAGGGCCCAGATCGCCGGCGCCAGAAAAGGGCCGGGTTTCAGCTTACTATGCATTTTTAAAAAACAAAAGGGATGAGAGTTTCTGGCCGACACAGTCATTGGGAAAATAGAGAGTGCTACCTACAAGTTCTATTACTGATCTACGAATAGCCTCTATCCTATGCAACTATCCATTTTAATAAAGGAATCTATCAGGGTAGACTCACCTCTTCTACGGTGTGAATTTCCGCGGAATTTGTTGGGGGACTGCAGTGGCGGGCGAGGGGCCATCATGCTGGGCACCTCGTCCGGAGATCCCAGGGCCACACCGCCGGATGCTGCGGAACTCTGCTGATGCTGGTGCTGCCCCGAGTTGCCAAAGGAATGGCGGCGGGCTCCGCCACTGGGGAGTGTGTGGTGTCGATGGGACTTGCTACTGGAGGGGAGGAAGAAAGTCGGCGATTAGCAAATGGGCGGAGCAACTGTCAACAGCTGCACTGCATCCCGTCATCCATCCAGCTTACCTTGTTGGAGATGTCAGCGGATTGAAGACCTCGTCGTGATCCCCGCTCCCGGGGCACTGGGAGCTGTGCGTCTCGTTGCAGGAGCCCAGCCGCCCCCGGAAGCCGGAGTGCGAATTCGATAATCTCTGGCGGCACATGTGCATCGGCTGCATCTCGAACGAGTGCTGGAAAATTCAAAGCGGAAGAGGGCAGTACGTTAGAGGCTGTGTTTGCGCAGGAAGCTGGAAGTCGGAAAGAAAGATGCTCCATTAACTCCAGTACTCACTTGCGAAGAGCCGCCGAGCGAGTTGAAGCTGCCCCGCGGGCTGCCGAAGGCCATGGTGGCCGTGGAGTCCAGATTGGCGGAAGTGATCAGCCGCATCTGTTCCGGATTGGTCATCGCCAGCGGACGCGGACTGCTGCCGCCCTTGGAGTTGCGGCGCTTGAAGAGGGAGAAGCCTCGCCCCGAGGTCTGCGAGTCGGGGGTGCGGGGCGACTTTGTGTCATTGCAGAAGTAATAGGGATTATCTGGAATAGATGGGATTCCTCATTGAAGTGTTGGCCAAAGAAGCAAAGCTAGCTCGCAACTATTATGTCTATTTCTACGCATTTCATCCAGAATGGACAGGCCCTCGTCCAGCGCCACTGGCACCCCACACTTTACCTGAGAAGAAGAGGTTTGTATTAGTACTATCCATTGTCAGAAACATCCTCAGATCTGCGGGTGCGTTCGTGGTCTCTCACAGGCGGCTGTGGCGATGCATTGGCACTTTCACTTGCAACACCAAGTCACTACACGCTTGCGCGGAGGCGCGTACTCAAAATGAACGCAAAAAACGGCTTTCAGTGGTATCTACTTCAAAAACAGAGGTTGGGCGCGAAAAACAAATCCAAATCTCATTTAGAATTCAGGTTGAGCGTTTGGTTCTTGGCTTGCTGTGGTCACTTCACTTCTTCGGAGCGGCGCGTGCGTTTGCATTCGCATCCCGAAACGGAATAAATTCTAAAACTTCATCGAGAATGAAACACTGCGCTCAGAACACTTGAGCACTTAGTGTGTGCTGTGCCCTCTGCCTCTGTCTCTGCCGCTGCCTATGCTGCTGCCTCTGCCGACGCTGTATGCGGCAGAGAATCCCTCTTCGGGGTTCAGTTCTGAATTTTATTTACCATGCGCTCGGTTCTTCATCCATTCCAGCAACGGGCAGAGTACACTGGAAGAACATTCTAGGTTGTTGTTACCCTTGCGCAGCAAGTAAATGCGACTATTCCGAATCCCACAGAGCTCAGAGCGATTCGAACCAACTGATCACATCTTCTTCAAATACTTTCTTCTGTGATTCAGTTCAGAGGTCAGGAGCTACCCCGAACACCCCGATTTCTTCCTGTGTAGCAGCAGCACGAAAACAACAGCCCTCTCCCTCACCCAGGTCCTATCTCCCGCGCCCTCTCCCTCGCACAACACAGCCATGCGGGATCAGTGTTCAAATATGGTTGCCATATTGCCGGCACTGCACCCACACAGCGGGGCGGGCAGAACTCCCCATCAGGAAGCACCGGGGAAACGCGCTTTCCACGACACGGCTGTTTTCGTTGTTGTTGCTGGCATGGTACCTGGCATGTTTTCCTCTGCGTGCGCTTTTCGCATGATCAAGTTATTGTCGTTCCTGCCGCGGTCTCGGTCGCGGTCTTGGCCTGGGTCTCGGCCTCTGCAGTCTTTCAGTTTCTTGGGCTGGCTGTCTTAGCTGCTTCGTACACCCGTGATTGGCTCCCTTCCTTTCCCACCGCCTTCCTTTCCCATCCTGGTTCCCCGTCCATTCGGGTCTCCCCGGCTCGTCGTGCATATCTGATGAGTTCCGATGCCCGAGTCGGGGGTCGGTCGAGGGTACTCTTGGCTTTCTAGTCTCCCTGCCCTATCAGAATACTATGGATGGAATGATGCTTTTTTTGCATGGAACTCGAAAATAGAGAATTCTGTCCCCAATGATAGCCCAAAAATAACAGGCCATAATAGCTCACATATTCTCGGGAAATTAAGGGAACTGCAACTTGAGAGCATCAAAGGCCAACAAACACATGGACACAACAAGCCAAGTCCCGAGGTAGGCCGGCACATTAAAATGTCTTGCAGCGAAGGGGAACAATTGTGCGAAGAACACACATTTATAGTTTCGTCCAGGGCCGCTGGAAAACTTAAGTGGCGAAATGTGCACTGCTCCGCGCTTCTCCAGAACGACTCCATGTGGTCTGCCCATGGAACTCATAAGTGGTCTGGGACTAGAGCTGCACTCTGGGCACTTGGCTAACACAGCCCGGGCCATACAGATGTCCGGCACATTTAGGACTCCGGAGGACTCGTAAAGCCAAACGAGGCCAGAAGTTGCCCATTCGGGAGTCCATAAAGGAGAGGGGCAAGCAGATCCATTGCAAGGGAGTCTACTCCTATTCTATTCACATTCCTGAGCATTAGAACGAGAGTTTGTTCTTCTGGAACTAGTTGCAAAAATCACTCACTGCGCCCTCGTCGGTGGATGAAGAGTCTTGAGCAGCCCTGAGAGGCACTTGCAGCAGAGCACTTGGGGAAGTGCATTTGTTGCACATAAATGTCAAACGGCTGTCTTCGCCGGAGCGCGTCACGTGCCCTCAGCTCTCGGCGAAATCGGGGTAGAGCATGTTGGGTGCTCTCGGGCAGTCGTAAATCTGTAGACGCCCCAACAAGCGCGTATGCAGTTCCTAGTTAGTTTCCTACTTCACAGGCCTATCTGGGGCAGGGGCAGCTAGCTGGCGTTGTTGTCGCTGGTTTCCTCGACGGGTCGGGCGCCATTTGTGGCACTTTTGCCCATTGTTCTCCGGCGTTGACAGGTTAATTACTCCTGGAGATGTCTTTGCCCAACTTCCATGTATCTTCTGGATACTTAAATTGTCCTTAGTATGGAACCCTGAAAAAGATTGTACCTGATCCTGCAACATTGGGTTCCATTTTGAGAGCAAGATCCACTGGTATTGAAGGGTTGCGTATTTATTTATTGTTGTAGCTTAAGTTTATTTCTCTGGGATGGGCTGTTCTTGTTTTCCCAGACATTTTCAGACGAAATTATTTTACTCATGTTGTGTGACGCACCTCCGCCCGCGCCCAGCCCCTGGGAGCCACGGCATGCCACACAAAAGTTAAATCGTGTGTGTGCAGTACGAGTTTTCCTTCACGTTCAATTGAAATGTTTTGTTTATTATTTTCCAGTTTTTATGATTTAACCCCAACGGCCGATGGGCTGTGGAGGGAACGTGGTGGGGATGGGCCTGGAGTCAAGGGGATGTCTGCCCGGAAGTGTCCCTACCAGAAACAGCGATGGGGCCCAATAATTATTGTTGTAACAATTGTGTGCCCCCCCTTTTAAGCAGGTGCCCACGAAAGGTTTACAAAATTGTGAGAATAATAAATACAAGTTACTAAGCTCATCCACATGTTAGGGTCTTAGAATCAGAGGAACCACAGGACAAGACAGGAGGGTGTTATTTCAGGCCCTTCCTACCCCAACCCCATCCAGAAGCAAGAAACAAAAATCCATAAAACGAAGAGTTCCGACGGAAGTAAGTGGCCTGAAAACTGAGAACGCGGTTTCAAGGGAGAATCTTGCGAAAAGAAGGATGCGCCCAAGGATTAGTGATTTAAATTCAAAAATATCCCTGGCCGCCGAGGTCCGGGGTCCGGCACGTGGACTCCATGCTAATACCCACTCGAAAAATCCGCAGCGGAAATGCCCAGACAAAAGGGACATTACCAAACACTCTCGCACCCACAAAAGGGACAACGGCGGGAGAAAGGCCCTGCAGGAGATGTGACCCGAAAGCGAAAGCAGGGAGAAGAGAAGGGGAACGGCCTACCTGCGGACAAAGAAATGGGCTACTGGAGAGTGGGAGAAGTAGAGGTGTCTGGGACACAATCGAAAATCAAATAAACACTTTTATTGCTTCGATTTTATGAACGACTGTGTCTAGTGTCGTGTTCTTGTCGCGGCTGCGGTTGACAAGATCGGGGTGCCGGAGGTGGGGCCGATCGTTGGCCCACAGTTGCCAAAAATCAAGTCCTATTTATAGGCCCTGCTCGAAAGGTGTTTGGAAATGCATAAAATGCGATCGACGCTCATAAATACTCTGCGAGCTACAGCGATCGCCACATCTGTTGAACAGATTTCAACTCGATGTCAGGACTCGCTGGCCTCCGAACATCATCTCAGGCTTTGAGGGACGCCAAATGTTTAATTATTTTCTTAATGGAAACTAGCTGCGAGCACATGACAACGAAGTCTTCCGTGAAGTAAAAAGCAGGCAGCTTAAGTCAAAAATTCTGTTCCTGCGTCTTCATCCCTGCTCCCCTGTCGAGCACGTGTCTTAGCAGTTTTTTATGTTCTCCGAATATCCCAGGAAAGGCGAAGGCGCAGTTGCTCCGGGCCATCCACTGAGTTGTGGCGGTGGACTTGCCGCAGGTTGATGTTAAATGTCAATTGGCATACCCTGGAGGATCGGCAGTGCATTATTTACGTCATCCCCACTCACTATCCATGCCCTCGCTTCGGATCTGACTCTCCATGTTAGAGGCTCTCCGATGACGTTTATAATGGGGCTGTTGATCTTGTAGCGCCCTGATACTGAGATCCGGGAGTTGAAGTTTTGATTTATTTTGCTGTGACTACATTTGTAACCGGAGATACCGGGGGACTACGACACTCGGCCGAATATTGATGAATGTTAGCTGGAACTATTTGGAACACGGACTTGGGATGCTTTGATCTAGATTTTGTATGGCGTGTTTTGTTTTTCCAAGCTCCTTCAATGCTAATATAGCCTTTATTTTTCATTAGATTATTTATTTACAAAACAACCCACGTAGTTGGTTGCATCTCGACACGCATCTTTGGATTCGCCTCACGGCATTTGAGCAGACTTGAACGTCCTCTGTGGACCCTTCCCATTCTCTCCGACACAACTCCCACACTGCCCGGGATGATTATGAGGTATGTAATTAAAATTTCTACGCTCCTGCCTCCGGCCGTAATCCAATTATAACGAATCACTTGCAGCGGGGTAATGTCTGCCGACAACCAGTGTTTTGTGGTATTTTTAGGCCAGAATTGTCTGGATGCATTAGACCACGCCGGCTGAGTGGTTCGCGGAAGAAATTGAGCCGCTAAACGATCGACGACATCGCACTCGATACCCACAATTAAGCACATGACGTGGGAATTTGCGTAAACGATTCGTAAATAATACATTTGGCAAACTCTGACGTCTTCTCTGGCAACAAGACACACCGAGAAGTACCCAATGCCTCTGGGTTCTGCCCCCGTGACTGGGCATCGTCGTCAATAAATTCATTTCTTTGTATGTACTTCCCCGCCTCTGGTTGTCAATGGGGATTGGCGATCCGCCAGCCGGGATGCACGCACCAGAAACAAAAGGAAGATCTCAGACCTCAGACAAGTGACAATTAATTTACGCAAATATTTGCGGAAGGAATTCCAGGTGCGCCTGCCTCACAGCGGAACCAGGTATCGAGTAGTTGACTCATTAGTATTTTGAATATGTGGATGAGTTGCTAATAACTCGTATCAGGGTCTGTCGCTCACATAAACTAGTTGGGGGAGAACCAACTTCCAGTGCTTTGTATTCAGCCAAAGAAGCCTCCCTCTATTGCGAATAAATGAGAAGAGACTGCTAAGTCATTCCAAGCCGATTTAGAAGGCACTGCGTACTCCAATGATCACTCTCGTTGAGAGCAATTAACATGCGGCAGTGGCGAGCCATCGGATGAATGAATGGATGAAATTCAATGCGGATTTAATGAATGATTTACAAAGACAGCGGAGACAAAACTATTTATAAGCACGCTCCTGGATGCGGGCCCCGAAAGCAGCCCGAGGGAGCGGGCACTCCTATCTGCATCTCTCCGGGATGAGAGCTGTGTTTTGTGTTTTAATTGCGCCATTTCCCATATCAGCTGCCTGATTATTGGGTCTAGTCGGGCAGACATAAATAAGAATAACAAAAAAGGACAGCTGGACATGGGGCGCGAAGTCGAGAGGGGAGTCAGACGCCATCTACGAATGTGACTAATTATGGGTGCCCGACATTTGATTTGTTATTTACCATCGTCTCCACTGTGATTATAGACACAAATTGACGGGTGACCCCGCCACCGCTGGCAATATCTAATGGTCGCGGGATGAGAGTACGCACTTAATCCGGGTGAGGCCGGGCCCTGGGAAACACTTCGCACTTTGCCGTTTAGGTGGGCCTCTGACTAAAATCAGCCCCGGTACATGATCTTTTCCCCGCCCGGCTTCGGACCTGGCACTTGGGAACCGCGACTGGAATGGCTCCCAACCTTAAGTGGATTGCTCCAGTTGTCGAGCCCCCGGACTAATCGTTCGAGGCTGTGCCCCGCTTGATGAATGCGTTGGCGTTCTGGGAAATTGCCAATGGGTTGTTTGTGTGCACTCGGGGCCTTGCATGGGCTGGGTTCACGTTTACAGCGTATTTTCGTGGGCCGACCCGAATCATTAGGAATGCCACCGAGGAGGCGGGAGAGTGTCAACTCCTTCGACGATCTCCCAGCCCAGTGCTGCGCCAAGTACGATGTCAAGTACTCTCGGGGCGTGATCGAGCCGGTCATGTTTGTGTCATGTTCCTGCAGTCCCTACCAGTAGGAACCTTCATGACGACTCGTAATTACTCTAGAGGTTCTTCGAATTCGAAATACCACAGATCCCATGCTGTTCAGATTCTGTATGAAAAGGTGTAATTGAGCTCCTACTTCAACAAATTTATAATTTTATGCTTTATTACTGGATATAACTTCTCTTGTACTCACCCATGGACATGTTTCCTTCGCAGAACGGCTGAAATGAGTCTTTGGGTGGCTTGCTCGATTGGGCTGGCAGTGATTTGAATTACGATTCGGGGGCCTCTTCACCTGCTGGGCCTTGCACTTGTTACAGCTCTTTAAGGCGCTTCCGGCGGATACGTCAAAGTTTTGGACACAATAGGTGTGTAGGAAATGGACCTGCGAGCCGTAGAAACGGAGAGGCACACAACAATTAATATTACAAATTTATTTAATTAAATATGCGCATGACAAAGCACGAACATAGAAGCAGAGAGTGGAGACATATCTAACGGTTGGGAGCTCGATGGATGTTTCCCAGCGGAAGCATAAGCTTTTCCCATTTCCCCCCAAATCAGCGCCCGGAAACGCAGCCCGCCCGTGCAGTTTTAATAGTTTTTTAGGTGCACTTGACAAGCTCCACAACTTCCTTTCGGCCCAGTTTAAAGTGCGACAGCCCGACCACAATTAGTCCACCGAAATATTAAGTACCAGGGCTATAAAGCACTAGCAGACATGTACTTGGGAGCCCTAGATGGGTGTCCCGCTTGCGCTTGCTTCGCTGCTGGCTCGGCCCGAATGCCAGAGATGTTTTTATTGGCATATTTCTTATTTATGAGTCAATTCACATTCACGCTGCATGTATTGATTTCAATTCTGATTTGGTGCGAGAAACTCGACAGGCCCCCGCCCCGCTGATTAACTTCGCAAGCGCTGGCATCCATACATCAGCACTCGCCCATTTTACGTAGTGCGGCGAAGTGTGTTCGGTTCGAATTTGTGTCGAAACCTTGATGAAAAAGTTTCGACTTTACGGCCAGGCAAACGAATTAAAGAATGTTCGGCTGCTACCCTCGGCTTCTTGCGAACGAATTTGAATTTCGAATTTCTATTACGCAAACTGACACGCGTTGATCAACAGGCATTCCTATTTGAATTTTTCCTCCGCAGAATATGTATAGAGACATTGGCTCCCGCCCGAGTCTGCTGGCAGGTCGCAGGTGGGACTTCTATATGGGGTAAACCCTATCCCGATGTGCCATTGAAGAGCTCCCTGAGGGGCAGCCGAGGATCGCAGATCCGACGACTGAGAAGAGTAATTAAAGCCAGCGGACTGAGGGTTCGGAATCGAGGATGGGATTGGGGCAGCTTCTGTTCTGCCTTCATTTAAGACGATTATTTCATTTAAGATGGTGACATTCATTTGCATATCGTTGTGTGTGTACTTTCCCCGAACCCCGAGCGCCGGTCATCCATGCCTCTCCATCGCTCGAAAGAGCCGTGTGTGTGTTTTCGGCTTGATTGCTACGATTTTCATTACGTTTTACCGGATATTCCAATTTAGGTAAATGCGTCGTTGCCAGCAGCGAGCGCAAGGCATCACAACTGCCGAGCGGCCTGAGCACGAAGCGGGATTAATCCGCCCGTGGCGACATCCATCAGCGGCCAGCCACATCCAAAACCACAGCCTCCAGCGGAGCAGGGCCATCCGCCAAGACAGCTGGCGTGCAGAACCCCAAAACCTTGAAAGCCTGGATTGCAAATCGAGCCATCTCGTTATTGAGCTCCAGATCTCTAAAGTAAATAAGTTTAAGGCTCCCTTTGCCGTGTTTGAATAATCCGAAATAGAAATGCCAGAGGTGATTAGCGCTCAGGCGATTAGAGCTGAGGCTTTGAGTCAGAACCGATTCAAAACTAACCTTGGGTGGTCGGCAGATCCTTAATTGCCGCTCTTTATGGCCTGCCGTTCAATCTGAGTGTTTTTTTATGGCACCACCGATTTTCCGCCACTGCTCACTTGTCCGGGGCCCGAAACGACACTTCCCGCGCAATCGAAGACGGATCGAATCATTCGATAGATTAACGATACGCCAGCGGGCAGTTTACAAGATCGTTTGCGCGCCGCTCCGGCCAAAACTTTTGCAATTGACCGCCTCCCGAAACGAAATGCCATCAAATAAATCAATTGAAGCACAGTAGCGCGCGTTCGGGTCTGAGAATTTGTCAAACAGCCAATAAAGCGACCCGAAAAATTAAGTTATTCAAAAACTGAAATGGCTGGCACCGAAGCCAATAAAACTTACAGTAACAGCCGCGGGCCAAAAACAAACACTTCGGGCCAAAGGCAGCCCCGGAGAGGGGGCCAATTTATTTGCGCAACAAAAGATCGCTTGTAAACTATTAGAATAATTTGCTGGACGCCCAAAACAAAAAGTTTCAATTGAAAGAGAGCACTGCCAGAGAGCCCAGCTACTCTTAGTAAACAAGCCGAGCCCGCATACTCTATCAGCTACATGTATCTGATTCGCCAATAACCCCCAAGGGGGGCACCCTACTGATCACTATAGGGATATAGTCTGAGGCCATGGTCTCAGATAATGCCTTCTGCAAGGGTATGCAAGACACTTCTTCGACAAATTCTTTGAAACCTACACACAGACACACATTCTTTCGGAAACTAGAGCAAGTTGCACGGGAGCAGAGCAGCCACGGCATAATGTAGCACAGCAAACAGCTGGCCGAGAGCGAGAAGGCAGCTGGGCGGCGAGCATCACGCATACGCAATGTAGTACCGCGAAAACATTTCATCCCACCCACACAGGCACTGCATTTTTAGCCAGAAAATATGTTTGGTATTGAACAAGTCATTTCGCCTAAAATAAAATTAGTCATGCTCGCTTGTGTTCAGTACAGCACTGGACATAAGTATAAAAGGTATTGCCGATACTAGCAATAAGAAACATTTTTAAGCAAGTAAGCTTTAATTGGTTGAGCCGCAAAGAGCTAAAACTCCATTCTTCACGACGCACTGTACCTCACAAATTCCCAAGAATACCGTGCGCTGTCTGCCTTCTGATGGATTTCACTCAGACTGTACTCGCCGATGGCCGTGTTTGATTCGCAATTTCCCTCTTTTACGAAATATTTCACATTCGCTTTGGGTATTTTACATTCCGCTTATCGCGATAAGTCAAGCGCGCGAATTTGTGCCAAAAAAATATGCACGATATGTGGGGGCACCACCAGAGGCCCTTGCCAGTGGCTCGGAACCCGCCGCCACGGCGGTGCCACGCACGTTCCACCAACTTCGCTCTTGGCCACTTGCAGCACGTAAATACAAACCCGATGACAAGTGCGCAAGACCCCGGGGAGATCGTTAAATTGATGAATTTTATGGGCCCCTTCGGACACGACAATAAATATGGCCGACAATTAAAATTTGGTTCAATTGTCGGCGCCCGCAACCTGATTGTTTCGTTTGCGAAAACTGTTTTCTAAAACATGTGCTTCTCAGGTGTTGGCCCCCACATAAATGGCATTTTCATTGGGGAAAATTGAAAACATAGATGGCCGATAATCGCGGCGAAAATTGGGCCCATAGAAAGTTGGGAAATGTGGGTCATCAATCGAGTAAAGGATGACAAGCGCCCCTTGCCCAGGTGGGGCTTGTGGGAAGAGCGGCAGGGCGAGCTAGCACCGATCCGCTTCGAGGGCTCATACGAAGGGAAAACTAAATCGGGCAAGTGCCATAAAACAAACAGTATGTACCATCAATTACCAGACAGGGCGCGAGGTATTTCCAGTGTGTATCTGTATCTGTGCTTAGTTTCTGTGGGGGAGTGTGGCGCGGAATATTAATTTGGGGATCGAGCTTTGATTTCTTCCCAAAGGGGAGCTGGGAGGCGGCAGACAAGTGTTTTGCGTTGTAAAAACATGCGAAAGCGAAAACCAGCTGCTTAATGATAATAACGACCCGAACATGGCGAGAAAATGTGTGTAAATGGCAAATATTTTCGTCTAAAGGGGCTGAAAGCCAGGCAAGTCCGTGTATGATGCTTCAGATCCCCATCGT
This sequence comes from Drosophila monieri, assembly GCA_035047585.1. Classification (NCBI taxonomy): domain Eukaryota; kingdom Metazoa; phylum Arthropoda; class Insecta; order Diptera; family Drosophilidae; genus Drosophila; species Drosophila monieri. Next base: position 582,480 of record JAWNPJ010000087.1, on the reverse strand, counting down.
GTGGAAGCCCATGGTCTGCAACTAAGTTTTTCTCTGTGCAGGGCACAGAAGCGTTGAAATTCAAATGCGAATTAAACGCATTCCAGAGAAGAGCAGGCATGCAAAGCGCGTAGCGCAAAGATCAGCGACGAGATTAAAGGGGTCGGTGCGGGCCGAGGGGGGAGGTTGCATAAATGGCAGCCTTGCAACAGCGCTGGGCATTATGCATTTAGCGCTGCCGGGGTGAGTGGAGGCCCTTTTTGCATTTAAGACACGCATCTTGCGTATTTCGCCTTGATGGTGATCGACAGTTTGACGTTTTATGTCGTCGCCGGCTGTCAGGAGATTGCTTTCCCATTCAACGTGTCTCTGCCGTGGGTTCATCTTTCCAAAACTTACCCAATGGTCCTCTAGATGGCGGCGGAGTGATCGTGCAGATCCATTCCGGAATTGTTTGGAATTGTTGACTGTTTTTGGAGCACACAAGCAAAGGCAGAACCACAGCGGGAAACCCACCACACGAAATGTGGAAATTCTGGTCACGGGCAAATACCCGTACACCGGCGGCTATATAGCTAGCCGATCTGATCCGATCCAACCGATCCGTGCCCGTACGAAACAAAAATTAAATAGCTGCCGTTCGGACGCCTTGTTTGCTCGGACTGGCCACAAAACAAAATACGCAAAGTCGAATTTCATTTGTTGAACCGAAGAGCGTCGCACTGTGGCGCGTTTCTCTAAAAAAATTTCAAAAAAATTTTACGTTTTATAAAGATTTTTCGGGAAAAAAAGGGGCGTGGCGCAGAATAGGGCATGTATTAACTGTCAAACACAACATTGCTTGTGAAAATCCTCTGGATGAAATTCGTTTTTAAGCATATGTAATAACTTTCCTTTCTTTTCAAAAATCTAAATGCCTAAAATTGGAAACCTTAAAACCTCAAACCTTTTATGAAAATGGAGTAGACCTTAAAAGTGTTCCAGGACATAAAAGAATCGGTACAAAATATCAAATATTTATAAAAATTCTTTGGAAAACGTTCCACTGTGCAGCGAGAGAGGAAGCGGAGCGGTTCGGATCCAAAGCAATATAAATAAAAGCAGAGCAAGAGCCAAACAACAACAGAGCCGATTGGGGCATGAATACTCGGATACTGCTTTGGCGCTTGTGTGCCTTTTCTCTTGCGTCGAAAGAGAAAGTCGACAGAAAGAGCCGGGAATAAACTCAAACACAAGAACCACTTGGGGCTGGAATACATTCTTCCCTGAGGAATATCTGAATATTTTAAATATTTCAAAATTATCTAGAATAGTGCCTCGATTTAATAATAAAAATCGATTAAATAATATATATCTTATAAAACCAAAACTTGACTTTGGTTTCTTGACTTGTCTTTGGTTGAAAAGACCTTAAACACCTGTGCAAATGAAATTCGGCTTGCGATTACCTGAACACTATTATTTGGCTTTAAAGATTGAACTTTAGTCACATTTTGTCAGTAGTCTCTAGAGTCTAAGGCCAAGATGGTGTCTCTCAAACCGTTCGTGCTATTTATGGCGCTGTTATACTTCCAGGATGGAGCTCTGGCAGTTACGTGCGATGTGGCTCCAACGGATTCCACGTGCATCAATTGCCTTTCAAGCCCCACGCACCCCGAGTGCCTCGTCAGATTTTTTACGCCTACAACAGCCTCTCCGCTTCATGTGACCACCACGCGCAGATCCCGAATTCGAAGGATTCGTAGCTACTTCGGCAACATCTTCAGGCGCTTCCAAAACAAAAATTGGTTTTAAATAAAAGTTGCAAGCACAACTCGAATACGTAGTTTGCTTTGTTATTTGAACTAACTTATTTCTATATTAGTTAGTTTAGTCGCCCAGGTGTTTACTGAGGAGGACTAAACATGGGAGCTTCCCAAGTTTCATGCCATTTGCTTAAGAAAAGTCTCTTCAACCGAAGGTTAGGTACCATTTACTCTTTATTTTCTCAATTTTTGGGCCTAGCCGGTCTTACGGAGAACTTTGACATTCCTGGTAAGTGAGAACTTCACATTCTTAAGGGTGAACTTCTTCTTCTTGCCGCCATTTTTAGTCGCGGGTGCTGCAGTGGTTGCAGCTGTGTTGGGAGCAGCGGTAGTTGTGGTGGTGGTGGTGGTGGTAGTAGTAGTGGTTGAAGTTGTAGTGCACTCATCATCGTCGGGAGTTGTTGCGCAATCTATACAATCCTGGGCCGAAGGATCCTCTTCACAGGTGACTGCCAATACACCCCCCAGGTAGCAAAAGAGAGCCAGGACTAGAACAAGATACTTCGGCGTCATTTTGGCTAAATTGTATGGCTCCTTGGATGTTTTAATTCTATGATTTTATGACTAGGTTTAGAAGCTATCAAGCGCCGTATTTATACGGATTTGAGTTGGGAGCAACAATTCGGTTTGTTATATCAGTTGCGACAATTTTTGCAATCGGTTAATTGGCAATAGTCACTAATTGTTGACTAATGGTTGTTGAATCCAAATATTTGTGCCTCATTCTTCTCAAACATTGCCAGATGTTACCAAATATTTTGGCAAATAAAAGAAGCACCAGAGCCAGTTTTGCGATTAACCATTCAGCTTAACCTGTGAGATCTTAGGATCTGCAAAGTTGACAAATATGCCATAATACTTCAAATAAGGCAGTTTGAATTTTATTTTTCGTGTTGGTAAAGTAACCGCCAACTTTACAACACTAATTGCCGTTAACGGGGAAACATTTAGGTCGATGTGGCAACCACGCTGGCCCCAACGCGAATAGCAGGACAGGAAAGAACAAGAACAGAAAAAGCAATGGCAATTCCTCTTTCTCCGGTCGTTCGTGGGCATTTTGCGAGAAAACTTTTCGCTGCATTTAAAAACGGAGGCAGCAAAGCATGCGTAACGCGTAAAGGCTGGATTTAAGGTAAAAACATTATTGACTTGAGCGCGCCGCCTCTAAAAACATATTTAACCTCAAAGTGCCTCGGCACAATCCATTCGAAACATTTAAAATAAAACCAAAATCCACCTGGCTGTGCCAGAATTTCGGGCGTGTGATGTGTGATGTAATCTCGGCCGGGCGCTATGACGTTTGCCGTCTGCAGATTTTCTAGCCCAATGCCGACATTTAAGGGGTTTGTTTACGTTTGCGCCCAGCTTCGAGTCTGGAATATAAATAAAAACGCCGACTTAACCTCATTTACGCTCAAATTGGTGTTTATAAGTTGGAATATTTCGACGCGAAAAAGCTTAGCCGCGAACAAAGGGCGCCCTATGGGCCAGATGCGTGCGAGTGAGCAGGTCGACTAGTGTCACCGATAGTTTCATGTCTGTGGTGCGGCCTTTTCTGGCTAAAATAATTTGGTTCTGCTTCTTTTCGCAAAGTCTTGAACAATTTGGGGAGACGCTTTCATGAATTCACAAATAAGAAAAAAAGAAAAAGAATTATAATCTTAGTAATGATAGTTTAGGGCAGAACATGTACCGTCATGCAGATTTATTGAAACTTGTCACAGAGATGCCACTCCTTCGCGAATTACAAAAAAATTGTAGATTTTTAAATGAAATTTGCGAGAAAGTTGCATAGGGTTTTCATGTATTGTTTATTATTGTTATTAGTTCGGAAGGCCGCCCATTGTTTAGTTTAAGTTTCGCTGAAACATCTGGCAACGCCTCTCGGCTCTCCCTCTCTCCCGTGGTCTTCGGCAGAGCACATGTGCCAACAATTGTTGCTCGCTTGCCGAGTTTGAAGCAAAATGTTTTATTGAAGTGCTCCCAGAAGTAAACACATCGATTTCGCAGGGATCGCGAGTTATGAACAACCAGGGCTATGGCGGCATCCAGTGGATCCAGCACTCCTCCGCGCCGGATGTTTGCGAGGTGGAAGTCCTAGAAAATGGAGGCGAGATGACCGTTCAGGGAGCGGCGGCGGCGTTTGTCGACGATGGCGGCGAGGAGGATGCCGAGGAGGACCTGGACCATATGGCTGCCGAGAACCTTATCTTCATGGCCCGTGATGGTCAGCTGAGCGAGATCATAGCCGCCAACGAGGCTGGGGGGGCCGTCCTGGTCACCGCCGACGGCACCACCGTGGCCTATGCAGGGTCCTTCGACGACGACGCCCAGGTGGTCACTGAGGAGGTCATCACAGACGACTGGGTGCAGCACCAGGGGGCCGAGCGGTAAGTCTATATGTAGCTGGAAGACTGCAGAAGTGGTTACACTCCTCTCCTCACATTTCAGCGTGGAGATCGCCGCAGAGCAGATAGCTGGCATTAGCAGCTCGCAGGAGCTGCTGGACATGGAACAGGACGAGTACACCGCCCTCCGGCCATATCCCTGCGACTTCTGCAGCCGCCGCTTCAGGAAGAAGGCCAGCTTGAACAACCACATGCTGGCCCACCAGAACGACAGGCCACACCTTTGCAAGCTTTGTGGCGCCCGTTTCACGCGACGCGCGGAGCTAATCAGCCACTTCAAGGCCCACGCCGAGGCCCAAGATGCGGCAGATGCCGAGGCGGCAGCAGCAGCAGCAGCGGCAGCAGTCTCAGCTTCTTCCATCAAATACGAGTACCAGAGCCAGCGGCAGTTGGATGACCACTTTTACGAGCAGGAGTGGTCGCTCAGCCATCAGGATCAGGGTCCGGTTCGTCACGAGCAGCACAACCATTCGGAGCAGCAACTTATCTCCAGCAACGACGTGGCTGACGCCTACCCGGCCCTGGTGGCCCCGCCAACTGCACCTGCGCGCGGCAGGATCAGCAGGCTCAAGCCGAAGGAGGAGAGCAGCCAGTTCATCGTGATGGCCGAGAGGCAGTCGAGCCCCTACTTGGGCTGTGATCAGGAGCAGCCAACGGTGGCCTCCACCCAGGCCGGGACTTCCGAGCCCCCGCCCCAGCCCAACTATCCCATTCTGGACGATAAGAAGCCGTTCGTGTGCCAGCAGTGCGGCCTGGCCTTCGCCCGGGAGAAGGCGCTGGTGTCGCATACGAAGGTAGGGGTTTAAGGAGTTTTCTTTATGCGGGTTATGCTTCAATTATGCTCTGCCTTTCCAGAACCACCGCATGGACTCGCCCTATGAGTGCAACCAGTGCCAGGAGATGTTCTGGGACAACAGCAGCCTGCAGGAGCACCTCAAGACCCACCAGTTCGAGGAGAGCAACTCGGAGTATGACCCCGCCTCCGCGGAGGACTCTGCTAGTGAATCGGAGCCGGAGGAGCAGTTGTACGGGGACTTCTATTGTGCCGAGTGCGGCATTTCGTTCCACCGCCAGGACCTGTTGCGGCGCCACACGAAGCAGCACATTAAACAGCCCGAAGCACAGGCTGGAGAGAGGAACTCTACCGTCGCTGCTGGGGAAGAAGTGGATGCCAAAGAGTCTAGCGGTGGAGGCAACAGCTGCCACACCTGCGGCAAGTCTTTTCCCACTGCCCTGGAGATGCTCGCCCACGCTGAGATCCACTCACGGTTCCCGCCCTTCAAGTAAGTAGCATCCACCTGCGGCTTTTCTTCTCAGATACTAATCGCGAATACTTTTTCAATTTCAGGTGCGTCCTCTGCGGCATTAGCTTCTACGAAGAGCAGGCCATCAAGCGACACCTCCACACCCGCCACCCCAGCGAGCTGAAAGCCAACTCTTGCGTTCTGTGCGGCAAGGAGTGTCGCGACCGAAAGGCCTTGATCAAGCACGCCTGGGACCATTCCCGCGAGAAGTGCCACTCGTGCTCGAAGTGCGGAAAGAACTTCCACAACAAGGCGCGCTTGAAGCGGCACATGGCCTCGCACCGCGACAAGTCGGTAGTGTGCGAGGTGTGCCACGAAGAGTTTCCGGACGGCCGCACCCTTTCCAACCACCGCCACTCTCACAGCACCACCTCGCCGGGCAAGCTCTTCCCTTGCCACGAGTGCGGCAAGACTTTTGGGTCGCGCAGCTCGCAGCAGATCCACGTGCGCATTCACACGGGGGAGAGACCCTACGGATGCCGCTACTGCTGGAAGGCCTTCGCCGACGGAGGTACTCTGCGAAAGCACGAGCGGATCCACACGGGCGAGAAGCCCTACGCTTGCTCGGTCTGTCCGCGCGCCTTCAACCAGCGGGTGGTGTTGCGGGAGCATATTCGCTCGCACCACTCGGGCCTTGACGTGGCCCGCAACACATACCACTGCACGGTATGCTCCGAGGACTTCCCCTCGTCCAACGACCTCATCCAGCACCTCATTCAGCACAGCGACTCCAACACTGCCAAGCAGAGACAGCCGATCGTGAGTACCTGCCAGCTTCTTATTTGTGTCTGTTTGTAATCTCCCAGTTCCCTCTCCAGACCGGTCCCCGCAAGTACAAGAGGCGCCGCAAGCTTCAGCCGCACGAGATCGTGCAAATGCGGGCGGAGAGCAAGGAGGCTAATGGCGAGCAGGAGGCCTTGGGCGAGGCGGACCGCGATGGCGAGGAGGATGACTACGCCAGTGACATTGACATCTGCGACTTCGACGTGGACCAGGTAGATGATTCGCTGTTCGACATAGCAGAGTCCCCCAAGAAGGAGAAGCGCAAGCGGACATCGGCCAGGACAGTTTCCAAACACAATGTTTCAAACGGAGGTGCGGGCACAGCGGAAGGAGATGGTTCGGCCAAGCCGACTCAGTCGAAGGAAAACACGAAGCTGCGATACGATTCCACGAGCAGTCAGCAGTCGGACCGCATCTGGGAGGAGAAGTTCTTGCAAGACAGCCAAACTCCGCTCTTCCAGATAGACTCGTTGGTGGTGGTCAACGACACCCCTCTCCCGCCCGCCAGTTCCGCCGAGTCTGCATCGCTGCCCAAAACTAGAGCTGCAACGAAGCTACTCTCGAAGCCGGCAGAAGCCTCGCCCAGCGCGACTGTGGCTTCGTACTCGTCGGCCGCGTCCGTGAGTCGTGGCAGAAGGAAGCCCGGTAACAAGACCGCAAGCAAGGCCCCGTCTGCCATCAGCAGCTCCTCCCGCCCTCGTATGATTCACACGGAGAGGACCAGGGTTGCAAAGTCGGCGGTGGGCACCGAATCCTCCTCCAAGAAAACGCGCTCGAAGGTGTACGTCACGCGCACGGAGACCACCAGCAACTTGGGGGCGCTCGAGAAGTCCTGCATTGTGGACGACTACGAGATCATCTCTCCGGCCACCCAGCCGCCCAACCAAATCAGCTCGAGTCCTCTGCACATCAAGCAGGAACAGGAGCATCAGCAGCAGCGGGTGCAGTTGATGTACGACGACAACCTGCTGATCGACGCCGCGCTGCTGCGGGAGAAGACCTACGAGAAGTTCAATCCCAGCATCGTCAACGATCTGGAGGAGATCCTGCGCTCGCCGCTCAAGCACGACCGCAGCTCCCGTCTGCGCTTCACCAGCGAGTCCTCGACTACGCCGCAGTTCCTGCCGGAGGAGGAACAACACCTGATCAAAATCGAGCCCACCTCGCCGGATCTGAGGGAAATGGTGGAAAGCCAGCAGAGAGTCACTTCATCATCTTCCTCGTCCGCCAGAACCTCGCGGCATTTGCGCCAAATCACTGCCAACAACGGACCGAGGGCGGGGAGCAGACGGTTCGCGGATAAGTCGTCCCCCGGCGCAGGAGTTGCGAACAAGAAGGCGACCTCCTCCGCCTCAACTGTCAGCAAAGTGGGCTCCTCCTCGTACCTGGGGTACGGGGTGGAGGCGTACAGCGTGAACCAATGCGTACCTGCCAGCGGAAGCACTGCCGACGTGGGCAGCGGTTTCTTCTCCATTTCGGAGGTGGTCTCCGCCGCGGATGCCGCGGACGCAGCGGCCAAGGCGGCGGCGGCCGGAAAGTCGGAGCGGAAGACTCGCTTCTTCGAGTGCGAGATGTGCACAGCCATCTTCTACGATCGGGCCCAGCTGCTGGAGCACGTGCACATCCACATATAGTAAGCGGCGCTGCACTGGTGCACCGCTTTGTGTTTCACAGTTTCCACAGCGCCCCAGGGAAGCAGCCTTGTATTTTTGAAATCTATTATCCTAATAGTTATGGTTACCTCATCGGTATCGAGCGTCGAAAGCCGTTGAAATTTTGCGTTACATTTAAAATTGAGAGAAATATACAACTAATGTAGACTAGTTGGTAAGCTTTTAAGTTTGTACCTCAGCTTTTGTTTGAAGAATGGTATGCTGGAATAAACAAATCATTAAATTATTTTTAAAACTGGGATGATACTGCTAATGCTGGTATGATTGGGGACGTCTTTAAGACCGTGACCGCATATGTATGTAGTTCTGCAGTAGTTTAAGATAAGTTTGAAACGAAAACGGTTGATGGTCCAACTTGACAGGCAAGAAAATAAATGCAATAAATGCTGAGATAAAGTATAACAGGTGCGATGACAGGGGGCTTTCAAAATATCTGATCCGATTTCACAAAATCCCTGAACAGAACGGGATTAGTTTCTGCGCATATAGTGACTTGTGATTGGGAAACTCGTTAGGCGTTTTGCGGCCTCCATTGTCCACTTGATCTTCCTTTGTATTCCAATAATGTGATATCTTGTTGTCGTCTGCAGCATCAGTCCACTGTCAATTGTCGACTTGGAGAGATGAAACCGCTGTGCCTCGTGGGTCTGGTGTTTTTTGGCTTTCTCGGCCTTGGTTCCGCCGATGAACCTGCCCCCGATCCTGGAGGAATTTATCGGTTCGAGGAAGACAGCAAGGAGGAGGCGAAAGGCCTTCTAGATGCTTCCCTCGTCCAGCTGGCCAGAAAAGATGGGCCAAGATACAAGTCCGCTTGTGGAAACATTTGTCGTCAAACGTAAAGTAATGTCTAGTTTTCTTTCAGGACCGTCTCCCTGGCAACCGTCACTCGCCAGCTTGAGGCCGGGAATCTCTTCACCTACGAGGTGGAGCTGGAAAACGAGGCCGAAAATAAACAGTGCATCGTGAGGCTCCTTAGCCAGCCCTGGAGGGAAGAGCAAGTCAGCAAAATCCAGGTCAAGTGTGGCGAGGAGGAAGAGGTGGTGCACAACTTCATAAGCGAGGACTCCTATTTCGAATATTACTGACATATAGACCGCTAACTGACTTATGAAGTGAATAAAGTGTGGAGCTGCTCAAGCTATTTTCCACTAATTACTCCCCTAACTTGACTCTAGACTCTATAGCCCCGGTAAGGGTAACACTTCCACTTAGTTCTCTTCTATTTAAAGAGTTCGGCAGTGAGCTCATTTTTCGATTGCGAGAGCGGCTCCCTTTGAAATCGGCTGACAATGAATCACCCCGTAGATAGCCCACCAGTCGTCGAAAACCAGGTGGAACTAACAGAGCCCAACTAGCCAGTAGTTTTATTAAGCCATGTCGAACGAAGCCATACCGATTCTCGGAGGTGTCTCTCAGTTAAAGGGCGAGGCGTTGAAAGAGGCCCTGGAGCTGTTGGAGTCGTCCCTGGCGCAGCTGGAGGCCACCGATGGTCTCTCCTACAAGAAAGTTAAAGCTGCAGTGCCTTTGTGCGGGTCTAATAATTTTTTTCCATTTAGGGCCGCCAACGTGACCTCTGTGACGGGGCAGACGGTCGCTGGATCCCTCTACACCTACCAGCTGGAACTGCAAAGGGGATCGGAGACTAAAGAAGCCACCGTGACGATCTGGCACCGCATATGGCTGAAGGAGAACGGAACCAACATCAAGATCCACTCTGGGGGCGAGGTGCTGTTGGACCGAACGTGGTGAACGCCAGATACGAATCTGGGTACACGATAAGAACCGCGCCAATTCAATAGTTTCAAGGTAGTTCAAGACCTGAATTACTTACAACTCAAATAATGTATGGCTCTATGAATCACAGTCGGAACATATGTAGAAAAAGCGAGCAAGTTAGTAATATTTTACTTTCTAACTTGAGATATTTCTGGGGATAGAGGATGATCCATTAAAAGCTCCCGAAATGTTTTATTTTTAACTACCTAGTTTCAGGGAAAAACTGGTTGAACTGGCCATTAATTTTCCACTATGTCTGTAGTTTTCCACTCTATGAAGTTTATACTATAAGCCTCTGGCCGAATCACTCGCTCAGAGTTGACGTCAACATCATGTCTCTCGGGGGTTTTGTGGGGCTATATTCAATACGCAGTGCTCTCTGATCGTTCGTATTGTTCCATTGTGGTACTGCCGATACTGGTACTTGTAGGCAAACAAACATACGCCCATAGTTCTGTTTATCAGATGCATCAAACAATCGTAATTACAACTGATGGAATGATTTGGAAAAACAAAGTAAAGTGACATTGTACATTGTAAGTATGCCTGCTGGTGTGTTCCTCTGTAAGAACACCCAAAATACGAGTTCCTATCACACCAGATATGAGTGTCCAAAAACAGCGTGGATGGGATGCTTGTATGGGATGTCATGAGCTGGACCCACTGGCCGCGCCAACAGCACCCACATTTTTATCACAACTGTTTAACATAATTCGAAATATTTTGTTTTCGAAATATCCGTTGGATAAAAAACACACAGGGTTTCCGCTGATTGATTAGAAGTTAGACACTTGAAAAAAATAAGTAGAATGGATTATTAGAATTGGATATAAATTTCCGTTTAGCCTTTAGCCTTCCCTTGGGGAACAGTGCCGTTGTCCCCTGTGTTCTTTGTCTTAAAAAAATATTGAAACGTGCCCCTTTGAGTTTAGTGTGCTAATGAGAAATTCAGGTTCTGAGATCGACTCTTGACCTGGGAATACAAATATATAACTAATTAACTAATCCAAAGTAAAAATAGCAATGCATCGGGCTTAGGGTAAACACGGCTCAGGCTTCTCTTTCTTCTCCGATAGGCAGCGGCACTATGATGTTGCTCGCGAGTAAACAAAGATGTTCTCAGATGATATCGGATTCCTATAAAAGGCGACGCTCCGATCGACGAGTACACAGTTTGAAACATTTGCTCGTTGAAAATGAACGCCCTGACAGTGGTTTTAGTTCTGGCACTGGCCCTGGCCGTTGCTAATGCAGTAGGTTGAGCAGACTTCCGAAAACCCGAGTGTTTTATTAAGATACATTATACGATTACTTAAAGGGCATTCCCGGAGGCACTACACCGCTAGAGGGTGATCGGTTGGAGGAGGCCAAGGCGACTCTCCGCAGCTCGCTGGAGAAATTGGCTTCAGGAGACGGACCCAGCTACCAGTGAGTATTACCAGTATTCATAGCTGGGGCATGCTAATTCGTATCCAAAAATTGCAGGGTCGTGAAAGTAAAATCCGCGACCACCCAGGTGGTGGCTGGCAGCCTCGAAAAATTCGAAGTGGAGCTTTCCAACGGCTCTGACCATAAGGACTGCACTGTCAGCATTTGGACCCAGCCCTGGCTGCAGGAGAATGGAACCAAGCTTACTATTGAATGCGAAAACGAGGGCAAAATTGAGAAGACTTGGTAGAAAAGATAGCTAGCTCCGCAACACGTAGACCGAATAATTATATAAACAGAAGCACCGACTCGAAAACTAGTTGTGAAAGCTAGTGTGTGTGATATGTTTGTTCTCGCATACGCCTTTGCTTAAACGGGTTGCCGAGCTAAAGCACCTAATGATTCGCCTAATAAACTTTTTTTATTCCTCGTCATAAACGCTGGAGTCTGATACCGAATTCAATTGTCGCCTTAACGTCTTCTTGAAGAGAACACCAGGCACCTGAGACTGAATTTAGGTCTTGTACTTCTTGTCAAGGATTGTTTTTGTAATCTGCAATTTATTCCGAGCTATTTCGATTGGGATTCACAATTCGAACGTTAGCCGACCCTGTTGCTGTTATTCCGGCGTTTGTTCCTGTTTCTTCTGTTGCGCCTGGCGCGGCGTCTTTGGGCCCTCTGGCGACGGGCACGGGCTTTGCGGTTGCTTTTGCGGTTGTTTCTGTTAGTGCTACCGCTGTTGGGGGAGGAGGGACTGGCGTCCCCGGGTTGTGAAGGGGAGCTTGCATCAGTGGGAGGGGTGCTGCCTGATGTTGGGGAAGAGCTGCCGTCGGTGGGGGTGGTGGAGCCATCACTTGGGGTGGTGCTTCCGTCAGAAGGGGTAGTGCTGCCGTCAGAGGGGGTGGTGCTGCCATCGCTGGGGGTGGTTGAGCCGTCGGTGGGGGTGGTGGAGCCGTCGGTGGGGGTGGTAGAGCCGTCGGTAGGGGTGGTGCTTCCGTCAGTGGGAGTGGTGCTGCCGTCCGTGGGATCTTCCTGTCCGGCCACGAAGCCGGAGAAGCAGAGGACCGACAGGAGAAGGCCTAGAAGGAGGGTAGTGGGCTTCATGGCTGTAACGATGATGCTCAGTTGATGATCTCTGGACGGAGACCTCTTGCTTTTATAGCTCTCGGTTCATGGTTCTATTGTAGTTCTAGCATCTGACTGGGTCTCGACAGCTGAGCCAACAAATCAATTGAAAGAAAATTTGGAATTGGCGAAAGGCGGCAGCTGTCAAAACAGTCACAAGTCGCACAAAAAGCTCTATTGACGCCTATTTGTTCTCTGGCTCCTTTCAAGACCCTAGTTTGTCAAATATGAGCCGCATCTTTTGCGTTTAAAAGCGGTGGCTCGAAGACGCCCCAGCGATCTGGGCCAGACCTGCTTTGCCACACGACACTTAGTGGTGGTTAACTTGGGTAGCTGCCGCATTCTGTTGCCTGAGATTAGGCGCAACTGAATATTTCAAATTATCTTTCCCGTTTGCTAATAAAGTGACTATCTATTGAAAATTTTTTAATAAGTTTTTCTCTTTGGTCTCTTTAAAGTATGCTTTTTTAGAGACCAAGAGAATAGAAGGATTATTTGATCAATCCTTCGAAATATCCTATCTTCAGAATATGTTTTCATTTAAAAAAGTGAAGGGTATCAGTATCAATATCTAATTGATATTGAATTGAGTTCTTTCTTCCTCCTTTTTATACCCTTGAAGAGGGAATTATAATTTAGGTCAAAAGTGTGCAACGCCCTGAAGGAGACATCTCCGACCCTAAAAAGTATATACATTCTTGATCAGGATCACCTTCTGAGTCGATATAAGCATGTCCGTCTGTATGTTTCAACGCAAACTAGTCTCTCAGTTTTAAAGCTATCGACATCAACCTTTGCACACATCCTTCTTTCCTTTGCAGGCAGTATATAGGTAAGAACGGCCGGGATCGGTCAACTATATCCTATAGCTGCTTTTTGACTGATTGATCGGAAATGCTATAACTTTGTTGTTTTTAAAGTTAGAAGGATGCTTGCTATGGATTCATCTTTTGACAGACTTATTCGATCTGCCAAATTTCAAAAGGATCGGCCGACTATATCCTATAGCTGCCATATAACTGATTGATCGGAAATGCCAAATCTCTGTTGTTTTTTAAGTTAGAAGACTGGGAATTTGTATGGACTCTACTTTCGGCAAACTAATTTGATCTGCCGAGTTTTATGAGGATCGGCCGACTATATAAGATCCGATATATATCTAATAATATAAGCTGCCACATATCTGCAAGGGTATATCAACTTCCGCTCCGCCCGAAGTTAGCTTTCCATTCTTGTTTTTTATTAAAAATGCACAGAAGCGAATCCTGCATATTTTGGAAAGCTAAACCATTTTTTAGTATTGTTTCAATATATTTTCCTCCTCAAATTAAATTTATTTATTTCAAATTAAATAATCAAATTATCCTCAAATTAAAAACTGCTGCGCATATCATATTTATTATTATTATTATTATTATTATTCTTTCTTTTTTTTGGAAAATTTTCAAGTCATTGGTATTGATTTGGTATAAACAGCGAATTGTTAATTTATCCCAATCCATCTTTGGAATATTTCGGGCAAATACCAGGAACAAATATGGCAAAAATGGTGGAGAAGCAGCTGCGCAAACTTGCGAAAAATATCTTCAGGTAAGCGGGCCACTATAAAAGCGCTCACCTCGCCAAAGACCTCCAGCAAGTGCCAAGACCAAATCAAAGCAAGCGCACAATGAGAGCAGCAGTCTATTTTGGAATATTCTTCATCCTGACAGCCTGTCTTCTAAGGAGGGGCGACGCTGTGACCTGCACCGCCGAACCAAACACCGCCGGCTGCATCGACTGCACCACCAACCCCACCGATGCGGAGTGCGTGGCCGAGGCCGAGGCCTCATCTTCGACCTCCACCACAACCACGGCGGCCCCCACCACTGCCGCGACCACGGCTGCTACAATCACCTCCGGCGGTGCGACTGGTCCGCGGAGGAAGTTCGTGACTATCAGAAACATGAGCTACTCCAACGTCCGGCGCTTTCGGGTGTACCGCAACGGGAGGGGCACCACCAACAGCCGGGGCGGAAGGGCCAATGCCAATCAGAGAAATGGGCGAAATCGCAGGCGCAACGGCAACAACGTCCGCGTCATAGTCGGGTGAAGATTTCGGCCCTAAACTTTATAGTACTCATCCAATAAAGAACCTACAGAAATACAGACTATTGTCTAATTGAGGCAGCGTTTGGATCTTCAACTCCACTTGGACTAACATCGTAGCCTATGGCAAGATATAGGGTTCTTTGGCTTGATTGTCCTGACAGGTTTAAAATTGGAGAGCTCGAATATAGCAGGTTTATTTCGGAAATGCTTAAAGGAATTTGAAGAAGTCTAGGTAGTAGTGAGTCGAGGAGGTTGAGCTCGAGGCCTCACTTAGCCGACTACCTCTCGAACATTTCCGCCGCGCCTGCGATTCTCCTGGGTGTTTCGCTAGGTGTTGCTGCTTCTGATCCTGCCGTTGCGGTTTGGGCTGGTGTTCCTGGCGATCCTGTTAACGCGGATGGAGATAGATAGATCATGGTGCTTGTATGATTGCCTGGGGGAGTTGGTTGATGCTCCAGTTGCGATTCCAGAAGCTTTTTATACCGATCTCTAAAGCGTATTGGCCAATTTAAGCAGGTGGTTTGATCTTCAGTTATTTACTTTTAATTAGTATCAAACTCCCACTCAGGGTCGCTCCAATAATATTCAGTTTCGTGCTTATGTACCTACAACCAATAATATTTTTTAAAATCCCCTGGAAAATGGCAGCTCTTGCGAATCAAGAGCTTTCATAGTGACTTTCTGGTTTTATGAAATGATATGATATGAATATTATGATATGATATGATACGAATTGATCCTAAACAAGTTAAGCATTATATTCAGGGATTTTTATTCATTTTTCCACTTGTCCGTATCAGAATGCGTAGTTCAGCCGGAGCGTCGGCGCGACTGCCTAATACGATTTCGCCTTCGACGGGCTTGCCTGCGCCTCCTCATGGCAGCCCTCCTCCGAGCGCGTCTTCTCTGAATCGTCCTCCTCTGCGCGGTGGAGCTTCCTGCAGGAGATGCTGTGTCCGAGGGGGTGGCGGCCGGCGAGTTGGCATTGGACGCTGGAGTTGTAACGCTCGGAGGCGTGGCCTCGGAGGGGGCGGGCGTGGCAGTGGGTGCTGGCGTGGCAGTGGGTGCTGGCGTGGGTGTCTGGGTGGGAGCCGGTGTGGGAGTGGCGGCGGCCGCCTCATCTATACACTCCTGGTTGGTTGCATCCGTGGTACAGTCGATGCATCCTGAGACCGAGGGGTCCGCAGTACAGGTGACAGCAGTGCTGGTCCGCAGGCAGATCGCCAGGAATAGAGTTCCCAATAATATGATACTGGTTAGTTTCATTATCGGATTGATGACACTCCCGGGATCGGCCAGGCTTATATAGGGCCTCGCCCCAACTCGTTTTAAAGTTTGTCCAACTGAAACTCCATTGTTATCGGCTTTTGCCAATAAATATGAAGATGGCTGCCAGCGATTTGTTTACGGACTTTAAAACTAAACACATTTGATCGGGGCTTGGGCAAATAAAGAGCATTGAAAAGTCAATCCAGCTGTCGCCATAGAATTTAGAACTTTGGATTGTTTCCAGAGACATCTGGCTGATATGAAATGATATGATCAAAGAGGGCAGATCGCTCCAACAGGTCTTTCCGTGTAGCATAGTTTTCTAAAAAATCTCAAAAATGCCAAGACCGTAATAAGTCCTATGGTGCTCCAGGTGATTTTTCGAAGGAACAGCATCAGTGCAGTGTTCTTTTTTGCCATTTATTGTTCCCTTTTATGGATACAATTTATTGAAAATTCCACTAAAAATACATTCGTTTGTTGAGAAGAGAAATAGTGGCTTTTTAGTGGCCGCTAAAATTGTTTTGATTTATGTTGTTACATGACGTTACATCCCACCGCGCACAGTGGAATGAAAACGATCGGTAATTAATTGAAATGATCAACTAAAATTCGTTTTTTCCCATTTTACACACTTTTGACATCTTTGTCAAAAGATATTTGATATTTTTAAATAAAAGATTTAATTAGCAATAATAATACATAATCGATTAATGTTGAAAGAAATTCATTTTTATCAGAAGCGATTAGATTCTCCCACGGTTCGCTGTAGCGGAGTGAGAACAATGGGTGGGAATACTTTATATTCATATTCGCGACTTTTATTTTTCGATCCGCTGACCAGCTTTCGTTTTCCCGCTCCGGCTCGGCTGAGCTCAGTCGTAGCTGATCATCGAGCGGTGGAGCGGTGTCATGGAAAAATCGCACTATTTCGTGTTGGGCCTCGCTCTTATTTCAGCAGGTCAAGTGGTAACTATCGACATCAGTTTTCCAATCCAAATATTAAGCCTCCAACCTCCAGATTTCTATCTGCATCCCGCCGAATCACTGCATAGAGGAAGTGAGTATGGAAGCCATATTTCTAAATGCAAAACTTAACATGTAATACATAGATGGAGGAGGCCGACGCCAAGGAGCGCTTCGACTACGTCCTGGGAAAGTACGAGGAGTTGGACATGAAGGTTCCGGGCCAGCCTGTTGGGTGAGTTCATTGTTGGCCTGCCCGACCCCTAATGCCTTTCGTTTTCCCGCCGGGCAGCTTGCACGGCAAGGTGGTCACGCATGGGGAGGCTGAGGAGCAGCACCTGGTGTTCCAGTACATGGACAACACGCCGCATGACATCATCCAGACGTGTGCGTTCGTGGTCGTCAGTTCTCCGGGCCAGTGCGAGTCGATCCGGACCTACTGCAACGGCTTTTTGCGGCGTCAGCCCCGCCCCCTCCTAGAGCGGAAGCCGCTCGAGGTCTGCGAGGATCAGGTCCAGCTGGCAACCGAGCCTCCGGAACCGCAGACTGTGCCCGACTCGGATGCGGAGTCTGGCACGGAGGCTGATCCGCAGCAGGAGCCGGAGGAGGGAGCAGAAACCACCACAGGAGCTCAAGATGCCCCCAACTCCAAGCTAGTATTGATGACCCACAATAATGTTTGAATTTTAATTTCCAAAATTATATTATTTGATCTATGTATATACCACATATACCAACACCATCCATTTATACTACCCATATACCATTTACCATAAAGACTTTTAGTAGCGAATATGTCTTGTTAATTTTATAAACTTAGCCACTAACGGGGCCCTTCGATTGCCGCCTGAAAGTGTGCTAGCAGAGTTGTGCTCGAACATTTCTCCTTGGCTGTTCAATGCCACGGCTCCCGCGAGATTGAGTTAGGAAGCTCAGGCAGCAACAACCGTGAGGCTCTCAGCGCGGCGACCGACGGCCAGCCCACCAGGCCAGGCCCAGAAGGCGCCTGCGCTACGCCCCCCGTGCACAGTGGTTCAAGAATCGCTCACCAGTGGAGGCTTCCTTCGACAAGTACCACGTAAAATACATAATATCGTAGATCCGTGTCTGATTTTGACGATTTTCACTTCAGTGGATTTTTATTCGGCACTGAGGGCATGGTTCAGCGGGTGTTGGGGCACTGTGCGCGGCAAAGTGCGTGAGAGAACCTTTCCCCAGTGCGAGAGAGAGGAGAGAGCTGCGCCGACCGAGGCGGGGGCGAGAGCCCCTTCGAGCCAACTGGCAAGTAAACAAAGCCCAGCGTGCGAGTGTCAGCTGCTTCTGCCGGCGTCGCTGCCGGCGCTGTGCCTGCGCTGGCGGAACGGAAGGCCGACTCTGTGTGGCGGGTTAGTTGTTGACGGGGCGCCAAAGCGAACTGGAGCAGCGAACGCAGAACGCTGAAGCGAAGAGCTCCCAGCTGCCAGGCACCAGCCATCAGCTACCAGCCGCTGCAGAAGCGCAACAAAATTGGGAACTGAAGCGCCGAGTGAGAGCGCGGAGAAAGGGGTCTCGGAGAGGCAGAAGCACAGCGCTGGAGAGCGAGAGCCGAGGCTCTGAGCCACGAGTCCAGAGTATTTGGCTGCGGCCCGCACAGAATTATCTTCTCAGTGCCAAGTTGTCGCGCTGCGAGTAACGTTACGTATACGCACCGTCCACCGCCCGAACACTACCGCCGCCGCCGCCGCCCTGCGCTCCTTGCCACGCCGTCTGTGCAGTAGCTTCTTCTTCGTCCTGGGATAGGAAAGAGTGCGCGTTTGGGGCGACAGGACTGCCGCCGGTTGTCGCAAGCAGCAAGGATAGTGCGGCAAGTGAACGAGCGACGAGAGCGCGGATTGGGTTCCACTTTTGCATAATGCCGATGCGAAATCGAGAACGTACGAACGCACAAGTGTAGTGCCTGGCGTTTAACTGGCGCGTAAATACTATTTGTTTGCAAAGCAAAGACGCCCCGCGAAAGTCCACCCCCCCGGGAACTCGCGCCCCTGCATCTCCGCCCCGCGCTCTACGAGCCCCACGAGCAAGCGCCAGCGCGTGTTATCAGCAAACGAAAACGCAAACGAATCGCGACAAAAACACAGAACCCGCAAAACACGAGAATAAATAAAGCCAGAACAGAAGAAAAAGCGAGTGTGGATGCATTTGAGCGCGAGAGTGTGCTAAGGTGAGTGTGTCGCACACTGGCACGGGGTGTGTGTGCCCCTTAGTGTGTGTGCCCCAGCCCAGCTGAGTGCCGAGTAAACAAACCAACCAAAGCCAAACAGCGACAAACACAAACACCAACATACTGCCGCGCACACCAAACGCTCCGTCCCAATTATTAGCGTTCCCCAAATCCCCCAGAATGTGCGAATTATAAAATATGTTGCCCTTGAACGTCACAAGTATCATCGGTCGGTCGGGGGGTAGACCAGAGAACGCTACTTTTTAGCGACTTTTATGCCCGATGGTGGTGGATGGAAGGGCATGTTGGGGATGTGACTCTGCCTATAACAGCCATGTAGGCTTTAGATTGTTAGACTCATCAAAAAATATCATCACACTTCTGCACGCTTAGTATTTAACTTAGAAGAGGTTACTAACATTTAGTAGAATTTCAAACTCACCCGCAACACCCGTATACCTGATAGCACTCTAACATAATTACCTCTCGATCGGTCCCAGGAGGTCGCGACCAGGAACTCAAGGCATCGCCCCAAAACTTTACTCTGACGTGCGACAACGACCCGACGCAAATTATTCGACAGCGTTCCCAGCGCGTTTTCCCGCTTTTCACGCGCGTATTTTCCGCCGGCCGCCCTCTTGGAGGCCCGCCAAAGTGTCTGTGAAATCCATTAAGTTTTGTTTTCTTCTTTTTATGAACAACATTGACTTTGTCAGCCCACTTGGGCCCACTCCCCGTAATCTGCCGCACTTTTCAATCGTCAAGCGTCGGGGCAAGTATCTTATTTTCTTTATTTATTTTCAAGCCCCCACTTTACTCCTTGGCAGCCTCTTCCGGTCAGGTTGGGGGAGGATGCTTAAAAATGTCAAATTTATTGACTCACTTTTGTAGTCGCTGTCTCGTCCTTGTGTTATTCGGGCAGTGCCTCTTTTTAAGTTCAGTAATCCTGACCATCTGAAGAAGGAAGTACAGGACCATGCTTGTGGGTCTCCACCACATTCGTGTTGGGTTAATTATCATGGCCTTTCAGAGGAGGTTTAATGACAACACGTTAGCACTATATGTATTTAGTTTTCTTCTGCCCCACATAAGCCCAATCCTAAGCTATAGTGCTGCAGCTACCTGACCCTAGGGGGAGGGCTCCTCCTTTCTTCCTCTGCATCTCTGTATTCCGCGGCTGAGGTTAAGGTCGGGTCGATTTAGAGTACATAGACTCCCGATTGCCCTCGTCCTTGTGCCCTCTCCCGCTCTCTGCGATTAGCGATTACCCTTTGTATGCAAGTGGTTGTCCTGCTCCTTTATCCTCTTCGCGCGGCACGTGCCTTACCAGCTCCATCTGCCGCTGACTGACATTCATTGGCTTTTGTCCAGATATTTGTACTTGCCACGACTCCTTCGCCTCCTCATCCTTCGTCCTCTGCGGCTGGTCCATAAAAATCTGTCTTTGAGTCCCTTTCGCGCCGGCGTCTGCGAAAGCCTTCGCTTCCACCAGAAATCGTGACTGCCTCTGGCCTACTTTTTCAGGATTCGCAAATTCTAGGGCATTCTTTGCATATTATCCCGCTGTTTGTTGTCTCACTGGCTTCCCCCCTTGCAGTCCATCATTTCACCCTCACCGACCCTTTTTGCGATTACAACTGATGTGTTTATGAAGCCGGTTCGGGGCTCATTACTTTGCGCAAATTCTCATTCCAAACTATTACCTTGTTGACTTGTTTATGGGCGGGTTTCAAAGGTTCTCTCATTTAAGCAGCTGAAAAAACAGCATACCGCATAGCAAAATAAGAAAAAATAAGTATACGCAGTGTATACTGTCTCAAAACAAAGTGGGGATAAATAGGACTTTTGAAACCTTGGTCGAACTAAAGTTTGCCCCAGTAGGGAGTAGTTGCTAGTGAAGATGGATCATACGGGCTGCTGTACAAAGGTTTCGTTTATTTTTTGGTGGAGGAGCAACTTGCAGTCGGCTGGCGGCGGAGCAGTTTTCCTGCAGCTGTCGACAGCTGCCCACCTTTTCACAAGAAAAGCACCCGCACTGAATGGGAGCTGCCGTGAAAAAGCGTCGGGAAAACTTTATCGTTGGCCGTTTTCGCTTATCTGTCTCAGCTACTTTGAGTCGCGTTTCTGCCAAGTTTTAGCCACAATCCCTCTTCCGGAAGCAGCCCACGGATGCGCGATAAAGGGTGTGCGCCAGAGTCCTCCTTGTCGGCAGCACCCAGGGCGAAAATTATTGTCTGAGGTTGTGTCGCTGCCCTGCCATCGCATAAATTTGGCCGTCCCACATGTGTTCTCGCCGCTACTCGGCTTCTCCATGTGGTAACCGCGTATCCTGTGACCGCTCTTTTTGCACTTTCAGCCATTGTTTTTCTTCGTCCTTTGTTTGGTGGCCCTTTTCTTTCTTCCGTGCCGTGACTATTTTTAGCAAAGCACTTTTATTTCGGTTGGCACTTTTCCTTGAGCATTGTTCCTGTGGCGGAAAAGTCGAGCCAGGACGAATTGTTTACAAATACAAATTCCCAATTAAATGCTTCTGGCCTTGCTGGCTCGCGTGGCCGCTGCCGTATCGATTATATAATAATAAACTTGCAGAGCCACGTGGCGCCGAGACTCGCCGCGTAATTACACCTTCATACGGACAGGAGTCGTTAGAGGTCGGCTGGCAAGTTCGAATCATTTTAATAACAGATTACGCATACGCCGCGTGTGACTCTCGTCAGCCCACAGATGGTCTAGTTTAAAATGAGTAAGCAGAAGATTCTTGCTAAAGGAAGCCCCTTGCCAAACCTCTATAGAGATTGTATGGACCACTTTACAATCTTTTGAAATGGCCCGAAAAATAACAGGTTTTAATTTAGCTAAGAGCTCGCCAAATCTTAGACACTCCGCACACACACACACTCTGGGACTCAATTACTTGGCCCGACTTTGGAGGACTGCGAGCAGGACCCGCCTCCACAGGGTCCTTTTGGGAGCCCAGCTGCCAGTTAGCTGCTCCCAGGACCCAGCCGGCGACCGAGCAGCGACGACATAATTAAATTATTCCGCAACAATTGTCGCTGGAACAAGAGTCGCTCATTGAGTTAATTTGCGACAAGTCGAGGCGTCGGTGCTGAAGTTTTCACTTCTCTGGCCGCTGCTCTGGCTCTGGCCTTTAACTGTCCTTCGACAGCTGCCATTTGGTGGTTTGGTGGCGGCGTCTGGAGTTTTCGCGGAAAGGATTAATTAGGATTTAAAGTGTGTCGAGTGGTCGGACAAAGCCCCGGCGCAGAAACAAACTGGATGCGGCCGGGCTCTAGATTCTGCTGCGGTCGGCGTAATCGCGGGCACAAGTAAGTCAACCAGTTGGCCGGCAACTTCTCACTTGTGCAGTGCGCGTTTTTAATTAACATAATTCGATTTAACTCGAATCGAGAATTAGCCGCGCGCTGCCGCCCTTGCCTCCCGCCTGCGCTTAAATAAATTCAACATAAATAACCATTTATTACGCAGGCATTAAGCCTTCCTCGCCGTTTCTGACTGTCGGCATCGCCCAGATATACCCAGATATGGAGCAGCACTAACTGGCTTGCAAGTCGGTTTCTGATAGCGATTTCGGGCTAACCTCTATGCATGTCGGAGTGAAATTGATTTCAGGTGTGATTCGCTGAACCGCTCGTCAGTATTTTCTGGCAACAATGAACAAGCTAGGCTGTCAAGTCTCTGCCAGCTGCCCTTTCCCAGGAAGCGTATCGATTCCATCGATGTTGTCCCGAATGCGTCACTAATCCAATGAAATCACTTTCGTTTTGCTGGCATTAAAGTTTAAAGCCGTCCGCCAGTCCGGGCAACCCTTTTCGTCCTGCTCCGCCCCTTCCGCAGAGTGCCCGAGGACACTATAAACTGCCAGTGATATTAGTTAATGCCCTTCCCTGCGGTCGTCCGTGCGGAATTGTTATTATTTAAATGGGCTATTCATTCCGGGCCCGTTCAGGGCCGACTTTGCAGGGTATGGCCGGGTCTATTGGTGCTTGGCCTTCGCCACCAGCCGATTTTACAATCTTTGGAAACGGGCTCCCAATCTCGTCCCGCTCATGTGCTGGCGGTCCAAGGACGTGGCAACCACCCGAGTAATGGGAGTAATGAGAGCGTTTTGGTCGGAAGCGCCGAGCCATTTGTTTGGACAACAAACTGGGCGGAAAAACTTTTGCCAGAATGCAGGGGACCACAGCACAAAAACACGCAGACAAACACAAAGCGGGGCGGGGATTTGAACTAGAAATGCTGAAAATTGTGAAATGTAAGCAAATTGCGAGGCCCTGGGACGGGCAGATAATGTCCGCGGGGAGGGGCAGCCGCACGCAGGAATACATTTGCGAAAGCGTGCTCACACATTCGCAGCATTTTCCGGCTTTTTGGCCGCTCTTTTTTGTGGTGGCGCAACAGTGAGCGCCGTAAGTACGCGCCTCCTAAGTAAATGCACACGAATGTATGAATATTTCATTTGGCAAATGTAGCTAAATACATAAGCCTGCCGCAGGACACGTCTCTCATCTTCATTTCGCCATCAAATCCGCAAAGGACATGTGTAAAGTGTGCGTGGGTGGGCGCCCACGAGTGCCTCTCTGTCGACACAGCTGTGGTCCTGCAATTGAAGACGAGCATCCTCGCGTTATTTCTGAGGGCTGCCGTAAACGATCCTTGCTATTTATGCTAGAAATCTATGCCACATTAGTTCGTTGGCTCTGGCAGACGTCGAGGCTGTTGACGCTCGTTGTTCCACAAGGGTCGTGTTCAGATGTCGGCTCCTGCCTCCTTGTTGCGCTTTTCCGCCTTTGTTTGGGCCTGGTGCTCGGCTTTATGTGCCTTTTTGTTCTTCAGTGAAGGGGACTTGAGCCTGCTAGCGAGTGAACAGGAAGCTTGGCAGACAACCTGGTGGGGTCTGCCGGCTTAAAGGGTCCGGTGGAGTGGTGGCATCAGGAAGCCACTAGCAGAAGTATGTTGGGCCCTGGCGTGGGTGGGAGCTTTTGAATATTCGTAATACTGCTGCGGGAGTACGAAAATCAAGGGAAACAAACATGGAGTTTGCCGGAGACATGGCTCGAAAAACATGTAGCACTGCTCCGTAATTATCCTGCCGATGGCTTGTCGACAAGCACATGTTGGTCCTTAGCTCGCTAGTGTCCTTGTGCGTACGCCTGTTCGGCCTGCAGGCTGCAGTAGCTACAGCATGCGTGGGCGTATCATTGCCGACACCTGAGCCAGACGCCGCACTAACGGCTTTAAACTTTCAGATAAGCTAATTATCAACCGTAATTGAGTTGGCTTGATCTTAATGGCCATTTCTATATTGTTTCGAGGCTCTGTGGTGCGCAGCGTCATTAATGGGCTATCGGCCCCAGCCTCGCTAGGCCCTCGCAGCACCCATAGCATGGAAATGAAGTGACAATGCCACTGGGCCTTAGCGGTACCCGGTAGACTCTCAAATCCTTCGCCCAGCACACGTCGCGTATAAGCAATTAGTGGAAATCCAGCGCCGCTCACGTAGCGGAGTGGAACACTACTTCTACGTGTTTAATTACACTTTTTATAGACAGGGACGCCTGGCAAACGTCGCCAGGAGGTGACTCGAAGCCCGAAAAGGCTGAGCGGACGCACATGCAATAAAAATGGAAAACACTTACTTTCGGGCCTCGGCCAAAGTGCCCGAAAGTGTGCTTCAAGTATTTTCGGGAGTCTTGAAGAACTGGATAACCGGACACGTTCCAGGTGGGAGGGGGAGAATCGTAAAGGCGGATGAAATATTGCTTTTGCTTGGGCACACAGCCCCCACCCACGCACCCACCCACTCGCACGCAAATACACCCACCGGCACATGGATACAGAAGCAAACATAAGCAACAATAAACGTGTGCATAAATTTCGTGTCGAGTTGCGATGTGCACGCAATGGGGGGGGGCAGGGGGGCTAAAAAAAGGAATGGCGTCAGCCACCATTTGAATTTGAATAGCACGCACACACGCACACGTCTGGCACTGGCATACAGTGGGGCCTGGTCACTGGAATCCAAAGTCCATTAGGTCAGATTGTTTGCAGAAGAGAATTTCCTGGCATACTTATCGGCGTCTGAAGCGCTGATATTCTGCACTCGAAGAGTCTCCTTAGGCAGGGCCGACTGTGCCCAAACAATAGTTGGATATTCCGTTTACGTGCTGTCCCTGTTGTTTGCTTTTCCATTTTACTTTGCGCTTGTTATCGTCACTTCTGGATTCAATCAATCTTCTTCTGCGGCAGCGACTTCGGCACGAACTTCCAGCTGAGTGCCGCTCTTGGGCGGGTGGTCGCCAGTAGGCACCTCCGTCAAAGGCTGCCACTTGCCGCAGGTCGCGCGTACACTCCGCGGCGAGTGCGTAATGTGTTGATATTTGATACACATCTTCGACAGTTCAAAGGCGGCCATCCGGTTACTAATCTATTAGCCTCTAATATGTAGATTGGCTGTTCAAGGCGCGATCCTCAATGGCGGCTGCAAATATTTGGGATTGCCTTCTCGCCCTACCTACTTGTTGTACTTCAAACATTGAAATGTTCCCTCCGCCCCAGAACTCCATATTATGCCTCACTTCGACGTACCGTCTTTCCTAGAAGGACTTTGTTCGCAGTGTGGAAAGTCCCTGGTGCCAAGGCCCCTCTTCTGAGCTGGCTGGCAATCAATCTATGCCTCCCCTCGACACTACACACCCCTCTTACAGCGGAGGGGCGTAAATCATAAAAATTGCACACTCCCCGAGGATATATGCGAGCTGATTTTTCAAAGCGCTAGTTTCTACAGAAAACTCAGCGCCGAAATATAGAAAAACTAAGCCACTCAAAATGACAAATGGCGGGAATTTAAATATTCACTGATTTCCTCCCACTAGCCTTTGTGGAAGAAATCAATTGTGAAACTCTTGAAATGCTCCTTTGAAGTTGGTTGGCCCGAAATGCGAATGAATAATATTTTTAGAGAAAAACTAACCTAAACTGCTAGAGATCGAGAAGGGCTGGTCAGGAGCTTACGCCAGAACCCATCCAGCGGCAGCATTCAATTCCGATTCGATTGAAGCCCCGGGAAATGCAAACATCGACTGTCAGACTGTTACATTGTCGGCTTCCGACGATAACATTTGCGAAATGCATCCCGAGAACAAACGCCCGGAGCGGCTGCTACACTATACTGGCAGGGGCTGGCAGGAGGAACTGGCACTGCCGCAAGCCCTGCGCTGCGAAATGAAATCAATTTATGCCGCAATCAATGCAAAAGTTGGGTGTACGAGCCCACCCAACATCCAACTGATTTGCGACACGTCGGGCATTTTAATTGAGTTTTCTTATCGGAATGCGCATAGAATTCTCAATACGGTGCAGTGGAAATAAAAACAGACAGAAATCGGACGATAAATATGCAAAACGCGAACGTTTCATATTTTTCAAGTGCCGAGAGACGGGGATCCTGCTGCCTCCGTGGACAGGAGTCCCACACCATTCTGGCCAATGTGACAGCGGAGTGACAGGACTTGGCATCTGATTGATATGCAGATGGTGCGTATACGTGCTCGCATCTCCCACAGCTTCCTCCTCACGGGGAAAACGGAAGGCGGCTGCCGGGGAACAGAACTAACATAAACGCTTGACATGACAGCGGTTATAAGATAGTGAGACGGATGTGGCAGGAACACGGCATAGTTTGCTTTTCAACCACCATGAGGCACATCCGCCGCCGCTCACCGGCTGGCCGAGATTCGTTCATGCAAAAATACTTAATGATCCGCCGCCCTCGGCGCTCAGCATTAATATTAATTGGGAAAGTCACGCGTTGATCTGTTGAATGCTAGCCGAGCAATTAGCGGCCACTTAGCAAGCCATCCGCCGCAGTTTTCGCACCTCGTATGATCACCAATAAAATAACATGCTCAGCGTGCACAGCTCCACATTGCATAATAAAGAGTAAAGTGGTCGAGTAAGATATTATCATTGTTGTCAGTTCTATAATGTGCCATTCCTTTACCGAGGAGTGAGCATAGTTCTTGCCAACTGGATGGCTTTAAGCTTTACTCTTTGAAGTCCTGAAGTCTAACAGACACACACTCCTAACTCAGTTCGTGACTGCCACCGAGTATCATTAATCTCAAATTTTTCTGAATCCGATTCTTTGCCCACATACGTATGTGCCAGTTTCCAACTAACATGGTAGATTGTCACTGCTATTGTTGCACCTCTGACGGAGCAGGAGACTGCACTTGAAATATCGTCTCTTTTTATTTGGCCGACACTTGGCCATTTGTTGGCAAACTTTGTCGACGCTTCTGGGCACAAATTGCCGTGATGTTTTGGCAATTCGTCAAGCAAATTGTGCCACTTCCCCGTATCTGACAGAAGTTCGCTACCGGAGGGTGGGCGAGGGGGCATTAACACATCAGTGTTAAAATTTAACGACCTGTTCTGCCGCGCTCTTCGCAAAAGGGCAAGCTGGGTCGTAAATGCTCAGAAGGTATGGCTGCCGGAAGTTGTAAAATATCCGAAGTGCGAGTGGAACCAGTAGGAGTGTTATCAGAAGCAGGAATCGAACTTATCCCCAGTCCGGCTTCTTTCGGCCTTGTAGAATTATTCGCAGGGCATCAAAATTTTATCGGCTTTCGGTTTCTGGTTCGAATAAAACGAATGTGCTGCCTCCGCCCAACTGAGCTGAACTTTCCTGGGCTCACGTACACTCACATCATCATCGTCTTGGATTGTCCGCAACGCTGCTGAAGACAATCATCCTGCAAGACGCCACTCCCTTACCAACTCGTGTCGGTGCTGTAATATTTATCCAAGTTGCAACCGAATTGCAGGTCCTTCAGTTTGGCAGCCACCTGCAGGCAACGTGCCGCAGTTGTCAATGCGACAAATATTGACTTCACAGACGCCCCGGAGGCAGCTGCGTCCGTCTATTCCTAGACGCAGTAGCACTCCCTGTAACTTTGTGTTTTTGCTACAAAAGCTCGGGCCCTCTTTGCTGACCACTGCACATCCCATAGCTGCATTGGTCTGTCCCAACATGGAATATAAATTGGCCGAAAAGCCAGTCCAAACAGTACTCCGAGTGCCATAAGTTAGTCCTGCATAATCCTGGCTCTGAGTATTGCTGAAATATTCATGGCAACTGGAAGTAACAAGATGCCAGCTCACGAGCTGCAGGCTGCATTCTGAAAGCCATGCGTCTCCTGGGCCTGCCGAGAGGTGGGGGAACGGGAAGTAACCGCAAAATATCCATCAACATCAACAAGTACGACTGTAGTAGTACCGGAGCCTTGTTTTCCTTTTATTAAATTCCCGGCCCACCAGCTCACCAGCCCATCCAGGCACATGCAAAGCAGGACGAATCCGGGCCCTGAACAAATGAAACTATACTCTCCTACGCCCCGAGCTGCGGGCCGGCTTTGTAGCTTTCCTCCGTTTAATGGAACCGTGCCTGGCTTACACGGATGTGGCTTATACCTCCTGTGCCGTAACCAGCAGCTGGCGTTGCTACGCTGGACCCGGCCCTGTTGTTTTGTTTCCGGATTGCCGTTGTAAAACTTTTGCGCCAACTGTGCGACACAGCTACAAGGAGGGAGAAAGTTTTTACAACTTGAACATTGGGTTGGTAACGGATAGGCGGAAAGGATGGGAGTTGGAAATCATGAAGCCACGGGCAGGACGTTTCATAAATTCAGGACCTTCAGTCCTTATTGAATGTTGGTTGCCTGAATATCGAAAGTAAAGCCGTTTCATCAAAGACGTGCACGCTTCTCTCAGCTTTCTGCGGCGGGAGTGCTGGAGAGGACACCCAGGGGATTGCAATTAAATTAGCTGGACAACTGCGGCCGGACAGGAGTCGGGACCAATTAGCCCGAATAAAGTGCGAATAATTCAATTTGCTAGAGTTCTGTCTTAAAGCCGGTTGGTCCTTTCCACAGCGCCAGTGAGTCGGCTGCTAATGTGAATTTATTTTGATTTGGCTTTTAAAACTTTTCCGTTGAAACATTGCCGCCCGGGGCGATCTCCTGCAGTTCAACGTGAACTATTCTTTTGATGAACGGCCAGAGGGAGCATGGGGAGGTTTCCGGAACGAGGTCTGTCCGCCAGCAGCATGCAACAGGAAATTCGCAAAACTTTTCACTCGACGAAGTTTCGGGCCTGGAATGTTTACGCTTCGAATTTCAGTTCTGGCTATTTAAACGTTTATTAAAGTATGTTTTCGCCGAAAACTCAGACTCTTATCCAAGCCTGTGGAGGCGGGTGTGCATAATTACTGGCTCCTGGAACAATAGGCACAACCCTTGAGGGATCCATGGAGGCCGATTAGTACCTCCCGCCACGATTGTCATGCCCTTCGGACATTAAATTCTAATAATTGTAATGCAGTAATGGTAGCAACCACTAACACCGACCTTCAATTATGGTCGCCAAGTTGGCAGCATGCTCCCGAGGGGCACCGAGTTGACCCAGTTAGATGCCTGCGCCTCGATAAGACGCCCAGAAAAACACCCGCGCTGCCGAAACACACATAAAAAGGCGATAATAACAGCGGGCCATGAAAACTCAAACGAGAAAGCAGGTCCACTTGCCTTGATTAAAGTCATAAAATAGATCTGCTCCTACATTGAAATCGTATGAAAATTACTATACATACGATACGTATACGCAATGTTCCAGGCAACCGCTTCGTAGCATACTTTTTGGGTGCAAACTCGTTTTTATAAACTATGTTGGCTCCAAGGAGCTTCCGGGGATCACCCCTTTGGGCGCCCAACTCTCAGGGGGCTCGAGGGACTGACAAACGTGCCAGGGTAGCATGATAAATGGCGGCAGGACACACGGAAGGGGGCAGGACACGAGCGCCAAACAAACACAGCGACAGTGGACTGACAGCGGAGTATAAATTTAGTGGACCCACTGCGGAGGTCCTGCGGGATCCTTGGGTAGTCGCAGGACAGCGAGGCACTGACGCCTGGACTTCTGGGCTGCAAATTCGGAACAAGCATAAATTCCAAATGCCAATTGGTTTTGTCCAAGACGGAACTGCCCCTCAATCGCTTACAGAGGCAGATGGCCGGCCAATAACTGTGGGGTCTGGTGTGCGGCACTTGTTTGCTTTTCATCTCGGCGGAATTATGTTAATTACTCTGCAATTAACTGGCCAGCGGCTGCCACAGGTCCGTGTTTGCGAATTGTCTCAATTCAATGAGACTGCATTATTTCCGAAGTTGGCTACAAGAAATTAGCACCCGAACCTGGGTCGGTGTTCGTCCTTCCTTCTCGCTTTCCCCCAGCTCTGCTAATGGCGGACATTCGGAGTAATCTTTGCCATTTATTCCGCTATTAATCTTAATCAAGTTTAATGTTGACTAAACTCCTTCGCCCCAAGCTGTTGCTGGCAAATTTTATGGCATTGTTTGGGCGGTTTCCTCGGCAAATATTTGACTCTTTGGGGCTTTGCAGGTTGAGCCATATTGGTAATTAATTTGGTGTACTACTCTGAATAGTTCAAAGGTCTTGATTCTTCCAGCTGTCCCAGTACTGGTAATACCTGGCTTGGTAGTGGGCAGTGTCCTCTACTTGTTTCTCCAAGAAAGGAACTCGTGTTCCCGCCTAATGAATTAGCTTTGACCTCCAACCAGATCGGCCGCCGAGGCATGCTGTTGAATGTCCAATTACTGTTAACATGCATAAATCAGGGCTGTCAATTATATTTGGTCCGTCCAGCAGCTCCATCCATTACCGGAAAACTAGGACGCTCGTGCATGTGCCATTAATGTGTTTTTCTGTGGCAGCTGCGACACTCGAACTAACGTTTAATTAATTAATGCGCTTGTTATTCTTTTACGTGCGGCACGAGCAGGTTTTTGTAAAGCATTTATGGGATACATGTCCTCGCAGCTGTAGCCCTCCTCTACCCAAGAAGTTGGCACGTTTCGCTTCTGCCCGGGAATATGCTTCTCCGCCGGCTTTCTTTTTAGCTGGCAGGTCATGGGACTCTCGAACTGAGCAGCTGGAAAAAATAATACATTTAAAGGAGAGATGTGTGCTTCTTTTTTCTTCATTCGAGTTACATCAGGCGAACGACTTTAATTGCGTTTCCTTGCATTATTCCTGCATGGGACTTCCAATAAAAATAATATGATACTTCACATACGACTATCCATGAGCCAAGCGATAGCCTCTAAGTGAGGACGCATTTATTGAACTCCGCGGCAAGGCCCCAATCGAAATCCTATTAAAAGGCCCCCGCTTCCGGTCTAATGACAGCCATTTAAATAGTCCAGCCAAGCGCCAGGAAGTAATAAAAAGTTTCATTAAAAAGGCGCTCGCAGCTTATGCCAAGCAGCTTATCTGCCGGATGAAGCGATTCAGGCTGCCAAAGTATCGTATATGGGGGACCTCATCGATGAGCGAGTAATCGGTTTAATAAACTTTGTCGGCCTGTGTGTGCTCCGTCCGCTGAAAGAGCAATTTACATTTACAACGAGAACATTATAAACATTTTAGCGACGATTCGCAGTCATTATTGGTACGAAAATAGCTGCTAAAGCCCGGCCCGGCTCGGCCAAATGACAAATCGATAAGTGGAGCTGAACAGCCAGAGCCCACAAGGCGGCCATGGCGGCGGCGGAAAGTAAGTCTCGCAATCAACAACTTAATATTCCCGGCCGCAGGAGCCGTACAAAGAAGCTTTTCAAACAAACTGCAGCGAATAAGCCTTCTGCACACTGACGGCGAGAGGCTTCCGGATATGGGCACTGAAAGAAATGCATTTTCCGGATGTTGCAGGATGCAGGAGTGCTACTGGATTCCTACACTACTTTTGAGCAGCGTGTAGGACAACAATCCGAGTGCTTAATTACTGAGCCACTGCAGACGACTGCCACCTACGAGCTGCGAAAATCTTCACGAAGCCAGCATCAAAGTTTCGGCAGCGTTTAGTGGCTGTGGCTCAGGTGGAGGGCACTTGAGACTCCCAGCTAGGCCTTCCGCGGAGTGTCTTGGAAGGGCGGGCCACGAGAGCCCTGCCAGCTGCACAAAATTAAACATTTACAAGCTTCTCGTAGTAATGCGCACAGCCGCGAAATCACAGGAACGTACTAGTCACATTTTGCAAAATAGGGAGCGCGAAAAGACTTTAATTAGTTTCTAGAGCTGCTACGGTTCTGGCTGCGTCCTGTTTTTGTCCTTTTCACGTTTGACGACCACAGTTGTTGCGGTTCCCAGGCACGAACACCCGCTAATGGCCTTTCAATGTCCACCGCGGAGTTGAGTCACCGCGCATTAATGGAGTGACTAAGTTGGACTCTCTCAACGCAAGCTCGAAATTGTGATTTTCTCGACAGAAGCGACTAATAAGTGGGAGGGACTTTTAATTTAAGTGCTGCCAGCCATACTGTGATTTCCAAGGCCCTCAACCATGCACTTCTCAGTGATTTTCTGCCAAACGAAATTAATTGTGTTTTGGCTTGCCCGAGCCAGTGGCCACAAACAATGGCCTTCCGCAGGAGGGGCTCAGTCAGCTGCGAAAGTGCAGGATAATCGGCAGGACTACCAGCCGGGTCAGGTTCCTTAATTGGCCTTTGATGCTCACAAATCGGCTGCGATTTAATTTTACCTTCTAGTGCGTTCTGTGATTCGAAAAGGATTGGATGGGACTGGCTTGGGTTGGATTCTGATGTCATTGCAGCTCAGCCGACATGACAGCGGCATTTTGTCAGTCGGAAAAATCAAAGGCCCTGCTCGACTGTTTCTGCTGAGTCAGTGAGTGGCTTAGGGACTTGAATTATTTGCAGAAACCTCGGCAAATAAGGAGCAGGCGGGCTTAAAGGACACAAACGAACACACAACGGCGAAAAAAGCGTCTTTCCGAATAATTCGCTTCATGCGAAAAATGACAACCGTCGGCAGGGCTTGATTTGCTTTCTGAAGCGTTCTCCGGAATGTCATGAGTTGCCCGGAGCTTCGGGCCGATAGCGGCGCGGGTGTGGGCTGAATAGTAATGAGTCGGAGCTGAATTGACATCCAACATTTCTTGTGTGACTGTGGGACGGCAATTAATGTTCTTTATGTCCTGTCATATTTCCAGTGTTCTGCCAGACGTCTCTTTGCCTCGCATCGCTCGAGCTGGGCTGTCGCTTCGCCCTGGACGTTGACATTGTCTGAGGGCGAGCGACAGCAGTTTCTTGCCCTTCTTTGGAAGCCATCTCCACAGCCCATCCCCACGGTTAGCTCCCGAATCGAATCCAGGCCGAACTTCCAGCCCCCGAAACTCTTAGCTGCACCATAAAGCAATTTATTATTCAAAATTTGTTTGCCGAAAAGTTTTAATTGCAAAGTTTCGCCGCAAATTAGATCCACCGCGAAAACTAGAGCCCAAGTGGGTATCCTCTGGGTCCTGTGCCTGGGAGCTAATTAAAGTGGGAAAATACCCCAATGACAGGCAGTTCCAGGGCGAGACAACAAGTGCGCTTAATCAATCAGTGCAATCAAGCATAAATTGTCTCGAAACAAAGCCCGGGATAAATATTGTGAAGCCATTAGATGCCGGTCTGGCCTGTGAGTGGGGGAGCGGAAGTGGATGAGGCGACTGCAGCCGCAGGAGGCAGTGGCATAGGCGGAGGCAGAGGAGCCTCACAAGCCGAAGCCAACGCCACTTAAGCTTGTGCAAACACATCTGCCTGCCGGCTTCGGTAGTGGGTCGTCCCATCCCCAGCACCACTCGCCATCGGCACTCCATGTGACAGACAACCTATCCAGAAACCCATCGAGAAGCAGAGAACCGAGGCATCTCGGTCGCCCTCGCTCGCCGCCCGTCGCCCGGCGCCCCACCCGGAGTGTGTGTTATCAAATTATGCAGGAACGTTATTATTGCGGCTTGTTTCGTAGAATATTTCGTGTGTTTTCGATGGCGAAATTGAATAACAAACACGCCGCACGAGCCACCCGCCAGGGGCGCCAGACAAAGTGGTATTAAATTGCCACTTGAAGCCCGAACCTCTGCCCATGGACCTGCCCGAGTGGGAGTAAGCGGTTGACACATGAGAGCAATGAAATCAATTTCGCTTCAGTTCCCCACATGAAACGCCGGAAATCATATTCAAATTGTTCAAGTTGGTCGCTGGAGGCTTTGATCCGAAGAATGCTCTCCAGACTCTTTCTTGGAGCCATTATTAAAACCTAATGACAGTTGCTATCCACTTTCCAGCGCACACACTAAATAATTAAAAGAATTAAGGACCCATTCTGTCAAAAAAAAAATCCCATTTATCGTTGTGGAAGATGCCCTGAAGTACCCCGCGCAAGGCAGCCGTTTATCGCGCTTCCCTTGTCTTGCCAAGTTAGCCGCAAATTCTCCGGCAGGACACAGAACAAGAGCCAGGCAGGACGCAGGACACAGAATGCAACTGTGAAAGCCGTCGCTTTCAGTTTGCAGCTCTGGGAACCACTCTCGGGCTGAGTCGCTGAGTCGCCGCCGCATTATGCTGTCAGCAAGCACTATTTCAGTCAACATTGTTGACATTTATCCGCCCTGTTGGCCTTGTTCGGATGGGGCGGGAGGGGAGGAGCACCGGCTGCAGCAGTCAAGAGGTCCTGTGAGAACGGCTTACCCTCTGAGCGCCCGGAATCCCAGGCAGCGCACCCGAGCAGAGGAACAGAATGCCGAGAGTTATTGGTAAATTGGTTATTGTGCTGCATTAATGGGCGGATGCCTCAGGCTGTGGCTTGGCCTGCTCCTGGACCTCACGACCCTCTCAAGGCGTCCTTGTCGAGTCTTTTAATTAAAGGAGAAGCGGCCTGGAGCGCCCTTGTTTACTCTGTGCCCAACAGAGCGCCAAAGAAAGTTTTTCGATTGTCCTGCCATGAGTGGATTAGGCCAAGACTTTGCCTAGAATCTCTTTGCATATTTAGTTCCCCTGTTTGTTTGTATGCCAATCAATAAAGCACTAAGTTCACAAATTATTTCAAATAAATATTGACTTACATTGCTAAAGCGGAAGTCGATGGATAGCCTCTTGCAAAATATTTGCCTTCGAGGGATGACACATGCTCTCCAATCAGTCCGAACGCAAACAGGCTCCTGGGCCCTCGGCTGCAGCTTACCCTCTATAAATAAAAATTTGGGCGTTTTCGGTTGGAGGACCCTGGCGAGTGGCAGTGTTTTCCAATTTGCATGCCGGACTCGAGTGCGGCATAGGATTGTAGACTGAAAGGGATCAATCGAGCCTCCCTGTCATGTATTCCAGCTTAGGCGGCAGTGGCAGGCTTTACTTGGAATTCATTGGGAGACAAGTGCTGCTATTCCACACATTGTTCCATGTCTTCAAGAGACTGCTTCACACACCCCCCAGAATCCCCCATTTGAGAGCCAAAAGGCCAAATTTCCTGGGAATAGCCCTCCGTTAAAAGCTTACAAAGTGCAACAGCCTTGTCCGTTGGCATGTAAGTGGGTTTCGGCTACGTGACTTCCCGGTGGTGCTCCTAAAGCGTAGCCACTAAGCGCGCCTGATGGAGCTTAGTCCAAAATGCAGCGTTGCAGTTGCAAATTGAAAACATGAGCACGAAGCTGAAGGTGCTGACACAATCAACTCGGCGGCAACTGCAAACTGCAAACAAGGCTACAAACTACAAACTGGCCGCTAAGTTGGCTCCCCGCCCTCCGCGGAAAACAAACCCCCCGGCAAACCGCAATTTCCATTGCACGCACGTCAGTAATGGGCACTTCCGCCAGCAAAACGGCAACATTGTGCCGGGTTGGAGCCCGTAATTTCGAAATTTAAAACGTGATGAGACAGAGCCAAAGTACTGTCTCACTGGAGTCCTGAATATCTTTCCAAGATGGAGGAATAGGAATTGAAAATTATTCAAGAGCCTTTTTAATATAATCAAGATTGGCAGGAAGTTATTTTATCAAAAATAGTCAATGGGTATTATTATTTTTCCGAGTGCATGTTCACCCCGATTGCCGTCTATTTATGGCCGCCATGGCGAAGGGGGATAATATGCATGTGCTGTGGGTGCCCCGCGTTCTAGTCCGGTGTTAACCGCAAGTCCGTTCAGTCATTTGCATGTCCCGACTCCGGCTAATGACGTGTGCTGCACCGCAACGCGTCCTTTACCCTACCCCCAGCCCGCCTGGGCACTGATGCCTCATGACTCGAAATGGAACCAGGAGCTGGGAGCACGGACACGCGTTTGCGGCGGCACTTTAATTAAAAATAACTACCGCCGCAGAGCAAACCACCTGCACGCGCTTTTAATCAAAGGAAATATGAGTAGAGCTCTCGCGGGGTAATGATTCTCTGCAGGCTATAGCCAGCATCACCGAGTTTTTCCAAAGATAGGTCGTGGTAATCTGGCAGTGTCTGGGAGTATTAGGTAACGATGCTCCACAATTAACCTTGTAATCTACAAAGTCTTCCCCGTCTCGGAAATGATATTTTAAAGTTCAATTGCACTTACCTTTCCGTTTAAATAAACTTCAGTGGCGCAAATAAGCTTTAAGGTCCAAAGTGCTGGTGTTGGCAACTTCATTTTCGATTCATGGATCCAAGCAAAGCGGCGGCCCTATAAAAGGAAAAATTTGTTAGCCAAAGAGCGCATTAAACTCTTAATCTTTAGTGCCGGCATTAAATCCCAGTAGCAGTGCGCTGGAGGGCCAAGAGCCGAGAACAAAGCAATTCTACACGCCATCCTGCCGCAAAGCAAACAGTCTGGGCGGAGGGAGTGCGAGGATTTATCGCCCAATTTAAAATTGCAAACGAGCGCGTGATAAGGACCTGGAACTTGTTCTGGCTTCGTGCGACACTCGCAGTACAAACAAGTGCATGGTGCATGCAAAGTCACACCTGGTCAAGGTGCTGCTCAACTCGGAGAGAACTGACAAGCTTGGCTTGCCAGCCAGTCTTGATGCTGCTTTATGGCAACATGGCACAGATTGGATTTGGTCTCCTCTGGCTGCCACGTGGCCAGCACCGCAACTGAGCTCTCCGGCAAGTGTCGAGAGACACTTCCTCGTAAATTTTCAGAAAGGGCAATCTTGTTTGACCTTCAACCGCTCACCCTTTCGGAGACTCTCTACCCAGAGTTAGCTACGATCTCCAAGTCCTGGCATTTGCATTCGCCAGTTGCAGTTACCTTTTGTCGAACTTTTCTTCCTCTAGTTCCCAGGGTCATAAATTGTGGTTCCATTTAACTACATTTGCGTTCTGCGAGTTTCAACGAGGTTTTCAAAGGTGTTCGCCGAGCCCCCTCGGCTGAGGGAGGGATTTCCGAATTTATAACCCAAAATAAACAAGAACTTGGGGATGGAATTACATTCTTCCGTTGCTGGGGCCGGAAAGATGCGACTAGTCCTAAAACCTTTAGGGCAATCGATAGAGGGACCTTTCACACTCAAGTTAATGGTCCGGATTGAGAGCTACTCTTCCGAAGGCCGCCAGTCATTAGCGTCTGGCGGCAAAGTTGCGTCTAAACTTTCCATTTGTTCCATTTAAGCCCGGCCCTAATCCCCGACAAGCACTAACTTTCTCCTTTGATTCCAGGTCCCCACAATCAAACGGAAAGATCAACGTTTAGCCGGGCAGTGGACGCACTTGAGGTCTTCGGCGGAAAATAAAGGAAGAGCAGGAGAGGCGCAGACGTGCATGAAGAGGCACCGGGCGACGAGCCTGGCCCCCGTTTCCCGCACCCCTTACCTGCCCCCCACCACTCGGGAGCAACAAGTTGGTTAGGAAAATCCCCGGATTCGGTAACTCCGCACTCGTAAGTGGGTGAGCGTACGTGACTTAATCAGAGAACGCGGCGGGAAGGCTCAACCCGACTAAGCGGCTATCTGGTATCTGGCTATCTCCTGGCTAACGAGCGGGACGATAAGGAGAGGAGGAGGAGGAGGTGTCGCCGGCCATTTTACCCGCAATGATTCTGTGCACGGCGCACTGAGCAGCAGCAACATGACAGATGTGTCAGCGCCAGCTGGCGGCGCCACTTCTCCGGTCGACATAACCGCCAGTCCGGGCTCCACCGCACTTTCCCCAGTCGCAACCACGTCGGCAGCTGCGTCCGCATCCGCATCCTCGTCCCAGGCCAAGCCGCTGACCAATGGCGCCAACAAGGCGGCCACAGCAGCAGCAGGAGCAGAGGAGGATGGCGCGTCCGCAAGTAATCAGGTCAAGCAGGAGCAGCGCAGACAGAGCAACAACAACCGACCTCCGGCGAGTGGCACCCCAGAAGCCAAGCAGGCGACACCTGCCGGCAATCCCGACCCGAGCGCCGGCACGTCATCGAAGTCTAGCATCCACACCCAGACAAGTCAGCAGGAGCGGGCTGGCAGGCCGACCTCTTCGGCTTCCCAGCATGACGTCGACGAGGTGGCCCGGCTCTTCGAGGAGAAGCCCGAGGCCTTCGAGAAGTGGTTGACGGAACGGGCTCCGCCGGAGGCCCTGGGCCGACTGCAGGAATTCATCGAGAGCCGGAAGCCGCTGAAGCGACCCTCGGTCACCTCCGATCTCTTCCAGCAGTGGATGGCAGCCTCGCCCACCGTGCAGCAGGTAGGTTGGAGCTACTAGTGACTGGAGTTTCTTGTCCATTTCTTATACCAACATGTCCAGACCTCAAACAGCCCACTGCAGAACCATAATTTGTTATGGGAACAGAGAGATAGGTATTTTGATTTCTTAATCTTTCCATCTCTCCCCAATCGGATGCCAAAACTGAAATTAAGTCGTTCTAGCTTGTGCCCCCCATCCTCAATAAGTTTGTGTGGTGCAGGACTGCTCTCCCCGTGCTATCCATTGTTCTTTCCAGCCACCCTTCTCGTCCGCATCCTCGCCAGACAATCGCTCGTCAAACAAGCCGGGCAGCCAGCGCAGAACTAAGTGCGAGTGCAAATGCAGTGCCAAGTGGCTCTGGTCGGGGGACTGGGCCATCCTCTCCCCCGTCCACACAAATATACTATATACTATAGTCCCTGGGCTCTATTTGCCCGTCGCCCCACCTCCCCACCCCGCCGTGTTTGTTTTCCCTTGTTTTGCGCTTTCTGTTGTACTTTTCGCATCGCTCCTCGCGCCCTGGATTTCCGCTTTTGTTTAACTTTGCCAAGCTTTCTCGCGAGCGAATTAACCAAATTGATATTTTCACAATTCGCCGCCGCCCACAGCCTAACCTGCCGCCGCGTGGGCTGTCTGCTAATGGGAAACACATATTTCAGCATTGTTGCCTTTCGTGGTGGCCCACGACTATATTTAATTCAACAGAAAATCGAAACACACATTTATTGACAGCGGACTGGCCGTGTTTAAGCCACTCTGGTTATTGTCTAATTCATTTAAAACTGTTCTTTCTTCTGTGTGGTAAACACACCGCACAAATCGAGCGTAGATTTACTTTTAATTGGCTAATTATTTAATTTACTTTTATTTAAGAAGAACTATATGGAGCAGCAGCTAAATGAGCTTCTAATAAGCTCAATGGGCCATAGCCACAAGCCAAAGACGAACTAACGTCTAACGTCTAAAGATGAACTAACTAGGCCGTTTTCAGAGCTGAGGCCAGAAAAGTCAAGTGTCCTGCTCAAATCGAAAGCTCAATAGACAAAAGCTGTGTCCTTTCAGCAATTGTCTGGCTTAGCGCATGCATTTTTCGCAGCAGGACCTACGGCCTTTGCCGATATTGCCAATTTATTTAAGTGCCAGTTACGCAATGCAACTGCATCGCAGGTCTCTGGGGATTGGCGGGCTTGCCCCAAAATGTATCTGTGCCTCAGCGCGAAGTATCCAGAGCTGCCTGCTCAGCCGGGCGCTGAAATTTACATGGAATGCAGGACGGAACGCCTTGCCCATTAAGAGTCATTTCGATTTCGTTTTCTGCTCTCGCTTTTCCTGGGAAAAATAAAAGGAGATAAAAAACAACATGAGTGCTCAGCATCCTCTGTTGACTTTATTGTTGTTCCAGGGGAAGCTCAACACCCGACTCCTCTTTCAGGAGCTGAAATTCACTTAACGCTCCGACTGGCTGGCTTTTCGTTTCCATTTTCCCTTATTTGGCTGGATTCTGTTAATGAATTTGCATTATGGCCCCGAATGCAAACACAATTTGTATTCCCTTTCATATTAATGTGCCTCGTGTTTTAAGGGCTTTTAAAATAAAACATGGCTGCGAGGAGCTTTTCTTTCTTCTGAAAATCTTGGCACTCGAGTGCTTCAATTGCACTCCACTGAGGAAAATCCAATAAAGCCCATAATGCCCGTGACGTAGGGAAGCTACGGAAAACGGTTCCAACGGCAATGACAGTAAATGCTTTTCACAAGTGGCCTACTTATTTTGAAACATATAGCAATTATCGATATTCCCGGGAAAGGCTGCACTCCCGACAGTAAATTGCTTTAATTTGTCAGTGAAATGAGAAGGAGTGGATGAGGTGGCCTGGATGAGGACTTGGCACGCAACCAGCTCCCGGCTTAGCCCCTGGCTCCCCGTTAATTGGCCTCTCGCACGCACAGGTCAGAAGTGGGTGTTTCGGCGCCGAAGGCCTTTTTGGGTATTCAATTACCGCGTGCCAGTCCGGCAGTCGGGGCCGGGGCAGGAGCCAGACCCAGAGCAGGAGAGCCGCCTAAGGCACAACTGCCAACTGCTGCTAATAGTCACCCTTTGAACCGGACCAAGGTAATTTCCAATGAAACCCCTCGCCGGGTTAAATGGCCAGAAATCGAAAACAGAAATAATGTAATACTGGCGGGCAGAGACAATGGCACTTGCTGCCCGATACACTGTGCTATATTTAATGAAAAGAGTATATTTATTTATAATATGCTATATTTAATGAAAAGAGTATATTTATTTATAATGAAACCAATTAGCTGACAAATGTTCACCTCATCTGTACCTAATTATTCCCGCGATTATAGCTCGCTATAGTGCCAGATATAGCAACATCGATGTTGGTCTAAGTATCTCAGTATAATTGAATACTCTTTTTCCAGTGTACCACTTTTATGTTCCGAAACCAACTAAGTCTTCCATTAACGTTTATTGCATGTGTCCTCGCCACTGCCGCCCCAGAAGTCGCCCAGGAGCCTCTCCAACTCGTCGGCATCTTCGATTCCCGAGAGTCGGCGGCATCTGATGGACCTGGACGAGGGCGAGCTGTTCATGGAACTGATTCGCGACGTGGCCAACGAGCTGGACATCGATGTGCTCTGCCACAAAATCCTGGTCAACGTCGGCCTGCTCACCCACGCGGACCGGGGCTCGCTCTTTCTGGCCAAGGGCGCGCCGAACAACAAGTATCTGGTGGCCAAGCTGTTCGATGTAACCCAAAAGACAGGTGAGTTGCGAAATGCAAAGCGGCCGTTGGCAGATGCGCCCCTTGCCCAGGTAATCCCCCTTTAATTAAGACGGACAATGCACAAAGCGAACTGCACCACAATGGCTGCAGGACACAAAAATAAATGAAAAATACGGATGGTGGATGGCGGACGGCGGCTGCTAAAAGGGCAACGTAAGCCAGCAAAGAGCTTGTTTCGGGCCGGGCTGGGGCAGGATAAATTGGCTCTGATTCTGTTCACAGGCAGGTAGAACATTGTTCAGGGCAATAAGATAGACGGAGAGTAATTCCATTCAGAATGATTCCATTCTCACTTTTTGGCTTTAGACCCAGACTTTCCGATCTAATAAGCTATTTCAGATTGGCGCTTACTGCTAAGCGCTTTCTAAAGTGCAGCGTCCGATCCTTCGGGCGCCTGGGAACTGGCTCTCATTAGCGGCCAAGCATATAATCCGTCCCGGCCTGACCGAAGGGAACGGCAAACGCATTAGCGAAATTAGACTTGTCCGGAAGCGGGCATTAAAAGTTTTCTGCTTCTCCGGGCCGGGACCGGGCCATAAAACTCTAAAGGTCGCTATCAAAAGGAAATAGATGGCGAGAGCAACGTGTGCCACAAAAAGCACACACGTTCTCAGCCGTTTTGTTCTGGCTCGTCCACAACAGGCAGCACTCAAACACCCAAAATATTCATACAGAAATACGTTACATTCGTAATGAATCAGTGGTGCAGACCCTTGAGCAGAAGCCTCCGCTTCCGCTACATAATTCAGCGGGGAAAATGCGAGAAAGATTAGAGCTGGGAAAGATTCACTCGGGGGAGCCCCCGAACTCGAGCCCAGGCCCCAGCCCCTACCAGATACAGATACTCAGATACAGATTCATGTGTGCGGTCTGCGGGGCACTGGCATTATTATTGGGGCGGGACCTGCGAACCGCTCATGCAAATTCAAATTTGACTCTTGCCCTCGGATTTCGGGGCTTGCCATTATTTATTTAAGTTATTTTCTTGGGCGTTGGACTCTTTTTCCAAGCTCTTTTTTTCAATATCTCTCGCATGGCAGAGTGAATATTTGGTCTATAAATTAAATATGTCCTTGGCTGCCTGGCGGGCCTTATCGGGCATTCTAATACAATTTTCGACGGACGACTTAAACTATTTGGTGGTAAAAATATGTTTGAAAAATAAACTTGAATTCTTACAATTTGGCGAAAATTCTAATAATATTCAACCTTCGATCCACGAAGGTACGCCACGAAGTTACTCCGATTAAGGTACTCCGCAGTAAAACCGTGGCCCATATGGGCCATTCCTTGAATTTCTGAAGGGAACTCCCCAGAAAATGAACAAAAAATCTGAAAATTATTTTGCCCCCGGATTTAGATGCAGATTGGTGGAGAATCGATCCACGAATCATTTAAGGTACTCCGCAGTAAAATCGGATACCTATTGGCAGAGATAGAGCCGTCGCCGTGGCCCATATGGGCCAT
Source organism: Drosophila monieri (assembly GCA_035047585.1). Lineage (NCBI taxonomy): Eukaryota > Metazoa > Arthropoda > Insecta > Diptera > Drosophilidae > Drosophila > Drosophila monieri. The sequence continues at coordinate 539,840 of JAWNPJ010000087.1, read as the reverse complement.
CCCTTGAATTTCTGAAGGGGACACCCCAGAAAATGAACAAAAAATCTGAAAATTATTTTGCCTCCGGATTTAGATGCAGATTGGCGGAGAATCGATCCACGAATCATTTAAGGTACTCCGCAGTACAATCGGATACCTATTGGCAGAGATAGAGCCGTCGCCGTGGCCCATATGGGCCATCCCTTGAATTTCTGAAGGGGACACCCCAGAAAATGAACAAAAAATCTGAAAATTATTTTGCCTCCGGATTTAGATGCAGATTGGCGGAGAATCGATCCACGAATCATTTAAGGTACTCCGCAGTACAATCGGATACCTATTGGCAGAGATAGAGCCGTCGCAGTGGCCCATATGGGCCATTCCTTGAATTTCTGAAGGGGACACCCCAGAAAATGAACAAAAAATCTGAAAATTATTTTGCCTCTGGATTTAGATGCAGATTGGCGGAGAATCGATCCACGAATCATTTAAGGTACTCCGCAGTAAAATCGGATACCTATTGGCAAAGATAGAGCCGTCGCCGTGGCCCATATGAGCCATTCCTTGAATTTCTGAAGGGGACACCCCAGAAAATGAACAAAAAATCTGAAAATTATTTTGCCTCCGGATTTAGATGCAGATTGGCGGAGAATCGATCCACGAATCATTTAAGGTACTCCGCAGTACAATCGGATACCTATTGGCAGAGATAGAGCCGTCGCCGTGGCCCATATGGGCCATCCCTTGAATTTCTGAAGGGGACACCCCAGAAAATGAACAAAAAATCTGAAAATTATTTTGCCTCCGGATTTAGATGCAGATTGGCGGAGAATCGATCCACGAATCATTTAAGGTACTCCGCAGTACAATCGGATACCTATTGGCAGAGATAGAGCCGTCGCAGTGGCCCATATGGGCCATTCCTTGAATTTCTGAAGGGGACACCCCAGAAAATGAACAAAAAATCTGAAAATTATTTTGCCTCTGGATTTAGATGCAGATTGGCGGAGAATCGATCCACGAATCATTTAAGGTACTCCGCAGTAAAATCGGATACCTATTGGCAAAGATAGAGCCGTCGCCGTGGCCCATATGAGCCATTCCTTGAATTTCTGAAGGGGACACCCCAGAAAATGAACAAAAAATCTGAAAATTATTTTGCCTCCGGATTTAGATGCAGATTGGTGGACAATCGATCCACGAATCATTTAAGGTACTCCGCAGTAAAATCGGATACCTATTGGCAAAGATAGAGCCGTCGCCGTGGCCCATATGGGCCATTCCTTGAATTTCCGAAGGGGACACCCCAGAAAATGAACAAAAAATCTGAAAATTATTTTGCCTCCGGGTTTAGATGCAGATTGGTGGAGAATCGATCCACGAATCATTTAAGGTACTCCGCAGTAAAATCGGATACCTATTGGCAAAGATAGAGCCGTCGCCGTGGCCCATATGGGCCATTCCTTGAATTTCCGAAGGGGACACCCCAGAAAATGAACAAAAAATCTAAAAATTATTTTGCCTCCGGATTTAGATGCAGATTGGTGGAGAATCGATCCACGAATCATTTAAGGTACTCCGCAGTAAAATCGGATACCTATTGGCAGAGATAGAGCCGTCGCCGTGGCCCATATGGGTCATTCCTTGAATTTCTGAAGGGGACACCCCAGAAAATGAACAAAAAATCTGAAAATTATTTTGCCTCCGGATTTAGATGCAGATTGGTGGACAATCGATCCACGAATCATTTAAGGTACTCCGCAGTAAAATCGGATACCTATTGGCAAAGATAGAGCCGTCGCCGTGGCCCATATGGGCCATTCCTTGAATTTCCGAAGGGGACACCCCAGAAAATGAACAAAAAATCTAAAAATTATTTTGCCTCCGGATTTAGATGCAGATTGGTGGAGAATCGATCCACGAATCATTTAAGGTACTCCGCAGTAAAATCGGATACCTATTGGCAGAGATAGAGCCGTCGCCGTGGCCCATATGGGTCATTCCTTGAATTTCTGAAGGGGACACCCCAGAAAATGAACAAAAAATCTGAAAATTATTTTGCCTCCGGATTTAGATGCAGATTGGTGGACAATCGATCCACGAATCATTTAAGGTACTCCGCAGTAAAATCGGATACCTATTGGCAAAGATAGAGCCGTCGCCGTGGCCCATATGGGCCATTCCTTGAATTTCCGAAGGGGACACCCCAGAAAATGAACAAAAAATCTGAAAATTACTTCCCTCCGGATTTAAATGCAGATTGGTGGAGAATCGATCCACGAATCATTTAAGGTACTCCGCAGTAAAATCGGATACCTATTGGCAAAGATAGAGCCGTCGCCGTGGCCCATATGGGCCATTCCTTGAATTTCCGAAGGGGACACCCCAGAAAATGAACAAAAAAGTTTAAAATATTTTGTTCAAGATATATTCTTGTTTCAATTCCCTAGGAGTAGTGTAAAAATCAAATAAATAGTCAGTTCCTTTAATTTAATGAAAATGTTTAAAAAATGTAAATAAATTAAGGTTTGGGGGTAATGGAATAATCAAGAAAGGATCATACGCAAAAATGAAACAAATTATGAATGTAAGAAATACCTGATATATCCTCTACGTACGCACTATCCGCGGTGTGGGAACTGTACTTGAAGGTGGCATGATATCCGTGCCACCCGCCACAAAAACACATTCGCGAATGGGAGAATAAAGGGTGCACCACAAAACTCTCAAAGTTGAGGAACTAACTAAGCACCAAAACTAAATTTAAAAAAATATATTATGTTTGGGCATTGCGTATGTTACTAAAATTATCCACAAATGAAATAATATATGCGGCGCTGCACTTTTACTTGGACGGAGACAGACAAACTAACGAATGCGAGATCAGGAAGAGATAAAGATACATTCAGAGAACTTATTAGGCAAAAAACTAACGGGACTTTGCGAATATGCAGCAAGGAAGGATAGAAGCGACGAAAGAGAACTCGAAAGAGAGTCTAAGCGGTATTTAGGAGAGAGAGGGAGAGAGAGAGAGAGAGAGAGAGAAAAAGAGAAGGAGTGTGAAACAGAGAGTAGGTGAGGAAAGATGGTGCCTTCTCTTGGGTTGCACCTTCGTTGCGGTTCTGGGACTGACATGAAAGATATTTTCGGATATTTTATTTAAGATTTTAAAATCAATTATAATGAAATAAAGAGGGACTCAGTCCTTTTTGTAATAGCATATTCGGTGTAGCATTCGCTTCTATGCATGTTCGATGGAAAGTTTTTCCTAAGCTTTTCCTCCCACTGACTTGAGCTTTAATTTTATTTAAATCCCGTGTGATTGCAGCTCTCAAGGACGCCGTGACGCGGGCCAGCACCGAGGAGATAATCATTCCCTTCGGCATCGGCATCGCCGGCATGGTGGCGCAGACAAAGCAGATGATTAACATCAAGGAGGCCTACAAGGACGCGCGCTTCAACTGCGAAATCGATCTGAAAACTGGCTACAAGACGAACGCCATCCTCTGCATGCCGATTTGCAACTACGAGGGCGACATCATAGGCGTGGCCCAAATCATCAATAAAACGAATGGTGAGAGTCCTTGTCAGGTTAGACCAAGCCGACGAGCAGGGGACTGAAACAGTGCCTCTTCCAGGTTGCATGGAGTTTGATGAGCACGACGTGGAGATATTCCGCCGCTACCTGACCTTCTGCGGAATAGGCATCCAGAACGCTCAGCTCTTCGAGATGTCCGTCCAGGAGTACCGGCGCAACCAAATCCTGCTCAACCTGGCGAGGAGCATCTTCGAGGAGCAGAATAACCTGGAGTGCCTGGTCACAAAGATCATGACCGAGGCCCGGGAGCTGCTCAAGTGTGAGCGGTGCTCCGTCTTTCTGGTGGATCTGGATTGCTGCGAAGCGGTAAGAGGGGAGACTAATGGGCAAGACCTCTGCCTGGACTGGTTGGCTATCGATTCCGGACATGAAATTAATTTGCCGGCATGTTTCAGTCAATTGAAGAGCCGGCCATGCAAGTTATTTGCCATCGGGAGGGAATGGGCGTGGCGTGGCGAACGCCAATGTTTGCCTCAATGTGGGGCATGAATTAAAAAGTGACGCCCTGCGGTGCCTGCGGTCACTCCGTCCGCCCAGCATCTGTGCCCGTGTCCACATCCGTGCTGTCAGTTCCATTAAAACATTTTAAACGCCAACGCTCGGCCATTTGCTCGACTTTCTGTACATTTTTTGCGGCGACCTCGCGAGGCACCCCAAGGAAATTAAAATGTGCAATTTACATTTCGTTTCTTGTGGCCCAGTTGGGCGGGGTGTGGCGTTTTGGGGTTCGCAATAAACAAAAGTCAACCATCGCGAGAAGCTCTGACGAGCATGTGGGAGGAACACAGTGGGGATACGCTCCCCGTAAAGGTCTCAGTAAGGATTCCGCTGATTGCCTGTCATTACTTTGAAGCTACTCGTTCTGTCGTCCTTTCAGCAAAGTAAACTGGGCCCAAGGTAGAATGGGTATCTGCAAGGACATTGGGCTTAGAAGGTTTTTACCGAATTAAGCCCATTTAACAGAGAAATTGACTCAATTAGGACCATAGTCAATGCAGTGGATATCTTTGGCCAACCAGCCTCATGAATATTTATTCTGGACTTCGGCATTTAAACTAAATGCCCATAGGAGGAAACAGACGTTGTGCGCCGCATGACGTCCTGAAACACAAAATTAAATGCATTTCCTGCATAATCCTTGATCCATGGCCTGCAGCCACCATAAATATCGAAGTTATCCATGAACTTTTCATTAGCTCGCCAGAGGCTCTTACTTCTTGAAGAGCGCCGGGCAGCACGATGATTGTTTAATTGTGAAATGGCAAGCCAAATTAACCATTGCAGGACGTATGCGGGGTGTAATGGCCAATTCATTAGCCCACAAAGCCGAGCCGCCCTAGAGGGCCCGGCAGCGGTGGCGCCACGCCAAAGCGCTCTGAAAACTTGGCTGACATGCCCGTCATGTGCAACATGTCAGCTTAATTATGCTCGGGGGGGAAGGTCGCAGGTATGCTGGCGAGGATGTTTTCGCTGCAGTCTACACTGGTCGGAAAAGTCTGGAGCTTTAACAAAAACACGCACTGCTGCAGGCTGGGAATATAGGTGCGGGAACAGTAGTTTCTCCGGGTGGATGTGCAATGTCATCTATCAAAAAGTTTGGGGCAGAACCGACGGCAAGTGCCGTCAGTGGCAACCACTTAATGATCCACTTTCCTTCCTCCTGCCAGAGCCACTTGGAGAAGATAATTGAGAAGCCCAATCAGCCGGCCACCCGCGCCATAAAGTCCGCCGACAGTTTCGAGGAGAAGGTGAGTGGACTGCAACGGGTTATAGTTCGGTTCTGAATTGCGTTCTGCCAACAGAAAATGCGCAACCGCTTCACCGTGCTCTTCGAGCTGGGCGGCGAGTACCAGGCCGCCAATGTTTCGAGGCCCTCCACAAGCGAACTGAGCACCTCCACGCTGGCCCAGATCGCCCAGTTCGTGGCTACCACCGGGCAGACGGTCAACATCTGCGACGTCCACGAGTGGGTGAGGGAGCACAACCAGATCCGCGCGGAGAGCGAAATCGACAGCACTCAGGCCATTCTCTGCATGCCCATTGTCAACGCCCAGAAGACTGTGATTGGCGTGGCCCAGCTCATCAACAAGGTACTATCTGTGCGACATTATAAATGTGTGCCACATGCCAAAGATCCTGCTACTCTTCCCCAGGCCAATGGCGTCCCCTTCACCGAGTCGGATGCTTCGATCTTCGAGGCCTTCGCCATCTTCTGCGGGCTGGGCATCCACAACACCCAGATGTACGAGAACGCCTGCAAGCTGATGGCCAAGCAGAAGGTGGCCCTCGAGTGCCTCAGCTACCACGCCACCGCCAGTCAGGACCAGACGGAGAAGCTCACCCAGGACGCGATCGCGGACGCAGACACCTACAACCTCTACAGCTTCACGTTCACAGGTATCCTATAGCCTATACACATATACAGGTCATAGGGGTTATGGTTATTTTATTAAATGTATGGCCTTGCAGACTTCGAGCTGGTAGACGATGACACCTGCCGGGCTGTACTCCGGATGTTCATGCAGTGCAACCTGGTCTCGCAGTTCCAGATACCCTATGATGTGAGTCTGCAACTTATTGCACTCGTGAGCCTATACAAAGTAATTGTTTTTTTTATCATTTTTAGGTACTTTGCCGCTGGGTCTTGAGTGTGCGGAAGAACTACAGACCCGTCAAGTACCACAACTGGCGGCACGCGCTGAACGTGGCCCAGACCATGTTCGCCATGCTCAAAACCGGAAAGATGGAGCGCTTCATGACTGATCTGGAGATCCTGGGCCTGCTGGTGGCATGCTTGTGCCACGACCTGGACCACCGCGGCACCAACAATGCGTTCCAAACCAAAACCGAATCTCCGCTGGCCATTTTGTACACCACCAGTACCATGGAGCACCATCACTTCGACCAGTGCGTGATGATTCTCAACTCGGAGGGCAACAATATATTCCAGGTAAGACTTTCGAAGTGCGTCATCTCACTCTACTTCTCCTACTAAGTAAAGGTTATGAGTATCATGAAAGAATTTGTGCAAAAACCGACTACAAGCAAGTGCTAAGGGGTGGCACAGCTGGTCTTGAGAAGACTAGACCAGGTGGTGGACCATAAGCGGCGTGACCGACGTCATTGCTTTGGCGATGCCAGAGGGCAATTGAAAAAAATCGTAGAATCCCAATTGGAAAGCGGATATAACCAGCCATCCTAAAGTCTTTGTGTGGCGGACAACGGAGTCAGTACCTCATTCGCGTACTTTTCAACAGATTTTTTTTATTTCAAACAGATTATAAGCAGATTATGAAATTTGTATGTCTAACCCCGGACGACACGGACATTGCGGCCCTTGCCCTTCTTGTTCAGCTTGCGGTTCTTCGACTTGGCGTTGGCCTTTGCCTTGGCGGCACGCTTGGCATTGAGGCGGGCACTCTTGGAGCTCGTGGAGCTGGTGGTGGTGGTTCCGATCCTGATCCGCCTCTTTGCCGTGTACGTCAGTCCACTGATCCTCACAATCTTGCCTGTGCCTGACCCGGACGAGCTCGAGGAGGACGTGGAGGACTCCGTGGTAGTAGTAGCTTCCGTGGTGGTGGTTGTCGAGTTGGAGGTGGCTGCCCTGGTTTGGGCCACGAAAAGGACCACGGCGAGGGCGAGGAGAACGGTGGACAACTTCATGTTGGGTGCTGGATGCTTTAATCGAAAGTGATATGCCTTTTGGCGGAAAAATCGCGCTTTTATAGTGAAATAATAATTAGCCGCTGGCCTTCGGTTGGCAAAACCTACTTCGGCGCAGAGCCAGCATACCCCGCCTTGACTCCAATGGGAGGTGAACCATTGTTTGGACACATGTCTAGGCAAACCAACAACGTCACTGCTACAAGTGTTTTGAGATTGAAGTCTATTTTAGGCTCGTGCTTTATCTGAAACTCTGCTTGGCTATTTCCAGGCCCTGTCCCCCGAGGACTACCGCTCCGTGATGAAGACTGTGGAGAGCGCCATTCTGTCCACCGACCTGGCCATGTACTTCAAGAAGCGCAACGCCTTCCTGGAGCTGGTGGAGAACGGGGAGTTCGACTGGCAGGGCGAGGAGAAGAAGGACTGTGAGTGCAAGGGGACAAGAGATCCTTTAGATGTGACCTTTGATGATTTCTAATCTTTGATCTACGTTTGCTTTTCAGTACTCTGTGGCATGATGATGACAGCCTGCGATGTCAGCGCTATCGCCAAGCCCTGGGAGGTGCAGCACAAGGTGGCAAAGCTGGTAGCCGACGAATTCTTCGACCAGGGCGATCTCGAGAAGCTGCAACTGAACACGCAACCAGTGGCCATGATGGACAGGTGACGTCCCATTGGGCCAAAAAAAAAGTAGTTAGTTATAGCCCCTTTTACTCCTCAGGGAGCGCAAGGACGAGCTTCCCAAGATGCAGGTGGGATTCATCGACGTGATCTGCCTGCCCCTGTACCGAGTCCTGTGCGACACCTTCCCATGGATCACGCCACTCTACGAGGGCACTCTGGAGAACCGCCGCAACTGGCAGGACCTGGCCGAGAAGGTCGAGATGGGGCTCACCTGGATCGACCACGACACGATTGACAAGCCGGTGGAGGAGTTCGCGGCCTGCGCCGACGAGGAGATCAAGGACATTGAGTTCACAGTAACCACCTTGAACTGCAACCAGTCCCAGCAGTCGCAGCACGGCAGCGAGGACAGTCACACGCCGGAGCACCAGCGCAGTGGCTCCCGGCTCAGCATAAAGAAGACCGGCGCCCTAGGAAAGGCGGTCAGATCGAAGCTATCGAAGACCCTCTACAACAGCATGGATGGGTCGAAACCGAAGACGTCGCTAAAGCTGCTGGAGTCCCATGTCAGCGAGGATATGGACGACAAGAGTCCTACTAGTCCGTCGCAACCTCAGGCTGCAGGCAGCATGGGCCGCATGTCCGCCTCATCGTCGACCTCCTCCGCCGGCGGCCAGGGCCAATGCCAGATGGCGGCGCAAGGACAAGCCCAGGACAAGTCCAAGAAGCGCTCCAAGCTCTGCGCCCTGTTATGACGAAAGCCGTCCAATTAGAATATGGCAACTCCCTCCAGCACGACCCCGGGCAGTGAGACTGACCAGAAGAGTGCCGGAGGGGGGCTGACCGAATTCTAATTGGATTTCGTCGTCGATTTGGGAGTAATTAAGTTACGTAATGGGAATCCTGTTGCTCTACTTTGCCGATTCTGAGGTCGATACACAGTACTCTGTTTTCTGCATGGCGCAGGAGCCAATCTCATTGGCGCTTCATTGGAAGGGCATCCCGACAAGGGCGCATACTATAACTATCCTAGACACAGGAGGACGGAGCGGGAGTAAACACAGTTGCAATATTAAGCATTAAGTGAATGTCAAAACATGTGATCTATTTAAGGTCCGGAAGCGCCGAAGATGGGCCTCGATGGGGGCCCCTTCTGTCGGATACTATCCTTTTATCTAATGTCTGTCTATCGCTTCTAGGCCACTGGATGCCGCGATTCTGTAGCGAACACTAATTAGAACTATTTCTATCTAAAGTCGTAGAGAACCCAACCAAATCGTGCTAGTCAGAGCGTATAAAATACTATGAACATTATATGAAGCACCTACTAACGTAAGAGGCTATATCCCAGGCGTGGGACAGCCTAGTCCTCGTCTGCGATCGGCTTGAATCTACTTTACATAGCTAACTGATATTTGTGAGCGACTTGTATTTACTTAGCAACCTTCGAGTATAGCAATATTATATGATATTCCCGAGAATAACGCGTTGCAGATGAATGAAAACATTTCGTACCACTGTTTAATTGTATAGATAAATATTAGCTTATATAAAGACGGCAGTCAATTTTTGAACTCGAACACAAACATACGATACGCGCACACTCTGTTGATACGAATAATCCAGTCCGGTCCCCCACTCTTTCAGATTGTTGCAATGGCGTTTACTTTATCAGTGTGTACAGAGCAGTTTATACACCTTAGAGGATAAACATAAACTGAATATACGAAGAACTATATAACGTTGAGGAGTTTCATGAAACTGCAGATACAATTGCAAAGAATAACTCATTATTTTTAGTCACTTTCTGCGTGTGCTAATCAAAATTTGGTCATTTAGGCCAACTAAAATTGTAGTTATCGGAACCTACTTCCTAGTTACCGGGACACTCTCAAGAAAATCAAATAATGTTCCCCTTTCTCTGATTATTTGCCTACCAATTATTGTGCATACTTCTGGTCGTTTTGTTGAATATTTCTGTTACCCACGACGATTAAACTTTTAATCACATTAGTTTGCCTAACTATTTAAGACTTGCAATTGAATCAAAATAAATCACACCATTGAGAACTACTCAAAAATATTGTATGGTTTTGTTTTTTAATCAAGGAAGTATATATTTTTCACTTTTAGGAGAAATATTTTCGTGTAATAGTTTAATTAACGCTTTAGAACCAATAACTTCAATGTAAGATTTTAAGTTTCGCGCCCAAATTCAGTGTTGTCTAATGCAACACGTGTTCACCAGTCTGGTAGCCTCGTTTATTACAGTGTTGAAGATCGCTGTCGGGATGCAATTTCGATGCTAGCCAACACCAATTGGCCACCAGGTGGAATTGTTTTGTTTAGATTTTGAAAGAATCTGCCACAGATGCCATCCTCCGACGAAGAAGCCTCATCCGCTACCGAGCCCGAAGACAGTGGCGATGACGAGACCCAGAACGCCATTCGGGATGACCTGATGGGCATGTCGTTCGAAGAGATCATGAAGCTGAAGGAGGAACTTGGTGCCAGGGTGTACAAGGAGGCAGTGCTGGGTTGCCAGAGTTCTAAGGAGACTGCTCGAACCCCCAAACCTAGGACGGAGCTAAAGCGCCTCAACAAGAACCGACCCCGCGAAATGAGCTCCAGGCGCCAGGTGCCTTTTCTGGGCGCCGACCAGCGGGCGGAGCGCAAGAAAGCCGCCACAGAGGTCAGAGATCCACGCTTTGACGAGAAGTCGGGCACCTACAACGTCGACACCTTCAAGAAGAACTATCAGTTTGTGTCGCAAATCCGCCAAAAGGAGGTGGGAAACCTCAAGAAGCAGCTGGACGAGGTGGAGGATCCCCAGGAGAAGCACCAAATCAAGCACACCATGCAGAGGCTGATCAACAAAAACGTGGAGGACAAACGGTGGCACACCAAACAAAAGAAGCTGAAGAAGGAACTCGCCGGGATACAGAAAAAGCACGACCAAGGACAGCAGCCACACTATCTCACAAAGAGTAGGTTTCTGAAGTCCGGCTTCCGGCTGCTATTTTAATGTTTTCCTACTACCTTTAGAGGAGCGCCGCGCCAAGGAGTTGGTGGCCCAGTTCGAGCAGCTGAAGAGCACAGGAAAACTGAACAAGCACCTGGAGAAGAGGCGAAAGAAGAACGCCGCCAAGGATCGCAAACGCATTGGCATAGACTAAGTTCGTCCTTTAAGAATAAATGTATTTCTGACACAGGACACAGGCCTATCCCGTACGCAACATCTTGGCCTCTCGCTTCTCCTGTAGCTCACGCCGCTGGTCTTCGACAATGACCTTCCGCTCCTCCAAAAACTCTCCGTAGGCTGCTGGGTCCAGGTCTCTGACCACCTTGATGCCGCACGTCCGCGCAATGCTGATCAGCATCTCACACATTTGCTAAAACGAGAAACGGTTTCTCAAATACAAGTCGTTTTTGCGGATCTCTATAAAGTCACCTGCATGGTAAGCAGCGCGTTGGGTGGGTCTTGGATCTTTATGGCCGCGATTTCGTACAGATGCTTCAGAGTGATCATGCCTGCCACCTCCTTACCCGGCGTCATGGTCCCCCGTTGGATGCCCGCAGCCTGCTTGAGGAAGAATGTAGCCGGCGGGTGGTGGATGACGAGGTCGTAGCTGCGGTCGCTGTTTACAGAGATCCTGCAGGGCAGTGGTACGCCCTCCTTCATATCCACCGTCTTGGCATTGAAGTCCTTGCAGAAGGCGGCAATGTTGATGGCGCGCTGCGGGTATACTGGGAATAAGCTTCTGATTTCCACATTAGCCGGTGGCCAGACGCACCTGTCCCAGCATGGGTCCCAGTGGGGGGCCGGCGGCAGCCATTCCCGCAGGAATGTTAGTCTTCAGCTTGCTTGTGTGCGTCACCCGCTCGACCGTCTTCTTCAGGGACTTCAGTTTGCCGGCAGCCTTTGACATTTTAATTTATTAAATCGAGCTCCCAAATCGGATTCCAGATGTTATGCAAAGCGCCGTGTGTTGGTGGATGAAGAAGAAGAGGTTCGTAGCGAGGTTGCCACCTAGTTATGATTTCTCCGTCAGTTTCTATTGCCGGTTTGTTCTCAAGTTAATTGGAGTATTTAAGTTGTTAAATCAATTGGATAGCACGTCAAATCGTAAAACATCAATAGAAATAATTCAAAATACGTCAAATTTCGCGAGAAATTTTCTGCTGCCCAGTGCTGGTATCGTAGCAGGCAGCTATTGGGGGCCATTTGCTAAATTGAAATCAGCTGGCAGCTGAGACGTAAATAAATTTACGTAAATAACAGTAAACAGTCGGAATTATCACAAACCGATGGCACTGCGCGGTTCCCACAGGCTGGACGATTTCATCCGGCGCTGCAGTGCGTTCACCCTGTTCCACAGTCAGGCTCCCAGCCGGAGAGTGAGCCACAGCGGCAGGGATCGGCGGCAACAGCAGGATCCCCCGGGACAGGACCGCCAGGAGCAGCAGGAGAGCGGCGGCGGACACTGGAGCAGGTTTGGCTGGCGTAGTCTGATCCGTTTCTTCGTGCCCTTCTCCCTCGGGGCGGTGGCCAGCTCCCTGGTCATCACGCGGGAGGAGCTGACGCCCACGCTCACGGCCAAGGCGATGAGCGGGCGCCGGCGGGACTTCAACTTCATAGCGGACGTGGTGGCTGGCTGTGCGGACTCCGTAGTCTATATAGAGATCAAGGACACACGGCACTTCGACTATTTCAGCGGCCAGCCCATCACGGCCTCCAACGGCTCCGGCTTCATCATCGAGCAGAACGGCCTGATCCTCACGAACGCCCACGTGGTGATCAACAAGCCGCACACGATGGTCCAGGTGCGACTCTCCGACGGCAGGACCTTCCCGGCCACCATCGAGGACGTGGACCAGACGTCCGACCTGGCGACCCTCCGCATCCAGGTAAGCTATGCCGCGTCCAATCACAACCAGACCCTATTATCTCCTTCCTTTTCCACTCCAGGTGAGCAACCTGTCGGTGATGCGCCTGGGCAAGAGCAGTACGCTGCGCTCCGGCGAGTGGGTGGTGGCCCTGGGTAGCCCACTGGCCTTGAGCAACACGGTCACGGCCGGAGTGATAAGTTCCACGCAGCGTGCCTCGCAGGAACTCGGCCTGCGGAACCGGGACATCAATTACTTGCAGACGGACGCGGCCATCACGTTCGGCAACTCCGGGGGGCCGCTGGTCAATCTGGATGGCGAGGCCATTGGTGTGAACTCGATGAAGGTGACGGCCGGCATCAGCTTCGCTATTCCCATAGACTACGTGAAGGTGTTCCTGGAGCGGGCGGCCGAGCGCCGGAAGAAGGGCTCCGCCTACAAGACCGGCTACCCGGTGAAGCGCTACATGGGCATCACCATGCTGACCCTGACTCCGGACATCCTGTTCGAGCTCAAGTCGCGGAGTCAGAATATGCCCAGCAACCTCACCCACGGGGTGCTGGTGTGGAAGGTGATTGTGGGATCCCCGGCGCACAGGTGAGTTGATCTATGATCTATGAGTTCTCTGATACGAACTAATGCCCGCTGTCTCCTCTAGTGGCGGTCTCCAGCCCGGCGACATCGTGACCCACATAAACAAGAAGGAGATTAAGAACTCCTCCGACGTCTACGACGCTCTGGCCGACAACAGTAAGCACCTGGACATTGTGATCCTGCGCGGGGTGAAGCAAATGCACGTAACCATCACGCCGGAGGATCCCTAATGAAGACTGAATCCTAGCACCCCCACTATCCCCACTCCCACGCCCTCTCCTCCTTCTCACCTGTTGTTCTAGACCAATGACGAGATTGTGTTCCTTTGTTTTGAAATACATATATTTGTAAAAGAAACAAATGCCGGAGCCCGCTCGGGACCTGCCTATATTTGTCGCTGGCTAACGAGTTGTAGCATTTGCATAGATCGCTGTGAATGGACTCGCTATCAGTGCAGGCCTGGATCTGGTACCCATAATAAAAGTATCTCTTACCGGCCGCGTCCATTTCCGAACCCGAGCTCCATCGATTTCTCTTTCACGTGCCCCTCCATGTGCGTGCCGGCGATCCCATCCGACGACGACAAAAATGTATTTACGCTAATTGAAATATCTTGCGTTGCGATCAATCGATGCCATATTTTTTATAGGCCAACCTCGGCGCAGGCGGTGGGGGCAGGGGCTGGGGAGCAGCAGCTCCTCGGACGTCGTCTTCGAAAACCGAAATGCAAATTTCAATAAATTTATGCAACTGTTTTCCCAGTGCCTCACTCGGCCTTAGCTCCCATACCCTTACTATACCATGGATACAGTTGAGTCCATTAGCTGTAGGATTGGGTTAAAATGCAATCCCCAAAACGGTTGGGATTAAGAGACTAGTTTTGTTTGCGTTTAATAGGAAATCCTATCCTTCAAAACTTCAGTCTTTCGAAAGGGTATACATTCCTCGGCTAGTCGATCTGAGAGTATTATTTCCTTTTATTTTCTTTGTGGGTGACAAGACAGACGATTGCCAATGTTGCTGCTGTGTCGTTGCTGTTGCTGATGTCTTGTTGCTGTTGCTGCTGCTGCTGCTGCTGTCGTTGCGTGAAAAGTGAAATTCTTGCGATTATTAATTTTATTTTCGCTTTTGGCGATGCTACGCTTCTTCAGCGTGGCATATAAATTCGGATATTGATTCGCATTGTTGCTGCTGTCGTTGTTTATGTGGCAGCGGCCTTTATGACATCGTTGGCACTAAGTTACCTTTATTGCTTATAAGCCGCACGCATAAATGCAGCTTAAAGTTCATAAATTTGCCAATATTCACTCGGCCAGGGGTTAAGCAAACGGCGGCCCCTCTCCCCGGCGGTCGTGTAAACACTTTTTACTTTATGCGCCGGCGCCCCACGCTTTTCGGTCATGGCACTTTCTTCTGCCATTTTGGCCGTTTACTGCCTTCGTTTTCATTTCGGCTTCAATCCACTCCACCACTTTTCAGTTCGGGCTCGGTTTCGGTTTTCCTGAAGCGGCGCCGACTAATTGAAATATTTAAAGTGCATAAAAGTATCGCATTTAAACTTTGCAATTAGTTTGCGGTACGCAGTCCGACTGCGGATGTGTTGTTGCTGGTTGCTTGTTTTTGCGGTGCGCTTAAATTACAAACCTGTGAGAAATGTAGTCGCCGTTTTGGTTTCTCTGTGACTTACTGGAGGCACTCCTGGGGGCTTGGGGACATCACTCTTGAGCGCCTCCTAGAGGATAGGATAGTCAGTTAAGGGGAATTTGGAGACAAACTTTTGCATCCCCTGCCGCATTATATAAAAAGTTTTGAATTAAGATCACAAACTCGCAGTCCCAAAGCTGAGAGGCTCGGCCGCTCGTGATCCGGCCTGGCTCGGCCTGTCTCACACTTTCTTAAAAGGCAGCAATTATCAGTGGATCGGTCAAAGGGCCTCTTTGCTTTTTGCAAGTCTAGGCAACGACCATTGAACAGTTTTGATGAGGGTCGTCCGGGCATTTCCCCGTTTGATTGAGTTATTAAACGAGCCGGTAATTGCGGCGTTGGACCCTCCAGTTGAAAGGCGATGATTTGTCGCGTTAACCCAGAAACGTCAGACTGGAGATTTGGCACGTGTAATTACTGCCTCGGTAGTTGTTCTGCTTTTTGGTTTTAGGTTTTTATTTTTGGTTTTCGGTTTTAGGTGACCCCATCAGACACCTAAATCAGGCGGCTTTCTCGCGATCCGCAGTTCCCATGAACTGCTCACATTTAGGCATATTGGCAGGCATCGGAAAAGCAACTCGGCTCTCGAAATAGCAGCTCCACAAGCACAACAAAAACATGCTAAACACTAAAGTTCATGACACACAACTGTAAAATGTTTCAGCCCCAAACTTTTACCGCCGATAATAAATGGCTGCGACTCTGCGCCCCCAAAAGTTCAAGACATTATCGCCGTCGTCCCGCATGTGAAAAGTTCTCCTCTAAAGAGCCGGACAAATGGACTCGGAAAAGACACTCGAAAAATAGGACTATCCTCGGGAGTAATGTATGGTTTTTACTTCTCTCACTTAGGTTGGGAATTATTTTTCAGTGCAGGAACTGAGCCGTGGCCAGGAAGTGGAGGAGTGGAGGCTGGCTTAGATGAAAACGAAGCCAAGAGCAAGAGCTCAAGCCTCGAACCCAACTCTGGCTCGGCCGACGGCCAATGCCACGGGCCATAAATCACTTTAATATGCCAAAAGTTACATAATAATTCTGCCAGACGACTCGGGGGAGGGGTGGATCAGCAGATGCCGCATCTAGCGGCATTAATCAGAAACTGGGAATGAAGCCATTGGCCGAAAATTGAAATGCGTTTTAATGGCGAGTTGAGCGGCGTGCCAAATCGTTTTTGCTGAGAGGGGCTGGGCTGGGCAGCTCGATTGCATTAAATCAACAGATTCATAAAAATGAAAAACACGAAAAATTATGATGATTACGCGGAAATGTGTGGCAACTGTTTGTGGCCACTGGCCACTGGGCTGCAATGCCTCATGAAATTGCACAAGTGTTGGGAATTGCTGAATTATGGCGCTCAGCTTTTCCAGCCTGGCTGCCTTTTTACTATTATTTTATATTTTGTTTGGCCCGCCGCAGGGCGCCTTGCAGTTTTCGTGAAATGCTTGGGAAACTGCCTAAGCCCAAGCCCAAGCCTAGGCCTGGGCCCAAGTGGGTCAGTTTACACATCTGGCTTTTGGCTCCGTTTTCGGTTTCTGTAGTGTTGCCCAAATATTTGCGCCGGCGCAAGAGTCATCATCATTAATAACGATGGAAATTTCACCTGCTGGAAAATCGTCTCTGTTTATGAGTGTGTTTTCGTTATTTAGGAAAATCCATCAATTAGGCCGCGCTCGCAAAACGCCGCCGAGCATGACGGGAAAAACAAGCTTCTAATCTGATCCGAGATCCGAGCTGGCTGCTCGAACTACTCGATCTGTCCCCGTGAAGATTGATTGATTCGTCAGCGACCGGACAGTGACAATCCCACAACAAATCCCAAGATTTATGTCGCATGTCTTCTGACCATTTACAGACAAATTATGCATAGGCATTGGGGCTCAGCATCGCCTGAAATGATGTCATCGCCTCGATCCGCCCGATCAGCCCCGAAATACTGACCGCGATCTCAGCCGCGGATTACACCGTTTTCGGATTAGAAATCGGGCCACCTGATCATTTAATTGTTGCGATTTTTTACAAAATTGAAACGTCTTCCGGCTTGCAGAGCCGCAGAGTCGAGACAAACGATGTGTGCCCCGAAATTAGTTTTTCGCATGCTGCCTGGCCCGAGGCGTGAAAAGATTTTCGCATGCAAGGTGCGGCAACGACAGAAGGAGTAGCTGCAACAACGCTGCAACATTGGCAACAGCAAACACAGCCACTGGCAGAGCGGCAAGTGTTGCTCTAATTTATAAAATGTTTTCTGCTACCAACTCAGCGGCTCCGTCCGAAAAGAGTCTGCAGGCCCCGGAAAGGATATCGAATGAGATGTACCCTGGAGGATGTCAGATATGATGTCGGTTATAAAGGGGGAGTGGCAATGCCCCACATATATGAGCTATGATGCAAGAATGACCTTATCATGTCCTATCTGCCTGACTGACGACCGGAGTAGACAAGGCTCCGCAGCCCAGTCCAGGGTATTTCCTACAAATTAATTGCCTTGCGGTTCTCACACACTCTCCATACTCGTCTGGAGGAACGGCAGAAATTTCACTTCTATAGAAATTCCGGGGCCCGGCGCAGAGCCCCAGGCTCTTGCTTCGCTTTACACTTTTTCCCATTGCTGTCACTGGCTAGGTTTCTTGGTGGTGCTGCTGTGCAGCCGAAGCTGCTGCTGGGATCTTGATTTTGTTTATTACGCACGACACGCCACAGTCGCCCGCCCGCCCACCGTTCACAATTGCCGTCACATATTTTAATTAAACGCCAGGCTTAGAGCCGAATATTCCCCCTCCATTAATTGAAATTACAAAACAAGACGATAATATCTGGCCGCCGCCTCTCGGTCTGCTGGATTTGATTTGGCAATAATTCGTATCTCTGCTATTTACGCGAAGATGTTACGCCGCTGACAATGAAAGACTTTCACTCCCCCGGCTCCGACTGAGCCGGAAGGCGGATGAGCCGCAAGTTTACGGCCCTGCCGACTGGTAGCTCGCATTTTATGTTCTATTGCGGTCATAAAGCAGGCCTGGCCGCAGAGGTATTGCACGCCCCGCGATGAGTGGCGCGAATCGAGTTCGTTGCTTGAGTCTTTTGTTTGGCGTGAAATGTTTGGCGGCTTTCGGAGCTTGCGTGGGCCGCAGTCCCATCGGACCACCGATCGAACCACTTTCGGGCCCGCCATCAATCAATTGCCAATTGTTAATGCTAATTGAATGCTGTTTTCATAAACAACATCCAAATAAATGCGAAACGTCATTAATTTCAGCGCCGCAGCTCCGGAGAGCCGGCCGGCCAAACAGCCACAAAGCTCCACCAAATCAAGTCGAGCATTTGTCTCATCGCTTAAACATTTCAATTTCACTCGCGCAGTCCGCACTGTGCAGTTCGAACTTGTAGTTTCTTTTATTTATGGCTACTAAATTACGTATCCGTGCTGCAGTCCCGCCGCGGCCAGTGCCGGGCTTTGATTAATGATCTCTCCCGGACTGCTGGTCAGAGCCAGAG
This sequence comes from Drosophila monieri, assembly GCA_035047585.1. Taxonomy (NCBI): domain Eukaryota; kingdom Metazoa; phylum Arthropoda; class Insecta; order Diptera; family Drosophilidae; genus Drosophila; species Drosophila monieri. Next base: position 521,299 of record JAWNPJ010000087.1, on the reverse strand, counting down.
CCTACTGACTCAGTTGGACTTGGATTGGGGGCGAGGGGCCGCCAGCCTCTAATATTTAGCGCTATCTCTGCGGCACAGTAGTCACTGTCGCACAAGAGCTGCCCGGCAGCTACTAATCAGGTTAATTGTCTTTCAATTTCCTGAAAACCTGTCGCCAATTTGATTCTCCGCAGTTCATCTTTGAGGAAAATATATGGGTCTTGGCGCTGAGAGCCAGAAAGAGATTGAAAGAAAACTGATTGAAAGCCAGAAACAAGCCGGGAGAAGCTACAAGAAGAGATCTAGTACCCTTCCTCGATAGCTACCCAATCACATGATTCTATCGTGGCGGAAAACGAAAGTTACCGCAGAGCCACCTATGAACTCGGGCCAAAAGTGCATCAGCATCAGCCGTAACGAGCCGCTCATATTTCAGCCGGGCTGTTTATCTCTCTTGGCGAAAATCCTTAAAGAAAAATGCACATACTTAACTAATGATGGCCACTTAACACAAACCCCGCGACAAATCAACAAAAACACACCAGCCAGTGCAGCGACAGACGGTGCGATGCAACTTTCCCAGACTCGGCGTGGGTGCTCCGCCGTCAAACAATATTGTACATTGTACGAGTCGAGTGTATAAATATATAAACATAAAAATTATTAAATGCCTCGCTGATTATGCGCAGGCAGAGTTTCCAGTTGGGGAGCCGCGTCTTCGGCCCGGCTTTGGCTTGGTTTGTTTGTCCGCTTGTTTGTTGTGCTTGCTGATGATGCTGCCCCCCAGCGGCGGCCGGGCAGCAACATCTGCTGATGACAACAACAATAATATTGTTAATGATAATGCTTATGAGTTTTCCTTGTAACTGCCGTCGAGTGATAAACGTTGTGCATGTGCAATTAGTAAATGCGATTCGTGGAGAGAAATACCAGGCGAAGGTTGAAATTTCACATTAACAAGCCGTACATTGCAGAGCATGGGATCTGCATGTAAATTATAGACAACGGCGCCCCCTCTCTCCCCAAGTGTTCCCCGAACAATCGCAGATCCATTTCCCGCTCCAGTTTGCCGAACATGTCTTTCCGAGCTTGTTCAGTGAATCATGGCAAGCATTTCGCGGAAATCGCGACCAGCCACAACAATAACACGGCCGACGAGCACCTAGGCAGACAAGATGGAAAGTTCGATCTGGGGAAGGCATTTCGAAATACCCTTAATGAAAAACCTACCACTTTTTCAATTAATCAAATAAGTCATTGTAGAACGACTTCGCGGAGCTTTTTGGCTTAGTTTTCTCCCGGAATGTATAGTGTTATTAGCTCCAAAGCGCTCCATTGGAATGGCGAATTGGAATGGCAGCTCCAGTCGGAGGCAGGGGCACTACGATTGCCATCAGCTGACTCCGCTGGTCTTCATCAGCCGCAGAAATAAGTTAATTGCCGGCCCGACTCGGCCAACGAGCTGGGTTAGTCGCACTCCAGTTGCGTTTGAGGACCAATCATGCGACTCCCAGCCGAATGACAAGTTCAACGACCTTCCTCGCCTTGATTAAGACATTTGAGTTTGCCGGTCCAGTGGATATGGGTCTTAGGATTGGGAACGGGAGTGGTGTTGGAGATGAAGCGGCGGCGCGGGGGACGGGACTGCGAATGCCAATAAATGGCTTTCTTTGAAATGTCGAACAAATGTTTTAAACTGCATGAATTGGCAGTATTGGCTGTTTCTTCTTTCCCCGGCCTCTTACTTTTTCTCAGCTGAGCTTTTTTTCGGCCTGAGTCGTTGAGAATTTGCTTGGCAACAAATTGAAATTAACCTTACATAAAATTGTATGTTTGAGCGTATTTTTTGTTTCTTGGCATTGCCTGTAAATGAAGCCGAATTATGTTGTCGAGGCTATTAAGCCTGCAACACGCGGAAACCATTCGCTGGGAGACCCAGAGCCAGCCAATGACGCTGCTGGCCAAAACAACCAGCCCACCAAAAAAACCACAGCCACCAAACACGACTCGCAATAAAAGTAACAATAACAAGTACGCGCAATTTCGACGCATTGCGCAACATAATTGAATCGAAATGGAATTAAGCTGAACAACAACTGGCAACAATTTGCAAAATCGACATTTAAATGTGCATTAAGCGGCATTGACGATCTTGGCTCTTGGCCCGCCTAGCAGAGTGGCTATTGCCCGCAGTACTACACCATAACTGCGATAGGAGCTTGAAGCCCAGAGGATCAAAGCCTGAATACTGTGTAACAAAAGGCTGCTTTCAAATATTTAAAACCTTATTGGGATGGCCAGCTGGCTTTCGGCTCAATTCGGACGAATTCGCCCAGCAATTGACTAACTTTTTCTGACGGTGCAGGGGCGGCTCTAAAAGTGAGAGTCATGTAGACGCACTCGAGACCTGGGCCAAGTACTTTCGCAGACTCTGCTAACAACCTGGCCGGAGACCCGGCCAGTGCCGGCCAGGACCAGCCCTTTTCATGACTTAATCTTATCAGACAAGCACTGGCATTAAAAATGCACTTCAAGGTTCTGCGGCTCTGCAGCTCTGTGGTTCTGCCGTGATTATGGCCCTGTGCTGGGGCGCTCTGCTCATTTCGTTAAATGGTTTCTGCCGGTCCGGACAGAGCGCATAATTCATGGTTGTGGCCGGTAGGATTACGGCCGACGAGGGGGGCGGCCATTGTGGAAAATCAGCAACGCTTGTTTGCTGCCTGAAATTAAGTTGTTGGGATCGGACATCAAGGTCGCCTTGAAAAGGAAAAGGTCCGACGGGCCAGCAGGGAGGAGAGTCACAAGCCTTGACCCCCCAAAGTTCCTTCTCTGTGGCAGATCGGTTGACATTAACTTTTCATTTCCCAGCTGCCCACATACTGTCCGATAATGCCCGAGTTTATGGTAGCTGCCACTGCGTTTCGCGCTTCGAAATAGGAGAGTTACTCAGACGGCTACTGTGCCCGACTTAAGCCGCTTTGGTTCTGGGGCCGGCAAATGCGATTTGGCCCATAAACTTTTGAATTACTGGCTGCGACCGGGTCGGCAGCCCCACAACGAGTCAATTGGCCTTAGCCGGCTCTCGCTATTTGCCGAAATCCCGCACAAATCACATAAATCGCCGCTCAAGTCTGGCACCATATTTGGCTAAAATGCCAAACTCACGGCTAATGCCGAACGAAGCCTCAAAGCCAGATCCGTCGGACTGACAGGCATGAGAATATTTGCGGTCGACAGCAAATCTACCGGGTTATATCGGATCGCAGCCATTAGCGACATGTGGTTTCTATAATTTTTCGTAATTACACAAATTGCTAAATGGCGATGGGAAGTTCTTTGTAAGCGAAATACAACCGTCGGGCTAAAAGCTTTGCAATTGTCTGTGCAAGCACTTGCAAAAATGATTCACAAACGTAGTTACTATCAGCCTGTTGATATTCCCGTTATATTAGAGGTTTCTAGCAGTGTAGATACTTTTTAAACTGTTAAATATTAATGTGAATGAATGTGAATGCCTATCGAGGGATAGACTCGGCGGCGAATCCCGCCATCTGGTCTTTCTCCCCAGCAATGACAATCCATCCAAAGACGGGCACTCAGGGAACTCACAACTTAATGAAAGTGGGAATGCAACAATTTATTAACATATTACCAACAATTGTTGCAATTTGATTTGCTTTATGGCCGCGACGTGCCCAAGACGCGCCGCCAGGAACGACCGCAGAATCCGAATCTGAATCTCAATCTGGAGCTGCATCAGCATCGTATCGGAAGGCGGGGGACGGACGGAGGAGGGGCCTCTGGAGGGCCCTGGCGGCTGCCCACGATATAAAACAAGAAATTTCGCGTTAACTCGCCCAGTGTCTGGTACTGTTTTTGTGGCCTGGGATGCTGGAGAGCCACTCCAGCCAGGGCGCAGCGAAAAGGTTACACAATTCATTTCATTTGGTGCAAGGCATAAATCAAACAACAACAAGCGGCAAACCGGCTGGAGGCATCTGCAACTTATATCTTATATCTTCCTGCTGCCACTGATGCTGCTGCTTGCTGGGAGGTCGCTGCGCTGACCGATCGCCCTGTGATATATGATTTTGTTAATTTAGTCCATTGAGGCGAGCTGTGGCTCTGGCCGGGCTTTGGCAGGCCTTACTGGCGGCAGCAGAAACGAGTTCGTTGCCTAAGTCCTTTGTTTTGCATGTCTGTTTGCGTGCACAGAACTGTGCTGTTTCCCGATTCCGAGTCCGTCTCCCGATCCCCATAGCTCAGAGTGTTGCATAATCGAACTTGAAACGAAATCACTCACACTGACCGGAGTATAAATGCGGTTAATTGAACGATGTCCAGCACGCTGACAGATCTGCGCTGGGATCTCAAGGTTGCAGTGAAAGTGTTTTTACTTTTGTTTGTCCACTCTGCCTTGTTTTATGACCTTTTTCGGGGCTCTGTGCCGGGCCACTGCAGTTCGCAGGCTTCCAGCTCCCAGCCTCGCTGCCTGACGGATTGCAGCAATAAAAAGTGGTCAGCGCCAGTTGCCGCAACAGCAAATAAAACTGCAACAGTCCGGGGTAACTCATGAATGGCTAGGACACTATGAGTTAGCCTCTATCTGTGGTAGATATAACTGAAGGCTTAAATAGGAACGAAAGACTCTTCAAGTGGATGATTGATATACAAAGCTTGTTGGGTTTCAAGCTCCCACCATTTTGCCCGCTACTGTACCCATTCGAGCGCATATGTGAGGCCAATTAATGGGCGTGAAAGTTTATTATCATTTGCCCAAGTTGCCGCAGCCACTGTTGGGCCTGTGTTTCATTTCTTCCCGGCGAGTGTTATCTCACCTGGGAGGGATATTCGCGAATCGATATGCGAGTGTTTATCACTTTCTGTTTGCTCTCCGTGGCAGCTGCGATAATCGCTGAAATGTGCTGAAAAATTGCCGCGTTTTAATTGTTTAAACTCCGAAGCGGCGGGAAGCCGGGGCAGACAACATTGTTGCGCCGCTGCCAGGCGTTGCAAGTTGCCACTTTCGACGTTGCACAATTCACTGGTGCAAAACGCATCATCTATGGCCAATTATAAGTTCATTTACCCAGCAGCTGCATGCAAACACCCCGAAAGCGGGAAGAAACGTGTGCAGGCATGCAAAAATATTGCCACCGCATGATTATAAGATTTTTAACACTTTCCATTCGGTCGCGGCAGTTTGTTGGTCGTTTGCCGCTATTACATTACAGGCAACGGCGATGCATTTGATTTGATTAAAAACCGCAGTTACCTGCCTCCCCCCGCCCCTTACCCCGCTGTTGTTTCACAACAATGTAAGCTCTGCCGTTCAGCTCGGCCCTGTGATCCGTATCTGGCCGCGTTTTGCGACACTTGCATGTGTTTTGGCGGCAAGGTCGGCAGAAATTATTAATGGGTCGCTCGGGCTTTAATTAGCATCTCAATACCGGCCTCGTACATATCTCTTAATCCGAAAAATTCGGAAATTGCTTATGCGATTAGCGACACATCGGGAGCTCATAGTCGCCGCCCGGCGGTTCAGAGTACGCGGCTTAAAGCCAAATTGCCCGGACGAGGGCCGAGAGCCAAGAGCCCGGTCGTGAGTCAGGCGGCAATTTATTTTCGCCGAATTAAATGCAAATTGACAGTTCCAATTGCATTCTGTGGGAGAGACACAAAACAGCGAGATCGAAAATCCAAAATCGACATCCGAATGCAAATCGTGTTTCGTTGTTGTTTTGCAATTAATCAATTATGCGCAGACTCGGGCTCAGGCTGTAGCTTTCAAGTCCACACTGGGAAAAACAAGGACCCAGCGTCGGGTAAGCCATGACGGAGCTCCGAGGACCACAAGCTGGACGACCCCACGATTTCTCGGAGTGTAGATTCCGCTCCTAGTCAGTGTCAGTGTGTCAGGCATCAATGCCCGCGAAGTCGCCTCTGACGAGGCGCAGTCGAGTCGGATTCAAATTCGTTGTCACCTCGAGGGAATCGGGCCGAAAGCCACAGAACCCGGGTGGCACTCCCAGAGTCTTGGGCCGGAGAGCCTTGTATGCAAATTCAGGCCCGTTTTTTGTGCAATTTTTGAGCAATTGCGGCTGTTCTGGCGATATGACGCCGCATGCATAATGAGCTCGAGTCGGTATTCAAATGAGGGTTCTGCGTTTGCGTTTGCCTTTACGTTTTGTTTTATTGGCCTTAAATTGCATTTAGCGTCAAATGTGGCGCGCAGCGAGCGTAAATAACGCAAAGAAATCCAAACGGCGGATATAAATCTTCGAACGACCAATCACTCAGCGGCGGCGACCGACGGGAACTTTGCCAAAGGTGTGTGACTCACCTCACCCGGGGGGAGCTCCCATCCTTCTATCGCCGGATCTTCATTATGATCGGTCTAGGCAGCCTAAAAATACGACTTCAGGGCTTTATTTTCGGCGCTGGAGATGCCAATTCTGGAGCTCGTCTATTTTAATTCGGCTTGGGGCTCCCAACTCTCAACCTTGGATGCAATCGCGGAATTGCACAATTTTGCATCCACTCGATAGATCAGCACTTCGCACCCGACTGCCAGAAGTAAGAGTTCGCACAGTTTGCCTTTCCCATGGCATAATCCCATGGCGGAACGATTATTACTTATGCAAACAGCCAATAAAATAGAAAATATCCATCTGGCGGATGAGGAGAGGGAATTACGGTTCATTTGTGTTCAGCGGGCGCGTTAATTGGATTACAAAGTAACGCCTCCTCGGTGGAGCAGAAAGCAGAAAGCTACGTGCACGAGATGCAGATATGCCGGAGATGCCAATGCCGATGCCGATGCCGATGCTGATGCAGATACAGATACGGGCAATGTAAACAGATACAGATACATTAGCTGCCACTACCGCTGCTGCCACCGCCGAGTGTTGAATCATGCAATTCAAATAGATACGAACGAAAAACGAGAAATCATCATTAATATATCAACAAAGTGGGCCCGAGTATCTCGCAGATGCAGAGCTACTCCACTCGCTACACGCGCGTGCATCTGAGAGGCTCATGAATGACTTTGATGATTGGGAAAGTGTTTGGCGAGTGCGTCTTGCAGCCGAGTGCCACGAGCAAATTGCCGTTTTTCGCACTTGGGCCGTTTTGATTCCCATGACGCATGGCTCGGCCTAATCGATATTTTATTAAATTAATGCTTTTATTAATAACTTAAGCAGCCCGTCTGCGGGCGTGCCTGCGTTTTGTGAATCCGATTGTGATCGCTTAGCTCCATTAACTTTTTTAATGGTTTTTAAAGGGCTTTAAAAGGTATGTGGTGTACTGCTGAAATTCGATCTCCGAAGAGTGCAGGGCCTGTGGGGCGAGTACCGATCCGTTAATCCCTGGGCCCCGATCTGCAATCCTGCCATTGTGTAACCAGTGAGAGGGGAAATCCCCCATTGCCCGAGAATGTTGTTGATTAAACGGCTTCGTATTGGGTTACCCTGAAAATATGTCACAGGAATGCCAATTTTGGGCAAGAACTCATCGATAAGGCGGATCAGCTTTCCTCGGCATCTCGAAAAAATTGATTTTAGAACTCGTTGTGGGCATTCCTTTGATTTATGGACTGATTGCTGAGTGCTCTTCCTGCTCCTCCTTCTACTCCTTGTACTCCTGGGGAAAAAACCAATTTATTTCATGCCGGCCCACAGTTCGAGACCCGGGCTGACTTTCAACTTAATATATATGTATAGTGGCCGCATGCAGCATCATAATTAAAAACGCTGCCCCAACGACACCCAAAACACTATCAGCCACATCGTTGCACCAATAAGTGACGTGCCGCGCTGCATTATTTGCCTTTCTTTTGGCAACAGCAGCCGGGGCATGTCGTTAATATTATTCGGCTGATAAACTTCTGCCACAAGACAATCGAAATTACTCAATCACGTGCAGGCGCCCGGAGCCAGTGCACTCGGAGAAACCAGAGCCCTATACAGTTTCAAATGCCTCACTGCACTATGCCCGTTTTGTGGAGTGCAGCTTGCTGTCGGAGCTGCGAGTTGTCTCGGCTTGCGTCAAATGCGGCCCAGAAAGCTGTCAAAGCCGCACCTCTTTCTGGAATCGGGGGACTATAGCCGCAGCTATATAGCGGGGCCCATGGGTTGCTCCCGTCGCGTCCCAGGGAACGGCTCCGGGAGCAGCCCGGAGCATAATTGATGTCAATGGTGGGCGCCCACCTCTCCGTACTCCACTATCCACTCCCCGCTCGGCTAAATGCCAAATATAATTTAGTAGGAAGTGAAAACAAGCAAGATCCCGTCCCAAGCGAGTATAATGATTGATTTGTATCGGCTACAAACGAGCTGAAAAATAGCAGCTACAACAATATCGCTAAATTTGCCATTAAGCATACTGTGTGTACAAGCCTATCTCCCATTCGAGGGGCCGGAGTGAGTGGCCAGATTGGTGGCTGCCAATTTTCTGCGCCGAATTTCGTAAGCGCCTTTTTCTCCCCCGCCCCGCCTGTGGCTGCATGTGGCTGTTTTTTCGGGCATTTCCGCGTAATAACAATAATTTGGCCGACTGTTTGCCCAAATCGAGTTAACATAATAGAGGGGCCCATTTTCAATCTTTATTGTGTGGCGGTGGCAGGACACTGACCGCCTGGCCGGCTTTCGGCCGCACGATCACAGTTGGCTGCTTGCAGTTTCAGCAACTGCAGTTGCATCATCGCGGGCATCTCGGCCATCATCATTTGGCCCTGGCCAAATTTGCATCATTATGCCGCAGAAAGCAGAAAACTCTCTTTGAAAAATCCACATGGGCCAGCTTATTAGCCCAGGACTGCCACGCTGTTTGCTTTTCCCTTGGTTGGAAAGTCGTTGCAAGTTGGCTAGTTGCAAGTTGCAAGCTGCAGCTCCGTGGCCGATATGGCTGACTAACCTGCAGAAATGTGGTCGATAGCGAAAGGCAGGAAAGGTGGCGATTGGGATTAGTTTTCGGCTGTGGGGATCGGATATTCGATTCGCAATCGGCATGGACCGGTGGCTCTGGAAAGTTGTTCGAAGGTTGTTGGGTCATCGGGGAGTTCGCTGACCTCTTAGGCGTGTCACTCCCCTCCTTGGGGCTCTTCTGATTAGTTCAAGTGCCTCCGCAGTTGAAACTGCACGCACTCCGCTCATTTACTTTAAATTGAGTGCGATTGCCCAAGCACTGAAACAAAGTTAAGTCAAATGGTGTGTTAGATATCAGTACTTTTCAACTGTTTCGCTCTGTGTATCTGTATCCGCATCTGCATCTGCTAGAGTGTCTGCCCGCCTATTATAGCAGAGTGTGTCTAAGCTGCAAGACGGGGCCCTCATGGGTTTCTAATTGAAATAAATTGCCTCGAACTTCAGCAGCCAGCATGCCCTTGAAGCGGCGATTACCAACTCCTATTCGAATTGGTTTCAATTGGCCAGGGCTCTGCCGCAGGCCGGAGGGAGGCAGTAAAGGTGCGCGTCATGACAGTTGGCGGAGTGGAATTAATGAGCCAGCAGCGCCACTGACCTTGAGTCCGAGGGCGGAAGCCTCCGCTCCCTCCCCCAAATCAACGGATCCGCCGCAGTTCCATCTCCCTCCGCAGTCGCCGGCAGTGGCCGATTCGAATGTGTGTCAAATGCAACATGCAGCCTGCCACAGACGTGACTAACCGACTTTCATGTCATAACTTTGGTGGCGAGCGCTTTGAAGTTCAAGTTGCTGCAGCACCACCCCTTCCCCCCACAGCCGCCCCTCGTCCGGACTCCAGAGCCCCCTCAATTAAGGCGCATAAATTATGTGCCGCTCGGGCTGCGGCCGCCAAATTGAAACCGTAAATTAACATTTGCCAGACGTTGCAGTTTGCAGTTGCGGTTGCAGTTGCAGTTTCGGTCGCAATAACTTTTACATTTTGACCAAATATTTTTGCCAATTTTCACTAAGCCAGCAGCAACCCACGCAGCCGACGCCCGATGGGTGAATGTTGAGCCGAAGCATTCGGGCGAAGGAAAATTGTCAACGCCGAAAACGAAATGAAAATGGTAGCAATCGCCGCGGACATTAAACCTGGCCAAAAGTGACAGCTTGCAGTCAGTCAGCATGCTGCATGCTGCCTGCTGCATTCCTGCCCCTCCGCCCGCCTCGTGTGGAAAGCTAGTTTGATAGTTTTATGTGTGACAGTTGCTTTATGTTACCATTTCCAGCGTTACTTTTTATTTCAAGTGCAAAATTTATTGCCGCTCGCCAAGGTGCTAGCGTCAGCACTGCCACAAGAGCAGCAGCAACAGCAGCAGCAACAGCAGCGGCAACAGCGACTGCGACTGCGACAGCAGAAACATGCAACAGGATTCCTGCTACTGTCTAATCAGTGGCAGTGTCTGTCGTTGTTGCAGCAGCCTTGCCGTTGTCTCCGCAGTCTTCTTGGCTTTCACTGAAATAGCTTTGAATTAGTTCAGCCTAGCCTGGACGGCCTGCAGAAGCTAAAACTCTAATAAGAAGTTTGTTGATCACTCCAATTCCTTTGAAATCTCAGTAGGGTTTTCAAGACGTGCCCGAAGTAAAGTTTCCAAAGACCTGTTGCACTGTCCGACCCCCATCATGGGGCTCCCATCTATTAATTGCTGGATGAGATGACGGCTGCGATTTCTCCCTCGCCCACAGCCAAGAAGGAAAGCAGAAATTAGCCCAAAACTACGACATTGCATAATGCATAAATTTCCTAGGCCAAAATACTGGTACTCCTCCAACGCTGAGCCTGGGCTCGAGCCAGGCTCTGGCCGTAACGAGCGCCAAACTGCAGTTGGTAATGTGAGCTCTGGGGTTTTGCCGTTTTGTCGTTTGGGTCGCTAGACTGCCGGTCGTTGTTGCAGGCTGGCAGGGGTAATAATGACAGTATGTGTCACATTGCAACCCACACGCATCCAGCTAACTGCCGTGGAAGAGCCTGGGAGCGCGCCTGGGCCCGGGACTGAGCCGGGGATGTGGACTCAGCTCTTACTGAGTGTGCTTTGGCGCAAATTTGATCCAATTGTGCACTCATTTAATCGTGATCTTTATGCGAGTGTACAGTTGGATGTGCTTAGCCTTTTGTGTCCATCGTTGCCCGGCCTCCGCTGCGGTGGGTGACCCACATACCTCGCAGTTTCGGTTCCAGCTCGCCTTCATTGCCTCTCTCCCAGGCCGCTGTGCGGAGCTCACAATAATTATGTAAAAACATGTTAAGCATTTAAGGAAGTTAATTAAATGGAAAATATATGTTTATTAAACGAGCCGAGACAGCCTTAATTGCTGGTGCTTAGGCCTCGTGCGCCAGGGGGAGGCGGTCAGAAAAACAGGACTGCCTGAGCCTTTGTCTGACGAGCAGGCTGGCAGCCTTGCTTTTGCCATCACAAGAGCGTTCCGGGTTCGACATCTGATTGTCTCAGATTGCCTGAGGAATGGCTGGTGAAGGCCCTGAATGGATTGTCTATATAAGGAGGTTCCTCAAAACCATATATCTTCTTGCTGAAGTTCACATCATTATTTGTAGATTAAAAATCGTAGTTTTTCATTTTTGCACATTCTTTTTTTCTAAATTTGCTCGTTCCACAATTTGTCAATTATTATTTGTCCAAAATTAGCTTATAATCTCTCAAATAAGCTTAGTGGCGTGCCTTAATTTTATTACTAGACTCCACTTCCAAGTCCAACTCTCAGGTTGCGTAGTCCGCAATCATCATTAAGATGAATCGTAATTTGTATTCGTATGAGACTCCGCCGGAAGTTGGAGTTTTTCTTCTGTGCGGGTCAAGGACGTCGGGCGGTAGCCTCTGTGTCCCGAACAATCTTGCCGGTATACTGAACAGCCCCCTATTTCCAAATTATTTTTTTGGGAAAGCTCCATACACTCCGGCCGCCTGGGCATTTCGTTTCGGCTGGGTTTCGCAATGAATAATACATTACGAAGGCGGTGCTCCGGACCGGCAGAAACAATAACTGAAGGCGTTGCTGCTACTTCGGGTACCCCGGCTCCTTGGCCGCTCCAGAGCCGAAGCGGTAATACGTCAATAACCGTTTAGCGTACAAATTGAAATTTTTATTAGCCACGGACGCCGGCCAGGCCATGCCGGGCCAAGCCAGCGCGGAAAAAAAAACAAACTAAGCCATGAGCCCGCCGGCGGTGCAACGGAAAACTATGGAAAAAATAATAAAAAAGCAGCAGCTACTTAAACAGTCTGCCAGGGGAGGGGTGGAGGTGGAGCGGGAGCGGGAGCTGGGGCTTCGGCCAAGGAAGCTCCACGAATGCCGCGGCAGAGATATCGCCAGAGATTATGTTTTGTGGCGGCGGTAGCAGCTGCCACCATTGTTTTTGTTTTTGCCTCCGTTGATGCTGATGCTGTCTTGTTGTTGCTGCTGCTGCTGCTGGCCTTTTGGCTTTGTATCGCGGCGCTGGCATCTGCGCGATGTGCAACGTGCAATGTGCAACACTTGCAGACAACTTGGCGCGCGTTTTATTATTCCCTCCATTTCCCATTTTCCCCATCTTTTTCCAACTGTACACCGAGATGGGGTGCTATGAAATTTGTGTTTAGAAATTAGCCAGGCGGCACTCCGGCCCCGCCCGAATCATCTGTCCCTCCCCTCGCACGCCCCCTCCCCTCCTGACGGGCTGACGTCTGCCCGCAGGTGATGAAGCCGTTGTCGTTGTGGTCGTTGCATCTGCAACTGCAACTGCATTTGCATTAGCCTCTTTGTTGGTACTGGAAGGTGTGGGGCTTCCTGTGCGGCTACCGGCTGTCAAGCCTCCACGTCCTGCCATCAGGTTGGCTACCGCGCTTCGGAACTATAGGGGCTACAGCTTGATAAGAGGGATTCGCGATAAGGTGAACCCCTCTGCCAGTGAACCACTTCTCATTGAAAGTTACTACCCGAACTCAAACACAACTCCACATAATTAGCGAATTGCGTGAGTGCGCCTGTAAACGCGCCCTGCACTTGTCACCTGCTTGGCACCTGAGCTGCGGGCTTCTGGGGAGGCGCGGGATGGCGGCCAGCCCGCCTGGCAAAGAGCAGCGCTGCACCTTTGTTTGTCTAGTCAACGGATCTCAAACGGCGCAATCAATGGACCCGCAACATGCAACGCGGCAGTTGTTAAATGGTGGATAGTAGATGGTAAATGGCAGCCTGGTCGGCAATGGTCGGCTAACTGGGTTAAGTGCAGCCTCCGCCGCAGCCGAAGCTCTCGACTTGCAATTTATGCATTTCGTGTTTACAGTTTTATGATTATGTTTTGCCCAACACCAACAAATAAACAAAACAATCAGCAGAACAAACGTTGCAACAGAGCTCCGAGCCACATCTTAGGAACTCGGCCAGGTTTCGACTCGGTATCTGTCTCTGTCTCGCTCCGCTCCGCTGACGGCGATCAAGGCCGCATCCAAGTACTATAAATTACATGTTTCTCTCATTGTGTTGCTGGCCTTCTTTTTGCGATTTTGCAAACGGAAACGGTCATATGCAAAGGCCCCTCTGATAGCGAGCGTTGGCGTCTAATGAGCTGCGACTTCGACTGCTCCCAGATCTCTGGGTGTTTCGGCATTGGGTTTGGATTTGGGTACGGGTATGGGTATGGGTATGGGCTTGGGCCCAAGCTTAGACTGCCTTTCACAAGCCAGTGTCCGCCGGCAAAATCTAATTAAATGCTATCGTGCTAATAATCAGAGAGCTCGCGAAAGAAAATACAAAACTACCTGCACAGAAACTTTCTAAAGCCCGTGAGAGTGACGCCTTTTCCTATATTATAAGAAATCGCTCAGCCTGGCTAATTATGAACGCCTAATTACAAAGACGGATGCCACAAGACGACGCTTCCATCCGAGCCACTCGAGGCGTGCGAAAAGTTCAGCTCCAAGCCCCAAAAAGCCAAAGCACAAAGCCAAACTCAAAACTGGCTGAGCTGTCGGGCTAGTCGGGGGGCTTGAGTTGTGAATCCAGAAAAATAAGTCGCGCGTGGCAAGTGCACTTGAAAAAACTAATCGGATTCTAATGAAACATAACTGATTAAGTTTTCTGTGGAGTCAGCTGATGAAGTATCTGTTCGAATAAACATCAAAATAATCTAGTTTTCATGGAGCTGAAAAATCATTGTTTAAGCTCTATATTCAAGAGTTTTTATGCTTAATTTCAAAAAATAATAAGCTTGTGTAAGTGCAGCAGCAACTGGGTCCGGCTGACTGACTTTTCCGCCAGTCGTTTGATTTATGTGGCAACTGCGACACGGCGGTCGCGCCGAACGTTCTCTATAATTACCAAGCCAGTTGATCCGACGGCCCAGACTTTGTGGCGGCGGCAGCCCCACAAAAAATGGAAAGAAAGAAGAAATCGAGTGGGGATCTATAGATACATATATGGAGGGAATATTCTCCCTTTTCTCTCTTGTGGCAAACTTTTCACCACATGTCAGCACGCCCCTTTCATCGTCTGCTCTAATGCTGTCAGCGGAGCCATGGCCACGGAACAGGCGCCGCCAACAGCAGGACTTGCACATGGAAAAGTTTGCAGAAACATGAGCTTCCTGAAATGCGGCTGCCCCAGCAGAGCGGCGTTGAAAGCAAATGACAGTCATCTGGCAGGGCAGATACAGTGCGAGTAACACGGAATTGAAGGAAATTGAAGAACAACAAAGCACAGACTTTATAAACAATAATTTCAAGTGAAAATCTGCGAAAAGTTAGCAATACGACTCCGAGCCATGTCTATAACTAAGGTAGGAGTACATCAAGGGAGTATCCTCATAGGAATCACGTGTAGTACGAGGCTTTTAATCCATAAAGCGTCACTTCGTATAGTAAACAAAGCCAAAAGCAGTACCAGTGTGCTCCAGGTTGAGCAAGCTTGCCGGGGCGGCCAATACAAGTTCACAAAGAAGAGCTCAAAGCCACCGCCGGCAGCAGCTGTCTGATGAACGCCGTTGACTGCTGACCCATTTATGCAGATTTCGTTGCCGCAACAATGGCTTGTACAACTAAACCAGAAACAGCAGAAACAAAAACGAGCCAAAACCAACAACGCCTGCCACCGGGCACTGCAGCAAGTACAACGTAACAGGCTTGTTGTCTGTGGTGTTTCTTTAGAGGCTGCGCGATGTTGTCGCCAAGAATTTTCGGTCATTTGTCATGTTGATTTATATTTGCTCATTGGCTCTAAATGCCCGACAAGATTTTCACGCACTTGGGTCAAAGTCAGAGCAGGAGGTGACCTCCACTGCGGGGCATGGGAGTGGCACCAGAAACTTTCCCGATCGGGGCATGGTGGTAAGCAGTTTCCTTTGTTGACTCTCAACATTACAGATCTATCAAGGTGAGAGTGTACCGTGTCTCCTTATTTGTGATCTAAGGACCTGGGCTCCAAGGCACTTATCTTTTTACCTTTCCCAAACTGCCTTTTAGAGTATTTTCTGACTTCCCGGTCAAAACAAACAGCACTTAAATGAGTTTTCTTGTTTGCCCGCCATGTAACACGTGGCTGGCAGGCGGAAGTGGATTATAAAAATAGAGAAACGCAAAGGACCCTGCAGGCGAATGGCAAACATCCAGGGACGTGACTACCTGTGGCCCGTGAATAGAGCCATAAATACGCTTGTTTGTCATGGGATAGAAGCGGAGCTACTCCCTTTCCTCCCGGCCCTCCCCTACACTAGGCACTCCGGGATTCTGGCCATTAATCATTCAATTGTGGCTGCGGCCGAATCCGGCAGCAAAATTCGCGGCGAGGCTCATCAATAAATAATTTGCGGCAATTGAAATGCAGTGCGTGGGGTGGCGCTTAGATTAATGAAGGCGTCGCGATTAGAATCCATTTGAATTAATGAACATTTAAGGCGGCTTTGGGTTTTGTTGGCCTCAAACACGCGCAGCGGGACACTGGGATCGAATTTGCACAGAAAGCCAAATCAAAACAAAAGACTTAGGCAACGAACTTGGCGGCGGCGAGCAACCGGCGGGATTTGGCTTGCCGGCCAGGCTTATTAATTTCACATGCCTCAGCCATAATGAAAAGCGATTTTATATGGCCCGGCCGCCTGCCGTCGTTTATAATCAAGTTAAATGCGCGCGCGTCCATAAAAACTTGACTTATCAGCCAAACGGCAAGGCCAACAAATGGCGCAAATGCACTCGCTCTCGGAGGGGGCGGGGTGCGGATATAGCTGGCATATAGCTCTGCACGGCAATCTGCATATCGCAACGTTTGGAGACAGTGCGACCATTAACAGAACGATGTCGCTGAGTGAGTGCAAGCGCGGCGAGCATTGCCTTTTTTATGGCACTTTTCACTCGGCTGCCTCGATTCGGTCTGGGGTTTGGGCTTGGGGTTTCGCGCCCGGAGTTGGGGGTCCGGGGTTACGCTGGAAAATCCCATACAACTTTATTGGCCAGCTTCCCGCTGTGCGCAAATATATAACTCTGTTTATCGCGTTTCATTCGGCATTATTTATGCCAAAGAGAAAAGTACACTCACAAAAGTGCCAGATACGGCAGCAAAGATAGATTTTCTAAATCTTACTCAAGAAAGTGTAAAGTTGAAGTTGAGTGCCTGTGTTGAGAGAGAATGCAGTACTCCATCGAGCCAGTTGTGCTTTTTTCAGTGCACCATCTAAGCTAAACTGCCATTGGCATTGAAAACTATTCAAAAAATGCCCGAAAATATGTATCTGCGTGGCATCTTTTTGTCTTCGTTTTGTTTTTTTAATTCGCCTTTGTTTACCTTTCGCTGGAAATCAAGGAGCCCAGACACCATCGATCAGCATGCAGCACGTCACTCGGAAAGGAATGGGATGGGACTCGGATTTTGGGATTTGGGGAGCCCTCGCACGCTTGCTTAGATTTCAACACAATGCCCGTGCGCTCGTCTGCCGGGTTTCGATTTCAAAGGCCACGTAGATCGGCCGGAGAATGGATATGGATAAGTTTGTGAAGGTATGGTGGTGGATGGGGGCAGGGACCTCTGTGACGTTGATGCGCACCTTTGATAAGGATGAGGAGACCGGCGAACACACCTCATAACATTATGAAAGGCAGGGAGCGCAGTAGGGTGGAAGCAGCGTATCAGAACAGGAAGGAGTTGACAAGGCTAATCCTGATGAATTGTTAGATGGCATAAGAAGCGGCTTTGGAATAGTATTTGATCTAATTTCTAAAAGAAGGAATATGACGCTAATTAAAATAATGCTTCCAAAGTCAACTCCAAATTGGCTCTAACTCACAACAAGAGCTAATAAGCAGAAGAGTCAGTTGAATTGAAACATCGAAAGTGTTAACTCGTCTTCCTGGAACTGGAACAGCTATGGGAGGCTGTTAAGTGCCAGCTAGGCCGTAAATCCGCAGATAACACAATGCCCTGCCGATAAGGGCCCAGAGATTTCGGAGCCGATAAGAGGCTGCACGGAGATGGGAGCGAGCCATAAAACCCAGAGACCAGACAGACTAAGTAAGCCATGGGGAAGACTCTAACACGGGTTTTATCGCCGCTTGTTAGCGGCGGAAAGTGTGTAAATTTACACGCACACCCAGGCCATCCGCAGACAGAGACACAGGCAGAGAGACACAGAGGCGCAGCAGGAGGTGGAGTCTCTCCACTCGGCGGAGGGAGTCTTCCCAGGGTTTTTCACTTTCAATGCCGTTTGAGGAAAAGTTCTGGACGCTAGCGGGCCCCTCAATCTTCGAGGTTGCTCCGATCGGCGCTGTTAACTGCTCAAAACGAGCTGTTAGCGCACTTTGAGCGCAACCTGTTGGCTTCGAACGTGTGTGATGTTGCCCCGCGCTCTCCGTTCGAGTCGGTAAGGATTTTGAGGCAATCCCAGTAGAGGTTGATATCTTAGGATAGTCCTATATCTTAGGTAGGTTGGTTAAATAAGAGTGTAATTAAATATCAGTCTTATTTAGATTTCAGGAAATGTAATCAAGACCGAGATCGGGAACAGAGTCTTGCTCTCTCCCGTCGAGTCTACTGAGAACCAGAGTTCGTGTGCTCGCTTCGAGTGCGGGCCCGAACCCACTTCGTGACTCGGGCCTCTTTCAAACTGTTCGAACGATCTCGTTGGACACAGTCGGCCAAAACACAGACGCGCGTTCGGATGTATCTGGCGGATACGGTGAGTGCGCGCTGCCAGTATCTTTGGGATACATATTCGGACGTTTTATGAATGAGCTCGGACTCTGAACGGTTGTGAACGAATTTTGGGGAAAAGCAGTGACCGGAGGCACCCCGCGATAAAACAGAGGCACACCCGCACACGCTCCATCGCGGTCTTCTATAAAAAAGAAAGAAATCGTCTGTTTTGGAAAAAAAAAATAGAAAAGCAAGCCAGTGCGGAAATTGCAGCTGAAACGCAAACAATCGCAGCGTTTGTCAGCCTTCGCGGACATTTCTTCTTGAATTTCGCACGGTCCCCACACATCCCGCCCCCTTTCCCCAAAACCCCTTTTCCCAAAAAATACACACAACTTACATAAAAATACACAGAAAGCTAAATAGTGCATAAAAATCAGTTTTCTTTGCGGTTCGCTGCGTGCGAGTGTGAGTGTGAGTGTGTTTCTGTTTCTGTTTCCCCGCCATATCTCCCCCGCCCCTTTCTCCGGCCGACCCCTCGGTCCCATGGGAGGAAGCGAGAACGCGAGTGCCTTTGTTTTCGATTACGCTTACTAATTTTTTTTACGCCCCATAGAAGTAAAAAATAAAAAACATGACGAAACGTTGTTGTTGACAACGAGTGCCCGAAACAAGATCGAAAATAAATAAAAGTGAATCAACGCTCGAGAGTAAGAGAAATATTCAAAATTAGCGCATATACATAGATCGGATCTATACGAAAAGTGCCTTCCACCAGAATATTTGGTGCAAACGGAATCCCATTGGTGTTGTGAAACAGAGCTGCAAAGATCAGATACAGATACAGGTATCAGATACTCGCCTCTCCGGAGCAGCTGCAAACGCATCTAAAAAGGTAAATAGAGCTTCGACAGACCCGACGTATGTACCATCAGCTTATCACTCCCGGTGGGCAAACAGAACTAGAAACAAAGCTGGAGCAAAAACTCTGAAATCACTGGCTTATCTCCGGCCATAAAGATCTGCGGATCTCGGTGTTGAGGGTCTTGGGGGTTCCTAGAACGAAACGTCAGCGACCAGATACATTTGGTGATTGCGGCTAGATACTTTCACTCCCGAAAAGGTGGCTGCCTGAGTTTCAGTTTCGGTTTTTGGTTTTCAGTTTTCGACTTTATCTTGTCAGCTGGAGAGCTAAAAATGATAGTGATAACCTATTTAATACATGTTTACAGTTAGTTAGTCTGGCTAGCAGGCATTATCTGCCCAAGAGGCGCTCTTTCATCACTCGACTCGAGGTCTGGGGTTATCACATATCGGATATCGGTTCTCGCTTCCGCAGCCGACTCCGATTCATAAATCATACTTGGCCGCTGAAGTTGTTTACTTTTGGGTTGGGAGGCCGCCTTTCACGGGGGCGTGCTTCATGGGAAAAAGCGCTGTTTTCTTTGATTTGCATTTTTATTGAGAAGCGAGTCGAGTCGAGAATGTCGAAATTTCCGGTTCTATCGTGCGTCACCGGTGTCGATCGCCTAACCCCCGAGCGGCTCAGGGGACCCGTTTGTCTGCCACCACAGCCACGCTCTGGATATGGTTCGCCCTTCTCATAATGAGCATCGAACAGTATGGGCCATATGTAAACTTGTTTTGTTTTAGCCGTTACGCCGTTCCTGCCGCTGTGTCTACACCCCACATACGCGCCTAAATGTACCTACATTTATGTAAATAAGCTCGAAATGAAACACTTGCGCTGGTGGTTGCTACAACAGAGAATTTCGGGTAAATAAAACTGAAACAATACTGCGGTTCCCTTTTCGGCAGAGAGTGGGATTGGGAGTGGGAGTGGGAAAGACCCAAAAATTCTTAATTACAAACAGAGGACAGTCGCGCCAGAAGCTTAGGAGTCTGTCCGCCTAATTAATTGACTTTCCCCTGTCTCCTCCGAGGAGCATTTATCAGGCGGGCAGGTTCATCAATTTCCGATGTGATAAATGTCGTACAAGAATCTACACAAATATGCATGTCCCAGTCCCAACTACCCAGCTGCCGAGTCGAGGAGGTGATTTGTTGGGGCGCCCCTGATGGTTTCTGTGTTGACGCCGGGAAATCTCCGCGATCAGTGATCGCTGAGCGCCACCCAGAACTTGGGAGCAATATAGCCAGAGGAACGGTCCACAAGACGGGCCCCGAAAACAGCCACTAATTCCAAACAATGTAAGGCATTATTTATTTTTAACCGAGGTCATCGGCGTAGACACTCTTTCCCATTCGAATTTCTCTGACTCTGCGTTCTCGGAGTCTCCAGTCTGCAGTCCCCGGTCCTCCGCTCCTAGTTCTCGGGTTCTGTGCTGTTGTTCCTATTTCGGAGTTAATGTGCCTGGTTCTTGTTCAGCTGTTGAACTCGAACTCGCACTCTCACCAAATTATGCCCCGAACACACTCACCCTAGCAGTGCACTCAGAAAAACGGTGTACGTCGTTCTACTCGTTTCTTTGGTCGAAGATTCGATTTGATTTCGCTTAGAAACTGAAGCTTGAGGGGCATTTGCTTTTTTCCGTGTCTGCGAGTGCCGAGATCCAATGCCAGCGGGCCAGCAAACATTATTTGAAATATTTATGCCTGACTTTTGCGCCTCAATGACTTTTGAATTGCCTTGCCTTTGGCTGCCAGTTTCACAAACACACACCCGTGGCCCTCACACGGTCGCACGTGGATCGGCTGTGAGTATCTGTGAGTCGGTTCTGAAAGATACGCGAGTGTTTTGTGTATTTTCTTTGCCGGCACACATATGGTGCATCAACGGACGTCCAGCATGTGCTGGCACATCGCAGCAAGCAGAGGAGGAGACTAGGAGAAGGCACATTAAAGACACATTAACCTGCATTTAATTTGTCAATATTGGCTCGTCAAAGCTGCTAGGAGAAATGCCTTTCCCGGGCAGTTCTCGGGCGCACTTTTCATTTCGTTCGTGCGATGGGTTGGGGGAAAGTGAGGCAACAATGGGAGACAAAGCGACCCAGCATGTCTTGGCCGTCCGAATGTTGACCTTTTCACAGCTGGAACCATCTTTCAAATTGGCCGAGGAACGTGGACCGTGGAGCCGTGGAGCAGTTCTTTGGTCTTTTCGGGTTGGCCTGTCAGTTTCTGTCAGTTGCTTGTCAAAAAATTTGTTTGGCTGTAAAATACAGCGAAAACGTTTAGCGGCCAAAGAAAACAATCCCGACACGATTTTCGATTTTCTCGTAAGCTGTAAGCCGTCCAGAAAATGATTGACGAGCTGGCTGGGTCTTTACGGGTCTGGCAGGGAAAACTCCGTACTCCTCGTATGTACTCGGCTGCATAATGAACCCTTCCGCCGGACTTTCGAGCAGTGTATGTGTGCACTCGTCGTGCCATGGGTGTGTTTGTGCCGCAATTTGTTGATAAATAAATCAATTGAGAATGTGAAAATGCAAACAAATCGGCGAGGCAACAGCCGTGCTACGCAATCCCTTCCGGTCTCTTTCTAGGTGGCCACCGCCACCCGTTAGCCCTTTCGGGCTTCGGACACGTAGATTCATTGGCCCAATTCGGGTATTCCCTTTGCGGCACAGCACTCCCAGCTTTTGGCAATTTGTCAGCGACTGACACGTCTGCTGCGTGGGTGGGGATAATTTTTTTTGTCACCTTCCGCGTGGTTACGTAGGAAGGGTGAGGTGGCTATCTCCCCTGGCCGGACACCAGGTCTCGGAACCGAAGGGCGCCATCGAAGTATGCCAAATTAGCATTTTTTAACGAACCGAGCCAGCGGTTATTAATTTCGCCTTATTATTAGCTGTCGCGTCTGTTTTTTGGCGAAATCGCATTAATTCATTCACGCTCGGCGGCACGGCAGGTGATCTGAATCGGCGTCTGCGACCGTATCTGTGGCCGGGTGATCTGCGATGATCTAACCAGCACCACCGAATTTCCGTAATTAGGCCCAATTAATTTGGCATAAAAGCGGAAGTGGAGTGCTGGTGGTGGTCCGGGCGGATGCGGCCGGCAGAGAGGGCTGGAAAGCGCCAAGGAAAAGCGCCATGGAACAAATTGTCTTAATGATAGACATTCACTTTTTATGGACGCGCGAGGTGTGTGTCTTAATGGAGTGAAATTTCTGGTAATTGAGCGCGACGAGCTGCGACTCTGGGTGCGCATTTGATGAATTTTGAGCGACTCCATATATATGGAGATTTCTGCAACAATTTAGCCTTAGCTGGCTTTGTTTTTGGCACGGCTCGCTGCCCCGGCTTCTACCCCGGCCTGCTTCTTTAGCTTTGCTTTTGCTTTTGGTTTGGCTCTGCCTTTGTTTTTTCCTTTGCCGTCGCGGGGGCAGGGGCTGGGGCTGCATTTGTTATGCAAATCAAGTGCCGCCATATGTACGAGGCACAGAAACGTGTATATATACGAACTAAGAAACCGAAACGCTGCTCCAGGCACACGGTACTACACAGAGGAAAAAACTGGGCCCTGGTTTTAAAATTTTTGCGGAATATCTAGCAGTGGGGTGTGTATTTTAGCCCCAAACCTGTCCCCACAGACTCTTAAAACCAGCCCTTATGCCTGAAATCTCCGAGAGCTACTCCGCCGGAGCTGGGGCTTGGGCCAACTGCAGCCGAGTCGGAGCCAGTTCAGCCGCGAACTGGTTGTGTAGCCTGCCCACGTACAAGGTCTTCAAATATGGCTCTTATTCAGCTACTAAGCTAAGCACATTTTTCTTCTATTCCCCGTGTGTTGGGGCTGAGACCACAGCGCCTATAATGGCATTAATTTACCATACAATTTCATATTTACGGCCATTGTGCGCCGAGTGCAATTCGTTTTTATAAATATTTTCCCCCTCGTGCTTTTTGTTTGCTTCTGCTGGGCTGTTGCTTTTCTTATTTTTCAATTTGTGCAGACTGCACTGTTTGTGACTGGGCTCCGTGTGGGCGGTTTGTTTACTGTGCGCCCCTTTTTTGGCTCTCGGACTTAATTAAGCTCGAATTCGATTCAGTTACATCCGCCCTATCGACTGCTCGCTGCAGTAATTGATTATTTTAGCTAATTTTTATTCGAGAGCTTTTATTCACTCGCGATTAGGCTCTCCGTGAATCATGCCTACGTGATTGGCTGGCGATTGTCAGCGTCAACAACGGCGTGTGTGAAGGTTCCGATTATTTCACAAATACCTCCATTCTGTTCTACACACAGACCCTGATACTCGTCCCCTGTCGGTCACTATTCTGGATGTGCTTTTTAGTTGCTCTAAAATCTGTGGCGCCATCATAAAAATAATTTTTGCCGACCTTAGAGAGCAAGTGGGGTGATCTCATAGTTGATAGAGCACTCGGACCTGGCAGGGTGAGCCTTTACTTGCCTACCCTTCCAGTTTCCTTCTCCGGAGTCCCTGCTCCCTTAGGAGCTCCCTGTTCAGTTCGGAGGACAAATTTGTGAGGCTGGCAATTAGCGCAACTATTTCTTGTTAATCGCAGGTGAGCGCTCTCCAATGTCAGAATCGTTAGCTGCCGAGACCCGGTTTCCCAGCTTGAAACGATTTCGTAGACGTGCATTTTCGCTGAGACTGCTATCTCCCATTGCCGCAGCCAATAAATAGCGCCACATGCGATCGACGGCTCCACTGACTGACTCAAAGACACACATATGTACGTAAATTCGTATATGTACCAGCCGTCTGACGAATGCAATAAGAAAGTGGGTCCAACTCGAAGTTGTACAATTTTGACAAGCTGACAGTGCCCGAGACGACCGCTTCTTCGGTGACGTAATGGCGGGTAAAAGCAATTGCTTTTTGAATCAGCGGAGCAGCAGAGCAGCCGAGCAGAGCGTGTGCAAATTTGCTCTGCGAAGTACATCGCCGACCAGGGCGAATTAGTCATGCGATCGAACGTATACCTGGGTTTTCGTTTTGGTTTTACTTTTAACTCGTTCTGCGGCTGCTGCACTTCCTTCCCCAGACAGCCCATTAGTTGTGGCTAAAAGTTCTCTGAGCGGCTGGGCTGTCTGGGCTTTGGCCAAGTGCCGCTGCATGAATGAATGAGTTCATCGCTTTTGGCGTTCGGTGGTCGACGGTCGGCGGTCGGCGTCAGCATTTGCGGTCTACCCAAATAAAAGAACAGCCCAGACGTGCGTGGGCTGGGTACTTAGTCACCGCCGTCGTCTTCGACGGGGAAATGCATCCAAGAGTTGACTGCACTTTGTCGGTTCTGGGTTGCGAGCTGAGCTGCGCTGCGAGCGCCGGGCTGATAAGGCAGACTGTTTAGTTTGCAGCAGCAGATTCCCTCAGCAGACCGCGATAAGGGGTCTTCCGCGAGATCATCAAGGAAAACACATTTCCCATTTGATTTATGGCATGTAAATTTATGGAAATTTACTGCTGCCGGAGCATGATTCTCGGTAAGTCGAACCAGGCTCGATAATGTGTGGCAACCCAGCAGATAGCAGATACACTGTGTGTGGTGTGTGTGTGCGAGGCGCATTCCAATTATATTATATCATGTGCTCGCAGCATTATCGCATATGGTAGTATATGGGGCTGACTCGCGATTCTAGTCGATATGTAAAGAGCTAAACAAGTTGTCGAACAAGTTTTGGAACGCCTTTGGGCAGCGGCTGCACGGCGAGAAAAAGAGCTGTTCTTTCCTTACATTTTTGTTTCAACGCCAGAACGCTCTGTCTGCACTACAAAGTACACAAGACGAGTCTTAATTACCCAACATTTATTTGTGTTTTTCATTAAAAGCTGTACCCGATCGATCGATGCCCGCGGCGCTAATGAACTCGCCGTCCTCTTGTTAATAATTATTGAATTTTCGGTGGTTCGGTGGTCCCTCCCGCTCGTGCCTCCCCAACCCTCCTCAGCTTGTTTACTCGCTGCCCCTGTGTGGCTGCTTTTAACGCGTTCGACTGGCTTTTGAATTGATTTCGGCAATTAAAGGCCCCAGTGCCTTGCGCGAAAAAGCGTTTTGAAGCTACATATAGTATTTATTGAGCGGACACTCGAGCTGCCGTGATTGATGGCCGACCGGAGCAGAGCGGAAATAATAGTCTCCAACACTTTGTTTTGTTTCGCACACGTGTGGGTCGGTGGGGCTCTCTTCCTTATCGGTGGCGTTCATTAGCCGCTGATAGCCAGCAGTTTGGTTCGTAGTTTGGCCGGTAATCTTCTCTGGTTTCACTTTGTTTTGTTTCCCATTTCCCCGTATTTCTGGCTTTCCTCTGCCTTTTATCTCGTCTGATAAACGCTGGCGTTATGTATTTGTGCCTTAATTAGTTTGCTGCGCGATACACGCATGTGGGCAGCCAACCGGACCCGTCGAAGACGTCAGAACCGCGACCAAATTTCGGAGCGGAGGAGAAAAAATTAATTAGAGACGCCGTCTTGCCGCCGATAAGCAAACACAAACAACCAGGCAGACACACACCGAAGCAGCAGGTCAGTCGACTCCGGGGCACTGATCTAAGGCAGAACTTTCTTCTCAACGAGTGGTTGCTGATTAGGGATTAGTGATTAGTGAGAGGGGCTCTAATTATGCGCAAATGTGACAGGTTTGGTCGGGGGAGAGCCCCGGGTTCTGGCCGTATTTTGTCCCACGCCCCGGCCACGTCAGCCTTGAACAGTTGCCAAAAAGTGCCAGAAAATTAGTGGTGTTTTCGATTCGGCTGACGCCATGAGAGATTTATAATTCCGTTTTCTGCAGAGATGCTAGCCTCTATGCTAGTAGGGGCCACCCCGCCCCGCTGCCGATCTCGGGCAATAAAAGCCAAATCCCGAGCAATCAGCGCCCCTCCCGCCAACTGTCCCGACTGTCCGAATTGATTTCATTTTCGCGTTTTTCATGGGGCGGCGGATCGTAAAAAGTGTATATGGCGATCGGGCGGCAAAGGCTACAAATGTCGCCGTTTATAAATACCCCAATAAATTGGTTAAGGTCGGAACGGGCATAAATCTGTGGGCCAGCGTAAGCCGGCGCAAGTATGCGCGCAGAGACACGCTCCTGATGTTTACGACTCTCCCAACTCTTATGAATGAATGCCGAAAATCGATCGGGGATCAAACTCCTGACGTCACACCGCCTGCACTGGAACGCTGTTTTCCGCGCCGGCGGCCATAAATTACCTAGAACTATGATTTACAGCCGCCGCGGCAGTGCAAATATGCAGAGATGGAGGCTATTTGCATGCCGACAAGTCAATCACCGGCCCGACGTTGATAAAGTTAATCGCCAGTGGCTGAATGAGCTGCAGTGCCCGGCTCTCATTACGGAGTTTATAATTAAACACAATTACTTACAACTATGTGGCCGGGGAGGAGCACTGACCAGACCGCAGATCGCCACTGGAATAAAAATATATAACATGATAATGAAGAGCGCCGTCCGCCGCAGCCTGTAATTATTTTACAAAACGCTCTAGCCGCTGCCCGCCACGCTCTGTTTGGGGCGAACAACGAAAACAAGTGATTAGATGTTGGCCAATTTCAGTACAGTTCGTTTTTGTTCTCCGCATAAGCGGCCCGCCGCTGCCCCATCGCGCCCAGATGCATCCACATTCCCGTCCAGTTGTATCTGTATCCGAGGCTCCGCCGAGCGGACAGTCGAACAAACGCGTTTGCTGATAGACGAGCCACTGTCCGCCTGACTGACCATTACAAATGTTCACTTAGTCGGGCCGCAGATATGGATACGGCGTCCAGGGAGCGACTTGGAAGGGGGAGGGGACTGCTGGGGTTGCTGTTTTTAATTTCGCATTTATTTTGTTGCCTTTTTGTCGTCGTTGATTATTTCTACAAAAGCCACTAATGGATTTTGATATGCACAACACAGCAGCGCCGCCACTCGCCGCACACACGCATATTTCTATTGGAGGACTGCGCCGGTCACTCCGAGGCGTGCACTGGCCGCAACGGGGGATCCTAGAGGCCGCAGCTCCTCTTCTTTGGCCGCAAACTCAGCCACACTTTCTCCCAGTGAAGCCACTCCTCCGGGGCTCGCAGAGGCTACTTTATTTTCTCCACTCGCGGCATGCCAGATAAAGTTCTTGCGCATTTCGCCAAAAGTGCAATCGTTAGAATGTGAGTGGTGCGGATGGGGCAGGGGCAGGGGCTGGAGCAGGAGCAGGGGTAAACGGGCTGGGAATCGATCGGCGGCGACGACCCGCTTCACTATCGGAGACTTTTCGCTCAACAGGCTTGGCCTGAGTTTATGGCCCGGGGAGTGCCAGGGGCAGGGGACGCGATCTTTAATTTTTAGGGGCGAGGTCAAGCGGACAACTGTCGTCGGGTGATCTAATGTGCTATTCAGGAAGCACGGAGCTGTGGCAGATGTTTGCCAAAAACACAAACACGGCAGCGGCACGAGGGCCACTAAACAAACACAAACACACTTAGGGCCAGGGTTCGGAGGCGGTGGCATTAAAATGCCTGCCACAATGGCAGGAGAGGGGAGGCGCACGAAAGAAGTGTGGGCGGACAGGGGACAACGTGCCCAGGATCGGGATGGGAGCGGGGGGACGCGGAAGAAGTGCGACAGTAAAGCAATGGCTGTGGAAGCCACGCCGGCGTAGCACGGTTCAATGAATTACTTCATTAGTGCAGGCGTGTTCGGTGTGGCATGCTTTGTATCTTGTAGATACTCTAGCCGCCGATCTGCGGCAGAACTGCAGACAGTCTTGCTGTTGCAAACGACAGCCCGTCAGCTGAGCCGGCACCGAGAGAAACAAAGTCTACCTGAGCGGGCAGCTCTTTCCACAGTCCCCAACAACTTCGGAGCACTTTGTCGAGTGTGGCAGTGGCAGCGTTCTGGGCTGTGGCACCGTGAAGTACCACTCACAACTCCCATTTCGCCAGTCAACTGTGCGTGGAAATTAGCTGCCGAGGCTGCTGAAGGAGCAGTGCCCGTGGAAGGGGCGCAGAGGACTCTTAGCTGCCTTAATTGCGGAAGTTATGAGCATGGAATCTTAATTATTTCACTCGCCAGGAAACCTTCTTGATGGCCAACACTGTTTACAGTTGGTTTAGCTTATTTTTTGGGTCTGCCGCAAACAGCCGGGCAGCCAAACATCCGCCAAACGACAATAGGCCCCTCCACTGTTTGCATTCTTCGGCAGCCCCGCGAGAAAGTGTCGGCGGAGAGTGTCCCTCATCCGGGCCGTGTTTGCCGAGCCAGTCGTGTTCCCGATTTTCCCCGTATTTAGTTCTGGACGTGACACTTTCGAATGCTTTTTATTTTCCGCGGAGCTTTCCCGGGATCTTCGTCGGGGCGTAACTGCGTTCTTGTCCGACTCTTGGCTGGCTTATTTGTTGGCCGCCTCTGTTTGTGCGACAGATGCGTCGGAGTTGGCCCCGACCAAAGCCAGCTCCCTCAATGCGGCTCAGCGCGTTCGTCGATTCGTCATTCGCCCAGTCGTTGCATTCTGGTCGCAAGACTTCCTTGCTTGTTTTCAAATGCAGGTAAACAAAAGCCAGAAACAACACAGCACCGAGCACAGAGCACAAAGCAGCAAGCACACACAAGAGCCTCTAAGAGCAGCTGATGCTGGGGCTGCCTTTGGAGATGGATGGAGACGTCGTTTAAGATTAAGACGACTTCTTTTTACAGCTGTGTGTGAGTTGTAGTTGCTGTTGCTGATGCTGCGGTAAGTGCGTGTTGCTGCTGTTGCTGTGGAGCTGCGATGTTGCTGCTGGCGAGG
Organism: Drosophila monieri; assembly: GCA_035047585.1. Lineage (NCBI taxonomy): Eukaryota > Metazoa > Arthropoda > Insecta > Diptera > Drosophilidae > Drosophila > Drosophila monieri. The sequence goes on along the minus strand of JAWNPJ010000087.1, from coordinate 492,535 downwards.
TGAGTGATGATGATGAATGTGTTACAACGAAGGTTAACGACTTTCAGCTTTATAAACAGATACACAGGCAGCCTCAGCCCGAGCCCCAGTCCCAGCTCCAACCGAAGAGACTTGAGTTTCAGCTGATAAAGCTGGCAAAGCTCTCTTCTATTGTGGCAAGAACTGGATATGGCCCCACTGGACCGCCAGCTAATTAAGCCGCCAACAAGCTAATTATAAGTCGCGTCTGGCACTCTAATTGCAATTTAAATAAATGTGGCAGGCGGTCGGGCCGCTTCGCCAACCAGTTTGGCATTTGGCCGAAAAGGAGCGTTTTAAATTTCAATTTGTACAAGTCAGCGCGTTGTCACTGCCCGAGAACTCTCTCCGGCCATCTCTCTGTACCAACAACTAAATTACACTTGTCCGCGTGTTTACAATCCCCACTATATGCGAATGTGGCCAACAAATGCTGGGCCGATATCCGACCAAACCGGCAACTGAGCAGTAACCGAACTTAGTCACTCCAAGCCAGTCTTTTTGTCTGAGAGAGCCGAGATTGCAATGAGGTTAGCGGCGCAATCTGCTCAAATATAGATAGCTAGTTAGATGTGGGCAAACAAACGGACAAGCGGACAGGCCGGCTGACGGACAGTCGCACGGCAAGCGGACAAATCCAAGCGGTCGACCGACTATTCCGCCAGCAACATGTGTAGCCATGTAGCAACATCGCTGCAGCAGCAGCAGCAGCAAGAGGCAGAAACAACCGGCTTTCGGGTATTCTAATTGCGCACAAGCTAAGCAACTTTTAGTTACTTTGTAGGCTCCTAGTTGCCATCGATGGAGCACTGATCTGGCATTCTATCTCCCAGCTGGCCCAGACTGTTAATTTATGCAGCGGCCCAAGTCCCAAGCCCCAGCAAATGGCTGGCAAAGTGTGGCAAATAAATGTTCTATTGATTTCTGCAACACCTTGTCTTCAAAGGCCAATGCTGACTAACTGTTCTGTCAAAATGTTTCGCCTGCCCACGTTGGTCGGCGGCCTGTGCCTGCATTGCATGTGGCATGACTTCAGTTGAAGTAATGACACACCCGTTCCAATGAGTGTGTGTAGATACACAGATACGGATACAAATGCAGATACAGATACAGATACAGCTGCAGCCCACAGATACACATCTCTCCAGCTCATAGACTTTTTCACTCGAAAATGAAATGAAAATTACCGAACTGTAACCATGTGTGGCTGCGGCTTCATGCTGCTTTGTGTCTAGTACTCTGTGCCTGCGCCGAGGTTCTATCCGGGGGCCGCCCATTAAAGTTTATTTAATTGTGGACATAAAACCAGAGACGAGCAATTAATTTGGCGAATAAGTGAACCCAATTGTTTGCGCATTAAATCGATGGCTTTCAGGGTTTATCGTTTTGGCTCCACTTGGCTTTGTCTTTACAATCGAATATCAATCTGATGGGTTTCTCGTCTATTTACATATCGGTTACGAGAGACCCCAGATGGAGGACCGCCCACCCAATGTTAAAAGGTTAATTACAATTTATTGCCAGCGCTCTTTCGGAAAGCCATCAACGCTGTCGTTACGCTCACTTGATCCCAATTCTCCATCTCTTTGTCGTCGAGTCGGAATAGTAATAGTCCGTGTTCTGTGATCGCACTGTTTGGGGCAAGCAGCGACGGCACAACAATTTAATTGCACATTTGCATTAGAGGGGAAAGTCCGGGCTCCCCGACTCGCGGCCTGTCATCAGGGACTGCTACTGTTGCAGTTGCACCGTTGCTGCTGCTCCTGGTGAGCGGTTTTCATTGCAATTGCCCAGCACAGGCCACGTTTGATTTCTTAATTGTCGCTAAATGCGGGACTCGCCAACATTGTCTTGCTCTGACAACGTTGTCGTTTGTTTCGATTTTCGATTTTTTCGGCTCTTTCGACTGCTATTGTTTGTCTGTTGCTGCTGTTGCTGCAGCTGGCTGAGCATTATCGTCGATCATTTTGTTGCAATGAGTTTTTGTGGTTGGCTAGCACACGAAATGAATGTTTGGCTAGCATGGTGGTAATTTCCAGCGGCATGTGGCATGCTGGTGGCTCCTCCGAGCGAGGGTTTATATTTTAATTGCTGCACTTCCAATTTATTTTTATTTTCCGAGGCATGAGCAACCCCACTTCAGCTGAGAACGGATCCCTCGCCCTGCATATGCTTGGCTCAGAAGACCCTGAAAGTGCTCGCCCCTTCCTGAACCCGGACTTCGCTCTAGAAGCCAGGGTTACGCAATCCGCAGCTCGCACCCACTCCATTCCCTTTCCCAGCACTTTCACTCGCTGAAACACCGAAATAACTTATATTTAGTAATTTCAGTCGCGCCTGATTTACATTTAAATATAATTTTCGATTGCCCCTCTTAATATTTCGGCTCGCTGGGTTTCTAATCTCTTTCGCTGACACCGAGGCGCAGTCTCAATGGATCGGCCCCTCCCTCCGCCTCCTAATCGCCAAACTGTCCCATAAACCAGGCATTTTATTTGACAAGCGCGTTTGGCATACGAAAGCGGGCAGACAAGTCCCGAGCCAAACGCATTTCTTTTCGGTGCAAAGAGCGCTCGCGTGGCACATTAGTGGAAATTATGACGATTTTCCCCAATACAATAACTCAAAGTTATGCTGACAGCTATTGGAGCTGCTTATTATTGATTCAATTTGCTTTCGATTATCGGCGTTCAGAGCCAACATAATGCCAGGCCCGGGCCCGGGGTTAGCCGATCTAGTCGCTTTTTAATGTTAATGTGCTCCAGCGGTGAGCTAATCTGCCACCGATCGCTCTTGTTTATGGGGGCTATTGGGGCTTCCAGCGATCTACAAAACAAATTTGCGTAAGCCTCGGTTCAAGGACGGCTTTAATTAAAGTTGGAGCTGGAAGCGAACTGGGACTGGGATTGGAGCCTCTTCGGGCCATTTGGCCGCCGGATGCCAGCGCTATAACTCATGCGGCGGCGAATACGGTTTTATATCAAAGACGTCGCTGTCCGGGGATCGCATAAATTATAAACTGCAGCGGGAGAGGTGTTAGAACGCGCTTCATATTCTCTTCCTGTTGGGATTTATGGCTGTTTAGCAGACAGATAAAGTCGGTGTCATTAGTGATTTACGGTGGGATAGTATCCCGCTCCGATCTCCCCCCTCCGTCTGTCTGGTTAAAAGTTAACCTTTTGGCGTGACATTGAACGAAGAAGAAAAAAGCGTCAAAACAGATCGAAAAAGCCAAGCGCCGCTGAAAATGGGCTGTCTGGCGGGTCTTCCTCGGCGGCGTGTGAATTCTGACGTCGCTGCAACTTTCAACGTAAAAAGAGACGCCCCAAATGAAGTCAAGGTACTCGCACCACTGCATTACTCATAGAGAGCTCGCTGTATTGGGTTACTTTTGGGTGGGGTGGTGGGAGGGATCTGTGTAGGATTTCCCAAGGCAGATGGGGCGAATGGCCATCGGGAGGGCAGATAAGGGAACTTTCCGAGGAAGCCGTGAGGAATTCGTTGAATGAATGCGATTATTCGAAACAGCCTGGCACCCTCGATAAGATAGAGTCCCACAGAGCTCAGTTCAAGCAATATTCCGACAACCAATATTGCAGTTGGGGAGTGAATTGGCAGAAGCCATCGACTGATGCCACCACTCATAGTCGCATAATACTTTCATGCTGCCTAGTGCACATTTCTTTCTGCTTCTGATGCAACAAAATATCGCGTAAATTAAAAATTTAATAGGCCCCTTGTTTTGGCTGGATTGTCTGCTTGAAGCGGCTTTCCCAAGTCCCCGCCCCACCGCTAATACGCCTGAGTATTATGGCTGGCGAAGTTTTATTTCTGGCGGTGTTCGCCGCCTGGCAACTCGTTAATGTTAACAACTACAAAAACAGGCAACAGAAAAGGCCGCAACAGGCATCAGGCGGCGGACTTGCCCAAAAAAGTAGTCGAAAATGAAAATAATTTTCAGTTTTTGCCCATTTCAAGATGCCATAGACGCTGTTGGGTAAACAAACTTAGAAGCTTCCAGCTGTGCGCGTTGATTGCCATACGACACGATGCGTTTTCAAATAGAAAAGCAACAAACACGGGCATAGCACAGTGAGTTGCGCATACGCCGTGTATGCAGTCGCCGGATTGTTGTTTTGAACAAAAATAGCAATAGTGCTGTAAACACATTTTCGAGGTACGCAATCAAGGCGTAGAAACTCGTACATAAAACACACTCCTGCCGCTGCCGCTCTTGTTGTTTTGGATTTTGCTGTTTCATTACGGATTCCGTCCGTTTTCCACACTATAAGGTGAATTTCATATTACTGTCAGTTGTTCAGTGGATTTTTCATTAATTTCTCTATTGCCTTGGGCCGGGGCGAGCCAGCGTCGATCATACGCACCGTGGTGCACCGGCAGATATAGCTCCATCCCGAACTGGATGAATGGAAAGCGAAAAGTGCACTTCGAACCTCCAGTGACGGAGGCCAAGCACCTCCCCTGGCACCTTCGTCCCGCCTTTTAATTAGCCACTTTTATCGCCCCGCCAATTCGGCTAAAAATAAACGATTACTGCCCCTAGTATACAGAATATGATATCATGCCGCTTCGTTTTTGCCAATTAAAAACACAAACCGCGCGACTGCCGTAAGTTATGACTGGCGATAATCGGACGACGTGGCAGCTCATTTTCAGAACACAGTTTGGTCTAGTAATTAGCCAACTTCAGGCTTTCTGGGCTCTCAGTTCTGAGTTCTGTTAGTGTTTGTGTTTGTGGTCGTTGCATGCGTAGCTCAAATTTCAAAACTACATGCACTTTGCGCAGATACAAAGCCTGTTTCTGTGGCGATCATCTCCTCCGCCGCACTGGGTGTGAAAAGATTTATGTGCTAGGCGAGAGAGCCACCGCATCTCCGGATCTCCGATGCCCGTTCCCCGATCCCAGATGGTGGTTATCAATGCTAGCCAACAGCAGCAGCACCAGCAGCCATTCACCCGGGCTACAGCAATTCCAATTCCAGTTTCCTCGGCTGCATCTTGGGACATTTCATTGTGAGCGAGCTCTTGTTTATGGTCTGCCCAGCTTTTTCAACTCTTCGGTTTTCGATTTTTATATTGATTTGTAATTCACATAAAACAGCACCAGCAACGGCCCAGTTGACCTTGTCTGTGGCCAGGACTGCTCCGAGTTCGAGCTCAAATTATCATAGTTACAACACTCTGAAGGTCGCAGAGATACACAAACCTAGGCTGCCAGCTGGCCAGTGACTCCAATTACACTCGGAGCAGTGCAACAAGTGTTGCATGCCACGAGTTGTCAGGTGACATAACAGATTTCCCTGGCCACCACCTACAAGAGCCGCAGCTCACATCTGGCTCTGGCTCTGGCTCTGGCTTTCGAAGCTGTCCGAAACAAAAACACTTGCACATGCAAATATTTCACGAATTCGCTGGCAGAATTTGTTAGAAAAGTGCAGCGCAGTGTCCGCAGACAACGGGCAGTTGGGCAGATAAAGGCGAAAACATGCTAACAAAAATAATATCCCACAAAAGACCCGCGCACATGACAATGTGTAAATTTATGGCCGTCGACGCTGCTCGGCGGTGCACTCGAATTGCATAAGTCCGGGCTTTAATGCACACAGCGGGCAAGCGGCAAAATATTTGTATTTGCTTTATTAATTAAGCTTCGGCTTTGGCTTTCGCGGCAGTATTTGCGTGTGCGCTTTGAATTCCCAGCGGACAACAATATTTGGCAATGCATTTGATGCCCCAGCGGATGTCAACACGAATTAAATACCAAGCTGCCACTCGGAGGGGGAGGGGACCCCGAATCTATTCGGGTTAGGAAAACAATGCCAGCCCATCATAAGCCCACAATGGGCTGTTTACAGAAGCAATGCTCGTTCAGTAATGTCGTATATTTCTATCGCCACTACGAAGCTTCTCACAATCACTCACATTCTGCACCAATCCGGAGATAAGCGACATAAGTAACCAGATCATCCGATTCGGTTTCTCCGCTGCCATCCAATGAAGTTCCAATTAAAATACCTCAGGGGCTGCATGTGGGGGCGTGCTGGGGGATCGGCTGTTTGTCTTATAAATGGGCCACGCCGGGCCTCAGTCGCAGTCGCAGCGGCAGCGGCAGTTAGTTAATAGCATTTGGGGCGGCCTTTGGGCCATGACTGGGCACTTTGCCGCGTTTTCCGTGGAAAATCAAGGCAAATCCCGCGTCGCTGATTAAAGAGGCTTTCACCACATATGGGTCAGCACCGCCACCTTTCGCCAGCAGCAGGAATTCGGATATAGGGCAGACATACACTCTCCACGAGCTCCGATCGGGTCTGCTCTAATGAACCTCGTGCTGGGGCAAAGTTAACTAGTTTTCTTGTGTAGGTGTTTGACCCTCAGCCTCATCCGCCTGTTGTTTGTTTATGTAAATTATTTGGCGGCTTTTCGAAATATTCTTCCACAATTAGGTGGATTGGTGGGCTTTTTCTCCGATTCTCCGGCGTTTTAGTCTCCGATTCGCCTCGCTCAATCAACTTGAATTCATTAATCAATTTCCGTGGCTTTTCGGCTTGTTCCGAGCATTTCTTCTCCGGGAAGGGTGCGCTCTGGTCACAGAGCAACAGAGCACAGAAAAACAACAATTTAATTATAACAACAAACAACAGAGCGACAAACACATCGCTATATCTGAAATTGATATCGTGACTCTGTGTAATTTGTAATTTACGATGAGATCACTTCCTTCAACAATGTATCAGTCAGTCAGGCCATTCCCAAAAGCCATCGCTGCGTCCGTCGCATTGTGCTATTTTCCTTTATTTTCTGTCTCCTCAGCTCTCTGCATACACTGCCAGAAATAGCGACTCTGTTTCGAAACGAAATCTGATTCAGACCCTAGGGATTGTCATGTGAGTTGAATTAATATTTCTCAGTTTTATAAGGGAGAAGGTTGAATAACAATGTTTATTCTGAAAATTAGTTTTTCTGATTGACTAGAAGGCAGAATCTTTTTCAGAAAGGTGGGCATCCACGAGATTGTCAACTGAGCATGAGATACATAGGTTTCGAATACCTACAGATCTTCCATCTTTCAGCCAAAAACCTTTGTTAATGCCCGACCCATTTCCGTTTCTCCGGCCGGGAAGTCCACTTCCCAAGTCCTTGACCTTAGCCACTCATTACGGCATCTTTTGTGTAACCGCCGTAGCCAGGTTGTAAAATGTATCTTTCTTATGATTTCCAGCAAACTGTGCTTTGGGGTCTTTGTATTTTTACGGTCGGTCTTTGAACTCATCAAACTCGGAGCATTACAAAACGCTTGTCGCTGTCTCATATTTTCTCGTTTTCAGTTGTTTTTCCTCCGTACTGTAACTCTGGCCCGGGCATTTGAGTTTGGACTACGAGTTTCGCAACAAATTCTTCCTTGAACTACTAATGGTCATCTATTCCTCAAGCCTTCAACTCAAATGCTAAGGAGGGTATTAGGACTTCGGTTCACTTGTTTCTTCTTCGGGAGGACCCATCGTAGCACCGCCGCTTAATTAGCTGGTAAAGCTGCAAAGCCCCAAGCCCACGCCCCAGAAGAGATTCTCGATCATGTCGCAATATCAGCTGCCAGCCGTTGGGCAGCGAGAAAGATATGGTTTATTGCTGATTACCGTCGCTGTCTCCTCGGAAGACTGCGAAGTGTCAGCAGCATATTTAATGCCTACACTTGGTGGCACTGCGCTCCTGCTCCCGATCCTGAGATTGTGCCTACGTTCTGGCTATTGATTTGTCACCCAACTGGCAGAATGGCGGCAGCCCCACTGCCTCCTTAAACCGCTCCGACAGCCGCCAGTGGAGCATGTGGGCAACGCCTGACAGCCCGGCCTGGACAGCCTCTGAGCTCTGCTGTCTGACAAGCCAGAAATGCCAGAATGCATAATTCAGAAAATGTCGCGCGTAGGTTGCTAATCAGATTCTGCCAAGGAGCGATGCTCTGCGATTGCGGAGCGATTCCGATTTTAATTACCAATCTGGACAGGCCATGAAGAGAGCTGGGTGGCCACCAGAACATTGGAAGAAAAGCTAGTTTTTGTAGTGCCTTTGTCTCAGTGTGGAGAATAACGCTCGTCATAAAACTTCAATTGAACGAGAACCGAGCGGGAGAGTCTCAGACTCGCTTTTCAAATGTGCCGCCATGACTGTGGCAGTTGCATAATGCCCCACAGCCACATACACACAGGCAGACCTGCCGCAGACACGCACACTCATGGGAGTTAATTTCAGCAAGCCAAACAAACCCAAACCCAAATCCCGGGCCCAAGCCCACAGACTTGGATGTGTGGTCCCAGACGAGACCAGACCGAAAAACCAAGCCCGTGAAGAAGGAAGTCTGCGGGGAGACAACACTACTTCGAATTACCGCCGCCAATTTAATAGTCACACTTGTGGCACCCAGGCAGGCGCATTCAGAGCCGAAATCACGTGGGGCTCCCTGCAGCAGCATCTGCATCTAAATCGCTGCATTTGTGTCCGCATCTGCGGCCCAGACTGCAGCACGCAACGCTCGCCGGGGCATGAAATGCTTCTTAGAAATGTTGGGACACAAAGCGTTGTTTCTCAATTCGCTTCGTAAGGGGCTGGAATCCGCCTGCTGGGGGAGGCTGCCTCTGACACCCATAACACAACAGCGGGCGCAAAATTAGTCAAATACTGAAAGGCGGCTTGTCTTGGTAGTTAAAACCCAAATTTTCCACCAACTTTGCTACTTTTGTGGCTGCCAGTGTCAGGGAGCAGATTGTTTAGTTTGTGGAGTTGTAGTTGCTGTAATAGTTCTCGAGAAATGTGCAGCCTCATCGCAGTGATGTTGGTAAATACTCGTAACACAACTTCGAGTACCCCAGCCGGCGACCGGGCGACCGAAGGTCCCTCCACAGTGCTTTGGAGCGGGCGTTAATGGGTTTTTGATTGTTTATAGTGCGGTTTCAAGGTTGTTGCTGCAGCGACTGCACGGCCAGAGGTAAAGGTTAAGGGTTAGGGCTGGGTCGGAGGCTATTAGCCGGGCCATTAGGCTCTAACTCGCAGCCTAGCAGCAGGCCCCTTTCCGATTCCACAATGCGGAGCTGGTAATTGAGACTTTTGGCTCGTCTGGTTCGGCCTCCCTAAAAGGCCCGGCGGCCGAATTATGTTTTCAGCAGCGATCGATCAAACGGATTCGAGTGGCAGACAAACAAAAACACAGAAACGCAGATGCAGGCCACCGGAGCTCCGTCCCAGCCCCAGTCCCAGAGTATCGTGTGTCAACTGAGGCATTCGCACAGACAAATCGAATACACTGAGAGAAAAGTAATCTAGCAGGGGTGGAAGGGAGAGGGTAGCAGGCACGTCTGGCAAACACAGAAACAGACAAACAGACAGACGGCGGTTAAGCAAACAGACCAGACGAATCGAATGAGGCGATTCGAAACAGAAGACCAGCGCCATATGTGCGTGATACATAATGAAGAAAATCCAACTCCCTATCCAGCTGAAACTCAAACGCAACAGCACAACAGCAGCAGCAGCAGCAGCAACAGCAACACAAAACTACCGTTTGATCGATCGTTTTGATTAAAAATGCAACACATTTCTATATGATCTGTCACACAGGCCGCAAAAGTCGGCTTCGGCATTTGCGGTCTCCGCGGCGGCAGACAAGCGAAATGTTTGTTAAAGTGAAATTAATGTCGCCAGCCGACTGACTGAAGCCACCAATCAACAGAGCGGCTCCACTGCACCACACAAGCCACGCAACGCGCCTCCAGCCACTACGCACCACCATGCCACAAGGCTCTCCACTCGAAAAAATTTCCCATCAGAGGCTCATCAGAACCAGGGTGCCGAGTGTCCACAAAACCTTTAATTAGTGCCACGTTATGAAGTTATGACTTATTTTTCTCCGTGTAGACACTATCCCAGCCTGGGATACTGTGTATCTGCCATTGTAGTAGTATCTTTATCTGTGGCATCTGCAGCTTTCCTTGGCATCCAGTTGTCGCCATTGCAGGCGGTGTCACCTTGTCGGATATTTTCCGCGTGGTTATATTACTGCTTCGTCCCACTAACAGAGAAGGGAAAGCTCATTTCTGACGATGCCATGCTTCAAATACCCTTTCCATTGTACGACGGTTGATGGGGCTGGTATATTCTATGGTTTGGGACTAGGGTAATAGGGACAAAAAATACACATTTTGTTTTGTTTTTTGGTTTGTCGAGTCGAGTCGAGCTACGAATCTTTTAAGGCATTCCGCTCTGGAATTGGATGCTTAATGCCAAAAATAGAGCCTTCGCCGTTGCCAATACTGCCCATCCCTTTTCCGAAGGGGTTAAAAAACAAGAAAATTGACAAAAATTGTACAAAATATTTCGCTTCTACATTTTGATGCAGATTGGTAGAGAATCGATCAACGAATCATTTAAGATATTCCTCTGTAGAATCGGATCCATATCGACAAAGACACAACTTTCGCGGTGGCCGATATAGTCCCTAGCATGGATTCCTGAAGGGGACTCCCAGAAAATTCACAAGAAATCTAAAAAATTTTTCGATTCTCCATTTTGATTAAAATATGTAGATATTCGATCTACGAATCATTTGAGGTATTCCGCTGTAGAATAGAATTATTATTGGCAAAGATACAGACTTCGCAGTGGCCCATATTGTGCCTCCCATGTATTTCCGAGGGGGATTAGCCAGGAAATTGCTATGAAATCGAAAAAATATTGTGATTCCAGATTTTAATGCAGATTTGTGGAGAATCAATCTATGAATAATTTAAGGTATTCCGCATTTGAATCGGATCAATATCGGCAAAGATACAACCTTCGCCGTGACCCATATAGTCCCTACCATGGATTTCCGAGGGGGATAACCCAGGAAATTGCAATGAAATCGAAAAATATGTTGAATCCAGATTTTAATGCAGATTTGTGAAGAATCGATCTGCACTAATTTAAGGTATTCCGCTTTATAATCAGATCCATATTGGCAAAAATACAACCGGCCATACTCCCTTCCATGCACATTTAAAAAATTTTAAAAAATCGAAAAAATATTTTGTAGCCTGATTTTGACGCAGATTGGTGGAGAATGATCTATGAATCGTTTAATACGAATACCGTATTCCGCTGTAGATTTGGATACTTATCGGAAATGATACAACCTTTACCGGTCCGGTGATTGAGAATCTATTCACTAATTCCGCTTTGGAATCCGAAATATTGCAACTGCAAGCCAAACCGGGGCGAGGCCCACTCCCTCGCCGCTCTCTGTCACTCGCCCTCGCCCTGTCTCTTTCTGTTGTGCGTCTAGGGTTACGGGCTTCATTTCAATTAACAATTAATGAAATTCAATCGATTTATTGACTGTGCATTCTGCATTATTCGTGTCTCTGTGCTGGCTTTGGTTGCCACGATGGCGAGTGGTTGTCCATTAACCTTATTGGGCTGTGGGGGCTATTGGCACACTCTCCCCCACCCACCCTGAGCCGGTTGACAATTTGTATTTGCATATTTGCATAATTATCTGTTTCTGAGGGATTTGTGTTTCCTGTGCCGCATTTGAAAGTCGCGGAGAATTATTCTGTCATTGACTGGGGATCTGGGGAGCTGGGGCCTGTGGCCCGGGGATCAATTACCTTTCAAATCCAATTTGCATTTGAAATGCATAACGAAGTCGTGTGCACACAGAACCAATATTTTGGCAGTGGCACGCTGGGCTGGCAGCGCATTGTCTGCTGATTGGCAGGCTTTCAGATTGCGCATTGCGAAGCAGGCAGCATCATAAATGAAGAATGCAGGTGGCTTGCGGATTGTGGCACCCACACAATGGATGCAGCTGATCCAGCGCCCCCTTGCCACAGTCTGGGCCTGGCTAAAGGTGGGTCTACCTCGGTAGCTGCTACCTCGGATCGGATCGGAGCCCCCGATCAATAAGCTATGGGCACGCAAGCCCCACTTCAGCACCTGAAGGGGCTGAGCCCGCAGACCATCTCTGCGAAATATGGGTTAATTCGGGCCCGACTCCGTTTGTCTTATTTTCGTTGCTGATGAGCGGTTTCTTCGACTCTTACTTTTGATTAGGCCATGAGTCTGCAGTAATTTGCGCGCTTGCGGATTAGTTCTTGAAAGGTAAATCTGGCGATGGTTTGTCAACCGGCCCTCGAGTGGAGGGCTTTGTGTCTAGCCCCGATCTGTTTGTGGGTTAAGAAAACACAAACTTTCGTTTTCAGACGGCCGGAGGCGCTTTCGTAACCTTCCAGTCCCTCCGCTCCCATTCCCCCGACCCTGCTGGATTCTTGCGTGCAGCTTGGAACTTGCAACTGGCATCTGCTGCAAATTAGAGCCGTAAATTATGACGGCCTGTCTATAATTAATCAAAGCACTAGGGCCGCCGTCGTCTTCTGGCAGCCCGTTCGGGCTGTCATTTAGTTTCAATTAACACACGCCAATTGGACAGGCATTTGAAAGTAAAACTGCCCGCACCTACTGGAATTCATTATACATCCAGTGTACATTTTTCCGCTCTCGGAGACGCATTGTTAGCCTCAGTCTTGGCCTTTTGGGGCGCTCGCAACCAGTTTAGAAATTCTACTGTTTCCACCTAGCCCGAGGCCGTGGCGAAACCTGATGTGCCACATCGTGCGATTTGTATTCCGAATGACGTCTGGTTCCGTTTCGACGGACAAGACTCCAGGCTGATTGAATTGCAAGGGAAATACGGGGAAATGGGAAACTCGCGGGCTGTTCTGCAAGTTATATGAGCCGTTTTGCAACCACTCGTCAGCTGTCAACCGACCTGGCCGCGGTCTTCCTGGGCTGGCCAGTATTCTGGCCAGCTGGGAGCTCATCACCCGCTAATTTATGCCGCATTGCATTATCGATGTGCGTTTGGTTTACGGCCCGACTGCCCCTCGGGCTTCAATGGAGCCTGGCCTAGCCAACCTGCTTTCGGCGGCCAAATTTATGCATTTAGCAGAGGCATCTATCATGCGAAAGACTCGGCTCGTAATTAGCATATAAGGCCTGCGTGCCAATATCTTTCCAGCTGCCAAGGGGCCGAACAAAGGCCTGATCTCGTCTGCCTTGATTAGTTGACAAATAACTAAGCGGCCCATTTGCTTTCTCTTTGCAGCTTGGGCTTTGGACACATCTCTGGCCACTTTGCATGAAAATCGCAACCGAAAAAGGTATGTAACAGTTTCTTAATTAACTTTCGAGCGCTCTCCCAGGGGACAGGAGACAGCCGTACAAATATGCCAATTAAGTCAATAAATATTCGCAGCTGTTATTCGCGTTTTGACACCAACAAGCAGTAAGATTCCCAAAAATGTTGCCCAAATCTACGAACGGCAGACGAACAGGCTCTCCAAAGCCGCGCCAAATCATTTATGCTAATCAACACATGTTTCTCGGAGTCATTGGCTCGAAAATTCTTTTTTTTTGGCCGGCTCTGCTTTTTCCACACAAACGCCTAAAAAAATCCCCAAAATCCAAAACAAAACGTGTTTGCGCCTCGCACAAAATCCAAAATTCAAATTCCAATTGTGCCCCGCTGAAATTTGCGCTAATGTTGCCATTTGTGTTGCTGTTGCTGTTGATGTTGCTGCTGGGCCAGTTTGAAGTCGCTTGAGAGTTGCTGCTGATGTTGCTGTACGGCGAGTTATTTTTGGTATGCCCCGACTTATATGGTCGCCCCATGCCGAACAAGATTTCTGCGCCCGAGTCAGATGTTAGACCCCGGCACGGCGCGGCAGTCTTGTTTCTAATTCTCATGCAAATATGCAACGCTGCCCTGGCAGGGGCTTCTGTGCCTCTGCTCTCAAACTGTTTGCATTTCAATAAGCGTCGATCGAATACATTACTTCTGGGGTGTAGGAGCGTCGCGCGAAATCCGCCTGTGACTCAAGGTAAAGTCAAACATTCAGAATCGAATTCGCATTAATTCCTAAGCGGCTGCGCCGAAAACAGGCGGGAAAGCAAACTCCGCTGGCTTGATAACAACAGAGTTCGGCAGAGCCATAAGCGTCGGGGAGATAAGGTGACATACGCAGCGTGTTTGCGTCCAGGTAGAGCCGAAGCTTTCTGGAGTGTGTGTGGAGATTCGGAATGTGGCGGGGAAACTGCACAGCCGTTCAATAACATTACGCATACGTGCCGTGGGTGAGTCACTGGGCCAGTCAGTGAGCGGCTCTCGGAACTCAGAGCTCGGTCCGCGCAGAACCAGAATTGAAGTCTCATCTTTTGGTGTCAGAGACCCCCTTTAGTTAACAACCTGATTATAACTAAATGGCAACTCCGAGGGTCCTCAACGTGAGTATCTTCTCGCCCTTTCCCGGCCATAAACCAATCCAAACAAGGCCCACCACTCGCGAGCCTAATCCACCATAATCCTCTGATTTGCCTCCAGAACTGCATTACCGATCGCAGCACGACTCCTTGTTCACAGTTCCGAGTTAATTACAGAGTTGACATGCAGAGCGAATCCTGCGGCCGCCCTTTTGTCCGCAGCATAAACTCACACTTAGAATCAATAAACGTAGCCTGGCCGCCCAGCAACTTGCATTCGACATGTGCTTGGGCGATAAAACTATAAAATAGCACAAACTTATGCCCACAATAAACATAAACAATGCATCCCCACCCTGGGGTAGCCCAGGACGCGAGGATCCCCAAACGATCTGCCAAAAAACCGCAAAGACCGCAGATAATAACAAAATCTGGGCTGGCCCCCAGGCTATCCTGGCCTATCCCCTTTCCGAGGTATAGAGTTGTTGGGACATGCGTAAACAAGTATTTTTATGGCCGCGGCCACGGGACATAAAAGGATGCCCCACAGCTCTGGAGCAGGAAGATGGGACACGGCCATAAAGGCACTTAATTGCCATTTTATTACCAGAGCTATTAGGCCACAGCCCAGTCACTATGCAGGCAGTCAGATGGTCTCTCATTTGAAGATGGAGGTGGAAGTGGAAATGGAAGCAACTCCCGCCGGAGATTCACTTTCGCAGCTTATTGCACTATTTTTGCATCCCTGCACTGGGCATAACTCACTCGAACTCTGGGGATAGGGTTAATAAAATGACGAAACAAGAAGCGGGGTTTTTTCCAGTGCTACCCACATGGGAGCTCCCTTCGGCGAACGGCGCAATGCCATCCGGCAGTATCTTTAATGAAATCTGCATGTTGTGCGCTTTAACAAGCATTCTTGTTGTCTACTCATGTCGCCCTCCCCCGTATCTTCTGTCCATCTCCGGGCTCCATGGCAGTACCATTGTGCGGAATCCGAGATTCAGATCCCGAGAATCCAGCGAGAAAGAGGAGAGCTCTGGTCTGGGAGCTGGGAGCTGGCGGATTGAGCCTTTGGCCAGATCACCAACTCGGTTGTGGGCCGGCAAAGCTTGTTAGCGTAAATATTAACTTGTAAATATGATGATGCCCCCTGAAATGGCTTGAATAGCTGATAAATATGATTAGGCCTCGTAACTCTTCGCCGCCGCCCCGTCCCATTTGTATCTGTGTCCGTGAGTTGGCATTGCATTTCGCCCCGCGATTCTATTAAGATTTCTATCTAGAGTGCTTGCCCAGCCTATTTGTTGTTGGCGACTGAGGGCTGTAGAGCCGGATTATTGTTATTGTTCGACTGATTGCACAGAAGTAACTGACAATTTGGCGTCGAGTTTAGTTGCTTTTCAACCCAAAGTTCTTAGCCACGCCCCTACTTACTGGCCACAAACAAACAAAGCCGGGCCTAATACTTTTTGTGAAACGGAGTACATTAGCGCTCCTATTCGGTACTCGTACTCGCCTCTTGCCACCTTCCTGGCCATCAAAATTCGAGGCAGACACTGCACGCTCTGTGCTCGTAAATAAAGTTTCCTGGGAATCATACAGGCAGCGCGGAATAGGGCTGGCGAGATATGGTCAGAACGAACTACGATTTCCTGGAGGAAAGCGACTGTTCAGAGTGGCAACAAAGACGTGACAAATGCCCCAAACGAGCTACTTTAGAGCGTGGGAGTTGCATTCACTCCCCAGAGCTCAATGGCGCCAGATCGGTCGGTTGTTCTCTCCGTTCTTCAATCCCAGCTCTGTTCTGTTATGTTTGGGGCCACCTCTGTGATAGAGTCACCTAGCTACTCATATTTCAACGAAACGTGCGCATCAGTTTCTATTCCCCAGCACAATATACCCAAGGTAACAACTAAAGTCTTTTAAAAACACATTCTCTTCGGAAAGCCAAACTATCTGCATAGCCTCTGAGTTATCTTTTGAAAGCGTACCCCTTGCCACCTAATATAACTCCCAGGGCCCTGCGGGGGACCCCTTCCAGCTCTCGTAATTCCAAGCTCTCATCGCCGCCAGCGGGGAAGCAGAGTGGCGCTGTGGGACGCTGCCTGCTCTAGTTTACCGAAAAATCGGAGCGCGGCACACGCTGCGTATGCGTATTATGTGCGCCCCGGTCCGAAGTCTGAGTTCAATAAACGATTAGACCGCTCGTGGAGTTCTAAGTTGTCGCCGTCATGGTGCTCTTGTTGCCCCACAGTCCCCACGTTGTTGCTGTTGCCAGTGTTGGTTCTTCGTGTTGTTGCCGATTGCGTGTGCGTTTGCGTTTGCGTCTTCCAAAGTTATCTCGGCTTTTTACACTAAGGCGAAGGCTAATATGTCATTTGGTCATTGATACGAGCGCCGACGAGAGACCGCCAAGAGGTGCGAGAGGGCGGGCGACAGCGGGAGAAGGCGATGGAGACGGAGCTGGAGCTGGAGCGGCAAGACAGCGCCTCTGAAGCCAAACGCTTACTGTCAGTGCGAGGCGCGCATAATTAATTGCGCCTATCAATGCGGCTGCTCTGCCACCATGGCTTTACTTTGATACCCTTTCCGAGGGGAGCCTGTCAGTTATTCCCCCAGTTTGGGAAGTCTCACTAGTGTCCTCTCTCCTCATGCCCCTTTAAGTGCCAGAAAGGGTACACATGCTTCGGCTGTTTCCAAAGACAGCCTCTTTCGCTTGTTTCTTTCCTGTTTTGTTGCACGCATGTGGCCAGAAGTGGCTCCTCAGTTGGCCTCCATTGGATATTGGCAGCAGCAGCTCGTTGAGATAAGCCTGTCCGCTTATGCGATTTTGCTTGAACTTAACATAAATCATTTGCGGCGAGGTGTTATGTCAGATTCCTTTGTGCGAAGACAGGACGGGGGACACTATGCGCGCCTCTCCGAGTTCTAATCTAAAGTGTACCTGGCAGTTATGAGTCACGATGGGACGTTAGATCCGCAGCTCTGCAGCGAAAGTCCAGTATCTGCAGGAGTACAATAGACTTCGGGAAAACACTTTTACTCCCAGGGAGCCAGCCAGACCACGAAGACGCCCCACTTGCTGGCAAGGGGCGGTGAGGTGGCCAGTGCAACATTTAAACTTAACACAAAGCCTCCGGCTAATTTATGCCTCACTTTGCCGTTGCCAGTATTGTGGCTTCGCTTTGCTGGGCTACTGTCTGTTGCATGCAAATGCGGAATGATTGATATTGCCTCGGCTGGGCTTGTTGTTTGGAGCCTACCAGTGAGGCGAAGAATGCTCTTTGTGCAAACGCTGGCATTTTGAAGTGCGAGTAATTGCAGCTCCAACAGTTTTCCATGTTGCTGCCGTTGCGGCCCAGCCGCTCGCTATTTTGGCAATGCCATGTTTCCATTCCCTTCCCAGGACGGCCGCCGAGAAAAATGGGTCTGCCAGTCCGAGTCCGGTGATGGGCACTTGAATGTTTGAAAATTATAGACCGCAGATGTCCAACTACATCTTAAATGCCAGGCCACGAGAATTACTGGTGCCTGAGAGCAGCCGTGGAGATGGAGCTGAAATGGCTATTGCGCCGAGCTGGGAAGTGTCTCGAAATGTCAAAGAAGCTCTTTGAATGTCTGAAGATTTGATCGAACTAATTCTGTTCTGCTGTGAGCTCGCCACACTCGAGGTCATTTGGTCGTGAGGGTCGAAAAACCAGATTTCCTAGCCACACATCTCAGCGATTATGCAAAACACAAATGCCTAGGTCCGAGGGCCTTCATTGCAAGAAAAAATACGAGAAACGCGGCTAATTACGAGAGCCAGTTTCAGCCACCAACACACAGAGGGCCCAAAAGTCTGAGCGGTAATTATAGTCGGGCACATGCCACATTATTCTTTTGTGCAACGAGCACGACGCCTGGCCTGCACTGTTCTGCCTTCTGAACCGTTCCTGAACCCTTGCCCCCGCCTAGCGGTTGTTGTCGTCCTCCAGCTGTGCGGCCTGGGCCTCAAACTGAAATCTGAAAACTCTGAACACTGAACACTGAAAACACAAAGCCCACTTGTGCGCATGAGCGGCCGCGCACACTGCGCGAAATACTCGTCAGAGAGCCACACAGACGTCAGTCAGGATCGCCGAAACCGGTTGAGTTATGAAAAATTATGATTGTCACCGGTCCGGCTTGGCAGGCAGCAGGCAGCAGGCAGCTCGGGGCCACAACGTCAATATAGCAAAACAACAGCAGCAGAGGTAGCAGCGAATGTGTAACGATATTCGGTTAACCTTCTGACGGCAGTTGATAAACGAATAGATGCAATAACCGCCAGTGCTTTGCATGTAGATCTTGAGTAAGTTGGAAGCTCTGATTGCCACTGTTTTGATTGGGCCAGCATGGGTTAAGCCCGAGCGGCGGCAGGTAGCGCTCTTGCGGCTCTCCGGCTCTGCATTTGCGCTAAAAGCCAACACCAAATAGACAACAATTATAGTGGCAGGCCGATCGGCGCAGCAGAGGAGGCAGCTCGCAGGTCGGTGCTCGGGTACTCATGTTCGTATAATTATTTGCCCACGTCTCGCATGTCTTGCCAGACTGACTGTCGTCGTCGTCAGCCCCAGTCCCCTCCGGCGGCCCACCTCGCCAGCATCTGCACACATAGGTGTGTGCCCACAAATTGCTGGCATTTTTGCATTTTCCCAGCAGAGTCATAACTTTGGGCTGCTGCTAGTGC
The DNA here is from genome assembly GCA_035047585.1 of Drosophila monieri. Lineage (NCBI taxonomy): Eukaryota > Metazoa > Arthropoda > Insecta > Diptera > Drosophilidae > Drosophila > Drosophila monieri. Next base: position 473,496 of record JAWNPJ010000087.1, on the reverse strand, counting down.
TAGAGTACACAACGTCCTCTTTCTGGGGTATTTGTTTGGGCTTTGTCATTTTGGAAATGTGGCCAGCATGTGGAGGCAAGCACAGCTGCTGGCAACATGCTGCCGCCGCCCCAGTTGCCAATTTGTATGTGCCGCCGCTGCTGTCGCTAATTTGAGCCTCATTGGCTGGACTGCACTCCATTTGAATGTCGCATCTTTGAAGTGCCTGCAATTGTGCGTGCAACATTTCAATTGAAAGTGAATGTGAGCGAAGGGAGCCTCCCTAGGGCTTTCGGAGCTGCCAGGCAGCTGCGAGAATTGTCATCCGCCGCCGTCAGTGTCAGTTTTAATTAGTTTGTTTACAAGAAAGGCAGACAAAGGCGCGACTTCCCTTGTGGGGCGAGCTGGGCTTCCCACTCATTGCCCCCAATCATATCAATTCGGCTTGTCAGTCCCCCTTCCGCAGTCCTTCGGCGCTGGAACAACTTCAATTGTTCTGCGAGCCATTACGCTTCTGAGCTCTCACTCAGCGGTCATCCATGCAGTGGGTTAATTACCAGTCGCCAGTCTTCATTGCTGGCCGCTGATTAGAGCGAGCAAAGTCTTCCCGCTTATCAGCGGAGGGCGCAACTACTCCAAACAAAGACTAGAGTTCTTTGTGTTCGATCCGCCTGTCTCGCCAGTGTTGGCCAAAATATTACCAATTCCGCCGATCCGAGCTGCCCACGGGCTGGCTCGCTCGCGTTTCCACTTTCAACGGCAAACAATGCGAGACAAAAACCTTCATAAAACTTTATGGCCAGCAAATTGAATGCTTTTCGTAGCCAGAAGGACCCTCTTTGTGCTCTTCGGGGCTCTTTCCTCCCCCCTCTCGTCAGCAAACAATAAATGTTAATTAACAGCATTTATGCGCTCCGGCCTATTGACATTCTCGTCATAAATCGCTATGAAATGCCCAACTTTGCGAGCGCTTTGCTGAAAAAATAATAGAAGTAAACAACAAAGGCAAATATGAGCAAAGTTGCGCGGAATTCGAACCTGTTTCTGGCAGAGATAACGCGGGGAAACAAAGGGAATTTGCACTTTTGCGGAGTACTGTTTTTGGGCAGAAATAACCTTTTGGGGCTGGGGATCGCTAAACGATGTAATTTATTCAAATTTAAGTGGAACCGAGTGCCCCGAATGGTCCTTTGATTAACGCTGAAGAGCCAGTCAGCCATGCCTTCAGTTTAAGCGGAACTGTGGCAGAAGCTCCGCAAGTGGGAGCCGCGATCAGAACAAACAAACAATCCTCGGTCTCGATCCCTATCCGATCCCGACACATTTCTCATTACAAATTGAGTCATTAAATTTATTTATACTCGCTGAAAGGCAGCAGCATCCCAGCGTTCCAGTCCCAGTCTCAGTTCGCCAGCAAAGGCCGTAAAAAAGCACTTCCGCGTTACTGAAGCCGCAACTTGCATTTCTGGGTCAAATTCTTGTGCTGCTGCTCCGCTCCGCTATATGCATATGGTATATTGAAGACAAATATGCATCGCCGAGGGGAGGGCGGCCCGCCAGCCCCTTATAAGTATCATTTTTTATGGCTTTTCATTACGGCCGCATATATAATTCTCAATATGAAAGTTGGGCCCAGAATCCCCAGCGAGGAACAAAAGTGGAACGACTTATAAAGTTGTATGTTTTAATAGGCCATTGCAAAATAAATATGCATTTTGGGGTATCAGCAAACACTTTGTGGGTCACCTTCTCTGAACCCTGGCTCACAGATCCCCCACAGGTCCCGCCGGAGCGCCCCCATGCGACTGGCGTGAAAACAGCCCCACTTTCGACGTCAAGCGTCAGGAGCCCCGGCCTCAGCTCCACCGCCAGCTCTATCTCTATGATTTAGTGTGCCGGGGCCACTTGACAATAATTTACGCAAATGGCATAATTCGCTTTATGGGCGCAACATGATGATGACCGTAATGGCGATGATGATCGTGCAGATCGGTCCTGCAATGACTGTAACTATGTAGTTTATGTAGTTAAGGAGGAGTGCTCGACGCGCTTTCAACGCCAACGCTGAAATTGAAACGAGTCTTCGCCGCGGACTCCGCCTAATGAGGCCTTTGTCTGGGGGCTGTTCTCGGATCCAGGGGGGCTTCAGTCCTCGCCTGGGTCTACAACTGCATGACTCACGGTGATTTTCACTTGCGCCCAGTACGCTGGTCTTCCAGCCGAAGAACAAAGGGTAAACTTATTACAGGGGGCGTTGGCGGGGCATGCTGCAACTTCCGACTATTAAGATGGAGTTGGACCTAGAAAGACGCATACTTCAGTTTAGGAGGATAGATAGTCAGCAATAGCTGGTCGAGGGTATTATTAATTCGTATTTTGGTGGGACTACCTCCATTTTGCGTGCTTCTTTGCCTCGCCAATCGAGTGTTGCATCTGCAATGACAACAGCAACATCCGCTGCAGTTGCAACAGCATCTGCAGGCGCCCCGGCCTGATAAGGGACGCCTCTGAAAGCGCCGCTTACATGCACAGAGCCATGCTCGCAGATTGCATTCGCATCTGGGCAGGACCTCTCGGGCCCCTCGCCAGAAATCCCCCACTTTCTCTTAATTGCAATTGCAAACGCAGATACTTACGATTCCACGCACAGCCGCAATCAGCAAACCCGATGGATGGGCCCACAGAAGATTGCCAATATAGCCTCACGCCATATCAGCCTCAAAATCTGAACGGTGGTGCCTGCAGAAGTGCAGCACTGGTGCGGTGGTGTAGTGGTGCGGTGCTGAAGTGGTGCCGCAACCACTTGGCATATCATCAGAGCGCACGCCTTAGAATTATTGGCGCTAGACATGCAAATCCGAGCGGCATAGTCCTGGCCTTTTCTTCTAGTTCGGTTTCTTTTTTCGGATCAGCCGATCTGTTCGGGGCTCGGGGCTGCAGCATTCTAACGACTTTTGTAATCACAATCGTCTGGGCGGCATAAATCATAATGGCTTATTTATGCAGCGACAGTTGTTACAATTCTATCAGCGAAGTGCGCTTTTCAAAGAGCAGGGAACTGGAAACAGAACTTGGACGTATTCGATCGAGAGGCATTTTCGAAATAAGCAAATTGGGCTCCATGCTATGCCTTTGTAAATTGTTTCTTTTTTGGGGCAGCAACATCCAAACAATCGGGAACTTCGACGGGAACTTCGGGCCGGCAGCTGTGTTTGTTTTCTTCTGTTAGTGGCAGGGACAAGAGTGAGTAATGCTTTCGAAGCTCCAACCACACTGCCCTACCTGGGAGGGTCATTAGGAGCACTTGAGCTTACATGGCGACGGAATCAACTGTGAAAATAGGTAATCGCCCTACACTGCAACATAAAGACCGAAACACCTATTCCAGTTTGTCTCTAATTCGTAAATGGGAGTGATATTTCTCAAAGTGCATTCTCCACTTGGGAGATTCAGATTTCCGAAATCTCATTAAAGAACCCAAACATTTGTCGCTGTCGCCGAAGGGGCTCAAAAATGTCTAGGCCGTGAGGAAAAATCTGTGCTCATATTTACCTTTGGCACCTCATTATAACGACCTAACCGCAGACGGACAAACGGACAATCGGACAGGCGGACAAAGCTGGCGACAAGCCCTCGCAGGGCCGCCCCATAATTTAGAGAACAATTACAGCTCTTCAAACAGCTATTTATCGGGGGCCCTCCGACAATGCAGCTTGCGGTACTTCGTTGGGGCGATCATTAGTAAACACAACAAGTCGGGTGCATTCACCTGCACCTTGTGCTCCAAGATGCAGCCACAGACTCTTTGGGAAGCAATGTGTAGATACTGGGTCAGCGGGCAGATTAGCGCTTCAGTCGGCCAATCGACTCGCTGACTGATCGATTGCAGCCAATTATGGCGGGCCTGGCGATGATTATATAATAAATTCACTGGCGACTTTGATCAGCCCCTTTGATTCGAAGCGCAGCCAGAGTAAACAAAACTGGAGCAAGTTATGCGCGAGGAACCCAAATCTGAGTTTGATTTTTACATATATTGATGGGAATTGGAGGCGAGTGCGCGATATGTTGTTTATTTTGTTGTAAACATCCGGACGTGCAACAAATTGTTGCATATTGTGCAGGAAGCATCGTGCAGCAAGCTGCCCCGCCATAGGGCGTACATATTTTTCAGGCTCACTTTTTCGGGTGGGTTGTAGTTTTTGGGGAAACATTTTTCCTCGTTCCTCGTTTATTTATCAATGAAGTTGCCGGCAGTGCAGACGTAGCCTCCTAAGATTTCGATTTCAGTATCGGTTTAAGTTTTGGTTTCGTTTTTGATTCCGCATTTTGCTTTTTGCGAATCCCGTGGCAGTTCATCGCGACTCGCGAGGCACTTAACTCATTTTTAGTGCATTTAATTATTATGTGTGCCGCGGCAAAATGTACACAATTTATTGCAAGAGGTGTGGCCCGCGCTTTAAATATTGTTTCTCCCCAAAAGCTCTTGTTTTCGTTTGCAGCAAAAGCTAATTTATGTGTCTGTTTTTCTTTCCAGGTAAATTATGCAAATATGCCTGTGAACCGCTTTGCCTTTTGCGCTGTCGATCGCGTGCTTAGATACGTGCCTCTCTGTGTGAGTAGAAAACTACATACGCGAAGTAGGAATCAGCCCAAACGTGCCAAAATGCCGACATTTATGGCCCAGACAGTCCCCAGCTTGTCATAATTGTACGAACCTATTATGCGATAAACGGAGTTGACATACAGAAACCCAGCTAATAACGACGATTTCTACGAGATGCCATAGGCATAGTGACCGACAACCAATATCTGCATGTAAATCACCCTCTTACTGGGTGAGCTTGGCCTGCCCAAGCCACGCTTTAAATTCACCTGACGACCTGAGTCCTTGACACCTTTCTGCGCAGTGTTTTAATTACCAAATGCAAGAGTTGGCGATCACTCATCCGCCCTGTCGGCAGCTTGCACTGTGCCTGCCCAGTATTTATGCTATTTGTGCATGTGCGCGCATTCTCAATTACGAATTCGCTAAAACTGTCACAACCACTGAGCCTGCAGCATTTGTCAAATTGACAGCAGAGCTGCCCGTGAAGAGATTGCGCACTTTTATGCTTAATCCCGACACCAGAGGCCGGTGGGGGGAGGATGGCGCGGGACTTTGTATTTTTTGACGCGCACGCGCAAAGCTCTTTCTTTATTTCTGGCCCGACTCGCATACTCGCCGAGCCAGGCTTGAATAATGCCCGCTTAGCACGCACCTCAAAGATACAGATACACACACTCCCAACAAGAAGCTATCATATTTCATGTGTCAATAAACCACGAGCACTCGGGCCAAGCCTTTTCGCTCTCTACCCGGCAGCCCGGCCGGGTGTGCTTATTGTTGCGCTCTGGGCCAAGCTTTAATGATATTTTCATTAACTTGGCCTTTGCCAAAAGGCCCCGACCACGCATGGCCGGCAATTGAAATTTCGATTTGAAGTTCAATCGAAACACAAGCCCAGGTGATGCAGGCGCGGCGGTGAGCTGATAATCGCCGGGCATTGAGTGGCTATCGGAGCGCGTCAATAATGCCGCCAATTATTGCTAGAGCAAACACTGTGTGTTCGAGTATTTGCACGGCGGGCGTCCTTGTCCTTGTCCCTGAATCAGTGACTCCGAATCGAAGCGCCGCCGGCGTGATTCGGGCTCCGATAATTGTGACAAGAGCCTCAGAGGCAGTCTGGATTGCAAATCTCTAAGTCTCTTATCGCAAGCTCTGCCGGAAATGAGCTGAGTAAACAGAAAGGAAAGATCCCAAGTCCCGTGCACTTCTCCAGCTTATTTGTTTAATTTTTGACAAACTTATTATGCGCTCAGCGGGATATACAAATAGGCACGCAGTTAATTTCAATAAAAAGCCTTCACTTCACTCCGGTCTGGAGTTTGGCCTTTGGCATCGCCTGTCAGCGGAATCTGTCAGTCAGCCAAGTTAGTGGGGTGGCAGATAGTGGGCCCAGAAGAGCCAACATGCAACTGGCAACGGCATGAGGCAACAGGCATCAGGCAACGGGCAACGCATGTTACCGTTGCCCATCGGCTGGCTCATGACGCCGACCACGGCCCGCTGTCATTTTAGCCATTTGCGATGTCAGTCGTTAGCCATATACGCCAAATGCGCGAGCTTACAAAAGGATTTGTCCGTCGTGGCCGAAGGCGCTTTGATTAATTGCCGACTTAGAGCGGCAAGAAAGGATGCCCCGTCCCGGTCCCGAACCCGGCCATTCTCGTTAGGCCAAGAGCCAGAGCCAAAAACTGAAACCGAATCCCAAATCGAATTCGAAGCCGAGCCGAGAAAAGCTGACGTGTGGCGTTGGCGTGAATCACTTGAGCCAAAAGGTCAGGCCAACAAGGTTGAAGAAATGCAAACTTCAAGCGGCAAACTGAAAACTGAAAACTGAAAGCAGAAAACTGCAAAATTAATTGCCGTTTGCTGGGAAATGCGGAAATTAATTGGACGACTACCACCATCCGAAACGAGCAAACGACAAACTTTGTGGCGCAACAAATTGGCAACAAATTCGGCTGGAAGCAGTGCGCGGCCAGCCAGCAATAATAAATGGCCAATGCCGGTAAGCTGGAAGCTGAAAGCCGCAAAAAGGCCAAAAAACGTTGGCTTCTGCGCATTTTTGCGTGAAGAGAGTGCGAGAGAGGGACCAAGTGGGAGAAGAGAGTCATTACCACGCCACAGGGGAAAGAAGCAGGCAAGCTGGCAATCAGGGGTCAAGGGGTTAATAGGCAGCATTAATAGACATCGTACGAGGCGATCGGCTGACCAGTTGGGCCTAGATTCGCTTTAGACTCCACTTAGAGAAAAACTTAGGCAACTCAGATAACTGAAAAAAAAATCAAAAAAAATTATATTGTTGCCAGTTTTTGACGATGAGAATAGATGTTAGAGAATCGTGATATGAATCATTTAAGGTATTCCGCTTAAGCATCGGATTGTTATAAGCAAAGATACAGCTTTCGCCATGGCCCATATTGTCCATCCCTTGCATTTTTGACCCTACCCTACCCCAGAAAATTGAAAAAAAAGAGAAAAATAGTTTTTTTCTACCAGATTGGTGAAGAACGGATCCACGAATCATTTAAGGTATTCCGCGTTAAAATCGGATCCATATCGGCAATGACACAACCTTCGCCGTGACAAATAGAGACCCTACCATGGGTTCCTGATGGGGACCCCCGGAAAATTCACAAAAAAAACTTAGCAATATTTCGATTCCACATTTTGATTGGAATTGGTAGAGAATCGATCTACAAATCATTTAAGGTATAGAATCGGTGTAGAATCGGATTATTATTAACGCAGCTACAGACTCGCAGTGGCCAATATAGTCCCTTCCATGTATTTCCGAGGGGGATTACCCAGAAAATTGCAATAAAATCGACAAAATATTTTTAATCCAGATTTTAATGCAAATCGGTGGAGAATCGATCTACAAATCATTTAAGGTATTCCGCTTTAGAATCTGATCCATATTGGCAAAGATACAACCGGCCTCCCATGCACATTTAAAAAATTAAAAAAAAAATCGAAAAAATATGTTGTATCCGTATTTTGATGCAGATTGGTGGAGAATTGATCTATAAATCATTTAATAACGTGATCCGCTGTAGATTTGGATACTTATCGGAAATTATACAACCTTTACCCGTCCCTACAAGGGCCACCCCATGCATTTCTCAGTGGACACCACAGACAAGTTACAAAAAATCTAAAAAATCCTCAAATACCTGAGACTGAGCTACCTAACGGATTGCGGATTGCGAATATGCAGATAACGAAGGATGCAAGCGAAGGATAGGAGCACAGGAGAGTTGCTGTAGGAGTAGGAGAGTTGCTGGTTTGGAGCCTGTAAGAGAAAAAGAGGAGAGCAAGTGCAATTTATCTATTCTTTTAGCCTGCTCCTTCGTTTTCTTGTAAAGGCTTTCGTGGAAAATAGAGATACATTTCTGATATACTTTTCGGGAAAGTATTTTTTTGTCTTTCCATCATCAGATCATCTTTATCCCTTATCCCATCATCTTTATCCTATTTACGAACCTATTTGTGTAGTTTTCCGAATTGGATGTGTGTACTTGGACCGTGGGGAACCTTTGGAAAAAAAAATTGCCTCAGAAAGGGTATAACAACAACGTATGTATATACTTTTCTTTCAAGAGCCCCTATCTCCGGGGGAAGAGCTAGAGACAGATCATTGATGTCGTCTCGATTGCCTGGCCCAGGGCCGAAAACTTTCCTCCGATCGGGGGATCACAACTAATGCGTATTTAAATCCAATCGGCGACGAAAGTTTCCCTCCCCGACTGGCGGACAGACGGACAGCCTGAGCAGCACTCAGGACGGGTAATGCACTTATGAAAAGCCATGGCATAGACAATTACGGCAATTTGTATGCGCTCCGATGATTGGCCGTGCATATGATTGACTTATTGATTGGTCGATCGAGCGGCTGATTGATCGACTGATCGATTGCTAAAGTGACGGACTGGCTGACACTAAGCCGCGGTCAGCCTCAATTAGTCGAGTCGAGAGTCGACAGCGTTCATAGAACTCTGGGGCTACCGTTAGGCCCCGCTATATATAGCTCCCTGATACCGTCGCATATGCTAATTGTAGGTATGCCAAATCGGGAGTCTAGACTTCATAAATAAGTCCGAGTCGAACGGCTACGTGCCGCGCATGCTTGTTCGATTTATTTATATATGATATTGTAATGCCTGGGCAAATATTTACGATGTCAAATGCACTGAAACGCTCTGCACTGGGCTCTGCTTTGGCTGTCGATGCCATAAATCACTGGGTAACATGCCCCGATCTCGCAGCCCCAGAAGCCGAGGAGTGCATTCGCAGTTTTGTTTCCAAAATAGTCGTTCGGCCCAGCCTACATACTTATGGTTTAATTTATGCGTAAGCCTGGACTTAGTAGCTTTTCAATATTAATTTCGTACTCTCCGGCGTGAGCAGGCCCATAAATCACAATAACACAAAGATCGGGCTCATATGTTGGATGGGCTCTTCGGATTTATTACGCAGATGGGAAAAGGGGCATCTGGATTTGGAGTCATCTTTAATTTATGTTTTCCAATGTCTTTCGTCGTTTTACGATCGGTTTTTACGGGCAAAGGTTATGACAGTATATTGGTGTTGAGATAAGAGCGCACCCATGTTTTGACTAATCCTCCTGCCCGTCACCAGTTGCACCTGACTCTCGAGCCCTACATATGGGGAGCATCTCAGCCTCCAGCTTTATGACAAATCGTTGGTAGCCGACAGTTCCGAAATATAATATGGTTCCTAGGGAGAAACGTAGCTGGGAGCCTGTGGGAGATTAATTGAACGACAGCGCTGGACGTCGGCAGCTTGGACGTCTCAGACATCTCGGACATCGCGGACAGCTCCTACAATCCCCGGCCACAAATCCTATTAGAGCTGCCCCCAAAGCGCCGCCGGCCAAGGGGGCTTGGGCAGACAAATTTAGTAAATAAAATAAAACGGAAAATAATCATAAACACAAAGAGTGCGCAGCTGTGCCGCCAAAAGCCAAAGATCACCAAAAGCCCGCTTTTGGTCCCGAGTTCGGGATAGGTCCGAGCCCCAATAAAGCCCCGGGTTCGGAGCCTGGCCCGGCGCGGGGGCGTGTGTAATCTGACATCTTCATGAAATAATTAAAATTATTTATTAATAATTTATTTTCACCGGACTCAGCCTTAGATAAAGTGAAAGATAAGCGGCGTGTGTGCTTTAGACAATTGAAATTAATTTGTCAAACGGCGGACGGCGACCACGCCCCCTTATAACTCAGACAAAGGCGGAAAGCCAGTCGGGCTTTTAAGGCCTCTCCGCGAGGAGAAAGGAAAGGAATATTTGGGGAAACTTTCACGGCGAAAAGCTTTTAGATGGGGTCGCGAAAAAGGTCAGAACCCGGCGGCCAATAAGGTAGCAGTTAGTCGAGTTCGGAACCGGAATACGGCGAAAAATGGTGTTTTCCGATTGTGGGTTGGAGTTGAAATTTTTCTAATATCAAATCCTAAAATTTACATTTTTCCCTCTGGTCAACACTTGCTGCCACAACAAATTAATCAGAAAGTGGCAGTCTGGTATGGGTATCTGGGAAATCTGGGCATCCGTAAGATCTGCCTTGATCCGGCCGGCTACCTGATGTCGAGTGCCCTGCGGCCGAAAGTGGCTTCCAGTGCAGTGAATGCAATTAAATTCGGTCTGCATTTGGCAGTTGGCAGCTCCATGCATCTAGCGGGCAGTTAATCATGCATCGACAGCCGGCTTTTGGCCGCCAACTGGCAACTGGCAGCGAGCAGGAGGCAGCCGGGAGCCGGGAGCCGGCAGCCCAACATTTTGGCGGTCACTTAGAAGTGCGGTGGCCGTGGAAAGTGTTGAGCGAAAAAGCGGCTGGCAATTAAAACAAGTTGTGGCCCAGGCAGCAGCTCTTTCCGCAGATGTGGCTTGTGGATGGCATGACGCACATATGTGTGTTGTTGTTGGCCAAGTAAGTTGGCTGTGATGTGCGCAGCGAATTGGCTTTCAGCGGAGCTGCGATCCGCTCCATTCCATTTCAGCCACGCCATGCGCCATGCCACGCCGTGGCAGGAATGAGGAAACGTTTTGGTGAAAAGCTGAGACGCGTTGAGAAATGTGGTTAATTGATTTTTGTTTTTGTACGTAATTAATTTATGGCTTCCATTGCGAATCACTGGCAGAATGCACCTTCCGAACCTACTGCTTGAAAATGCTGAAATCAATTGTTTCTTTTCGTTGCAGAATCACGCTGCATGGCTATACGACAATGTCCAATGCTCGCGAGCTGGCATTGATCGAGAAATGGGCTGACATTGCCACGCCGGCGACGCCGATCAGGCCGACTCTGTCGCCGACCTCCCCCCCGGCCCTCCACCGGTCCATTGTGAAGCTCTGCTGCTGTCCGCAGCGCAGGCGGTACAATCTCAACCCGAAGCACTCTCCCGGGCAGTCCAGTAAGACGGCGGCCAACACGCTGCATGCCAGAAATATATTCGCCGATAGCAGTGGCAGCGTTAGCGGCAGTGGTAGCGATCTGAGCTATATTGATGATGTGCCGCGGCGACGCCAGACGCGAGATTGCGATTACAATTGCCACTTTGAGTACACTGGAGATAAATTCGATGGCGATGGTGATGGCAGTGATATTGGCAATCGCGACGACGGAAATGCGGCGCTGATATTAATGAATCAACGAAACCTATGCGAACAATGGCGGCAGGACAACAAAGGCAGTAGCTGCAGCACTCTAGCAACAGCAACAGCAGTAGCAACAGCAACACCAGCAACAAAGAGCCCGCAAGGTGGCAATGAGCAGCAGAAAAAGCAGCAGCAACAAGAGCAACCCAAACCAACCCAAAGACTTAGCAATAGCTTGCAACAGGCACAGCAGCAACAATTGCGGCAGCAACAGCAACATAGCAATAAGGAAAATACACTAAGCTACGACAACAACAACAAGCCGCGCTGTAATTATTGTAAATTACCCGACTCCGCCGAACCCCAAACGAATAGCAATAGCAACTGCAGCAGAAACAGCAACAGAAACTGCAACAGCGACAGCAACTGCGACTCGAAAATTGATTCACCGAAGTCGTCGCCGAATAAAATGACAATTACGACAGCAACAGAAACAGCTAAAGCAACAGCAACATCCAGCGAGTGTGGGCTGCCAACCGAGGCAGCAACGGCAAGCGAGGAGCTTGTGGGTGCTGCCACAGAAGTGCTGTGCGGCGATAAAGCAACATTGACAGCAGCAACACCAACTAAGCCCCGCATTGCGGCGCGTCCGACCACGCCCAGCCGCCTCAAGACTGTGATCAAAACGACAATGGTGAAGCGGAGTCCTAGCCATGACTCAACTGCAACACATGTGTTGCAGCCAAACAGCTGCAGCAGCAACAGCAACAACGGCGGCAACGTCGACGAGCCCAGACGTTCGGTTAAGGAGCGCATCGCCGCCTTTGCGGCAGGAAATGGTGAGTTTCTTGATTTATTTTTACTTTTTTGCAGCGATGCTTAATCAGCTTTGGAAACTAAGTCGCATTGTCGCCGCGACGGAAATGTTGATGCTTCTGAGAGTCCCTGCAACACGCACGGTGGGAACCTGGCAACTCTCATTGGCTACTTAATAGAGCCTATTAAGGTCCTCCACGGAGTATTAGGCTGGGCTGATCGCATCTGTATCTGAGCCACATTGCTTCAATATTAATGGAAACAAAGCCAATGAGTAGTCGCCTTTCTCGTCACTTCCTGTTGTGAATTCCCACAATACTTACGTGTTTCCAGAACTAAATGCCACGGAAAGTAAATTAATTTTAGCTTCAGAGAATCTGAATCATTTTCGCGGTCAATTAAAATTAATTACAGACAATATCGTTTGATAAACCAAAACACAAAATTCAGCGGTTCGGGGGGGAATTATAGAAGGGTGTGTGCATAGTAACCTTTCCCCCGACTGCATCGATGAATTATGCATGACGGGGAGCCTTGGATTTCCGTTAGCATGACACACTCGCACACAGGCACACCTCAGCTGTAGTCGGCGAGAGCCGAATCTATTACAAATCAATTAAACGCCGCAATGTTTAATAAAAAGCCACTTAAGGCGGCATAAAGCCCCCGACGCAAGTGTCCCCCGCCATTGTGCTTGATAATAAAGCTAAACATTTTATTAATAATGCGTCTCTGCACAGTCTGCGGCAATTGGAAATGGAAAATCATAAAAGCTCGAGTCGAAACCCGAAACTGAACGACTGCAGCCGGTGGGTGCAGCCACGCACTCGCAGGGGGCGGAGGCCCGAGATCGCCAGATCGCAGAGAAAAGCAGAAACACTCCCCTGGTCGGTCGCTTTGTCGCCAGCCGTTGGAGTGCACTCCATTTGCTTCGTGCCACGCCCTGGGCCTTCATTTTGCACAAAAACATAAAGCCGGCGACAAAGGCGCAACAGGAAACACGTACACTTGGCGATCGACGTCATGAGTGCGTATTATATCACTTTGATAGGCAAATGAGGCTTGAAAGCCGCCACAGACAGAGCCCTCAAGTCCTGGACCTGAGCCCCTGCCATGACGAAGAAGACGTTCTCCAAAGCCGACAGCCGTCAGCTCGGGGATCGCTGGACTTCTTTTCCTGCTCATCGGCCGCTAATCGCAGACCTGAGTATTAGTGTCTGAGTGTCCGAGTCGCTGCACTTTTCCGCTGACAGCTTCTGCGCCAGCTCACCTTTGTTTGTTTTTCTCTATTTGCTCACCGATGAGAACAAGCATTGCGAGAGGCGTTGAGGTAGGTCTGAGTCAGGAAAGGGGGAAGGGGCGTCTAAACACAATTGCATCTGCATCTATTGCCGCGAACCAATATTGACCGACCCGGGCCGGGAATAACTTTTCTCTGGCCTCGAACAGCTTCGGCATTGTTTTCAATTAGGCGCGGTGACACCTGCGCCTCCCCGCCACTGCCTCGGGCGCGATCGGCAATTAATCACGTTGGAGTGACCTCAGCCCGCGAATCAATCAGCGGCGCAAAAAACACACTTACGCCCATCGGCGAGCGCACGGACAGTGGCCATTTAGCGGACACACCCAGCAAACAATTTTATTTCAAGTAAACAAGCAAATAAGCTAAATACGGACAAATGTTTTGTTTCCGAGCTCTTTGTTCGTGTTTGCGGAGCTAGAGAGGGGCTCGAAGACGAGTTACCAAAAAGAATTGTGGCCAGAACCTATTTTTAGCTTGCTTTATTTGCCCAATTCCGCCAGCCAAACGGAATGCGAGCTAAGTCCCAAATCCAAGCGACTTTAGGCCTCCAAATTTCTATCAAAATGAAAGCGTGGGGCGGGTTGGGACCTTCAAGGACTAGAAGGTCCATCTTTTAGCACCCACATGTGACTGAAATTATTCCGAAAAGTGCGGGAAGACCTCCCATGAACTTGCCTCAAAAGCTCCGACCCTATGGCCGAGGGTACCGTTAGCGTTTCACAATTGAAATGCAGCCAACAGCGAGAAGGGGGCAGGGGAGGGCAGAGAAGAGTGCAGCCGAGTGTGGGCCTGGCAGCATTTGTATTTATTTTGAAGTCCGACTTGGCTGGCAGACTGCCAATCGCCCCAAAACGATCAATTGGCAGAGAGACCCCCATAAAATGTTGCCAAATGCTGCTGTCTCAGTCTCCATATCTGTCCTTGTCTCTGGCTCTGGCTGTGTCTCTGTCCTCTGTCCGGCTGTCTTTCTGTATCTGTCTCCTTCTCAGTCTGACTGACTCTCGTTTGCACGGCTGATTTACGAGCTCGCCACGGGCCGTTGTGTAACGCATGCGATTCAGAATTTTTAAATGCCAAGCTCTGACCAGCAGAAGCGAGCCTAACTGAACCGGGGCGGTGGAAAGGGGCATTTGAGGGGTCTTTGAGTCTGAAACCCCAAAGAGACTGAGACTGAGACTGCGACTGAGACCCCTTGCTGTTGCTTGGGCCTCTGGGATATTTCTGGGGCTGTCGCCAAGTCGCAAGTCGCCACGGTGCCGGCGACATTTTAATCAAAAAACTCAATCGAACGCACGCATGCGCAATAAAAACAAAAATAAAATCAAACCCACAAAGCCAGCCACGGACACTCTTTAAGCGTTTCACTTACCAGTCCATATATGGCCCAAAAGTCGCACATAAATAGAAATCGGCGCATGCCGGCCGGCCGGTCGGGGTTCCCTTCCGTTTGAACGAAGGAAATATATCTTCATAACCTAACCCCTATGCGAATTTCAATTAGATTGGCTGGGAGTGTGTCGAAGTCATGAGGGCTAGGCCATTTCCCGGGAAATTATTGTGGTAAGCGGTACTCTAATCTAGGATATTTGAAACAGCAGCTTAACGAGAAGTTCAGTTTCGATCTCGACACAAGATACTCATTTTCCAGCTACGTATTTTGGGTACTCTTCAGACCCAATTGTATTTATAACCCGCTGGAGATAAATAATGGGAACATGGGAGTGTGAGCAATAAATTGGAATATGTAAATAATTGCTGGCCATTTTTTTGCGCCACTGCGAAATTAATTAAAACATTCGCGCAAACACACACATGTCGAACAAAAAACAGAGTTAATTCCGCTCACATGTGCGCAGCATATTGCGCAAAATTTATGACACTTTAAATGGCACACATTTGGCGGACAATTTGAGGCGATTAGCAGAAATTTTCCCGCATTCGGCTTGCGGTTTTCCACAGTCCCAGCCATGACTTGGGTGCGCCGAAGCAGCAGCAACAGCTTCGGCCACTTGGCGAGATTAATCAACTTACTCAACTCTCCGTATCTCTCGCCTTTTCAGAGCAAATGCAGTCGGCGAGGAACCATGACAAAGCTAAGAAGTTTACCAAAACGCAGTGCAATAGCAATACAAATCAAAACAACATGACAGGCGATGTGAAGAGTGCAATTAGCACTGCAGCAGGAGCAGGGGCTGTTGTTGCATCCACAGCGGCAACGGCAGCTACATCAGGCAACACGTCAGCCATCGCCGCTGACGCCGCGCGCTACAAATCGGGATTAAGTGATGTGGCAGCCGACGGAGACGTTGATAGTCGGCGGCCAGCTTCATCTGTGGCCCCGAGCGTTTTCAGCACCGGTTGTGCAACCATGCCCCGCACCCGCCAACACGGAAACGCTGCTGCCACCGCTGCAGCCACAGCCACGTCGGGCTCGGGCGCAGAAACGACTCCATCCTGCAGCGTGACAGCTGATAAGAGCGATTTCAAACTGGCCGCTCTGGACAACCTGGATCTGGCCCACAGCCTGGACCTCCTGGACGTCGAGGGCGAGGACCCGTATGGGGCCCTGCAGGACTACTTGGAGCGTGTCAAGGTAAGTGCCTTCCACAGTCTACTGTTTAGCTCTAGTTCCTCTAATTTCTGTCTCGTTTGTCCGAATTACATTATGTTCATGACACATTTCTGGCTAGTTTTTCGAGCTAGTTTCCCCACATACACTGAGAGAAAAACACGACGTTTCCTGCCCCCCGCCAGTTGTCAACACGGCGTGATTTTGCAAATGATGATTTTGCGTGACAGAAAAATGTGTTGAGGCAACCCAGAGATGTCTAATATGTAACGCATACGCCGCGTTGCACGCCCGTCTTTCCTCCGGCTGTCGTTGGGCCGTCGTCGGCGGTCGGGGGGTACATAAAATTTTATGTTTCTGTGCCGGAAAGCGCGATATTACACACTCACATCTCACATCGGCGATGACGGCAGCGGCCGCAGCTTAGTTTTCATTATGTTTTTCATCGCCTCTCATCGGTGTGTCTTTTTTTTATAATGTTTCGCATGAATTTTCCCCATAGCTGCAGCTGTTATTGTTATTGCTTTTGTTCGTTTGTCGCTCGGGACGGAAGCACCGCAGAAACGCACGCACGCACGCGCGGTTAGCGAGCGATTCGGGGACGGTTCTTGCGGTCAGGGGACTGGGGAGACTAGAAGAGACTCTCTCAGCCATATTCCCCATCGACTTCCCGTAGAAAGCGCCAGATCTAGGACATAACATGGCTTTAGACCCACAACTTTATGGTTCATTTCTGCCAAGCTCAAGAACCCACAAATCGCGGGGAATCGCCTGGTCCTAACTGCGTTTTTTACAGCCCCAAATCAGAGCGAGGCGTTTATCGCCGCCGATCAACTAGGATGGCTTTACGGCTCTATGCCCGGCTGTTTGCAGCATTTTGTAATCAGTGTCATCACCTCAACACCCATCGACGGCACGGCACGCCCCCACGCGCCCCTTTTTGGAGCACCAAGCCCGGCCTGGCTCTGCGTGGGCTGTCGGCTTACGGCCTGTGCGGTTATTAACGCCTTTTACACGGCCACTCCCCTCTCTCCTCTTACCTCTTCCTCCAAAATGCAACTAATTTTTTGGCCAAATTGAAATTATTAGCCGGCGACTGTGCCTAATGATGACAAAATGTGTCACAGCGCTGCCCACGCAGGTTGGGAGCTTTCTTTCGGCTTAACAAGTGGTGGTCAGGAGGGGAGTGGCCGTGGGGAGGGGACTGTGGCACGTCTCCTTTGTGCACATTTATTATGACAAATAGTGCAGCGTTTGGCTGGAAATTGCCGTTACTCGCTAAGGCGCTTGTTGGCGCAGCCCCAGACTTAATTTGCTTACACCGAGGAAAAAGTCTTACACTTAGCTCGCTGGGGTGTAAGCTCTTTAAACTCCATTTCCCAGACTGGCAATGCCAAGTGTAGTTATGAAATGCGTTAGTGGAGGCGGTAATCACCGCCTGACCCATTTAAGACGCACCGAAACCAATCTACGGCGATGGCTTTGGCTTTGGCTTTGGTTTTGGCGTTGGTTTTGGCCAACTCGGCGGCAGGCAACCCGTTTTGCGTTTTCGCGTCGCACTTCCTGCATCAATTAGCGCCGGCTTTTGCACAGATTTTCCATAATTTTACATGGACAAGCTGGCTGGCTGAGTGGCTGACTGCCTAGTAGAGGTTTCCCGTTTAAGCAGCCATTAATTGGCGCTCGTCAGCGGGCTAAGTAAGCTTAATGCATCAATCAAGCTTTCAGCGTCAAATCGTGTATAAATATTGCCTTTTGCCATTCGAAAATCTGATAAGTCCGGGCACGGCTCGCGTTTGCGTGTGTTCTCAAACGATTTTAATTATAGATATTGACAAAGTGGCGATGGGAAATTGAGACGTAAGGCTGCTGCGCCCAGGGATTGTTTTCGTGGTTCGATGAACCCAAAGCCAGAGCCTGGAGACTGAAAACCGAAAAGTATCTTTGGCCGAGGCGGCCAATTATGCGAATGCTGTTAATGAATGTGGGCGACGACTTGCCTTTGCTTTATCTATATGGCTTTATGCAATGGAAATGTGAATGCGACTGGGATTGGGAGTCCGGAGTCGGGACTCCCAGCTAAACAGAGCTCAGCTGCCTAGAGAAAGTTGTCTTTGCCCAATTTGCAAATGACGTTTTTTTGTCAACGTCAAACAGGCAACGGCGAACAGACCAAAATGGCTAAAACAAATGGCAATAAAAGGCAGCGCGCCTGCCTCCACGTTACCAATTTTGTCAACCAGCCCAGCCAGGAGGAGCTCAGCTCCCACAGCAAGCCCCAAATGGAGTCGGAGAATCACAAAATCTGATGCCAGGCATCTCTCAGTGGGAGCAGTTGGAGCTTCGAGCTTAGAGTTCGAAGAAATGCTTCAGTTCGCTTCGAATTCGATGGCTTCTTTGGGGGGAGAGCTTCGCCTGAGGCAATCATAATTGCAGACAGCAATTAAGTCGCTGTCACAGACTGCCAGCTACTCATGCTGATCGCGTTACAATTGCAGAAACAGTTGCACTGTTGCACATTGAATGCTGCAAGTTGTCAACTCCGGAGTCCGATTGCTGACAATGCGTTGATATTTTCCGACAAGCAAATCAGCAGCTACAAAGAGGCCTTGCCACAGAAACTGAGCATATGCAGGAAGCCGGCATTGGCAGTTCGTGAGACACCACACTTCTAGGCAGCCACTTTCTTTGGTAGGCAGCAACCAGCTTCATCACAGAGTACTCGCCACACAGCTAGGAAACAAGGTTACGAACTAGAGTCATAAGATTTCAGAATTCCATTCAAATGTCCGATTACGCAAGAATGCTGTTCCTGGGCTTCTGTGACAGCTTCGGAGCAGTGATCCCAGACCCATCTCAAGCCCTGCCCTCCAAAAAAACCGCTTTCGAGAGCTGCACGTGAGCCGGAGACCAAAGCGAGCACTTCAGGTGTCATTGCCCAGAGAGCTGGACGGATAGTCTGCATTCTTCTAACCCATCTCGGAGTCGTACATGCATGTACACACTCTCCCCGGCATGAAGTGTCATTGAAACCATAATGATCTTCATGGGATTTTGGACCTATCGCGGACGTCGGGCTACCAAAATAACAGAGCCATGTCCAAAAAGAGTGCGGGTATTATTTAAGCAATCTCGTGTTGTCCGACTGCGACCTTCAATGGTCATTTCTGATGGAAAACAAAGCGAGCTGGAGCGACCAGCTTTGAGTTGCTGGCTAACCAAATATTTTGACGTCAATGTCAATGTCAGAAATGGTCTGAAGTGGAAAACTTTTCAGTTCGGCGGCTTAAATCAGTGTATTTTGTTTCTGTTTTTCGAACTTTTAGGTTCACTGCTTGGCTAATAAGCTAAGCTCGCGTGATTGATGTGCGTTTCGGGGATTACACGGCCCTTAGCTGACCTTTGCAGTCACACAGCTGCCGGTTACTGGTTTCTTATTGTGTTGCTGTTGCCGTTGTTCTACAATATCAGGGCTGCATATCTGGATGTGGCATCGACTGCCAGCCACGCCCGCCTGTCTGCAGCTGTGTGTATTGTGGCCTCGAAAAAAGTCCAGACCCTAGACCCCAGATCGGCACAATGCTGATTGCATTCTGCGATAAATTAGCCAATGAATACAATTAAAATAGGAAGTACTGCAGGGCAGGAAGGCGAGACTTTCGCAGCAGTCGTACACAGCGAAATAAGAAGCCTGATTCCTTCAGATCGCCCTATCCCCACTACACTACCACTTTCAGCCCAACTTTTCTCCCTGTGCACTTATAGAAGGACTCCCCAAGGGCAATCGCGAGCAGAACGTTCGATTGGATGCGATTCTTCTCAAATCGATTGCAACTTTAGTTTATTGTGTGCTATAGTTCTGTCTACATGAGTCGAAGAGGTGCCGGGGCGCAGGGGTGCCCCGGGGAAAACCGAATCTCCGCAAGCCAAAAAATCTCCGAAAACCGCCCGCTCACCGCATCTGTCGCTCCCATTTAAATGTCCGAATCGGGGGAATCAGTGTCCGGATTAGCGTGTGGCGATTGCGTTAATTGTATCTCGTGGGCATCGTCTGTGGCCGGCAGGGAGCGCCGGAGGCGGTGCTCCATGTTCCAGGATGTTTTCACCTGCTGGCGCATGTTCGGGTTGCCAATGAAACGGGCATTCTGCTGGTTCAGTTGCAGTTGCAATTGCTGCTGCTGATCGGCTGACATTGATCTCGTCGAGTGCAATCTATTAGCGGGCAGTCGCCAGGGAACGAACTCCTCCGGTGACAGTGATGGCCTGACTGATTGATCGTATCCATTCGTTTTATGCGTTGACATTCTATGCGGCCAGTTGCTGTCGTTTTCGTTGTCGTTGTCATCCGGCCCCTCCGCCCTGCTCTCCTGCCACCAGAGCTTTCCCCCCGTCAGGTGCCGCTTGCCGCGATTGGGCACGAACGGGTCGTCGGCTTTGTAGAGGTCCCGGAGCTGTAGCTTCTTGCCGCGAGTGGCGAAGAAGGGGTCGTCCACCTGGAAGAGGTTGCGGTGCTTCTTGCCGCGGTGCGGGTAGAAGAGGTCATCGTACTTGAACAGATCCTTGACCTTGTCCCGCTTGCCGCGGTTGGGCACGAATGGTTCGTACCGGTTCATCAGGGCGTCTAGGTCCGGGGAGTTGTGCTTGCGTCCTCGCGGCGGAATGAAGGGGTCGTTCTCCTTGCTAATCTCATCTGCGATAGGGTAGTGTATTGAGCGCAAGCCCCACAAAAAAATAATCCCTAGTCCCCACTCACCGCCCCACTGGTAGCCGTCGAACAGCTTCTCCCGGCGCACCAGGACATACTGCGGCTCATCCACGATAAGCGGCGGCTCGAGGTGGCCAGAAAGATTTAGCTTCTTCCAGAGAAACATGCCCGGGTAGTAGTTTTCGGCAGCCCCGTCGCTGCGGTTGCTCGTCGGTCGCTGCTGGTAGGGATAGAGGAGCTGCATGGCCCAGTGCAGGAACTTGATCAGGTCCTGCTCGCCGGTCAGGAGCATGAAGACCTCGTTGTTATTCTCGCCCTCCTCGTCCTCGTCATCGTCGTCGCCCTCCAGGAGTTCCGCGGAGGCGGAGGCGTCTTCGGAAGAAGGGTCCTGCATGGTGCTCATCTGCAAGTGCAGACGGGCAAGGGCCTCTTTGTTCCTGAAAAGGTTACCAGAGCCAAAGTCAGAGTGTCCACATAATGATTAATGCCCGGCCATTTGTTCGGATTAAGGAGCAACACATTTTATCGACGATCAGCGTGGGTAGTGAGGGCCCTGAGTTTCAATTACAAGGCTTTGCCGAAGTTTCTCTTTTCCCCCAAGCAGACACCACGACGTGGGATCCCAAGCTTGTGACCCAGAAACTATGTGGGTTCCGCCCAAACTCTGCTCTCATCCGGGCTGTCAGGGCTGATCCAGTTCAATCAAAAGCAAATTTGAGTCAATTCCCCGGAAATTGTTGTGTAAAATTACAAATTAAGCGATGAGCTGATCGAGGGCTATGCGGGCTGTGGGGCCAATTAATCGGGCATTTAACAAATCAACAATAGAAACAAACCTTTGAGACTGCCAGGGACTGCGAAGATGATTAATTCCAATTTAATAGCAGCCCCCGATGTTTCATCTCGAGACAATATTCGAAATTACAAGCCGCGGAACTCGAAGAAGGAAATCTTCAGGTTAAGTAAAACGAGGGAGAGCCAAGAGCATTCCTCACTCGCCGGAATGAAAAGTGAAATTGGTAATGCAGTTTTCGTTTCGATTTCGTTGCGGGCCAATGAATTTGCTGACAGTTGTTATTTTATAAAATAAATCAACATACGGACTCCGCCGAGCCCCCCGGCTGGCTTGAAACAAAGCTGAAGTCGGGCCCGTCGGAGCTCGTACTGACTTTTTCACGCCCATTAATTGGTTTTGCGTGTTCCCGAGCGACAGCCAAATTGTCGACGATTTGTTGCCGCTCTCCTGTGTTAACCTTATTTTGTACATACTCACATATACATAAGTATTAAAGCAGATATGTGGTTAAATCTTCGGGGTGCTACTATCAAGGTCCCCCGAAAAAGGGTTTGAAACTAAGGCTTTTGTCTCAAAGAGTTTAAGAGGAACTCTGGCGCATAGGTGCCTCCTAACGTAAGCGGAAACATGACCTGACATTTCCTCAACTTCACCTCAAAAGATTCAGAGTCTAGCCCGATTCCTTACCTAGCTGCCAGACGGGTGCGGTAGTACTCCTGCGGACACAGGGTGCTGGGGCGACCCTGGCACCGACTGCTCCAATATCTGTGGTTGGGCGTGGCGCGATAGCTCGTCCCCAGTCCCTCCAGTGCTCCTTCCATCCCGCTTCCAGAGCCGAGTGCAATTTCCTGCGGCGCTGATTGCCGCGGCCGTGCTCCTAAATCATCTGCATTTCGATTAAAATCCTCAGACGGCTGCGGCTGCTCCACATCGGGGAGACCCATTTTAGCCGAGTCCGCGGCCGGAGGAGTGTGCAGCATATCGCGCAGAGAATCGCTGCCGCCGCCAAACAGGACGCGTGCATCCTTTTTCTGCTGCTGGTGGTGCTGGTGGCTCAAGGCCGCCTTCGTGGCCCTGGCTGTGGCTGCGGCGATAAGCGATTGTGGCAAAGATAGGACCACGTTGCCATGACCATGCCCGCCGCCGCAATAAATCGCCAGGCAGACGCTGAGCCAGACCAACGTGAGTCTCATGCTGTCTGTCCTCTGTGCTCCTCCGATCTGGTGTTCCAATTTCTACCTCGCTCCTGCCT
This sequence comes from Drosophila monieri, assembly GCA_035047585.1. Classification (NCBI taxonomy): domain Eukaryota; kingdom Metazoa; phylum Arthropoda; class Insecta; order Diptera; family Drosophilidae; genus Drosophila; species Drosophila monieri. Next base: position 450,852 of record JAWNPJ010000087.1, on the reverse strand, counting down.
CGGCGGCCACTTTAAAGCCAGAAAGCCAGCCAGCCAAAGGCGACCGCTGCGCTTGGACTGAAACTGAAAGTTGCTGCTGAGCCGGCCAGCTTTTTATAGCTACAAGATTCTGCGGATGTGGAGGTGGAGGCGGAGGAGTAGCCCGCGGAGTTTTGGGAATACGCCTGCTGGTCCTGGTCTCCAAGATCCACATTGTTGAGCACATATGAAGCCACTGGAAAAATCATCTCCGCACTTTGCAGTGCCAATTCATTCCAAGTGTCTTGGCCCAGTCAAGCACGAGTCTAAGATTTCTTCCAGTGCTTTCCTTAGGAAAAGGCAATGACGATTGTTTGTCAAAAGCGTTGTGGCGTGAAATTAATAAACAGAAATTGCACTGAAAGAAACCGAACTGGGAATTGGGGACGCAAAGCCCCAAAGACCCCGTTGGTCACACGTCATAGTTGCGTTAGCCCACGCCCCCCAAACTTTGCCCCCCAAACAACATTGGCAGTTAGAAGGGTGAGTCACAGCAACCGCAACAGCTATCTTTGCGGCATTCTGCCAAGACCCAGATGCAGGAAACTCCGCCCAGAATTTATTGCCCGCTAATGACCGATCGCATTTGTCTGGCGAAGAAACTGCAGAAGCCCAACGAGGGCCAACACAAGCCCAATTGTTAAGTAATGAGCACCGAACGTTATTAATGTCACTGGAGAATTGGGCATCAGGGATCGGATATCGGGGATCGGACATGGACTGAAGACCGAAGGACCCGTTCTTGTTCTGGGCTTCTCGTCCACGATTTTTAATTAAGTAATTCGCTGACTTTGTGGGCCCTTTGCGCTCCATCTGTCTGATCTTGCCCCAGCCCCAGTGTACTCTTTTTTGTTTAATCTGGCTAACAAATTGCTTCATTTCAATTTATTTGCATTTGTTGTCGGCAGCGAGTCGTGTTTCCTGGTAGTTCGTGGCTGCAGTTTTCTGTTTCAGGTCCCAAGTTCCAGGTCCCAAGATCCGAGTGTGGAAAACCTTTCTGTCTGCTGCTTCTCTGTTTAGCCTTTCCGCCGCGGTCGTGTTCTAATTTATTTGTCTTTGATTGTGCCCATGTCTCCCCGGGTTGTCGCAGTCGTGTCCTGGCCTCGATCCCTTCTTTCCTGCTCGTTCCTCCTTGGCGGGCAAATTAAGCCAGCATTCATCATAGTCGGGCGCCATTAGGATGGGCCTCTGTGGCGCTCTGGGCGCGATTAATAGACCATTGCCTTGATATATGCGCGCAATTAGAGCGCAAATCAAAACCTAATCTGGTTCCCCAAATGAATTTGTGTGTCTTCTCCGCTTGGGAGAACGGGTTTCCCCCAAGGAAATAGAACCCATAGACAAATGTTATTATAAACCTAACAAATTTTTAATGTCACTTTGCAGAGGGAAATCAACGAGGTCTTCGAGCTGCGCAAGGTCCAGCGCCTGGAGCAGCAGCTCCGGGAGCAGCTGGAGGAGCGCCTCTCGCATTCCGAGGTCCACCAGCTGGAGGAATTGTCTCGTTCCACGGAATCAGATAGCGGCTTCGACAGCAGCAGCACCACGGCAACTGCGAAGCAACAGACCGTAGCAGCAACGTCGGCCAGTCCAGTGACAACTAAGCTGAGGGCCCTGTCTCCCCCGCCGCTCAGCCCGCGCATCCCGTACCCAACAACTAACCCTCCTGCTCCGGCCGCCCAAGGCGAGGACGTCAATATTTGGGCCTCCAAGTTTCTTCGCGATCTGGACAGCCTGATGGCCGATGGCAGCCCCCACCTGGCAGCCTCTGGAGAGGGCTCCCGCTCCGGTTCCGCCTGCGGTTCCGGTTCGGCGAGCAGCTCCCCCGTCTCCCGCACAGCCCCGATCCTGCTCTCCGCGGCTGCTTCCGCAGCCCTCCAGAGTCGCAACGGGAAAGGAACCTCCGCCGGGGAGCAGTCGAACGGACTCCTCTTGAAACCGAAAAAGCACGTGAGTACCAAGCTAAATAGGTTAAGGTATCGGACGAATTCCTCACCATCTGGAATGGTAACTATGTCAGAAAACCAGTGTGTTCATGACTGAGGCATCTTTGGCTGGGATTTCCAAAGCTAAATCGCTGGCATTCTCATGTAATCTCCTGCCCAAATTTCGACATTCAACCGCGCAAGTGGCAAGCATATTTCGTGAATCTGGGTTAGATAAAAAGGCATTTAATCTGAATCACAACAATGTTGTGAACACAGCACGCCCCTCAGCTAGCCTCCTCCTCGAAAGCTCTGTCCCCCCGACGCGGAAGAATGTTCCCACCAGAACTCTGCCATATGTTCCATCGCCCACCCTCCAGCTCATCCAACCATCCACCCGTGCGCCGGATGCGCATCTGAAGCGCGTGAAATTTATGGGGAGAAGAAACCGTTTGGGAGGGAGTTGGAGGTGCAGATGGAATCCTAGGGGCATGGATTCGGACCGCTGATAGGCAGTCGTCATTCGGTGGCTGCCACTTAAAAGTGTTGAACTTTGAACTGAATGAGGAGATTCGAGACGGAAAAACTTTATGGAAGTTAGATTTTCGGGGGCTTCCTCGCGTGGCCATAAAGTGCGTTATAAAAAGTATAATTAGTGCGGGTTTGGGACGATAAATTGAAAGACAATTGGGGATTGATTGCCGACCATAGAGGGTCGTAAAGTTGCTTCAATTACAATCAGAGCTGTAGCCACGGAGGGCAAAAGTTCTGTGTTTAAATTCTCCACTAGCGGAAGAAATGCTTCAAAGATAGTATTTTGCTCTGTAGCCATCTGAAATCACGGTTCAACTCGGAGCTGACCCACTTTGGACAAACATAGGCCATAAACCACAGACCCGAGAGAAGGGAACCAACTTGTAAGCTGTCTCCGGCTTATCAGACCGAATATATCTAATTAAAACATTCATAAGCCAAACCTCCCCGTAAACGGCACTGGGCATACGAGCATATGAATGTGCGCACCTCTCGGGTCCACGATTATCTGGGAAAACCTCAAAAGGCAGCAGCAGCTGGCTGGTTGCTGCAACAAGACAAATATTAATTTCCAAAACGCGTGCCGTGCCAGCAGAAAAACACGACGTCTACACCGAATAGCAAACGAAACCTAAAACTTAAACCAAAAACCGAAAACCCACAAAACCGTCTACGATATACGGTGGGTGGAGGAGGATGGATGTATGTAGGAGCTCCAAAGAGGTCGTTCTAGTTAGGGAAAAGGGAAAGTGGTGGGGCACGAATTGGATTCGAAGTAAACTCATGATGAGAGCTGCGGCTAATTAATGCCTAATATGTCGGCTATTTAGTTGAAACTTTATGGAGAAAAAGAATGCACTTTACCGGAACTGCAGGCTTCGGCTTTAAACTGACGAATTTTTCTGACGTTGTCGCGGATAAAATGCGAGCTCCGGAGGAGCTGTCATATTTTGCCTTAATCGCCCGGGTAAAAGTGGCAATTAAAAGCTGCTCCAGCTGCAGTGCACTAATTAAGGCAAAGAATGTGCCCGATACACTCTCTTTCGGTCAATCAGTCAGCGAGACAGTGGGTCTGAGGGCCGAGATTTATGAGCTACCAACGGCAGCATAAATCAGAGACAAGATCGGCCTTTTTCGAGGCCACAAGTGCGTGCCCGGCTTGCCAAGAAGTCGTCGGCCAAACTGTCAATGAAAGTAAATCAGCAAAGCGGCCAAAATCAGCCCGTCGGGGGGACAGTTTCTGGGCTTTCGTCTCAGTTAGTTTCGCCGTCAGGGAGTAGGAGTCGGAGGGGGAACTGGGTCAATATGCCGCCCAGCAGCCTGATGGCAAGATAGAGGGCTCTAACCAGGCTCCGTTGGGATCTGGCATCCCCAACGCACGAGGAGCTGTCAACACGGCGGTGTGCAGCAACCAAGCCGAACCCGAAACGCCCCAATTTTGCAGAGACCCGTTTTCAGTTTTTCCCTGCGAAAGTGAATCTTGTGCAGCGCGCAGCAGCTCCGAGTGTGTGTGGCAGAGGCATCACCGTCCGCCACAACAGCCAATGCAACCGCTTAATGATGATGATGAACCGGACAGATGCTGCGGAAGATGTTTAAGATACACAGTTGGGAGCACTGAGAACAACAATAAAGGCAGTGTTGGCGAAAATGGCTCATATTATACATTTCCTTACCCATTCGCTGCACCGCAGTTTGGTCAGTGATTGAGGAGCAGCCCGAAAGGCCACGACTCACAAAAAGCTCTTCACGCAGCTCAACGAGCCCCGACACTCTGACTTAAGTAGAACTTGCAAATCACTGCAAGGCAAACAAACACGACGGACGACCAAACAGGCCGCTGAGGGCAGGGGTCTTGGGTCTGGGTGAAGACCAGGGAATCTGATCGAAAAGGAACAATGTCCGGACTCCAGAGAGGACAACGATGGGCTGGGCAGGCGTTTAAGTGTTTTGATTTGATAATTATTATCAGTGGGCATGCGTGACCGCGGGCAGATCGCTCACTCGCCCATTTCCAAGCCCCATTCAGGGCCATGTCCAATCGATTTGGGATAGTCTGGGGTCTGCCTCGCAGAGGCCTCTTCAGCTGACTCTGACGGGGAACTTTCTGGGTCACATATCAATAAAAGTGGAACGGCGAGGCGTTGGGCAGTGCATTTGTCATTAAACTTTTGATACGAGTATCGCTATCCCATATATGTATATGGAGTATACTATATACATATTTTTTGTAGATTTCTTGCGCCCCGTTTTTATGATCAATTAGGAGCATTTACAGTTCCCCTAAAATTCCTGATAACCCCTGCGGCAACCCAGGGAATCCAAATATTTTATGGGCCGCTTTGTGTTTATTTTATTGCATTTTCTATTAACTAACCGAAGAAAACATTTCATTTAATTTCCATTCCAACCCATTCTCCGGCTTGTTGTGAGAAGTGCTCACTCTTTACGATATTTAAATAAGTCTTTGTCAGCGATTCGGATATCGAATTCTACTGCCGGCCATTAAGTTGGTTCGGATTTCCCCCACCACGCTCCAATTTCAATCGCCACAGAGCCCTATAGGAGGGAGAATCGTAGGGAATTGCTTACATATGTTAACCAGATTGGACTGCAGCGCCGAGAATTTTGTGGCTGCCTCGATAAGATCGCCAAATTAATCGAGCGAGCTGATCTCCGGACGAAAGCCAGCCGTAAAATAGTAAAAGTTTTCATTCGCTCAGCCCAGACCCGGTCGAAATCGATCTAAATCGGATTGAAATCTAACTCTAGGGGCACACCACGTATGCTATGTGCATCGGAAGGTATATATATGGCTGTGGCGCCTCTCGAATCGGGCGCATGATTCGCGGCCATGCCCGTAAACGACTATGATCCGGATGCCCAATTAATGCGTCGCCGGCGAGAGTTGGCGGCTCATTAACACGCAGTTCGGTCAGATGGCATCGCCATTGGCTTTATTAATAATTCATAGACGCCGCAACCGCTGCCGTGGAGCTGCCGTAACTGGCAGGCGCTCGAGGAGACTGCTCCATAATGCATTACAAATTCGATTTCGAAACAGCACACATCTGTTGCGTCCCACAGGACCTCGCTATCATCCGCATCCTGTGACCATTTTTGGACTGACGTCGTCTGGTCGGGCTTCTGCCCTACCTGCTGCTCGCACAAGGAGAGGACTGAGCAAAAAAACAAGGCATAACCGAGAGCTTCCAATATTTTCCAATAATTACATGACTACCTCCTATTTGAATTCCCAAATAATTGCTTGTAAGATCCAGGGATTCATAATTAATGCACGACCAGAACCCATTTTGTATTGATTCCTTGAGGGAACCAGAACCGGAGGCATCTCCAGTCCAACTGGCGGTACACTTTTTGCGCCAGCCACTTCGCAGGCCAGCAATTCGCCCAAGGCCTCGGAGGAATCGGGTCCCCAGACAGAATCCCAGCCACCGCAGAGACCTGCAGCTCTGGGTTTCCCGGTTCCAGCCCTCCCCCGATCCCCCAGGTCCGAGCACCGCACACATACATTTTTTCGCCGATAAATCATTTAAATCAATTTCCGCCGGTTGCTCGCTCCTCGCACTCCTCGGTAATGCACTTTGGCTGCTGCCAAATGAGAAAACCAAATTGTCAAACGCTCGCCAAAGGCTTGTAAATCGAATTGACATAACGCATTTATCCCTGATGAAGCCCGGCCGCGAATATAGACATGCAGCCGAGACCAGATTCTCGATTCTCGGAATGGAGCGGCTGTGTTATCACAGGCGGCTTATAAATCATATGCAGAAACAATAGGGGAATCATCTTGGATTTCTTGTATGCTAAGTAGCAGCCTCGGGTTGTCGAGGGTCGGTTCTTGAATACTCTTGGAGCGACTATTTTTTTCGAGTTCAAGCCGCATACCTTCGGTTCGACAGTCCTTGCACACGAAAGGGTATGGCACAGAGGCATGTTCTCCGGCTGACCAAACGATTTGCATAAAGTACGAAAATTCCTGCGCGGCTCGGCGTCCCACTTGACAATGTCTAAAAATTCCGCTGATGCTTCCTTTTTGGCATTGTCCCCCGACAAAGTGGCTTGGATGCCGACGTTCATTATACATTCAAGGTCCTTCTCGGGCAGGAGGCAGGGGATGGGGCGGAGAGGCTGCCGCCGATGCTGCGACAGCCCTCGCAACTGTCAGCGGCACTCAGTGTCGAGTTTTCTTTATTAAACCTGACTGACTATATTTTAATAAGTTACTCGTTCCTCCTTCCCTGCACTCGAATAAATTACTTCCAAAACTAATCGTAAGACATTATTAAAATTGACTAGAGTGAAACTGTTAAGACACTCCTCTGGATATAAGAGTATTCAGTAAGGAGGCTTAAACACCCACAATACCACAGAAATTTTTCAAGTGCATGATTGTTTCTTTCAGGCCACCATTCCACTGCAGTCGTTTAACCTTGATTGCGGACGCAGCGAGGCAGCCAAAGCGAATGTTGCCTACATGCGCACCCTGTCGGCGCCAAACGGCCATCAGGGAGGGGCCTCCCCGATGCCCCCCCAGCGCAGGAGCCTGGCCGCCTGCCCACAGTTTAATGGCCAAACACAGACGATAACTGCGACATCGACACCATCGACAACAACTCATAAGCTGACAAATTTGCAAGGCGCGCTGAAAATCGAAGAGATGGCAGCAACAGGTGGAGCCACGCCGGCGACCACCGTCGAGGATCCGAAGCCCAGGCGGCAGCGAAAACTGAGCAGCGGCGACGTGGACACAATGCTACCACTGGCCTCCGCATCCTCCTCTTCCTCTGCCGTCTCCCAGCCGATGTCGATGCCAAAACGGGTGGGCATTAATCACATGGCTCTGACGAGCAGAAACGCGAGATCCCCGCCCCCAGCCACGGCACCCGCCTCCCCCGTCGCTTCGTCGCAGTCGCAGCAATCTCAGCAGTCGGCGGCCTCCTCGGGCAGCTCGGGGAAAGGCGGGGCCGCGCCCGGCTACCTAGTGGATGTGACCAAAAAAGGATCCACTTCGACCATATGGACCTCCGAGGAGTCCATTCTGCGCAGCGTTGGCGCCGTCGATGAAGACAACAAGTGAGTAGCGTTTTTTCACTACCGACCACAGGCATCTAATTATGGCTGTTCCTTCTTCCAGCTCCACTTCGTCCTCCTCGGCCTGCGAAGAGGCCACGGGAGTCCTGAGCTCAGGAAAGTCGGGCATATCGTTGGACTCCTCCGGACTGGATAACGACAACAACGAGAGCGGCATTGGAACGGCCACGCCTCCCAAGGACATGTCCTACTGGAAGAGCCACCACCTGCAGCACCACCACCACCACCACAGGACTGGCGGAAGCGCACAGGACAACGAGTCTGTAAGCAGTCTTGAGGCGCTGCGCAAGATGAAGTTCCAGAAGAGCGGCTCAGTGGCCTCCTCCGACGATCCCGACCTGCTGGAGGTCCTGAGCCAGTGCGGCAGTGGTGGGGAAGCGGCGAACGAGTCGCAGGACGACATGCTAGATGAGGAGAAGGACAGCAAATCGTCCAAGTCCAGGGACTACGAAGCGTGTCAGGGCGAGTTTGGGATCTGCGAGTGCGACTGCACGGATGGAGACGCCAGCAGTGCCAGTGGAGGAGGTGGCGTTACTGCCACGCCAGTGGTTCTTCGCCGCAAATACGTGGCGCCTCCGCCCATCTTGGTGCCGAGAACTCAGCGAAGCCACTCCCTGGACCACTACCAGCCGGGGGTGCAGCTGCGGAGGGTGCTGCCCATTAACCACCACCACCACCACGCAATGAAACACAAGGAACGGGGCCAGCTAACGCTGGCCCTGCGCCAAGAGCCCTTCCAGGCACTGCTCTCGCCCTCGGCGAATCCCGGCCATCAGCTGCACCAGTTCGTTGAGCTGCCTTCTCCCAGCAGCGCCTCGCTGAACAGCGGCTTGGGAGACTCTGGTGGCATCCAGGAGCTGACCACCAAATCCAACTCAGCGCCCCTGCTGCTGAAGGAGCGGGAGCTGAGTCGCCGATTCGACGACTTTGCCGCCCAGCACTTGGTAAGAGATTACTTCCCTTCTTCTAGATTGGCAATATAATTGTTTTATGATTTAAATAAAATAAGATAAGACTCGTAGCTTAACAGTAGAAGAGCACTATAAGCACCCGATGGCAGAAACCAGTTGGAAGCGAAAAAGTGCAGCAGGTTTTTAGCAGAAACCCACTTCCTTTAAATTGAACCTACTTTCAACCTTGTATAATTCTTAAAAGCGCAATCCGCTTAGGGATACTGCCATTTATGCATTTCTGCCCGCCCTCGCTCAACCACAACCCAGACATTAATGGACCTCCTTTACCTCTTTTTCGCCCACAGACGCTGCGCTATTCTCGTTCCCAGAGTGATCGCTACTTAGCAGGTGAGTTCTGTTTTGTAAAGAAACCAGAAGAAGCCGGCCTAAATGAGTTATTTAAATGGCCCGAACCGGACAGACCGGGCAGGGGCATCAAGGCTGAATGTCTGATTTGATTCGCCGGTGGTCCTGCCGACCAATTAGTGGCCTGTTATTAAGCCTGAGTGGTTTATAATAACAGCGTACTGGGGCATGATTCATTATTTCAATAATTAGGCTCCGAACTGATCTAGGCGGATGGATACAACGGAATGGGATCCGCGAATCCTAGGCACATATCCCATGAAAAGGCACATATACGCATTGTTTGCTTTCCAAATCAATTTCCAACTTTTGCTTTCATTCCGGATTTCGGGCGAACAATTGAGTCAATCAGTGGGCCGGCCGCCGCTTAAATTACTTTCATGTTCTTTGGCCAGCTACAGGAATATCATCAAGAGCAGCGCCTCTTTTGCGCACATATAGCACTTCCGTCAACACTCCAATACAAATGGCACAATTCCAGGCCCAAACCCCAACCGAAAATGGCTGTCAATCTGTCAATTGCGACGCCACACATCGAGGGCCCAGCAAACAGTCAGAAAAAAGCAATCCAGACCTCCTCAATTTGAATAATTGTGTCTGTTTACGGTTTGCGCCTTTAATTTTCATTCAGCATAGTCTTTAGGTTTTAGTCGATTATTAATAGGTCTACAACGTCTGCCTTTTAAAAGGAGTTGTTCTATAGGAGCCCTACTTTTTCCTCTGTGTACCCTGCCGCGTATCTAGCCACACACTGGCAGCCTCTTGTTCTGATGAGGATGGCAATGACACTCGCTGGGCTAAAAAGGGCGCACATGTGAACGGGAGAACAAAATTGAATCACAAACTGGACGCCAAGTGCCCTCGACTGGCGGACTATGCTGGAGCCCGTCCGATTTCGTTTTGCAGCATGAGTGCCCCACGAATTATGCACATACAAAGCAGCAGTGACGTCAGAGAGGAGGCGGCAAGGGGAAGGCCGATGGTCATTTTCTGGCCATTATCTCGGAGTGTTTGCTGGCCATTTCCTGGAGTTTCGCTCTGACGTCATTAGAGTGACGTCTTGGCTAGCCGATGCTCTGTAAAGGTCGCTCTTGAAGAACGTGCAACCTTTATTTTGGCAAGTCCAGTGGGGGGACCGAAGTATGGCATGCCCCATGATTCATGCCTTATATTTCATTAATCACTCGCATTTATATTTTGTTTGGCACATAAATGTGCGATGAGGGTCTTCGCAGTAGAAGCGGGAGTAGATTAATGAGAAATAATGAAGCAGCGACGGCTGTGATTCCCGCTCATTATTCTCCTGTTTGTCCAACTAATCGGACTTCCACTGAACATGTCTATATGGGCAGCTTGTGTCCCACTTGAAGCTGTATAGGCAAGCCGTTTGCAGTTGACCAGAACAATGCACTTGCACTTGTTCGATTACAGTCACTCCTCCCCGGGCAAGTATGGGCCGCACTTTCACATAATGGTGATGTTAAACAAATGTACGGCTGAATCATCAGAGCTCCCCCAAGACAATGGCGTCGTTTATTCAACTTCTCCATAAATCATAAAACAAAACGCTTAACCTTGGCACACACAGCCACACGTTGCACGGACATATCTGTGCCATACACACACACCCACCCACTCCCACTCCCTCACCCGCTGAAGCAACAGGTGCGGTTGGCCGGGGCCTGGAAACTTTCACATGCCAAGGTATAAATTTTAATGAACGGCATGCCCCACAAAGAGAAACTAAACATAAGCTTACATCCCGACGAGTCCTTTTTGCGAACATGGAAATGAAATAAGCATCGTCAACATGACAGTTATTCATTTATTTATTTATTTGTTTGCCTGCCTGTATGTGGGCCTCGGGCACTTGCCGTTCGTTGGCCACGATGGCCCTGGCCAACTAACCACAGAAAATAATAAGCGATTGTGGCGCCGATAACTCAGCAACATGGCCAGGATGTTGCCCTTTCCCTACCCTTCTCATGCCTTATGCCATACCATTTTAGGGCTGAACAATACCTTTGGCCCTTAAAGAACCCGGAGGAGGAGCAACAGCTTCTGACAGCGAGCATCCATGTTGCTCATACGCCCCGTTGTTCGGTATTCTGTATTCGGTTTTCAGTTTTCCTTCGTTCCGGGCCGTCGCCAGTCGGCTGCCATTTTCCGAACGAAGCCAGCGCGCTGGCAAATTCATTAGTGCTCTTACGGGCGCCGTGCACGGTTGTTGTCGTTTTTCCGTGGCCGCGACGAGTGAGGAACTCGGGTGGAGCGCGTCGACGCCACCGATTTGAAACGAAATTCAAAACCAAATATCAGAATTTAAATAAATAATCAAAACAAAGAGGACATCCCTCTGGAAGACGCGTGTGAGCAGTGCATTGTGTGTCTTGAAAATGGGAAACACCTCCAAGTAGAGTCGTTCACTCGGAACCAGGCAGATCATTTGCTTTTATTGCCACACTCGGAGGAGCTACCGTAGCAAGTGTCCAAAACGGCGCTGCCAAAGCTAGCCAATATGCAACGTCGCATGTCCGTCACGATTCGCGAGTACAAGTTCTTCAGGAGCTTCTCGCAGAAGTTTGAGAACTGGCCGAAGCGCAAGGCCGAGGCGTTATGGCGGAAGATGCGGGAACGCAAGATTGCAGGTGAGAACGGGTAAGGATCTCCGAAAGGAGATACATTCCCAACCAACAGCTCTAAACTGATAGGATTTATAGCCAATAGTCGAACCTCAAGGGCGAAATTGTTTGGGCCGCTGGCGAAATTATTAAAAAATTTGTATACAATTATGGACATGCTCGTCTGGATCGGCTGGGTATTTTGGGCTGGAATGCGCGCGCGCCACTCGCACACCCCACAAATCGCTTGTTTATTGTTTTTCCTCACCCCTAGGGGGGCAACCCCACTCCCACCGATTCGCACCGCCCACCCACCGATCACCCGCCACAGATCCCGCCGTCTATTTTTGGGCGTGAGTACGGGGGCACCGCTATTTCCAGTGCACAGCTTGTACTTATCAGTCAGCGCCACGCATCTGAGTCGAATTATTCATGGCGGGGTGCTGCAATATGTGTACCAATATTGAAATGGGGTTGCAGCAAGTGGGGTGGACCTGCCACCTGCATTGTCAGGCCTCATAACCACCATTCCAGGGAGAGACTCTCATTTAAATGAAGAAAATGGCTTGCGAGTGGCCATAAATGGAAGAGATTATCAAGCCATTAATATGTAGAACCCTAAACGGATAACACGCCGAGTGGGCTTGCTATGCGAAGGTGTATCTGCCCTCTCGGTTCGTGCCCTAAAATGTACGAGGCGCTTGAATTGTAAACAAAGTTAAGTGGCCAATTCGAAAAACATTTTATGGCAAAGATATGCGAGCGAGGAAGCGTGCCTGGCTGCCCTTCTTCTATCCTACCTGTCCAAAGAGGATTAAAACTTTCGGGGAGCTCCGCAAACCACCTGTAAGCTACTTCGAGTGTCAGTTTGTGGCTCGACAGTCCTACACTTTCCACTCTGTTCCGAGTGATTATATTTTTGGCGAACAAGAAGCGCTCTCCTACCAAATACTGGCATTAAAAACGCATTAAGAGCTCAATGATCTGCTATATTTGGCAGAGGGGTTCCCGGAGGAGTGCTACAATGTAGAATGCCAGAAGTAGTACTCTGCCCTAATTACATGTTGGTTGCGAAGCTCACCGTGTTTGCCGAAGGCGAAGGGCGTACCCCACCCATCGCCGAGTTCACAGCAAATTAAACTTACGTCCCGCCACTTGTTGCACCCACTCCAGGTGCCCTTCTGGCCCGACTGCTCTATAAATAGCTTGATCCTTTCGCAGGCTTCTAGCAGGCTTTTGTGCCCACTGAGGAGGAAAGGAGTGTGCACATGTCTATTTATACTGGGACGGCGTGCCCCTCCGCGGAAACTCTATTTCAAAGACGGGCCAAAAATTACAAGTTCAAGTGTGTGAATAGCTTTTCGCCGCTATTTCTGGTTACAGTTTATAATTAATAATCGGCTCTGCCAGCCCCAAGGTAACGTGCCAGAGGCGACTGAAATTTATGTTCCGCCTGACATTTAAAAGCAGTGGCAGACAATAGAGCATCGGAGGCCAGGCCACTACAGGAGCAGAGAGCCGAGCAATTAATTAATGGCAAGACACCTACGACAATCGTTGAAATATTTTCCTAATGCTGCTGGCTCAGGGAAGTCCACTCGGCTGCCCCCACATTTGCATTTGCGGCGCACTGCAAAATGCATTGTTTTTCGCGCGGCTCCCGGGGCGGTGCAATTTAGTGTTTATATGGCAGCATAATTGGCATACGAACCATTTAGCGGCAAAATTATTGAAAATTGCTGAATAATGTTTCGGCTGCCCGGCAGCAATTGAATTAACTACCAATTAGTGTCTCGCAACAAGCAAATTCGATTTGCGCTTCAACTGTGTCCGACTAAAACACAAGCACATTTTTTGGGAACTCAATTAGACTGAATTCCAGTTTTTCCTCGGAGGAGAGCACAAGGCTGCAAACAGTTGACGAAACGGATACAAATCCTTGATGGAACCGAGTCGGTGTGTGTGCCGGATTCTATCATCCACACACATTGTCATCTCGCTCGCTTGGCTGCATTTTTCTGGAGCACACACGCAGGATACAAAGGCAAAGCGTGTCACTAACACGCACGCACACCACCACTCGTGTGAGTGTATCTGGCTGGCGAAGGACGAGTCTAACGGCAATTGTGCCAGGAACTCAGCTTTCATTGGCACTTTGGCCACAGAGCCGGAAAACAGAGAGCTGGCACGGCTCATTGAGGTGCTTGGGAGTGGGTGCTTCTCGGAATCAATGCAAATTTTAATTGAAAACCTAAACAAGTTTAGCAGCAGAAAGTGAAAGTCAGAGCAACAAAGAAAAGGCTTAATGGTATCATCCGGAGCCGTTGCTCCAAAAGAGTCCTGGGTAGATGAATGTGTCTTGCAATACTTTATGCATTAAAGCCTAAGAGTATAGAGGGTGGTTGGATTCTTTAAAGCCAAAGTTCATCAAGGCCGAGCAGGACACTGAGGAATGTCTTTATTTTATACACCTAATGGAGCGCTTCCATGGCATTTCGTATATTTTTTAATTAGCCTTAAGGTCAGCCAGGAATTCCGATCCGCATCGCCTCATGTCCCACACGACCCGCCCACACACAGGCTCCCACACACGAGCAAACGTTTTGCGGAGCCGGGTCCATCAGAATAATTATTATCCAGGCGCAGGTGAAGTTCATGAATTTACGCGTCGCTTGTTCGGAAATGTTTTACCGGGCTCGGAGGCGGGGGAGAGGGGGCAAAGGACAATAAGGACAACAACTGGGCGGCACTACGGGGTGTGTGTGAGTGCCAGCTTGGGTGGGCAAACGAGAACAAATATTGAACCTGACGCAATAAGCTGCGAGAAGCCTCACACACAGGGCATTACTCGCTTTAAATGGCTTTTAGATGAGATCTAGTTTAGTCTGCCCGTCAACGCGGTTTAAAGTGAAATTCAAAGTGGCATTTACGAGAAAGTTCATATTTTTCTGCCTCGCAGATCTGGGCCTTCATGCACATTTGTGAACTGTGGCAGTGTACTTGGCAGTGATTGTCCTTATCAGGTCGATAGGTCATCTCCTGTCAAGTATCTCTAACCGGAACACCCTGGCAGTGGGCCCGCTGCCAAGATCTGCTCAAAACTCGAAGCGTGTCAGGCATCCGGACTAGGACTCAGGACTCCGGAGTGGCCAGCGGCGACTGACAGAGTGCCAGCAACATAAATCGATGTGCAAAGGGTTGCTCTCGTTTCTAAATTTATAAATAAATGCCAGGACAGCAGAGTGGAGGAAGCGAGTCCTGACGGGCCCGGACAGGTGCCCCGAGTTCCGCCTCAGTGGCGGCCGGCAGCCCCTTACTTTTCCAGAGTCCTGCTCGTGCAAGTTAATCGCTTGCAAAACTCAATAATAATTCACTCAGCCCGGCTGCCCTCCTTCCCCCCGTGCCACTCGTTTTCTCAACCCCGTGGCAGTAAGCAGCCGGAAACTGTTTCATGTTGTCGCTCAGGTTGATTAAAAATCAATAGCCCCGTCGCCAGATCCCAGATCCAGTTACTCGAGCTGAGACGCCAGATTAGCATTTAAAATAGCTGAGGCCAAGTGGCAGCTTTCGTTTGCCACAAATTGGTTTGTAGCCAGGCTGAGTCGCTGAGTCGCCGAATGGCTGCCTTTGTTTCAGCTCAGACGAGCTGGAATTCGATTTGGATTCATTCTGGATTTAGAGACTCGTAAAAAATATGACTTGCTCGTACATTTATTATCTGCGGTTCATTGCGTCCTTTGTGATGCTTATTTGTGTCGCGTCCTTTGCATCGCAAATTAGCCCAACATAAATAAGCAATTTAATCTGGCTGAGCTTCCCACATTTGTCTTCGACTCCAATGGGCCATTGTCCCTGCCGGCACTTGCATTCCAGCGCCCTCGATCGTTTCACTTTCAGGCTTTCGATTCCCCGAAAGGTTCTTCGAAGCTCTTACTTTCGAGAGCCTTGGCAGCCCAAGCTGAAGTTGGCGAAACAGTTTAAGGTCTTGCCATTAAAGAGTGGGCACTTGAGCTTGTCAGTTTACAACATAATCCATCACGTTGACCATGGAGGAGTCTCCGAACAAAGGCCTCCAAAACTGAGTCGCTTCTTCGATGGCCGTTTAATTGCTTTTGCAGGCTGCGGCGATTGAATTTGGTCCGTCAGAAAGAATTTGCCGGCAACTCAATTACTGTTAATTTCATTCGCTGCCAGTGCGGCGTATACGCAATATGGAAACGCATTCTCACCCCTCTCTCTTTCTTGCAGAAATCGAAGCTGTGGAGGCTTGCAAATGGCTGCGGGCGGCAGGTTTTCCGCAGTACGCCCAGATGTACGAAGGTAAGTGCCTCCCCGACTTCTAGGTGGACATATTTTAATAAAGACCGGTGCTCGGCCACACACTTCCGCCTCCTGGACACTGGAAAAAGTGCTCCCCAGATACCACGAAAGCAGTGTACAATTATTATTCCGATTTGAAATGAATCGGATTCCAAGTCATAGGCATTCCCATTTCGTAATAAAAGGATTAGCTCATCTATTAAACCCGGAATAATCGGATTTTTATGAAACAAAACCTAGGAGAAACCCCGTAGTTTCTCAGTGCATGTCGTGTCAGCATGCTCCTGCTCTGGGGGCGTGGCAGGCGGGCCGTAATTGTTGGCCTCGTCATCGCAGTGACGCAGCAAGGCACTTGCCCGACTGGCCCGCCATTTAGTCTTGTGTGTTTAAGGCTCGCCAAGTGGCGGTTTATTAATTGTATTACACAAACTTTCACTTTCGACGCGCCGGGCCACTCCGACAAAAACAGAAATGTGTACAGAAGAAAAAACAAAGCCATTTGTGACGCGGCAACATTCGAGAACACTTTAAGTGCCGCCTCACGATGCCTTCGGATTTCGACACCAGTTCACACAAAGGGCTCCCCGGGACATGATAGGCAACTCGATATCCCAAACACGCGCTCCTGTGCCGCGACAACAATTAGGCTGAATGGATCCGATCTGGGCCCGAATCCTCTCAGGGAATTCGAAATCGAAAGCCAAGCAGCACGCCTTTCATCCAGATCGGGGCAATCTCAAGAATTTAACCCAAAGCCAAAAAACAGGGGGCAGATAAAATATAATAAAAGGCTAAAGGACACGCAGGCCGCTGGAATTTATGAGGACCACCTCCGTACAAAAACACCACACAGAACCGAAAATTAAAATGGTTTTCGGTTTTTTCCGCTTCGCTCTTCTCATTTCTTTGCTGGCCAGGAAAGGGCTTTGGCCTTTGAAGGGGGCTACCTAAATGTGGTATCAGTTCATTGAACTCCACGCAAGCTGCATATTTATTTGATTCCTTAATCGCGAGGAGCGACGGCCTCCACTCCTGGCCCTTCCGCGGAGCATTTGTCGCATCGTATTTAACGGCTGAAGGCCGCGCAGATTGATGATCCCCGAAATCCACTGGCCAACCCCCAGTCTTGTTCCCCCAAGAGCTGGAGAACTGAAGAGCATTCTTGGGCTGGGACTGGCTTCATTTGAATTATGAGGAACTGGCAACGGCGAAGGCAAAAAGTGAATCTGAAACGGAGAGCCTGCAATTTGGGCAAGTCCGCAGGCGCCCGTCGCCGACCTTGAAATATGCGAATTATATTGCATAAATTCACGACCAGAACCGAGTTTGTGGCTCGGGCCTGCACTGCACAAAGTTTTCAAGAGCGACCCAGCTTAGGTTAGAGTCAGTGGAATTCTCAAAAGAAGTTAGCAATAAACCAGCTTACATTTTCTTGAAGTGATAGAAGCAATGCCCCGAGTTCTTGGATTGCGGAATAATTTGTGCACACATTTAAACTGGAGCCCAACCCAAGTCCCAAATCCAACCGAATCCCAGTCCCATCTGCATGGCCATCTACCATCCGGGCATGCCATCCCCTGACCGGGGACAACATGATAAATGCGTATTTTAATGAGTTTCGTGTAAACAAGGCAGCGGCACATGCGCAGATTGCCGCTCAAATTTCTTCGGCGTTTTGGGGCTCGGCTGGGCCCGCTTCTATATTTCGGGTCTGAGCTCTGCAAATTAAAACGCCGTAGGTGTGTAAGCTCCGTTGCTCTGTCATTTGGACTTGCTCCGAGCCCTGAAACTGGCTCCGCGCCGCTGAAAGGAGGTGTTCCGGCTGTAAGCGACTGTTAATTTGCTCAAGGAGAGTCCTCAGCCCAGAGCCCAGAGGAACCCCTTTGTTTGCCTTTTGTTCATTTCTGGGCACATTACTCACCGAAAGTGGCAGACTTAATTCGAGGGTGTGACCTGCGCCAGCCAGGATCACATGGGAGTGCTTAAGAGGGCAATAAGAGCTCATGAGCCCTGCGATCGATTTTTTGTCCGTGGGAACCGGTTTCTTCAGGCCCCAAACGAAAGGAGCTTACGATGGGCTTGCTTCCCTCGTGCTGCCATAAAGTATTGCCGATCAGTATTTGTCAATCCTGATCATCCAAAATTAATTTACTTTGTATGGTACTTCATAAAGGTTTCAATCAGAGCCCGAGCAATTATTGTTCCGCGATCAGTTCCGTGGTGTAATTTTCCCATAAACTTTTATATTCGTGTGAAATTGGGATCCTCATTTAGATTCCAGGCTAATTGCTTCTATATTTTCCCAAAAACAGCCATAAATTGTGCCTAATTACAGTCCCATTTCTCTGCAATCTGCGTCATTGGCTGAGGAAAAAGATTAATCATATAATTGGGCCAATAAATGGGCAGGCAGCAGTTCTCCTCTGTGAACTGTGAACGCCCGCGAGGAAAAGGCCGAACAAAAAATTACAGCAGCAGTTCCCAAATATTTTAAACTCTGACGTCAAAACTTCTCCACTGGAAATTGGGTCTCCGAATCGCCGATTTGTTTACATTTGCCCCAGTGGCACCAAAGTGCATTCAATTAGAAACCAAACACACAAAACTACAATCACTTTGCCAGTTCTAAGAGGAGCCTCCTTATAGACAAGCAGCAGGGCCAAGAGCGCTGAACAAAAGCGCCGGAGGAGCGTAAACAAAACTATAAAAAGCTCCCAGTTCACAGCTCCCAACTCCATCCTGAAGATGTCTGAAAGGAGCCAAGAACAAGAACAAGTTGTGGCTGAGGGGCGTTACTTTCAGCGGAAAGTTCAACAAACCATGAATGGCTTTTCGAGGAGAACAAAATATTGTTGTAATGCTAACAATATTTGTCCAAACAATAACGCGGCAGCGGCTTTTCCAGGCTGTGCATCCTACGGATTCGTATCTGAGGCCTCGCATGCAGCTGTATCTGTGTCTGTGAATGTGAAATGTATCTGCATCGCAGTATCAGCTTCGGCTACGCGTCGCGACATGTGTAAACGTCTGGGAATAATCTTTTTATTTTTCTTGATATTGCCGAGGCGGTCGCCTTGCAACTAGATTTCCTACGTGCCACGCAAATATGTGGAAAACGCTGTGAAAATTCGCTGTCCGCTGGCAGACTACTACATATGCATACAAAGATACATATAGCCGAAGCCAACCGACTCGCTAGTACCCGTTTAATGATCGCTGCTGGCGCCATGGGCGTTCGACTTTTCGCGTTTCTCAATTAGAATTTCACGCGTCGTCGAAGCGTGCGGTCGCAATAAGCCATACTGGAGCTAACGGATATCCTTTTCCCTGCTTTTGTTCACTTTGCAGATCATCAGTTCCCGATCGATCTGAACAATGTAGCCAAAGATCACACCAACCTCGAGAACGATCAGCTGCAGTCCCTCTTCCGCCGGCTCTGCGTCCTCAATCGTTGCGCCACCATGCGGCTGGACCAGTCGCACAAGCCGCAGACACCACAGGTGAGTTTGCCTCCCCATGACTATCCCTCTAAGTTAAAGCTTAAGTATATCTCCTAATTGACGCAAAGTGACTGTTAGATATATACCGATTTGGAACTTGAAACATCTAACCTCAATCATAACAACTGTGCAATCATTCATCCTTTGTGGAATCCCTTTGAATCATAATGAATCACTACCAAGACCTCTTTCCATATTTAATCGTACGCCTGACGAAACACGCTCCAATATTCATTGAGTCTCCGTAGGAGTTAGACCGAACAATATCTATATCTAAGCACATCTCTCATTGATTTCTCGCAATATGTTTCAACCCCAGAAGGAGGAATCCGATGATGAAAACTTCGCTCTGAGCGAGAACTGGACATTCCAACCTCACATCCGCCGCTGGTCGCGGATCGGGGAGATGGGCTTGGAGCTGCCGCCGCCCGGGCACCTTAGCCTGAATGTGGAGAAGACGGAGAGCTCCTCGAAGGAGTCGAGCCCCGACCGGTTCGAGGACGACGGTGCCGGGATAACGCTGATGATTCCCGGATGCAGCAAGTCGAGTGGCGTGGGAGGAGCGGCCACCGACGGCTCCGGCTCGTTGGGAGACGGCTCTGATGGGGGTCACCTGAGGCGGTCTGGAAGCGAGCGGTTCAAGGAAGGAGCCAAGGCCCTGCTGCGCCGCGTGGAGTCCATAAAGTCCCGCAGGCGAAAGCGCCAGAACCGCGAGAACGTGGTGATAAGCGGGCCGCAGGTCCTGGATCTCACCCAGCTGGGCCACCGTAGTGGCCTGCGCAAGCCTGACGCCGTCTACTCCACCCCGCCCTCCCCCTCGGCCCTGAGCCCCATGCACACATTCCCCAAGGCGCCCTTCTTCGGCAACGAGCTGAAGGTGCCCAGCCACAGTGACAACTTCTTGAGTCCGAACAGGGCCAGTCCGAAGCGCACCCCCACCACCCCGCGCTCGATGCGCACCAGCCCCCTGCACTTCTTCTCCAGCCCCATGTCCCAACTGAAGGAGGGCAAATCGGACGACTCCTCGTCCTACTACAGCGACAGCCAGGAGTCCTCGACGGGCGGCAAGCTATCGCTGCGGAAGCCCTCCAAGGCTCGCCGCTTTCTGCAGCGCTCCGGAAAGGTCGACGACATCGGCGCCCACTCCGACTCCGAGTGCCACCAGGGTCGGAAGCTACTCATCAAGGACGCTAACTCAAACACCACCGAGGTGAAGGTCAAGAAGCTCACCAGGGGCGGCTCTCTGAACCTGGGCAAGGACCCGAAGAAGCGCGAGGGTTTCCGCTCCTCGTCCTTCCGCTCCCGCAGCACCTCGCGAAAGGAGGCCAAGAACGACGAGGAGCAGGCAGGAGCGAGTGCTGCCAACGGCTCGAAGAGGCAGCCAGTGGTGCGTTGGCACAGCTTCCAGATGGAGGAGCGGCCGAACATGATCTTCCGAAAGTGCTTCTCCAAGAAGATCGAGCCCCTCCAAGAGGACGCTGGCGGTATTCCGTTCGCAGCCATGTCGGCCGGGCAGCTGCAGATCATCCGGAAGCTTGCCCTGGTGACCCTAACCGGCCACATGGAGCGCTACTGCCCGACCCACCGCTCGGGCTGGAACTGGGAGCTACCCAAGTTCATAAAGAAGATCAAGATGCCGGACTACAAAGACAAAAAGGTGTTCGGGGTGCCGCTTTTACTGATCCTCCAACGCAGTGGTCAGACACTGCCGATAGCCGTGCGGGCCGCCCTTCGCTGGCTGCAGCTTAACGCCCTGGATCAGGTGGGCATCTTCCGGAAGAGCGGCGGCAAGTCGCGGATCGTGAAGCTGCGCGAGCAGATCGAGGTGAGCGACTCCACCGCCGAGTGCATGGACGTCTTCGACCTGCAACAAGCCTACGACGTGGCGGACATGCTGAAGCAGTACTTCCGCGAGCTGCCCGAGTCCTTGCTGACCACCAAGATGTCCGAGACCTTCGTCGCCATCTTCCAGCGTGAGTATTCCCGTCTATATACGCCTATATCCGTAGTCGCTAAAAAGTATTTTTTATATTCTCACAGATCTCCCGGCGGAAGTGCGTCTGGATGCTGTACAGTGCGCGGTGCTCCTGTTGCCGGATGAAAACAGGGAGATCCTGTACGTGCTGCTGGAGTTCCTCACCATAGTGGCCGCAAACGCGCAGCAGAACCAGATGACGAGCAACAACCTTGGTGTCTGCCTGGCACAGTCCATTTTCCACTCTTCCATCTCAACGGGATCCGCCTCCGTCTCCGCTTCGCCGCGGCGCAAGGGCAAGGGCTCCGGCATGCCGGACATGAAGGAACTGGCGGAGGCGAAGGCCTCCCACGAGTGCCTCTCCTTCATGATCGACCACTACAAGGCCATCTACACGGCGGCAAAGGAGAAGCTGAGCAAGTGCAACTTCACCTTTATGGAGGAATCGAAGCCAGTGCCCCTAGAAGCCCTCGGCGAGGGGATGCAGTTCCACAACTGGCGGGGCTACCTGTACGAGTGCACCACCGCCACCATCAAGGAGGGCCGTGAAAAGTGAGTTGAATGCGCTTGAAGAAGGGTAGCTTGAATGAAAAAAATAAAACATTTTCAGGACACGCGGCTGGTTCAGCATCAACTCCCTGACCGACAACAACGTGGACATCGCCTACAAGAAGGTGGGCGATGGGCATCCGCTGAGGCTCTGGCGCTGCACCACCGAGATCGAAGGGCCTCCGCGGGACGTCCTCGACTACGTAATCAAGCAGCGCGCCTCCTGGGACACCAATCTGCTGCAGTGCCAGACGGTCAAGAAGCTGGACGAGCGAACGGAGATCTACCAGTACGCCCTGGACGGCCAGCTGACGACAGACTTCTGTGTGTTGCGGTAAGTGACCCAAAGGATTCTTTTGCATGCTTCTGGCTCTGATACTAACTGACATATTTGCCTGTGTCTTTCAGGTCCTGGCAGACAGACTTGCCGCGGGAGGCCTGTGTGATTGTCGAGACCTCCATCGACCACGCCAAGGCCAAGCCCCTGTTTGGGGCGGTTAGGGGCGTAGTCCTCGCCTCCCGCTACCTCATCGAGCCCTGCGGCAGCGGCAGATCCCGAGTCATGCACCTGGCCCGAGTCGACGTCAAGTGAGTGGTTCTGCATGTGCTTCGAATACGACAAACCTAAATCGCATTCCTTTCGCTTTCAGGGGGAAGACGCCGGAGTGGTACAATAAGAACTACGGACACATCTGCTCCCACTACTTGTCCCGCATCCGGCTGGCCTTCAAGCACGTGGCCGAAGGCCCTGAGAGCAAGGTGTAAGCGCCACCCGGCCCCTAGGCCCCCAGGAGGAAGTCCACTGTATTCGTTGTTTGCCGTTAAATGTCGCATTTATGTGTACCTTAAGAAGGAAGCCCGATCCCAACGACTACACCTTCCAGACCACAACAACCACGAGCTTAAGTTTCGCCCCACGACACCATAGAGAGTATATTGTAAATAACTTTGGTGGGCTGCCCAGCGAAGCATAGGCGCGCGGGCAGACCTCCCACACCTTTCGATTAGCTTACACACATAGTTTAGTGTATTATACTTGTACGTGGTCCTAATTTATACGCAGTACCCTGTACGACGAATGAAAGAAATCTAACATCAAAATACTCAACACACGTAAATATCACAAAGTATATCGTTAGTAGCGTACCGCTTAGGCTTACGACGGCACTCCAAATGTCTTAATGTTAATTAGTTTTTAGAGTGGCAATATGTTATTCGGGAATACAGAAACAAAACAAAACAAACAAAAGCAAACGCAGATGCAGACGCAGACGGAAAGAAAATCAACCTTAAAATGTGTATAGCACATTAAACTAGTCAAATTTTATAAATTAAGTTAAAGTACACTAACAAGAACACTCGACATACAGGTCTTTGCCACCCAACAGTTTCTCGGGAGCCGCCGCCCGACTCCGATTGATTTGGCCTGAAATATTGATTGATTGATTGATTGACAAACAGTGGTATTTGACGTGACGTGCCCTAGATCCCCGATCAATATGCATATACTTATCGTAGCACATACTATAGGTTTATATGTGTCTATGCTATTACTTAAATCTATTATGAGTGTACGAGGGGCCTGCCAGGACGCAGGCGGTAAGGAATCAAAACTAACCAATGTCAACGTTTATAGTGGAGAAGTAACTCAAATATATAAAACGCAATAAAAGTAAATATTATGGATATGCGAAAAATTAAAACAAGATATTTTTTATGGTGGAAGCTGGGGATCAAATGAACAACTTTCGGAAAACCAACTACACCTCATTTTTTGGGAAATTGTGGAACGCGTTTCAAATTGCTTTATTCCCCACGAATTAGAGCCCCTATGTGTAAGATTTGGACACTGTTTTTACACCGGATGTAGGTGGCGGTACCAGAAAACCACCTGCTAGATGGCGCTCACCTTCAAGCGCCTTGTGCAGATGGCGCCACAGAACACTTTACTGTCCCTTTTTAACATGGAAGGTTCTTATAAGTGTTAGAAATGGACGGAGTCGGGCCTTTCTGGTGGTCTAGAAAATGTGACCAAGTTTTTTAAGTCGGGCCTTCTTTCAAAATTCTCAAATTTTTTCGCAGTGTGACCAAACAACAACAAAAAAACATATGTTAAAAACATGTAAACAAAATATATAAACAAAAACACGGACGGACGGGCATATAAACATATTTCGCTGATGATGATCATCGCGGGATCGTGGTGGTTGTGGTCAGTTTTGCTGGACGGCACTCCAATATGGACAGTAATTCTGGATACCAAGATTCACCTACTCCCTATCCGTGGAGTGCTGCATCAATGGCTGCATCCGCCTGAACAAGCCGCTGGATCGCGAGAAGCAGGACAAGTACGATCTGCACATAACGGCAAAGGATGGCGGAAATCCTGCCCTCTCCGCAAGGAGATGGACCATCGATGGAGGAGATCCTTCCCTCACCTCCGACATGCCCATAGTGATCATGATCATTGATGTCAACGAAAACCGATTGCCCCCGAGTTCGAGGACTTTTTCTACGAGGGCAGGATCAAGGAGAACAAGCCCAGAGGAACGTTTTTGATAAATGACACTGTCCGGGATTTGGACACCGTGGATTTGAATTGATTTGAAAAATTAATTTAATAATTTAATTTTATGTTTTAAGGATGCCTGAATGGTGACAACGATCAGATGTGGTATAATATTTTCAGGAAGTTTTTAATCAAAATTATGAAAAAATTTAATTATATTTTAATTGTATAATTTAGGTGGCAATGAGGATAATTCTTTCTATATCGGTGAAGACAAAGACAATATTTTGCTGTCCAAGCATTTAGACTACAAAACGAAAAAGTCCTACGCACGTTCAGGAGTGTGTCAACTACTACACGCGTCCTTTGGAGGTGGTGGACTATGCACAGCACTTCATCGTCGAACGCATCGCCTAACCAGCAGTAGTGTGAGATTGACAAGGCCCAAACGGTCGCTAATTGTGCCCAAACTGCCCGAAAAACTGACCCCCACCAGTTCCCCCGCCCTGCCCCACTCTTATGAAGCCCAGCCCACCAAGCCCCGGACTGCCCTCCGCACATGCGACAAACATTAAAAGTCCATTAAAAAATTATGTTCACCATGGCGAACTGGGCTCCTGTTGGGGCGTTCCACTGGGCGAGAGGCAGAAAGAGGCAAGTCCGGACTTGGAGAAAGGCAATAAGTGCACCGGAAAAAAGAGTTTTTCTTAGTACAACTACTTAAAAAATGTCAGTATAAAGTAAACACTATTGGCAATACCTGCTATTTATTTTTTATCGGCTCTCTATTCGACTCGATTCCCATAACTGCCATTTGGAAAAGGAATTTCATTTTCTCTGCCTGTAAGCCCGCCGACCTTAA
This sequence comes from Drosophila monieri, assembly GCA_035047585.1. Taxonomy (NCBI): domain Eukaryota; kingdom Metazoa; phylum Arthropoda; class Insecta; order Diptera; family Drosophilidae; genus Drosophila; species Drosophila monieri. Next base: position 425,605 of record JAWNPJ010000087.1, on the reverse strand, counting down.
CGGCCCAGTGGGGCAGCTGTGGCTAAACTTAGAGTGCAAGAAACAGCAGTCGGGCAAGGCATAATCGTAATTGGAAACTGCAATAGCAAATTGCATATTGCATGTTGCCGTGTGGCCCACATGCAGTGACATCGATTCGAGGCTGTCCGCCTGGCCGCCAGTCCGCCCGCCTGCCAATGCAAATGTCCGACGTATTGATTGCATTAATTAATTAATTTGCGACTTAATTTCATGGGCTTGCGGCAATCAGCGCTCCGTGCACGCACCGCAGCCGAAATGTATTAATATTTCGCCGACGACGCGACTGATGCGCCGCACGTGTGTGTGTTTGCCTTGTTATTAATTGAAATTTAATGGCACAAAATATTTTTATTTATTTATTCGCCTGCAATTGCATTTATGCGCACTTCCGTCGCCCCCACACACGCACGCACAGCCCCTGCAAGTGCCGCTGTTGCTGTTGCTGTTGCAGTGGCAGTTGCAATTGCCATTGCCATTGCAGGGAGTAGCAGCCACATCGACGGCAATGCCGCCGGTGGCGGCTGGCATTTAACATCAAAAGCCCTGCCCAGGCCAGACAACTGGCCCGCCCCACCCGCACTCCGGGCCGCGGCCAACGAGCTTGTAATTGATTTCACTTAAAAATTAAATAATGCATGCGGTTTTTACTGTAAAATGGATTTTCCAAATGCTGCTGCCACCGTTTCTTTCTATCTTTTCCGCGCCTCGCCCCCTGCCCCAGCCTCTGGCTGCTGCTACTGCTGCTGCTGCTGGGCCCGTGTTAAATTAAATATGAAAATAAATATCAACATAATTGAAATGGCAGCGTCGGCAGGGCAGAGGCTGCCAAGCCAGCCGACAGAGTGCAGCTGGGCGACGTAATTGATGAAATTATTTAAGAATTATTTCACAAATGCGGCGTGACAATTATGCGGGACGATAGCCCAGATCATGAACCGAGTGCACAGAGAGACAAGTGCGTGTGAAAGATTGGGAATTCATTTTAAGGACCTTTCGGAGCGAACAGACCTGAAGATTCATTCTCACCAAGTCCCTGAGGAAATAGTTAAAAAGATTGCAATTTACTTATTGGAAATTAGCCTCCGTGTATCAAAATGAGCAAATAATAAAGCAGAAATTGTATTTAAACGCAGTCTGTAATTAATTATCTGCATCGGACCCCAGCCCTCCCCAGGGCGCCCACAATGATTCCACAGAGGAGTTCTGTGTTGATCGCATGCCAAACAGCGCCCGCAATAAATTAATGAACCGAAAAACAATTATCATAAATAGCTGCAGCAGCAGCAGGGGCGGCATGCTGCAACACTTTTGCCATGAACTGATTTACAATTCCGCGAGGCAGTCGGTGCTGCTGCTCTTTCAAATATTCAACATATTGCAATTACAGTCTGCGACAAATAAACACAAGCGACACTTGCCAATGGCTTTTTAGCGAAATTGCAAAGGCAATTGTGCCATGCAATAGTTGCGATTCCCTTTAATTTCACATTTATAAATAAGTGGCAATTTTTCGCTGACTCCCCATCGGGCCATCGAGCCAAATTCATGAGAATTGAGCCAATGCCGCCAACTAAGGCGAAACACACTGCGGGTACCGGGGCTCTTCTGGCTTAATTAATTAAAAATATACATATTTGCATTCATTTCGTCGACGTCGACATGCAATCACCACCACACCACACAGTGGGCACATTCCTGCCGCTTCTCTTCGCTTCCACGAACTCCTCGAATCGGAGAGAAGACGCGAAAAAATCAACAGAGCCAGGCGAGGCGGCAATTAAATCGCGATTCGCGATTGCGAGCCCTTGGCACTTGCGTTTGATTCCCAGGCCGGCTCAGCAAATGTTTGTTTCGTTTGCTAATTTCGCCTTAAAAGTGCTTACAGCCCGGTCCCTGGGCTCGAGTGTCCGCACATGGCGGAGGCACTGCGGCTGCTGGGAAGCGCCTCGAACGACTACCAAGTACCGGCTACCGATCAGCGGCACGTCAAACGCCTACGCCGGAATGCGCCCGTGGAAGAGGCGAAAGACTGAGAAAAAGCGAAACTAGATACAGGAGACTGGAGACTGGACACTGAAGACGGGGGACTGGAGGGCTGCCTATCCAGGCCACCAATGGAGGCAATTGACAGTGGCGACCAGAGGGAGCAAAGTTGGCGCTGCGACAAATTTCTATACCCTCTACTTGCGGGTATCACCGACGACCGTTTCCAATGTGATGCTATAAGTACCATCATCCATGCCTACTGAGTACTCCATGGTCGATTTAAGATTTATTTCTAGTCCTGCCCCAAGTTACTTGATCTTACTTATGCCCCTTTCCAGGCCTCGTTTTATTTTGTCGTCTTGCCGTTTTGCGTGCGCACTTTTAATTGCAATTGAATTTTAATTACTGCGTTGTCAGCAAAGAATGTTGCAGCCAGTCGTTTAAGTGCCGACAGGCAATGCGAAAAGAGACAATGAGGCAGCATCAACAGGAGCAGCAACATTGAGGCCCGCCGGCAACAGTTGCCGTCTAGTTAGCAGCAACTTCTGCTCCAGCTGCTCCTGCCAGTCTGGCATCCAGAATCGAGAACCGAGTACAGGGAACAGAGCACAGAGTACTTAGTCGGCGCCTCCTGGCCCCCCGCCTTGGCTTTGACTTATTTACAGCTTTGTCATCGGGAAAGGCAGCAATTAAGTGGAACGACAGTCGACAGACGACAGCCGACGGCACAGAGTTCCACTGCCTCTTCCACTGCCACACTGCTACGGGTTTATTTCGCGTTTGCCCTTCATTAATCAGCAGCAATATAAACGCGATGATCCGATAGCGTTTATCGACTGCTGATGACTCTATTTACAGTGCCCCGGCTAAGGGCATGGGTATGCCCCGTAGATAGCCTAATGAAGCCCCGCCCACTGCTCTCCGCAATTAGGCATGTCTGGGCCTTTGATTGGGTCTTGAGTCTTGACTGATGGGCTTCACCGGAGCCCAGACAATGGGCCAAGATTCCAGATTCTCGGCCCCGAGTTCATCGAATATTGTATAATTGATTTAAGATTTATCTTCGAGCTAATGGCAGTTAAAACTTGGGGTAATCGAGGAGCAATAAAGCCTAATGGGCAGGCTAATCGAAAGCTCACTTATCAATCATAAAATATAGTCCTTATCTAATGCTCTGGCCCTTTTGAATACTTGACCCTTTGCTTTTGAATAAGGTCGCTATATTCTGCCGCAGAGGAGTCTCCAACCCTCTCCCAGACAGGTGCCACAGCCCAGAACCGAAACTGAGTGGGTGGAGGCGAACGAGTGCGGGTGACACTCTCCCCGGGGCGAACAACTTCACCAATCAACGGCGAAAATAACAAAATGTCAAACAGAACGCATGCAACAATTTATTTAAATACCTCAACCTCATATAACTTAAGTTAACACACCCCAAGCATCAAGCATCAGCATCAAGCATTACGACAGACGTCGGGCCCCAGCCAACTGAAAACGAAAACGAAAATGAAAATTCAATTTTCCACCTAAACGCAGACACCGCATCAATTTTGAAAATGCTTTTGCCCGGCAATGAAAACGATTTGTTGTGTTTGACGAAGAGCCAGCTGCAAGTGGGTGCCAAGCAGGCGATGGGAAGTGGGTGGGTGCAGGGGGGCTGCAGGAAGCCAAGTGGAGCCCAGACAGGGAGCAGCCCTCAAACGGCGGCCAAGAAGTCAATACGGAACGATGGCGATGCTAAAGAGATGCAGGCGGTGGGCTCTGCAACAGAAGAATCAGAAGGGCGGTGGAAGCAGGAACGACAGGGATGCGAAGGGGGTTAAGGAAATGAAAGGGGCGAGAGCTAGCCAAGCACTGGGCCACACTGGGAGCTGCAAGAGCAAGTAACACAGTGCTCAGAATATCAGGCTGTTTCTACTTTTCTCAATGTTTGCTTTACTTCTGATTTATAGTCAGGTAAGATTTATAAAAAAGTCAACAAATGATGCCCGAATAGAATACTTTTTAATCTTTTCTCAATGGATAAATAATATTTAATTAAACAATTTTTTTGTCACATACAATCTCGACATTCCAGGTTTTCCCCAAGTGTAGCCACTTCGTTGCCCTTTTGGGCTGCTGTGGCTGCCAACAAGCCGAGAGAGCCCTCGGAGGCAATTTAAATTGTTCTCAGTGGCGGTGTGCGTGCGTCAATTGCCTGGGAGCCCGTCCATACAATTCTGCTCCGCCAACGGTATCTCGTATCCCTCAGATAATCGCCGGGCGCTGGGCTGCTGATTTATGCAACGATTTTCACTATTTTGATCGATCAGACCCAGCCCATCCAACCTCCGAACACGAGTTTATTAAAACATTTAATTAGTTTTTATTGACCATTAAGATTCCAATCATGACTGGCCGGCAGCGCCGGAACAGTAGCAGCTCCACAGCATGGAATACACCCACCAGCGCCGCTTTCTACCCCAGCACTTATTTATACACTTTTAGCTTTATTACTTTTCCACAAAAACATTTTATGGCGGCCAGCATCGAAATATTTATGATATTTCAACAATGGGCCAACAGTGAGCGAACGAAAATTTTTGACTAAAATCGAAATAAAAACATACAAATTAATTAAAGTCAATAAAGTAAATTAAATGTGGCTGGGGTCGGGGCGCAGGCGGACCCTTTTAATGGGCCATTCGGTCGGTGTATCGGGTGTGTTGGTGGTGCCGTGGCGCGGTGGAGTGGTGGTGCGCCCTACGCACTGCCACTGCTAATGGCCAAAAAGCCGGCTACTCGGCTGCTCCTCCGAGTGATCATGGCGATGAGATGGCACCCTGCACTGGCATGCACTTCGCTGCCAATTTAATGGCGTTTTTACAACTTGAAAGATTCGTGCCTGCCACGCCGTTTTGAGCGATGATGTTTTTCGGCACCCCGCCACCTACCCCTTCCCCCCAGCCTTGGCACACCACCCCCGTCAAAAACGCACACGAAATGCAGCGCAGCGAATGTCATTAGAACATAAAAATGATATTAATTGCATGCGAGAGTGCATCACTCCGGAGTCCGGGCGAGGGGATGGGGATGGAAAATGATTGGAAGAAGACGGAGGCATGCGATAGAAACGTCTGCGTTATGATGATGGAATACCATGACGAGTTAAGTGCATTGACTCTGGTCAGGGGTCTAATAAAAACTAATTTTAATTAGATGTTGACATCTACAGAAATTAGAAAGGTTCTGTATTCCGCGTTAGAATCAGATCCATATCGGCAAAGATACAACCTTCGCCGAGACCCATACAGTCCCTACCATGGATTCCTGAAGGGGACATTCCCCAGAAGGGGATGGATTCCCCAGAAAATTGACAAAAAATCTAAAAAATATTTCGATTCTTTATTTTAACTTGTATTGATAGAGAATCGATCCACGAATCATTAAAGGTATTCCGCGTTAGAATCAGATCCATATCGGCAAAGATACAACCTTCGCCGTGACCCATACAGTCCCTACCATGGATTCCTGAAGGGGACATTCCCCAGAAGGGGATGGATTCCCCAGAAAATTGACAAAAAATTTAAAAAATATTTCGATTCTTTATTTTAACTTGTATTGATAGAGAATCGATCCACGAATCATTAAAGGTATTCCGCGTTAGAATCAGATCCATATCGGCAAAGATACAACCTTCGCCGGTACCCATACAGTCCCTACCATGGATTCCTGAAGGGGACATTCCCCAGAAGGGGATGGATTCCCCAGAAAATTGACAAAAAATCTAAAAAATATTTCGATTCTTTATTTTAACTTGTATTGATAGAGAATCGATCCACGAATCATTAAAGGTATTCCGCGTTAGAATCAGATCCATATCGGCAAAGATACAACCTTCGCCGAGACCCATACAGTCCCTACCATGGATTCCTGAAGGGGACATTCCCCAGAAGGGGATGGATTCCCCAGAAAATTGACAAAAAATTTAAAAAATATTTCGATTCTTTATTTTAACTTGTATTGATAGAGAATCGATCCACGAATCATTAAAGGTATTCCGCGTTAGAATCAGATCCATATCGGCAAAGATACAACCTTCGCCGTGACCCATACAGTCCCTACCATGGATTCCTGAAGGGGACATTCCCCAGAAGGGGATGGATTCCCCAGAAAATTGACAAAAAATCTAAAAAATATTTCGATTCTTTATTTTAACTTGTATTGATAGAGAATCGATCCACGAATCATTAAAGGTATTCCGCGTTAGAATCAGATCCATATCGGCAAAGATACAACCTTCGCCGTGACCCATACAGTCCCTACCATGGATTCCTGAAGGGGACATTCCCCAGAAGGGGATGGATTCCCCAGAAAATTGACAAAAAATTTAAAAAATATTTCGATTCTTTATTTTAACTTGTATTGATAGAGAATCGATCCACGAATCATTAAAGGTATTCCGCGTTAGAATCAGATCCATATCGGCAAAGATACAACCTTCGCCGGGACCCATACAGTCCCTACCATGGATTCCTGAAGGGGACATTCCCCAGAAGGGGATGGATTCCCCAGAAAATTGACAAAAAATCTAAAAAATATTTCGATTCTTTATTTTAACTTGTATTGATAGAGAATCGATCCACGAATCATTAAAGGTATTCCGCGTTAGAATCAGATCCATATCGGCAAAGATACAACCTTCGCCGGGACCCATACAGTCCCTACCATGGATTCCTGAAGGGGACATTCCCCAGAAGGGGATGGATTCCCCAGAAAATTGACAAAAAATTTAAAAAATATTTCGATTCTTTATTTTAACTTGTATTGATAGAGAATCGATCCACGAATCATTAAAGGTATTCCGCGTTAGAATCAGATCCATATCGGCAAAGATACAACCTTCGCCGTGACCCATCCAGTCCCTACCAATGGATTCCTGAAGGGGACACCCCAGAAAATTGACAAAAAATCTAAAAAATATTTCGATTCTTTATTTTAACTTGTATTGATAGAGAATCGATCCACGAATCATTAAAGGTATTCCGCGTTAGAATCGGATCCATATCGGCAAAGATCCAACCTTCGCCGTGACCCATACAGTCCCTACCATGGATTCCTGAAGGGGACATTCCCCAGAAGGGGATGGATTCCCCAGAAAATTGACAAAAAATTTAAAAAATATTTCGATTCTTTATTTTAACTTGGATTGATAGAGAATCGATCCACGAATCATTAAAGGTATTCCGCGTTAGAATCAGATCCATATCGGCAAAGATACAACCTTCGCCGTGACCCATACAGTCCCTACCATGGATTCCTGAAGGGGACATTCCCCAGAAGGGGATGGATTCCCCAGAAAATTGACAAAAAATTTAAAAAATATTTCGATTCTTTATTTAAACTTGGATTGATAGAGAGTCGATTCACGAATCATTAAAGGTATTCCGCGTTAGAATCGGATCCATATCGGCAAAGATCCAACCTTCGCCGTGACCCATACAGTCCCTACCAATGGATTACGGAAGGGGACACCCCAGAAAATTAAAAAAAAAAAAATCTAAAAAATATTTCTCCAAATCCTTTGTTTTCTATCTTGGTTTCGTTAAGTTTGCTGGGATTTGATGCGAAGATACTATTCCGTTCAACTTTTTAGATTTTTTTTTTGTGATTTTTTTATTCTTTTAGGATTTAGTGTGGCCCCTATCTAGTTCTCCACATCTTTTACCATTTTTGGAAGGACATTCCAATCAAAACATTTCCCAAAAATCACAATATTATAATAAGAATATTCCATATATAATGCATAGATTCAAAAAAACGATATAATTTTAAGTACTTTCCAAAATAGTAAATTTTTTTGCCTCAGTAAAGTCCAAAGAGCTGAGACGCAAAGTGCCAGAGGCATCCACTTACTTTGAAATTCCGGAGGGGCGCCGTTTGATGGCGACGGGTGACAGGCCGAGCGATCGCATAGCACTGATAAATAATAAAAATTAAAAATAAATTAACACCTAGTAAAGATGCAGCGGCGGACGGACCCCAACCTGATATGCCTCTTCCCATTTGTCCCGCGCCGACGTTTACTGGGGACCTGGTTTCGGATGTTGCCGGTCCGCAGACAGCTTAAAAATAGCGAAAAAGTAATTAAAAACGAAAATATAAGGCGGGAGACATACGCACACAGCACCTCTGTCCCTTCTGTCGCACGAAGGGGAAAAATATAAAACGAAAATGTATTGGGTTTAACAAGCGCATCGTCGATGCAGGCAGAGATCAAAGGAGGCAGGACCGGGCTGGGGCCTGGCCTGGCCTGGGACTGGAGTTGGCGGGAGCGGGGCGGTCGAGAAGCCGAGGGAACTCTGGGATGCCAGAAAGTGTTGTCCGGAGCGATAATGATGATGCTAATGCAGTTGACATTTTATGTGGCCATAGAATGCCGGGCATGGCCGATAATTAAATGCAATAATAATTCAATTTAATTAGCCGGCAGCAGCTGGCTGGGGAGCGGCCTCAGGGGAAGTGCTTAAATATTGATGGATTGATTTAGCATAATATTTGGTTTACGATTTCACATTGTTTGGGGATTTGCTTTGGGGCAGCAGCTAATTAAGGCGCCTCGGAAGGGGTCAACATCTGTCGCAAGTGATTGCGAGTTAAAATTTGTTTAAATGAATTGCAATCCACACACAATTGCGTATCAACACTGGCCGACAAATCCGATTTGCTGCGAGCTTTTAATAAGCCCTTGTATCCTTGTCCAGGAGCCTACAAGGACACGGCGACCGAGTTGGAGATATTTCATTGAATCAATTATCGCTGGACATGGCTTAATAATTACTGTCTGCTGGTCGCCACACACCCCGAGCCCATACAGAGCCACCCGAAGGGCACAGAGAAGTCTACCACCCACCTCCCACACACAGACAAGGTCGCCCGAAGCGACAGAGCAGCAGGGCGTGCTCGCTTCTTCAGTGACAACTGGATGGGAGGTCATCCTGGCCTTGTTGCTTAACCAACTGAAACAGTCCAGCGGGTCGGCTGGGGGGTGGCAACAGGCCAGTGTGCGAAAACAAGATAGAGAGCGGCAGGCACTGTGAAAAAGAGAGAAGTGAGGAAGTGAGGCTAAAGGATCTCACCAGAAATCAAAGATCTCCGTAGCAGTCTCACTGAAGCAGTATCTTCAATAGGCAAGAAGTGAATAAAAACATTATTCAAATGTACCATTTCTCGCCCAAGATTTCTCGCTGTGCAGCAGTAAACAAAAATTTGCCCGTATTAAAGCAAAATAATGAAGTGAAAATGGCAACAATGTGATTACACACAGTCATAGACCCAAAGCCATAATAAATGGTTCTGCGAGCGACTGAAGGAGAGGTCGCCAAGAGCAGTGGGAGGGAGGGAATGGGCCGGCCGAGAGCGTCTGCGTCGGCGCTGCTCGGAATGTGGCTGGCAACATGTTGCTGGCTGCTAACTTGTTGGATGCAGGCCCAAAATAATGGATTTCCCGCCCTCTGCCCCGCCACCCTCCGGCGCGGAAGAAAAACTTCTGATTTCTGATTTGGCTGGCAAACAATTTCCGAAGTGCGATTGCTTAAACGCAATTCGAAAGGTTATTAATTGAGCGGCCATAATGGGTTCATTTACAGTTCGTAATGCGCCCCCATTAGCAGCACACATTTCCCGACTTTCGTTCGTTCTCTGACTCGGATATGGATCCCGAATCAGGGCACTTGACGGCAACATTACGCCGAGTTAAATTGCTTGTAATGACGGCATCGGAACAACAACAGGGGAGGGGATGGGACTAAACAGGGCTATATGTGTCCAATTACTCGGGGCTGTGGCACGGGTGGTTCGAGGGGGTGGGGGAAATCGAACAGCAAGCAAATGTCAGACAGCGTTTCTCCATTTGCAGCAGGACGTTGGACTGGGAAGCCGATATGGATATGACTACATCTAATGGATACACACGTTAGCCTGCGAGGAGTTTGTCGGCCCGGCAGATAAACTTTCAGCCCAAATGGGACTTTTCAAAAGTTCCAGGTCGAGGGCCACCAAACGACGGGAATCGCCACCGTCGAACCGGAATATGTATGATTTAGCCAATGCTGCAGGAGTCAGGAGGAGTCAGTCACAGGAACTGAAGTTCAAAGGCGAAGCTGTTGCAAAGTAGCCTGGATTTTTACTTCGGTCTGAGAATCACATCACCTCATTCAGTCACACAACACATCGACTAGAAAACACACCGACCGAACACCACGCATCGTATCGTAAAGCAGATCCCAGAAAACTGCCGTATTTTTAGTTATTGTTTCAATTTACACCTACACCTACCACTCACCCAAATGGAGGCACAGGACCCCGAGGACAGGGATCCCGACGAAGTGCTGCTGATCGATCGCATCGGCGACGCGGTTGCGGGAGACGCGGGCAACGATTCCGACTCCCAGGAGGAGCAACTGGAGCACCAGGTTCTGGAACAGCAGCTGGCTCATCATCAGGCACATCATCCACTGAGGCGGGACAACCGACACGTGGCAATGCTTCTGGACGCGCCACTGGAGCCGCCGCCCATGGGCCTGTTCGAGGGGGCGAGGGGTGGCATGGTTGCCCATCCACGCCCTCCGGCAAGAAGCAAGAAACGCAGCTTCTTCACGATTGTGCGGCCGACGGTGCTCCGGAATCAGCGGCCGGAGCTGTGCTCCCTCTTCCTGAACGCCTCCAGAGCGATACGCGAGGTCCGGGAGGAGCAGCGGTGCGAGTTCTTCGCCGAGTACCTCCTCGAAAACATGACCAGTGAGAACTATCCCAACGGTGTTGGCCTGCCGCATCACTGGGGTGAGTTCTGATTGAGCATGGGTTCGGGGACCCCGGGCCGGGTTGTCGATGGAGCGAGGGGAAATCCGTTCCTCCAGGGCCCAGAACACTTCTTCCAATCCTTTTTCTCCAGATCACCTTTGGGATCGCCCCTCGATCCATTCTAACCTGCACGAACTAGGTAGGGACTATGATTGTTTAAACATGCTGCTTCTTTTGGCCCAAGATTAGTTGGCTAATGAGTTGAATTGCCGATGTCTTAGATTCAGAATTAAAGCAGCGAAATCCAACGAAAAGTACTTGAACGTCGTTTAATTCGAAGCCCAATCTTATACAGATCGTTGCAAGTCAAACTCCATTTACAGGTATCGGATTAATAAACCATTTAAACATCAAACAACGGCAGGAACAGGGGCAGGGGCAGAGGCAGAGGCAGACATTTTCGCCAAATACGGCATTCAAATCAAAGTTTTTGGATTTGATTTGCCGGCCGGAGGGCTACCGAAAAATTCATGAAATTGACAATTAATAAACTTCAAATTGGGGCTCTCTGGGCCAGGGCCAAAGGGATTTGCCGGCCCAACAATGGCCGGCCACTGACAATGGCCACAATGAACACCAGAACAGCAGCATGGGAGGGTTTCGAAGCCCCGAACCCTGAACTCGAACAGGGCGGCCAGTGGCAGAGACAAAGGCCGAAAAACGGACAATTGCCGAAAGTGTAGCAAATAAATACAAAATGCAAAAGATAATTGCAATCAAAGCCACAAAATGTAGCCAAGAGGCTTATAAATTGTGGGCGGCGGGCCATGCCGGCGGGTGGGGGAGCTGTCTGAGGGATGAAATGCGAATGGGGGAGGTGGGTGGCATGCACCATGAACCATGCTCCATGCACAGAAGGTAAACGCATTTAATTTCCTAAATGTGCTTCACATACCACAGACGGCACAAAGCTACACACTCGCATTCATGTTCAAATACATTGCAGTCAGTTGCAGTTGCCGTTGTCGTTGCCGTTGCTGTTGCTGTTGCTGTTGCTGTTGCAACATCGCCACCCATGCCCCCCACCGACAATAAGGCAACAACAAGAACAACAGCAAGAAGCAGCAGTTGAAGCGACGGCAATTTACGACCATTATTGCAACAGACAACCAGCTTTATTATGTGCCACGCCCGCACCAGAGACCACTGAACAAAAATGGGGATTGTGGGACGGCACAATGGAAGTGTCAAGCATCAAGGTGGTATAATACTAGGCGTCTCAGTTTCCATTAACAGTTAGCTACCTGATATCATAATAAGGCAAGAATTAGGCAAGATTTCTCCCAGTGCAGGCATTACACTGCCCCTCCTGTGGCGCTGTGTGGGTGAGTTTGTTTCTGCCATAACTTTTTGCGGCTGCTTTTAGGCTGAGCTCTCGCATTTGCTTTCTGGTCACTCTGTGATTGCAGTTGCAAATGGCAGTGGCCACATGCAACAATGCTGCTGCTGCTGCGCCGCGCGCGCCTTCTAATTGAATTGGATTGAATGCAATTGAATTGATTTTCGGTTAGCTTTGTCTGCCTAATTGTTTCATTTACGAGGCCGGGATGGCCGCCATTCGCAGGTAGATCGAATAAAATTAAACTATACCGGACTCACGAAGGGCTCCCAGGAAACGGGGGCCTGGATGGGCATTTAAATCGCCATTATGGCGGCGAGGGTTGATTAATTCATAGAATGTTCCTGCAACAATTTGGCAATCCATTTAGCTTGTGATTCTGGGGTTGTTCTACGCCAACCCCTGCCCAAAAAAGTTGCCCACCCATTGTGATTGATGTTGCATGAATTCTTTGATCTCTGACCCGCCCCCACCTGACCTTTGAGTAATTGATTTTGCCTCGCAAAAATGGCAGGTTGCATTAGGCGCATCCACATGACGTGGCAAGAAATGCCCCACTCCGCTCAGCGCTCGTGTAGTTTCTCCATAATTATACACACACCAGGTTCGCATTAATTATTGCCCCCGAATTCCGCGGAAAGCCCCCGAAAACATAAACTGCGGCGTTTTGTCAACCCAGCAAAGTTACGTACATACAATTACAGCAACGCGACATGGTGGAGCTCGGAAGGCCTACACCAGATGCTCTTCAGCTGACTATCGATAAAATAGATTAATACGTTTATATAAGCAGATTATAGATTCCTTCTCAAACATTGCTGGAGAGCTCCCCAAATTATTCAGCTTTCGAAGGAAGTCAGAGTATATGGAGTTCTGCATCGCTCTGCTTAGCATATTATATTTTTTATTCGTTGTGCTTATGGGGAAACGTGTGCAGAAAGTTTTCCACTTACAAACAATTCACAAGTAAATACCTTGACTTCTGCTGCTGCCCCTGGACGAGGAGAGCTTAGAGGGGCTTGCAGAGGTGACTGCCATTGCCAGAGCCCTCCCCGGGTCCCAGACAGCACATTGCACACTCACACCACACTCTGGCAGGCGGGCTGAGTGTAGCAAATTGTTAGAAAATAAAGTAAGAACACTAGCAACATAAACAGCAGCAACAGCAACAGCTACATCCGCCAGAACGACAAGAGGCGTCCCGTGGATGGCAAACTGAGCATCGGGCAAGATACTTCTAGATGTGGGGAGCGTGGGTGGGCCTGCTGCTTCTGCTCCTTCCAGACTGCCCCCAATCCGAGCAAATACGAGGAGCTGTCTAAACACGATTTGCACTGCTAGTTGGCAGTGGCTACAGCAACAGATACTGGCGCATTGGCAGCCATGGCAACAGCTGGCTTCCGACTGGCCCTGTTCCGCACAAAATAGTAACACTCACCTGCGCAGTTTACCTGGAGAAGACAAGAATTAGTGAAATGCAATAACGCAACTAATGAAATTACCCGCCACGCCCAGCGCCATCGCCCCGCCTATTCGATTTGTCTTTCAGTGTAATAACTTAATTCCTCGCTACTATATTATTCATTTCACTGCACACAACCGACAGGAATTTGATGGAATTTCCTGTAAACAGGCAGCGCTCAGAACACGGCCAGACAGGGCAACTTCCCCTGAATTCCCCGTCGCGTAGCGCAGAGTGGGGGCCAGTGGAGGACAGACCCACCATACAGACGGCACGACGGACATATAAACAGGCTCATGAGCAGCTTGGGGGAACAGTCAATATCCTGCCCTCACTGGCTTGCCTCATTGTTGCTGCTGCTGTTGCTTTGTTGCTTTGTTGCCTCGGTTCTGCCGGTTAGGCAAATAGGCCGCGCTTGGCACTTCAGACAATCAGACAAGGCATTCAACCAAATAATGTGCTGGCCAATAATATGTGCCTTACTTATCCAAATCCTACCGATATCTAAAAGTTCAGAAGCTTACTACTACATGCCTAAAAGGACTTCCTCTTGTCAGGAATGCCGGTTAACGATGTATTAAAGTTTCCCCTTCCAGCAACGTGGTTACTCATTAAAGTCTAATGATGAGACAATCAAAGGACCAAAGAATTATTAAGAATTAAAGAACACCCCTTTTGGTAGGATCATCTTCTGAACTAGAAGGCAAAATGGCCGACAAACTATGTGAATGGAAGCTCTCGGGCTGATTCACCTGGCATTTGCGATCTTAATTGATGGCAATTTGCGAATCGTCCTCCGTTGATTCTGGCTGGGAAAGGAGTGGAGGAGGAGCAGTGGCCGGGCCATTAACACATTTTAATCTGCCGCTGGGCGAATGGCTTTTGTGTGACGAGGGGAGTCTGCATCTCCATCTGCGTCTGAATCTGGCCCGAAATCAGACTCCTCCGGCGAGCTTCCAAAGTCGCAGCTCAGTCGCTCTTAATCATCAGCATAAGCAATAATGGGAAACAATTGCCATCTGCTGGCAGCCAGACCTCCCACACTCCCCTCTCCGTCCCTCCGAAATGGCTGAGCTGAGGCACAAACTTTTATTGCATTGCCATGTCAACAGTCGCAGCAAAAGCAGTGGCAGCTAGTGTGCGTGCCACTGTGTGTTGCACTTAAAATGCGAGCCCGAATCCGAAACCGACTGCGAACGGGAATGCGAATACGAATGCAGATTGTGACGCAAAATGAAGCTACTTGTGTGCCAGTCAGAAGCACAGATACAGATACAGATACAAAGACAGAGGCAGACACAGATACTGGGGCAGATTTGGTCGGCAAACTGCGGCGGTGGTGCTGCAGCATGCCACATTCAATTAGTGCAACAACATATCCTGCCAGCCAGCAGTTGATGTTGCTCTCGTGCACGGCAGCAATACGAGCAACAGACAGCAGCAACACAGACCCTGTAGTCCGAAGTCCGTACTCCTCCGTCCGGAGTCAGTGCTGCACTTAATTTTATTCATTTGACAGTTGCAGCACAAAGTCTCGACACACAGTTATGCATACACGGAGAAAAAGGTTGGGGGATTGATGGTTTAACTTTGAAGTCAAAGTAAAAGTGAGCTCCTCAAAACGGCATTTTCATTCTATTCACAGTTTTTTATGGAAAATGTAGAAATCTTAAAATGTAGTAGGTTGTTTTCGCTGCACAATCGCAAAGCCATGAGGCACGTTCGAATCGCTGCCACACGTTCAGCAGCAATTAAGGTCATTGGAGGCAGCCAGAGCAGCAGCAACAACGGAGGAAATACTTTTTAATTATGACATTTTATTGAGTGAACATTTATGCGGAAATGACAGGACTCGGCGACTTAATGTGCGGGTTAACAGGGTTGCAACGACCATTGTCTGGTGGGTGGCAAGGACAATGGAACGTGTCCTCTCCATGCGCCTCAATCCGTTGTGCTCGACTCCAATTAAGTCTAATTGAAATTCATGTCCTGCAAATCAAATTTACACCCGGGCTCCTGGCGAGGAATTCAATTTGGCAAATACACTCGGGCAGCCAGCGCCTGAGCCGCCATGAATATTTGACACGTTTTAAATGTCGCAAAGCGCATAAAAATTCCATAAATACGCTAATGAAACACATGGCCGTGGAAGGACACACACAGTCCCAATAAAAATCCGGTTCGAAAAAGGAGAACAAGGAGGAGAGCTTGGCTAGAAAAACGAGCAAAAAGGCGAGCCTCGGAGGTGGTGGAGAGGCCACCCAGGCAGCCAGTCGACACATGCAACAAGGCCACGAGGGGGTTTCCCCATTTCCCCGATCTCTCTACTCTCTGCTCCCTTTCACCCTGCCACCGTCACGCCAAATGCATTTCCATTTTATTTCCATTTATTTCAATTTCTCATCCCATTTGTTGTTTTGACTTTTTCGCAGAATGGGGGATACATATAGACTCCGTATAGAGGAGGTATGTATGTACATTTATGAGGCAGCACAAAGGCAGAAGTCAGATAATATGTGGCAGGGCACTTGTGAGTCCTGAATGCACCTACAATTGCCAAAATATAGATTCCATGAGTCTGCCTCCGAGCCCGACTGGGATGTCTGAGTTTATGCAACCATTTAACAAACACATCATAAAAATTCAATTCAATTCTGTGTTTACGTCGACTCCAGATGATATTGCTTTTTAATTGCGGACACGAGCGGAAATTGCTTTTACAAACACACATGCACTGCACACACACACAGGCTCACAAGCCACACAGGCACACTCGCCTCTAAATGGATACAACGGAGGAGTGCCCATTGACATTTTGCTCCTGGGCTGGAGGGGGCCAGTGGGGATTGGCAAGTGAGGAGGGCGGAGGGTGGGGAGGGGAAACTAGCTGCGGAAGTGCGTTGATTGCAGGACTCTCTTGCCACAAGGAGCAACTCCTTTTGCCATTTGCCTGACCTCAAAAGCGATGACCTTTTCGCAGCAGTTCATTCTTGTGTTTTTGTTTCGTTTTTCGTTTTTAATTGCACCACATGCGCCATGCAATTTATAATTGGAATCAACTCCTCCACACCCCGACTCCCCTGCACGCCCCACAAGCCCAATCCCCAGCACTGAGAGAAAAGCTGAGAATGTAGTCACTCATTAAAGGCACAAACTATCCACTTTACTACTGAATATTCAGGACAACTGGAGGTCAAAGGATAAGGGAGGTAGAACTCCCAAGCTGCCAGAGTTTCTCTCAGTGCACTCGAGCGAGCAGGCGCGCTCTCATTTAATATGAAAGTCACAGAATGTGAGCTAATTGAAAACACTTGCAATATTTATGAGCCGGGCAACATGTTGCAAAGCCACTTGACTCTGTTCCACCAACAGGGACAGCCTGCCTGCAGAGGGCGCGGAATGGAGAAGGGGGCGTGCCCCAGCAACATGTTGCCAAGCTAATAAAACAACAAAATGATTTTATTATAATGGATTTATAACGCAAGCCGGAGCAAACGGGCTATTAGACAGAGAACGCGTCATGGATATCCACACAGCTCCCCAGCGACGAGCGAGAGAGAGAGCAGTGTCGGGCTAGAAAGAGAGGGGAGCCGACCCGAAAGAGATGGAGCGTCGGTGAGAGCCAAATGCACTTTTGAATTGAGACGCGAACGCGGCAGTCCATTAAGCGCAATGTTGTTGTCATCATTTAATGCTTTTGTTGCTTATTTGCCTTATGCGACTTGACAGCACTTCCTCTTCCCCATACGCTGGGCCCCCAAGCCCCCTGCCACATCGAGCTGAATGAGAGCAGTTTCTGCTTTGCGTGTGCGCATTTGCAGCGGCAACGAGCTGATGTTGCCGCCGTGCCGCCGTGGGTTGCCGTTGTCTCTGCCACACAAATGGGCCCCCACAGCGCCGTGGCATCATGGCATCGTGGAATCGCTCGCCTTAAGTGGAGATATTTATAATAAGTTTGTTTGTTCGTACTTTTGTCTGCCACGCAGCGGCGGGAGCAGCCTTCCTGGACGTGCAACATGTTGCCGGGAGCGGGGGAGTATGTTGCCCAGCTTTTTTGCCGCTATTGGGCATTCACATTCACAATCACATTCGCAGTTGTAAATTGACGTTTTGCGTTAACGACCGGGTCGTTCGTCGGAATAAATCCCATCATCGTTTTCGGGCCATCCGCGTGTTTCGTGTTTCGAGTTCCCTGCCTCCGTCTGAAATTTTGGTGCTAGTGGAGTGGACTGACTGGCTGGGGCATCCATCCTATCATGCGGCAGACTCATCCGCGCCCCATGCAACGCACAATTTGTTTTGCTTGCAATGCAACATGCCTTAACTAACATTGAGTGCCACATTCTTGGTTTATATAACAACTTCAAACTAGTTTGAACAATATTTAATCACATTTTTGGACTCAATTGGACTAAAAAATTGAAATAAAGCTCGTACCATCATTCGGTAGGTAACGTAAAGCATCCTCTTCTAAACTAGCAACCTATTATCCCCACTTTCCTCTGTGTATTTGTGCTTCCTCGGCGTGACTCCCCCTCACTCCCTTTGCTCCCTTTCAAGTGTATCTAAATTGCCTCATCTTGTGCAGCAGCAGCAGCAGCAGCACAAACAAGGGCAGCTTCAGCATCTCGTTGATGTTGCTTCTTGTTTCATATTTTCGCAGTTATTTTTAGTTCTCTGCCGCCCTTAGCGCTGCCCTTGCCAATCCTTTGCGAGTCCTCGATTCAATTCAATTTGCAGCCCGTACAATTTAAATGAGCAATCAGGGCACTCGGAGCAGGGCCATTGTTGCTTTGGCTTGTGTTGCTGCTGCTGTGGCAGTTGTTGCTGCCGCTTCCCATACAGTTTGCTAATGATGCTGAAGCTTAAGCTGTTGCTCCGAGCTCCTATTCCCGAGACACGCAGAGTTCATTGGGCTCGGCCAGCAGAATGTACTTGGAAATGTGTTTGCGTTAATGGCCGGAATTTCATTGGGCCACGATCGAACCAGGTCAGCAATTGAATCCGAATTAATCATTTGGCAATAGCAGTCTCAGTCGCAGCCGCGATAGCCCAAAAATAAATGGCAATCAGGCACTCACGGGCATGAGTAATTGGCCTTATCGAAGGCATAGCATCGGCCCATTAATAATCGCACCCTTATGGCTAATTGAGCTGTCGCCCCTCTTAAAAACTTATTATTATTAAAAGCCAGGGGGCACTCACACGAGCGCACTCCGCTGACTAACTGGCTGTAGCAACAAATTGAATTACGACATTTCGACAAAGACAATGAATGGCTTTTGTGTGTGCGGTGACCCAAAGCGACGTTCTCAGGAAATGAAATTATACACCAATTATTGCCGACGCTGCCAAACAGCCAAACTGCCAAAGAGAAGCGAAACCTTTTAAAGAAATTGGAAAGAGCTCGCAAGCCCGAGCCGAAATGTGAGCGGCACGGCGGCGAATCTCAATAATTAATCAAATTATAAATCTCGGTGAGCAATTAAGGGGAGAAAGACAAAGCCAGCGAACCGAAAACTCAGCCGAGAGCAATAAAAAGCATTGAAAAGCCGTTGGCTCAGCATTAATTAGCGCTAAACGCCGTCGCAACAGCAGCAACGACGGCGGCAACACCAAGCTCAACAGCAACATGGACTCCCTAGAGCACCAAAGGCAGCAGCAGCATCCGCTGCCTTATTAAAGTATGTACATATAACTCAATTATAGAGAATTAAAAACAAACTCACAGCACAGCCAGTCAGCCAGCCAGCCAACGTCGGCAATTTGCAATGCAAAAGATACAGAGGATATCCGAAGAGTAAGAGTGGGGAGAGAAGCTGCGCGCAGGCAGCACAGCAACAATCAAAGCAATAAAACACATTCAGCATTTAATAATCATGCCAACGAGCGAACGAGGAGGGAGCCATTCCATCCACATCCACATCCACATTCACATCTACAGCCACATCCACTCTACTTGAACTCAAAGATACAGATACAAATGGTTCAGATACAGATACATCCAGCCAACGACCAGCAACATGTTGCTGGAACGGGCAACGAGCAACGAGCGATTTATGAGCTTCGCACACTCAGGCGGCGGCGGGGCACAATTAAGCCGTAATGCATATGAAAATTTGTGCTTTATTGCCGTGCGTTATGTTCACGTGCGCGGCAACTGTTTGTATCTCAGCCGTCCGTGTATCAGTACCTGTATCTTTATCTGTATCTGTAGTTGTGGCAGAGTATCTGCGTCAGTGTGTCTGTGTGGGGGAGAGTGCGCACCATAATTGTAATTACAGTAATATGTTTTATGACGGATCCCTCGTTTAGCAAGCAACCCCCACACAAATACATAAACGGCCCACTGAGTGAGTGTCTGCGTTTGGCCAAAATGTATCTAGATACATAATTGCCACATTCAGTCGTCGTTAAATAGTTGCACGGCGCAGTTCACACACAAGCAGCAGCAGCAGCAGCAGCAGCAGCAGCAACAGCAGCAGAAGCAGTCGTTTGTCGACGACGTCGTTTTCGTGCTTTATAGTGCTCGCACTCACAAGTCGTTCAGAATCGCTGCCGTCGTGGTCGTGGTCGGTATTTCTCCGTGACTCGGTGTCTCCGCTTCGGCATCGGATGAATTGGATTGTTATGGATTTGGATTTTTCCCAGACACTGTTGTCGGAGCATTAGCGACAACATTGGCGACTTGCAGCGTCACCTCCGCGGAGAGTTCTGCCGGTAAATAGCTGCTCCTGACCACCGGGTCCAGGCACAGATTCAATTTCGCGCCCGTCCGCAGCCCGGCTTATTATTAAACACGTAATTATAATTAGGTATGAGGCCATACAAAGAACCGCTGCTCTGGGCCGCACAGTGGTGTGTAACTGAGCAATCGACCCCCTCAAAGTTGCCCCTAAAGTGTACTATTTTAATTAAGCGTGTGCAGCAACAACAGAAACAACCATAACAAGTCACGCATGTATCTGTATCTGTGTCCGTAGTATCTGTGCTGTGCTGTTGTGTATCTGAATGCGAGTGCTTGTGTTTGTGCCGCTTTTGTGTCCATTAGTCACACATGAAACTAATTAGCATTTCGTCTGTTTGTTATTGTCGCGTTTGCTGGTCAAAAGAATTAGCGCGGCAAGAGAGCAGCGACGTCAAGCGCCATTATGCGATATCTCATACATATACCAGAGTATTTATATCGGGTCTGGGATTCTTTAGTGCCTTGCCGCTTTTTGTGCCCTCTTTTCTTTTATGATATAGCCTGGCATTGCCCATTAATATGTTTGTTTTGTGCGTGGTTTCTTCGATTCCCACCGACGGCAAACGGCAAACGGAAAACGGCGAACGGCAATCAGCAATCGGCAATCGAGTTAGTAAGACGGCAACGTGGTCAGCACAATTATCAAGCAGCTACTCCAGCCCAGTGGCGCTAATTGCTGGCAATGTATCTGCCAGATACATGGGTCGCACACACCTCCATCTCCGAGTCTCCGACCAGCTTCGGCAATTGACAAATTTGTCGGACAAGTTACGCAGCCGCACTGCTGGCCAATTTTCAATTCAGCCTATTTGGCACAAACGCACTAATCGGACGCCGCAGTGGCTCTCATAAATAAGTTATGAAGCCCGTGCGGCAAAAAAGGAAATTTTCATTTCACAAAATACCTCAATTACTCAATTAAATTCAGCAAAAGCTGGCAAAGGTGTTATAAATAAGCGTTCTCCCCTCTAACGTGCTGGTATCGTAATGAAGGTCCACTTTATGGCCGGCTTTGTGTTCGTTTTCCATTAATTACGCCAGCCCATAACGCCGTCGTTTGGCGTTGCTCGCTCGTATTAATAATAAATAAGCAAAAGCAAATATATTACTCTATAATGGCCATAAAGCGCTAGAGCTGCCATTTCAGTGCCGAAAGTTCAAGTGATTATTGCCGGAGCGGGCGGAGCGGGCGGAGCGCTTACGAGAGCGATTAAATGAAACAAAACAATTAGGCAGCCCATCCATTACCCCGAAAAACTGAGCAAATCAGATTCCAGTTGTGATGACTCACGGGCTTGGTGTTTCCGCGAGTGACTCCAATTTCGAAAATAAAGTTTCGCAAGCTCTTCGTATAACATAATTGGTATAAATAATTAAGCGGGCAAAAGCGCTTAAAATAATACAATGATTAGAAGCATTTGGGTTGATTAAATATTTTTCAGCCGGGCTAAAGCAAGCAGAAGAACAATTATGCAAAACATGGTCGCATTCGGTTTAACGAAGCTTTGTTTCACAATAAATAAATGGATTCAATAAATTTAATTAAATCACAAAAGCAATATGCAATTGTTCGGAGGGCGACCGCGATGGAGGAGACAATGGGCTGCCAATTATGAACCAGAACACATTTCAAAATAATTAAAACTTAAATAAATGAACGACGTGCGGGCAATAACAAATGGTGCAGCTAATGGTGAAAAAATCCTGAAACCCAAATGAAAACAGCAAGCCAAAATACATTAAAATTAATTCGCAAGCGCAAAGGCAAAACAATAATCAATAATTGTCAATTGGCTGGCTAATGAATTAATTACATTTCACCGCCACTCCCGCCCCCCGGCCTTTGTTTCTTTTCTTTCATTTGTCAATTATTTTGTATGGCGTATTTTGTGTTTATTTTTTAAACGGCAGTGGCTTGTCTTTTTTTCTCCCTGGTACTTAACGCGCTGTCGACGCAGGCCAATTTAATTAGGGAAAGTGGATTAATTTGCAACTCGTTAGACTAATTAAGGATTATAATCAGCAGCGCCAGCCAACGGGCCATGTAAAGCGTTAGCCAGCGAGTGCTACAAAGTGGGCCCGAAAGGATAACAAAAAGTGAAAACAAAGGAGCACCGAAAAGGAATTAAGCCGAACAGAGCGAGGTCCACGCAGGCGACCTTTGGAACCACTATAAATAGATCGGCCTGGAAGGCGTAATAATACCCAACAATAAAAACCAGCAGCAGCGGAAGCCCAAAACGAAAGTAAAAATCGTTTAATTGGATTTCTGGTCGCCTTGGCTCTATCGGATACAACCATTACCCGCCCGAGAGGCCCCTCACAGGTGAGCAACGTTGTAGCATTCGTAATCTAAACGACGAAAACATTTAAATATAACCCTCTGACGTGGATAATTCACTGGAATTCCCGGTCTGCGGGGCCAAAGGGATCACGATCAGATAGGCACCGTTGCATTTATCAATTCTATGTCCGCTGATTATAATCGGACACGTGGACTCTTCCCTTCCTGACACTTTCCAGCAAGATGACTACGTCAGCTCTCAGTCGACTGCCGACCCTTGCCTCCAAAATTAGCCCCAATTAGCCTCGTATTCCCAATATTGCAGCCAGCGAATATTCTATTTGTAGTAAGGGCTTTAAAATTATATCATAAAACGACTTTCCTATATTCTATTTTGAGGCTAGTCGTAAAGCATTACAAAATATTCAACAGTAATAATATAAAAATTGACTATCGATTTCGATAAAGTACTCAAAAGCACACATCTTATCAGCCCTTACGGCTGAAAACAAATCGCCGATACCAAATTAGTTAAATTTCTCCCCAATCACGTTGTTGACATATAATTAATTTCAATTTCATGATGATGTCGCTGGTTTCGCTCTTGTAATGTTGTTGATATTCTGTTGCTGCACTTTGATGACTACGGTAAAATGAGCTGAAAAACGAAAACCGTATTTACTCTGCCCCGTCCCAGTCTAGAGCATTCCCATTCCCAAGCCCCAGTTGAATCAGTCGCCGACCGTACGGCTGCCCTCAGCACTCTGCCATTTATTGCCGCTTTTAGTAATCGCAAACAGCGAAAAACATTGCCCGACAATTGCCGCAACTATTCGAAATGTAAACAAACGCTGTCGCGCACTCACAGCAGTGCCAAGAAGCACAATTGTGAATGACTGCTCATTTATTTTAGCCCACATATCTATCTCCTTCTACAAGCCTCTGAATGTAACTTATATTTATACTCTTACGTATGAGCGTCACCGGATCATCTTCAATTCAAATGGGTTCTTTAGAATCAGATGCCTATATCAATCAAAATCTTATAGAGTTCGATCCACGAATCATTTAAGGTATTCCGCGTTAGAATCGGATTCATATCGGCAAAGATACAACCTTCGCCGTTACCCATACAGTCCCTACCGTGGTTTCCTGAAGGGGTCAACCCAGAAAATTCACAAAAAATCTGTAAAATATTTCGATTCCACATTTTGATGCAGATTGATAGAGAACCGATCCACGAATCATTTAAGGTATTCCGCGTTAGAATCGGATCCTTATTGGCAAAGATACAACCTTCGCCGTTACCCATACAGTCCCTACCGTGGTTTCCTGAAGGGGACACCCTAGAAAATACACAAAAAATCTAAAAAATATTTCGATTCCACATTTTGATGCAGATTAATAGAGAACCGATCCTCGAATCATTTAAGGTATTCCGCGTAAGAATCGGATCTATATCGGCAAAGATACAACCCATACAGTGACCCATACAGTCCCTACCATAGATTCCTGAAGGGGACACCCTAGAAAATACACAAAAAATATTTCGGTTCCACATATTGATGCAAAATAATGTTCAGAGGCTTGTGAGTTATTACACCCCTCTAGGTATTGCTCTTCACTCTATTAGTTTATTTATTGTGCTGATGTGCGATTGTGAACTGCCTGTTAATTACGGTGATAACAAAACCTAATGAAGCCTTAACCAAACGCTTTCCCTTTCGGCAGGGTTCTGCATCCGCACCGTGTGTTTTGGGAAATTGGCGTAGTCGGGTCCGAATACGGCCTTTAATTGAGTCATGTCATACGGGCATTAGGCATAATTAAATGGCAATTCATTCAGAGCCACGGAAGTGGGATATGTGAAATGTGCGTTGTGCTTGTGCGGAGTGTGCGATGATATCTAATATCTGTGGCATAACAGGCTCGCATTACGAACTGAAATTAATTAAATTGTTACTCAAACTGCTTTCTGATTGACTGACAGACGCCTGACACTTGACGCGATGAATGAATGGATTGCCATGGCATGGAATATCGTGGAACTGGTCAGTCTGGATCAGCTATACTCCATCTGTGTACCTCGATATGCGAGTGTATATAGAGTGGCACAACTATGCGACTGCACAAACAGAACTCGGACTCGGCTCAACTCAGCCTGGCCATTTGGCATTTGAATGGGCCCGCTGGCGATTACGCAAAAATGTAAATAGGAAAATTATATGCAAAAACAGAAAAAGCATTTGTAGCTCTCATTACAATCACACACATACAGCGCGGGGTGCCTGCATTTTTTCACGCTAATAGCAAAAGCAAACAAATAATAGAAATAATGCAATTGACCATTCTGGAAACAGAATGCATAAACAATATGGCATTTAACGATCCTGCAATTCAACGATACCTGCCACCGCATTCTTTGTGAATTGATCCACAAACACTAGCCGGGGTTAGTAAATGAGTGGATATCAAGTAGGCCTTTCAAGTAGGAGTTGGGAGGCCTTTCTGTTCTTGCTACTGACCAGTCCATTTCGCCCAGAAAAGCTCTCTTCCACCTCGGAGCTCGTCTCCCAAACCAGTCTCGTCAGCCGAAAAACAGGCCGATGACAGCCCCTGATTCCCGCAAAAAGCTTGCGTAGCTCCTCCTCCTCTGGTGAGTCACGCAATTAAACGGCGCTCATTAAGGCGGAATGCAAAGGAAGAAGGGGACCAGTCCCGGGCCACTTATGAAGCACTTGCAGTCGCTTGTGAACTTTTATAAATTTTTATAGCTGTGAGTAAAGAACGGGGCGCAACTCGTTTCGCTCAATCCCAGACCGTGTGGTGTGTGGCGAGTGATGTGTGCTGGATTCTTCTGTGCTGGACGACAAAGTCAAGCCATTAGGAGCAATCCTAATCAGCGATTCCGGGAAATCGAGGCACAAACAGACAACACACACCGACACTCACTCTGTAAAGGCGTCTTGAGAAAAAGTCGATTGGAACTGATCACTCAAGTGACGCATATTGGCGTGCAGTTGAGCGGGCAGTTGAAAAATAAAACTAATTAGCGACTGCTGCAGACCAGAGCAGTTTGCAATTCAATCAATATCAATTGGCAAATTTGCATTTTGCAAGTCCGGTTAAGTGCTCGCACAGCGGCCAAATTGGACCGCAAGTCGGTCCCAATCGGCGCTGCCATGTAGTCGTGTTGTCTAATTAATAATTATGACCATTATGAGCCAGCTGGGGTTTGGTTTCTGCTTTTTGGCCTTATCGGCTGCAGACTGCGTTAGCAGACAGGCCAGACTAGTCGAGCGGCTTCCGCACTTTGCCAGCGCCAGGGGCCAGCTTTCAAACACGCAAAAAAAACAAAAAAACGCCACTTTTAATTGAAACTCTTGCAGAAAAAAGTACACGAGTGTATGGAGATGTATGTAAATACCGCATACGTGTGCATATGCTCAATTGCTTTCGAAAAGCCCCAACGAGCGATAAAAAACAAAAATATATTCGCAAAAAATATTCATATTGGTATAACTTTGTTGTCGGGCCGGCCAGTTCGGCCGACATCAAATCAAATTGAATGAACGCGGTCCATTACTCTCCCAGTGATTTTGCCAAATGACTTCATTTCATATCAATTAAGTTTATTGTGCCGGTGCCCGTGGCTGTGGCAGTGGCTGTCTGTATCTGTGTACCGGCCCATAAAAAGCGCACGCCGCACTCACAGATACAGATACACGGGCACACGAATGCATAGGTACACGGCGACGAAGATACACAGATACATCGCCCTGCCCTGAAAACCGAACGAACCTGATTCATGCGCTTAATTGCTTTGGAGCGTGTGCCGCCTGGCCGTCGCACACACAAAAAGGTATGCCATGGAATCGAATTGTGCACACACAAATGGGAGCAACCAAACTTCTGAGTTCGCCAGTGTATCTGTATCTGTCTCTGACTCTGTATCTGTATCTGTATCTGTTCTGCGACAGCGACCGCGTTGGCTTTCAATAAAAATGACAACAACGATTTCTGACAGTAGGTTCGGTTCGTGTAGGGTGAGCAAAGAAACGCTCATAAAATATGCCGGCGACCTGGGCACGCCAATCTTTGGTCTCATAACACATCTACCAACCCAATAAATTGAAATCTAATGGAAAGATCGAAGTCGGATAGGACATGGCATCTCGTATATGGCCTCAGCCTCGGGGCTCCCACAGTCTTATCCTACACTATTTTTGAAACTAAACCAATTTAAAAAATCGTCTCACTAATCCTGTAACTTATTAATTCTCATATCAGTTGTTTATTTCTCGATTCGAATTGTAAACATCGAGTTGCATCGAAGAATTAAAGTAGGCATTCGAATTCGCACAAGGGGATCCACGAGCTTTCGTCAATAGTTAATTAAATCATTAAAGCCGATAGCCCTAGCCCCCCAGTAACAGTCACATCAGTTAATTATGACCATATCGGAGCTGCTATTTTGAGCTTATCGGCGACCCAACCCCAAATGCCATTATACCCCTAATTTCAGTGACCCACAAATGCAATTAAGTTTCGATAAAAATAGACACTATGTGATTTCCCCGTCAAACGCACTCTTAATCAGGAATTCGTCAGTCCGTCGTCCGTCAGTCACCCCCAAGCCCCAACACCCTACACCCAGAGCGGCGGCAATCAATCTTAGATATCGTCGTTCTGTTAACTGTTGATGTTGATAAGAAGCGACAACGCAATTAGATAGCCGGGTCGAAAGATAAGCGAACATGCGAGCGAGGCGGGCCACATTTATGGATCGCCGCCAGAGCCGAACTCATAAAAGGCGGAAAGCCGCAAATTGGCCGACGAGCTCAGCTGCCTTCGAATTCCAGAGAAATTTCGTTTATGGCCTGGTAATTTGCTTGGCAAACAGAACGATCTATCGACAGCGGGCGGAGCGCCAATTCAAATTGGCCCGCCAAGTCGGCGTTTCCCAACACCGGCGAGTGCTTTCGCACACTTGGCAGCGCAAACAGCTGATCGGCTCTTAATGTTTGGAACTTTTCTCGCGGCGCGTTGCCCTGGAGACGTGTTTGGGCGAAATAAACAAGCATCCCTTTGACACCCGACATCTGCGTTGCCCGTAGTGCGTAGTCAAAGTAGCCGGCGCGTTTTTCGTCTTAGTAACGTGTTTCCCCATTCTCGTTTCTCGCATTTTCAGTCAAAAAGCTCAAAGCACAGCCGAACACCCGAACATCAGCTCTGGTCTGGAAGCCGGTAGAAAGTATCTGCGCTCTGGGATCTATCTGAGCAGCCCGAAAGATTATCTTTGAGCGGATTCTTATGTAGAGGACTGACAAAAATACATTCTAAATGATTTATCAGTAGATTAAGCAGCAGGCTTTCTATATCCTAAAATTTTGAAGCAAATTCTGAGAACTCTACTCCATTCCAACATAAATATCACAATAAGTCCAGTTTGATTAGCCTGGACTCCTAAAGGATCCGTAAGAACCCCTAATCCTCAAGAACTCAGTGATCAAAGAAGCAATAACCTCGAAAATGAGTTTTGAGATCGACGCTCCAAAGATCTGCGAGCAGCTGGAGGGCACGGATCGCCGGCAGAAGACGCAAGCGCTAGCCAGTCTACGCGAGCTCTGCCAGAACGCCCCCAAGACTGTGAGCACCGAGGACATAGCCGAGGTCTTCGACCAGCTGTACCTGCACCTGCTAAAGGCCTACGACGACCGCTTCGAGAGCGTCCGCGACCACGCCGTGCAGGCGGTGGACGCCTTCCTGCAGCTCCTGCCCCCCATGGACTTCCACCTTCTTAACGTGGTGTCCACCCTGGCAGAGCGCATGGGGAAGGCTGAGACGGTGGAGCCCAGCGAGGAGATCCGTCTTCTCTACATAGGGCAGCTGCACCTGATGGTGCGCAAATACGCCCAAATGGGCAACGTGGGAGTCTTCCGGGAGTGCTACCCTCAGGTGGTGAAGGTGCTGATCAAGTCCATTAAGGACGACTACCCGCTGGTGCAGCGCGAGGGCTGCGGCACGCTGGTGGATATCGCCAAGGTGGCCAACACCCAGGAGCTGCGTCCGTTCTGCGAGTCACTGGCCGTCGCTCTGTACGGGATGCTAAACCATAAACACGCCCAGGCGCGGATCTCAGCGGTGGAGGCCATCGGCAGGGTCAGCCTCCACTTCGACGCCAGCGGCGAGGGCATGCGCCGGCTCTTCAGCGAGATCTCACCCCTGCTGATGGACTCGATGCCCCTGGTGCGCCGCGAGGTGGGGCAGGTGGGAGTCCTCATGTGCCTGGAGCTGCCCGACCGCTACTCCTTCTTCGAGCGCATTCTGCCCATGATCCTGTGCTGTCTTAAGGACGACTCCCCCGAGGTAGTCAAGGACATCTCCGGGAAGTGGTTGCTGTGCGGTAAGCAGTACTTCTTTGAAAACGAGGCCGAGCTGAGCCAGCAGGAGATCAGCGACACTCCCGTCGACAACTATCCGAAGAACGTTATGCGCCCCACGATCGGGTGTCGTGGCCTCGTCCAGCGCGCCCTGAGGTTGCTCCAGCTGATCACCCGGGAGACCGGGGACTGGAAGGACAACGTGCGGCTGCACTCGCTGAAGCTCCTCTACCAGTTCGTCCTGCACGCCGAGGCGGCCATGACTGCGAAGTTCTTTGAGATCTACGGCGACGTGGCCCACGCCTGCATCGACCCCGTGGCGGAAGTCAGTGCAGAAGCGGCCAAGGCGGCCGACCTAATGGGGCGGCTGCTCGCCTACGACGCCTGGATCGAGCACGGTTTCAATGGATTGGAGCGCAACGCCCGGGAGTCCTACATGCGCTGCTTCTATCACATGTTCACGGCCTCTCTGGGCGGCAACTACGAGCAGCTCCTTCGCCTGGTGCAGCTCCTCCGGAGCGTCGACTACTCGCACACCCTGAAGCCGGGCTTCCAGAAGTACATCCTCAAGCTCTTGCACACCGTGCTGGACAAGTCGCTAAAAATAAACGCCGGCCAGGAGGAGCTGATGGAGCTCTACGAGTGCGTCTACGTGGCCTGCATCAAGGTCATGGCGCTCTCGCACTCCCTCACCGGCAGCAGAAACGAGGATGTGAAGTTCGGGCAGACCCTAATCGAGAAGATCATGGGCCTCGAGCAGATATCGGAGGCCAAGCTTCACGAGCGATGGTTCCACCTGGCCCTGAAGGACGTGGATAACCTGGACGCCACTCTGGAGGACAACGCGGAGCCTGTGATGCTGCTGGACGGGCTCATCAACATATGCCTTATCCGCGCCACCTACATTTCGGACCTCATAGAAAAAGTGAAGGTGGTGTTCGAGCACTGCTGCGACAGCGCACAGGTAAAGGTCTTCAGCAGCCTGTCGGTCGCCTCGCTGCTCTGGTCGCAGACCGTGGACATAGAGCGGGAGCAGAGCACTCAGCTGCTGAGCCACTTCGTCTCGGAAGTGGTGGAACCCTACCTGACCTGGAAGGCCGGGTCCAGCGCCGAAGCCATGAGGTCCCTAGCCATGGCTACGCTCTGCGCACTGGCCCAGGGAGCCGAGGAGGAGGCCGTGGAGGTGCTGCCCGCCCTGGCGAAGCACATGCCTAGTCTACTCGAGGACCGCAACGTCACTACCAGGCACTACGCCGTCAAGGCGGTCGTCTACTTCCGCGGCATGTCCGTGGAGGACCTGAAGCCCCTCGCCTATGCCACAATGCAGCGCATGGACGACCCCTCGGCGGGAATCCGCTCCCTGGCCGCCCTGGCTGTGGGCAAGCTGAAGCCGAAGTTCAAGAGCGAGTCCGAGGAGGGCTCTGGCGGCGAGAGAGAGGTGTGGGAGACCTTCGTTAAGCGCGCCATGGACCTGCTGCTGCTCTACCACGAGAGCCCGGAGAAGGACATTCGCGCGGCGGTGGAAGTGACTCTCAAGGAGCTGGTTCCGTCCTACCCGGAAGCCTGGGAGGAGCGCTACCAGCGAGCTCGGGCCATGTGCCAGAACAAGGATCAGCTGGACGGACTCTACAAGAAAGTGACTGTTGCGGAGGATCCCAGTCCGCCAGCTACCTCATAGACCTACTTCTCCCGTAGACTACTCTTGGCTATACGTTTCAAATTTAGTTTTGTAATTATTTTCTTAGCTCTAAGCCGACGGTCCATTGAGTTATAATTCTAAATATATCCTGGGACAACAGGCGTCAAGACTTCGTCAGTCTGGCAACGCAATGGCACTGTCTTGTTTATTTTAACTTTAAACTTTAAAAATAGTCCAAATTGGGAGGCAAAAAGTGCTTTATTGGGAGGACGGAATGGGATTAAATGCGCAATAAGCACAGCCATTTTATTAACAGGCAGGTACCTAAAGGAAGCCCAGTGAAACGGTCTGAACCAGTTGGTTGGAGGTCTATTACAAATTCCTAGGGGCCTAGTCAACGGGCTCGGACGTCAATTAACTGGCCAAACAAACGCGCCGCTTGTTACTTTTTTGCGGAACGGGGACTGGAATCAACATCCTAGATGACTAGACGGACGTGTGGCTTGTCGAATGAAATTACAAACAGCCGTAATGCTCCTCGGGGAATAGTGCCCCAAAGTGTTGCATAACTTTCAGCGCATCTGCATCCAAAGCCGCATTCGCAAATGATTGGTTTCCATTTAACGGCGCAAGTCGACCCAGTTCCCGACCCTGCCAGCCAGCAAAAACTAATTTGCGTCGCTATGAGGCCGAAAAGTTGGCCCAATGTATTAAAACAATTTGTCAAATTAGGCAAAATGTACAAGTTTCTAATTAAAATACTGCCGAACGAATGCTGCGACGATTACAAGGATGAGCACACAAGCACAGTGGGTCCTGTGGGAAGTTGGATCTCGAATGATCGCCCAGGTGACAAATGAAACTGGGCGTTTTCTCGTCGTAGCAACTAAGTTGTTTGACGGAGCTCTCCGAGTTGTACCACATTCATTTCGAAAGGAGCCTAGTTCTCGGAGCCAGTGCTCACTGTACTCCGGCGCCATGTGAAATGGCTGTCTCCGTCTCTTTCTGCGCACTTAATTGCTGGCAAATGAGCGGCAGAAGGTGTTTTTTTGCACGCGAGCTTACGTGGTGCTCGGTGGGAGGGAGGGGGAGTGTGTGTGTGAGAGTGAGTGTGTTTGGGGCAAACTTGTTCCAAATAAATGTGTACAGCTGTGGCTTCCTTGGCTGATTTGCTGCTTTGTTAATTAATATAACTTAGCATTTCGCGGGGCTAATTATTAATACATATTTCTGCAATTAGAGCTCCGGCTCTGCCTGTACCGGGAAGTTTGGGATGATCTTTATGGGATATAGGGGGATATATTGGAGTGAAAAATGCGCCAAGGTCCCAGCGGGCGAAAGGGCGCCCCAGATCCTCTCCTTCCGCCATTGTTGCGGCAAAGCACATTTAACTAATTATGCGAACTCCGGGCTTCAAAGACTGTGGAGCACTACGACCGCCCACAGACGTCAGTTGTCAGTTTAATTAATCCCCTTCAGAGGCAGACAGGACGAGCTGCATGTGCACTGGAGGAAATCCTTCAAATTAATTTTAACTGATCTAAGGCTAGTTTCAAGTGCGGATAAGCGTTTCCCTCAGTGCAGTGGCACACGGCAAATAAACAGTTATAAATAGCAGGCATGGGCAGGCAGCGGACCTGGTCGAAGGACCAACAAAAACCAGCAACTTTTGCCCACCAGCTGCCACCGGCACCGCACCGCCGCTTGTGGCGCACAAATTAAATGCTACATTCAATGCCATTTCGGAATCATTTCGAGTGGCATCCGGGCAGTCGAAGCAGTCGGAGCGGAGCGGGGTGGATGTCTGAAGGACGCACAAAAGTTGCGGAGCCGGAGCTCGACTTGGGCCGCAATTGAGTTGCGCTGGGGCAAAAAAACAAAAATAAGTTAAGCCGCATGCCTGCCCTTTTGAGAGAGCTTCCAATTTGAAAATTACTTTCATTACGTTTAAAAGTTCATTAAAATTTCACATCCCTGAACTTATGGCAGTTCGTTTCGGCCATTTCCCATTCGGCCAGTGGGCTGTCACTCGGATCGGCCGAAAGGCGAGTTAAAAATAAACACCTACTAACTGACCTATTTGGCCCGGATAAATAAATTCAAATGAGCTACGGACGCGATGTGCCGAGTCCTTCGGCGAGCCCTGCCGGCTCTCACTAATTGAGATACTTTTCGGCTCTGGTTGCAGGCTGCATTATGCAAGCAAATTAAACGAGTTAACGTAACAATTAATGCGCTGGCATGGCAACCGGGCCTGAATAATAGTATCCTGCCCTTATCCTGAAGGCGAACTGCGGCGCACTGGGGGAGAAGTTCGACTGTGTCCTTGGCTGGCAGAGGGTTTCTGATTCAAGGATTTTCTTTACATAAACTCTTGTTCATTTTGACCAACTAGACTTTATGACCCAATAGGTAGTGGCTGCAAACATTCCCCATGCGGAATAGAACGTACTTCGCAGCGCCTCCCCCTCGGAAGAAACAAACTCGAGAAAATGGCCAGCAATGAGCGATGAACGATAATTAAATACTGCCCATGCTCGGGTTTCCTCTCCTTATTCTACCAAAACTCTTCGCAATTAGGGTTCTGGCCACCACTAATAAAAAAAGAGGGGGCGGGGTCGTCCTGTCATCGCTGTTGCCTTGGCGGCCCCCCTCCGCTTCATTGCTCCAGCTCCGCTGTTTCCACTTAAATGCTTAATTATAATTGAGTCTGAGCAGAAAGTAAAATTGTCTCTGGGTAGCAGTGGCAGCAGCAGCCATGGCTTCCTGGCAGCGTGCTTGAAATTAAATACAAATAATCTTTTGACTCCTTTCCAGCCACTCCACCATGGCACTCCTCCATGCCGCCGGGCCACTGCCTGGAAAAGGGGTATTTTTCCTCTCATTCGGCGTTGTTTTAATTACGTCTTAATGCCAACGCTTAAACAGGACCTTCGTCCCGGAGGGTTCAATGCTTTGTGCGTATCAATTCGGCGTTAATTGCTCCTGCTGCCTCCTTCTGCGGAGGAAATCGGATAAACTGGAATGGTGCCAAAGCCATTTCGCAAGGGTTCTTATTGATTTTTTCGTCGGCCGGGCAATCAGAAACAGTGGAGCAGATGGCCCTTAAAACTTGCCCGATTTTTCGTCCTTATCATTATTATTGGAACTATTTTATTACAATTCGCCAGCTCTGTAGTGGTCCTGGAATAGCGATTTACAACTATGATTAACTAAGAGAATCTTGCCAGACAAAAGCAAGGACGGAAGGACTCTGACTCGATCGTGTATCATTATTGTGAGCCTGAGAGTCTTTATTTTCGGTAGCCAACAGCAGGCCAGGCAGTGCCAGCATTTTTTGTTATTGCTCGCATTAATGTTGTCACATTGCTCCGGCCCCGCTTCCCGCTCACCCGAGAGGGACCTGGGGGTGGCTGGGGGAGGCCCTGCCGACGGCAACGTTGCTGGCATTAATTAAGCATGTTTGACTGTGAATGTCAACAGCAGAAATTGCCGCTCAGAGCCGAGCATGTGTTTGTCGCTGCGGGTGCACACTCAGAAAAAGATTGTCAAATGGCTACTGCCGGGGATGCGACTTCTTAGCTAGCACTAAACCAACGTGGCTATTTCGCAAATTTTCTACCACAATATGGCTTTGCCAAAAATTCAAAATCCACGTCTTGACCACCTTGATTCACACTAAACGCGCCTATAATTTTTTCGAGTTCATTCTGCGATTGCGTTGACAGGCTAAAGACTGACAGGCTTTACGAGGGGCGTGACACAGCCCGCCACCTCCTACCCCTACCTACCCCAGCACCCTCACTATCAGCTTTCTCCAGTGTCACTCGGCTACGTAATTAAGTGACGCAAGTCAATTTATTTTGCAATTAATCATTAATTTATGCGTACGGAAGTATAATTGACTCATATTTCAGCCGGCAGGGCGGCGAGATCGACACGGAGAAATGCCAAATATTGTCTGACAGAAGAGTTATCAAATTTCTCGGTGGCCGGAATAATGGCCTTACCGCCATCCAGGCCATCTAGACCTGAGTTTTCCACTCGCTTTATATTGCGCATTGCCGGAAATGCGGAAATGCGCAATGCTTTCGTAATACATTACTTTCTCAAGAGCCTCCCTTATCAGTAGGTCGCAATGAGTAATTTGCGCATTGAGTTCAGGGTCAGTAAAGTGACGTACCTTTGATTCCAGGCACTACACTACCGGAACATCTTTGGGAGATTCCATTCCCAGACCCACCAATATGTGGTCCAACCGAAATACCATGCCATAAATGGCAAAACACATTTGATTTGGACTTGATTCGATTTCATCGGAATCGGCCATTAGGGGATTTTACAAACACCAAGCAAGTGGAATGAAAATTAGTTTGTCGAGTGCTGGGAAAACTTTTCGCATTTCACCAAGTTCCTGGCCATGAGTTTTTGCATATTTTATGTGCCAGTCGGTTGATTGATTGACTGACTGACTGACGGATGCCTGGTTGAGGGCCTGACAAAATGGAATGTGCCGGACGGCAATAAATAATCGATGCCACATGGGCAGTAATGCATTAATTTAAACAGCCCGGCCACATGCAGTCATTTGACAATTAGCAATCGAATCCGGGCTGCTCCCAATTGGAGTGTCAATTAGTCGTGGCCGCTGACCTTTGACCTACTTTAACGTGGCCGGTAAACGAGGTCCACTCGGGATGGAACCAGAGGGGAATTTTAATAATGGCAATGGAAGTGGAGGCCTCTGTCGCGCACCCATTTAAAAGATCATCAATCATAGGCGGTTAGTTAATTGCGTCGAGTCTCTTTTCTTATTTTTTGTGGACAAAGGAGCGGCCTAATGGCTGGCCAAAAAAGCATGCCAGAAAGCAAAAACGTTTAGCGAATGAAATGCCGCAGCAAATTAAAAATAAAGCCTGAGCACGCCAACTTTGGCCAACTTTCCTGACCCAAAGTTCAAGTGAAATAAGCCATGACAAGTGCCCCTCCCTCCGACAACTCGAGGACCCTTGGGGAAAGCTTTAAAAGCAAAATTTGCCAAAGTTTTGGCTTATTCTTGGCGCACTTACGGCCAAAATCGATGTCGGGCCAGGACAGCCAGGGCGCACTGCGAGCGAGGGAGAATTATGACAGGAAACATTCAAACGGAAATGAGCCTGACGGCGCTTCCGGCTCAGCGACAGTTCTATATGGCCAGAATGCAAACGTAATTAGCTGACATTTTCACTCAATTCGGCCGACTGCGATTGCTCCCTTCCGTGCTAATGAGCAGAGCTTCGAGCCACCCAGCCGTCAACTCAACAGTTGGCCAGTCGAGCTGTCACTCGGCAATGGCCTCACTGTGCCGTTTAACCTTTTCAACTACCCCAGAATCGTCAGAACAACCCTCGCCGACGCACCAAGTAAAAATAGCTCGAAAATTGCGCAGCATTTATAATCTGTCTTTGATTTATATAACGATTTCCGATCGAACTATGAGTGCTTACAGTAAAAGAAATGGGAAGCTCTGACTGCCATGAGGGTTCTCTGCCTCCGAAGCCTTTCTCCCAGTGTAGGTGTGTGTGTATTTGGGAGTCGGCTCACCCTCGGAATACTGCTTTATATGCTGACTTGACAATAATGGCACAAACACACATCTCAGACGCTGAGAACGTGCCACCGGCAGTGGCTCCCTCCTGCCGCAGCAACTGGCTGCCATGCCCCAAAACAGGACTTGCCCGAACTGGTCGTGGCAGCACAATGACATGAATTCAATATAATAAATAAAATATAATGCTGTCAATAAAAATAAATAAATATAACATCAGCAGCAGTGGCGCTGGAGCTCTGGGAACAGAGGTCTGAAAGCAGTGCAGAGTTTAAGACAGCGCCCGGGGAATTGTAGATTGAAGAGCTTAACTGCTCCGCTCAAAATAGCTACGTAATGTCTGTGTGCTCCCAAGATTTGGCTTTGAATGACTGCCATTTACCTTGAGTGTGTGCTTACGGGCTAGGCGAGTGGGTGGTGGACGACAGGGGGCGTGACAGGAGTAGTAGTGTCAACCGACGAGGGACAATGATTCTGCGTAATATTAGTGGGAAACTGTATGGTTCTGGCTTGCTTCTATCTAATCAAATAGACATTGTTTGGGGAATTCTTTCAAAATAAATCAATATCGAATTCCAATATTAATTCTTCGATAAATAACAGCATGTATAGGTGGGAAAATGCAGTCCTGCTATCAAGGATATGCCAGACACAACAAACCGAAAAACACTTAAATAAAACATTCACTAAATTGCAATCGCAATTGCTCGGATCGAACTCCGCCGCCCCGAAAGAAAGTTCACAATTGCCACTTTTCACACACCCTGCCGCCCACATCCTGCCGCCGCCACGCGTATCCTGCCCCCGAAAACAATCGTTTTCAACATTTTATGATTTATTTATGCAGCCCTGTTGGCTTTCGTTCCGGAGGACTCTTGTTTACCGACCGTGCGGTGCAGTCGGAAAATAGTTATCCGAACGGAGTTGGCTTTTCCCCTCAACTGCCTGACGCGTTTGCCAAATCTGGGAGTTTGAAAGTCACAGAAAATAACATTAGATATAAGCTGTGTTCTATGGGGGAAGACCTTGTATTTGGCCAGAAACGATGAATCTCGCCCGGGCCACGCACGTCTGTCTGAGCCCAGTTGTCAAGTTGCCGAAACTTTTCGAAATCGGGCTAACTTTCGGCTGATTCTACTGACTTGGCCCGTCCTCGGTCAGAGTGCCAACCCAGTTTGGGCTGAAAAGTAAAAGTTATTTAATTTTAATTTCTGCCCACTCCCGTGTTCCGTGTTCTATTAACTCACGTAGTCTGAGCCCTTCGCGAGGCAAGTTCGAAACTAGCAAGGACCGCACACGTGTAAGTACACAACGAACCCGAACGGAGCCAACAAATTAAACAATTAAAGTGAACGTGGCACGAACTTTCTACGCGGCAGTCTCTGCGGCAACGGTTAATGTAAATTCATTTAAAATTGCTTAGCTGGGGGCTCCCGCCCTGTTTCCCGCTCGGCCCACCAAGGCTGTCGATAGTGAAATGTTTGCCCTCGTATCCTCGCCAAGAACCCCCGTGTCTGTGTCACGGCAATTTAATTAGCGAGCACATAACTTTATGAAATATTCAGAGACTTTCCACCATGTCGTTCCACACACACACACCACATACTTTCTCGGCTTGTGTACATTCCGGTTCGGGCAATTATGAGCCGGGCCGCCCAGGACATTCATTAGAACACCTCATAAAAATCAATTAGCGTGTTCCTCCCCGTGGCAGACTCCCCTGGGACTGCATTTTTGCCGAAACGGCCAGAGGCTCGTATTCCACATCAGATCCTTAAAGCAGCGAGCATTTTGAGGCGCTGCTGGTCGTCCTTGCAGACCGGGCTGCGTTTCTAGCCGATGACGCACTCGTTGGCGGGAGGAGAGGCGGGCCAGGGCAAGGATGAATGACGAATTACACACTTTGCCTGCCAGGTTGACAGTCTCTCCCACAGAAGCGTACACAAGCGAGCGCAGAAGGATCCAGAGGGGCGGCACATTAAATTATGCTGACGGGGCAGAACGGACGGGGTCTGAGTGGCTCGGGGCGTGGTTGGGGCGGCGAAGTCAGCCGCAGTTAACGTCAAAACTAACACACGAAGAAAGCCAGCAGAGTGCTGGAAAGCAGAGACGGGCGACAAACGTGAATGAAACCTGAAGTAACAGAAAAATCCAGGAGCTTTGTCTTTAGGCTTAGCCGAAGCTCCCATACCCTACAATTTGTTTACAATTTTAAACCCACAGAACAAAACTACAGGTATACCATAGCTTTAGAGAGAATAACAATATAAGCTGGAGCCTTACCCTTTACCCTAAAATGCTCAATATTCCCCTGAAAGTGCATAAAGGAAAGCTGAGCAAGTCCTGGAATGAAAGGACTGGGAGGGAGCGAAGGAGACTCTGACGAAAGCTGCCGAGGGCCAAATGAAGCAAAGACCCTGATGACGATGATTCGAGAGTGGCTTGTTAAAATTCCAGCAAAACGTCAGACAAGTGGTCTTCTCCAGCCCCCTCACAGTCTTCAGGCAGTCCAACCCTGGCCACATTCCGCCTCCACTCCGACCCTGTGGAATGTGTGTGTGTTGCCATGTTGTTGTCAATGCAATAAAATGAAAATGAAAACGAAATAAAATAGACAAAATGCTGGCTAGCAGGAGACTGGCAGACCGACTGACAGACAGACAGACAGCAGGGCCAAAAAGCATCTCGTAAGCCTCGAGGCCAAATATGGCTGGCAGAGACTCGCAGGAGCGCCCAAGAGCAGAGACAAAGAGTTTATGCGGCGCAAGACATGCAGGAGCGCATTTGGGAGCACGAGGGGAGGTCGAATCTGGTGCGGTTGGCGATTAACAGAAATATTATCAAAACTTTAATTCAATTCTCCACTTTAAGTTCGTTTAATATCGCGATGGCTACCATTTTATTTCGGGCCTCACATTCCCGCCACCGCTCCTGAAGAGCCACATGCGACGAGGCAGGAGGGGGCAACATTAGGGCGAGTCTGGCTAACAAAACTTAAATGCCATTAGCCCTCGTCCTGGCACTCGACACTTGGGTCCTGCCACAGCGCACGGAAGACAGGATGCTGGTGCGGCGGGGAAGAGCGAGAAAAAAGTCAGGGAGAAGTTGGGCAGGCACTGCCAGAAGCGTGCCAGGTAACTAATACACACACTCGCCGGCATCTAAGCCACTGTACGTGCCAAAGGACGGGCCTCTCTTTTCGGGCGCCCTTTCCCACTCTACACTGCCAGAAATTTCACGGCCAGCCAGCGAAAGCCACCACTATTTTTAGCATTTAAGCCTGATTTTTCCCACAGTGCACCTCCTTCCTCCTCTCTTTCAGCTTCTCCTCTCTAGCTGTCCCTTTCCGCGCCGCTTGCTGCTGGCAAGGCAATTGAAATAACTTCTTCCGCTTGCCTGCCTCGCTTCCGCTGCTTGAATGTGTCCCCCAAATCAGCCAGCAACACATTTCCCGCCTCTGCACCACCTGCCCCATCCTGCCCCCCTCATCCCTCTTGAATTGCCTTTTGCCATTTATTTTATTTCGCTTTCGGCGACTTCGACATCGCCAGCCTTGGCAACATGTTGCGGCAACATTCGGCTCTCTCCCACGGGCGGAGAGCGAATCGGGATATCGTATCTTCGTGTCTGTCGTTCGGCCGTCCTTGTTGTTTCTGAACGGCAATAAAACAACCGTTAAGCACGCATCACGTTCTGGGTTGCGAAAGGAGGTGGTGTGCCCCTTATAATAATTCTATTTGCTTCCTGGAGTAGGTTTCCAGAATGTATAAATGAAGTAACTATGGCTTTATAGAGATCAAGCTGCCTCATACGATACGAAACAGTCGTAATTGCCTAACTAAAGTTAGTCAGAGCCCCTCACTACCCTCTGCTAGAATTTACTGCCGCAATTTAAAAAACAATAATTCTCCCCGTACATTTCACACGCTTTTGACTCGACGAATTAAGTTGAATTGTGTCACCCCCAAATGCTGCCCCATAAATTTCGCCCAGCACTCGCACTCGCAGTCCTTGCGAAAACGTACAAGGCTTTCCGACACCCCGCATCCCACCTCCCACCTCGAAACGTATGTGCCGCCTAGTGGAATCCTTCCTCCCCACCCCGCTCTCGCAAGGATTGTGCAACATTTTGTTATGCAAATCACAAAGCAGTGCGCCAGGAAATAGGCTACGAGCAACCCCCGAGCCTCCGAGCTCAGCCCGACTTGCCGGAGGGTTACACAAGTCAAAATGCACTGAGAGAAAT
Organism: Drosophila monieri; assembly: GCA_035047585.1. Taxonomy (NCBI): domain Eukaryota; kingdom Metazoa; phylum Arthropoda; class Insecta; order Diptera; family Drosophilidae; genus Drosophila; species Drosophila monieri. The sequence goes on along the minus strand of JAWNPJ010000087.1, from coordinate 385,069 downwards.
GCGGGCGGGCCATGAGCGAGTGCTGTTCGAACAAAGGAATGTAGAGAACTCCGTCTTCCAGTGTGGGAGGAACAGAGGCAGCAAGTGGCAGCGACTGACGCTGTATTTTATTGCATTACTTTTGGGCCCGGATGGGAAGCAGAAGGTGACCGGGCCAGAAGAGAGGTAATAGGGTCTAGAAAGGGGTCGAGGCCTTTCGGTCGAGGACGAGGGAGGGTGTTGCAAATTACATTACCAGTTCAGACACTTAACAACGGCACGACAAATGGGGAAGCTTTAAAGCCAACTACTCTGTTTCTTAACTGACCTTTCTCTATCTCTGGATTACTTGCAGGCAGCGTTGTCCTAAATGATGCCCGAAACTGAACGCGACTCGCAGTTGGCCGCGGAAATGGTAAGCGGAGCTTTGGGGCACGGATACGGCATCGTGAAGGATCCGCAGCAGCAGCTCCACCTGCTCCAGCCTCACCACCTGCCGCCCCAGCAGTCCTACCAGCCGCCCCACCCTACACCCACTCTCACGCCTGACCCGTACAAGATGTCCGCCACCACATACGTTTACAGCAGCCCACTGACCATTCCAAGCATGGTCAGTCCGAACAGCAAGGAGAAGCTGGTGAACCTTCTGCGCGTGCGCGACACTCAGGCGAGCCTGGCCAGCCCGATCTCCAATAGTCCGCCCGCCACCACCTTCCTTCAGAAACAGCTGGAGGCCGTCAGCCCACGGCCCAGCTCGGTGCACCCGCAGGGTCTGAATCCCCCCCACATCCACCCCCATCAGCAACTTCAACAACCCCAACAACAGCAGCGACGACACACGAGCACTACACCACCGGGGGCGCCCACCAACTGGCATGCCCACGTCTACGCCCGGCCGCCTAACCGCCCCACTCCGCACTCCATTGCAGACATCCTGGGCATAGCCGTGGGCGAGAAGGAGGCGGCGGAGGGCGCCTTCGATCCTTCCGTTCCGGCCAAGTCCCCAAACACGATCGTGAAGCAGTACGAGCAGGATCAGCAGCTCACGATGAGCGATGCCAGCGAGGAGGACGGAGGGCCTAGGTCGACATCTGCGACACCCGCATCTGCCACGGCTGCGCCAGTTCCGCTCGACCAGCCCCTGAATCTGTGTGTGGCCAAAAAGTCACGCGACAGCAACAGCTCACCCATGCCGGCCAGCAAGCAGAGCCACCTCCTCGGGACGACCGCCAGCAAAAAGGGTAAGCATTCTAGCGTTCCATTGCACAAAAAAAAATAGTAGTATGCTTTTCAGCGAATATCAGATTTATTAATAGGCCAGACTCGTGGAAGATTATAGTTCATATTGTGGGGTTGAAATATTCTAAAATGATCCTGAAACTATCTAAAAGGGAGACTATCTATCCAAAGGGATAGGTATTTTTTGGAGTGTTTTTTCGAATGTGATCTATTTGCAATGGCGCCAGGAATGGGCACAGGAGTAAGTATGTTGCGGACCGAGTGCTCGCGGCAACGCTCGACGAGCCTGCCAATTGAGCGGAGCGCGGAGCTCTCAACACGCTTCAGCGAAGCGTGCGGCGGGCAACACAGCGTATGCGTGTTCTGCCAACTCAAATGGTGCCCATCGCTTTCGGCCTCTGTTTTTGGCAATACTAATGACTCGGCCATTAGAACTCGGCACACTCCAGTTGGAACTCTGGTCTGTCAGCCACTCAATTTCCTTCATTTCAGACGCCATTAGCAGGTTACAGTCATTGTGAGCTAATGCCTGCACTGAGGGCTCTCCGTTTATAAGGAAAACCAACAATGTGGGCCATTTTCATCTCTTGTTTAAATAATTAATAATCCATTGAAGTGGCAATTGGCACACAAAGTGGTCGAAATTTAATTAGATGCACTTTTGGCTCGCTGCTTTGTTGTTTTTATTCATTTGCGAAACCGAAATGGCTGCCAAATCGAATTTGCGAATTTGCATTCGCTTTTGAGTCCGAACTGCGATGCATTAAAATGATTTAATTCGGAAGAGGTCGGAACGAAAATATACAAAATGCAATTAGCCATATGCACATGGCCGGCAACAGCAACAACAATAAGCTATAACAATAAACAATAAAGCGAATAAAGCAGTCGTCAGCGAATTAAGCAAAGTTGGCAACTGAATTTGGATGATTCGGGGCAGCGCTTGTGTTTGGCTGGGCGCGTTAATTGTTCAATGTTGTGTTCGTTCGGCTTTTATTGTTATTAAAATCACGTAGCCGACTTGAGACCCTAACGACTGTACAAGCGATTGAATGACGAACTTCCAGACATCCGATTGTCCGACACAGTCATCAGTTAATTTTTGCTTAATTACTTGTTTCCAGCTGCCATAAATGGGACTGCCGGTCCCGGCGAGTCATGTACTGGAGTCGGAGCTCTTGTTGTATTTGTTTGTTTACTTGGCGAAACGACATTTAAATGCCCGCCGACCGGGCCCAGCCAAATGACATGCCAATTGCCAATTGGCGTTAAGAACAACAACAGCAGCAGCAGCAGCCACGGCTAATATAAACAAACATTTGTTCAAAGTTTTATTGTTGTTGCTCTAATTGCACAAGTTGGCGTCACTGGCCGGCTCTGCTGGGCTTTTAGCGCTTGTTGTTTTATTTGTGCCACCGCCTCTGTTTTTCCATTTAGTTTTATTGATTTCGCGCCACTGGGACGCCCTTACACTTCTCTGAGTGGCCCCTCGCTTCTCTGGGGGGCAGTACGGGGTTTGTTCGATAGTGAAAATTGCCAATTACTAATGGCGACAGCTACAAAAGCGGGGAAGGAACAACAACAGCCGTCCGACTGACCAACCATCCAACCTCCCGCCTAATTAATCACAGTGTCGTGCATTCGCGATTGGCCGTCGGCCGTCGTATGAGGCTGTCGGGGCCCACGCGGCGTATTAGCAATGCTACGGCGTCAGTGGCAGCGGGTGCACTCCGCATAGAACGTTTTGCATTTAACTGTCAATTAGATTTCAATTATGCATTGGCAATCGAAGTCGTCCAGCAACGACCCGGCTGAGCCGACTCATGCTAGACACGTATTGGCCCCGTCAAGACTAAATTCGTGGCACTACTAACACATGTTCTCGTTCGAGCTTACAAGTTATTCGGAGGCCTAGTTAATTATTAGATTGATTCAGAAGTGCTAACGCCTACTACGATTTCTTGCAGAGTCCTCCGGCAAGCCAGCCGCCAAGAAGAAGAAGATTTCGCCCTCGTCAGCGGTCGCGGTGGCCCAGCCTCCGGACATTAGCCCCACCGGCAGCAGCGACAGCCTGATGCGCGACAAGTTGCTGGCCACAAACAGCTCGCCCGCGGCGGCTCCACAGCCCCATCATCCGCACCCCAATCCGTGCAGCGCCAACAGTGCTCTGGAGACCACGGAGGACGACTCCGACTCGGGCTCCACCGACGCCCGCCGGAAGAAGAAGGCGCGGACCACCTTCACGGGCCGCCAGATCTTCGAGCTGGAGAAGCAGTTCGAGGTTAAGAAGTACCTCAGCTCCAGCGAGCGCACAGAAATGGCCAAGCTGCTGATGGTGACAGAAACTCAGGTGAGCACTCCAACCGTCGACATTCAATTTCCACAATCAAGCCATCGAGTTGTGGATATGTTTGTTGATTTTTCCCGTGTGTACTTAGCATTGCAAATTGAACAGCAAACACATTATGTTTTCCGGGGATTATTTGGCTTATTTAATTTGAAAATATTCTGCCGGCCAGAGCTAACTCAAAAAGCACAACTGCGCGAGCCGTGGTTGTGGCCATTTAATTAAATTGAACTGTTTTTTAGTTTCTGCCACACACTCTAATCCCGGACTTATGCGCCTATTCAATTGTCTGCCTAACTTGCTATTAAGGGAAGTAATACTTCGCTAAAATTGCCATACCCAATTGATCTGTGATTCAGCGCTGAATATCCCTTTATCGTGCACTGCCGGAACTACATTGGAGCCTGGCAACAAAGGGTTAAACAGACAGCACAATAAAATATTCGGCCCTGTTGTTTGCATTAGAATAATCCGCCAATTATTTGGCCCCCCGAGTGCCCCCGGCGGCCCGAAATTTATCGTAATTTAATTGTGGCGCACAACAAGAGGACGCAAGGTGTGATGCTGATTAATGCCTCAGTAATTATTATGCCAAGTGTACACTGTTGCAGTTGCAGCAGCTGCCCGAACACGAGGGGGTGTGGAGTTTCCAGGGAGGGCGTACAATTTGCATATAAGCCAGAGCACCCCGAGGCATAAGCAAACTCACACTCCATCGCATACACACGAGTCTGTGCGAATCGCCTGATTGTGAAATAAATTGAGATTTATTGACTTCCGAGTAGGGAGCGAAGTGGTGTGGCGAACAACGGATACCCTCGTACTAGTCTCATGTACAAGGTTCAGCCGCCGTCGCCAACGCCCTCAGAGAGGGTATATAATTAGAATAAATTAACTTCCCAGCAAGGACAAGCCCGCAGCCCAACTGCTGTCAGCCAATTAGGAGCAACAACACAATTTATGTACACACGACACACACCCCTCGACTGTGGTGTTTGCTCTTTAAGAAATGCCAAACTAATGAAAACTTAAACGTCTGTCTGGAATGTCAGGGGGACTCGAGCCCAAGTAAAGCCTTGCGGTTTGTGTCCCGGACAAGAATTTGGGCAACCGCCGGAGTCGTTTCTCATCTGCGTTTGCAGCAGATGTCATCCCCAGCTTTTAAGTGTATATCGTCAAATCTCCATACCAGTCATTTAAAGTTTTTATTAAAGCCAAGATAATGCCAGTCATGAAAACGAATGTGTTAACCTGGCTGCATTTAAATCCCATAACAATGGAGCTAATCAAATAGAGTTGCCTGCAATTTCTTCCCCGATCCCCCATCAATCCCCCAAAGCTGTCAAAATGTGGGGCTGCCAGTGCAAACCCGATTTGCATTAATAATCTCACGTTACGCATACGCCGTGTGGGAGCTCAAATGCCATAAGACTAATTGGCTGCCATGGCGAAGACCATGGCGAAGGCAGACAAACACCCACACTCCGATTCAGAGCGGACGAGGCATCCTTAGATGTACACGGGCGTGGAGTGAGACGCAGGAGGGACGAAAGGCGAGCAAATCGGCCTGGCAACAACAAGGATAGCAACGGAGTCACATCGAAATGCTTGCTTAATTAAATTACATTCTCCATCAAGTCAATTAATTACAAGTTGATATGTACACATAAACACTAAGCACTCTGCTCCATATGTGTGGTTGTACGACAAGAAATTTGTAGCCAATTACGGGCATAACTCAGTGCCGCATTCACTTTTCGATCGAATGGCGCTCCCGTTTTCTCCCTGTGCAGGTGCTCGATGACGTCCATCTGTTTGTGTGAGCCAGAATGTTATGCATGTCGACATGTTCAAGTGTTTTGTCTGTGTTATTAATATTATAAGCTCGGTCCGGCCATTTATCATCCTGGCAAAGGACAAGCCCGCCATGCGTGTGCGTGTTTGCCTGTGCCTGTGCCTGTGTGCGTGAGAAACCCACGTCGGTTTAAGTGCAGTGCACTGATTTCTGCCCATCTACTAAACCTGCAGCTTGTTGTGTGTTGGTGTTTATACATAAAACACGGTCGTGCCACACAAACATGTATGTGTTAATCACAGCAATAATATCAGCAAATTAACTGCAGGACAAGGCCCTCCTGTGCACCATGCGTGTGTGTATCTGAGCTTGTGTGAGCGGATCCTGCTGTGGCCGGCATTAAGCCTCTTGGTCATTTGCATTGGCACTTGCCGATTTTCCCATCGACTGCCACCAAATGCGGCCGAAAACAAGCACGGCCGTCTGGGGCTGTCTGTATCGGGTTTGCAGGGAGGGATTTGCGTTAATTGGAATGAAATTACTGCGCGTGGAACTGAGAGCCTATTTAACTATTTCGAGCCAGATATTAGGTAGATTCCATCACAATAGCCAAATCAAATAATTGGTCGCTTTCTAAGGAAATAAGCTTGCCAATAACTATGGCGACTACATCGTAAATTTCTATCTTTGTTCTGAGCCAAAAACATCATTCCAAATGGAATAGAGACAAAGTAAAAGTCATAAAAGCTTTAAATAGACGGCCCATCGTGCTTCATGCAGCACTCCTCGTGCCGGGGGGTAGTAGTGGAGGTAGCTCCGCTCCTATCCATTTGGCGGCCCTCATCCAGGGGCCTTGCGTGTCTGCATCGTCTGTCATCAACAAACTGTAAAATAGCCTCAAGCCAGATAAAAATCAATTAATTACGCGTAGATGCGGCTGTCCCAACTGCAGCCGCTGCATCACGGCACCGCCCTCCGCTCCACCGCTCCACCGCCCTGCCCCCGGCGCACTAACGCACCCAGCCCACACACTCACACACACACCCCCACACTCGCGCTGGCTGACAACATTGTAATTGTGTTGCGATTACCAAACGAACGTCACGCGCCAAACGCAGCAAATTACATTTGCATATTAGTGCCCGCGGCGCATCCCTACAAGGGGCAGGCGCGGAGTGGATGGAGCCACGGGGGTGCTGCAGAATAATGCTGCATAGATATGGGGGCCTGTGCTGGCAACCGCTAGCTGCGGTCTGTCCCGGCAAATTTGCATTAGGCATTTCATTTTAAATGTTCGGCGTGGCAGGCTCCTGAATAGAGCCTCGTTCAGTGCCATTCAGGTGCTTTTTGGGAGGAATGGGAGTGATTATGATCCTTTGTCTTTGGCCAAATTCGATTGACCTAGTTGGGATAAAACTGCATATTAAAAGTAAATGAATGACTGCCTCTTAAATGAATATCTGAGAACTTCCCGCATCCAGCTCTTAGCCGAATGCCTACTGTACACTTTCGACCTATTTGTGTGCTGACTGGTTCGTGTTTCTGTTTGCTTTTAAATGGCCAACAGTGGACACTGCCAGTTGGCCCAATGACAAATGCGATAATTAAATTAAACTGCTGCCGCAAACAGCACACACGAATCAAACGACAATTCATCTTTGGTGGCACCACAGCATAATGGTGTCCCGGGCAAGGGCTTGTTGCAGTGCTGCAGGGGCTTATTTACGGTCGGGGGCTGCTTGTGGCAACAGAAGAGTAAAAATTATGTTGCGCAAAATTGTAGATTATAGCCCTTGTCTTGCATTATTGTTAATTCAGGACATGCCCTAGACATCCATCAGTTGCAGGCTGGGCAGGATCTGCGATCCACAAATAGTGCTGTCACTCGCAAGTACCTCACAATTAAAAATGGACGCCTAACGGGGGGTAATAAAATAAATGTAGAGCCATTTGCGAAAGGCAATCTGAACAATTACATTCTAAAAGTGCTTATTTATGGCCTGACGCTTCAATTTATATGCAAACGGAAAATATTAATTGCCATTCGATAGGTAATAATAGTTTTAATGGCACTCGCAGTGGAAAAATAAACTGAACAGCTTCCGGGCAGCACAATTCGGTTCTAATCCAATTACAAATGCAATCATTCGTTACGAATCCACAGAGAGACTCGATCCACTCGACACTTTCCCGGCCGGAGCAGTGACGCCTTTGGCCAATTAATTAACTAATTAAAGCTAATTTGCATTTTATTAGCTGGCAATTATAAAATCAATTCATGAATAATTTGGAGCCCTCAGATATGGGAAAATGTCTAAAACACGCCCAAAGGGCTTATGCCGGTGAAAATATTAGCATAGAAGCTTTTAAACAATATTTCAAATAAAGGCAGCAGAGTTTTAGGATAATACATATTTCCAAAACCACAAAGTGGGTGAATATTAAAAGCAGCAAGTGCCATTTAGTGTTATTGGTTTTATTCCACGGTGGAGCTCAGCAGTGGCAACAGGAAGGGATTTTTTGGGCGCATTATCGGGAAATGGGCCTGCTTATATAGATTTTCGAAGAAACACTTGTCTAATCTGCAACATCTGCCTCCATTGGCGACGAACGCAGTGTTTATAAACAAACGAGGGCGGGGCCTGCCGGCTGATCTCGCGGACAGCCTCGCCCCGTCTCTGTCGCTCGCCGGTCTGTCCCTCTCGCTCCATCGCACTCGTGCGGCGATCGCTTTCGCCTCGGCAGTCGGAGGGCGTTGCGGAATCCCGAATAAGCACTCTGCAATTAGCAAGGCCACGGGGTGACAGCTCTCCTTTTGATGAAATATTAACAATTATGCGAGTCGCTTTCGGGACAATTAGCTGGGGCGGCCAGAATGAAATTAATGGGCCCGTGCTGCAGCCGAGAACAACGTGTCCCCAACTTGAGTGGGCTGGCCAACGAGGGGCAGCACCAACACTCTACACATCCCAAGAGGCAACACAACAAGCCAATAAAGGCCAACTTCTGCCAAGTGAAAGGCGCCCCTGTCCGAACCTGATAGTTTAACTCGAACCGGGCCTCGACCTGTCTAATAAGCATAATTTATGCTGCCCTGGACCCGAATAAAGCTCTCCAAACCGCCAGCACATCACACAAGGCTAAAAATACACACTAATGCAAATAACGAGAAATTCGGGCTACACAAAGTATTTCTGAATTCAAAGCATCTACTAAATTGCTCCCCGGCAGATGCTTTATTATTTTCTTTTCCGCTGCACTTTGTTGGTTAACGCGTACTATTTGGCTTTCATTCTATTTCTGTTCCGAGAAAACATTACGTTCTGATCCCTTGATGAGCCAGACCATTTTCGCAATGCCAATTTTCATCGCTGAATTTTTTAATTTCACACTTCGCTTCGAATGGGTTTTCCTTTGGCGGCCTCTCGAGGTGCTCTCCTTTCTGCTCTCGAGTTGGAATGCATCCTGTAGATGCGTCTAGGATGATTTATGGCCTGCTCCATAATTGTATTAGCTCTCAATTGTAATAATTGTAACAGTCCACCTCCGGCTCCCGATAAATCCCTCGACCGGAACTCAGAAAACAATGTATTTTGGAAGGATAGGCATTCCAATTCTCCTCCACTTGGCCCGGCACTGCGTCCTTTAATTAATAAACAACAATTTGAAGGCATGAATAAACATTACCCAGGAGGTTCAGCTTCCAAAAAAGTTGTAATACTTCATGATGCCAAGATGCATCCACAATTAAAACGTAATTTAGAATCCCAAATGCGATCCCGAATATTTGCACATTGGTGTGCCTTTTTGGGATGCCCCGCCCTCTGCTCCCATTAGAGGAGCGGGCTGGTGGGAGGGTCCATAATCCAACATGACAGGCAATGCAGTGATTATGTTATTAATTAGTAATGGCATTGCAGTGCGTGTATTTGCACGAAACACAGTGCTCGTTACACAGCAAGAATCGCATGGATACCGGGGGCGGAGGGGGCGGTTGGAAATTAGAGATACTTAGCAGCATTTGCCAGATATTCAGGCTGTTTATATTTGATTTGGGGCTTGCGGATGCATAATTATGGAGAGATTAGGGTAGTTGTCGCAATGCTCAGCAGTATCCAGCCATTACACATTTCGCAACATTTTGGTATACAAATAAAATTGAAAAAGACAGTAGGGCTAACAAAAAATTTCATCCCTAACCAAAAAAGCAAATTACAATATCAGTGTCTCATTATACCCAGAATTAAAGGAAATCTAATCTTACACAAACCTTAGTAATCATAGTGATCTTAAGACGTATCTTAAAGCTGTTGTATCTTACAACATGTATTGTATCTATTCTACACTCAAAACTGGAGTATCTGTCAGTATTCTTAGCTTATTCGTAAGATACTGTACTGTACCTAACATATCGGTACTCGGACGCTTCGTCCACGGCAACGAACACACACATGCAGTCGTACGAGCGGATCACAGAACTCCGAATCAGCGAAGCGATGATACCCTTTACTTTTTTGACATATAGATATACCTAACCAAAGAAGTAGACAGATTAAAATCAGTTCGAAATAATATAATGCATATACATAAATATTTAACACCAAAAAGTGAATAATGTAACAAGATACACGGACAAAAGGATTGAAGTTCCAGCGCCATTACTGTTTTACCGACAAATTGCTTACTAAATTATAATTAATTTATAAAATAATAAATACTCTGAACTCACAAAAATCCATACTCCTGATTGATGTCCTCATTCATTGCACACAAACATAAACATACACATATACATAAATAACTGAACTTCTTGGTCCGTTCAGATACGCCACTTCGCGCACACACATATGAAAAATATGAAAAAAAAAGTAGCATCATAAGAGATCTATGCATTTTTCGCCATTTTACCAATAATATAGGGCCAATTCGATGGGCCTTTTAAGGTCTTAGACCTTTCTTAGGGAAAAACCTTAATAAGTACGATTTTTTGCACTACACGATAAAAAGATTCAAAAAATCCGAATCGCACGACACTTTTATCTGCGATATCTTTGTGGACCGATGTGAGATATATCCTATATCCTTAATCCGGGCTTTAATCACTGCTTCATCGAGAATAAAGAGAATACTTGATCGGAGCTTGAGCTTGACTCGGAAAAAACTAAAAGACGCGAGGAGCCAGATACAATTTGACTATCAATATGAAACAGGTGGCAATACCCTTTTAAAGTCGATTTCGATTCCTTGCAATCGTAGTGCTGCCAAACGGTCAAGTCTTCACGGGTAATCAACGAATCATTTGAAACAACTGTTGAGTTTAAATATCATGAAGAATCAAGGATCAATGTAGCCGTTAGTAAACCCATGTCGTTAAATGTAGGAGTGAACTATTTCAAATGATGAGTACCCCCATTCTTAATAAAGAGGAAAATGGTATATATATTTTTTTGTGGAACTTAGAGGGTGTTTGCTTTCCGATGTGTCCAACATATTATCCGCTTTTCAGAAAGATTTGCATTCACAATGCACAAGTTAAGATTAGGAAGCTTGAAGAGCTATGAATCCGATGTTATTCCTGATCGGAAACCATTTCTTCTTAGCTTTAAAAAATTGTGGGGATAATTGTGGGAGACCGCCCTGCAGCGTACCAAAATCAACAAACAAACAGAAATATGCTAAATTACACATTAAAACATTATTTGTAAAGACGCAAAACATAAACGGCGCGCACGCAGCAATGGATTTGTTGGATTTCTGTTGGCACCCAGCAGAATTATGGGCGGCAGCCGCCATTACTAAGTAGCAGTTTGTCCGGACCCCTGCACGGCCCCCGTACTCGGGTATCCTAATTTGGCCGCCCATTGTTGGGCCAGACATAATTTCTTTGGTTTATTTTTGAAATGTGCGCGGAAAATGTGAAAATTAATTATACTAAGCACAGCCATTGTACAGCCCCATGCTGATGCAAGCTGAGGAATTGCAAACGCGACTAGACTGACACCAGACTATTTAGGGATCTTGGGGCTCTCTGATCTCGCAGCGTTGATTGAAATACATGGGTAGAGTCGCAGAATAGCTGAAACGCATCTGTCATAAAAGTTTGTGTGCAAATGCCATCTGCAGTGGAAGGATAAGCGCGTTCCTGGGCTATACCCTCAATCCCCAAAAATTCGTAATGGGTACCATAAAATCGCTTCAATTTTCACATTTTCTGTGGGCTTTTCAGATATTAATGCGCTCTGTTCCTGTCATCTTTGCCACACACGCTACCCAGACACTCTTAAAGGCCAATAAATCATAAACGGGTCGAAAACTAGGGGGAGGCTGGGGGCCCTGAATCGCTTGACAAGTTCTGGGTATTTTTAGAACCATTTCCTCATTTCGCCTTAATGAGGAGGGCTCGGATCAAAACACAACAGACAAGGCAATTTATTTACGGGGCAAGACTTATCCCGGTCAGCGGAGAAAATCACGGGAAAGCGAGAATAAATTATTAATGAAGATTTATGCAATATTTACCAATCGCAGCACACCCCAACATTAATAATTCGAAATCCAAGAATCAATTAGATCATCGCACACCCAAATTGGCAGCAGAATTTGAATCTGAATCTGAGTACCTAGGTGTCTGAATGGGGCCAAAAACACTCAAAAATACTCGTAATCAGCAATTAAATACGACGATGATGAGGCCCGCATCCGAGGGGCCATAAAAATAAAGCCATTAGGTGAAAGGAAGGCATCCACTTGGCCCAGCCGACCACTGAGCCATTAAGAGTGTGCATAAGGTAAACACGGGAAATGCTTTATTGTTTATGAACGTATCTAATGAACATTCCGGGGTGGCAGTGGCAATGGCGGTGGCGGTGGCAGAGGGATGAGTAATTGGCACCAGGCAACTGCACCAGGGCATAGGCCGGGCCGAAAATATAATCGTGAGGAAACCTCGACCGTCCCTCATAATCCATCTTCATCCATAAAATAAACAATTTGCGAACGCATCAATCCGTCGGCGAGTACATAACCATTCGAATTGTGCCAGTCCAGTCTGGGTCCGGGCTAGTCCGATCTATGTGCGAGTATATCGAAACTATTTGGCAATCAATTAATTGATTCTCAATATGAAAATTTATGGCATTTGTTCTAGTGCGAGTGCGAGTGTGTTTGTTCAGATGTACTTGAGCATTTCCTCTTTTGAATTTGATTTTTTGTGGGAGGCGGTGGGAAGGAGTGTGTGGGCACGCCTCCGTTACGTTTTCATGTTAATTTCATAATTTTTCCGCCACTCCGGCAAAATGAGCATGTCATACCGCGCATCTATCTTTGGCATTTGTATCTGTATCTGAGTCCTAGCGTGCGCATCTGTATGTGCCGACAGGCCGTTGAAACACTAATTATGTGCGCGATTTAAATAGATTTTTCATTTATTTAGCTGGCCCATCATTTCTGGATGAAATGGAAATGAAAACGAAAACGAGAGGCAAATGTTTTATGTTTCGCCACCGGCCACTTGAGGGGAGAAGGGGTGCCGGGGGTGGTGCCTTTTGACGTGCGCCTGTCATTTCATCATTCCATCCTCCTGTTTTTACCAGAACACTGACGGGCGGAAGTACATCGAGTGTGTTAGAATGCCTATTCATATTGGGGGGTACTAAGCTCTAAAAATATTTTCTCGGCCTCCTCTAATATGGCCAAATGAGCCATAAACATTTTAAATTATTTGGTTACCATCTCGGCCCATAAACCGCCCTTTTAGGGAGGCCCCTGAAAGCATATGTACATATTTACATGTGTGATTTTGTCCTAACAGAGATTTTGATTGACGAATCCACTTCTCTACTCTTTCTAGGTGAAGATCTGGTTCCAGAACCGCCGCACTAAATGGAAGAAGCAGGACAACGTGACGAACAACGAGGCCGCGGAGCACAAGTCCTCGAACGCCAACAAGACGGGCCCAGCCACGGGAGCAGAGGGTGACAAGAGGGCGCCCCAAGGCAGCAACTCAACCGCAGGATCCGCCTCCGCCTCACCCACTGTTGGCAACGGCGGCACTCCGGCAGAGACCAAGAAGTCCCCGAAATCTCCTGGGCGGGGAAACAATAACAACAACAGTGTGAATAATCTGAACAATAATGTCAATAATGGCGAAAACAGGCTACCGGGCAAACAGAACAGCTCAAAGGTCAAAAAACAGACCGTCAAGGCTGCAGGGCACAACCCGGGGAGCCACAGCAGGACTGAGGCGGAATCCGCCGAACCCAAAGCCGCTGTGGAGAAGCGCAACAACAACAACAATTGCGATCTGCTGCACCAGCGCCTGCACCAGCATGCTATTCCCCTGACCGTGGAGCCGGCCGCTCCTCTGGAGCAAACCGAAAAACTAGACATCAAGCTGGAGGAGTCCCCACAGCACCGCGAACTCCAACTAAGCCTGCAACGGGCGGCGGCAGCAGCGGCGGTGGTGGAGGCTCAAAACGGAGGTTGCAATGCCACTCAGCTGACGGAAATGGACTTCGAAAGCAAACTGGCGGCCAGCAAAATATCCATAGCCCTGGCCATAGCCAACAACCAGCTGCAGCGGGAGGACTCAATGGAGACGGCTGCCATGGAGAAGCCCAAGCCGGAAAGTGAGTCCTCCGAGGAAGGAGACGAGGAGGAGCTGGAGGAGGAGGAGACTTCCAGCGAGAATGGGGGTTCCACGGAGGCACCAGACTCGCAAGATCGGTCAAGGGACACAGCTATGCGAGAGGTCTAAGCCGCCTGTTAGATGTATCTTTGGAAGCTTTCGCGGTGACTCCCGGAAGACAAAAGCTAACGAGATACATACATCTTGGAAACCCAGACAGTCAAATTAACTTGTGCCAAAAAGTCGAATATTGCTCACCCACAAAAATCGGAAAATACGTCTACTAAGAAAAGAAAAAACTACCCATAAGGATAAGACCTATTTGTAATTTATCGCGTAATCCGTTCACCTTTAGGCTTTTATTTAATTTATTTAATATTAAATACTTATGCTAAGTCTAGGCTTCTGTAAATGCCGCATTTAATGGAAACTATGAAAATATATGCAAATTGAAATGATAAATATTGTAATCGAATCTTTTGAGAATTTCATGTGATAATGTATACGAGGCGGTTACACAAAAATTGATTTTACAACTTGGATTCTGAACTATGTATGTACGTATCTATGTAAGCTGTGCTACCTTGTAAATTACAAAGAACTAAAGCATATTTGGGGGTTTGTACAAAAACTGGGAAAGGAAAAGGTAAAAATATGTTACGAATCCTAACCACGATAACGCTTTCTCCGACGTATCATCTAAACCGCATTTTACGTTTTAAAATAGAAATAGAAAGGTACTTCAAAATAAACTTGAGTCCGGCTTAAGGTTACCCGGAAATAGGGTCCGAGGTTACACATTTTGAATTCGACAAACAATTTAATGAAAGCAAAATAAACCGATTTATTGAAACCTACTGGCGGATGCATCTAATTTTGGGTGGAGGGCGTGGCGGAGTCGGCTGTGGCACATCGACTACTCCCTCCGAGGTGATCAGAAATTGGCCGAAATCGTTTGGAGTCTCCGGCGAGTACATGACCTCCAGTCTTCGCACGGTGAACAGCTCGTCGCCGAGCCTGTGCTGCTTGGGCTCCTTCGTAACCCGTAGCCGGGTGCGTCCGAGATGGGCCCACTGCAGGCCCAGGGGTGCATGGTCATCGCCATTGCCATTGATGGACGAGGCTGCTTCGTTAACGCACACAACGGCGCAGTTATATTTCTCGGAATAGCTCAGGAGGGCATTTGTCAGGCAACGAAGGTCTCGTGCCCGCTGATTGAAGTCCTTGCAATCGCGAAAGACGGAGGCCACGGAATCGATGACGATAAGCCCGATTCCATGCTGCTGAAACAGCTCCGACAACCTATTCTTCACGCAATCCATAAGAGATTTCTAAGAGATAGTACTGTTTTCATTTGGAACTCTTCACTGCCATTTTTATTATTTTACTTACTGCGTCCTTTTGAACTTCCACCATCACGTTGCCCAGAAAGTTAAGCTTTGTGTTTGGGTATCGGTGCTCCCAGTTCTTGCTTATGTGGAACAGACGCCTCGCCGGAAAAGGACTTCCTGTGCAAATATACGCCACGCCCTTGCCCAGTCCCCCTAGTTCCCGTGGCAGCTGGACCCCCAAGGCCAAATGGAGCAGCAAATGGGTCTTTCCCACGCCGAAGGCTCCGAATATCTCCGTTATCCCGCGCGTCATAACTCCTCCGCCCGTACAGCGATCCAAAGCCGAACAACCAAAAGTCACCCTGGACCAACGGACATTGGCTAGCGGCTTGAACAAGGAGTCCGCCGTCTGGGGAACTTCGGCGAGCCACTTGGCGGCCGCGTCCTTTAATATGCGGACATCTTCGGGCGAACACGGTCTTGCAACAGTCTCCAGATTTTGTAGTCGCGAGTCCAAGAACTTACATTTAGGAGTAGTCAGCACGTCCTCGGGCTTGGTTACATTAACTAAAATGAGCCCACGTTAGAAGTTAGGAGGTTGAACCATGGTTAAGCCATTACCGGACTCAGCGATAGCCCTGATCCCCTCTGGAAGCTGATCTAAAAAGCTCGCCATCGCAGCTAAAGAGGAACTAAATGAGCTCGCGTGGGGGTGCTACTCGTAAGGTGTTTCAACACCTTCCCGGTTGAGCTGGCAGGGAGATTATCGACCAAACAAAATCGTGTAATCCGTGGTGATTTGTCGATTCAATAAAACAATAACAAAAGAGAGCTCCACGATCAGCTGTTGGCGCCCCTCGTGAGAGCCTATCGGGAGCTACAGGAAGTCTTTCGACCGTCGACATCAGCTGTTCAGCTATCTACATCTTATAAATACCTGACTATGCATTACAGACAGACTTGCTAACATAATATGGTTTCGATTCAATCATTTAATAGCATACATTATTATTCTGCACAAAAATCAGAGCAATAAACACAGAAACGATTGATAGTTTTACTGTTCAGTGGTTGCACCTCTGCCTCCTTCTCATCTCAGACAAATTTAGCTTGGTTTAAGTGTAGTTGTTAAACTAAAGGATCCTAGTGCTTGGGGGTAGGCTTGGAGAGCTCGGCCAGAGCTCGGGCCTCTGCGTCGGCACTACGCTTCTTCTCCTCAGCTAACTTGGCATCACGGATAACCTTCTGCTGGGCCTCGATTTCACGCACCTTCTCTTCCTTCTTGGACAGGCGGCTCTGATGAGCGGCACCGTAGGCAATGCCCACCAGGAGCAGGGACCATCTGCCGAACTTGATCAGTGGAGAAACACGAACTGGAGCTTGCGACATCTTTGCGCAGGATAGTTATGTAATGTCGACCGTGAACTGCAAGGAAAAAAACACGTAAGTGACTTTGGTAGTGAGACGGATTCCTCCTTAATTCCTCCAAATGCCTTCTCTGTTTTATCCATACTTCACCACAATATGTCAAATTAGCAAATTTACCAGAATTCAGAAACGGCAGCGCAGGTATAACCTTAAATCAGTTATCAAGTCGACAAGCGGGGCTATCGATAGTCACTCTGAAAGAGGCGCTACCAGATAGGCAAAAAAATGTTCACAATAAAAAAAGATAAAAAGTTGTTATTCAAAAGCTTGACTGGCTTTGAAAGATTGTGGGATTTGAATAAATATTGCAAGACAAATGTTTGACTGTTAAAAAATTGATGTTGCGATTAAAAAAAATATTCAATCAAAAATCGCGCGCTGCAACCTATTAGGAAGTGCCATCTCTGAGGGAGTGTCATCTCTAGGCACTTTTTTTTGGGAAAATACTTGGCAAAAACAATAATTTCATCTAAACAATAATATGGAAAGGGATTTTCTAAATTGGGTGTTGCCATAGAGGACTTAAAACTTGAACTTCACCAAAAACAGACGCATTGGAAAATCAACGCCTTCCTGAAATTGACGCGTGTTAAATGCAAACAAGAAAATTCCAACACAGACCTTGAGTGCCAACACAGACACAGGCACACCTGCCCCGCACATACATACACACAAAACGTCAAAGGGTCGTAAGCTAGGGGTGCACCGAACCGATCCCTGTTTTTTGCACAGGAAGTGAGTTTGAAGTATTTGGCAGGAGGATCTTCTGCTGCACCCGTCGCCAAGATGGTAAATGTGCCCCCTCTGCTGTGCAGCACGCCCCCACCAATCGACTTTGGCGAGGAGGATGACGATTCCGGTTTGCAGTCCACCATGCCTCTCGAAGAAGGTGACGAGTTCCCAGAGTTTGGCTTAGTCAGCAACGCGAAAGGTGAGCTCAGAATCTGGTTTGTTTATCGCTTTGGTTCGATTGATTCCCTTCCTTTTTAGAACCACCTTCGTCACTGGACTCTGCGGTCGAGTTCCCTGAGAAGCCGCCGGATTACCTCCAGGAAATGAAAAAAGATAGCACCGTGGAGGCGTTCAATTTCCAAGTCAAACAGTCGCCTGGCGACTTCAATGTTTACAGAGAAATGGCGCCACCCACGCCTCCACCTTTCAATGTCGGGACAGATGAAGAAAATCAGCACAGAGATGGTGAAGCAGAACACGAGCTAGATCTGGAAGGGGAAGTTCCCTCCTTGAAACTGGATAGCCTAAGTCTATACTCAACGGAGAGCGGTTCCGCCGCCTCTACTCTCTCGCCTGTCCTAGTCGATGACGAAACAGAGCTCGAGGCAGTACATCCCGTGATGCCAATAACCAAAGCAAATGTCCTAAGCCATCAAGTCACGCTGGAGGATGTTACCGATGACAGCGACGAGGAGTGCTCGCCAAAGAAGCCCAAAGAATTATTTATACGCGAGGGAGCCGAGGATTTCTTTGCCATTGAACTAGTGTCCACACGTAGGCTATCCAATGGGGAGGCTGAGGACCGCTCAAAAAAGAATTTCGGGGACGCCGAGAAAAACGTTTCTCGACTGAACAACACTGAGGACAGCCCAAACCAATCTGACGAACGGGATATCAGTAGAACATTCGAAAGACAGCCGGAAAAGTCCGCCAATAATACGCTTTTTCGGTTCTCTGACATTCGCGCAGATTCAAAAGAGTCGCCATTGCAACAGATCACTCCGGAAGCAAATGCAGAGAATGCGGAAGCGGACAACGAGTTCGATGACTTTGTGGAGTTCGCAGAATTTTCCAATGGTGAACCGCAAGACCCTTTCACACAATCAGCGCCAAGTACATCCTTGCCGAGTGAAATTCCTGTGGTGGAACCTCCAAGCCAAACCATTCCAGAAGACGCTGCCGATGATGGCTTTGATGACTTTCAGGAGTTTGCTTCTTCGGTGTCGCCTCCACCTCCGCCTACTCAAGCTATTGCAGCTACTCAAAACCAAATCAAGGATAACACGGAAGGCGATGACGACGATTTTGGGGACTTCTCCGAACCCGTTGTGTGTCAAATTTCAGTACCTCCGCCCCCGCCGCCAGCAGCAGTCCACCTTAGTATCGATGAGCGGGTGAAGCCCGTGCTGGATTCTATGTTCCCCAGGGACAATGCGTCCGTTCAAGAAAAAACCGGCTTGGACCACCAAAGACCCCTGGGACAGTGTCAGAGGTTCCATTTCGGTGCCGTTGAGCAGGCCAGGGCGCTTGACTATCAATGGAGCAGCTCGGAAATGCGACACGCCCTCGTGAGATCCCTTGGCATCGATTCAAGAAATATAGTGAGTTGTATTTTATTGTATCCCTAAATGGTGGAGTATTTGATTGTACCTCTTATAGCTCTTTGGCGAGAAGTGGAACTCGTCAATGCCGCGGTTTGCGGCCAACCTGAGCTTCGACCCCCTGAAGCCGCTGAAGCCCTTAACGGCCTCCAATGCCACCTCCCCGCAGCAGGACACTGTCGCCAATCCTCTCAACAGCTTTCCAGGTAAGGGTCTCCGATGTCCACTCTGATGCCGCAATCTAACAGCCACACAAGTTCCGCCACTTCGAAAATTGCCACCTACGCCTGTCGCTCGCTTTTCGTTCAAAATGCTTTTAGTTCAGTACTTCCCGAAACTCTATCCCCCCACCGAACAAATCGCTTTCCAGATTGGCCTGCGTGTGATTGGCTGCTTCTTTGGTTATCCTTTCGTTTAGCCTTGTCCACACATTCTCCACTCTATTGTATTCCAATATTTAAATATCTATCAAAAACAGTCGAAAGTTTATCCTTACGATAAATTGTATTTAGAATCACATGTACAGACTTTACAATTGGAACAACTAGACCAACTAACGGTGGTGGCTAATGCTGATAAAATAAATCTTGTTACCTCTAACTCCCACACCAAAAACAACAATACCTGCGATGACAACGTTGCTGCCACTCCGTTTGCTCAACTGGATGAAAAATCACCGAAACCGCCTGTGATGGATTCAACGTCTGAAAACAATCAAACCGAACTTAAACCACTGACAATCGATTTGCACCACTCTGCCACAACCACCCCACATTTTGCAACCACCTGCAAAAACAACAACAATAATAACTGTAATAATCGTACTAACAATCATTCCAATACTGCAACTATATCAATTGACACTAACCCCACTGCTCACGACGCCTCCTTGCTGGAATTTAGTAAGTTTCGTTGGCTCTGTGCGTGTGTGTAGTGTGTTCCACCTTTTCGTTTTGCTTCCGTTTACCTTTGGTTCTCTCTGTTTTTCTTTCCTAATCATACATATATGTTTCTGTCCATCGCCTGACCCTATAATTCCCGCCAGTCTTTTTTCTTTGGCACATTGCATCCGACCCCCGGCCCCCTCTCAGTTCCTGCACAAATAGTTGAATTCCGCGGTACTAACCTCTAGTATTCCTGCATTTGCATCTTAAGTAGCTCCAACACCGTTATTACCAATAGCAAAAGTTCCTTAAACGCAAGGATACGCCGCTTAATGTTATATGTATATAAAAAAAAATCAAAAAAGGCTTAAAGTTAAATTAAAGCTTAATTATCGACGAATAATTTATGTATATGTTAACTTTTCTTGCATCTAATAATTCGAACCAAATCTTACTACTTTGTACTTTGAATCTTTCGAATTTTTCGAAACTATCGTTAACTATCGATCGTTAACGGTCTAAAAATATCAGTAAATTCGGAAATAAATTTCTATGGTTTATACTCAATATTAAGAAAATAATGTTTCTGAAATGAAGCTGAACTTTGGAATATCATTTCACTTTTCTAACAACTATGGTTTCCTTTCTCCGCACAGGCCTGGAAACAGCAGCAGTCGCATCCCAAACGGGCCAAGCTGAAACGCGGACTGGCCCGTCTCATGGGGAAGGCTTCCCCGCCGGCGCCTTCTCCCACAACAGCGCGAACTCTGGTTTCGCCGCCTGTGATGAACGCGTTCTGTCGAGTCCTGGCACAGGATACGCACCGAAGCACCCTACTGAGCCCCCAGCAACAACACCAGCAACAGTTGCTACTGCAGCAACAACGGCACTACCGGCTGCTTTACCAGCAGACAGCCCTCCCCACCAGCTCAACGGTGGTGAGCAGCTGCATCAGCAGCAGTCGGAGTCGGAGCAGCTTAATTTGAGAGCCACTAGCTCACCCTTGCCCCCGGAGGAGATCATGGGCGGTTCGGTTGCCAGCTACGCAGTGCCGCTGAAGGAGACCCACATCTACACTCCCTCGAAATCGGACACTGTAGTGGCCAAGACCACTATGGCGCCCATTGACTTTGACTACGAGATGGCAGCCACGGGTATAAAGATCGACGAGACAGTGGTGAAGAAGGAGTACCGCGATGTGGAGTACAAGCCTCCGTTCAGTTTGGACTCGCCCAGCAAAGTTCCTGCCAGTTTTGAGTTGCCCCCTCCAGACCAGAAGCCAGAGGATGACGACTTCAGTGACTTTCAATCGATGCCGGCGCCCAAGTCAAAGATGGAGGTACCCTCTTTTGGGGAGCAAATGATCCTCAGTCCTGCTATTCTATTGCCTCAAGCCATTCCGATGGCCAAGAAACCCGCAGCAGCTACCTCGATAGAGTGGGGCGACAATGCCTTGGCCAGCATCAACGCGGAGGAGATGGCTCGGATAGAAGAGCTCTTTTCTAACCAAAAAAAGACCCCGACAATAAGCGCCTCGGTGGCGAAGAAGCCCCCGGCTCCAACTCAACAACCTCCAACTGTAAGTCAGGATCCAGCACCGGCACCCAGTACCAACACCATCGTTTCCAATCAGGAAGAAGATGAATGGTCAGACTTTGTGTCCGTCCCAGTTCCTGCCCCGGCTGCTCCTGCTCCTCCGAGCAACAACAACAATTTTACCAGCGTGATCTCATCAAACAAACCAGCTTCCAAGGACGACGAGTGGTCGGATTTTGTAAGCAGCAGCTTGCCAGCTCCTCCGGCACCACAGTTCAACTCCGGGGCATGGCAGAGCGCCAACTTCTACAACAATCCTCTGAGCCTCTACCAGCAGCAGCAACAGCAACACAGCAACCTGATTCCCGGGAGAAACAACAACAACAATTGTGCGCCATCGTTGCCACAGCAGATCCACATCATGCATGACTTCTCCACGGCACCTGTTTCCGGCGGCTTGACGGGCAGCGGCATCACCTATCAGCAGCAACACCAGCGCCAGCAGTTCCAGATTGGCAATGCGAAGGTGGCCCCTCGGATCTCCCTGATACCCGATCTCAGCTTTGTGGCCCCGGCTCTACCCACAAATGCCGGAGCGTTCATGGGTGTGCTGCCCAAGTCGAGTTTCGGGGGAGGCGGGAAGAAATGACACAAGAAGAAGCACCAACTTGCAAGTGGAACACGCCTCCTGGGCGGTGGAGGAGGGGGCGGCGAGGCCTCCGTTCTCACATAGGGAGGAGTTGCGGGCGTTAGGTCAAGGGAGGACAGTCAGTATTATGAATCCGTCTGATATTTACCGTAAAACCGTCACATAAAGAACACGCGTAGTTGCTGCAAGCTGTGTTTCAAGTTGTTGAATTTTATGACATCGTTGTTGTTGGTGTGCATGTTGTTGTTTATTGGATATTGGCTTAAAAATTAGAAGGCAGAAAAGACTTGGTGCAATACTTTAATCGAGGTATATTTTGTAATTGTTACTCAAATCCATCAAAACGCAAGCTATAACCATTAAAATTCTGTCCCCCACGTTATATTTTTTAAACAGCTCTACCCTTTTGACTTTATTCTTACAAATCCTGTGTACTCTTAAGTATTTTCCATGGGCTATGTTGTCCAAGCTTACGCGCATTTAAATGTACTTCAAAAATATTCCTGAAAAGTTTCGAGACAATGCCTGTTGAAAAGCGACAGGCGTCCCAGGGCCATAGCAGTTATCAACCAAATCCTATATACATTCGAAACTAACTCTCCTCAATGGCTGGGAAATAGGAAAGTTTTTTAGATGCGTATCCTCCAGTTTTCTTTTAGAGCCTTTACACCGTTTTGGTCCAAAGTCCCCAATCACATCACCAGCATCAAGTAGTTCAGCCAGAAGTGAAATAACTCCCCAAAGTAGTCCCCAACCAAAATAAAAATACTCCAAAGCGAAAGCGGGCCACCAGTTTAAGGGAAACACTAACCCGCCTGATGCGAACTTTTCTAAACTGTGTACTTACTAAAGAAACTAACCCAGAATAGTAACTATGTATGTAAATGTATTTTAGGTTCGTCGTAGTCCTAGAGGTAGTCCGGTGCATTCCAGGTGTGCAAGTGTGAATGAGTAAGCGCGATCGCCGGAAAGTCGCCGCGAACACAAACCCATCCGCTCCAGTTCTTAATAGACTTCTTTTCGTGTTAATGTGTCTGATTTATTTATTTTATTTTATGTTACGCACTTTAAGTTAAATGTCTCTGCGTGTGGCGTGTCTGTGTGAATACGGAAGTATAAACAATTATCAACTAAAGCTAAGTGTTTTGATGTAATCATACATATGTTTTAGACTAACTGTAAATTACAAATAGATTTCCATTTGTTTTGTTTTTTTTTGCGTTACGGAGAAAAGGAAAACGACCTTGTTTGTATATGGGCGCTTGATTGAAATTTAATAAACGAATTGACTATGTAATACAAAATAAAATATGTGTTTACCATATGTATAACTAAAGATATGCGCGATTAAAATAAAAATATGTGAAAAAGAGTTTTCGTTATTGGAGCATTAATTGAAATACATAAATAGCGTGGGGGTCACAAATGCGTCTCAGCCGAGTGGGATCTGTTATTGAAACCTGCGTGCAGCTAGGGAGAGATTACTCTGCATGTCGAAGCACTATCTGCGTGAGTTTAGGGGCCTTCCAGGGACGATTTGAGTCAACGATTCAGTGCCGGTTGCTGGGTTCGTGGTGCGAGGGCGAGGGGTGAGGGGCTAGGGGCTAGGGGCATATAGCTCTATGGCAGTAATAGTAAGAAATTACACATGTATCTAATATAAATATCTTTATAAATAGGGCTCGATCGATCTTTGTCAATGTGAATGCAATGTGAAATGTGTGTCTTCATCAACATCCATATCTTCTTTCTAAGTGGTCAACAGTGTTTTTATATTTTCGTTCTTATGCGTAGGCGCGTTGTTTAGTTATAATTATTATCTTCCTTAAGTTTAGCCTTGCTCTAAAATAATGAAACGCTAACAAATCCAAAAATAATGATCATGTCAGGGATGAGTGTCAGGACGACGTGTCTGGAAAATCTCGGACGCTCATGTTGTAACGCAACTAATAAGTTGTAAAGTTTGATGAATTTTTGATGGTCTTTTTTAAATGATTTAGGTTTGGCTAATTGCTTTCGCTCTCGAGACTTTCCATTTCTGAAATTCGCCCTGGTGTTGTGCGGGTTTTGTGGGGTGTTGTCTCTATCCGTTATGATATTTTGAACTAACAGTTTTCATACTTTTTCTCAAAGACGAACCGGGGATGACAGGAATCAGGTCTCAACAAGGCCATACTCCGTTTCATTTCACCGAACAACTTTGGGGAAGACCGTCGTGTTGAAGATTATTTGCAGAACTATTATTCTTTTAGATTTTGAAAAATGAAATCTTCCCCCAAGATTGTTCAGTAAAGGTCGGAGATGACAGAAGACTTGCATTTGTTATGGACGAAGAATCTAACCAATAAACACTAGGGAACTATAGAGTCAAAACCAGTTCAGCCCTCGAAGCTCCCATAGATCCTTCTTATAATGCAATGTCTTCATCTCAAGACTGTGCCACATCCCAGCCAGTCTGGTGTCTTCCTCAGAAGGCGAGCCAAGGATGATGCAGTAGCGACTCCTTGGAGCGATCTCCGTAGTCGTAGGTCAACTCTTCGCCGGGCTCGATATCGTCCTTCGCCAGGAGCACCAAGTGGGGCCGTTGCTTGATGACCACCACTTTTGTCATCAGGTTGCCGGCACGCGAGTGGTTGATAAGGCGTCCCAGTTTTCCAGTGTCGACGGTGGCATCTATGCAGTACTGCTGGCTCTTGTGCTTGAAGTAGTACATGTAGCATCCAGCGTTCTCGTCCAGCGCATAGCGCTTCTCCCGCTCTGAGGCCTCCGTGATGGATATGAGATCACCAACATACTCCACCACAAACTCGTTCCGCTTGAAGGTGCGATCGGCAACAACACCCCGCCCCTTTCCCATAAAGTTCCGCACCTGGAGGCCTTCGCAGCGCTCTTCCAACACTGCCTGTTCTAGACCGCGCATCCACTCCTCCTTAACGACGGTTTTGGTTTTACGTACGGATCGGCGCACCGGGAAGAAGTCGGTCATTTCACGGTTGCCATTGGTAGCGGCTAAAGGCAGTGGGTGTTGGTTCTTCGACAAACCCTTACTCTTGGCTTTGGGCTTGACAGGGACCGCCGGTTTGAGCATGGCTTTGGTGCCTGGTTTGGCTGTGTCTGGTACTTTGTTCTGGTTCTCCCGCTCCTCGGCGGCTTTCAACAAGGCATTTACATCGTCTTCGTCCTCTTCGTCATCGTCCAGGACGACCACAATGTCATCTCCCATGTCCGGCTGCTTCTGCAGCTCGTGTGACGGTGGTGTCTGTGACAACTGTGGTTTTGGCTGGTAAGGCGCTTGCGGTTTTGGCTGGTTCAGTCTTCGGCGCGACTTGCAGGCGGCGACTGCCGCCGTAGTAACGGGCAGTTTGCGAGGTGATTTCCGGGGCGACAGCAAATTATCAGGAGTCCCGCCCTTGCTCAAACCTCCTGTGATCTTCAATCCAGTTTTTATTGGCGAGGGACAAAGTATGCGGTGTGGAGTGGCTGGCTTTCTGCGACGAACCCCACCTGCCGCAGGGGATTCGGTAAGAGCCGCTGTGAGACTGCAGGCCACCCCGCTGTCGCACGAACTGGTGTCGTGCTGATCTAGCTCAGGCAACAGCGGCTCCCTCTGCCCATTCAGGCTCACGACCTGATTGAAGCGTCCGTTGAGAACGCATGAGTTTAGAACAGACGGCGGGGAGGAGAACACAGCAGCTCCTGCCAACTCGAAGCTCCGGTTGATCTTAATGCTAGAGGCTTTGGTGGGCGTGCGATCGATATCCAGAGTGAGAACCGGCTCCTGCAGAAATATGTTATCCGTGCTGTTGCTGTGCGTGGAGCTATGGCTGTCACGCAGTGCTGAGCGATGTGTTTGAAAATCACCAATGGCGCCCAGGACTTCCTGAATCTCATGGATTTGGGGGATGTCTTTGATTTCTCGCATTTGATCAGTATCATCGTGCTGGTAGCAGGGTGAGTTCGACGAGTTAGAAGATCCTCCGTCGAAGAGCAGTTCTTCCACAACCTGCTGCAACTCCTCGTCCGCCAATTTCAGCTCCTCGTCCGCCTCCGCCAACCGATGTTCTTCCTGGAATCCTGTCAGTGGTATTGTCTTTTGGTCTTCGCTCAAAGGCGGAGGAGATGCCTTCTTTATTGAGTTCTTAGTGGCAGCATTGGCTTTGAAAAAGTTCTCAATGGTGCGCGTCTGGGAGCGAGTGGCCAGCGGCACCCCTGAAACAAAAACAGATGATTAAGAAGATATAGGCTAACCTCAAATTTGGGCAGGAACCCTTCCCGAGCCTCCTCACCTGTGCTTTTGCTGTTGTCCTCTTTGCTGTTCTCTTTGTGGTGATGCTGCTGGCCTTTGTTGTCTTCCGGCAGACCGAGATTTTCACTGGCCTTCATCAGGCGGCAGTCTTTCCGTTTTGGACTGGCGAAATACTGATCTTCTAGCAAATTTCCGGCAACTGCGGAGGCCGCATTAAGGGGAATAGCGCCCGGCACGGCTGCTCCTCCACCGCCGGAGCCGCCATTGGGAGTCTCCTTGGCGGGACGAGCGCGTCTGCGCACCATTATCATTCCTATGGAGTGGAGGGGGGCGCGTGATCGCGGCGTAGGGTGGAGGTTGGAGGCACTAGGGCTGCGCTGCGTGTTCGTTGGCGCGTTTTTCCTGGACACACGTTTTACCGAACACACACACTCTCAAAAGCAAACTGCAATTATCCGATAAGTACGGCGGAAAGAATACATAAAAAATTGGCACTGCATATTACATGTGAGTGTTTTTCTGCACTTTTCCTCTTTCTGATTTCCCCTCGCGTACAGTTTTCGCCACAGAAAAACGTTGCCGTTCTTCTTGTTGTTGTTGCTGCTGCTGTGCTGCGAAGCTAGCGAAAGAGGAAGACCAGAAAATAAGAGCGTGCGCTCGCTTTACCTCGTCACTCGTTTCCTGTCGTCGATGTCGCCGTCAAAGGTAGCAGCATTGCATTTTCCGTCTCCTGCGATCACCTATGTCCACGGGACATAGTGGAGCAATTAGTTCCTGGCTGGCTGCACTGTTCCGCAAACTTTTTGGTTGTTTCTTTCTCTCGCTTTGCGTCGGTAGCAGACGTGCAGTGTGCCCGGCCTCGCCAAAGACTGCCAAGATGACCGTGCGCGGATCTGGGCAATCGGTCTTCGCGATATTGGTTTTTACAATTTTTGTTTTGTTAAAAAAAATAAGACACTCATGTAGTGCTTCTTCTAAAAACATAAAAACTGTCAAATAAAATAAACATAACTTTATTGACAGGTTTGTTGAATATCAAGCCCCTTTAAAGGATTTACTAGTGTCTGCAGAATATTCAATTGTATGTTATTCTTTTAATGAGTCTTATCTTTAATTTCGAGACAATGCATTTAAAAATAGTTTTTTTATTTTTACCCGTTAGTTAAATATTCTTCAACGTACATTTGCGGATTTCGGCAAGATGCCAATGCGGTCACATTGTTTGCATATGCCAAAGCAAAGGAAAGATATTCGCGAGGCGCGCTGTAAAACAAACGAATCGGGATCTTATGTCGTTGAATCCAGCCACAGATTATACGGAACTTGCTGTGAAACTGTCGTTCTTCAATTGCGTGTAAATGTGCGCTGGACCGCAACGCGCTAAAAGTTAAGAAAACGGTTTGACTCAAAAGCCTTGCCAAAAGGCGAGAATATATTGGGCGCCTTTTGCGATAATCGTGCTTGGCGTCGAGAAAATTATTGTTGGCTTTCGCGGGAAGCGTGCCAACGTCTTTGGAAGGTTTCCCGAAAAACTGCACAACTTGATTTGAAATAGCAGAAAAAAACTTAAACATGCCGATTTGCAAACGAGAGGGATTCGACCTGAATCAAAAGGAGGGCAAAAACGAAACATTCCATGACAACGACCTGGTCTTCTGCTGCTACATAACTAAGCGGATTTTCCGGGACTACGAGTAAGTGCATCCCGTTGGCGTCCCCAGTACGGCGCTTTTCTTTCCTTTTTCTTTCGTTTCGGCAAAGCCGAAAAAAAAATAGTGCAGCAAAGCTAAGCATGGATTTGATGTACCGATGTACGTCTGGACGCCTGGATGTATGTACCTCGGGAACGAGAGCCCGAACGCAACAACAAACAACGCTAGTCAAAGCGCGCGAACAATTCTCAGCTGCCGCCGGGCCAGCTGCTCAAGCGACGTTGCCACCTGGCGGGTGCTGCAGGAAGCGCGCGCAATTCAAATTTTCAGAGTATCTATGTTGGCACTGCGCCGCAGAGTATTCCTGTCTCCTCCGCTTCACATCTATCAGCATACTACAACATTTACCTTTGCAGGGAGTACTTCCGACATGTTATGGTGATCAACTCAACGGTGTGGCAGTGCGAGGCCACTGGGAAGGACAACCTTACCTATGAAGAGGCCGTGAAGAGCGAACGTGCAGCCCGCAAAAAGATGGAGCAGTTTAAGCAGAGCCTTAGGGCGCCAGTGCTCCTTGTGGTCGAGCATGCCCGGCAGTCGGCGAAACAGACCCTTAACCTGCTGGTGGCAAAGTTTCTGCGAAAGCGCTACTTCGTCGGCGAGCAGGTGTCTGTCGTGGGCAAGAAGAGCACCCAGTACACTGTGTTGAGCGTTAAGCTGGGGAAGAATACGCCGGAGCCGAGCAATGGTGTCTATGAGGACACCGATGACCTGGAGTACCGCCTGCGCCCGATCAAAGGGGGCGCCGAATCGAGTACAGAGATTACAGTCCCATTCGGACAACTGCGCCGCCAGCGCACGGAATTCAATGTGGAGAACTTAAACATGTTCATCAAAAGCAACGTGACCCGTGTAGACGGGATCCTGCGGCCAAAACCAGAGGCTTACAAGCAGTACGTTTCGGATCCTGGCGTGAGTTTCTCCAGCATTTTTATAGGTAAAATGCCGCGATACTCGCCCTCGAAAATTAAGAAGCCTGACGCAAAGGACGCCAAGAAGCAGTCCACCCTCAACAAGTTTATAGTTGCCGATGAGGTCTCCGCCGCAAAATCAAAGGCAAAGGCCAAGGCGGACGCCAAATCCCTGGCGGATGAAATGGAGCGCGTGAGGCTGGAGAAGCAGGCCAGGCTGGCCGAGATGGAGCAGAAGAAGGCGGAGAAGAAGGCTCAGTTGATGGAGCGCGTAGAGACGGAGTGCAATTCTCTACTCCAAAAGACGGACGACCTTGACAGATCCGATCAAAAAGTACTGCCGCGGTACAAGCGGGTAGTTACTTTTCTGTCGGAGCGCCTTCTGGGCGATGCCTTCATGATGCGCGAGTTCATGCACACCTACACGGGACTCTTGTCTGGAATCGAGGTGTTCCGCCAGAATCTTAGCTTCTACGAGATGTCCCGGGCGTTGAGTGCTCGCGAAATAGCCGGCCCCCTCTCGGACATAATTCTAGTGCTGCTCGGCACAGTTTTCGATTTACAGAAGGAGGAGGAGGAGGAGTGCGCCGTTAGCTACATAAAAGGGAGAGTGGCGCCACAGCGCATGGAAGAGCCCTACCGCAGCATGTCCCTGGCTAGCAATTGTCACTTCTACTCCAAGAGGCACTTTTCGTTTAAGGTAAGACTTGAGTTACTATTATAAACTTTCTAATATTTCGGAAACTTTCTATGTTAGAAATATTCAATATATGTAGATATATAAGGTTCAAGAATTATTATTTAAGGTATTTCTCTTGAAATTCGTCTGGTTATTGGCAAAGATACCACTTTCGTTCGTTGACACAGGCATATTTTCAAAAAAAATATTTCGTCCCTGTATTTTAATGCAGATTGACGGAGAATCGTTTTACAAATCATTCAAGCTATTCCGCCCAATAATCGGATTTCGGATATCGGAATCGGATACAGGATTTTCGGTGGCTCATATTTCCCTTCCAAGCATTTTTGAAGAGGGCACCCTAGAAAATTCACAAAATATGTAAAAAATATTTTATTCCCAGATTTGGATGCAGATCGACAGAGAATCTATCTACAAATCTTTTGAGGTATTCCCTTCAAGAATCGGATGCCTATTGGCAAAGTTACAGACATAGCCGTGACTCATATTTCCCTCCCATGCATTTTTCAAGAGGACCCTCCCGAAAATGAACAAAAAATCTAAAAAATATTTCGTTCTCAGGTTTGAATGCAGATCGACGGAGGATCGATCTACGAATCTTTTAAGGTAATCCTGGCAAGAATCGGATGCCTATTGGCAAAGATTAAGGTTTTTTCGTGGCTCATATAGTCCTCCATGCATTTTTGAAGAGACTTCTGAATTATGTTCATATTGTTGTGATGCGTTCTTGAAAGTTTTTGGATTGGGGCCCGCCAGAAAATTGACAAATCAAGAAATTGTTGTAGTGGGGAATTGAAAAATTGGAAAATAATCGATTGGCAATGTAGTGGCACTGTGGGAGACTTTAAGTAAATATCGTTTAGGATCGGATTAGTAGTATGAGAAATGTGTAAACTCTTAGTATACCGATAAATATTGAATCTTTTAAGATAAACGAACTGCCTCTCGATGCCCTGACCCTGAGCGAAGTGCTGCGACTTCATTTGCTGTCCTCCGGAGCCCTGGTCAACGAGAAGACGGAGCGCTGGCGAGTAATGTACCGCAATGGCTACTCTTCGAAGGAGGATCCGGGACTGGAGTTGCGACTAAGACACTCGCGCATTCTTCGCAGCTTAAAGAACCACCCGTTATACAAGCTCAAGTTTGGAGATATAATGGAGCTGATCCGGTGCCTCATGAGCCAGATCCTGACGTACTCCGGAACGATTAATCTAATCGAGGAGCGCATGGAGCAGACGGCGAAGGCTAGACAGGAGTTGCGCAATCTAGTTTCCGGGGAAAACAAACGACTAGCTGCCGTGGAAATCAGCCGGAAGAAGATAGCCCAGACACACCAGCAACTGATTACTGCCGCAGAGCCGGACCAGAAGCAGTCATTGGTGGAAAAAATGAACAAGAGCATAGCGGAGCTACACGCCCAATCCGACCATCTGCACCGAAAGCACCTGCAGCAGGTTAACCAGTTGCATTCTCAGCTCTTCAACTTTCTGGTCTATCTTGGCATGGATAGGTGCTACCGGAAGTACTACGTGCTGGAATCTATGCCTGGCATTTTTGTGGAGCATTCCCCGGACAGCATGGACACCTGCTTGGAGCATCCGCCTCTTAACAAGTCCCCCACGGAGATTCGACAGCAGGCTCAGCTGCCGAAGAGCCGCAAAGACTTGAGGATGTATCTGTTAAAGTTGTATGGGGAGGATGAAAAGAAATCGCGCAAGAGCGCAAAGCAGTCCCTGGAAAACAAGGAAAACCAGGAGCACCGCGTAAACGGGACCATCGAGCCGATGGAAGTGGAATCGGACCCTCCAGAGATTCCGACCCAGTTCGAGCTAATGATGTGCAGCGGAGACAGTAGGAACTGCATTGTCCATGACCCCGCAAATGTGCAGAGGCAGCGCTGGTCCTACATCTACAAGACAGAAGAGATCGATGAGCTTATTAAGTCGCTGAATCCGCAAGGCTTTCGGGAGTCCGAGCTGCTACAAGAACTCTCCAGCCTACGCGGTCTGATTGAGCAGCATGCCAAGTCCTGTCCCACGGAGGTGTTGACTCTTGACAATGAGATAAACCGGAGAAAGTTCATCAGCACGATGCACTCGGAAACGCATCGAAAATACGGAGATGCGAACTTTGGAATCGCCGAGGGGACGGACCTCAACGATGTGATGCACGCGCACCTGGTGGATCGAATAATCAAATTCGAAACGGACATCTACACTGGTGACCTGGGGCGCCTCAAGGTCAAGGATATGGAAAAGTGGCGAAATGACTTTTTGAGTGGCAACTACGATCCGCAGGGCAAGCTGCAGTGGGGAATAGGAGGCGTCTTGGAGGACGAGGTGGCTAACGGCTCGGAAGATCAGGAGTCCCATGGCGATCCTGATGAGGACGATGATGAAGCAGCGCCTGCGTCAAAATATGCAACAAAACCTTATCGGGACCCGGGCCAGTATTTGGTTGCTCAGGAGGAAGAGGACTCTCCCAACGAAGATAAATTTCATGATAAAAAGATCGTAAGTGAAAAGCTTGAGGGGGAAATGGACCCAGCGGAAGTCGAAACCGTTCCAAGTCACGTCCGTAACATGGCTGCGGCTCTGCTGCAAGTGGAACAGGCTATTGGAAAGAGGTTCTTCAAGGAGCCGTATGGCATGAAGAAGTGGGATCCTAAGAACGAGTCTCAGCGGCAGGCATGCGAGGCACGGCTGCAACAGTGGGAGGTGTCTCTAATGGAGAGCACTAGTTATGCCCAGGTGTTCCTACACCTGAATCTTCTGCACGACTGCATCCAGTGGAAGAGCTCCACCAACAAGTCCCTTTGCAAGGTTTGCCGCCGTGGCAGTGATCCCGAGAAGATGCTTCTCTGCGATGAGTGCAACGGTGGCACGCATATGTTCTGCATGAAACCAAAGATGCGGACGGTACCGGAAGGCAACTGGTACTGCAAAGACTGTGTGAAAAACATGGGCCTAAAGAACTCCCACAACGAAAAGGACAAGAAGCAAGCGGCCAAAAAGAAACGCAAGTTCATTATTGAGGAGGAGGACGCTGCCAATGAAGAGGAAGAAGTGCAGGAGGAAGAGGATACCGAGGAGGAGGACGGTGAGGCAGACGATGAACCCGAAGAACAGGAGGAGGAGGACGAGGACGATGAAGCAGCCGAGACAGAGTCCAAGGGCGACCGAAGCGAGGGCTCCCTCCGATCGACTCGGTCTGTGGTAAAAGTCAGTGGGCGCGCAACCAGATGGGCCACCCGCCCTAGAGGAAAGCGGCTGTTGACCAAGGAAATTGAGGAAACTGTCGAAGAAGACTCTGGAAGCGACCTGGAGGAGGACACCTTGACGGAGGATACTGTAGAGGAAGAGGAGTAAGTTGGTTCAATACTTCATGGATCACTTTACTGATATCTATTTTACAGAGACAATGAGAAGGTGTGTCAGAGGTGCTTCTACGACGGCAGTGAGATCCGGTGTGCCCGGTGTAGTCTGTACTACCACCTGGAGTGCGTCTATCTGAAGCGACCCCCGCGCACGGAGTTTGTCTGCAAAATGTGCAAGAGCTCTGATTCGCAGCGCCCAAGGAGAAGACATAGTCACAGTAAGTACAGACAAATCCCGAATAACTCGGACCTGACTTAAAAATTATTTTCGTCTAGTGAACGGCGATGGTGATGACGACGACGACCACGATGAGCCGCAGGCCAAACGCTCTCGTTCCTCCCGCAACTCGCTACGTGTGTCCATGGACAAGTCCGCATCCCGCCAAAGCAACGGCGCCAAGAACAACAACAACAGCAGTACCAACAATAACAACCATCGTCGGAGCGGACGAAGAACGAACGAAAATCTGCCGCTGAACAGCGCCGCGCTGTACGATCTCCTCGAGCAGGTGATGAAACACAAGGCCGCATGGCCGTTCCTTCGTCCGGTGCTGACGTCGGAGGTGCCGGACTACCACCAGATTATCAAGGCACCAATGGACCTGGCCAAAATCAAGTCCAAGTTGAACATGGGACAGTATCAGCTAAACGAGGAGCTGCTGAACGACGTTCAGTTGGTGTTCCGGAACTGCGATCTTTACAATGTCGAAGGAAACGAGATTTACGAGTGAGTATTGGGGCTGGAGAGGAAGCGTGCGACTAGATAGATTGCTAATCCCTTACTTTCCGCAGTGCTGGCTGTCAATTAGAACGTTTCGTAATGGACCGCTGTCGGGACATGCAGCTGCCGTTCAGGCCCAGCGATATGAACGCAGTCTGCTGATCGAGCCCCTTCAGCGACTGTCACTTCTTAGCTATAGCTGATTCTCCATTAATTCCTTAGTGTTAGGCACAAAATAAACCATTCGCAGTTAAAATTGTGTAAATTGTTTTCTAAGTGTGTAACTTTATGCATTTATGTTAGTTTCAAAAATGTTTAAAGTTCCCGCCCCCCAACGCACAAGTTCGGCTAGTGTTTAAAGGCGATTATTTAATATATTCATAACTTATTGTAGAAATTACGCGTCCAATCAATAAATGAAGAGCAACAAAAAGAATATATATATTTTTTTAACTTAATCTACAAGGTAAACTTATTCTCTAGAATTAATTAAGTAACTTTCTACGGGTTAAGTTTACTGCAGTTGGAACTGTTTTTTAAAGTTCCTAGTGACAAATATTAAAAAATAATATTTGTAGGTTGATGAGAAGACAATAACCTTTCTGCAAAAAATAAATATTAAAATTACATTTGATTTAGGACTTTTTCGTAAAACTCCATCGAGCACTTTTGAAGTGTAGTTTCCACAACTTTCTGTAAATGCAATTTCTAAATCACCACAATTATTTCGGTTGATGTAAAAAAACTTTACAAAACGCCACTCTTAAAAGGATTTGACAATTTTGAGAGGGATCAGCTATTTCGGTTCGAAATATTTTTTCGGATTTAGATCTATTATTTAATTGCTAGCATATGTATGTAGATGCACACTGTGGACAATTGCACCTACATGGACGAAGATGTAGACGCGGTGGATTCCGTGTTGCAGACATCCGGAATCAAGCCATTGACGGTCTTGTGATTGTGGTTGGAAGTCAGTCGGCTGTTGTTATTGGCCTCTGTGTCCGTTCCGAGCGGGAAGGGATACGAGCTGGAAGTGCTAGGTGCCTGGGACAGTTGCGCCTCCATGGAGGTCATAGAAGCGGTGCTGGATGTGTCATCATGGATGTTGTTGCTTTCCGGCTCCTCTTCCTCGGATTCATCCTGCTCCGTGTCCTCCTCCTCGTTTTCCGAATCGCAGGGGTTTTGTCTTATATTTGTGTGCCTCTGCTTTGTGGCCTCAAAATTCCGATGCATCATTTTTCGCTTACGTCCGTTATGTTCCACAGGATTTGCTGGAAAATGGGAATTTGTTGGTGTAAAGTGGCAACAAATTTTTTATTTTTCTTAGGTAATAAGGTACGGATTTATGTAGGAAAACTTTATACTAGCAAGTGAAGAGTGTCGGCTATAGGCATATCTTGAGGAATATCTTTTAAAACTTCACTAAAGAGTGTCACTCCCAATACCCAAAGCCACAATGTTTTTGAAGCGACTGAGAATATCAGACCACAAATAGTAACGGGCGCCCAGTCGCTAACCGCTACTGTCAACAAAACGCGGGCACTTGCCAATAATTGGGGGTAGCAGTCGGCACACCCGCCCCAGGGTGTCAAAGGTTTTGACACTAGACAAACAGCAGGACACCGGATGTCAACTGACCCACACCCTCGACTCCCATGTCCCATTGTTAGTCGCACAATCTCGGTCGACTGAAGGCTCAGTAACTCCAGATATGTCGACGACTTTACAGTTAATTATGCTGGCCTTAGTGGGCGGATCCTGGGGTCAAGCCAATAACACGGATTACAAGCAGCTGCTTTCAGCCGTCCTAAGCCATCTGGAGGGCGGTCTCGAACTTCATCTGCGGAAAGCTTCAGACGGCGACAGGGGGATAGTCCAGTTTCTGCTGGAGCAGAAAACGAGTTCCCTGAAGATCACCTTAAACCAGGACCAAACGAAGACCGACACTGTAAGGCATCATTTTTATCTTTTCGACGAAGTGGAGCATGTAAGGAGAATCCTTGATGGACTGCACAACACAGGGGGTTTCTACATTATTGCCGTGGAACGCCTTTTGCCCGAGGACGACGATCAGTTGCTGGACCTCATGGACCAAATTTGGCTGGAACATGGTCACAGTCGGGTTTACTACGTTCTGTTGAATGTGGGTAACGTGGTCCTCTATAATCCCTTCCGGAAAACTGCCCAGGAGGTAACCGGAACACGTACCTACAATCGCATTTACCAGAACCTCCAAGGCTACCCCTTGAGAATTTACATTTTCGACTCGGTGTACTCCAAAGTGGTGGGTGATGGCGCCACCCAGAAGGTTCTGAGTGTAGCAGGAGCCGATGCCAAGCTGGCTAAAACCGTGGCCAAGCATTTGAACTTTACCCCAGATTTTGTTTGGCCAGACGATGAGTTTTTTGGGTGAGTCTGACAGTTGTTAGTTAGATGTTTAGCCTATCGCTAATCTTTTCCGTATTCTAGTGGTCGCCTGGCGGATGGATCCTACAGCGGCGGAGTTGGGCGCGCCCATCGAGGCGAGGTGGACATCATCTTCGCGGGATTTTTCATCAAGGACTACCTCACCAACCAGATTCAGTTTAGTGCCGCCGTCTATATGGATGATCTGTGCCTGTATGTGCAGAAGGCACAGAGAATACCCCAGTCCATACTACCCCTTTTTGCTGTTCACGCGGATGTCTGGTTGTGCTTCCTACTAGTGGGCACACTGGGATCTATGGTGTGGCTCCTGTTGCGGATGTTCAATCTCTTCTTGTGCATCGAAGAGATAGAAGGCCGCTCCCATCGAGCTCGGAAGATCGGAATGGTAACAACTGCCCGCCGTATATTCATCGATACATGGGTAGTGTGGGTGCGAGTCAATGTTGTTCGTTTTCCGCCATTTCACTCGGAACGCATCTTTGTGGCCTCCTTGTGCCTGGTCAGTGTGATATTCGGAGCGCTTCTGGAGTCTAGTTTGGCAACAGTTTACATTCGCCCTTTGTACTACCGCGATCCCAACACTCTCAAGGAGCTCGACGATTCCGGAATACCAATTTATATCAAGCATCCAGCCTTCAAGGACGACCTATTCTATGGCAGCGACTCGGAAGTCTTCCGGCGCCTGGACGCCAAGATGCTACTGGTGGCTGAAGGCGAAGAGCGGCTTATCCAAATGATCTCCAAGAGAGGACACTTCGCTGGTGTCACTAGATCGGCCAGCTTGGAACTGATCGACATCCGCTACGTTATGACGAAGAAGGTACACAAGATTCCGGAGTGCCCGAAGAACTATAACATTGCCTATGTCCTGCCACGTCCCTCGCCGTACCTTGAGAACGTCAATCACATAATTCTGCGCCTGGTGGCCGCAGGAATCATGAACCTCTGGACAGGCGAGACGAAGGAGCGCGCCAAGTGGAGTATTCAGCGGTTTCCGGAGTACCTAGCCGAGCTGGGAGTGGGGCGCTGGAAGGTGCTGACCCTCTCCGATGTCCAGCTTGCCTTTTATGCCTTGGCGATTGGTTGTCTTGTGTCCGGAGCTGTGTGTCTGGCAGAGATCAAACTGACCAGTTGTCTCAAAAAAACAAAGAAGGTCCACCTCTAAATTTTTTATCAATAAAGATGTAAATCAATAAAAGTTGTCGAAGAAAACTATTTTGGAAAGCTTTCTAATTATTTTTTCTATCTTGGAATTTTCTTCAAACGGCTTGGGAAGAAATAATATTAACAAGTTACCTGATTTTAAATCGGGAGTCCTGTGATCAGAAAGGCGTCGCCTCTGCTCCCGAGCGGCCGCCTCTGCCGACGTGGTGGGCATCTCGTCGTCCCCGAAGAGGCGGTGGGTCTCCTCCAGCCATTCGCTAATCCTCGCCTGTGTGGCCGCCTGCTTCTGCTCGCCGAGAAGACGCTGAAGAAGCTGATCCATCCGCCGCGGCTGTCCGGTGGTGCTGCTGACCGCCAGCTGGAGCAGGGCCTTCCGTTTCTTGGCGATCAGGTAGAAAATACGATTCGGATGGGTCTGCCAACTCATCTCGCTGACATTGGGAGTGTCGTGCCCATTGCCCTGCCAGTTCTGTCCCGGATTCTGATCATGCTCCTGATCGCCTTGGGCCAACTGCTCCTGCTCTTCCTCGGTAGCTGAGCTGACGGCCTCACTTTGTTCCGTGGAGGTGTCGTCCGTGGTGGTGCTGCTGCTGGTAGCGGAAGAGCTCTGGTTGTCCACCGTGCTCCAGGACTCTAGTTCGCGTTGTACCAAAGTGTCGAAGAAAGCCAGCATCACCTGGTCCTCCTCTGTGTTACGAGCACTGAAGTCCTGCGAGACGTGGTCCGAAGAGTTCCGGTGCAAGGTTCGGGTACAGTAGGATACGGTGTCGCCTTGAGCCAGGGATCCCTCCCAACCGGCCTGTGCAAACGGGCTCCAGAGCTGGTTTTTAGATAACCTATTATTAGAGTTTATGACTTAAAGTTATTTGGGGCGCACCTTGATAATCTTCTCCACTCCGGATGAAGCCAGCAAGCACCGCTGCCGATTGTACCGAACCTGGTTGACGATTGAGCGGTGTCCGGCAAGAATTACTGGGGGCGTGTCCACCCACTGGTTCCTCTCGTTCACTGCGGAAAAAAAAACCATAAAAAAGTTGGAGTTTATTCATAAACTTAAACGGGACCCTTAGAGATTGAAGTGTAGCTGAAACAATTTGAGATTCTACACCAACTTATACTAATACTAGAATCGTTTCCCAACCCCACTCACATTCCACTCCGTCCAGTCGCCAAACAAACATATTGAAATTATCGGATCCGGAGACAACCAACTCATCCTGGGGCCCGGCAAAGGTGCAGCTCTTCATGGTGCAGGAGTTGAAGTACTCGTCGTGGTAAAAGGTAGCCACCGGCTCTGGGGACCCTGGGCTGTACAGAATGGGCGGTAGTCTTCTGTGGAGGGTCAGCAGCAAGGATCCATTGCAGTTGAAGCGCACGCTCATGCAGCTGGGCGACTCCGGGATGTAGTTGAACTGGCAGAGGGCTCTTCAGCAGGGGAGAATGGGTTAGGATCGGAAAAATCTCTGCACATCGCTCACTCACTGCTGGTGGTGCCTCAAGTCCCATAACATAGCTCCCCTCTTGGCGTTCGCGGTGGCTAGGAAGTTGCCGTTAAGCGGATGAAACTCCACAGCGTTGAAAGGCGTCCTGAACTTGACTACGGTCTGGGGATCGGATTTACCCGCTCTTATGTCGTACACCAGGATCTCTCCGTGTTCTGTGGCCACGCTAAAAAGGTTCGAACTAGTCCTGTCCACACTAAGGCCGTAGACGGGTCCATCATGAGAGAAGAAGTTCAGGATCTTTCCGCTTCAAATGGACATAATGGGATTGTGAAACATATAGAAATAAGCCTCAAATGGAACCTACGTGGTCAAGTCGTGCTGGATAACCAAGTCGTCGTTCCCTCCGGAGAAGATGTAGGAGTTGTGAGTGTCGAATCCCAGACAAAAAATATTGCTGGCATGCTTTTCGTTCATGGAGCGCGGCTTACCCAACTCGGACACCACCTCCTGGTCAACGTTCCACAGGAGAACGCGCTTATCGTCGCCCCCTGGAATGAATAAAGGGAAAAGACTCAAAAGACCCAACTCCTTGCTCCGTCACTCCTTACCCGATGCCAGGAACTGGCCGCCCTCGCTGAATTCCAGGGCGTTGACGCAGCCATAGTGGCCTGTGAGGTTGCGCTGGTAGAGGTTTTCCGCCGTGCTCAGGCGTTGCCGGAAGATGGCCGAGGGCAGGTGGCCAGCCACCAGTTGGTGCTCCCGCTGGCTCACAGCCAGGTACAGATTCCGGCTCTCTAAGTGGCGAAGGTTGCTCCACAGGCTCATGGTGACTTCGGTGTTTTTTTCAGACGGCAGAGTTAATCAAAAGCTACGGATGTTCTACTACGGGACTAGGGCGCAGACCTGGCATTCTGGGAGTTTTCCGGACACACATATTGCTGGCACAGTCTCTGTTAGATCGGCGTAAACGAGAAAAAACTTTCCACGCAACTGGCACCTGAATGTCGTCGATTTAATACGATTTAAAATTTTTGAGACGGCACTTTCAACCAGGAAGGGCTTTAATGTTCAATAACAAAACTTGTTGTTCGGAAAATTAGCACTGAGCTATCTAAGGGCGATTTATTTTTCAGAGACCTGCGGCGATTCGCTGCGACTGCTTTTTTTAAGCCCAATCATAAGGAAAACAGACCAGAATCGTATATACAAACCGAGAAACCACCGAACAGCTGTTCGCCAGCCGCATACAGTGGGACATGGGCGGGCAAAAAGCGGTCATATTACTTTCCACTCCCAGTACTGGGATAAATAGGGAGGGATTATTGTAAAGCAAAGTTCTCAGGTTATGGGGAGCTTGTGATTGTTATTATAAGGGACTGAGATACGTCGCTTCAAGTTCCATTCCAAAGTTTCATGTTGGAATTCCAAACCAATAAATACTGGTTCAAGCTCGAAGACTGCTCATAAAGCAGTTTTAAGTCCGATCTCTCAAGGAGTTTAATGTCTTGCCTTCTAAATGTAAGCCAATCCAGTACCCAGTTACCAATGACTTTTCCATAAAAAAAAACTGACATAAATTCAGAAATAATTTGACTTTCATTCGGTTTTAAAATAAGATCTGCCCGTGGAACAAAATGTCCAACGATGCCCAATCGGATACCCAGCAGGGGACTCTACCTGGTAAAAATATCTTCCGGTCCTACAACTCCTCCATTTCACCCATTTTTTAGAAACTGGCAGGCCTCGTTAGCAATTCTTGAATTAATTTTTTACTACATATTTCAACTAGTCTTTCTGGACGATGTCGATGAGAAGGAGCAGATGCATCGGATCAGCGCCTACCTGAACGGCCTAAGGGAGCGCATTAGGTCTAGCATCCAGCAGCACCAGGAAGTGGTCCAGTCGTCAGTACAGCTGCTCAAGGATTTGGGAGATGTCGCCAACATGATGCAGGGGGCAAGGACAGGCTCCCCGGTGCAGGCCACCAAGATTCGGCGCCTCATAATGGGATTCGAAACTGTAAATGCGACCCAACATCCTGCGACGGGGTTCATCAGCTTGCCCACGGACATATCCGAAATCCGTGGTCTCATAAAAGAGTTCGAGCATCTTAACGAGAGCCAACTGCTCCGCGAGAGCCTGATGAGTTTCAAGTATGCAAGGGAGTCCCTGGAGAAAGTGTCAGCCTTTCTGGAGAGGACTGACCGCGAGTCGCCGCGGGCCTCGCCGCACCCCAGCCAACTGATCGGGTGCCCCAGTGCCAGTCGCAGTCTGCGGGAGAAGATCGAGGCCTTCAACAAGGTCCTGGGCGAGGGCTCTGCCAAGAAGGGCGACACCTGTCGCCATTTCACCAACTGCTTCAGCAGCCGATGCAGCCTGGAAGAGGCCGCCAGTGCACCTAACCCGGACAAACCGATGATCATAGCTTCAAAAACCAACTCGGGATACGAGGGCGACGTCGACAGCGAAGTGGAGGTTACCGAGCATGAGCTGTCGGAACAGGATGTTAAACTCGAACCGGAAGAGGTCCCGCATTGAAAAATACAAAAGTCGGCATCAAAAATATGATTGCATTCCAAAGTCCACGAAAAATTTCCAGTTCACAAAATTACCCTAAACCATAGTATCCCCACGTCCTTATTCAATTCGGGTGGCATCCCCAAGTCTGAGTGAATTTGGTATATGAATGATGTGCCTGAATCAACTTTTAGGATGTACTCCTCCATTAGGAAATTGAAATAGTCCTTTTATTAAAACTAATGTACGCACCACAATAGTTAAGAAACCCAACTGTCGGCCGGATTTTTGGGAAAATTAAAAAGTAGTTTTAGAGGGAAGTGTATAAAGGCTGTCTTTATGGATTTTAAAATATATTTTCCTTATATCTCTAGTTAAAAT
The DNA here is from genome assembly GCA_035047585.1 of Drosophila monieri. NCBI lineage: Eukaryota > Metazoa > Arthropoda > Insecta > Diptera > Drosophilidae > Drosophila > Drosophila monieri. The sequence goes on along the minus strand of JAWNPJ010000087.1, from coordinate 343,319 downwards.
TCATTTTGTTGCGTTTCCTACATTTTATTTCGAAAATAGTTTTTCTCACTGATCCTAACGTCCTAAAATCATGTATAATTAAATGCGTCAACTGCTGTCATCTGCGACTGATAATGGGCAGCAAAGGCATACAAAGCCAAGAGCCAGTTCCTGTTGAGCCGCAAGCTGACGATAGAGGTGGAATATCACACTAAGATGAACCAAAAGCGAGTTCGGAGGTCAACAGCCCGATGGTGCATCCTGGAACAGGTTGGAGTAGTTGATGGCGAAGAAGATGCTCACCGCTCCGATGGCCGAGCCGAGCTGCGTGATAGAACCAACCCAGACCAAGGACTGGCCGCCCTGGGCCCGCATCACCGTAGTGATCCCAAGCTTTGTGTAGCTCACGATCCCTACGAGGAGGGTCCAGGCGGTAACCACTAGCACCGCGCCGACGGTCTGGTCGTGGAGTGGCGGCACAGGACTAAGGGCTGCCGTTGTGAAGACAAAGCTGGTCAGGAGACCCGCCAGGACAGAGAGTACGGTTATCAGTCGCAGCGATGTGAAGTGAAGGAACATGGCCATGAAACATGCCACTGGGTTGGCGATGACACTGAGAGTTGCTGACAAGTGGTAGGCCTTGGCTCCATAAGGAGCACTAGAATAGGACTGAATGCTGCCGAACATTCCGTTGCTGAACAGAGAAATGGCGCCGATCAGGAGCAGCATGTACGTGTATTGGCCCTTGGTAAGTTTTTCCACTTGGGCGGGCTGATTGGCATCCCGGTCCGCCTCCCCGTAAACGTATTTGTTTCCCTCGCTGACTGTCACCTGGGCGTACTCTCTCCTTGCCAATGGAAGTGCGTTCAGGAGTGTGTAGCCCACATAGCTGAGTACCATTAGCCCGAAAAGGATCAGAAAGAAAACACGTGTGTCGAAACGTGGCGGCGACTTCTGCAGCTCGTAGATCTCTTCCCCGACTTCAGTCACATTTACCAAGATGCACTCCCCACTCTCGCCGATTCCCTGGACTAGTGCTGTGACGCTCGGCAGCAGGCCACTCAAGCCCTCGCCAATAAAGTAGGTAACCATGTACTGCTCCTTGAAGCGGCCCATGTACGGCATGAAGAGCACAGAGCTGGTGCAGGCGTTCAATGCCGTAAAGCAAGTCAGCACAAAGAGCGCCAGGCTGTGGTCTGTGTCGCCCACCGGGGCAGTGCGGTTGTAAAAGAATGCGGTGAGCAGGCAAGAGGTGGCCCCCACTAGGAGCACTCCATGGATGGTCCAGCCATCGTTCAGCTTCTTCGGGGAGTACTTCTGTATGGCCGTGTAGAGGAGCGGTCCCAGATTGCCGATCTGCACCATCAGGCTCAGGTACGAGGGCAGGCTCCAGCCCTCCGGCGCCTCGTCTACCAGGAGCGGCAGTTGGATGAAAGTGCCGTTCACGCCCAACCAAGTGCCGATCCCAAAGAAGATCGCCAGGAGGTCCACAACCCAGCTGCGGTTTCGCAGCGCAGATCCCATGATTTGTGTGTGATTTTTTGGAGGGCTTCCCCAGTTGAGAAACTGGCTCAGTTCGCTCTTTTTCTCGTCAACGGAGGCACATCTGTGAAGGAAAATGACAATCGATTCAGTTGGAAAACAGATAGGAAGCGTGTCGGAAAAGTCTTTAAACCTTATTGAGCAACATTGTAGACTGTCATTTGCCACTTTTATACTCCGAAATAAGAAAAGTTTATTTCCCAATGTTTCAGATAAGCTTACAAACCTATTATCAGACATGTGAAGGTATTTACGGTTCATTATGTGTGTCTTCTGGACAGATAACCGACGAATGCGATTAAGGAGGTTCTGCGGTTCCCCATAGCTTTAGGCTCCGTAAAATTTTTGAAATAAATGTAACGATTAATGATGTGGGGAACTTATTGTACAATAAATCCTAAAATCCTGTCTTATCCTGTCTTTACCTCTAACAGCAAACATTCGAAAATAGTTTAAAGCTAAGAAACTAAAAATCAAAACCAAATTAGTCCAAAGCAATCGCCTAGGGTTTGTCTAATTACGATGAAACCTCCGCAAACTAATTGATTGGATATATCTGTGTGCCAATCTTGCATCCGAGAGATACGGAAGGAGTGCCGGCGGTCACATACTATCCCCATCTAATCTGCTAATTCAATTAATTTACGCCCATTGTGAGTGGAGTGTCGATTTTTCCGCACGTATCTGGCTGAAGGCGATAAGAATTGAAATCTGGATCGTAGTCCTACAGGTGCCCTATTTGGGATATCCCTACCTACCTACTTACGGTAAACGATTAAATTGAAGATCCTTTTTGAATTTATCGTGAATTAGTCTAATAAAGTGTGAAAAACATTTTTGTGTTAACTTTCTGCGCCCTTTGACAACGAAGCTACAGCTACTACGTCAGAGGTTATGTTTTGATTTGAAGGGGTCCATTTCTTCGACCACAGGGGGTCAGAAGGGGAGCTTTAAGCCGAATTGAAAACCGGTTTTCGCTCTCTCGCCCGGCGGCGTTGGAAAAAGCGTCAGCCAAATATAAGCCTTACCTGGCAAACTCCGCGGGATTTGGAGCGGCGTCGTCCAACGTCGAGATCACCCCGTAGACTGGCCCCGCCGGAGCACCACCAGCTCCTCCGCGGCGGGTTTTGTAGTTCCTGCTCATGCTCGCGGCTCGCAGCGGCGTACTCTTCGAATTAATTTATGATCTTTGCCGGCGATTAGATTCGGAAGATTCGGGCCACTGTGGGACAGTACGAGGGGATTCGTGGGTTAAATTGGGCTACACCTTCCAAGTGGTTCCTTAGTTGATCAAGTCAATTCACCAGAGCACGGCTTAATTGGCGGAGATGTGCGGGAATTGGAAATCAAAGGCCCCAATCAACTGCGCTGCTTCGGGCTTGTCAGTGAATTTTCGTGGGATCCCTGAGAGTGTAAATACAAAGTCGAACTTCCAATTCTCGGTTTCAGTTTCGACTTGTGATGAAAAATTGAAAGCCTCTTATGCAATGTCTTTCCTTCCGACTTCGAATAAGGCGCAGCCTGTTGCCGGAGGCGAAATGCAATTTTCTCGGGCAGCTGGTGGGGAAAAGCGTGTCCGCCTTTGTCGAATTTCTTTGGCCATTTGAACACGACTCAGAACAATTTCAAACGTAAGCAACAAAAATATCAACTTGAATAACACAGAAAATCACGGAACAGCTGTTCTGCTAAAAAAAATACCAAGGCAGCGCACGTGCGGAGAGCACGGAGGCCGGAGAGCCAGCGCCAGAGAGGAGCACTTGGAGCCGTTTGTTGTGGTCGTAAAATCACCCAGTACGTCTAAGACTCGGGGTATATTAGTGAAGCGGGGCGAGAAGTAATGGCCCTGTGTAGAGCGCCTGTAGAAAAGAAAGTATACCTAGACTTCTTTTTAGGCTCCTCCTGGACGAAAGTGTTACAGGTTGCAATAAAAAAACGTCGAAAACGTCTAACAATCTCTTTATGAGCAAGAAGCCAACCCTTTTCCATTGAAGCCCTATCATAGTGACTGTGTTTTTTTGACGTCACCAAATGATATGAAAATTGTGTCGATTTATTAATCAATAGCGTTATGGTATGGTGCTTTGAAAAACCTTGACAAAAAGTGAATCTTTTTCACCTATACATAAGTTACTTATTGGTTTTGCGGAATCTGTATTTTTTATTGCCAATGGAGAAACAATAGAAGCTGGAGTGAAAAGCCATACCCGTAAAACTAAATCGGAGCTGGAGCCCATGAATCACTTCCGTCGATTAGATCGTGCGAGGTGTCTCTATTGGGAGCACAGTTGATGGTACCACTTTTTACTCTCGCGGCACTTGGGATTGGTGCACATGGGACAGCGCATGAGGAATTTGGGGTTGACAGACTGTTGCGACTTCAGGTGATCCGCAACAATGTCGCTCAGGGCATTGATGAACAGTGGGTGGTCGTTGGGGGCAGCAGCTCGTCGGATTTCCTCCACGCCCACTTCTTTGGCCAGCTCATCGCAGTACTCGATGTCCAGTTCGTGCAGAGTTTCAATGTGCTCGTTCACGAAGGCAATGGGCACCAGGATGAAGTTCTTCAGGCCCTGCTTTACGTAGCCCTGAAAAAAATTGTTTTAAAAATCATTCTTCGTTTCACATTGAGAAAAATACCTTAATAGCGTCATCAGTGGCTGGAGCCAGCCAAGGAAGCGGTCCGACTTTGGACTGCCATGCCAGACTGTACGGGTTAGTTTGGCCCAGTTCTTGCATAACCATGTGCACACTAGCTCCAATCTCCGAGGGATACGCATCGCCTCGGTTAACGGCCTTCAGAGGCAGGGAGTGTGCCGTGAAGAGAATGACCACATCGTTGCGCTTCGTCTCTACGAACTTGGCCAGCTCATCTCGTATTCGCTGGGCGAATGTTTTGACCAGAAGCGGGTGGGTGCCCCAGCGGTCGATTATGCTCCATTTGATGTTCGATGGTGTGTTGCTTGGGAATGGGTAGGGAGCCATAAATATTTTGAAACATGGAAGTCCTTCGCTATTTACTTTTTTTTGTAGTGGGTAAAGATGGAGTTGAAGCTTGACCCAGAAGTGGCACAGCTGTATTGTGGATACTGTGAGAAGAGCACTACGCGTTCTGGCATGTCTCTGAAAGTTGCAGGCTTTAGTTAACCCATTGTTGAACCACTCAAAGGTGCGGCATAAAAACCAAAGCATGCTTCGCATTTCAATCGCTGGTTCATCACTCACTTTTCTATTTCCGCAAGCGTGTTTTCCGTCAGAGGATTAACGTAGCGAAAGCCCACATAGTGCTTGTGCGGCGCCGTTTCCGGGGAGATCTGGTCCAGCCTTTCGCACATAAGTTGTCCTTGCAGTTCGGTCCATTTGAGGATTGGAGATCCACCACCGATTTCCTTGTACTTCTTCTGCACCTCGGGAGTTCGTCGTTGGGCGATCCACGGTCCTAGGCGGCTCTGTACGGGCAGCTGGATCATATCACGGTCGGTCATGATGCGGAGGAGGTAGTCGTGCACCTGATCCGTGTTCTGGGGGCCTCCCATGTTGAGCATCAGGATTGCAGTCTTCGGTTGCTGGCCGCTTAAGCGGCGTACATTCGCGGCCACGTTACCTGCAGAGCGAGAGCGGTAATAACACAAGCTACATGAATTTATTTACTTACTGGCCAGCCGGCATAGTTTTGTGTTATGATGAAACATCATTGACTCTTTTTCCTCGAAAAAATATTGCACTTGCAACTAAATGACAGCCGGAAAGTTGTCAGTGCTGGACAACGTCTAATATGAGTTCATTGCACTTTGAACGCTGATCAAACCGGGTAGAATCTGTATATATTAAAAAAAGTAAGTCAAGGAGAGCGAAGTTGGTGATTTTGATTTATTTAAACATAAATAATACTGAGTTTTAAAACACGGAAGAACTTTCAACAGTGTTGCATAATACCCAGCCCGCGCACTTTGAAAATGAGATTGGTGTTGCCAACTATTTTAGAAAATACTAAATACTAGTTCGTGACACGATGAAATTTATAAACTTTACATGGACGTTTTTTACTTCCCTCAAATGATATAAATATGTTATTTAAAAGTTTGATTTCCAATAAGAGCAGCTTTTGAATTTTGGGGCTTCCATCTTCTAATATACCGAAATGTTGCCTCACAGTACCAATATCTCAATATGAACTTTTGCTGCGCCTCATTGTTATTAATTTTAAGACGTCTTTAAAAGTAAAAATAGAATATATATTTTGAAATCAATATAGAAAAAGCCCGAAATGCATATCTTGATATTTAAATTGCATATTTCCGCAGCTAGCAACACTAGCTTTTCTCGCGCATGCGCGTCCTTTAGTTCTTCCTTCGTGCATTTTCAAGCTGCACTTTTCTCTCGTCGTTCGCTGGTGACCGTTGTTGCTCTGCAGGAAACCATTTTGTGGGTAAATCAAAGCCAAAAAAAACTGGAGTTGCGGCTCAAAAAACCGAAAACAAGGCGCGCAAGGCCCAAAGTGCAGCTGGGATAATTGAAAATACAAGGAAAGTGCGGTGGAAAAGCCAGAAACACGGTCTAGCAGCGCCGCTGAAAAGTGGAAAAAAAGGCTACCGAGTACCGAGTACCGAGTGGTGGAGTGAGTGGGAGCTGGAAAGAGCCCGCAAGTGGTGGGTGTTCTGCACTGGTGTGAGTGAGTTGCTCCAAATTCGTGGCGTCGGCGCAGGAGCTCGATTGGGCTCTTTCTCTTTGGGACTTTGGTGAACAGAACAGGATATTTTATTATACTGAAATTCGTACGCAGGAAATTCGCATAGTTGTGAAAGCTTCGTGCTGCCACACGGACGCAGTTCGCATTCCGTCGCTGGCCTCCCCGCACCCGCACTCACCCGCGCGCACTCACACACTCGTCCCCAATCGGCGATACTCGGCCAAAAATCAATTTGGGCAAGATAAGCGCCTGGCACTCCATAGTGACAGCTTTTCCGTCGAAACATGCTGAAATTAACTCATAAATTGCGCAAAAAAAGCCGCAGCAAAAAAGTGACTGCTGCGGTGGACACAAATTTGTGAAACGCAACGGGCAACGAAACGCAACGAACGCGAGGAGAGAGGCAGCGCAGAAAAGGATGCGAGGATGTACTTCAAGTCAATGACCACCGAACCAGCGATTTATCAGCTTCAACGACCACAACGTAGCCACCAGCCTCGCATTTCGGCATTTGTGCATTTACAGTTATCTCACTGCCGCAGCATCAGCGGAAAGTAGTCCCAAATCGGAGCTACAACTATTCAGTATACGGACAGGCCAGAGCCACTGCAAAGAGTCGAATACGTGCGGCCAAGAGAGCGAGAGAACGAGTGCATCCTCCACATAACAACGGCACACTTACGACTTCTCGTCCTCCGTCTAATCGGCTCCAGCTCCTGCACCCGCTCCTCCCGCTGTCATCCAGTGGTTGTCATTCGCAATTTGTGATCTCATGTTTCCATAACTCGGGCGGCCGCTGGCACGGATTAGGAAGAACGTCAACGTCGGGCGCCCTGTTCCTGCTCCAAACTGCAGGTAAGGCAGCGCTTAGAAACTTAAAGGTTTATGGAGAAAAGTTTCGTTTACTCTTTAAGGGCCAACCACAATTATCCGTTTGCTCAAAGGTTTCAGGTTTCCCTTGTCGTCCCTAGAAGGTCCTCCGCTAGAGGCCCGGTACGGTTTTTAATTAAACAGGAATGGCAGTTCCCTAATCTGGGCGCAGCGTTCCATCAAAACAATCCGCGGCCGTCGAGAAATCAAGTGTCTTGTGGTGACTGCTCCCTGGCATCAAAGAACTTGAAAGTCCACAGCCCCAGGCCCACTCCTTATCGAGGACGTAGCGTGGGAAACCGACTCGCGAAAAGCGAAGCGAGAAAGGGACAATAAGCACGGCAGGGGAACAGACACAAAAAAAAACATTAACCACGACATTAACAATCAGAAATGTTTTCGTGTCCTTCTTCACAGCCGCTGCTCCGTGGCGCTCCCCTTCCCAGTTTCCCCAGAGAGGGCCCCCAAACTACCCTTGAAGCTAAGAGCTTTGCTCCAATTTTCAAGCCAGTCGTGGTGGCGGCTCAGTTAGTCGCAGCTACATTATTTTTGTAAAAAAACTAACACATTAATGTGGGAAAGGACTTTGTTTCGGACGATGCACCTTTTCCGTTGCAGACTCAACTTAAAGTTCGGGGGTTCCTGAATAGTTGAACATGAAAACCTAATTCTGGTGCTTCATTTGATCCGCTTAAGCTCGTTCTGTGTGGTGCAGGGCCCCGCAAGCACAGTCCCATCCTTTTGGAATCTGCAACTCACTAATTAGGTAAGCCCCTGCTGGTACTCCTCCCGGCTTTCCGGTTCCTATGGTCCGAGTGGGGAGCACGGTCGCTTGGTGACAAAGCCAGTGGCCCAGCTTGGAAAAAATGTCATATAAGGATGCATTGTAGTGTGTAACTATTTAAGGGCGAAGTGTTCATCTGCAAATTGCAACCTATTGCAACACTGGGGGTGGATCTGCAAGTCCAACAAAGTGTTAAGAGGGGCTGAGCAGCTTCAGTACTTCCAGTTGGAGGCTAAAACATAAATCGATAGCCCTCTTCCTAGCCATATCATAAATGAGGCTATGTGGGACTTTATATTTATACCCTTGCAGAGGGTATTATAATTTTGGTCAAAAGTGTGCAACGCAGTGAAGGAGACATCTCCGACCCTATAAAGTATATATATTCTTGATCAGGATCACCTCCTGAGTCGATATAAGCATGTCCGTCTGTCCGTCTGTCCGTCTGTCCGTCTGTCCGTCTGTCTGTCTGTTTCTACGCAAACTAGTCTCTCAGTTTTAAAGCTATCGACTTCAAACTTTGCACACATCCTTCTTTTCTTTGCAGGCAGTATATAAGTCGGAACGGCCGGAATCGGTCAACTATATCCTATAGCTGCCATATAACTGATTGATCGGAAATGCCATAACTTCGTTGTTTTTTAAGTTAGAAGGATGGGACTTGCTGTGGACTCCTCTTTTAGCAGACTTATTCGATCTGCCAAATTTCATAAGGATCGGCCGACTATATCCTATAGCTACCATATAACTGATTGATCGGAAATGCCATATCTCTGTTGTTTTTTAAGTTAGAAGACTGGGACTTTGTATGGATTCTACTTTCGGCAAACTAATTTGATCTGCCGAGTTTAATAAGGATCGGCTGACTATATAAGATCCGATATATATCTAATAATATAAGCTGCCACATATCTGCAAGGGTATATCAACTTCGGCTCCGCCCGAAGTTAGCTTTCCATTCTTGTTTTTATTCATCTTTAAACGCCATTTGTTTCTAGCCTGGAAGTGCCACTGGCTGGGTCTCTCAACTTTTTCCCAAATCCTATGCGAGTGTTTCCAATATTGTGTGGCAAGATTGTTTGACAAATGATTTGCACTATTGGCCGGCCGTTCACATGGTTGGGGGCGGGGCTTTGGCACTTACGGACTTTCAAAAAATCATGTACATGGGAAGTCATAGCGTCTGAAGTTATGACGTCATTATAACACATATTATGCCTAGACATCGTAGCCGGCACATGGAGACTAGTGACCTGCAATGGTGTCCCCGCTGCTGAGTGGTTGTTGCTCCCTCCCCGTTGTTATGGCGCAAGCACCCAACACCCAGCTCTCTGTCGTAGCTGCTGTGACAGGAAGTATCTTGTATCTCTATGTTGGAAGTCGTGCCTTTGACTCATCTGAAACACAGCATCTAACTCACGCATTGCTGGGGAGTTTTGCGATTCTGTTTCAAGAATTCGTTGTTATTTTAAGCTTTAGCTGAAAAATTCTTCTACAAAGGATAAAATATTATTTCAAAACTGAATTTAGGGTTGAAAGTTGGCTTTCCCTTCGTTTCAAGCCCTTAACCAGCCTGAAGCAGTCTCCTTTACGGAGAAGCCAGTAGCCAGTGACGCAGATGTGCCCCATTAAACACTTGCATTTGCATAAGGACATCTCTGCATTCTTCCCCAGCTGCCTTTGAACGGTCTGTGCAGGAATGTGGCAGTTCCCACAGCTCCAGTCAGTCCGGACAACGGGGTTTTGTTTGAGTAGCTACAGAAACGTCAGTTGGAGTCGCGGGAAAAGTGCCGGAAGTAGCTCCACTCTCCACTCTGCTTCTACATCACAGGCGATGATGAATAGTTTTCTTCACGAAGTACACGGGATGCCATACAAAGTAATGCCTGTCTGTGTGTGGGAATCAATAGAGTTTATTTAAAATAAATTTATAAGCTGTAGTTTTCCAATCGATATCAGTCAGTCTTCCAACTCTTCATAATCATATTCCTGCTGCTCCATTTATACACACATAAGAAACTGTGGCGTTTCATCTAAGCACTCGCACACGTCCTTAGCAGTTGCATTTCATGAAAAGCATCCTTGCTCCACCGACCCTTCGCGTTTCAATGTTGTTTCTCGTCTAAAGCCCAGCAAAATGTTTTTAATTAAAAATTATATCCAGCATTCACAGGGATAGCAGGGCGGCGCTTTGTTTGCTGGCCAGGATCTGCGCCGAGCCTTGGAAAGGGATTTGAAAGTGTTGGCTTGTATATTGTTAGCCACGCTAAGCGAAAATAGAGGAAATTACATTGCTTCTTTTGTTGTTGTGCCGCGCTACATCAGTCCCTCGAAGGCCTTTAGATCCTTATTCAGAGTTTGCAGATCTCTTAACCATTGGCTTTAAGCGCCAGCCAGTAAAGTAACAAACTAGGAGATACATGGCAGATACACTTTAACACAAACGCTGAAAAGCTTTAAAGTAGGATGTGTACTGGAGCAGGATATGTGTAGTTGCGTGTGATTTTAAGGGATGGGTAGGGAAAAGTTGTCCGAGCACTCGAATGCCTTGTCAGGCGAGTGCATACGACACATGTCAGGCCCGTGGCTTCAGGCCCGCGAAGTGCAAAGCCTCATTAAGTAACACACCCACCGACGCTCTCGAGGCACAGTGAGCACACTGCACAGTGAACTCCTTAGGACATCAGCACTGTTCAACTGGCTCGACTTCCGATCAGTCTGTTATCTGTTATTGACGATAAGTACTTGGAAAAATGTGTTTTAGTATAAGTTTTAAGTCATAGAGAACCCTCGTTGGGGGTTCCTCATTGCCCATCAAGTGACGGTGACTTCCACTCATCACACACCGTGTGCTCTACTCTTTCAGGAACTCACAACGAGCAACGAATAAATCGAACTTGCATTTTTATATCGTATTTTTGTAAGAACCCAAATCGGAACGTGTTCAGCATACAACCAATGCCATCGAATCCAACTCGGTTTGGAAGAGAAGTCAACCGAGCGGGCAATTAACAGAGTTGCCTTCAAACGAATCCCCACCACCCCACAGGCGGAACGCAGGAGGACATTCCCCAATCGGATCCCCACTAATAAATGCAGTGGAAGAAGAAGTTCACTCGATTAAAAGCGGCTACTGGAAATTCGCGTGTGCGAAGAATGCTTTGTTGTGGACGTAGAAAGGTGAGTGCCAGGATATACTCTCTCGCGATACTCTATTTCCTTTTAAGTGTAATTCAAACGGGGCTCCACTGGCTGCCCTCGCCTCTCCTGTGGTTGCCATAATAATTGAACATTTTACTCCAGTATCTCAATGAAGGCCTAATTGCAAAATCAGATTTTTCCCTGGCGCTGCTTGTGTTAGAGCGGAGGAGTGACACCACATGTGTGTGGAAAGCGGCTGGCAGGTAGGCGGTGGGCGGTGTTAACATTCAAATTATTCACCATGCTTCCGCCATTTCAATACTGCGATACACACATGAGGGGCCAAACTCAATTACTGGGCAGGGAGCGACTCCCTCCCCGTCCAGCTTTAATCAAAGCCACCGCCAGTTTAATGCAATTTTTAAAACAAACTCCCAATTGAATGCCCAGTAATTGGGGTGAACAAGGGGTTTAATCGGATGGTGCTCCCGTAATGTGATTGAGTCCCGTCTCGGACCCACTGAAATGGATGAGAGTATTTGCTCGACTGCGCCCAACCTGTCTGGCACCTTCATTAGGCACTCAGCGGAGCAAGACGTCTGTGCTCCTGTTCGCTGTGCTTGGTTGGGGGTGTTGAGACTGAAGTCACTTCAGGAACTATTCCAGTACTCATGTCCTATCCATTTAAAGATCACTGTGGAAAGGCTCATAATTACTGCTTCTCAGTATTGGTTTTTCTAGTCGCAGGCCTTGCAGAAACTTTATGATAAAGTCCTTGCAGATGAGAGCCTTGGACCCGGTTGCAACCTTATGCAGACCGCAGCCACGCCCGGCGCACTGTTCGTCGTAGTAGATTGTTTTTCGTTTCGTCGCTCCGCAAAACTTTGACTTTGGTTGCCTGACATCGCAAAGTTGAACAAATAAATTAATTTACCCGCTGCTGGAGCTCCGCCGAAGAGAGGAGGCTGGCTGCCATCTAGATCGTCCCACGGGTCCTGGCTCCGAACGGGTGAGCCAGCTCGAAAAGGGCACGACTCTCTACCGCCTTCCCTTTAATTGCATTTCTTCGCCCCGACCGCGTGTTTGCTTTAATCAGTTTGGCGTCAGGCTGGTAAATTGATTTGTTAAACAATTTTTAATTGAAATAGGAGCTCGGCGCCGCTGGCGGAGCTCGAGCGGAGAACACCAAACTTGGGATGCCAATACTTGCCAGGCTCTTCCGGCCCGCTCCTTTCCGACTTTCACTTGGCACTCGCAAGCGGCAAGCAGCAAGCGGCAATCAGCTGCAAAGTTGGTCAGGTCGCGTTGGCATTTCTATTGGCACTCGCACGAGTGCTGAGTGGCAGCCAAACGGGCAAATTGAGTGGGGATGCCAATCGAGTTGCATGCCTCCACTGGAAATCAGCATATTGCATTACGAATTGGAGAGCTGCCCCCTGCCTGTAACCGAAACCTATCAATGGGTCCGATTCGCCGGCGCGGTGCAGCATCCAGTATCTGGGATTGTTGGCTGAATTTCAATAAATTCCGCATTCTGGCCTGGCAGTAAATTATTTTGATTTATGTGCAACTCGACGCGCGAGTGACGTGGAGTGGCAGCCAAAAATGCGCATTGCCTGCGTTTGAAATGCAATTGAAAGTTTCCCGATGAAAACGCGAAAAATTGAATGACGAAGCCCTTCCACCCACGATTTCGATTCGTTTACGGGATCCATCCCTAATGTTAAATGTATTCTCATTTCTAGAGGAGATTAGTGTCGTAATAAATTGAGGAAGTACTTGCTTTCAGGCCTCGAAATGTTTTCCTGATTACTTGCGAAACTGAATGAAAGTTTATGGAAATAGTTTGCGGCCTCGGTCGCTTCTTGGAGGCTTTGCGGAAAAGTTTTCAACTTGTTTGCCATGCAGCGGCACGTTTGGTGCCCTGAAATGGCGCAGGATGATGGCATCCCACTCCCACTTCCACTTCCACTCCCTCCGGGAATCTGCAGAGTGCCATTCACAAATAAATGGCGGGCATTTAGGCACCCAAAGTCTGGAGTCTTTGCGCCTGTTGTTTGAGTTTCCCAGCTCCAGCTCCTCGCAGCTGCCTGGGAACAGCAATTGAAAGGCGTCGGAGGAAACGGAGGGGCGGAGGACCGCTGGCACAGAACTTTTGCCTCAATGCAGATAAGGATATTGCCTCAGCTGTAGCTGAAGATATAGATGTAACTGGCCAGCGACACGGGAAATAATAAAGAAAGCCAAACCTCGTGCTGTTTAGGACAATACAATTATCAGAGACCGTCGGATAAAATTACAGAATTTTCTCTCAGTGCCCACTGTTCCAAATGGTACAAGGCAGGGGGGAAGCTCCGGGCAAACACTGGCACAGCATTCTTCCCCCGACATCGCCGCGGCAAACTGCTCCCAGTACTCCTTGCTTTCCCCTGCAATTTTCTCAACAGAAAAGGCGTTTCTGCTCCGCTGCACTTTGTGGGGTTTCCCACTCCTCCGTCTTGCCTTTCCTGTACTTGGCCAATGACTTGAAAAAAAGTACAAAAACGCGGCAAACTATTAATTGGCAGCAGCAGGTGTAGCGGTTTTTAATTGCTTCCAACGCAGCGCAAAGTTTCCTCCCCTTGGCGGCTAATAAGCTCGATTTCGGGAGCATTGACTTGGAAGGCGGTGCGATAGCTCTGATTAATTCTTGGCTGGGGCATCCGAGTACCAAAATGGTGGGCTAGTCGCGTCATTCACAACCAATAGGAACAGGCCCTGGCTACCTTACTTAGCGCTTTAAGAGAGTCCGAAAGCTACTATTTAAACACAGCACTGGGGCAACTGGATCGGGCCCAGAGCTCCTTGCAACTTGGCTCCTCTGCTGGGGATGTTCTCCTGCTGTACCGAGTCCTCACAGGCGGGACTCACTTCTCGCAGTACGTGCCCTTCATCTGAGCCACTAATTGCAAAAGTCTTACGCAACTACCCGGGACGCACTCGCATTCCACATCCATTGAAGAGGTTTGTCGGTGCGCTGCGTGCACGTAGAATATTTGCCTGTCATTGGGTCGCCTCCCCATCGGGGGGCTGTCGAACGTGTTTGTATATTTTCGCAGCCCGAGGAGAGATGTCGCAACGGGCCGGTGTCCCACAATTTTGACAGACAGCTGTGGCGCTAGGAGCCTAGCCTGGAACTCACTTTAATTATTTCCGTCAGAAGGGCAGCAGGCCGTTAAAATGATGAGCGGGAATTAGCCCGGCCTTGCGGTAGAGGTAATGGGCTGTCGTCCGCTGAGCCGAGCTGAGCCTTGCTTTGCTCCGCTTTCTGCTTCTGGCCGACTGCGCTCTCTATGCTCTGCAGTTAAGTGGCAATGCTGCGTGTGACACATTTTATTTTTGGACCACAAAAAACATCAACAACTCGCCGAGAGATGGCTGCCTGCTGCTGGTGGGGGCATCCGCATGGAGGCCACTCGACCAGTTGCCAAAGGAAAGGACTGTACACTGAGAGGAAAGCGTTCCAAGGACATTTAATTTGTCCCAAATTTTAACTGAAATGGACTTACGTGTTGAGCCAGAAAGTATTTTTGTTCCAAGTGTAAAGGGGCGCATTTTCGAAGTTAACCTCACAACATACTGCAGAGTGCAGCATCCTTGCTGCGTGTGTGTGTGTGTGTGTGCTGCGCATGTATGTGTGCACTAAAAGCGATTCATGCCACTCACAAGTAAGCCCGCTCCGAGTGTTTGCTGCGTCCAACACCCACACCCGATTGTTGTGTGGATAGGTCGTGGCTTGCGTGTTCCAGGCCTCCACTCACTCACCAACCACCCAGCCAACTACCTCCCTGCACCACCCAACCTTTTCACCTTGGGCTGCTGAAATTTTTGCTTTGCTTCGCAGTGGATTTTCGTAACGTTTCACAGGACCCTCCGTTCCCCTCCAGACCAGCCCCTCCTCCAGCCTGCTCCTGCCTCCCCCTGCCGCTAGCCCCACTCTTGAGGGGGCCTTTAACGTATTTTGCATCTTGCGGGGCCCCCAACCAGGGGGCTACGGCTGAGGGCGGGCGGAGCACTTTCTCCCAGTGGCTCTTCTACCGTACTTGGGGAGCTTTCGTAGTAGAGAAAAGAGAGCCGCTTACAGTGTTTTTGAGTTCGGCTTTGGGGTTTCCCTTCGCTCCTTTAGTGTGTCCAGAGCAGAAAAAGTTCCACATTATTTCCCAACATTTTGGGGGAAACGCTTGCTTGATGCACGCATGCTGCCCACCCCTGCAAATAGACATCTATTATTTTTATTTTAATAGTGGTTCTCCCACAGTGATTAGTAGGCATAAGAACAGATTACGGCAGTTTAGTAACAACTTCTATTCTGGTGCGTCGCCCCTCAAGTAGGCTACTGCCCTAATGATGAGGCAAGGACACTTCTATTGTGGTTGGTATTAATAGATGCAGGGCGAAAGAACAAAGTGAAAGGCCTTGGGGCACGGCATGTTAATGGGTGAAGACACGGTCGCAATTGTGCCAAGGCCTCCTTCGGTGCACAGCCAATTCCATACCAAGTGTGATTGATGGGGCGAGTGGGTGGCTGGTGCTCGCTGGGCACACGTAGGTGATGCGGCATTTTCACGCCAATTGCGATTAGTTGTTAACGCGGCTGCAATTAGCCAAGTGCCAAGGAGAATGGCGAGGCGGCGGCATTAATTGCTGCTGAAGGCAGTTAAAAGGCAATTTAGTGCGGCGGCAGAGGCGGTCTTCCATTCCCTAAGCCGAGCCATCGGCTTGCTCTCAACCCAAATCGAGGTGCAAACCGCTAAGAGGCTTACGCCTCACGTAAGAGCCACAATTCTTCCTAAATGCCTTCGGAGGTGGCAGGGTGGAAAGTGGCCAGGACCTCCACTGACCTAGGGTTAGACTCCGAACTTATACTGCTATAAATGCCCAATATTTTCTGTATCCACTTCGACTCGGGTATGTAATAATTACAATTAAGAGACCCATTTTGCACCATTTCGAACTAAAGAACAGGCGTGTCTCGGATCTCTCCGATCGGATCTCTCCGAATATACCTACAAGTTAGCATATAGTGCATGGAACACTGGGAAGAGAACTGAACGTGTTGACATAGGCCGGACCAGAGGTTGTGGCCAGTTTCGATTTTCCGATTTTCGAATTCAATTCCACCCGTGCTGCGCTTGGGAGCTGCGAACGCAATTTGCTGCGCTTGACAAATTCCAATGACAAGAATTTTTCCTCTCCGGAAGTTTGTTATTAGCCACTCGCATCCGGCAGTCACATAGTCCCCCGCACAGTCCACTGTGGCAGTCGCATTCGCACTCGGACGGATAAACTCGGTGCCCTGACTCGGCCAGCAGCACGGGGGTGACCCCTAACCTCCCCCACCTCCCACTCCCCGGCCACTCCCCCACTCCAATCAGACCATAATGGCGCGCATCTTATCCGCGCAGGCGTCTACGCTGCGTATACGCTACGTGGTGTATTGTCGCACTCTGGTTGGCTCGCCACCGTCGCCGTTCTGTTTGTCTAGCAGAGGCTCGCCGCCCGCTCCTTGGGAAACACTTTGCGAGATGCATTCATGTTGTACGTCACCGGGCCTGACAGTAGTGGCCTGTTAGCAGTCGGTGGATCGGAATCAGAATGGCTTGCTGAATTGGCGGCTCGGCCACCCAACCTGACCCACATTCGGGCGGGGTGTAGAGAGTGGTGTGGCGGGGTGCAGATTTTATGAATGATGTGGCCCACTCCCATACACAATCGCCCATGCCAAAGGATACCTCCTATCTTTGGCTGTTGGCGGCCTTTCTATCAATCGTAATGCCCTTTTAATGGCCAAGTGTTCCATCTGTGTGTGACATCGGCCCGGTTTCAAGGTATTTAAATTATTCACAGTGCTTTCGGTGGCCCTGTTTCGCTTTGTTTCGCTTTTTCCTTCAAAAACAAACACTCGGCCGGCCATTGTGGACCGTTATCTGTCATAATGTTTGTCTGACACGCCAGCCGAGTGCCCGGCCTCCGGTGCTAGGTCTCTGGGCCCCGGTCCCTTTTCGGAAAGCGACACTGAGTTGGGTCTTCTGACCTGCGAGTCTCCGTGATTGGCATTTTCTGTGGCATTCGGCCCGTAGCTGTTGCCGGGTCGAGTGTTGCGGGAGTCGAGAGCAGGCCTAAGTGATCCAGTGGAAATGATTGGAGTGGCTGTCGAGCCGGGAGGCAAGTGCGAGGATGAATGGGCTAACAGGGACTTGAATAATGAGTAAGCTTCTTGGGGAAAGCTCTTGTCCGATTATCGATGACAAATCAAGCTTTCGGGTTCGATTCTTCCCCAAGTGGGTGTATAAAGGGACCGATTAAAATTAGAAATATTCAAGTGGGTTACATAAACCTATACTTTGGACACATCTGGTTTTGGAGTATTTATTTTGGGGGGCTTGAATGTCAATGAAAATGGATGAGTAGCACTTCTTATGGGAAAGAAGTCATCCCGTCGTGGGATGGGGCCCAGGACAAGTTCAAGACCGCTGGGGCAGCAAATCTCATCTGGCAATGCCGGAGAGCAGTGGCGGACCACGTCAACTTCTGCATCCTGGCGCGAATCAGCAGAATCCCCAAATCCCGACTGCCAATTGGTTCGTGTTATAATTCAAATACACACACTCTGAGCGCAGGGAGGGGGCCATTCAGCACTCAGCACGCAAACGCACACCACGATCCTGGACTCGCCAGTCGCTAGAGAACCGACGGCCTCCACTCGGAGCTTTTGCTCCAGAAAGCTTCTCTCCGCCGGGAGAGAGTTCGTGGCCGAGTTTTCGCGCTGGCGTGGGAAAGTGTGTTTTGTATTGTGTATTGTGAGCTTGCTCCAATTCCGAGAGCAAGTGGGGCTCCGCTCCGGCCTTCTCCGACTCTCGGCTGTCTGCTGTCGGCCTCGGAGTTTTTCCGCCGGGCTACACTACGCAAGTTTCAGTTGAGCGCGTCGGACGTCCGTCGCTGTTTCGAATCGGTCCATCGCTGTAGGTCGTGCGTGGCGTCCCGTGTCCATGTCCTGCCCCCTGTGTTGTGTGTGAGTGTGTGTGTCTTCTTTGCGTTGTAGTATTTGCATCGGCGCTAGCGCATATACTACTATACATACATACCTGCAGCGCTCGTGGCGTGTAGTAAAGCCCATTAAAAAGCAACTTATTCAATACTATTCCACGCGAGCGGGCCAGAGGCGCGCGCCCACCGAGCCACCCAGAACCGAGTCTGAATAATCGGGCCGGCTCTGAAAATAGTCGCAGCAACGCGTGTGGAACCAACGCGGTACAATTTTAATGCCGCGTAAAATTGTGAAGCTCCATCAACAAAAAACCGATAATTCCGAAAACGGTCGTCAATTCCAACTCTCTTGGGGAAATGTATTTTTTGAGCCTCGACTCTGTATTGGATAGGTAGTAGACAGTGGAGAGTCCTTTGAGGTATATAGTTTGAATGTCGAGTGCCAGGGTGGCCCCCTCCCTGCGCTCAGTGTGTGTGTATTTGAATTATAACACGAACCAATAACAACACGAACGAATACGTAATAAAGCATAAAACACAGTCAGATTTAAGAAGCTGCCCACGTGTGTGAGGGAGAAATGTAATTTATTATGGCCAGACAACGTTGCGTATACGCAATACAACTTATTTATTTTTTCCCGATAGGGGAGGGGGCGGGGAGCGAATGGCAGCTCAGGCTGACGGTCCCATATACAGACAAAATTTCTGCTGCCAAATGCGCGCGCTCACGCCCCCTCGCACACACCCCAACACAACACAACACCCACATCCACCACCACCACCGCCAAGACAAAAGGGCACATGGCGGAGGGACGGACGCACACACTTAAGGTTCAACAGCCCGACTGCCTCGAAAGGCGCTCAGAGCAGGAGGGAAGGGGCGGGGGAAGGGCGGCCATTATCTTCGACAAGGATAACCCACGTAACTGGGGCCATATTGCGTATACCACGCGTATTTCGAGCTCTCTCTGGGGGATTTCAGGCTTCATCTTTTGTCTGCCAAAGCTGCGAAATGTAATTTTTGGCATTTACTGCTGCGCCGTCACGTCTTAGCACGGTGGTTCGGCCAACCTCCCACTAGCAGGCGCCTCTGCCCGGCCTGTGCTGCCGCGCGGGAAGCGAAACTGGAGCTACACTCGAACAAACACATGCAGTTTCTGTTAAACTGAGGGCCTTCAGCTGAGGGCCTTTCGGTTAAAAGTGAATCATTCAAGCAGTCAACGTCCCACCTGGCTTCCTCCAAACTAGTGGAGGTTGTAGGCTGCCGTCAGTTTTAATTAGCTATGAGCCGGGAAATAATGAAATTTTTGCACTGCCAGTTGGCCAGATTGGAAGGCGTGCCGGGGCCGGTTCTTCGACAATATCCTTTCTCGGCATCCTGCTGGAAGTCACGGGGGGTGTCGGGGTGGCCCAGACCGCACTTAAAAAGCCGTTTAAATCAATTGTGTAGAAATTTCAGAAACGATTTGGCAAACGGCACTCCGGGAAGATAGAGAGCCGCCATTGGCAGTGAAGCGTGAAAGGCAAACATAAATATTTTCGGTTGGCAACAAAAGGCAGTCGACAGGAAAGCACACCCACCCACACTAAGCAGGACATCCTACACATGAACACAGATAGATACAGTTGTCATAACTCTCGCGAGCTTGGTATTCGAAACGCGTGTAGGTCCCAGAGCCCGAAACGAAGCGAAAACCAAATAAAGCGATACAATTGGAACTAAGCCTTGGAACGTGAGCCAGAGCAACAAAATTCGAATCGAATCGTGACATAAGACTACGAACCAAAATAATCAAATAAACCACCGAACGACACACACAGCGAATTAAGTTTACAGGAGAACAAAGGAATCCCATAACGTATAAATTAGGAACCAATACATATCGGCTCATATCGATATAGCGCTAGAGCATTATATTCTCGCGTTTAACCTCTCGACGCACGAGCAAAAAAAGCAAGTTGGCGGCCACTAAGTTGATGTGTGATAGCGCCACCACAGGATGTTTCCTGACCAGAAGCAGCCATCGGAAGGTGAGTCCGCAGGGAGGAATGGGCGGCCCACAGACCCACAGGGAGGACAGATCCTCCAGAGCGAATCCAATGCCATAAATTAGCTTACGTTTTATCGTTTCTTGGTCGTTTTCTTGGTACAGAGGACTCGCGATTATAGGCCAGAGAAAAAAGTGTCTCAAATAGCATATATTTGTCGGAAGCTCAGTCGCTGCTCATGGATGTTCAGCGGAAAATGCAAGAGTACTTACAGCGTCAATACAAAGTTAAAAATGTCGCAAGTCCACGTCACAAGTCCGCTGGGAGCCCTGGCTCCCGGATCCAGACCCCAGATCCGAACGGAATGTGGGAGTCACTCAGCTGCAGAGTGGGAAGGCGAATTCGCATGACATTTTCGAATATACTTCCGAGTGTTCCGCTTTAGTATACATGTGTACGTATTGGCATGCAAATATTTCGTCGTGCTCGGTTTCTCAAACACTAGGCCCCTTAAGCTCCCGGTCCTGCCCCTACTTTTACTTCCGCTTGGGCAGGCGCCGCACCGCCCAATACAATAACTTTCTCCATTGTTAGCCTCTTAAGTTTTATTCCGTCATCGTGGGTGGAAAACAGAGAACTGAATAAAGGCACGCTTTAAAAAATAATGCATTATGGATGCAGGGATAGCGACTTGCAGGCGTATCATCAGCTTTAAAGAGCACAAGAGGCCCTCTACCAAGTTAGGTCTGAAAAGTTAACAAAAAACCAAACAGGGCTGTCTGGGCAAACCCTGGTCCTAGAATAACTTTTTTATTTATTTAGCAAAGTCTATTCGCTTAAACACGAGTGCGGGAGGGGAGGGCAACTTTCAGATTTTCCTGGACGACGGCGGAGTGAAGGGCGCTTGAAATATTGCAATGAAATTCCGCCAAGCCTGGCCTCCCCGGCGGGCAGGAAGCAGCTCCCCTTCTCGGGAAGGCGCTGAAATATTTGCATAGATAATAGCGGGCATGAGACTGTTTGCGCAGTTCTTCTTTTCGGCTGGTAATTAAATTTTTTGCTAGCAGGGCCCTTGATTCGGATAATTAATTTTACTTGGACCTTCTTCTGCAGCTCTGTCGAGGAGAAATCTCCGATCCTATAATAGGTTAGGCATAAAGTACTTAAATTCCCACTCAGAACCCCTCCCTCCCTAAACTGCAAGCAGGCAATGTATTTGTGAATCGGAACCGTATCCTGGAGGTCCCACCTATCTGAGCCAGTGAGTCCTCGTGTCTGGAGAGTGATTTGAGTAGCCCGGGTCCTGGGGGCGTCGTCTCTGCCACTCGGTAGACGGGGGCTTAAGTCTGCTTTTGACGCCTTGGCGTAGAAGCATCTTGATATCATTCTGGCCTGGAACTCGGATCAGTGCAGATGGCTTTGTGTATACGACGCTTGGAATGCGTTTGAGGCCCCCATTGTGTGCCAGAAAATTTTAATGCAATCAATAAATCACTATTACGCCGCGTGTGTCTGTGAAAGTGTGGGTTCTACTGCCCATCCTTTGCTGACAAGTCAGTCACAAGGCGGCTTGTGTCACTCGGGTTGTCGTCGTGGTTGCTACTTGGCTGCTTCGTCCTTGTTGTTTGCCTTAATTTGCGGTTATCTCTCAGCCAACTCCCCACTGACCCAGCCCAATGCAATCCCTTCCGATTTGGATACGTGTGTGTGTATAACCCTTTTGTTCCACTGTCACTGGCACGTCTGCCAAGGACTCTGAAGTTCAGGTATCCTTTCTGAGTTGATTTCGGTTTTAATCAATTTTAGAAAGTTTCCCTGCCATTCCTTGCTCCTGGAAGCCACAGAACAGACTGTAACATCACCGCTGAAACGAACTAGTAGACTCCGGCTAAAGTCTGGTAGTGGCGACAAATGTTTTGGCTTGGAGCAGCTGCATCGGACAACTGTTATTAACGTGGTTGTGGCCGTGAGCGGGGAAAGGCGGCAATTTTCGCTTGACATTTTAGTGGAATTGTTGTCAGTCAACTCGGCGAGTTCCAGCCAGGGAAACAGTCGAGTGACGTGTAATTGGCGGGGTGGAAACTGCCCAGGGAATACCACCGACCCATTCGGCAGTCCATAATTGTCAAAATATAATTATGCAGGCTTTGTATAGGGTTCAGGCGGACTCGGACTTGTGCTCGGACTTCATCTAGGCAGAACTCCCTAAAACAATTCCCTGAAATTTCCGAGTCGGAATCGATAGTGTAAGCTTCAAATTTTAGTGGCCACGCTACGGCCATTAAAGTTGGCTCCTCAGAGCATTTGCGTTTCTCCGCCGGAGTGAGTAATTTAATCAGTTCGAGCACCATTAGACAAATAACATGACTGGCTACTATGCTTAGCATTATTAATTACACGGCCATGGCCGAGCCAAATCAATTCTCTGAAATCAAGTAGCAACAAAGCTAAGCAATTATTCTCGTTTTTGTTTGGCCTATCTGGCCTTGTTGGCATCCAGGAAATTCGGGAAAACAAAGGAGAAGATCGAACGGGCCTAGCTCCCACATCCTGCCAAATCACACGCTCCGACAATCAATCAATCCGCCGGACAATCAATCAACCGGCGGGGGAGGACTTCCTCGGGGTGTTGGCTAACTGTCTAACAGAAGAGAAGAAAGCTCGGGGACGGGGCTAGTCATTACAATTATGGCTAGTCAATTATTAACCAGGCCGCGTCAGGCGAATGACGCACTTTTCCACTGCAAAGGTCAGTTCAACTCAATGAGCCTCGCTTCTGCTCCCAAATACCAGCTAGATAAGCTGTGATTCCACTTGGTCTAAGCTGCAACCGCTGCGCTATGGCAGCTCAGAGTGTCAGAAAAATAGCAACATTGCCGACTGCCTGATTTTGCCCTTCCAGCTGCTGGCAGTTAATGGCGTTTGTTCCGACATATTTACAATTTTAGTCAATTTCCGTTACCGGGTGTTTATACTTTATTTGGCTGTAAAGGCACTAAAACGATTTTATTGATTTGTGCTGACACGCAAGTTCCTCCCACGGCTGTGCCTCCGCGACCACAGCTCCCTTTCCTGCGCTCCTGGTTTTCGAAGCCATTTTCCGAAAAACTTCCCCCTTGTAGAGTTGGGAATAATCGAAAAATGTAAAAAGCTTCTTAACGTCCATCCCCAATGTGTGAGCTGATGGGTTGACGATTCTCAATTAGTTGTAGGCTGCGAGGCCTTTAATGGACCCCTGGCCGAGGGCTGGGGGTGGACTTTTATAGGCTCGCTGCTCACCCAGCAGTTAGGTAAGCATAATGAAGTCGAAATGAGCCCATACGGGCAGACCTCCGCACTAGTGGATTAGTCTGCCCCGGATTGTGAGTCACACTTGGCGTTTACCTTATTACTTCCTCGGTCTCAGCCTAAAGACGCTTAAGGGAAACCAGCCTTGGTAGTTGGCCTTTGGCCGATTCCGAGTTCGCCCTGCGCCCTCACAATCTCCCCTACTCATTGCACGCCGGTTGATAAACTATTCACTCACTAATTAAGTGGGTGACGCACAGTGCCTACATGTTAGGAATGGAAGGAGTTGGAATCTGCAGCAGACCTCGTATTTCTGGTGCTATCAGCAAAGGATCTCGGGTCCTAGCCAATCAAGGCTTTCAATTCCAACAGTTTAAGCTGCCCTGCCTCCCCCGACTGTCCAAATATTAGAATATAATTTGTATAGTTCCATGTGACGATGAAAGTGTGGCAGGTCCTGGAAAAATGGCTACACAGAGCTGGGACGGAGTGGTGGCAGGACATGTGGGTGCATAAATTTCATGCTGACAGCCTGGACGTGGAGTGTTTGCTGTGTGGCTGTTGCTTTGCCACTTCACGTGTCCATTTAGAGCCAGGGCGCACTTCGGCCTAAGCAAGCCTGCACGCGATGCAACCATCTGGATTTATTGTTTTCGTTTTACTGGCTCTTTACGCCCTTGCAGAGGTCATTTCAGCTTTGTCCACGAGTGAGGAACGCACATGGCTGCCAGGGTATGCAGTCTTCGGCTCCGCCCGGAGTTGGCTGTCCTTTCTGGTTATTCTTTTATTTAATGTGGGGAGCACTCGTTAGAAATCAAGAACAGGGAGGACCAAGCCTGCCTCGCCTCGTTTGCGCCTAGGCCCACCAAGTCCTCTATGATATTGAATACAGTTGTTCAGCCCCGCCCACGGCCCGATTCGACTCACACATACACGCAAGTGGGCGGTACTCCGGGAAAAACACAACGAATGGCCTTTTGTTGTGCCTTGGAGCTTGTGTGCTAATGACGCCTCGCCATAATTCGCATGAAATATTTATTTGGCCGTGCACTTTCGGTTGACTGTACCACACAAGTCCCACAACAGTTTAAATTCCACACTTTCTTAGTTTAGAAATTTCTGCCTCGAGTCGCTCCATAAGGGTAGATCCATTTATTCTCAGTGCCACCTCAGCTTTTCCGAATTTTCAGAAATGAAAGGGCGGCAAGTGCTCGCGCCCTAATCACAGTGCTCCTTCATCTTTTGCGAGTGTGACAAAATTATACGAGAAACTTTGAAGGAATTTTACACAGCCCCAACGCTGGCTACTTTGTGATGCTTAGATGCCGGGATGTGATGGAGTGGCAACCAGCCCAGCCCCGTCCTCCCGACCTGAATCCATTAAAAGCTTCCTGAGGGCACTGGAGCCCGACTAGGCCATCACGGGACTGGGCTTACAACCAATTTCTTGACGCCCAGGCCCTCGCCAAAATCAAAGTAGCACATTGTAGTTTGCTAAAGGAAAGGGCAGGGCACAACTGACGTTGTGACATCATCAGATCCGCACGTCACGGGCCGGGCACACTCACACAGTATCCCTTCGCCCTGCCCGGGTCCCGACTCTGCCGGTTCGCATGACGCTGCGCCGAGTTACGTGGTACTGACACCAATTAAAGCTGGTGGAGTCTCCAAGCAAAAAAACAAAAATACCAAATAGAACAAACCCAGACCCTGACGAAATAATTACGGCCAGATTTTGGGGCACAGCTTAACTATTATAGTTTCAACATGGCTACAAAGCTTGTTTGCGAAAAGCCGAATACACTGACAAATACAACTTTGATTCAAGAATTAAGTCGAAAATATACACATCAAAATTTATAATTTTATATAGTCTGTTCCCATTTGAATAATTTTATAACACTGGGTAACCAGTTAACTGGGTTACTCCTCTTTAGAATCGGATGCCTGTTGGCAAAGATACAGACATCGCCGTGACTCATATTCCCCTCCCATGCATTTTTCAAGAGGACCCCCAGAAAATGAACAAAAAATCGAAATAATATTTTGTTCTTAGATTTGAATGCAGATCGACGGAGGATCGATCTACGAATCTTTTAAGGTAATCCTGGCAAGAATCGGATGCCTATTGGCAAAGATACAGACATCGCCGTGACTCATATTCCCCTCCCATGCATTTTTCAAGAGGACCCCCAGAAAATGAACAAAAAATCGAAAAAATATTTTGTTCTTAGATTTGAATGCAGATCGACGGAGAATCGATCTACGAATCTTTTAAGGTAATCCTGGCAAGAATCGGATGCCTATTGGCAAAGATACAGACATCGCCGTGACTCATATTTCCCTCCCATGCATTTTTCAAGAGGACCCCCAGAAAATGAACAAAAAATCGAAAAAATATTTTGTTCTTAGATTTGAATGCAGATCGACGGAGGATCGATCTACGAATCTTTTAAGGTAATCCTGGCAAGAATCGGATGCCTATTGGCAAAGATACAGACATCGCCGTGA
Source organism: Drosophila monieri (assembly GCA_035047585.1). Classification (NCBI taxonomy): domain Eukaryota; kingdom Metazoa; phylum Arthropoda; class Insecta; order Diptera; family Drosophilidae; genus Drosophila; species Drosophila monieri. The sequence continues at coordinate 317,499 of JAWNPJ010000087.1, read as the reverse complement.
CTCATATTCCCCTCCCATGCATTTTTCAAGAGGACCCCCAAGAGAAAATTAACAAAAAATCAAAAAAATATTTTGTTCTGAGATTTGAATGCAGATCGACGGAGAATCGATCTACGAATCTTTTAAGGTAATCCTGGCAAGAATCGGATGCCTATTGGCAAAGATACAGACATCGCCGTGACTCATATTCCCCTCCCATGCATTTTTCAAGAGGACCCCCAAGAGAAAATTAACAAAAAATCAAAAAAATATTTTGTTCTTAGATTTGAATGCAGATCGACGGAGGATCGATCTACGAATCTTTTAAGGTAATCCTGGCAAGAATCGGATGCCTATTGGCAAAGATACAGACATCGCCGTGACTCATATTCCCCTCCCATGCATTTTTCAAGAGGACCCCCAAGAGAAAATTAACAAAAAATCAAAAAAATATTTTGTTCTGAGATTTGAATGCAGATCGACGGAGAATCGATCTACGAATCTTTTAAGGTAATCCTGGCAAGAATCGGATGCCTATTGGCAAAGATACAGACATCGCCGTGACTCATATTCCCCTCCCATGCATTTTTCAAGAGGACCCCCAAGAGAAAATTAACAAAAAATCAAAAAAATATTTTGTTCTTAGATTTGAATGCAGATCGACGGAGGATCGATCTACGAATCTTTTAAGGTAATCCTGGCAAGAATCGGATGCCTATTGGCAAAGATACAGACATCGCCGTGACTCATATTCCCCTCCCATGCATTTTTCAAGAGGACCCCCAAGAGAAAATTAACAAAAAATCAAAAAAATATTTTGTTCTGAGATTTGAATGCAGATCGACGGAGAATCGATCTACGAATCTTTTAAGGTAATCCTGGCAAGACTCGGATGCCTATTGGCAAAGATACAGACATCGCCGTGACTAATATTCCCCTCCCATGCATTTTTCAAGAGGACCCCCAGAAAATGAACAAAAAATCGAAAAAATATTTTGTTCTTAGATTTGAATGCAGATCGACGGAGAATCGATCTACGAATCTTTTAAGGTAATCCTGGCAAGAATCGGATGCCTATTGGCAAAGATACAGACATCGCCGTGACTAATATTCCCCTCCCATGCATTTTTCAAGAGGACCCCCAGAAAATGAACAAAAAATCGAAAAAATATTTTGTTCTTAGATTTGAATGCAGATCGACGGAGAATCGATCTACGAATCTTTTAAGGTAATCCTGGAAAGAATCGGATGCCTATTGGCAAAGATACAGACATCGCCGTGACTCATATTCCCCTCCCATGCATTTTGCAAGAGGACCCCCAAGAGAAAATGAACAAAAAATCGAAAAAATATTTTGTTCTGAGATTTCAATGCAGATCGACGGAGAATCTATTTACGAATCTTTTAAGGTAATCCTGGCAAGAATCGGATGCCTATTGGCAAAGATACAGACATCGCCGTGACTCATATTCCCCTCCCATGCATTTTGCAAGAGGACCCCCAGAAAATGAACAAAAAATCTACAAAATATTTTGTTCTTAGATTTGAATGCAGATCGACGGAGAATCGATCTACGAATCTTTTAAGGTAATCCTGGCAAGAATCGGATGCCTATTGGCAAAGATACAGACATCGCCGTGACTCATATTCCCCTCCCATGCATTTTGCAAGAGGACCCCCAAGAGAAAATGAACAAAAAATCGAAAAAATATTTTGTTCTTAGATTTGAATGCAGATCGACGGAGGATCGATCTACGAATCTTTTAAGGTAATCCTGGCAAGAATCGGATGCCTATTGGCAAAGATACAGACATCGCCGTGACTCATATTCCCCTCCCATGCATTTTGCAAGAGGACCCCCAGAAAATGAACAAAAAATCGAAAAAATATTTTGTTCTGAGATTTGAATGCAGATCGACGGAGAATCTATTTACGAATCTTTTAAGGTAATCCTGGCAAGAATCGGATGCCTTTTGGCAAAGATACAGACATCGCCGTGACTCATATTCCCCTCCCATGCATTTTTCAAGAGGACCCCCAGAAAATGAACAAAAAATCGAAAAAATATTGTGTTCTGAGATTTGAATGCAGATCGACGGAGAATCGATCTACGAATCTTTTAAGGTAATCCTGGCAAGAATCGGATGCCTATTGGCAAAGATACAGACATCGCCGTGACTCATATTCCCCTCCCATGCATTTTTCAAGAGGACCCCCAGAAAATGAACAAAAAATCGAAAAAATATTTTGTTCTGAGATTTGAAAGCGGATCGACGAAGAATAGATATACGAATATTCATACAAATGTATTCTGTTTTAGAATCTGATTGTTTTTGGAAAAGCGTGGCTTGACGTGGCTCACAATGACCATCCGTACATTTCTTTGGAGGACGCTCCAGAAAATTCACAAAAAATCTAACAAATTTTTTAAATATAATTCCTTAGAATTATAATTAAATAGAAATTCTTTATATTCTTACAGGAGAATGGAAGATCAGTTCCTGATGTCACTGCCAGTCCGGGTAGAGCACCGCCAGGCCCGCTGCCAGCCAATCAGCTATCCTCGCTGGGCAACCAACAGGCGCACCATGGGAACCAGCAGCACCACGGGAACCATGCAAACCAGCAACACCACGGCAACCACCGCGGCCATAGCGGCAGTCTGTCAAATGCGGTGGGCGCCAAGGATCCTGTGCTATTGCAAGGCGACTTCCGCAAGGTCAGCGGCATCAGCTCGGAGATCTTTCGGCAGATAGAGGCCGTCGAGAATGACCACGATCCTAATACGGCGGCGGCCCTCGAAGCGGTGGAGCGGCGCGGAGAGATGATAGTGCGCATACTGGAGCCCCGCTGCATGGGCAGCAAACCGGCGGTGGACGCAGCCCACAAACTGATGAACAAGGCCGATGGGCGGCATACGGTCCAACTGGTTGAAATCGTGAAGCGCCCCGGCCAGACACTGGGTCTGTACATCCGCGAAGGCAATGGGGCCGACCGCACCGATGGCGTGTTCATCTCCCGGATCGCTTTGGAGTCTGCCGTTTACAACAGCGGCTGCCTGAGGGTAATATTCTCGGAATTCTTACATTTTGTTTTGTTTTATTAATGAATGTCTAAATTGCTCTAGGTGGGTGATGAAATCTTGGCGGTTAACCTGGTGGACGTCACCCACATGTCGCTGGACGATGTCGTTATCATCATGTCAATTCCACGTCGACTGGTGTTGGCCATTCGCCAGAGGCGTGGCAACCGGGGCACTGGCTCCCCGGGACCTCCAACGCTTTCCAGGCCCGAGCAAAAGCCGCCACCGGTTGTGGTAATCAAACGGGATTTGCGCGACGAGGATCTGGACGAAACGGATCGGATGCCAAGGCCGCGATCATCACGTGATAGACGTACAGGTAGTTTGAAATTTACGCCATGTTTGCCATGCTAATCGGAGCTTCTCTCTGCGTTTGTTTCAGGGGACGGTCGCGAGATGACGGAGTCCAGATCCCGCCTGGGTCTGGGTCTGAACAACTACAGTCCACAGTCGGAGCAGCTGGACATGTACTACAATACGCGAGGTGGTGGCGGCGGAGGAGGGCCTATGGGAGAGCCTCCAAACTGGGGATACAAACCACCACCTCCTCCATCATCCGTGATTACGGAGCAGCCCACAAAAGGACACGCCTTTGCGCCATCGCATGCCTACTACCAAAATGCAGGAACTCTAGAGAGTTTAGCGGAAAAGGTGCACGCATTTTACCCAGGAGCACCCGGTGGTCCACCAGTAGGGCCCTCTCGACGAATGTCCACTGGCACCGGCAACGTGGGTCTGGCTCAACAGCACGCCAGGTTTCCTCGTTCGGGCTCGGACCAGCACCTCCCCCGCGTTGAATATGCAGACTACTCGAACTCCCTGGGCCGCCACTCATTGCTCCGTTCCAGCTTAAAGCCAGGAACGGCAGGAGGAGCTCCACTACCAGTGGGCGTAGGTGGCACATTAGGGCGATATGGTCGCTACGATCAACAGCGGAGCGGCGGAGTATCCAAGTATGGTCCACCAGCTCCAGGAGCCCAGTCTCTGACTCGCCGTTCTAGACCTAACCTGGACTACTCCAGTGACACAGAGGCTACGATTGGTCCGCGAACGAGCTACTATTACTACAACCGCCCCGCCATCGCAAGCATGCCAAGAGGATCGGGTGGCGGCGGAAGTGGAGCGGCCGCTGCCGCTGCCATGTTGGCAGCGGATCATCTTAACAAATTCAACTCGCTGCCCCGCGAGCGACCCGGCGTCCGGCTGCAGGGAATGCGATCGCGAATCGGCGATCGTCTAGTGGACGAAAACGATGGCAATACTTCGGCACCGGAGTTTGACGCGCGGCGGGGCAGGGATCTGCGCCAAAGAATCACTGCCAGCCCGTCGATATTCACGGCGGACGAGTACCGTGCTTGGCTGAGGAGGGCGCCGAGCAGCTCGGCCATTGCGGAACAAATGCGGATGACGCGAGACATGTTTGCCCAGCCAAGGGCACAGAGGTTCTCGTGCAGTGCCGAAAATATTCACGATGTGCTTAGAAACGTAAGTTGGATTTCGATGCAATTACCTTAATTACCAAAAAGCATTTGAAGTTCTTCTTTTTATACGAGAATTTTTTATATTTCAGACGGAAAGCATCTACTCGAGCAGGAACCACATCCTCGGCACCGGCACTTTAGATCGCAATATGGGCCTTACCCGCCCTATCTCGGCGCTGCCAGTGAGATCTATGTCCTCGCAGCATATCGGCGGCGCAGGTTCAATCCGCTCCCCCAGCATTCGCCGCATGCGGCAGTTACTCGAGCTCTCCGCTGGACCGGCCAGTCCTAGTGGCAGCATAATGAGCACTGGGGGCCACCAAAGTCCTGCACCTACGCCAAGTGCTACGCTGCCGCGTCCCCATCGCCAGATCGACATCAATCCGGCGGAGTTTGCGAAGTACAAGCTGGACAAGCCAATTGTAGACATGGGTGGCGTCTCCGGCATGCTTTGGATTCACCTTCTTGCTGGTCGCGGATTGAGAACAGCTCCAGAAGGAGTAGGACCCGGAGGATCAGCTCCATCGGGACCAACCCGAGATCTCTACTGCGTTATTGAGTGCGATCGCGTGCACAAGGCTCGCACGGTAGTTCGATCAGGGGACCTCCAGTTCGACTGGGACGAGTCCTTCGAGCTGGACTTAGTGGGCAACAAACAGCTGGATGTGCTGGTTTACTCCTGGGACCCGCAGCACAGGCACAAACTGTGCTACCGCGGGGCCATTTCACTATCAGCCATCCTGAGGCAGTCCCCCTTGCACCAGCTGGCTCTCAAGGTGGAGCCCAGAGGCACTATCTACATCCGAATGCGTCACACGGATCCCCTTGCCCTCTACAAGCGTCGCGGACTGCCCAGCTTACGGGCCGGTTACCCGACCCTTTTCGGAGCCGACCTCGAGTCAGTGGTCAATCGAGAGTCGAAGGGTGCGCCCGGCTGTGCGCCAGTACCCATTGTGCTGCGGCGATGCGTGGAGGAGGTGGAACGTCGGGGGCTTGACATAATCGGGCTGTACCGATTGTGCGGTTCTGCCACTAAGAAGAGACTGCTGCGCGAGGCCTTCGAGCGCAACAGCCGCGCAGTGGAATTGAGCCCGGAGCATGTTCCTGACATCAACGTCATCACCGGGGTGCTCAAGGACTACCTCAGGGAGCTTCCAGAGCCACTGTTCACCCGGTGTCTTTTCCAGATGACGGTAGACGCTTTGGGTGAGTACTATTTCCCGCAATTACCATTTCAAACAACTAATTGCTTCTCGATTCTCAGCTGTCTGCCTGCCAGATGACCCAGAGGGCAATGCGAAACTAATGCTTAGCATCCTCGACTGTCTGCCGCGGGCAAACCGGGTATGTTTGAAAGTAGAATGTTTGCGATTATTCCATGATGTTTTCTAATTCGCGGCTTCCCTCCCTAGGCCACACTTGTGTTCCTGCTCGACCACTTGTCGCTGGTGGTATCTAACTCGGAGCGGAACAAGATGTCCGCCCAGGCGCTCGCCACAGTGATGGGCCCCCCGCTGATGCTGCATTCGGCGAGTGCGCAACCGGGCGCTGACATTGATCATGCCCAGCCGATCGCGGTGCTGAAGTATCTTCTCCAGATCTGGCCGCAGCCGCAGGCGCAGCATCAGCAGCTGGCGCAGCACATGGCAGGCGCTACAGGGGCGATGCTGTCCGGTATGGCCACCGCCGGCAGTATGAGCAATATGGCTGGCGTTGCTTCAGGTAACGTACTCCCAGCGTCCAGAACCCAAATCGAACCGACTAAATACACCCTAGAAACCACAGACACAATCCAGACACAGATACAGACACAAAGAACCGACACCCACAAACGAAGTGTAGTTTTTTACACTCTTGCAAGTGTTTTTTACTCCATCATTTCGTTTCTGCTTTGGATGCATCGCAGCATCAGCAGCTGTTCCAAGTCAATTATTCTCTTCACCCGTTGGACCTCCTTTTAAGCCTGAAGTGCGGCACGATGTCTTGATTCGTCTCACAGTTAAAAGTTAAGCAAGCACTTACACAGCAGCGCATAGAAACACAATCCCACCGGCATAATGGGTTGCTCAACCAATTTTATAAAATAGACTTTTTATTTTAGTGTTTGAAGTTGCGACTTATCTTTGTTGTGTGCATTTTCCACCGTCTTTTAAAGAATTGACGCAATAGGAAAAAAGTAGAATAATTAATGGAAAATGTATCATTTTTACGCAGTATTTCATTCTCTTCGATCTCGTCCTTTGATTAAATTGCTTTCAAGGTCGCGAGCGTGTCTCTTTAAATGGGTCACTACTATGTAGGCTTTCACCCTTGCTTGATAGTGAACGAAAGGGTTTTTTGTTTTGTTACACCTACCCCACAACTCACCAACCATAACTCGGCCACCGAGACATCCTCCATCCAACTCGCATCCACATTAATATTGATTAATACAGAGTCCTATGTAGACAGGTCGGCGCGGCGAGTCAACAGGGCAGCGTGGAAGCAAAGTCAGTGCGTTGCCAGCGGACAGACAGGCACTCCTTCTGCAGCAGCAGGCGCAGCTCATGGCGGCGGGCAACCTACTGCGCTCGTCCACTTCGGTAACCAACATACTCTCCCAAGGCCATCCTCAGCTCTCAGCCACAGCCAACAGTCATCTGTATCAATCAGTAGTGGGTCAGTTAGCTCAATCGCATCGAGCCTTGCAACAAGCGGTGCAACAGGTAAACAAAAACAGTGGGACACCACGACGCACACGATACAACATATCCAACATAACCCATCAGAACAGAGGCAGAACTTAGTAAACGATAACATCTTATGGAAGGATGCCCTTGTAACAAGAAACCTATATTAAGAAGCACATAAGAAGTTCCATAATAACACAAGGCACGCGTAATATTCAAAAATTGTCTGGGCTGCGTAAAGAAATTAATCATTAATCCGAGAAGTTTCGGATATATTTCGTACATTTTTATGGCATTTCGTGCCAGAGTTTTATGAGTATTTTCTCATTTGTTCTTGCCACTACCCTTCGGTAAAGGAACACTTTTAACTTTCTAATACTTGACTCGTTTTAGGCAAACACATTAATTGTTTGCTCCCATAATGCCTAGGCAATAGCAAAGCTTTAAATATACTTCATTTGTTAGATAGTTTATCCAAGTTTCACCTTTTAGGGGAAGAGAAAAACACACTCAAAAATAACAGTATCGACCCATTAAAATACTTAACATCACGAACAAACACTTAAACATTTTCTTGTCTTTATACTTTTCCTGTTGACCGTTTTGCAAAAGAAAAGATGACGAAATATTTTTAGAAACAAATGTACATCCACAAACGAAACTATTAATTGAATCTTTCCAAACATTATTTGTTGTCAATTTGATTTGCGCTTTTTTCAAAAACAAAAAACTATGAAATGTTATCAAAATGCAGAAAAGTAAATCCTAATTTGCTGATAATTTGTAATTGTGTGACCTATGTATACACCTATAAAGCCATGTCTATACGTATATACTCTAACGTATCGGTGTGATATATAACGATGGTAATGATGATAAATGAAGCGATGTGATTTATGTTGAGAGGCGTGTAAAGCATGATTGGCCCACTACTGGTAACAAATAAATATACATTCTTGTATCGCCTCCTTGTTCCACATGTACTCCTCGAATCCAAATCCAATAATTATTCATACATGCCAAGAAATAACACACGAACATGTACATGCTTTATTTCACTCGCGTTGTGCCATTGTAAAAAATCATCAAAACATTAGCCCCAAGAGCTTGAAACCCCCAAAAATTAGCTTTCGGTTGGTCCCACTGTGGCTAGTTTTTGTACCCACCAAAAGTACCCACAACCATAGATCCATATAAATTGCTAGGAACTTTAGACACTTGGCATTTGATTTAAATTCATTTAAGACTCCCTAGGTTGCAGTTTGTACATTCATAAAAGGGTTTTACCTTCAGTTAAATTTGCACATTGATACTTTTGTAAAACTTGCGCACTCCCCTACGTAATTAAATGGGTGCCACTGAAGACTTTATTTTTATATATTTGTATTAGCACAAAAGTCCATTTTTTATTGAAGAATATTGATCAATAAGGAAAGTTATTTAATTATACAAAAATGTCCTAAATGTAAACGGTAATTTTGTTTACATTGGGAGAACTTAAAGAATTCGGTGGTAGCTGCATTTTAGTTTATTGTATTCACTATGCATGATTGATCGTCACTCTTCACCATCACCATCACATCTCCGGAGTACACACTTCCCAAAACCTTAAATCCGTCACCACCTTTTGATTGGTTTACGAATTGGCCGTTCCCCAGTACGAGAAATGCATCCGCACGCAGTGATTTTGTCCATTGTCTATTATAACTAAATGTGTTCGTCGTACATTACATATATGTCTCACTACCTCTTCGACACACCCGAAACACCCACTAATACAGCAAACTAGCCCGATTCAAAATTTCAAATTCTCTGCACCTAAAACCGATCTAACACCTAGCACGTATTGCGCCCCAACCCTATATACAACTTAATAAATCCAAGAAATCCATAGAAAATTTTACCATATGATGCGGGGTTCACCTGCCCTTTCTTTTCTTCTCTTGTCTCTCGACTAATCCCTTGCAGCCCTATCAATTGGGGGCCTCAGTGGGCTCAGCAATTCCCGACCAATCGCCACTGCCACTTCCCGGCACACCCTCCCCAGGCAGTAGTTCGGCCTCGACAGGATCAGGCTCCGGATCGGGATCGGGAAAAAGTAAGCAAGTTAAGCAGGTGATTTGAAAATGAAGCTTATGTAATCCCATTCCAGGCACGGATACCATCAAACGCGGCGCCTCGCCCGTCTCCGTGAAGCAAGTCAAGATCATCGACCAGCCGGCCAGCCCTTACTCCATCGTGCAGAAGAAGCCTCCCCTACAGAAGGACGCGCCTATGGACATCATCACGCCCACCACCAAATCGGATACAGCCTCAAGTTTGGCCAGAAGGGAAAACGGAGGGTCAACCACCCTTAAGTCAAACGTAGAATTTTATGAAACGCACAAGACACTGGCTCCAGAGGCAGCCGCTTACAGCTCTAAGTACTCTAGTCTGGACGCCAAAAAGAGCAGCTACGGAAGCAGCAGCTACACACCAAGCAAGTCTGCAGGCAATGGCCTCTCCGCTGCCGAGGACTATAAAGCTATGAGGAACAAGTCAAGTGCCACTTCAAGCTCCAGCTCCTCCCAGGCAACTGTGCTTAGTGCGGGGTCCACGGCCACATCGGCTCCGACAACCTCCTCCGATGACTCGGATGACTTAGTGTCCTACAAGTCCTCAGCTTCCACGAACGCCCTGCTCGCCCAATCGCAGGCTATGACCACCAGTCAGCTGATGTCCAAGTATCTCAAGCGGGAACCGCGGGTGCAATTCACTCCGATCAAGTCTCCAGACTCGCCGTCGCCGCCAGGAGGTGGCGATGGTCTACCCAAGGGAACCTACCAGCTAGTAACACCCACTTCAAGTGGTCCATCTAGCAAGCCGGGAGTAACCACAGGAGCGATTAGCAAGTACACCACTGGCACCAACTCGACGGACTCGAGCCAAAAGATGTCCTCCCCCTCACGATTGTCCAGTGCTAAGGATGCCAAGACTACCACAGGCTCTACCACCAACTCAGCCTCATCATTGGTGTCCACAGGAAGGAGACTATTCGACAGTCTTGCCTCCTCCTCATCCTCGGAGACGGAGACCAAGACCTACATTGGAGGCACCGCAAGCGACATACGGAGCGCAGTAAGCAGTAGTAGTAAGTCGGGAATGGGAACGACGTCAGGGCCTGGCACCGAGTCGAAAAGTTACGGAAGCACGCTCTTCGGGAGCAGCGGTTTAGGGGATGGAAACCACTCCAGCACCACCACCAAAGGGAACGGAAACCACAATGCCATGCATCTGTATGGAACTCTTCCGAAAAATGGAATTTCCACAGGGGCTGCTCTGTTTGGGAGCTCGGCCAGTAGCTCCTCTTACCACTCAGGGGGAGGAAGTGGGGGTTCTAGTGGAGCAGGCACAGCTAGCAGCAGTGGCGTAAGCTCCATGACGGGTTCCACTAACAGTTACGACTTTTATACTAGCAGTTCCAACAGCAGTAGCACCCGTCCCTTTGCCAACGGCGGTAATAACTACCACACACTAGGAACCTACAGAGCGCAGTATGCGGCCACTAATCCGTTTCTGGATGCCTTCGACGAGAAGCCGGGTTCCGGTAGTAGCAACGGCAAGGAGAAGATAGCGGGGGACAAGGTAGGCGTAGTTAGTGCCCACCAGAGAGCCCCAGTATTGTCGTCGTTCGGGTCTTCGTCGGGGGACTCGAAGAACGGAAGCGATGAGTATGACGACATAAAGTGAGCCAAGACGAGTCAGGAGGCTCAGGGTGGATAGGAGCGTCAGGAGGAAAGGCAATAGATAACTTCACCTATGTGCTTCATCAAAAACTATTCGTTATTGATTATCGCTATAATAAGAGGGAAAAGGAACCGAAACCCCAAAGATGGCAGTCTTTCGAGGCTCAAGTTTTCCCGATTACAGAGGAGGCAGTATACAGAAAAAAATTTATTCAAGGGAGGAAGTATAATTTTACCAATAGCATTTGTAAATAAAGAAATACAAAAATTTCGCGGATGTAAGTAAGCGAGGGAAAGTCGTCGGATTTAGATGTCATTCAATGCTGAACGTGGTCTTTTCGAGTATTTACAGTTTACAAATTTACAATATGGGAAAGTAAAGCGAATAATCGAATATATGTTTATCACAACCGTTCTTAGTAATCGACATGCTACTAGAAACTATAAGAGACATGATATCCTAATTACCTTTATAAAGGAAACACCCAATGGCAGAATATATACAAAATACTGAATGAATATTTTTCAAAACCCAATTGAAGCTTTGCGACCAGCTTGTTTCAATCCGAATTCAACAATATTTACGAACAGTATTTTTCAATGAACTAAGCATACATTATAAATGAATCTTGAATCGAACACAATCGAAAAACACAAAAACTTAATGCATAAATTAAATAACAAATTAAATAAAAAAGTATAAATAACTTAAAACTATACCAGAAGGTTGAACGCGCATTTATTTTTTTTCAAACAACACAACTGAAAATTTCTATATATTTACTTGAATGCCCTAGAAAAAAGTAATACTATGCTGATGACATATTTTTGCAACTCTCCATCCTCAAGTGGAATGATGTACATAGAAAGAACCTCGGTTCCACGAAACAGACCCTTCTAGCCCATGCTACGTCTGTGTTTCATCCTGACCAACTTTTAAATTTATTATTCTTTGTACGTGTATGCTAACTAGATATTGGACGTCCTTTTGAGCAATGTATTTGCCAAAATTGTTTCTCTACGCCTCCTAGACACATCCATGCCTATATACACCCTACAAAATATATCAGTCTCGCTAAAAGCGGCGTCGCGCCGCGCGAAAGGATCCGAAAAGCTCCGACTGAACCCGGAGGGAACGCAGATGCATACATGCTACATACAAATACATGAATTTAATGACGAATCGATGTGCTTAGTTTTTGTATGAAACAAAGTCTGATATACACACTAATATACAAACAGTACAGTATAATATTTATAGGCATTTAAACATAATTATACAAACCACAAAAACAAAGACAAAACCGATTAAACATTTATAACATATATAAAGTACTAAAATATTAAAAACTATATACATAAATGACGCTTTGCAACAAAGATAAATTTTAAGCAATTATGTTTGCAAAGCTTCTTGAAATAAATCACTAGTGTTCGTGCAACTGTTCGTAATCCCAAATCGCAAGACGTACACATATATCTCTAATCATCATATTGGATAACCCTGTTAACAAATGCTATGGTACTGTAAATACCCAACATGAAGTTGTACCGACATAAATAGCTAAGGAGCATCTAGCAGTCGGGTCAATCTAGTTTCTAACGATAGGCAAGCTTGGCATGTAACAACCTGAAAACGGAATATTATTTAAATTTTGCCAGTGAGCATTGATAAGATAGCTGAGCGCTGAACGAGAAACTCCAAATAACCATAGATACAGGTACATAAAAAAATTGGAGATGCAGATACCCCAGTTATCCGTAACCACTAAGCATAATCATTCGTCTTCAAACACATACTTCCTTGGCACGAACCACGCTAGAGGTTAATTAAGGTTCCAAGTGCAAGTTAAAGCTCAGATTAGAACTCAGCATCAATTAAAACAGGGCTTACGCCATACATTAACATAGCCAAGATCGCGCCTTATTTGATTTTAATATAGATTGAGATTTCCAAAAAGCGTTGAGATTTTAAATAGCAAATTTATCGGTTAACTATTGTCATATTTATTTGATAGGAATCAAGAGCGTTATACATGAATCTCTAAACCAAAGATTTAAAAAACACAACTTAGGCAAATGTGCAGAGTTGGGGCAATTGATTTTTATATAGTGAATTGTTAATTATTGCATATAGAGAGAGTAGAGTTTTTAATATTTAGAGTGTCAACATCAACAAATGGGAGATAGCAAAAAGCAGAGTGTTCATTTGTAGAGGTCTAGGTACCGCCTTAGCTGCCCTACCTGTTTATTGATTTTAGGATTTAAATGTCGTACTTACACCAATGAAACGTCAATGTTACTACAGCTATCGCCTTCTTTTAAAAGTACATAAATATATATAAATACTCTGTAACACTTCCCAAACCAATCACTTGATTTGTTCTCCCCCAAAAGCTTTAATCGTTCAACGACCCGAAGGTAACAAATTCGATACATGTTCTATACTAGTAATGGAGTACGTCGTGGACTTCGACTCATTTGCGAATTGTTGTGGCTTCTTAGTCGTAGTTAGCTTAGGCCTAAGACGTTGATGCAGCTGGTGCATGTGGTGACTGGGAATCAGAGTTGATGGTGGTCAGTTGGTGGTGGGGGAGTGATGGCATGGTGAAGGAAGAAAGGAGGCTTTTGCCGCTTGTAACTGCTTTTACCGGGTATGGTTCGAGGCCCGACCGATCGATATGTATTTGTCCTTGTACTTAGAAATCGTAAGCATACATTATGGAATATATATCACTGTGTCATATCGTACATTTAAACCGCAGCAGAAGGTAAATTGTTATACAAAGAGTATTCACATATAGGAAACGTATGTAAACAGCCCAAATAATAGCGGCAAAGCAGAAACTAATCAATAATATCAAACATAGTTAATTAAACTAAACTACCTTGATTGGCATGCAACCACGTACTAAAAATTGTATATGCATTTAATTTAGAGACAAACTATGGAATACGATTAATGTCACACAAAAATAAGAAACGAAACCAAATCCAAATCCAACGATGGATTAGGACGCTAATGGTATGCTAGTTGGTTAGCAGTAGGGGACGGCGAGTGGAACTATTTTACCGAAATGTATTGCACAATATCGAAACACTTATTAATATTAGCGAACGTAACTAAAAACTTACAGAAAATTATATGCATTCGAATGGTATCGAAAAAAACTGACTCATATAGCAGACACAAGACACATTTTCGGGCTGCTCTTGTGCGAACTAGCCGCAAAAATCAAATCGTTTAGAATACTTTGACAAATCGTTTAGAATTCGTTTTCTTTTCAAAATTTGAAGTGATCCGTTACTAGAATGTGTGAAAAGTAGTTTCGGAAAATGCTTATTTTCCTTCTCAGTTTCTAGGAGCTTCGAAATCGCGAGGGGTTTTTGCGAGCCAAATATTTTTCGTTTATGCTTAGTTTAGTTGGAGAGTGTATATGCTTAAGTCAATGCATATGTGTATTGGATGTGCCTAAACTACTTATTTGTTCTTGATAAAACCAGACTCAGCTACCCTGTATATTCCTACTTTGAGAATCCTTGACGCTTAATGGGGATTTTGTTATTAATGGTATTTTCGAGCCGAAATTTCTTCTGTCACACTTAACAAGTAAATGGAGACCAAATGCTCAGGGCTTTAGCGAGTTATAGTAGTCTTAACAATATACAAAACCAAAAACACAAGGGGAAACCCACTTAAGAATTAAGGGAAAAAACATCATGAGCATGCTCCATCAAACGTTAGGCAATCGTGTTTTAGTTAATACTTTAGCTCTTGTCACCACAATAACAAGAACAATCCAGAAAACAAACTTACAAAATCCAAGCAATCAATTTGTTGAAAAAGACTGAAACGTAATAAAACAAAAAGATACGAGAACAAAAAGATACTGTAAAGAGAATCCCAGGCAGAGTTGTCATTAATTTCGATATAGTGGCGTCAGATACATATATTTCGAGAATCCCCAGTCATGAAAAGTCTCAGAGTTTCTTTTATTTCCTTTGCAACCAGTTAGAAATGTTCAGTTTAGAACCTTTTAGCGCGTCATTGAACTCTACCAAAAACGATATAAAATCTTAAAGTAATAGTGAAATATTAGCGGAAATAATACAACATATTACCACCAGCAATTTGCTACTTAATTAATATGCAAGTTTAATATTCAATGCTATGAGCAAAAGTCTAACAAATAGTTCAAATCGTGTCGAGGCGAGATACGAGTTTTCATGTAGGAAAAACCAACAAATACCAAAAAAAAACAAGAATGGAAAGCTAACTTCGGGCGGAGCCGAAGTTGATATACCCTTGCAGATATGTGGCAGCTTATATTATTAGATATATATCGGATCTTATATAGTCGACCGATCCTTATTAAACTCGGCAGATCAAATTAGTTTGCCGAAAGTAGAATCCATACAAAGTCCCAGTCTTCTAACTTAAAAAACAACGAAGTTATGGCATTTCCGATCAATCAGTTATATGGCAGCTATAGGATATAGTCGGCCGATCCTTATGAAATTTGGCAGATCGAATAAGTCTGCTAAAAGAGGAGTCCACAGCAAGTCCCATCCTTCTAACTTTAAAAACAACAAAGTTATGGCATTTCCGATCAATCAGTTATATGGCAGCTATAGGATATAGTCGGCCGATCCTTATGATATTTGGCAGATCGAATAAGTCTGCCAAAAGAGGAGTCCACAGCAAGTCCCATCCTTCTAATTTTAAAAACAACAAAGTTATGGCATTTCCGATCAATCAGTTATATGGCAGCTATAGGATATAGTCGGCCGATCCTTATGATATTTGGCAGATCGAATAAGCCTGCCAAAAGAGGAGTCCACAGCAAGTCCCATCCTTCTAACTTCAAAAACAACAAAGTTATGGCATTTCCGATCAATCAGTTATATGGCAGCTATAGGATATAGTTGACCGATCCCGGCCGTTCCGACTTATATACTGCCTGCAAAGGAAAGAAGGATGTGTGCAAAGTTTGAAGTCGATAGCTTTAAAACTGAGAGACTAGTTTGCGTAGAAACAGACAGACAGACGGACAGACGGACAGACGGACAGACGGACAGACGGACAGACGGACAGACGGACAGACGGACATGCTTATATCGACTCAGGAGGTGATCCTGATCAAGAATATATATACTTTATAGGGTCGGAGATGTCTCCTTCACTGCGTTGCACACTTTTGACCAAAATTATAATACCCTCTGCAAGGGTATAAAAAACTATCACAAAATTACTCCCGATTGTATTTTACAAATTTGAAGTCACTTTCTAAGCCCACCATTAAAGGAAGAAACCGAATAATAATTAAACTAACGTGAATCTATAAATTTGCTTTACTAAAATACAATATTTGTTTAGTCTACACTCTCACAATATAAATTTGAACAAAGCCCATAAAATAACATAATGTAAGAACGTATATGTATATATATATCTATATATATTGATATATACGCAGCGGCGAGCCGAAGGAAAATATCAACAAACTCAACCAACTGACACGGTCTAATATTTCGGGGCGAGATTAGAAGGGATAATACTCTGATTTACCACTGCCACAACAAGAAACAAGCAAGTGTAACGTTTATAGAGACATAATGCAGCCAGAAATAGGGCTAATGGATAAAATATAAAATAAATGCAATTATACAAAATGTGTGATTGTGTAATTGAGGAGCAGTAAAATTTAATTACTATTATTTGATGAAAGAAATTACAATAATAATTATCTCATAATTATTAAAAAACAAATACAAACTAAAACCGAATCGTTCTTTGCGTGAAAATAAAGCGATGTTAAATTATTTAATGAAAATATATATACAAATAAATAACAAAATAGTCTTGCGTTTTATTAAAATAATAATTATTAATTACAGTTCTTGACAAACATTTTTTATATATTTTATTTGTTAATAATATTTTTTTTTGTTCATGTTTACTTTTTTTAATTTAGTTTTATGCGCTTTAGTTTTTTTTTGGTTACACTGAAAGCCTCAATCGAACTTGGGACCAATAGAGAAGAGTAAAATTTGCCACAATTACAGGGTTACCAGGACAAGCGGTGCTGCATTTTTGTGAGTAGATGCAAAAATCAAATTTCAAGTTTTAATTATATTTATTTTTACAGAGCGATGAACTTTGCGGAAGTTGAACAATCCTTGCGAGTAGATATTGAATTTTAAACCAGTAAAATACTACGGAATTGTTCACAAAAACTGGCTCTGCTCTTGCTGATGTCTGCTGACTAACTAACAATTAGGCAAGACAAGTTTCTGCCATTCATCACTGAGGCGAAGTGCAAAGAGGTGAGGCTTGAACTTTTTAACATAACTGAAAACTTTTTTTTAATTAAAACCTTTCAATAATTTAATATAGTTATGAACTTGGCCGAGAAGTACTCCTTCATTGTCATATCTAAGGGAGGATAGCCGTAACCGACTCCGACCCGAGAGCCCCAAATTTCCGGAGTACATAATTTTTATCTGGATGGCTCTACTGTCCATTTTCGATAAATGTTGCTGATGCATCTCATCAGCTGTGATCAGCTCATCAGAAGATTCAGGAGTTTTAATATACCATTCTGTGACCATTCCTACCTAATGGATTATACCGATTGTAACATGTTTGATTACTTTTTGTGTACAACTGTATTTGTAATTTTTATTAAATGAATTTCTAACAAAATACATGGTTAAAATTGATTTAAATACTTTTACTTTGTAAATAAAAACTCGTATTTTAAATAATTTCAATCGTTTGAGACATTTTCCATCGAAATCAGATAAAAAATGGCCGACATAAGCAAACACAAAATTTGAATTTCGCGGCTCACCGTTCGCCTTCACTCCCTTGGTTTTATAATTCCCAACCGATTCTGGCATGGGAAAAGTATAAATAGAGTGTCGCTGCATCGAAAAAACTTTTTTAAAAACTTAATATCTCGGCTATTTTCAATCCGATTTCAACGAGAATCGTCTTAAACTATTTAGAAAGATCAAATTAAGCAATCGATACAAAAAAATCTTTAGATTTTGAAGGTAAAAAATGTTGATTGATTTTTTGAATTTTTTTTTAATCAGTCACCTAATTTGTTTCTCCTGAAACGTTTAAGAGCATTCTCGTCGAAATCGGGTGGAAAATAGCTGAGATATTAAGCTTTTAAAAAAGTTATTTCGGTGCAGCGACACTCTATTTATACTTTTCCCATGCCAGAATCGGTTGGGAATTATAAAACCCAGGGAGTAAAACACGGTGAGGCGCGAAATTCCAATTTTGTGTTTTGCCTATGTCGGCCATTTCCCATCTGATTTCGATGCGGAATGTTCTAAATGATTGAAATTAACTAAAATAACGATCTTAGATGCGAAAATAGCCATTTTTGATAATAGCAATTTTCTGTTGGCTTTCGGCCAAACTATGCATGTTTGACAATTTGGTCTTTTAGCATGCGATTTTTTTGCGGGAGGTCTTAAATGACACGGACGGTTATTATCCTTGAACTCGAACTAACCGAGCTTGATAATAACCGTTTTATTGAATATTTGACAAATATAGTACAATTTGTTTACATTGTTGGAAAATAAGTGATATGCAAAAAATATAATGTATTTATTTTATACATAAGTGTAGGGCTATATATATAATCACTATGACTTATATAGGAAAATATCAATACATCGATGACATTCTGTTATTGTTCTGAAGGCCTTTAAGGCACCGATTCCGATGGTTTTCTGAAGACCCTCCTTCGGTTGTGGGCGATGCATTTGCGGCAATAGAGTGTTTATTCACTTTAAAAGGCGTCCCGCTTTCGGATGAGACTCGGTCACCTGGAAGGTAAATAGTATTTTATTCAAAAGTTGTTCAATGGTTTTTGTATACTATGGAAAATATAACAACAAAATGTCGACTCAATTTTTGCAATTTCGTAAAAAATATAAATTAAATGTAAAAAAAGTGCTATAATATTTTGATGGTAAATTGTCAATATGTTGGCCAACGTGTTTAATTAATAGGTAGAAAGCCGTTTTCTACTTACTTCACCATTTTCTCGACAAAGTATCCAAGGTCCTGATCCAAGGAAAGTGATACATCGGCAAAGCTCTTAATTTTGTAGAAAAAAGAATAATTATAGTTTTGTAAAGGATTAAAATGTAAAATCTACTCACAAAACTGCAGCACCGCTTTTCCTGGTTGTGCCGAATTTTACTATGCCTCATTGATCCGTCCCTGGTACCCGTACCCTACTATAAAATAAATAACCAAAACTGTAGCTTCAACTTTCGCCCGATTCCGTTAGTATCATAACTGTGTTCTTTTCTCGTATCACCAGTTTCTTCGTGGCCAGTCTGTTTGAAAGTACATCGAAAAATTAGGATTATACTTTTTTTTTTCATATATTGAAATACATTGCTGAATTGTTATCCTTTTTAATTTGCTTGGTCTAACGGGTAGCTATTTTTACCATTTTCGGATTTTTGGATCCGAACCCATAGGGGCTTAGCGAAGAGTGCATTACGATAACCGGGGTTTCTGAAGAAAAGGTTAAAACTTACCATTTGCCAAAGTTATACATATGAGTTGACCAGAATCTTTTCATTAAGGCAGCAGAAATAGCGACTCGTAGTTATAAATCGCAGTACTCAACAAATTTTGCCAAAAGCCAAATAAAACAAAAATATAAAATATCACATACCCTTATTAAAACATGATGTATGATTTGAATCATTTGTATTTTATTTTTATTTCTCAAATATTTTCAATAATTAATTTTATAATAATTATTTAATTAATGCTTGTAACATAACAAATATTCTTCTCATATCATTACAATCTCATTGCTGCTTTCCATTTGAATTTCGATGCCAACGCCGCAGCCTGCAGCCTTTCACCTCCACTTAGGAGCCATATTATGTCTTTGTTACCCTTTAGTTCTAGGTTTCTTCAGCTCAGCAAGATAATTCTTGAATTTTTCATAATTTTATTTTAATCCCCGCATTTACATTCATGCCATAGATTTTTAATTTCATAATGAAAATGTATCATTAAGTTTTTAAAAATTAAGATCGCGTAGCTGCATATAAATTTTAATTCATGCGATGAATTGTATTTGTTGTTTTTTGCAGCCGCAATATATATATATATATAAATATATATGTACATATATGTATATATATATATATATATATATATATTTAAAGCAATACAATTTGCTTCATTTGATTTCAATTTTCTGCTTATATACAATACACTTAAGAGATTTTGTAGTAAAATTTGGTGAGAAAAAATTTCCATTACATAAACGTCGCCTGTAGTTCATGTTTAGTTTTTTGTTAAGAGCGTAAAATGATTAATTGGTTGTATTATCTTTAAATTGTACAATTAGAGAGCACAAAAGTTTTCTTGCTTGGTGTATACTAAAAATTTTATTTAAGAAATGTTTGATTGTTCGCGTGTGCCTATTCGCAGTTGGATTAGTTAAGCAGTTAAGAGTCAAGATTCAGGGGAGGATTCTACGATTTTCTTCCCAGTTGCTGACACTTGCAAGTTGCAACAATCCAGAAAAACTAATAGCTGCGTGAAGTGAGAGTAGTGTAGTGACTGACATTATTCTCTTTGAGAATATCTCCTGAAGACCGGGTTCCAATAAAACAAATAATTGCGTGCAACTGGCCGATCGCCGTCGCCTAATTTGTTTAAGTACCTTCGATACCCTCACTAGGTTTTTTATTTGTTTAATAGTTAAAAGTTGGACCCTTTTTAAATTTCGCAATAATGCCTGACCTATGAAAAACCGCACCACAAGTGTTTTTAGAAAGACCATGAAAATAAGACTTTGGTAAAAGCAAGCGTAAGAAAGGAAATGGGACGATCGAATCGACAAATTTTCAAGTTCTAATTACTTTACATTTATCCGTTTCCCGTATTAAATTTACTTCCGCAAGTTTTACTAAAGTTAAGTTTCTTTAACCATTAACCGTTTTTACTAAAAAGTAGGAACTTCTGCCTGTTGTCCTGTTTTTAACGTACGTTCTGTAATAATTTGTGATAAAACGCAATTCCCGTGCACTGAAAAACAATTGACTACATATACATCTAAAGCAGCATTTGAATTGTTCTTCCTGTACCAAAACAAACAAAACATTATGTTAACAACTTTTTAATTTGCGCTTCATTAGGATATAGCTAAAACCGCACACGATACGTTTCCTATTAATAGTACCTAACTGATTTCAAAACTTTAACACAAAATGCACAAATTAGTATATGTAATTGGTTTTAGTATTCTGTTCCTTTCAAAATCCGAACACAAACGAATTTTATATGATTCGTTTATGGCATTTCGGTCCGTTTTTCCTAAAATACATATATTATTTGTTTTAGACTTTCCCAAACTAACAAATTTTTAACGTGAGCTGCACTATCTCGTAACTGACCGCTATTTATTAATAACCCCCCTACTCAATTTGTGTAAAATGTGGTAAACTGAAATAAGTGGGTGGGATTGGGTTATTTGCGGATTAAAAATGTGCTTCCCGTATGCCAAATAATGTTGATATGTTTTCTGTTAGTGCTGTGGCATGTATATATGTTTTGCGCATGTGGTTTCATGAAGTAAAATATGATCCTGGTTCCTTTCACTGCTCTCTCAAGGCTGCTTTCGAGTCTTTTCTCACTTGATGCATCCCATTCATCAATTTATATAGTATATAGTTATAGCTACAATTACATATATATCTCTGAATTCGTCTAATGGTAAAAGTAGCACATATGTATGCATTCATGGGTACTGAACTGAGGGTACTCTTTATTCGTTTTTATTACCATATCGCCTTCGCATGTAAGTATATGTATGTATAGTTCAGATTAGTCTTTATGTTAATATGCTTCACTTTTTGACTTCACTGCATTTTGGTAAAATGTCTATCGCTTTGCAAATGGTAATTATCTTTCAACCTAAAACTGATTTACCAAAGTGGTTGCTTTCTTATGGGATTTTCCATCCAAACAATGGCCATTCGTCCACCAGAGATCATTTTCGACGGTCTCGGATTTTACTTGGCAAAAATAGCAACGCTCTATTATCAACAGATGTTCTCGTTTGATTCTTTCCGTTTGTGGGTTGTCAATTTAATTGTAAATTAATTATTAATTGTGTAAATCTACTTGGTAAAGTAATACTTTTTAGTGTACTGTTTTGTCAAATAGCTGCATTGTCTACTCATCTCATCTCCTCTTCTTTAACTCGTCATTTGTATCTGTAGTGTATCGTTATCTTTTATCAGAGTTTAATGTATATTTGTATCAATTGCAATTCATTTTTAGTTATGTATATTAATTCGAATGCTGTTTGATCGGTGTCTTGTTCACTATCAACATTTACACGCTGTAGCGCCATTGTATCTATGTATATTATCGTTGGGCTAAATGTTTGATTATGCTTTTAACGCTGCATACCAAAGGACAGCTCCTGTCCAGCTGTCACCTGTCTCTTTGATAGTCTTTCCTGACTTTAGGTTTTGTGGTCTATATAGTGCAGGGGAAGGTTTAGAGGTGCATGTATTCCCTACGGTTGATGCAGTTTTGTAGAGTTGAGTTCGTTAAATATTTATGAAATTTTGATTTGTCAACAGTTCTCGTTTGAAATTCTAGCAGTCGTGGATCCGATACAGACGTATGTATATAGTGTCCATATCAGTATCCCTTTACCTTGCATCGATGCGCTAACACAACTTGTGTGTTTACAGTGTATAGGGTATATGTATATAAGTAGTAGACATAGATATAGAGCACATATGTATGAGAGTATGATAAATAGGTATAGGGTAAGGTTATGATAGATAGCTACTTGCATTATGTATATATGAAACGCTAGAGTTTGTCCAAGAGTTTTGTAAGATTTTGCCGAGAGAGTCGCAGGGATAATTGTTAGGCCCCTTAAATTAGTATCTAATTCTTCGGCTGCTCCTGTTTTCAACCATCTTACGGCTACTGTTTGTGTATATGTTTCGGTTTCTGCACTGCCTGCGACTGGTTTTTGATAAATGTATGTAATGTAGTACTTCAATAAATGTTCAATATTTTACTGTTGCTTTTCGTACACGTTTTAGCTTTAATATATTCATTCATTTTATTCTTATCGATTTTACGTTCACTTTTTATTTTCTCTGTGTTTTTCTGTGTTTTCTTCATTTTTAATTTTAAATTACGATCACTGCTACTTATGCTTACCAGCTAAATTCATATAATTTTAATTATAATTAGTTGCTTTCTCTGCTCAATATTTTGTCTGTGGTTCGTTTGTTCTTTTGCGCCAACATATAAATAATTTCACTTTCTAAATATACTTATATAAACCTTCATGTCTGTATCTAGTTGGTTTTTTTTTGTTTTTTTTTTTTTTCATATTTTTTTGTGTAACCATGTGTAAATGTTTTTTTGCATGTTTAAATATGTGTTTATGGTGTCTGTTGTAAAATTATCAAAAAATCATTCAGTTTTGTTTTCTAAAACACGTGTCTTTCATTATCATTACGCCTATGATTAAATATAATTATCCTTTACTTTTAAACTTTTCTTGAGATTACACGTTTGTATCTAAAAATTTGTTTAATTTCCTGTTTCATGGTTTGTTGTAGTTCAATACATACTTTCGCATACGCATATATGTATATTCGATTGTGTATAATTTGCGCTAGCTTAACAACACTTACATATACATACACACACAAAGGGTTACGTACACGTTGATTTAACTGCCATTTAAAATTATTATTCTCGCTTTATACGATGCTAATCAAACGGACGTGCCAGGGGGACCGACCATTGCTTTTGCTTCCCCGCAAGACGCTCACGCTTGGGATTTGTTTGGGTTTCTTTAAAACGTAATAAAATTATTCTTAAGCTTCATTTTACGTTAATTCATTGCGCTTACGGCTTAGGACTCTGTGTGCAATTCTGGGCCTTCTATCTCCCTGTCCGGCCCCAATATTTTTAATTCTACAAAATGAAAAACATTTACGAGCAATTGTTTTGCGCAATTTTGCAACTGAAGTTGCATACATGTAAAAAAATTAACGTTAAGTTGCTTCTTCCTTTTAAAATATAATAACAGCATCATGTACATAATAAAACGTTTCCTAATTCATTTTTAACGTAATTTCTCTTCCTTCCTTTTTTGTTCTGTCTCTGACTTCCTGTCGTTTTTTAAAACCAAAACACAGTACAGTGCACTAAAAATATATCTAAGTTACGAACCTCACTTTCTTGACGTTAAACATACATCTTGACAACTCTATAAATTTTTAGTTTTCACTTGTTTTTTAATTTTGTATGCGATGCAAGTTCCTTAGAAACTATAGTTTTAAAGTTATGCTTAACTTACGGTGTTGCTGATTGTTTAGTGGGTTGTTTTTGTTTGTGGTTTGCATATGCGTTTTGTTTTGATTTTCCCTTCTCTGTATGTATACTTCCTTAATTCATTTTTGTATATTTATTTAATTTTTGCGTTTGTCTCTTTTAGAAATTTTGTTAAGCTTCCAAGACCGACTGGAAAACAGTCGCAGTTCCTGGGCTAAGAGTTTAGTTTCTCTGAATAAAATTGGTATAGCTCATGCATCGATTGTTGCCGCTGGTTGATCGGTTGGGTTAAGTGGGTTTTGATTTGATTTCATTTATCTGATTTGATTCGGATTTCTGATCTGGCTTCCTGTCCTCCGATTCTGACTCGGAAGCTTCAATTAAAATGGGCGTGCATCCTCCTTGTACTACGGATTATAGATTGTATCTGTTGTTGCCAGCAAATCTGAAGCTGTTGGGGGTGCATGTAGCTGCCGTTTGCACCCAGTCAGGTTCAGTGAACCTGACCACGGATCGGATTCTAGATGTTCGACTTGGAGAAGCTCACGCGCAGATGGTTGGACTCGGATAACTGGTGGTTGTGCATCTTGATCAGCGCCAGTACAGCCTCCTCCACAGACGACAATTGTAGCAGCGCCATTTTGCGGTCCTTGCTGTAATATTTAATATAAATTAGAGCCATGTGGACCACAAATATAACTCCAAAAGCTTACGGGAAAAATTTGAATGCTTTGACTTCGAAGCTATTCGAGGTGAAGGCTTCCTTGATGTCATCCTCAGAGCAGGAAGAGCTGTGGGGGAAGAGCAGAACATTAGTACGGTTTCAAATTAACAGTCATCGATTTAAGGGTGCGTTGTGTAGATGGCTGCATGCTGTGCGGCAGGTTCATTGATTCTGCCTGGCAGGTGGCGCACCAAGGACCCGTCTCATAAATTCACGCAGCAGAGGGCAGACACCATTCCGCGTCCCATGTCCTGTATAGCGCCGCCCCCCATTTCCAAAGTGAATTCAGACCTGGCGGGGCGCTTTGTCATATTCGGCAGACGCGGCCCACGCGGGGTGTCTGCCGGCTCATAGCGGTAATTGTAATTGCCTTGTCGTCCTGTCCAAAGGCCCCCTTAGTCTCAGACGCGGATCCTTGGCGCTGGCACATCTTTAAGCCTCTCAGGTGGAATACTTACGGAATGTTGCTTAAATGCAGTGTCGCCGATGGCGGATAAATGTTTTGGTAGTTTTTGCTGCCGGGCTTCTTAAAGCGGTGCAGCGGGTTCTGGGAGTAGTCACGAGTGAGTCCTGCGTCCGGCTGTCCCTCCTTGGGCAGCTGCACGGCCTGGTGTTTGCTGGCCATCACACGTATCGGCTTGCCCCATAAACGTAATTTATCAAGGTGAGACATAGCTGTGAAGCAGAAGCAAAACGTAACAAAAACATTAAAATGGGTAAAAAGTCGTTGTATCTTAGGATATGTGGGGGCTATAAATGGAGCTGTGCAAATGTAATTTATACGCTTCTTCGGAAGCTATAAAATAGCTTGCGTGATGATACTGAGGTGCAGGTACAGAAAACTTTATCCGCAAAGTAGGTGAACCCAGAAAAACTTCGTCCGCATATCCTGCAATAATTATTTCTAGGGCCCAGTCTCAATTCTCAGCGTCAAAATTGATACTGGTTGAAGGACGAGAATTTGAACGACAATTTTTTCAGTGCCGCCAAAGATGCCGCCTCGCCGCCAACGGAAGAAGTCGAACAAAGTCAGCAATAAGTAAGGGCAAATATTTACATACTGAAATGTAACTGCAACTTTATCAATGTCGTCTGCCTTTGGTGATTTATTCGAGCTGAAATGCTTGTTTGGCCATAAAAGTATTACCAAACAAAAGTTCCTCTCCCCGGAAGGAGGGACACCAGTGCAGCGGAAGTTTGCGACGGACTGTTGCCTTATTTCTCATGCCCTGGGTAGTCATAACACCTGAGGCTCACTCGAAATGGAATCGGAATGGAATGCATGTGCAACAAGGATACGTACTTAAATACAATTCAATTTCCATTCCAATTTCTATTTGAGCTTCGATTACGTTTTATTTAATTTCAGCTTTGCGCCAAGTCATTCGACTTCCAGGGTCCTGTCCAGGGCAACTGTCCAAGTCCCCTTTCGGAGTTTCTCAATTCTCATGGTGTGCATTATATTAATAAATTACATTACATTTTATCACTGCCCCAGTGTTTCATTGTAAAGCAACATGCTTACTCAGCCATTTATTGTTTGCCTAATGGATTAAATGATTTTACAAAAAAAGCAAAGCGCACGAATATAATAAATTGTAAAATAAAGGAGCGCGCGCCAGCAGTGACAAAGATTGGGCTGCTCATATGGCCTGAACATCATTTTTTTTATTCCCGGCTGTATGACACTTGTAATAAAGATTAATGTGAAGGCGAGACACTTTTGGAGAGTCAGGCGGCGAGCAAAGGGCTAAAACTTTGCCCACAAATACCAAACACTGAGCACGAAACGTTACATCTGCTACTTCTGCTGTTCAGCCCGCCTCAAAAAGTATCTTAAACTTTTAATTACGAGGCTGGGGCTGGGACTGGGGTTGGGACTGTTACTGAGGCCGAGTTTGCTGACCAAAATTATAGCAGCCCAGAAAATTATTATAAACTTACGAAAACAAAAGGGCGAAGGCCTCGAAGAAGGGGAAAAGAGGTAGGGCAGACCCGAAAAGTAAGTGAAATGACTCGTAAATGAGCCTTCGAGTGGTTCACGTGTAACGTTTCCAGCCTAAGACTTTTAAGCACCAAACACTTGGGACTAACCCCACTCAGGCCGTCGGAGCGCAGAGCGGGCCAGATGGGCCAGGTTAGCCGCAATCCAAGTGGAGGTGGTGCCAAGGTAACTGCTGCATGCATCTTCCATGATTTGAACGATTAATGCCGAGCTATTCTCTGACTATGATCTACGGCCCCACTAGCCAGACACTTTATTATCTCTGGCTCGTAAACTAGGCGAAACAGCCTCTGATTCGGATGCGGATTCGGTTCTAGTTTTCCTGGCTCAGTAATTAATTGTGGTCTGCGGAGTGCCGGGCACCAGGTCCTTCAAACAGTCACTTATCGTTGTCAACCCAGTGAGAGCAGGAAAACTTTCACCAAACCGAACTCCCATCACCTCACCCGCTCACATGGCGTATGCGTAATCGACCCTATAATATATGAGAATACGGTTGTATGTGTGTGCGTGCCTCTCTGTGGCAGTTTGTTTGTTTTCATTGAAAATGCCCTTATGCGTACGCTTATGCAGAATATTTTGTAGTAATTTGTACGGCAAACAGGAAATATATTTGCCGAGGAGCGGGGGCTGGGCTGTGTGGGACAGCTGTGAGTCGAGTGGAGGGAGTGAGCCTATAAATTCGGCCACTGCGAGTGTGGGTGTCTGTCCATAGTTGGCAATAAGTTGTGCAAAAACTTAATCCCCCAAAGCTCGTCACCCACCGACTGTCTCAGGGTCCCTGGGTTTCCATCCAGAAAATGCGTCATTACAATGCCCCCGCAACATACCTCGAACTGCCCACCAAGTGGAGCAATCTGCCCGGGACGAGGCTCTTTGGGTCTGGGTTGTGTGCTGGGCTTATTGTTTTTTCATTGAGTGTTTTTGTCTATTTCCCAGCGCTTCCCGCCCCGCCAACTCCAGGGCCCTCCGATTGGTGTCGCAGTTTGTTCGGTCCTAGTTGGAGACGCTCCATCAGTAGATTCCCATCACCCACTGCTCCCCTCCCCCCTGTAGCCGTGTGGCGCTGACTTCACTTACAAAAGTTGTTTCGCCTTTACGCTGTAATTCGTATGCTGAGTGTGCAATTGTAGCCGTATTTTGTTTGGGGCCCTGCCATAACGCACACCACCTTACGAGACACTTTCGTATGCATGGGACGAGGAGGGTGGCTTGGACAGCTGCTGCCCCTGCTCCCTGCTTCCCTATCGCTGCTCATTTTCCCTGCCTGAATCAACTCGGGCCCCGCTCCTTGCTGCCCACCCTTCCTCCATCCTCCAGCGGTAATCGTCTTTGTTTGTCGGAGTTGGTGAGAGTTTTGGGCAAAGTAACGAATGAATTTGTTAATATTTTATGAGTGCATAAGTGCGCACTCCCGCCCCGAACTGGTCTTCCGCTCCAGACCGGTTACCTGTGTCCTGGTCGGTGGGTCCACTTGGAAAAAGATCTGACTCATCTCGTGTGCTTCGCCGATGTGTTTATTGTTGCAGAAAGGTAACACTCTATTCGAGTTCGTTCTCAGTGTAAATGGGTTGAATCCTAGCGAAAGGCAGCGGCGGAAGCATGTGCCATTTGGCAGTCCTTGCGGCACATTAGTAGTCTATATGCTGCTGTACGTCCATTAATATTTTCGCATTCCCGGAGACCTCCTACCCCCCCTCGCACAAGCGCAGTTTTTGGGTGTGGGCCGTTGGCGAAAACAAACGGCTGTGGCAGCAAGTGGGGAGCGGGTGTTGCCTTCCTAGTTTCACACAATAATTTGCTTGTTTGGACAGACAGTTGACTGGCTTTGGTTTTGTCGGTTCACTCGCGTAAAATCTGCACAATAGTTTTATCAACTACGGCCTGCGGCGGTGTTTGTAGTCCGGCTGGCCAGTTCCGTCAATTTTTGGACGAATTCAATTAACCCAACATTACGCATACGAGAGTCCATGCCGAATTCCATTTGTGCCTCTGGCACATCACCCGGGGAGGAGCAGAAAAGTGCATGCGGGGTTTCTGTTGATTAGCTTGCCACCCTCTACACCCCATCCACATCCCCATTCCTCCAGGCATTGTTCAGCTGGGTTAACGCAATTAATTAAACAAGAAAAACTCAAAGCGGGAATGCTTTTGATCAGGGAGCCGAAGAACGCGAGCACACCGCAGGATGCAGCCGCACTCCGAACTTGGGAAATATGCATATTTGCATATTGATGTTTTAAAAATTAATTGACTGCAGCACAAAGCATATTTGTAACGAACAGGCAGCTCTGGAGCTCTGTCGGTGGCTCGTGACAAGCTGGTGGAAATAGTGCTCGCATGTGGATGTGGCTGCGGATATTTGGCCAGCGGATTCACGGGTGTACCCTAAGGACATTACGCATGTATGGATGTCGCCGTCGCTGGCAGCGCGGCATGCTTTATTTCTTTTTATTTAAATCAATAAACAGTTGATGGCATTCATTATGCAGTACCTTACGTTTTTCAGGAGTGCAATTTGCAGGCAATTTCCGTTGCGACGGCACATTGCATTTATTGAGCAGATTAAATTTATTTAAACTTTATTAACAGCAGCAGTTGCATCCCATGAAAATGAATGGAATCGTGACGTTAAATATAATTAAAAAATTACGCATTCGAACGATTAACGCCTGATGGCGATGGCGATGGCGATGGTGCTGCACCTGCCTGTCAGTCGGGCATAGACGGCTAACAAGCTCAGGATTGCATATGAAGCCGCTTTTATGCAGCTCGCATCCCTCCTTTTACTAATAATCTCCTGCAGCTCCTTTGGACGAAGGATTCAGACAACAATCGGACGTTTGTGTGCCGCTGCCGGTTTCAATTAAGTGCCATCCTGCAGGGCGAGCGCAGTGACAGCTTCTGAGTTATTTTTCGATGAATAAATAACACAAATGAAAGACACGCACCGCTGGGTGGGAACAATGAGTTCCGAGCTTCGATCTCCTCGGCGGAAAGTGCAGGGAGGTGGGAATGCGAGTGGGAGTGAGAGGAGCGCCGCTGGATAGTTGGCGTGTTAAATGGAATAAAACCAAATCGAAATTGAAAAAGGTGTCGCTGTCGCCTGTCAGCGCTTCAATCGTAATCGTCCCGCTGCCTCTGCCATTTTTGCTGTTTTTGCCGCCGCTCCTGTTTTTGTAATAAAGTGGAATTTGGCACGTCGGTTGGTTCCTCTTAGCGCCTCGCAATGCGCGACAATTTTCATTTCGTTTAATTCGCAGGGGGAAGCAGGGAGATGGGGATTCGATTGGGATTCGGAGCGGAGCGACCGCACCGTCCTGGTTGGAGTCCTTCGTGCCCAGCGGCAGGCAGCGCCGGACAATGGCAAAGTGCACACAAATAAACGCAATAAAATGATTGGCATGTCCCGCCGAGCAGGAGGAGCCTTTGTCGCCTTGCGGCTAGCATGGAAAACGCCAGGAAATTGGAACTGGAACTGGACCTGGACCAGGTGTTGTCGGTTGGTAATAAAGCGCTTATAAAATTTCATTTATGCGCACTGCCAGTTATAGTTCTCCCTCCTGCCCCACTCTCTCCTGCGCCGGGCCATTTTTATTATTAATACATTTTGTTTGCTGCATTTGCAGCTGAAACAACAGCAACCACAACAAAAACAGGAGCAGTCGGAAGCAGCATCATCAGGAGCAACGGCTACGGTTGCCAAAGGAATGCGCCGTTTGGAATTTCATGATGCTGGAATTTTCATTTAAAACAAGCTGCAAAATGCAGTGCTCTTCCCCCCACATCATGCCCTTAGACACCCATGAACCCCTCCGACTCAGACTCGGATTTTTCATTACTTTCATTTTGTTCAACTCGACTGGGGGTGTCTATATACATATATTCGTGTTCGTGCAGATAAAGTCGGCGGGTTAGCGCCGCGCCGGTGGAAGTGCGTTTGTTTGACTTACCCAAATAAGCTTGCTGGGGCTCCGCCAACTGGATGAGTGCCGAGTCCTTCTTGTTGTACAGGATCTTTACACGTTGCACATCGCCGTATACACCTGCGGATTCAGAGTGAAAATGGGAAAGCAAGAGTGAGAAATATGAGACGGTGTGGCAGTAAATGGTTGGGTTATGCGAGTGTCGGTTGTGCGCCAGACCGATGCGGGCCAACTGGAACTAAGGTCCTTCGTATTGGAATAAATCGCGTATGCCCTAAAAACCCTCAATGCACATGTCACTTAACTGTCAGTCCATTCGATTCCCAGTTCAGAGACGCCTTAAGCTTCTCAACGAGCACATGTGCCCAAAAAAGTATGCTATCCTCTTGTTCTTTAATTTTTCGGGCAGTTTTAAGCGTTTTTAAGGTCGTGCGAAAAGTTCTACACCCCACCAAAGAGCTATAACATGTGCACGGGAAATCCCCCGCCATTACTCTGTTCCTGCAGCTTCGCCATCTCGCCTCTCCGGCGCCACCTTCCGCCACACCTCGTAGCATCAGTGAAAAGCACTCGCATTATTGCCGCGGGCCAAGCCCTTAGTATCATGTACGGAACTCATAACTGGCTCAATAAGTTTGCTCTGCTATTTTTACGAGCATCAATTCGAGCTGCGGCTGCAGCTTGCAACTTTTTGGCTGGCTTCCCGGCCATATACCGTTTTAAGGCCACGGATTTTACAGTCGTCGAACACGGTGTGCTGTTGTGCAGAAACTTTTCGGCAGCAACCGGCGCAACGGCACCACGGCGGACGCGTTATTGAATTGTATTTTATGGTTTTACTTAAGCCGCAAAACTATGCAATATGGAGCTCCTGGCTGGACTGGGCCAGGCGGAAGTGCATTAAGTTTGGCAACGGGCTTTAAGAATTTAAGTGGAAGCCCGCGCGGCCAGACTTTGCTTTGACAGCTGCCCAGTGCGAGAGTCCTCCAGTGGCTCGGCTCCTTGGGTGACTTATTTTCGATCTGCTCCTTGGCCACCGCATCCCATGTGCAGCCAATCAGCGGCCAATTCGGAGCCAGGCGCAAATTGCTATCAAGCATAAAAAATAGTTGCCGGTCGAGCTGGTGGCCGAAGGACGGTGGTAGAGCTACCAGTGGCAGTGGCAATAGCAGTGCGAGTGGAAAAATAGCCCCAACGCAAACAATGTAAAGTGCAGTCCTGCTCAAGACAACAAATCGAATAATGCGCAAAGTAAATTTTCAACTACTTCCAGACAAACTCGAAAAGGGAACTACACAACGAAAAACTGAGCTGGGCATCCTTTACACCTGGATGTGTGGCTGGATGTGCCTGCACCTATCCGTTATTTCAGAAGTTGGCCAAGTTTTTTGAGTGCAAAACTCAGAAAGCAGTGCAGAGCGATAAAAGCGAGGAAGCGAGGTCCTGCTCCAGCCACCCAGCCTCTCGAAGCGTAGCGAAGCGAGCGGAGCGCTAACAAGTTACAAAAGTAGCAATGGAAATGCAGGTAGTAAGTAGTGCTGGCAGGAAGACCTGAGCTGGTACGGACATCCCGACCGACCGACCGACCGACCGAACATACAGTTCAACAGTTGGCAGTAAATCCATTTTATACAGACGACTGGCTACTTGACTGACTGACTATCCGTTTGGCGAACTTGACTTGTGCCAAGCCTGGTGCCTGGTGCCCGGTGCCAAGGAGTCGAACAATTTCGGGAGCAGCAATTGCAGCAGCAGTGGAGCGGCTGACATTGGCAGTGGAGCATATTGAATGCCATTGGCCTCAGCATGGCTATGTACCTCGACACGGAGTCAACTAGCAACCTGCAACCGGCATAGCTGGCCGTGCAACGGGGCGTATGCGAGGCAGCCGCTGCTGGTTGCTAGTTGTCGGTTGCCGGTAGCCATGCAAAGGGCTTCGGTTTGATTCCGACTCCGCCTCAGCCTCCGCCCCTATTCTATTCCCAGCCAGAGCCAACTCCCTGCGAGCGTCAGACTTGATAATGATTTATTATCGCCTATATTTGCGAGAATGTTTTCCCGCAGTTTTTATCTCCGCTTTTTTTTGGTTTGCCTTCAGATCCGCGACACTAACATATGCAGACAGCGGCGCTTCGGCTTTTTATTCCCCGCTGGCCCATTAGAGTGCCGGGGCTTGCTCTAGATGAAGAATTATGTGGCTGGCGGAGGCGCATTAGCCAAGCCCTCCTCTACAAACTTGTGCCAGCTGCCGTCATGCCCGCTTCTCTAAATTTTCATTTTTTGCGACACTAAAATTCGAATTTATACCCTGATAATGGCATTCCCTCAAACGCTTCAGCTGCACTCGCACTCGCACTGGTTTCTAAAGCGATTTGTTGCGATTATGAAAAATTCATTGGAATTATTTGCACATTGGATTTAATTTTTGCTGTTACGGGCACTTTATCAAATTGCATTTGTGCCACAACATGTAGCATATAAAATTTTATGAAATTATTTGGCGCATACATAACATAACAGGCGACTCGCACACACAAAGCGAGTGGGGCTCGTCCGCCGGATGCGGATATCTAAACGCATAAAAATTCAATTAAACACGTTTCGACAATATTTTCGGCAGTGACATCAATTTTTATCACGCTATTACAATTACATAAGCGGATTACAAAGCAATCGAACGGAGCGAGGTGCGGTGTGCTGGGGCTTGTTTCCCAGACGATTTGCAGACTTATTAAGTTTCTTTTATTGTTATGCAAAGGCAAACGCAAACGGAAAAGCCGTTTCGGCTGGCCCGGCCCGGCTCAATCCCAGCATCCCCGAGCCCGCAAATAAGGGCAATCGAACCTTGAGATGGGTAGACTGGGTGGGATAGCTAGTGAGTGAGGCAAGGCCCTTATTGAATGCCTGACAGGATAAGCGGCATGTGTCAAGTGTCTAAAGAGCATGCCCCAGAGGGCTCTAGGCCTTTCAATTGAGTCTTCGTCGCAGCAAAGCGCTGTCAAAACTAATAAAATGTCCGACTCTTCCATCCAAAGGGTTCTCGCAGGCTTTCGAGGCTTTTGGCCTTTTTGTTTCCTTTTCCGATTGTTGATGTTTTTCGGCTAGATCAATCCCCATCCCCATCGCCATACCCCTCCTAGACCGGCACGGTTGGAGTGCGTTGTTTGTCCCGACGCTGAGCATGCCACTTTTACTATTTGGTATGCAAACAATTTTCAGGTGAGCGCGCCGCCCTTTCCCGACCCTTTGAAGTGCTAAATTCCCCTCCCAAAGTGCCGCTGGCCCATCTCATGTGGCAAAATTGTTGTTACGTGTCCTTGCGTGTAGCCATTAACATAACAAAGGCCGCCACCATCCACCGCTTGCCAAACGCCAGTGCCACTGCAAACTCCTACACTGGGAAAGTTGTTGCGGCGAACGATTGCCATTTTTTAGGTGATTTTGGCTGTGTGGAGTTAATTAGGTTTGTTCGACACCGAGGTGTACCATTGATAATCGCTTGGAAAATATACGCAGGTTTCGATCGGACTAGTCTGGATGGGCACTTTGCTCCAGAAGTGTACGTGTTTGTCGTGCAGCTAAGCTTTCCTTTAAGTGTCATTGGCGGTGCTTCTGTCTGTCCGCTGTCTGCTTAGAGCTACTTGGAAATTCAAAGGTTATTACATAAAATTTTAGCCTGCCATTTGGCTGATTGCCCGTCGGGACTTCTAGCCCGTCAATTACACGTTGGCTGCATGGCTGCCGGCCTGGCCTGGTGGCTGGATGGTGCTTGAATGGCTTGAAGCTACGAGAAAGCGAGCCAGAGTTTATCTAAATCTATTGGCACCCCAATAATAATACGCTTAGCGTTCGACTTATCGACATCTCCTCATCGCTGCTTGCAGAGGGGCATGTGCGGGGCACGCCACTTCGCATCCAACCAGGCCAGGGTGAACTGAGCCCTTTGGAGCGTTTAATCAGCAATCTAAGCTTTATGAGCAGCTCAGGCAGCTGCCAGTTCGAGTAACTTTAGCTGTTGCACCGTCGGCTGAGCGTCTGCTGATCGGCTTTAACCGGCTCAGTGGCTCACTGGCTCAGTGGCTCAAAGTTGTGGCAACAAAAGTGGTTCCCCTGAGCCGAGGGAACATAAAAACCATTTTTAAGCAATTAATACGTTTGCCAACAGTTTGTTTACCTTGAGCGATAAGCCCCAAACTGATGACAGAATGCAATTTGCAAATATAAAACAAAGGAGCAACCACACAAGGGTTAAGTTCAGGACCAGAAGCGGCTTAACTCCCAATTGCATTCTGTATTCTGTATCCTGCATGCGGTTGCGTTTGTTTGCCAAAAGTTTATATTTGAGTATTTAAACTTAAATTAAATGCATTTGCATTTGCATTTCCATGCAGACAAAGGCAAGTCGGGTTTGTGGGGCCACAAACAAACCGTTTTGTGTCACAAACGACAACCGACACACGGGAAGGGGAGTAATCCACACGTGATGCTGCAAAAAATGTCGCAGAAACCGAATCTCCCCAGGAGAACGGCTGGCACAGCCGAACAGTTGTAGCATCGAAATCCATTATGTGGCAATTAGGCGCCACACTTGGAAACATGGTCGAAACTTCTATAATCGATGTATTCTGGTAATTAAATGAAGTACATAATGGAGAAAGCCAAATGGAGAAATGCAGTGCGAGTGAAAAGTCAACTGGGAATCCCATAAAATAATACAATACCCACACACACACGAAGGATGCTGGCACTGCAATTCAAACAGCAAACCCCATTAACTTTACAAAGTTAGTTAAATTCATTTGGCAAACAGACGACAGACGACGGACGAAAAACCAGCACGGAGACAGTCGCCTTTTCCAGAGGAGAAAGCCACCCACCACCCTGCAGCCACAGCCCTGCAGCCTTCAGCCAACCGAGCGGCTAACCAACCCAACGAGCTACGAAAAGTCACAAGTAAATTTTATTTCAATTGTAAGAGCCAGCAAAAACTACACAATGATCATGGAAGTGTGTGCGGTGAAAAAGGTGTATATATATTGGTGTACATATAAAAATCAAGGATGAAAGTGATGGGGAAGCCGCACAGACACACCAAGAAAAATTTTTTCGTGAGGCTTTGTAGGCTATTCCTGATTTTCGCTTCCGAATCTAATTGCTTGCTCCCCAAGACAAGGGTTACAAAAAAATATAGCAAAATCATAGTGACTGATTAGATTCTGTTTGTTTAATTATTTTGTGATCATCCCATTTAGATTTCAGTGTACATAGCACAGTCGAGAAGACAGGGCCGCAAAGCAACAATGGGCGACAGCAACAAGCGCAATGATAACTAAATAAATGGACATTTTTATAGCTATGCACTTCCGCCCTCAATCTTTTGTGTGCGGGCATGGGTCTGGGTATGGGGCGTTGGGTGCTGGGTGCTTGGGAGCTTTGTATGCGAGCTCTTGTGTGTGCGACAGGATGAGCACATGGCAGAGCATGTGTTTTGTGCATGCATTTTAGCTCCCATCCTGAGACACTCGGGCCAGATCCTGGGCCAACAATGGCACACCAGCCACGAGCACACTTAATTCATGTAATTTCACACACACAGGGCAGGCACTCTCGAAGACAACCGAGAAGCAACAGGATGCACTGGTTTGATTCAGGGAATCCACTGCACCTCCCTGTGTGCGGTTTCACTTGTTGCCGGGACCGGACTGGGTTTTTAATATACGTACACGGACGGTAGCTGGCAGTCGAGTGTACTCCCATTTTCATTGTTTTACAATTTGTAAGCAGAACTTATGACAGGATAAGCGGCAGGAGGACAAGCAGGGTGGCCGAGACCGAGAACTATTTCCACTTATATTTCCCACTAAAGGATTTGGTACTGCTGCTGGTAAACCCTATTAGAAACGCATTTGCCCTGGCTTTTGCCCACCAGCTTTGCTTTGCACAACAATAAATACTCGCAGGAAACCGCATTCATATGGGTTTTATCGCCCGATCGGCCGGGCTTTAAACTGCAACACTATATGCTTTCGCCCCAGGGCCTTATTGGATTCGCGGAGTCTGACAAGGAGATATGATCGTATGCAGCCGGAGCCGGAGCCGCAGCTAGACAATTTCTTGAGCCACCTGGCAAAGTTTACGGCCTCCGGTTGATGGCTCCATTCTGTATTTCCCACATGGCGGATGCATTTTATGTGGCAACTGCCAAACGCCAGCTGCATACCCCTAAATGCCAGCTGGGCGCTCGCTGTTTAAGACGTTCTCAATAATTTAAGCCTGGCGTGCTCTGCCGCTACCTAAATTTTCTCTAGCCACGACTTTGTTTGGCCCGCCCCGCAAAATCAACAATTCATAGCACTTTTGCTGATTGCACGTAAACGGTGTAAAAGCCAGGAGCTTCCGCTGCTAAGAGCTGGGAACTGGCAGGTCAAAGTTCGGAGCTGGCCCGCTCGGTGTAGGGTCAATGGAGAGTCAACTAACTACTATAAGTTGGCTAGCGGAGATGCAAATATATGTGGGCCAAGCTGGACTTCAGGCGGGGTGGAACTCATATTGTCTGTCGGGGGACGGTGGAGGAAGGGAGCCACGGTCGGGGAGGTCAAGGGGCTGCCTACCGTGCAGCTTGGCCCAAACAAAAAATAAAATTGAAAATAGCAGCTATTAAGGAGTAATCGTTTTGTGCAGACGTACCAAAGAGGGTAAAGAGAGCATCAGGCGTGACCATCTACAGAGAAAAAGAGAAAATAGAGTTGTCGTCAGTTAGCGATAGATTGTTTCAGATGTACTAAAAATAATAAATCAACAAATAAAGATAAATAAACATGTTTTTCAGACAGACTGTGACGGAGACGGAGAAGTGGAAAACGGGCGGAGAGTTAGAGTGAGAGGTTCTCCGGGCCCGTGTCTAAAAAGCATGTACGTAGGAGGGAAATATTTAATTTAAATTATAGTTTCTATCAGGTTTCTCTTTATTTGATGCGCGTGTCAAAGAAGTAGGCAAACATCAAATGCAAACTAATTAGCCTCTAAAAAAACGTCAATATTTTGTTGGAATTTTTCAATTAATGCGAGGCTATCTAGTAACGAGGCTATGATTATCGTTTTATTCATACGGGAAGCTGAAACACTGAAGCATTATATTCTCACCCACTGGACGACCAGTAGCTTCACTAACTACAGGATAATTATATTGATCGCTCGTACTCACCTCCTCATTCAAGTTCGAGACCAGCAGGACATTTGAGTAGCCCCGCATGGCCGGAGCGGCTGTCTGCAGAGCTCCGCTGTTCGCTAGCGAGAACGCCAAGTTGGGTAGGGCGCTGCTGTATCCTCCGGTCAGCGGAGTGCCGAGACCGAGGGCGAACGGCGGCAGCACTCCCGGGGCCCCCAGTCCGTTGACTGAAAAAGTTAAAAGTATGGTTAGTGGGTTGTTGCGCGGTTGTCGGGTAAGTTGCATGCCACTTAAGCTCTATGCGAATCGATAGAAGGTGTAAAGTCAAAACAGGTGTGGAATCGAAGTGTGTGTGCTTTTGGAGTGTGGTTTGCAACTTGGAGCGTGGAAAAACAAATGAAAAATCGGGAAAATGTTCCGTCGGTGTTACCTATTTTATCACCTGTTAGGGAGGGCCGCTGCCGGGCGGCGATCAACAGCAGATCATTGGTGTTCATCAGGCCGCCGGCAGTGGGCATCAGGTCCACGCCCGGCTCGCCCGGGGGCAGCGCGGGGTTCGTGAAGTCGCGCGACTTGTCATTGTTGTACTTCACATTCAGGGCCGTCAGTTTGCTGTTATCGATGCGCAAAGTGCAGCAGCCGTTGTAGATGTTTTGTCCATCCAGCAGCGACTTGGCGTGCTGGGCAGAATTGGCGTCCGGATACTGGATCAGGGCCTGAGGGTAGATGAAGGTTAATGGTTGGTCACTCAACAGCTTTCCAGCAGATACTCACCTGGAATGAATTGTTCTTTGTGAAAGTGACGATCTTCAGCACCTTGCCGTAGCGCTGGAAGATCTGGTGGAGGATGTCGAGCGACACGGGATACATCAGTGACTCCACGATCACACGCAGCACTGTGTTGGGGCCTCCGGCGGAGTTCGAGTTGTTGCCGGCACTCGTGTTGTTCTGCAAGATGGCCACAGTGCCATTGCCGTCGCCGGAGCTGTTCGCACTGTTGCTGGCATTGGTGGCCGCGCAGAGGGGCAGGGGCGAGCCGCCCGCCGGGGACTGGATGCGGTAGTCGCTCTGGACAACGGAGTTCTGGATGAGAGTAAAAGGAAACCGGAAGAACTTGAGTCAATTTGCTGGCGGAAACTTTTATTAGCAAAGGGGGCGCCAACTTTCGCGCATTAATCATAGCGGGCAGTGCACAAAATTTATGCAGCTGGGCAGTTGGGCACCTGGATGGAGACGTCGGAGACAGGGAACACAAACAGAACAGTTCAGTAACCCATCCGGCACATTATCCTGCTGGCTTATATTTAAGAAAAACCATTCTGGCCGAAAACGCTAGACACTCGCTCAACACAGACACAACAAAATAAATCTCAATCAAAATCAATACAATCAAGGACCGTAATAATATACTGGGCTCCTATGTAATAAAATTGTTTCGAGGAATCTGCTGAAATGAGAAAGTTGGGATGC
The DNA here is from genome assembly GCA_035047585.1 of Drosophila monieri. Lineage (NCBI taxonomy): Eukaryota > Metazoa > Arthropoda > Insecta > Diptera > Drosophilidae > Drosophila > Drosophila monieri. Next base: position 277,889 of record JAWNPJ010000087.1, on the reverse strand, counting down.
CGGATGCTGCTCTTAGTGAGCAACAAACTTCTTGCGTAAAAATATACACGTTCTATCGGAAAACAATTTAATGACATTCCGAAGTAAATTTATTCCTATTCGTGCTGAATTTTGATTTCGAAAATCATAACCGTAACACATTCCGCCGCCCATCGACTCGGTCTGCCCAATCACCCGCAAGCCCACTTTTCTTTCCATACCGCCCGTTTACGTCGCGTTTTTGTGCGTTTGTCAGCAACAGGAGGAGCTGGGTGGCTGGTGCGGGGGAAACTTGCCGGCAATCCCCCCAGGCGTGCCATTTGTTCTTCCTTCGCCTAGATAAGTTCCTCTGCCTTCGGAAACAAAGATCAGGTCGACGTGAGTTTTGTTTTCCACATCTCCCCTCGCTGGCTGCCAAAGTTTGTAAAAATAATAAAAATTGATTAGAATTGCCAGGGCGCCAGGCTCCGTGTCCATGTCTATCCGCGAGCACACTCCTAGACTCAGGGCACGATGGGTTCATGTGGGAGGCTGTGTTCCTTGCCGCACAGCAGCTCGGCATCCCAGTATGATGATGCGGCTGCTTCATGTTCGATTGCTGTTCCGCCCCGAGATGGGGAAGCTGTGGGATGCCAGAGCAACTGCTGGCTTTCCTTCCGCTCCTTTGCGCTGAGCGTAATGTGATACTTCACTTTGCCTGATTATTATGGCGACGATGACGTTGATTGTGTAAAAATTGTAATGTAATTGTGGAGGAGTGTGTGCCCGTTCACTGTCCCCCTGCTCCCTGCCTCTCCTGCACCGAGCTTAAACAGTCGACCTGGTCATTATTAAGTAGCTGTCAAGTGGGAAATCGTCACGCGTTCACGCACTTTGACAGCTGTGCATAGTTTTGAACCGACTGCTGGGGAACTGGCCACTTAGGGGCACTCTGCACAGGGAGAAAACCCTGCCCGGACTTCGGTTCAAGCAGGAGGATGCGCCTCCCAGTGGCTCTTACTGACCGAACTTGGAATTAAAAATCCCAAAGCGTGGGACTACTTCTGCATGGTGTATTTACGGTCCGGCAATAAGTGGTATTTGGAATGGCGATCTCATTTGCAGGAGCAATGCCTTGGCCATAAGACTATGCTGTTCAAATTATCCTGTCCCAGGACCCTGGGACAGGGACAACAGGGCCACAGGGCCACAAGGAACCAGGCGGGGCCTGCAGAGGAGAAAGTTCTGGGACCACAACCAGCAACATCATTAAACACAACAAATCGTTGTGGGCGTGCGGGTGCGTGTGTTTGGAAAATGTGTTCGTAGGGGCCTTTGCTTGTCGCGGTTTTGCCTGTTAATGAGTCAATTGTGCGCTCCCACTCCAGCAGTGTATTATTATGGTTGTTGTTGCGTTGTGGCCTGATTAGATATGCAGCTCCTCTCGTCCCCCGCACACGGACACTGGCACACACACCTCTGTGCAGCCGAGCTCCCACCACATTGTTATAATTTAATATCGTTGGAACGGACATCCCTCCTGCGCCGCTGCCCCTTTGCTCTCCGCGATAAGCCGCATTTGATAAGCCGACTGCTTTGATAGAAGTATCGACAAACTGCTGATAAGCTAATTTATCGATCGCTGGCTGGAAGGAAGGCCCAGTCATTTGGCGTGTTTCCCATGCTCCTCGAAACTGGATATGCCTTCTTTCATGAAGTATGGTAGCGGCTAGATTATTGTGAAGGACAAGACCGCAGCTCCAGTCCACAAACACCATTCTAAATAAGAAGCAATGCGTCTTGGCCCGCTTCAGTAGAAGCCAGACAAACTTTCACAATTCAGAGGCAAAACATTTTCCGGATGGCATTGGTTTTATGATCTTAATGCCTTTTCGGGCAAGTCCCTTAAAATATGGCTGACAAAAGTGCGCCGAAAATATTGACGCTGTTTTCACTTAAGGTTCTGCATAAATATTTTTGTCTCTCAGCGCCGTCAAGCGCTGCATTTTTCTTGGCGAGCAGGAAGTTTATTTTCATTGCAATGTCACACCAAGCTCCTCGGCTCTGCGCATCTTGCAGGCACATTTTAACCTGCACGGCAAGTCCTTCTCCGAGGAGTGTCGCCGCCCCTTTCGGAGCTGAAGCTGAACGGCTTAAGGGCCGGGGCAAGTTGGTAAGCTTCCGCTACTTGGCCGCAGAAACCTCAACTGCTCCAGAGCCCTCCAGCTGAGGGCCGAAAGAGAGAAACTTTTTCGGGGCCCACCACTACAAGTTATGAACTTGTGCAGTCAAGTTTTAAAGCTGAGCCGGGATTATGTATTACTTTGCTGCGGGTCGTTTATCTGCTGGGCGGTTTTTACGGTCAAGCCAAGGGCTGGTGGCTTTAAGTGCCGGGCCAGGAAGGGAGCAGCAAACCATATTTGTCTTATTTATGCGAAGGCAAACAAAAATAGCAACCGCGCGAGTGTGTTAAAAGCCTTTGCAGGAATACTCCGCAAATACTTTTTGCGGACTATAAACCGAAAGGCATAAATAAATACGAGTTAGGCAAAGTAGCGAAATCCGCTGCCCGAAAACGGAGGGAAAACAAAGGGAAGGGACACACACTCCACTTTCGGGCAACCTTAATGCAAAACTAATCAATACAATGAAAATATTGACAGAGCAGCTGGAAAAGTCAGTGCGCGCACATAAAGTTGTCAGTTGTCGGTTTCGGATTTTCAGGTTAGGTTTTGGGATTTACGCTTTCGGGATGTCTGCTTTCGGCAGACATTTCAGTTCCACACTTGTGCTGTGAGTCCCAGCCCCAGCCCCAGCCCCAGCCTCTGCCTCAGCCTGAAGCCTTCTCTCTCACGTACTGCGAAACAATGTAATTTAAATCCATTTTCAACACGTCGCCAATCAAAATGGCAAAAAGCTTTATCGCAGCAGCAAGAGTATAAACAAACACTCGAGTCCGCATAACTCAAAGGATCAGGAACGAGGTGAGAGGCAGGACAGGCAGTGGGAGGAGCACATACGCGATTCTTCTGGTCGTGGTGCTGACGCTGTTGTGGAAACAATAAGATTAGCTTACTTTTGCTTTCGACGGAGCGGGTAAAAGTAAATGTGGAAATAAAATGGGAAAACAGGAAAGAACAACACAGAGTAGGAGCAGGCAGCGCATAGAAAAACACACACATCGGATGCCAGATAGCAGATAGCAGAAGACGCCACTCGGCACACGGCACACGGCATATGCGAAATTCCAAGTTATTTGCCTGGGCGAAATCCTTTAACTGCACACGTCTGAGAGTTAGACAAATAGCGCGCCGAAAGAAAGGCTCCATAAGCTTGTTCGCCGCCCCCTCCACCGCTTATCCCCTCTCTCGCCAAACACTCTACGAGGCAGAACGACGAAGTAGTGACAGCATGTCAGCAGCCAGCAACAAATTAAATAACAGACTTAGGCAGAGTCGCTGAGCCGGGCTCATATTATTAACACCAAATCAAATGTACGGCTTTTATCCCCTTTGGCGTGTTATTTATAGACGTTCCGGAGACCGTAGTCCGGACATCGAGCATCAGACGTCACGGACTAAGACATGGACTTTGCTAATCAGCTTGATCCCTTTGTGGCTTAATCGCTTGACATTTGTATTAGTTTCTGGGCTCCTCCAGGTGTTAGTTAGCTCCACCCTGTTCTGCGCCCGCTTCTCATGTGCTTCATGTGCCCCATTAATTGACGATTGGTCCCGTCACTTTGGTTTCTTTGTGAGTTATTCTTTCCACCGTTGGCGCGTTGCCCACTGTTTGTTTCTGGCAGGAGGCGTCCGCAAAACATTGCTGCATCGTAGCCGGCAATTTAATTTAATTACAAGGTAACCCCATCGCTGGAGGGAAAACCAACACCTGCCCGGTGTCTTCAGCCTGAAAACTGGCAACAAGCACAAGCGCTTCGGGGAAATGAAGCAATGTGCTCCAAGTCGAACACCTCATTTAACAATATGGACATATTAAAATTCACTTACTCAAGTGCCACCAAGGAAACATTTGCTCAATATATTAACTTTGAACTCATTGATGAGGTGGACGAAGCCCCGACAGGTCCTCGTTCTCAATGGTCTCCTCTCCCTTTGAAGACCCACAATGAATGAAGATCAGGCCTGAGTGTGGGGGCACAACCCAGGTATCAGAAGCGCAGGCTGGCAAATGTTACACAGGAGATTAGGCCGGGGATTGGCTGGCGGGCCTTTGTTGGGGAATTATATTCCAATCTAATTCTTTTCGGCTGGCGCCATCTCCCCGAGTGGCTGTCAACCCTTTTTGGCCGTGAAGGGGGCCGTCGGGCTCAAAAATTAATTTATCAAAATTACCCAAAACAAAACTCGCCCACGAGGCAACAGATGCGCCCTTTACAGTCGCACACACAGCTCACAGAACAATCACATGTCAAATTTGAAACCCACTAAACAATGCCAGTTACGGACCTTTGGGGTTGGTGGGATGGGCTTCGAGGTGGCAGGGTGGCAGGGGTTCGGATGGCTCCCTGCTTCACTGGCTCTTCGGTTTCTGTGGCCAGCTCGTTGCGGTCGTAGCCGCGTGAACTTCCAGGACCAGTGCATTTATCTTCATTTCTGGCATCTTAGTCAAGGGTCGCCGAAGCACAGAAACATACAAGGACCGAGAGTGGGGCCTGAGACGCAGCGTAGAGTAAGACGTCACGAAAATAGTCACAGCCAGGACGAGTCTGGGAGAGCTCTAGGAGGGGGGACGGAGGAAAGGGATAGCAAGGTGAAAGGACATCCCAACGACATGACATATTAGAATCCTGTTACGCAAAAGCAGGAGAAAAAAATAAGGCAACAGCAGCATTGCCGGTTGACTGCCAAATTGCCAACATAAATGTCACAGACGAAGTCGGGCGGTCGGGTGGGATTGCTGCGAAGTATTCTGCAGGATTTTTCATTTCTGGTGCTTGGTGGCTGGTTGCCCCCAGCCCGCCTCTCCTCCTCTATTTGTTTTATTTTCTACGCCAGCCAATCACTCAGCCGTTGAAATCGCACATGTGTGCGGCTAGCTCTGGTTCTGACTCTGGCTCAGGTTCGGCTTCAGGTCCTGGGGAGATGATTTGGAAATCCTGTATTGCTGATTTGCTGCTGCTGTCGTAGCAGGTTTTGCCTTCAGGTGCGTGTGTCGCCTCGACTGCTGGGGTTAAAATCCCCTAGGGCCAGGAGCGGCAGCGGATTTGTCTCCTGAATGGGCATGGACGGAGATGAAACAGAATGTTGTCGATCCCGACCCCTTTGTCGAGAAAACTTAAAGAGCACAAAGCCAAAATGAAACCATACACACAGGAAATTGTCATAAATTTGAAATTCGCGGAAATACCCAACTAACTAGGGAATTAAGAGTTTCTCTCCGCTGTGCGGGGCAGAATCCGGGCGTTTTGCAGTTGCACGACGACTGCGAAGGCCTCCGCTTCCTGCTCACGTGATTTCTTGAGTTGGCTGACAACAATTCGCTAAGCATCTTATCTGGAGCTTGCCACATTGCAGCAGCAACATGAGAAGCGACAGCGCAAACAGCAATGACAGGCGGGGAAATATGACGCAGAACTAGAAAGAAAGGAACAGTCCGCAGCCGGGACAGCAAACAATCAACAGAATGCTGCACAGGTGGGCCGCTAGACACAAAAAGCCAATGAGGACGGAGGCAACACAAGTAAGGACGAAAAGCTCTAGCACAAGACGTCTTCACAATGGCCATGGGCTGAAGAAAGAAACAAACTGAATGAAATGAGAAATTGTATAAATATGTTGGTAGCGGGGCACACAAGATTAAGCCCTTGAACCCCGCTCGTCCTCCTGCCTCTGCCACTGACTCACAAGAGGAGCGCCGGCGTTGACTTTGCCTTTCCACTAGTTTGACTTGTCTCACGTCGTCTGCGGGCTAACAACAGGGCCTTTTACTAGGATTAGTAGTTAACAAGAGAGATCTGCCCACGCACACCCAGCCGAGCCAAAGCCACCCGCACACCAGCACGCCCGCAAGCCAGCAACAAGCACTGGCCACATCCAAAAGGTAATCAGTGAAATGTAACTGTATTGTCTGGCTGGAGTGTGCAGCACCATTGTTGCTGGTGTGTCATCCGAGTCATAGGCGGCAGTGGCGCCGCAATTGCGAGGGTTTCTCGCCTTGGTCCGGTACAAATTGTTCAGGATTCAATAATTAAAGCACATAACATGGCATTCCGTAGTGATTTTTATACAAACGCTAGGCTTACAAAAAATCACAGTTCTCAACCCCTCCGGCACACGCCGCTGAAAAGCTAGCCACCTGGGCTGGACCCCCTTGATGTTGCAGCCTCTTAACCTTTTTCGGCTGCTGTTGTTGCGATCTCTTTTTAAGTAGTTTGCTTCAGGGGTTGCTACCCGGCCGCCCATACCATCCACACCACCCACCCATCGCCATCAGGTGGCACAGCCCACAAAAGGTGACAAGCTCGCTTTGGGTTTTCTTGGCCCTGCGGCTTCCCCTACCCCTTCTCCACACCTCTCCCCTTCCAGCCAACCCCACCCCACCCCATCGCCATTTTCATTTAAGTAATCAAAATATGCTTTTGACTTCGAGAGCTAAGCAGCATCTCTGCTCAACTCCGTTCAGCTATGGCTCGGATCCCGCCCGGCGTGCCGGTCGGTTTGCTCATTCGTTTGTCTCCTCGGTATGCGTGTGGTTTCATTAGTATTTATGTATCCTTTTGCGCTACCCCGCTCTGGACGTCCTCTGCGGCATTGCTCTGTGTGGGTTGTCCGCAAAACCCCAAAAACTATGCATTTTACTGCTTTTGTCAGACACGTGTGTGGCAGAGCCTGTGCTGGTGTTTGTGTTTGTGCGGCCATGTGTATTTATTTGAAAGCTTTTTAAACTTTGTCAGTGACTTTGTGGCTTACGAAATTAAAATTAGAAATTGGTTTAGACCACCCACAAATAGAGCCGTGTGTGCCCCTGTACATTTATGATGGGTCCAAGTCCAGATATCTCAAGAGACCGGGTTTAAGTTGGCCTAGAAGTGCAATTAATCAGAGAAGTCCGCTGCTCGCAGACGACCCACATTTGCATATAAATACGAGGGATGCCAGCCTTCTCGCAACCTATACTGTCCATAGATTCCGCAAATAAAGACCGAAAACTTAATTGCCACATTAATAACACTTAAGCCTGGAAGTTTTCCCAATTCTAAGTGAGGGTTTGGGCCCTTAGCCCTCTTTGCCCCTTTCACCATAGAAGCCAGACCGACTGCTGATTCCTTATCATTGCGAGTCAGTAAGAGATAAGCGACAAGTAAGAAACTAAATAAATTATTATACCTTAGACTACCATCATTAGGAAGGAAGGAAGCTACAAAATATAAGAAAGGGGAGCATAAGGGGCGTAGGTATATTCTCCCAGGGGCCCATATTGGGACACCATTTGCTACTCTGGTGCCATGTATTTTTGGATAATATGGCAAGAAACCTAAAATATATTTCGTTCCCAGATTTAAATGCAGATCGACGCGTAATCGATATACAAATCTCTTAAGGTATTCCTCTTAAGAATCGGATGCCTATTGGCAAAGATACAGCCTTCGCCGTGGATCACATAGCCTTCCTATGCATTTTTCAAGAGGACTCCCCCAGAAAATGGACAAAAAATCTAAAAAATATTTCGTTCCCAAATTTAAATGCAGATCGACGCATAATCGATATACAAATCTTTTAAGGTATCCCTCTTAAGAATCGGATGCCTATTGGCAAAGATACAGCCTTCGCCGTGGATCACATTGCCTTCCTATGTATTTTTCAAGAGGACCTCCAGAAAATTCACAAAAAATTTAAAAAATATGTTCTCAGATTTAAATATTAATCGACAGAAAATCAATCTAAGAATCGGTAAGGTATTCCTCATAAGAATCGGATGCCAATTGGATAGGATTGGAAAGGATACAAGCATATTGTGATTAAATAATAGGATTTAGGGAAAGAGAGGGAGTATTTAAGAGAGAAATAAGATGGGTAGTTTGGAAGAGAGAATAGATGTTTCTTTCTTATTGTACACCTTCTTGATAATGCATTCTTGGATTGGAATTACATATATTTTGTGGAAAATGTTATCTATTATTCTCCAAATATGTGCGTAAGAGAGATTAAAGGAATTCTCCTCTTGTGGATCGAAATAAACTAGCGGAAGAATGTATCTTAAAATAGGCATAGGTATGGATAAACAGGTGAAAGGATTTTAACTCAAATAGGACATTATATTTTAAATTAAGTTTAAACAGTTCGGTACTTACATTGTGGCTCTGGTCCGTCTTCAGTTCGCGGTGATTGGAGAACTGCACGTAGACCATGCGACCGCGCATCTGGGGCGGATTGACTGTGTAGCAGGATACCATCGACGTGGCAGAGATCTCGTCGGCCATCTCGATGAAGGCTTGGTTCTTGCCCTTGAGCACCAGCACGTTGGTCACACGCCCGAACGGAATACCCAGGGCAATCACGTCCGACTCGCCGGACTCGTTTGGAATGTTGCGCAAGTGGATGACTTTGGAGGCCTTGGCTGCAATTGGAGGAAGAAAAGGGGGAAGGAAGGGCGTGAGCGAACGTTGTTTAACCGATTGAAATATTTAACAGCTGACAGTCCCTGCAGGTCACTCCTGCTCCCCCTCCGTCTCTATCTGCCTGTTTTCGGGCCATCTCCGGCTCACTTAATGGCCACCAGTGCCGTCTGCACTTCCGCTTCCGCGCCTCACTTAATTTGTTTATTTTCGGGTTTTATTTGCCGGCTGCCTTTGTTGCACCACCAAGGAGCACCGGGAGAGGGAGCTGGACGTGGCAGAAATAAAAACGTTGATAACATGGCCAAACGCTGCCACATTTGTATACACTTTGCTCTGTTAAGACCGCTTTAAGGGGGCGGCTGGGGGCTGGAAGGCGGCAAAGGGAGCTGAACGGGGCAGTGCCATAAATTCATTCATTGCACACTTTCAACGGCTGTGAATAATCCAGCAGCAACACGGCGACAATGTCCGGTACACAGACAACGTTTGAGGCTTTTAGGAGCTCGTGGTGGTCGTTTTGCAGCTCCTGCTGCTGCTGCTGCTACTGCCGCCACCACCTGCCTAGCACTTGTTTGTTATTTTTGCATAAATAAAGCGGCAAGCCACCCACAGCCCACTGAGTGGTGCAGAACAAATGGGATTTTAGGCAGCTCTTGGCCCTGGCAACGAGTGCAGCCTCGTTCCGGGAACATGTCCTCAATAGGACTGTCAAAAAACAGAACCAGTTTAGTTTGCACCGCTTCCAGCCATTGTTTCGCCACATTATATTTGTTGTTAATGTTTAAGCTGTGATAGTTATTTGTAGTAATGCGATTTCGCAAAATTCCCGAATCCTAGTACAGTTTTATAAACAAAGGCCTACTTATGTCGGCAGTCTTTGTGGCAAATTGGAGTATTTTTTCCAGCGCTTGGTCAACACCTGTTAATGTGTTGGTTTTCCCCTTTTTATATTTTTTTCCCGCCGCTGCCGGGGAGGAGACAGTCTGCTTTTCATATGCAAATTAAATGCAGTTGCCTCCCATTTTCGCACTCCCGTGTTTGCTAAACAAGCCGACACATGGCCAGAGATAGGCCACGATTGGACGTGGCCTGGGATTGCAATAAAGAACGGAGCCGAACTTTAAAATTTTAAAGCCTGCACATTAGAAATGAGCTAATTTTGTTTGGGCACCGCTCCCATAACTCATAACGCAAAGGGTTGGATTGGATACTCGAATCGGTTCCCTCTGTTCACCTTGGAGCCAGACTCCAAGGGTCAATGTGCCAATTTGCTACACAATGCGAGAAAGCGGGCCACTGCTCCTGAAACTCGACCACTCTGGGAAAGGCTTTGTGCCCCAAGCCCCAATAAAAAAGTCGAGCCAACTTCGAGGGCAGAGTGCACTCTCGAGAGGTGAATTGCCAGCCCGCCCTTCTATTCCGGTCAATGCTGAATACAACTAATCGGAAATTACACTTTTTGATTAGTTCGAAACGGAAATGAAGCCGAAACGAAATTATACAGGAGGGCCAGGACCGGTGCGGTCCTTGTAGTTTGACACTCGACGCAGCCCAGCGCAGCCCAGCAAAGCGCAGCTCACAAATTTATTAAAAATCAATGACCGGCTGCAGAGCGATGAGATTTGCTCCATCACTCCGACCGCCCTGCCCCGGGCTGACGCCAAAAAACTCACTATAAATAACGGTCAAAAAATGAAAACGAATAGGGCTACGACTGCCACTGCGACAGCGAATAGAACTGAAAATCGAAACTAAATAAAAGCAGCAGGAGCGCAGCCGGAAATGTCCTGCACAAGACAAACAACAAATCAAATGCCGCTGGCCAGGGGCCGAAAAAAGGGACGACTGCGGAGAAAAAATATACAAGTATCTATCATGCATGATGAAGTTGTCAGCGGAAAGCAGGGGAAATATAAAAAGTGGCCATTTTTTGACGTTGCGACCGACCACTCAATTTGGTTTTTCGCCGCTGCCTTGGTTCTGGTAGATTTGTTCCCAATCGCGGCAACTGATGGTGTGAAAAAAGGATCCTTCGGGTGCACTGAAAAAGGCATTGCAAATAATTGAAGAGCAAGACGGCAGACAGCGGATGACGTCAACCGGAAGTTCGGCGCGAGAGCCTGGCAGCTACAACTGCAACTAGGGCTGCTGACAAAAACTGCCAGCCAACATTGCATCAGCCAGCTGAGCCGCCCCTCGGCGGATTTGCCACGCCTGTTATGGCAGTGCCGCTTTTTAATTAACATCAGGAGTTGAATAATATAGGAGCGGAAAATATTGTTTGTCAGCGCCAATATTTGCGAAGCAAACAGCGAATGCAATTGGCAGGAAGGCCCGAGCCTGGTGGGCAAAACGGCAAAACATCTGCCGCAATGGAAAGCTTCTTCGGGATAATTATAATACAATGCTAAGTCAACAGGCCCGAAATGCATTAACAACAGGACTCTGGCTGTAAAAAGTGCAGCGATAAAATTTGCATTCGATAATGATGATGCTGCCGGGCGATGCTTGTTGACTGTCAATGCCCGGCGCGGCGATATGAATAGCAATCATTCGCTTCACTGGACGTTGAAATGAGCTGCAAGGACGCAGGGCGAGAGCTCAACAGTATTAATGACCGCACGCGCCGAAAGGAGTCCGGGCAGAAGGCACAGAAGGAGGGAAAGCCATTTCAATTCACACACTTGCACTCGCATCCGCCCTCGCCATGAGTTGCACGAAAATATACATAAATAAACTATTTATAGCTAATTGAAAAGTTTACAAACTGTAATTGAGTTCGGACGATGATGGTCGGGTGAGTCGGTAATGAATGGTCAGTCCGGTCTGTCCTCGGCCACTGCGGCGTATGTGTAATAATTTGCTCTGCGAGCCCTGCCCCGCAGATCCTTTTTCCCCCGCCCACCAGGCGGCACGAAGTTAATTAATGACAATTTAAATTCATAAAGCAAACAGAAGCCCAAACGAAAAATGTAAATGAAAATGAATGGAACAGCGACTCGAACAAAAGAAAAGGTCTCGCCCAGGGGGCTGATGTGCCGGGGCCGGAGCAGTAGAGGCGTGGTCAGGCCCAAATAAGTGCTGATTGTTAATAACAATTAAATTTATGCTTACATGGCGGCATTTAATGATTTAATATGAGTTTGACGCCACAGTTTGTTTGTCTCACAGTTCCGCCCCCAAACTTTGCCGAGGGTGTGTCAACAGGCGCATGTGTAATTTGAATAAATACCCACACTCACTCGATCTGCACACGAGCAGACAAAGCTGTTCGAGCGCCTTTAATTATGCGGCAGTAAATTAGATTTTTACAAGCTCACACATCATAAATTTTAAATTGTTGGACAAACTTGTGTCCTTACGTGTCTGGCTGGCTCTGCGACTTCGTCAGCGCCACCACGCCAAGCAGAGCCCACTCCTCCGGAGTGTGTGCACAACGACTTAATGATATTTGCTCAGCCAGAGCCTAGCCTGGTCTTTAATTTAAACATTTGCCGCACGCATAATCAATCATGGCATCATTTTTTGGCAGCAAATGAAACTCAATGCCGGCGGGCATTACTTGCCTCTTGTTTGCTTTTTCGTTCCAGCTGCTCTGTTAATTTTTTGCCCAGACATCCAAGATATAACGATTTTTAGCAGGCCCATAACCTCAAGAAATCCAATTCATTAAAAAATCGTGAGGGGTGGCTGAGAGAAATGTAGGAAGTCAACGTACGCATCTGACTTGCAACGGGCAGATTATGATTACGAATTTGAATTACATTTCAATTACGAGAGTAGTTTTCCACCGCCTCGGCCTCCTCACAAAGGATGGCTTAAGAGTGGGAAGTACTATCTGAGGCAAGGACGCTTTTCCTTGATCTGCACTTTGAAAAAGAGGAGTGAAAACTAACGGGGGCGTACCACTGGAATAAATAAAGATTTCATAAGACCAGTTGAAGCCTATTAAGAAATTCAAATGCTGGCAATTACAGTTCCACGGCAACAGGGCGTATGCTCAATTTAATCTTGCCACGGGTCGGCCAAGAGTCAGCTGCCGCTGACCGCACTCGAGCACACTGACTGCCATAAATAGCTTCTCACGCAATCGTGCAGCCAGAGCCAGGGGCAGAGACGGAGACGGAGACAGAGACAGAGGGGAGTCAAACCAGTTGACAATCTGTTTGACTTTGGTCTGGCAGGATTTTTATACTCCTTTCAATTCTGTCTCAATATTTGCGCAGAGTGGCGGACAAGTGAGGATGGGACGGAATTATGACAATATTATTTTATTGACTGCAAAAATATTTACACGCAACGCAGTGCCCAGAGTCCGAGCCGGGAGACGTGCAAATGATATTCGAGACAGGACGGCACGCGCAGGACACTGGACATAAGACACACCGCCCGCCAAACTGTCGACTTATTGGTTATGGCAATAAAAGCGTTTAAGTGCTCGGCCGAGCCAAACCCTGGCACTGGGATGGGCCATCTATCGAGCAATAAATTGGCGGGAGTGCGACGGCTGATTCGAGCACCTAAGGACGACAGTCGGGCATAATAAAAACGGCGATTGCATATACAAATTTTAACTTTTTCTAGCACTCTCCCGAGTCGGCTGTCTCGACAAGGAATTAGCAGCTAAAAGCCAGAGAGAAACACTGTACACGCATGGCTGGGGGCAACAGCTGTGTGGCGTCCTTGTTTTCTCTTTCCGGCGGGCCAAAGGTGGTGAGCTGACCATTAAGCCTCCAAAATCGGTCAATAAACAAACAAATGTTGGTGGACTATACAAACAGCGTGGCCCGCCGTGCATGCATGGCAGCCGTAACAATAAACAACAAACTGAATTGGCACTGGCGCGAGTGAGCCGAGTATATGTGCCGACAACAAAAGCAGAGTCCTGGCCACGCTTGATGTTTTCCCTCGGGCACGCGACATGGCCACGCAATGTCCTCCACACAGAGAAACGGCCAGCAGCTACGTTCCGCCAGGAGGCCATTATTCTAGAAAAAACTTTCAACAGTCATCTGGCAGGTTAGAAGCTCATGTCGGGAGACTAGGGTTTCTGTAGATTGCCGGGATAACTGGCTGGTTGTACCGATCACGGCCCGCCCAGAACTCGTCACGGTTTTTTTGACTGTAGATCTGATCCCTCAGTTGGCGACTGGACTCCCTGGGGCCTCGTACACTTGGCATAAAATATTCCTAATAATAAAAAATCAAATAAATCAAGCGAAACTATTTATTAGCAGACCGAGTTGCGAGCATTGAATAAACTCACCCGGCGAGGCCCTTCAAGCACCACCAGCTCCTGCCAACCACCTCCACACACGCACACCCTCGCCGAAATACAACCACTCACGTCAAGTGGCAGGGCGTGGCGCCGCAGCCTCAGCCCCAAACTACTGCTTGCTGCACATGCCGAAGTGTTTTTATTACATTTACGTGAAAAATTTGTTGCATGTCCTGCTAAATCCGTGTATCGGAAACGGACGCGGGCGTGTGTGCGCTGCCATCGATGTATTGGTCGGTGTGGAGCACAAACACAATTGACACAGTGCGAGGGGCGGAGGGCGGAGGATTGCGTGTGTTTATCTAAGGCTCGACCACAGAGGCACACAATGCTCATTGTTGCTTTTTGGATGCCAGCTATTTACTTGTCTGGCCTTTGTTGGCCGCCTCCCCGTGCGCTTCTGCTCCCGCCTGTTGGCAGGACCCTCCAACATGTATTGGCGCTTGCAGCGCAATAAAAGTGTCCTTACACATTTATTTAGCAATTTCTTTTGTTATTATTTTTGGCATCGGCTGTGGCTTTGTGTGCGCTAAGAACTTTAAGTGGCGTTCCCACAAAAACGAATTTCTGCCCTCACCTTCACCGACATTGAGAATGTCCTGCGTCCTTCGGGCGCGGCTTTAATGGAGCTCGAGCCCGAGCCAGTGCCGGTGCCGGAGCTGGAGCTCTGTGCGAGCCAGTATGTGTGTTTGCACAAGAACTTTGCGGGGAAAATTAAAATGGCCGCAGGTGGCAGGTGTCAAAAAAGGGTCGGGGTCGGGATGCGAGAGCTGGCCGGGCCAGGACACCAAAGTGCCGTTGGCCGAAAGCCTTCGTCTGTGCGCCTTGCGCTCCAACAATGGTCAAAAGTGAAGGGTGAAGGGCCAACAGCTTTTTCTCTTCGGTGTGCGGGCGGGTGTGCGTGCGAGCTCTGTCTGCTTGTTGCTTTTTAATTAATAGAAAAGTCCTTTGTAAAGTAATAAATAAATATTTTGCTTCCGCTTCTGCGTACGTTTTTTCGCTCTCCATCGATTGTCGCCGTCCTTCCAGCCCATTGGCCGTGGCCTCTGCCCCACCTGGCTAATACCCAATCCGTCTCTCCCGCCCGTGCCCAGCATCCGGCGATGTGGCTGCCGGCGACAAATTCTGTTAATTACAGCACAATTTCAAAAGCATTTTGAAGGCAAAGAGCCCCCGGAAAAGGATATCGAGAGCCTGCCCCCTGAACCTGCATGTCGCGCTAATTAAATTCGCCCTGCCCGAAAAAAGCAGAACAATCGCCATCCATCCGCACTGGATAGCGGACGATTACTTTTGAATTTCAGAGGAAATTGTAGCCTATTGATTTGTTTGCATGGCCAATCATTTTGTGGCTCACTGGATTTTTGTGGGCGGGCTGCAGTCAGGAGTCCTTTGGCAGGACACCAGGCTGCCGCCTGCGAACCTGTCAAATATTTGCCTAATGTGTGGTTCATTCTGCTGGTTTCGATTCGCTCTGTTTTTGTTGGGTTTCTGGGTTCGGTGTGCGGTTTTTGATTAGCTTTATTACTTTGCGGCGGTCTGCCATATGCAGGGTGGCTTTTCGGTATGTGCCAGTGTGGCCGGTGTGCGGGGTGTAGTGGGGCACTCCGCGGCTAATTAATGTGCCTACACAGTGCGTGGCACAAGTCAGCGACCACTGACCACCGACTGCTAAGGGCAGCTTACGTTGCAGGCGAACGCCAACATTTTTAGCGTAAAAATTTCACGGCAGCACAAAGCGCCGAACCGGCCGAATGTTTTCGTTTTCGCTGCTGACCCGCCCTCCATGCTAATTAGTGGGTTAATTGGATATGGGCATCAAAGCGCGCTCGCCTTCAATTGGACTTTGCTCAAGTGCCCTGAACACTTTGTGGCCACGTTGCAGGCTTAAGACTAATGCTGCACTGGGAGAACCAATCGCCCAGTTCCGGCGATAGAAACTTAAGTCTATAGGCACGCTAGAAATAATGTTCGAAGACCACAACTGATATTATACACTTTCGGCACATACTTTCTGGATCTATTCTTCCTGTGTGTGGTCTAGCGTCTCGGTGGGCCCGGTTAATTGGCAGACAAACCCAACAAGGCCCAAGACTATGGCTGCAAAATGCACTTGGACCGAGCGACGCTCGGGGGAAAAGCTAATGGGAGAGCTTAGCCAGGACAAAAGGTAAGAGGTAGAGGTAAAGGCAATAGGCAAGAGGTAGAGCCAAGAGGCGGACAGGAGACAGAAGGCAGCGAGGATAAAGGAAGGGAGGAGAGCTAGACTTACCGATTCCGCCGGCCAGCACGGTGCCCGGCTCCAACTTCGCCTTCTTTGTGGCCAGGTCCTGATTGTTGTTGTCGGAGGCAGGCGCCATGACTGCTGCTTGACTCAAAAGTTCGTCGCTTCCGCGCTGGTTTCAGAAGCGCACAGATACACAAATGGACAGATCCGTGTTCGGTTGCAGTGGCAGATACAGATGCAGGAGGCACAGGTGCAGGTGCAGGTGTAGGGAGGCAGGCAGTCAGTTGGTTAATATATTTTTATTTTGTGAGTTATGTAGTTTATTTGTGGCAGTTGAGGCACAGGCGGCGGGGCAGGCACAGACAGAAGTTGAAGGTGGTTTGTTCAGTGGTAGTGGTGTAGTTGGTAGATGAAATATATACGTATACGAGTAGCAGTAGCGGTACATAAAAAGAGAAAATAGAGAGAGAGAGAGAACAATATAAATATTTAATGTTTACGCAAGTTAAATAAATTACAGCGGTTCTTCGAGGCCCGCAGCTTCGAGGGCTTTGCTTTGCTCTTGGATTCGTTTGGGCCTGGTCGTGGTTATCCCACCTGCTGCAAGGCTTCGCGTTTGGTTAGAATCAACAAGGGGACGGCTCCAGGTGAGTGGTTAGCGCGACTACTGCAGCTAGTGATTATCCGCTGTTGGCTTAGCTTTTTCTGACCACTCCCAGCGGAACGGTTTCACAAACAATAACCCTCCCGCTTGGTTAGCCCCGAAAATCAGGAGTCTTATAATGTGAATTAGCCCTGCGAGCAGGATGTGCCTCCTTTCGCTCCACTCCTCCTGCTTTATTGCAATGCTAAACTCTAATTACACAGCACATGAGTGTATTGTAATTACATGTGACACTTAATTACCGCACTCACACAACAGTCGCAGCCAAAGCCAGAGCGAAAGGAGAGGCGGCATCCTTCGAAGGCGCCTGCAGCTCCACTGAAAAAACGAATATCAAACGAAGGACCGCAGTCAGAGCCAGAGGACACTGAACTAGAGGACACATAAATAATACAAGCACATCATTTCAAAAAACAAACAAACGTAGTTGTGTATAAAACTTGACTCCGTTTCCCGCAGTGTGGGGGGGTCTGAATTGGATCCCGAACTGGATTCCGATTCCCAGAGAGCCCCGGGAGCGACTGAGAAAAGCCAAACATTAAATGTAATGCGCCCCATAAAAATAAAGCTGCTACAGCCGTAGCTACGACTTCAACTACTGCCGATGCTGATGCCTGGCATTGTCCTGGCCAGGATGCGTGTATTGGCAGAGTGTGGCTGGCTGGGTGGGGGCTCGGCAGAGTGTGTTTGTTCAGATCCTGCTGCTATGCATTAGCGGCAATGACAAAAAGTCAATAAACGATAGCGGTGGGAAAGCGGGGGCGGAAGGGGAGGACGAACACCCTCTGCACACCGCACAAATTGAAAAGGGTAATTTTGTGTGAAGTAGGCACCTTTATGCCCAGCCCCTGCCCCCTGCTAACCACCTCCCTCTCCCCGCAACATCCGCTATCAATGCTGACTACGCTTGAATTCGCCACTTGGCTTATCATCGTGCTGCCCTCGCTCTGCTCCTGCTCCTGCTCCTGCTGCTGGCTTATTTGCTTTTTGCCTGATGGCTTTGCTTTCGCTCCTCGCTCTCTGCTTTGTTATTCCTTATTTGTTATTTGTTATTTGGTTCTTGGTGTTGGTTGTTGCCTTTTTTATTTTTATGGGGCCGCATACGCTCGCTCCCACCCACGGACGGAGGAATTAGCTTAAATACAAAAACCACATGTGGTAATAGGAGCAGGGTGTGGGAGCGATAGACAAGGACAGCACCGAGAGCCGCAGAAGCACTTCACTTGATAATATCGCAGCCAAAAAGCCCGAATATAAAAAGCGGGGAGGTGGGGGGTCCTGCGTCTGCGTGTGCCAGTGTGCGTGCGGCGGCAGAGTAATGATATCAGCAGCAGCAGTTCATTGTTGTTGTCGAACATATGTTTTCCGACTCGGGAAACTGTAGCACGCTTTTTGGGGAAAAAGCAAACTACTCCCGTAATGCACACTGGGCGGCTTCGCTTTCGGGGACTACCGGCTTTCTGGCTTACCGTAGCGGGTAATTAAATTTTAAATGCCCCACTCTTTGGGCGGAAAGGGTTGCCGCCAGGAACCAACTGCTCTCCTTACTTAGTACGAGTCTCTAATGCATTCGTTATGGCACATTAACGCTCCCTCAAGAGGCGCCCGCTCGCATGCCACGGGGACTCCCCGACGCTTCGAGGGACGTCCTTGCTGTCCCTGTTGCCAGTGTGTAAGCTGGTGTGCATTACACGGTTCAGATAACCGGGCTAATGCCCCGTACTGGCTGGGCTCTGCGACGATTTCCTTTCTGCCAAGCTGACCGGAAATGTTATTTTAATATGCTTTCTAAAAAGTATGCTAAATATTTGATTAGTACTGTGTGCTGCAGCACCCTTCTGCCTTCTGCCTTGTGATTTTTGCCTTTGTGTGAGTGGCCAGGCCAGAACGTGGCACATATGGCCAGAACGATAAGCCGTTGTCCACTTTCCCGGAGGAGCGCACGGTGTGGAGGAGGACGAACCCAAGTGGACCGTTTCATTGTTGTCTCGCCTCTGTGCCATTTTAATGAATTTTCCCAGCCACGCCCCCTGGATCTGCCCACCACTCCCCCCGGCTCACTCCAGCAACGCCCTATTGCCGGAGGGCGTGGGCAGTTTTCTGGGCACTCACTGATTTCTATGATGACATGTGCCTTTTCAGTTCCCCGCCTCCTCTTCCTTCTCCGCCTCACCTCCGCCTCCTCTTCCCCTTCCGCTGCCTTGTCTCTCTTTCAGTGCGTTTCCTTTGCTGGCGCCTTTGTTGTCGTTGCCGGGTAACTGGGTCAGCGCGCAATTGTTGCCTTCGAGGGTTGCTGCTGCCCGGCTGCCCGACTGCCCGTCCTGCGGCCCCCTCCGCCTCCCTTCCCACTTGTTGTTGTTGTTTCTGTTGTCCGAGCAGCAGCAGAAAGATAATCACGCACATGCCTAACGGTTAAGTTTTTGAAGTGCTCCACGCTGACAGACCCCGGCCAGGACAAGGGGAAGGACGGACAGTGGGGTGGCGGAAGCAAAGGGTGTCAGCGCACCCCCTTTGCATCCCAGCCCCGTAGATGTTGTAATGAGCGATGCACGAACTGGGAGAAAGGCTTTGCAACATCTTTAATGCTTGCCGTTTTAAGCTCCCGACTACCTTCCCAAGAGCGAAAGTTTTTAATATTTCTGACATGAAACTCTCAGGCTTCTCAACTTTAATGTATGGCTCGGAGTTCAGGACTGCGTCCTTGTCTCCCTTCGAGGCACGAGGGCCGTCCTCTCCACGGGGTGGTTCCGTGGAAGTGCCCGCATGTAGTTCATACCCAATTTCATACGTGAAGGCGCTTTAAAGGGCGCAAAGCCAGGAGCTTAGCAGCTGAGCGTCGCAAACACGGATCGTGTGTAATCGGAAGTACTGTTAGATTACGCCGTCAAAAGAGACTTCGGGCACTGTTATTATAAAGACGGCGCCGCAGGGGTTGCCTGGACACGGGTCGAGACTAAAAATACCCAAATTAGAAGGAAATGCTCCTGGCCTCTAATGGGCACTCTCCCGCGTCTGGCATGACTCTTGATTTGTGCCCGCCAGCTATCATCGTTTCGTTTGCCACAAACGGGCAGCGCGTGGGTGAGTCTGCAGCTCCTGCCTGGAAATGTCAAAGAGACACCCGCCTCGAATTTAATTCAGCCGCGAAACCGGCGAGTTGATAATAGCACTGAATTGTGGGCGAAAGGGGTTGGAGACTGTGAGCCGGAGCCGTATTAATGCACCCATACGTGGCACGGCTTCGTGGCTCGGCCCTGCGCTCTTTGTTGTGAATTTATGAGGACGGCATATGAATATTAAAATCAAATATGTTGCCGTCGATTAAAGGCTTTCGTTCTGTTCGACTGCCTGCCTGCCTGTGCAGCTCACAGCCCGGGTGAAAATATTAGCTGCGTCCGGAGGACTGCTCACAGGGTTTATTTCAGAGTACTGCTATTATTCCGAGCAGCGCTGTTCGAGTGTGTGCTTTCCGCGACACAGTTACGACTCAATATTCTACTGGTACTCTGGATCGGTTCATTTGTGTCGACCACCGACCCCTTCTGCGCCACTGTTATGATTCAGCTGCTGTCGATGATACTGATTCGAGAAAAGGGCTGGCGTGGGCGTGGGGCGGGCATGGATGCAGCCTTGGCGCTGAATATTGCATATCGGGGGAAACAATAACAACAGCGGAAAACTGCAGCTCCTCTCAGCATCCGGTGATCCCCTTGAAATAACAATTACTGCTGCAGATGTGCCTGCTTCTGAATAACGATTTCGTGAGGCACAACTTTAAGCCTTTAAAGTTCCTGCCACGCATACAATAAATTCCAATTAGAAGGCCTAAATGAGACAGCACCCACCCCCGGAACCCCGATATTTGCCAGCTAGTTGTCAGTTGATAAACGCCACTTGTAGCTGGGACCGCATGGACACAGATACGGGGCAGAAACCCTACTCAGTTCGCCGATCCACCAGCCAGTCGTCGGGCACTAACCCACCTGCCGGCGACCGGGCGGAGGAGGCAATAAATTATATCAGAATGCCGCCAAAGCGTAACAGCTGCGGTTCTTGCCAAACACAGGAGCTGGAGAATGGGGTAAGGAAACCACAGCAACAAGAAAGAGTCACCGGCTCAGCCAGAGCTTAATATGTAATGCTCGTCGTATCTAAGCGCGGATGGATCCTTCTTCTCAAGAACCACTTTATTTCATATTTTTGCCTATTTAAAACGGGGGAAGGACCCACAAAATGTATGTATACCTGAGCCGGAGTGCCAGTGCGGGTAAATAGAAAAGCTGCCAGTCGGATACCACTAAATATTTACGCTTTGGCTTTTATTGCTTCCGAGAGACGGGACCGGGCCGGATCGGGAACAGCGACGGGAACTCTTTTTATTTCAATTTGTTCGCATAAATATTTGAAGCGCGGCTAAATTAGAATGTCGAAAGGCGAGAAAAAATGACTACGGCGGAGCAGACTGAAGCGAAGCGGCAGTGTGTTCGGGAATATAAACTCGAGCAAGTTTGGCCAAAACGATTTGTAGCAATTTCGCTATTAGTACGTCCACCACCACTCCCCCAGGCAGCGCGAGGCAGAGGCAGAGAAAGCCGAAGCAGAAGCAAGAAAGCGCAAACAAAACTTTTCCTGCTTATGCATTTATCACCTTTCTCCCACACACTGGTGCGGATGTGCGAGTGTGGCAGTGCAAACTTTTCCTGTCCTTGCTAGGCTCGTCGTCCTGGCCGGGGGTGGCCGGGCGGGCAAATCCAGAAAAATCGGGGGAACTCCTGGAGGGCACATTTCGAACGGCCGCCCGCATAAATTATTCAAAACATGTGTTCCCCGGGTATCTGTGCGTCTGTATCTCCGACTGTCTGCCACTGACTGCTCGTTGCCCCACGTTTCTCGTTTCTCGTTTCGCTTTCACGTCTCTGGCACAGTTAATGCAGCTGAACAGCCCGCGCCCTCACAGGTAGCAAACGTTTTTTCCTTCGGGTTCTTTATCACACGGAACTTACTTGTGTATGACAATTTCATTGATATTCTCCGCCCCACCCTCTCCTCCCCAACAGCATTTCACGCACGGCCGAAAGTTTCGGCAATTTTTTATTTGCCACTCGCGCCACGCGACTTGTGCTCTCTATTAAGATATTCACTCGCCTGTGATGCGGCGCCGCATGTGAGAGACTGAGAACAACTTCAGAGTCCCCTTTTTCGTAAGATTTGTCTTAAAAATGGAAGCAAACTTTCATATGGCCTATTGGGCCTATATAGCTACCACTACTTGGCCCATAAGACCCAACACTCTTTGTTTGCAGTGTGCCGAAAGAGTTGGGTGTGCGACGTTCGAAGGGAGGGTGTGTGTGGGATGCGAGTGTATTGTATATATAAATGCAAATGACAAGCACTTGCCGTTTAGCATTTCTAATGAGCCGAGGCGGAGATTCTGGGCCTGACCTTTGCAGCGATTACCTTGCGGCATAAATCTTTCCAGGATATTGATTCTCCGCTCCCGGGCGGAGCTGGGGCTGTCCTGCTTTGTATTTATCTCACATGCCCTGGTCCTCGGTACTCGGTGGTCGGTGGTCGGTGCCCGTGTTGAGGGCATCTTTAAAATAAATTATACCTTTTAAAAACGGCCACAAAGCGCCGTGTATGGAGAGCTTGACCTGGAGCCCGGGTCATATAAAATTCAACAGCATTGAAATTTATGGCGGCCGGACACTTGGCAATAGCGAAAATATGCTGTGCTCGCGGAGCACCCTCTGTGGGGGCGGTTCGGAGGAATCGAGGGTGTTAATATGGGGCTGGGAAACACCCACACCCACACCCACACCCGGACTGTGCCTTATTTATTTTTATGGCCTTCTCTATTTGCTTGTCGTTTTGTGCGGCAGCAGTCAAATAAAAAATGCATTAAAAGCGTCTGGGCCGGGTGGAGCATTTCGGTTTGTTTTCCGCTTTTCGCTTTCCTCTTGCTGCCCACCTCCCATGCCGCCGCCCGACTTTAAAAGGCGGCGCCCCAAGACAGGCAGGTGGCAGGTTGTGCTGGGGTTGCAAGTCAATGAACAAAAATTGCCATGCCAATTCTAAAAAGTCTAATGCTCATGCGGCTGTATGTGTACAAATAATTTGTTAACTGCTGCTGGATATCCTTGCGTGGAGGCGTATCCTTTGTTTGGTGTCTATTCGCCCCCGCCTCCCCTCTCGTTTTCACCCGCCATGTGACGCTCGCTTTCGCTTCCATTCAACCGCACGAAAGGAAAACATTTTAATGCCCCGCCATTTTTATGGCGCCACACTTGAATGCGCTTAAATATTTTATGAAATTTTTCGCAATTTATTTTAGCACATTATTCGCCGGGCCAGCAGCCAGCAGTATCCTGCCTCGGGCAGACAACCCGACATTTATATCAATTCCTGGCCGAAAATTCGGTTGACAAATTCAAGCGCTCGAGGCCTTTTCATTCCCTGCCCCAGGCCCCAGTGTTTGGAAATCTGTTGCTCCAATTACAGTTTTTCCCTAATTCGATTCTAATTTTTGGGTTTTGGGTGCAGGCCCAATAAATATTCGAGCTGTGTAACTGGATTGGGCTGTCAAATGCGTGCAGGGGAGAGATGCGGCCTAAAGATAGTTAATTCACTTAACTGGCAGCTGGAATGAAAGGGCGACCGAGTAACGAAGTTATTTATGTCTCCGAATCTCGGCTGTCGGCGCAATCGGGAATTAATCAAATTGCTGAACAATTTGAATAACTTTAATGGACTTGCGGCACATACCGACGCCAAGTGGCACGAATACGCAAGGATGCCGCTCCATAGCCATAAATCCATTGCATGCCACGGCGTCTCACTCTGCCCGCCCCCATGTTGGCTCCGCTCGCGTCGTGTTTGGTAAGTAATTGATTTATATATAAAAACATGTTGCATGCCACGATTGCAGCTTGTTGCTGGCAGTTGTTGTAGCATGGTGGCTTGTCGGCGTCTAAATTTATACACGCACACCCCTGCGCACACTCGCCACACATCCAACATTCGACATTCAGCGAAATGCAAACTCGCATGTTTACATATCGATTACTGCGCCTGCTGCAACACCGAGGGCCGCTGTGTGCGACTGTGTGTTTTGGGGAAATAAAAACGACTTTTACGACGGGCGGGGAGGGCGAGAAACATGTTGCATTTTATGCTATGTTCAGCGAGGAGAACACGGTTTTTTAAAGCTGGTATCGATTTTCGTTCCGGGGCGGCTGGGGCGGCTGGGGGCGGCACTTCAGCAACGAATTCGCGACTAATTAAAAACAAAAAGCGTCCCAGGACACCTAAATGATTTGTCTATGACAGCAAATAAAGGCTTTAACAACTGGGGCAGTTGGACCCGTCCAGGCCCACCAGACTTGCAACACTCTCGTGACGGCGGCTCGTTACATTCTCGCTTTACGACGCGCCCACAAACGGGGGTGGGATGGCCCATAAACCTAGGGCACAAAAATACAACAAAATAGCAAATGAATGGGAACGGACACGGCGCAAGGACCAGAGAAAAGCATAAAAAATTATCTACGTTTAATGGCTATCCTTAAAAATTAGCGAGAAATGCTTAAATTAAACATAAAACTCATGGCGACCGAAAGCTGAGGGTCAGAGGATTACCGAAGAGTGAAAGAGGGCTATGTGAGCGAGACGGAGAGAAGCCAAGAAGGACATGCGTCTGACGGAAACATCAAAATGACATCCATTAACACACCTATTAATCACAAAAAAATAGAAAGCCGAGCCAAACCGAGCGTTAACGACAGGCCAGCAGAAAAGCTGCCGCCAAGCTGGGAGTACACTGGGAGAAATTCGAAACCGAATCCTGATTCCGAAAGGATAAAACTTCAAGGCATTGATCCACTATCCGATAGAATTTTACTGAAGCGTAGAAACTGCCAACAGCATAAATCATGCAATAAACCTGCAGAGCTTGGTGCTCAGTGCAAGCCTCGGCCGCGCTCTAAAGTAGGCAATGCCACAACATTACGGCCAGGTGGCAAATAAAGGCACCAACAAAAGCGAACGCCTAATAGAAAATAGCCGGGTCAGGAAAAGCAGCGGCAACAGCAACAACTAAGCAGCGAAAAACGTAGAATAAAAATGTCAAAAATGTGACAGTCGACGCGACGACAAAGCCAAAGTTGCCACCGATGTCGTGGTGTTTCTGTTGTTTCTTTAGCTCTGTTGGCCGTGTTTTTGGGGTTGGGGGTGTGGGTATAGAGGGGCTTGGGGCCTCAGTTTGGGTCACAAGTTGGCCAACGCCGTCGTCGTCGTCGTTGTCGTTGTCGTTGGCGTCGTCATAAAAACCCGCAAAGTGGGTGGTGATGGCCAATTAAGTTAACGACGGACAGTCGAGCGGAGCGGCTGGCGAACTTTGCGGTCGAGCCACCACTGGCTAATGTGAGTGCAGAGTACTCGGGCTAGGTCTTGGTCTCGGGCTCCAGCCTAACCTATTGTAATCTAAAACGTTCATTGGCCAGGTTGGCAAATGGAGCGCCCTAGGATCCGGCTTCCTTCCTTCCTTCCTCCCTTCTGCGAAGGTTTCCTGCCGCCGCTGTTGGCGTGGCCGTGGCGTTCGTTGTCGCCTTCGTCCATCCGTCCGGTTGTGGTGCGATTTTAATGGGCGAGTCGGTGGTGCGGCTGCCTTCGAGCATCCACCACCCACCATCCACCATCTCGCTTCGGAGCATCTAACATCGACGCCACGGGTCGTGTTCGCTTGACTGGCAGATCAAGAGACAGGTGACTGAACCAATTAACAAAAAGCCTGGCGCATGGACACCAAAAACTTTGCCAGCAGCACCAAAGGCTCCGAAAGCACCAAAAAAGTTCAGAAACATTGAGAGACACGCCAAAAAAATGAGTGAAAAAATGTGAAAATAGCTGCAGGTGACGGGCGACTAGAAATTAGCCCACATTGCCCGGAGAGAGCTGCTGGAGCTGAACAAAGTGGTGGTGGCGCCAGCAGCTGTGGCCACCTGGAAACCACCATAACCTCGGATCAGCCAGGCGGGCGAATTCGTAATATATACAATGTAAATAGATGCCAGCGCCAAATGTCTCGCAAGTTGCAAATTAATTTCTCCATGGAATGGCGCAACACAGGCGCTCAGGGAAATGGCTCGGGACGGGCTGCTGGCCAGGATAACACGAGGGGAGGCCACTTTGTAGCAGGCCGCTCTCCTCGTAATCACCGACATCATGAAGAAGCTGCTCTCCTTCGTCATTATTGCGGTTGTCACAGCATATTCCATTAGCAATTATGAACACGGAATGGAAAGTGGCTGTGGATAGGAGCGTGGATAGTTCTCCTTCTCCCACCTTACCTGGTGGCGCAGCTTCGGCGACTACTTAAGCCGAGCCAACGATGCCGTTAAGTGCTCCCCTCCTCAAGCGGCCAACATTTGGGGCACGTTTGATGTGAGGCTGCACGTTCTTCAAAAGCTCTTTGCGTTCACTGAGAGAAATTCTCGGGCTGATGTCAGGTTTAAAACGGATTTTCGTATAGCCTAGGCCCAACGACAGTTGGAAGTGTGTTCGGCAAGCTGCACTTGTTCTAAGGGGCTTTGGGGCCGCGAAGAATGCTCCAGCTTTAAGGAGTATTTCAGCCAGTCGTAGCAACAGGCAAATAGGATTATAACAAGGCATGCCAAAAACTGGTGTACTGTCGCAGAGAACCCCCCACCCATCTAGGCTTTCCTAGGCCCGAACATCGGAAGATCCTTTGAGCTCTGTGACAGTGATCACAAACGGGCCGTGAATTTGTCAACAGTCCTGGCCGAAACACACTCACAAATGACCACAATGTTACAAAGTGTCTGAATGAGAGGTAAATAGATGGACTGGGAGGGTGCATGGGCACAACAACCGGAAAATGGGTTTTCAAGCAAATTATCTGGCTGCCAGGCCGGGCCAAAGCCAGAGACCAAAGCAGCTAGCTGGCCGACAGCAGCAGCTCTAAACAGTTTCCATTTCAGCTTTGTGGGCAGAGCGGGGACAGGAGCCAGAACAAGCACAACAAGAGGCTGCACATATGACAAATATGCATAGACATTGTCTATTGCCACACGCTTGCGGGCTGCCTTTGTTCGACCCCGACAGGATGCAAGGATGTGTGCACTGGGGGAATAGTTGGGGCCTACTAGCTAATAGATACTTAGATGGCCAGACGGGGAAAATATATTTGGCTAAGCCGACTCACAAATACTGCTTGGAGTTATGAGGCATCCACTAATTGTTTCATGCCTAAGTGACCACCGTTTCTCCCAGTGCACTGCCCAGTTGGCAGATGGCTGCGTGGATGTGATGGAATGGTTGGACGCTTCTCTGGCTTGCACCAATCGACCGCTGCATCACTCCACCAATGGACCAGGCCAACCGTCCCGGCACCGTCCGAATTATGGGGCTTGCGGTTTTCGGTTGCGAAACGCGAAATTTGCTTTATGACGACGCCGTGCCAGCCCTACGTCCGTCCGCTTGTGCCAAAATGTGTTCTCTGTGTTATTTGATATGGTAATCATGTGACAAATATGCTGCTGTCAGTTTCAGTTTAAGGTCCTGCTGCATTGCCGCTTTGGTTATGCGCATTGATGAGTCGCAGAAGGACGGACCGAGAGCGGCTCCGGCCATTTGCATTTGCTCTTCATTAGCCTGCCGGAGCGCTTTGTCGAAAAGCGGCTTTCGTCGAAAATGTATTTAGCAAGGAATCCGCTTTAAAGGTGCATCGGCATCCCATAAGTCCCATAATTAGCGTTATTTGTCTGTGTGCTAGCTCTGATCGCTTTTCCCTTCGGTCGGTCTAGGGGGGACTACACTGGCAGAAACAGCGGCAGTGTTCTCCATTTATTTATTTGTCAAGTGAATGGGCGCTTGAAAAGAATCATAAAGACCGCCTGTGGTTTAGCAATTGGCCATAATCGGATAGATGTTGGGGCGATTTCCACGCATTCGTGCAGGATGGGAAGCACAGAGGTCGGGACAGCCAAATGACCACCACATTCTTGTAGGATTTCGCCGTGTTCCGGCCGGGCCTCCCTCCCGTCCCCCTCTGGGGAGGGCGACCGAACAGGACGCATAATGGACAGCCGGTCCGGCAAAAACGGAAATGACCAAGGAAAATAAAAACTGCAAACTGCCAGCCAGGCAGCCAGGCATCCAGGCAGCCGGCAAAGGGCAGACAGGAAGGCAGACACACACGCACAAACGGGGTCGTAAAAACACACCCCCCTCGCACACCCATGCAAATTGTGAATGCAATTCGCTGTAATGACCGCAGCACACGCACACAAACGCAGAAAAAAGGCCAAAACACGGAGGCGCGGGCATGGGCGGGCCGACATTCGCAACTGCATTTATATTAAAGCGACCGCATCTGTTGCGGTTATGTTGTATGCAAAAATGCATTTTCGCGCACAGATAAACATACAAAACTGTTGATGATGGGCGAGTGAGCGGCGCCTTGCCCCTCCGTGTCCTGGTGCTGCTCTCGATTCCGCCCCGCTTGTGCTGGGGGAAGCCCCGGCGGAGGCACCCCGTGTTTTTTGCCCCATTTCCGGTACGAGCTCGTGCTGCGCTTCCGCTTTATTAACGTTTTTAAGCCGGCCCTTTTTCGCCGCGTCTTCCCTGGCAATTAAATTATTGAAAGGCAGCCCAGCGAACCCCTTATGGGACTGATCCATTTAATTTGCTAGAAAAAAGCCCCAGAAGGACACGGCGCGGTGACATCGAGCCGGGGTGGGGCTGTGTGCGGGCGATGGTCTATGATATTCATAATTGCCATTAAAAATAATGCAACATTGATGATGATGGCCTCTGACATGGCTAATGAAAGGCGGCCATGAATAATTCACCTTGCATTTGGCGATGAAATTTAAATTGAAATTAAATCGAGAGTGCTCGCTGCACTGATGGCCTGATAGACTGATAGACCGACTGGTAAACTGACCGACGCCGCTCGCCCGGAGACAAAAGATTACGGATTGAGTGAACCGGAAGTGTTCGACCGTGACACTAACGATGGCGGCGGCGCGACGGAGATGACGGATGACACGGACGGAGGTGGCAGGGATGGCGGCACATGAAAGAGACCAACGAGACGCCCAACAAATGTCCGCATGCTCGGGGCTGGGGGCTCGGGGAAAGGTGGAAGAGCATTGACGCTATGATTCATTGACGATGGCTCACGATATCCTTTGACAGCCATCGCTTGTCCTTCCTTTTTCACCCCTTTTTTATCGGTAAGCTCACAAATATTTGTTAGAAATCAACAAATCAACGACCAGAAGGAAAACTTTGGCCGTGTGCAAAGTGAAGTGGAAATTTTTGCATAAATCAAAGTTAAAAATGTTAACGCAAAAAACGAGGACCAAAAAGGGTGAAAATTGAATTTTACAATTTGCCCAGCTTCGCCCCTAGCCCCCTCGCCCCGCACGATTTGCTTTTTTTCAGGAACTCTCGTTTGCTATCCTTTACTTTCCGCCCCACCCCAGAGTCCTGTATTTACTTGCTGGCTCTCCCCTTTGTTTGCAACTGCAAGGAGCAGAGAACACAGGGCACACAGAGGCCTCTGGGCGAATTTTTGGCTGTTTGTTGGTTTTGAAATTTGCGGTAAATCGGAAACGCGCCGTAAGTTAAATGAACTCCCCCGCCCCACAGCCAGCCGCATTCGGATTCGCAGACGGAACCACGGGACGGATCGGAATCCGGATGTGAACCCAACAGCTCCAATCACTCACAAAAAAAGTATCAAGGGGCATGCAAGTTATTACTCGAGAATGCTCCGGAATTTATGAAGAAATGGATTCCAGTTCCTGGTTTTGTGGTTTTGTACTCACTGCCCATTTTTCGTAGTGTAGAGCCCTCGTTTCCTAGCTGTCTTTCCGGTTCTTCCTATTTATTTACATGCCGCTCTCTGTTATTGTTCTTTATTTTGCCTTTTTAGCAATTTGTTTTCGTAGGATGACCGCCGGCCGAGGTTGTTAATCAGTGACCTGGGACCCAAGAAGCTTTGATTTTTTTTATGATTTGGGGACCTAGACAAATTTGCTTAATTGCGAATAATTGTGGTGCGAAGACCGCAGACCGAATCAAATGATAAAAAGAAGTAAACAGAAGTCCGGGGGAAGGCGAAATAAAATATTTCTGAAGGGGAATGTGAATTATCCTGGATGGATTAGAGGATAAGCAGACGCCCTACAAGTCGCGGGGCTTCTTCAAGGGAAATCATGAGTGCCACAAAGGAGAGCCAGCAATGTGCTCGGAATTGAACCTACAAGGACCCGGGTCAAAGGATGCGAACGCGGATGCGTATGTGAGGGTCCACTGAAATTGGAGATAAATTTATTGAAAATGATTGTGAAAGCGAGTGCCACCCCTACCCCATACACCCACTGACAGCACAAACATTGTTAACCACTCCCGGGGGAGCAGAGCAGAGCTGTGTATCCTCCTCTGCAAGCAACTCTCAGATGCATGAATTCTGCACAAGATGAGAAAAATATTGATGATTTGGCAAATGTGTATTGAAAAAGGTAAAAGCTATTGAATTGCCGGTGCCTGTGCCAGTGCAGCATCAAAACTGCACTTTGCATGTTAGCCCCTGAATAGACGAATGTGGAGGTTGCAGGTTGCAGGTTTGGGAGGCGAACACGAAAAACCTATTAGTAACTGGAGCGATTGTTGTTCATAAGAGTGGAGCATATGCAGAGCATATTTTCCTTATGCATCGCTCCAAATAATGCGGGGGATTCTAGAGAATTACTCCGTTGTCGGTAAGCGAGTTTTAAATTTCAGCAATTCTGGGTTTTGGATTAAAATTCGCTACATTAAGCGAAAAAAGCATCAGGAGCGAAGAATATGAGCAGCAAACAGTGGCGAAAACAAAACGCAGCAGCAGCGAAATTAATCTAAAAACTTTTTAATGCGCTTTTAAATGATGGAGCTGAAGGGGTCGGTTTGCTTCGACGCTCCGTTGCTATGTTCGTCCCGTTCCTGCTCCACTGGCCATTCATAACCAAGGGAGGCGATGGGTGGCAGGTGGCAGGAGCTATCATTGCCGTTGTCGCTGGCTGTGCTGCAAATTACAAGACCCGACCCGGGAGGACCTGCTGCGTTGCAATCTCAGCGCCCACCCGGCTGCCAAAGAGATTGTATGGCAACCTGTTGCGAGGACTCTCTGGCTCTTTGCTTTAATTTTTGCAAATTTAAAAGCAAAGGGGAGTGGAATGGCTGCCAGGAAGCACACAATTAAGTTTTAAGTTGCTGAAATTAAATGAAAACAGTGGGAATATTGAAATTGATGCAAACTTGATTCACGCAGCCCGGGCAAACAAGAGAGGCGGCGGCAGGCGGCAGCCGGCTGGCGCAAGGGAGCAGAAGGACTTGTAGAAGGCGTGACGTGGCTGGGTGGCGCAAACAAAAGGATCGCTTGATTAAAGTTCCCCTGCCCGGACTGCTGCGGCAGGAAGACTGCTATTTACCTTTGAATTTTCATGCCATAAATCCTGGCCAACTAGGAGCAGTCAGTTACAGCAATTCATTAGCATCGGATCGGGAGGAGGGGACTCCCTTGCCCCGCTCCAATGGCGAAATTCCAGGGGAGCGGCTTCCGAAAATGGGTTTTTGGTGGCCAAAGTTTTGTGCGGCAGTAGAATTTGGAGAATTCATTGAAATGTTTGAGCAACTTTCGGTTTGCCAGCTGCTAATTGTGTAACTTGTCAGAGAGTCGGAGGGTCACGGGGGTCGAGGGAAACTTTTTGTAGGCGGGACATTTAATTAGTCGGTTTTGTGTGAAGGGCCATCGCAAAAATGCCCCTCAGAAGAAACTGTACAGCATCATTTATGGCCCACTGATGGGACTTTGAACTATTTAGTGCCAAAAATATTTTGGCTTTCCAACAGCAAGTGCATGCCGAGTGGCGCAATCTGTTGCAGGGGCTCAGCCAGTTACGATAATTCGAGGCTCTTGCCAAAAACAGCAACTATTAAATATGCATAAACGCAGCAGGAGCTGGTCGCGGGCCCAGCAATTGCCAACAAGCCACACGGCCTACACTTGCGAGACACTTTAAACAAAGCTTTGCATACATTTTGGGATGTCTACTGCAACGTCAGCTGAAAACAAATGCCAAAGACACACACACGGACGACAGACAACACACAATACGGAGCACACAGTGCCGGAGAGAGCAGCCGGAAATTCCTTCGGGCGAGCCTTGAGCTGAAGCGCGTGCTCGCCGCAATGTCACATAAATTTGCATATATGAGGAGGAACCCTGCGCCTCCGCTCGCTCCTGCTCCTGCGGCGACTAGTGTGCTAAGTAAACGCGGTGGTGTAACAAAAAGCTTTTAAAATATGCCGACGCGACACCTCCAGCTCCAGCACACTTTATGCGCTTGCAGCTTAAATATTTACACGCACACAGATATTTCAAAGACGTGATGCTGCTGCTGCTGCTGCTGGTGGCATATGATAATAAAAATCTTTATTTAATTGTTGAGACTGCGGCCGAACGAACTGAGCATTAGGATGCCCCCTCTGGATGCTCGGATGTCGTAATAAAAGCCAAGTTAATTTTAATTAAAATGCATGAGAAAGCTGCTGAATCGTAAAGCACATCCACATGTGAGTGTGTCGTGCTTTTAATTTAAACTGTTAACCCTTTGACTGTCGCTCCGCCTTCGAGTCCTGATGGGTGTCGAATTATAGGCCATAATTTTCAATATTTGCGCCTCTTTATGGCCGCAAACAAAGCAAGCATGCGGTGGCTCATTGGCTTATTGGAGGTGGCTGCTGACGAGTCTGTCAGCCTTGCATAAAATCTAATAATTACCGACGGGAGACGGGAGCCAGCCGGCCTCTCCCCTGATAACCGGCCTTAAAGGGATTCAAGCTCAAAGCAGAATCCAATGAGCAGGCCCGTTTCATTCCCACCTTGCGTGTTTTTTTTACGTCCTTCGTGTTCTATCTAAAAAATTTATAACAGCTGCCGCACCACCAAGCCGCGCTTAATGCGTGCGAACAGCTGCCGTGGCACGCGTTGCTGCCCCCAAATTTCGGCCCTGCCCACGAAGGGGCGGGTGGAAAAGGACAATTGGAGCGGGGAAAATGGACGAAATCCTTTAAAAAACAATTTATGTAGGTGATGTGCCGTGGATGCTACCTTTTTGTCAGGGTGTTTAACAAAGTGCTAATTTAAAAAGTTCGCCAGCAGGGCTGGCCTGGCTAGGACGGGCTGGGGGCTGCCGGCTGCGAACTGGGTAGTTCACTGGGTTAGCTGTTGAGCACAACAGCAACAAAGTAGGAAAATAGCAAAAATTGCTAATTAAAAATTTATATGAAGTTGGCAGTAATAGCATTTTTAATTATAGCCAACTCATGCGGCAACAGAAACTGAACAGCAACCGAACGAACATCAGGAAGCGGAAGTGCGGCATAAACATTTTTGAGGTCGTGGGCCAGGCCCTTTTGTTGTTGCAGCAGCAACTTCGATTTGAGCCACAAAGGAGCAGGAGCTGCCAGGGAAGCGACCCTTGCTGGCCACACAAAAAATAAAAGCCTAGCCAAAGGCAGCTCGCCTGTTAATTAAATTCGTAATCTGGCATCGATCAAAGGAATTTGCCAAAGAATGTGGATATGCATGCGAATAACCTCTAGAAATATTACAGAAAACCATGCCTGCAACCGTTGGGCAGGCATTGTACTTGACGTGTGCACTGAGCTGAAGGGCATCGCCTCTATTTGCACTAAATGAAAAGTTCATTTCGTTTATACATAAATGGCCAGAGCCGATATCAGCCCAGAAGTGGCCGAAAGCCGCAAGAATTCGCCCTGCATTGGAATAACTATGAATGTTTCTTTTCTCCTATGCGAGACTATGCATTCCGAAAGTGTCGCACTTACTTATTTAAGCCCGGCCTTTAAAGCCACAGACTGCCAGCTGAAGTTCAATGCGAAACTTTGTCAAATTAATTAATTAAACTACACTACAGCATAGAACAGCGCGGCAGCCAGCACTCGGCAGTGGCATTAATAATTGAAAGGCGTCCGGTCGAAGTCGTCAGTTTGTCCGGGGCACGGCCTTCCTCCCGGCCGTGGCCGGGGCCGGGAAGTTGTGTGGTCCACGAAAACAAACAACTGAAACAGCGACGACCAAGTATTGCGAAAGTTGTAAAGTTCAGCGGGCAACTTTATAGGCCGACTTTCCACTGTCCCTCTTACGCTCCTCGCAGGCCGATGACTGAAAAGTTGTGCGCCTTTAAGATACAGCCTTCAAAGGAATCTAGTCTGGGCTGGAGGCTGGAGACTGAAGGCAGGAGCGGCTGCCTATTCCGTTTCAATTTTGGATAACATAAAAATCAACGCTCCGGCCTAATTAGTGCTGGGCCGTTTGCCGTCCTGGGAGGGTGACTAAACAGTATACGCCGGAGCCAGAAATAGTTGAGAAGTTGGACGGCTATCGTTTTCACATAGGCCGGGTTATGAATACGCGGTTTTGGTTTTGCGTGCCTCAAAAATCAACTGATAGAGAGCTCGGCTCGCTGATCCGGGGTGGAAAAGTTTTGCCAAGCAGGATGATAAGCGCATTTACATGTTTATCAAGCAGTTCAAAGTTTGGGGCCTCGGAGGGGAGGACAGGGAACTGCGAGTCATTAGGCGAGTAACTAACCTTTTGTTTATGGCTGCTGAATTTCTATAATAACAATTATGAAAATTAGCCGGGACGAAGGACTCGAGGACTGGCGGACTGGCGGGAGACAAAGCCACTGCCATTGTTTTCGCGGCTAATTAGGTTTGTGCCAAATAGGCAGAAAAGGCAGAAACGCTACTCACTGCAAATATGCCTTGAAATTAAATTAGTGTAGCATACTTAAGGGCGTGCTGCTACTGCGGCTGCTTCTGCTGCTGACAGCCAGATTTCTGGGTTTCAGACTGGGAGTCTGGCACTCTGAAGTGGGGAGGAATTCGGTATTCTACTTACTAACTGAAGCGGCACTTGGCCATAATCGCGCGGCGAACTCACCTGCAAGTAGAGGGAAGGAGAAGAGAACACAATTTGATTAGCATGTTGAATTCGCTTTATTGCAATTGGTTTTGTCAAATCTTTTGAGCAATCAAATCTAATTAAGCGGCGCCCTAATCACTTTCTGTGGTCAGCTTGTCAATAAAGGTGCGGTCAGATTTGTGGATGGGTATGGGCATGGGCTTGGACTGAGCATGGGAGTCCCATCCTCGTTCAATTGTCAATGAAATACACTTAAACTCGAACAGAGGCCATTAATTACGGAACTTAATTAGCAAAGGCGATAAAAAGGAAAGCGCCTCGTTTTACGGAGCTGCTTGTGTGTTTGTTCGCGCCGCAATTGTAAATCAAATAAATCCCTTTTAATTAAGAGATAAACAGAAGCAATTAAATTATTAATTATTGCCTCTGCTCCGGGCTCGTTGCATCCGTCGCATTTGCATAGAAGCCCGACAGAATAAAGCGCTAATCCTTATGCATCAATATGGTAATCAATATCACGCCTGGCTTGTAAGCTGCTAATTGTTGCTAAATAAACAAAGCGGAGGGCACAAAAAATCCCTTAAATATTTATGGGCCGGCGGAGGAAATCAGCATCGGCGGTCAAGCGTTAACTTGTAAATAAATAATTTTCCCAGTTCATAAATACGCACGAGCCGAACGCACACAAGCACCACACATCGGCCCCAGGGCCGGCGGCTCGCCAGTTTATCGATCACCATCAACGCTTTCAGCGCCCCACCAAATATGTTTCCCTAATTGATTTCCCCACTCCTTCCGGAGGGCGCCCATTGATTTTGCAACAAATTCATGGTGTGACAATTGCATTTTCGCAGTTCGCAGTACGATTTCTGTGGCCAACCGCTGGCAATGGAGTTATGGATTCGCCAGGGACTGCATCTCCGGGATGTGGTTTGAAATTATGCACCCGTAGAATCGGTTCGCAAAGACGGTTCGTGATTCGTCCAAATCACACTCACTGAGGAAAACGCCTGCGGTTGTGCCGGCTTTGAAATATGACGAATCTCGGCTTATTAGCCCTGACCAATAAACGGGATAACCGATTCAAATTTCATTAGGGGATTGCGGAGCAGGGCGCTCTAGTCCGATGCTGCTGCCATTGTTTGTCTGGCTGACCCTTTTGCATAATGAAAGTAACGTTGTGGCAGCCATTTTGTGGTTTGACAAATGTTGTGTCAAATTCGGCAACATAGCCGCAAAACACAGGGGGAGAGGGTAGCAGGGGCTTCTGTGTTCTGGTCTGGCCAACCACCGAACAACTTTGTCGAATGCTAATGGACCCTCCAGTGTCCACACACTCTCGCACAAAGAGCCCGTCCGAAATTAGCCCCGGCCCACTAGAAGCCGGAAGGTCCTTGCAGGTGCATCCCGGCTCTCCCGTCTCCTCTGTGACTCAGTGACTTGACAACAACGGTGAGATGACCAGAGCAACCGCTGCTGTCGACAGCAACAATATCATCAGCGTCAACGGCTACGCCAGCCCTGTTGCAACATGAGCAACATTAAAAAACATTAGACCAGAAATCACTTGGCAGCAACCACCTCGTTTGTTGCCCAGGACGTCCCAAGCCAGGACGTGTGGATGTGTGCGATTTGGCCAGTGAAACATCTGAATCCACAAAATGCGGCTTAGGCGCAGACTGATGATGATGTTGCCTCCTGCACGCTGCAGGATGCCTGTCCACTGCACTGCGAGAAATATGGCCTAAGTTAGGAAAAAGCCGACCGCCTGCCCTTTGGACTACAGAGAAAGGGATTTTCAAGCGGATTTTTCCAAGTGTCTTCAGCTCCTGGCCGACTGGTTGTCCTGGGAATGATTTGTTGGCATTTTCGCGGCTAGCACACACAGAGTATAGGACGAGGGCCGGGCGTGGGGGCCCAGAGGGCAGCTAACCAGCGAACAGGCACCGTCATCATATTACCAAAAGTAGTGCCCATCCCCGCACCTACTCGACCACCCCTGGCTGTGTAAATGTAATCCTGATGTTTGGGTCTGGGTCCCGACCACTTGCCAGTCACACACTCCATTTATTTTTCACTCCTCGACCGGCTCTTCTCGCCCAGCACAGCCTCAAAATGCACTCTGCAACCGCAGCCAGGATTCAGGACTCAGGATCCAGGATTCAGAGGGCCTGATTCGGGGCGATGCACTTTTTCGGTTAAAGCTTTTGTTGTGGGCCTTGTTTGCCACTTTGGGGGCACTTTGCAATAGAAGAAGCCAAGTTTGGCAGCCCGGCTCATTTGCATATTTGAGAAGCGGGAGGGCGACCCGTCCGCAAGTTTTGCGCTGCGGCCCTGCAAAATGCGAAAGTTTCGTTTCGGCTGCGAGAATTTGTCTACAACTTAGGTCAGGAATTAGTAAATATTTGCAGAGGCATTACATGCGCCCTTCTGTCTGCTGTCTGGCCTGCCACCTCGTCTGGCGCGGTGGCCGGAAAGGAGTGTTTGTATAAATTGAATTCAAAAAATTCAAAGCCAAAATTACTAATAAATATTTGCGCAGGAGTTACGGAAAACTTCATTACTGGGCGGCCGCTTCCGTTCGAGTTACACGGCATTCTGTTCTGGCAGACAAAAAGCACACTCGAATTGCTCAACGCAGAACAACACTCGTGAATGAGGCAATAAATTTGAATAAATTAAGATTGATTTGTTATTTACCAGATGGAATATTGTTTAAGCCGGAGAAAAGCCGAGGCGAACAAACAAAAATTCATAGGCAAACAATGAACAAAGCACACATAATATGCCAAAAATGTTTCCCAACAAGCACACACACGGCACACACACCGCACCTACAGTGCACACAAAGCCATAAGCAAATTATTTAAATCAACAAAGAAGAAGCCGAATCAGAAGCAGAAACAGAAACAGAGCCAGAACCAGACCATGGCCAGTCGGATGGAGCTCGAAAATATTGTCGAATAAAATGTGGGAAAAGGCAAATGTATAAATACTATGTCTCCTGCATATGAAAAGCGATTGTCGACCAACCGACCGTCAACATCCATCAACACATTCATCTTCTGTTCCGTCCAGGACGCAGGACAAGGGCCAAGGGTTAAGAGACCAACAGTCCGAACTTTCTGCCATGTATGTAAATTTTTGATTTGTGCCGAAAAATACATAAATAACTGTTAATATTTAATATTGTTAACTTGTAAATTTTAAATGAAATACACAAGTACGGCCACGACGAGCTGAACAAATGGGGGCGAACGGAGCGAGCGGAGCAGGGAACGAAATCCCGACTCTTTGCGGCTTGGCTCAGAGCCTGATGCCGATGATTGTCGCAGGGCTTCGGCTTCTGCCGCCACCGCTCGTCGACTGCCTCCTCCAGTTGCATATGAATTATGCAGTTTTTAACAAAAATCCCGCAGCAGGATTTACATGCCTGGCTGACTCACTTGACCCCTTTGCGTCCAGTCCAGTGTCCAGTGTCCTGTGTCCTCTGTCCGGTGTCCAGAGTCCGGCAAAAGTTAAATTGTTTTTTGTTCTGTTTTATTATGCTCATCATAAATTTTGGATGCGCTTGCATATGAGTTTTGCGTTTTTTGATGAACTTGTAAAATTTAGAAGCGACATTCATCAGCCTGCATAATCGCACGAGAATGGCCCTGCCCTGCGCTGCAATGCGATTTAATCCTTAATCGCATATGCAGAACTGCAATTTCAGATGCTCCGCTTTTTGTTTCGTAATTGGAAAGGGTTCTGCGCGAGTCGAGATGCGTATGCGGTGGCGGACGCGCCTAAGTCCTTAAGTGCATTTCAATTAAAATATGTTACTACCGCCTCTGTGGCACACATCTACCACTGCATAAATCATCCATCCAGATGACATTGTAAAAAGCAAAGAGTGCGAAAAGCCGTTCAATTTAAAACGTGTTGCAATAACAACCAACAACCCGGGAGACTATCCAAAAAACTAGCCACATTTTTTCCTCGTTCTTGACAAAAAAAAAAACAAAAAACCGAAAAATAGCTAGCCAGTGCTCTCTATTTATTTTTCATCCGTGCCTGGTGGCTGGTGGCTAGTGCAAAATTTTAAAGTTATAAGCACGCCATGCAACAACTAACAGCCAAATACCAAACACCAAGGCGCACGCACACCCTCTTCAGCGTTCTCGCTGGTTTTTCAATTTCCCACTTTTGGCCTCTGCGCTGCTCCGCTCCGGCTGTGACCGAAAGCCATAAAGTTTTTATTTATTTGCATTTGCTCACGTGTGCATGTTTAATTAAATTTGAAGCGCCTGAGAAGCCGCCATCAAGGCTCGGCTGGGAAAAAATAATTCCCGCCGCTTTTTTGGCTTATTTTTCGGCAAACGAAAGCAAATTCGTACATGCAAGGCGGGGCACTGCGCTCCTGCGGAAAAGTTATATCTAACACACGGTCCTGCCTCCGCCCACCATACGCTGCAGTTTACGTTATGAAATTGAGTTGGACATGACCAAATTGCGGTTGGCCCGGCCTCGGACTCGGCCAGGACCGAATGGTTTTCTTTTGTTCTCAACTCGTGTTTGGTCATGTGGTCTAGTTCGCTATTCTCCGGGTCTTGGGAACCGGCTGATGAGTGGGATTGGGATTTGGAGTGAAGTGAAGTGGGCTGGGCAACGCGAAGATGAAACAAGGAAACGAGCCAATCTTTCGATCTGGCTCGCCAAGAGATCGGCCCTCAAAGGTAGAAAACAGCTTTCTCTGACGCGGCGAATTCCATGCTGGAGGACAAATCCTAGACAGTACAATGTGTTGACTTATTTATCCCAAACTGCTTAATTTTCCTACAATACATCAACTAACAAAGTAGGAACTGGCGTATTATTCCAAAGCCAATCACTGGGAGGAACATGTTTGGGTCTTGCTGCACCAACCACCCCATGGTCCCTTGCTTAGACATCTCATTAAATTTGCAATTTTTCCCAGAGTGGGGAGACTTCGGGGTGTACAATTTATACGCCTCATTAGTTGGATCCAAAGCAAAAACAGACACTCTCCTCGGCGAGGAAAAGCACAGACAGGCGGAGGTGGAGGCGGAGGCAGAGCCACACATCATCATCATTAGTCACTGGTTGTGTGCGCCTAAAAATATGCCAAGCGTTTTGCATTTGCTCAAAGGCCAGCGAAGCCAGGACGTCGCGCTTAGTCAAATGAAATGGTTTCGTCGCTGTTCGACATATTTCAACACTTTACCAAACGAGTCCGATGGCGGGGTGAAGCGGAGGACAGGTAGTAACACGTGCTCCTGCCCCTGTTGCTTTTGCTGAAAAAAAGTTATAAAGCTGCGCGATGATTTTTCATATTTGGGGCCACATCTTTCAACGGCGCGCGAAGAGGTTGTTGATGCTCCAGCTGCCACGTCCTCGTCCTCGTGAGTTCTTGAAAGGGTTGAAGAGCTCCATCCCTTTCCTTTAGCGTGCCCCCCGTGCTACCCACCTACCTGGCCCCAAAAGCAAAAGTGTGACTAAGACCCGACACGGACTGCCTCCAGCATTGATTTTATTTTGTTTTCGCGCAGCTGCACTGCTAAAAAAAATCAGGCGATTGTTCAAAAACATAAATGTCGGTTTCATGGTGCTACAAACATGGTGCTTTTTTCATTTTAAACTGCATTTAGGGCAAAGTTTCGACCAGTGTAGTGATGCCCTGCCTCGGACTCACACCCCCCAGAATGGCCTGCGTTCTCATTCATTTCATTTCCCCGCCTGCGTTTTATTTTACTTCAGTCTTTGTTTTTATTTCTCGGCTGTCTGTGCCGAGTTTTAAGCCAGCTTCGGCTGGAACATCAGGATCTGGGTCCCCGTTGCTTCAGTTCTGCGTTTGCCTACTTTTTATGTGTTTTTATTTATTTGCGTCGCTTTGCAATTTCAAAGAGTGTTCACTCCGCGGAGAGAAAGCGGAGAAAGCAGAATGACGAGGACCAAAGGCTTGGGAGATGGCAGGCTGGCTCTCCTTTCGACAGGACTGTTTCCGTGCCAGGACGAGGCTCGCGTGCTCTGCTGCCTTATATTGCAAAGCGGGCATAATAAATATTTGACGCTTCATAAATCTTTAAAGAGTTGCCAAAAGCAGGGCCTTCTGCCGCTCAAGTGCCTATTCCGGATCCACCGTGGATGGCCTTAATGGATTTTCCACTCCTCGCCGCCCCACGTTTATGCTAATAACTTGGCTGCTGCAATTGGAGGCGGCTGCTGCGAAAATTTGACAACAAACAGGGCGAGTTGGAGACTGGAAACGGCAGAAGCAGGGGCAGAATCATCGGGCGGAAAGGGCGGAGAAGGATCCACTTGGGAAACCCTTGCAAATTGCATGAATAGGATGCCTGCCGAAATCGTAAGCCACCGTTTTCACTTGCACTTGTGTTGGGGCGGGGGTGGCCTTCTGATTTCCCCAATGATTTGCATTAACATTTTTAGCACAACGCAGTTCGGTTGATCGGCGAGTTTGGCAGCTCACCTTCGTCCTTGTGCCTCAACAAGCTACCGCTGCCGCTCCCGACTCGCATGAAGACCGCACTCCCATTCGAACACAGAAACACCCATTTGCAGACATCGGTCAGCCGATGAAGCGGAAGCACATTATGCGGGTTAGTTGGCAGCGAAACAGGGGTTATCAGACATCCGAGGGCTATGGCCCAGAGCCCCGGATCAATACAAATGAACTATTGTTTATAACAGCCCCGCAAATCGGATCGGGGACTACCGGCTTTTCGTTTTGGCCCCAGAGCCCGCCGGCTGTTTCGGAATTCTCTCCGACATGTAATTAAGACACATGCAAAATGAGCGACATTCCCAGCCTGCTCTAAAGTTGACTGTTTTTCAAAGCAAAAGATTTCGAGTGTTGAGTATTTC
This sequence comes from Drosophila monieri, assembly GCA_035047585.1. Taxonomy (NCBI): domain Eukaryota; kingdom Metazoa; phylum Arthropoda; class Insecta; order Diptera; family Drosophilidae; genus Drosophila; species Drosophila monieri. The sequence continues at coordinate 236,273 of JAWNPJ010000087.1, read as the reverse complement.
TTGCAGTGCATCTGACCCACCAGACCCGCCTCCGAAGCACACGCTCTTCACCCCGTCTCCGAGTCCGGGCCCAGTCGAATGCGGGGTTCATCTGCAGTTCGTCGGCGCCGGCGACCCAGTTCATTTAAATCTGGCACAGAGCCAGGCCAGGGCACCGAGCCAAGCAATGAGCATTAAAGTTATGCTCATAGTTGGGCGCCCGAGGCCGAGGTGTGTGCCCGTCCAGGCGATGCTTGTAGCTTTGTTTGTTGTTAAGTGAGTTAACAGGGTTTATGCAGGGCGTGTGTGTTGTGTGTAAACCAACACGTATCCCTCTCCACAGCCTTCTGGCGGCGAGTGTGTGCGTCTTATTAGCGCTCTGCTGCCGCCTTTAAAGTGGCCGTGCTTTAAGGAGCTGCCTGCCCTGCGCAGCCTGACAACTTCCGACAGCCATCCATCCAGCTCGCAGGACACAGCGCCGTTCGGTTGCCGCCACCGCCCCGAAGGTGCAGCTATTATTATTTTTGTGAAATAAAAACCGCAATTACCTGAGAGTAAAGTATACGTCGGAGCAGTGGCAGTCGGCAGTCGGAGCAAATAAAGCAGAGAATGCGTTTGTGGGGCGAGTGACATAAAACAAACAATATGGCGACACGCAACACTAAACAGACGCTGGCGCAGGGCTGGAGGGGCAGGAAAAGGTGGTTGGCTACGTGCCTTTTCCCCATGTCGCGTTGGGTCTGCTCGGCAACATTGTTGCTGCACCGCGAGGGCGCCAAGTTCAGCTTCAGATTCAGTTTCAGCTTCAAAAGGAGCACAGCCTCGCGGTGAGGCGACCAGCAGCGTAAAATTAAACTGTGTCGAAGCGTCGATGTGTGGCTGGAGGGAGAAAGGCTTTCCGCAACACTCTTGGTGTGCAGTGCCATTAAGTCACATTGTTTTCCGCTGTTTCAAAAAACGAGTAGCTGCGCACAAAAAAAGTGAAAAGGACAATGGGGTCGTGGGTCTGGCCGGCCGAGCGACAGAACTAACTTTTGCGCTAAAAACTTTTGCATTTCTTAACTAGTTTTTGTTATTGTTTGTTGTTTTTGACGCCCTTTCTGAAAGGGGCAGGAGAAGCAGCAGGAGCAGGGAGCAGGAGCAGGAGCATAGTGCGGAAAATGAAATTTCCCTGGGCACTCGCCCTCTTTCTCCCGCATCTAGCAGCCCAAAACACTAACGCGCAGAGCAGACAACACGCAGCCAAACAATAATTGAAATAAACACTTAAAAACTTTGACTGCAGCACTTTCCCGCTTGCCGCTGCTCCCACTGGCCGCCTTCCTTTGGAATCTCCTTTTGTTTGGCGGCAAATAGTTTTCATTGGCTTATAAAAGGACACTCTGTTGCAAGCAGTTAAGTTTCAGCTCGGCACGGAGCGACTTTCCCTCAGTCACAGGGCAGGCGGCAACAATGCGCTGCAATCTAATTATGTCAATGTGATTCGAAGACAATTATAGAATATAATTAAGTCGTTCAAGCGTTTAGGCAAAAGTCAAACAAGGCTGCCCACAAAGGACACAAAACGAAGCTTTCGCAATATATCCTGGGTCCTGTCGAGTCCTTGCTTTGGAGGAAATGAGATGGGAGACCGCAGCAGAGCGGTTCGCATTTGTTGTGTTTACGTTTGGCACTTATTGTGGGCCAGAAACAGACCCAGACCCACGCACAGCCCATATGCTCTCCTAATCACGACCAACGAGTTTGTCTACGTCAGATTGACAAATGGCATCCCTTTCGGACACATGCACAGTGCCTAATTATTACCTACAGTCCTGGGGACTGAGGACCCACGGAACACTCTCATTTCATCTCGATTTAAATCGCGAAACGAAAGGACAAGGACATTCGTGGTAAGCTTCAAGGAGCCCGAAGCAGGAATTTTACAAAGCTGCCATTGTTGTCAGCCGTTGTGGTTATTTTTCTCGGTTTTTTTTTTCGGTCGAGAAGCTCTGCTAATTAATTTGATATTTTTCGTTACCAGCCGTTGCTAAATAGGAAAAAAACAAAAATGCCAAGGAAACATTCTGCGGCCCCATTCCGGGGGTGTAGGCGTGGCCGCTCACCAATGGCTCGTAAAATGTTGTTCCCCGCTTCGGTTTTGGGTCTTTTGTTCAAATTTTTTATTCACATTCCATTGAAAGTACGGAGGCTAAAAAAGGCGGCAATATTAATATCAATTTTGGAGCTTTGTCTAAGGCTAACAACCCCCTTTCTTCTCGTTGGATACTGGTGCTGCTGCTGCTGCTGCTGTTGACGTAGATTATAATCAAATGTATTCTGTTCAGTTCTATGAATAATTTTCGTTGTTTTTTACGCCGCGCCGGAGTCGCTTTTTCATTGCGTGCCTCCGGGCGCTATGAATGTGTCCTCCGCCTTGGCTAGCTTTGGCTTTATTATATTAATGGCAATTACTCTTAATTACTCCCTCTCGCTCGCGCTCTCGCGCTCTCCTGTTCGCTGCTTTCCCTGTTTCCTTGCAATTAAGTTGATTACAACAACAGCTAGAGCATATGGGTTAGGTCCTGTGCGTGGTGTATTGTGTGTGTGCCAGCACTGACCCGTGAAAAGGGCTGCTGATTATGGCGGAGTTGAAAGTAAAAAGCGAAGGTTAGCTGCCCTCCCGAGAGGGCGAGCACATGCTTATAAATCACGGAAGCTCCTTAAGCTGCTCTGTGCGCTTTGCTTTCTTTTGTCTACTTTCCAATTTTTTCACAAGCGCCACACAGTCCTGTTTTTCCTCGTTTTCGCTCAAATTCAGTTAACCGCCTCGAGGGCCGAGAACAAGCCCCGTACCGTATCTTGGCAGGGCATCTTTCCCGAGCACTCCAGGCCTGATAGCTACAAGTGAGGATATTATTTTTCTCTTCTCGGTGGCGGTGGCTCAAGCACACGCACTCGGCACTTCCACCGATAATAGAACATTTGGCCGCAAGACAAATTATCCTGCAGCCAGGGGTAATGCGAAAGCTCAGTGCACAGAGAGTGTTTTTGACTTCGTTTATGATGATTTTTTAAATACTTCGAAAGCTATTTCAAATCCAAACAAGAGATAGGTGGACTGGCGCTTTTCCCCACGTTAACTGATATTTACTTTTCAACATATACCCAAAAAACTTTTATTTTAGCCTGGCTAAGCGCCAGTTTTTCTTTGCAGTGGAACCCACCTCCTCCACCATGGCGGACTCCGCCCCTCGCGGCGACAATCATCATCAGTGTCAGCAACAGGAGGCGGGTTCCACTGGCTTTTGATTCCAGCTGAGGTAAAGCGCGTTATTCCCGCCAAATCCAAATACAAATCCGAAGTGGGCTGCGGGCGTGTTTTCGCGTAATTGGAAATCGAAAAGCGCCCAAATGGTGAAGCTGAAGCCAAAGCGAAAGCACTCTGGCTTTGCAGCCACAAGTGGCGGGTGGATAGATGGATAGCTCTGATAGCCGGATAGATGAGCCAAAGACCTTGTTCCCCACTAGTTGACAGCACATTCAAAGCCAAATCATCGACTTATGCCGAGCTAACGACGAGTGGCGGAAATTCGAGAATAGCTGGCTCAACTTGCCGGCATGTGCGAAATTAATTAACAAAATTGCGTTTTAAAATGAGATGCGCGGCCTTTGCCGCCTGAAAAATAAAGTTTAAAATACCCTGAAGAGTTTTTACACCAATGACGCCAGCGCTAGCAATACCTCAATATTAAAACGTTTTATTACAGAAAAACTTAAATAAATCGCATGCCTATTGGCAAAGATACAGCCTTCGCCAGCCATCCCATGAATTTTTCAAGAGGACCCCCCAGAAAATGAAAAAAAAATCTAAAAAATATTTTGTTCCCAGATTTAAATGCAGATCGACGCATAATCGATAAACAAATCTTTTAAGGTATTCTCCTCAAGAATCGGATGCCTATTGGCAAAGATACAGCCTTCGCCGTGGATCAAATTGCCTTCCTATGCATTTTCCAAGAGGACCCCCAGAAAATTGACAAGAAATTAAAGAGCTATATAGTTCACGGGCTTGCCAGCTACAAGTGGCGCGTGGATAGATGGACAGCTCTGGTAGACGGATAGATGAGCCAAGGACGTGTTCCCCCATTAGTTGACAGCATATTTAAAGCCAAATCATCGACTAATGCCGAGCTAACGAGTGCTGAAAATTCAAGGAAAGCTGCACCAGACGGCGCGACGTCGACGGCGGCATGTGCGAAATTAATTAACAAAATTGCGTTTTAAAAATGAGATGCGCGGCCGCTGCCGCCTGCCGCCTGCAAAAAAAGGTTGCAATTACCGTTAATGAGTTTAATGCCAAAGGCGCCAGCGCCAGCACCACCACTGCCAAGCGCATCCTTCCCCACTGCCGCACTGACTCTTAATGAGCGGAGCCTTTCAGACGTCACAAAAGTTTGGCAGCTTGTCTATTTTGATGTTTCTTTCTTTCCCCTTTTCCCTTTGGGTTTCTTTTTAGAGAAGAAAATATTTTACTTTCCTTTGCACTTGACTTCACTTTGACTACGGGGTTGCTTCCGAAGAAAATGCACGGAACACGCAACAAGTCCTGGCCCGGCTGGCCTGGCCTGAACCGGGAACTTGGTCAAGCACCATTGACATGGCTCGCTCTCGGAAATTACCCTTTTTACGTGGCACATTAATTTCGAGCAAGTTCACTGAGCTCGGTGAGCAGTCGACCCCAAAGCTCACCCACACCCGACCTGTCTCGACCCGACCCACAACCTTTTTCCACGCTTGACCACTGGGGCGCCATTGGAGCGTTCTTGATTTCTGGTTGAGGTTATTTTTTCGGAAAACTATTGCTTTCCTATAATACCGCAAATAGCATTAATGACTAGCGCTGCTTTGATTTCGCCTTTTGGCCTCAGCCCCGACCCACCCTACACGTTCACCTCTACCCTTTCGTGTCCAACTTTATTACTTCTTCTCCGCTCGGATCTGTCTCAATTGGTCAATGGCAGCCAATTAGAGACGGCTGTGTGGCCAAGTGTTAAATTAATTACCTAATGGCTGCACTCCTGGCTCTGCAAAGTTTGCTTATTGAACTCTTAAATATGATGCACATGCAGCTCGTCCGCCCGTCTGCCAGTGTGTTTATTTAATTATATTTGCTGTGAGGAAAAACCATATGTCGGTAATCGGAGCTGGAGAATGGGTCGAACGGACAAGTGCTGCACAAACATCCGGCGCAGGCTGTGTGCTCGGGTCAGAGGGTCAGAGGAGGATCCTTTGGCCATGACAATGGCAGCGCAAATATTGAATGCACTTGCACAAAATTGTGGTTATTAGCGGACAACTTACTTCGAGAAGAGTGCGATTCAGCTTCAAAATAGGGAGGATGGAATAGATGATGGAAGCTTTAAGTTCAGGCTGAAGAGTTTAGAATCCTTTGGCTAAAATGGACTTCCAGAAACACTGTTTTTCTCAGCGCATACACACACCCCAACATGGTCCTGCCAAAGAAAATCTTGACTGGGCAAATCCTTTTATAAAACTGTCCGGCACAGCGCAGCCACTGCGGCGGGACAACAGAGAAGGCGCCGGCTTAGAAGACAAAAGGATCCCCAATCGGAAGAGAGACGTGTGTGCGAAATGTAAACCTAAATATTTTATACCGTTGGAGGTGGAAGCACAAAGGCAGGAGCTCAGGGATACGCCAGGTAAGTGCCGGGCGCATTGAAATAAAATTGCATACTTTATGGCGCGGATGCGGCATCCCAATCGCACCAACAGTAGTCAAGCACAAGCCGGGAACTCGACTGGCAGACGTCTTGTCGGGAGGCAAGAGCAGGAAATTCGATAAAATTTATTTACAGTTTAAAAAACGGACAAATTCCAAGTCAAGAAGCCATCCAAACAGAGAAGGATACGACTGCAATCGACTCTGGTGCGTGTCTGCTAGGACTTATTTAAAATTCAATTATGGCACACAATTGCCGGCTGCTTGCCGCAAACGAAAACGATAGGGAAGCTGGCTTCTACCAGGACCAGATGATGTAGCTTCCATTTAGGTATTGTAGGTAAATATGCCCCGATATATCCCGATATAGTAAAGAAGCCCTTATAAATGGTTTGCTTTCCAATGGATGTTCTAATTTGCGTGGAAATAGTGTTTTAGAGTGAGGTTCTGTTTCGTCTTTAGTTTAATATTTTGTGTTCAAGGATAGACCGTTTAGCACCAAGCAGCCCTAGTGTCTTCTGTGCCTGCCCTCACCTGAGTGAGTGACACGTGTGGGTAGTGAGTGATCGCATCGCTTACCAGATAGTTCAGTTTGTATATAAATTGTTCATCGATCCTTACCTGGAAGAAAACAGAGAGGAAAGTTAGTTTAGTTGGTGTGGCAGCAGTCGGTCTGGCTTAAGCCCAAGACAATTATGGGATAATTACTTCAATCTCTGGGTAATCTAAGGCACACAATATCGAATTTCATACGACAATTACTGAAGTGAGAGTGTGGGGGGGAGTGGACATTTTTCAAATTATAAATAACACACAAAGTGGGGGTGTCTATTTAAAAAGAATAACAATAATCGGAAAAATACTTAATGAGCAATGCAATTATTCTACGATATAGATTTTCTCTAATCCCTCCAACGACTCATCGATTTCCTCCCATTGTGTCTCATATTTTTAAGGTCTCCCGCTCCAATCTAATTATAATTTATGTCACTGGCACACGGCTAAAAAGTAGCGTTTTTGCTGACTGGGCTCTGCCTGCGACGATAATATTTCCCGGTATCTGTTTCACCATCTTCATGGAAATCGGCAGGAGCACGAGGAGTCGAAGCTAGCAGCCAGGAGCCGGGAGCCGGGAGCCCCTTGTCAGTGTGACACCCGAAATCTTGTTAAAGAAATCTCAATTATCAACTTTTATTGATTTGCATAGCCAGAGGAGCAGCGCAAGGCGGGAAAATGGTAAGCACGCCAGGCAGAAGAAGAGCTATTACGCCTTGTGCTATTTACGCTCCATTTTTCCGCTTTCCCGTTTTTTCAGCCAGCAGCGAGCAGGACTGGGGAGAATGCAGGAGAAAACAATTACGATAAAAATGTGAACTCCGGCCATCGTTTGGTTCGGTTTCAGTTCAGCTCCTGTTTTTCCTTTCTGCGTGGAATGAATGGGCCCGGCTTTGGTTAGGTAACCTGCCATGAGACAGGCTCTGAGCACGGATAAAAGCAAATTATGATAACAATAAAGATTTAACTAGGGGGAGCCTGCCCGTCCTGGGAGCCCGTGCCCAAGTGGTTCGAGTGGGTGGTGCTGTCAAGTGGCACTGCCATGACCGTGCCATTGAGGAATCGACAAAGGCTCCCGACTTGGCTAGTAACGCGACGGGGACAATTTAAATAGACATTTATCTTGTGAAGCACAAACGCACACACACACCCGGTAGTATACACACGTGCCCGTGGTGGCGCCCATGACGAAATTACAGCCGTAGCCGTATACGGCTGATCCATGACGATGATGCCGACTGACTGCCGTCGGTTGTATGGGAATCCCCCACTTCAGCACTGATGATGCTGGTCCTGCTCGCAGGATATCCTCCGACTTTGGCTGGAGTTTGTTCCCGCTACCTTCCTGCTTGTTTTGTTTGATTTTATTACGCCAACAACAACGAGAACCACAGATTCTTGCCACTTTCCTTTCGCTTGCCTATTTCTGCCTCCTGTTTTCCTTTCTTTTCGCTTCGGGTTTGGGTTTGGGTATCCCCATATTATTCTCTTTATAATTTTTGGCTGGGCAAATGTTTTTCAAAGCATAAAAATACTTTTACATTAACTTGTTCCAACGCACCCCCCCACACACACACACACACTGCACACTCAAACTCAAAGTTGTAGAACATTTTTTGGTTTGCTTTTAACGCTGAACGACTTTTCTAGGGAGGCTGAAAAGTATCCGAAGAAAAATAGCAAGTTTCCCAGAAGGCGCCCACAAACAACAACAGCCATAATAATCATAACAACAATGGCGCCGTGTGGAAAAGTGTGTGTTTATATGCGGCAGTGGGGCGGGGCAGGGGTGCTCCGTCTATCGGCTATATCAACATCATTTGTGTTAAGTGGCCGGGGAATGCGCCGAAACAACTTCCAGCGTTTACGATTCGCCTAATGCGTTGACCTATTCTATCAGTCGGGGACCTGCGACTCGCTAGTCGCTGCCTATTAAACTGCCGTAAAGAGGAGTCGCTGGCTGGCTGCCAAAACGCTGCCAGCCGGGCTGAGCCAAGCAACAGTTAACCAGATTTTGGCCGCCTAATTGGCTGCCTGTTTATCCTTGCCTCTTGTTTGGCGCTGTCTGCCGCAGGGCCACACCGAAACAAACCCAAAGAGACAGCCAAATAAAATATCAGCAACAGCAGGAGCGCAAAAACTGTTGCATACTTAAAGGGCACCCCTAATACCATTTGCTGATAATGCGCCAGGGTGGGCGTGTGCGAGTGTGCGTGTGTTCGTGTGTGGCACAAAAAAATACATAAAATACTCTGGCCAAGGGGTTTCTCCTTCGAGCTCCTTACGTGCGCCGGGGATTCTTTTTGTCTAGGCAAAAAATTAAGAGGAAAAGGAGCAGGAGCACGACAAGGAGCGGCAGCAGACGCAGGAGCATAGATTTCAGCATATCGATAGCAAGCGTATTGCATATTTGCTTTTCAGCTCTCCAAACGAAGCAAGCTGAACACTTTTATGGCTTCTGGGCAAAATTTATGATTTCCCTTACTCCTTTTGTTAAAAAAGGATTTTGTTTTGTACAGCTCGTTACCTGAACCCTCCGCCCTCCCAAGCCGCCCTGATTCGCCTTCTCCTCTTTGTGCCCGCCGCAATTTAAGCGCTTTAAATTTACATGAAAATCAAAGCAGACAGCAGCAGACAGCAGCAGACGGCCCAGCAGGGCAAAATTATGGCAATTAAAACAAATTAACCGGGTGAGCACAAAGCGTTTACAGAATCTGGGTATCAAAGTTCAAAAGCCTGCCTTGCTAAAGTTAACTAAACAAAATACTAATGAACTCCGAACTCGGGACCCACACCCGCCCACTCGGCTCTGCTCCGCAAATAGAAGGACAGAGCATTTTCTCCGGCTGGGAAAATTGATTTGCATAGCAACCGGAGCATGTGGCATAGTCTGCAAATCGCAAGACACTCGCTAAGCAGTTTAACTATTTAAGGCACAGCACAAGACGAGGCAGGGATGGGGCCAGAGAGGGAGATGAGCTCAAAAGCACGAGCAGAAGCCGCATCCATGGCAACTGCGTTCGAAGCGCACGCCGCAGGCTGAAGTGTCAAAGACATGGCCATCACAGGCTTGTCGACTACACAAATGTTGACAGGCTAATGAAATGTGAGGCGGCCCCCTAAATTGATACACCTACCCTACCCAGAGACGATGACGAACCGAGTCCGCTTCTCGAGCCATTGACAGTGAAAAGGAGTCCCTGGCGACCGCTTTGGACCGTGGGGGCTAGTGCCAAATTGTTGTTAGGCATTCGGTTATGCAAATCGAAATCATAATGAAATCAACAATGGCATGGCAGTGCTGTCGGGCGTTTCTGGAAGTTTATTGATGGAGAAACTAGTTGGGACAGCGATCTACCTCAACAGCAAAACTCCTTTTCGGCAAAAAAGTATTTAATATTTCAAAAGGCCAGGCTCTATAAAAATGTGAGAAGTGGCAGTGCGGAACACCGTTTATCCCAGGTGGGGCCTCAATTTATTTTTCGCACACTTTATGGCCCCCAGAAAAACGATGGCAACAAGTTCAAATTGGTCCTCAATCAGAGGCATAAAATGTGCGACCAATCGGCTCTACCGGCGTGTATATCATGCCACAAGGACAATCGATTCAAAACTGAATTCCAAAACAATTTTCCATGGACGCAGAGAGAACGCCCCAAAGACATGAGTAGTAAATCACATCAATATGTAACTCAGTCAGTCAGCAGGACAGGACGGCCAAGAAGCAAAAGAGCTTGAGCAAAGTGGAACGAAAACAGATGGCAAAGATGTTTATCTAAAAGCAATGGTTCAGGACTCGTTTCCTTGCCATCCCTGAGACATGCCAACCACCTCCCCTACCACTCCCACTCCCACTCCACTGCCACCAACCATCCCAACGATTTGCTATGCAATTTTACACACTTGACCATTAAACGTAGCCATTGGGAGCAGTTTGCATAGCAATGAAGCGAGGACAGCAGAGGAGAGTCGGAGAGTCTGAATAGAAAATCGAGCCCTGTAGTAGGGTCAACTTGATGAAGTATGAATGATTACGTCAGAGGAAGGAGCAAAGCTCGGCTCAAAGGAAGAGGATGCCGTTGCGGATGCGGATGATGACCACGATGATGGCGACGGCTAACCGCATTCAGGAGAAGGTGTGTAGTTGACTGTAAAAACTCAATGAATAAATTTCTCCTCCTCCGAGGTGTCCGACAATCACACAGACACGGACTTGCCTCGCACATGCCTCGTAGGGGGGAAATAGTAGCAGAGTAAATTGATCGAAATGAAAATACTCATAAATTTGCATACGAAGGCCGAAATATTGTAATTGAGCGATGGAATTTATGGCCGGACTGATAAAAAGTGGAGCATTTGAAATACGGGGTCCTTCTACAAGAAAAGGGTAACATGTATGGCAGAAGTCCATAAAGTCCATTTGATAATCCAGTGCTTTCAGTGAAATAATATCCCCCAAGATTGGGTGAATCAATTTACTTTTCCGTTTCTTACTGGGCATTTCAATATTTTATTTGGGATTCCCACCTACTTCCCCCGCATTCCTCTCAGGACGCCCATTTAGCCGTTAAAGACCACCTTGAAATTAAATAAGGGAAAGCCGTATATCTTCCAGAGCCCCTCCGCTGCTGCTGCCCCTTCTGACACTTGACGATTTGTCATGTTGACACAATAAAACGTCAAAAGAGAAGCTCCGAAGCCGAAGCCGAAGCCGGAGCAGAAGGCAGAAGCCAGAAGGAGCTCACGCAAACGAGAAAAAATGCCAAGTAGATTCTATGGAATTATGACAAACTGTCTCGAAAATGCTGAAAATACTGTTAACGTTTAAGCCCAGAACAGAATGGAACGGAACAGAACGTATTTGGACAAAGCATGGGCAAAAAATTATATGAACTGCAGCTTTTGCTTTTGTTGACTTGACGAAAGGAAGAACGTGGCGTATGAGCAATGTCTGCTGATGAGAATGATGAAACAGCAAAAAATGGCACCCGGCAGCAGGCAGTCGGCAGGGGGTAGGCGCATGCAAATACAATGAACTTGAGTGGAAAGTGGCAAGTGGAGTCGCTTTTGCTCTTGCCGGTTTGCTGGTTTGCTGGTCCGCCTGCATTTATGAGCGTAAAAAATTGGCGCCGCATTTACACAGACAATCAAGCGCAGTCTTCGCTTTTCCGGGCTGGGCAGAAATGTGGGAAAAGGGGTTGTTCGCTGGCTGATGTCTGGGAAATCGGTCGAAAGGCAAGACCAGAACCCAAAGATGGCAGGCGACAATGGCAGCATTTTTTTTATATTTTCTATTGCTGCGCCTCTGGCTGGAAATTGCACAACTCATCAAAAGACCGCCTCTGGGCGGCGCTCTGTGCTCCATTCTGGTGTCTGCTATTTGCATTTATGCACATAAAACTAGCGGAAAATTTGATGTTGACAAAAGGTGACAATGGGGCTCTGGCACTGCATTTAATCAATTGCAAGCCAGACCTCGTTAGCCCAAGGGCCATGAATTAGTCATTGGAATGTGTCACAGCCCGGAATCAGGACTCTGCACCTAGAATGACTGCCATTAAGGGGTCTAGTACATAATTCAGCATTCCGAAGTCACCTGACACACATTTCTGCATTATAATAATAAGACAGGGCCAGGTTACAGGCTACAGGCTACGCAGACTACGTTTGAGGTTATTAATCAGCTAGGAGCGCCTAGCGCCTGAAAGTGTGTTACACAAACACGAAAAACTTTCCGGCGCAACTTATTTTCAACAAATTAATTTGCAGAACTGGAGGAGGCAACTGGGGGTCTCCCAGGGCTGTTTACCGAACTCGAACTCCAACTGCAGTTAATGAAATCAGTTGCATACTCCCAGATTGCGAGTGCGAGTGTGTAAATTTAGTTAACAGAAAACTTGAGCTAACATTATGTCTGGATTGGATGTCGGAGTGCGGAGTGCCGAGTGTCGACTACCCATGCCGAGTGCCTCGGCTCTTTTAAACATTTATTTCACGTGCATTTTTTATTTTGTTCGTTCGGCGCCCCATATAGGGGCTGCGTAGAAGTGCAATTTCCAGCTGCCAGACGCAGAATTTCAGAATTTCCACAGCCGCGTACTATACATCAAGCTGCGGGCAACCGAGCACGAAAACTCGGAAAGCCCCGCACCATTGCCGACTGGCTTCCCGGCTGCCCCGCTCTCCGTACGTGCGCGTATGGAAATGATGTCCGTTCAGTTGGGTTCACCGGTTCCGTGGCATCGGTAATGTAAAACGTAGCAAATTGAGTTCATTTCACTGACGGACTCTCCTCGCAAGCAGAACTTATCATTAGTATCGCTTTTCAGCGCACTCGTGCCGCATGCCGAATGAAGCCGGCTCACACACACATCGCGTCCTGCCGGGGAGCAGGAATGGATACGTTCTAGAGTTCTAGGAGGGGAGCGAGTTAGGGGTGGGCCCACGCGGTCCTGGCGCACGTAAACATGTAATAATTACTTGGTTCTAGGTGTTTTCTACTCGTTTTACTCAGCTAAAAGTTGCGGCGAAACTTTCCAAGCAGAACAAGCTCTGGCCAACACTGGAAAAAACTCTGATCGGCCAATTCAGGATCAGGAAATTGTCCTTCCAATGGCTGGTATACGGAATATGAGTATAAGTCAACCAGGAAATTGCTTTTCCCTTTTCTGGACAGTGTTTTGTTCAGTGTGGCAGCAAGGCAAGTCCTGCTAAGCGAGTATTAGTGGAAATTTAATATTGCAATTAATACTGCAACAAAGTGTGCATTGCATATTAATAAGTTAGTTTGTCGCCTTCAGTTTGAGTGAGTGGCCCAGGGTCGGTGGATCGGAGGATTGGGGTTGTGCCCCCGCTCGTGCTCGCACGCTGACATGCCACACACAGCTAGTTTTCCATTCTGGCAGCATCCTGGTGTGCTCGGTGGATTAGTGCACTGGAGGGCACATATTTTGCGCTCATAAAAGCCAAAGTTACAACTCCAAAAACTACAAGCTCGATGTGGTGTAGTGTGGGGCGAAGGGCAGAAAGGGTCGCTTTTAATGGTCTCCGTCGGCTCGGCTCAGCTCAGTTCAGTTCAGTTCAGTTAGTTCAGTCACTCATTCCAGCACACATTCAATATTCATATTCATATTCCAGACTGCGCTGGTCGCCGCATTTAAGCTTTTAATGATTTTGAAAAAGTTTTGGTCGAAAAAGAGAGCGGAGAACGGTATGGTAGTGCCGCCACTGGATGCAAAAACTTTTCTTAATGCGCTTAGCCGTGGCCGTTTAACGGCAAACTTAATTCGTAGCTACACACACTTTCACCATTTTCGCATTTGATTTTTTTCAGATTTTTTCCCGCGCCATTCAAAAGAAAATATGCAGCATTTTTATGGAAGCGCGTTGGCGACAAAACTATTTGTGCAAACAACAAAGAAAACTTGCTGCAAAAAGGAAAATCATCATCATCAGCAACCGCCGGATGAGTGGGAATAGGAGCAGAAACAGGAGCAAGAGCAGGAGCAGTGGCAGGAGCTCCAGCGAGAACAACTAGACAACAACTACAAAAGCGCAACAAAAGCAATTTAAATTTGGCCAGCGGCATCGCTGAGCACTGAGCACTGAACGCTGTCCGAGCGCACAAATTTCATTCCATTGCCAAGAAAGAAACGTTTTTAGTCATAACTTTTTAATTTATTTGTCAACGACAGGCGAGTGCAAGAAAAACCAACAGCAAGACCTTCAAAAAGGCTCACAACAGTGGGCCTCAAATTCGTGAGCCGACTGTCGAGTTTGAAAGCCCAAGTGTTGGATGACGCATTCGAACTGGAGAGGACCTGTGGACCCACTGTATTGAGCACTGGGTCCTCGCATAATCCTCCAACACCGAAAGCTCTTTGATTAGCGCAATTGTGGGTGTCGCTATGATTGGGAAGCTGGCACATCTTCCCTGCCCAAAAAAGTGTGCTACGAAAATCGATTGTGGGCCGGATAAATCATAACAATCGGGCATCATGTCCTGTCGTCCTTCGACATAGTCCCCACGCAACCCCTGCTGAGTCCCTGCCTGCCCGGCGCCCGACGCCCGGCTTTTGATAAATGCAAAAATGCCTGGTGTACATGTCTCTGGGGTTGATTTATCTATTTACTTGGCAGGCTCGTCATCGGGATGCCATCGGAGACGGAGACGGAGACACTCCGGGTAGGTATGACGAGCAGGCTTCTTTTGGAAGCTGTCAATATTTAAAACGTTGTCCTGCTCCCAAGCACGCAGCTGCTGAGCCCTGTGCCCCCCCGTGTGACCTCCACCGCTGCGTGCTTAACAAGAGTTTATTGAATTTTATTTTCTCATCTCAATTTGTTGCAAGCACGAAGCGATTCTTCTGCCAGTCCCCCACTTATTTTGGAGAACATATTGCTTGTCCCATTTCTTGGCACACTTTTGGGGCGACATGGTGGCAGGACAAGGGACATTTTGGTGCTCGGTGCATTTAAATTTTAAATTGTTTTATTGCCGGACAACCCCCGTGAACCGGGAAATAATTGAAATTTTGTAGTTGGAAAACACTTTTTCATGCTGTGCTTGTAAATCGCTTATTACGAATTTCGACGCGCGGCGGGCGCCGTGAAAACTTTTGCACCGTGTTCGAGGAGTCAAGTTTTTCGATTACGGATTAATGTAATTTTTTACGCATATATACAGTGTATACTATGTGCTGTTTGTACATAATGCGCATTTGTATTATTATCTTGCTCGTTCTCCCTGCATTCAACTCCGCGCTCGTCGCCCATCTAATTTGTTTGACTGGGCCGGGGTCGGCTTGAAAGTTTGATGAATTTTTAAATTTAAAAAGTTTATTTGTGCTTTTGTAAGTTGGCCGAGGGCCGTCCACACTGCCGAGTGGCGACTGGCGTATTATTGGAAGTGCAGCCTGACTGACTCTGAATCCGGCACTTCAAAGTGAGTTCATACTACACTTGCCAAGCTTCGCCTTGGCTCGGCCCGCGAACTTTCTGCCGCCTAACACACTTATTTCAAATCCCCCGGCGCCCTCCTAATTTGAAAAATTATCTATTTACCCTCGGCGGAGAATCTTTCATGTTTTATTGTCAATATCCTTATTTATCGTGTGGCGGCTTGTGGGATTTGTTCGCGGTCTTTATTAGCACCTTGGGGTTGTTTTCCCCGGAACTGTCCTTGTACTCGTACTCGGCAGGCAGTCGCTCATTGATGTTGACAAAAATATTTGCCAAAATGTAGCTTGCAGCCAGTGGGTCGAAACAAGCGCAGGTGGGAAAGTTTAAACCAAATAAAATTAAAATACGGCCGATTTTTGCTGCCGTGTGACGGCCATAATTACACGAAGCCAAATATGGCAAAAACTAAAATCAACATTCGGAATCGGGCTAATGGATAATGCATGAGGGGAATGGGGCAGGCGGGGGGCTTATGTTAAACAAAATCAATTACAGATAATTTAATGCTGAAGGCTGTGAAGCGGGGAAAGGGCCACTCATAATAGAGTCATTTAAGTACAGTTTAAACATTAATGAGAGTCGGGGGTAATTGCAACGACCGGCACTGCCACGGCACTCTGCTCCTATCCACCTTGTGTGCCGCGATAAATCGATAATAAATGTGGCAGGCGGCGGCGGTGGTTTGCCTATTACTACACAAAGACAGCACACATACGCACCGTCGACACCCAACACAAAGGGCTAAGGACACCTCATACAAAGCCGGGGCGAAACACGTCCGTGGGGAGCAGAAACGGCACCGCCCACAGCTCGGGCCACGTTTGTTTGACTCGCGACCACAGCTGGGGCGGCACAAGCGAAAAAAGTAGGTGGCGGTCGTTTTTCCTCCGCGCTGCAGTTTGCTAACAAATTGCAGCGACATTTTCAACGCCAGCTAATCAATATGGGCTCGGAGGAGCCGGGACAGCCGCAACAGGCCGTGGAACAGATGGCCAAGCCAAGCGAAAGTGCAGGCCAAACAACTGCAGTTAATGAACGCGATAGTTATGACTGATAAAATATGCAGCGAGTCAGCTCATTTCTAGGATATCTAGGATAACCCCAAAAAAATCTACATTTGATCAATGGAACAAGGAGTGGCAGGATATCAATTTAAATAAAAAATGTATAGAACTTTGATGGGAATTAGGATTGCACCATTGTCTTCAATAATGTATTCATTTTTTCGCTAATGGCGATACACCTAATAGCTGCAATAATAACATAATAGTGGGCGGAAATAAAATGTACAGTGCAAAAGGCTGCAGAGCGCAGAGGTCAAAGGGCTTAAAAGTGACAAATAAATTATTTGGAGATTCGTTTACTGCGACTATACTCTAGCATACAGATATCTTAGGGCTAACTTAATGATCTTACGACTATCTGAGTTGGCTGTGAACAAATGCACAAACACACGAGTTGCAAACTACGGATACTACAACAACTAGAGCACACAACAGCAAATAAGAGCTACGAGTCTACGAGTTAGTACAGTGTGAGATGATGAGTGTTCAGGTGACATACAGGAGGTGATAGTTCGAATGGCAAGCAAAGCGGGTGGGTACAGATGTGTGTTAGTGGGCTGAAACAAAAAGGAAAGCAGCTAACTTCTACTTCTCGGCACGAGAGTGACTGAAGAAACTTAGGATCTGAGAGGAGAGTTGTTTAGAGTTTCGCTTAGTGAACACACAAACCTTTTTAGGAGAAGATAAGTGTAGTGAAGTTGGCGATGGCATAGAACAATCAGAAGATGCAGAACTGCAGCCGCTGCTGGCGCTACTGAAACCGCGAGCGCCCCCAATCAACGGGAGGAGATTCGGGAGAGGGTGCACGGGCAGTGGTGCGGACCCCAGCAGGGAGGCACCACTGTCACCCCGAGCAACGGCACCCAAGCCCTGTCCCAACCCGGCGGGGTCGACGCCCAGGATCCCAGCCGCTGCTGCCGGCGGCTGCTTCTTAGTAGTAGTGGTAGTAGTTCTAGTTACGGCAGATAGATTAACTGTATTATTTACATTGTTGGTCGGTGTAGTGGCCGCCGAGGTGGGGGTGGCCGCGGTGGCGAACATGGCCGACGAGGCCACCGCCGCCGCCGGAATGATCGTCAGCGGGGTGCTCGGGGCGGCGAAGAACTGCGCCGGCACGGCTGGCACGGAGACGGAGACGGGCACCTGGACGGGCACAGGCACCTGCGAGGGCTGTGCCGGCTTGGTGGGCGTGGCGGGGGCAGCCACAGCACTGTTCACCTGCATCTGCATGTACGTCTGCAGCATGGCCTGGGCCTGAGCTTGCGCCTGGGCTTGGTAGTGGAACTGCTGGTGCAGTTGCTGCTGCGCCTGGTGCTGTTGCTGCGCCGCCTGCTGCTGCTGCTGTTGTGCGGCAAATGCTGCAACCTGCTGGTGGAAGACCGCGTGCTGCTGCTGGTGTTGCTGCTGTTGCTGCTGCTGTTGATGCTGATGCACCTGCATGGCCTGGTAGGCGGCGGCGGCTGTAACCGGGTGCTGCGGATGCGGATGCTGATGCGGATGTGGATGCGGATGCGTGGACGGCGGTGCGTGCAACAATTGCATTTGCTGTGCGTGGTTGGTTTATATTATTTTTGTTGTTTTCGTTTTCTGGCGAGTTGTTTGTTTATGGGTTTCAGTTTGGTTTTTGAATTGGATCTCTGTTTCTCCAAAAAATCATAAAAAAGGAATGCAAGGAACTGAATATTGTGTCGAGTATAGTGTCGAGTGGTGGTCCCTCAGGGCTTGATCCTCTAAAATCATAAAGCTGTGTTCTGGGAGCTGCAGAAGAGGAGTGGGCTACAGGAGGCTCGATAGTGTTAGACTTTGGGGTTCAAGATCTAGATAGCTGAGCAAATTAGCCAGAGATAGAAAGGCTGATAGAGGAAGGCTTAGGTGACAGAGAAGGAGAGCGGTGAGAGTCAGCGAGCGCTACGAGTGGGTAGTAGTCTACGATAGGAACTGTAGAGACCAGAAAGCGGGATAGAGTCAGAGGCAGAGGCAGAGACAGAGACGGGAACAGAAAGCACAGAGGATTGATTGTCAGTCGGTTTCTATTCCAATGGCTGGACCGGCAGCGAACTTAAAAATAAACTATATACAAAGGCTTTAAATGAAAACTAGTTCAGTAATTAACTAAATATAAATAGTCTTAAGTTCAAACCTATAATTAAATAAAAGCATGCCGAGCCACTGGACGCTGGAAACCTTGCGTTAGAAGAAGTTCTTTAAATCGAAAGTGGTAGATACATTAGGGTAGAGTTAGGTTAATTATGGCAGAAGGAGAGGTAACCAAAAATTAGTTTTAGTTTTAGGATTAGCATAGTAAACTGTACAAGTTCATATATATCTTTGCTTTCATGGTTTACATATCATAGTAGTTTTTATATAAGTTTTTATATGGCAAGGTGGTCATCGAGATATACAGTTCCTGATAAGGTTTCGAATTCTGTTTGAATTTATTGCACAGGTGAGGTAGGTGTTAATATTGCAATTCTAATTTTGATGTCTCGGTTTCGATTAGGCTGACGGGTGCGGTTTAATTGGGTTTTAGGACGACTGATTAAGCGGCGCTTACCATGATTAAATCTTGTATAGGGGAGGACTCGGCCGATTCGGATGCGATGGTCTCGCTTTTTACCGTTGCCCCGGGCGCTGGCTCTGAAGCTGTAACTGTAGCTGGTTCTGCTACCGCTGACGGTGCGGGCGGCGCTGGAATGGGCGTGGATGGCGAGCTGGAGTTAGCGTTGGCGTTGGCGGCTAGCGATGCTTGGGAGCTGCTGCTGATACTGAGCGCTGCAATCGCTGCGGACGCCGTGGTTTCTGTTAACGCGGCAATGATGACAGTTTATTGGCAACAAATGTTGATTAAAGAATTCCTCTGCTCTATTTCTATATTTTCACTTGCTTTCCCGTAGTTATTTTTCCGTGATTGTGGCGCGTTTCGAGTTTTGAGTTTTGTGATAACGTCGACTTTAGTTTGGTATTTTCTCGCCGGATTTTGATTAGGTCGTTGGGTCGAGGAGGAGTGATGCAGGGTGGTATTGTGTGCTTTGGGGTATGATGCTTGCGTTCCTTACTGTTAGGAGACAATGCCAATTACTTTCTTGAATCACTGCCTATGCCAATTGTGTACGTTAAGATTTACGCAAATTGTTGCTTCAACTAGTCGTGGACTTGGAAAAAGACACCTAAACAACATTTACGTCTACTGAGTTTTATTGGATTTTGAGCGGTATTTAAGGGTTTTCCTCTAACTCCTATTATGCTTAATATGATATATCACTACTGGTAGTGGACTATTAGTAATGTAGATTCTGTATATATAGATTTGAAAACCGTTTAATGATTGTTTAAAGTTTTGATTGATTGTAGATTGTAGATTGATTGTAGATTGTTGATACGATTGACTAAGCCTCAGAGTTCCGTCTAAAGGAGTGTTTAGTTGTCTTAGAGATTGTCATAGAATAAAGGTAGAGTGCTAAAGCTAGCAAAAGTTCTCTTTATAAATATATGCTGTAGAGGAGATGTATACGATGTGTGTATATAAATCCTATATATATCGCTCAACGGCTACTGCGATGGTGTGTATATGAAATACGCTAATTTCGTGTGATTGTCAAAACGCGATTTCTTGTCGATCGAGGCATTGATTAGACCCGGCGATCCCTTCTATTAACCCTAGAAACTGTAATTCTTACTTTACCTATAGAGACGAGAGTTACTATTAAAATATCGTTTGAGATTGAGAGACTGATTGGTTAGTGGGTCCTTTGATTGACGATCTGTGCTTATAGATTACAAATTGACTTTATCACTGACTTTAGCCTGATGATACGTCCTTGCTCCTTTAAAACCTTGATGGATTTGATTGTTTATTGCTATCCGGTAGTTATCCACCTGTTTTCAACAATGCTTTCTGTTTTACTTTACTCCCTTTCTACAGCTTTTCTCTTTCTTTGATCTTTGATGTTGATATGTTGCTATTTGAAGGGTTCCTCTTTCTCCTTGTAAATATTTATACTTTATTTCCGATACTAAACAACCTTTTCCTTGACCCGCTACTCCGTTGCGGCTATCTTTCGACTCTATCTATCCTAGCTATCACTTTTTTCCAATAATCCTTCTGTTGGTTTCCGCGGTTTGCAACCTTCTTCCTTAATTGATTTTCGCTTTTACCTTTTTGCGTTCAAATGCCTTTAAATTACGCTCAAAATTAAAACCCAACACATAAATATATATAAATTCATATAAAATTCACAATTAACTTTATCGCGAGCGTCCTAAGAGGATTTCGACGACTTTGTGTGTAAATATATATATATATTTTACTTTACTGAGTCCGTGTATACAATTTAAAATACTATTCTGCCTCCAATAAAATTCTTTCGACTTAGCAACAATTTGCCACTACTCCCGTTTCTTGTTTTGTGCTTTTACTGTGATTTTTGAAAAGGTTTTTAATCTCTTTAATTTTATATTTTAATGGGGGTTCTTTTTGGTCATGTTTTGATGGCTGATGGCTGATGGCTGATGGGTGGGTTTTGGAGCGGGCTGGTTTCGGAATCGGAAGGGAGTTGCGTTTTGGTTCTAGAGAAATACCAGAATGTGCTTTTGAACACTCGATGCCATTGGGTTCTGACTTCTATTATTTTTGAGTTATTAGAGTTTTATAGCTGGGCAAGAGGCAAGAGATGAGAATTGGTGTGATTACTTTCTGATGGAATAGAAGAATGTGAGAAATCAACTAAAATAAAAGGATAAACATTTGAAGTGTCTCGTCTTTCCATTGAAATTTCTGTTTCTGTTTCTGTTGCCAATTCAAACCCAAACATGAAGCTCCAAGAAATAAATAGCCACTGTACACAAATTATGAGCCAAATAAAGTAAATATCAATTTTGATAACAAAATAAGATACAAGGAAACGAGACACAATGGGCATGAATATTTAATAATAGTTAGCTCTTATTACCAATTAGGTGTCGAGTCAGAGTCGTTGAAGTTGGATGAAGAGTTTTTTGGATGTATTTATATTTTTTGTTTTCAGTTTTCTGTTTTCTGTTTTCTGTTTCAACAATAATTTATTAACTTGTGTCTTGTAATTGTGGCTCTGGAACAAAAGCAAAAAAATTCCGTGAATGTTTCGCGTTTCAAAACATTTTGTGCTCGCTTATGTGCTTCAAAAGTATAAATAATTGAACTTTTTTTATGTTTCTTACTGGCCGGGCAGGCATTCTTTTATTATCTGTTCCTGAGCTGCGAATAAACACGTTTTTGGGCCGGGAGCGGCTAAGCGAAAATGAATGCGAACTGCTCGTCTTTCTGCCTCTCTGGTCGTCTGATTAACACACGCACGAAATTTCTTTAGCTTTACCGGTTTGTTGTGCTACTGCTGCTGTTGTTTTTGTTGAGTCACACTTTGGGCTTGGTGCAAAATATACACACACAAGCAAATAAATATGAGCCGTACACACACAGGCATGTACATAATGAAACAGGTAAGAAGAGTTCACGCCAAGAAGTGCCGCGTGGGCCGAATCGCAGTCGCAGTCGTCCCCCTCGCTCTTCCAGACGACGTGTAATTACAACAATAAAAATTAACTACGGGAATTATTTGGAAGCGTACTTAGTACAGCGACAAGTGGCCGAGAAGAGTCCACGGCTCCCCGCTTCTGAGCCACATCTGACGTGCGCTGGTGTCTGTGTGCGGCCTATTGGAACGCTAGGCCATAAGGTTTTATGGCCAGCCTTAGACTCGAATGGCTTCAACCGAGCTCGTTCTGCGGAGTCAACTGAGGAAGACTACGTCTGCGTTTTTTGCTGTTTTGTTTTACTTTTCTTCGCATTTGATTCGAGTTGTTTTGCTTTTGTTTTTATTTACTTTTTTTCTGGCTCGCAAACACAAAAACGTGTTTCTTTGTTGGCGAGGCTCTGGGGTTTCTGTTCTGCTGTGCCGGCTATAGTCTGGCTATAATCGGGAGAAGAGGAACGGCCTGTACAGGACAGACAACGACAGAGAGAGGGAATGTGGCTCAGAACTCAGAGCTCAGAGCTCGGAACTCAGAACTCAGAACTTGTTGTTGCCAAGGCCCAGAGAAATGATGGGAAATATCAGCCAGAAGAATTGGAGAGCGGCTCTTCGCGTGCAACGAACTTTTGCCCAAGCCATTTTCGACTATTCTTCGCCCGTCTTTCGTTTTGTTCAAATTGTTAACATATCGCTTATAAGTGAGCACAAAATGATTATTTTTCCGTCTTATTGTTCGGCATTCTTACATTTTAGGAGCGCAAGGTGCTTGAGTCAACACTTGGAAAATAAAATAAAGCGTGGATGGCTAAGACTTTTGATTAGAGTCACACGCGAAAAGTGAAAACACCACAGAGAAGCCGGAAGCAGTTCGATTGATTGTCTCGGATTAGAACTCGGTTTTAAAGTTTTTTTGATTACTGGGGCGAGTGGTACTGGATACTGGATACTGGTTACTGGTTACTGGATACTGGATACTGGTGGACTGATACTGTGGTACTGGAGGTGTGATCTGTTCAAGCCGAGCACTGGATGCGAACTGCGCGTGTTATTTTTTACTTTTCGTCATTATCCGCGGGAGTTGCGAGGCGTTGTTGCTGCTGATGCGGCCGATTTCGATTTGAGCCCAACTTTGATTTGTATATTGAAATTCGTGAGTGCTGTTGCTGTTGTTCTTGATGCTGCTGCGATGTTGCTGCTAGGGGGGTGGTGTTGGCAGGGGTTCGCTGACGTCTGCTTCGGTGGAGGTGTGTGGCGGCGGTGGTTGGTTTTGGGTGTTGTGAATGCGCTGCTGACTGCGACGGCGGCAGAAACTAGGACTTCGACTTTGGCTGCGACTGAGACTGAGACAGAGGCTGCGGACTTCCGAGTTAGGCTATAGCTAACGGAACAGACTACCGACGCGATGCTGTTGCTGTTGCTGTTGCTCTTGCCGCTGCTGTTCTACCATATAGCACTCGATTCCGATTCTCGATTCTGATTCCTATAGAGAGCCAACGAGCTGAGCTGAGCGAGCGGCGGACAGATTGGAACGTGGAACGGGTTAAAGCAAAGACTGTACGAAGACTGAAGTAAGAGCGCCAGGCATTCTAAGGTAATATACCTTTTTGTTTCGGAGTCGGACGCCTCTGCGAGCGTCGCTGCTTTTGTCTGGATTGAATCTGTTGCGCCGATGCCGACTGAGACGCCGACGCGTATTAACCAAAATAAAGCAACAGTGGGCCGCCCAAGAACCTGAATCGGCCAAAAGAACGAAGAGCTCTCCCGAACCCGCCACGGCACACACACTGCCTCGGGTCCGGTCGGCAGAATTTCTCCTCTGGGCAGAGCGCGACTCCGAAAAACAGTCAGTAGTCAGTAGCACACCTTTGGGCCTTCTCCTTCCGCGCTCGCTCTCTCCGGCTTCTCACTTTCCGCCATGCCTCTCCGCTCTCAGTGGAACAGTGGCGCTGTGCTACCTGCCGGTTCGACTATTATGAGCCGCTTCCTCGCTGCGGTGATTTCTCAGGTGTGCTGCCACACACTCCACCATCCATTGTCCAGAAGTCGGCTCTTATACGCTGCCAGAGGGGCGGGGGAGGTCGGCAGCAGCGCGTATAAGACTTTCGAGGATCGGGAGCCGCGAGGGGGCCTGCCAGCGGCAGCCCCCCACCCCACACTTTGTTGTAATCGCAATTGTTGCAGTAACATTACTGGCGCACACACACACACACTGAAACACGCTGGGAAAGCGCACCCACTCATACGCACTCCCACGTGAGACAGCAGATGCATGCGCCATGCGTGCGCGCCCCGTCGGAGGCAAAGGTGCGAGCGGGACGGCCGCCAAAGGTGTGCGAAGGAGAGGGAGCGAGATACGGCACAGCAGAAGCAGAAAAAAGCCAAAACGACGTCGGCAGCAAAATCAACGAGAAAATAATAATTGTTACACCTGCTTCGGAAATTTAGCAAAAAGGGGGTGGCACATGAAGCACGCACACACACACACCCCCACAAGCACGCACGGCGTGCCGAAGCTCTGTTCGGCCTTCAGGTGAGCCCGTGCCACCCCCCAAAAAACCCACGGAGTCCAGTGCCGAAGCGCGGGAAAGCCGACCGTGTGGAGCGAACGGCCAGCCGACCGAATTTTCCGACGGCCCACACGGCCGACGTCGACTCCGAAATCCGGCAGAGCGCATGACGGCAAGGTGGAATTCGGCCGAGGTATGCGGGCGGTGGGAGTGCGAGTGGGTGGTTGCGTGGGGCGGGCTCCCCCTGCGGCAGGGGTAGATTCCGAGCAGACTTTGTTGTAAGGGGTAGTTGAGGTCTAACATTTGGCCAGGGGTAGTCGAAAGCTGTAAAGCGAAAGCTCTTCGCAAGCTTTCTGCTGTCAAGAGGGATAAGGGACTTTATCATTACGTGGATTGTACAAGTATCCTGAAATCCTTTATTTGAACTGTACTTCAGTAACTAGAGTGCCTAGTTTAATGCACCATGATGAGTACTGGGTTTTCAAGTCTCGATATATAGTTTTTAATAATAGTAACGAGAAACAAACTGTTTTTCTAGTAGAGAAATTTTAAGTGGTAGTTTATCCTTTGAGTTTCAAAACTATGTGATGCGGAAAAAATATCCTTTGAACATATTTGAGGCCCTCAATGGGAGGAAGAGCACACAATGCCTCTATTCACCCACACAAAAAACAGCCAAACACCCACGCACACATGCAACACCTAAATCCCTTAATGCACTTTTCTTCCCCTAACATGCAAATGATGCCTTTGATTGGAAGTGGGCGGCTTGGGGAAGCCCTCCCCATGGGCTTCGGCTAATAAAAATAAATTTCATTTGCCGTATTTAGTTTTTGTGCTCCCTTGTTAAGGACCTTTAGCCTGGCTAGTCCATAAACCGAAGCGAAGGTTTAGCTTTGTCAGCTGGCTGGCTGGTTGGGTCGGCATTTCGTCAACCTCATCCCTGCTCGGTGGGGATATGGAAAAAAAAAAGAAAGCACTTTCAGACGAGCGTTAAAACCGACGACGAGTCAATGTCTGTGTGCATAAAAATCGCTTTGTTATTGTTGCAGGCGGCAGTTGTGGCATCAGCAAGAGCAGCAACAACAAAGGCAATATCAACAGCATAAGCACCAGCATCGTCATCGATGACGCCGCCGAAGAGAGCTGTTGTAGTTGTAAACGGTTTATGGGATTTACGCGCAATTTGCTGCCAACTTTCATGGCAGTACACTGAGGAAAAGGCAAAGCAAGTACTTTGGTTTAATTGTGTTTCAATGAACCCTACAGAATATTCTAGCTTATTTTAAGTGACAGGACCTGCTCTTCACTTCATTCCGAACAGAATGTCTTAAAAACTTGTCGCGGTGTATGCTACACGGGGTCACCGATATAAAACAATATGCGCCCAATCTAAGCCGGGCTCGTTAAATGATTTGGCGTCCGTTTCCGCCCCGTTCCGGGCAATCATACGATTTAGCCAGTATTAGCCATTATGCCGTATGCTGTTGTTTTTGTTGCTCTCGGGCAAGGTAGTTGGAAAACAACAACATAAACGAAATGTAAAACGCAGCTTACCTGCACAGAGCATAAAAAGCGAGATCCAGCCGGAGAAAAAATAAAAATAAATTTCAAACTCGCATATTGATTAAGCCGTAAAAATTGGCAACCAAAATGGAACGCTTTACATAATACCGTGCTCAATTGGCTGTACAATCTGATAATGGGGGGGTCTGGCAGGAAGACAGGGAAGCCTTCTTTCGGGCAACAATGTTGCAGAAACAAGTCGGCCGCGAAGTACAGCAATGGCACGAGAAGCAAAACTGAATAGAGCCGCGCAGAATGCAGTTCTGTCTACGAGAAACTTGCTCAGGCTTCATCTGCACAGCGACATGCCACTCCAGATACATGGGGCACATGTACATGCTAGCGTACATAGTGCCGGCCGCTTGCTTGAGTGTGTTCGTGGCATGCAACCGCGGCTGGGGGAGCAGTTAGTCAATCGGCTGGGGCATGCAACAAGCAATGAATCTCAATCTCGGCAGCGCAGCTCTGAGCCAGAATCCAGTCAGCGAAGCCGCGCAGACACAACCAAGAAAGCCAACTAGCCCCAGTGCCGTTGACTTTGGCAATTCAAGTGCAACAAGCTGGTGGAGCACGACTGCAAGAAACTCAAAACAGCAGCGGCAGGCACCAGATATGACAGCCACAAATACCCTAATAGAGCGTCTAAATGAATGCGTAATGGGACTAGGGCTCCAACAGTGGATATTTAAGGAAATGTATTTTTTAGAAATACATACATTAGCAAAACTATATGAAATAATGTGAGTCAAGTGGGCTTGTGCTGTTCGAGAATACCCACCATAACAGGCTGGAATGCTGGGGAGCCGCAGACGACAATCAGTTCCAAGTTTAATGCTTGTGGAGAAAAATATGCGGTAACAGCATTTGATGGTACTGGTCGAAGTTGCAGCCCAAGTCTCCTCTTTCTCAGCTTCAGTTCGGCGAGCTAGTGAGCAGCATTTTCAATACGAATACGACGAATGAAGCCAGGCGATTCTGCAGTCCCCGGCAGCAGGGTGGGCATCGGGGTAGGGAGTCGAACCAGCCAACCAACAACGAAAGGCACGAAGCAGCCTGCCACATTTTAATTCTGGCGAATGTTTTTTCTGCCGGAGTAGCATGGATTCCTCACTTTCTTATGCGTTCTATGCTCCTAAATTCGTTTTGTTCTGAGTCCTCCCGGCAGCCTAGTATGCCCAGGTACCCCCCTGTTCAATTCTTACTTTAGATCTAACGACTGAATCTTTTCCTTGCATGATTAAACGTTGTGAAGTAGCATATATCCAAAGATGAAGATGAAACTTGAAAGCGGGAAGCCCTTACACACTGGTTACAGTTTCAAAATGGCAGTCTTGGGCTTAGCCTGGCTCATGGGATTCCCTCTGAGCGTCGCCCTGGAACTGCCACCCAACTCACACGGGTGCCTGGTCAAATAACCCAAAACTGTCGCTCGGCTTGCCTTAACTTGACTATATTGCGCCGGATATTAACCCCCTTGTCCCCCCAGAGAATATCAGTCTAGCTCCGCTTTGCGCCTTCGCCGAGCTTATTACTGTTTTGAATCGGCCATCTCTCGATCTTGTCGTACCATCAGAGCCATAATTACCGCAAGTTCCTGTCCCGCCACAACGTCCCTAATCTTTTACTCAGTTCAGTGGAGCATGCAACACGAAGTTACAGCGAAGAAAACCCGTTGCATGAACTCTGCGCTGGCTGGTACATTTTAAAAATGCAAGTTATAGAATAATTTAAGAGCCCCCAAAATTCCTTATGTGCAAGATGTATCTTTTGAAGGTGTAATGAAACGAGTTTGGCAACTTTTCAATGGCAAGCCCTTCGCGGCTCTGTGGCGGCGCCAAATGGAGATGGGCGGGTGGTGGGAGCTTAAGGGACATCACGGCATCAGCCACCGCAACAGCCTGAGGTTTCTTTCAGGCTGCCTTTTTGGAATTCGAACGCCAGCGCTGTCGAGAGTGTAAGTGGGTGTGGCGAAAATAATAAGGCAGTCGACATTTCAAATTTGCATCAATCGAACTGGGCCAGCCACAGCGTCCATTAGCCCAAGTGCTTTGGCCATTATCGCCGGGTCTATAGCCACCTCGGTTGTGGCCATGCAGCACCGCTAATGGCGCGGAGAGAGTTCGTTATGATTTGTCGACTAGTCGGAGACGGAGACGGAGCCGGAGCCGGAGCCGGAAAGTCCTGGCTCTGAAGGTCTTCGCGTAATGAAGCATAATCCCATTGTAACCACTTACAACCAATAAGGACAACAACAAGCAACGACGCTAAGCGGATTGGACCAAGGAACGGCGAGTTCGAAGCCCACGGCATCGGTCCTCAAAGGAGGAAGGCGGCGGGCACGGCGACAACTACTTGGCATATCCTGCCCCACTGTCTGACTGACTGAATGACCCGCCACTTCAAGTGGCACCTTTTAAGTTTATTTACCTGACCACTTTGTCCCTTCCTGATTCCTGATTTCCGATTCGAGGATATCGATGGCGTTTGAGCTTTTCATCGCCGTGATTTGGTGGCAAAGAATTCTGTTGTGTGTTGCGCAGATTTTGTACAACTTTTCTTCCCTACGAGAGGGGAGATGCATGCGCCTAATTAAAGCCAAGAGCCAAGCCAAGACTTTTCGGTAAGCTTTTAGCCAAAATTACAGTTCTAATTGAAAAAAAAAATAGACAAAAGAAACTTCTCATAATCAAGGAGTGCTGCCGCAAGTAAGTTAAATGATAGAAGCAAAGAAAGGAGTGGCTGAAACCAGGAAAGCGAATTCAGGAGTCCTTCGGACGCAAGAGTAGAACTGAAGGAGCAGTTAGCAGCGTGGAAGTGCAGAAAACAATAAGACCTTTGCCAGGTGCCTTTGCCAACCTGCTTGAGTATATGAAAATAGTTCGGACCGGGTCAAAAAATAAGCTGGCCCAGACGGTGTGTTTCTCTGATTCCCGACTTAAGTGTGATTTATGGTGCTTTAAAGGGATTAGGTGGCTTCAACCTGCTGCAACTGCATAAGATTTTCGGTAAAGCGGAACAAACGGCTAATGAGCTTTCACAGAAATGTTGCTAGTGGTCCCAGCTAAGAATTTATTAAAAATGCAATCTAAGCCAGGAAAAATGATCGGAAAGGACCAACGGGAGGCATTCAACTGATTTCTTTGAATATCCCCTAAAATCTATCGCTAAGTAATCTTTTAAGCTTCTTCTTAAGGGTTTCATAATAATTTTATAAAATGAACAATGAAGTCGCCAAAGTCTCTATAACAACAAAATTGTAGAGAATCCAGTTTGGCAACTGCAATAATTTTCTGCTATTTTTGTTCAATTTTTTCCTTTTCAGCGCGCCATTTAAGGGCCTCAAGGCCAAGGTTTAACGAGCCATCCGAAGACAAAAACAGAAAGAGAAACGGCAACAGAAACTGATCGCAATCGGGAGAGACAGGCAGGGAGCCAAGTCAGCCAGTGCCAAGTTGCAAGTCAAGGCACTTGGCATACAAACAGCGAAGAACGAGTCGCGAAGCAACAGGAATAAGTGGCATGCCACACGATTCCATGAATAATAAATGCGCAACTGGTGTGCGAGGAAACAGGTTTAGGAAACGCAATGAAAGCGAGGATGCCGCAGATAATTGTTATACGCGGAGGGGCCAGGCTAACTTGGCTAACAGAAAAGCTCTCTCTGGCCGAAAAAGGGGAAGTTTTTGATGTAAGCCCACAGTCTGGAAAAGGACGAAGGAGAGCGAAGCTTTCGGCTGTTATGAAGAGGCAGTAGAAGAGTGCCTGCCACGGAGGCATAGAAGGGCAGACCTGCCGATGGCTAGCAGGCGGAGGAGCCCTTGCTGATTTCCGGCGGCAAGTCAGCGCAGCAGACCACTGGGGAGCATCTGATGCGCACAAGACTGATTATGGAGGCAGAAATTTTGATTTTCACTTGTTTTAATACGCAAACTTTTCTTCCAACATGGCTGAGTTGAAGAACTGAGTGGTTAGATCGTTGCCAAGATCGCTACTGGATGACAGGTCATCGCCACAGACCGACTTGTCGTCGGGCGAAGTCAGAAGCCAAAGTAACCCTCGAGAACCGAGACGTCTATACCCTTCGAGTAATGGACAAACAGATACGGCTCTATTACCTCGGAGATGGCAGATGTCTTCTTCACGGAGCTCCCCTCTTTTGGATAACACCATAGCCTCTGCAATGGAGTATGGAAATGCCAGACTATTCTCAAAGTTTGAGACATCAGGAGGGAAGTGGAAAATATAGTCTTATGGGAGAGTGACTACGAATAAAATGGTCATTCCCAGAGTAAACGCCTAAAGTGAAGTAAATAATCAGAGAGCTGTGTTTTTTTCATGAACTTCAAGTTTTGTTGAAAATCTAGAAAGTGATTAAAAAATTGTTTGCCGGCCGGCTATCACTGATTTGAATTCCAGGCAACTCAGCACTCAGCTTGGCAACAGCTCACAAGTCGGCTACGAGATCCAGCTGGCTGGCGTACTGGAATCAGAGTCACGATCGTAGACACACAGACATGGATATGACCATAGTAGAAGCATCTCTATGTGCTGGCGTTTATTGACCCTAATGAAGTTGGCAATAGCAGTTGGCAGTGGCTGCGGCTGGGGCTGCACTTGGCCACATTCTTACATGGCAGAGCAGATATGCAGCACCAAACAAATTAAAAATTCAAAGTCGAACAGCCCCGCGAGGAAGTAAGGAAAACAAGAAAGCTAACTTCGGGTGGAGTCGAAGTTGATATACCTTTGCAGTTAAGTGGAAGCTTATATTACTAGATATATATTGGATCGTATATAGTGGGCCGATCCTTATAAGAATTTTACCTTTGAAATTCTTAAGAGTTTGCCCAAAGTTTTCCGTAGAAAGTCACAAACTATATTCTAGTCTATATGAACGGAGATTTCTCCTTCACTGCGTTGCACAATTATGAGCAAAATTTTAATACCCTCTGCAAGGGTACAAATATAAAATAAGGAATGCAAGAACTGCGATGCGTCGGCTACTCTTATATTTTTGTTTTTGCTGGCCAACTTGCTTTTGGCCAAGTTCAAGCGCAAAGTCAGCAAACGAGTCCATTGGGGTGTCCGCCTATTCTGCAATGAAAACCAGTTTGGACTGCATTTTTGGACTCGCTGCCTGCATCGTCGCGTGATGCTTCTGGGCAGCCACCAAAGCATTTAAGCAAAAGTCGTTTGCCCGCCCGATTTTCTGTCTGCGGCCGATATACAATTTGTGTCGCTCAGATAGCATTTTCGTCTTCGCTTCGGCATTTTAATTGAAATGCTCCCATCGCTTCACGGGAAGCAGGGTCAGGGAAGAATGCCTCAGTTCTTCGCAAGTATTCAAATTTAATCGCACATTGCTGTATTGGCGGGCCGGAATCATCATCCTTTCAGCCAGCTCAGAACATGCTAATAATAAAGTTCTCCAAATATGCCAAACTTTGTGCGTAACAACATCAGGGCCAACAAAGCACTGCCAAACTTTAGCATAATAAATAAATAAGGGGAATGAAATCGCCCAAGGAGTGGTGGGCCCGGCATAAGTAAATTCGGCTGGCAGACTCTCTAATGAAAATAGATTTCCTGTTGAATTTTTCGCACTTTCTCCCTGACCAGGCTGCCGTTCGCCAATTTATCATAATTTGCTGCATTGATTTATAAACACGAGTACGAGTACGCATCTATGGGCTAACATAAATAATTTGCAGCCAGAACTCGCCCGAAACGTAAGAATTAAATCAGTGTTTAATCGGCCATGTTAAATAAAAGATCAAATGTAATTCAAATGTAATTTCCATTTATATGTACTGCATTGGCGTATCACATTCAGCGGAGAGGCGGTTCCAGGGGAATGGTGGAGGATTTTGGGGCACATCCAGGTGGCAGCGCCAAAGCTCCTTAATTATTAATGCGCTCTTATTCATTGCATACTTTTGGGCTGCCAGTGAGAAATCAACTCGCAAACACCCAAACAAAGAGAAAGCGAAAAGTGGAGCTTGAAATGGGAGGACGTGGAGCGAGTCCTTTGATTGGCTCGGAAGACACTTGGGATCATATTTTCAGCAAGGTTTCAGCATCATTAAAAAACGCTATCATTTTTAAACGGCGCATTTTTTAAGCGAACAAGGCTCTTTAATAATTAAGGCGCCTCTTCCATTCCTTATTGTACTCTATACTGACTCTTCCCCGGCAGTATTGGGCGAAGCATTTAAATGGTTCTTGCCACTGAGCATCAGTCACACTTAGTTGATTCGTCTGCCACTGGCACTTGGCATGAGTTTCACATTTCAAGCCACTCCCCGCCCGCCTTTGCAGCGGTCCTGGGTGTTTTGGCAAACAAATTACTTTTAATTTAATGTGACTTTGATTTTTGCCAGTTTTGGAGCTCCGGCACGAGCACCATTGTTGCTGCCCGCCCCTGCCACATGAAGGCGAGAGGATTCTGTCCCCACCACCACGCTCACTGACTCTGACTAGGCATCTTCATTATCGGTGGTTTTAGTGGGGTTCCTGCTCTTCCGCTTCCCCTTTCCCCCCTTCGCTGCGACACACGTTCGCCCATACGAGTGGGAGAACCAGGGGCCTGCTGATAAAAAATAAACGCAAAAATCAGAAGGAACAGGAAGGCAAAAGTGACTTTTGAGTGACAAATTGTTTTCAAATTTCGGCTGGAGGCTGGCTTATTTGTGTTAATGGCATAAATTTGCATAAAAGCATTAACTGTTTATTTGTGTTGCCGCTTCCAGGCCGCCTTTGTCTCTCTATTACCGTCTCGTTTCTGCGCATAGTCTTAGCCACCCCTTTGCGAAAATTTGCAAATTGGCCACGAAAGAAAGAAGCAAGAAATTCAAATCACATTTTTTGACTCTCCCTCCACATCACCCCCACCCTGCCACACACAACCTTTCCACAAAATTGTACTTATATGAGTGAGCTCGAGAGCGAAAGTGAATTGCCGTTGATTATTAGGGGAAGATGCAGGGCCGAGGCCCACAAGAAAGGAAAAGGCAGAGAAGGTCTCACCTTGCGATTTATTGAGTGGATTCCTTTTCCCCTCGGGTTCCAAATGTAATTTTGCGCTCGTATTTATTTATTAAAGCCCTCGAACAACATAAAAAAAAGAAAACAGCCTCCTGATTGAATTGTGACAAACTTTCCACCCCAGTTCCACCCACCCTTCGCATCGCAAAGAATGCAAATTAAAAGGAGATGGATATTCTGTTTCTTCCAGTGATTTCTATCAAATATAATATATTGCCTTCCTGCAGAAGACTAATGGCGTCTGGTACTGAGATCTCTTTTTTATCTCAATTTTTAAAACGTTCAAGTAAACTATACAGAAATGGTGGAAGTTTCATAGCTCTGGTCCCGAAAAAGTATGCTACATGAAGGCATCGTAAAGGCCACTTGAAATCTAAGCGAAAAAGCGGGAAGTCCTAATTGTCAGCATTTTACATGTGCTGTTGTTGTTTTTATTATTTGTCATTAGTGTTTGGCAGGGTTGTAAAAAGGCTTAAAAGCAGGCAAAGCCCTAACAAAGTCTCTTGCGAAAAGAACTGAACGGAGCCCGGCTTATGCTGGCTTATATTATTAAAAGGTCTTCGGAAGAAAGGAACATGACCACAAACAAGGTTCCAGTTCGCAAGGAAACTTCGAAAATTTAAAGAGGCTCCATGTCTTTACTTTGTGTCACAGATCGCTAGCCGCAAGAGATGCCTGGAGTCTTGCCAAATTTTATTTTCCTAATTGTCAGCACATTTAGAGTGCAACTCATTAAAAATAATTTAACACTCAATTGATTTGGATGGGACAACTGCCGGGCTATCGGGCTGACATCAACCAATTCGACTAATTAACGGTTCAATAACGTTTCACTAAACATCGCACACAAATGGGCAATTAGCAGGTCGTCGTGTTCCGGCGACCAATTCAACAACGTTATTTATGCGAGGTAGCCCAAGAGTAATATCAGCAATGGATAAGAGCAGTTTCCAAAAAATGTGTTTGGTCCTTTCGGTCCAATCCACATAGATCCAAGTCTGATCCTGGCTGCACCCCACTTCCCACCCACAGCTTCATCGCAAGAAGGTTAAATGTGCCACATAATTTGCTTCTCATTGTCGTTGATGCCATTAGGAGAAAAAAGACTGGAGCGAAGGGAGCTGCTAATGCAAATCCCACGTGGTTGGCTGCCGTGTATTTATTTGAGATTTTGTAAACTTTCCATGAGCATGAGCCTGCCCTCTCCTCCCCCATTGCTCAGTTCGTGCGTGCGTCTTTTCGGGCATGTGTTTATTTTGCTGCTGCCATTGTCACGTGTTAAGGACCATCGAGTGACACAAATGAAGTGACTGCTATTAGCTTTAGAACGAGCTTATCCTCGGTGGCTCTGCATGGCCATTTAAACTATTTCTGCCACAGTCGACAATCTTAGATTTAAAATACAGCTGCCCTGGATGATTTAAGCCTAAATGATTCACTGCAAAGCAGACCTTATTTCAATGCGTCTCTTCAACTACTCACAGGCCATCTGATTAAGGAGCAGCCATTGGCTTGGCCTCTGACTGCGAATTAGCCCACTCACCCATTTACATTTGTGCTAGCAAATTAGCTTATCTGGCATATCAAGATGGTGTGTCAAGCAGCCCCGTTCAGCCTCTTAGCTCCGTGTGCCCCTGCATAATTTAGCAACATTTTTCTGCCACTTTTATTCAATTTGCACCCTACAAATTGGAGCTCGCAGTCATCGAGGTTTCGACGCCTGGCGCTTTGCTTCGGCCTTTATTTTTGGCCTTTCCGCAAAAAGGGCTACACTGGCTGCTGTCACTACTTGTGTTGACACCATGAAGTTCACTTAAATTGTAATTTACTTGCACTTGCACCCACAGCAACCTCTGCGATTCAGCCCTGTATCCTGCCACCCCTGGGCAACTCCTGCCTGACACATTGTGCTCTGTTCAGTGTGCTCAAAAATTCCTTTTGAGAAATTGAATCCCTGCCATGCTTCTGGACCAACACGGATCCGGGCAGTCCCCACGCGAGTGTCTCACTCTGGTGCTTCGGACTCCCACTCCCAACCCTCTCTACGCATCTGTCTCGACAACACACGCACCAATGGGATTTCCGCAGCTTATCTCATTTTCGGCATATTATATCAAAAACATGAACGTATTTATTTCACGCCCGGCGAGCGGAA
Source organism: Drosophila monieri (assembly GCA_035047585.1). Classification (NCBI taxonomy): domain Eukaryota; kingdom Metazoa; phylum Arthropoda; class Insecta; order Diptera; family Drosophilidae; genus Drosophila; species Drosophila monieri. Next base: position 201,213 of record JAWNPJ010000087.1, on the reverse strand, counting down.
AGTCTCCCGTCAAGTACTTGCGTATGCCTCCCGACTCATGGGCAGGACTTGTTGAAAGAATACATTTTTATTGAAATAAACAGAAATTATGACGAAGCCACGAAACTTTTCTCTTTGTCAGCTTAGGAATAACGTGTAAAATCCGATTAAAATTTGTTCCTCGGACTTGCCAATAGTGGCAAGCTACTTCAACTTTGCAGCAGCTCGCACCCGCACTACAGTGTGGGGACTCACTCGCTTAGTGTGTGTGTGTGTGTTAAAGTCACTTAAGCGCCCAATCTGCCAGCCATTTGACCAATTAAAAGTTTTAGCCCTAATACGCTTCATTTGACAAAGTTGCGAGCGCACACAGGGCAACGGGGGGCAACGACTGCGCCCCCGAGTGCACTAGGAATCGAATTAAAGAGAGGAACATAAAAAATACAAGAAAGGTATTAAGAAAAACTTTCAAAGGAAGCTCGAGGAGGAGCACTGCGGAGAACAGCTTTTGTTGCTTATTGAAATTTATTGAGATTTATGCATAATCTGTGCCCAGCACAACGAAACTTTCGCCCAGCTGTCAATCACGCCGGACCCCACCACCTTTCAGGGCACCTTCCTTTCCCGGTCGAAGGACCCAGGACCCATCCTCCAGTGACCAATAAAAACGACAGGCGCAAAACATCTGATGAGACGCAGAGACGACGACTGAGAAGTCGTCATCTGTCCAGGAAATAAGCGCCAATTATGCCACCAGCAAATGCGTTCAAAACCAGGTTTGGGTTCGCTTTTTCGCAGCAGGAAGCCGTTGATGGCAACGGCCATCAGCTGGCCGGCCAGTTAGCGCTACCAGAATTCATTTCGCTTCGCTCCTTCCAATTTCAATTTCAATTTTCCACACGCTAGAATGCCCTGTCGTCATCCTCAACCTCATCCTTATCCCCTCGGAATGAGTCCTCAAGTCGTCCGTGAGCCCTCCCTTCCACCCCCGCCCCTGTGCTAAACGTACTGTAACACTGGGCAGAATAGCCGTGCATGCTAACTAGGTTATTGTAATTGTTAATACGGAGTAATAAAATACAGAAGAAAATAGAAAAAGTTGGAACTTTAAAGGGGAAACATGTAAGAATCTGGTTGACAACTTTCTCTCAAAAGCACATTTCTTTTTTCTTCGTGTATGGCTAGCAGAGTTTTCGGGTGTACGCCGATGCGGAGGCATATCTGCTTGACCAAGCGCACAGCGTGGGGTGGTCTTGGCCCCCCTCTGATGCTGGGAGCTGGGAGTTCGGAGCTGGGTGGGTTGTATCATTTGTACGCACTTCCGCTTGCTCGTAAAGGGATTTTCCTGTGTCTTGCATCCGGCCGGCTTCTGCCCCGCTTCCTGAGCTGCTGAGGCTGCCTGTCATCTTGCGCCAATGGGTCATCCATCTCCCATTTCATCCTCGGCTCGCAGCTCGAAGCTCGAAGCTCGCAGGCCGCAAATGTTTTATTTATGTGTGGACAACGACGTTGGCGCCGGCAAAGTTTTACTTAAATATGCGGCTCGGGGTGGGAGTAGCCGGGAGATATAGGCAGCAGAGGGCTGCCATCTGCTCAGGTGTCTCCGCCCCGTTCTCGGCATTCCAATCGGACATGTGTGATTTTGGCTTTGATTGAGTGGTGTGCTCCCAAATCCGCAAAATAGATTTCCCCATTGACACATTTTATCTTTTTCAGCAATACGTTTGTTAACACGGTGGATGGAGGCACAAGCTTTTCGACCTGGCCCGGTTATCAGATATTTTCAAATATTTACAGCACGAGTGGCAGAAAGACTCAGAAATCATATGGCCTGAAAATGCATTCAACTTTATTTACTGCTCAGCAGTCAGCAGAGCCTTCACAAGTGCTACCAAAGAACAAAACCCACAAAAAACTAAAGGGCCAAAGGATAATGGCGAGGACCTGCCCGGGCGATTACTCATTCATTTCGCTCAACACCCTAAACACCCCTACTTCTACTTTATTTGCTTTGTTGATTGTCAACATCAATTATTTAAATTTGGCCTAAGACTCCTGGAAGACCCCTGGAGCACCCTTGCCCTCTCCACTTCACGATCCTTCGTGGGTCTATTTAAAAACAGTCAAATAAGCGCACATAAAACTTATCACGCCTGAATTTGTCAGCACAAAAGCCAGCGCCCGAAGGATGCCAGAAAAGCAACCCTTTTTTCCGACTTTTACGCATCCTTTTTTCTATAGTCTCCATTTTTTTCGTCTGTTGGAAAATTTGTCGTGGCTTCGACGCTTTGCACTTCATTTCGTGATTTCCTTGTTGAATGCAAAATGGAAATGCTTTGCATACTTTCTGCCGTTTTCCACGCTTTTTTACACGCACCGATCCCCTATTGTTTTGGTGGTTTTCACCGAAAAAGGGGTGCCGCCTTGGTGGCCACTTAAAACAAATTGCGTGGCCTCTAAATGGGAAAGAAGAAATAGACAAAGATTCTTTAAAAAACCCCACTTTCTCGTCCTTCAAAAAGTTCATATACAATAATCAGAGAGTACGGGACAAGAAGTAAGGGTTTCGCCCCCTTTCTGAGTGTTGCTTTTTTTCCTTCAAAAGTTTAAGATTGCCCTTCATTTCCAGCCACTTGAGCCCCAAAGTGTTTCACGCCGATGTCTGGCAGAGATTTTTACCAAGTCAGAATCAAAACCAACAGCCACTCTTAAATCTCTGCCATAGACAGAAGTTGGTCGGACAGAAGTTATTTTCTTTTGAATATTAGGCTCATTTTCTGCGGCTGTAAAGTTCTTGAAGTCGAATCATTTCCGCTCTCCGTGAACTTTCAAAAATTTTGAGTAATTAAGCAATTACATAATGTTTGCGACCCATCAAGAACAAATACCTTACTCTTGTGGGTGGGTGCCAGATCCACATATACTCCGTATTTTACATCAGATTCATTAAATTCGAATTCACCAACTGCAATACGCTCATTGGCAAAGGCAAAGCCTTCCCAGTCCTCACATCGGACTTCCTATGCCTTCTTTGGAAATTGACCCAGGAGACAAATATGAAATCAAATCTTCAAATCTGAACAGAAAATCAAAAATATATTTCGATTCCAGATTTTGATGCAGATTGATGGAGAATCAATCTACGAATCTTTTAAGGCATTCCGCCTGAAAATCCAATGTCTATTGGCAAAGATACAGCCTTCGCCGTGCCTCATTTTGGCTCATATGGGGCCTCCCGTGCAGTTTGGGAGGAGACTCCCAGGAAAATGGACATAAACTCTAAAAAATATTTCGATCCCAGATTTTGATGCAGATTGATGGAGAATCAATCTACGAATCTTTTAAAGCATTCCGCCTGAAAATCCAATGTCTATTGGCAAAGATACAGCCGTCGCCGTGCCTCCTTTTGGCTCACATGGGGCCTCCCATGCAGTTTGGGAGGAGACTCCCCAGAAAATGGACATCAAATCTAAAAAATATTTCGATCCCAGATTTTGATGCAGATTGATGGAGAATCAATCTACGAATCTTTTAAGGCATTCCGCCTGAAAATCTAATGCCTATTGGCAAAGATACAGCCTTCGCCGTGCCTCCTTTTGGCTCACATGGGGCCTCCCATGCAGTTTGGGAGGAGACTCCCCAGAAAATGGACATCAAATCTAAAAATATTTCGATCCCAGATTTTGATGCAGATTGATGGAGAATCAATCTACGAATCTTTTAAGGCATTCCGCCTGAAAATCTAATGCCTATTGGCAAAGATACAGCCTTCGCCGTGCCTCCTTTTGGCTCATATGGGGCCTCCCGTGCAGTTTGGGAGGAGACTCCCCAGAAAATGGACATCAACTCTAAAAAATATTTCGATCCCAGATTTTGATGCAGATTGATGGAGAATCAATCTACGAATCTTTTAAGGCATTCCGCCTGAAAATCTAATGCCTATTGGCAAAGATACAGCCTTCGCCGTGCCTCCTTTTGGCTCATATGGGGCCTCCCGTGCAGTTTGGGAGGAGACTCCCCAGAAAATGGACATCAAATCTAAAAAATATTTCGATCCCAGATTTTGATGCAGATTGATGGAGAATCAATCTACGAATCTTTTAAGGCATTCTGCCTGAAAATCCAATGTCTATTGGCAAAGATACAGCCTTCGCCGTTCCTCATATTGGCTCACATGGGGCCTCCCATGCATTTTGGGAGGAGAGTCCCCAGAAAATGGACATCAAATCTAAAAAATATTTCGATCCCAGATTTTGATGCAGATTGATGGAGAATCAATCTACGAATCTTTTAAGGCATTCCGCCTGAAAATCCAATGTCTATTGGCAAAGATACAGCCTTCGCCGTTCCTCATATTGGCTCACATGGGGCCTCCCATGCATTTTGGGAGGAGAGTCCCCAGAAAATGGACATCAAATCTAAAAAATATTTCGATCCCAGATTTTGATGCAGATTGATGGAGAATCAATCTACGAATCTTTTAAGGCATTCCGCCTGAAAATCTAATGCCTATTGGCAAAGATACAGCCTTCGCCGTGCCTCCTTTTGGCTCATATGGGGCCTCCCGTGCAGTTTGGGAGGAGACTCCCCAGAAAATGGACATCAAATCTAAAAAATATTTCGATCCCAGATTTTGATGCAGATTGATGGAGAATCAATCTACGAATCTTTTAAGGCATTCCGCCTGAAAATCTAATGCCTATTGGCAAAGATACAGCCTTCGCCGTGCCTCCTTTTGGCTCATATGGGGCCTCCCGTGCAGTTTGGGAGGAGACTCCCCAGAAAATGGACATCAAATCTAAAAAATATTTCGATCCCAGATTTTGATGCAGATTGATGGAGAATCAATCTACGAATCTTTTAAGGCATTCCGCCTGAAAATCCAATGTCTATTGGCAAAGATATAGCCTTCGCCGTGCCTCATTTTGGCTCATATGGGGCCCCCCGTGCATTTTTGAAGGAGACTCCCCAGAAAATGGACATCAAATCTAAAAAATATTTCGATCCCAGATTTTGATGCAGATTGATGGAGAATCAATCTACGAATCTTTTAAGGCATTCCGCCTGAAAATCTAATGCCTATTGGCAAAGATACAGCCTTCGCCGTGCCTCCTTTTGGCTCATATGGGGCCTCCCGTGCAGTTTGGGAGGAGACTCCCCAGAAAATGGACATCAAATCTAAAAAATATTTCGATCCCAGATTTTGATGCAGATTGATGGAGAATCAATCTACGAATCTTTTAAGGCATTCCGCCTGAAAATCCAATGTCTATTGGCAAAGATATAGCCTTCGCCGTGCCTCATTTTGGCTCATATGGGGCCCCCCGTGCATTTTTGAAGGAGACTCCCCAGAAAATGGACATCAAATCTAAAAAATATTTCGATCCCAGATTTTGATGCAGATTGATGGAGAATCAATCTACGAATCTTTTAAGGCATTCCGCCTGAAAATCTAATGTCTATTGGCAAAGATACAGCCTTCGCCGTGCCTCCTTTTGGCTCATATGGGGCCTCCCGTGCAGTTTGGGAGGAGACTCCCCAGAAAATGGACATCAAATCTAAAAAATATTTCGATCCCAGATTTTGATGCAGATTGATGGAGAATCAATCTACGAATCTTTTAAGGCATTCTGCCTGAAAATCCAATGTCTATTGGCAAAGATACAGCCTTCGCCGTTCCTCATATTGGCTCACATGGGGCCTCCCATGCATTTTGGGAGGAGAGTCCCCAGAAAATGGACATCAAATCTAAAAAATATTTCGATCCCAGATTTTGATGCAGATTGATGGAGAATCAATCTACGAATCTTTTAAGGCATTCCGCCTGAAAATCCAATGTCTATTGGCAAAGATACAGCCTTCGCCGTTCCTCATATTGGCTCACATGGGGCCTCCCATGCATTTTGGGAGGAGAGTCCCCAGAAAATGGACATCAAATCTAAAAAATATTTCGATCCCAGATTTTGATGCAGATTGATGGAGAATCAATCTACGAATCTTTTAAGGCATTCCGCCTGAAAATCTAATGCCTATTGGCAAAGATACAGCCTTCGCCGTGCCTCCTTTTGGCTCATATGGGGCCTCCCGTGCAGTTTGGGAGGAGACTCCCCAGAAAATGGACATCAAATCTAAAAAATATTTCGATCCCAGATTTTGATGCAGATTGATGGAGAATCAATCTACGAATCTTTTAAGGCATTCCGCCTGAAAATCTAATGCCTATTGGCAAAGATACAGCCTTCGCCGTGCCTCCTTTTGGCTCATATGGGGCCTCCCGTGCAGTTTGGGAGGAGACTCCCCAGAAAATGGACATCAAATCTAAAAAATATTTCGATCCCAGATTTTGATGCAGATTGATGGAGAATCAATCTACGAATCTTTTAAGGCATTCCGCCTGAAAATCCAATGTCTATTGGCAAAGATATAGCCTTCGCCGTGCCTCATTTTGGCTCATATGGGGCCCCCCGTGCATTTTTGAAGGAGACTCCCCAGAAAATGGACATCAAATCTAAAAAATATTTCGATCCCAGATTTTGATGCAGATTGATGGAGAATCAATCTACGAATCTTTTAAGGCATTCCGCCTGAAAATCTAATGCCTATTGGCAAAGATACAGCCTTCGCCGTGCCTCCTTTTGGCTCATATGGGGCCTCCCGTGCAGTTTGGGAGGAGACTCCCCAGAAAATGGACATCAAATCTAAAAAATATTTCGATCCCAGATTTTGATGCAGATTGATGGAGAATCAATCTACGAATCTTTTAAGGCATTCCGCCTGAAAATCCAATGTCTATTGGCAAAGATATAGCCTTCGCCGTGCCTCATTTTGGCTCATATGGGGCCCCCCGTGCATTTTTGAAGGAGACTCCCCAGAAAATGGACATCAAATCTAAAAAATATTTCGATCCCAGATTTTGATGCAGATTGATGGAGAATCAATCTACGAATCTTTTAAGGCATTCCGCCTGAAAATCTAATGTCTATTGGCAAAGATACAGCCTTCGCCGTGCCTCCTTTTGGCTCATATGGGGCCTCCCGTGCAGTTTGGGAGGAGACTCCCCAGAAAATGGACATCAAATCTAAAAAATATTTCGATCCCAGATTTTGATGCAGATTGATGGAGAATCAATCTACGAATCTTTTAAGGCATTCCGCCTGAAAATCTAATGCCTATTGGCAAAGATACAGCCTTCGCCGTGCCTCCTTTTGGCTCATATGGGGCCTCCCGTGCAGTTTGGGAGGAGACTCCCCAGAAAATGGACATCAACTCTAAAAAATATTTCGATCCCAGATTTTGATGCAGATTGATGGAGAATCAATCTACGAATCTTTTAAGGCATTCCGCCTGAAAATCTAATGCCTATTGGCAAAGATACAGCCTTCGCCGTGCCTCCTTTTGGCTCATATGGGGCCTCCCGTGCAGTTTGGGAGGAGACTCCCCAGAAAATGGACATCAAATCTAAAAAATATTTCGATCCCAGATTTTGATGCAGATTGATGGAGAATCAATCTACGAATCTTTTAAGGCATTCTGCCTGAAAATCCAATGTCTATTGGCAAAGATACAGCCTTCGCCGTTCCTCATATTGGCTCACATGGGGCCTCCCATGCATTTTGGGAGGAGAGTCCCCAGAAAATGGACATCAAATCTAAAAAATATTTCGATCCCAGATTTTGATGCAGATTGATGGAGAATCAATCTACGAATCTTTTAAGGCATTCCGCCTGAAAATCCAATGTCTATTGGCAAAGATACAGCCTTCGCCGTTCCTCATATTGGCTCACATGGGGCCTCCCATGCATTTTGGGAGGAGAGTCCCCAGAAAATGGACATCAAATCTAAAAAATATTTCGATCCCAGATTTTGATGCAGATTGATGGAGAATCAATCTACGAATCTTTTAAGGCATTCCGCCTGAAAATCTAATGCCTATTGGCAAAGATACAGCCTTCGCCGTGCCTCCTTTTGGCTCATATGGGGCCTCCCGTGCAGTTTGGGAGGAGACTCCCCAGAAAATGGACATCAAATCTAAAAAATATTTCGATCCCAGATTTTGATGCAGATTGATGGAGAATCAATCTACGAATCTTTTAAGGCATTCCGCCTGAAAATCTAATGCCTATTGGCAAAGATACAGCCTTCGCCGTGCCTCCTTTTGGCTCATATGGGGCCTCCCGTGCAGTTTGGGAGGAGACTCCCCAGAAAATGGACATCAAATCTAAAAAATATTTCGATCCCAGATTTTGATGCAGATTGATGGAGAATCAATCTACGAATCTTTTAAGGCATTCCGCCTGAAAATCTAATGCCTATTGGCAAAGATACAGCCTTCGCCGTGCCTCCTTTTGGCTCATATGGGGCCTCCCGTGCAGTTTGGGAGGAGACTCCCCAGAAAATGGACATCAAATCTAAAAAATATTTCGATCCCAGATTTTGATGCAGATTGATGGAGAATCAATCTACGAATCTTTTAAGGCATTCCGCCTGAAAATCCAATGTCTATTGGCAAAGATATAGCCTTCGCCGTGCCTCATTTTGGCTCATATGGGGCCCCCCGTGCATTTTTGAAGGAGACTCCCCAGAAAATGGACATCAAATCTAAAAAATATTTCGATCCCAGATTTTGATGCAGATTGATGGAGAATCAATCTACGAATCTTTTAAGGCATTCCGCCTGAAAATCTAATGTCTATTGGCAAAGATACAGCCTTCGCCGTGCCTCCTTTTGGCTCATATGGGGCCTCCCGTGCAGTTTGGGAGGAGACTCCCCAGAAAATGGACATCAAATCTAAAAAATATTTCGATCCCAGATTTTGATGCAGATTGATGGAGAATCAATCTACGAATCTTTTAAGGCATTCCGCCTGAAAATCTAATGCCTATTGGCAAAGATACAGCCTTCGCCGTGCCTCCTTTTGGCTCATATGGGGCCTCCCGTGCAGTTTGGGAGGAGACTCCCCAGAAAATGGACATCAAATCTAAAAAATATTCCGATCCCAGATTTTGATGCAGATTGATGGAGAATCAATCTACGAATCTTTTAAGGCATTCCGCCTGAAAATCCAATGCCTATTGGCAAAGATACAGTCTTCGCCGTGCCTCATATTGGCTCACATGGGGCCTCCCATGCATTTTGGGAGGAGACTCCCCAGAAAATGGACAAAAAATCTAAAAAATATTTCGATCCCAGATTTTGATGCAGGTTGATGGAGAATCAATCTACGAATCTTTTAAGGCATTCCGCCTGAAAATCCTTTGCTTATGGGCAAAGATACAGTCTTCGCCGTGCCTCATGTTGGCTCATATGGGGCCTCTCGTGCATTTTTGAAGGATATGTGTGAAAGAATAATGAAGAAGGTAAATTAAAAAGCTTTAAAAAAAATTACGAATTATCAAATACCTGAATCTCTGTTGGTCAATGCACTATGCTTTGAATGGTGAACTGACTTCATGTACATGCCGCTGCCGACACTCCTAGAAGATATGTGCTTTATTCCTTTCTCTGAAGATCTTGAAAATAAATAGATTTGCAAATGAAAGATGACTCTTTTTCTATTGCAATGATCACACTATAGTTTTCGCAGTATTATTTTTTATGTATTGGTCAAGTTAAAAAAAACAAATATATGAAATCGAGCTGGGGCAAGCGGATCTTTGCAGACAAGATCAATGGGACTCCTGTATGAGCACATCGATTAAAAATGTGTGTGACTGTTGCCTCGAACAGTCGAAATCTGTTGCCATTTCTGAATCTTTGGGTGCATTGTGGCACCATAAATCAGAAATTGCTTCTGAGGCGCTGCTGGCTGCGCGAGGTATTGAATACCCACAACTCGGTCCGCTTTTATTATTATAATGTAAATACAAATTTATATTGGCGTCGTAAAGGTGAGGCAGACTCTACGGCAATCCTTTGGCGCTGCTCCTTAAGTGCACACATTTACGGCATTTCGAAGCCATACATGTCTGCACACACACAGAGACACGAGGAAATCCCTTGCAGGAGAAGCAATCGTATTTCCAATGTCAATATTTGTATTTACTTTCTATCCGCATGCGAATCCTGGCTGTTATTGTTACTTTGCCTGTCGGCTTCTTTTTATGATTTTGAATTTTATGTTGGGAATTACGAACGCGGGAAAGCCATATGAGGAACTAAGCTGAGGGCCAAAGCACAATAGGACGTGAAAAGTGCGGTTTTTCAACTCTTACAATTAATTTTTGTTCGCCTTTCAAGTCAGTAGCAGCAGGCCCATCGGCCTGGAATGTGTAGCCTGGTTAGGTTTCCCCCTTCGGGCTCGTTGTGATAACTAGTCCAATCAGCTCCAGTATTAGTGATGGTCTAATCCGCCAGACATAATTTCAGCCGCTAGACATGAAAAGCACATTAACTATTTGCTGCGCTATAAAAATTACGATTCGTGGCCTACTTTCCGGATCCAGAGACATTCAGAGCCTCTGACTACACATAACCATTCATAAGGGGGATATGCTCACGTTTGGCGAGTAAAAATTTTATGCTGCCACGCAACACCTTCGATGCGCAATAAAGAGAATTGTAAAAACGCCGCCAAAGCCAAATCATAAACCAGAATAATAATTACCCGGAGCCTTGACAGGAAGAGCCCAGTCTTCTGGGCGAACGCCTCTGTAAGGAGGAGTTTTGGAAATTTATTGTGCGGGTGTGCCTAGGACGCTTCACACTCGAAGCTTTGGAGCGCTTGCTGAACCTCGGAGGCCATAAAAATTTTACATAATAATGTCAAATGAGTTACAAGAAAAGCCGCCAGTGTGAAATTGAAAGGGTGAACAGTCAAGGGAGGAAGCATCCTTTCTGGCACCCCTTCGGTCTTATGACTGTATTAGGGATGCCATCCGCGACGGAGCTTGCGGTCGTTTTCGGTTTTTATTACAAATTTATAGGCACACATGCGAATAAATCGCAACGTTTTCTGTCTCAAGGTGTTCTCTTTGCCACCCCCAAAACTTTCGTTCTTTCGTCCTTTCGTCCCTGTCCCAAGATTCTCTTTCAATTGGAAAGTTTTCGAGATTCATAATGCCTATTTGGCTAGCCGGCTGTAATAATAGAGAGACGGCCGGACGGAGGGTTTGACTGTTTGCAGAGTCCCAACACTTTCTTGGCCAAAGTCCTAGTGCTTGCTTTTCAGTCTCAGGCTGAGTCCCAGTCTCGGTCGGGCTGTTTGTCTTTTTAGTTTTCGGTCAACAAGTTTCAGTCGTATTTTCGGCGCGCTCACCTGCAGACAGGTACGACAAGGGGCAGGGTAGGTTGGCAAAGGACATCGGCGAGGACAGTTAAGCTCATCTAATGCATATGTCCTCCTGTGTTTGTTGTGTCCACATGCGACAACGATAACAGCTCAGGACGAACGACAACTTTGGTCCGTTCCTTTTGGTCGGCCCTTGTTCCGGCGGAGAAAAACAATCTTTCGCCAGCACACGGCGTGAAAATCGCGAAAGTAAATATTGAACTGTAAAGCCAAAGTCAACAGAAAATGTTACCAAGGATGTGTGCTTCCTTGGTCGACGCCGTGCAGCTCTTCTTCCTTGGGGTGCAGTTAAGGGTTAAAGCCCGTTCCTTCAGCAGCACAGCTGTGCCGGTAAGTCTTCCACGCCGTCCCTATCCTGCACTAAAAGTGTCCCTCAGTAATTGACTTGTTTGCAATGGAGCTTACGGGCTTCCAATCGACAAGACAAATTTTTCAAGGTTCCTGTAATAAGCATGAAATATTGGAGCAGGAATGGCCCAATATTCCCTCAAATTTGTATTTTAATTATTAATACTAGAGCGAAATGTGTCTTGAAACCCTTTTAAAAGGATCCTACAACTTTCGTCTATCGGTTTCTTTCCAGTCGCTGCTTTTTTTAAGAATATGTTGCCCCTCGAACCCTAACGAGAGTCCTGGGAATATCATTTCGTTACATTTCCGACCCAGCAGCCCAAATCTAAGGAAACCATTGTGTCTTTGTTGTCCCTTGTATGCAACTATAATAAATAATGGTCGCCCGCACCCCGGGATAGTTGCGAGCCAAACGCATGCTTGACAAGAGCAGGAACAAGGATTCACAGAACATCAAACAAGCGACGATGAGCTCAAGACGCCGCAGGGCAGCACGAAAAGAGGACAAGTAGCACCAAACCCCCATTCCTTGAGAAACCGATGGGGCTGGTCCATCGCCCTAATTGAAATTAATGTATGACCCCCATCCGTTCGATTTTCGAGACACATCCTATAATGGGTCGGCTACGAAAGAAATTTCGAGGTAGCCAAATCGGTTTCCTAAATAAATCAGTTTTTTCAAAATATTTAGCATACTGATCGGCGCTCTGTATGACTGAAGGATGCTACAAAAGGGATTAATAAAATAGGCTCAACGTAATCTGGAAAGATCTCCTGAAACGCAAAGTTTCTCCGAGTGTTGGCCTTGCCCCCTGTTGCTTGTAGTCTGCATAGTTTTTGTGTGGCAAGGAGGCAACAACGAAATTGACTTACACCGCAGCAACAAGCAGCTTGTTAACTGCTCCGCCCTCACCCTTTTAAGGCGGCCCAGGATACTATTCGTCGCGCATTTCTGCCGGGGCTGGAGGGCTTGCGTGCCCCAGTAGTTTGGACACGCACAAGTTCAAGCTATACAAAATAATATTTTTCGTTTAACGGTTGTTTTGTGCTGCCAGTGGCCGTAAACGGGGGAATAATTAGCCGTTAGCCTTTGTTGTTATTGTGTTCGGGTCGCCACTAGGCAGGCAGCAAGGCCTAATGGGCCGAGGCAATTCGGATTTTAAAGATGGCCATACGTGCATGCCTGATGGGCCCAGGTCCTTAAGAACCGGCCCAGAAGCTTTGTAATTCGTGAGTTGGCAGTGCCTTTGCCTAATTTGTAACGCTTGTTAGTGACTAACACAGTGCGCTCATTTGCTTAGACCCAACAATATACTCTTTTAACTTTAAGATACTTTTTCAAGGCTGGTGTTGCACCTCGAGAGTCGGTTGTGTGTTTGGGATTTCTGTGAGCCCCCCACCTTCCACGGGCCGCCCTTTTAATTTCTTGAAAAGGCTCCTTCCCTTTGTTGTTTTTGCTTATTACGCATCTCACAAAAGACGGAATTGGGTGGAAAGGGCGGCCCAGATGGGGACGAGGAACTACTACGGGCTGCCTTCTGCCCTGCCTTATAGTAGCAACAGCAATACAATGGGGGAAAGCAAGAGAAACGCATATCAAAAGTTGAGGCAAGGCAAGGCAAGGCAGCCAAATAAAATCATAAAAATTACAAAAAGGTATGCAGGAGAAAAGTGAAAAGGACGAGCAGCAGTGAGCAGACAGCTCACGAAATGCGTTCAAGAAAAATCACCGTAATAAAGCCGAGCGTCTGGGGTTTTCCTCTCTTTTTTGTTGCGAATAAAACAATTTGAGTGAGAATAAAAAATAAAACACCCCGGGCCAGTTGATGGGTTAAGGTGTGCGGAGGTGGGAGTTGATGGAAACGGGAGCTTAACACAACGCCCGAAATTGTAACTGGGGCGCAGCGCAGTTCTTTGTGAGAAAACTAACGTCGGGGAGCAGGACTCTCTGACGGGCAAACATTACTGGGCAAACAATGCGTTGTCCTCGACGTCAAGTAAAGCGCCTTCTAAATTATTAATAAGAGCATAAGAAAAACAAATGCGATTGTATTCCAGGAGGAGAAAGGAAAACATAAAAATTTTCTCGAAGCGGAAAAAATAGCAGCCCTACACTGGAAAATAACTGCCCACATTTGTTGAGACACTAATATTATAAAAAATGTAATAACAAAATATATACATTTTAACACTAAGAAAAAACACTTTTAAAAATACACTTTTTCTACCGAGTAACGGGGATTCTGGCACAGTCTTCATAAGATTTTTCAGCGTAAGAAATGGAAAACTTATCCTTCAGCCGCGCAAACAGTTCCTGAGTCCTTCAACGTCTGATGCCCCTTTCTTACTTCCCGTTAGCAGTGCAGTGGACGGGATAGTGGGGTCAACGGGTTGTAGCAGGTGGTCTCATCATCACCTTCCGGTGGCCAAAGGGAATAGCTGAGCGTATCTGAGTGGCTTTCGGACAGGCGACTGCGGAACGAGGATCTTGGGGTCGAAGGCCATTGTAACGGCCAAGTCGTCGGGAATACGTGGATTTATATGCGAAGGCATTCTGCAGAAGTTACCCACAAATGACTATACATATGTGAATCGGCTTTTCAGCACTACACTAGGTGTTTTGTAGGTAATCTTTTAATTAGCTGTCCGAAGCAGAGAACCAAAGCAGATAGTTTAAATGCGGGCTGGAAAGTGTTGCTGGATAAAGCACAGCCACTGGTCAGAATTTAAGGTCCTGCCATAATTGCTGCCCGACTAAATTTAAAAAAGGCATACTGGGCAGAACAGCCCTCCCTCGTGTTCTACTCCATAAACTGCCCGTTTCCTTTATTGTCTCCTGCATTTCTTTGTTATTAAATATTATTTTTTCAGCCTCACCTTGGCGCAATTCACTTTTAACCGCTCTTTTTATGGCCTACAAAGGTGTCCCGGGCCGTCTAACCGATCCACCCAACCCCACCCGTGATTTATGCCGCGCGGTCAAGTGTAAGTTCCACTGGGCACCTCGGGGCAGCAAATTGGGTTTACCAGCGCTAGTCAACGGGCCTGGCATTTTTCATTAATCTACTTTTTTACCCATTTTACGTTTTGTTGCCAGTTTTATGAACTGTCCGCCAGTGGACTACTTTGCGCGCTGCGATTTGCCGTAATTAGTCGAGTCGGCAGATCAGGATATTAACCTTACTAAGCCGCTCCAGGCCCGGCTCAGGGCACCATTGTGGAAGCCTGTCAGAGGTTAAGCTCAAGAGGCATTGATATCCTGTCCCTTTATTTATAAAATTAAATTCACAATTTATTCGCGACTCATTAACCTTTGAGCTGATGGGCAATTAAAGAATGCAAATGAAGCCGCACTTGGGATTATTTTTAAGCGAACATTCAGCGTGCAACTGCCAGCAGCTCGCGTGGTGGGAGGCTTCCATATAATTTATAGGAAATTTTAGTTTATGGAAAAATTAATTCAACAATTCGGAGTATTTTTCCAGGCTCGACCGCACAAGGCAAAACGGCAAATTTGCTTGATTTGGTTTGCGGGAAACACAAATTAATTTTCCATGAAAGGGTGCAACATTCTTGCTGCAGGCCATCATTTATTAAACAACAGCTGACGAGGAGGGACAGGGAGTACAAATTAAAAGCGCATTTATAATGGTTACACGAAGGTGGCTTTTTGTGTTTTCTGGCAAAGTTTTCAGGCTTCCGGTAGCAAACAATCTCTCCCCCCTTTGAAGAGGCCACTGCTCCCCCGCTAACGAGCGTCCATTATGCAAACAATAAGCACGGTTTCCTTGCCAGATAGCACACGCCCGAATAAAAGTATCCCTCTCATGTAGAGTGAAAAATATTGCGCATACGCCACGCATCCTGCGAGTGGCTTTCATTCAAAAATAGATTTATGTGTGGCATTTAAGCGAGACAACAGGCGAGCGAAAAAACACACAACAAAGCACCCAAACACCCACAAAATCAAGAAAATATTATGCAGCATTTATCAAACGTAAAAATGTTAGAATCCATTGCAGCCCCTTCTCCGCCCCGAGCGCCGCTGCGTGACATCATTATGTCTCGACGGGAGCCAACAATGTGCACTGTATTTGAGCGTCATTAAAATGTGATCACCTCGTATTAAGTCAAATGAGGAGGCTGCAGGACCAGGGTGTGGCGCCATCCTGGACGCTTGATTTAGGAGCAAGCCACATTTCACGTGAGTATCTGCCCCGGGTCCTCAGGGTTATGGAATAATGTCAACAATAGACCACGGTTCCCCCCACTATATGCAGCATGTGCTCCCCTTTCGCTTGAATTTACATTACAAGTTTGCCCCAATTTTGATCGCTCTGGCAGTGGAGTGGATTTGCATTATTTCCGCATTAATGCGGCGCAATAGATAATAAAACACATTTATTGCCGATGCAGGGGCTAAGGGCATGTAGAGGCACCCACCCACGTCTTACAACGAGATTGAATCACTCACCTTAACTCCAATGTGAACCGATGCGAATTCTGGTTTGTGTATTGACGAAATCGGTATTGGTAATTGCATGGGTAGGGGGCAGGACATCATGGTCGCTACCTGTGGAGGAGAAGGTGAAAATAAGTTAGTTGGCAAATTCTACTGTGGTTCTGCATAATTTGTGCTCTGCACTGGCCAGCCCACAGTTTCTGCGGCGTGGCAATTTTTCGCAATTTCTACACACGTATTATGGCCGTCCGCACAGAATCGGTGGCCCGCACATCCTTTCTATTGCTGCTGCAGAACCCCACACTCACACCCACACCCACACCCACAAATTCACGACCGCATTGCATTTCATTTGAAATGAGGACGAAAGCACCCATCTCCATTGTCATTTCCGCTTTTAGCAACGACGTCAACGCTTTTGATGGCTTCATTTCAATGCATTGCATTTCGCTTTGCCCGCGGGCGAAAATAAATCATAGCCCAGCATTGCACTTGCAGCGCGTCCCTACTTATGCACCCGGCTTGGCTTCCTTCCGACCAATAAAAACTTTTCGACTTGGCGCAGTACGACTTGGCAGGAACGATAATAAAAGGACAAGGGAATAAAGATCAGAACTACGAGGCCAGTTACAACAAATACAAAGTAGGATCCACCAAAGTAGCGAAAGCGAAGGAGCACACTGTAAAAAATATCTGGAAATGTGAGTCGTTTTCGCTCAAGATACGATCCCTAAAAAAACAATGTTCTAAGAAATCAAGGGCCATTAAAATAGCTACATGCTCGCTTTCGACAAGAAGCGTCTCAATTTCCAGGCTTTTTCGGCGCCCCTTCACCGACCATCTCAGACCTTCAACTAAAATTTTAAAACATTCTGACAAACAAATTTCCTATCACATTACGCGTGTCAGCAAATGGCACCCCTTCGGTGCACACGGCATGGGAGGTCGCCTCGCCCCGTCCCACGGTCCCCTCGGCCGCACTATCGACAGAAAGTCAATGGAATCGATTACCATAACCAACAGCCCCCTCGAAGACATCATAACAAACTATTTGTGTCACACTTTGTCCCTGCCAGGCCCCCACCCCCTGCTATTACCACCTGTCAGCCGGCTGTCAGTCTGTTTACGCATTTCTCAGCGAGCTGCTTAAGTGTTGCAGGAGCGTCGCTTACACGGGCGGCTGGCGGACTAATTATTGGAGGTTTTATAATTTTGGTAGCCGTTTCAAGAGAGCTCGTGCTTTTTTCCGCCTGTGTGGGCGGCTACCCACTCGTTCCTGGTCCTGCCACCGTGCTGCGGAGCGCGGCTTGGCTTGCATTTTAATGATGACAACAACCGGAAATTGACGTTGCCCAACTGAGCTTTCAACATTGTCGCCAGCTTTTTATGCGGCACGACACGCGACGTGGCAGCAGTACTCGCAGAACGGCCACGGAGAGGGGGGCAGCTGTCGAGAACGATTCCGCGACACACACTCTTCATGCAACATGCGGCGGCCATATGGGGGCCCTGGCCGTTGGGACGAGATGGAGGATGGAGCACTTCAAACTATTTAAAATAGGAATATAAACAGTTGCAGCAATACGCAACATATTGATCTGTTTTTCGCCACACTATCTGTTTTCGCACACTTTCCCCTGCCCCGAACAGCGTCACCCACTCCCCAATGGCGACATTGATGCATGACCCGGCTATGGTCTCGGTCCATGTCCCGCTTCTATTCGTCCTGACACGCGCCCGCCCTCCCGGCCACCCACGCGTTAATTTGTCCAGTTCTCTGTCCGACAACCATGGCATTTGAGAGGCATAATAAATGTAATGTGGCAGCAATGATAGCGAAACGATGTAGCGGGCTGGTGCTGCCGTTGCTACGGATGCTCCATGCTCAATTAGCGCCAGGGGCGGGATTCGGGTGGCGGGTGGCGGGTGGCGGTGCCCCGACCCACAAACCCACGAAAACAATGATTAATGAGTAGTTGCAGCCGCAGCAGCGGCAATCATGCATCATTCGGTTAAGTTCAGTTGAACGAAGTTGAAGGCCGAACGGCAGCACGACAATGGCATCTATGGTGACAGCCGCCACTGGAAACCTGCAACAAGTTCATGGCATTTGTCCCCGACGCTGCGATTTCCACTTCACCAAGCATGCGCCACTCAGCTCCAACTCCCAGAGAAACAACAAGTGCAGTAACGTAAACTGTGGCAGCAACCAAGCGACCTGGTGCGCCAGCTGTGCCAATCGTGCAACAAATCAAGCGGACATTTTTCAACTGTACATCCACTGAAAAAAACGGATCCTATGCGACCTAATTTACTTATTTTCTCAGTAGATCATGCCACATCCCCAAGCCCAAAGACCTATGTTTCATAAACATATGAGCGACGCCTAATTTACCAAAACATTGGCCAGAATCTTCAATCAGTTCTGGATTCAATGGAGCTTCTGCTCTAGAAATAGAAGGCGACGAGAGGGACTAGAGCAGGCCCATCTGCAGAATCGGAAACACAGTCCTGAGGAGACGGAATTGAAAAGCAACACCGATTTGCATAAACTTGGGCGACAGAAATCTGGAGGCTATTGAACGGCAAGCCACTGGGATAACGATAAGTCGGCAAGGAGAGGGACGCAGCTGGGAGCCGCGGAGGTTGACTTTTGATGACGATAAGTGGCTCTGAGGTCAGGGCTTAGTGGACTTCATGCAGCGCCTAGGACTATGCATCTGATAAAAGCATCTCTCTTCTCAGAACTTATCAGTTGCAGAGGCATTGCTGGTATTGTTGCTGGTCCTGCATCTTCGCAGGCTTTGTCGTCCCACTCGGCAAGTGCATATGTGCGGTGTGCGCCGCATCAAATTGCATTAGCGTGAGCCAGAAACAACACAAAAGAGCCAGCAAGGGGCCCTAGAAATCCCACGCCTTCTGTCTCGGCAGCGTCTCATGCTTCGTGCCTTGCCCCATCGTCCTCCGTCCCTTCGGTGCGCTGTTGCGTTGCGTGGAGCATCAACGGATTTCGCCTTTTTGCATTCTGATCTGTGTGCCACTCCCGCCCTAAGCCTTCACGCGCGTTTCGAATGTGTGGGCGGGAGGTCCTGCAGGGTCTGAAGACACTGTGTGAAATGGTTGTAATGCTCCTGCTTTCGTCTGGCTTTGAGTAAGCCTCCTCCAGCTGGCAAGCCGGATCAGTTGGGAAATGCAGATGCAGACGCAGGCCGCAAATTTTCGGCACTGCAACAAAGTCTATGCAAATCCATCGCTCAAATGTACTTCTACGGAATTCCAAAAAGCGAACTTTTTAATAAAAATTGTGCAGATGAAAAGGATGCTGGTGAGATGGCGGAATAGCGCCGCGTAGAAGCTGCAGCAGGGGTATCTGCGAGGTCGCAAGGCCCGAAACCATCGTTCATCATTTAGCTCTGGTTGGGAGTCTGTCAGCGCAAAGCGTAATTAAAAATGGTGTCGCGGCTGTGGGGCTGCAATCACAGGTGGCGTACAGGTAACTCGATTCCTCCGGCCCCTGCCACGATGACGGCAAATGAGTCGGCACATAGCCGGCAATGAAATCGTCAATTGCTGCTGCTGGCGATAAGGTTTTCTAGTTTTCTCTAAGGCGTAAGCTCCCATTTGGCGTTTCGTAACATTGGCATTGTAATGGAAACAGAAATGAAATCCCGCTCAGCAGAAAACCGAACGGGAGAGCATGGAATGGGTTTCAGACACCTTTAAATCCACTTCAATCAGTGCTGGCGCCTAAACCCCCCAACTCAAACACACAACTCAAATAGTCAAATCCCACACCGCACACGTCAAGGTAACATCTTTCTTGGTCAGCTTGCGACTGCAGACAAACATTTTTCGCAAATTAAATGAAAACACAGAGCCATTCGGAGCAGTAGCACTTACTACCCCAGAAGCTCGCGTTTTTTATACATATCTGTTAATCATGGGGCACACAGGTACAGTGAGTGTGAGAGGGAACCATATCTGGACGAACACTGGAGGGAATATTTGCACGAGCCGCAGTGCCGATCTTCCCAAGGAAGAACCCGCCTGTAGAAAGAGTGCAAAACAGTTCAAGGATCGAGTCGACATGATCGAGTTTGTGTGGCAAAAGAGGACTAGCTTCGGGTCCTCGCATTAGCCTAAGAGTACAGTAGCAGCAGGACTGGCCACTTCTGAAGCATATCCAAGCTGAAACAGTCTGAATACGAATTTGGACTTTGCGATAAAAAAAACATTTGGAGCCAGTTGCCTGCCTTGTGTCCCCATACTAGGAGCTGGAGTAATGAGTGCTTGGCCGCAACTTTGTAGCCATACTTTTTGTGATTCCGGGCAATGAAACGAGTGTTAACGACATCCGAACAGACCGAGTTTCGGGCCTGGGGTCGACTCATTTCGGCTCTTTGTCTGTCAAGCATTGAAAAATGTTTGTTTTGAAAAATTGCCGGCCTGCGAGGCTGCAGCAGACTCATAAATTCTCATTTAGCATCTTCAAATTAATGACTTCAAAATTAGCTCTCCGCCGGCCGTCCGTGCAGCACTCGTCACGTTGAAAACACACTGGGTAGGTTTCGCAAAGCGGAGGACCATCATTGCGGCACAGCTGATCGGCCGCGCACTCACAGGTGATGAGCTCATACCTGGTGGAAGTGGAAAAACCCGTCAAGCAACTCAGCCGGCCGGCAATCTAGAGAAGCCTAAACGCCCGGCGTACAACTTGGTGCCGACTAGTCAGCGGCCACTATGAATGAAATTGTGTAACCGGCCGAGCAGTGACTATGATGGTTGAGAGTCTCGTTGCAGCAATTTGTATAATATCTTGCGTGTGACTTGTTCATGGGTCACAGCTCCAGGTCAGCCGACGGAGCTTGGAGTACCTGGAGTCGTCGCTCCTTTCAATTTTAAGAAATAGATTCATGTTCAAAGTCCGATAGACGTGCGACTATTAATAGAAGCCCCAATAATGAGGGCCGTCGGTCAGACCGTCCTAAGTGAATCTCGCAGCACGTCGCTGGCAGCACCTGAGGTCCGGCTCTTGCGGTGATGGATGATGACACTCTGGTCGTGATCCTGGGAGCCTCACACAATAATTAGCAACGAAATCACGTAGCAGCGACTGGCTTTTGGGCTGCGGGTTAAGCAGCTGCCAATTTCAATTAAAGCCAAGGCGGCGGAGCTGGCGCACTCTCCCTGGAGGAGGTGTGCCTTTAAATGAGCGCCGTGACTAATTACGAATTAAATTGACAGAAAACGTTTAAAACGTGTTGCATTTTCACGTTGTGCATAATTTATGAGTGGCCTGTTGGCCTGCTAGCCGGGAGCAGGACCTTTTTTGACGTGCGCCGCGCAGGGAGTAAGCCACAAGTCAAATGGTCAGCTGCAGGAGCAGCCAACGGAGCAGCTAATCTAGTCCTTTGGTTCTGTGCCCTTGGGCTTTCGGTGCAATTGGTTAAGCCGTTAGTGACGCGTGGGGTCAGCTTGAAGTTATGGCAGCTTCTGACATTGCCTCGTCGGATAAAAGCTACAAAAAAATATTAATTACCTGAGCAGTCGTGTCTGCCGCTGTCAGCCGCCTAGCTATGATCCTTTCACAATTAAACACGGCCTTGCGCCGGCAATAGTGCAGACTATTAGGGGTAATCAGAGCGGCTAGTGGAGAAACTCAGTCAACCTTCCTGCAGCTGAACATTCTGCCCAACTTTGACGCGCCTCTGACATTTTTCTTGCCTGCGAAACAAGTATCTGGAGGGGCTCAGGCGGCTTCGGCGAGACGACTCGACATATAGTTTTAATTAATTTAATTTTACGCTCATAAAATGTCAAACAATATGAACGCCTGGAACCCGCTCGCCCACACATGGCGGGGATGCTGCGCGGATTCGCCGAGTAAAGTGGAAAGTTCCGCCCAGATGAAGCCTTAAACTGTCCTGTCAGCGGGTGCCCGCCTGCATATGACAAGAAGCGTAATTAACACGGAAAAACCTCGCTTCAGAGCGGCCGAATTCATCGTAATTGAATTGCAGCGGAAATAATGCTCGGCGAGAGCGGAGCAGCAAACGAGTGACCCTCTGCCACCAAGGCTGCAAACTGAAATCGTCGCACAAGTGATTCCGCAAGGGCCAGTGATCGACAGCAATTGAAGGCACTTAGCGCGTATCCGTGTCACTTAGTCGATTACCCGTCTGCTCTTCGCTGTGGAGTGATTCGCCTCTGACTGCCTTTTTGGGTTATTGGCCGACAGCGACTGCCACGCACTCGCAGGGGATCTAGCTTCGGAATGAGGCTTGGAAGCCGCAATTGTGCGGCGAGCCGGAACTGGCAAAGACACACGAATCCAATTTGTATCACAAAATGACTAACGAACTATGGGCTTTCTTAATTCAATAATAGTGCCAACTATGGTACTAGATATTTAGGTCCAAGATCTTGGTCTTGGATCGATTATGGAAGCAATTGTTGTATTAAGAAAATCAAATTAGACTTTGGTTATTTACCCAACATTTGATGAAGTCATCCGCAGATTTTCAGATGGTTTTTATGCTTATCTGCAAATACACACAACCGAACGTACATCAGTGTACAACACACGTTCGTGTGTGCAGTGCTTCTGGTGTTTTGGTCTGCTGATTCCCACAGTAAACAGAACCAGAACCCGAGAAAGCAAACAACAAATAAACACGATTCGAAACTCTAATCTGGAGAGCATCACATTTTTTCAGCAGAAAGACTACACTCGCTCCATAGGGTTACATGCAATAACAGAAATTCATATTTCAAGAAGCGAAAGACCAGGGAACCTGGCACCCATCTCAGCTTCAGATGAATGTGCAACTTCCAAGGAATTTTGGGTGACCAATCGTGGTGCGCAAATGGGGGATTTGCAAGATGATCGAGTGCCCAAGGAAGATCGCTTTTGAGGAATCGTCGAAATACAAACGTATTTGGATGGAGCTCTGCGCGCGCTTTCCATCATTAAGACCCATTAAGGTGATTTTCCCATTAGCATCGGTAGGAAAATGTGGGGGAGCAGGCTGTAGGCTTTCGTCGCCATAATTTATAGTTTCTATTTGCGGTCAATTAAACATCCATCTTGGCTTGCTCTGGTAACCCCAGCGGTGAAATATGCCACAGCCACAAGTCCCATCCCGGGTCTCGACTGCCAAGTGCCAAGTCCCACACAGTGCTCCTCCTCTGCTCCTGGCAGACTTCCAAAAAGAATGCTGATTGCAGAATTTTGAAATGCAACTGTAGGAGGAGAGTCCCAGGCAAACATGCTCAGTATTCACGACTAAGTAGCTGTGGCCAGGCCACCTGTTGAATGCAAAGTGCCTGTGCCGTCTGTCAGTTCCGTTCCCCAGCCCCGCCCACGTCCCTTTCCCACCCTTTTCCCTTCTTCCGGAATCATCATCATCCGTCAGTCAGTGGAGCCAAGTCGGCTCGGCAGATATATGTATGTATCTCTGCTTCGGCGGGACAATGCAGACATTTTTCTTTCATGGAGAGCCACAAACAAGCGCACTAGGAAACTGCTGCATTTTGGCTGGCAGATCACGTAAATGAAATGCACAAAATATGCGCCATTTATAAAGTGCCATCCCCCACATCGCTCCCCTGGCTGCCGGCTAGAAATGTGGCAGAAATTATGAGGCAACAGGCCACGAGCTGGCAGGCAGACAGGCCCAAGAACTCGAAGACACCGCACACACGTCGCGCGCGGCACAGCCCACCACGCCCAATCGCCCCGCCTAACACCTCTGGCTACACTCAATTGCGCGTTAATTTAGCGCAGCTCGCACTTCATAATTTCTTTTCATAATTGAGTAAAGGACGGAAAAATCAAAGACAAATGGCAGTGACGGGAGACGAAACGGCGGGGCAGTCCCCACATGCCACATAAGGTGGAAGGCTTATGAACACATTCCGCTCTGCCTGAGGATGGAATTCAGATGTCAACTATCAAAACAATGCACAATCAGCGCAATTACTCCCTCTAAAGTATTGGCTCTTCCAATACTTGTTCCCAACTCTTCAAGCATCAACTACTATCACTATAGCCCCATTTTTGACTCCACATAGCTTGGAATGGACTGTTATTACATCGAATGTAACAATTCGAACAGCGGCAAAGGTGTTCAAATTTATTTAATATTAGTCAAACACCAGAAAAAAACTAAGAAGTTAGAGAACGCATTACGTGTTGTCGGGAAAATTAGTTCCCAATTAGGGCTAGTTGATGACACCTTGAGCAACGACCTAATGAGTCATCGGTTACCCCCAACTGAAGGAGCATCCCCCTCTTCTAGTAAGTTAGCGAAACACATTAGGATTTGTCGATTAATCAAGTGCCCGAACTGAGGGAGTGGGGGTCGAGGCCCTGACTTTGTCCGACTTATGGAAGTATTCTATAGGATTTAGTTCTGTGTCGTACATGTGCATGGTGTGCCTTTGAAATGCGTACCATTTAAAAAGTACAAGCCTCTCTATACACTTCAAACAGGGGCATCACAGTCTAATAAAATAGTAATGGGAAAGGTTGAATGGTTTCAGTATCCGAGGATGTGACCCAATCGAATCGGAATCGCGATAATTGCTCCACAAAAATGCGCAGCAGTAGAAAATAAATTAGCCGGCTCTATTTTTCCTCTGGCCTGCGAACAGGAATGGGCGAATAAATCTCAATTTATATGAAAATCGATTGCGCTGCGCATTATTAATTATTTAAAAGGCACTTCGGAAATGGCAAGAAGGCTCTGAGTGCGGGACCCCTGGAGGTAATTAATAAGGAAATAATCTACCAATAAATTATTAAAACTTACGTTTTCTTTTTCTTCGTAGAGCAAACTTACCTGAAAGTAAAAGAGAGGAAAACATTAGGTTAGGCGGCCTGCAAGTTGGCTAAAAGTTCACATGTTCAGATTGAAACTGAAAATTCATCAAATTTTCAGTTGGCGGTGCATAAATCACCGAAGGGAATGTTGCAAGAATTAATATGAGATTTTTGCGGCGAGAGCGGCTGCCTTCTTTTCGGTTAATTTATTAGTGTCGAAAGGCCAACAAAAGACAGATATCCTTGGTCAAGCCAGGCACAAGGCGCAGGACACCCATTTTTCACTCCCCCATGAAGGACGATGGCTGGGACCCGCCACCGTGTGTGTCCTCCTTTGGCCTCTTTTGTGTCTCATAAGTCATTTCGTCCGTCTCAAATAATTCATAATCGATTGTCAAGCCGCTCAGCGCTGCCCTCCGTCGCGTCCACTCCCCTGGCTCTAAAGTTTGCTCGGGGGACGAGTTTGTCATGCTGGCTGTGGGTGGGGCGGCAGGGCCCACATTTACTTATGAAAATCAAAGAGAGTCCTGGGACTGCCGGGAAGTGGGGAGCGGGGAATAGATTCGGCGTTGTGGGACTAATGGCTGGAACAAGGCAAACACGGAACGCTGGCTGAATTTCTATTAAGCAAAATAACTCAAAAGTAATTGCCCGGGCGTTGTCGAGGTAGCGACTGCACTCCAGTTCGGCGTGCTGGAGGCGCCGCCCCAGGAGCGGAGCAGGAACATTCCGAAATCATCAATATGTGTACCTTAATGGACGCTTAAATAAATTATAACTTCAAATTGCGATTGCTGGAGCTCGCTCCTCGCTCCTCGCTCCTTGCTCCTTGCCCAGCGCCCCTTGCCGCTCCACAAAAAACTAACTGGAGCTGTGGCAGTTGGGGCACGTACGGCTAAATACATTACGCTCAAGTGCAGCTTCGCGAAAATATTTACACGTGATTCGCCCGCTTTCTTTCCGCAGAAGAATAACTTGCGCCAGTTATTCTCGTGTTCCCGGAGTGCTGGCAAACACATTATTAAAATTTTATTAGCACTTTGAAGCACTTGAAAAAAAAACTAATTCCTAACCACGGAATTACATTTAAAAGGGACTCGCTTTTGGCGAAGAAGAAGCTTAAACTTGATATATAAAAATATCGGAGTGGCGGCTTTCCGCAAACACAATTAAGCTTCTTGTTTCCAAATTAGCGAAAGACCATCGTAAACTAGATCCTTGATCCCCGGAACAGCCCCAAGCTGCTCTTTAGACAGGTTAGCTCTGGCACCTCACCAAGGCGACCCCACTGCACTTGGAAGCAATCGTGGCCAACGTGCTGCATGCCGAAGGAGGCAAGAGGCGTTGCTTGCATACAAATTGACGCACGTGTGCAGGGATAAGGTGGAAGAATATTGTTGAAAGCCCACACAAGACCCACACAAGTGCCTTCAAGTGGGTCAAACGTGAGCCTTTCAAATGCTAAATGGACATTGCTTAATTCCATATTCCATGACCCCAAGGACCTCCTCCTCCGAGCAGCTCAGCCATCATAATAGCTCATTATGTTGCTTCGGCTGCCCGATAGCCCCTAATTGGTGCCAGCACTGCTGCCTCCCAAACTTCATTAGCTAAAAGGCGGCAGAGAGTCCAGTCCTCCCCGACCTCCCAATGGGCTTTGAAACAGATATCTTCCAGATATCTTCCTCTTTTGAGCAATAGTTTGACTCTATTTCGGCACTTGGATTCCCCCATTTTAACCCAATTAATCTGCATTGTGGGAGAGCGTACTTGTCAGTTAAGATGTGTATGATTACCACATACACCCGCCTAACATGTGCATACTATTGGTTGGTCTTTATTTTTACGTCGCGGTTTATTTTCGGTTCGGCGTCGAAAAGTGCATA
The DNA here is from genome assembly GCA_035047585.1 of Drosophila monieri. Lineage (NCBI taxonomy): Eukaryota > Metazoa > Arthropoda > Insecta > Diptera > Drosophilidae > Drosophila > Drosophila monieri. The sequence goes on along the minus strand of JAWNPJ010000087.1, from coordinate 174,423 downwards.
ACTTGGCCACGATCCAACGGAAAGAAACCGACCCAAACCCAGCCCACGCCACAGAGAGCCGAACAAAACTATATATTGAATGAAATAATTCCCAAGTGTATTTAAAAAATCATTTTTTATGAGAAGCAAGTGTGGGACAAAGTGGACAAATAAGCAATATGCAAAATGTTTTATAGCACGGGCACTACTGCTCCGCCACTGCTAGATGCGTAGTTTCTATGATGTTCTAGGACATTGCTGGACACAAATATTTACAAAAACTCAAACACACGGATACTTTGTATCTGTCAGATAGATGTGAGGTGTCCAGCTACGGAGGAATAACCCCCATTCTGTCTGCTCTACTTGATGCTATGTGCGAGTCTTTATCTACCCTATTAGAAAGCCATTTTATCCGGCGGACTTTGTTCGGGGCTTCTAATTAATTTCAAAACAAAAATCTGAGGCCAGCAGAGTGTGTGGGTGGATCGCTGTGATAGTTCTTGTTGCCTTCAAATTTATAGACGACATTTATAGTTGCGGATAAAGATCATTTATTCATCCGCAAATGTATAAACACTTGATAATTATCAAATACTTTATAATTCATGCATCAATTTTGGTGTCACTTTAATTGGTGAGCTTCTTTATCTGAAGAATAAGGACAGTTGGTACTGATTCCCTTCGCATTTATATTCGAAGAACAATGGCTTGGGCTTAGTTGAGTTTAGGAATTGGCATTCGAATAATAAAGTGCTATCTTTTGGAAGCAGTTTTGTTTAAAATCCAACCTAAAAGCGGAGCTAAGGCTATGCTATGGCAGAGCCAACGTAAATATTGTATACGCATTCATTAACAAAAGGCACAGGAAGTATATGCAGAATGCTTTTCATTAGCCCAAGATTTAGACGGCGAGTGGGCCATTAAAACGTCCCCAACTATTGACTTATGACCGCCAGGAGGCTCCATGGAGGCGGCCCCCGCTGCAGGCAGGCACACCCAATTATCTAGCAGCGCTATGTTGAGAGCTCCGAGACAACGCCAGCCCATGAAGAGAAATAAAATCGTAAACATTATTTTTAGCTGGCACTAGCGGGGACAGCCGGCGAAGCTTTTCCATATGGGAGGAAGATGATTTGCGTGAATGCCTATAACTTTATGGTACACCGAATACTGTGTTCGGGGGCTGGCGTGCACGGCCCAGGCACTCCGCATAATAGACTGCCAGAGCACACAGATCGCCAGACGCAATGTGAAAATTGAAACTTTATTTACTGTTAATAAAATACAATCGAAAATTCATTTATTTATCTATGGCACGCTGAGAAATTGTAGCGCAAATATTTGCAATTCAATTGCAGCAACAAATGCACAGAGCTACAGCGGACAGGAAAATCAAATCGAAATAAAATGAAACAAGATATAAAAATATCTGGCATCGGACTAGCGAGGCGGTTGCTCTAGCTTTGGCTTTGGCTTTGGCGTACCACGAAAAATATTCTAGGGAACATTTCTGACGAGCCAGAAGGACGGACGTACTACGTGTGGCAAGAAAACCAATAACACTCAATCGCATTTTTGAAACCAAGCAAATGTTTTGAATTCTCCTCGCATTTTGCCCGTTGACACTCGAGCCGCATTTACTGCTGGCTGGACTGCGTTTAGTCTACTTGGAATGTTAGTTTTTATAAATAAAAGTATAAGGGGTGCACTTACAGCTTGACTCATGCTACCAGCTGTTCCCTGGACAATCACAAACAACACACTTACCTAGAAAGAAAAGATAAAGGCGTATTTGGGGGTTACGGATTCGTTGATAGGGAGGTTGGTTGGGATGTCCTTAGCCTATTCCTGCTATACAGTACGGTTGGAGGCGGGCAGTGGGAGACCAGCCTGCCGTGGACAGGAGCGGAGATCATGCAAACTTCCGTTGCCAGCAGCAGTTGGCAAACTTTTGTAAACCGCTGACCCTATTTATATTATTGTTTATCTTTCGTTGTTTTCGTGCTGTTCAGCTCCACTCGGCTGTCTGTTATTCGAGAGCGTTTATTTATTTACACAAGGGCTGTAGGATGTTTTTTAGGCGAAAACAAAGTGAACGAATCGCAATCGGAATCAAGTTTTCAATTTATAATTAAGCGAGGCAGAAGACAACATAATAACTGCGGCGCTAATTACTGCAAAGCCTTCTAAACAAGCATTCAAAATACAATACAAGCTAAAGCCCACACCACACACCTTGTCATCCACAAGCAAACCTCGTTTCATTTCCTATACAAACTATACACTGTCGAGACAATGAAATCAAACAGAAACCAACAAAGTGGCTCGCTCCAAACGCCGGGACGAGCCGGGAAAGGAGCGAGTGGGGGTGGGGCACGCCGGGCCCTGGCTGGCAGCATGCCCGATTTTGGATGACAGAAGGGATTGTGACAGAGAAAAATGCCAAATATCGACGCACACAATGCCAGAAATCTCAATTATTTTGGCAAACATGTGTAGCTGTAGCATTGCTGCATGCTCGGCAATCCCTCAGATACGCGTGCTGGGAGTGCGGCGACGACACCAACTACAGGCACATTTCAGAAGCGACGAGTGGCTTCAATCGTGTAGAGCGGCAGCCGGCCATAAGTCAAATTGAAATCTTGTCAGCAGACCAAGAAATGATCTGGCCACAGCAAATAATTCTGAAACCAAGCATTCCGCGGGAGATATGTTATTTATTTGAGGCAGAAATGTACTTGCAGCACGAGTGAGTGCCACAAACACAGCCTAAGAACAAGGCGGAATCAATTCAACTAAAGAAAATGAAATGGGGATGACGAATACCAGGAGTGACATCTTGTGCGAGCACGACAAGTAATCGGAGGTTGGGGAAAATACATCAGACTGATGACGGCGAGGAGGCCTACTTCTGGTTCCGATTTACATTTGAGTGTCAAGCAGGACTCGTGGCAACAGCAGGACTCGTGGCAATATCGTCCTACAACGATTGAAAGAAATGCACGAAAGAGCCAGGCTTCCCCGCCAAGCCAAGGGGAAGAAACAGAGACGCAGACAAGCCTGGGCGGGATCTGAACGAAAGGCAATGTGGGTCGAAAGTGCAAAGTGCAGCCACGCATCAGCCAGCCAACGCCACAAACGGGCTGGAGAAGCACATTCTAATCTCCGGGTAGACGGAAATGCAAGAAAATAAGCCAAACTCAGCCATTTTTTGCAGTTCTTGGTCCTCCCCCGTCCGCTGTGTCTGCTGGAAGAGCTCAAGCGAAGTTTAATGATATCATCACGAGCCAAGGAGAAGGCAGCAACAGGTGTTGCTTTCGTGACGCCCGCTGTCTCCCAATTTGTTGCATTCATTACACATGTATCTGTGGGTTGCATCTGCTAAGTTTGTAGTTGGGGGCAGCGAGAACAATAGAGAGCATGTGTCTACTAAGTAATCCCCATTAAGCAGCATCCATTTTGTTTATCATAAATACGTACACTCTGCCGGCCCTACCCCGTCCACATTTAACCCGAAGAGTACCTTCATACTTCAGCTTGTGACGAATTATTAGCCCCCTTGCTCGGAGCCGTGATGCGGGGACTCTGATGTGGCCCCGGACTAGGTGCTGAGGTTGTTGTAATGGCGATACTCTGAATCGCCCACAGCTGCCAACGCTGGCGTTGCAAGCGGAAATTTGTGTTTTGATTATGGGCAATTGAAATAAATTTCGAGTCAAACGGCCCAGCTTCCGAATGCGAGCAGGACAGAGTGCGAGCGGAGCACTGTTTCTGTGCATGGGCTCCACAAATCCCAAATACACTTGCGGCGGCCGCCACCATTTAATTGGGTCTCTGGCCCCTTCTGAACCGACCCCTAGGCCGCCCCAGTCTCTTGGCACTTTAGGGCAGCCCGGGAGTTTCAAGTAGATAATTTTCCGCCCGACGGAAAGGCAACTGAAACACAAAGCGCGTGGGAGCAAAGAGCTGGGCCCGCCGATGCAATATTATTTGTCAGCGATCTGTGCCACACACTTTTGTTTGTTTTGATAGTCCAGTATTCTAGACCAAAACAAGGAGGCAGTCTGAAGGCAGCCTTGTTTCATTTGTTTGCACGAAGATGAGGGATGGTTTCGGATTTAGAATTCGCATAAAATCCCACAACGAGCGCTGTAGTGCATCTATAATCAAAAATAATCAACGATACAGTTAATGATACAGTACCCTCTTGAATGAACCCACTGACGATATTAGCCAGGAACACTATAGTTGTACATTAATATTTTCAACATCTTCTGCTGATGTACTCACCCACTTTAGAAGAGCCCACTCATGTGGAATCGGAACCGCCTTCAGCCGGGCGCCTTGTGACTTTCCAGCAGCAGCACGATCTCTACGTTGGATTACCACTTTCGACTCCGCGACAGATTAGTTCGAACGATTTCTGCGGCTCAGTGAGCCATGGGGAAGCGGAGAGGCGCAATTACAGCCACCTAGGACGCACTACCTCCGATAGGCTCTCAGATCGGACTGGCCTGGATGGTCTATGAGAACACAAGGCACGGCAGTGAGGCTGGTAATTGGCTGGCGGTTGCACGGACGTCCAAGGAAATTAATTTCCCTGGCAGGGCACTCTAATAAATTTGAATTTGAAATTCACCCAAGGCTCGGAGATTAAGGCCTAACATCGGATGTCAACAAAAGATTTGACGTCTCTTTGATTATTTATCGGGCGAGTAGGCGAGTATGCGAGTACGTATGCGCTGTTTAAATTTGAATTTGTGTTAGGATTGAGCGCTGGCTGGGTCGGACGAGAGGCGCTGAACTGCACACGACACTCGCACGCGTGGTAATGGTGGTTTGTTTTTGGTTCTAGTGGCAGTAGTTGTTCTAGCGGAGGGGAGCGACGGGCGCCTGCAAAAACGAAAGAGAACAATTCCGGTATGAGACGGTTGTTTACTTCGACGGGTATCTGGAGGATTTCCGGGGGTATTTATGCGTCTCACATATCGATGATATGGCGGGCGCGATCTGGGTTAGGCTCAGACAAGCAGGTGGGCGGGAGGTGACAGAGATAGAAGAAGGAGAGGAGCACAGGATATAGTTTGGTGAAAAGTGCGGAAGTGGGCACGCGACTGGGCCGATCTGGGGAGCGATGCGCAAAACACGTCCAGTCCAAACGCTTAGGAAGAGCACTCGTAGCGCCCCAAATGGACGCCTATTTTTAGAATATTTTATAGGGAATTTTAAATTATTTTAAAGCTTTGGAAATATTTTAAAATAGCCCACATTCAGAATAGGTGTGGCGAGCGCCAGCGCCAGCAAGCAAAAGATAAAGAGGAGACAGTGGGAAACATAATATGCGACGACAGAGACGGAGACAGAGAAGAGCTATCAGAGGACAATAGAGTTGTGTTTCGGATTCGGATGGTTCGGGGGTGCAGTGGGGATAATGTTTAAAATTATGTACGAGACGAGATGATTGATGTTTTTTTATATGAAAAGTCACAGCCCCCTCTTCCCCCACACAGAAATCCCCACCCCGCACTGCCTTACTTCCTTATCAATCAGGCGGAAAACGCTCCCCGCCACAGAACCGACCCAAAACATAGATCGCCGTGGTATTATAGTTGTCAGCTTGGGTTTGACGTGTACGTGCACCCCGATAATAAATACCATTCTACACCGGGCCCTACGGTCTAGACTCTAGAGGGTGCAATACGCGTCGGCCAGACTCCCAACACCTGCAAATAGTCTTTTACTTATTGGGACCACAATTACCGATCTAATAATGCCGTTTTGGTGTCAAAGCAGGTGTTCATAAATAAAAGCCACTTATTTTTTGGCGTGTAGTTTCTTAGATATGGGGGACTCCCCCTCGAGCCCCAGCCACCACCACCTCACCCCATGTAGAGGATCTACTATGCGGCGCATCGCTTGCTGCATGCCACACATCCCCAGCGACGGCTGTGTTCATTTGCAAGCCCATCATCGCCCTAACAAATTGACGTATCTGACACCGCTCCTGCCGGCACACGGGAATTGGTAATCCGAAAACAATCTGATGGATCGATTATGTCGAATATCAATAAAGGGTTGGCCGGCCTCCCGCCTCCGCCCGCTCTCCGGTCATTACGGTGATAATGCGTCCAGATATTTTCCACCCAAACAACATTTTCCTGCGCAACGTGTTGATTAGTCTTTCATGTTTTATGAGCTTCGTCCGAAAAGCCAATGATGCAATTAAATCTTTATTTGCTCGCGACTATACGCGCTACACGCTGTACGCTATATACGCATGGAATACTAGTTTGCGCTTCGGAAGTTCCGGCGTAGGCCATCAATCCTCATCAGCTCGACCTTCCCACCAGCATTGAGAATCTCTTTCCACGGCTGGTTTTCTCAAATTCGAGGGTCAAAACCAGTTTCGGTTACCAGCACGCACTTTTTCGTATTGTTAGGAGCAGAGGTTGGGGCTGCCATTAATCATTCTCGAGGCGGGCCTACTCCCTACAGGCTGTTCTCTTTCCAGTTACGCATGTGCGTTAGTTAATTCGTAAGCCCGCCATAATTAGCCCAAGCTCGACTACTTGTTTTAAAGTTGGGCCCTTGAAGCCGACCAGTGTGAAGCGAAAAGAAACACATTCGGAGAAAAACACTTAAGTGACGGTTAAGAGGAACAGCCACTCCGCAGAATCGAAGCAAATTTGTGACGAAGTCTGTGACCAAGTTTCCAAGTCGGAAACGAAGTGCCGAACTCCATTGAATTATATTATAAAGTACACAGTAGCCCCCAAGTAGTCACCAAGACGGCGCAAAACGCCGCCTACTCCAGCATACCTTCCCTGGAAAGGGTACGACTACCATATGGTTGGAGATACAATCACACTTACAAAAAGCAGAGAGCGGACCCCGAAGCCCGAAGCACCGAAAATTTGTGCTCAAGGTCAGGCCCGTTGAGTTTCGAAACTGGGCATTCAACTTGATAATTTATGAAACTCGTTTGGGAATAACTACGAGTGGAGAAGGGTCTGTAAGGCAGCCGAGGCAGTGGTAAGTGAAGTCGGGGCGAGTGTCGAATACCGAGCGAGGCCCCTTGGCGGCGCAGGCGAGGGGAGGAGCCCATCCAATATGGGGCAGAGGGCTGTCGCTGGCCCGGGAACGATCCATTGATCGCGATAACTCCCCGCCAGTCGGGCTCAGCTCTGCCGCCGTCATAAGCTTGATTTTGTTCCCATTCTACTGCTGCCATTCGAGTTCTCCAAGTGCGCTCGCTTCATCCCCTGCCGAGTTCTTTCAACCCAGTGACTCAGTTCGAGAGCAGTACAGGTAAAACTCGTTTTATTTTCAAAATTTTCAATACAATTTCACGCACGCACTCGGCCTTGGCAGTGAAATAGTGGAGTTGAACTTTCAAATGTAAAATCTCGTTTCTGCGGAGGCAGCGCAGCGGCGCGCCAGTGGGAGGTGGGTGGTGGGTGGGAGGTTGCCGCGACTGACAACTGTTAATCAGCAAATTGATGACTAAACGCGGCACATGCGGGTGCCGTACTTAATTTACTTTCGATTTTGCACAGTGCGCAGTGCCGGGGAAACATAAACACAATTTACGGTGGCGGTCGGATCTTGAGGGGGGCGTGGGGCACCAAGGGGCGGGAGACGCGAGACGGGCGAAGGGAACCCTCAGAAGGGGACTCTGGCGTCGGCTACAATTGGAGACTTCCACCAAATCCAGTGCTCAGAGCCCGAGCCAGACGCTAATTTGATATTTTAATGGCTTTTTGTTTGCAAATTACTCTCGACTCGACGTCGCGTCACCTGCACTTGCCGCCCCCACCCGCCCCGCCATGACTTTTAAATGAGTCGTCTCAGTCTAGAATAACGGGGCTAGTTGTACGACACTGCTACGGGACTCCGGCACAGCCATGTATAGTTACTTTTATTTCCTAAACAAACACGACACGCCGCGAGTGCGACTCGTGCGGAGAGGGCCGTGGTTCTAGACACCCGCAAGGTACTAGAAGAATTCTAATAAGGGAATCTCTATAAAACGGCTCCTACTAAAGGACATCATTGGGTTGGTTCCGTCCCAAGATTTGTGGAGCTCAAACCCTAAACGCAGTGAAAAAGCATCACCAGATGCAGGCCACATATTTCGCTGACCAAAGCCGCAGGCCAAACGTCAGCACAAAAATGTCAACAAAATGGAGAACCTCCGGGTGGGGAATCAGCGTCAGGTGTTCGTCAGGTGTGGTCGAAACCGCAAAGCCACCGCGGAGCAAGGCAGTCCCGCTGGAACTGGACCGCCCTCTGGAACTGGAGCCCCCATCCAAAAATTATCTTTGTAGAGCCAATGAGTCAGAGAAGGAAGCCCATCCTAGCATTGAATAGGTCAATAGGTCAGGTTCCCTTGGTATTGGTGGTGCGAGTGGTTCCTAACTTTGAAGTGAAGAGAGGAAAAGTACGTATTATGTGAAAGGATGATAGGCATGGGAAGCTTTGCGAAGAGACATTTTACATGCAGACTGAACTCCAATATCCGAAATGGCTCAAAACAAGCTCGTTACCATACGTGGGTGATGAACGGAGGAAGGAGCGGGCGTAGTGCGTAGGTGGGAATGAGTGCAAAAAATATAGAATAAATGAAAGGTAAATGAAGGAGTGTGGAAAGTGTGTGGAAGGAAGATTGAAAACTTACAAAACAGACGGCTCGAGCACTTGCTCTTCGATTTTGATGCGTAACACTGGACGAGTTCCCAACGGCTAATTTGAACCGAGTTAAAATTTGTGCTTTGGTAAAACTTTAAGTCCGTTTTGGTTGTTTCATTCACTTAGATAATTTTGACACGTTCAAGGAAAGACGCCAGACAGTGGGCGCGGGGGGCGGCAGAGAAACGTGATCCCTATAAAAACAAGATGCTGTATAAGTGTCTAATTTAAAGAGTAAAAAACAAAGTAAAATCGAAATAGAATCGCGTCTATGGGGTGACTAATTTGAAAAGTAATCTTTCGAGAGATTCTTTGCAATTCAAGAGCTGAACTTCCAAGGAACTCCGACAAAAAGGGGCGCAGGAACACGCACACACGGACACAGACGCGCGAGGGGGTTGATGTTTCGCCTTCGGCTAGACGAACCGGCAGAGCTTCTTCCTTCCTGAGGTTCTTGGGGGTTCCACCAGGTACCACAGCACCGAACGCACCACTTGGCTAAGGGACAAAAAAACACGGAGGGCGAGGGGGGATCGCGCTGAAAGTACAAAGAAGGACACGAAAAAAAAAGCTAAAAACTAACGGGACGAGACCGAAACGAAGCACAAAAAGAATTGTATCCAAATGATAGATCGAAACTGGCAGAACGGAAAGGCTTGGGTGACGTGAAACACAAATTCGACGAGCTCGTTGTTTCCCACAAACTCGCCGCCGAGTTGCCGGCACTTCGCCCCTCCTCTTCGGCCGCTTCTTCGCCGTCAACCGCGCAATTGAGCGTCCGCAGAGTAGCTTTGTAGCTCTGGGCTTGATTCGGCTTTTGGGCAATTGAATTCGCACAGACTTTTTCACTCGAGCACTTTATTTTATGGCTGCCTGTTGCAGTTTGCAGGCCGGCAGCAATTGTAACTGTTGGACGACCTGATCGTGGGGCACGCACTGTACTTCGTTAATTAAACACTGACCGTTAGCCGACCGACTGACCGACAGACACCAGGTAGTTTCTAGTCGACGAAACTAATAAATTCACGCAACTGTCGCAGGAATTGAGCTACTGGCTCACCGTCAGACTGAAAATGCGCCGAAGAAGCTTTCGGGCGCAAAACAAATTGTTTTCGTTGGACGATAAATTGGACGATTGGATCGCGCTCTCTGATTGGATTTGTGTGACCAAGTACTTATCCAAAAAATATACCTAATTTTTGTCCATATTTATTTCATTTCCACTGAACTCTTCTGGCAACGCTCAGAAAGTATAGCGACTTTTCTGGTATTTTCGGTTTGTCACACACAGGCTCGATCGACCTTGTTGCATATATAGTTGGTTCGACTCAACTTGTTGCCTTTTAAATTCGCTTTGACTTTATCTATTGTGCATTTATCGAATGGATCATCGATAGAAAGAAAAGACAGAAATATCGACACTATCCGTAAAGTATTTCATTCATCTCATTGCTTGACCTAAAATAAATTGGATATACTTTGTGGTCGGTCACACACATGTCAACACAACATGTACCATGTTGGGTATGAGTATGATCGGCTCACTGTTACGCTGGATCTTTAAAACTGTTAACATACAGCGGCTCGAGAAGGGTTGCCAGACCTCCAAAATGAGCCGGCTACCTTGTACCTTCGTGGTGAAATGCAAGTTTGAATTTGTATTTGAATAATACATTTAAAATAAATCAAATCGAAATTAGCCGAGTAAATGATAACATTTAAATCAGATGCCGTTTGATATCAATGAAATTTTGGATCTATGGGATATACACCAATTTCTTGCCCAATTTAACAGCATAGCTACTATGACGTCACTTTCCCCCCTTATCGAGCAGTGATTTACGCCCGACGCTCCCGCCAGGCCCACCAGCCGAGACTCAATTTTCCGATTCCCGAGCAATTACAAGCGACTCGCATTCGGAAACCGATCCGCAAATACGGCGGATGAGAACGGAACGGAACGGTCGCAGAACTAGAAAACAAAGATCGAAAAGAGTCGCGAACGCGGACGGAAAGCACGAGGCGAGCGAAAACGGGTCGAACGGCAATCAAAACAAAAGACTTGATTAAAATCAGATATTAATAGAAAGCCAAAGTACACACATCGAGAAAAAGGTTCGGTCAAGTGAGATATGTAATCGTGAGTCTGTGGGCAGCGCAACAAAGTGGTCAGGTCGGCATGCCAGGCATTCCCTTCGAATACTTATTTCTAAACTTTTGACAAGTATCTGTGAGATACGACCGCAAATTCCTCGACCCGAAATTCGGGCAGCGGTTGCGGGGTTAAGGTCGGCAGGACTCGGGGGCTGGTGGGCAAGAAGTAATTTGCAAAATCTGCACTAAAATGCAACAAACATTCAAGAATGCAAATATTCGCACAATGCGCCCACAATAATATGACACACACCCACCCTGGCGGCCAAAATCAAAATATACACACAAGGACGCCCGCACGCACCGACCGAGCCGCGTTCTCGGGCCCGGTGCCCATTAGTTCGCTGGGAATATCGAGTTCTTGCCTTGGGGGCCCCCATCCAACATGTGCTCTTCGTAGATTTATGGTTCACTGAACTCTAACCGCTTCCAGGTGACCTCTGGCTCTAGAGATCGCTCTAATGTAACGCGTTAGCCAAAAATACGTATGTTGCGCAATTCAAGGCATTCCATACAATAGAACACATAATTAAATCCAAATGGAAATTTATTTTTACACATTTTTTATCGCCGAGGAGGGGCTCTGATAATAAAGTTGTCTGCATGTGTTCGTACATCAGACAGACATATCTGAAGTGGTAAGCGGGTCAAGATTATTTTCGAATTTTCGCCATGCGGCGACTTAACTATATACTAGCCATTCATACATATATGTATATACGAAATAAATTGAAATATATATATTTAATTTAAATATAATTGTTTGACCGGGTGTATCTGTAGGATACTAAAATCCATCATAACGCATATAATTATGGTTCGAATAGATAACTTATCTCCACCATTGGTTAGGGATTAAAGAAGTATAAACAGAAGCACAGGAAGGGGAAATTTCGGTTCGAAACACTTTTCAGTTGCTTTTTTGCGGCTTTTGGTGGACAGCGCCACTGTCGCCTTACGCCTCACACCTCCCACCACCCACCACCCATAAGAACCTGCCCCGACCTCCCGTCTGGGAACCTCCAACCGCCAGGCGATTGGCAGCCGTCCACACGCTGCCATCTATTAGGCTATTAGAACAATTGAAGAGTGTGTGGGAGGGCATATGGGTGGCACTGAAAAGTGTCTTGTTAGCTGCGCTGATAAAATTGCGAGTTCTAAGTTTCGAATTCAGCAATTCTCTATTATTTTCCCACGCTCCTCTACCCCAGCGCCTTATGGATATCTCCACAGTGCCATAAAACAGAACCCGAGCTCCGGCCGATTGTCAAAGTTGGCAAAAAATATGAAAAATAATAAACAGCAGGATTTCATGGAAGCTACGTTCGTCTGGAGCGGGGTCTCTGTTTTTGTATATTCAGATTCTCAGATAAAGTGCAAAGGCATCAGAACCAGCAACGCTCTGCCCTCGCAGTTGGCCAAAGCTGCTGCTGCCAGCAGAATTGCCAAATAAACAAAAGCGCTGATCCGAGCTTGGACGCGGGCCCTTCCGATCAATCAGATAAGAATTTAACGCCATTTTTTTCAACATTTATAACCAACAGCTCAGTTGATATAGTGACGAATAGGTTCCGCTTCAAATTCACAAAAGATTTGGGACCTTCCGCCGCTCGATGCAATAAGCGTGTTGGGACTTGGGGGTGTCTAAAAATAAAATATAGGCATTGTTTTTACGATAAAAGATAACATAGTGGGGACTGCTTTTGTAAGAACTACTCCACATTAGGACTCAATGGCTTTTTCATTCAAAAACTTAAAGATTTAATAAAAGCCGTAATCCGGGTTGAATTAATTTTAGTGGCGCCCTTGACGCAACCGAGCCTCCTTTGATTTAAAAGCCTGAGCGGCAGAATGGACGGCACTGGAGACTCAAGAAAAGGTGAGCCCCAGCGAACTGAACTCGAAATATCATCCACATGCCTTTTTGCCACAGTGCCCCGCTTGGGGATGCGACATCTGCAGGCGGTTCTCCTGTTCATCGGACTGGCCGCCAATACAATCCTGCAGCTGAACGTGGGCGTGGCAGTGGTGGCCATGACGAACGCCACCACGTCGGAGGATGGCGGCGGCGAGAGGGAGAACGAGCGCGACATCCCCGTGGGTAAGCGAAAGAGTGTCCCACAACCCCGGCTCACCGCTCTCTTTGTTTCCATTTCAGCAATACAACTGGTCCGAGGTGGAGAAGTCCTACATCCTGTCTAGCTTCTACTGGGGCTCTGCGCTGGCCCAGTTCCCCGCCGGCTACTTGTGCAAACGGTTCGGCTCCAAGGCGGTCCTCTTCTGGGGTACGCTGGGGTCCTCGCTGCTGAGCGCCCTCACGCCTCACGGAGTCTACGCCGCCGGCTGGCAGGCATTTTGCGCGATCCGGCTGTTGCAGGGCCTGTGCCAGGTCACTTGGCCGTGCATCCACCAGCACCTGGCCAACTGGTGTCCCGAAGCGGAGCGGACACGCCTTGGTGCCTTCGCCTACACCGGCTTCGACTGCGGAAACGTTTTGGCCATGTACGCGGCCGGTATGATAGCTAGCTCGCCCCTCGGCTGGCCCGGAATCAGCTACTCGGCTGCCGCCCTGGGCTTGGTTTGGTGCGTGCTCTGGGTGTTCCTGGGAGCCAGCAGGGTGGCCGAAGCCCGATGCATAGGCGAGGTGGAGAAGTGCTACATCCTCGGCGACCTGCAGCGGTCGGAGAGAAAGGAGCCGCGGAGCAAGAAGATGCAGATACCCTGGAGGGGAATCTTCACGTCGGCTCCCGTATATGCGTTACTCTGTGCCCGGTGTGCTGACACTTGGGGCCTGTCCACCATGCAGCAGGAGCTGCCAGCGTACTTGAGCGGCGTCCTCCGGCTGGACATGCAGAGCAATGCTCTCTTCTCTGCCCTGCCCTTCCTTCTGATGTGGGGCATGTGCTATGTTTACTTGGTAATTGCGGATATGCTGCTCCAGAAGAAGTGGCTCGGCTTGACGGCGCTGAGGAAGACTTACACGACTATAGCGCTGTGGGCGCCTGCCTCCATAATGCTGGCCCTCGGCTTCGTGGGCGAGGGCCACCAGAACCTGGTCCTGCTGCTGATAACTCTCAGCGTGGGCGTGAGCAGCGCCGCCACCATCGGCACCGAGCTGAACACCATCGACTTGTCACCGAACTACGCCGGGATCCTGGCGGGGATCATCACCAGCTTCACAAACCTGGTGGCCCTGCTGACTCCCCTGGTGGTCGGCGTGCTGGTGACCGATTCCAGGGAGCGCGGCCAGTGGCAGGTGGTCTTCTGCCTGGTGGCCGGGGTGCTCTTTGCCGGCAACGTGATCTTCCTGATTTGGGGAACAGCTGTAACACAGCCGTGGAACCAAGCGCCGGAGTTGAAGGGGGAACTGGAGCCGGAGGAGAAGCCGTTTCAGCTGCCCGCCCAGGAGGTGGCCGACAATGGAATAGGTTTAAGGATAAATTGTAAAAACCCCTGAGACTTACAATTAAAACTATTTTCAAAACTCTTCTGCTGCAGTTTCAAGTTGTCTTTGCAAAAGCAGGGAATTTATTGGGGGCTTAGCAAACGGCCAATGAATCATCCCACAATAAGCACTGCATTTGATGCAATTGCATAATGTCAATTTGTAGAAGCATCCTGGTAATAGTAATATACGACCACCTTGCGCCCGGAAAATATAAATTCCCCCCGGTCGAGTTATCCCTCCTTAAGTCAGAACACGGACACCTGTACCACCTATGGAGGCATCGGAATCTAAGTAAGAGGCCTGCATAAAGAAGACATTAAAAGTGTAACTACAAGGAGCCACATAAATAAATAACAGCAGCTGCTCCGGCTCCACGTCGCTCCACTTGCGAGACAAGCGCTGTGTCTGCTGCTGCATATTTATAGGCGCATAAAATATTGTCGTTTATTTTTAATTTAATGACAAGAAATTTGTGCGCCCCCTCCACCCACGCCCCGACCCTCTTTATCCTGGCCGTAATGGCCCGTAGCCGTGCAATCTATCTTCCGGTCTCCATTTACGACAAAGCAAAACAATTACAGCACAAATATCACATGAACGGGAAGCGATAATCAGCAAGCGACTCGGGCGGAGACAGGGTAGCTGGGGCCAGCTGGATTGGGGGGCTGGGGGTGGCAGGATAGGGTGGCACCACAGCCTCTACTTTGGACAGCGGCCATTTGTCAGTGGTTGAGGTCTCCCAGAGAGAGAGAGAAGGCGGCCACTACACGATGGAAAATCGGCTTTCCCCCGGGCTTCTCCATGTGTTTGTCCCAAGCACCAGGCGTTGGGAACTCGTTGGGGGCTTGTTCTCAGTGTGGTCACTGTTTAGAGCAGTGCGGCACGTTGATAAAACATTTCGGTTCGTTACGTTATGCTTTACTTTATTTTATTTACAGTACGCACGCATTTTACTTTTTTCCCCGCCAGCGGGGTCGTGGCGAGGAGCGTATCGTATTCGTCGTGTTGGCCGTAAGCGAGGGCATCATTTTGGGTCATTATTTGGTTACGTGCGCTAAATGAGACGCAACAGAGATCCGCCCAGCCGCCACATTTGAATTACGTGCGTGAAGATTACGTTTTTTATTCGCAACTGCCCACCTGTCGGGTGTTCTCAGCCACCGTGGCCATGGCAGCATATGTTTCCGTCCGATTTAAAGCGTTTTTCAACAAAAACTCAGTTCCAGGTTCTGTAGTTAGCACCTGGAGATTGCTAATGACGGTGGCTGGCCGAGTGCAGTTTCCAACTCTCACTTCCTTCTTCGTACCCGACTGCGCTTGCCACTCCTTCCACGCCGGCTTAAGTGCTTGACGCACGGCCCTAATTGAAAGAAACTCTGCGAGGTAATTTGAGGACAGCAATGCACGGAAAATAATTTGTCGAATATAGAGCTCAAGCTTTAGGATTCAGGATCTGTTAGGCTATATAAACATTGCCCCATTTCTGCTCGTGTATGTTTAAAGTGCTATAGAAAAACCGACTTTGCTGCAAGTCAAAGTTGAGACAACAACGAAAAACTTGCCTTCCTCCACGAGTGTGTTGCAAGTTGCAAACTTTCGTATCCACCTGGACGAGTGTCTGCCTAACGTGGGGGCTTCTAATTATCGAGCCCTATCCTTAAAAGTTCTTCTGATGTTCCTATAGTTCAAGAACAACAGAATCTAGCCCAACACTTCTAATTTCTGTTGTATTTTTTTTTATGCATTTTCCTAAATCTTTCCAAGTGACATGCATTCCTTCTGATACCTGAACATTTCGAAGAGTGTGGCACGACTGCGTTGCCGTCTCACTCAGACCCAGCTTGGGAAATCGCCTGCTATATTGAGTTAAAAAATTTCATTTGCTGCATGAGCACTAATTGCCCATCTGCCTCAACTCTTTCACTCAGCCAAGTGTTGCAAACTTTTAAATTAAATCCTTGTAATCCGATTTGTACAAATGATTTCGGCCGCCCTTCGGACATGAGCCCAGACTCGGTCTGTTTTGGTTGACGGCTTCTTGGCTTTGCACTGATTGAGACATTTAAGAAACGGAAATGTAAAGATTCAATTAAATTCTTGTTTCTTAAATTATTTTCTTATTGCCCATTTAAGTGCTTGTAAGTGCTTGGAGCTCATTTCCTAAACCTAGAAACGTGGAAAAAATTTCCCTAGGAAGATTCTACTTCTGCAACAATAAAATTGCACTTTTATCCAATTTATTTGCAAGCCACATTAAAAGACGATATTTCGCAGAAGAGCAACCACCCGAATTATTTATACATTTTGCGAGCGAACAAAAAGGGCTCTAGAAGGCCCAGCAAATTTGGGTTTCTTTGTTGAATTTTTTATATAATTTTTTATATTATTTTTTATATAATATAATTTGCCATGCCAATTGCCAGCATTGTCAGCGTCAGTCAAAAGCGAAAAACGCGAGAGCGGAGAACATACTTTTCAAAATAAATAAGTAAGCGGCTTGCTAGTAGGACAATGACAACTCTTTTATCTCGTCCTGGCTGTCTGAAATTCAGCCACACACGACTTGACAGGATGCCTAGTATGGGGGTCGTCAGTGTGGCACGTGGGGGGAAGCTGAGGGTTGCTGCACGGAGTTAACACACGCCAACATCAACAATGAATGTAATTCAATATGCAAATGGGCTGCAACATTGGTATACAATATGCATACTTTTCCCCCGCAACTTTGCTTAATTTTTGGGCTGAATCCCCTTCCCCGTAGTGCTGCGGGAGCGTATCCATTCGATGACATGCAATCGCCATAATTCTGCCGCCAACCAAAATGCTGTTGTGATGTGCTTAGTCTACTGCACTTAAAGAAAAGCGCCCGAGTTTTAGGACTAGGCGGATTTCATTTTCCCCCTTTGAACAAAATGACGATATGGTGTTATATTACTAGTATCATTCCCCAACATTACCTATATTTTGAAGACTGTAATTTTTCCCCGTGCTTCATTTGCGCAACATTTGTTGCCCACAATTGTGCGTATCACAGGACATGGCATCATAATGTAGCACGGCCCAAAGCAGCCGTGCTACCAATGGTTAGGCAGTTGACAGACCACGGATTCACCTCTTACTCAATAGGAGTTTGGCTCAAATGCATCTGGTAGTGGCATCGTGTAGTAATTAATTAGACTCGCAGGCATTTTATATGAACAAAGTGCCAGTCCGTCTCACTAATTGAACATGATGATGCTGCCATGATGTGCCTCTTGCAACGCCACCACCCCCTCGTCCTCTTCCAGGCTCAATCCCACAGCCCGTTGGCTCAATTCATCAGTCCCAGTCAAGTACGACGTCCAAGTGTGGGCCGACAGTACTCGAATCTCAAATCGAACTCTGCACATCGCATTTCTGGCCTTAAAGGAGTAAAAGGAGGCGGTATCTCGCCTTGGGCCAGGCCACCTTGTTTCTGAGAGGGTCCCGAGTGCCGTGAGTTTGGTGCTGCAGTGTGTGGTTTTCACCTCGACCTGCCTTTGGCAAATGCATCAATGAGGAATATTTGCCCAAATTAAATAAGCACAAACCAATTATTTCAAAATTCCTGTCATTGGCTTTGAATGCAGGTGCAACTACCAGCACTTCGAAGAAAATTATATCCTTTTCACAACGATATGTCAATTTTTTCGCTAGTGCAGCAATACAGGACAGTGGTCGTTTCCAGTATTATCGCACAATGTGAATTTTAGAAAAGGAACGTATTTGAGTTCTTGTTGGAACTCGATTTCGGTTCACGACATTGCTATTAATAATATTCAAAAGTTCAGACTAATTGGCACAAATTTTGCCAAACAATCAATCTAGAATCATATAAGGTGCTCCACTTTACAATACGATTTCTTATTAAGTCGATCTTAAAATCCTATAAGGCATTCCGGATAAAAATCAGATGACTATTGGCAACGATGCAGCCTTCGCCCAAACTCATAATGCCCTCCCATGCGTGCTTGAGGGGGACACCGCCGAAAATGGACAAAATATATAAAAAAATTCGTTCCCAGATATTGATGCAGATTGATGGAGAATCAATCTACGAATCTTTTAAGGCATTCCGCCTGAAAATCCAATGTCTATTGGAAAAGATACAGCCTTCGCCGAGCCTCATATAGACTCATATGGGGCCTCCCATGCAGTTTGGGAGGAGACTCCCCAGAAAATGGACATAAAATCTAAAAAATATTTCGATCCCAGATTTTGATGCAGATTGATGGAGAATCAATCTACGAATCTTTTAAGGCATTCCGCCTGAAAATCCAATGTCTATTGGAAAAGATACAGCCTTCGCCGAGACTCATATAGACTCATATGGGGCCTCCCATGCAGTTTGGGAGGAGACTCCCAAGAAAATGGACATAAAATCTAAAAAATATTTCGGTCCCAGATTTTGATGCAGATTTATGGAGAATCAATCTACGAATCTTTTAAGGCATTCCGCCTGAAAATCCAATGTCTATTGGAAAAGATACAGCCTTCGCCGTGCCTCATATAGACTCATATGGGGCCTCCCATGCAGTTTGGGAGGAGACTCCCCAGAAAATGGACATAAAATCTAAAAAATATTTCGATCCCAGATTTTGATGCAGATTGATGGAGAATCAATCTACGAATCTTTTAAGGCATTCCGCCTGAAAATTCAATGTCTATTGGAAAAGATACAGCCTTCTCCGTGCCTCATATAGACTCATATGGGGCCTCCCATGCAGTTTGGGAGGAGACTCCCAAGAAAATGGACATAAAATCTAAAAAATATTTCGATCTCAGATTTTGATGCAGATTGATGGAGAATCCATCTACGAATCTTTTAAGGCATTCCGCTTGAAAATTCAATGTCTATTGGAAAAGATACAGCCTTCGCCGTGCCTCATATAGACTCATATGGGGCCTCCCATGCAGTTTGGGAAGAGACTCCCAAGAAAATGGACATAAAATCTAAAAAATATTTCGATCCCAGATTTTGATGCAGATTGATGGAGAATCAATCTACGAATCTTTTAAGGCATTCCGCCTGAAAATCCAATGTCTTTTGGAAAAGATACAGCCTTCGCCGTGCCTCATATAGACTCATATGGGGCCTCCCATGCAGTTTGGGAGGAGACTCCCCAGAAAATGGACATAAAATCTAAAAAATATTTCAATCCCAGATTTTGATGCAGATTGATGGAGAATCAATCTACGAATCTTTTAAGGCATTCCACCTGAAAATCCAATGTCTATTGGAAAAGATACAGCCTTCGCCGTGCCTCATATAGACTCATATGGGGCCTCCCATGCAGTTTGGGAGGAGACTCCCAAGAAAATGGACATAAAATCTAAAAAATATTTCGATCCCAGATTTTGATGCCGATTGATGGAGAATCAATCTACGAATCTTTTAAGGCATTCCACCTGAAAATCCAATGTCTATTGGAAAAGATACAGCCTTCGCCGTGCCTCATATAGACTCATATGGAGCCTCCCATGCAGTTTGGGAGGAGACTCCCCAGAAAATGGACATAAAATCTAAAAAATATTTCGATCCCAGATTTTGATGCAGATTGATGGAGAATCAATCTACGAATCTTTTAAGGCATTCCGCCTGAAAATCCAATGTCTGTTAGAAAAGATACAGCCTTCGCCGTGCCTCATATAGACTCATATGGGGCCTCCCATGCAGTTTGGGAGGAGACTCCCCAGTTTGGGAGGAGACTCCCCAGTTTGGGAGGAGACTCCCCAGAAAATGGACATAAAATCTAAAAAATATTTCGATCCCAGATTTTGATGCAGAATGATGGAGAATCAATCTACGAATCTTTTAAGGCATTCCGCCTGAAAATCCAATGACTATTGGAAAAGATACAGCCTTCGCCGTGCCTCATATAGACTCATATGGGGCCTCCCATGCAGTTTGGGAGGAGACTCCCCAGAAAATAGACATAAAATCTAAAAAATATTTCGATCCCAGATTTTGATGCAGATTGATGGAGAATCAATCTACGAATCTTTTAAGGCATTCCGCCTGAAAATCCAATGTCTATTGGAAAAGATACATCCTTCGCCGTGCCTCATATAGACTCATATTGGGCCTCCCATGCAGTTTGGGAGGAGACTCCCCAGAAAATGGACATAAAATCTAAAAAATATTTCGATCCCAGATTTTGATGCAGATTGATGGAGAATCAATCTACGAATCTTTTAAGTCATTCCACCTGAAAATCCAATGTCTATTGGAAAAGATACAGCCTTCGCCGTGCCTCATATAGACTCATATGGAGCCTCCCATGCAGTTTGGGAGGAGACTCCCCAGAAAATGGACATAAAATCTAAAAAATATTTCGATCCCAGATTTTGATGCAGATTGATGGAGAATCAATCTACGAATCTTTTAAGGCATTCCGCCTGAAAATCCAATGTCTGTTAGAAAAGATACAGCCTTCGCCGTGCCTCATATAGACTCATATGGGGCCTCCCATGCAGTTTGGGAGGAGACTCCCCAGTTTGGGAGGAGACTCCCCAGAAAATGGACATAAAATCTAAAAAATATTTCGATCCCAGATTTTGATGCAGAATGATGGAGAATCAATCTACGAATCTTTTAAGGCATTCCGCCTGAAAATCCAATGTCTGTTGGAAAAGATACAGCCTTCGCCGTGCCTCATATAGACTCTTATGGGGCCTCCCATGCAGTTTGGGAGGAGACTCCCCAGAAAATGGACATAAAATCTAAAAAATATTTCGATCCCAGATTTTGATGCAGATTGATGGATAATCAATCTACGAATCTTTTAAGGCATTCCGCCTGAAAATCCAATGTCTATTGGAAAAGATACAGCCTTCGACGTGCCTCATATAGACTCATATGGGGCCTCCCATGCAGTTTGGGAGGAGACTCCCCAGAAAATAGACATAAAATCTAAAAAATATTTCGATCCCAGATTTTGATGCAGATTGATGGAGAATCAATCTACGAATCTTTTAAGGCATACCGCCTGAAAATACAATGTCTATTGGAAAAGATACATCCTTCGCCGTGCCTCATATAGACTTATATGGGGCCTCCCATGCAGTTTGGGAGGAGACTCCCCAGAAAATGGACATAAAATCTAAAAAATATTTCGATCCCAGATTTTGATGCAGATTGATGGAGAATCAATCTACGAATCTTTTAAGGCATTCCGCCTGAAAATCCAATGTCTATTGGAAAAGATACAGCCTTCTCCGTGCCTCATATAGACTCATATGGGGCCTCCCATGCAGTTTGGGAGGAGACTCCCCAGAAAATGGACATAAAATCTAAAAAATATTTCGATCCCAGATTTTGATGCAGATTGATGGAGAATCAATCTACGAATCTTTTAAGGCATTCCGCCTGAAAATCCAATGTCTGTTGGAAAAGATACAGCCTTCGCCGTGCCTCATATAGACTCATATGGGGCCTCCCATGCAGTTTGGGAGGAGACTCCCCAGAAAATAGACATAAAATCTAAAAAATATTTCGATCCCAGATTTTGATGCAGATTGATGGAGAATCAATCTACGAATCTTTTAAGGCATTCCGCCTGAAAATCCAATGTCTATTGGAAAAGATACAGCTTTCGCCGTGCCTCATATAGACTCATATGGGGCCTCCCATGCAGTTTGGGAGGAGACTCCCCAGAAAATGGACATAAAATCTAAAAAATATTTCGATCCCAGATTTTGATGCAGATTGATAGAAAATCAATCTACGAATCTTTTAAGGCATTCCGCCTGAAAATCCAATGTCTATTTGAAAAGATACAGCCTTCGCCGTGCCTCATATAGACTCATATGGGGCCTCCCATGCAGTTTGGGAGGAGACTCCCCAGAAAATAGACATAAAATCTAAAAAATATTTCGATCCCAGATTTTGATGCAGATTGATGGAGAATCAATCTACGAATCTTTTAAGGCATTCCGCCTGAAAATCCAATGTCTGTTGGAAAAGATACATCCTTCGCCGTGCCTCATATAGACTCATATGGGGCCTCCCATGCAGTTTGGGAGGAGACTCCCCAGAAAATAGACATAAAATCTAAAAAACATTTCGATCCCAGATTTTGATGCAGATTGATAGAGAATCAATCTACGAAACTTTTAAGGCATTCCGCCTGAAAATCCAATGTCTGTTGGAAAAGATACATCCTTCGCCGTGCCTCATATAGACTTATATGGGGCCTCCCATGCAGTTTGGGAGGAGACTCCCCAGAAAATGGACATAAAATCTAAAAAATATTTCGATCCCAGATTTTGATGCAGATTGATGGAGAATCAATCTACGAATCTTTTAAGGCATTCCGCCTGAAAATCCAATGTCTATTGGAAAAGATACAGCCTTCTCCGTGCCTCATATAGACTCATATGGGGCCTCCCATGCAGTTTGGGAGGAGACTCCCCAGAAAATGGACATAAAATCTAAAAAATATTTCGATCCCAGATTTTGATGCAGATTGATGGAGAATCAATCTACGAATCTTTTAAGGCATTCCGCCTGAAAATCCAATGTCTGTTGGAAAAGATACAGCCTTCGCCGTGCCTCATATAGACTCATATGGGGCCTCCCATGCAGTTTGGGAGGAGACTCCCCAGAAAATAGACATAAAATCTAAAAAATATTTCGATCCCAGATTTTGATGCAGATTGATGGAGAATCAATCTACGAATCTTTTAAGGCATTCCGCCTGAAAATCCAATGTCTATTGGAAAAGATACAGCTTTCGCCGTGCCTCATATAGACTCATATGGGGCCTCCCATGCAGTTTGGGAGGAGACTCCCCAGAAAATGGACATAAAATCTAAAAAATATTTCGATCCCAGATTTTGATGCAGATTGATAGAAAATCAATCTACGAATCTTTTAAGGCATTCCGCCTGAAAATCCAATGTCTATTTGAAAAGATACAGCCTTCGCCGTGCCTCATATAGACTCATATGGGGCCTCCCATGCAGTTTGGGAGGAGACTCCCCAGAAAATGGACATAAAATCTAAAAAATATTTCGATCCCAGATTTTGATGCAGATTGATGGAGAATCAATCTACGAATCTTTTAAGGCATTCCGCCTGAAAATCCAATGTCTGTTGGAAAAGATACATCCTTCGCCGTGCCTCATATAGACTCATATGGGGCCTCCCATGCAGTTTGGGAGGAGACTCCCCAGAAAATGGACATAAAATCTAAAAAACATTTCGATCCCAGATTTTGATGCAGATTGATAGAGAATCAATCTACGAAACTTTTAAGGCATTCCGCCTGAAAATCCAATGTCTATTGGAAAAGATACAGCCTTCGACGTGCCTCATATAGACTCATATGGGGCCTCCCATGCAGTTTGGGAGGAGACTCCCCAGAAAATGGACATAAAATCTTAAAAATATTTCGATCCCAGATTTTGATGCAGATTGATGGAGAATCAATCTACGAATCTTTTAAGGCTTTCCGCCTGAAAATCCAATGTCTATTGGAAAAGATACAGCCTTCTCCGTGCCTCATATAGACTCATATGGGGCCTCCCATGCAGTTTGGGAGGAGACTCCCCAGAAAATGGACATAAAATCTAAAAAATATTTCGATCCCAGATTTTGATGCAGATTGATGGAGAATCAATCTACGAATCTTTTAAGGCATTCCGCCTGAAAATCCAATGTCTATTGAAAAAGATACAGCCTTCGACGTGCCTCATATAGACTCATATGGGGCCTCCCATGCAGTTTGGGAGGAGACTCCCCAGAAAATGGACATAAAATCTAAATATTTATAAATATAATATATATAATATCGATAAATATTTCGATCCCAGATTTTGATGCAGATTGATGGATAATCAATCTACGAATCTTTTAAGGCATTCCGCCTGAAAATCCAATGTCTATTGGAAAAGATACAGCCTTCGACGTGCCTCATATAGACTCATATGGGGCCTCCCATGCAGTTTGGGAGGAGACTCCCCAGAAAATAGACATAAAATCTAAAATATATTTCGATCCCAGATTTTGATGCAGATTGATGGAGAATCAATCTACGAATCTTTTAAGGCATTCCGCCTGAAAATCCAATGTCTATTGGAAAAGATACATCCTTCGCCGTGCCTCATATAGACTCATATGGGGCCTCCCATGCAGTTTGGGAGGAGACTCCCCAGAAAATGGACATAAAATCTAAAAAATATTTCGATCCCAGATTTTGATGCAGATTGATGGAGAATCAATCTACGAATCTTTTAAGGCATTCCGGCTGAAAATCCAATGTCTGTTAGAAAAGATACAGCCTTCGCCGTGCCTCATATAGACTCATATGGGGCCTCCCATGCAGTTTGGGAGGAGACTCCCCAGAAAATGGACATAAAATCTAAAAAATATTTCGATCCCAGATTTTGATGCAGATTGATGGAGAATCAATCTACGAATCTTTTAAGGCATTCCGCCTGAAAATCCAATGTCTGTTGGAAAAGATACAGCCTTCGCCGTGCCTCATATAGACTCATATGGGGCCTCCCATGCAGTTTGGGAGGAGACTCCCCAGAAAATGGACATAAAATCTAAAAAATATTTCGATCCCAGATTTTGATGCAGATTGATGGATAATCAATCTACGAATCTTTTAAGGCATTCCGCCTGAAAATCCAATGTCTATTGGAAAAGATACAGCCTTCGCCGTGCCTCATATAGACTCATATGGGGCCTCCCATGCAGTTTGGGAGGAGACTCCCCAGAAAATAGACATAAAATCTAAAAAATATTTCGATCCCAGATTTTGATGCAGATTGATGGAGAATCAATCTACGAATCTTTTAAGGCATTCCGCCTGAAAATCCAATGTCTGTTGGAAAAGATACAGCCTTCGCCGTGCCTCATATAGACTCATATGGGGCCTCCCATGCAGTTTGGGAGGAGACTCCCCAGAAAATGGACATAAAATCTAAAAAACATTTCGATCCCAGATTTTGATGCAGATTGATAGAGAATCAATCTACGAAACTTTTAAGGCATTCCGCCGGAAAATCCAATGTCTATTGGAAAAGATACAGCCTTCGACGTGCCTCATATAGACTCTTATGGGGCCTCCCATGCAGTTTGGGAGGAGACTCCCCAGAAAATGGACATAAAATCTAAAAAATATTTCGATCCCAGATTTTGATGCAGATTGATGGAGAATCAATCTACGAATCTTTTAAGGCATTCCGCCTGAAAATCCAATGTCTATTGGAAAAGATACAGCCTTCTCCGTGCCTCATATAGACTCATATGGGGCCTCCCATGCAGTTTGGGAGGAGACTCCCCAGAAAATGGACATAAAATCTAAAAAATATTTCGATCCCAGATTTTGATGCAGATTGATGGAGAATCAATCTACGAATCTTTTAAGGCATTCCGCCTGAAAATCCAATGTCTATTGAAAAAGATACAGCCTTCGACGTGCCTCATATAGACTCATATGGGGCCTCCCATGCAGTTTGGGAGGAGACTCCCCAGAAAATGGACATAAAATCTAAAAAATATTTCGATCCCAGATTTTGATGCAGATTGATGGAGAATCAATCTACGAATCTTTTAAGGCATTCCGCCTGAAAATCCAATGTCTATTGGAAAAGATACAGCCTTCGCCGTGCCTCATATAGACTCATATGGGGCCTCCCATGCAGTTTGGGAGGAGACTCCCCAGAAAATGGACATAAAATCTAAAAAATATTTCGATCCCAGATTTTGATGCAGATTGATGGAGAATCAATCTACGAATCTTTTAAGGCATTCCGCCTCAAAAACTCCAATGTCTATTGGAAAAGATACAGCCTTCGCCGTGCCTCATATAGACTCATATGGGGCCTCCCATGCAGTTTGGGAGGAGACTCCCCAGAAAATAGACATAAAATCTAAAAAATATTTCGATCCCAGATTTTGATGCAGATTGATGGAGAATCAATCTACGAATCTTTTAAGGCATTCCGCCTGAAAATCCAATGTCTGTTGGAAAAGATACAGCCTTCGCCGTGCCTCATATAGACTCATATGGGGCCTCCCATGCAGTTTGGGAGGAGACTCCCCAGAAAATGGACATAAAATCTAAAAAATATTTCGATCCCAGATTTTGATGCAGATTGATGGAGAATCAATCTACGAATCTTTTAAGGCATTCCGCCTCAAAAACTCCAATGTCTATTGGAAAAGATACAGCCTTCGCCGTGCCTCATATAGACTCATATGGGGCCTCCCATGCAGTTTGGGAGGAGACTCCCCAGAAAATAGACATAAAATCTAAAAAATATTTCGATCCCAGATTTTGATGCAGATTGATGGAGAATCAATCTACGAATCTTTTAAGGCATTCCGCCTGAAAATCCAATGTCTGTTGGAAAAGATACAGCCTTCGCCGTGCCTCATATAGACTCATATGGGGCCTCCCATGCAGTTTGGGAGGAGACTCCCCAGAAAATGGACATAAAATCTAAAAAATATTTCGATCCCAGATTTTGATGCAGATTGATGGAGAATCAATCTACGAATCTTTTAAGGCATTCCGCCTGAAAATCCAATGTCTGTTGGAAAAGATACAGCCTTCGCCGTGCCTCATATAGACTCATATGGGGCCTCCCATGCAGTTTGGGAGGAGACTCCCCAGAAAATGGACATAAAATCTAAAAAATATTTTGATCCCAGATTTTGATGCAGATTGATGGAGAATCAATCTACGAATCTTTTAAGACATTCCGCCTGAAAATCCAATGTCTATTGGAAAAGATACATCCTTCGCCGTGCCTCATATAGACTCATATGGGGCCTCCCATGCAGTTTGGGAGGAGACTCCCCAGAAAATGGACATAAAATCTAAAAAATATTTCATCCCAGATTTTGATGCAGATTGATGGAGATTGTTGGAGAATCGATCTACAAATGTTTTAGGGCCTTCGGCTTAAGAATCGGATGTCTCTTTGCAAAGTTACAGATTTTTGAAGGGAACACCGACGAAAATGGTAAAAAAAAAACTTAAAAAATCCTCCTGCTGCTCCTTGGCTTTCTTATAAAGGCCTTTAGATTCCTAAGAACCATTTCTGAAACATTTTTGTTTGGAACTATTGATTTTTCATCCCTTTCAACCTATTCAGGCTTTTCATCTGGAATCAAAACAATTCCGTCTTATTCTTATCGTATGGTATCAGAACTTTAAATATTTGTATTCATAATAAAAGAATATACAGGTTCTGATCTGTGTGTCATACTTGTTTTATGTAAATGTGGAGTTTTCGCCGCTAATTAGCACAACAACCGCTGACCTGTGGGGAAAATGATGACAAATTAAAACGGTAGCTAGGCCAAGGGCACAACAAAGCCTGGCGGGGGGTTGCACTATTCAAGTCCCGCACTCCCAAGTCGTTCGCAATAATAAAAGGCTGCCAAATGGCGCCAGGAGAGGCTCTCGGCCAAGCCAAAAGGGTGATGAGACAAAAGCTGTTGCCGCCGCCCCATTTTGCTCCCCTCGCCATCATCATTATCATCACCATCAGAATAGCTGCCACTGTGGTAGTCACGGTCGTTTGTGGCTCATTGGTTAGCGCCCAGCTTGGGTTATTTTTCACGGACCCCTCCATTTCGCTCCCCATCTTACCGGCGTGCCACACGTCCCCATCCCCCAACGACAGCTACATAAATTAACCGAAACGTATTAATTCTCTTTACTTCCTCCTGGTCCGCGTCCTTTTTTATATGCGTGCAAAAATTTATGCTTGAATTAAATATGATGACCAAAAAAGCAGCCGCACAGGAACTCAGTCCAGCAATCGGCCGCAACATTGTGCTTATTTACACATGTACGACACGGCGTATACGCATTGTAATGTACGACAGCCGGCCACAATTAATCTTGCCACGTGTTTTATGTGCCGCCGCCACCGCTGCCTTGAGCGGAGTGCGAAATTAAAAAGATGAAGAAGGCCCTCCTCGCGCGGAGACCAAAGTGGACCATCATCATGCGGCTGGGTTATAATTGAATTTTCATAACCATTAACGATGGCGACGACTTGGTCATTATTTAAATGTAACGACGCTTTATTATAACTCGGCCGAACGAAAGCAAATGATTGCAACTTTATAAATATGAATCATTTTAGAAGCTACGCATCTTGGCTGTCTGCCACCACATGTTGCATGGCCATTTGTTCAATGTGCTTCCAAACGCTAAGAAACCGCAACATTAAAATGTCAGCCTTTATGGCCAAACAAGGACACAGCCGAAAAGCCGCTTCATCAAGGGCGTATAAATCCGCCCTTTAAGTATATTTTAAAAGCGACACTCTCTCAGAGCTATAAAAACTTTATCTATTATTAAGTTGAGCTTTTCTTGCAAGTAGGTATTAAATCAACTGATTAGGATACTTTTTTACGGGCAGTTTTGACATTTGGCATATTTATAGAAATATAATAGCATGTACACTAAAATTTTAGAATAATATGCAATATGCTAGGACGATACCTAGCATAGTATCTTATTATCGAATTGAAACAGAATATAACGAAAGTACCACAAGAAAGAATGACAAGTATGTGTGTGGTTAGTCAGTTCCCCGCACAAGGTTCTCGGAAGATAGGGGGGTGGTCGAAAGGCCGGGGAAGCCCAACAATCGATCAAAAGTGAGACAAATCGTCGTGTCTTTTCGGGTGGCAGCAAACAAAAGCCAAATGTGTTCACACCTTGACAGCCTGGCACACCCTCATCTACACACTCACCTGTACCACTCCGGACCCCCTGGCCCAGAAACTTGCAACCAGCAACCATCACCCAGCACCACGCAACACGCATACATGTATTCCCATAGTTGTTGAGGCGGTCAAGCAAACAACATTTCACTTTTTGTGCCGCAGCCGAAAAGGCAGCAAAAGGCAAATTCAATTTGAGCTGTCAAAAATCTGACCAATATTGCCTTTGAGTGCTCGTGTCCCCCTGTCTGTGAATGTGAGTTTTGATGTGTGGGCGTCGGCGTGTGGGCGTGGACGTGGGTCGTAGGATGTGGGCATGCGGTCGTGCACACAAGAAATCGATTAAAAACGTAAATGAAATTGACAGTCTGCATTCCAGGTGTGCGGGAGTCCTGCCATGCATCCGTCTCGGGTGCGATTTAAATAGCCTGAAACTCGCTGCCGCTTCAAGTTGTTGCACAGGACAAAATAGTGGACACGAAATTGAAAGTCAAAAACAAAAGACTCTATGGGTTACCACCATTGACATTTTTCCAGAATGTTTATACATTCTCTTTTGAGATGAGAAGCCAAAGCATGGCATCAAATGAATATATATTTTCTGTCACTACCAGTGGTATGCCTTACAGGCGGCAAAGGAGCATTCCAGGGGCCAAGGTGGCCCGAACTATATGTGCCTTTCCCCTGACACCACTACAATTGATGATGATATATGGCCGGTCTTCGATTGGCTCTGATTTGCGCACACGATGCGGATCAAGCAGGTCAAAGAGCTTGGCTTATTGGCACTCGACCAGCAGTCCCCTGCCGAGCCCTCTAAACAGGACCTAGCTTTTAGGCAAATTAGCTTCTCTAAATGCTTTTTAATTCAAAAACATCGCTAAATGGTTCCCCCCGCTCTTCTAAAAATGACATGGGTAAACAAATCAGAGTAGCGACTCCCCAAAAAGCGCGCTAGCAAAAGAATAATGTTATTTTTTAATTTACCTAAAATGCCCTCCTGAAAAAAACAAATAAACAGTGACTACAAATTCTTATGGCAAAAAAAAAAAATTACCGCAGAAACAGAATCTAATAAGGACATGTAAAATTGTGACCCTTCTAAGATATTGATTATCAAATCCCAAGCGAACCATAGAAGAATGTTACAATGCTTTAAGTTTATTAAGAATTTTTAGTTTTATCAGATCCTTTTATTTAGTGCACCTTTGAAGGTTTTAAATCTAACAAAATCTGCCTTAGAGTGCTATCTCCATGAACAGATATAAATTTTGCTCCCAAACTTTGGCGTTCTGACCACTGTTTCAGAAAAGCTATTATATCATAAGTACAGCTACTTAGCGGTGGATTTTGTTTTCGTAGTGCCACTGTTAAATTCCCTCCATCCTCTTATTTTGTTTATTTTTCGCTTTCGAGCCGTTTGAAGTTCTTTGAGCTGGCTTGTCCTGGTAATTGTCTACTTAGCGGTGGCATGTCAACATCGCCGTTCATTGAATCGCACATGGCTTAATGAATTGGCATCCGTATAAAGGACGGCGGGGCTTCAAACAGATGCAGATTGCCGTGCGGTCCTTTGTAATGTAATTTATGTGCCGGCGCCAGATGTTTATCGCGATATCGAAATAAAGCTAGGTCAGCACCTGACCAAGCTTATCGCGATGCCCCACACAAAGTGAAACTTTTCGATAAGCCAAAGAACTTTAGCCCGCCAGCGTTGATTTATTTCGCCTTTCTTCTCCATTTTGTGAAGCTCTCTTTAAAATCCTGCCTTTCAATTTCAGAGCCTGCGGTAATGAACGTAAATGCACAGACAGAAATAAAATCATTTAAAACTACAAAATTATAGTTTGCAGATATTTGCACACAGTTTTAACTTTTTTTTATCGCTTTATAATATTTTAACAGGTGTGTTTGGCATATGTCCACGATATTTTAGTCGGGTACAATGATTTCCACTAGCAAAACTTTGCAATAAAACGAATGTTAAAAGCCAAGTTCCTCTTGCGAACTATTTCGGCGTCTGAACCACGCTGAGCCACGGAGAACAACGTGAAGCCAGGCAGAGGTGAGCCGGCGGTCTGTTTGCGCAACTTACAGCCAAAGTAAACTCATTACCAATGCAAACAAACAGCGACGGGTGCCCCGAAACTTGCAAAAAATACACACAATTGTGCTGCAAAAAATATGTGGCTATATATGTAAAGTTCCACACCCGCACCCAAACTATTTGTTGCAGAGCGAACGATAAAAAGGAGATATTTAAAAAAATGTGTTACAAGTAATGAAGTACTTGGCATTCGGTTCCTGGCATGTGGACCCAACAACGCACCTCATTCCGATGTATGCCACCGGCGATTCGGCGAAAAATGTTTGTTTTGCATAATTTTGAGCAGCGCATTGCCAGCATAGCTTAAATGCCTCAGACCCGCGCTCATTGATTTCGAATTCCATGACAAAACCAGGACGGAGTCTGCATTTGCCACCGCATGATACAAACAGTGCTCATTGTTTAGCGTGTGGCGGCCGCGGTGTCTTTATTGATCAAATTGTTTTATTGGTATATTAATTTTAATTGGTTGGCATGTCGTGTGCTGCCGCTGCCCAGTCACTATTAATTAACATGCAGATACACAGCCTGCCCGTCCGCAGTTTATTACATTGGCCCCTTTTCAGGCCGATGCACGCTCAGTTACATTAATAATTTAATATGTAGTATTGTAATTTTTGCTTATTTTGTTTTTGTGGCCCAGGAATGACGGCAAAAGTTAAAAACGTATTTACATATTATTGTACCCTAGGGAGAAGTGGATGTGTCTGACATAGTCAAAGAATGTGAATATAGAATATCTAAAAAAATATCTTTTTTTTAATTTAGACTGTTCTTATTTAGATATTTATGTTTTTTATCTCGTGTTTATCAAATTAAAAAATAATTATACTAATGTCTGCCATAAACCCAAAAATTGTATTCGCAAAATCATTATCAAAAAACATTATTAATTAGAAATCATTAAAAAATGTTGTGCACAACCACTTATTGTCGGTTCGTTCCGGAATTGGTTTCCGCAAATTCTTTTCCGTTCATTACTGTTGATGTTATCACATTTGTATAACCACAGAGAACAAAATATTAGTTTATCCAACTTTTTGGGTTTCGGTGTGCGCACATTAATGTGTAATTAAAAAGTGGCAGACAACGTTATGGAAGTCCCGCCACACATCCTCTACTGCGATCACACACCACAGACACCGACAGCGCAACAAATAATTAATTGAGAAATTACAAGCTCCGCAGGATGAAGCTTGGAGAGGGGTGGATGGGGGTGGTGTTTAGGAAATTGCAAAACCCACAGGCTCTATGATTCTTAATATATTAATTCAATTGATTTATGCACTAGTGAAGATTAGGAAGCCCAAATTCTTTCTCTAATTGTGTGCAACTGGGACTGTTCATCCCAATCTCATTAACTTCCCCAAACCAACAGAAGATGGCTCTGTCAACTGGCTGAGCACGGGGTGCTTACCGGGGCCAGTCTAAAGTGCCAACCTGAAACTAAAGTTTAATGGCCACAAAATCCCATCAGAGACCTCCAACGATTCCAGTTGGCCTAGCACTCTTTCTGACCAATTACCATTCCAACCGCTAATCGGCTTGCTTCGCCAGTACCAGCACCCACTCCAGCTGCATTTCAGGTTGAGTGCATTTCATTTAAATGAATTACAAGCGAAATATGAGCGGTTCCACTCAACCGCTCATCCTGACCATTGCCGCTCATTAAGCAGCTTGAAAGCCAAATGTAATTCATTTTTTCTATTTCAATTACAACTGGGAAAGCACCACCATTGGAGAACCGGAATCAAGGACAAGGTGAAGCGAATCACACACCTATAGTTGAGTTCCTGATATTGCAGTGCGGTACACAAAGCACAAAAAGTGCTCTTAAATAATAGAATGAGATCCCATTTTGAGCTTAAAGTTAGCTAATTAAAGGTAATTGAATTGCTGAGTGCAAATAATTAGGGGGTCCAACGTTCGTATCTGAGTATCTACAACTTGAGATACAATACATAGTTACGATGCGAAAGACGCGATTATTTTTCGTGGTGTACCAATAGCTTTTTGGATGGGACGATGGACATTGGAAAGACGACCAGCCACCGTCCCTTGTTAATTTGAATGAATTTAATTAATTAGCATTAAAACAAAGCTGACGTCAATTGCGCCAAAAACCTGGGCCAGCTGGGGCAGACCAACGTTTCTCTCGGAACTCCACCCTGCCTGCGGTATGAGCCCTTCGAGCTACGCTACTTGGGGCTGACTTGCTCGGGCAGCTGTGAACTGACTGGCTGCCACGATGGCCCTAATAAGCGGGCAGGGCCATCTAGGGAAACGGGGAAAAGGGGCAACGGAGTAACGTGCTTGGCCAATTCGTGGGGACGCAGCTTAAGCAGCTCAATATTCAAACTCATTATGATGAATATTGTTGCTGATGCTGATTGTAATTGTGGGAGGCAGCTGCTTATGACGTTCGTTCGCCCAGCAGCTAAGCGGATATAGGCCATAACTGACACACACACACACACACACACCTAATCACCCACATAAAATATTTGTCTGCACAAATCGCAATTAGCAAAGGAAGATTTCATGGCTGTTTAGTTTTTAATTAAAAATTGATTGGAGCATTTGCATTATATTAGAAATTCTATTTAATTCTGAGACAGTTGATCGGCTTAACCTGACCTGTCTTCCTTTGGCTTAACTACGATTAATTTAACAATTTAACTGAAACGACAAGTCAGAAGAATCGTAAACCGATTAGGAATTGGGAGAAGTAAGGTTCGTTATATTTCGGAGGACTGTAGAATAAGTACCTATTTAAAAATACTCAGCGCAATGATTGCAGTAAATCAAGTAATTATCATTTGAGTCATTTGAAATACAGGCCTTAAAATAAACATTTGCAATATGTAATACAATATATTGTAATTTCATTATAGCGAATAACTGTCAACAAAACTATTATTGGAATTATATCGTTGCGCGCCTTTATTTGCAGTTCAACGCCAATCAGCTTCAGTGCCGCAGGATATAAGGATTATTTGCTCAACAGAAAGAAATGACATGTTAATTATTTTATCATATGTTTGGTGCAAGCACACTCATCGTATTGACTGTCCTTGGCATTTTCGGGCGGTTGGCCTATTGAATTTACCTTGAGGCAGCCCCCGCCCCCTATAAACCAATTAAATACAATGCCAGTAAGCTGACAGATTCAAAAAAAAAAAGCATGAAAGGGCGGAAAGCAAAAGAGCAATAAACGACGGAGTTTGTTCACAGCTTAATTCAAAATATCCCATAGATTCAGATACTGATACCCATGTCGACATAAATGCAAACACAGTTGGTGTTCGCTATCTTCTCTACTTTTTTCTGACAGTCGAATGGTGAAATCACAAGCAGTTGCAGTCCATTCCTTTGGTCCCCATGCTGCAAGACCAATGTCAAGTAACACATATTAAAAATTTTTAAATCTTTTAAAATATTTTTCATTAACACACACACTGTACCTGTGAATTTTAGCCGAGAATGTATACAAGTAAAATGTATATACATCGTTCCAGGGACATCAAAAAACAAAAAGTATAGCATACTTTTGAGTTGTATGTAATAGGAGCAGAAAAACAAGGACACGAAAATTATCGGAACAAGGACAACTGTCAATACAGAGTTTAGAAAATGTACTGGTTTCCAACTACCAAAAACCAAAATATTTCTATTACAAAATAAACCAAATCCAGAATCAATCAAGGTTAGAAAACCTCCTTCTTTTACCGAAAATTAGTTCTCAGTGCAGATAAGTGAGTAACCGAGCATATAATTGATTCAGCCATGACACAGTCACAGATTCGCAATGAGAAGGAGCGACACTGTCGCTATATCTGTATGTCGTCTGCCGGTTGACAGGCAGGCATAAAATTGATTTTCCAATAAGCAATCATGTGACAGCAACGCCGCACGGGAGATTGTGTTAATTTTACGCTAAATCTGGTTTAGCCGCAGCTGCTTTGATAAACTTTGACATTGATGAGTTAATGGTGATGAGACGACGCGGATCTAAGAAGCGAAAAAATTCGAAGCCTCCAAAAACAGATGCATAAAGATTCCTTCTCCCAAAGACGTTGAAACGTTTAAATCCATAATTTTTTTTCCATCATTGATATATTTCATCATTGACAGACTTCCTTGCAGAACTGGTTTCTTTACATTTCTATAAGTTTTTTAAAAATTCCAAAGGGAACTCTCCTGTAAACGATTCTTTAATTTAGAGCTAGGACTGAATAGGGCTGAATATATATGTTTACACTCTGCCACCCAAAAATACAATTTCCGTTCAAAAAATGGCTCCGCATTCGGACTGTTTTAAATCAACAGAGGAGGAAGCTGCTACTGGAGCGGGTCGCTGGCCGAAGCAGGGTCGCTTGGGCCAACTGCCAAACAATTGCGTAAAAACAATAAACATTGAAACAGGAGCAAGGAAAGCCATCAGAAA
This sequence comes from Drosophila monieri, assembly GCA_035047585.1. NCBI lineage: Eukaryota > Metazoa > Arthropoda > Insecta > Diptera > Drosophilidae > Drosophila > Drosophila monieri. Next base: position 138,875 of record JAWNPJ010000087.1, on the reverse strand, counting down.
CGGTAGAAGCCATAACAACAGCCCACCACTGCTCATGTGCATGCCCCCAATTAATTCACAATAAAACAATCAATTGATTACCATTACATCCGGCCGCGTAACGGAAATTGCTTGTAATATCCTATTGTTAAGCGAAATGTCCCTGCGAACTATGAAATTATTTTCGGGTGCGGGAGGTGTACGAAGGGAGGGATTATTTAGTTGTTCAGAAGTAGACGTACATAAAATAAAGAAACTGCTTTAAATCGCTGACAAAATAATTAAAAATCTAGTTTTATTTCCGTTTGCGCGGAACACAACCTCCAAGGTGCAGCAACTTGCGAAACCACCGGCGGGGGCGAGCGAAACTTCAAACCGGAATTGACAAGCCGGCGGTTAAACTGTTTTGACAGGCCTCCTGTTCAGGTCAGGAAAAGGACTCCTTGGCCTCCTTCTCCCTTCAAACCCTTCTGACCACCGCACGTGCTGCAACTGATAAGCATTGGAAAGCGTTTGCGTGCTCCAAGTTTGACTTTGGAGCCCCTTTTGCCGACTTGTCCTCTTATAGGCTTCGAGGCTTGATGAGTTCATTATAGAAGTACGAGGCAAAGTGTACAGGCCACAAACACAGAGTCGATGCAGATTTAACCGCCGTTGAGACAACCTTCAACCTCCAAAGAAATGAATAAAATTAAGAGATTACTATCCCATGGTTTAAGCCGCTGGATTAAGATTTTATGCCAGATATTCAGGTCCGATTTTAATGATTAGAGGATGGTCCGATCTACCATAGATTCCGATTAGCAAAATTGCACATATTTGTTACACTACATAAAAACGAAATAAGTCATTTAACTGAAATAAATACATAACATAGTTGCACCATTAGTTGGTCCAAGTTTGTTTTCCGCTCTCAAAGACTCACCTCTATTAAAAATTGCTATGCAAAACATAAGTTAAACTTTCGACAATGATGACAGCAGCTCAGCTACAGGTGGGGAGAAACGGGTAGGCATTTAAAAAGTTAACACTAGTACGAAGTTAACCAAGTTTGTTGCATACTTGGCAGCTAGGGTTCTCAAAACACACTGGTGCCCTCAACCTTCAGTTGGGAGCTCGGCGCGAAGTGAGGCTGCAGCAGGCATGCCGCCGTATAATGAGCTGCGAAAGCTGCTGCTGCGGCTCTATGGCGCTGTTGCCTGATACGAAGTCCCAGCACTGGGACGTGGTGGGATTGGGATGGATGCTGGGCAACAAAAAGCAGCAGCTTCGAAACGTTAGCGCGCAGCGGGCGCTCATCAGTGCCAGCTGGGAGGGGCAAGACGACCGCATTAAGCTCTGATGGGGAACGGGAGGAGCGGGGAAAAGGGGCAAGACGCCGGCACAATGGTTCGCCAACAAAAGGAACGGTATAAAAATGCAAATTCTGCTTATTTTGAGGAACTTTTTTATTTTTCAGTTCATAAAACTGTGGCAAGAATGTTGAATGCGGACTTAATAATCGATGCGAAATGGTCGCCTTTAATCTCGATTTTAAATTAAAGACGAAGAAAGCCAAATAGCAGCAAATAAAGTTGTGGTTAATGAAACTAATTGTCTGCTTTCATTTATTTACTGTTTTCATTTATTTAATTAAATAGGATCGATTGGGACCTGACTCACAGGTGGAAAAAAGCAAATATTTATTTTTTATTCAACATATATAATTTATTGATTTAAAAATTTCACATTCGGACATTCACATTTCACTTTGTGTAAGCCCATTGTTGCCCTTTCTTAGGACCGCAGGGGGCAAATGTATGCTTTCCAGCAGCACTTTCACCCACATTCGGCTCGGCTAATTAACAGCCAGAGATGACGTCAGCCTTGTGACGCTAGTTGGGACGTTACTCGTCTTTCAAATTGGTGTCCGCAGAAGAGGGGCAGGGAGGCTACACTATTGCCGCACTGTCACAGATGTCGGGCGGTTTTTGTCGCACTGCATGGAGCCGGCTCAAGGGGCGCAGGCCTCCAAAAAATATGAAAAAATTATCTGACCCACTTATGGGCCCCATAGCCCCAAGTTCGCCCCAGTCCGGGCCATTTGACAGCGTCATTGCATGTTGGCTGGCACTTAACTCAATTTGCAATGAAACCGCCATAGTTGTGCTTGTAGTTTCCGCCAAAGTGCAGTCCGGGAAAATTGCTGCCATATTACCAACGACACCACCATATTGTTATTACCCGGCTTGTGATTGTTGGTGTTGCCTTCGAGTCTCCTTTTGGCATGGGGGGCCGTTGAGTGGGGAGCTGTAACTATCAGTGGTGACAGCCCTTCTACTGTGTGTGTCGACAGAAATCGAATTGGGCGGGTGGCACCGCAATTGAAATGTCGTCTCAGACGCTGCGAAAAGTTTTCGGTCTGTGGTTGAAGGTGACCCACATAAAATTCCCTTCGAATCGAATGAACGTGGGATGGAGAGAGAAGTGAGGGGAGGAGCACTGCCTATCCAGACCCTGCCCCTCAGCCACAAGAATGAATCGCTTGTTGCGCTCCATTTTGGATGGGACAATGCAATGCTGAGTTCTGAAAAACGGAGCAACATGGGAACGGGGTGGCACAATGGCGAATACTCCTAGCTATGCAACAGGAGGCGGTATCTTCCATGTACATATTTCTACCCACATTTTGCATATGAAGCTATCGCAGAAAGGAACTCTTTTTTTTTAGGGTTATTAAGCGTTTTTGAGGTGAATTGTAAGCTAAGCACACTCATGTTCCTCTTTTACCGCCATTGTGTCCATAAATTGAAGTCTTTCAATGAAAACGCGGATGATGGCGCTGCAATGTATGCTATGCATAACGCCGTCATAGAAATCGCTTGCCAATGAGCTGATAGACGAAAGTCGAATAAATTACTTTGGATGGCGAGGCAAGGCATTCAAATTGAATCCCAGTCACGTGCTCCAAATGACACATTTATCACGTTTTTCAAGTGCAAAAAGTTGGGAAACCTCCTGAAAGCGGTGGACGAAGGATGGGGGCGCTACGAGGGTCAGCAATTGAACATCACATTATCAAATTTCTAAGACACAAATGCTGGGCAGGAAATCCAAATTCAATTACCCATGCAAGGCTCCGGCCAGCACTCAGCTGTTAACTGTGGTGAGTTTCGCCCACACAGGCAGCACACAAACACCCACTCGCCCTCACCCACACACACAAGAGTGTGCGAGAGCGAGTCCCCATCAAAACAAAGAAAGCCTTGAGTGGGCAGATCTGCCAAGTCAAGGGAAACCTGTAAAAAGAATAGGCTAAATGCCAGTCCTGAACCCACTTCGGGCGCTCTTCGTGGAGCTCCACTGTGAAGAACAAACGCATGCCCTGCATGACTAAGGCAAAGTTCGCGAAGATTCAACAAATGACACAAGCCAAGCAAGCAACAGGGGCACGAGGGGGGACAGCATCGAATGCTGGGCACGGACTGGAGGCGGGCAGGGGGCCGTATTCAAGCGAACAAGCTAGAAGTGTAAGCGTTTTGTGTCTCTGCGGTTGACGCGCATGTGTGTGTGAGCGGGTGGAGGCGGCAGTAGGAGGCAGGTCTGTGGTCGGGGGTGGGCGAAAATTACAGACTAACAAGTGGTCGTTGAATGGCAAGCCAGCCAGGCAGACAGCCGCAGCCACGACAGTTGATTTGATTTGACAGCAAGACATGACATCTCGGGTTGCAAGAAGGACTGAGTGCCCAAGGAGAAGGACTTGAGTGAGCTCGAGCTAAAGAAATGCCACTGGGACACGGACGAACTGGCAGAACGCCCGGAGAACGATGATGGCTCAACTTCTGCAGCTGGCAAGTGTAGGCAACCGCGAGAATTCACCCACCAATAAGAACTGGGTGCAGATCAGGAAAATGTTCCCAAACGACTCTGTTATTTAACGATTTTAAATATAAATACTACCCCCATTTTTAATCAGATACTCATGATGTCCTCAAGTCCTGAAATCAACGCAATCGGATCATCTCCATAAACCTTGTCATAAAGGAATAAACTTTTCGTGGAATTTTAATATGTTTTCATAATTATGACTGAATGGCTCAGGCTCAGTTTGAACGACTGAGTTCACAGTATTTGAAAACTCGACCCACATCCAAGGTAAACCCTCCCAAGCCTTCGACTCCCCCTCACCAATTGTGACTGTGACCCAGTGTCACATCAGTATGCTGGCGAGTGCATCCACTTACCTCGTTGTTTGTACCGTTAGGTGCGCATTCCTTCGCCGCTGCGGTTGCTGTCACCTTGTTGTTGGGGTGGTGGGTGGTGCTGATGTGCTATTATGGTTCTAGGCCCGTACGTGAGCAGGTGCCAGTTAGTGGTAGCTCTGTGTTAGTAGGGTGGAGCTCTGTCCGCTTCGCTAGCTACTTGCTTTGATTATAATGCTCAGTAGTTCGCGGCGAGCGACAGACCGTCGCTCAGACTGGGTTTCGCCAGGAGTTGTACTGTTTTGGGCCCGACTAGTCAGCCAGATGTACGCGTGCTAAAAAGTCAACTTAGAGTATTTTCACTTTCCCTGGGGCGTTGCACGTGCGTATTGTTCTCTAGCGCCACTTGAGCCAGTGATGGGGGCAGGGGCACGATGGAGCAGCTACTCATGGGTAGCTGGAATATCGCGACCCACAGAGCTGGCTTGTAAAAAGTGCCAAAAGGCTGCAACTTATTAATCCCCTCAAAGGGATATGGTGCCTCCTCTTTCTGAATAGCTTTAGTTACAGATGGCTACTTTTTGGTGGTCCTGGAACTGCACGCATGGCACATGTGTCCGAAGCCGGTGAAAGATATTGGCGCCAGTGCTGGCAAACCAACAGCTGCGCGGCCGCATGGGATCCGACTTAGCTGGGAGTACTTGTGCCGAAAGGAACTAATTGTTCCTTTATTGTCCTTTGTGCTGTCGTGTCCCCTGTCTCCGGCTTCTAGTGTTTTTAGTTCGGTGTCAATAACGTCATAAATTATTAAAGCTCCTCGCACGTTGCATCACGAACACCAGGGTAACTTCAAAACTCGCCACGCGCTCTCTCACAAACACAAGCACTCACAACACACAGGACTCACAGGACACACACTCAAGCACTCACAGATCCGCAGCCACGCACACCTAGGCCAAACGTGGCGTAGGACGCGATTTTGGCGTATGTTTTGGTGCCGTAATTTTCGATGCACTAGCAAACGGCACGTGAACGGATTTTGGGTCATCAACCGGTTCAGGCATTCAGATCCTGGCTCCAGTCGGACTGTAAGACCGATTCCGCGGCTATTGGAGGCGATTTAGTATTTTTCTTTATTTATTTTGTTGACACGCAGCGTGCAGTGTGCAAACCGTGTTGATTTGTTCGCACCTTGGCCATTCGTTACTGAGGCCAAGACACAGCGAGAGAGTTCTCCACAGTCACTCAATGAGAGAGAGAAACAAAGGACACGAGAGAGCGTACCATGATGCGTGGGTGAGAGAAAGTTTGGGTCAGAAGGCTACTCGCTGCTTTCCCTCTCAACGATGTGGTGAATATTTCTTGCGCGAGAGGGTGCGCAAAATATTGGCGGTGCAAGTTCAAATTATTTTGGTAATATTTTTGGTTTGTCGAGTAAGTTCATTCCAAATCTAAAAAATAATAAAGGATGTAGGAAAATGTAAATTTCATTAAATTTATTGATGGTGTGTAGTACAGACCCACATTGGTTAATCCCAACCAGACGACAAGGCCTGAAGTCGAGCACAGAACCCTGCGCAAGCTCTCGCGTTTACCCCCACCCCTCAGAACTTTCTCTGCCTTTCGCTCAGCTGTGAGGACGGTGCTTACCTTTCAAATGGAAATCTGTTGCACGAGCATAGTTTTCTATTCTCCCCAGCTCAGCTGAGTGTCAGCAGTGCTTCTCGCTACACAAATTACTCTTTTTATGAAGCTTCTCAGCGGCCCCGCTCGAATATCAATCCCTTGAAGTTAAAGTGTTCAAGTGGGAGCGGAACCAAAGGGTCAAAATAACTACAATGATCCGTTAAATGAATTAACTATAATTTGCCAGTTGGTGGGAATCAGAGGAGGTCCTGTTGGAACAACAGGATCTGACATGGTGCTTCATAAATTTATATATTATTATACCCTTGCAGAGAGTATTATAATTTTATTCAAAAGTGTGCAACGAAGGAGACATCTCCGACCCTATAAAGTATATATATACTTGATCAGGATCACCTCATGAGTTGATATAAGCATGTCCGTCTGTCCGTCAAACTAGTCTCCCAGTTTTAAAGCTATGACCTTCAAACTTTTCACACATCCTTCTTTCCTTTGCAGGTACCATGTAAGTAGGAACGGACGGGATCGGTCAACTATATCCATATAAGTGATTGATCGGAAATGTCATAACTTTGTTGTTTTTTAAGTTAGAAGGATGGGACTTTTTTGGATCCCATTTTGGGCAAACTTATCCGATCTGCCAAATTTCATAAGGATCGGCCGACTATATAAGATCCGATATATATCTAATAATATAAGCTGCCACATATCTGCAAGGGTATATCAACTTCGGCTCCGCCCGAAGTTAGCTTTCCATTCTTGTTTTTACTTCAAAAACCTAAATTGGCTTTAGTATTCACTGAAAAATATGTTTGGATTTCCTTAGTTTTAGAACCTAGTTGATCGTCTCACCATAGATATTTCTCAGTCATATCACTTGAGAAATTCTCATTTCATTTGAACAAATAATAAAAATCTGATAATAATACTATGAATATTTTGGGGAAATCCAGCTAAAATTGAAACCAACTTGCATTCGCATTGATACTTGTTAGTCATAACTGAACTGAACTGGAAACCCCTTTGAGAACTTATAATTGAGGCCCATAATGGCAAGAGAATTCCAAATTTGTATAACCCGATAGTTGCCCAAAACTGAGCCTCAAAATACACAAAATGAACAAAATATTTCCAATTAGACGTTATAAAGGCCATAACAACAGCCGTTGGATAGCTCAATCAAAGAGTGAAAGGGTCGGGGAGGCAAAAGGAAAGGTGGAATCGAAAATGCAACAAACGAATTAATTGGCAGGGCCCGTATCAAACAATCGATAGCAAATGTAATTTCCAATCTCATTAAACCAAGCACAACCGATTTAAGGACCTGGATGTGGGTTCATTTTTCTGCAGGTCCCTTTGTCATACAAGTGAGCGAGTTTTTCCCATTTTTCCGACCTCCCGGTGCCTACTGTAATTCTGAACTTTGTTCAAGTTTGTAGCCCGAGCAAAAGTAAACTCAATTAACTTTTTGCCGCTGCGTTGCAACAATAAACAATTTTTTTCCTGGGATCGGGCGAGAATCGCAATTACGCCAGATAACAGTCAAGTGCAGAGCGGGCCCCCGTTCTACGTTCATTCATATATAAATTGCTTAGAAAATGTAAAGTGCAGAGCAAAATGGTCCGTGTATTTGTCGTGGCAGTTGTGGTCTCGGGCTGAATCATGGCCGCAGCTCGCCGACATTAACCAAGATTTGTTGCCGCTTATGGGAGACGTTTTTCAGGGCTTCTGGCTGATTCTTTTAATTAAAAAAGTTAAAGTTGGATGCAGTTGGGGGCGGGGCGCAAAACATCTCCAGTTGAGACCAGTTTAAAAAGTATTATAAACGAGAATCATCTGTTTTCTGCGAAAACTTCTAGAACGCTCGTGAAAACATTATATGGCAGCCCATATAAGTATGCTTTATCGCATTCCGTACATCCTAGCTGCAGAAGTTCGGCGTTCTGCAAATCGCTTGCAGTTTCTCTGTCCTTTCCATAAGAACTAAGCACATAGAAACTAAATACAATTAAGTTTGAAACCTCTATGTTCCCACTAAACTTCTGTTTTTCAGGAAGTCATTTTCCGGCAGCTGGTGGACTATTGGGCATCGGTTCTCTTAATAGTAAAGTAGTCCTCGACGGGGACAGATACTCTCTAAGCAGCACAGTGTGTTGCCCGTAAAATATGCAACACGCTGAAAACACAACGAGCTCAGCTAAGATATACTGAGACTCAAGAGCCAACACCTATGCATAAATAATGAAAACACATCCCATTCACATCCCCGCTTGCCTCCACGAGTGCGGGTGTGGATGCGGATGCACTGTTTGCAGTTGACGGCTTACATGTTAAAAGCGTCAGTATAATAGCCAAAGTAATGGCAAAAGTGCAATTGTGAGTTCAAGTAAATAAAAACTATTCAAATATGCAAAACACAAAGCAAAATGAAGAGATGAGCATGGAGCACAGACACAAGGGGCGGCCATAGCCAGGGGCCACTGTGCATGTGAGAATGTCTCAAGTGCATAAATTTACTTGTTAAATCCTGATTGATATTTCATCCCACCCTCGGGCCGGGATGGGTTTCGTTCAACATCAATGGCTTGAGGTGGAGAGCAGAAGCCTTAATGCGCTGGGCCAACCAGATATTGGTGTCATATTTTGAACAGGGCGAAACCAGAGAGCTTCTATACTTGGATCTTTTTACCTTTGGGTCCAACACTGATCGTTCTGATCTGCGGTGGAGTTTATGTAGAGTTTAATTGCGATCTGCTACATTCTTTAACTTTAAGACCTGGCAGCTAATCGGTTCTTTGAAACGGCATCACTTAGCCTCTAAAACCCGCCAATGACGGACATGAGGTTAGCTCGGTAAAAAAAGGCGTCGAACCCGGCGACACATGGAAAACAACGCAACAAAGACTGGTCCAGGTGGAAATTGATTAATTTCTTCGGGGTTCTGAAAGCCCGACAAACCGGCGAGAAAATTGAAACAGAACCTGGTGCGGCAACTGTCAAACGTATTGGCGGAGGGGTGATGCAGTGAGGCCGACGAGGTGGAGCAGGCGGAGAGAGCAGGTGGAGATACTGCAATAATTCTGTTGCGTTCTTAGCAGCTTGGAGCTCAAAGCAGCTTAATGGCTCGAACTGCGACGCCTACAAGGACCAAGGACAACGTTGTCATCGTGCAAAAAGGAATTATGACAAAAGCTCACACCGAACACCAGAGCGGGAAAAAATGGCGAAAGGGTGGGGGTGGTTTGGGCTTGAAAAACCCACTGACTATGCTATATGCTGCTCTTGTTTCTGCCATTGTGGTTTCTCTTAGTATTGTGGAAGAGGGGCGATGATTATAAAGCAACAACGGTGGGCTAAAAACCCAGCACATCATCCATGCACGAGCTCATTTTTTCGCTCAGAATGTGTGTATTTTCGGTTTTTTTGTGCGCCTATATTGACAGTTATAGGTACTTTGCGGATGCTCGTGCATTGAGCGTTTATTGACACACAAAAGCATGAAAATTGAAAAATTCTGCACCACCAACGGTTTTGAACAGTGCCAGTTCTTGCCGTCGAGCTCTCGCCATTTTAATAGCGTCTAACCCGCGCCCCTTTCCTCACACTGCTGAGGACACCATTGATGGCCTTCCCTCTGTTAGTTGACAGCTTCCCTGAGGCGTAGTCCTCCCAACCACGACGCTCATCCTCCGCTCAAAGGTGCGCTTTGTGCGTGGTCGTGAGACCGTGTATTAGGACTCGAATTCAATAGTTGTTAAGGAGTTTTTTTTTATGCGTTATTGCATATTTCTGCGTTATAATGCAGGCACCATCAGCGTCTCGCTGGGACCACGCCTCCGCAAACGACTGTCGCTTATTATTGTCCACTCAACCATAATGGGTTAATGGCGAAGTGGAACGCGCTTGAATAGCGCTCTGAAGATGCCTTCCACACTTCCCCCGCAACAAACACGAAATTCGTAATTGAATTAAGTTTAATGGCATATTTGGAATGCCTTTTGAGGAGGTTGTGACATGTGTGGAGCATTTTTCAGAACTTTCTTTGTGTATCCTGGTAATTTGCTTGAAGAGCCCGGGTCGACGAAAGGGACACATACTTTCGATTATGGGGCGATATTGAGGGTTGCTTGGCACAAAGTAAATTTTAATGAATTCAATTCAAAAGCGCGTAAGCCAGACGTGTACTCTTAAATTTGGTTTAGTAAAAAATTAAAAATTTGAAAAGATTTCTCATCCGAAATATTCATATGATCTATGAAGTCAAAAGTAATATTATTGAACTAACAGTATGCGGCACTGCAACTATCTTAAGAATCAAAACTCCTCAGTAGTGTATGTTCTTTTTGCAAGCCAACCCACTTGAAGTTCTTTTTCATTATTTTCTCTGTGTATAATTAGAATAATATTTGATTAAAAACATTTTATTTCAATTACGCAAATGGCAGAGAAGAACAAAACTAAACTAAACACACAGAGTACACTTGCCGCGGGCCCATTGGCCGTCCGGAGGAGTATCCGAGCCAAGACTTGGCACAGCTGCTCCGGTTCTCTGGAGCTCAACTAAAGAAAAAGCCCGTTTTATCTTAAGGATAGAAGGGGAAACCACTACCTAGAAAACTTTTAAATTAAAGCCCGATCCAAACTGAATTAAAAATAATGACAAACTCTCCGACAATCAACATAGAGTGGCATTGAAGCCAAAATAATATGCCATAGAGTGAAGATAGGGTACAATTTATTTAATCAACCAAGTAGTTGCGAGCCCAGTTAGCCACTTATTAAACTTACCTGCTTGGCGGTTATTATCATTGTTGCTGTCAGCCTCGAAAACTTGGTCGAGTAAATTGCCTCAATCGTTTACCACAATTTGAAAAGAAGCTGAGCGGATCTGGAGCCTGATAAAAGTTTCCACTTGGAGTCTGCCAATGCCAATATAATTGTCTGTGTTAATTGAAAAAGTTGCCACTGCTGATGCAGCTGTTTCTGCTGCTTAATTTGCATTAGTTTTTGAAGTGGAACTGTGATTGCGTCCTCAAAGTGTCCTGCTCGCCTGGCACTGGCAAATACTCCGAAGACAGCCGAATCAGAATTTGCACAACCCATTTGAAGCACATCTAATCCCTTCACAACGCCCCTCAAAAAGGACTTGACCGAAAGGACAAGGCCTCGGCAGGCCATTGTATTTGACCATTGTTGTGTTAATTATTGGTTTTGCCGTATTAGTTGCTATTATGCATGTCCATTATATGCAATTAATTAATGTTCAATGCAAATTACAGTCTGCAATCGGGCAAGATTGCACAACATCAATCAGATTGAACGGCCCTCATTCCACGACTTTCAGGTCGATAATCAAGAAAACAAATTCCAAACGGAAAGTCTGATGGCCTAGGCAGCTGTTTCAAACTCGGCATAAATTATAATTGAATTAGCAATCGAAATTGAATCGAGTTGCGAATTTGCTATGTGGGGGCGTTGGGAGAGATATGAAATCTCATTGACCTACGAATAATTTTTCGCTGGAATGGGTCCTGAGCGAAACAATTTAATCTATGCATATGCAGCTTGAATATGCAAAAGGCTCTTAGCAGATTTCCACCCCGAACTAAACCAATTGGACGCACCGATGACCTCAATGGCCATTTCAAACCGTTGCCAAAGGTCACATTATGGCATACTTAATTAATTAAAAATTGTTCTCAGAAACTATCTCCTAATCGAAGATAATAGGTAATGCGCTGTTCTGGGTTCGATATTGTGTATTTAAACACATTAAGTCTGTGTCTTAATCAATGGAAAGATACTTTTCGACTAGATAATTCTAGATATATAGACCTGTTAGGGGGGTATAAAAAGAGTCATTGCACCGCTCAGCGCTGTATTGAGAGTGTTTTTGGCCACAAATTTTAGCATGATGGTGCTAGGAAAGCTCTATATGTTTTTCCTGGCTCCTCTTCATTTTCCCACTGACCCTCGTATAATGCCCCACCCCTCTTGTTTTGGCTAAACAACAAAATTATACACGCGACTTCGACTAGGATTGAATGTCTTCGGATATTTGCGCGAAGTTTAATGGAATTTTCAACAGTTTTTACATTTGCGAATTGCCAGCCACAGAGCTAAAATCGCAGGCTCCTCCCAGCCAAAAACTATTTATTTACCTGTGCCCGTATGGATAAGTTTTCATTCCTGGCATACACAGCAATGAAGTTTTGAAACTTTGTGTATGCGGCCCCCAGTTTTTTAATTGACTTGTGCAGTTTGTTAGTTTAAAGTTAGACGGTTCCATATGAGAGAAGAGCCAACTTAACTCTCAAAATTATGTTCATGTTAAAAATAGTTCACAGTTTAGACATGCTCTTCATGTTTGTGAGATTCAAAGTAATAAATATTGGCTGCAATAATGTAAGTCAGCTTTGCTCCTAGAGGTGTAATAACTTTCACTGAACCTCCTTCATGGTCGAGGCCGGTTCACAACATCAAATGAATTAAAATGTCAAAAAGTATACAAATTCTGTCAGCGCACTCAAAGACTGAGCGCAAATGCATGTCCCATTTTTCTGTATTTTAATGAACTGAATTAGCATAAAATGCGAATGACAGGTACTCCCCTTGCCAGCATCCGCCTCGCACATCCCGCCCCATCTTGCCCATTTAATTTGTCAAAAATAATGACAGGGTTTCAGCAAGCTCTTTTGGGATTTGCACAAGGAAAGAGCCAAATAGCCAAAAAATATGAAAAGGAAAAAGGTTGGCTCGCACTACTTATTTACTTTGAAGTTGGAGATATTAGTAGGCCAAACGCACACACAGGACATTCGACATATGGACATATGTGGGGCATTTTTAATTCGGTGGAATGGTGGAGTGGAAGCTCTTCTACTGGAGTATAACTTAAAAGTCATGATGGGTATTAAACGGCCAACCCTTTCCTTATGAACCCACACAACCTGCACATACGTACATGTGAGCAGTACACATATGAGCCCCCAGCAAAATATGTTTGCAGTCGGTTGGGTCGGCAAACCCTTATCAAAATATTTATACGACTTCGCATATGCTAAGCGCAGAAACTGTTTGAAAAGAGCACCCGAACGGACCCATTCCCGCTCCCGGTATATGAAAAAATGCTTAATGGCCTGTAATCTGCTTAAAACTTGGACACGAGTTCAATTTGCTAAATGGCATTCACGAACCGAAGCATCATAGGAGCGGGGCCCAAGGAGGGTGAGCTGCCCATCATATGACTCTGTAACGTTGTGTGGAATGTCGGTTTCTTTTTTGGTATCTCTTTTTTAATTTATGATCTTCGGGCGATGGGGTGGCCAAGTCCTTTATATAATTTTAATTTTAATTAATTCGCACACAAACATCCATCTCGTTTTGGTTTTTTAAGAAATTCATCCTGCTAGTTGCAAATTATTTATTTAAAAAAAGGGTAAAGGAAGTTACCCTCAGACCCGAAATTCAATTTTTGTTTAAAAAGTGAGTGTAAGCCTTTTTGCAAAGGACCTACCTAACTTGCAGACTGAGAAGGGGGTGTTATAAATGTGGCATGTTATATTTATATGTGTGACTAATTTAACACTACTGACACCTAAGACTGAACCAATATTTTGTAAATGAAACTGTCACAAAGTATTGCAATGAATTTATTATTTTTGAAGGTATTCGGATACCTTTAACATCAGATTTTCTGGGAGTGATAAATATGGGCTCTACAGCACCATAAATAATCTAAACACGCCATAATCGGCTTGAGAACTTGCTGCTAAAAAAATTGCACGCATTAATCCAAAGCGATGTAATCAAAACCAAAACAACAATAGCACAAAGTAGCGGATTAATTAGAGCTCAACATACCAGGATGTCAGTTGCATGGTGGTGGGTGTGGTGGACAACCACAATGCAAACATAATACCCCCAATGGAGTTGACTGCTGCCGAGGGCCACCGAAGCACATTCATTACTTGGCCACATGAATTGTCAATATCGAGGAAGCTGCGTGGATAGGACGAGGTTAGCGGATCGTATTGAATTTTAGTTGCGGACAGTCCTCGAAACTATGGAAGACATGCCGATTTCAAACAAGGCTACGAAATTTGAGGCAAGACTAATTTCAATATAGATGGCAAATCGTGGAATGAGTTCCTGAAATTTAATAGGGGCCCAAAATTTCATCTTAGGATGGAATCGCATGGAGAGGTTTAAATGACATTACATAAAAACTGTGTATATTAATTAAAACTAAGTTCAGCCTTCTAACTAAATAAAAATTCTATAAGCAACTGGATTGGACAACTGAATTAAAATATAATTTCCAACCTACCCAGCGGAACCACCACCACCTGCCATCCCTGATCCTTAGTCAGTGCCTGCCCATAAACTCCACTACCCTAAACGAAATAAATCGGAGAAATTTTAAATAAACATACGAACCACTTTCCTCTTTTGGTTGCCGTCTAAATCAAGCAACATGCGTTTTAATAAAAAGAAAAAATGGTGGGCAGGAAGGGGGTTGTTGGCTAAGAACCAGGCCGAATAAGGCTGAGGTGTACGTACGTATTCCTGGAGGGGAGGACGGAAAGTGGATTGGGCGAACAGGATCAGAAAAAACCGCCCAAGAACAAGAAAAGCAAACCAAAGCCAGCAGAATGCTAGTAGCTATATTTCTAATCTAATTTCCCCAAAGTTGGGGGCGGGAAAATTAAAAGAAAATACTCGCAAACAGAACAGGAAAGCCAAATGCAAAATTAAAAATAAAAAAAAAAAAAAACAGAAACAGAAAGGAAAAAGGTGAATACTCAAGCAAGGAATGACGAAAACACAACAATGCAGCAGAGGCACAAGCCAAAGGCGCACTGGGAAAATGTTCTGGAAACTTTGAAAGAGATGCGGGCCTGCCGAGGAAAAGCCGAAGGACCTGCTTGTGCGGCGTGGTCGCAATGGGGGAATGGCAATGAAAATGTCGAATGTCGCTAAATGAAATTAGAATCGCATAAAAGAATAACTCGAGCTGCCAAGGGGGCTCGGCTCAGCTTCCAGGAAGGCCGCTGTTAATACAGTAGAAAAAACATTGTCTTAGCTGTGGAGCAGTTGGCTAATAGTCCGGTTTCCTTGCTCCACTCTTATATGGCAAAGCAGTTTTGGGAGAACCCATTTCTTTCAGTGCACAGACACACTGAGGGAGGCAGATGTTGACAAGAGGCATTTGAATGCCCTGCAGGCTTTGAATCAAATGAACAAACCTGAACACTCCAGCTCCAACCAAAGCACTGGAGCAGGTGTAATAAGGGAGCTCCCGCCCCGGTAAAATAAAAAAAAATCACAAAAACATAAAATAATAAACATAATTTACCTGCCTTTGTCATCGCATTTTATTATTAACAGGCAAATGCGTTGAATTTCATTAAAAGTTATGTTTTGCTCCGGCACGTTTGCCCTCTTGCACGCAAAATCAAAGTTTTTAACGTCTTCTGGATTCTGAATACAGAATCATGAATGCTTTCAGGCGACAGCGACTGGAATTAGAAATGGAGATGGAAACTCAGAGGGAGCTGCGGCCATTTAGTTGCACTGACATTTGCCGCAGGGCCGATGGGACCAATGTTGAAAGCAAATCAAGCCGAACCAAACCCAGTCGGGAGGCAACAAAGCTAACTAAACTAAATGCTAATCTGGTTGTCCACTCCTCTGCTCCCCCGCCCTCCAGGCCACCTCTTTTCTCCCTTCCACCCTATGGTCGCTGCACCTGCTGCTGCGGCTCCACAGAAACGCCTTTGACGCTTCCCATGGCCACAAAGCGGAGCAACATGTTTGACAAGTGACAGGCATGCACTGCGACAGGAGCCCTAGTGGGCGGCACAGTGGGCGTGGACTGTGTTCCTCTTGTTGCAAAGTCATCAGGACTACAAGTTTCGATACCGCTCTGCACCCCTCCTAAAAAACCCAAGCTGATAAAAGGGTTAAATTTACGAGGGGTGAAACTAAACCAGGAGCTGGAACGCAACTAGCGATTACAATAGTGAGATGTAACAGAAATAAGCATATAGATGTTTATAGGTTTTTCAATAAGTTTTCTTCATGATTGGTCAATGATTTAAAGAGAGAATTAAGCCAAACTAATCGCTTATTATTAGGCATTCATCGACTGTCGTCTTCATAAAAAATGCCAATAGTTGATAAATCCTGACCGTCCTTACCGTCTGAACAATTGAAAATTAAATTTTAAAATTCAATAAATCCACGGTCCTTTTAGACGCCCACACCCCTTTCGCCCCTCACACACATGCAGAAAAGCACCTGGCATATTTAACGGCACCCCCACATTAAAATGCAACAATTTGTTTTACTTGTTGGCAGTCGCATGGGCCAGCAACTCGGATCGAATCGAAACTGAAGCACATTCAGAGTCCAGTATCCAGTGTTCAGTTGGCGGCACCGGGGAGGAGAAGGGATCAGAAGGGAGCAGTGGCAAGGAGCTACAACAGACCGATTCAGACAACATTTTACGAGCACATTTCAACTGTAACAAATGTCCCTGGGCCATCGACAGAAAGGGAAACGTAACGGAGAAAAATGCAACAGTCGCTGCGGGGAGCGCACCGGAAAGGGAGCAAGATGGGTGGTGGATGGGGACGATTCCGAGTAGGGCTGGCCAAATAAAAAAGCTGACCTCGTGCACAAAACCCAAAGCCAACGACAATCGAAGGCAAAGACCACGACTGGGAATGAGTTCAGTGGATTGGCAATGCACTGCCAAAAATCCACCCACTGCTTATTAGCATCCGATAAATGGTTAATAAGGAGGAGCCAGCAAATATCATAAGGCAATCCAACCTAATGTACACTGCATGCCTAGTTTTTCGGACAGCGAGCCGTGCCGCAGCTCCGCCCGTGTGTGTCAGTGTATTCAGCATGGCTCTGGGTGCAATTACCAATGAACGAACGTAACAGGTGATCAATTGTTATAAAACTCCCAGGGTGCTTTTGCTTTTCATTATTTTCATTTCGCCGTCGCGACGGTCACAGTGCACAACGCGTGTGTGTAGTGGGGTGCTCAAATGTTGTGGGTTGGGTGCGGTTGCCTTCAAGCCTTTAGTGTCCAACAAGGGTTGTGCTGCTTCCTCGCTCTCGCAGAAGCCTGAACGTCGTAGGTCCTGGGATTTGCCGCCAATGCAGAACTATATGCACCCTTCCATACCCCGGAAATAGGCGATTAAGCGTGACCAATGGCTCTGCTACTTAGTTAGCCTGGATGTTTATGGTACTGGTACCTTGCGGACCTGATGGAAAGTAGTAATCACGCCAGTGTTATCTCTAAACAAAAAGAAGAGTCGCTAAAATCGGGGTTGCCTTTTATTTGCAAATCCTGGCAGCTAAATAAATTTCTGGCTAAGAGCTGGAGGAGGACTTGAGGAAGTGGAGATTGCGTGCAAATCCTTTTGCAAAGGGTGCAACAAGTATCCGCATAGCGGTAGTTAGTTACAAAGGATAGATCCCAGGATAGATCCCATGGTTTTATCTACCCAGGATTAGATAAAATATAAATAGAATCGAATATGTCTTTGAGAAAATAAAAAATGATATCAGAGGCCAGTTGTCTCGCCCAGTCGTATACTAACCCAGAGGGCGCTTGCCAATCCACTAATTGAATTGAAGCTACTTCAAATGACTTTTTGTCCCGCAGCGCAAGGAGTTCGCTTTAAAATGCAAATACGCCAGCGCGAGTATAATTACTCGAAACACGTCGCCACAGGAAAGATGCCCTCAGTATCCACGGCCGCAGCCTAATCCTCGTTGCTCTGCCAGGACCCAACTCATTAGCAGGACGAGTTGCCCAAAAACATCGCTCGCACAAAAATCTGGCAACGGCAGAGTCAAACCAGAAGCTAACTCACTAAAGTTGGGCAAAACCGAAAGTGGATCTCAGGGGAGGACAGGGTCGAGGAAATGAAAATGGAGGTGGCGGTGGGTGTGTGGGTGGCTCGGTGTGTGTAGCTGCACTAATGTGTCATGTTAAATTAACACTTTAATTTATTCCGCGTTCGCCAAGCTGCAAAGTGCATATTTAATCAGTTTGTATTTGCGTTTCCTTCGCGGCTCGCTTTGGCTGCGGCTGTCGGCGAAGGAAAATAGGGTGCGGAGCGGGGTGTGCGGCAAGGACAGC
Organism: Drosophila monieri; assembly: GCA_035047585.1. Classification (NCBI taxonomy): domain Eukaryota; kingdom Metazoa; phylum Arthropoda; class Insecta; order Diptera; family Drosophilidae; genus Drosophila; species Drosophila monieri. The sequence goes on along the minus strand of JAWNPJ010000087.1, from coordinate 120,899 downwards.
AAAGTCTGGGGGTGAATGTCTGCCCAAAGCTTTATATTTGTATATACATATACATCAGAGACCCTAACACCCCGCTACCGCTGCTACTATGGGCTTTTTTGTAAGCCGGTTTAATTCATGCTTGCATTTTTAATTGCTGCGTTTAACACACAAACGGAATTTTAAACATCCAAAAACACATTTCCAAACAATAGAAAATAATAACCGACCAACCAGATACATGGAGCACTAATTGTGTAAATACATGATGGTGCAAAGCCTATTTTACCCTACTTTGTGCAACTATGTTGTATTTTTAATTAGTTAACAAATACAGAAATGAACAAAGTAACAAATCCATTTACAATAAGGAGTACTAACCAAAGGCGTGGAAACAATTACATTAAGTCTTACATAACCACAATCACCTTTCAATTGAATGAAATTATATTAGTAAAAATTAAATTAAATTACTAACTACTAAATGAAATCATCTTCGTGACGGCCATTACCAATTTTGCTCGTTTATTCATACCGAGGCGAAAGTGACATAAAACGATTTATAGTGTACTTATTTTTGGGGTGGACGTTAGCTAATTAAAAAGAAACCATCCGAACTACTTTCAGAAGCTCGATTGTTGTCATAACACTTTTACCATGTTGTCCGGGCATGGCTGTTTTTATTTTATCAGTTTTTTTTTTTTATAAAAGTGCATGTGTGCTAGTGCATGTGGGTCTATTCAAGTAGACAATACAGTCGACACAAAGACTGTTCCAACTAAAAGGCAATTCACGTGCAGGGCCAAAAGTGGCCAAATGTCAGCTTTATTATGATCAAGGGCTAAAGGACCCATGCTCGTTGCGCACTCTGCACCACCTTCCTCTTCCTACCCACCTTATGCCACAAAAAGAGTGGCAAGCCCTTTTTGCTTCCCTTAAAGCCTGGGCAGCATTTAGCACATGTCGACTGTCTTAACTTTTGTAAGCTTTCCCTTAATCCAGCTTAAGAACGTGAAACCAAGAAAGTAAAAGATGAAAGGGCTAAGAAGGACACTCGGGACACGCCCTAGACTGATCGGACAGCAAAAGTTAATTGGATCTGTTCTCGGGATGCATAAGTTTCGTCAATTTTTCTATCCTTTTCCTTATAATAAGTCTGCAATTATAAATAAAGTTTATTTGGATCTATGATGCCCAATGGCAAGATATATGTAGTGTTTAAAACAGATAACACCATATTTAAATACATAGACTTCAAATGGAATTGAATTTTAAACTGCTAGTCGCAAGTGCCAATATAAGTACGGCGAAGTTATAAAAAAGGTTGGACCAGGTTACCAGACAAATTATGGGGGAATTACTGTGAAAAAATAGTCCTTTTCACTCTTCTCACACCTCTTACGATAGCAATAGCGCTGTAGGCTATCAGAAGGGAGTGAAAGACTTCACAAACCTGTAAAGGATGATGGAGAGATGCGTTAAGGGTTGCGCTGGGGTCGAGCCTACGCCACCAAATTTCAATTATGTCCCACACACATCCACAGGGATGCAATGGCCATCAGCTGAGGTGGGTGCAAACTAATTTACGCACTCAAATTAATTTTCTCAGCGAAAAGAGTTGCGGTGGAGCCGGAACCTAAACGAGAAAACTTGCCTTTTCCCACCAATTCATATCAATCACAAATATCACGGCGAAACCTTTCCACCAACCTAATTTAAAGTATGTAAATGATGGCAATTAATTAAAATCCAGGATGAAAGTTCGCTTCCACCTTCGCTTCTCTTAACATTTTAGAGCTGTTAATCAAAGACAATCGCAGCTGAGATTCTATTTGGATCCTTAAACAATGAGAAAGGAGAATACAAAAGGTTTTAAAGGTGTGAATAAAGGGCATAATTTCATAATATCGGCAGTAAGCACACAATTTATCGCCTTTCAAAATATAGACAGCTCATAACTCAATTTTCTGTGCAATTTCATGCACCTATAGTGTCACGTAAGTGAACAAAAAACCACTTTAAGCCATAATAACGCTACCAAGGAAGTCAAGTGGCCATGTGCACTTCCCCTCTACAATTTTCTAATCATTGCACTGTCAGTTGATCAATAAATACAAAGCCCGTCAATATGTTTTCGAAAGCTTTAGACTGGGATGCCTATTGGCAAAGATTGAGCCTTCGCCGTTGCTGGTATAACTGCCACTGCCAATAAAGGGGAACCAAGGAAACCTCCCGAAAATTCTCTAAAAATTTCCTCAGAAGCAATTTTTATATAGACAATTCACCCAAAGAATCAATCTGTTTATACATTACCTGTACCAGAGCCTCATCGATCTAGTCTGCAGAGATCCATGTGCCTCCCAACTATATTTCATACATAAATCTACATTCCACGCTATAATTTGGCCAATATAGAAAATAATCCCGCGGAAACATCGATTTGATAATTGAATAAGGGACATCTTTCTAATGCGTTTAATAATTTTACCCTTGCTGAAGCTATTATAACTTTGGTCAAAAGTTTTCAACGCATTGAAGGAGATGACTCCATATATATAAATATATATATTCTTAATCAGAACCACCCCCTGAGTTAATTTCTTAATCAGCACCCTGAGTCAATATACACAATCATGTCCATCTCTCCATTTCTACGCAAAGGAGTCTCTTCAACATTTCACACATCCTTCTTTCATTTGTAAGGAGCTGCCATATAACTAAACGAACGGAAATGCCATAACTTTGGTGTTTTTAGAATAGAAACTTGGCGCTTCTCGAAGTTTACATAATTCGAAATTGGTCTTATAAATTTATTATGGGAATCTAAAAGTTTTAAGTTATAATATTCAGCTAAATAGAATGAATATAGTTCTCCTTCTCGTGTTTATTTCCGCGGTGCAGGCTTGAAGCACATTTCATGACTATCAAATCAATCGCATGAATTCCATAAAACGGAAATTATTAATTCTTACACATGATTTCGCTTACTGTAATTTTCATATGCTCACATACTTTGGTATCGGAAGTGGTCATTTTTTCTTGTTTCCGGTACGCCTGATAATTGAAACGGATAAATGCGATTGCTATCTCAGGGGAGGCTTCACCCGAGCATGCATCTTTTGAGGTTTATGAATTTTTATGATAAAGCAACAACACGCGATAATGGAATATTTGATATGCTTTTGAAAGAAAGAAAAAACTCCTGCACGAATAATAAGAGTTTTTTGGAGTCCTTTTCACTAAAACTGAAAGGAAATATTAATCTGTAGTACAAATACTCACTAGTAATAATCGCATCTTTATTTAAAAAACTTTTGTGATAGTTCGCACATAATTAAGTGAACCAAATTAGATTATTAAAACAAGAGTGGAAAAAACTATTCCACAATGTGGTGTCAGTTTCCTGACCTTCTTTCTGGCCGCTCCCAAAAATAAATATTCGCATTCTTAATTGTGGCCGGTAAAAATCGCATATTTCGCATATAGTTTATGCGAAATAGCTTTGCTTCGCTTGTTTGGACTCTCCATTCCATAGCAGAATCAGAAAAAAGCCACACACGTACGATAATTAACATAATTGGGTAATCGAGGCTCGTACGCATCTGCAGGCAATTTATTGGCTTCCGGCCACTTACAAAATTGGTGTTAAAAATAATGCATTTAACTGGTAGCCATTAAACAAACTGTCGGGAGGCCGGGAGTGTGTAGCTCAAAAAATGAGCATGCGAAAAATTACGATGCTTAAATGCTAACGGGATTGCCGGGACATGGCCAACGACCATTGGCAATGACGACAATTGTGGGCACACAAATGGTGGGCAATTGCACTTGGCCACATGCCAAGCAGGACCCCGCCAAATGGCCGGCATTAAAATTTAGAAAATCCCCGCCGCCTCGGCTGTCGCTGCCCCAAATCCCCGTCGTCCATATATGTACGTGTGTATGTTCATGTAAATGGCCGCACACGTAGCATAGTCAACTGGCCACAGTGTAACAGGTTAAACACTGCGCCACGTTAATTGCGTCGCTTAATTGCACTATAGTTGCAACTGGAGCATGTATGTGTGGCAATTTTTATGCAATAACTATAAGACTGCATACCAATGATAGTAACCTTTTATTCGTCCTCTTACCCTCTGCTGGCCCTTTTTTTTTTTTGAAAAATTACTCCATACAGTCACAGCATAGGCAGACTGGGTGCCGCAAACTGTGACCATATGAACGGCACACTCAGTGCGAGAATACATTCCATTCTGGCCTTTCTGGTGGTTTCATTTCAAAATGGAACCCAAAAAAAGACACCATTCAATGGATATTCCAAAAAATTAATAATATTAATGAAATTTATTGCTATTTAAAATGTCCCATATGGATATAAATCCATATTCATGGTTAAAAAAAACCAATTAGGAATGTAGGCAAAAACCAATATACCCATTTGGCTATTGCCCCCTGCTGACTCAATAACAATAGCTACTCTAATTGCCATACATTTTCGGTTTTTCAATGGCTAAGGCTAGGGACAATTTTCCCCGGCTTTGTCGTATGCTGCCTTGTTTGTGCTCCTCATGGAGCCGCAGAGGAACAGGACTAAAATTTCAAAGCCCACTTACAGGCATTGTTCCTATTTTCCATGCGTTTACAGACCAGCACAGTGGCTATTTTTGCCAAATGAGCTGAAAAAAATAAAACGTAGTTTTCTAATTAGTAGAAGAAGTGCCGGTTAAGGTAAACTCCCAATATTTAATTTTTAACATGCCTAGAGCCCAAGTTCTGTGCTGGGTTTTAATTTTTTTCCTACATACTTAGAAGTTTTAATTTTTACTTTAATCTTATTGAGTAATGCTCTGGCCTGTCTGCCAAAAAGAGACTTTCGATCAGGTTTTAGTTTCTTGAAAAATCGTGGGTGGTTAAAAGCTGAGGATTCGACTTATAACAAAAAAATGGTCAAGTTCTTCGGAAAATTAATAAATTATGCATGTGATTTTGAATCGATATGCTGTTATCTTTTGTTTGGATTTTCGGGCCGGACTTTTTAATAATGTTTTCTCTTCAGCTGCTTAGTGTCTAAAATGCTTACTCAAGCGAGCGGAGCCACATATGAGCCAGAAATGTGCTACCACCCCTCGCGCCACCCTATTACTTGTGCTTCACTGACCCACAGGCCAAATCAGAGGCCCTTGGGTCAATTTTTTTGCCGGCAAAAGCTTAAAAATTAATAATTCAAAGGTTTATGGTTAAGGACGGCGTAGCTTGGCCCTGGGGGCGGATTGCTCTCCAAACTGGAAATCAAATTTCATTGATTTTCCTGAATATTTTCAAATGAATTTAAGAAGTTTGTGGCATTCAATTAAATATACTTTTAGACAGTTGAATTGACTCACCACCTACTCGGTTAAGTGGCTGTATGGTTCTCCGCAAAAGTCATTATTCATAAGTTTGGAGGGAATGTGGGATGTTGCCTGTTAACAGCACGCATTACACGGTAATTAGAAGTTTTCGACAGGAACTATCTGCAAACCAAGGTCGACCGGCAATAATGCAAATCTTGTCTGCCCTAAAAGTTCCGCTTCTGTGTTCGGTTAGAGCTTTAATTTATTTATGCAGCCGAGTCACATCAATCTTCGGAAAGCCTGTAAGAAGTCTCATGTGTGCGCGCCCGTGAATGAGAACGCCGGGAGGCATTCGAATCTATAAACGTATTTGTGTGTATGCGATCCGTGGGATTCTGTAACATACGCAGCTATGGTTTGTTGAATCTGAGTTTAATGACGTGTAAAAATGTTTTCACGGCTTTTGATTATATTTTACCTTAAGCGCTGCTAAAGTCCGGAGTCTTTACAAACCCCCAACTCTCCCCCATACATGGGAATCCTTTCCCTTCCGTTTGCAATAAATAAAGTGAGCGGCGCGGTGCGGCCCGGCTCTCTGTTTTGCATATGAATACCTTTTGGCATCATCGTTGATTAGCACTGGCGACTGACAATGTGCGGTGCTGCTTCTGTGCTGTTCTGGTGGTTTTGGTGGCAGCGGAAACATTTTAATGACAACCCCCTCGCATCCATTACCCCGCCCAAACTGTCAGTTATCGTTTTCAAAATATTGTCATCCACAGCGTATATATATGGGGGCGTTATAACCGCGTTTAGCTTCATTAAAGGTTGGAACTTAAAAATTAAGTTTGATTGGTACACATAACATGTGTAGATGGTAAGGAAAACAATAATTCGTAAGCTACCCTCTTACGCGTTACGCTTGTAACGGAAGGGAAGTAACTTCATGTTACTCTTAACTAGCCACAAATACGTCCAACATTTGTTAGATTGTGGTACCAATAATTCGTCCTCATAACCCCAATTTCCGACCCAAAATAATATAATTATTACATTGGAAAGCATTTTACCTCCACATAGCTACATCTTAGCGGCAACTTAAATAAAAACAATTTTATGCTCCTTCAGAAGAGTAGCTCTTTCGCATTGCTCAGCTGGGTGGGAAAATTATTTTTAATGCTCCTCGAGAAAGTCAAAGTTAAGCACAAAAGTTTCATGTTGTAAACAATACAAAGCGCAATGTTGACAATTGTTCCCAGGCAGCTGGGCATTCTAGCCATTCCTCTAACCTCGTCCCTGGCTCCTCTTTTGTTTCGACTTATTTAATGCTCGGGTAAGCCTTTAAAAAAAACCAAGTAGTGGAAAAAAACAAGCCAAAAGGCACAAAGCCATAGAAAATACTTGGAAAATGGTAAATACGTAAGTTTGGTACTTGTTGCTTTACTTGCCACTTGGATCGACTCCCCCTCGAGCACCGCGTTTTTCTGTTTTGTATTTTTTTTTAACAACCGTAAATGCAGTTTTGGTTAGTTTCTTTGCCAGAAGGCCCAGGTGATAAAATTGCCAAAGGTAAACAACTGTAAGCAGTTACCAGAACAATGGCAAAACTTAGTAGTGTTTTAACTCAAAGATCTTTGTGTTTGCTCGAAATCTTAATAGCAGAGATTACCAAAAATTTAAAATTATTCGTAGTCAGGGTTTTAATGCGCATTCGAAGAAAATTAATCAATAACTCGTTTAAGATACTCCGCTCAAGGATCAGAGAAAAATTGGGAAAGATATAGACATCGCAGTGGGCCTTATGAGTCCTCCCCAATTTTCAAAGGAGGCTCGACAAAAAAATTCACCGAAAAAGTAAAAATATTTTGGGGTCTGGGTTTTAATGCAGATTCGTGGGAAATTCATCAACAAATCGTTTAAGATTTTCCCTCTCAAGGATCAGAGAAAAATTCGGAAAGATATAGACATCGCAGTGGGCCATGTGAGTCCTCCCCAATTTTCGACGGAATCTCGCCAAAAATTTGTCCGAAAAAGTAAAAATATTTTAGGGTCTGGGTTTTAATCCACATTCGTATAAAATCAATCAACAAATTGTTTAAGGTATTCCGCTCAAGGATAAGAGAAAAATTGGGAAAGATATAGACATCGCAGTGGGCCATATGAGTCCTCCCCAATTTTCAAATGAAGCTGGCCAAAAAAATTGACCGAAAATCAAAAACTTTTTTTGAGTCAGGTTTTCAACGCGCATGAGAGGAAAATCAATCAACAAATCGTTTAAGATATTCCGCTCAAGGATCAGAGAAAAATTGGGAAAGATATAGACTTCGCAGTGGGCCATATGAGTCCCCCAGAATTTTCAAAGGAGGCTCGCCAAAAAAATTGACCGAAAATCGAAAACTTTTTTTGAGTCAGAGTTTCAATGCGCATTCGTGGAAAATCGATCTACAAATCGGTTAAGGTATTCCGGTCAAGGATCAGAGAAAAATTGGGAAAGATATAGACATCGCAGTGGGCCATATGAGTCCTCATCAATTTTCAACGGAATCTCGCCAAAAATCTGACCGAAAAAGTAAAAATATTTTGGGGTCTGGGTTTTAATGCACATTCGTATAAAATCAATCAACAAATCGTTTAAGATATTCCGCTCAAGGATCAGAGAAAAATTGGGAAAGATATTGACATCGCAGTGGGCCATATGAGTCCCCCAGAATTTTCAAAGGAGGCTCGCCAAAACAGTTGACCGAAAAAGTAAAAATATTTTGGGGTCTAGGTTTTAATGCAGATTCGTGGAAAGTCAATCAACAAATCGTTTTTGGTATTCCCCCCAAGGATTAGAGGAAAATTCGGAAAGATATAGACATCGCAGTGGGCCATGTGAGTCCTCCTCATTTTTAAACGGAATCTCACCAAAAACTTGACCGAAAAAATAAAAATATTTTGGGGTCTGGGTTTTAATGCACATTCGTATAAAGTCAATCAACAAATCGTTTTAGGTATTCCCCCCAACGATTAGAGGAAAATTCGGAAAGATATAGACATCGCAGTGGGCCATATGAGTCCTCCCCAATTTTCAAAGGAAGCTGGCCAAAAAAATTGACCAAAAAAGTAAGAATATTTTAGGGTCATGGTTTTAATGCAGAGTCGTGAAAAATTATCAACAAATCGTTTAAGATATTCCGCTCAAGGATCAGAGAAAAATTGGGAAAGTTATAGACATCACAGTGGGCCATATGAGTCCTCCCCCTCCTTTCAAAGGAAGCTCGCCAAAAATATTGAACGAAAATCGAAAACTTTTTTTGGGTCAGGATTTTAAAGCACATTCGTGGAAAATTAATCAACAAATCGTTTAAGGTATTCAGCTCAAGATTCCGAAAAAAATTGGGAATGATATAGGCTTCGCAGTGAACCATATGAGTACTCCGCTTTTCATTTCTCAAATTTTAAAGTATCCTTGCCATATGTACGGATCGAAAAATTATTTTTGCATCTGGGTTTTTATGCAAATTCGTGGTAAATTTATTAACAAGTCATTATTTAGCTCAAAGATACGATTATTGTTCAAAGAGATGCGGACATGGCTCACCATACAATCTCCAATCTCTAAAATCTCCTTAAAGGAGTCCGAATTTTCTGAAAAAACTTCCACCGGAAAATTTGACAAAAAATTTTCTGAAATTTCATTTTCGAGCTTCACTAATAAACAACAAGCCATTCAACAGATAAATGCAGCTTGAAATTTCCAATTTCCAGTTGGCATTTACAGCTCGCATCGGTCTTTTTTGCATTTCCAACTGTGACCAGTTATAACTTATTGTGGTAACATATTGTGGCAGAAGCCATCAATGATATTATGAGCAGATGAAGGGGCAAGGCGGTCTGGCGGTCCGGACGGGTCCAAGCGTACATATGAAAGCCCAATTACATCCGGTTGCAGTTCCAATTTCAATTTGCCGAGGACGACGAACAATGGCCCGTGGCAGGAATTATCCTGAGGGGGTTTTAAAAGGACCAGAGGACAAAGCGGAAGGGCGGCTGGCAGCCAATACTGCAATTTGTTGCAGTATAATATTAATTTAAATTAGACGAAATTCCTAGCAAATGAGCAGGCCAGGCGACTGTGATTGTTCTGACGAGGCTCAAGAGGGAGTACTTACGGTGCGGTACTGCGCCCCGTTGCATCAAAATACAATTTAGGGTTTTGGTTTGAGCGAACCGTAGATAATAGCATTGTGGGTAGTCCATTGATACCTGGGGACTTATTAAATTTTCTTAGGCTCGGAGGGCTATCAATGAAACTTCAGCCAAACTTTTAACTAACAGAAAAATTGGTTTGTTGTTACATGAACATTACGAAATTAGTGAAATTATCTTTAGTATGTTGAGTTTTAGCTCGATCTGCCAATAACAACTTTCAAATGTAAGGTAAACAAAAATTAGCCGAATAATTAGTTTGCATCGAGGAGAATCTTCGAAAATAAAGTGGGGGCTTTTGATGCAGTACAATTCGCGGGAATATGCAAATAACATTTATCACGACCACAGCTGTTCAATAGTATTTCGCTGCATTCATTATATGTATTGTTTTTGATGTTAATTTTTTAGTTTGGATGCTTAAATTAGCAAGGCAAATTTTGTGCCAACATAAGCTCAGCATTGTTTTTCAAAACAAAGTTTCTGTAGGAATACATGCCAACGGACATATGAACCACTCCATCCCCAACCTGCACGCAAACAGGCAGAAGACTAAAACAGATTTCCGTTTCCGTTTTGCATTACCCCGCTTCATGGATCGACTTCGTGTGACGCGGTCCACACCCATAAATAATTGCAAATTGTTTGCATTTAATTGCATGGCATATAGCATGATATCCTTGCCCATTGTTATACATAATTCATGTGGGCGGGAGGGAGCTTATGCGTTCCATTAACTCGCTCTAATTAACTGCAACTCATCACATCGTTTATCAGATAGCTAAGCAAGTGACGTAGAGTTTGAGGAATGGCTCCGCTGATGTCTACCACGATGATGTCTCACTTCCAGAGATGACAAATGTTCAACAGTGAGTAAACCCTTGTGTGTTTGGCGCACGTGACATCCATGAGATCTGACGGATACTGTCTATCCACAAACTTATATAATGCTATTAAAAAAAGATGTTCACCCGCTTCATGTCGAATATGAGCTATGCCTTTCTATGCCACTGCCTTTCTAACTAACCCACGATCACCATAAAACCAAGTTAAACGCCAGGATTAATGCGACGAAAATTGTAAACAATTTCCATTGCAGACAGATAGCATGCCAGTCTAATCAGTGCACGTGGTTCTGAACGCGAAGCGGAACGTGTTTACCGATGGATTACGGACCTGTGCAACAAGGAAGAGTGTCTGCTCGCCATGTTGGAGCTTTGTGAGAGGCGAAGTGACATTAAGAGCCTGGGACCTCTACTGTGGCATTCTTTAGGAGCTGTTGCGGGGCTGATCATCCCCAGAGCCTGGAGTACTCTGGACCCTGGAGTATTCCCTGGAGTCCCTGGAGTACCCCCGGGAGTATTACAGGGTATGAAAGCTCCACCATGGAGCTCAACGATCTCAACCAACAGCTGGTTGCAAAGGAAAACAACAATACGAGATATTTACATAATTTTACTGGAATTTTCATTGTTTTCATTGTAACCGCATAAGTTACGTAGTTTAGTTTCCATTTTTCGCATCTTTTTCCAGCTACAAACGAATAAAGGCAATTTGCACTTTTGCGCCTTTTTAACGTCCCTGCAATTTGTCTTACCAATTTTTGTATGTAGCCACCGACTTCGATGTTTTTTTTGGACCGAAACATCAGCATGTAAATTGCATTACCTTGCCCAAAATCTTTTCGTTTTCGGGAGGGTTGTCGGTGGGTTCGAATGGGTTTTTCGAGGGCTTCAACTCTGGGTAATGCAATAAACAGCTCGTAAATATTTTGATACCAATTTTCCAGCGTAATTGACTCGACGGTACTTTGAATGTCAAACAATAAATTCAATTACCAATGCATAGCCCGGAGTAGAGCTCCCGCTTTTTTCTTAACCCCTCCATGAGATTTCACGAATGGCACCCTTAACCCTAATGTGCACGTGCTAAGGATCCGTATTGACATGGATACACCGAAACCCAGGATGGGAAAAGGTTTAAACGGTGAATGGAGCCCAAGTCGGTTTTCTGGTGGTGCCGATAAACCAAAGCATGCGGAAACTGAAGGCATAAGTCGATAAACATATCTATAGACGGTAAAATTGAAGGCGCAGACCATCACAACCCATCGAAGCCAAGTTACTTGTGGGTAGTTTCAACAGGAAGAGAAAGGAAAAGGGTTGATCGCTGCTACGGCGAAAACCCAATACCTAATACCTTTTAATACATATACAAAATCAGAAACAAACGCTCTCTACGGAAAAAAAACAATGCTAATCTTCCAGTCTAGTCTAAACGCGTAAATTGATTATTTAAATATATGTGATTGATTGTATATTTATTATTTGTAATTTTCTTGCTGAAAAGCAACTGCATTAAAAAACTTAACGATTTAGTGGCTTAGAGCCATACACTAAATGATGTAACATTTATGAAACTTTTATCATAGTCCCTGGTATTTTATCAAGGGATAATCGAAAAAAGAGAAACAGGAATAAAAACCGCCAAGTGATGAGGGCAACAACAATGACAGTCAAACAATGCAAAATCAATTTAAATTTTCATCTCGCACACGACCCGCACACGAATGAGGTAAGAAGTGGGTGGAAGGTGGAAGGGGGAACACGAAATGTACGCCCGTACACGAAATGGGCTAAAAAATCAGTAAAGCAACCGCAATCTTCAAATTGTTTCGAGGGTTGCTGACGCCTTTTCCATCCTACGTCGTGTGTGCCACGCAACTCAATCATAAGTAAATATCTGCCCCACATCGCGCACGAGGGCATAAATAAAAAAATAAATAGCAGGAGAGGAAAAGCGAGGCTTATTACGCCCTCGGGTGAAATATAAGCGGGGATCCTCGGGACCGGCTAAGACGTAAGGAGCAGCGACAGGCTGAGCCGAAGATACAAGTGGCGGGTTAAAAAGCGAGACACGTTCTAATAGATTTTTCCAGCCTTTCGCCTTTTGACGCTTGGCAGGGCGTACACGTTACACATGTTGCTTTTGTTTAGCTTCATGTAACATGAACAATCACAACTCTCAACGTACATACATATGGTATATGAATATACTGCAAAACTTTTCATTTAAAATCCAGAAGATAATTTAGTTATGGCTTACTTTGAACACAACATTAGTCTTTATTTTAAGTCGACATTAGTTAAACAAATTTTTTTCATAATTGGTCTAACATGGTCGACATTTTTTTCGGTGTAGAAGTGTCACGCGCGATTTCAAACGGCTAAACACTGGCAGTTGACACGGCTCTGGGTGCCCCCAATTTATATCCGTAAATCCTTTATTCAATTTTAGTTGCTATAAGCGAATGACCCATGTATTTGCGAAAGATCCAAAGAGCGAGTTTAAGGCGCAAATCGCCATTGAGTAATTGGTCGGATATGGCAGCAATCGTACGCCCCATAAATCCGTAAGGTCTGTACGACCATCAATCTATGCAAATTGCTGGAAAATGCAAAAATTATGTCGCCGGAGCTCATTGGACATAAAGAACATGTGACAATGCCTCCAACCGGCAATCAAAATCGAAGTGATTGCACCTGACAGGGCCAAGGCGAACCTGTGGATGATAGCCAGCGGGTGGTGGGACGTTGCCAAACCCGGAAAAGAGCCAAAGCCGGAAACTGGCACACAACTAATTGCACATCCGTTTGCCTCGGCTATTAGCGACTTGAACAGGGGACGAGGGCGAGGTAAAGGTAGCTCAAGTATTCTTTTCCTGCTACTGAGACGCTGGGTTTTCGTCCTCCTTTGCAAATGTGGCATTACAGCATCAACACCAGAGAATGAAAGGACAGGAAACAAGGGCAAGAAGTGCTCGCTGAAGTTCCCCATAGATGCCTGTTGCAGGTCTGCTTAGCAGCCATCGGGTGTCCGTCGGCAATACAAAAGAACACTCCAATTGCCGGTGTCACTTGGCTTGATTTAATTGAAGCCAGTTTCACGGCTGGAGATGGGAACCTGATCCCGTCACCAGCTGGGCAACCTCATTAGAATCGACTTCGACTGTTGAAATCAATGATTCCAGGGGAATCCTATACTTTGATTACTGGTTATCAAAACGAGATTACTTTTATTACAAAGAATTGCTCATGTGCTCATGTATGTGTGTATATATATACCTATCTATAAACGTCATTTTTTCCAACAATTGCAAAAAATTTTACCTGTAACTACTGTAAAAGCTGAAGTCAAATGCATTAATCTTTTAGTATCCTAACTAATCCTCCTAAGCCGCTTACTCTTGTATTTGTCGGAGTCCACAACAAAGACATTGCAGAATCAATGGGCTTGCCAGGTTACCGTCTTTCAAGTCAAAAGTTTCACTCCGGCAACCACTTCAAAAGCCGTCTTTTAAGTGGCGCTGGACTTTTTGTTTGTCACCTGGCTCCAAATCATCAGCCCCAGATACTTTCGGGATTCATTAGCCCGCATTGGCCCAGTTCCCCTCATTTCATTAAGAAGTCCTGAGCAAAAGTAAGTTTTGATAATTCCTAATAATCCATTCAGGCAAGTTTTCAAAAACGCTTGTTCACTTGACTGTCACCTCGAGTGGTAGGAATGGGGTTCTTAAGAGATTTTTCGATATGGGTTTGGGCTTTTGGTTATGGGACTTGAAGCAAAGTATGCCAATGAGGATGGTATGAGGTCTATTGTGCTCTTTCCATTCGACTGTAAATTGAATTTTGAAATTTTCGAAGATTTGAATTGTTAGATAGCTGGCGACTTATTAGAATGGAACACCAAAAACCACATACAAAAGTTTTCCGCAGCCTTGGCGGCTATGAACGGAAAAAAATAATTTTTGTTGCAATCTGCTCAGTTCAACCACTATGATAGACGGGTGAGGAAACATATTCAAATTATTAAAAATTGTTAATTTTGTCGGTCTTCAATGGCTCACGACGATTAAAGAACATATTATGGCCTTAAAACGTTTTCTCAGTGTAATGGCTTTGAAAAACTTTGCTGCCAACAACTATTGTTCGAAAGTTTTCAATTGAGAATATTAATTTAGCCAATACATGCGGGCGAGGGAGCAGCGTGAAAACCAAGACAAACGGTAAAAGTTTTGTGGTTGCGCAGCCCCGATGCCACGTCCGACCACGCCAGGAACTAGAGTGGTGCGCCACGGGGAGTGGGGGCGGAGTGGTTCACTCCAGGTACATTTTGGAGAATGTTCATCCTCGATTTGAGGGATTTGAGAGAAAGAAGACGGCGGCATTATGTGGTTTTTGTGGCGCACTTTCTATTAGAGAGCGGAAGTATAATCAAGCTCTTGCTTCTTATCTCGGCACACGCACTCCGAAGTCCGGACCAATTAGCCTTATATCCAGCCAAATTGGCTGTGGTCGTACTTTGTTGTGAGCCAAATGTAGTGAGCCCTCAGCCAGTGGTGGATAGCATTCTGCATACAGTAGGTAAATATGGTCAGTTGTCACTTTGATCTGCCCAGGACAAGAAAATACTCCGCCCCTCTGGCTCTGAGTGTGTGCACTTTAAAAAAATCCTAACTCAACATATGAAAGTAGAGAATTAGTTATGCATCGTGAGCAAGAGCCTCTGAAAATTAAAAGGTAAGCCAATTTAAATTGGTGCACCCAAGGAAACATTACAATTTTCCAGTGTATGTGTACACAAGATGTGGGAAGTACGGGTATCGTTAGACCCCTAGGCTCACGGCATGGTCTTTGGACCATGTTCACCTGCGGGGAATTAGCATGCAAAGCCCAACCACCCGGCCTGGGTGGCTGGAACACTTCCACCACCGCCCGGGTATGGGTAAGGTGAAGGTGGAGGTGGAAGTGGAGGTGGAGGTGGAGGTGGGCCAGGTTATGAACATAGCGCTCATCATCGATAGCCGCAGGCCAACCGGCTGATGGCAGACGGCAGCTGTTCCTGTGCTCAGTCTCACTCACGCCTCTGTTCCTGTGTCCGAAAAATGTTTTCCCCGGAATTTGCATGGTAAAACCGTAACGGTACGTTGATCATCGTCATACCGGAATGTTGCACTACACTCGAAATCCATTCAACCACTCAATCAATGCAGAAAAATTACAAAAATCGAAAATAGTGAAGACTCACAGGACCAAAATATACTTCTTAATTTGGGGTGAAGCCATATTGTTACCCGGGCACACGCATATAATTTCTCTTTTTTCCCAAATGTCCATCCCAGTACATCCAATCACATCCACATGCAGAGACTAGGGGGTAATTCGAAGGGAATTGGAAGCCCTCGCTCCGAGCCAGTGGCAGCTCCAGCGCCAACACCAGAAACAAAAACTAAACCAGTCGGCGGACTCTGACCTGAGCCCGCCAGTGGACGTCTTTGCCCAGCGGTAACAACTGTCCAGTGCAGAAGTAGCTTGGTTCACATTGCTTTGTTCACTGCCAGGTACACATGTTTGGTCCGTGCGTGGGAGCGGAAGCTGGGGGCGTGGATCAAGGTTGTAGGTAGTGAGTGGACGAAGCTTGTTTCCGGAGTCCAAACCATCCCCGGCCAGAGCACGCAAAATGAGTAAAGAAAGCAACTGGCGCCTGCAGTAAATTGAACTTTTGCATTTCAAGTGAAACGTCAGAACAAAGCTTCAATGGCGCACTGGCAGCTCTCCCCGAGGACGAGATGTGCATACCTCTTCGGGACCTGCCTCTCCGAACGAAACAGTTGCAAAAATGCAATTCAAATAATAGACTCAATATATGTACGTTAGAACATTAATAACTCAATAAGGAAAAGGAACATCAGTTTCGCACAGAGCACATGAAGTTCTGAAAACTTGCAACACAGTTTCAATTTAAAACCGAATAATTATAATTTTCTAGGTATAATACTTGTGGTACTCTTTGCTCTCTTCTATTTGGAAAAAAAATTCATATATTAGATGCATATATAAGACATTCCTTAAGATGATATACGTACACTTTAATTTAGCGACCTTCTAACAGTTTCAATCTCACTAAATATCCTTTAAACATCTAATTTTATAAGTCAAAACAATAACACAGGTGGACCTGAAATTCATCCTCGACAATATCATACCGCTCCTGTGAGCAGACCTCTTTGTCGGCTTTGGAAACGCTTTTGTAATCCGCTTAAGTAACTCAACAGCAACGGAAACCGGAAATGAAAACCATACAGTGTATACAAAGCAAGAGTCGGAGAAGGCGAGGCAGCCGTAAAAAGACACACGGCTTCTCCGGTACGTAGATGGAGAAAAGGGGGTCGGGAAGGAATCACGGCTCTTAAGCTTCACCGGAAATGAAGAACTGCTCCCCGGCTCTGAACGACAGATCCGATGTGCCCCTCAGGTTGACCAACTGGGATCCACTCAAGATATGACCGCATCGAGTCCCTTGAAAAAGTTGACGGTGCCATGCGCCAGCACACATATCCCGGAGAAAGGGGAAGCGCTTCACGAAAGGCTTTTCCGAATTGCGGTTTTCCGCTTGCCGTTGAACCCATCATTCTGGCCAACCGAAGCGACATCCGCTCCAGCCTTCTAACCACAGCCGAGCTCCAAAGCAAAGTGGCCCTTTTTAATAATTCATACTATCTGAATAATAATAATCATTGTCCCTGACGTGCTGATGGCGTTTATTTTACAAGTTATAAACATTGGGTCGAAGATTTCGATGGATTGTACTTAAGTTGCACTAGTGATTTATTTTTGAATATTTACCCAGTAATTTACAGTTAAGTCAAGCCCTTCTTTTGCAGAGAAATTTACCATACTCATTTTCAGAAGTGTCATATATATTTAATATCCATCTGCACACATTAAAACATTACAAATATTCCATATTCCATTGATTAAATATGTCCTAAATTGTGCAACAATATGGGCAATGGAACAAAAAATAAATATGTTAGTATTTATTATTTGTAGTTTTTCAAAGCATTATCGGTTGGTACAATTGCATAATGCGTATGAAGAACATTAATTATTTGATGGACAAATTGGAGCCAAAGCAATGCATTTGTCTCCATAACATTCCTATAAACATTACTATTTTATAACGAGGCTCAAACATAAGTGTCATGATAGGCACATGTAACATTAGCTCTCGTACTTATAACTCAGTGTGTCTATTTGTGTGTGGGTGTGCGTGTGGTTTGCATATTCACATTTCAAAACTTATATTTCTGAAGCCTAGTCCGACATACATATAAGCTTATTAGGCATACATTGAACATTTATTAACTTGAATGCTTTTTTTTTGTACTAAAACAACACACACTTAAAAAAATAAAATTCATTTTCATTGTTTTAGCAGGCTACCAAACTGGTAATGCCGTTTGTTTTTTCCAGCCGCTTGTTACATATATATATTTATATTGTATGTTCTCTATTCGTAAAAAGGTATTATAAAAACACTAAAAAGTTTTTAAAAATTAGCTTGGTATTTTTTAATTCATATTTTTACATACTCACATTCATAATTTGATCGGCTTAAATGCTTTGCTCTCATCTGGAGTGAAAGTATTTATTTAATTTTACGATATTCACTTTATAATGCATATTTCTGTTCAAATTTACATATACATACTTAAGGGACAATTTCTCTAATATATTTTATAGCATATCCATTTCGAATTGCTCCAACGCTGTCGAAACGAACGCTTGATTACTTCTCCAAATGAATAAAAAATTGTTATCAAACCTTCAAGTTTGATGTAGAAGTACTCGTATTCCTATGTTATAAAAATTCATATTAAAATGTTCATTTTTTGATTCTTGTTAATTTGTTCTATTCATGTACATATATGTTGAGGCGGGGTGGGACATAAAAAGAGTTCGAGCTAAATATCTCAAAATGCCTTAAAATACCATATTTTTGAATTATTCCTGTCACATTTGCAACTAATTCTTTGTCTCATCAGACACCAGTAATACAATAAAGGAACCAATTTTGTTTAATATTTGTTCTTAGTTTTGGTTATCGGTTATTAAATTCCGAATTTGTGCCTCTAAAGTAGTTTTACATACTCTCGTATGAGAGTTGGTTTTCGTTGAGGAATTTCGATTCGGACAATACTTGTAAATTCACACACGATCTTGTCATAATTAAATCTCCGAAAATTTCAAGGAAAATGTTTTTGTTTTTGAAGGTTAACTTAGACAAGTTAATATACACAAAACTTTTATCAAACAAGTTTATAAAATAAAATATTGTTTATTTTTATTAATTGGTTAGACATTTTATTGACAATTATTTTATTGAATTGGAATTAAAAAATCACTTATTTTGGTTGTTACATATTGCCTACAAGCTCCTCCACTTGGAAGCATACAAAATAAAAACGGTTTTAACTCTTATTCTTTTTCATGGCACCGTTTATGCCACAATAACAAAAGTACTAACCAAAATTATCGACACGTTTTTGAATTTAAATCGAATGATTTTGAATTCAAACCTATCGCAAATCGAAAGTTTACAGTTCAAGTTTTATGTTACATTATTTTCATTTTTTGTGCGTCGATTTAACTGTTGCAGGCCTGACAATAAGCATGACGATAAGCTTGTCCAGTTTGCTTATGTTTACATTTCGTGTAGATTTGGTGTATTTGTTAAACAATTTCACATTTTCAAATTCGTACACTTTCAGCTTAAATCCTATTGATACTAGAACGTATGGCCTACATATATCAAATAGCTTATATAAAACTATTTACTGTGGCTATTTGCTATTGGTATAAAACTTTACATATAGCGGCTCTGCAAATTTACGACATTCCTTTCTTTTTAATTTCAGTATCTTGAAAATCTTTAGGCCTCTGTTTCGGCGCCTTTTAGACGCAGACGCGCAAAGTCCTCGAAAATAATGTCGTCATCCTGCGCTTCGTCATCATCAAGCTGAATGAGATTGGTTGTAGTAGGCACATCCTGTGTTTGCCCCTGTCCACCAGCTGATCCTCCTTTGTCGCTCCCATCGACCAAACTCACCAATGGTTGACCACCGACGAGACTCGCTCGGGGCGACCTTTCTCCAAGCAATGGGTGATCGTCCTCCTCCGGCTTGGGATGCATTAGAGTAAAAGGCAGCTCAGCCACGAGGTCGCCATTCAGTAGCGGCGAACTAATCAGTAACTTCACCTTAACCTTATAGTGTACCATAATTCCGAGACTCTCGCGTTGGGCAGGGTTCGTAATAAGCGTGCTGGAAGCCAGATTTGTATCCTCATGCTTCAGCTGGCCATCCAAAGCCAGGCCCCACTTGTCCTTATTATTTGCGAGAAGGGGGCACAGCTCAAACACCTTAGAAAGAGTGAATCCTGGAGCTACTTGACAGCCATCTTCAGACTCGATCTCTGCCACTACAGACTTATACTGAGCCGTCGAAAATAGGCAGATATCTGCAAACTGCCTCACACACACCTTTATCTTTTTCACAGTGCGATTAGAGTTATTGGCCACATGAACATTGACCGAAATCTTCTCGCCGTGGTGGTAAAGCTCCTTGTCCAAACTTGCCTCCAAATGGATCTTGTTCGGCTTCATCATAAACTCCTTGCTGACCTCGATCGAAGGTTGTTCGCCAGCCTTAGAGGGGGCGTACATAACCTTCCGAATGGTGAGACGCACAGAATTGCGCTTGTGCGGCTTGTCCTCCACATGTTCGCCTCAAATAAAATTAAAATGGTTAGTAAATGCTTCGATTTTGTTTAAATCATCCGACAGGACGTGCGCATGTTTGGGTGGGGGTGTGTCTCAAAGGGCTAGTGCTAAAAGGAGCATCTTAAGGCTACAGACCAGACACACCTGAATGAAAAGGCTACGGATAGCTTATAATTCCTAATTTCATAACCTTCAAGACAAGAGACGTTTGAATGCCGAATTGGAACGCTCAATGCCAACCGACATGCCTTTTGCCAATCAAACGAACTACATTCCATTGGGAAGATCATAAATCGAGTTGCGTCAAAGTGGCCAAAAGCGAATTGTTTATGCCGAAAACATGAAACGAGGCACATTAAATAAACAAATCGGCAGACGCCAAGTAGAGACGAAAAAGAAGAAATAGCAAGAAAGAGTCTATCTGTGGGGAAGAGATATGTATGCGATATCCATTTTAGGATAGGCGAGTTTTTAAAAACACATACATATGTATATACTTCTACTTGAAGTTCATACATATACTTTTTTAATAACAAATTGTTGAATATCAAATGGTAAACAGAGATATTTACTTGAAGTGTACATTCCTATGCACGTATAAATTAATATATTTATTTTTTTAAACAAATAATAATAGGCCTCGTTTGGTTAAAATAAACTGAACCTGGTAACTGAACAATTCCATAATAAAATATTGCCGCGAAAGAATATGGTTATGAAAGAAGACACACCACTGTACAATTTTTGCAATAATCTTTTTATGGATGATAAGAAAGAAAATCATACAATAGCGACAAATAACCCACCAATAGTTTACAGCCAAAATATGCAAATATGTATTTACGTGCCTAACACAAATGTATGGAAAGTTTTCTAAAAGGATTCTGTACAACATTTACGTGCATACATAGGTATGCGGGGAATCTCTTTCGCTAGTACTTAAGGGCAGCCAAGAAAATTTAAGTTGGAAAACGTTTTCAAAGTTTTCAAATTGTTAAAAGCAGTTGGAAACAGAAAACGATAGCAAAGCCCAGTATCGCCTTATTACCTTGAACAAACAAGTACGCCCGAATCGGATTCCAATTAGAAGCGTCGAGTTCTATTCAGTTGGGCTCTGCGTCACCAGCCATGACATTTTTGTGCCATTAATTAACCCTCTCTCCGTCGCGTGACACATGGGCTAAATTATACAAACAGCATACACACATAGATACAAATGTATCACTTATATATATGTTAATAATATTATTATTTAAATATATATAATATTATATTTCGTGAAGGTCTAAATGCAACAAGTTTTTTAATAAAGGAAAGCCAGCTATCAAAAAACCATTTCGAACCAATCTTCTAGGCATCGGTTTCTTTTCGATTCCGATCATAGGATTTCCTAGATTCTAGAACAAGTTAGACAGTTTCCCTATTGAAACTAAACTGCAATTCCGGGATTTTATAACAAAATCTATAAGTATGAGTATATACGTGTACATATATGATTATATATAAACATGTATATATGCATATTCATATTTATATGCCAGACAGATGCAAGCATTCATCAATGATTTTGACTTTCGGTGACCGCCGGACAATGAACACACCCCCGACCCACTTAAGGCGAGTCCAATCATTGACTCACCCACGAAAGCCTTAAGTTCGTAATCCACTCCGCATGACTTGCCCACATCACCGGGGGCCGGTTGCAAGGACACGGAGGCGGGGCAGTAAGGCGGTACCTCGAAGTAGAAGGGATGAGCGTTTGGACCTAGCTTTTTAATAAGCCGCTCCTGCAGACGGGTCATCGGACGCTCTAACTGCATGGGCGGGTAGATCTGCTCATGCGCCAGATATAGGTCTTTCCGGAATGTCAATCCCAACACGTCTAGGTCCTCACGTCCGTAGCGAAATGCTGCTAAAACCTGACCAAACACTTTGCGATCCTTCACGTACTCGGGATCAATGAAGACAACTCCGTCAATGGGATCCACATGAGTAACATGATCGACGAAGTCTCGTTTACCAAGATATACAGTGATCTTGCCGTTGGATGAGCTTTTCTTGAAGACGCGTGTCGCCTGTCGTCGGGAACTGGCATCTCCACCTGCTTCGTCCCCCGTTGCAACACCGCTGCTGGAATTTCCAATGGCTATCACATTGGATCCGTTGCCCGAAGCAGACAAACTGCTCCCAGGTGCTCCTGCTCCACTACCTCCTCCACCGCCGTTCGTGCTGGTATTCAGCGTGTTCATTAGAGTTTTTTTTGTTGTTCCTGTCGGGCGTCTACTCTTTCGCTGCCCCTTCCTTTGGTGCTTTCCCGTATGTTACGCTTAACTATTCCTCTTCACGAGCTCCTCTCTTTATTTTTCGGCACTTGCAGACCTTTTAAAAAATATGTGTGTGCTGCAATTTAATTTTTTATGTGTATACTTTGGCGATAAAATACTAGCTTATCGATAGGTGGCAGCGCCTTGTGCCACAGTCTGGTAGCCCTAATTGAAATGTCTGGCAGCCTATTATTAGAAAATTAGTATTAAAGATATACCACCCATGCTAATAATGATTTCATCAGAGCTAATAAATGTTGAAAATAAAATTTGTTAGTTGGATTTCATTCATATGGGCTTAAAGATAAATAAAATTAGTTTATAGTAAAACACTGTCCTTGGGATTTTTTTCTCATTGATGTCCGGTTACACTGCGTTGACATACCTGTCAACAATTCCATATGTTTCTTAGGAACTTTTTTTTCTGGCAACAGAAAGCGTTCCAAACGAGAATTGGATAGTTCAAATTTAAAGTTCACACTGATAAATACGAAATTTCGAATTAAAACATTGCAGCCAAGGTAAGTGCACAAGCTTCCTCATTTGCACTGCGACCGAAGGGAGACCTCCAATTGCAGCATGAACCTAGGCACAAATTTCAAGTTACTACGCATGGCCCGGCTGCACATACGTAATCTTCGCGAGCTATCTTCGCTGATGCGAATTCCGTCTGCTCGATCAGTCATTGGGCGGCAAAATTTCATCCTGGAACCGTTGGCCGGTCGCGAACTAATACGCGTCCACGGGTCTGAAGTGATCCCATTCCTGCAAGGTCTAGTGACGAACGATGTATCACGATTGGAGTCATCCAGCGGTCCTTCCTCGATGTATGGCCTTTTTCTGAATAAAAGTGGCCGCGTTCTCTACGATACAATCATCTATCGAACTAACAACCGAGACACATTTTTGCTTGAATGTGATCGTGAGGCTTCAGCGGAGTTTCGGCGCCACCTTCGTACCTACCGGGTTCGCAAGAGCATCGACATCGACAGTGTGGACGACGAGTACAGCACTTGGGTAATGTTCAGTCCGAAATCAGAACCCGTGCCCACCAGCCCTAATCCGGATTTATTTGTGTCCCCCGATGCGAGACTTTCTTCTTTGGGCACCCGCATCCTGGCACCAACAGACATGAACTGGAGTCAGCTAGTCAAAGGCTACTGGCGCAACAACGAGTTCTCAGCGTCACCCGCCTCTGATGAGTGCAACTATCAATTGCTTCGCTATAAACAAGGCGTAGGGGAGGGTAGTCTGGAGCTACCGCCCGGCAAATGCTTTCCCCTAGAGGCAAATGCCGATTATCTGCACGGCGTGAGTTTTCAGAAGGGTTGTTATGTGGGCCAGGAGCTGACCGCCCGCATCCATCATTCGGGTGTGATTCGCAAGCGCTACATGCCGATCCGACTTACAGCTCCCATTGGATCTAATAAGGATGTTACTTCCGTGGCAGGAGCGAAACTAGGACGTGTCTGCGGAGCTGCCCATAACCGTGGAGTGGCCTTACTGCGCATCGAACAGGTGCTCAATGGCCGCCAAGAGCTAATGGTCGACGGCGAGCGCTGTTACGCTGACCGACCACAGTGGTGGCCAAAAGACCTGCCAGGCAAGCGTCGTATGGCTTTTGCGGAATAAGTCCAGAGCTGATTTTATCGTTTTTATCGTTTATCGTTGCGTGACTGTAGAAACTTTAGTATAGTAAACCATGTTTCTTATATTTCATGTTACCTGTTTTCTATTGCTTTTTATGATTTTACAGCAACCATGTGAAATGGAAGCAGGCAAGAATACTAAATTGAACGACTATGAGGAGAATGTACCTCGTTTGGAGCCATCCGATAAGGACGAACTGCCGCAGAATCGCGATGATATCGATGAGCGCATTGCCCGAATCGACTTTCACTGTTCTGGGTGTGATATGCATGAGCTTGTTCACTACTTTGGAAGAGAGCCTCCTTTTTCGGTGGGCATTCAGTATAAAGAGGACAATTATGTCTTGCGGGATCCCTTCCAGCCTCCTCCTCACGGAGGCAGACCCAGTCCCGAATATTATATATCAGTGGGATCGAAATGTTCTAGTTGCTTAAAAACAGTTTGCAAAGGTTCCGGGTGCAGCTTCTTTTACACAAAAACGTTTTGTGTACCTTGCGGCAAAACTATGCTAAAAGATTGGCCTGTGGATGCTCAAACACGCTTTCGAAAACAGCAAACGGTTAACCAGAGTGACTAAGAACCCTGAAAATATATATATTTTTAAAATTCCCACTCTTATGGTTATATGACTATTGAAGAAAAGAGGAAAATCGTAACTTATAACTTGATGATTTTTGTTTCTCTCAAATTAAATCGCAATTGTAATTTACGGCTTTCGTCTCAGACTATTCAGTTGAATAGTCATATCCTTAATATAGATTTATGTCTTGAACTCCGGTAAAATTCTTTAAAAAATTGTAAACTATTCCATATGTAAACGGCCCGGGGAACGGGTCGTAAATTACAATTGGGTTCTTGTTCGCCAAATGAAATTAAAATAAAAATAAAATCATAATTTTTATTTTCTTTATACTTAAACATAACGATTACGGCCAATTAATATTCAATAACTTGGAAAGATCATGTGCAAAAAAACTTCTAATAAAAATCTGACTTACAAATCATTTTAGAAGTAGTTTGTATAAAAAAAGAATTGCAGTAGTTCAATTACTAATTTCTATCTATTTTCTTTAGCAAAAAAAAATGGTCTCTGAATAAAACTGCGGGCCAAGAAATTCATAACTTAAGAATTGAGATATGAATGAGATATTGTAGAAATTAAGCTTTGTGTGATTAACGTAGAAAATACACACAAATGTAACTAGTTCTTAAACTAAGCTTTACTTGTTGGCGAGAATTTCAAATTTCATGCCGTGATCATGTTTCTCAAGTTCACTGATTAGGGTCGTTTTGGAAAAGGCGGCCGCGGGGGTCAGAACTCCACCGTTGTTAGGCATTTTTTCAGATTCACGCAAAATGGTCAAGGCCGTACAAAGTAGGGCCACGCAGGTAGCTCCATATCCCGGGTTCATTCCCGAAACTCGCACCATAAGTGTTTTAGTTGGAGGCTCCGTATACTGATCCGAGCCTTCTGCTAGCCGATCTGCTCTTGGCCAACCATGGGCTTTAAAAGTCATTTTAAAGTAGGTGCGCTCCATCGCGTCCTCGCTGGGCCCTTCGCGCGAAGCTAATCCTCCAGAAAATATTCTAGGATATTTTAAAAGCAATGTACGGCCAAGCTTAAACTTTGACAGCAATCCAAAGATACTGGCGAAGAATATCACGACACTGGCCATCATCCAAGAAGAGAATCCCACATAGGCTTGCATCTGCACAGGTCTTTTAGTATCCTGGTCGTAGAAAAACCGCTGTGATCTCATTACAACAGAGCGATCCGAGCCAGGGAATGGTAAGCACACCTTATCCACCTCCGAGGAACGAAATAGCAAAGGTCTCGGTCCCAGAACGGGGTAAAACTTCGGCAATTTTTGTGGATAAAGCTTCTGGCGAATGCCCCGCAGTTCATCAGAGTGGGCCAAGCCGTAAATCGCACTCTCCCAAGTCCCGTAGTTTAATCCGGCACTGTTTCCGTTGCTGCTCCCTCCCTCTTTGATTCCACTCTCCAAGAAACTTTCAACCGAATTGACGACACCATCAAAGTTCTTCTCCAGAAAGACGACGCCCATGTCGGCTGGGATGGAATCAAATCCACAGGCGCTGACCACGTACACACCCTTCTGTCTGGCCAATTGGTCGTACTTCATTTGGCACGTCTCCATGTACTGGGGCTCTCCACTGACGTCAACGTGGTGGGTGCCAGCCTCGATGCAGGCCTTAACAACATTCTCGCCGTAAAAACGATAAGGGCCAGCGGTGTTAACGACAATCCTGCATTTCTTAGCCATTTCCAAAAGAGCGGGCTCATCGTTGACGTCCGCTATTACAATGGGCACTTGAGAGAGGTCCTTTTTGGCTTTGACGCCAACTTCCTTAATTACAGCCTTAAGCTTTTCGAGGTTTCTACCTGCTATTCCCCATCGCAAACCTCTAAGCACAGTGACCGCTTCGAATACGGTGTACTTTCCGGTAAATCCACTGGCTCCAAAAATAATTACGTCAAGCCTTTCTGCCATGCCTAAGACTGTAATAAAAGAAGAGTGTCAGAGAATAATTGAAATTTTGCCGCAATATGTTTGTTCTCACCTCCTGATTTTGTGGAATTTTAATTACATTGAACTTTTGAACGGGCAAAGTCGAGGCAAGCCGGTGTGACAAGTTACATTTATATAAAACTTGCCTTGTTTTCTAAAATAAACGATCCATTAATACCAAACAGCAGAAAAAATACTAGTTCGGGGTTGCTTTGTACCTGCAAGCTGGTAACACTGTGGATTTTTCTTTCAAAGCTGAACGTTCGTGTTGCGCTAAAACCGCTTGGGTCGCGAATAATTTGAAAAGCTCTGCAAACAGAAACTAATAAGTCGGCAAAGTTAACTGATAGCTGCCTGTGAGTTTGAA
The DNA here is from genome assembly GCA_035047585.1 of Drosophila monieri. Lineage (NCBI taxonomy): Eukaryota > Metazoa > Arthropoda > Insecta > Diptera > Drosophilidae > Drosophila > Drosophila monieri. The sequence continues at coordinate 93,901 of JAWNPJ010000087.1, read as the reverse complement.
TAGGCGACTTGAAAGGTTAACAACGCGTCGAGCAGTACACTCTTACATTTTGATTCTGTCAAGGAAAGGACAAAGCAAAAGTCGCAGGACAAGCGAAAATCGTTGCTGACTGACTCTCTTGTGTCTACTTGTGCCTCTTTTTCGCTGCTCACTGCTGCGTTTGTGTGAGTGAGTCCGTGTGGCTGCGTCGGATTTGCTTGTGTGTGTTTTTTGCGAGAATCTGCAAGAGGCAACGCCGAAAAAGAAACGAAAAACTGAGAAATAAAACGCAGTGGTGAATCACAAGCTGAATCATCTTTACAGTACTTGCTTCTGTGCGTCAAGAAAAACACCAAGATGGAGCACCAGGAGGACAACGCTCGTTTCGAAAACTATTTGGAGAATCGCCTGGCAGAGAATCTGCAGATATCCGGTGTCGCCGGCGAAAATCAGCACCTGGCGAATCTTGCCGCTAGTGAACTCCCGGCGTCGGCCGACATCGCATCGTCAAAATCAGATCAGAGAGATGAGGACGACGAGTGGAAGTACATACATGAGGTGCAGCAAAGTGAGAAGCATCAACAGCAGAAACATCAAACTCTGGATGCTGGCAACGGGTATAGCTCCCACCCTGAAGATGTGATTGTTGGCATTGGTAATGGTGCCTCTGCCGGTTTCGTGTACGAGGAAGAGGATGTAGAGGTGATTAAGAACGACGGGGACTTCTCAACGAATTCAAACACCACCACTTCCACGGGCGAAGTGGCCCCTAAAGGAGAGCATGCTTTCGAGGAAACCGAGGAAGTTCTAGAACAGCAGCAGCAGGAGAAACTACAATCTCCAGAACTCGGCCAAGAGGAAGAGGATGAGCAGAGTTCGGTTGCCACAACTTACGGTACCAGCAGTCTCAGCGAAAACAATCCTACACCTTTGGACGAAGTAATGCCCGTAGCCCAACTGGCGGTCCAAAATCTAGACAGTTTTGATAGCAAGGAAAATATAGAGCCTGTCGAACAGGAGGATAACTACTCACAGCTTAATCCCAATGCAGATGTTTTTGTGCCGAGCTTTGGCTCTCAACCTGCGTCCCCTCTCCCCGCCGCGGATGTCCCAGTGTTTGGCCTAAATCATAGACAAATGCTAGGTGGTCCATTGGACGATCTGGTGGCAGAAAGTCCACGAAAGGGTTCCGCCAAGGAAAATATGGATGCAATCGCTGTGCCCGATGAGCGCGAGTTTGACATTGAGGCAGACAAGCGCCCCCATGAACTGGAGCAGGATTCAGATGTTTTTGGTGAAGGAAATTTTGAGGAGCAGCTTCTAAACGGCGCCGGTTCTGCGAACCCATCTGAGCCGACCAATGTGATAGACCATGGACCGGAGACCAGCGTGGATTTGGATTTATCGCTAGACCAAGTAAACACTGACGGTGACATCATGAAGCAGTCGATTTATGGCGAACAAAACAATTCCATTGAAGATATTTTGAACTCCGTACAGCCTCTTCCAACTCAATCAGGCGATGACTTTGTTGAGAAGGAGTCTCTGAACATTGAAGTAAAAGAGCATGTCTCAAAGTCGCCATCTACTGAAGAATTGCAGTTTCAGGATGAGACTAACCAAGGTTTCGACCTTCATGAGCCTATCTATCAAAAGCCCCTTTGCGGAGCCGCAGAAGAAGATCCCATGCAGGCTTCCTTTTATCTTGAAAACACATCCTCTGAAGCGCAAAAGCCAGAGACGGAGATACCCGTGGACAGCTGCGAACCCTTTGTCCAGAACAGTTTCTTGTTGGAAACAGGTGCCCCTCAGCTGACTCCGCAAACAGATGAGCCAATGGGCCACTTGGAACTCAACTCCCAACTAGCAGACATTGTAGATATCACGCCTTCTCCCCTTTCTCTTACCGAAGAGAAACATTTAGTCGAGAACACCAAGGAACTTGTAGAAGATGAGATTCAGAAAACTGAAATCGATAAACCCGAGCGTTTGGACTTTGGACTTAATAAGGAAGACGAACCAGAGTACAAGTTGGAGCTGGAGCAGCCAACTGAAATCGAAACTGGCGAGGATCTGGATCTGGGTTCTGCCAAGGAAGACGATAAGCCTAAGCTAAATCTGGAGTCAAATGTGGTTGAGCCTGTTTCAGCTGGAGCGCCTCCGCAGGTAAGCATAAAATGAAGTAGGCGAGGAATTTGTTCGCTGGCAATATGACTCATTCGAAGTACCTAGAGTCAATGGAGCTCTGCATACCCGTGTAATTTGCTAAGCCATGAGTTGAGTAAGTCTTTAGGTTCCAGTATGAGTTTTTGTTTTCTTTTTTGCCAGCTCGAGTGTATTTTCTGCTACCCCCAGATACCCTTCGTAGATGTTGTTCTTGCCTCACCTGGACACAGGCGTAATATGAGAAATCATTAAATTTGTTTGTATACTCTTTTGTCTTTCCACTGGATCCTGGCAGTGCATGTGCAATATGCTTCTCGCTCTCTTTACTATTTCACGATTTCCATCCCCTTTTCTCAGGGTTCTCCCTCTCGTATGCGCCGATACAAGCGGCAGTCCTGTGGGTGGAAACGAAGTTCATTTTGGATAAGTACTTTTTTGCCTTAGGATTGAAATTTGAGGGTTCAAATAGGCCAAAAAGCGGACTTCAAATGATATTATTCATGTAAGTAGTTATTCTAAACTAAAAAGTCGGGGTTATAGTATTTTCCACTTATTGAAGTGAAGGAAAATCTAGCAGAGGTCTGGGGTGTGTCCTTGTGCACGTCGCTGTCTGTGTGGCAGTTCTTTATTTTGTCTCGGCCATATTCGCGTCCTCGTTCATGGCCTCCCTTAGCTGTTTCGTTGCATTCGGGCGGGGATCGGGTAGTACTCAGTCTTGGCCTGACATGGCTGGTCTGGGCGTGGTGCGGTCGCCTCGCGAGAGAAGGAATAGATGGGCATGCGAGTCGTTGATGACTGAAGGAAGCAATAATACCCCCTCCTCCCGCTACCGCTACCTGTTCGATTTACTTTCCAATTGAGATCTCTGGTCACTGCGGTCAATGTATTTTATGTACCCCATTACAACTTTGGAGCTCTCTCATCTTTCTCTTTTCGTCTGCAATCTGCATGACCAGTAGCCACAACTATAACAGTAAATGGCGTTTTCGACTGTTGCAAGAGTTGGAAACCTTTTCGCTTGGTTGCAAATTCCAGCTCCAATGGAAACACAGACACGCTTTCATAATTACAAAAACAATAATAACACTACCCAGCAGAGAGAGACTTACAGACATACATTTGTATGTATATACGTGGCTTTGACTCCGCTTAATTGGGTCATATACGGTTTTTCTTGCACATGTACGTTTGTATGTACATACCATTTTTATTATTTGTTGCTTAATGCTTTTCTCTCTCGCAAATGCTGTTTTTTATTTTTGTGTTTTGTCCAATCGCTACTTCCTGTGGGAGTTTTGCCTCGCGCATAATTTACGCCCTACAACAAACTAGTTTCAAAAAGCTGCCTCGCTGCTGCCGACCTGGGAACTGTAGCGTTGCCTTGTAATTTCGATTTTAATGAAGGAGATAGCCTGTACCTTCTTTCCCATTTGCATCTTCTTGAAGTTTGTTTCCAATATTTTAAATTTTGAAACTAACATCGGCTATCATAGCAGTCTGGGTTTCTTCACATAAATGTACTAGGGCTAATAATAACTTAATTAATAGAGATTGGCGCCTCCTAATATGTATTTCATGATAATTCTTCGGCATGCGTAATTTGCACTCAAATAACACTCGTTGCACTTTGGCTTGAGTCACATCTATCACGCAAATCATTGAATATTTAAAATGAATCCTTATCGAAGGCATCGTTACAAATTTAACTAACAAACAAAATCATACTATGAGATGCGAATCAGATTTGAAGACATACTATACATACATACATACGTGGAGGTTGAGGCTGAGTCATATTGAATTCGTTTTCTGTACGGAAAGAGACGATTGATTTACATATATGTAGCTACCTAAACTGAATAGAAAATACAAATTATTTTCAATATATTTACTCATTTGTTTCTTTAAAGTTTCAACCAAAAATTGTTCGTGGTTTTCACAATTCTGATTATACATTTGGATAGTTTAAATGGAAAGAGAAATGCGCGAGCCACACTATCCCCTTTTGTGTCATTAATTTTTTTATTCAGTTGCTGAGGCAATTGAGCAAATTTGTTATTTAAGTTCCTTTAATTTGGCGGGTATTCGTGACTAAGCAGCCAAAAATAAAAATGCGTAGATAATAGTTAAACTTTAACATTTCGCATAAGCGCCAAAAAATATATATATTGTTCTGATAACCATTTATTTCAGTATAACTAAGCTACATAAGCAGGCCCAAAGCAGGTAAAGTTTTATCTTAAAAAAGAAAAAAGTTTTTGCTCTAACTATTAGATTGTAAATTTGAAAAAGGCACTTATTTTAATCTTTAATCTAGAATTTTTTTCAGTGCAAAACTTGTTCGGTTTTGTTGCTTCTTAACTGCCCCAATGAGGCTCCCAAAAGCAGAACAATTGCAGACTTGAGATGTTGGTATCTGGGTGAAATATAGTATGTATAGGTTGTCTTCGAGTTTTTTTGCAAATGGGAAAAGAACGAGAAAGAGGCTAAATAAAACAAGAACTGGCTTAAGTCACTATTCTTCGTTAAAACCTTGGTTGATAAAATGGCATGCCAAATGAAACCAATTTGCGACCAAATTGCTTCAAATTTGGATATATTGTTGGAACAAAAGCACTTTTTTTCGATCCTTCTATAATTCATATTCATAACACTGCAAAATAGTCTGATGGAGCCAATGAAAAATTACTTTCATATGCATACAAGACAAAGATTCCAATTCGATTCAAAAAAAAAGAATTTTAAAACTTCACCCAATACGTCGCTTTGCTTTTGCAGCTGCACAATTTTGGCCCCAGGGGAGCTCAGATAGATGGGAGTCGAGGTAATGGGGGCTCAGTCATGGTTGCTGGAGAATAGTAGCTGATGGCTCATGTCCCCTCTCCCGGTATAAAAATAGACTTTAAATATAGCTGCTGCAGCTAATTAAATATATGCAGTTGCAGAAAGTCTACTCAGAAATCCTTCTCAAAGACAATACTGGATTGCTTTAATTCAATTTCCTTTTCATATTGTTCCCGGTACAGCTTCTAAAATAATTAAAAGTGACGTATATTTTATATATTTGAATAAAAAGAAAGACATCCATGAAACCTCGTCGAGGCCTTCGTTCTGGGTCTGAGGGGCCAATGCTAACGAACCCATTAAATTGTGGAAGTAATGAGAATTGTTGGCCGAACCAACGTTCGTGAGCTGGCCAGTAGGCATGTATATGTACTTTGCCAGGTGTTTCATTCAGCATTTGAGCCATTAAAAATTTCTTTCGGTCTTCGCCAAGCTTGCTTGCTACTCGCTTAGTTCTATCTCCTATTTTTACTATAAGGTATTGTTCTCTTACTTTTTTCTCCATTTTTATCCATGATCTGCTTTATGTGCCTTATGAAGAGTATATAGACTGCGATAAAAAAATAATTTAACCGCATAAATAGCTCCTCTAAAAATAAACACATAGCAAATGGTATTCTCAACTTATTTTTCCCTATAATTTATCAGATTATCGAGTTGTTATTGTTTTAAGCGAAAGCGTTTCCCAAATCAAAATGGCCGATCAGTTCTCATGAAAACCAAGAGAAAAACTTTGAGGTACCTTTCACCAAATCTTAGCTTTGTGGTCTCTCTTGCCAAGGGGGCAATTCCAATAGGAAGCCTAACCGAAACGGAACTTTGGCCTTATTTGAAAATTAATTCTTTCTATTTTCTTACACACCCATAACTGAACTTCAACCATCTGGAAAATTTTCGATGCCGTTAATTTAAAGAGTACAAAAAAGCGACAACTGCACCACTGATGGTATTGATTTGGGAAAAGCACAAACATATTTTTAAAATTGTATTTGGTTTTGTGATAGTTTGTAATTAACTGATAGGGATATTATTTCATTAAGAACGGGAATTTGCTGAATACTAAACACTTATAAAAACTCAAAAGAAAATGGAACATAGTGTGATATATAATCAGTATTTATAATTGTAATTATTGTACGTGCCGGTGGCCTGCACCAGTCGATGCAGGGGATCAAGAGAAAAGCAAAGAGTATGTGTTCGTAGTATACATTTTAGACTATAGTGGAAGATCTTACCCGGCACCCTATGGCGTGTTTCTGGTGTTGCATGTTAGAGTAGCTTGCAGCCGCTGCGATTGGTCTTCCTTTATTCTTTTTTATAAGTGTTGTACATTATTTTTCTTCATAATTGTGTTGGCATAGAAAACGTATGTTTATTTGGTTATTTGTTACAGAAACAACCAGAGTCTCATATGCCATTTCATTATTTTCCATTCCGAATTAAAGGATTTTGCATGCGATTCCCCATGCAAGCCTTTAAGACTCCCATGACATTCTTCCCATTCGCTAAAATTTTTTCACTAGCTTATAAATAGAAATTACACAGACCCAACCCAAAAGTACACAGCTGCACACAAAAAACTTCGCATACACGTTCGCATGCCTAATAAAACACAGAGGGGTATTTTCGCTTTATTTGGTATAGCTTTTTCAAATTTTCGGGTTTCCACATCCATATGTATATCTTGCATATGACTGTGTGCAAAACTCATAGCTTTTAGGCATAGAGTCCCAATTTCAAGGGCAGATGTACAAATTTTATGTTTAAAAGAAGACAATTTAATTATGTTAAAGCGTATAAAAATATACTTTCCATAAGTTATAAGCGACACTGTCTTTTTTAATATGTTTGTCCACAAAATCACAAATGATCTAAGATATGAGATATTTTAGGCCTGGCTACTATATTCTTTCAAATTCATAAACGCTCATTCCATTTTCGAACAAAAGAGTTTCCTGTGCAATCTTCCTTTCAGAATTTTAACGAGCCATGAGCTCTTTATGTAAAATGTAGAAAAAGTTACGACGAAGTAAAGACGGTCATACCTACTAGACTATGCATTCTTAAAAAAAAAAAAAAAAAAAAACATAGAGAAGAAATTAAATAAAAAGCAGTTAAAAAATGGATTTCTTAAAAAAACAAAATGGTCCCTGCTCTATCTGACTTCTCTCTCAAAAGTGGATGGTAACTTGTTTGTAACTTCTTTACTTTTTAATGTTAAAAGAAAATTTTGCACGTCTGCGTGCGCCCACTGTAAATAGTTGATGTCACCATGGTATTTTTACTGCTTTTTCGACCAGCTAATTCATTCACCGGACCACGCAATCACAACCACATAGGAACGGCAGCGATAGCGACTTCGCCGCCTTGTTGGGCAAATCAATGAGTGCACCGCCAAATGTCTCGCAAATAAAATGAGACTGTAAATACTCATTTGGCAGCCTTCCAACCAGGATGAGAAAGTTCCCTATTGAATATTTCAGACGAAAAATAAATGTAATCGGCATCTCTTGATTCCTAATCAGTATCTAAAACTTGGCTAAAAGTGCTTATTTTAAAAAATATTCTTCTTTATAAATTGTAGATAGAGTTGGTGGATTTTTGAGATCTAGGAAATATGTTACACTGTTCATTCGATGAACACAAAAGGTTTACCACCATAAATATAAAAGACATTCCACTTTATTCCGACGTTATACCCCATTCATATTTGTTTCGACATGTGTACATTTTATAGGGTTAAAGATGACTCCATCGGACGGTAGCCCCTTTTTACACAAAATGCTAATGCCCCTCTTGGTAAATACATAAAAGATATATGTACAATGTATTTTTTGGGTTGGAAAATATATCTTTGCCTTACTTCTTCTAAGACATCGTACCTTACTTAAAGACGTGTGAATACACCGATTTTTGTCTTATGTCTTTTTTACTTGTACACTTCTTCGTAGTTTAAAGTTTAAGCTTTAAGCCCCACTACGCTTGAGCAACAGCAAATGGAAGTACGATACACAGGGAAAAACAATTTTAATCTAACAAACAAGATACATTTTTTTTTTTATTTTCACTTCACTTATATTTTCTAAAATCCACTAGTCTTTCTATTTTTTCCCGCTTGTTTTTGGTATAACATATTCTGTCCCAGCAAAAACTTCACAAAGAGCTAAAAGTGTAAAATCGCAAACAAGAATAAGAAATAAGAAAAGGGGAGTCAGTCGACTAGGGGAATCTGAGAAAAAACTGGGAACGGCCAGCGACTGATGCCAAATGGCCCCCGCTGAAGCATTTACTGGTCACTGACATTTTAAACGTTTAGAGAACTTTGTTCGTGTTTCTATGCAGTGATTTTCTTAGTAGAGAAAAAGTGAAGGGAAAATCTACCTCAGCATTACTCTTCATCCACTCTTCTATCCCAAAAGTCATTTCGGAGCCATTCCAATCTCTATTAGGACCATACTAATTCCGCTTGAACTGGGTCCCCATCATTACCTATGGTTTTCCCTCTATTGGTTATGCGGTTATGCAGCTGAATATTTTGCTTATGATTCAAACCTTGATGAGGTAAAAGTTTAAGAAAGTAGACGTTAAACGAGGCTGTGTATCGAATTTGTATCAGAAAGTATTTGTACCTACATACAGTTCGTTTGAGGTATTCCGCTTAAGGATCGGATGCAAATTGGCAAAGATATCGACATCGATGTGGGCCATATAAGCCCTTGCCTTGAATTTCCCAACTTTCAAGGGAGTCCATAGGAAAAATTAACAAAAAATTGAATAAAAAATTTGATTGGAGATTTGTTTGCAGTTGTGTAGGGAATCTTTCTACAATTCGTTTGAGGTACTTCGCTCAAGGATCGGTTGCAAATTGGCCAAGATATGGGCTTAGCTTGGGGCCAAAATGGAATCCTGGATTTTAAAGGGGGGCTTCATCAGAAAATTTTGAAAAATGGGGATCCAAATTTTGGTTGTCAAGTTTTTATGGATACTGAAGGGGAATGTCTCTACAAATCGTTTAAGGTATTCCCCTCAAGGATCGGGTGAAAATTGGCAAAGATATCGACATCGATTTGGGCCATATAAGCCCTTGCCTTGAATTTCCCAACTTTCAAGGGAGTCCATGGGAAAAATTAACAAAAAATCGAATTAAAAATTTGATTGGAGATTTGTTTGCAGTTGTGTAGGGAATCTTTCTACAATTCGTTTGAGGTACTTCACTCAAGGATGAGTTGCAAATTGGCCAAGATATGGGCTTTGCTTGAGGCCAAAATGGAATCCTAGATTTTAAAGGGGGCTTCATCAAAAAATTTTGAAAAATGGGGATCCAAATTTTGGTTGTCAAGTTTTTATGGATACTGAAGGGGAATGTCTCTACAAATCGTTTAAGGTATTCCCCTCAAGGATCGGGTGAAAATTGGCAAAGATATCGACATCGATTTGGGCCATATAAGCCCTTGCCATGAATTTCCCAATAAAAACTCCATCGAAACCTCTTACATTTTATTATTTGGGCTTAAAAGTGTGATAAAGATTTTGGCTAAAGGAGAATGAGATGAATGTCCAAAAGAGGACCACTGCTAAGTTTTGCGAATTCCTTAAGCTTCTTTGTATTATTGACAATAAATGAACATCACTAATGCTCTAATTCTTTAGGAGGAGTTGTACGCTGCACCTAACGCAGCTTCTGGCAATATAACTCAACACGAAGATGCATTGTCTCCCGCGTCCCAAGGAATCAATCCTTTTGCCCAGCCTTTTACGCCCGCATACGCGCACCTATCTCATAAGGAATCGGAGGGGATCGAGCCCGAGGAGGAGTCAAATATTGTGGAAGAGAGTCAACTATTGAATACAGATGCACCCAAATATGATGAACTTCAATTGCAGGATGAGCTTGTGGAAGAAGAATTCGCTTTTGGCAAAAATATCGTTTCAGATGCCCCAGAAAATAAAGTGGAAACGCATTCAGCCGTGGATGAGCCACCAGCCTTTACATCGTCCATGACGGATAACTTTTTCAATTCCACTTCATTTTTGAAAGCTAGCACTGATGCAGACCCACCAGCAGTTGCTCTCCAGCAGGAAGACCTGTTTGAGCAAGAGAACCAACAAGGATGTGTTCCAGTTACGCAAACAATTGCTTCTGCCGATAAAATTCCCACTGAGGTTAAAGTAACATTACCGTCGGGTGAACTTGGTTTAGAAACAAACAAGAAACAGGAGGAAGAAGAAGCAGCCACCTCGACCCCCACGGCTGAAGCCAACATCAAGGGCAAACCAAGCTCTGTAGATGTGAAAAAACCAGCACCAAAAACTGTTGCCAAGCCAAAGCCTTCGGCTAGTCTTTCTACTAATAAAAAAGATAGTGCTGCGATTCCCGCTTCAGGAGCAACGAAAGTAACTGCTGCTCGTCCTCGGACGGCACCATCTGCCGGAAAAACTACTATTGGAGTCAATAAGCCTTCGTCAGCAGGATTAACCACAGCCACAAGAAAACCACTCAGTAGCAATGCAGTACCCAATGCGAAAGGCCTGCCCAAGACAAATTTGACTAGCACACGGCCCTCCACTGCACCAATAAATAAATCAAGTTTGTTAACTAAAACAATAGTCAATAAACAAGGTGCGAATGGATCGACAACTGGAGGATCGGTTTCGGTATCTGGACCCAGGGCACCTGTTCGGGCTCGCCCAATGACCTCAGCTCCAAAGTCAGCTACCAGCGCAGCGTCCGCGGAAGATGGAACAAGCAGTTTAACCCGAAAAGTTGCATCTGCCAATGGAGCTGGATCCAAACCTCGGTTGATGGTCGCTCCACCGGCTACTGCCAAGCCAAAGGCGTCACCGCCCCGAAGCGCTACCAGCGCAGTACGCAAAGCTACCACCTCAAATGGGACTTTAATGTCAGCTCGCAGTCCTACTAAACCGGCATCCAATGGGGTGGGGAAAACTAGCACCACAGCTACTACAACCAGCACCACTATTACGAAAACTTTCACAGCTCGGCCAGCTCCTAAGTCTACACACTCAGTAAGTTCCACCAGCACCACCAGTCAGGGAAGCACAGTCCGACGACCTTTGGGCGTTGCAACAGCCACTGCTCCGAGGAAGTTGTCACCTTTAAAGCCAACTACCGCTTCTACAAAAGCCTCGCCTCTTAAATCCTCCACTACGCCCCTTAGATCCTCCACTACGCCCCTTAAATCAAAAGCCAAAGAATCCATCCCGACTAAACCATCTCCAGCTGAACAGAAAATTCGCAAGAGTACTTCTATAAAGGGTGCTGGATCCAAAAAGGCCGAAGAAGTGCCTCCATTATCCGAGACTACAGTTTCCACCAATGGCACAAAGGAGGAAGTCACTGTCCAACAAAATGGAAGCGGCCCCCACCAAGTGGATGGATCTGAGCAAATTGTCGAACAACAGGATCAGCAAGTTCTTCCACCTGAAACCGTTCAAGTTTCTCTTCTTGAATTTTAAAGTATCAGACCCCGACGAACTACGATTGCTTTGCCAATATTGATATTGGGGTGAAGTGTTTAGATGAAACAAAATAAAACGAAACGAACAAAAATAAAATATTTAGGTCAGGGAACGATACCCAATCTACTTAAAAACAAAACATTAAACCGATTGGTATATAAATTGGAACTTTTGTGTTATTTTTTAAGAGAATCGAAATGGATATGTAACCTTGTGCTGTTTTTATATTTCTCCCTCATATAAGCTTGTTTTATTTTATATGGTTCCTTATTCTCCGTTATATTTGCTTTTTGCAACTTAAATAACCTTTTTATTTTGTTAATGCTTTTTAGCAAAGCGTGTCTTTAAATTCACAGGACAAAAATAATTTTCATTTCACTTTTAATAAAATATACCATACCAGTAAATGACAAGAATTGTATTCGTAAAATAAGACAAAAACTTTCAAAACGGAAAAAAAAATTGTCATGTCATGAGAACAAACTCAATCCAATTTATCTGTAGTATTAGCCAACGTTTAAAAACGTAACTAAAACCAAACAAAAAATCAAAAAAAAAAAACTAAACTAATTCAATATAAGAGCAGCAAATCTGCGCAGCTGAAGAAACAGTAGACTGCTATTTAGACAAGAAAAAATGTACTAATTTTTATATCCTTTTCTTCTGGGTAATTCACTTTGGAAATATACAATTTATATTTTTTCCAATCGCTTCCAAAATTGAAAAAGAAATGTACTATTATAATCGAATCCCAGTGCATCATTATAAATCGAAAAATCCGTTTTACCATTACCATCTTATAAAGCATGTTTATTTAAAGTTTCTTAAACAACATAGAATCTGCTTCTATTATTGATAAATTTGTTAAAGATTTCACAGGTATGAAATTCAAATCAACTACGGTCAAAAAACTGTTAAAGCAACTCAAACACCTTAATTTTTTACTATTTCTTTATAATTATTTATACTAAAAACGATATTATGTATTAAAAATTAAAAAGAAAAAACTATAACATATTTATACAATTATTGATTTTGGTTTTATTTCTTATGTTTCATTCTGACCTCCTAATATAAAAAACGCTTTGTTTTTGTGGAGAGTAACACAAAATCTTCAACATCTCGAATTTATTGTCCTGAAATTTCAATTAGGACTGCTTAAAAGTGCGTGGATAATTTAAGCGAATTAGTTTTCCAAAGTTAAAGTTTATCGACATATATTTACGATCAGAATTACCCCGCGAAATATAGTTGTCCTATTTAAAACGTTAGTTAAAGTTTTGCCTTCATCCCGCTCTAGTGCCCTACATTTTCTTTTGCCTTATTATAATAATTATTGGTAATTCATAAAATAGCATATTACGAAATATACATAAAATATAAATGTCTAAAACATTGAGATGTCGTAAAATCGTACGAAAAGATATAAAAAAAATTTTACCTTCGGGCAATATTACCCTGGCTTTATGCCAATATTACGGATTAATGGACACCACAATTATTATCGTCTCGTTAAAAAAAGCAGACTGATGGATTCATAATCTATTCTCAGTATAGAGTGTTGGAGAGAGTATGTATTTAGGATTTAATTTCCGACAGTTAAATATATACAGTCAATGGCTTTTTTATGTCATTCGATATTTCACTTTTATAAACGTTTACTATTACTTTTACATACAATTCTGTTTCTTCATTTCAATAAACGACATGAAATGAAAGCAGAAAAGCTTCAAAAATATATACAGATACGTCATACATACAGTAAAACAATATTCGTATATCTTGGTATATGTCTCTTAAGCAGATATATAGATAATAATGACAAGAAAGCGCAAAAAATAAGACATCGCAGCATTTACTAAAAAAATATTATCAATAAATGTTAAATATATAAACAAAATCAACCAAAGTTTGTTGTTAATTTTTTTGTGATGTCTTTTCAGAGAAATGCAATCACTTTTTTTAAGTTTCATTGTCTTATATTTTCACAAACTCGGTTTTTCAATAAAGAAATTATGGGGCTCAGCAAATTGCTATCCATCTGATCGATACTTTATAAAATATTACCCTTTTATTTACGATTCATAAAATATTACGGTTTTTTTCTCATAAATAATTCAATTTTCCCAATATGCTTGGCTGTGTCGCCAAAGTATATACTTATATCTCTAAAAATGTTATGCAAATATTATGCACCACAACTCCCCAAAACACAGTTCCAATTTTAATTCCATTTTTATTAGGATCGCGCTTTTATTTTTATTTATATAATAAAATGATAAATTTCTCATTGTTAATTTTCAAAAATTCAAATTGAATTTTTTGAAAGCACGTCGTTAATGGGAACCTATATACTAAATTGAAAGTGGTATCACTTTTATCCATTATGATACATTTTTAAAAATAATGTTAATGTAGCACCCTAAAACATCTTGGCCTTCTTTGCGAACGGCTTAGCATAATTCTGTTGCGGGCGCTTATTAAAAGTCTTCTGTCCAAACCTTTTTGTGTTCGGAAACTTTGCTGGGCCAGCGCCTCCGTTAATGCCCTTTTTTTTTAGGATTGCGTGCTTAAGTTGCGAGTTGGGTTCGAGAAAAATAGGTTGCTTTTTGATAACGTGCTCGCTGAGTAGAAAAGATTTACAATAACCATCTTCGGTTGCGAATTTGATCAAAGCCTTGTTATTAAACATCTGCACCATTTCGATCTCGCCGCATTTTTCGAACACCTCTCGAAGATCACTTTCAGTGACACCTACATGGATGGAGATAATATTAAATAAGCCACACTTAAATGGTAAGACATCGATAATTGCCAACACTCACCAAAGGCTAAATTTGAAATCCTAATAGACTTATTAAAACGTTCATATCGCGACAGTTTCAATACCAGATTACCAACAGTTGTTCCGTTTAGTTTGTTTATAGCCTGTGTTGTAGATTCTGGCTGCTTGTAGACGACAAACGCTAGAACAGTATTAGTGCATATAACGTCGACGGACTCAATATCACCAATCTCCTTGAAGATCTTTTCAATAGCATCGGAATTATACGACTCATGTTTGGCTACATTCTCGAGGACCACGGTTAGTTCTGGAGCCTTCACAGCCTTTTCCCAGTATGAATGATGCCGCACAGTTATAAATCGGGAGAAAAACTCGGTGCTGTGCAGCTTAAGAGCCTTGGGAATATCGTCAATAGATTCAAAACGTACAAAGGCTTTTAGATTGTTGCGGATTGATCTTATTGTCACAGAATCCACTGGACCAACTTTTTCGAAATAGGCTTTTAAATCGTCTTTGGTAACCTTTGGACCAAACAAGCCAACTACCACTGTACGATTTCTTGAATCTGAAGAGTCTCGCGGTAACGAAACTTTTAGAACTTTATCGTTCAAAGTCAAAGCCTTGGGTTTAGCTGCCAGTGCAGCTTCGGCGCCTGCAGCGGTCTCAAAACAAATTAAAGCCGTGTTTCCACCAGTCTTGCTCTTGATGCGGTGCACAGTTATAATCGGACCGAATTTGGTGAATAAAGCAACCACGTCCACGTGCTTAAAATCTGTAAAATGTTTTCATATTTTCGTTTTTTAATTGAAATTCAAAGAAAAATCTTGAAAATATTTAAATTTATTATTATTAAATCCTCACCATTTTGAAAGTTATTCACGTAAACAATCTGATTTTTTGGTGTATTTGGTGGTGGTGGCCCTGCCGGTATTCTAGGAATGCCTTCCTTTTTTCCCTCTTTCTTATTGCTTTCGATGTCCTTCTTGGCAATAAGCTCCTCGGTGGGTGGCTCATCATCGTCTTCGTCTGAATCGTCTTCCCCTGCTACCGTGCTTTTTACTTGGCCAGGTTCAATCTCGTCGTCACCGTCCTCTTCATCCTCATCCTCATCCTCATCATCGTCCTCACTTTCGGCTTCATCATCGTCCTCTTCTTCCTCGTCGATTAAATCAGATACACCTTCAGGCTGAAAAATAAGGGAAACACGTTTTAGGACAATGTTATATTAAACCTAACCAATATTGGAGTTAACCTTTTTTCCCAAAAAAGCCCTTCGTTCCAATTTCGCATACATACCTCCGAGTCGCTCTCATTTTCATTTTGAGGAATATTTTCATCTTCGGCGTCTGACTCCTCCTCGCTCGAATGAGGAACCTCCTTAACAGGCTTTTTAGATTTCTTGTTTGGAATCTGGGTGGCCAGGTTTTCTTCCTCCACCTTAGCTCCGCGCTTTGACGCTACTTTTTTAACTCCCTTTGCTCCTTTCTTGTCTGCGGCTGTTGCGGTTACAAGTGAGTTCTTTTTCAATGCCATGATATTATTTTCTTCTATAGTCAAAAGTTATTAACAGAAATACAACTGGCGACGGCCAAAAAACGCGTGTTTCGATCGGGGAAGACGCACGTGGAAAGATAGAACAAGATGTAAAAGTAGTGTTGATATGGCAATCAATAAAAATTGTTTTTTTTTTATATTTTCACACTGGTCTCACTAATTCTTTACAACACTGTTTTTCGGGCTGGGCAGCACTAATGCAACTGCACCGAACATTACGCAAAATTTAAATGGCTGTACAATTAAATTCCGAACCACATTTTCTGTGTGAAGATATTTAATAGTCAAACTTTTTTTTAGGGTATTATTTTATTTTTAAACATAGCTACAATCATTTTAATCCCTTATTTTTGGAGCTATTTTCTTTGCCAGATCATGTAAGCGATCGTTTCTCTTTTTCCTAGGACTCTTAGCTTTCGTAACTGAGCCTACTTTGACACCTCGATAATTCGACTTTTTTTGCTGGCCTTGATTAACCTGTTTCATATTATTATTGTTTTGCTTTTTATCCAACCTTTTCTTCGCTCCCTCTGAATTTCGCCGTTTGTTCTCTGGTTTGACAGACGACGCCGATGCAGCGTCACGTTTTTGCTTAGCGCCCAATTTTTTATTCAAGTAACGTTCCACGTTAATAGGCCTGTCATCTAAAAGAGTCTGATTTAGTTCCAAGGCCAGGCCAACAGAGTCTGAATTTTTAAAACAGACATATGCCACGCCCTTGCAGCCTTTCTCGCCGTCGCGCAGGCATCGGATATAGTCAATAGCTCCGCAACTTGAAAAAATTTCGTGCAGCATTTGTTCGTTGGTAGCTAATATCAATGGAACGATTAGAAACAGAATATAATAAGTAAAGAACTATCTTACAGTATTTAAGGTTTCCAACGAAAACGGTGTTCTTGGAATCTTCTTCATTAACTTCTCCGGACCCATTTCCTCTAATGTTTTTGGCTGGTGTTACTCTCAGGTGGTTGTCTTTAAATTCGGAACCATTCAAGGCTAATGCACTCTGGGCAATTTGGGGAGTTTGCAGAACCACATATGCGTTTAGAGAGCCCGCTTCCTTACGCTGCTTGTGCTTAAAAAGTTGCTTTCCTCCCGCAGTTCTCAACCTTATAGATTGGACAACGCCGTAAGGTTGAAAAAGTCTTACTAACTGTACTCTCTTAGTGTTAATAGGCAAATTTCCTACAAAAACTGTGGCTTCATCTGTGGCAGGGTCCCGTTTGTATTCCTTTTTTAAAACATCTGTTAAAAAAAAAGTTTTAGTTATCAGAATTTATAGATATTAAGGAGTTAATACGTGCCTGGCTTCTCTGAAACCTCGCCTTTCACAGTAATGTTATTTTTTAACTTATTTTGTTGTTTTTTCAATTTTTGGGCTTGTTTTTTTGCTTTCTTTTTCGTTATCTTGGCCATGTCTTTTGCCGACAGATTATTTGGATTATCCGTACCCACATTTTTAGCATTGTTTTCTGCTATTTTATCCGTTCCATTTTTAGTCATTCGCTTTGGCGTTTTGCTCGAGCTTAGCATTAAATCCATCTTGGGCATTTCAGGTTCCGTTTTTTAATAAATTTTTGTGTTTCGCGTGTTGTTCGCTTCATATATTATCATCTGTTGGTTCACGTGTAGGGTTGTTGATTACCAAAACATCCAACTATCGAATTGATAGTCTATGTAGATATTGTTTTCGTATTTAAATTGCGATTGTTATATTTTTAGTATTTTTGTATCGATAAATGGTAGTTGGCGTCTGAAATGCATTGTTATTGTCATCTCTATTGCGTTTGTAGTGAAATTTCCTATATTTTGTTCTATTTTTTGCAACATGAAAGTTTATAAACAAAAGCTTCGAGATGTTTGGCTTCAGATGCCAGAATTTAAACCATGGTTGCGCCGTGACCCAGATGACTCATATAGAGCGCATTGTAAGTTCTGTAAGTGCGGCGTCAATACAAAGATCTGCGATTTGCGAGCCCATGCGCTGACGAAAAAACACATAAAACGCAGCTTAGAGCTAGGCATAGAAGTTAAACATAATCTGGTATGTAAAGCCTTTCCTTCAATGCTACCACAAGCTAATAGTTTATTTTCTTTAGAACGATCCGGACGAGACAACCGAAGGCCTTTCCTATAACTCCAACACCCAATATAAGATTAAAACTAAGACTGCGACGATTAAGCGAGAGAAGCCAAGAACATCAGATACTGTCAGTAAATCTCAAACATCCTTAGATTACGAGCAAATTATTGAAAATCTGGCACTCTACGAGCCCGAGCAGGTTATGTTCTCCAATTGCTCTTTAACTGGGACGGAGCAAATTATCGAAGAAGAAGGCGAAGTACCATCAGGTGCCATTGTTGATGAGGAGATGATCAACAAGGCAGTAGCAACTGCCCTTCGGAACCAAAAGGATTCACCGCAGATTTTTGGCGATTTTGTGGCTGACCGACTGCGCCATATGAACAACGATGCCTCCGAGTTTGCCAAAGATAAAATTATGAAAATTCTGCTTGAGGCAGCATCTATCGATAGGGCTCCTACTTACAATTAAACGGAACTTACATTAAGTTAAATAACAAACCAATCTGTCCATTTTTGGATGCTTGGCAATTATGTATATTCAGACAGTTTCAGTAATTTAAAATTTGTTGCAATTCAATCCTTTTATTATTATTGCTTTTATACACAATAGTGTATACACTATAGTGTATATACTTTTATAGTGTATCCTTTTATACACTATATCTTTTAACGCAGTGAAGCAAACTTCGCAAACTATGTAAAGTGAATAGGAGACAATGGCCTCTTGTCATTTTGTTTGCATATTTATATAGTTTCACAATTTTAAATTTTATGCTCTTTATAAAACTTCTTATTATGATTGCAGATGGTAACATATTTTTGTGCAACGCAGTAAAGCAAACTTTCCCAACTATGTAAAGTAAATATTATACAATGGCCGCTTGCCATTTTGTTTATAAGTAAATAAGTATATTCAATTAAAATTCGCCTTCACTGTTTTTAATTATATTTAAACAAATAACTTGGGTTTTGTAAAATAAATGAGACACTTTTTTCTTTATTTTATACAAAACAAAAAAAACTTGTCATATTTACAATTAAAAAGTTCGGCTTTTCTAGTAGAAAAATTTTGCACGCTTTCAATAAAGTTTAAAAGAGTTACTTGGGCCTTGTGGCATTGAAAAAAAATTCGTATATTTAATGTCTACAATATTTTTATAATCTTGTCCAAAATTGTAATTTTTCCGAGTAATATGTTACTTTTGGAGATTAAGCCAAACACGTACCTTTAGTCAAGCTCCATTGACACTCAAACCTTTGACGAATGTATTTTTAAACAATATTTTTAAAATTGATCGACACGACAGTTAAGAAAATGATCGAAGTAGACAGTTTTTTGGCCCGTGAAACCCATGTAACACCTTAAATAACGTTTAAAGATACAACAAAAAAACTCTCAATATTCTGAAGCGTTTTTGGTTTTGGTTTTTTTGGGGATTTGATGTATGTATGTAACTTGCCGATTAAACTTTAATTTTAAGATGTCTTTTTATTTTTTTAAAAGACATTGATGCTTTCATGAAACAAAAAGGAATAGAAAACTTCAGGAGCCTAATTTGACATACCCATGCAGTTAGGGGACCTTCTCCTTATTTCAGCCGAAAAACGATCAATATTTAAAAATTTGTTGTGCGAAAAATAAAAGGCATCCGAGATTCTTCCCATCATCGATTTTCCGTTATTTATTATTAGTTGGAAAAAAAAAATTTTTATTTAAAAAAAATCAAATGGTGCATCTTGTTGGCCTTTTCACGAAAACGTTCGCACCACTTTGTCAATCCTAGGACTCCTTATTTTTGGTGGCCGAAATAAAAAGTGCAATTGGTTTATCAACAAAATAAAATTTCCTATGACTTTTACCTAAATTGAAACATATTTTATAAAAATTTTTTAAATAATTTTGTATACTTATTATATACATGTAGAATTTATGCTTATATTGTACATATACAGTTGCACATGTGGATACATGTTTGTGATTTATGACTTTAAAGTGTTATAAAAATGGTAAAAATATATTATTTGCCAAAATTTCTTTTTGCCAATAATCACAATTCATTTCTATTACACAAAAAAAAAACCAAAATTCAAATAAATCGTTTATATTTTATATAACTTTTTATTTTAAAAAGTCAATGTATCCACTTTTGTGCTTTTTCATGGTTATACCTTAAAATGAATACTTTGTCCACGACCCTTAGATTTGATGACTTTTTTAATGCGCCCCGGCATACTCTCTACCAAATTCTGAAACATTTTTTTAGAATATTTTCCACTCTGTTTCTATCCTGATCCTCAGTTTCGCAAGGTCCTTCGATGCAGTATCGTCCTCTGTCAGTCGTTTTTTAGCAGAGATGTTCCATCGGATTCAGATCCGGACTCTGAGCTGGCCACTGCATAAGTTGAAAGCTGGTGATAATTGATGGTATCATAAAAAAGGAGCATTGTCGTAATATTTTGGAGACCAGTCTCCCAGACTTCGTTGACAAATGTGCTACCCCATGGAAGAAAACATTTTTCAAGAAGATGGACCCACAGGCACACGGCTAAAATCGTGAAAAATTGGCTAGCAAATCAAAATTGTGGATCAAGATAGAAACGGAGTGGAAAAAAATTCTAAAAGAAATGTTTTAGAATTTGGTAGAGAGCAGGCAGAGGCGCATTAAAAGTGTAATCAAAAAGTGCCATAAGGGTCGTTGCACAAAGTGCAAGTATTGTTGCACAATATTTTTACCAATTTTATAACACTTTAAATTCAGAAATCACAATCATGTAACCATATGTGCTCGCCATTAATTATATTTAAAACTTTTTTTTTGTTTCTAGGAAATCCGATCTATAGAATTTTAAATCGCATCGACAAGAATAAAAATAGTGATTTTGGGACAACAGTTTAAGGGGCAACATCACAGTATAATTTATAAAAAATCAATTTTTTTAAAAGAAATACTTTAACTATCCTAGAATAAAGTATACAAAAAATTAAGCTGAAAAAAACTGTTTGGTCCTTCTTTCGAATTTTGTGTGGATAAGCGTCCGTCCGTTTTCCCCACGTAGGATCAAATTTACACCACTTATGCTGCGTACCGCGCAGGCTTTCCATCGAAACACGTTTCAGGCACAGTCCATCGCTGACATTTGGAACTATTTTTTGGTTAAAAAAATTATTTTTACTCTAAAATATATGTTTATCGTCATATCCAAGTTTCATGCATTTACACCCCAAATTTTTTGTTTAGACGCAGGAAAAGGTCCCTGATTAAAAAAAAATGTTTCATTCACTGGCTTGCAGACGTTTGACCATAATTATAATACCCTCTGCAAGGGTATAATAAGTCCCCTGTAATGTTGCAATAGAAATTGTAATTTTTTTGTAGTCATATACTGTTTATTGGATATTTTCTACACTTAATTCTGGCCACACTGGTAAAATTTAGAAACGGCCTTATAATTATTTAGATCCAATTTTCTTGAAACCCAAACAATAAATATAACTGAAAATTGGACATGCGCTTGGGACTAAAAAATGAGTGGCTGTATTGGTGTCGCCTCTGCGCCCGCGACGATCCAGAAATCAATTTGCACGAGGACTCTCAAGTCGAGGATTTTGTCAGGGCAGTAAGCAAATGCTTTGACGTCGAGGTTTGGACAGACAGACATTTGTACACCAATTAGGCGATTGACTTTCCTCTATACTTCGGCTTTTCCAGATAATTCTTGAAGAACCAGAACTAGGCAGTATGCTTTGCAAGACATGCCATGCGATGGTTGGCCAATTAATTAATTTTTCAGAAAGTGTCAATAAGGTTCAGGCCACCTTCGAGCTCTTGCGTCATATTGAGCCACATGATGCGATAAACATAGCCGCACTGCGACTAGAGTATGGCTTGCCAGTTAGCTGTAAATTAGAAGACAAAAAATTTATAAAAAATCAAAACGTAGACCAGGAAGATGGGAAGAGTCAAGTTCCTTTAAAATGTTCCATTGGTAGGATTATGCCAGTAAACAAAATCGAACGAAAACTATATTCACAACCAAAAACAGATTCGAATAAGAAAAAAAATGCAGGTGAATTTCCAAAAAAGCCATTAAATGGGATTGTTGTTTTAAGCTCATTGGTGGAGGAATCCACACGTGATTGCACACGGGGACGACACAAAGGGACCGCTTTTGAAAAAAAAATCATGGACTCTGCTTTTTTAGCCAATATAGGACCAAGGAAAGAGTTCAAACACGAGATGCACGGTGATTCGAGGCTGTTTGTATGCGACTGTTGCGGTAAGCAGTTAAAAACGTTCTCGTCTTTGGTGGAGCATAAGCTAGTACATACTGATGCGAAACCATACATCTGTCCCGTATGTGACGCAGGCTTTAAAAATAAAGCCAGACTCAAAGTGAGGCACTATATTTTGTTAACCATACCCTAAATGTCTTACATATTTTTTAATTTTTGAAAAGGTGCACATCCAAACACATGGAGATCCCAGCTTCGTTTGCAACATTTGCGGGAAAAAACTTCAAACTCGAGCTATACTTAACAAGCACAAATATGTGCATATAGAGGAGAGACGCTTTAAGTGCGACATATGTGGTACTGGGTGCAAGAATTCTACAGCAATGAAAATTCACCTCTTGGCCCACATAGGTCTACGACCATATGTTTGTAAATATTGTGGAAAATCCTTTGCAAGTAATACAAACTGCAGATCCCACAAATGGAAGAAGCATTCGGACGAAGCTACATTGGATGATGAGAATAAATCGTCACGTATTCCTGTTCCAACACTGGAGGAACTAAAGGCAATGTGAGTAAACTCTTTCAAAACCTAAATTTTGAGTTTTTAACGTTTACTTTGTTATTCCAGAACCCGGGAGATTGCTAAATCAAGCCTCTCACATGAGGCATAGAAATGCACTATACTTCCGAATTATGTTTAAGTATTATATTTAAGAGTATAATAAATTTAAATATATATTTTAGGGATATATTTGATACCATATATGAGCTCTAGGAATATTATCTTAAAAATATATATATATTTTTGTATCATATGGTACTATAATATTAAATAAAATGTACAATGTCCGCTAATTAAAAATGTGTGTGGTATTTTTTCTGCGTCTAAGGGTTGCCAGACTTCAGAATGCTTGACGATATGGTAATTTTAACAAAAATATATCAAAAAGTTATTGCAGGCAGGAGTCGATTCTTTATTTTTAAAAATGAAGAATAACAGCCACTGGTTGAACTGGTGTAGGCTGTGCGCCAAAGACGACACCACGAGCAATGTGAAATTGCAAAGAAGCGAGCAGACTTGCCCACAGACTTGGGACAATGTTCTCATAGGCGCTATTAGGAAATACTTTGAAGTGCATGTATGTATGTAAATTCAAACATATGTACATATGTAAGATATAGGTTCTAGAGTCAAAACTAATCAATTTTTACTCTCAGATGATTCTTGAAGATGATTTAAGTAGCGTTTTGTGTACAGAATGCTATACTTTAATCAGCGAATTGATCGATTTTGCAGAGCATGTAACCAAGGTGCAAGCTATCTTTGAAGGTAAGCGGTTGATATTAGTTAAATCTATCTAAAAACAATGTTCTCAAAAGTAGTGCTACGCCGCACTGAAACTAAAGCCGATATGCAACTGGATGTGGCTGCCCTTCGAAAACAGTACGGACTCTGTGTCGATGACTGGTCACATATTATCAAGCCCATGCCATCACCTGAATTACCTCACAAGAATAGACCTAATGAGGGGAGTCCCAAAATAACAAATAATTGCAAACAGGCAGAAACCAATGTTAAGCCCGGACATACATCAAATGAATATATGAAGAACCATGCATTCGGAAAAGTAAGAGTACCAAAAAAAGAAACGGATTCTTATCCTAATAATTTGGATTTTGACATTCTCAAGAGGGAATTTATTGATCTCGGTCCAGTTTTAATAGAGAACACTCTTGTAAACCATGCAAGTCATGTAGATATGGAAGACGACATGATTTCGTTAAATTATCCCATGGAATCTAGCTTGCATTTTAATTCATCTTCAAATTCTATTCAGGATATAAAATTTGAAGTAAAGGAAAGCTTTAGTATGGAGTCTGTAGGCTATTCTGAACCAACTACTACGTTGGAGGATGTCGCTGTCTTATCAGTATTCTCAGACGCAGATGTACTAAAATCCAACAAAAAGCTGAAACGTGGTCACATGGACTGCGGAAAATGTGGAAAAGAGTATAGAAATTACGCCTCCTTTCTTAAACATACCGAACGTGAATGCCAAAAGGTCAAGCAGGAAGCAAAAACAGCCAAAACAACATTTTGTGATATTTGCAACAAAACCCTCTCATCTGTCACAGCACTTAAGCTACACAAAGAGGGAATGCATCAAAACGTAAAACCATACATCTGTGATAGTTGCGGCAAGCAGCTGAAAACGATAACGGCCCTAAATGAGCATAAACTTGTACACACGGATAGTCGTCCGTTTGAGTGCACAATATGTAAGGCAAGTTTTAAAAACCGGGCTCGTCTCAAAGCGCATCATCAAATACATGAGGAACCCAGCTTTGTTTGCAACATATGCGGCAAGAAATTACAAACGCGTCGAACGTGGAACATGCATAAGGTTGTCCACATTGAAGAAAGGAGGCTGAAATGTGATGTCTGCGGAGCGCTCTTTAAGAGATCTAAAACTTTAAAGACACATTTGTTAAGTCATACCGGCCTAAGGCCGTATTTATGTAATTTCTGCGGTAAGTCCTTCGCGTGTAATGCCAACTGTCGTTCTCACAAAGAAAAAAAACATGCCGAAGAAATGCAAAAAGATGATGGAATGCTCCAATCTTCTCGTTTGAGTGTTCCAACGTTGGAGGAACTACGCGTCATGTAAGTGTATATATGTAAATACTTTTTAAACCGTTTAACAATTTTGTAATTTATAGGACTCAGAAAAAATAGTGGAAATCGCTTCAAAATACAATGCTGCTAACTTTGCTGACAGCAAAAAGTGAACTATTTTATTTTCTGTTTTTGGATTACAAAACAGAGAATACTGCTACGCTTGGTCTTGCGATGCGCATCGAAGTTGTCTTTTAGTGGCTGTCGATAGGCAGCCAATGCAACAGCATTTCAATCAGATTTGGCTAGAAAGTGGGTGCTTCACTGAGCCATAGAATATCCATATTTCCAAAAATCTGGAGCACAAAAAGTGGGATACGAATGGAATACTTACTTTTGCATCGGCCACTGCAACTCGTCAACATCTGCATCGCGTCCTTCGTATCAAAATTGAAACGGACCAAAAACTATATAGGACCCAAATTGCCAATACCCTGTGGTTCAGAAGTTGAATTTTTTGGAAAAAGTTCGAAACTTTTATGTTAATGTTTTGTTTTTTTGATTTAAAATTCTTAAAGTTAATACATTAAAAATAAACAAAACTAAATAAAGAAGATTTAAAAAGCGTCATTGAAGCTTTTCAAACCACACAATCGAAACAGCTATTTGGGAATAAGAAATTGACGGCAATTGCTCTGTTTACTTTTTTGGGTTAAAACACTTTTTGATCGAAGGCTGCACTATAATACTAGAAGAAGATAATATTGAAGATAAAACACATACATAACATATACATATGTATATATAGATATTTAAGTCATTCCTGAAATAAATGTAAATATATAAATATAGAAATATTGTCTGATTTCAGCATCATTCTCAATTTCTAATAATAATACTACGAATCCGTTTGTATGGGAGGCAATAAGAGGCGTGGGTGCACGGACTCAACATTTTTTTTTACATTATTACCTTTTTATAAAAACACATGTGCAAAGTTTTAGGTCCGTAACTTAATTTTTAGAATTTATGCCAAAAAAATCTACTTCTGGACCATAGTGCAATGTAGTAAACATTTTAAATCGACTAAAATTCACTTTCCAAATGAGTCCTCCCCACGCATTTCTCAACTTCCAAAGTAGGCTCGTTAGAAAAATTGAACGAAAATCTAAAAATAATTTAGGGTCAGGGTTTTAAAGCAGATTCATGGAAAATCAATGAACAAATCGTTTAAGGTATTTCGCTCAATGATCCGAGGAAAATTAGGAAAGGTATAGTCATCGGAGTGGGCCATAGGAGTCCTCCCCAATTTTCAAAGGAGGTTCATCAGAAAAATTGACCGCAAATCTAAACATAATTTTGAGTCAGGGTTTTACTGCATATGCATGGGAAATCAATAAATAAAAAATGTTTAAGGTATTCCGCTCAAGGATCAGGTGAAAATTGGGAAGGATGTTGACTTCGCAGTGGACCATATAGAAACAAAGCAGCACAAAAATTTTTTGAAAATAGAATTCCAACCGAAAATAGTGCAAAGAAAATACCCGATAAAAAAAGTTCAGCTGTTGAAGCGTTTAATCACAAAAAATGCTCTGCATGCAGTAGAGGGTTAAATTAAAAACTACTAACGCTATAGTTGTCTTAATGTTTTTTAATATCTTTTGAAAATAGATCAATTCAATTCTATTTTTGTCATTAATTTTTTACATACTTCCTTTAGTAAAAGCTTCTACCGTAAAGTTAGATTTGGCGACCTACGATCTTTTTGCGGATATGCGTCGCTATATACTATACGCAGCCAAGATAATTCCAATGTTTCCGTTTCCATACAATTCGTATTCATTTAAAGTACTAAACGATTCTTCCAACTTAATTTTTTATCGCCGCTATAAAGACACTCAAAAATTTCCACTTTACGAAAGTAACTTATATATGCCAATGAACAAATAATGGCCCTTATGCCTATTGCTACGTATTTTATTTAACAAAATAAAAAGAATGTTTGAAACAAAATTTTAATTTTACAATATTTATCAATTTTTATACCAACAACCAGGGAGCGCGTCCAAAATTTATTCCAAGCCTGCCAATCATAAAGGGGGGTATACATATACACTGTTCAGATTTAATGATAGATTGAATGATTGATAATTTCATAAGGTTTTTTTCATGATTTTTCTAAACGAAATAATAAAGCAACGTTAACTGTAAATGTATTTAAAGGGAGTGCACGAGATATTACACTAATTTTAGTTATAAAAACTTTTTACAATCAAAGACTTATGGTGTATGTGCCACAGCGTTGAATCTTCGAGTTTCCCGGTTATGAACAGTCTCGATACAGGTTTGTAATTCGTGTCAGAAATCAATAAAAACAAAAAATAAGGGTTTTTATTATAAGATAATCTTCTACTTAAAGCCAAAACCGCCGAAAGAAATGACGGCATAAAATTTAAATATTGATACAAAAAGTGGTGCTTCACAGGAAAGAACACTTCATTTTGTACTTGTTAAAAGGTGTAAATTTATTTAAATCATTGTGCTGCAATGACAATTTTTCCAAGCTTTCTATTACTTTAAAAATATTTTGGGCTTTAATGTAAATGTAAATCTACTTTAAGTTAAATGTTAAATTATCCTGGGCTGCACCTGTAAAAATGTCCTTATGTCTTTATCTCCTTTTTGTGGATGTGGTAAGTAGCGCTTAAACAAGGGGACTAGGATGTAAGGCCAGTCTCCTTTTTTGGGCGCCTGCAACCTTGTTTAGGATGTCTTCCACAACTAAAAAGTCAAGTTTCCTTATTAATGGCTCTGCTGTGGATGTTTGGTTCGTTAAGTAAGTAAGAATTTTAAGTTATTTAAATTTAAGTTAGTTTCAAGTTAACGTTATGCAAAAATACCACCCAGCGGGCCAAAATAAATTTAAAAAAAAAATGTTGTACAACACTGAAATCTTAACGATAGTCATCTGTTCGTTATCAAAAGCGGACAGGGTGGCTCATGTCAAAAAAAAAAACGTTGTACAACATTGAAATCTTAACGATAGTCATCGGTTCGTTATCGGAAGCGGACAGGGTGGCTCATGTCAAAAAAAAACGTTGTACAACATTGAAATCTTAACGATAGTCATCGGTTCGTTATCGGAAGCGGACAGGGTGGCTCATGTCAAAATCGATCTTGATTACAGCCATCACAGGATTTTTATTTATTCGGCTGCTGCTCTTCAAGCCGATCGGACGCGGGCCAGCCATCTCGGGATTTTTATATATTCGGCTGCTGCTCCTTAAGCCGTTCGAACGCGGGCTAAGAGTCTTTCGGGAAAAGATATTTTTTTATTTGGAGTTTGGTTTTGTTTTTTTTAATAACTTTTTTTTGCGTTTACTATTCTTCGGAGCATAATCCATTTTTTTTTGTGTGAATTGGATGGGCAACTTTTATCCCGGGATATTCCCTACGTCGGCAAAAAAGAGAGAGAATATTAAAAACAGCGTCGGCACAATACATTAACATGCCATGTTTCAGATTTTAACATTGTTTACAAGAAAAGAAGGAATTTTAATTTTACAACACGAAAAGAAGGAATTTTAATAATATACGGAAGGGAGAGGAGACGCTGCTCCCGCCGTGCTTTCACCAATACTGCATATGGAGGGAAAGCATTTCATATATTTCCCTACTCCAGGGAGAAAAGTCGGGAGAGGAAAAATCCCCGAGGTATTACCCGGATGGGCAACTTTTATCCCGGGATATTCCCTACGTCGGCAAAAAAGAGAGAGAATATTAAAAACAGCGTCGGCACAATACATTAACATGCCATGTTTCAGATTTTAACATTGTTTACAAGAAAAGAAGGAATTTTAATTTTACAACACGAAAAGAAGGAATTTTAATAATATACGGAAGGGAGAGGAGACGCTGCTCCCGCCGTGCTTTCACCAATACTGCATATGGAGGGAAAGCATTTCATATATTTCCCTACTCCAGGGAGAAAAGTCGGGAGAGGAAAAATCCCCGAGGTATTACCCGGATGGGCAACTTTTATCCCGGGATATTCCCTACGTCGGCAAAAAAGAGAGAGAATATTAAAAACAGCGTCGGCACAATACATTAACATGCCATGTTTCAGATTTTAACATTGTTTACAAGAAAAGAAGGAATTTTAATTTTACAACACGAAAAGAAGGAATTTTAATAATATACGGAAGGGAGAGGAGACGCTGCTCCCGCCGTGCTTTCACCAATACTGCATATGGAGGGAAAGCATTTCATATATTTCCCTACTCCAGGGAGAAAAGTCGGGAGAGGAAAAATCCCCGAGGTATTACCCGGATGGGCAACTTTTATCCCGGGATATTCCCTACGTCGGCAAAAAAGAGAGAGAATATTAAAAACAGCGTCGGCACAATACATTAACATGCCATGTTTCAGATTTTAACATTGTTTACAAGAAAAGAAGGAATTTTAATTTTACAACACGAAAAGAAGGAATTTTAATAATATACGGAAGGGAGAGGAGACGCTGCTCCCGCCGTGCTTTCACCAATACTGCATATGGAGGGAAAGCATTTCATATATTTCCCTACTCCAGGGAGAAAAGTCGGGAGAGGAAAAATCCCCGAGGTATTACCCGGATGGGCAACTTTTATCCCGGGATATTCCCTACGTCGGCAAAAAAGAGAGAGAATATTAAAAACAGCGTCGGCACAATACATTAACATGCCATGTTTCAGATTTTAACATTGTTTACAAGAAAAGAAGGAATTTTAATTTTACAACACGAAAAGAAGGAATTTTAATAATATACGGAAGGGAGAGGAGACGCTGCTCCCGCCGTGCTTTCACCAATACTGCATATGGAGGGAAAGCATTTCATATATTTCCCTACTCCAGGGAGAAAAGTCGGGAGAGGAAAAATCCCCGAGGTATTACCCGGATGGGCAACTTTTATCCCGGGATATTCCCTACGTCGGCAAAAAGAGAGAGAATATTAAAAACAGCGTCGGCACAATACATTAACATGCCATGTTTCAGATTTTAACATTGTTTACAAGAAAAGAAGGAATTTTAATTTTACAACACGAAAAGAAGGAATTTTAATAATATACGGAAGGGAGAGGAGACGCTGCTCCCGCCGTGCTTTCACCAATACTGCATATGGAGGGAAAGCATTTCATATATTTCCCTACTCCAGGGAGAAAAGTCGGGAGAGGAAAAATCCCCGAGGTATTACCCGGATGGGCAACTTTTATCCCGGGATATTCCCTACGTCGGCAAAAAAGAGAGAGAATATTAAAAACAGCGTCGGCACAATACATTAACATGCCATGTTTCAGATTTTAACATTGTTTACAAGAAAAGAAGGAATTTTAATTTTACAACACGAAAAGAAGGAATTTTAATAATATACGGAAGGGAGAGGAGACGCTGCTCCCGCCGTGCTTTCACCAATACTGCATATGGAGGGAAAGCATTTCATATATTTCCCTACTCCAGGGAGAAAAGTCAGGAGAGGAAAAATCCCCGAGGTATTACCCGGATGGGCAACTTTTATCCCGGGATATTCCCTACGTCGGCAAAAAAGAGAGAGAATATTAAAAACAGCGTCGGCACAATACATTAACATGCCATGTTTCAGATTTTAACATTGTTTACAAGAAAAGAAGGAATTTTAATTTTACAACACGAAAAGAAGGAATTTTAATAATATACGGAAGGGAGAGGAGACGCTGCTCCCGCCGTGCTTTCACCAATACTGCATATGGAGGGAAAGCATTTCATATATTTCCCTACTCCAGGGAGAAAAGTCGGGAGAGGAAAAATCCCCGAGGTATTACCCGGATGGGCAACTTTTATCCCGGGATATTCCCTACGTCGGCAAAAAAGAGAGAGAATATTAAAAACAGCGTCGGCACAATACATTAACATGCCATGTTTCAGATTTTAACATTGTTTACAAGAAAAGAAGGAATTTTTTTTATATGTGTTTTTATTTTTTTTTTTATTTGTTTTCTTTTAAAGGAATTGTATGAATTTTACAAATTTTACAAATAACTTTTACTTGGCGTTTTACACTTTAAACAAATTCAAGTTCAAATTTCAAAGATTTGGCGGGCTGGTTTAAGACCAGTCCTCGCTGCTCCAGGGCCCAAATGGTTGTGAGAATGCTGGGAAGAGAAAAGTCTCCCGGAGTATTACCCAGAGGGCAACTTTTGTTCCGGGAGACTTTCCATGCAATTGGCGGGCTCCTGGAGAGAGCACTTTCTCCTGTTGTTGTTTCTGGGGTCGTCGGGTCGCATTCGTCCCATGGTCGTCTTGGCGCTAGGTGGCAACTCCATATAACAGGCGGGACCAGTTGGCAGCTCTCGTTTCTGGTGCTTTGCCCCAGGTGGCAACTCCGACCACCAGGCCGGGAAGGTTGGCAGCACTCATCGCAGAAATGGGTAAATATAGGAAGAAAATTTAAGAGTTTGTGAGTTTTTGCATTTCAGGGAGACATTTAGGACAACACATTGAGGGACGGCATTGTGGGACAGGGGATTTTGCCGGTTGGCGTGTTCAAGGGCGCAGTCTTTCTGGTGCATCGGGTCGTGTCGTCTTTGAGGGTAAGTTTTGTTATGGTTTCTTCTTCTTATTAGTCTTCCAATTGTCGGTGTTTTTCCTTAAGCTAATCAGGTACGTTTGCAGGTGAATCCAGTGGAGGTCGTCAAGTGGATAAGGGTTATCACAGGTGAGTATCACAGATAGTTGGTAAGTCGGCAGTCAGCGTCGTTAATAGGAAATTTTTGGATCACAAACATGGAATGCAGTATTAAGAAGAAGACGGATGATTATGTAAACATTGAAAACATGTAAACAATGAGGACTTCAAGACAAGATTAAAAGACAGCAATTTGGGACGACATTGAGCAGACAGGTACGCAGATGATCCTGGAGCAGGTGCCATCCTTTGGAAGTGCAATAGCTTCTCAGGCATCAATTCCCTTCAGGGGGGATATTTGGAGCGTATTAATTTCAATTTTCCATCATTACAGTTCCTCGGTGTCGGCAGCGTGGGATGGCAATTTCCAGGTAAATATATATATGTGTTTTCCCATGATCCAGGGTCTTATTTCAATTTTCCCTTTATTCCTCCAGGTTTTGCACGTTCGTGAAGGGTCAAAGAAAAGGTAAGTAGGCTAAATTTTGTTTGGTTTTAGCGGCGTCAGGATTAATTTTATTTTTCTCTTTTCTTTCCAGGAACAATGTCCAGCAAGAATGGGCGCTCGTGGTTAGGATCATTTGGAGCAAGAGAAGCAGGAGGAAGGTCATCATTGGACAGGAGCTTTGAAGGAGGAGATATAATAAGATGAGTTCCAATAGCACTTTGATGTAGAACCCCTTGTAAGATTTTTGTATCTTCTTTTCTCGTTTCAGGTTGCCGACGCTCTAGGACATGGAACATCATCAAGTTTGGTAGTGGATGGCCGAGCGAACTGTGGGTGGCCTGTTCCAGAAATATCCCATTTTGTAGCCAGAGGAGAGAAGGCACAGGTGAGTATGATGTCCTGAGACTGGCAGTCAGACAAATTTGTAATATATATTCCTCAAGCAGGAGCAGTGGCTGTGCGATCTTGTTTCTGTGTCTGACAATTTTGATCGCCCTTTCTATTAAAATGCATCGTTGCCGGGAGATTTGAGGCAGCTTTGGAACACACCCACACACACACACCATACAATCATCGCCGATGCTGGAATATGGGAGGAGTTTCTACGGAGGAGCCAGTGAGTAGTCACGGGCTAAGCTGCATCGGTTTGTGTTTTGGAGAGGCAGTCCCGGAGGGGCTAGCGTTAGGTCCCCAGGGAGAAAAATTGTGATCAGTCATGGGGTTCGGAGGAGGATCCTTCGCTGTTTAGCAGGTCGATGACAGGTGGTGGGAAGTATTTTTCCCCTGTTAGGATTATTTCGTCTGGTAGGACAAGTCGCCTGATAGATAGTGGTTGGCCTCGTACCATCCTAGCAGCCCTTTCGCGGGTAATTTCCCCATGTATGAAAGATCTCCTAGTCCAGTTTATAGCCCTCTCACCTAAGCGGTCAATCCCTTTGCTGGAAAGGTTTGGGTGTACGTATTTGGTCCTGGATACATCGCTGTTGGAGCCTTCGTTCTCCTTCTTTATCTCAAGCCTAAGGAGAGTCGGGATAGTGCAGGATTTCGGTGGGACTCGCTTGTTTTGTCCGTTGCCATTGTCATTGTAATGATCCAGGACTTGTTTGGATAGTCTGGGTCTTTGTTTTTTTGTGCTGACGGGGGTAACTGGGTTAAGGCCAAGGTGTTGCGCTGCCGGATTTATATGCATTAATAGGGCGTTAGCGAGTCTAGCACTTTGTGCTCCATAAATCTCCTCAAGTGTTTTAATGTTGAAGGTGCTGGCTAGGACCTTATTAGTGGTGTGCCTACCCGCTTCCAGTGATCGTCTTATAATGGCGTTTGTGGCAGATTGGACCTTCATCACTGCCGAATCTGAGGCCAGCGATGCCCAGACCGGGATGGCATGTTGCCAGATGGGGATAATAAGCTGCTTAATCAGCGTAGCCTTGGTGGGTTTGGATAGGGGGCTGTGCGGACCAATTAGCCACTCAAGACTCTTTGCCCTAGCCCTCAGCCTTATGCAAAGGAGGGAAATGTGAAGGCTCATATTTATTTTCCTATCCAATGTGACCCCAAGGTATTTGTATTTGTTAGCCTGAGGTATGATCTGTCCATTGAGGAGGAGTTTCGTCTGGTTGGTTTGGGTCATATTTTGTCCAGAAAAGAAGGAGACGTGGGCGCATTTTTTAACATTGAAGGTCATGCGCCATTTGTTTGCCCATTCGGAGATGACGTTGAGGTATGCTTGCAGATGCTTTGCGTGTTCCTTTGGCTGTTTGTGTGACATAAGTACCGCTGTATCGTCTGCATATGTGGCTAGAAGGAGCTTGGTCGGGGTAAGAGTACAGTTCCTGGAGATAATGGGAACTGCATCTGGGAGTGGCATGTCAGAGGTGTAGATCGAGTATAGGATTGGGCCGAGGATGCTCCCTTGGGGCACTCCAGCACTGATGGAACCAAGCCTGGATCTGATTCCACCAGTTCCTTTCACCTTGAAAGTCCTGTTTTGGAGGTAGCTGGTGAGGACTTTGTGTAGTTGTTTAGGGACAATCTTGGAAAGTTTTTGTAAAAGTCCCTCATGCCAAACCCTATCGAAAGCCTGCGAGAAGTCCAAAAAGATGGCCGAGCAGTGTTCCTTTTCTTCAAATGCTCTCAGGATGTGTTGCGTGACCCTCAACACTTGCTGTTCCGAACTGTGTTCTGGGCGAAAGCCAAACTGGTGTTCTGGTATGGCTTCCGCAAAGTTCTTACACTTGAAAAGCTTGGAGAGAAGGAGGCGCTCAAACAGCTTTCCAAAGCCGGAGAGGAGACTTATGGGCCTGTAGGAGTCCGGGCAATGATTTGGCTTCCCCGTCTTATGGATCATGGTGATGACAGCTAGTTTCCATTGATGGGGGAAATGGCCGAGTCTTAGAACAGAGTTGTAAATATGCAATAGGTAGAGGACTGCTTTCTTTGGTAGTAATTTGATAAGGGCGTTTTGGATTTGGTCTTCCCCAGGGCTCTTCGCGGTCGCCAGAGCAGCAATCTGTGTTTGGAGCTCCTCCAGCCTGAAGAAAATCGGGGCCGAGGGGGAAGAAGGTGAGTGTGCATAGAAATCATTAAGATCATTTATTATAGCAATTCTTTCCTGTTCCAGAGTGGTCATTTTGGGGGAGAACCTATCCTCCAGGTGTTTGACGAAGGCATCCGCCTTTTCTTTAGAGGAACGGGTCCATATGTAGTCGGAGGAAGCTGGCGAGTGTCCAGAGGACCTGGACTGTACTGGGATCTTGAGAGGATGGTCAGATTGGGGTTGACTTTTGATGTGCCTGGTAATTTTCCAAATCTTGGCCATGTTGTATCTATCTTCAGGGTCAAGATTGAGGAGCATGCGGTTTACCTGGGCTTGTTTTAGTCTTTTAATTGCTTTTTTAAACTTGTTTCTTACTCTGGAAAACTTTGCTTTATTTTCAGGTGAGGGATCCTCTTTCATTTTGAAGAAACATGCTTGCAATAGCTGAAGAAGGATGCTGGCTGGTTTATCAAGCTTAGTCGTGTGACGAGAAGGATGTTTGGTCAAATATCGGGAGGAGTTGTTTGCGGTGGGAGTGGCGTGTAATGCTGAGCTCTCAATGTTTTTAAGTAAGATGCCAACGCAGTCTTCAATATCCTCCCCACTGTTTATTTCAGTATTTAAAAGAATGTATTTTTCCAGATGGTCCCTGAATGCTTTGATTCTGTGAGATCCTCGTGGGAGGGGAGGAGGTCTTGGCGCAGCCTGTTCGACATCTGGACTGATTAAAGGAGTTTTGCCCAGTGCCGCATTGATGATGAGTGGGACATGGTCAGAGGATAATTCGGATACCGATGAGATGGAGATGTGGGTAGGGAGGAAACCCGAATACACGGCAAAATCTATTGCCGAGGGATTTGCCTTTTTGTTAAAGGGATAACAAGTGGCCTCTCCTGTAGCAAGTATGTTATATCTGTTTTTTGCTTGGACTGCTTCCGCTAACAATTTCCCTCTGTTGCAGCTACGAGCGTTTCCCCACATCTGGTTTTTTGCATTCCAGTCCCCCGCAATGATGAACCTCAGTGATTGTGGATTACATAGTTGGTCTATCCCTTTGAGGAGGCGAGGAAAATCGTCGTTTTGCCATTTCACAGATGGTGGGCAATAGATGGAGGCAAGTATGACATTTTGTACGGCAATAGGGCAGATTTGTACCGCTTCTTCATTTCTAGGTACAAGGACCGAATGGGCAAGGTCGCTACGAATTATTGTCGCAGCACCCCCTCTGCGCTGCGACACCGGATTTAGGGCAGTGTAAGCCTTGTATCCAGGGATATCAATGGTCCCTGTCCTAATTTCGCTGACGAGCAGGACGTCAACATCACGTCCCCTTAAGAACGCTGAGAGCTCGTCAATTTTGTTATGGATGCCCCCAGCGTTCCAGGAGACAATCTTTAAGCTCTTGGGAGCTTTAGGCATAGGGACAGTCATTGGCGTCTAGGCTGTTATTTAAAATCGAAGCCATTTCGATTGTCTGGATAGAGCAGGATAAGTTGGCTAGAAAGTCATTGTCCGGTGAGGCCTCTGTTATGTCAAACATATTTGTAATTTTAATAAACAGTGTTGACAATTTATTTATTTTTTTCTCGATAGAAGCCACTTTTTCCAGCAGCTTGGACTGGGCAGCCTCGTGGGTGAATGCCAGTTTCTCCAGCAGCTTGTGCCAGTGCAGCTGGGATTTTACACTGGATTGGCGCGAGTTTTTGAGAGCTGCGCCAGTCCGTTTTTGGATCAAACTCTCCTGAGGAGTTGGCCATCCCTGCCCTCGAAGCCGTTGGGAGCGCTCCTTTCCCTCTTGCTCCAGTTGGAGCCTCTCCTGAAAGCGAGCCAGATGCGCCTCTGCCGGATTTGGTCGCCTCTGTTGCCTAAATGGGTTGTAGTTGCTGCGCTGTTCCGTTGGATGTTGCCGTTGCTGGTTTAGCCTTCGGTCCGGATTTGTTTGGGCCATCCTTGACCTGTGATGGGGGGATTTTTGCAGTTGCCTTGTCGAGTGGTGGCGCGGGTCCTTGTTGGGCCGTTGTTTAATTGGATGGTGGGGGGTAGGAGTCATTTCGTCATTTTGAAGGATAGTCCAGTAGTTGTTGTTGCTCGGCTCGTTTCGGTTCTGGGAGGGACCCACGTCCTTCTTTAGTGGGCGGTGTCTCTGCTGACGCTTAGGCGGAGCAACCGGGCGGAGGGTATCCTGGGCCGCTCTTCTCTTCACCTCCTGGAAGACCCTGCAACCCTTATAGGAACTTATGTGCCGACCCCCACAGTTACAGCATCGAGGGGGTACATGTCTGGGCTTTTTGCAGGCTGTGGTGGGGTGCTGCCCTGCACACTTCATGCAGACGAAGGCTCGTCTGCATGAGCCCTTTTGTGCCCATGTTTTTGGCAACGGTGGCATTGGGCCAATGCAAGGGCATTCGTAGGCGGACGGAAGGGCAAGGACAAGGACATTAGCGGGACCGGGGGCTTACGAAGGGGGACAATGGGAGGGGCCATCGCTGTAGGAGTTTTAATGTTGTTGTTTTTATTGCTGCTGTTTCCATTAATTTGGGCCCCTTCCCTGGCCCCGTTTCCCTTTACCCTATTGGCCTCAGCTCTTGCTTCCACCCGTTCCATGTAGAGCCGTTGGGCATAAAGACTCTTGAAGACAGGAGTCTTTTCTGGCTTGTAATGGAAGGGGGAGGAAACATCCATAAGTGCAGGACCCTGAGGATTATGATTGGGCGTGGTGTGGACCGTAGCTTTAACATTTAAAACCACGGGGCCCATGTCTGCCGAGCTGGACTCGCTGGCTCTAAGCGGAGTTGGTTTTTTAGGGGCTGGTTTACTTGATTGATTCATTGTGGCGAGTTTGGCGGGTCTGGTGGGGGATGAATATTCGGGCTCCTGCTGCAAAATCTGGCTGTATGTGGTTTTGGGGGCATTGGGGGGAGGGGGGTTTGCATCGCTATCTTTAAGTTGTGAGAAAAAGTTTCTCAACAACTCATCAGATAAAATTTTAATAGGCGATTTGTTGTTTTTTGTTGTGTTGTTGTTTGGATGGGCCAGCTGGTCCAACTTGGGCGCAACATGTTCAAACTCCCGGTTGGCTCTCTTGATGTCGTTGGTTAGCGTAGTTGGAGAGGAAGACAACAGCCGTTTATTGTTTTTGTTTATGGCTGTGTTTGAACCAACAGGTGGCTCACGATCAGCTGTAGGGCTTGTTGTTTTTTTTTTGGGCAAGGCGGAAGCTAAGGTCTTGGTTGCTTGTATTTCAATGTTCGCGCCAATTTCAGGACCCGTAGTCAGGGAAGAGGAAAGTGGGGTATAGTGTGTGTGTGTCTGTGAGTATGCTTGGGTGCATTGCTTCGCGCCAATTTCAGTCCCCATAGGCAAGGGAGAAGAAAGTGGTGCAGTATGTGTGTGTGGCTGTGTTTGTGTGAGTGTATGGGGGTGTGTGCTTATTGGAACTGTTGTTTTATTACTCTTATCTATTGCATTTGGCGGGCTCTTCGCCTTGGAAGAGGGGTCATAGAGGGAAAGTGGATCTGGCTGTGTGTGTGTGTGTGTATTTGCATTTATTTTTGGCGGGCTCTTCTCCTTGGAAGAGGGGTCATAGAGGGAAAGTGGATCTGGCTGTGTGTGTGTGTGTGTATGGGATATTTTATTTGTATTTATTTTTGGCGGGCTCTTCGCTTTTGAAGAGGGGTCAGCGGGGGGAGTCCTTAAATTGGCGTCACACACAATCACGCAGGAATCATCTGATGATTGCAATGAGGATCCTGGGTGACGCCCCGAATAGGGGGAAGAAAGTTCAATTTTCTCAGTGGACTCACCACCATAAGGCCTGCAGATCATGGCCATCTCAAAGGAGTCCAACGAAGTAAATGGCTCGATGTTGTCCAGGTTGAAATTGTCCATCTCCTTTTGTATTTCTGTCCTTGTGTCCTCCATATCTCCTTTTTAAATCTCCTTTTAATTAATAAGTCACTTCAACTTGTTTTTTTTTTTTTTTTTTTTTTTTTTTTTTATATGTGTTTTTATTTTTTTTTTATTTGTTTTCTTTTAAAGGAATTGTATGAATTTTACAAATAACTTTTACTTGGCGTTTTACACTTTAAACAAATTCAAGTTCAAATTTCAAAGATTTGGCGGGCTGGTTTAAGACCAGTCCTCGCTGCTCCAGGGCCCAAATGGTTGTGAGAATGCTGGGAAGAGAAAAGTCTCCCGGAGTATTACCCAGAGGGCAACTTTTGTTCCGGGAGACTTTCCATGCAATTGGCGGGCTCCTGGAGAGAGCACTTTCTCCTGTTGTTGTTTCTGGGGTCGTCGGGTCGCATTCGTCCCATGGTCGTCTTGGCGCTAGGTGGCAACTCCATATAACAGGCGGGACCAGTTGGCAGCTCTCGTTTCTGGTGCTTTGCCCCAGGTGGCAACTCCGACCACCAGGCCGGGAAGGTTGGCAGCACTCATCGCAGAAATGGGTAAATATAGGAAGAAAATTTAAGAGTTTGTGAGTTTTTGCATTTCAGGGAGACATTTAGGACAACACATTGAGGGACGGCATTGTGGGACAGGGGATTTTGCCGGTTGGCGTGTTCAAGGGCGCAGTCTTTCTGGTGCATCGGGTCGTGTCGTCTTTGAGGGTAAGTTTTGTTATGGTTTCTTCTTCTTATTAGTCTTCCAATTGTCGGTGTTTTTCCTTAAGCTAATCAGGTACGTTTGCAGGTGAATCCAGTGGAGGTCGTCAAGTGGATAAGGGTTATCACAGGTGAGTATCACAGATAGTTGGTAAGTCGGCAGTCAGCGTCGTTAATAGGAAATTTTTGGATCAAAAACATGGAATGCAGTATTAAGAAGAAGACGGATGATTATGTAAACATTGAAAACATGTAAACAATGAGGACTTCAAGACAAGATTAAAAGACAGCAATTTGGGACGACATTGAGCAGACAGGTACGCAGATGATCCTGGAGCAGGTGCCATCCTTTGGAAGTGCAATAGCTTCTCAGGCATCAATTCCCTTCAGGGGGGATATTTGGAGCGTATTAATTTCAATTTTCCATCATTACAGTTCCTCGGTGTCGGCAGCGTGGGATGGCAATTTCCAGGTAAATATATATATGTGTTTTCCCATGATCCAGGGTCTTATTTCAATTTTCCCTTTATTCCTCCAGGTTTTGCACGTTCGTGAAGGGTCAAAGAAAAGGTAAGTAGGCTAAATTTTGTTTGGTTTTAGCGGCGTCAGGATTAATTTTATTTTTCTCTTTTCTTTCCAGGAACAATGTCCAGCAAGAATGGGCGCTCGTGGTTAGGATCATTTGGAGCAAGAGAAGCAGGAGGAAGGTCATCATTGGACAGGAGCTTTGAAGGAGGAGATATAATAAGATGAGTTCCAATAGCACTTTGATGTAGAACCCCTTGTAAGATTTTTGTATCTTCTTTTCTCGTTTCAGGTTGCCGACGCTCTAGGACATGGAACATCGTCAAGTTTGGTAGTGGATGGCCGAGCGAACTGTGGGTGGCCTGTTCCAGAAATATCCCATTTTGTAGCCAGAGGAGAGAAGGCACAGGTGAGTATGATGTCCTGAGACTGGCAGTCAGACAAATTTGTAATATATATTCCTCAAGCAGGAGCAGTGGCTGTGCGATCTTGTTTCTGTGTCTGACAATTTTGATCGCCCTTTCTATTAAAATGCATCGTTGCCGGGAGATTTGAGGCAGCTTTGGAACACACCCACACACACACACCATACAATCATCGCCGATGCTGGAATATGGGAGGAGTTTCTACGGAGGAGCCAGTGAGTAGTCACGGGCTAAGCTGCATCGGTTTGTGTTTTGGAGAGGCAGTCCCGGAGGGGCTAGCGTTAGGTCCCCAGGGAGAAAAATTGTGATCAGTCATGGGGTTCGGAGGAGGATCCTTCGCTGTTTAGCAGGTCGATGACAGGTGGTGGGAAGTATTTTTCCCCTGTTAGGATTATTTCGTCTGGTAGGACAAGTCGCCTGATAGATAGTGGTTGGCCTCGTACCATCCTAGCAGCCCTTTCGCGGGTAATTTCCCCATGTATGAAAGATCTCCTAGTCCAGTTTATAGCCCTCTCACCTAAGCGGTCAATCCCTTTGCTGGAAAGGTTTGGGTGTACGTATTTGGTCCTGGATACATCGCTGTTGGAGCCTTCGTTCTCCTTCTTTATCTCAAGCCTAAGGAGAGTCGGGATAGTGCAGGATTTCGGTGGGACTCGCTTGTTTTGTCCGTTGCCATTGTCATTGTAATGATCCAGGACTTGTTTGGATAGTCTGGGTCTTTGTTTTTTTGTGCTGACGGGGGTAACTGGGTTAAGGCCAAGGTGTTGCGCTGCCGGATTTATATGCATTAATAGGGCGTTAGCGAGTCTAGCACTTTGTGCTCCATAAATCTCCTCAAGTGTTTTAATGTTGAAGGTGCTGGCTAGGACCTTATTAGTGGTGTGCCTACCCGCTTCCAGTGATCGTCTTATAATGGCGTTTGTGGCAGATTGGACCTTCATCACTGCCGAATCTGAGGCCAGCGATGCCCAGACCGGGATGGCATGTTGCCAGATGGGGATAATAAGCTGCTTAATCAGCGTAGCCTTGGTGGGTTTGGATAGGGGGCTGTGCGGACCAATTAGCCACTCAAGACTCTTTGCCCTAGCCCTCAGCCTTATGCAAAGGAGGGAAATGTGAAGGCTCATATTTATTTTCCTATCCAATGTGACCCCAAGGTATTTGTATTTGTTAGCCTGAGGTATGATCTGTCCATTGAGGAGGAGTTTCGTCTGGTTGGTTTGGGTCATATTTTGTCCAGAAAAGAAGGAGACGTGGGCGCATTTTTTAACATTGAAGGTCATGCGCCATTTGTTTGCCCATTCGGAGATGACGTTGAGGTATGCTTGCAGATGCTTTGCGTGTTCCTTTGGCTGTTTGTGTGACATAAGTACCGCTGTATCGTCTGCATATGTGGCTAGAAGGAGCTTGGTCGGGGTAAGAGTACAGTTCCTGGAGATAATGGGAACTGCATCTGGGAGTGGCATGTCAGAGGTGTAGATCGAGTATAGGATTGGGCCGAGGATGCTCCCTTGGGGCACTCCAGCACTGATGGAACCAAGCCTGGATCTGATTCCACCAGTTCCTTTCACCTTGAAAGTCCTGTTTTGGAGGTAGCTGGTGAGGACTTTGTGTAGTTGTTTAGGGACAATCTTGGAAAGTTTTTGTAAAAGTCCCTCATGCCAAACCCTATCGAAAGCCTGCGAGAAGTCCAAAAAGATGGCCGAGCAGTGTTCCTTTTCTTCAAATGCTCTCAGGATGTGTTGCGTGACCCTCAACACTTGCTGTTCCGAACTGTGTTCTGGGCGAAAGCCAAACTGGTGTTCTGGTATGGCTTCCGCAAAGTTCTTACACTTGAAAAGCTTGGAGAGAAGGAGGCGCTCAAACAGCTTTCCAAAGCCGGAGAGGAGACTTATGGGCCTGTAGGAGTCCGGGCAATGATTTGGCTTCCCCGTCTTATGGATCATGGTGATGACAGCTAGTTTCCATTGATGGGGGAAATGGCCGAGTCTTAGAACAGAGTTGTAAATATGCAATAGGTAGAGGACTGCTTTCTTTGGTAGTAATTTGATAAGGGCGTTTTGGATTTGGTCTTCCCCAGGGCTCTTCGCGGTCGCCAGAGCAGCAATCTGTGTTTGGAGCTCCTCCAGCCTGAAGAAAATCGGGGCCGAGGGGGAAGAAGGTGAGTGTGCATAGAAATCATTAAGATCATTTATTATAGCAATTCTTTCCTGTTCCAGAGTGGTCATTTTGGGGGAGAACCTATCCTCCAGGTGTTTGACGAAGGCATCCGCCTTTTCTTTAGAGGAACGGGTCCATATGTAGTCGGAGGAAGCTGGCGAGTGTCCAGAGGACCTGGACTGTACTGGGATCTTGAGAGGATGGTCAGATTGGGGTTGACTTTTGATGTGCCTGGTAATTTTCCAAATCTTGGCCATGTTGTATCTATCTTCAGGGTCAAGATTGTGGAGCATGCGGTTTACCTGGGCTTGTTTTAGTCTTTTAATTGCTTTTTTAAACTTGTTTCTTACTCTGGAAAACTTTGCTTTATTTTCAGGTGAGGGATCCTCTTTCATTTTGAAGAAACATGCTTGCAATAGCTGAAGAAGGATGCTGGCTGGTTTATCAAGCTTAGTCGTGTGACGAGAAGGATGTTTGGTCAAATATCGGGAGGAGTTGTTTGCGGTGGGAGTGGCGTGTAATGCTGCGCTCTCAATGTTTTTAAGTAAGATGCCAACGCAGTCTTCAATATCCTCCCCACTGTTTATTTCAGTATTTAAAAGAATGTATTTTTCCAGATGGTCCCTGAATGCTTTGATTCTGTGAGATCCTCGTGGGAGGGGAGGAGGTCTTGGCGCAGCCTGTTCGACATCTGGACTGATTAAAGGAGTTTTGCCCAGTGCCGCATTGATGATGAGTGGGACATGGTCAGAGGATAATTCGGATACCGATGAGATGGAGATGTGGGTAGGGAGGAAACCCGAATACACGGCAAAATCTATTGCCGAGGGATTTGCCTTTTTGTTAAAGGGATAACAAGTGGCCTCTCCTGTAGCAAGTATGTTATATCTGTTTTTTGCTTGGACTGCTTCCGCTAACAATTTCCCTCTGTTGCAGCTACGAGCGTTTCCCCACATCTGGTTTTTTGCATTCCAGTCCCCCGCAATGATGAACCTCAGTGATTGTGGATTACATAGTTGGTCTATCCCTTTGAGGAGGCGAGGAAAATCGTCGTTTTGCCATTTCACAGATGGTGGGCAATAGATGGAGGCAAGTATGACATTTTGTACGGCAATAGGGCAGATTTGTACCGCTTCTTCATTTCTAGGTACAAGGACCGAATGGGCAAGGTCGCTACGAATTATTGTCGCAGCACCCCCTCTGCGCTGCGACACCGGATTTAGGGCAGTGTAAGCCTTGTATCCAGGGATATCAATGGTCCCTGTCCTAATTTCGCTGACGAGCAGGACGTCAACATCACGTCCCCTTAAGAACGCTGAGAGCTCGTCAATTTTGTTATGGATGCCCCCAGCGTTCCAGGAGACAATCTTTAAGCTCTTGGGAGCTTTAGGCATAGGGACAGTCATTGGCGTCTAGGCTGTTATTTAAAATCGAAGCCATTTCTATTGTCTGGATAGAGCAGGATAAGTTGGCTAGAAAGTCATTGTCCGGTGAGGCCTCTGTTATGTCAAACATATTTG
Organism: Drosophila monieri; assembly: GCA_035047585.1. Lineage (NCBI taxonomy): Eukaryota > Metazoa > Arthropoda > Insecta > Diptera > Drosophilidae > Drosophila > Drosophila monieri. The sequence goes on along the minus strand of JAWNPJ010000087.1, from coordinate 50,235 downwards.
TAATTTTAATAAACAGTGTTGACAATTTATTTATCTTTTTCTCGATAGAAGCCACTTTTTCCAGCAGCTTGGACTGGGCAGCCTCGTGGGTGAATGCCAGTTTCTCCAGCAGCTTGTGCCAGTGCAGCTGGGATTTTACACTGGATTGGCGCGAGTTTTTGAGAGCTGCGCCAGTCCGTTTTTGGATCAAACTCTCCTGAGGAGTTGGCCATCCCTGCCCTCGAAGCCGTTGGGAGCGCTCCTTTCCCTCTTGCTCCAGTTGGAGCCTCTCCTGAAAGCGAGCCAGATGCGCCTCTGCCGGATTTGGTCGCCTCTGTTGCCTAAATGGGTTGTAGTTGCTGCGCTGTTCCGTTGGATGTTGCCGTTGCTGGTTTAGCCTTCGGTCCGGATTTGTTTGGGCCATCCTTGACCTGTGATGGGGGGATTTTTGCAGTTGCCTTGTCGAGTGGTGGCGCGGGTCCTTGTTGGGCCGTTGTTTAATTGGATGGTGGGGGGTAGGAGTCATTTCGTCATTTTGAAGGATAGTCCAGTAGTTGTTGTTGCTCGGCTCGTTTCGGTTCTGGGAGGGACCCACGTCCTTCTTTAGTGGGCGGTGTCTCTGCTGACGCTCAGGCGGAGCAACCGGGCGGAGGGTATCCTGGGCCGCTCTTCTCTTCACCTCCTGGAAGACCCTGCAACCCTTATAGGAACTTATGTGCCGACCCCCACAGTTACAGCATCGAGGGGGTACATGTCTGGGCTTTTTGCAGGCTGTGGTGGGGTGCTGCCCTGCACACTTCATGCAGACGAAGGCTCGTCTGCATGAGCCCTTTTTGTGCCCATGTTTTTGGCAACGGTGGCATTGGGCCAATGCAAGGGCATTCGTAGGCGGACGGAAGGGCAAGGACAAGGACATTAGCGGGACCGGGGGCTTACGAAGGGGGACAATGGGAGGGGCCATCGCTGTAGGAGTTTTAATGTTGTTGTTTTTATTGCTGCTGTTTCCATTAATTTGGGCCCCTTCCCTGGCCCCGTTTCCCTTTACCCTATTGGCCTCAGCTCTTGCTTCCACCCGTTCCATGTAGAGCCGTTGGGCATAAAGACTCTTGAAGACAGGAGTCTTTTCTGGCTTGTAATGGAAGGGGGAGGAAACATCCATAAGTGCAGGACCCTGAGGATTATGATTGGGCGTGGTGTGGACCGTAGCTTTAACATTTAAAACCACGGGGCCCATGTCTGCCGAGCTGGACTCGCTGGCTCTAAGCGGAGTTGGTTTTTTAGGGGCTGGTTTACTTGATTGATTCATTGTGGCGAGTTTGGCGGGTCTGGTGGGGGATGAATATTCGGGCTCCTGCTGCAAAATCTGGCTGTATGTGGTTTTGGGGGCATTGGGGGGAGGGGGTTTGCATCGCTATCTTTAAGTTGTGAGAAAAAGTTTCTCAACAACTCATCAGATAAAATTTTAATAGGCGATTTGTTGTTTTTTGTTGTGTTGTTGTTTGGATGGGCCAGCTGGTCCAACTTGGGCGCAACATGTTCAAACTCCCGGTTGGCTCTCTTGATGTCGTTGGTTAGCGTAGTTGGAGAGGAAGACAACAGCCGTTTATTGTTTTTGTTTATGGCTGTGTTTGAACCAACAGGTGGCTCACGATCAGCTGTAGGGCTTGTTGTTTTTTTGGGCAAGGCGGAAGCTAAGGTCTTGGTTGCTTGTATTTCAATGTTCGCGCCAATTTCAGGACCCGTAGTCAGGGAAGAGGAAAGTGGGGTATAGTGTGTGTGTGTCTGTGAGTATGCTTGGGTGCATTGCTTCGCGCCAATTTCAGTCCCCATAGGCAAGGGAGAAGAAAGTGGTGCAGTATGTGTGTGTGGCTGTGTTTGTGTGAGTGTATGGGGGTGTGTGCTTATTGGAACTGTTGTTTTATTACTCTTATCTATTGCATTTGGCGGGCTCTTCGCCTTGGAAGAGGGGTCATAGAGGGAAAGTGGATCTGGCTGTGTGTGTGTGTGTGTATTTGCATTTATTTTTGGCGGGCTCTTCTCCTTGGAAGAGGGGTCATAGAGGGAAAGTGGATCTGGCTGTGTGTGTGTGTGTGTATGGGATATTTTATTTGTATTTATTTTTGGCGGGCTCTTCGCTTTTGAAGAGGGGTCAGCGGGGGGAGTCCTTAAATTGGCGTCACACACAATCACGCAGGAATCATCTGATGATTGCAATGAGGATCCTGGGTGACGCCCCGAATAGGGGGAAGAAAGTTCAATTTTCTCAGTGGACTCACCACCATAAGGCCTGCAGATCATGGCCATCTCAAAGGAGTCCAACGAAGTAAATGGCTCGATGTTGTCCAGGTTGAAATTGTCCATCTCCTTTTGTATTTCTGTCCTTGTGTCCTCCATATCTCCTTTTTAAATCTCCTTTTAATTAATAAGTCACTTCAACTTGTTTTTTTTTTTTTTTTTTTGTTTTTTATATGTGTTTTTTTTTTTTATTTGTTTTCTTTTAAAGGAATTGTATGAATTTTACAAATAACTTTTACTTGGCGTTTTACACTTTAAACAAATTCAAGTTCAAATTTCAAAGATTTGGCGGGCTGGTTTAAGACCAGTCCTCGCTGCTCCAGGGCCCAAATGGTTGTGAGAATGCTGGGAAGAGAAAAGTCTCCCGGAGTATTACCCAGAGGGCAACTTTTGTTCCGGGAGACTTTCCATGCAATTGGCGGGCTCCTGGAGAGAGCACTTTCTCCTGTTGTTGTTTCTGGGGTCGTCGGGTCGCATTCGTCCCATGGTCGTCTTGGCGCTAGGTGGCAACTCCATATAACAGGCGGGACCAGTTGGCAGCTCTCGTTTCTGGTGCTTTGCCCCAGGTGGCAACTCCGACCACCAGGCCGGGAAGGTTGGCAGCACTCATCGCAGAAATGGGTAAATATAGGAAGAAAATTTAAGAGTTTGTGAGTTTTTGCATTTCAGGGAGACATTTAGGACAACACATTGAGGGACGGCATTGTGGGACAGGGGATTTTGCCGGTTGGCGTGTTCAAGGGCGCAGTCTTTCTGGTGCATCGGGTCGTGTCGTCTTTGAGGGTAAGTTTTGTTATGGTTTCTTCTTCTTATTAGTCTTCCAATTGTCGGTGTTTTTCCTTAAGCTAATCAGGTACGTTTGCAGGTGAATCCAGTGGAGGTCGTCAAGTGGATAAGGGTTATCACAGGTGAGTATCACAGATAGTTGGTAAGTCGGCAGTCAGCGTCGTTAATAGGAAATTTTTGGATCAAAAACATGGAATGCAGTATTAAGAAGAAGACGGATGATTATGTAAACATTGAAAACATGTAAACAATGAGGACTTCAAGACAAGATTAAAAGACAGCAATTTGGGACGACATTGAGCAGACAGGTACGCAGATGATCCTGGAGCAGGTGCCATCCTTTGGAAGTGCAATAGCTTCTCAGGCATCAATTCCCTTCAGGGGGGATATTTGGAGCGTATTAATTTCAATTTTCCATCATTACAGTTCCTCGGTGTCGGCAGCGTGGGATGGCAATTTCCAGGTAAATATATATATGTGTTTTCCCATGATCCAGGGTCTTATTTCAATTTTCCCTTTATTCCTCCAGGTTTTGCACGTTCGTGAAGGGTCAAAGAAAAGGTAAGTAGGCTAAATTTTGTTTGGTTTTAGCGGCGTCAGGATTAATTTTATTTTTCTCTTTTCTTTCCAGGAACAATGTCCAGCAAGAATGGGCGCTCGTGGTTAGGATCATTTGGAGCAAGAGAAGCAGGAGGAAGGTCATCATTGGACAGGAGCTTTGAAGGAGGAGATATAATAAGATGAGTTCCAATAGCACTTTGATGTAGAACCCCTTGTAAGATTTTTGTATCTTCTTTTCTCGTTTCAGGTTGCCGACGCTCTAGGACATGGAACATCGTCAAGTTTGGTAGTGGATGGCCGAGCGAACTGTGGGTGGCCTGTTCCAGAAATATCCCATTTTGTAGCCAGAGGAGAGAAGGCACAGGTGAGTATGATGTCCTGAGACTGGCAGTCAGACAAATTTGTAATATATATTCCTCAAGCAGGAGCAGTGGCTGTGCGATCTTGTTTCTGTGTCTGACAATTTTGATCGCCCTTTCTATTAAAATGCATCGTTGCCGGGAGATTTGAGGCAGCTTTGGAACACACCCACACACACACACCATACAATCATCGCCGATGCTGGAATATGGGAGGAGTTTCTACGGAGGAGCCAGTGAGTAGTCACGGGCTAAGCTGCATCGGTTTGTGTTTTGGAGAGGCAGTCCCGGAGGGGCTAGCGTTAGGTCCCCAGGGAGAAAAATTGTGATCAGTCATGGGGTTCGGAGGAGGATCCTTCGCTGTTTAGCAGGTCGATGACAGGTGGTGGGAAGTATTTTTCCCCTGTTAGGATTATTTCGTCTGGTAGGACAAGTCGCCTGATAGATAGTGGTTGGCCTCGTACCATCCTAGCAGCCCTTTCGCGGGTAATTTCCCCATGTATGAAAGATCTCCTAGTCCAGTTTATAGCCCTCTCACCTAAGCGGTCAATCCCTTTGCTGGAAAGGTTTGGGTGTACGTATTTGGTCCTGGATACATCGCTGTTGGAGCCTTCGTTCTCCTTCTTTATCTCAAGCCTAAGGAGAGTCGGGATAGTGCAGGATTTCGGTGGGACTCGCTTGTTTTGTCCGTTGCCATTGTCATTGTAATGATCCAGGACTTGTTTGGATAGTCTGGGTCTTTGTTTTTTTGTGCTGACGGGGGTAACTGGGTTAAGGCCAAGGTGTTGCGCTGCCGGATTTATATGCATTAATAGGGCGTTAGCGAGTCTAGCACTTTGTGCTCCATAAATCTCCTCAAGTGTTTTAATGTTGAAGGTGCTGGCTAGGACCTTATTAGTGGTGTGCCTACCCGCTTCCAGTGATCGTCTTATAATGGCGTTTGTGGCAGATTGGACCTTCATCACTGCCGAATCTGAGGCCAGCGATGCCCAGACCGGGATGGCATGTTGCCAGATGGGGATAATAAGCTGCTTAATCAGCGTAGCCTTGGTGGGTTTGGATAGGGGGCTGTGCGGACCAATTAGCCACTCAAGACTCTTTGCCCTAGCCCTCAGCCTTATGCAAAGGAGGGAAATGTGAAGGCTCATATTTATTTTCCTATCCAATGTGACCCCAAGGTATTTGTATTTGTTAGCCTGAGGTATGATCTGTCCATTGAGGAGGAGTTTCGTCTGGTTGGTTTGGGTCATATTTTGTCCAGAAAAGAAGGAGACGTGGGCGCATTTTTTAACATTGAAGGTCATGCGCCATTTGTTTGCCCATTCGGAGATGACGTTGAGGTATGCTTGCAGATGCTTTGCGTGTTCCTTTGGCTGTTTGTGTGACATAAGTACCGCTGTATCGTCTGCATATGTGGCTAGAAGGAGCTTGGTCGGGGTAAGAGTACAGTTCCTGGAGATAATGGGAACTGCATCTGGGAGTGGCATGTCAGAGGTGTAGATCGAGTATAGGATTGGGCCGAGGATGCTCCCTTGGGGCACTCCAGCACTGATGGAACCAAGCCTGGATCTGATTCCACCAGTTCCTTTCACCTTGAAAGTCCTGTTTTGGAGGTAGCTGGTGAGGACTTTGTGTAGTTGTTTAGGGACAATCTTGGAAAGTTTTTGTAAAAGTCCCTCATGCCAAACCCTATCGAAAGCCTGCGAGAAGTCCAAAAAGATGGCCGAGCAGTGTTCCTTTTCTTCAAATGCTCTCAGGATGTGTTGCGTGACCCTCAACACTTGCTGTTCCGAACTGTGTTCTGGGCGAAAGCCAAACTGGTGTTCTGGTATGGCTTCCGCAAAGTTCTTACACTTGAAAAGCTTGGAGAGAAGGAGGCGCTCAAACAGCTTTCCAAAGCCGGAGAGGAGACTTATGGGCCTGTAGGAGTCCGGGCAATGATTTGGCTTCCCCGTCTTATGGATCATGGTGATGACAGCTAGTTTCCATTGATGGGGGAAATGGCCGAGTCTTAGAACAGAGTTGTAAATATGCAATAGGTAGAGGACTGCTTTCTTTGGTAGTAATTTGATAAGGGCGTTTTGGATTTGGTCTTCCCCAGGGCTCTTCGCGGTCGCCAGAGCAGCAATCTGTGTTTGGAGCTCCTCCAGCCTGAAGAAAATCGGGGCCGAGGGGGAAGAAGGTGAGTGTGCATAGAAATCATTAAGATCATTTATTATAGCAATTCTTTCCTGTTCCAGAGTGGTCATTTTGGGGGAGAACCTATCCTCCAGGTGTTTGACGAAGGCATCCGCCTTTTCTTTAGAGGAACGGGTCCATATGTAGTCGGAGGAAGCTGGCGAGTGTCCAGAGGACCTGGACTGTACTGGGATCTTGAGAGGATGGTCAGATTGGGGTTGACTTTTGATGTGCCTGGTAATTTTCCAAATCTTGGCCATGTTGTATCTATCTTCAGGGTCAAGATTGAGGAGCATGCGGTTTACCTGGGCTTGTTTTAGTCTTTTAATTGCTTTTTTAAACTTGTTTCTTACTCTGGAAAACTTTGCTTTATTTTCAGGTGAGGGATCCTCTTTCATTTTGAAGAAACATGCTTGCAATAGCTGAAGAAGGATGCTGGCTGGTTTATCAAGCTTAGTCGTGTGACGAGAAGGATGTTTGGTCAAATATCGGGAGGAGTTGTTTGCGGTGGGAGTGGCGTGTAATGCTGCGCTCTCAATGTTTTTAAGTAAGATGCCAACGCAGTCTTCAATATCCTCCCCACTGTTTATTTCAGTATTTAAAAGAATGTATTTTTCCAGATGGTCCCTGAATGCTTTGATTCTGTGAGATCCTCGTGGGAGGGGAGGAGGTCTTGGCGCAGCCTGTTCGACATCTGGACTGATTAAAGGAGTTTTGCCCAGTGCCGCATTGATGATGAGTGGGACATGGTCAGAGGATAATTCGGATACCGATGAGATGGAGATGTGGGTAGGGAGGAAACCCGAATACACGGCAAAATCTATTGCCGAGGGATTTGCCTTTTTGTTAAAGGGATAACAAGTGGCCTCTCCTGTAGCAAGTATGTTATATCTGTTTTTTGCTTGGACTGCTTCCGCTAACAATTTCCCTCTGTTGCAGCTACGAGCGTTTCCCCACATCTGGTTTTTTGCATTCCAGTCCCCCGCAATGATGAACCTCAGTGATTGTGGATTACATAGTTGGTCTATCCCTTTGAGGAGGCGAGGAAAATCGTCGTTTTGCCATTTCACAGATGGTGGGCAATAGATGGAGGCAAGTATGACATTTTGTACGGCAATAGGGCAGATTTGTACCGCTTCTTCATTTCTAGGTACAAGGACCGAATGGGCAAGGTCGCTACGAATTATTGTCGCAGCACCCCCTCTGCGCTGCGACACCGGATTTAGGGCAGTGTAAGCCTTGTATCCAGGGATATCAATGGTCCCTGTCCTAATTTCGCTGACGAGCAGGACGTCAACATCACGTCCCCTTAAGAACGCTGAGAGCTCGTCAATTTTGTTATGGATGCCCCCAGCGTTCCAGGAGACAATCTTTAAGCTCTTGGGAGCTTTAGGCATAGGGACAGTCATTGGCGTCTAGGCTGTTATTTAAAATCGAAGCCATTTCGATTGTCTGGATAGAGCAGGATAAGTTGGCTAGAAAGTCATTGTCCGGTGAGGCCTCTGTTATGTCAAACATATTTGTAATTTTAATAAACAGTGTTGACAATTTATTTATTTTTTTCTCGATAGAAGCCACTTTTTCCAGCAGCTTGGACTGGGCAGCCTCGTGGGTGAATGCCAGTTTCTCCAGCAGCTTGTGCCAGTGCAGCTGGGATTTTACACTGGATTGGCGCGAGTTTTTGAGAGCTGCGCCAGTCCGTTTTTGGATCAAACTCTCCTGAGGAGTTGGCCATCCCTGCCCTCGAAGCCGTTGGGAGCGCTCCTTTCCCTCTTGCTCCAGTTGGAGCCTCTCCTGAAAGCGAGCCAGATGCGCCTCTGCCGGATTTGGTCGCCTCTGTTGCCTAAATGGGTTGTAGTTGCTGCGCTGTTCCGTTGGATGTTGCCGTTGCTGGTTTAGCCTTCGGTCCGGATTTGTTTGGGCCATCCTTGACCTGTGATGGGGGGATTTTTGCAGTTGCCTTGTCGAGTGGTGGCGCGGGTCCTTGTTGGGCCGTTGTTTAATTGGATGGTGGGGGGTAGGAGTCATTTCGTCATTTTGAAGGATAGTCCAGTAGTTGTTGTTGCTCGGCTCGTTTCGGTTCTGGGAGGGACCCACGTCCTTCTTTAGTGGGCGGTGTCTCTGCTGACGCTCAGGCGGAGCAACCGGGCGGAGGGTATCCTGGGCCGCTCTTCTCTTCACCTCCTGGAAGACCCTGCAACCCTTATAGGAACTTATGTGCCGACCCCCACAGTTACAGCATCGAGGGGGTACATGTCTGGGCTTTTTGCAGGCTGTGGTGGGGTGCTGCCCTGCACACTTCATGCAGACGAAGGCTCGTCTGCATGAGCCCTTTTTGTGCCCATGTTTTTGGCAACGGTGGCATTGGGCCAATGCAAGGGCATTCGTAGGCGGACGGAAGGGCAAGGACAAGGACATTAGCGGGACCGGGGGCTTACGAAGGGGGACAATGGGAGGGGCCATCGCTGTAGGAGTTTTAATGTTGTTGTTTTTATTGCTGCTGTTTCCATTAATTTGGGCCCCTTCCCTGGCCCCGTTTCCCTTTACCCTATTGGCCTCAGCTCTTGCTTCCACCCGTTCCATGTAGAGCCGTTGGGCATAAAGACTCTTGAAGACAGGAGTCTTTTCTGGCTTGTAATGGAAGGGGGAGGAAACATCCATAAGTGCAGGACCCTGAGGATTATGATTGGGCGTGGTGTGGACCGTAGCTTTAACATTTAAAACCACGGGGCCCATGTCTGCCGAGCTGGACTCGCTGGCTCTAAGCGGAGTTGGTTTTTTAGGGGCTGGTTTACTTGATTGATTCATTGTGGCGAGTTTGGCGGGTCTGGTGGGGGATGAATATTCGGGCTCCTGCTGCAAAATCTGGCTGTATGTGGTTTTGGGGGCATTGGGGGGAGGGGGTTTGCATCGCTATCTTTAAGTTGTGAGAAAAAGTTTCTCAACAACTCATCAGATAAAATTTTAATAGGCGATTTGTTGTTTTTTGTTGTGTTGTTGTTTGGATGGGCCAGCTGGTCCAACTTGGGCGCAACATGTTCAAACTCCCGGTTGGCTCTCTTGATGTCGTTGGTTAGCGTAGTTGGAGAGGAAGACAACAGCCGTTTATTGTTTTTGTTTATGGCTGTGTTTGAACCAACAGGTGGCTCACGATCAGCTGTAGGGCTTGTTGTTTTTTTGGGCAAGGCGGAAGCTAAGGTCTTGGTTGCTTGTATTTCAATGTTCGCGCCAATTTCAGGACCCGTAGTCAGGGAAGAGGAAAGTGGGGTATAGTGTGTGTGTGTCTGTGAGTATGCTTGGGTGCATTGCTTCGCGCCAATTTCAGTCCCCATAGGCAAGGGAGAAGAAAGTGGTGCAGTATGTGTGTGTGGCTGTGTTTGTGTGAGTGTATGGGGGTGTGTGCTTATTGGAACTGTTGTTTTATTACTCTTATCTATTGCATTTGGCGGGCTCTTCGCCTTGGAAGAGGGGTCATAGAGGGAAAGTGGATCTGGCTGTGTGTGTGTGTGTGTATTTGCATTTATTTTTGGCGGGCTCTTCTCCTTGGAAGAGGGGTCATAGAGGGAAAGTGGATCTGGCTGTGTGTGTGTGTGTGTATGGGATATTTTATTTGTATTTATTTTTGGCGGGCTCTTCGCTTTTGAAGAGGGGTCAGCGGGGGGAGTCCTTAAATTGGCGTCACACACAATCACGCAGGAATCATCTGATGATTGCAATGAGGATCCTGGGTGACGCCCCGAATAGGGGGAAGAAAGTTCAATTTTCTCAGTGGACTCACCACCATAAGGCCTGCAGATCATGGCCATCTCAAAGGAGTCCAACGAAGTAAATGGCTCGATGTTGTCCAGGTTGAAATTGTCCATCTCCTTTTGTATTTCTGTCCTTGTGTCCTCCATATCTCCTTTTTAAATCTCCTTTTAATTAATAAGTCACTTCAACTTGTTTTTTTTTTTTTTTTTGTTTTTATATGTGTTTTTATTTTTTTTATTTGTTTTCTTTTAAAGGAATTGTATGAATTTTACAAATAACTTTTACTTGGCGTTTTACACTTTAAACAAATTCAAGTTCAAATTTCAAAGATTTGGCGGGCTGGTTTAAGACCAGTCCTCGCTGCTCCAGGGCCCAAATGGTTGTGAGAATGCTGGGAAGAGAAAAGTCTCCCGGAGTATTACCCAGAGGGCAACTTTTGTTCCGGGAGACTTTCCATGCAATTGGCGGGCTCCTGGAGAGAGCACTTTCTCCTGTTGTTGTTTCTGGGGTCGTCGGGTCGCATTCGTCCCATGGTCGTCTTGGCGCTAGGTGGCAACTCCATATAACAGGCGGGACCAGTTGGCAGCTCTCGTTTCTGGTGCTTTGCCCCAGGTGGCAACTCCGACCACCAGGCCGGGAAGGTTGGCAGCACTCATCGCAGAAATGGGTAAATATAGGAAGAAAATTTAAGAGTTTGTGAGTTTTTGCATTTCAGGGAGACATTTAGGACAACACATTGAGGGACGGCATTGTGGGACAGGGGATTTTGCCGGTTGGCGTGTTCAAGGGCGTCTTCTTTCAGGAGCATCGGGTCGTTTAGTCTTGGATGGTAAGTTTTTGTTTTGGTTTCTTCTTCTTATTAGTCTTCCATTTGTCAGTGTTTTGTCTTAAACTAATCAGGTACATTTGCAGGTGAATCCAATGAGAGTCGTCAATATTGGTAATGGGACAAAACATTGAGGGACGGCATTGTGGGACAAAGGATTTAGCCGGCTGGCGTGTTCGAGGGCGTACATCTTTCAGGAGCATCGGGTCGTTTCATCTTGGATGGTAAGTTTTTGTTTTGGTTTCTTCTTCTTATTAGTCTTCCATTTGTCAGTGTTTTGTCTTAAACTAATCAGGTACATTTGCAGGTGAATCCAGTGGAAGTCGTCAGGTGGATATGGGTTATCACAGGTGAGTATCACAGATAGTTTATTTCTCAGCAGTCAGCGTCGTTAATAAAAGATTTTTTTTGATGAGAAAACATGGAATGCTAAATTTAAGAAGAAGACGTGGGATTATGTAGACATTGAGAACATGTAAACAATGCGGACTTCAAGACAAGTTTCAAGACAGATATTTAGGACGACATTTAGAGGCAAGTATGCAGGTGATCCTGGATCAGGTGCCATCCTTGGAAGTACAATAGCTTCTCAGGCATCAATTCCCTTCAGTGGGGATATTTAGGGCATATTTATTTCAAATTTTCCTTTCTCTTTTCAGTTCCTGGATGTGGGCAGCGAGGGATGAGGGTTTCCAGGTAAATATTTATCGTTTGGAGCAAAACAAGCAGGAGCAAGGTCATCATTGGACAGGAGCTTCGAAGGAGGAGATATAATTAGATAAGTTCCAATAGCACTTTGTTGTAGTTCCCATTGTAAGGTATTTGTTTATTCTTTTCTCGTTTCAGGTTGCCTCCCCCCTGTTGTGATGCAGCGTTGGAGCACACAAACACACACACACACCCCACCCCCTCTAATGGAATGCAGCGTAGAGATATTTGGAGCATGTTAATCACAACTTTCTTTTGTCATTTCGGGTCTTCGGTGTTTGTGACGTGGGATGGCATCTTCCCGGTGAGTTCTTTCATGTGTTTTGTTTATCCATGGTTCTATATTAAATTGTCTTTAGCCCTTATAGGTTTTGCGCCTTCGTGGAGAGGTTCGTCAGGTAGTAGGTGAGTAGGTTGGGCTTTTTAGCAGCATCAAAGTGAATATTTTAATCTCTTTTATTTCAGGTACAAGGTGAGGATAGGAGAGGCGCTTCCAGCAGGGATTAATTTAAAGCAATGAAACATGGTCAAAAGACAGTTGGGATGAGCAAATTAGATAAGTTCCATGGCATAATGATATAGAGCCCATTGTAAGGTATTTGTTTCCTCTATTCTTATTTCAGGTTGCCGATGCTGCGGAAGAAGGAAACATCGTCAAGGAAGTTTATATGTTTCAATGCCGGTTATGCTTGTTGCTGTCAAGGATATCACAGTTGAGTATCACAGGGTTGACTGTCTCCTTATTAGGTATATATCACAGTTGCATATCACAGAGTTTATGTTCAGGACAGGGCCGTTGTCAGGAATTTTGATTAAGGAGAAGGTCGCCTATGAGCATTCTTATGCCAGTTAGTCAATTTCTATTACAGGTACTTGTTTTAGGGTCGTAGAAGTATTGCCATCCTGGCAGTCCCCAGGGCCATAATCGGGGATGACAAGTTGTCTAATTTCTGGTGTCTGTGTCCTAACATATTCAATTGTCTGGGCACGGGTAAAGATGCCTTTTTCATAGTTCCTTCTATAGTGGTTTATCATGTGTCCACAGAATCGAAAGGGAGTAGGTGGTTTATAGTTTACGATTTGTGTAGAAGGCTTTGAAGTGGTGATCAGTCTATTTTGCCTGTGCGGCCCATTTCTCTGCAGCATATTGGGCGACGGGGAGATGGCGGACCAAATTTTTCTGGGTATTTTCTTAGTTTTTATATTTGGCAGGTGATCGCGAATAAGTTTAGTATACCTGGGCCTGGATTTGTGAATCCTAGTAAGCTGCACGGGGCTATGGGCTAGCTGCTTAACAGCCGGGTTTGTGTGGGACGTAACCGTGGCGAAGAAGCGACAGCTTTGTTCCTTGTAGGTATCGTCCAGGGTTTTAAGGTTGTGGTTTTCCTTGATTACTTCATTCTTAGTGTATATGTCATATCCAAGTGCCCACCTTATTACCCTATTGGCAGCAGACTGAACCTTACGTACCGACGTATCAGAGGCTAGCGAGGCCCACACTGGCAGCGCGTACTGCCATAATGGCATAACAAGCTGTTTTAGGATTATAGCCTTTGTGTTCCTCCTGAGTGTACTGTTTGGGCCAATGAGCCAGTTCAACTTTCTGGCTCTGGCACGGATTTTAATGCATAGCTGGGTGGTATGGAGCTTAAACGTCAGTTTTTCATCAAGGGATACTCCTAGATATTTATATGTCTTCTTCTCTGCAATTTTAACATTATCAATGAACAACTCACACTGTCCGTTGGCCGACAGTCTATTTAAGGTAAAGCCCACCTTTGCGCATTTGGTAGGATTGATTTTCAGCCCCCACTTCCTTGCCCATGCCGTGAAGGCGTCGAGATATGCCTTCATGCCTCTGGAGGCTTCTTGTTGAGAGGCACACCTATAGAGGAGAGCTGTGTCATCTGCATAGGTGGCCAAAAGGAATTTACTGGGGTCGCTTCTGTGGGAGTTGTTAAGGACCTTTTCTGGGAGGGGCATGTCGGATGTGAAAATTGAGTAGAGTATAGGCCCCAAGACACTTCCCTGAGGGACACCAGCCTTGACTGTCCTGGTGGTAGATCTAACTCCATTTCCTCCTTTGACGTAGAAAGTCCTTCCACTCAGGTAGCTGTGAATGAGATTAAACAGCTGGGCGGGAAGGAGTTTTTTAAGTTTATACAGGAGCCCATCGTGCCATACCCTGTCAAAGGCCTGGGTAAAATCAATGAAGACCGCTGTGCAGTACTCCATATCCTCGAATGCTTTGAGGATATGCTGGCATACCCTATAAACCTGCTGCTCCCCGCTATGCTCCTCCCTAAATCCAAATTGATGATTCGGTATGGCTTTGGCAAATTTTTTATTTTCCAGCATCTTCTTGAGGATAAGTCTCTCGAAGATTTTGGAGAAGCCAGGAAGGAGACTTATGGGACGGTAGGAGGAGGGGTCAGATACAGATTTCCCAGGCTTTGGGATCATAGTCACTTCTGCCCGTTTCCACTCTGTCGGGAAATAGCCAAGTCGCAGAGCACAATTAAAGATATGTAGGAGGAAAAGGAGGGCCTTTTTTGGCAGAATTTTTATTAACTTATTTGTTATTTTGTCTCCCCCAGGACTCTTCGATGTGGGAAGCCCAGTAACAATAGTTTTCAACTCCTCCAACCGAAAGAAGTAGCGCGCATTGTCAGTACGTCCAGGTGGGTTTTGCAGCAGGGTATTTAATTCGTCAATAATATTTTTTTTATCCTGATCCAGGTTGCTGTCGTCAAAGTTATTGGAGAAGCGGTCTTCAAGGTGTGCGGCAAAAACCTCAGCTTTCTCCTGTGCCGTCTTCGTCCAAGAGGTGCCGGTCGTCCTTCTGCTGGTGGTCGTCATGGGAGCGCCTGTTGAGGTCTTAAGGGGATAATTTGAGGGAGGCTGACGCTTGAGTTTCCTTGTTATCCTCCAGATTCTCGTCATTATGTATCGGTCGTCAGGGTTCAGACGAGCAAGTTGCCCACCAACGCAGTTTTCTCTTGCTCGTTTGATAGCCTTTGTCAGTTTGTTTTTGAGCCTGGAGGCTTTTCTTTTGTTGTCGTCAGTCTTATTTCTCTTCAATTTCTTTTTGCAGGACTCATATTGCGCTATGAGGATTTTAGTGCGGAGGTCAAGTTTGAGTTTTGGCTTGGAATTGTGTCTCTTATTATTATGTGCACCAGTGGAGGGAGTGGCATGCTTTCCAAGTGCTTCACCAATTTTACGGGTAAGCAATTTTATACCATCATCAATGTCTTCCTTTGAATTAAGCTCCATGTTTAAATTTAAGCTCCTTTCAAGTGTAACTTGGAACTCCCTGATTCCCTGGTTGCTACGGGGAGGATAGAGGGGCCAATTTGGACTGGAGGAGGGAATTGCTGCTGGAGGACTCAGCGGAGTACGCCCACATGATACCTCAATCAGCAGGGGAAGGTGATCCGAGGAGAGCGCGTCCAGTGAGGAGATCCTGATGTGCTTTGTGGAGAATCCACTATAAACCCCAAAGTCGATCATCGATGGACTCCTAGTCCTGCTACAACGCGGATAGTGGGTAGCCGAGCCTGTAGCGAGAACATTGTATCTGCGTTTATTGTGGATAGCGTCCTTCAGGGCATTGCCTCTGGGGCAGCCACGGTGGGATCCCCACATTGCATCCTTGGCGTTCCAGTCTCCAGCAGCAATGAAACGTGGAGACTGGGTTGGACACATATCGTCGATGGATTTAAGGAGGCTGGTGAAATCGGACGTGGCCCATTTCATGGCTGGAGGACAATAAATAGAGGCGAGTACGATATTGTGGACGACGATAGGGCAAATTTGTACCACTTCTTTCCTTACAGGGTCAAGAGCTTTATGGGCTACTCCGTACCTGACTATCGCGGCAGCCCCCCTCTGCGCTGCGATACAGGATTCATGGCTGTGTAAACGTGATATCCGGGGATTTTAAAGGACCTCGTCTTACACTCGCTGACGAGTAGGACGTCTATATTGTTGTGTCTGAGGAAGGCAGTCGTCTCTATTATTTTATTCTGGATGCCCCCAGCATTCCAGCAGACAATCTTTATGCCTTTAATAGTATTAGGCATAAAGTATGTCATTGGCGTCTTGAGTGTTATCAAGGATGGAGGCCATTTCTATTGTTTGTATGGAACAGGATAAGTTGGCTAGGGTGTTATCGTTAAGTGAGGCCTCAGTTATGTCAAACATATTTGTGACTTTAATAAAGAGAGTTGACAGTTTATTTATCTTTTTCTCTATTATAGCCAATTTTCCCAGCAGTTTGGAATGGGCAGCCTCGTGGGTGAATGCCAGTTTCTCCAGCAGCTTGTGCCAGTGCAGCTGGGATTTTACACTGGATTGGCGCGAGTTTTTGAGAGCTGCGCCAGTCCGTTTTTGGATCAAACTCTCCTGAGGAGTTGGCCATCCCTGCCCTCGAAGCCGTTGGGAGCGCTCCTTTCCCTCTTGCTCCAGTTGGAGCCTCTCCTGAAAGCGAGCCAGATGCGCCTCTGCCGGATTTGGTCGCCTCTGTTGCCTAAATGGGTTGTAGTTGCTGCGCTGTTCCGTTGGATGTTGCCGTTGCTGGTTTAGCCTTCGGTCCGGATTTGTTTGGGCCATCCTTGACCTGTGATGGGGGGATTTTTGCAGTTGCCTTGTCGAGTGGTGGCGCGGGTCCTTGTTGGGCCGTTGTTTAATTGGATGGTGGGGGGTAGGAGTCATTTCATCATTTTGAAGGATAGTCCAGTAGTTGTTGTTGCTCGGCTCGTTTCGGTTCTGGGAGGGACCCACGTCCTTCTTTAGTGGGCGGTGTCTCTGCTGACGCTCAGGCGGAGCAACCGGGCGGAGGGTATCCTGGGCCGCTCTTCTCTTCACCTCCTGGAAGACCCTGCAACCCTTATAGGAACTTATGTGCCGACCCCCACAGTTACAGCATCGAGGGGGTACATGTCTGGGCTTTTTGCAGGCTGTGGTGGGGTGCTGCCCTGCACACTTCATGCAGACGAAGGCTCGTCTGCATGAGCCCTTTTTGTGCCCATGTTTTTGGCAACGGTGGCATTGGGCCAATGCAAGGGCATTCGTAGGCGGACGGAAGGGCAAGGACAAGGACATTAGCGGGACCGGGGGCTTACGAAGGGGGACAATGGGAGGGGCCATCGCTGTAGGAGTTTTAATGTTGTTGTTTTTATTGCTGCTGTTTCCATTAATTTGGGCCCCTTCCCTGGCCCCGTTTCCCTTTACCCTATTGGCCTCAGCTCTTGCTTCCACCCGTTCCATGTAGAGCCGTTGGGCATAAAGACTCTTGAAGACAGGAGTCTTTTCTGGCTTGTAATGGAAGGGGGAGGAAACATCCATCAGTGCAGGACCCTGAGGATTATGATTGGGCGTGGTGTGGACCGTAGCTTTAACATTTAAAACCACGGGGCCCATGTCTGCCGAGCTGGACTCGCTGGCTCTAAGCGGAGTTGGTTTTTTAGGGGCTGGTTTACTTGATTGATTCATTGTGGCGAGTTTGGCGGGTCTGGTGGGGGATGAATATTCGGGCTCCTGCTGCAAAATCTGGCTGTATGTGGTTTTGGGGGCATTGGGGGGAGGGGGTTTGCATCGCTATCTTTAAGTTGTGAGAAAAAGTTTCTCAACAACTCATCAGATAAAATTTTAATAGGCGATTTGTTGTTTTTTGTTGTGTTGTTGTTTGGATGGGCCAGCTGGTCCAACTTGGGCGCAACATGTTCAAACTCCCGGTTGGCTCTCTTGATGTCGTTGGTTAGCGTAGTTGGAGAGGAAGACAACAGCCGTTTATTGTTTTTGTTTATGGCTGTGTTTGAACCAACAGGTGGCTCACGATCAGCTGTAGGGCTTGTTGTTTTTTTGGGCAAGGCGGAAGCTAAGGTCTTGGTTGCTTGTATTTCAATGTTCGCGCCAATTTCAGGACCCGTAGTCAGGGAAGAGGAAAGTGGGGTATAGTGTGTGTGTGTCTGTGAGTATGCTTGGGTGCATTGCTTCGCGCCAATTTCAGTCCCCATAGGCAAGGGAGAAGAAAGTGGTGCAGTATGTGTGTGTGGCTGTGTTTGTGTGAGTGTATGGGGGTGTGTGCTTATTGGAACTGTTGTTTTATTACTCTTATCTATTGCATTTGGCGGGCTCTTCGCCTTGGAAGAGGGGTCATAGAGGGAAAGTGGATCTGGCTGTGTGTGTGTGTGTGTATTTGCATTTATTTTTGGCGGGCTCTTCTCCTTGGAAGAGGGGTCATAGAGGGAAAGTGGATCTGGCTGTGTGTGTGTGTGTGTATGGGATATTTTATTTGTATTTATTTTTGGCGGGCTCTTCGCTTTTGAAGAGGGGTCAGCGGGGGGAGTCCTTAAATTGGCGTCACACACAATCACGCAGGAATCATCTGATGATTGCAATGAGGATCCTGGGTGACGCCCCGAATAGGGGGAAGAAAGTTCAATTTTCTCAGTGGACTCACCACCATAAGGCCTGCAGATCATGGCCATCTCAAAGGAGTCCAACGAAGTAAATGGCTCGATGTTGTCCAGGTTGAAATTGTCCATCTCCTTTTGTATTTCTGTCCTTGTGTCCTCCATATCTCCTTTTTAAATCTCCTTTTAATTAATAAGTCACTTCAACTTGTTTTTTTTTTTTTTTTTTTGTTTTTATATGTGTTTTGTTTTTTTATTTGTTTTCTTTTAAAGGAATTGTATGAATTTTACAAATAACTTTTACTTGGCGTTTTACACTTTAAACAAATTCAAGTTCAAATTTCAAAGATTTGGCGGGCTGGTTTAAGACCAGTCCTCGCTGCTCCAGGGCCCAAATGGTTGTGAGAATGCTGGGAAGAGAAAAGTCTCCCGGAGTATTACCCAGAGGGCAACTTTTGTTCCGGGAGACTTTCCATGCAATTGGCGGGCTCCTGGAGAGAGCACTTTCTCCTGTTGTTGTTTCTGGGGTCGTCGGGTCGCATTCGTCCCATGGTCGTCTTGGCGCTAGGTGGCAACTCCATATAACAGGCGGGACCAGTTGGCAGCTCTCGTTTCTGGTGCTTTGCCCCAGGTGGCAACTCCGACCACCAGGCCGGGAAGGTTGGCAGCACTCATCGCAGAAATGGGTAAATATAGGAAGAAAATTTAAGAGTTTGTGAGTTTTTGCATTTCAGGGAGACATTTAGGACAACACATTGAGGGACGGCATTGTGGGACAGGGGATTTTGCCGGTTGGCGTGTTCAAGGGCGCAGTCTTTCTGGTGCATCGGGTCGTGTCGTCTTTGAGGGTAAGTTTTGTTATGGTTTCTTCTTCTTATTAGTCTTCCAATTGTCGGTGTTTTTCCTTAAGCTAATCAGGTACGTTTGCAGGTGAATCCAGTGGAGGTCGTCAAGTGGATAAGGGTTATCACAGGTGAGTATCACAGATAGTTGGTAAGTCGGCAGTCAGCGTCGTTAATAGGAAATTTTTGGATCAAAAACATGGAATGCAGTATTAAGAAGAAGACGGATGATTATGTAAACATTGAAAACATGTAAACAATGAGGACTTCAAGACAAGATTAAAAGACAGCAATTTGGGACGACATTGAGCAGACAGGTACGCAGATGATCCTGGAGCAGGTGCCATCCTTTGGAAGTGCAATAGCTTCTCAGGCATCAATTCCCTTCAGGGGGGATATTTGGAGCGTATTAATTTCAATTTTCCATCATTACAGTTCCTCGGTGTCGGCAGCGTGGGATGGCAATTTCCAGGTAAATATATATATGTGTTTTCCCATGATCCAGGGTCTTATTTCAATTTTCCCTTTATTCCTCCAGGTTTTGCACGTTCGTGAAGGGTCAAAGAAAAGGTAAGTAGGCTAAATTTTGTTTGGTTTTAGCGGCGTCAGGATTAATTTTATTTTTCTCTTTTCTTTCCAGGAACAATGTCCAGCAAGAATGGGCGCTCGTGGTTAGGATCATTTGGAGCAAGAGAAGCAGGAGGAAGGTCATCATTGGACAGGAGCTTTGAAGGAGGAGATATAATAAGATGAGTTCCAATAGCACTTTGATGTAGAACCCCTTGTAAGATTTTTGTATCTTCTTTTCTCGTTTCAGGTTGCCGACGCTCTAGGACATGGAACATCGTCAAGTTTGGTAGTGGATGGCCGAGCGAACTGTGGGTGGCCTGTTCCAGAAATATCCCATTTTGTAGCCAGAGGAGAGAAGGCACAGGTGAGTATGATGTCCTGAGACTGGCAGTCAGACAAATTTGTAATATATATTCCTCAAGCAGGAGCAGTGGCTGTGCGATCTTGTTTCTGTGTCTGACAATTTTGATCGCCCTTTCTATTAAAATGCATCGTTGCCGGGAGATTTGAGGCAGCTTTGGAACACACCCACACACACACACCATACAATCATCGCCGATGCTGGAATATGGGAGGAGTTTCTACGGAGGAGCCAGTGAGTAGTCACGGGCTAAGCTGCATCGGTTTGTGTTTTGGAGAGGCAGTCCCGGAGGGGCTAGCGTTAGGTCCCCAGGGAGAAAAATTGTGATCAGTCATGGGGTTCGGAGGAGGATCCTTCGCTGTTTAGCAGGTCGATGACAGGTGGTGGGAAGTATTTTTCCCCTGTTAGGATTATTTCGTCTGGTAGGACAAGTCGCCTGATAGATAGTGGTTGGCCTCGTACCATCCTAGCAGCCCTTTCGCGGGTAATTTCCCCATGTATGAAAGATCTCCTAGTCCAGTTTATAGCCCTCTCACCTAAGCGGTCAATCCCTTTGCTGGAAAGGTTTGGGTGTACGTATTTGGTCCTGGATACATCGCTGTTGGAGCCTTCGTTCTCCTTCTTTATCTCAAGCCTAAGGAGAGTCGGGATAGTGCAGGATTTCGGTGGGACTCGCTTGTTTTGTCCGTTGCCATTGTCATTGTAATGATCCAGGACTTGTTTGGATAGTCTGGGTCTTTGTTTTTTTGTGCTGACGGGGGTAACTGGGTTAAGGCCAAGGTGTTGCGCTGCCGGATTTATATGCATTAATAGGGCGTTAGCGAGTCTAGCACTTTGTGCTCCATAAATCTCCTCAAGTGTTTTAATGTTGAAGGTGCTGGCTAGGACCTTATTAGTGGTGTGCCTACCCGCTTCCAGTGATCGTCTTATAATGGCGTTTGTGGCAGATTGGACCTTCATCACTGCCGAATCTGAGGCCAGCGATGCCCAGACCGGGATGGCATGTTGCCAGATGGGGATAATAAGCTGCTTAATCAGCGTAGCCTTGGTGGGTTTGGATAGGGGGCTGTGCGGACCAATTAGCCACTCAAGACTCTTTGCCCTAGCCCTCAGCCTTATGCAAAGGAGGGAAATGTGAAGGCTCATATTTATTTTCCTATCCAATGTGACCCCAAGGTATTTGTATTTGTTAGCCTGAGGTATGATCTGTCCATTGAGGAGGAGTTTCGTCTGGTTGGTTTGGGTCATATTTTGTCCAGAAAAGAAGGAGACGTGGGCGCATTTTTTAACATTGAAGGTCATGCGCCATTTGTTTGCCCATTCGGAGATGACGTTGAGGTATGCTTGCAGATGCTTTGCGTGTTCCTTTGGCTGTTTGTGTGACATAAGTACCGCTGTATCGTCTGCATATGTGGCTAGAAGGAGCTTGGTCGGGGTAAGAGTACAGTTCCTGGAGATAATGGGAACTGCATCTGGGAGTGGCATGTCAGAGGTGTAGATCGAGTATAGGATTGGGCCGAGGATGCTCCCTTGGGGCACTCCAGCACTGATGGAACCAAGCCTGGATCTGATTCCACCAGTTCCTTTCACCTTGAAAGTCCTGTTTTGGAGGTAGCTGGTGAGGACTTTGTGTAGTTGTTTAGGGACAATCTTGGAAAGTTTTTGTAAAAGTCCCTCATGCCAAACCCTATCGAAAGCCTGCGAGAAGTCCAAAAAGATGGCCGAGCAGTGTTCCTTTTCTTCAAATGCTCTCAGGATGTGTTGCGTGACCCTCAACACTTGCTGTTCCGAACTGTGTTCTGGGCGAAAGCCAAACTGGTGTTCTGGTATGGCTTCCGCAAAGTTCTTACACTTGAAAAGCTTGGAGAGAAGGAGGCGCTCAAACAGCTTTCCAAAGCCGGAGAGGAGACTTATGGGCCTGTAGGAGTCCGGGCAATGATTTGGCTTCCCCGTCTTATGGATCATGGTGATGACAGCTAGTTTCCATTGATGGGGGAAATGGCCGAGTCTTAGAACAGAGTTGTAAATATGCAATAGGTAGAGGACTGCTTTCTTTGGTAGTAATTTGATAAGGGCGTTTTGGATTTGGTCTTCCCCAGGGCTCTTCGCGGTCGCCAGAGCAGCAATCTGTGTTTGGAGCTCCTCCAGCCTGAAGAAAATCGGGGCCGAGGGGGAAGAAGGTGAGTGTGCATAGAAATCATTAAGATCATTTATTATAGCAATTCTTTCCTGTTCCAGAGTGGTCATTTTGGGGGAGAACCTATCCTCCAGGTGTTTGACGAAGGCATCCGCCTTTTCTTTAGAGGAACGGGTCCATATGTAGTCGGAGGAAGCTGGCGAGTGTCCAGAGGACCTGGACTGTACTGGGATCTTGAGAGGATGGTCAGATTGGGGTTGACTTTTGATGTGCCTGGTAATTTTCCAAATCTTGGCCATGTTGTATCTATCTTCAGGGTCAAGATTGAGGAGCATGCGGTTTACCTGGGCTTGTTTTAGTCTTTTAATTGCTTTTTTAAACTTGTTTCTTACTCTGGAAAACTTTGCTTTATTTTCAGGTGAGGGATCCTCTTTCATTTTGAAGAAACATGCTTGCAATAGCTGAAGAAGGATGCTGGCTGGTTTATCAAGCTTAGTCGTGTGACGAGAAGGATGTTTGGTCAAATATCGGGAGGAGTTGTTTGCGGTGGGAGTGGCGTGTAATGCTGCGCTCTCAATGTTTTTAAGTAAGATGCCAACGCAGTCTTCAATATCCTCCCCACTGTTTATTTCAGTATTTAAAAGAATGTATTTTTCCAGATGGTCCCTGAATGCTTTGATTCTGTGAGATCCTCGTGGGAGGGGAGGAGGTCTTGGCGCAGCCTGTTCGACATCTGGACTGATTAAAGGAGTTTTGCCCAGTGCCGCATTGATGATGAGTGGGACATGGTCAGAGGATAATTCGGATACCGATGAGATGGAGATGTGGGTAGGGAGGAAACCCGAATACACGGCAAAATCTATTGCCGAGGGATTTGCCTTTTTGTTAAAGGGATAACAAGTGGCCTCTCCTGTAGCAAGTATGTTATATCTGTTTTTTGCTTGGACTGCTTCCGCTAACAATTTCCCTCTGTTGCAGCTACGAGCGTTTCCCCACATCTGGTTTTTTGCATTCCAGTCCCCCGCAATGATGAACCTCAGTGATTGTGGATTACATAGTTGGTCTATCCCTTTGAGGAGGCGAGGAAAATCGTCGTTTTGCCATTTCACAGATGGTGGGCAATAGATGGAGGCAAGTATGACATTTTGTACGGCAATAGGGCAGATTTGTACCGCTTCTTCATTTCTAGGTACAAGGACCGAATGGGCAAGGTCGCTACGAATTATTGTCGCAGCACCCCCTCTGCGCTGCGACACCGGATTTAGGGCAGTGTAAGCCTTGTATCCAGGGATATCAATGGTCCCTGTCCTAATTTCGCTGACGAGCAGGACGTCAACATCACGTCCCCTTAAGAACGCTGAGAGCTCGTCAATTTTGTTATGGATGCCCCCAGCGTTCCAGGAGACAATCTTTAAGCTCTTGGGAGCTTTAGGCATAGGGACAGTCATTGGCGTCTAGGCTGTTATTTAAAATCGAAGCCATTTCGATTGTCTGGATAGAGCAGGATAAGTTGGCTAGAAAGTCATTGTCCGGTGAGGCCTCTGTTATGTCAAACATATTTGTAATTTTAATAAACAGTGTTGACAATTTATTTATTTTTTTCTCGATAGAAGCCACTTTTTCCAGCAGCTTGGACTGGGCAGCCTCGTGGGTGAATGCCAGTTTCTCCAGCAGCTTGTGCCAGTGCAGCTGGGATTTTACACTGGATTGGCGCGAGTTTTTGAGAGCTGCGCCAGTCCGTTTTTGGATCAAACTCTCCTGAGGAGTTGGCCATCCCTGCCCTCGAAGCCGTTGGGAGCGCTCCTTTCCCTCTTGCTCCAGTTGGAGCCTCTCCTGAAAGCGAGCCAGATGCGCCTCTGCCGGATTTGGTCGCCTCTGTTGCCTAAATGGGTTGTAGTTGCTGCGCTGTTCCGTTGGATGTTGCCGTTGCTGGTTTAGCCTTCGGTCCGGATTTGTTTGGGCCATCCTTGACCTGTGATGGGGGGATTTTTGCAGTTGCCTTGTCGAGTGGTGGCGCGGGTCCTTGTTGGGCCGTTGTTTAATTGGATGGTGGGGGGTAGGAGTCATTTCGTCATTTTGAAGGATAGTCCAGTAGTTGTTGTTGCTCGGCTCGTTTCGGTTCTGGGAGGGACCCACGTCCTTCTTTAGTGGGCGGTGTCTCTGCTGACGCTCAGGCGGAGCAACCGGGCGGAGGGTATCCTGGGCCGCTCTTCTCTTCACCTCCTGGAAGACCCTGCAACCCTTATAGGAACTTATGTGCCGACCCCCACAGTTACAGCATCGAGGGGGTACATGTCTGGGCTTTTTGCAGGCTGTGGTGGGGTGCTGCCCTGCACACTTCATGCAGACGAAGGCTCGTCTGCATGAGCCCTTTTTGTGCCCATGTTTTTGGCAACGGTGGCATTGGGCCAATGCAAGGGCATTCGTAGGCGGACGGAAGGGCAAGGACAAGGACATTAGCGGGACCGGGGGCTTACGAAGGGGGACAATGGGAGGGGCCATCGCTGTAGGAGTTTTAATGTTGTTGTTTTTATTGCTGCTGTTTCCATTAATTTGGGCCCCTTCCCTGGCCCCGTTTCCCTTTACCCTATTGGCCTCAGCTCTTGCTTCCACCCGTTCCATGTAGAGCCGTTGGGCATAAAGACTCTTGAAGACAGGAGTCTTTTCTGGCTTGTAATGGAAGGGGGAGGAAACATCCATAAGTGCAGGACCCTGAGGATTATGATTGGGCGTGGTGTGGACCGTAGCTTTAACATTTAAAACCACGGGGCCCATGTCTGCCGAGCTGGACTCGCTGGCTCTAAGCGGAGTTGGTTTTTTAGGGGCTGGTTTACTTGATTGATTCATTGTGGCGAGTTTGGCGGGTCTGGTGGGGGATGAATATTCGGGCTCCTGCTGCAAAATCTGGCTGTATGTGGTTTTGGGGGCATTGGGGGGAGGGGGGTTTGCATCGCTATCTTTAAGTTGTGAGAAAAAGTTTCTCAACAACTCATCAGATAAAATTTTAATAGGCGATTTGTTGTTTTTTGTTGTGTTGTTGTTTGGATGGGCCAGCTGGTCCAACTTGGGCGCAACATGTTCAAACTCCCGGTTGGCTCTCTTGATGTCGTTGGTTAGCGTAGTTGGAGAGGAAGACAACAGCCGTTTATTGTTTTTGTTTATGGCTGTGTTTGAACCAACAGGTGGCTCACGATCAGCTGTAGGGCTTGTTGTTTTTTTGGGCAAGGCGGAAGCTAAGGTCTTGGTTGCTTGTATTTCAATGTTCGCGCCAATTTCAGGACCCGTAGTCAGGGAAGAGGAAAGTGGGGTATAGTGTGTGTGTGTCTGTGAGTATGCTTGGGTGCATTGCTTCGCGCCAATTTCAGTCCCCATAGGCAAGGGAGAAGAAAGTGGTGCAGTATGTGTGTGTGGCTGTGTTTGTGTGAGTGTATGGGGGTGTGTGCTTATTGGAACTGTTGTTTTATTACTCTTATCTATTGCATTTGGCGGGCTCTTCGCCTTGGAAGAGGGGTCATAGAGGGAAAGTGGATCTGGCTGTGTGTGTGTGTGTGTATTTGCATTTATTTTTGGCGGGCTCTTCTCCTTGGAAGAGGGGTCATAGAGGGAAAGTGGATCTGGCTGTGTGTGTGTGTGTGTATGGGATATTTTATTTGTATTTATTTTTGGCGGGCTCTTCGCTTTTGAAGAGGGGTCAGCGGGGGGAGTCCTTAAATTGGCGTCACACACAATCACGCAGGAATCATCTGATGATTGCAATGAGGATCCTGGGTGACGCCCCGAATAGGGGGAAGAAAGTTCAATTTTCTCAGTGGACTCACCACCATAAGGCCTGCAGATCATGGCCATCTCAAAGGAGTCCAACGAAGTAAATGGCTCGATGTTGTCCAGGTTGAAATTGTCCATCTCCTTTTGTATTTCTGTCCTTGTGTCCTCCATATCTCCTTTTTAAATCTCCTTTTAATTAATAAGTCACTTCAACTTGTTTTTTTTTTTTTTTTTTATATGTGTTTTTATTTTTTTATTTGTTTTCTTTTAAAGGAATTGTATGAATTTTACAAATAACTTTTACTTGGCGTTTTACACTTTAAACAAATTCAAGTTCAAATTTCAAAGATTTGGCGGGCTGGTTTAAGACCAGTCCTCGCTGCTCCAGGGCCCAAATGGTTGTGAGAATGCTGGGAAGAGAAAAGTCTCCCGGAGTATTACCCAGAGGGCAACTTTTGTTCCGGGAGACTTTCCATGCAATTGGCGGGCTCCTGGAGAGAGCACTTTCTCCTGTTGTTGTTTCTGGGGTCGTCGGGTCGCATTCGTCCCATGGTCGTCTTGGCGCTAGGTGGCAACTCCATATAACAGGCGGGACCAGTTGGCAGCTCTCGTTTCTGGTGCTTTGCCCCAGGTGGCAACTCCGACCACCAGGCCGGGAAGGTTGGCAGCACTCATCGCAGAAATGGGTAAATATAGGAAGAAAATTTAAGAGTTTGTGAGTTTTTGCATTTCAGGGAGACATTTAGGACAACACATTGAGGGACGGCATTGTGGGACAGGGGATTTTGCCGGTTGGCGTGTTCAAGGGCGCAGTCTTTCTGGTGCATCGGGTCGTGTCGTCTTTGAGGGTAAGTTTTGTTATGGTTTCTTCTTCTTATTAGTCTTCCAATTGTCGGTGTTTTTCCTTAAGCTAATCAGGTACGTTTGCAGGTGAATCCAGTGGAGGTCGTCAAGTGGATAAGGGTTATCACAGGTGAGTATCACAGATAGTTGGTAAGTCGGCAGTCAGCGTCGTTAATAGGAAATTTTTGGATCAAAAACATGGAATGCAGTATTAAGAAGAAGACGGATGATTATGTAAACATTGAAAACATGTAAACAATGAGGACTTCAAGACAAGATTAAAAGACAGCAATTTGGGACGACATTGAGCAGACAGGTACGCAGATGATCCTGGAGCAGGTGCCATCCTTTGGAAGTGCAATAGCTTCTCAGGCATCAATTCCCTTCAGGGGGGATATTTGGAGCGTATTAATTTCAATTTTCCATCATTACAGTTCCTCGGTGTCGGCAGCGTGGGATGGCAATTTCCAGGTAAATATATATATGTGTTTTCCCATGATCCAGGGTCTTATTTCAATTTTCCCTTTATTCCTCCAGGTTTTGCACGTTCGTGAAGGGTCAAAGAAAAGGTAAGTAGGCTAAATTTTGTTTGGTTTTAGCGGCGTCAGGATTAATTTTATTTTTCTCTTTTCTTTCCAGGAACAATGTCCAGCAAGAATGGGCGCTCGTGGTTAGGATCATTTGGAGCAAGAGAAGCAGGAGGAAGGTCATCATTGGACAGGAGCTTTGAAGGAGGAGATATAATAAGATGAGTTCCAATAGCACTTTGATGTAGAACCCCTTGTAAGATTTTTGTATCTTCTTTTCTCGTTTCAGGTTGCCGACGCTCTAGGACATGGAACATCGTCAAGTTTGGTAGTGGATGGCCGAGCGAACTGTGGGTGGCCTGTTCCAGAAATATCCCATTTTGTAGCCAGAGGAGAGAAGGCACAGGTGAGTATGATGTCCTGAGACTGGCAGTCAGACAAATTTGTAATATATATTCCTCAAGCAGGAGCAGTGGCTGTGCGATCTTGTTTCTGTGTCTGACAATTTTGATCGCCCTTTCTATTAAAATGCATCGTTGCCGGGAGATTTGAGGCAGCTTTGGAACACACCCACACACACACACCATACAATCATCGCCGATGCTGGAATATGGGAGGAGTTTCTACGGAGGAGCCAGTGAGTAGTCACGGGCTAAGCTGCATCGGTTTGTGTTTTGGAGAGGCAGTCCCGGAGGGGCTAGCGTTAGGTCCCCAGGGAGAAAAATTGTGATCAGTCATGGGGTTCGGAGGAGGATCCTTCGCTGTTTAGCAGGTCGATGACAGGTGGTGGGAAGTATTTTTCCCCTGTTAGGATTATTTCATCTGGTAGGACAAGTCGCCTGATAGATAGTGGTTGGCCTCGTACCATCCTAGCAGCCCTTTCGCGGGTAATTTCCCCATGTATGAAAGATCTCCTAGTCCAGTTTATAGCCCTCTCACCTAAGCGGTCAATCCCTTTGCTGGAAAGGTTTGGGTGTACGTATTTGGTCCTGGATACATCGCTGTTGGAGCCTTCGTTCTCCTTCTTTATCTCAAGCCTAAGGAGAGTCGGGATAGTGCAGGATTTCGGTGGGACTCGCTTGTTTTGTCCGTTGCCATTGTCATTGTAATGATCCAGGACTTGTTTGGATAGTCTGGGTCTTTGTTTTTTTGTGCTGACGGGGGTAACTGGGTTAAGGCCAAGGTGTTGCGCTGCCGGATTTATATGCATTAATAGGGCGTTAGCGAGTCTAGCACTTTGTGCTCCATAAATCTCCTCAAGTGTTTTAATGTTGAAGGTGCTGGCTAGGACCTTATTAGTGGTGTGCCTACCCGCTTCCAGTGATCGTCTTATAATGGCGTTTGTGGCAGATTGGACCTTCATCACTGCCGAATCTGAGGCCAGCGATGCCCAGACCGGGATGGCATGTTGCCAGATGGGGATAATAAGCTGCTTAATCAGCGTAGCCTTGGTGGGTTTGGATAGGGGGCTGTGCGGACCAATTAGCCACTCAAGACTCTTTGCCCTAGCCCTCAGCCTTATGCAAAGGAGGGAAATGTGAAGGCTCATATTTATTTTCCTATCCAATGTGACCCCAAGGTATTTGTATTTGTTAGCCTGAGGTATGATCTGTCCATTGAGGAGGAGTTTCGTCTGGTTGGTTTGGGTCATATTTTGTCCAGAAAAGAAGGAGACGTGGGCGCATTTTTTAACATTGAAGGTCATGCGCCATTTGTTTGCCCATTCGGAGATGACGTTGAGGTATGCTTGCAGATGCTTTGCGTGTTCCTTTGGCTGTTTGTGTGACATAAGTACCGCTGTATCGTCTGCATATGTGGCTAGAAGGAGCTTGGTCGGGGTAAGAGTACAGTTCCTGGAGATAATGGGAACTGCATCTGGGAGTGGCATGTCAGAGGTGTAGATCGAGTATAGGATTGGGCCGAGGATGCTCCCTTGGGGCACTCCAGCACTGATGGAACCAAGCCTGGATCTGATTCCACCAGTTCCTTTCACCTTGAAAGTCCTGTTTTGGAGGTAGCTGGTGAGGACTTTGTGTAGTTGTTTAGGGACAATCTTGGAAAGTTTTTGTAAAAGTCCCTCATGCCAAACCCTATCGAAAGCCTGCGAGAAGTCCAAAAAGATGGCCGAGCAGTGTTCCTTTTCTTCAAATGCTCTCAGGATGTGTTGCGTGACCCTCAACACTTGCTGTTCCGAACTGTGTTCTGGGCGAAAGCCAAACTGGTGTTCTGGTATGGCTTCCGCAAAGTTCTTACACTTGAAAAGCTTGGAGAGAAGGAGGCGCTCAAACAGCTTTCCAAAGCCGGAGAGGAGACTTATGGGCCTGTAGGAGTCCGGGCAATGATTTGGCTTCCCCGTCTTATGGATCATGGTGATGACAGCTAGTTTCCATTGATGGGGGAAATGGCCGAGTCTTAGAACAGAGTTGTAAATATGCAATAGGTAGAGGACTGCTTTCTTTGGTAGTAATTTGATAAGGGCGTTTTGGATTTGGTCTTCCCCAGGGCTCTTCGCGGTCGCCAGAGCAGCAATCTGTGTTTGGAGCTCCTCCAGCCTGAAGAAAATCGGGGCCGAGGGGGAAGAAGGTGAGTGTGCATAGAAATCATTAAGATCATTTATTATAGCAATTCTTTCCTGTTCCAGAGTGGTCATTTTGGGGGAGAACCTATCCTCCAGGTGTTTGACGAAGGCATCCGCCTTTTCTTTAGAGGAACGGGTCCATATGTAGTCGGAGGAAGCTGGCGAGTGTCCAGAGGACCTGGACTGTACTGGGATCTTGAGAGGATGGTCAGATTGGGGTTGACTTTTGATGTGCCTGGTAATTTTCCAAATCTTGGCCATGTTGTATCTATCTTCAGGGTCAAGATTGAGGAGCATGCGGTTTACCTGGGCTTGTTTTAGTCTTTTAATTGCTTTTTTAAACTTGTTTCTTACTCTGGAAAACTTTGCTTTATTTTCAGGTGAGGGATCCTCTTTCATTTTGAAGAAACATGCTTGCAATAGCTGAAGAAGGATGCTGGCTGGTTTATCAAGCTTAGTCGTGTGACGAGAAGGATGTTTGGTCAAATATCGGGAGGAGTTGTTTGCGGTGGGAGTGGCGTGTAATGCTGCGCTCTCAATGTTTTTAAGTAAGATGCCAACGCAGTCTTCAATATCCTCCCCACTGTTTATTTCAGTATTTAAAAGAATGTATTTTTCCAGATGGTCCCTGAATGCTTTGATTCTGTGAGATCCTCGTGGGAGGGGAGGAGGTCTTGGCGCAGCCTGTTCGAAATCTGGACTGATTAAAGGAGTTTTGCCCAGTGCCGCATTGATGATGAGTGGGACATGGTCAGAGGATAATTCGGATACCGATGAGATGGAGATGTGGGTAGGGAGGAAACCCGAATACACGGCAAAATCTATTGCCGAGGGATTTGCCTTTTTGTTAAAGGGATAACTAGTGGCCTCTCCTGTAGCAAGTATGTTATATCTGTTTATTGCTTGGACTGCTTCCGCTAACAATTTCCCTCTGTTGCAGCTACGAGCGTTTCCCCACATCTGGTTTTTTGCATTCCAGTCCCCCGCAATGATGAACCTCAGTGATTGTGGATTACATAGTTGGTCTATCCCTTTGAGGAGGCGAGGAAAATCGTCGTTTTGCCATTTCACAGATGGTGGGCAATAGATGGAGGCAAGTATGACATTTTGTACGGCAATAGGGCAGATTTGTACCGCTTCTTCATTTCTAGGTACAAGGACCGAATGGGCAAGGTCGCTACGAATTATTGTCGCAGCACCCCCTCTGCGCTGCGACACCGGATTTAGGGCAGTGTAAGCCTTGTATCCAGGGATATCAATGGTCCCTGTCCTAATTTCGCTGACGAGCAGGACGTCAACATCACGTCCCCTTAAGAACGCTGAGAGCTCGTCAATTTTGTTATGGATGCCCCCAGCGTTCCAGGAGACAATCTTTAAGCTCTTGGGAGCTTTAGGCATAGGGACAGTCATTGGCGTCTAGGCTGTTATTTAAAATCGAAGCCATTTCGATTGTCTGGATAGAGCAGGATAAGTTGGCTAGAAAGTCATTGTCCGGTGAGGCCTCTGTTATGTCAAACATATTTGTAATTTTAATAAACAGTGTTGACAATTTATTTATTTTTTTCTCGATAGAAGCCACTTTTTCCAGCAGCTTGGACTGGGCAGCCTCGTGGGTGAATGCCAGTTTCTCCAGCAGCTTGTGCCAGTGCAGCTGGGATTTTACACTGGATTGGCGCGAGTTTTTGAGAGCTGCGCCAGTCCGTTTTTGGATCAAACTCTCCTGAGGAGTTGGCCATCCCTGCCCTCGAAGCCGTTGGGAGCGCTCCTTTCCCTCTTGCTCCAGTTGGAGCCTCTCCTGAAAGCGAGCCAGATGCGCCTCTGCCGGATTTGGTCGCCTCTGTTGCCTAAATGGGTTGTAGTTGCTGCGCTGTTCCGTTGGATGTTGCCGTTGCTGGTTTAGCCTTCGGTCCGGATTTGTTTGGGCCATCCTTGACCTGTGATGGGGGGATTTTTGCAGTTGCCTTGTCGAGTGGTGGCGCGGGTCCTTGTTGGGCCGTTGTTTAATTGGATGGTGGGGGGTAGGAGTCATTTCGTCATTTTGAAGGATAGTCCAGTAGTTGTTGTTGCTCGGCTCGTTTCGGTTCTGGGAGGGACCCACGTCCTTCTTTAGTGGGCGGTGTCTCTGCTGACGCTCAGGCGGAGCAACCGGGCGGAGGGTATCCTGGGCCGCTCTTCTCTTCACCTCCTGGAAGACCCTGCAACCCTTATAGGAACTTATGTGCCGACCCCCACAGTTACAGCATCGAGGGGGTACATGTCTGGGCTTTTTGCAGGCTGTGGTGGGGTGCTGCCCTGCACACTTCATGCAGACGAAGGCTCGTCTGCATGAGCCCTTTTTGTGCCCATGTTTTTGGCAACGGTGGCATTGGGCCAATGCAAGGGCATTCGTAGGCGGACGGAAGGGCAAGGACAAGGACATTAGCGGGACCGGGGGCTTACGAAGGGGGACAATGGGAGGGGCCATCGCTGTAGGAGTTTTAATGTTGTTGTTTTTATTGCTGCTGTTTCCATTAATTTGGGCCCCTTCCCTGGCCCCGTTTCCCTTTACCCTATTGGCCTCAGCTCTTGCTTCCACCCGTTCCATGTAGAGCCGTTGGGCATAAAGACTCTTGAAGACAGGAGTCTTTTCTGGCTTGTAATGGAAGGGGGAGGAAACATCCATAAGTGCAGGACCCTGAGGATTATGATTGGGCGTGGTGTGGACCGTAGCTTTAACATTTAAAACCACGGGGCCCATGTCTGCCGAGCTGGACTCGCTGGCTCTAAGCGGAGTTGGTTTTTTAGGGGCTGGTTTACTTGATTGATTCATTGTGGCGAGTTTGGCGGGTCTGGTGGGGGATGAATATTCGGGCTCCTGCTGCAAAATCTGGCTGTATGTGGTTTTGGGGGCATTGGGGGGAGGGGGGTTTGCATCGCTATCTTTAAGTTGTGAGAAAAAGTTTCTCAACAACTCATCAGATAAAATTTTAATAGGCGATTTGTTGTTTTTTGTTGTGTTGTTGTTTGGATGGGCCAGCTGGTCCAACTTGGGCGCAACATGTTCAAACTCCCGGTTGGCTCTCTTGATGTCGTTGGTTAGCGTAGTTGGAGAGGAAGACAACAGCCGTTTATTGTTTTTGTTTATGGCTGTGTTTGAACCAACAGGTGGCTCACGATCAGCTGTAGGGCTTGTTGTTTTTTTGGGCAAGGCGGAAGCTAAGGTCTTGGTTGCTTGTATTTCAATGTTCGCGCCAATTTCAGGACCCGTAGTCAGGGAAGAGGAAAGTGGGGTATAGTGTGTGTGTGTCTGTGAGTATGCTTGGGTGCATTGCTTCGCGCCAATTTCAGTCCCCATAGGCAAGGGAGAAGAAAGTGGTGCAGTATGTGTGTGTGGCTGTGTTTGTGTGAGTGTATGGGGGTGTGTGCTTATTGGAACTGTTGTTTTATTACTCTTATCTATTGCATTTGGCGGGCTCTTCGCCTTGGAAGAGGGGTCATAGAGGGAAAGTGGATCTGGCTGTGTGTGTGTGTGTGTATTTGCATTTATTTTTGGCGGGCTCTTCTCCTTGGAAGAGGGGTCATAGAGGGAAAGTGGATCTGGCTGTGTGTGTGTGTGTGTATGGGATATTTTATTTGTATTTATTTTTGGCGGGCTCTTCGCTTTTGAAGAGGGGTCAGCGGGGGGAGTCCTTAAATTGGCGTCACACACAATCACGCAGGAATCATCTGATGATTGCAATGAGGATCCTGGGTGACGCCCCGAATAGGGGGAAGAAAGTTCAATTTTCTCAGTGGACTCACCACCATAAGGCCTGCAGATCATGGCCATCTCAAAGGAGTCCAACGAAGTAAATGGCTCGATGTTGTCCAGGTTGAAATTGTCCATCTCCTTTTGTATTTCTGTCCTTGTGTCCTCCATATCTCCTTTTTAAATCTCCTTTTAATTAATAAGTCACTTCAACTTGTTTTTTTTTTTTTTTTTTGTTTTTATATGTGTTTTGTTTTTTTATTTGTTTTCTTTTAAAGGAATTGTATGAATTTTACAAATAACTTTTACTTGGCGTTTTACACTTTAAACAAATTCAAGTTCAAATTTCAAAGATTTGGCGGGCTGGTTTAAGACCAGTCCTCGCTGCTCCAGGGCCCAAATGGTTGTGAGAATGCTGGGAAGAGAAAAGTCTCCCGGAGTATTACCCAGAGGGCAACTTTTGTTCCGGGAGACTTTCCATGCAATTGGCGGGCTCCTGGAGAGAGCACTTTCTCCTGTTGTTGTTTCTGGGGTCGTCGGGTCGCATTCGTCCCATGGTCGTCTTGGCGCTAGGTGGCAACTCCATATAACAGGCGGGACCAGTTGGCAGCTCTCGTTTCTGGTGCTTTGCCCCAGGTGGCAACTCCGACCACCAGGCCGGGAAGGTTGGCAGCACTCATCGCAGAAATGGGTAAATATAGGAAGAAAATTTAAGAGTTTGTGAGTTTTTGCATTTCAGGGAGACATTTAGGACAACACATTGAGGGACGGCATTGTGGGACAGGGGATTTTGCCGGTTGGCGTGTTCAAGGGCGCAGTCTTTCTGGTGCATCGGGTCGTGTCGTCTTTGAGGGTAAGTTTTGTTATGGTTTCTTCTTCTTATTAGTCTTCCAATTGTCGGTGTTTTTCCTTAAGCTAATCAGGTACGTTTGCAGGTGAATCCAGTGGAGGTCGTCAAGTGGATAAGGGTTATCACAGGTGAGTATCACAGATAGTTGGTAAGTCGGCAGTCAGCGTCGTTAATAGGAAATTTTTGGATCAAAAACATGGAATGCAGTATTAAGAAGAAGACGGATGATTATGTAAACATTGAAAACATGTAAACAATGAGGACTTCAAGACAAGATTAAAAGACAGCAATTTGGGACGACATTGAGCAGACAGGTACGCAGATGATCCTGGAGCAGGTGCCATCCTTTGGAAGTGCAATAGCTTCTCAGGCATCAATTCCCTTCAGGGGGGATATTTGGAGCGTATTAATTTCAATTTTCCATCATTACAGTTCCTCGGTGTCGGCAGCGTGGGATGGCAATTTCCAGGTAAATATATATATGTGTTTTCCCATGATCCAGGGTCTTATTTCAATTTTCCCTTTATTCCTCCAGGTTTTGCACGTTCGTGAAGGGTCAAAGAAAAGGTAAGTAGGCTAAATTTTGTTTGGTTTTAGCGGCGTCAGGATTAATTTTATTTTTCTCTTTTCTTTCCAGGAACAATGTCCAGCAAGAATGGGCGCTCGTGGTTAGGATCATTTGGAGCAAGAGAAGCAGGAGGAAGGTCATCATTGGACAGGAGCTTTGAAGGAGGAGATATAATAAGATGAGTTCCAATAGCACTTTGATGTAGAACCCCTTGTAAGATTTTTGTATCTTCTTTTCTCGTTTCAGGTTGCCGACGCTCTAGGACATGGAACATCGTCAAGTTTGGTAGTGGATGGCCGAGCGAACTGTGGGTGGCCTGTTCCAGAAATATCCCATTTTGTAGCCAGAGGAGAGAAGGCACAGGTGAGTATGATGTCCTGAGACTGGCAGTCAGACAAATTTGTAATATATATTCCTCAAGCAGGAGCAGTGGCTGTGCGATCTTGTTTCTGTGTCTGACAATTTTGATCGCCCTTTCTATTAAAATGCATCGTTGCCGGGAGATTTGAGGCAGCTTTGGAACACACCCACACACACACACCATACAATCATCGCCGATGCTGGAATATGGGAGGAGTTTCTACGGAGGAGCCAGTGAGTAGTCACGGGCTAAGCTGCATCGGTTTGTGTTTTGGAGAGGCAGTCCCGGAGGGGCTAGCGTTAGGTCCCCAGGGAGAAAAATTGTGATCAGTCATGGGGTTCGGAGGAGGATCCTTCGCTGTTTAGCAGGTCGATGACAGGTGGTGGGAAGTATTTTTCCCCTGTTAGGATTATTTCGTCTGGTAGGACAAGTCGCCTGATAGATAGTGGTTGGCCTCGTACCATCCTAGCAGCCCTTTCGCGGGTAATTTCCCCATGTATGAAAGATCTCCTAGTCCAGTTTATAGCCCTCTCACCTAAGCGGTCAATCCCTTTGCTGGAAAGGTTTGGGTGTACGTATTTGGTCCTGGATACATCGCTGTTGGAGCCTTCGTTCTCCTTCTTTATCTCAAGCCTAAGGAGAGTCGGGATAGTGCAGGATTTCGGTGGGACTCGCTTGTTTTGTCCGTTGCCATTGTCATTGTAATGATCCAGGACTTGTTTGGATAGTCTGGGTCTTTGTTTTTTTGTGCTGACGGGGGTAACTGGGTTAAGGCCAAGGTGTTGCGCTGCCGGATTTATATGCATTAATAGGGCGTTAGCGAGTCTAGCACTTTGTGCTCCATAAATCTCCTCAAGTGTTTTAATGTTGAAGGTGCTGGCTAGGACCTTATTAGTGGTGTGCCTACCCGCTTCCAGTGATCGTCTTATAATGGCGTTTGTGGCAGATTGGACCTTCATCACTGCCGAATCTGAGGCCAGCGATGCCCAGACCGGGATGGCATGTTGCCAGATGGGGATAATAAGCTGCTTAATCAGCGTAGCCTTGGTGGGTTTGGATAGGGGGCTGTGCGGACCAATTAGCCACTCAAGACTCTTTGCCCTAGCCCTCAGCCTTATGCAAAGGAGGGAAATGTGAAGGCTCATATTTATTTTCCTATCCAATGTGACCCCAAGGTATTTGTATTTGTTAGCCTGAGGTATGATCTGTCCATTGAGGAGGAGTTTCGTCTGGTTGGTTTGGGTCATATTTTGTCCAGAAAAGAAGGAGACGTGGGCGCATTTTTTAACATTGAAGGTCATGCGCCATTTGTTTGCCCATTCGGAGATGACGTTGAGGTATGCTTGCAGATGCTTTGCGTGTTCCTTTGGCTGTTTGTGTGACATAAGTACCGCTGTATCGTCTGCATATGTGGCTAGAAGGAGCTTGGTCGGGGTAAGAGTACAGTTCCTGGAGATAATGGGAACTGCATCTGGGAGTGGCATGTCAGAGGTGTAGATCGAGTATAGGATTGGGCCGAGGATGCTCCCTTGGGGCACTCCAGCACTGATGGAACCAAGCCTGGATCTGATTCCACCAGTTCCTTTCACCTTGAAAGTCCTGTTTTGGAGGTAGCTGGTGAGGACTTTGTGTAGTTGTTTAGGGACAATCTTGGAAAGTTTTTGTAAAAGTCCCTCATGCCAAACCCTATCGAAAGCCTGCGAGAAGTCCAAAAAGATGGCCGAGCAGTGTTCCTTTTCTTCAAATGCTCTCAGGATGTGTTGCGTGACCCTCAACACTTGCTGTTCCGAACTGTGTTCTGGGCGAAAGCCAAACTGGTGTTCTGGTATGGCTTCCGCAAAGTTCTTACACTTGAAAAGCTTGGAGAGAAGGAGGCGCTCAAACAGCTTTCCAAAGCCGGAGAGGAGACTTATGGGCCTGTAGGAGTCCGGGCAATGATTTGGCTTCCCCGTCTTATGGATCATGGTGATGACAGCTAGTTTCCATTGATGGGGGAAATGGCCGAGTCTTAGAACAGAGTTGTAAATATGCAATAGGTAGAGGACTGCTTTCTTTGGTAGTAATTTGATAAGGGCGTTTTGGATTTGGTCTTCCCCAGGGCTCTTCGCGGTCGCCAGAGCAGCAATCTGTGTTTGGAGCTCCTCCAGCCTGAAGAAAATCGGGGCCGAGGGGGAAGAAGGTGAGTGTGCATAGAAATCATTAAGATCATTTATTATAGCAATTCTTTCCTGTTCCAGAGTGGTCATTTTGGGGGAGAACCTATCCTCCAGGTGTTTGACGAAGGCATCCGCCTTTTCTTTAGAGGAACGGGTCCATATGTAGTCGGAGGAAGCTGGCGAGTGTCCAGAGGACCTGGACTGTACTGGGATCTTGAGAGGATGGTCAGATTGGGGTTGACTTTTGATGTGCCTGGTAATTTTCCAAATCTTGGCCATGTTGTATCTATCTTCAGGGTCAAGATTGAGGAGCATGCGGTTTACCTGGGCTTGTTTTAGTCTTTTAATTGCTTTTTTAAACTTGTTTCTTACTCTGGAAAACTTTGCTTTATTTTCAGGTGAGGGATCCTCTTTCATTTTGAAGAAACATGCTTGCAATAGCTGAAGAAGGATGCTGGCTGGTTTATCAAGCTTAGTCGTGTGACGAGAAGGATGTTTGGTCAAATATCGGGAGGAGTTGTTTGCGGTGGGAGTGGCGTGTAATGCTGCGCTCTCAATGTTTTTAAGTAAGATGCCAACGCAGTCTTCAATATCCTCCCCACTGTTTATTTCAGTATTTAAAAGAATGTATTTTTCCAGATGGTCCCTGAATGCTTTGATTCTGTGAGATCCTCGTGGGAGGGGAGGAGGTCTTGGCGCAGCCTGTTCGACATCTGGACTGATTAAAGGAGTTTTGCCCAGTGCCGCATTGATGATGAGTGGGACATGGTCAGAGGATAATTCGGATACCGATGAGATGGAGATGTGGGTAGGGAGGAAACCCGAATACACGGCAAAATCTATTGCCGAGGGATTTGCCTTTTTGTTAAAGGGATAACAAGTGGCCTCTCCTGTAGCAAGTATGTTATATCTGTTTTTTGCTTGGACTGCTTCCGCTAACAATTTCCCTCTGTTGCAGCTACGAGCGTTTCCCCACATCTGGTTTTTTGCATTCCAGTCCCCCGCAATGATGAACCTCAGTGATTGTGGATTACATAGTTGGTCTATCCCTTTGAGGAGGCGAGGAAAATCGTCGTTTTGCCATTTCACAGATGGTGGGCAATAGATGGAGGCAAGTATGACATTTTGTACGGCAATAGGGCAGATTTGTACCGCTTCTTCATTTCTAGGTACAAGGACCGAATGGGCAAGGTCGCTACGAATTATTGTCGCAGCACCCCCTCTGCGCTGCGACACCGGATTTAGGGCAGTGTAAGCCTTGTATCCAGGGATATCAATGGTCCCTGTCCTAATTTCGCTGACGAGCAGGACGTCAACATCACGTCCCCTTAAGAACGCTGAGAGCTCGTCAATTTTGTTATGGATGCCCCCAGCGTTCCAGGAGACAATCTTTAAGCTCTTGGGAGCTTTAGGCATAGGGACAGTCATTGGCGTCTAGGCTGTTATTTAAAATCGAAGCCATTTCGATTGTCTGGATAGAGCAGGATAAGTTGGCTAGAAAGTCATTGTCCGGTGAGGCCTCTGTTATGTCAAACATATTTGTAATTTTAATAAACAGTGTTGACAATTTATTTATTTTTTTCTCGATAGAAGCCACTTTTTCCAGCAGCTTGGACTGGGCAGCCTCGTGGGTGAATGCCAGTTTCTCCAGCAGCTTGTGCCAGTGCAGCTGGGATTTTACACTGGATTGGCGCGAGTTTTTGAGAGCTGCGCCAGTCCGTTTTTGGATCAAACTCTCCTGAGGAGTTGGCCATCCCTGCCCTCGAAGCCGTTGGGAGCGCTCCTTTCCCTCTTGCTCCAGTTGGAGCCTCTCCTGAAAGCGAGCCAGATGCGCCTCTGCCGGATTTGGTCGCCTCTGTTGCCTAAATGGGTTGTAGTTGCTGCGCTGTTCCGTTGGATGTTGCCGTTGCTGGTTTAGCCTTCGGTCCGGATTTGTTTGGGCCATCCTTGACCTGTGATGGGGGGATTTTTGCAGTTGCCTTGTCGAGTGGTGGCGCGGGTCCTTGTTGGGCCGTTGTTTAATTGGATGGTGGGGGGTAGGAGTCATTTCGTCATTTTGAAGGATAGTCCAGTAGTTGTTGTTGCTCGGCTCGTTTCGGTTCTGGGAGGGACCCACGTCCTTCTTTAGTGGGCGGTGTCTCTGCTGACGCTCAGGCGGAGCAACCGGGCGGAGGGTATCCTGGGCCGCTCTTCTCTTCACCTCCTGGAAGACCCTGCAACCCTTATAGGAACTTATGTGCCGACCCCCACAGTTACAGCATCGAGGGGGTACATGTCTGGGCTTTTTGCAGGCTGTGGTGGGGTGCTGCCCTGCACACTTCATGCAGACGAAGGCTCGTCTGCATGAGCCCTTTTTGTGCCCATGTTTTTGGCAACGGTGGCATTGGGCCAATGCAAGGGCATTCGTAGGCGGACGGAAGGGCAAGGACAAGGACATTAGCGGGACCGGGGGCTTACGAAGGGGGACAATGGGAGGGGCCATCGCTGTAGGAGTTTTAATGTTGTTGTTTTTATTGCTGCTGTTTCCATTAATTTGGGCCCCTTCCCTGGCCCCGTTTCCCTTTACCCTATTGGCCTCAGCTCTTGCTTCCACCCGTTCCATGTAGAGCCGTTGGGCATAAAGACTCTTGAAGACAGGAGTCTTTTCTGGCTTGTAATGGAAGGGGGAGGAAACATCCATAAGTGCAGGACCCTGAGGATTATGATTGGGCGTGGTGTGGACCGTAGCTTTAACATTTAAAACCACGGGGCCCATGTCTGCCGAGCTGGACTCGCTGGCTCTAAGCGGAGTTGGTTTTTTAGGGGCTGGTTTACTTGATTGATTCATTGTGGCGAGTTTGGCGGGTCTGGTGGGGGATGAATATTCGGGCTCCTGCTGCAAAATCTGGCTGTATGTGGTTTTGGGGGCATTGGGGGGAGGGGGGTTTGCATCGCTATCTTTAAGTTGTGAGAAAAAGTTTCTCAACAACTCATCAGATAAAATTTTAATAGGCGATTTGTTGTTTTTTGTTGTGTTGTTGTTTGGATGGGCCAGCTGGTCCAACTTGGGCGCAACATGTTCAAACTCCCGGTTGGCTCTCTTGATGTCGTTGGTTAGCGTAGTTGGAGAGGAAGACAACAGCCGTTTATTGTTTTTGTTTATGGCTGTGTTTGAACCAACAGGTGGCTCACGATCAGCTGTAGGGCTTGTTGTTTTTTTGGGCAAGGCGGAAGCTAAGGTCTTGGTTGCTTGTATTTCAATGTTCGCGCCAATTTCAGGACCCGTAGTCAGGGAAGAGGAAAGTGGGGTATAGTGTGTGTGTGTCTGTGAGTATGCTTGGGTGCATTGCTTCGCGCCAATTTCAGTCCCCATAGGCAAGGGAGAAGAAAGTGGTGCAGTATGTGTGTGTGGCTGTGTTTGTGTGAGTGTATGGGGGTGTGTGCTTATTGGAACTGTTGTTTTATTACTCTTATCTATTGCATTTGGCGGGCTCTTCGCCTTGGAAGAGGGGTCATAGAGGGAAAGTGGATCTGGCTGTGTGTGTGTGTGTGTATTTGCATTTATTTTTGGCGGGCTCTTCTCCTTGGAAGAGGGGTCATAGAGGGAAAGTGGATCTGGCTGTGTGTGTGTGTGTGTATGGGATATTTTATTTGTATTTATTTTTGGCGGGCTCTTCGCTTTTGAAGAGGGGTCAGCGGGGGGAGTCCTTAAATTGGCGTCACACACAATCACGCAGGAATCATCTGATGATTGCAATGAGGATCCTGGGTGACGCCCCGAATAGGGGGAAGAAAGTTCAATTTTCTCAGTGGACTCACCACCATAAGGCCTGCAGATCATGGCCATCTCAAAGGAGTCCAACGAAGTAAATGGCTCGATGTTGTCCAGGTTGAAATTGTCCATCTCCTTTTGTATTTCTGTCCTTGTGTCCTCCATATCTCCTTTTTAAATCTCCTTTTAATTAATAAGTCACTTCAACTTGTTTTTTTTTTTTTTTTTTTTTTTTTTATATGTGTTTTTTTTTTTTTTATTTGTTTTCTTTTAAAGGAATTGTATGAATTTTACAAATAACTTTTACTTGGCGTTTTACACTTTAAACAAATTCAAGTTCAAATTTCAAAGATTTGGCGGGCTGGTTTAAGACCAGTCCTCGCTGCTCCAGGGCCCAAATGGTTGTGAGAATGCTGGGAAGAGAAAAGTCTCCCGGAGTATTACCCAGAGGGCAACTTTTGTTCCGGGAGACTTTCCATGCAATTGGCGGGCTCCTGGAGAGAGCACTTTCTCCTGTTGTTGTTTCTGGGGTCGTCGGGTCGCATTCGTCCCATGGTCGTCTTGGCGCTAGGTGGCAACTCCATATAACAGGCGGGACCAGTTGGCAGCTCTCGTTTCTGGTGCTTTGCCCCAGGTGGCAACTCCGACCACCAGGCCGGGAAGGTTGGCAGCACTCATCGCAGAAATGGGTAAATATAGGAAGAAAATTTAAGAGTTTGTGAGTTTTTGCATTTCAGGGAGACATTTAGGACAACACATTGAGGGACGGCATTGTGGGACAGGGGATTTTGCCGGTTGGCGTGTTCAAGGGCGCAGTCTTTCTGGTGCATCGGGTCGTGTCGTCTTTGAGGGTAAGTTTTGTTATGGTTTCTTCTTCTTATTAGTCTTCCAATTGTCGGTGTTTTTCCTTAAGCTAATCAGGTACGTTTGCAGGTGAATCCAGTGGAGGTCGTCAAGTGGATAAGGGTTATCACAGGTGAGTATCACAGATAGTTGGTAAGTCGGCAGTCAGCGTCGTTAATAGGAAATTTTTGGATCAAAAACATGGAATGCAGTATTAAGAAGAAGACGGATGATTATGTAAACATTGAAAACATGTAAACAATGAGGACTTCAAGACAAGATTAAAAGACAGCAATTTGGGACGACATTGAGCAGACAGGTACGCAGATGATCCTGGAGCAGGTGCCATCCTTTGGAAGTGCAATAGCTTCTCAGGCATCAATTCCCTTCAGGGGGGATATTTGGAGCGTATTAATTTCAATTTTCCATCATTACAGTTCCTCGGTGTCGGCAGCGTGGGATGGCAATTTCCAGGTAAATATATATATGTGTTTTCCCATGATCCAGGGTCTTATTTCAATTTTCCCTTTATTCCTCCAGGTTTTGCACGTTCGTGAAGGGTCAAAGAAAAGGTAAGTAGGCTAAATTTTGTTTGGTTTTAGCGGCGTCAGGATTAATTTTATTTTTCTCTTTTCTTTCCAGGAACAATGTCCAGCAAGAATGGGCGCTCGTGGTTAGGATCATTTGGAGCAAGAGAAGCAGGAGGAAGGTCATCATTGGACAGGAGCTTTGAAGGAGGAGATATAATAAGATGAGTTCCAATAGCACTTTGATGTAGAACCCCTTGTAAGATTTTTGTATCTTCTTTTCTCGTTTCAGGTTGCCGACGCTCTAGGACATGGAACATCGTCAAGTTTGGTAGTGGATGGCCGAGCGAACTGTGGGTGGCCTGTTCCAGAAATATCCCATTTTGTAGCCAGAGGAGAGAAGGCACAGGTGAGTATGATGTCCTGAGACTGGCAGTCAGACAAATTTGTAATATATATTCCTCAAGCAGGAGCAGTGGCTGTGCGATCTTGTTTCTGTGTCTGACAATTTTGATCGCCCTTTCTATTAAAATGCATCGTTGCCGGGAGATTTGAGGCAGCTTTGGAACACACCCACACACACACACCATACAATCATCGCCGATGCTGGAATATGGGAGGAGTTTCTACGGAGGAGCCAGTGAGTAGTCACGGGCTAAGCTGCATCGGTTTGTGTTTTGGAGAGGCAGTCCCGGAGGGGCTAGCGTTAGGTCCCCAGGGAGAAAAATTGTGATCAGTCATGGGGTTCGGAGGAGGATCCTTCGCTGTTTAGCAGGTCGATGACAGGTGGTGGGAAGTATTTTTCCCCTGTTAGGATTATTTCGTCTGGTAGGACAAGTCGCCTGATAGATAGTGGTTGGCCTCGTACCATCCTAGCAGCCCTTTCGCGGGTAATTTCCCCATGTATGAAAGATCTCCTAGTCCAGTTTATAGCCCTCTCACCTAAGCGGTCAATCCCTTTGCTGGAAAGGTTTGGGTGTACGTATTTGGTCCTGGATACATCGCTGTTGGAGCCTTCGTTCTCCTTCTTTATCTCAAGCCTAAGGAGAGTCGGGATAGTGCAGGATTTCGGTGGGACTCGCTTGTTTTGTCCGTTGCCATTGTCATTGTAATGATCCAGGACTTGTTTGGATAGTCTGGGTCTTTGTTTTTTTGTGCTGACGGGGGTAACTGGGTTAAGGCCAAGGTGTTGCGCTGCCGGATTTATATGCATTAATAGGGCGTTAGCGAGTCTAGCACTTTGTGCTCCATAAATCTCCTCAAGTGTTTTAATGTTGAAGGTGCTGGCTAGGACCTTATTAGTGGTGTGCCTACCCGCTTCCAGTGATCGTCTTATAATGGCGTTTGTGGCAGATTGGACCTTCATCACTGCCGAATCTGAGGCCAGCGATGCCCAGACCGGGATGGCATGTTGCCAGATGGGGATAATAAGCTGCTTAATCAGCGTAGCCTTGGTGGGTTTGGATAGGGGGCTGTGCGGACCAATTAGCCACTCAAGACTCTTTGCCCTAGCCCTCAGCCTTATGCAAAGGAGGGAAATGTGAAGGCTCATATTTATTTTCCTATCCAATGTGACCC
The DNA here is from genome assembly GCA_035047585.1 of Drosophila monieri. NCBI lineage: Eukaryota > Metazoa > Arthropoda > Insecta > Diptera > Drosophilidae > Drosophila > Drosophila monieri. The sequence continues at coordinate 6,390 of JAWNPJ010000087.1, read as the reverse complement.
CAAGGTATTTGTATTTGTTAGCCTGAGGTATGATCTGTCCATTGAGGAGGAGTTTCGTCTGGTTGGTTTGGGTCATATTTTGTCCAGAAAAGAAGGAGACGTGGGCGCATTTTTTAACATTGAAGGTCATGCGCCATTTGTTTGCCCATTCGGAGATGACGTTGAGGTATGCTTGCAGATGCTTTGCGTGTTCCTTTGGCTGTTTGTGTGACATAAGTACCGCTGTATCGTCTGCATATGTGGCTAGAAGGAGCTTGGTCGGGGTAAGAGTACAGTTCCTGGAGATAATGGGAACTGCATCTGGGAGTGGCATGTCAGAGGTGTAGATCGAGTATAGGATTGGGCCGAGGATGCTCCCTTGGGGCACTCCAGCACTGATGGAACCAAGCCTGGATCTGATTCCACCAGTTCCTTTCACCTTGAAAGTCCTGTTTTGGAGGTAGCTGGTGAGGACTTTGTGTAGTTGTTTAGGGACAATCTTGGAAAGTTTTTGTAAAAGTCCCTCATGCCAAACCCTATCGAAAGCCTGCGAGAAGTCCAAAAAGATGGCCGAGCAGTGTTCCTTTTCTTCAAATGCTCTCAGGATGTGTTGCGTGACCCTCAACACTTGCTGTTCCGAACTGTGTTCTGGGCGAAAGCCAAACTGGTGTTCTGGTATGGCTTCCGCAAAGTTCTTACACTTGAAAAGCTTGGAGAGAAGGAGGCGCTCAAACAGCTTTCCAAAGCCGGAGAGGAGACTTATGGGCCTGTAGGAGTCCGGGCAATGATTTGGCTTCCCCGTCTTATGGATCATGGTGATGACAGCTAGTTTCCATTGATGGGGGAAATGGCCGAGTCTTAGAACAGAGTTGTAAATATGCAATAGGTAGAGGACTGCTTTCTTTGGTAGTAATTTGATAAGGGCGTTTTGGATTTGGTCTTCCCCAGGGCTCTTCGCGGTCGCCAGAGCAGCAATCTGTGTTTGGAGCTCCTCCAGCCTGAAGAAAATCGGGGCCGAGGGGGAAGAAGGTGAGTGTGCATAGAAATCATTAAGATCATTTATTATAGCAATTCTTTCCTGTTCCAGAGTGGTCATTTTGGGGGAGAACCTATCCTCCAGGTGTTTGACGAAGGCATCCGCCTTTTCTTTAGAGGAACGGGTCCATATGTAGTCGGAGGAAGCTGGCGAGTGTCCAGAGGACCTGGACTGTACTGGGATCTTGAGAGGATGGTCAGATTGGGGTTGACTTTTGATGTGCCTGGTAATTTTCCAAATCTTGGCCATGTTGTATCTATCTTCAGGGTCAAGATTGAGGAGCATGCGGTTTACCTGGGCTTGTTTTAGTCTTTTAATTGCTTTTTTAAACTTGTTTCTTACTCTGGAAAACTTTGCTTTATTTTCAGGTGAGGGATCCTCTTTCATTTTGAAGAAACATGCTTGCAATAGCTGAAGAAGGATGCTGGCTGGTTTATCAAGCTTAGTCGTGTGACGAGAAGGATGTTTGGTCAAATATCGGGAGGAGTTGTTTGCGGTGGGAGTGGCGTGTAATGCTGCGCTCTCAATGTTTTTAAGTAAGATGCCAACGCAGTCTTCAATATCCTCCCCACTGTTTATTTCAGTATTTAAAAGAATGTATTTTTCCAGATGGTCCCTGAATGCTTTGATTCTGTGAGATCCTCGTGGGAGGGGAGGAGGTCTTGGCGCAGCCTGTTCGACATCTGGACTGATTAAAGGAGTTTTGCCCAGTGCCGCATTGATGATGAGTGGGACATGGTCAGAGGATAATTCGGATACCGATGAGATGGAGATGTGGGTAGGGAGGAAACCCGAATACACGGCAAAATCTATTGCCGAGGGATTTGCCTTTTTGTTAAAGGGATAACAAGTGGCCTCTCCTGTAGCAAGTATGTTATATCTGTTTTTTGCTTGGACTGCTTCCGCTAACAATTTCCCTCTGTTGCAGCTACGAGCGTTTCCCCACATCTGGTTTTTTGCATTCCAGTCCCCCGCAATGATGAACCTCAGTGATTGTGGATTACATAGTTGGTCTATCCCTTTGAGGAGGCGAGGAAAATCGTCGTTTTGCCATTTCACAGATGGTGGGCAATAGATGGAGGCAAGTATGACATTTTGTACGGCAATAGGGCAGATTTGTACCGCTTCTTCATTTCTAGGTACAAGGACCGAATGGGCAAGGTCGCTACGAATTATTGTCGCAGCACCCCCTCTGCGCTGCGACACCGGATTTAGGGCAGTGTAAGCCTTGTATCCAGGGATATCAATGGTCCCTGTCCTAATTTCGCTGACGAGCAGGACGTCAACATCACGTCCCCTTAAGAACGCTGAGAGCTCGTCAATTTTGTTATGGATGCCCCCAGCGTTCCAGGAGACAATCTTTAAGCTCTTGGGAGCTTTAGGCATAGGGACAGTCATTGGCGTCTAGGCTGTTATTTAAAATCGAAGCCATTTCGATTGTCTGGATAGAGCAGGATAAGTTGGCTAGAAAGTCATTGTCCGGTGAGGCCTCTGTTATGTCAAACATATTTGTAATTTTAATAAACAGTGTTGACAATTTATTTATTTTTTTCTCGATAGAAGCCACTTTTTCCAGCAGCTTGGACTGGGCAGCCTCGTGGGTGAATGCCAGTTTCTCCAGCAGCTTGTGCCAGTGCAGCTGGGATTTTACACTGGATTGGCGCGAGTTTTTGAGAGCTGCGCCAGTCCGTTTTTGGATCAAACTCTCCTGAGGAGTTGGCCATCCCTGCCCTCGAAGCCGTTGGGAGCGCTCCTTTCCCTCTTGCTCCAGTTGGAGCCTCTCCTGAAAGCGAGCCAGATGCGCCTCTGCCGGATTTGGTCGCCTCTGTTGCCTAAATGGGTTGTAGTTGCTGCGCTGTTCCGTTGGATGTTGCCGTTGCTGGTTTAGCCTTCGGTCCGGATTTGTTTGGGCCATCCTTGACCTGTGATGGGGGGATTTTTGCAGTTGCCTTGTCGAGTGGTGGCGCGGGTCCTTGTTGGGCCGTTGTTTAATTGGATGGTGGGGGTAGGAGTCATTTCGTCATTTTGAAGGATAGTCCAGTAGTTGTTGTTGCTCGGCTCGTTTCGGTTCTGGGAGGGACCCACGTCCTTCTTTAGTGGGCGGTGTCTCTGCTGACGCTCAGGCGGAGCAACCGGGCGGAGGGTATCCTGGGCCGCTCTTCTCTTCACCTCCTGGAAGACCCTGCAACCCTTATAGGAACTTATGTGCCGACCCCCACAGTTACAGCATCGAGGGGGTACATGTCTGGGCTTTTTGCAGGCTGTGGTGGGGTGCTGCCCTGCACACTTCATGCAGACGAAGGCTCGTCTGCATGAGCCCTTTTTGTGCCCATGTTTTTGGCAACGGTGGCATTGGGCCAATGCAAGGGCATTCGTAGGCGGACGGAAGGGCAAGGACAAGGACATTAGCGGGACCGGGGGCTTACGAAGGGGGACAATGGGAGGGGCCATCGCTGTAGGAGTTTTAATGTTGTTGTTTTTATTGCTGCTGTTTCCATTAATTTGGGCCCCTTCCCTGGCCCCGTTTCCCTTTACCCTATTGGCCTCAGCTCTTGCTTCCACCCGTTCCATGTAGAGCCGTTGGGCATAAAGACTCTTGAAGACAGGAGTCTTTTCTGGCTTGTAATGGAAGGGGGAGGAAACATCCATAAGTGCAGGACCCTGAGGATTATGATTGGGCGTGGTGTGGACCGTAGCTTTAACATTTAAAACCACGGGGCCCATGTCTGCCGAGCTGGACTCGCTGGCTCTAAGCGGAGTTGGTTTTTTAGGGGCTGGTTTACTTGATTGATTCATTGTGGCGAGTTTGGCGGGTCTGGTGGGGGATGAATATTCGGGCTCCTGCTGCAAAATCTGGCTGTATGTGGTTTTGGGGGCATTGGGGGGAGGGGGTTTGCATCGCTATCTTTAAGTTGTGAGAAAAAGTTTCTCAACAACTCATCAGATAAAATTTTAATAGGCGATTTGTTGTTTTTTGTTGTGTTGTTGTTTGGATGGGCCAGCTGGTCCAACTTGGGCGCAACATGTTCAAACTCCCGGTTGGCTCTCTTGATGTCGTTGGTTAGCGTAGTTGGAGAGGAAGACAACAGCCGTTTATTGTTTTTGTTTATGGCTGTGTTTGAACCAACAGGTGGCTCACGATCAGCTGTAGGGCTTGTTGTTTTTTTTGGGCAAGGCGGAAGCTAAGGTCTTGGTTGCTTGTATTTCAATGTTCGCGCCAATTTCAGGACCCGTAGTCAGGGAAGAGGAAAGTGGGGTATAGTGTGTGTGTGTCTGTGAGTATGCTTGGGTGCATTGCTTCGCGCCAATTTCAGTCCCCATAGGCAAGGGAGAAGAAAGTGGTGCAGTATGTGTGTGTGGCTGTGTTTGTGTGAGTGTATGGGGGTGTGTGCTTATTGGAACTGTTGTTTTATTACTCTTATCTATTGCATTTGGCGGGCTCTTCGCCTTGGAAGAGGGGTCATAGAGGGAAAGTGGATCTGGCTGTGTGTGTGTGTGTGTATTTGCATTTATTTTTGGCGGGCTCTTCTCCTTGGAAGAGGGGTCATAGAGGGAAAGTGGATCTGGCTGTGTGTGTGTGTGTGTATGGGATATTTTATTTGTATTTATTTTTGGCGGGCTCTTCGCTTTTGAAGAGGGGTCAGCGGGGGGAGTCCTTAAATTGGCGTCACACACAATCACGCAGGAATCATCTGATGATTGCAATGAGGATCCTGGGTGACGCCCCGAATAGGGGGAAGAAAGTTCAATTTTCTCAGTGGACTCACCACCATAAGGCCTGCAGATCATGGCCATCTCAAAGGAGTCCAACGAAGTAAATGGCTCGATGTTGTCCAGGTTGAAATTGTCCATCTCCTTTTGTATTTCTGTCCTTGTGTCCTCCATATCTCCTTTTTAAATCTCCTTTTAATTAATAAGTCACTTCAACTTGTTTTTTTTTTTTTTTTTTTTTTTTTTTTTTTTTTATATGTGTTTTTGTTTTTTTTTTATTTGTTTTTCTTTTAAAGGAATTGTATGAATTTTACAAATAACTTTTACTTGGCGTTTTACACTTTAAACAAATTCAAGTTCAAATTTCAAAGATTTGGCGGGCTGGTTTAAGACCAGTCCTCGCTGCTCCAGGGCCCAAATGGTTGTGAGAATGCTGGGAAGAGAAAAGTCTCCCGGAGTATTACCCAGAGGGCAACTTTTGTTCCGGGAGACTTTCCATGCAATTGGCGGGCTCCTGGAGAGAGCACTTTCTCCTGTTGTTGTTTCTGGGGTCGTCGGGTCGCATTCGTCCCATGGTCGTCTTGGCGCTAGGTGGCAACTCCATATAACAGGCGGGACCAGTTGGCAGCTCTCGTTTCTGGTGCTTTGCCCCAGGTGGCAACTCCGACCACCAGGCCGGGAAGGTTGGCAGCACTCATCGCAGAAATGGGTAAATATAGGAAGAAAATTTAAGAGTTTGTGAGTTTTTGCATTTCAGGGAGACATTTAGGACAACACATTGAGGGACGGCATTGTGGGACAGGGGATTTTGCCGGTTGGCGTGTTCAAGGGCGCGTCATCTTTCTGGTGCATCGGGTCGTGTCGTCTTTGAGGGTAAGTTTTGTTATGGTTTCTTCTTCTTATTAGTCTTCCAATTGTCGGTGTTTTTCCTTAAGCTAATCAGGTACGTTTGCAGGTGAATCCAGTGGAGGTCGTCAAGTGGATAAGGGTTATCACAGGTGAGTATCACAGATAGTTGGTAAGTCGGCAGTCAGCGTCGTTAATAGGAAATTTTTGGATCAAAAACATGGAATGCAGTATTAAGAAGAAGACGGATGATTATGTAAACATTGAAAACATGTAAACAATGAGGACTTCAAGACAAGATTAAAAGACAGCAATTTGGGACGACATTGAGCAGACAGGTACGCAGATGATCCTGGAGCAGGTGCCATCCTTTGGAAGTGCAATAGCTTCTCAGGCATCAATTCCCTTCAGGGGGGATATTTGGAGCGTATTAATTTCAATTTTCCATCATTACAGTTCCTCGGTGTCGGCAGCGTGGGATGGCAATTTCCAGGTAAATATATATATGTGTTTTCCCATGATCCAGGGTCTTATTTCAATTTTCCCTTTATTCCTCCAGGTTTTGCACGTTCGTGAAGGGTCAAAGAAAAGGTAAGTAGGCTAAATTTTGTTTGGTTTTAGCGGCGTCAGGATTAATTTTATTTTTCTCTTTTCTTTCCAGGAACAATGTCCAGCAAGAATGGGCGCTCGTGGTTAGGATCATTTGGAGCAAGAGAAGCAGGAGGAAGGTCATCATTGGACAGGAGCTTTGAAGGAGGAGATATAATAAGATGAGTTCCAATAGCACTTTGATGTAGAACCCCTTGTAAGATTTTTGT